>OW052072.1:6832500-11832500 GCA_932526445.1 Phragmatobia fuliginosa
TGAACCCGAGAACTCTTGATTAGCAGTCGCAAAAAATACATATACGAGTATATTATAAATTCCAAAGTTTCACGGTTAAGCGTTTGGAGATGTTCCAAATGGAAATAATTTGATTCTTTCTCGGGGGCGCCGTTAAGTATAAGTTTTACCGATATTTACTCAAATGGATATGAATTGTCATATTGTTACAATTACGTTTGAAGTCTACCTTTATTGGATAAAATATTTACTTACAATTTTCATAGGTAAGTATAAGAAAAGTGTGTAGTGTAGCATAAAATGGACGCGGGCAGGTTTTCCAGTTCAATGAATGGAAAGCGCGCCTGAGTAAAAACCCTGTCAAAGATCGTTCGCCGCGGTTAAACGCTTTACAAGTTCTTTTGGCCCTTGACTTTATTGCTATATGAAGGTTTTATATCGAAATAATCATTACAAAGGCTAAAAAGGTCGGTTTACTTTGTGTACTTTAAGATTTAAAGGTATTGTGTTCCTGTAATAATCTGATGACGAGATTGTATGTAATTGAATAGAGTTTTAGCCGGGTGTGAGAAAGAGTATGAGAAGATATTTGTTTGTTTTTAAACTGCCACAGTTATAACCTAGCATAACTTTAAGCAAATATTAAGCAAGATTACAACTTTACTGCTAATTTTTGTAGTTAGCATAAATGTATTATACTATTGTTGTAGCAATCGCCCATTAAAAAAATCAAGTACCACTCACGTGAAACTCAGTTACAGATTATAAAGAGACAGACGACATATTAAATTGATGTAAACAAATTATTACAGCCAGATTGTGGAGGTGTTTTGTCTCCTTCCCTTGAGTATCCAAGTATAAGGCTATTAAGTTACCATAGGAACTAATTTTACGGAAATTAATGAAAGCTTCATTAATATATATAAATAGTAGATTTTATTAAAAAGATTTTAATTAGATTTTTTATTAAGAATACGAAGTGACTGCCCCGTGGGTGTCGTTAGAGGCGACTAAGGGACAAACTACGCAGGACCACATCACTGTCAGAAGAAGGAAACTTCAAAGAAACCCTAAACCAACCCGTCTGGCCAGCGTGGTGCCTAAAGTAAGTCAAAACCTCCTTTCTAAGGAGTGGCCTATGTCCAGCAGTGGTCTGTTAAAGACTGTTGATGATCTAAATTTAAAAAAATATATCAGTTGCATTTAGTTATAAATCACTGAAATTTACTGAAAACTGCCTAGAGCAAATAAATGCCTAATTGCGCGTATATGATAGATAAACAATTTAAAACACGAAATATGTTTGTATTCGCATAAATATTTTTAAAACAAAATAGAGAATATTAATTTAATAATATATCTTTGAAACAGGTGCGCTGCATTGAATGCTTTTACAAACATACCGGTATTAATTTTCGATGAAATAGCAAATTGTAATTTATAGAGTCAGTGTGTCGTTTTGTTTTAAAAACGATCGACAAATTGAAACTGTGGCTCATGATTTATGATGTGCTGCTTTATTTAAAATCATACAGCGATTGCGATTTCAAAGGTTATTTTTCAAGTCGTTAGCTAAAACAACTCTAAGTCTTCATCGACTTCTTACACGAATTAATCATTTGTAACACTAAGTTTGCTCAATAAACTTTCAACAAAAGTTTACGGCCAAGTTACTCAGTCAAGTAACGATATACATATTACACAAAAAAAATAGTATTAAAAAACTAAACAAACACGCTTTTAAACTAAATAGTAGAAAATAATTTTAATGTAAAAAGCGTGGGGCGACGTTATTGAAATATTTTCAGGAAGCTCAACCTTTGTTACATTAAAATTATTTGCTACTTTTTAGTTTAAAAGCGTGTTTGTTTAGTTTTTTAAAAATATTTTTGTAGAAAGACTAAAAAAGACTAATTTATTTTTTTCTAATTAATGTATTGTCATCGGTCCTCGATAAATCTACAAAGTTTGAACGAAAAATTAGAAGAGGTACTCAACATTCTAAAATGAAACACCACGTAGATATAGACAGTATTAAGGTACTTACGTTATACGTTTCTCTATAAAGTGGTGAGCTCTTGTTATTTGAGTATGGATTTACAAATAACACACACACACACACAAACAGTTTTAACACAAAAGGATCCTTTTAATTCCCTTTACATTTTAGTACGTCAGCGACGTACACGCGAGTCTTTTGATGTTGATACGTACTCGTTCATGTAACCTGTCAGTAACTTGGATTTTCCCTTCAGTTTTGTTGTTATAGTTTATGTAAAGTCCTTTGTATTGGCGTAACGAAGAGAGTTAACAATACAGTGTTTTATTGAAGAGGAATTGAGTTCCGATTCTCCGATCATAATTATATTCGATTGAAGATTTCTTGGTAAGGTTGTGTATCTTATGACAGTATAAGAGGAAGATATTTTTTCTTTTAAAATTTTTAACTGATATAATTTTACAGCGTTTTTATAAAATCATCAACAACCCATAGCGTACCACTGCTGGGCTCTTAGTAGAGAGTTAAGGCCACACGTCCCCAAGCTGGCCGAGTGCTGGTTAGGAACTGGCAAGACACGTTGTTGTACGTTAATGTTATGAAAACAACCGGGACCGACTGCCTAACGTGACCTCTGAATCACGGAAACGCTCATTACATATAATGAAACAAACGGTCACCCATCTAGGTACTGAGCGCGCCGTCGTTGCTTACCCTCAGTCATTGTTTTCAATCACATAAGGCCACTTGGATATGGGTGCTTCAAAAGTAAATAAAGTGAAGTAAATACAGTAAAGTGAAAATTAAATGAATAAATAAATGAATATTTCGGACATCTTACACACAAGGTCATCTAATTCCAAACTAAGCAGAGCTTGTATTATGGGTACTAAACAACTGATATAAATACATAAACATACTTTTTTTATAAATACATACATATTATACATAAACATAAATTGCCACTTCAACATTTTCGCTACTCATTACTGATTATACAATTCTATTATAACCTTAAAATATACTGAAGTTAGTTGTTTTCGGTATGCTCTCTATATTCTTTTTTTATATACATACATAAATTGATACATATTTTAAATCGATAAAAGTAAAAACATTTTAGACGGTCAGGTCGTTGAGCTCTTTACGGCCAGTAAAAGGGATTGCTTCATTAAAGGGATGGATCGAGTAGGGAATATTGCATCGAATTTATGGTTGCTTTTATGTTTCACGCTTAATTTATTGATATTAGAAAATGTCAAAGTGCTGGCATATGTACGAAATACCTTCGAGAAATTTTCATAGATGAATGACAACGAATGTGAAGAGAGATAAATATGTCAAAGTATCAATACATTAAATTGAAGGAATTTGCAGTTTTAGAAGTACAAAACTGTTATGCTTCGTAGACCTCTGTGGAGAGAGATTTGTTAGGATTCCTTTGAACGGGGAGATTATTAATAAGTTGGTCTAGTGGCTAGCGTATGCGACTGCTGATCAAGATGTCTCGGGTCCGAAGGTCGGAAAAAAAAACTGTGTAATCCGCAAATATTTTTTTCGGAGTTTGGGTGTTTCCTATGTATAATATGTATGTATTTACAAAAAAAAGTATGTTTATGTATTTATATCAATTGTCTAGCACCCATAAACCAGCTCTGCTTAGTTTGGGGACTTGATGGCGTTGTATGTAAAATGTCCGAAATATTTATTTATTATCGTTTGTATCTGGGAATATGATGTGCCTAAGTGATGCTTGGGGTACATCATCATCATCATCATCATCAACAGCCTTTAACAGTCCACTGCTGGACATAGGCCTCTCCTTAGAAAGGAGGTTTTGGCCTACTATACCACGCTGGCCAGACGGGTTGGTAAAGGGTTGGTTTCAAGTTTTCCTTTCTTGGCAGTGATGTTAGCTGCTTATTTTGTTCCTTTATTCGCCTCTTACGACACCCATGGGGTCCATAAACCACAGTAATGTTGGTTTTGAGTTTTTAACTAGCTGAGCTCACAGTGTTATCCACGTTATTGTAAATCTCGAGTTACGTAGTCTAAATCTAGTGTAAAAATTGCTTTATGCTGTCAGCTATCTGTCAGTGAGAGTTCCATCAAAATCGTCGTATTTCATAAGTGTGAGACCGGAGGTCCAATGATGCACTTACACCTCACTAGGCCACCATAGTAAGGGTCACCATGCTGCACTGTCTCATTCGCAATGAGGATGGTGACCCCTACTTCTGGATTCTTGCAATGCTTTCTATCATCTAAGTAGTCTCGCTTTGGTAGGCTTAAAATAATTCTTGCTCATTAGCTAAAAAATCAGATGAAGAGAATCAGAAATTAAAATTACCGTTTATAATAGATTTCAGTGGGGATGTTTCCATTTCAGAAATGAAATAATATTTTCTTTCATTGGCAACACATTGCATCGGAAGGCTTTGCTCGATACGTGCCCCACGGAAGCAATTTGCCGATATTAAAAAGTAATTTTAACTGGACTGTAATAGCCGGATGGTTTACGACCCGTGTTAAATACAGTGAAATTGTAAAATTATGATTTTTTATTCGGCAGTAAGTTACAATCAATATGTTTTGGGTGAATAATATTATTATTTGGGTAATCACTATAACTTTTTCATTTTCATGTGATACCTATACCAACAAGTAAAAATGTTTTTTTTCTTCGGTCCTTAAATTATATTTTAGTGATATATTTTCTCAAAAATATTGTAATTAAAATTCCGTATAAAAAATTGAGCTTAGGTACTTTAATTGCATAGTATTTGGGAAAAATTACATATTTACATTTTACATATTTCAGCATGTAAACAACTATAATAAAAAAAATTGGAATAATTGTAACTGACATGACAGTTGCTATTGAATTTGCGTTTATAAAGTACCTATAAAATGTGATTTTTCTAACACAGTTTTTTAAACTTTATAAACTATCAATTAATTCAACTATTTTCATTAATCATCGTCATCAATCCTGCATCATCATCACTATCCTCTAGAACGTTCCATGTTCAACATAATCAGTGTACCCTAAATAATAGTTTTATTTAACAGAATTTTTTTTTATCTCCTCAAGTCTAGTAACGTTAACGCATAAAAGTTATAATTAAAATGTCGTAGATTCTAATAAAAACCCTTAGTTATCATGTCATGATTGAGGATACAGCGTTCTTTATTTTGTTAAAACATTATTAACAATTAAACCGAATCTAAAAGAAACAAGTTCAAAGCAGCTTTTACTTTATACGGACAATCTAATTTTAATTAACACTTTGTCAAAACAAAGTTACGGAAACAGATTTTTTTTAAAAGACATTCTTTTAAAAGTAATAAAATTTGTTTGAGAAACTGTTAAGAAATACACAAAGGAAATATATTGTAAGAAAGTTTAAGTTGTATAATTATTTTGTCAGTTCTGTATTTTTTTTCAATACCCGATACGAACGTCTCCGAGGCGTATTTATTGAATGCCTATTATTTGTAGAGTAACTTATCAGTTTTTTATTTCTTTGAAGCCTACAGAAAGATATAAAGAGCACCTCAAGTAATTTATAAAATATCTTTATTGTGTATATTTAGATAACGAAGAACACCTACGAGGCAAATTTAAATCAAGAACCTATTGATGCCCCATCAATAGGTTCTTGAATTAAATTTGATCGAAGTTAATAAGCACCTACGTTCTTTATTCAATGCTAGCTTTTGCCCGTGGCACCGTCCGCGGGTACGTCGATTATCGCGGTAAAAAGTAGCGTATAGCCTATATCCTTTCTCAGGCTCCAGAATACCATGTGTACCAAATTTCATTTAATTCTGCTCAGTAGATATGGCGTGAAAGCGAGACAAAAAACAGAGTATTTTCGCAAATATAAGAATATTAATGATTAAGGATTAAGAACTAGCTGAGTCCCGTGATTTTACCTGCGGTTATTGTGTGTACCCGCGAGTAACGACACGGGGCAAAGCTTGTCTTGAACAAACTGTCAGACATAAAACTTTAAAAATTGATTTTTTTTTATATTTGCATGTACCGTATATAGGTACTTTCATATTACGTTTAGTAAAAAGCTGTTAATTTGAAACTATAAACTGACTTCAATTTTACTTTAAGAAATTGTTGGACGACTTAAAAGTCTTACATTGTTATCAGATGTTTACATTTCAACGATAAACCGCTGCCTTGACTGAACAATAGAGAAGGTATTTAAATGAACATCTTCTATTACTCGTGTGCTAAGATTTTCTGACAGTTGGCTCAAGACCTAGTGTGCAATGTACTTCCTACGTAAAGCTCTGGGGAAATAAACTTATAACAACATGGACTTGCCAAATAACCACCTCAAAGGCTTGTCGGACGTTGGGTAAACAACGAAACATACCCATTCTCGGAGATGGAATATCGTTTCCAAGAGGTGGATCGATGTCTATGTACTCCCTTTGAATGTTTGGAAAAGTGGTACGGGGGTTTCACACGATGTAAAAGCAAAACTTATCGTAAAATGGTTATTGCGGCCTTCAAAGTTCACTTTTAGTTCAATCAGACTTTTACCACTGTATTTATAAAGGACAAAGACGGTGTAGTTTCAAAGTCCTCGGAGCTTCTGAATATCAGAGTTGTCAATGATTATAATATCAAGGAAATGTTACGTTAATTAGCAGTAAGCATTAAGTTATGACAGACTTACAATTTCTTTTTTTTTAAATGATTTTCTATTTAATTTGAGTAACGGTAAAACAATTAATCTTAATAAAATATCAACTTATAGAACTTACACAAAAAAATAAAAAAACAAAAATATATGCTTTAAAACACAAAAGAAAAAGGGGCCAAGTGCGAGTCGGACTCGCCCATGAAGGGTTCCGTATCAGTAAGTAACATCATATAAAAGTTTTTGTAGTTCGTTGTAACTTTGATCGATGTTTTTATACTAGTATACTGATTGAATGAAAGGTAAATTGCGTTTTACGATTTATGACGCATTAAAAAAAAACTACTTACTAGATCTCGTTAAAACCAATTTTCGTTGGTAGTTTGTATGGTAATGTACAACATGTATTTTTTTTAGTTTTATCACTTTCTTATTTTAGAACTTACAGGGGGGGGGGACACATTTTTCCACTTTAGAAGTGTCTCTCGCGCAAACTATTCAGTTTAGAAAAAAATGAATTTAGAAACCTCAACATCATTTTTGAACACCTATCCATAAATACTCCACACGTATGGGTTTGATGAAAAAAAATTTTTAGAGTTTCAGTTCCAAGTACGGGGACCCCTAAAATGTATTGTTTTTTTTTCTATTTTTATGTAAAAACCTTAATGCGGTTCACAGAATAAATCGACTGACCAAATTTCAACTGTATAGCTCTTATAGTTTCGGAAAAAATCTTCTGTGACATACGGACGGACAGACAGACAGACTTGACGAATCTATAAGGGTTCCGTTTTTTGCCATTTGGCTACGGAACCCTAAAAAAAAGAGAACAAAAGAAAATATTTACAATATTTACATGCAAGCGTCAAAATATTCTTGCGCATCATCGTTTACCGGTAGCGTTACCTTTTGGGAACTAGCTGCATTGCCACGTTGAATGGCAATGCTAATTCTCTGTGCCAAGAGACCAGCCTACTACTAGGTCACGAAAAGAGCCAATCAGTTACTTTGCTAGTTGTTTATACATAAGCTCGAGCACTCGGACCCCAAGAACCTAGCAGATAGCAGATGGAGCAGCATAGATATAGGTTTAATGCTCTAATCAGCACACATCATATCAACAATCTCTCATAGTGCATTAGTAGACCTAGGCCTATTTTTAGAAAAGAGGTTCTGGTTTTGAAACTAGTTTTTTGTTACTATTATAAAGACAAACGAAATCGAAAATACGTGAACACCTTAGATGAGTAATGGTCGTTTTCACGAACATCCCCTCAATTTATGAGGCCACTTAGAGAGAGTTAGTAACCTTTAATGTTATTTTCAGTTTCACCAAACTTTAAAGGACACCTAAATGCTTTTAAAATTGAGGGGCTCCTACTTTAGGGAGCTCCAAGTAAGGAAATGGTTTGAGTATAGTCGGTGTAAACGGGCATTGTGACCTTTTACAATAAGTAACAATTTTGTTAGTAATGCAATAATCCAAAGCAATCTCATCCAATCCACTTAACGGTTAAAACATCAATACTTAAGTTTTATAACAAACAATAGCCTTATAACTCTCTATCAGAGAAAGACCACAAGAGAATACCGCTAAAAGTATTTTAAACTACATTTTGTCGTATACACTTTTACAGTGCAATAACCATTTAAATAGAATCCCCGGGGCTATTGGTGCGGTATTAAATAGAGTTACATAATGAATTGTAGTTAGTGGACTAGCCTAGGACACGTGATGGGACGAGACACAATTTAATTTGGAGCCGCTTAAATTGAGTTTGCGGCACCATCAGCTAAATGGATTGTTAAGTGCAAATTTTATTGGAAACAGAGAAAGCAGCTTTATGTTGGATTTATTTTTGCTGTTATTCGATAAATCCTATTCGATTTTCATGTCCGATAAATCAATGTCCGGTAATCTGTTTACGTTGATTTTTTCTTTATAATTCAGGTCATATGATAATTTTAATCAAGGACGCTTGCTTTATGGTTGCCGTTGCTAGAGCCATAAAAGATGTGTCGTATGAAAAATTTTTTCATCAGATTTTTACGCCCTTTTTATTTAGTGAATTATATTAAGTTATGTAAGTATCTATAAAATAAGGGGCAAATGAAACATTTAAGAATCATGTAGGTATACAGTGCCTAGGTATTGTATAGAATGTCAGAATTGTACAGGTTGTCGGTAACCGACAGGTACATAGTGTAGTCTGTTCAGATCGATTTATTTATTGAGATTTTGTGTTATGTTCTCTTAACACTGTATTAAACACGTGTACGTGATTTAAAGAAAATGGTCAATGTTTTTAAAATCAATGAATTAATGACTATTGTCATATAATATTCTTTATAATATTAAAGTATTTCTTTTACAATATAATCAAAATCTTTTTTTTTAATTTTAAATACATGGTGGTTTTGCATAGTTAACAATTACGTGATAGCGCCTTTTGAACTTTTGAAAAAAGTAACAGTCAACTATATTCCGTACCAAAGAGTGGTTTTAAGAAATTAAAATAAATGTAAACGCTTTTTGACAAAAATGTTAAAATTTATAATCTAAAAACGAAACCGCTAATTGAAGTTAAATTACTTGAATTAAGAAAGTGTCCTTAGACGAAAAGGGAAAACAAATATTTGAAAGGGAATTGCTATAAAAGAACTATTTAGACTAAAAAATAATATCAAATAAAAATATGTGTCTCGGTATCTCTATGATCATGACTGATTTCGAAATTTTAAAGGGCAACAATTATTTTATACATTGTTTTGTGATATTTACGCAGCGCACGCAATAGAAGCCCTCTTAGAAGAATAGAAGCTTGGTACTTCGCTTCTTATACGTAATAATAATATTGATAATAATAAGCGTAATGATAAAGACCATTTAGCTTTTCTCGAAAACTAGGCTAATTAATACTAAAAGAATTTTGAAATTAGACCAATACTTCCTCAGATTAGCGTGTTCAACCATCTGAATAAACAAACTTTTCAGCTTCTTGTTATAGAAGACGATAAAGGTGGTAAGTAAAGAAAACATGTAGAATCTGTATATATTCTTCACACTACATATCAACTGAGATTACTTCTACTGCTAAAAGAATTATTATTGTTATTATATAGACAGGCAGCCCGTTGAAACAACTAATAAAGGTCTGCATCTTAATTTGTTCCAAATCAGTTATTCTACAAAATTGTAGGTGTTTTCACTTCCAACGGAACCTTACTTGGGTTGGGAACTTTGCAAAGGGTCGTTTCATATTATATTCTGTCTTTGAACACAGTGCACACGGCCTTCAGCTAAGAGTTATGACATCAGAATGACAGTACTGTTATCACAAACTACGGTGGAAACTAGCAACTCGTTCATCACCTTTATTGCCATAATCTTTCACACTCGGTTTAGATAGGTACATTGTACAATATGCCCTTAATCGAAATATTATCTATCTGATGACCGATTCTTTATCAACTGTTTGGGTACGACAAATAATAACGACATTTTGTAATAGAAAATACATAAATATGAAAAAAATTATGTGGTAATTAGTACTATATGCTTATGAAAATGCAATAACATAAAACTAAGTTTTCTGTATAATATAGCGTACTGCTTTACGATGTGTTTAAGAGCCTGCTAAAGTGACTCCACTCGCCAGATGGAAAGCATGAGTAGAATTCAAGAGTCAGCATACTCATGTAGAAAATGCAGTTTGGTGATCCACACTATCTGCATCAATGGGTTTCCGATCTCTCACTCAAAAATAAAACACGACAGCACAAATATTGCCATTTTTACCAAATAAAAGTTGGTCTTCTGTGAGAGGGATAATGCCCCCGGTCAAATCTCCCCATTCGTGATGCCACCAATTTTAGGTGTAAATGAGTGTGCATCGAGGTTAGGCGATCTTTTCATCAGCTGGTTATAATGAATGTCTTTATTCAAAGTGATAAATGATATTATTTCAATAAGTTAATTTTTCACACGTCGGACTTTACAGCTAGAAAGCATCGGCATTTCCTAAATCTCACTGTGGAAAGAAATGTTGAAAACAAACCATAGAGGTCTTTTTATGTCCGTAAACATTGATTAAGCAAAAAAATGCAGTATCTTCATTTGTTTTTGTTTTGAGCATTAATTTTGTTAAGTGGCATTCTGTTGTCGCTGATGCGCAAAGATTTTAACATTCAAGTTCAATCGAATATAAATCAGCTCCTGTACAGTTTATCGCACAAAAATACGTTTTTATGCGTCATGGAAAGCTATAACATGTAACTTGTTTTGCGTCAGGAGTTTTATGTGATAAATAATAACTTTTTGATGTGGGCAGTGGGCTATTGGCTTTATGTCGCATTAAAAATCATGATCGTAAAGCAGTACGCTATATTACAGTGATTCCGATAATAGATTGGAATACAGTACACACTTAATAAAATAATTACAATAGATCGTTTTTATTGGTATATAAATAAAAGATAAATGAAAATCTTTGCCGCTATTTTGTAATATGAATAATCGTCACTTGCTGAGGTTATCATAATGAAGCTATTTTGTTGATATAAAAAACTAATTTTATATGAAGGAGTTTACATCACATAAAATTCACCAGCATTTAATAATGATCTGCTGAATATAGGCATCTATTACGAAAGGAGGTTTAATGAAAATAGTGTTGTTTACAATTCATTTTCATTTTAAATACTCTATGCTCTAGCTAAGTAATACTAGTGAATGCAATGAAACAGACACTTCGTTTTTTTTTAAACCACTCCTGCACTAGGAATATTCCTGTATAGACTTTACAAACATATGTGGAAACAGACTCGTACTACACCCAGACTTTGTGTATTACACAATGTGCTGTTCGATGTGGAATTTGAACCCAAAGCACTCAGTGGTGACCGTTTAAACGTAATGGTTTAAGCCATCTGCCGTCCGTGCACTCAACGAAATTTAATCGCCACGCAATCACCATCGCAATCGCAAACTTAACAAGAATGTAGGCATATAAGTACAATAAACACCATACAATGTATTACAACTACATACAAAACGTCCCAAAATATGACTTTTGTTTCTAGAACAGTAATAAGAATGTTATTAACCCATCCGATTGAGGTTAATGATTGAGTAAAAGTAGGTTGTAATCGATGGTGTCACGAATGGGAATAGAACGTGTCACTTGGAAACTCATTTATGGTAATAATTATTATCTTTACAAATAGGTTTTCATTGCGACATTTAGTTTTTGAATTTGTGATTATATATCAACGGAAATACACAATTTGATAATTTTCTTGTTTTTTCGTCATATGGTCCATAATTTCATAATAACGAAGGTAATTTGGAGACTTTATTTTTGTACTGGAGACATCGGAAAGAAAAGCTGATATTCGACTGGTTACTATCTCATCTAAGGAGAAGATTGTTTTTGTTTAGTAGATTTAAAGGTTCAATACACTTTTTGTAAATTTACCTTTAGATATTATGATAAAATGTTAATCCTTTTTTATTTTATTTGCCTGGACGAAACTACGTAACAGGTAATGGTGGTAATGTCACCGTTATAGGTACTAGTACACGGGGAACCAGATGTACCGTAGGAAGGTAGTCCCTGGTGTCTTGACTTACCGCGGGCTATCTACCTACGGCTTGCAGAAGACCCCCGCGTGAGTGAGTACCCCCATGTTCCCTTTCTGTCTCCAAAAGAGCGAGCGCTTTCGGTATTACGATATGCTGCTCCCCTGGCCAGCGTTTGCTACGGTGAGATATATCATCATCTCTACCGACCGGCGCACTAAATGCAACCCTGACCTACACTGACTGACTGTGTGTGGATTAAATATAATATGTTCAGCCGTATACTGTTAGAGGCTATAGATGGATAAAATGGTTAACTGTCACGAGTGCTCAGATCGTGACATCAATTCCCATGTATTTCAAAAATTGTAATTACCATGGCCATGTTTTATGTCTAGGTAAAATCTATCTACAGTATGTACCTATATGGGTACATATTTAGAAATATTATACTAGTATATGAGTCTGCCAATTACTATGTACATGGCATACCTGATTTGGTATAAGAATAGATATTTTGTCCGTAAGAGATTACCATGAGCGTTAAGACCGCCAAATCACACATTTATATATTGTAAATCTCTTTATATCTGTTTATGTGTATACAATAAAGATGAATAAATTAAATAAAAATGTATTATTTTTGTATTTTAAAGTGCCTTAGGCAAACTTAGTATTTTTGTACAATAGCACATCGACCTGCGATCTAACTCGGATACCCTAATTGAGTCTCGAATCTTCTACAGTATTGGCACACATGGTCAAAAGTATAAAACTAAAAAGAAGAATATTCGATGCATATATTAAACGCCAACCCACGTTTGTATAATCCCAGCACAAATCATGCCGAGTTTAATTGCTGTTACGCTCCGTTGGTAGAAGTTGTCCAGAATTTTTTAGCCACAATATATTACTGGGAAATAAAACACGTACAAGTTCCAAACACATTAGTTACAGAGAGATTTTCTCTGTGTAATTTACGAGCCGTTGAATAGTTTCATATAATAACAATTCTAATATAGTTTGTAATAATATTTTGTATCATGCTATATTAAGAATCCACCAATTTGAAAACATTTAGAAAATTCAGTACACTGAAAAGGAACAGGGTCAGTAATGTCATCAGGGGGACTGGTAGTTGCTTGATCTAACCCGTGTTAGAGTGGAGAGCACGACTGGGCATACGGAATGTAGGGCACCCTGCGGTATGATGGACTTTAGGAAAATGGCTGCTACGAGTAGAAGATGGACACGGACTGTTCAAGACCGGGATGGTAGTTACTCTGGGAGAAGCCTCCGTTCAACAGTAGATAGCGATAGGCTGAACCGGTGCTACTATGATGTTTTGTGGATAACACAAAATTTACCGAAAAGTGTTTATTTTATATGTATATTAAAGCCCACCAAAGTGACTCTACTCTGCCTGATAGAAAGTATGAGTAGAATCCAAGAGTAGAGGCTGGGAGAATGATGCAGAACGATTGGGCCTCTAGTCTCATACTTTTTATTTTATTACACTAGTTATTTTATTTTGGTCTACTGTGTGTGAGGGTCGTACTGCCCCGGTCTGGCTGGCCCATTCGTGATAAAATAAGCGTGGCTCTACCTTATGGCTTATGAGGGTTTAATACTTATAATAAGAGTATTTCATTGTTTTTACATTCAATTACAATGCAATATAAAGGGGTTTGTTACAAATAAGTTTTGTTTACTTTAACAAAAAGTTTTTTCAAATAATCGATAATGACAATCAGGACTCCGAATAACTCAAACGCTTAGAACATATCATGCCACATATCTTGGTACCGACCACGCCCGCGTCGTTGCTAATCAAATTGTGTTGTTACAATCAGTGATTGTTTCTAATTACCAAAGGCCACTTGGCTATTAGCGCTTCATATCATGTCATTTATTCAAATCCAAATTTATTGCCCTTAGAACAGTAGCTCAAGTAACAATTCAAACTATTATTATAATAAGGTTAGTTCCTTTTACGCAGTGTCAAAGTTGATAAATAGAAAATCGGAACCCTTTTTAAACTAATGTATTTCATTTCATAACAAAATTAATTTATAGTTGATTCCATTTCATAATCAAAGTAAAATGCTTAAGTGGTTGGCTTCAGCTGAAAGCGGTGAAAGGGTATTTTTGGCATCGACTAATTGGCCTATTGCAGTTAGACTCGGTTACTTTTCTTATTCATTTTGTATTTCAGCCCACTCTTTTATCTCACGTTGCAGGCTTCTTTCTGAAAATGCGGGTTCATTATGTAATTATTTTATCTTTAAAGTGAAACAGACAGTATACTTTTAACAAAAGCTTTTAATTTAAAAATTATAAAACATGTTGTAATGGCATAAACTTTTCACCTAAAGCCGCTGGAGAAGTTACGGCATCGGTTCAGTTTATGCTTTTTTTAAATAATGTTACAGTTATTTAATAAAATTGTTAAATATTGGGACAGTTATTACAAATAAATGCAACTGCAGTGCCTGTATGTAATATCAAAATAAAAGTTTTTTAATCAATGCATATAAAAGTGCATTTACACAGAATGATATTCAATTACATCAAAAAAGCAATTTCGTCCGTGTGGTGACGGATTAAGAATACAGAGTGTCACCATCCCCATTCATTCCGCGGGTGTCGTAAAAGGCGACTAAGGGATAAATTACGCAAGACAACATCGATGCAAAGAGAAGGAAAACTTGAAACCAACCCTATACCAACCCGTCTGGCCAGCGTGGTATAGTAGGCCAAAACCTCCTTTCTAAGGAGAGGCCTATGTCCAGCAGTGGACTGTTGAAGGCTGTTGATAATGAAATTTTTGTATGTCTGTTATTATTCCAACAGATGACTACAGTTATTTGTATCTAACGTTGTTTTAGTCTGATCGCGTTCCGCTGAATCGCGTTAGAAAGCTGAGATTTCGTTCTAAAAAACTTTTCTGGCAGGTTTGGCCTTTGATTGCATGCAAAGTTAATTAATTTCCTTCAACCTACATAGGTCTATGTATATGTACGTCGATCTAGTTAATCCACTCAACATACAAATCGACTATCAAACGCTCGTCGTCTCGTTAGTTTGGGAGATTTGTGAGAAATAATCTTGTTACTAATGGTTATTTGCGACATATTGTGGTATACTGGTCATTAGACACATTTCGGCCAAAGTAGATAATTATGTGTCTAAATTAAACTTCATGCAGTCGTATGTGGATTTTATTTGCACACTCATTGAGGAATTTCTTTTTGCAAAAAATACCTGATCATCGCAAGACACTGCAAATAAGTTAAGTCTGTTGTATTTTCACTTTTTTTTGTTTACATTTATGAACTTTACTAATATAGTCATATTTTCATTTCGGTTTACGAAAAACGTTTGAATTTATATATGAACTGAAATTTTTGCTCAAAGAAATATACAGGTTCTCAATGCTAGCATGATGTAAGAAAATACAGACAAACTGTAAAGGGTCATATCAACACATATACACAACACCATCTAGTCCGAAACTAAGTAGAGCTTGTCTATACTAATATTATAAAGAAGTTAAGTTTATGTGTTTGTTAAATTGTAAGGGGTAATCTCGAGATCTACTGAACCGATTTTAAAAATTCTTTCACCAATAGGAAGCCACATTATTGCTGAGTGTTATAGATTATATAAAAAACCGAAAAATAAAAAGACTTTTACGTGGTAGTCCGTTTCGCAAAGTGAATCGGAGAAAAAACGGTCGAATGAAAGCGTTTCTTATGAACGCTGCCTTAACTATGAAAGATATATTTTTGAGTTCTAGAGAAAAGATGTGGAACTTGAAAATGCCTACAAAAAAGTCAACGGCAGCATATGTCTAACTTTTATATTTAAGTTATGCCCAACGAAGTGGGCACGGGTCAGCTAGTCTTAGATAAGACAACAGATAAAAAATCTTATAAACTTTTTTTTATAAATACATACATAATTATTATACATAGAAAATAATCAAACTCCGAAATAAATATCTGGAGACATTTTGACTGATCTGGGCATCGAAACCGAGACCTCGAGCACAACAGTCGCATACTCTTCCAATGCGGCACCGAAGCAGATAAGAAAAAAAAGACACCAGGTTTAGTGCAAATTTTAATGGTAAAAAATGTTGTTATACTTGGAGTCCTCAAGATAGAAAAATATGTTATGTAACAGAGGTTCTTCGTAAACATCGAAGATACCTCAACTTAATGAAGTAGGTGGAAAGCTACTATACACTCTAATAATACTCGTATCTTGACAAATCTTTACTCTGTTCTCGACCCCTGGCACGTAACAAATATTAACTTACCCGCAGTGAGGCGATGGGAACTTATTAGTCGCTTAAATTGTGCGCCATTTATTTGCTAATAGAACATTTAGTTAGGGTCCGAAAGACGGAAAACATTGTCGCGTAACGTTTGTAGCTTTATTAAGACTTTAATATTCTTTATATTAATCTGCAACTAGATATATAAACGTCAATGATGCTCACAATTAATTCACGAAGTTGTCAGTTAAAGTTGAGAAAAATTAATTTTATAAATTTTATTTGGAAGTCTTACGCTTCTCCTGGTGTGGTACTTTAAGGAAGTTTAGAAATGGTTGACCAACAGCCTGACGATATAGCCTCACTCAAACTTTGTAGTGAGATATGGCAGGGATATCTCACTACAAGGTTTGAGTGCAAAAATTAAAAGCTGTATTCTATCTTACACAAATATGACTTAAAATCGGCCAAGTGCGTGTCAGGCCACGTACAGGAAAGGGTACACTTTTTGTCAGTCACCCATAAAGGTACGGGGATTTAAAATCGTATTCAATAGATAATTGTTAAGTTATGTTATTATATTATGCAGCTGCCCCCCCCTGGAAATCTCGCATAACATGTATGAACTCGCCTAATTACTAATCAAAGTGTAAAGGGGCCTTATGCTCTAACTTTTAAATAAACCGCGCAGTAAGCACTGGCAAAATGCACGGTGCAATTGCCAAAAAACCGCGCGCGACGATGGTGGACGAAGAATACCGAAATTAACCGAGCGTTACAACGCTCGCCTGTATTCGGTAATCTTCGGTAGGGAGTTGCGAGTTGAATTTGCATTATTTGATTCACCACGTCCGACCAAGACTCGACGCTCAAGGGCAGTCTTCCAGCGTATGGTGGGCGGAGTCCCGGTTGGACCCGCAGTGGTGGCATTGTGTCGTAGCCTCACGTCCGATTCTATTCAGATACTCACCGAAACAATCGTGTCCGGTGAGTACCTGAGTTAGTCGGTAGGTGACACAGTCGGTCCTCTCTATCCAAGTTTCGAAGTTCGGCAGAACGGCTCCGACAGCGCGCTGGCTGGCACAGCCCTGTGTTTCAAGCCGTGCCCGCCAAGCCTGCAGGGCTTGCGTGTGTGCGTTCCGCCGTAGCATTCCGGGCTCGTGATCCATTCCGACGGACAGATCGAATTTGGTCGTAGACCATCGTATCCATGTCGGTCAGAATGTCGAAGGGTAGAGATCGCGCCAGGATCGTCGCTGCCTCGTACGAGATAGTGCGGTAGCCCCGTGCGATCCGTATGGCCATCAACCGCTGCAGACTCTTGACTTGAGCTTTGCAGCGGGAGGAACCCGCCAGGTCTTCAGACGAGACGGGTGCCCCATAGAGGACCATTGATCGCACGACGCCCATGTAGAGACAGCGAACTTCTTCCCGTGGCCCCCCGAGATTGGGCAGCAGACGATGTAACGCCCCAGCTACCCCTCGCACTCGGGGGACTAATCGCCCGAAATGCTCTTCGAAGCTCCACCGACTGTCCAGGGTAAGGCCTAGGTATTTCATGTACTGGCCCACCTGGACTTCAGTGTCACCCACCCGGAGGCATGAACACTACATATACCTAATGTTTCATGTAGGTGTGTTTATGTAGTGTGTATGACAAATTAGCCGCGGACGATCCGACCTATAAAAATTTACTTGCTAAAATAAAAATTTACCCTAGGCTAGAAGCTGGGTACGCCCATGCATAGAACTGTGTAACTGTGAATAATTTATATTAATATAGTCTCACACAATAAATACACACACGCCCTCGGGCCTGTCGAGCCTGTAATCATCATCATCATCAACAACCCATGACGTCCCACTGCTGGGCTCGGGTCTCCTCTCAAAGAGGGTAAAGGCTCAAAGAGCCTGTAATGAGGTAGCCAAATTGCTTATTAATATACCTACTTGTGTTTTTCTAAATATGTACATAGATACATATAAAAAAATATTCTGAAACTTTTCTATGACCAATACACGTAAACTGATATTTTATCTTTCTAAACAATAAAATGAAAAACAAAAATTTGTATAAAATTATATAAAAATAAGCTACTAAAAACATAATATATACAAACACTAAAATTACACTAAAACGAAGGGCCGATAACGTCCGTGTAACTGTAACTAAATTCGACATCAAACCGGTGGTTTCGTATTTACCCGTAAAACATTTCTGTGAAAGAGACACGGGGCTCTTTCAACCTCCTTTGAACATCCCAACAAAATAATATTTATTTCATTTGTCAACAATTCTACGAACCACCTAATTCATATAAAATACAATAAATTTCGTTTTAGGATTTATGGATTTTCGTGTAATCTTTCTTTTATAGAATGAACCCAATATAAATCTAAAAAAATAAATGTATTTGTGTTATTTCTGTAATATATAGGCTGTGATAGATTTGGGATAACAAATATTTAATAGACAATTAAAAAATTGATGAGTGAACATTTTACTAATTAAATTTAGTACTTTGAGACCAAAAAAATAGGTTCAAATTTCGTTTTCAGTTCCAAATTGTCTTTCATAAAGAACAGAGAGTGAAACGCAAAACCGTTACCTGACTTAAATGGCGATCATTAACAGGAGTGAGTTATATGTTTTTCGGGGATACCCTTGGACATAAAAAGAAGCATTTGTAAGAGGGCAGTTTGGATACACTTGTAAAGAGTCATGTTACTATGGTTGAGAAGTACATAATACAGGGATCATTTAAGATGGAAAACACACTAAATTTGAGAAACTTGTTTACGGCAGTACTTGCAGTCGTGCATGTTATGAGGCACAAAGAGAACGAAACATTTGGCAGGAGCTATAAGACTATTTAAAAGCCTATTAGAACACAATGTTACGTGACCTTGATGAAAGCCAAATGGCTTTCATTGAGACCCTATTTCCTTTCTTGTATTCGTGCATTTGGATTGCTTCAATCGACAAGGAGATAAATTTATTAAAGTATCGTGTTATTTTCTTGAGTAATATTTGGTAACCACATAATTTAATGAAAGAATAAGAAGGACCCCTTTAAGTGAAATGAAAATTCTTTCGAAACTTCCCTCAAAAATATTAATAGTTTCGTATTGAAATCAATTAATAGTTTGGCAAGTTTTTTTTTCTACGCCGCAAAAGATCAATCTATCTAGTATACTTATATTTACTTATCATTAATTTTTTTATTTAAATGACTGGTTTAATCCATACTAATATTACAGAAAGGTAGAGTTTATAGCGGGTGGGGTATCTCTGGGTCTACTGAACTGATTTTGAAAACTCTTTTGCGATAGACAATCACATTATTTATAAGTGTCACCATAATGTATAAGGTTACAAAAAAAACTAAACGCGACATCCTACATAACAATTTCGGAGTCGCGAGTAAGTTAGTTATTCGCAGTTCAGTTGTTACATGCTTCCGATGAGAAATGAGAAACAAACATGACGTAAAAATATATAAGATAATCCTTGAAGAGTATAATGGTGTACATAACATATACACTATTATTTTCGTATTTTGTGTGAAAATTTAAGTGGTGAAGAATCTTCAGGCTTTTTAAACATGCAAATAGCAATTTAACCTCTTTTATAAAATAATAATATATTCAAGTTCAAATTCAAAATCTTTATTGCTAACTAAGTGTAGGTACATTTTGTGATCTTATATTTAATATGGTTTGTCTCAACGTAGTAGCCTATTACAGGCATTGCAAATTAAATTCATTCCGTGTGGTGACGGATTAAGAATACAGAGTGTCACCACCCCTATTTATCCCGCGGGTGTCGTAAAAGGCGACTAGGGGATAAACTACGAAAGACAACATCAATGCAAAGAGAAGGAAAACTTGAAACCAGGGTTGGTTTCAAGTTTTCCTTACCAACCCGTCTGGCCAGCGTGGTATAGTAGGCCAATACCTCCTTCTCAAGGACAGGCCTATGTCCAGCAGTGGACTGTTAAAGGCTGTTGTTGATGATGAGGATGATGATATAATATTTAGAAATTTTATGATGTTAACACCATTGGTAAGTTGTACAATATTTTTTTTTAATTTTGTATAATCTGCAAATATTTGTTTTGGAGTTAAGGTGTTTTCAATGTATAACATAATACAAGCACTGCTTAGTATGAGACTAGACGGCGTTGTATGTATCTTACATACAACGCCGTCTAGTCCGACATATTTATTTATATCCGACCTAGGCGAAAGCTGCAAAATGTTTGCCCTTGTGCTATCTTTTTTTCTTGATTTAAAAGTACTTAGAAAGAGATAAGACGTAATAAACTTGTGGCTAATGAACTCGTTAATTAGGATTTAAGTTTACTAGCTCAAAATAAAGTACCTAACGGTTATGTCTGCCACTAAAATTATCGTCCGTAATAAAAATATATTTTAATTAAAATATAGCAAGTAAAGCTTTCTTAAATGAAGATAAAACGTAATGTTATTAAAGCTACTGTTATTGAACTAAACTAAAGTATTTGTCTTGAATAATGTTTGGAGCGAAATCTTTACTTAGCAAGTAATTATCCAGTATAATGCAGCGTCTCGTTAGGAATAATTCAAATTTAACCATGGAGATATAGAAATGATTCAATAAAGTATACAATGTAAAACACTAACAGTAGACACTGTAAATGAAATCCGACAAATGAAAACAATATCCACACGATGCCAAATAATGAAGAAGGCCACAAAACATGTCATTAAATTTGAAATGCGATCTCTTCTTTACTAAAACTCTTAATGAACAAGGCAGAACGTGTTTTTGGAAGGCTGTGATACTTGTTTTTGTTTTTAATAAAACAGGCAAATATCATCCTTTATCAGATGGTAAATTAAACCCAGATGGGTATTCAATAAAAAAAAACTTGCAAGTGTCATCGATCGCTTTCTATAAATTTCAAGAACTCCGAGAAAAGTGGGTAGGCTTCTCAAGCGAAAGTTAACCTATTATAAAGAAGCATGAGTGTTGAAGTTAACGCCATAACGTTATACGTTCCACAGATAAAGATAAGGCATAACCTATACGCATCGGGGTACTGCAACGTACTAAAAGTTGACAAGAACGGTATAAAGAATCTTCAGTCGTGAAATATTATGCCACAGCTCGTTTGATATATACCCTCATATTTTTATTAAAGGTACGACACAGTGATGATGATGTGCTACCACAGCGTTTATGAGATATTCTTAAAACATGTTCAGTTATGACTTTAACTATAATGATCTGAAATTCATGCGTATGAAGGAATTTTTTTAATCAAATTCTTAATATTTACAGAACGTAATTTTTTTTACAACTATTCAGTCAATTGCCCTATATTTTAATCATTTTACTTTGAAGTAGTCATCAACTTCCTAGCCTCATTTGTTTTTCCAATTATCACTTTAAACGTGTGTGTGAACTCCAGTTGTGGATTCCACGTTCCATTTTAAGCCACAAGTGCCCCGCGGCTGACTATTTAGGTGCACTTTTGTACGTTGCGCACTTATTCACTACGTTTAACTAAATGTGTAAGTGTCATGAAGTTTTCAGCGCTTACTTCATTTTAGTCGCGGGAAAAGTATCCCTAATAATAATTGTTCTAGCGCTATTTGTTATAATAGTTTGCAAGACGAGATAACTAGTAAAAAGCTGTAGCGCAACGCTTCACTCTTAATTAATGATTACTTTAAATATGAAAATCGATTCTTATGGAGTATATATACCCCAAAAAACGCTACCAGCAAGCGATGATGTACGGGATTTTTTTGACGCTTTTATGGAAATATTGTAAGTATAGCCCTGATCTAAATTAAAAAATAACAGATTGTAAATGTGTCAGTTTCAAAAGTACTTTAATTAAAATGCTCTTATCATGTTAACTTAAGTAAGTCCACACGAAGGAAGGAGCGCTGGATCAATGTTCTTTGTCGAGTTTTCAAATTTGCAAGAGCTTTGGAAACTCTAAGAATTTCTAACGTATCTTAACTAACGAAAAAGTTTTTAAGTAACACACAAACTCAACATGAACGTATGAAATACATCTCGAACTAAATTGGTATTTAAACATTTTGAAACATTTTGAGCACAGACCAAATTTCTACGAATCGCGTTGTATTTTAAAAGACAACTGCGAAATGTTGTTCTTAGGCTAATGCTTTTATAATATAGTTAGAAAATCGTATTCTTCATCTCATTTTTCGGTAATACGTGGTAATACACTGCATTTTTATTTTATTATTGCCATACGCTTATATTACTTGCCAAAATTTAATGTCAGCAATATTAATGTGAGAAATTCTTTTTAAAGCTGGTTTGATTTTGAGTGAAATAAGCTTTCATCTCATACATACATGTGATACCTGATGTCTCAGGTATAAAAAACATATATAAAAAAATAACAGGAGCTACTTATGTCACTAGCTTCTTTTCGCGGCTTCGGCTTCGTGTTATTTTTTGATGTATATATTTGCATGCATGTATTTACTATTGCATTTTTCACCACGTCGCGTCGGGTTGGAATTTTCCAAAATCCTCTCATATTGATCGCCTATGCTGGCAAGGAATATAGATTTCAAATTTCAGCTGCCTGCGCCTAGTTGTCCCGGCTGTGCGTTGTTTGCCAGTAAGTCAGTAACGGAACAGTTTTGTATATATTCATTTCATGTGCTATATTCGGGATATTTAAACAAGCAGAATTTAAAATATGTGTAATAACTAAATCAGGGTATAAATATTTTTTATTATTTAACTATATACTAGGACGTAATTATAATCTTACAGATTCACGGAGTACTTACTGAGAATTGTAGTCGGGGACAAGAAATTATATTTTTTTATCGATGGGATTATAATGAGTTAAGTTTAAGTGGATTTTGTGTTACACTTTTGTTTAATACACCTCTATCCACTCTTTCGTGGGAATGGTTGTGAATAGTATAAAAAAAAGTCTCACTTATAGTTTGTATATATATTTCGTCAACTTTTTAAAACTTTAAAACTTTAAGTTCAATAACCGCATCTACTACTAATAAATCATGATTATTTAGTTTTACTACACACTACTACCTATCTGCCTTGCCACTATTGTTGAAAAAACCCGAGATGCTACGTATGTTATGTAATATACTGAATATGTTCTCTCAGCCGTACTTAAAGTCATGTCATACGTTTTACAGACAACTCAATTCGACGGCTTCGTAGCTTTCCCTGTAGGTTGTAAACATACATGTTATTACACGACTCTTTCCTCCCACATATTACCAGCTCCTTTGTTGCAGTATACCAGTTATATTTCTATAAGATGGGGTACGATTTTATTTAGATACACGCATAAATTGTATTATTATGTACTTATATTCAGGGGATTTCCGGTATTTTGTTTTAATGCATTCTTGTACCGCAAAATGCGACTATTAAAATACTTTTAGAAGTACCAAGAATATATCAATTGTCATGAAGAGGACTTAAAACTTTAAAACATACATATTTTAAAGGGACACAAAGTTCCGCAGGCCTGTGTTGCTCTTTGTCACAAATTGCTATTATCTATTTCCACTGCGTGTTTGTGTAGCACAAATTGTCAAAATTTATAAAGTGGTGAGAAACCTTGTTATTGACAGTTGCAATGAGGTCCCTGTACTTTTTCATTGAATTTCCTCTGTAAATGGGATTTTTCGAACCTGGTTAAATCAGATTTGAATTCTAGGATTTTTTCCAAATTTACCTCTATAATTAGGACTCTTTAGCTCTATTCCTTGTTTAAGTCAGACAAATTAATCAGATTGGGACAGGTTTTGACAAGTTTGTTTAGGTACAAACATTTAAATGTATTTTGCACATGCTTTGTTTGTCAGCCTACATGGTCTGTACTGTCTCAGGGTTTACCCTAAACACAAGGGGATAAAAGTGTACAAAATGGTCAAACGTAAATATAGAACGTTATCATATCTGAAAAATAACAACTTCTAGCAGATTATATATATCTGGAGAGTATTACGTATTGTATTTTTTGGATGTACATTCATCATTCATACCTACATCAAATTCATAATACCAAAAATATGAATATTTATTAACATCCACCTCAAAAAATGGAATAACGGTAGATTTCGACCTCAATAAGTAGGGGCCTCTGTAAATGAGACAACTATAATTGTATACCTGCTTAATTGGATGGATAAACTGGATGAATGGAAAACCTCAATAAATGGTACATAATTCTTGGTCCCTTGAGATCCCAATTAACCAAGTCTCACTAATAGTAAAAATTGTTAATCTGAGTACCACGCGTTGAAACATTATAAAATGAACTACGAAACCCTAAAAAAACAGGAAGTAATAACATTAAGCGATATTTTGTATTCTATCTAAATATTTCGTAACGCCACAGTGAAACATTATACAAAGCTTAATAGCTTCTTACGGTTTATGTCCAAAAACATACCTTTTCTTTACGACTGCTATGAGAATTATGTGTTGAGTGTTCTTCGTTCCCCTTATTGTTCTGAAACAAACATAATTTTATATTATTACAAGGTTTAAAAATTTCTAAAAATGGCTTTTGTTTGCAAATAATTTTGTTTTAAAATGAGGACACGCAACAAAAAAGGTAACGTTATGAATGTCCGTGTTATAGATTTGAATAGCACACTGCTAGACATAAGTGCTATGACTTCTCAATTGGAAGGAGGTTTTGGCCTACTAAAAATTATAACTAATAATAATATTATAGTTAATAGTAGTAGTTACGGTTCACAATCTTTCGACAGTTTACAATCTCGCGAGATAGATCATAATCTAACTGTATTTTCAATTTTACGGTGACATATACATACTACTAAAATAACACGTTATTCATATTTTAAATATGTGCGACTAGTTGCAGACGTTACATGTGTGGATGTATGATATAAAAAACGTTACCTCAATTAAACATTCGAAAGAAAAAAACAAATAAATAATAACAAATCATTAGAATTGTTAACTTATATGAATATAAAACCTGTATATAAAGAATATAGGATCAGGTAAAAATTGAATACAAGCTTTTTGGAGTGATTTCTTGGTCTAAACGAAACCCACCCCGATGCATCTAGTGCTTGCTGGCCAGACGAGTTGGTAAAATTTATGTTTAAGGCTTCCCTTATTTTTCACTGATGATGTTTTGCATAGTATGTTCCTTTAATCACCTCGAATGATACTAATGGGATGAATTAGGGTGGTGACACATTGTATTTAAGGCGTCATTATACGAATGCAAATACGATGTATGCAGTATATTTTTATCTTAGACACATTACAAAAGAAAGATAAAACAACATTTATATATGTTCCGTAATATCCTTTCAATTTACTAGAATGTGAAGACAGATTTAATCATTCAATCTGAAATACTACGAGTAAATAATCAGTCAAGCCTCATTTATTTTTTTATTATTCAAAACAATTAATTAAATCTTCAATTATTATTATCAGCTTGTATGAACAAATTGGAATGTATCAAACTATTCACCTTTAACCTCATCTCATCATCATCAGTTTTTTATAAGACCAATATATAGGATTGTTACTATACAAATCATATCTATTTCAATATGACACTAAGAACCATACTGAAATACGAAAATCGAGATATGAAATTTATTTACATACTTAGTTTTTGATAAGTAGAGCTATTTATGAGACCAATGGTTTGGAAACAATCAAATTAAGCTTATGAAAAACACTATTTTTAATCCAGTGCTCACGATTCAAAATGATCAAAATTGTACGATCCTTCTATTTTAATAACAAATCGTATGGAAAGTACTTCGGTTAATCATGATGCGATGTATAAAGAACTGAAGATATCTTTGGAAGTTACTGTAGTAGAACTAATATGCTTTGTCATTTTAGATATTGAAATCAGTCTAAGATACTCTGTCAAAAGAACAATCTATTGCTTTTCATAACTGTAAGAATGTAATTTAATGTGCAATTTCTTAAACCGAAACTTTTACATAACCTATGCAACGGCTATGTAAAAGTGACATTTCAGAAGCACCTCAATAGATCATGGCGGCTTATTGAGGTGAAGGTAAGGAGTGAGGAGCTTCAGCATCATTGGGCCTTTGGTCTCCATTCAAATGATGGCAGTGTGGGTGGCCACAGTCCAAAGGACGGCTATACGACACGATCAAGCAGATATCAGGCGCAGGACAGCGTTAGATTCCCCCCAAAGCACTGAGGGTAAGGCCCTCACTGCAAAACTTAGGGTTGTCATTAAGCATTTCTATACTCAGAAAAACTTTTTAGCCCTACGCGGGAATCAAACCAAACTCTTGATCGGCAGTCGTATACGCTAATCGTTAGACCAACGAGGCAGTCATTTACCGTAAAAATATTTAAATAAAACAACATTTTCCCGTTTTCAACCGTTGGGAAACACATAACAATGTTACCTTCAGAATTTTATAATTACCCTGAAAGCTTTCGTACTCGTGTCACACTTACCCAAAAACCACGTACATATTAAATTAAGTTTTTACCCATCTCAAAACGTATTTCTAATTTTCCCCCATATTTGGATAGGGGTTCAGTTAAACAGCTTTAGTTGTGTTTGTTTGTTGAAAAGTTTAAGTTTCAAAGTAAAGAGAGCCGTGGTTTTATACATTAAATTTGTAGCGTGGTTTATTGAGTTACCAAAATGCGAGGGATGTTTGAAGAAATTTTATTTTAGTTGGAGGTCCCAGGTTCAAATCAGGGTCAGATTCAATGTTTGTATGATTTACAGAAATTTGCTTCGGAGATATGGTGTTTTCTATGTATAACATGTATGTATTTACAGAAAAAGTTTTCTTCTTCTTCCTAGCCTTATTCCCAATATTATTTGGGGTTGGTTACTAGTTTAACCGGTTTTACCTGAATATCAGTTTCTCCACGGAGCAACTGGCATCGGACCTCCGCAACCCTAAGGGAGAACTGATATTCAATGGTTGAACTAGCTGTCACTAAATTTGAGGGCACTGACTTCCCAATAACGATTGCCATAGATGTTCATGACAACCGGGACCGAAGGCTTTACGTGCTCTCCGAGGCACGGGCGTGAATCACCGCCAAACTTCACGGGCTGCTATTAGGAATTTCCTAAGAAAAACCCAAAAACACTTTTTGGCCCGACCCGGGATTTGAATCCGAGACCTCCTGATTAGCATCTATCTCAGATCATAGAAATAAGGAGCACCAATCAAAAATTTTGCTTGAAGCCAATGTTACCTCAGTCTCAGTTTGTGTATGCTCTCAGAACGTATTCATTGATATTATTTTAATGCTGGTGTACACAAGAGGGAGAAATGTGAAGACATCGGGACACAAACAATTCAATGTACTGGCCAAGTCACCCTTGTTTCAATAATATGTAGAAACTATAGTGATTATATATAATGATGACTTACATATGAGAGGCTAAACCTATAGTCAGCTACAGTTGTTGCGATTGCCGTTTATTTACGATTGTATTTTTTTAATTATTGATCTTCCGAAAGTCATGATACTCTGCCTGATGGGACGCATGAATAGAATTCAAGAGTAAAGTTTACCAATGCAAAAACCAATGTACACCTTACATATCAAATCTTGAAATTAATTGTCTGAATTTGTTTACATCGCGAGACTGTTTCATTAGCAACAAGTCAGAGGGCTGTGGTTTTACAAGTGAAGGGTAAATAACTTGATCTGACAACGCACCTTTATTAAGTACACTTTGAATGTAACGCGTTCTCGTGTAAACTAACCGCCTTATAGTGTTTTATTTTATTTATTATGTACAGAAACAGACAAAAAACCAAAGAAATGAAAATTAAAGTTTTTAATATTTACGTCTGAAATCCAATCGCAACTGTATTAGACTGTTTAAGCTGCAAATAAATAGTTTGAAGATTGTATCGATAGCAGTGAACTGTTAAAATCTGTTTATGATTAATATTTATCTATATTTATATTTCGGTTGCTGAAGAATATTTTTTTTAAAACCACAGGTTTTTAACTTTCATTAATAGTTCATAGGTTTACTGCATAGCTGGACATAGATGTGTCCTTAGGGTGTCCAGTGGGTTTGGCCTACCGTACACTGGCCAGACGGGTTGGTGCTTCTAGAGTTTATTTTAAGTTGTCCTTATCTTTACGGGGCTGTTGTCCTGTTTAGTTTTGCGTCCTTAGTCAGTGCTAACAATAACCACAGGATGAATAAGGGTGCCAACTCCGTATTCTTAAACGGCCACAACAGGAATTCTACAAGTCTCGGGCAATAATTATGCCAGTTAACGATATAAATAAATATTTCGGACATTCAAAAGATATCAAATATCTAGCACACAACACCAACTAGTTTCAACTTAAACACGGATTGTATTATGAAAACTAGATAAACTAATAGACTCTTTACTAATATTATAAATGCGAAAGTAAGTGATTATGTATGTATATGTGTATGTATGTTCTACTGAACGGATTTGGATCAAACTTTACAATAATATAGCTTACATATCGGAATAACACATAGGCTACTATTTACCGCCATGACGGACATACACGCGAGCGGAGCCGCGGACGAAAGCTAGTACTTATATTTTTTTTTTGTAAATACATGTATATGAAAACCCAAACTCTTAAACAAATATCTTTTGATGATACAAAAAAATTGTCCGACCTAGGATTTGAACCCAAGACCCAGCACAGTTGCAAACGTTTGTCGTTCTGCAATCGCTAACGTCTCTATTCTTTTGTTTGACTCATAGAGATTCCGTCTATTTTTTTAACTGATTATTAATTAGCAGGTTTTTTATAGCCTGATGGAAAGCATGAGTAAAATCAACAAACTAAAATAAAATATTTTATACTTTGTTTAAATAAGAAAGATAAGATACCAGATTTCTTAATTATACACTTATCTTTTAGCACAAAGGTTTTTATAAAAAGTCAGTCCCGGGAGCAATACCGGTGAGCGGGTAAGCTTTTAATGAAAACTTTAACTCACGAACTACAATATATCTGCAACTCATACTGAAAAATGAACAAATAAAACGAAGCTTACTCTGCTTAATAGCAATAAAGTTAGCAAAATGTGTTGCAATGTGCAGAAATAGTGCTCATAAAATGTGAGAAACCCATTTTAATTAAAACTTTAGTTTTCACAACTAGATTTTTTATCATCTATATCACTAATATAAATTTTCATTCAAACTTGGATTTCCATATAGAACATGTTCGTATAACCATTTTTAACAGTAGTAAAAAGAAATATAGTGTTCTTTTTTGTCATGTGTATATCCATTTCTTTGGTTAGAGATATATGGCAGAATCGACTAAAAATTTTCAACTATAAACACTGATGGGTTTTTTACTATTTAAAGCCTACCAAAGAGACTCGTATGCTTGCCTGATGGAAAGCATGAGTAGAATCCATGAGTAAGGGTCCACCATCCCCATTGTGAGTACAGACAATGCAGTTTAGTGACCTTTGATTATATAAGTTGGTGACCCACACTATGGCTGTTTAGTGAGATAATTCTCCATCATTAGTCCTCCGGTCTCACATTAATCAACGAATTGAAACTTTATTGCAACAGACTATAATACAAACAAGTTATATTTAAATATGTATAGTTATTACTTTAATACCTTTACTACCTACTACATACCTCACTAATCTACTTTATTACTTTAATGTATAGGTATACTCTAAAACCTATCAGGCCAAATTCTTCTTCGGCCAAAAACTGCCTGCAACCGCTTTCAAACAAAAAGAGTTTACTATGATTATAGTTATAGTTTAAAATTAGTAGGTTTTAATTAATATATTTTGTCTATTGAAAAAAATATGTTCTCGTACTGTAACAGAAAATCAAAATTCAGGAAAGGTAACAATTCTTCAATAATAGGAAATGTTTGATTAACCGAATCTGAAATCCGAAAGGGCTACTAAAAGATCAATAGCAAGTTAGAGAAAGGTCTCAGAAATCCATTTAATTAAATGATTTAAACATAATTAATTCAGTTTACACTAAACTCGACTGTACAACATTAAATATATGATAAACCTTTACAAGTACATAGTTTGAAACGGAAATTGATTAATTGAATTAAAGGTATCTTAAGGATTTCGTATGCCGATTCCAAGTAGGGTCTCCCAGTTTAGTTCATAGTTAGCAGCGCTGGCGTCGTTTGCTGTTCGTTTGGCGAATTTTGTTTTCAGAAAGCCCATAAGAATTGTGCTTCTATGCACGCTTGGTTGGTCTATAATTCTTACAAGTTTGTCTGTTGACTACCCAGTTTCGATATTCGTGGTAATTTGAAGAAACTCGCTCAGTACTTATTCAGTTACCGTAATCAATCACATAACTTTAATAATTAACTAGCTTGGTCCCGCAGTGTTACGCGCGTTGTTATTGTAAATCATAACCAAAGCGAAGTTGGTCAAACAAAAAATTTACTCCTTATGACATCAACTATTTGCCCGTCGAAATCGGTCCTGCCTGCCGTTCCCGAGATTAGTCGTAACAAACAGATAGACAGACAAAATTTTTAACAATTGTTTTTCTGACGTAAGTACCGTATTTAATTTCATATGCATTTAGTAAAACAATGGTTCATCTGGTATTACAAACGGACACTACAATTTTATTTAGTTGTATAGATAATCAATTCTATATGTCACTAATATTTTGGTATGTTTTTATCTCACTCTGCCTCAGTTTTATAGTTTTGTTTATAGAAATTAATTCTTCAGTTACCAAATCAGCGTAAATCTCTACTTCATTATTGGCCATAAGTTTACCGAAAAAATTACTTACCACTTTTTAGCCTATCAGAAATACGAACTTATAGAAAACCCAAAAAGAAAAACATAACTCCTTAAGAAAACATAGCCGTTTTTCTTAAGGACATCTACTCTAAAAACATGTCGTATTATTTTACGATTGGTTGGAATGTTAGTAACATTCCATTAAGTAACAGAAGGAATGTGTGGATTCATTCCGTAAGGGTCGGATTTAGATGAGTCCATTTAAATTCTTGTTGCCATATTGTAACAGGTTTCAACTTCATTTAAATGTATTCTATCTACTTATTCCTTTTCTTTGTGTTTGTGTCAGTTAATTGTTATATTTACGGAAATATAGGGATCAGTAGGGATATTATTACTGAAATAATAATAATAGACACTTCTTGGTATGACGTATAAGCAGACACATAGCCATCGTACGAGTTTAACAATACTAATAACTACCGACTTATTCCTAAATATGCATATATTTATAATGTAAAAAAGTGTTAGTGATTCGATTATTATCAATTTAGTATAAGACTAACTTTCCATCGCTACGAAAAATCCGTGATCAAATATTCTACTTTGATTAAAAAATTCAAAAAGTATTGAATATAAATTAGGTACCTGTAAATACATTTTCTCTCTAACAAGCTCTCGGTAACAAATCCGGTGAAATGTGCAGAATTTAGTTGTTCTCTTCAATTAAAATGTTGAGTTTAAACGTAAAAACCATGCAAAGTGTCTAGCTGATTTCATTAAGCAAAATTAAGTCGTTCAATATGTTGCTCTGTGATAGGATGCAGATATCCATACAAAAAAATCCAGATCATTTCTATTTTCAGATTGAAAAGTATAAAATTAAGTGATTTATTGATAGAGACGTTTCATTTATTGTCACAAAGTCAGCAGTCTTCGCAGAATCGTCAATAAACGGATAATATGGACGTCTGACAAAGTTTATTTTGCCAACGGAACATAACATTCAGTCTTATGAAAGAAAGACTTAATTAAATTTGGATTAAAAATTTCTAGCTCTGTGGTTTTTGTCCGCCCCGGCTCCGCACGGGGACATATAGTATTGATTTTTCGGGTTAATATATTATCGTATGTCACTCACAAATAATTTCCTTCTATTTTTAAAAGATTTTTTAAATCGGTTCAGATCCAGAGATTATCCCTTACAACGTCATAAGTTCACAAATTTTACTTCTTTATACAAGAGTGTAGAACAAACACATCAGTATGTCGTCTAACACACAACCACAGTCGAATATCGAAGGTCACATGCATTTCAAAAGGTACAGCGAATCGCATCGCATGTATAGTTTTTGCTATATATATATAAAAAAAAATGGAAAACTAAGAAACATGATTATAAATCTCGATTATAAAAAAACTTGTTTTTACTCCTACCATTTTTAACACGCTATTACTAATAATAGTGAAAATGAAAATGATTGAAAATGCTAGTAGTGAAAAATAGGTTTGTCAGAGAATGGTGTCTGTGTACAAGCCCTAGCCTAGCCCTAGCCAAGTTAGTAGTTTTTAGCTTTCTATTCTATTCTCTTCATTCATTGGCTAATATCACTCAATCACGTAATCAAAACAAAATATTAGCCAATGAAACAAGAGCATTAGACAACGAAATACGTTTGAAACTTGGCTAGGGGAGCTGGTATCACCTTTTTTTTTTTTTTTTTTTACGTGTGGAAATCCCCGCGGGCCGTCACCCCGTCGGGGGTTACGGCGGGGTGGTGTGTCGGACTCGAACCGACTAAAACCACACGGTGTGACCCTCTCTGCGCCTTTGTATTGGAAGGAGTCCAGGGAGGGGATTTCCTTCTGGACTCCAACCGGCGTCTGCCCGCACTGTTGCGGGCACCATCTCTACTCTCTACTCTCTATTTGGGCAACGTCCGGTCACACGCGGACGCCGCCCCCTCGCGGTTGGCCTCTACTGCGGACGGACGGGAAACCCGTCCCGCCCATCCGCGGCCACTCTCAGGGCGAGCTGGTATCACCTAGAGGAACTTGGCTATTAGCGTCTCCGAATTTATAAATACAGAGTATAAAGTTTTATATTTTTCCGCAAACAAAAACTGCGAAGATGGTATAAAGGACAATACATGTCCAGCGTCCGTAATTATATAACCGGCGCGGCGGCGATCATTAGTTCATAATAATATCTGTCATTAACGTATACGTGAAACATTGTTTATGCGTTTCCAAAATACGTGAACATAAAAACGAGATTCTTATTTCTTGAAGAAGGATAAATAATAAATCCGCTTATATGCGACACTTCAGGCATTTGCAATTTACTTTAATATTTAAAAAGCGTTCCGTAAGTGTCGCTAACTGTCGGCATTAACTTTTCATACTAACAGCTACGCTAAAAGATTTTATTTTTCACTTAATCTAAACAAAAAAAGCCACGATTTATTCCCAATGTTATGATTAACTAGGAGAGTCCCGCGGTTTTAATCGGGGTTATGTTGAAAATTGCGAAGTTAGTCTAAAAAGTAGCCTAAAGTAACTCCTTGTAACATTAGGTATCTGTAAGTAAATCGACAAAATTAGTCCAACCCTTCCAGACATTAATTGGAACAAACAGACGGATAGACAAACAGAGAGGCATACAAAAATAAAAAAAATACATTTGGTTCTTTCATATCATCAATCATCAACAACCCATAACGTTCCTTTGCTAACGCTTCTTTCTTTTTACCTAACTCATATGAAAGACCGAAGTCTGTCTTTGTATGGAATAAGTTAAAGCTGTTAATTTGAAATTACAAACTGACACTTAAATTTTATTTATTTGTGTAGATTTCGTAAGGATTTGAAACGATTTAATTCGGGACATTGTTGTGAAGTATAGGTAACTTTGAAATCAATGACTATTCCTTTAAACTAGAGTCACTTCAAACAGACAGGCAAAGGTACAATTGTAAAGGCAGTGTTGCATAGATTCGTTCGTCAATTAATTCAATAATTTAAGTAAAGCCAGACAACTAATCTTTCTAATTTTGTATAATCTGTTATTATTGAAAAAACATTTTTAAAAATGTGGTTTATTAAAATTAAAATTTTTTTTGCTCATATTTCAATCATAAAGATGATGGACTGATTTGCCAAATTATGTCTTAATTTATCTCTTAATTTAATAAAGGGTTTAGCGTTGAATTTAAGCGAGCTTTTTTGTAATGTGTAAATAAGTATAACTATATGTATGTTTCTTATGTATGTTGACAAATCGAGATTATATATAAGGTATTAGAATTTCTTAAACTCCCAGTGTCACCATAAATAAAGAAGCTAATATCTATACAAACAAATTTTCAAAAATGCACTTTTTTTAAATTCGGTGTTTCTTTTGTTCCGACTCATCTCCGGAACGACTGGATATATTTTAACGGAACTTTCACTGGGAGACAGCTGATCACATAAGGAGTAACTTAGGCTATTTTATGAGACTAGCTTTGCTCAGTAGAGTTACTGGCGCTTTTCAACAAAAACCACGCGTAACACCGCGAGACAGCTAGTTGAGAGTAAATATGAGTTGCACAAATTTTCCACTAAGTTAAGGTTTATGCCATCGATTCAAATATCAATTCGGTTTGTACACAATGTGAATGATATTTATATCGTACGTTTGATGTATATCAGCCTGTAATCTGAGTACAGGGTTTAATGTGTTTGACTAGGTTCTATTTATACAGGAGTATTTAGACTGGATAAAGATAATTTAAATTTTCATTGAACTTCTATTAAAAAGAATATCGCGTTCCATAATCTATGTCTATATGAATAAAAATAATTGAAGTTTCTGTATCTAATTCCAAATGAGCAGTTTTTCACTAAATGCATATGAAAATTTATAATTATGGTAGATATATCAAAAAGCGTTTATTTAAATTTTTGTTTGTCAGTTTGTTCCGGCTAGTCCTGGAACAACTGAATTGATTTTGACGGAACTTTCACTGGCAGGTAGCTGTTGGTACTTGGGTTTCTTTTTTTTTAATAGCTTCACCACGCGGAGTTATTTGCGGGGAATACTCATACTGTGAGACTCAGCTGGTATATCACAATGCTTACGAGAATTAGGGCAGTCACTATAGTATTGGCATCGTTATAAGTTCGACTGCACCATTGGCCTAGTGGTTTAAGAGGTCGCCACGCCGCTTTTTACTGTGACAATTTATTGTCGTGGATTCAAATCCCACGTGGGTCAACACTTTGTGTGATTCACACATTCTTATTCTGAGTCTGGGTGTTCTTTGTGTCCGTTTCATGTTTGTTGTTGTAAAAATCTAAATAAAAAGAACAACTACATACATACGTTTCAGACTCATCGTTTAGAAAAAAAAAATCATAAAGAGTAAAGCATGGTGCAATCAATATTACTTATTACAGCAGCGTTGTACAGAAACATAAAATTCGTAACGCTTAATTGTTCAGCATGATCTGGAGATGTTTTAAAGTATATAATTGTAAATAAATAAATAAATTTAATCTTAGTATAGTCTATTATTTCTGCTTTAAAATATGAATATTTTTATGACCGTACACGATCACAGACTTGCAGTATACATGTTTTACCTCAGCTTTAATATCCGAAGTAGTTCTATTCCTAACTTACTGTCCTTACTCTATTCTCAACACATTCCTTTCCAAAGTTACTTATTACTAATCTCACCAATACAGGACATAACATAGTTATCCCAAATTGAATTCGAGCATTTCTTTATCCTCCAGCACTGAAACGGATAATACACTGGCGACGTTAACGGGAATCTTTTGTTACAAAGTGTGGGGAATATACAATATTGAGTGTACACATAAAATGGCTTTCGTTTTAACATATCGATAGATATAATGGGAATAAATGTTTGTAGGATAATGGAGCGGCACTTGGAGTATGGAATGGAAACATTTTACCGTGAGAGAAGTTGCAGACACAAAGTTTTTTTTTTCTGGACATGTAACACACAACGCCATCTAGCTTCAAACTACGCAGAGCTTGTACTACGAAATACTATATTGAGAGTTAGAATAATTATTTACATTTTTTTGTATATATATACATATTTTACATAGGAAACACTTAAACTCCGAAACAAATGTAGATCAAACAAACATTTAGTCCGACCTCAAACATAGTAGCATACACTACCACAGCGCCATCGGGGCAGTCAAGAAGATTTATCGTTTAAGTATTTTAAAGTTACTGGTAACCCGGTAACCTAAGTAGCGTAGTTATATAGCGTGGGTCACCATACTGTACTGTCTGCATTCGCAATGAGTTTTATAACCCCACTGATGGATTCTACTCATGCATTCAATTAGGCACAGTAGAGTATGCTTTGTATGCTTGAAAAAACCTGGTTTCGGTTTTTGGACAATTAAAAACGTAGTTAATAACATAGATTTTAAAATCATTTTGATTAAAATAAACTTAAAAGGTTGTTATCATCTTGTAGACAAAAATATTATATTCACAAAGAAAATTTAAAAAAACCTTGGCATGGTTGAGTCAGCGACAATCGTAAACACACAGTCTCTAAAAGTTTTGATAAATATTGATGCAATACAATGACGTCAACTAATGCGAACTAGGCCACCTACCCTGTTTAGCATTCTAAGAGCTTACATATTGAGCTTACTTGAGATCTTAATTACTTACAGATATACTTTGGACTTGGAACTTTATTGAACACTATTGTTTTTTTTACAAATCTGCAGTACTTCCTGCGTAGTTGGCTGTTCTCTGTTAAGATTGGCTGATTATATAAATATTATTATTTAATGAATATGTGTTAAGGCTGGCATCGGCACCTATTTATTTCTACTATAATTTCTACTATAATTTTGCACGATTGGGAATATTTTTTGTAAGGTGGCAACACCAGTTAGTAGTTAATGTAGTTATAATGTAGCAATAATAAACGTGGATTCGTCCCTTTTTCTGTTCGAGACACCACGGTGGCCGTTTCATTTAAATCCTCTACCACAATCACAGTAACCCTATCAAGCCACGCCGCCACAATATGTACTATTGTAGGACATGTGTTTTGTCTATACCAAATTAGGCCTTAAATATTTTACAACGTGTTTATTCGTAAAAATATCATACAATTGATTTCCGTAGACGTTTACTGTATAAATCGACAATTAAATACGAAGGGTCAAATGTCAACATTTTTGTAATACAACCATAATTTCTTAGATGTAATTAGATACAATTTTGTGATTTAGATTGTGAGATTTATTTGACATTCAACCCTGCTCGGCTTCTATTTAAATAATATTTAATTGTCCTATCTTAGGCACGCCAGAAAAACACACCTTTTCTTTAAAAAGGTAAAAATCAGTTAGACAGTGTAGGGGTCCATGGTGAGACGTGTCACTAGAAAACAAAATGTAATAGATAACATTCCTAATTTCTTTAATATTCTTTAATATCTTCGTATCGTGTCTCTCGAAAGCGAGAGACACGTTACGAAGAAATCGAATGGTTTTGATCGGAAATAGAGAACAGGATCATTATTTCATCTGCGATAATCGATCTGAATTATGCCCAGTATAACGGTAATACGAAATAATCGATCATATCGTTACTTAGCAAATTTACCGATTAAAAATTGTAAAACAGTAATGAAATGTCAAGTTTTATAATTGCCCAAAAAGAGAATACTAAACAGAGTTAGAAAGCTTATCAGTTGTGGCTAAGGCGAAGGCTATCTTTACCATATATTCTCAAAAATAAATAATACGTGGTTCATTCCAAAATACTATAAGATTTTACTCATGCTTTCCATTAGGGAAAGTACCACCAGAGTAGAGGTACTTTGGCAGGTTCACATGAAAACAATGTACGAATTTTGCAAAAAAAAATACCTAGAACGTCTACTTTGCTATGGTTTGGTACAATTTTAGTTATACGATTTACGAATGTTTTGAAATAGATAACAAAACACATGAGTCTTCTCGAGGCCCACAGAAAATCTTCATAAAAATTACGTCTTGCAAAGCTTTTCGCTTATTTATTTCGTAATCTACACTTCAATCAGTTCTCAGTAAATAAAACACTTAAGGCTTAAAAGCCTTGCAAAGTATTTTATTCAAATTCGTCATGTTTCTTAAGTGGCGTCTGTCACAGTAATTTATGATAATAAAAAACATTAGAAATGTTAACTAACTTCAGTACATTTCATCTTTTTCCTATTTAATTTTTCCAAGACTATTAAGGTCGGTTACTTATTCAACCGGTTTTACCTGAACGTCAGGCATGGCAGTACACGGACTGGCATCGGACCTCCGTAATTCTGAGGGAAAACTGGAATTCGAAGATTTACCTAGAACTAACTTAAGTATATTTCATGATAATCTGTTATTTACTATTGTAAAAATAAAGTGGGCTAAAAATGTACAAAAGATTGTTAGACTGCAGGAAGAAGCTATCCTGTTAATCCTTTTTTTTTCTGCTCTTGTCAACCTGATACAGTGTTACCTGATGGAGAGAGGTCTCGGGTTCAATTCCCGGGGCGGATCAATAGTGTTGTTGGGTTTTTCCAACAAAGAAATTCATATCAACGGGCTGGAGGAGGGAAGTATGGTTTGTTAGAAAATATGCTTTTTGGTTGTGTTTTTATTGGGTATTTTTATTTAGGTATTGTTGTATTTTTTTGGGTCTAGTAAAATTAGTCGATCATTTTTAGCATCCTCATAATCCGTTCTAACTAAGTTTAGATTAAATAAAACATTATCGGTACAAAGAAAGACAGTACGAATTGTCACCACCCTGTTCATATCGCGGATATAAAAGTCGACTAAAGGAGCAATTTACGCAGGACAACAATACTGTAAATGAAAATAAAACTTAAATATTTATGAACCACAGGACTCGAAACTTGATTGAAATACTATTACATTACTGCCGTTTTGAAGTGCAAACATGAATACAGGATCAAACATAGGATAGTCAGATTGTATTCTGTAGTATAAATGGTGCACTCCAATTTATTACGTGCGTAGTGCACGACGAAGCATGTCCAATTTCATATGTACGGCTCGTCGGACGCTAACTGTTGAGTGCTCCCTATTGTCATTTCTTGCAGCATATACCTACATGTTTTTATATATCAAGATAAAAGTTGGTAATTTACTTTTCTGAAAGGTAGATATTAGGAAATTAGATTTTATAAAAGTTTGATTACGATAGTTGGCAGTGGAACAAAGAAATTGACTTACAAATTTTATTACATTCTTATGTATTTGAATCTCTTCCAGAGAACTTTTTATAATCATCCTTGTCTCCTTAAAGATCCTTACGTTGATTTTGGCATATTTGTCGATCAATTCCTTGTTGCATGAGTAGAAACAATTTATGTACTCATATCATGGAATGAGAAAGTCAGTGCCACGTAATTGAAGATGGAAAATCATGTTCGTGGAACCTATTTTAAGCTAAAATAAATTGTATACTAACCTCGCAAGCAAAAATGCGTCAAGCACCTGGGGCTGTCTTGCATCCACAACGATGACATGCGGTTGTCGAAAGTCGGCATCTCTCCGAAGTGTATCAAGTGCATCCCGTGCACATCGCACAGTGCGCGCTTCACCGCCCGAGCGTGCCACCGCCGAGCACGCTGTCGCACACACTCGAGATGCGCGCTCGGGAAACACGCATAGCAACTGGTGACAAGAAAAGCATTTTTTTAATCTTTACAAGCAACTTTACTAATTTTTTAAAGCTTCTTTGTCGCGCGATCCTTTACATAACATAGGTATGTAAATGAAACTGACGCAATACACAATGTCTTGACCTAATAATGTCCTAATTATGACTGAATGAACGAAAAAAAAACTAGTCAAATTTCGAAAAAATGAAAATTTCTCACTGCAGTTTTCTTCCAACTACAAAATTTTGAAAATAAGGATGTAACTACATGTTTATTTCTAGGTATTAATGAATACGTTAGGAAAGTATTAATTTATACTCCTAAACGTTATGACTTTTAAAGTAACTTGAAGAGATTGTGAGGAATTAAAAATTTCAGATACCTACTTATTTGAAATTTTCTACGAAACTGAAGTTTGAACCTCCAAATTCCAAATATAAACCATTTTTTTGGGTAGGTCAACTTTCATAAAGTTTTAATTTTCGTATTTTTAAATATCAAACAAACATAAAAGCCTGTTTGCAAGAATGCGATGAGTATTTTAATTTTATCAGTTTCAATTTTATTTTTTACGTTTTCTTTTATATTTAGGCCTACCAAAGTGACTCTACCTTAATGGAAAGCATGAGTGGAATCCAAGATCGCCATCCTAATCATGAATACAAAAAAGCATGGTGACCCACACTCTTAAAAACATGGCGGCTTAGAGAGTTCTTTCTGCATCATTAGGCGTCTAGTCTCACTCACCAACGACGTAGGGCTGTCGTTGAAACACGAATTCCGTCGTTTTCGGTTTGGTCTTCTGTGTGAGGGTAGTACTGCCCCGGTCGAGCTGGCCCATTCGTGCTGAAATCAGCGTGGTTCTACTTCCTTGCCTTGTACAAGCAATGGTTTATAAGAAACAGTTATATAAAATGATATAAAATTTAAACCAAGTGCAGTTTGATGATGCAATATTCCTTAATACATTATTAAGCTCTGTTAAGTATATTAAGCTCTGTTATTTAATAAGAACATTTTGAATTACAGAATAATTTTATTATCAGGTAATATTATAATAAACTATACTGTCATAAAAATATGACAACTTCATAAAAACTAAATTGGCTAACCATGTATTGAGTAATTTAATTGTGACAGAATCTCTCTCACTGTGTTTGTGAGGCATTATTATTTGAGTATTCTTTGACTGAGTAAGGAAACCTTTTAACAAAAAAGTTTAAAAACGAACGCAGCTACAAAAAACTTCCGATTTAAGGCCGCTGCATACGTGACGGGATGTTACACGGACGTGACGTGACGGGAAGTTTTGCAAACATCGTTTCAAGGAAATGCATACTTCACGGAGACACGGACGGGGCGGGAACGTGGCATGTACGGGACGAGCTAAATATCGTCACCGACGATCAGCACGTCAATAGCAATTAAAGCCAATTCTTGAAATGAAAAATACATCTTTCCTTGTTCACAACACTAACACGTTAGATCCGAGTTACATTCACGGTGCGTATGCATTTACATCACGTTCCCGTTTATAACGAGGCAACCACGTCCAAGGCCCTTACGTGGTAATATCTCGTTACATTTGCAGCGGCCTATAATTTCTATAGTCTATGTGATATGTCACCCGGACAATGATTAACCGAACAAATCTATTGACACCTCATTCGTTAATCCCGGTTCAATAGGTAAGGACCTATGGTAGAACATGAAACATACATAGACTGCTAAAAGTATTATCCTTATTATTAAATTTAAAAAACTTCAAAAACAAAAAATAGTATATTTTTTTTAGTTTTTGAAATTTAGCACCCCTACGAGCAAATCAGGTGGCCTGCAATCAGAAAAACCTATGATCAGTAAGTACGTGGTCTGTTATAGGCTGATAGATGATCTACATCTCTATATTTTTAACTATCTTTGACAATATATGAAAAAAAACATGTACTTATTATATTATTTGCATATCAATATAAGTATATTTAAGTTATTTCGATAACACTTAATAGAGCATCTTCCTTACATAATTGGCTAAACTAGTAGGCGACCCCAAATAATATTGAAAATAATGAGGGCTAAGAAGGAAGGTGGTAAATTTGAATAACATTCGATAATAATAAAAAGTGCATCATCAAAGGAATTATCAAATTATTCATGCAAAGCAGTCTGAGTTTACAGATCCCAGAATGCATGACATGCACTTGCAATTAGCGTCGCATTACGAAATGCGTCAAGTTCATGGAACCGTATTGCTTTGCTACTAGCTTTAATTTAAACTGAAATATGTAATGCCGTACTACGTTGTAGTTTGCAGGCTGCAGGGTAATTGGATGGTTGTCGATTATATACGTCAATTACCTTTGCTCACGAATTCGTCTGCGTGGTGCTCGTTATCAAATATCTTAGAAGAGTTGTGTCATGACTGTGAGATTCAAAACGTTTTATCAAAGTAACTCACGTTCGTATGAATTTTCGAATACTTTATAATATTTTTTGGTTGTTTTAAAACCGTTTCTTGGTGCACACCTGAAGGTGAAAATGTTCCTTAACTGAAGTACTTAGTACATAATTCGCAAAATAAAAAATAAAAAACAACGTTTGTCGGGTCAGCTGGTGACGCTGGTGTATATACTCGTACTTATTAAATCTTGAAAATTCTTTGAGTAAAATTGACGATTTTTAAATATTTTCTAATAATGAATAAATATGGCTCAATAACCGATTACCGAATAGTTGCCGAATTATCATGGCTTCTCGATAATTCACCTTTTAATAAAAAACAGAGAATGTTATGTGTCTGGGATTATGTGAATGCTAACAAGCATTTTCGTTAGTTAGTATTTTTAGTATGTACGAATATTTTGACTGTAATAATTCAAAACCTTACCTCTAGCGGCTCTGGAGGTGCGTAGAACATGGCAGAAGGTATTTGCGCGGGCGGCGGCAACCTGTTCTGCAAAGAGAGATACTTCTATGTAACATACATTGACATTAGATATCTTAAAAATAGTTTTACTTTTAGACTAAAATATATTCTTCGGAAGCAAGGGTTCACCTCGCTACATGCGTTGTGGGTTCCAGCCCCATATGAGAGAAAACTTTGAGTCACCATATTATATTGTTGTTATAAGTCTAAGTTTTCTTTGACAATTTTTTGTAAGTGCAGATACAGTTGTTCCATAACGAGAGCCACTAAATTGAATAAAAATAAGTATTTTACTCAATTTTTATCCGATTTAAAAGATATAAATTACTTTTTCGGCTGTATTACACTTCAGTAGACACACGCCTTTAATATTGCCGACTCATACCGAGTTTGTTACTAAACTTGTTGAGAACGCTTCGAAAAGTAATAAAAAGTTTTTTACATGCTAATAAGAAAGATTAGCATAAACTCTAAAGCGCGTGTGCTTTTTTCGTCCTTTCATCGTAAGTTACAAAATTGCTTATCGTAAGAAAAGTTTATGTATTTAAAAAAGTATTTTATATTATTACTATGATTATTCACTACGGATCATATGTGATAAATTGTGCTTATCGTAAAAATGTAACAAAATTTTACTTGAAAAAGTTTAGTATTAATATTATTTTTTTGAAGAATCTTTTTTTGTGCATTACGTAAAAAGTTAAAGTTTTACAAAGAAACAATGTACGAAAGAAACGTTTCCCTTTAGAACTAGCCTAAAAATAATTTGTGATTGCATTTGTATCTTTAAGGATAAGCTGACTATACCTTTTTTTATGTTAAACGAATTTGTTCACTCTGAGTATCACGCTACGGACAATAAAAGACGCAGACGAGGTCTACTGGTCTAAGACGAAACTAGTTCAATGAATACATACCATTTCATGTTGAACAATATCGCCTTCATGCCATGACCAATCCTATATACTTGCTTAAGGGAAACATTAAATTAGGATTCTATTTATCCCAAGATATCCCTTGGGTAATCTTCACGCAACCGAGTAACTAGTCAGAAGGCGTGCCACAAACAACATCTAAGTTCCATTACTAGAAGAACCTATTTGTACGTAGTTTACATATTGTTTACAAAATTTAGACAATTGCACAACTTAACTTAAACGTTTTCGTTAATTGCTTTAAGCTCTTTTGCAGACATTTAAAACAGGAACCCGTTTTGTTAAAAGTGTGTTAATTGTCTGGATCTCTCGTGTCCTATATTTTCTTTCAAAAGGTAAATTAAGCAATGATAGCCAGGCCGATGTATGGACGGGTGACTATTCTTAACTCATCGAGGCTATATAGAGGCATATATATATATATATAGCCTACCAGTGTCTCTACCTCGCCTGATGGAAAGCATGGGTAGCATCCAAGAGTGGGGGCCACCACACTTGTTGCGAATGCAGACAATAAAGTATGGCGAGCCACACCAGGGCCGCTTAGTGAGATGCTTTTTCACGCCCCGTTTCGCCAAATCACAAATCACCATTACAAATATATTTTATGGTAGGAGAGAGTAATACTGTACATAGCGGATTGCATTAATTCAATAAAATAATTATTGATTGAAATACTTCATAAAGCAAAATGTTGTTTCAACATAAATGCAAAATGAAACTTATCAATTTGGAACAGACATTCAAAAATTTATTTAACTGAAAGAATGATATTCAATTTTACTTTAAACTGTGAGCACAAAGTGAAATGAGAATGCAATAATCACAGAGAATTCAGCAGTACCTACGGTATTTACAGGAGTTTCTTCGACGTGTATTCATTAAGAAAGTGTTCGGATGCATCAAAAGGTTAACTTTAGACTCATTAAAGCGTTACGGTTTTTAATACAGAGATGTTGACGTTTAATTTTGCTTCTTTTGTTGATTTACATTAAATAATTTATGTTGAATTAGTGTAGTCTTTGTGTTTATCTTGTTGATGAGGAATGAGGACCAAAAGTGACTTAAAAAATCGATAAAATAATATTTGAAACGGGTTGTATATGGTAATAAAATTTAAAATTCAACCCTAGAACGCAACACAACACCAAGCAACACACACAATACGGGTAACACGGGGTAATGGTGCACTCCTGATCGATTTATTTTCTAAATATCTCATCAGCAGGATTAAATTAAAGTTTGCACAAGGTGTTCAAGCTAACACTAGTTAGCGTTCCGTAGCGAAATGGCAAAAAACGGAACCCTTATAGATTCGTCAAGTCTGTCTGTCTATCTGTCCGTCCGTATGTCACAGGTAAATTTTTCCAAAGCTATAAGAGCTATACTGTTGAAATTTGGTCAGTCGATGTAATCTGTGAACCGCATTAAGATTTTTACATAAAAATAGAAAAAAAAATACATTTTGGGGGTCCCCATACTTGGAACTGAAACTCAAAATTTTTTTTTTTATCAAACCTATACGTGTGAGGTATCTATGTATAGGTGTTCAAAAATGATATTGAGGTTTCTAGCATCATTTTTTTCTAAACTGAATAGTATGCGCGAGAGACACTTCCAAAGTGGAAAAATGTGTGTCCCGCCCCTGCAACTTCTAAAGAGAGTGATAAAACTAAAAAAAATATATGTTGTACATTCCCATGCAAACTACCAACGAAAATTGGTTTGAACGAGATCTAGTAAGTAGTTTTTTTTAATACGTCATAAATCGTAAAACGCAATTTACCTTTCATTCAATCAATACACTAGTATAAAAACATCGATCATAGTTACAACGAACTACAAAAACTTTTATATGATGCTACTTGCTGATACGGAACCCTTCATGGGCGAGTCCGACTCGCACTCGGCCGCTTTTTTTTTTTAAATAAGGCTGATTTGTGGTCTGAAAATCCTAATTATTAATAGTAAAACATAATTTTTAATGGGGTTTCTGTGTCTGTGTCTCAGTCAAGGAGGCTATAGGTGTTAAAGGTGATTTATGTTCAAACCAATAAATCAAAAATCGTTTAATTATTGCTGATTGGGAAGTGCTTCAACGGATATTTAGTGGTACAAAGTCGGGCAATTCAAGGAGAATTTCATCATATATGTGTAGTGAAGTGAATATCACGTTATTCATTACTCAAACGAGAGCTCACACATATTATTTTCCATAATAATTATTACATACCGTCTGCAAACAAATCACTCTTTGAACAGTATACTAGTTTAGACAGGTTGACTGTTCACGGATTAGATGAATAGGGAATGATGTTGTCAGTCCCAAATTTCGGTGCAACATAGACGTGATCTGTCATAGAGTTAGAGGCTATTGTAAATAGGCATAATATTGATTACATCATTAAATGTACCAACGTAAAACTAAGTAATTTTGTGATTGAATAAATCAAAATACATGAACATGTAACAATAGCGTTTTTTTATTTCGAAAACAATCTCTTATAATAAACAACATACATACCATTAGGTACACATTAATATAAGTAATAATTTTAACAAAAAGGAACCGACTTCAATGAAAAACAATTCCAAGTACCCAAATCGCGGCAATTGTGCCTATGATAATTGAGGAGTTCCCTCGATTTCCTTGGGATCCCATCATCAGATCTCGATATGGTGACGATGGGACCACCTGTAAGCTACGCCCATTCCAATGCAAAAAGAATTTTTGAAATCGGTTAATAAACGACGAAATTATCGCTGAACATACATAAAAAAAAACAAAAAAAGATTCCGGCGAATTGAGAACCTCCTCCTTTTTTTTGAAGTCGGTTAAAAATCTGATTTATCATGAAAATAGGTATTTTATATATTTAAGTCTGCAAAAGTGACTCTCACAGCGCTTATAACCGAGTGGCCTTAGGTGATTGGAAACAATTACCGAAGGTAAGCAACGACGGCGTAGTCAGTACCTAGATGCGTGACTGTTTGTGGCATGATATGCTACCGGCGTTTCTGTGATTCGGAGATCACGTTAAGCAGTCGGTTCAATTAGTTATCATGAGATAGCAGTCGTGAAGCTTAGTTGGAGGCCTTCGGGCGGCTTAAAACATCCATCGATAAGATTACGTATCCACAACGTGTCTTGCCAGTTCCCAACCCGCTCTCGGCCACAGTTGGGTCGTAGAGCTTAAACCCTTTCCTGAGACCCGAGCACCGTAGTGGGACATTATGGGTTGTTGATTAAGAGTGACTCTACTCTGACTTAATAGAATGAATGATTAGAATTATTCAAGAGTAGTAAACACTATCCTTATTGTGAGTGCAGACAATACAACATGGTCACATCATCGCAGCTCAGTGAGTTGCTTCTCCATCTTTGGGCCCTACTGGTTTTTGTTATTTTATAAAAAATGTACATACTTTAGTTTTCTGAAGGAAACAGGATTATAGAATAGAAGGTAGTTCTGAAATAAGAATGGATTACATAAAAAACATTTTGATGTTTAAGAAACGTTAATATATCGTGATTATTAGGTATCGATTTAAGGTGCGATAGGTACTCAAGAAGCAAGCAAGAGCTAAAGTAAATGAAAATATCAGAGTCTATCCTCTACTTCTTTTTTGCGTGAAATGGCAACCAGCCGAAAAGCAGCTATTTCTGCCAATGTCAAGTAGGTAAAGTCTTCTAGTCTTCGTCGTAATGAATTTAATGATAAAAAAATGTAGATGAAATGGGGACCGTCTTCCGAAAAAACAAAAAAACTCCTTATTATTTGTCCGTGGTACAGAGGTTTTACTTGTGACAGGAGGAAAAATTGATATCTTGCTGTCAGTCTTTGGTAATAATACTGTTTTGATTTTAACAACTAATTTGACTTTACACTACGACCCAACTTAAGTCTAATTCCAGCAATTTTAATATTTACAAAACATTTATTATGTGAACTTGGCATCTTGTAGATATAGAGCCCGCTTTTTGAAACTTCGCATGGATCATGTAAAACGTCGATAAAGTGCTAAAATAAAATGCGAAAATTTTTTTTAGCTACCCCTACGCGTTAACTTGGGATGATATTTTTTCGCGCACCTACTCAATAATATGGGGCGTCATTAGATAAGTCTTTTATAAAAATTAAAAGGTTTCTAAGACATTTTTTAGAGTATGGTATTTTTATGTTGAAACAGACTGCCCAACTTACATAATAAACATATCTGGCATAGCATAGAAGGCCAAAATCTCGTTTCGAATCTCGTTATTTTTATATATAATAAGTTTTGAACATTGTGTAGCAAATAATTAATAAATAAAATATATTTAATTATAATAATTTTTGTTCTGAAATGTTGATATGTAAATATTGTAACAAAGTTATAATGTGTCATTGAAAGATTGCTAGAATTTATAGCTCAGGTCTTCCTATTTAAAGTAGCAGCTGTACAAAATTACACAACATTACAACTGTACTGTACAACATTAAAAATTGTACTCCATAAGTTTTGAACATTGTGTAGCAAATAATAAATAAATAAAATATATTTAATTATAATAATTTTTGTTCTGAAATGTTTAAAAAAGTGTTACCGCACCAGCGCATGTTAATTAATTGTCGTGAGCAACCCCCGTAGCCAAATTGCAAAGGTATTTCGTTCTTGCAATCGCTGACGCCTATATTTTCTTATTTCATGGGTAATATTTTGATTTGAACACGTAACGGAATGACATTAGTCAATCAAACGAGGATAGAGGCGTCAGCAACCCAGTACGAATAACATTTGATCTTGGCTGTGGGGTCAGGTCCCAACTCTGTGTTAAACAAATCGTGCATTCATAGTTGTAGTTAATAATAACTAATTTATTTACGCCATTTAGGGTACACTTAAGCCTTTTGCCCATTTGATATTTTATCTGACTGTATTAACGTTAAAATTGTAGCAAAAAAATTGCGCACAAATTCTGTACTCATCGACGTATCATATTTATGTCCTTACATAAAATAACTCATTTTTATAATTAACTCCCTATTTATCAAAATCTCACTCTCATAACTCTATTCTTAGTTATGTTTTATTTATTTCAAACCTGCTTTTGCCCGCCGTCCGCGTATGTGTCAGTTATTGCAGAAAAGAGTAGCCTAAGTCTTTCTTCGAAAAGCTAAGTATCTTACATTTTGCATCTACGAACTTTTTGTTCCGTACAGCCTCGATTAAAGATTTACGCATGAACCAACCTCAAGATTCGCACCTTTACAGAGTGACAATTATCACTGATAATGTCAAAATGTTAAACACTCCAAGTATTTGGTTAATTATGGTCTGACAAACAACTTTGGACAGCGACTTTTACTCAAGAGAGATTCACATCCGTCGTGCATAAATCTTGTTACATAAAATAGTATTTTTTAAGTAGGAAATTAACAATAATAATTGACACTAAACCTATTTAATTCAAGTTTTTAATTTGATTTGTATTCAACATAAAATGGATACTTTCCTGGGAGAAAAAGTGGAATAATTAATTAATTAAAACTTTCTAAAGTACGAAATTATATCGAGTTTACGTCTAACGTGCTTGTCTTTTTTTAATAAACATTTTTCAACAACTTTTTAACTTGAGAGGGAGGAGATAATTACATTTACGTTTATCTAAAAAGGCTTTAAATTTAAGTATACACTTTTCGTTTTATTCTATTTAGTTTATAATTCAGTTTCTTCTGAATTATTTAAACTCAATTCATTAAGAAGAAATCTTAGGTACATACCTACATTAGTTTCGGCCTATTGGATCCAAGCATTTGTAAAACAATCTCTCTGTACATATGTGCATCAAATTGTAGGCCAATTAATTCTGGGAATCATGTAGATAATATTGATATATTTATGGAAGAGTTGTACCCATTTCACTTGATTCAATAGTAATTATATAATGAGTTCCGCGTCAATTAAATTGTATTCAACTATCTAATTGTACCTACAATTTTATAACTACGTAGTGTTTAACTTTGGTATTTTCTGTTATCATTATTTTGAATATATTCTTTATTACGTAGGTACTCGTCCGTGTGGTGACGGATTAAGAATATAAAGTGTCACCACCCCTTTTCATTCCATGGGTGTCGTAAGAGGCGACTAAAGGAACAAAATAAGCAGCTAACATCACTGCCAAGAGAAGGAAAACTAACCCTTTACCAACCCGTCTGGCCAGCGTGGTATAGTAGGCCAAAACCTCCTTTCCAAGGAGAGGCCTATATCCAGCAGTGGACTGTTAAAGGCTGTTGATGATTGATGATGATGACTACGGTAGATAGTATTTAGTTTTACAATAATTTGAAGAGAAATTCAAAATGTCTATAATCGTTGTAAACAGAAATAGCAATACGTAAGAATCGAAAACATCCCATAGGTTTAATTTGTTTACATTAGTTTGGTGTCGTATACTTAATTAAAGGCCTTCCCTTGGTCGGCTGTTTTCACAAGGCTTGTGTACGAACCCTCAAATATTTATGGCCTCGAGTAGTCGTGACTATTAGAAGTAGATAAGTAAATGAGATTTATTTTAATATACCTAATTTGCCTTCAATTTTTAAACAATTGTTTTTGATATTAGAGATATTAATAATATCATATTTTCCGTGAGTTTTACCGATTATGAATGTGGCATGTCACCCCTCTCATTCATCCCGCAGGTATCGTTGCTGTTCGAGATCAGGGATTCGCAGGTGATAAATAACACAACTGTTGTTACCGACAAATATGTATTGTACTGAAATGACTATTTACCAATCTCATACAAAAAATAAATCTCCATGGTACTTATAATAACACCGGTATGCAAAAGTTAGCGCGATTCAACAAATCCTAACAGCGCCATCTAGGGAATGGCAACATAAACAAAATTACAAAATGAACTTAACTAATAATACTGTCAACGGACAGATATACATGTATATACTATCACGCCTTTATATCACAGAAGGAGCAAGCAGACACATTAAAATATGTAAGCAAACATATTAAATGATCGACTTGAACAGTAGCCGACTAAGAGACTAGGTTTGAGGATTTGAAAAAGAAGGATGAAAAATTGCCCCTAAACTGTATATCCATCCGAGCTGATCTCTTCTTTCTAACCATTTTTCTTTCTTTTAACCCGACTACGGCATAGCCGGAGGAGGGTTATAACGTGTGGAGGCCCGTTCGCGTCGTCACCCCTTCGGGGTTTATGGCGGGTGGGTGTGAACCGCACGGTGTGGCACTTTGCGCTTGAGATAAGAGAGATTTGATATCTGTTGCCTTTTATTGTTGATGATGATAATATCAAAACTTTAAAACGCTGAAACATTTTTTTATGTCGAACGGTGGTCCGTAAGTGTCTTAAGAATTCAGATCACGAGAACTCAGGGTATCATTGCGTCGTGACAAAAATGTGATGTCACTTTCTCTGTTTTATACGAGTATGTGGAGTAACATGCTTAGTTATAGCCGTAATATAATTATGCCTCTAGGGATATAATTTATATGACCGTACTCATCTTACCGTGTACCGTAAGATAGTTAAATGAGAGCGGTACATAATTATTTAACTAGGATCATAATTATGACAAGGGAATGTTCTACATAATAATGTTATTACATCTATGGAGAATATTATAGTATTAAAGTTTATATTATTATATTACAATAGAGTTTGTTTTCATTAAAAGTTATTCTTAATTTTAGAATAGTTTGTTTATTATGGGTGTAATCTTTGTGAATAAACGGTAATGCTTAAAGGAAAATGTAGAATCATTTCTATCTAATAGGTCGGTATTTTGAAGAACGTAACAATACTTCGAGAATTTTGTACATGTATGTATCTCTGTAAATTGTTAGCTTTTATTATTCACGAGGGGTTACTACGAGTAGCTCAGATTCTACCAAAGTTAGAAGAAAAATTATAATGGCGTACTTAACAACTAGTGCTGTGCCAATTAATAAGTAAGGGGAAAAAAATATACAACAGTTAACTGTTTCGTTAGTCTAGCAGTATTTTTCAATATTTGTTGAGTAATAAAAAAGATTTCATGAAACCACTCTTTGAAACGACCCCAATTAATGAAGTTTAGCATGACCATTCGTGTTATAAGGGCTAGGGCTACAATGGTGTGACTTACTGTAAAATATACTTTTAATTAATATAATTGAAGTAGAAATACATAATAATACCTAAATGTATACACTGTATTACACTTACGCCTATATCTCTAACGTGGTAGTCATAGAGGTTTGAACACCTACAAATTGTTTAATATATTAAATAATTATAGTTTTGATTCCAAAAATGATATACTAACAAATTTCAAAGGTAGCCATTCAGTTGTTGAAGTCAACGTTTTACATTCAGCTCCGGAAAAGATGCTAATGAAAAGTGGTAAAAAGTCCAAAGAAATTGTGAATTAACTAAGCAGGTTGCTGTAAAGAAAATTCTGTTCTACTGCTTTACTTTACGTCTTATTATTGCAAGTATTTGTGCAAAATAAGCAATATTTTTCATGACATAAAAATAGACCATCGCTTAAGAGTTTAGTTTCCAAATAAGACAATATTTATTTTCAAATCAGTCATTGAATGCATGGATTGAAAATAGGTATATGCCTAAAATAATTAGACACACTCTTAAAAAACATACTAAAACTATTTCGATATGAGTTAGCTGAAAAAGTTTAAGAGGACCGGGATTAAGACCTTTAACTGTATTAAGGATTGTGTTCCTTAAAACTGAAGTCAAAGTGTTTGCCTTTATCAAAGAGAAGTTGACATTGTAAATACAAAGAGACATAGATGCTTTCCTGCAGTTTGCTTCAACATAAACTGGATACTAAGCAATAAATTAAGGTTAAGCTCAGAAATTCATTTAACTAGCACTGTTCTTTCCTAAAGCATGTTTGTCAGCAAAGCTATTTTAAATTATGTTCCAGAGATTACCCGGAGATTACTCTGGTGTAAATAACCTATATTATATTTTCATACGCATTTAATAAAAACTGTTTATTTGATATTGCATACAGAAATTTCAATTTTATTTATTTATTTAATATAGAAATCTCAATTTATAACATCAGTGAGATATGCAGACATGCTGGCGTCTTTACATCTCTAGACTCGACTTGGCTGAGTGCACTTAGTTACTATAAGAAAGTCGAACATACAGAACTTATATTGTTTGTTTTTCAGTCTTGAATACATCTTGGCTAACCCTTATATTTACTGTGAAGGAAATGGTTGCAAATTTCATGAATTTTCTACTTTCTTTTGCGATTAAATCACTGCATCGATTTCAATGAAATTTTGGCGTGGAGATATTTTGATTCTTTTGGAAGGATATAGCATATCCTTTACCCCGATAAGCAGAACCGCGGGTAAAAACGATTGATAATATTCATTCTTGTAAATTAAGATACTTCAAGTTCATCACGTTTTTGAAGAACTACGTGTTTTTAAAGATTTGCATAAAGAACTAGAACAACATTAATATGTGTCTAAAACTGCATGCTCTGCTAAAGAACTTTTACGCTTTTAAACTTTAAACGTCTGTTACGCCTTAGAAAACATAACTAACATAGTACTCAAAACTAGTATCGAATTGTTGTACTCGTTTAATATCAGAATAATAAATAATAAATAAAAAAATACATTACACTCAAGATAGTGTAATGTATTTTTTCGATTTTTAAACTTGACGATTGCTTAAATAAATACGAAATACTAAAAACTAAATGGATTTTTTTAATAACAAGCTTGACTATAATAATAGTTGGTATAATTATAGTACACAAAATTACATTATTTAAGTTAATACTCCTAAATAATTTCATTTTTACAACCTTTAGGAACATATCAATTACCGCTACTCTAGAATCTTATATACTTTAACCACTTCATATCAATACGATTATCATCTCATCTACTTACCCTGGGTTTATATCTTTCAAGCAGTCAATCATATTTTTCTTTCGTCGCACTGTACTCTTAGATCCGTCAACTTTCATACTCAAAACTTTCTTCACTACATTTAGCTGGTCTCTACACAACACATGTCCACACCAGGATAATCTCGAGCTTCTCAACTTTTCATCTAGTGATGCTACATTCAAGCTTCCTCTAATATACTCATTCTTCACCTTATCTGGATAATCACTTAAGTAAGCTACTTTTCATCCCAAAGATACGCGGATAACATCGCACGGCGCAGTTAGGTTGTATATAGCAGAAAAACTTGGCAAATCCGTTATTCTTTATAAATGAAATAAAACGTTTTTATTTATTTTACTCTATTGAACCAAAAAATAAGTTCATGTCTGGATTTTGTTAGGAAAGTCGATGTTATTATTTGGTAGAAGGAACGGACGGAGTATTGTGATGTCGCCTCGGGCAACAATTTGTGGTCGTCGATATTGTCACATAAATATCAGCTAACTTTGCTTTGTATATTGTTTGGTTTTCATTAAACCCACATTTTGTTATCTATATATGTTGTACAGGCGTACAGGTATTTGTGAGGCACTCATAACTCAGTTGCTCTAGGTGATTACAAACAACCAATCAATTGCCAAGGACGATGGCGCGGTTAGTAAACGGATGGGTGACCGTTAGTGGCATGATACCATGAGCGTTTCCATGATTCGGAGGTCACTTATCTGCTATACGTTTGCTGCAACTAGCTAAGCTTCACGTTATCATGGATAACAATTGTGAAGCTTAGTTAGAGGCCAGCTCTGCCAGCGTGGGGACACATATGTCCCCACGCTGGCAGAGCGCGGGTTGTGGTTGAGGAGAAGGTTGATTTCGTAGCATAAAACTATAGTGATATCCTTGTACACTTCAAACGTCATTCATCTAACGGATATAGGCTCTTTTAAGTAACAGTTATCTGATAATTCTGATATATTGATTTATGATTTACAGATTATTTAGCTCTATGTGATAGTAATTGCTAGCATGAGGTAAAACTCTGGGCAATGTTTTGATAAATACATTCACGATTATGATCAATGTGTACGTCAGTGTTACGTCAAACTATCTGTCATAATACCGTTGAGTAAAGTTTTAGGTATGTTGAGTGTTTTGTCAAATCCAAACCTTGAAATCTTAGATTGGAAACCATAATTTTCGCTTTTTCATCAATGTCCATATAGGAGTTCAAGCGATCCTACTCGCGGATACAAAAGTATCAAATACTCACATGGTATAGAAAAGACAAGTAATTGTAAAGAGGTCATCAACAACCCATAACGTCCCACTGCTGGGCTCAGGTCTCCTCTCAAGAGAGGGTTAAGGCCAATTGTAAAGAGGTCATCTACCTTTTTTTCTTTGAACGGATAAGTACTTGAATATGATCAGAAAACAAAAGAAGCCAAGTAAGAAAAGAAGCCATAAAGAATTGTAATATTTTTGGCAGTCTATGTATGTTTGTACGTTCCATAGTTCTGCTAAACAACAGAATCGATTTTAATAATGAGATGTCAATAGATTTTTAATAATCACCCAGTGTAATCAGTCACAATGTAAATTTTTAACAAAAGTTTTTGCGATAGTCAGGTTATAGTTTTTATACTTTTTCTTTTAACATTCTCTATAACATATGTGTAAAGTAGTACGTAATGTTGGTGAACAGTTTTCGTCATTTAAATGCGCTGTAATCATAATAAGCTTTACTACTTAAAGAAATGTTTGAAAGTATATAATAGAGATCATTGACTCCTCGTAGCTATGAAATTGCGTATTACATTAAAATAAAAGTTAGATTAAAAAAGTGAACAGCGTATCATCTAAGCCCCAAGCTTATTGTAAGAGACAAAAACTTTAATTAATTAATTTGCTGAAAATTGTCTGTATTTTTTTTTCTTTTACATTAAAAGTACCTTTAATATTTGACCTCTGTGTTCTTGTTTGTAATTAATTTCCAGGCTTTAAACTTGTTTCATAATAATGATATACTTTTTGAATTTCGAATTATGAATTCAATAAACGAACGGGAGAGGTTCAGAACTCTATCGGTCCATCAAGACCGGGAACGGGCTCGATACCATAGACGACTCAGGCGTCGGAAATCGCAGAATAATCTTCGCCCTCCATAAGCGCAAGACGGGTGAGGCCATCTGTCACTCTAGCAGAAGCAGGTCGAGATGATAGTGCGCGCGCCCGGGAATGACTAGAGTTCCCACTCAGGACGAGGTCATATGCAAGTACTAGATGGCAAGTGTCTCAACATCGCTCACTATTGAAGTGGCCTCCAATTCGTCAACGCAGACAGATACGAGCATTAACTACCTTATACTCTTCGCCTAGCTCTCCTTCTTACTTGACTAAACAACTTCAATATTTAGGTACAAACCACTCCAAAAACCTTAGATCATCAAACAACCCACTTCTCCACTGTCCCACTCACCACTCTGACTTTGTACATTCTACTTTCCTAGTTCAATCTGCTCTGTTATGGAATGCGCTCCCTCTCAAGATCAGAACGGCAGGAAGTCGCCAAACTTTTAAACACTTTTTGCGGAAACATTTTACAGAAACATTAACTAAACCTTAACTTTAAATTATCTCAAACGAAAAAATTAAGATAGTATGTATTTATGTAGGTATAAGTATATATGTGTATGTATTTTTTATATGTGTGTATGTATATATGTGTGTATGTATATGTCTGTATATATCTATATATGTATGTACGTGGGTCTATAAATATTTATATATTATGTTCCGTATAGATATGTTTTAATTAAAAAACTTATCCCTTGTGCATCTACCACGTTTGTCTCTGCATCGCCCTAAGGTCGACTGGTAGAAAATGCCCATGGCATTAAGTCCGCCTTTGACACAATTTTGTGCATAAAGTCTTAAATAAAAAATAAAAAAAGTACGTCGGGGTCATAGGGCTTTCCTTTCTAGATTATACCTGGTTCCCAACTACTAGTACCTTGAGACGACGTAACCACCAGTTGGAAATTCGAAGGGATTTTCACACAGAATCAAAAGGATTAGGGGTCACCATACGCATTATAAATGAGATAAAAAGGTGTCCTCCACTATGACGGCCTAGTTAGGTGCAACTGCATTCATAATGGAATAGGTCACCACGTGTACGTAGGTTGTTGATGATGATGATAATGAACATTTATTATTAAATTTCGTCAATTTAATATTAAGGTTCGTCATATTTTCATCACATTGTGTATATTTTGGAACTGACCAAAGTCTAAATAGTATCTTAAGTACTTGTGATCTTTATTGTAAACTTGTTATTACGTCAGCCAAACGCAAGTCAACATCATCGTCACGGATTTGTATAATATCACCGGATTGATATCTGTGACGGTAATGCAGATAACTGTTTCTATAACGTCAAACTTATCGTGACTCATTATTAATTTATAAATATTTTAGCATACGAGTAAAAGAACAGCGGCCTTACTCTTGAATTCAATCCCAATTTCAATCTAATACATTCGTATTCAATGTATTAGAGCAAGAGCCCAGAGCCGCCAGACCTACGTCATTAGTGAAAAGCTGAAATTTTCAGGATTATTTGTTTGTACTAACAAGACATTGTTGTCTTGTTAAGATGTATGTGTACCCATTAGCTTGAAAGCGGGGCCGTTTGTGAGGTAGCGCGAAGTACAGATGGATAAAAACCTTACTTACCTACGTTAAAGGTGCAAAGCTAGTATTTACATATTTTATCAAGAATTTTATTTAAAATTAAAATACTTATTTAGTTTAGTTATATACTTATTTAGTTTAGTAATATACTTTTTTATTTAGTTATATACTTTTTATTTATTTAAATACTTATTTAGTGTAGTTATATACTTTTTTAGTTTTGTTATTTACTTATTTAGTTTAGTTATATACTTATTAAGTTTAGTTATACACTTATTTAGTTTAGTTATATACTTATTTAGTTTAGTTATATACTTGTTTAGTTTAGTTATATACTTATTTAGTTTAGTTATATACTTATTTAGTTTAGTTTTATACTTATTTCGTTTAGTTATATACTTAATTATTTTAGTTATATACTTATTTGGTTTAGTTATATACTTTTTAATTTAGTTATATACTTATTTGGTTTAGTTATATACTTGTTAAGTTTAATTATATACTTATTTAGCTTAGTTATATACTTATTTAGTTTAGTTATATACTTATTTTGTTTAGTTATATACTTATTTGGTTTATTTATATACTTATTTAGTTTAGTTATATACTTATTTAGTTTAGTAATATACTTTTTTATTTAGTTAAATACTTATTTAATTTAGTTATATACTTGTTTAGTTTAGTTATATACATATTAGTTTAGTTATATACTTATTTTGTTCAGTTATATACTTATTTAGTTTAGTTATATACCTATTTGGTTTAGTTATATAATTATTTGGTTTAGTTATATACTTATTTAGTTTAGTTATCTACTTATTTGGTTTAGTTATATACTTATTTAGTTTAGTTATATACTTATTTCGTTTAGTTATTTAATTTGGTAATATACTTATTTGGTTTAGTTATATACTTTTTAATTTAGTTATATACTTATTTGGTTCAGTTATATCCTTGTTAAGTTTAGTTATATACTTATTTAGCTTAGTTATATACTTATTTAGTTTAGTCATATACTTATTTTGTTTAGTTATATTTGGTTTATTTATACACTTATTTAGTTTAATTATATACTTATTTAGTTTAGTAATATACTTTTTTATTTAGTTATATACTTTTTTAGTTTTGTTATATACTTATTTAGTTTAGTTATATACCTATTTGGTTTAGTTATATAATTATTTGGTTTAGTTATATACTTATTTAGTTTAGTTATCTACTTATTTGGTTTAGTTATATACTTATTTAGTTTAGTTATATACTTATTTCGTTTAGATATTTAATTTGGTTATATACTTATTTGGTTTAGTTATATACTTATTATTATATAATTAAAAATTATTATTATATATTATTATATATATATATTATTATATAATTAAAAATAATTTAGTTATATACTTATTTGGTTTAGTTATATCCTTGTTAAGTTTAGTTATATACTTATTTAGCTTAGTTATATACTTATTTAGTTTAGTGATATACTTATTTTGTTTAGTTATATACTTATTTGGTTTATTTATACACTTATTTAGTTTAGTTATATACTTATTTAGTTTAGTAATATACTTTTTTATTTAGTTATATACTTATTTAGTTCAGTTATATACTTATTTAGTTTAGTTATATACTTATTTGGTTAAGTTATATAATTATTTGGTTTAGTTATATACTTATTTAGTTTAGTTATCTACTTATTTGGTTTAGTTATATACTTATTTAGTTTAGTTATATACTTATTTCGTTTAGTTATTTAATTTGGTTATATACTTATTTGGTTTAGTTATATACTTATTATTATATAATTAAAAATTATTATTATATATTATTATATATATATATTATTATATAATTAAAAATAATTTAGTTATATACTTATTTGGTTTAGTTATATCCTTGTTAAGTTTAGTTATATACTTATTTAGCTTAGTTATATACTTATTTAGTTTAGTGATATACTTATTTTGTTTAGTTATATACTTATTTGGTTTATTTATACACTTATTTAGTTTAGTTATATACTTATTTAGTTTAGTAATATACTTTTTTATTTAGTTATATACTTATTTAGTTCAGTTATATACTTATTTAGTTTAGTTATATACTTATTTAGTTTAGTTATATACTTATTTCGTTTAGTTATACTTAATTATTTTAGTTATATACTTATTTGGTTTAGTTATATACTTTTTAATTTAGTTATATACTTATTTGGTTTAGTTATATACTTGTTAAGTTTAGTTATATACTTATTTAGCTTAGTTATATACTTATTTAGTTTAGTTATATACTTATTTAGTTTAGTAATATACTTTTTTATTTAGTTATATACTTATTTTGTTTAGTTATATACTTATTTGGTTTATTTATACACTTATTTAGTTTAGTTATATGGTTATTTAGTTTAGTTATATACTTATTTAGTTTAGTAATATACTTTTTTATTTAGTTATATACTTATTTAGTTCAGTTATATACTTATTTAGTTTAGTTATATACTTATTTGGTTTAGTTATATAATTATTTGGTTTAGTTATATAATTATTTGGTTTAGTTATATACTTATTTAGTTTAGTTATATACTTATTTAGTTTAGTTATATACTTATTTTGTTTAGTTATATACTTATTTGGTTTATTTATATACTTATTTAGTTTAGTTATATACTTATTTAGTTTAGTAATATACTTTTTTATTTAGTTAAATACTTATTTAATTTAGTTATATACTTGTTTAGTTTAGTTATATACATATTAGTTTAGTTATATACTTATTTTGTTCAGTTATATACTTATTTAGTTTAGTTATATACCTATTTGGTTTAGTTATATAATTATTTGGTTTAGTTATATACTTATTTAGTTTAGTTATCTACTTATTTGGTTTAGTTATATACTTATTTAGTTTAGTTATATACTTATTTCGTTTAGTTATTTAATTTGGTAATATACTTATTTGGTTTAGTTATATACTTTTTAATTTAGTTATATACTTATTTGGTTCAGTTATATCCTTGTTAAGTTTAGTTATATACTTATTTAGCTTAGTTATATACTTATTTAGTCTAGTCATATACTTATTTTGTTTAGTTATATTTGGTTTATTTATACACTTATTTAGTTTAATTATATACTTATTTAGTTTAGTAATATACTTTTTTATTTAGTTATATACTTTTTTAGTTTTGTTATATACTTATTTAGTTTAGTTATATACCTATTTGGTTTAGTTATATAATTATTTGGTTTAGTTATATACTTATTTAGTTTAGTTATCTACTTATTTGGTTTAGTTATATACTTATTTAGTTTAGTTATATACTTATTTCGTTTAGTTATTTAATTTGGTTATATACTTATTTGGTTTAGTTATATACTTATTATTATATAATTAAAAATTATTATTATATATTATTATATATATATATTATTATATAATTAAAAATAATTTAGTTATATACTTATTTGGTTTAGTTATATCCTTGTTAAGTTTAGTTATATACTTATTTAGCTTAGTTATATACTTATTTAGTTTAGTGATATACTTATTTTGTTTAGTTATATACTTATTTGGTTTATTTATACACTTATTTAGTTTAGTTATATACTTATTTAGTTTAGTAATATACTTTTTTATTTAGTTATATACTTATTTAGTTCAGTTATATACTTATTTAGTTTAGTTATATACTTATTTGGTTTAGTTATATAATTATTTGGTTTAGTTATATAATTATTTGGTTTAGTTATATACTTATTTAGTTTAGTTATATACTTATTTAGTTTATTTATATACTTATTTCGTTTAGTTATACTTAATTATTTTAGTTATATACTTATTTGGTTTAGTTATATACTTTTTAATTTAGTTATATACTTATTTGGTTTAGTTATATACTTGTTAAGTTTAGTTATATACTTATTTAGCTTAGTTATATACTTATTTAGTTTAGTTATATACTTATTTAGTTTAGTAATATACTTTTTTATTTAGTTATATACTTATTTTGTTTAGTTATATACTTATTTGGTTTATTTATACACTTATTTAGTTTAGTTATATGGTTATTTAGTTTAGTTATATACTTATTTAGTTTAGTAATATACTTTTTTATTTAGTTATATACTTATTTAGTTCAGTTATATACTTATTTAGTTTAGTTATATACTTATTTGGTTTAGTTATATAATTATTTGGTTTAGTTATATAATTATTTGGTTTAGTTATATACTTATTTAATTTAGTTATATACTTATTTCGTTTAGTTATATACTTAATTATTTTAGTTATATACTTATTTGGTTTAGTTATATACTTTTTAATTTAGTTATATACTTATTTGGTTTAGTTATATACTTGTTTAGTTTAGTTATATACTTATTTAGTTTAGTTATATACTTATTTAGTTTAGTTATATACTTATTTAGTTTAGTTATATACTTATTTAGTTTAGTTATATACTTATTTGGTTTTGGTTATAAACTATATAAGTGTATAAATATACGCTTATATAGTTTAGTTATATACTTATTTAGTTTAGTAATATACTTTTTTATTTAGTTATATACTTATTTAGTTTAGTTATATACTTAATTAGTTTAGTTATATACTAGTTAAGTTTAGTTATATACTTTTTAGTTTAGTTATATACTTTTTAGTTTAGTTATATACTTTTTTAGTTTAGTTATATACTTATTTAGTTTAGTAATATACTTTTTTATTTAGTTATATACTTTTTATTTATTTAAATACTTATTTAGTGTAGTTATATACTTTTTTAGTTTTGTTATTTACTTATTTAGTTTAGTTATATACTTATTAAGTTTAGTTATACACTTATTTAGTTTAGTTATATACTTATTTAGTTTAGTTATATACTTGTTTAGTTTAGTTATATACTTATTTAGTTTAGTTATATACTTATTTAGTTTAGTTTTATACTTATTTCGTTTAGTTATATACTTAATTATTTTAGTTATATACTTATTTGGTTTAGTTATATACTTTTTAATTTAGTTATATACTTATTTGGTTTAGTTATATACTTGTTAAGTTTAATTATATACTTATTTAGCTTAGTTATATACTTATTTAGTTTAGTTATATACTTATTTTGTTTAGTTATATACTTATTTGGTTTATTTATATACTTATTTAGTTTAGTTATATACTTATTTAGTTTAGTAATATACTTTTTTATTTAGTTAAATACTTATTTAATTTAGTTATATACTTGTTTAGTTTAGTTATATACATATTAGTTTAGTTATATACTTATTTTGTTCAGTTATATACTTATTTAGTTTAGTTATATACCTATTTGGTTTAGTTATATAATTATTTGGTTTAGTTATATACTTATTTAGTTTAGTTATCTACTTATTTGGTTTAGTTATATACTTATTTAGTTTAGTTATATACTTATTTCGTTTAGTTATTTAATTTGGTAATATACTTATTTGGTTTAGTTATATACTTTTTAATTTAGTTATATACTTATTTGGTTCAGTTATATCCTTGTTAAGTTTAGTTATATACTTATTTAGCTTAGTTATATACTTATTTAGTTTAGTCATATACTTATTTTGTTTAGTTATATTTGGTTTATTTATACACTTATTTAGTTTAATTATATACTTATTTAGTTTAGTAATATACTTTTTTATTTAGTTATATACTTTTTTAGTTTTGTTATATACTTATTTAGTTTAGTTATATACCTATTTGGTTTAGTTATATAATTATTTGGTTTAGTTATATACTTATTTAGTTTAGTTATCTACTTATTTGGTTTAGTTATATACTTATTTAGTTTAGTTATATACTTATTTCGTTTAGATATTTAATTTGGTTATATACTTATTTGGTTTAGTTATATACTTATTATTATATAATTAAAAATTATTATTATATATTATTATATATATATATTATTATATAATTAAAAATAATTTAGTTATATACTTATTTGGTTTAGTTATATCCTTGTTAAGTTTAGTTATATACTTATTTAGCTTAGTTATATACTTATTTAGTTTAGTGATATACTTATTTTGTTTAGTTATATACTTATTTGGTTTATTTATACACTTATTTAGTTTAGTTATATACTTATTTAGTTTAGTAATATACTTTTTTATTTAGTTATATACTTATTTAGTTCAGTTATATACTTATTTAGTTTAGTTATATACTTATTTGGTTAAGTTATATAATTATTTGGTTTAGTTATATACTTATTTAGTTTAGTTATCTACTTATTTGGTTTAGTTATATACTTATTTAGTTTAGTTATATACTTATTTCGTTTAGTTATTTAATTTGGTTATATACTTATTTGGTTTAGTTATATACTTATTATTATATAATTAAAAATTATTATTATATATTATTATATATATATATTATTATATAATTAAAAATAATTTAGTTATATACTTATTTGGTTTAGTTATATCCTTGTTAAGTTTAGTTATATACTTATTTAGCTTAGTTATATACTTATTTAGTTTAGTGATATACTTATTTTGTTTAGTTATATACTTATTTGGTTTATTTATACACTTATTTAGTTTAGTTATATACTTATTTAGTTTAGTAATATACTTTTTTATTTAGTTATATACTTATTTAGTTCAGTTATATACTTATTTAGTTTAGTTATATACTTATTTAGTTTAGTTATATACTTATTTCGTTTAGTTATACTTAATTATTTTAGTTATATACTTATTTGGTTTAGTTATATACTTTTTAATTTAGTTATATACTTATTTGGTTTAGTTATATACTTGTTAAGTTTAGTTATATACTTATTTAGCTTAGTTATATACTTATTTAGTTTAGTTATATACTTATTTAGTTTAGTAATATACTTTTTTATTTAGTTATATACTTATTTTGTTTAGTTATATACTTATTTGGTTTATTTATACACTTATTTAGTTTAGTTATATGGTTATTTAGTTTAGTTATATACTTATTTAGTTTAGTAATATACTTTTTTATTTAGTTATATACTTATTTAGTTCAGTTATATACTTATTTAGTTTAGTTATATACTTATTTGGTTTAGTTATATAATTATTTGGTTTAGTTATATAATTATTTGGTTTAGTTATATACTTATTTAGTTTAGTTATATACTTATTTAGTTTAGTTATATACTTATTTTGTTTAGTTATATACTTATTTGGTTTATTTATATACTTATTTAGTTTAGTTATATACTTATTTAGTTTAGTAATATACTTTTTTATTTAGTTAAATACTTATTTAATTTAGTTATATACTTGTTTAGTTTAGTTATATACATATTAGTTTAGTTATATACTTATTTTGTTCAGTTATATACTTATTTAGTTTAGTTATATACCTATTTGGTTTAGTTATATAATTATTTGGTTTAGTTATATACTTATTTAGTTTAGTTATCTACTTATTTGGTTTAGTTATATACTTATTTAGTTTAGTTATATACTTATTTCGTTTAGTTATTTAATTTGGTAATATACTTATTTGGTTTAGTTATATACTTTTTAATTTAGTTATATACTTATTTGGTTCAGTTATATCCTTGTTAAGTTTAGTTATATACTTATTTAGCTTAGTTATATACTTATTTAGTCTAGTCATATACTTATTTTGTTTAGTTATATTTGGTTTATTTATACACTTATTTAGTTTAATTATATACTTATTTAGTTTAGTAATATACTTTTTTATTTAGTTATATACTTTTTTAGTTTTGTTATATACTTATTTAGTTTAGTTATATACCTATTTGGTTTAGTTATATAATTATTTGGTTTAGTTATATACTTATTTAGTTTAGTTATCTACTTATTTGGTTTAGTTATATACTTATTTAGTTTAGTTATATACTTATTTCGTTTAGTTATTTAATTTGGTTATATACTTATTTGGTTTAGTTATATACTTATTATTATATAATTAAAAATTATTATTATATATTATTATATATATATATTATTATATAATTAAAAATAATTTAGTTATATACTTATTTGGTTTAGTTATATCCTTGTTAAGTTTAGTTATATACTTATTTAGCTTAGTTATATACTTATTTAGTTTAGTGATATACTTATTTTGTTTAGTTATATACTTATTTGGTTTATTTATACACTTATTTAGTTTAGTTATATACTTATTTAGTTTAGTAATATACTTTTTTATTTAGTTATATACTTATTTAGTTCAGTTATATACTTATTTAGTTTAGTTATATACTTATTTGGTTTAGTTATATAATTATTTGGTTTAGTTATATAATTATTTGGTTTAGTTATATACTTATTTAGTTTAGTTATATACTTATTTAGTTTAGTTATATACTTATTTCGTTTAGTTATACTTAATTATTTTAGTTATATACTTATTTGGTTTAGTTATATACTTTTTAATTTAGTTATATACTTATTTGGTTTAGTTATATACTTGTTAAGTTTAGTTATATACTTATTTAGCTTAGTTATATACTTATTTAGTTTAGTTATATACTTATTTAGTTTAGTAATATACTTTTTTATTTAGTTATATACTTATTTTGTTTAGTTATATACTTATTTGGTTTATTTATACACTTATTTAGTTTAGTTATATGGTTATTTAGTTTAGTTATATACTTATTTAGTTTAGTAATATACTTTTTTATTTAGTTATATACTTATTTAGTTCAGTTATATACTTATTTAGTTTAGTTATATACTTATTTGGTTTAGTTATATAATTATTTGGTTTAGTTATATAATTATTTGGTTTAGTTATATACTTATTTAGTTTAGTTATATACTTATTTAATTTAGTTATATACTTATTTCGTTTAGTTATATACTTAATTATTTTAGTTATATACTTATTTGGTTTAGTTATATACTTTTTAATTTAGTTATATACTTATTTGGTTTAGTTATATACTTGTTTAGTTTAGTTATATACTTATTTAGTTTAGTTATATACTTATTTAGTTTAGTTATATACTTATTTAGTTTAGTTATATACTTATTTAGTTTAGTTATATACTTATTTGGTTTTGGTTATAAACTATATAAGTGTATAAATATACGCTTATATAGTTTAGTTATATACTTATTTAGTTTAGTAATATACTTTTTTATTTAGTTATATACTTATTTAGTTTAGTTATATACTTAATTAGTTTAGTTATATACTAGTTAAGTTTAGTTATATACTTTTTAGTTTAGTTATATACTTTTTAGTTTAGTTATATACTTTTTTAGTTTAGTTATATACTTATTTAGTTTAGTAATATACTTGTTAAGTTTAGTTATGTACTTATTTAGTTTAGTTATATACTTATTTAGTTTAGTTAATACTTATTTAGTTTAGTTATATACTTATTTAGATTAGTATATACTTATTTAATTTGGTTATATACATATTTAGTTTAGTTATATACTTATTTAGTTTAGTTATATACTTATTTAGTTTAGTTATATACTTTTTTAGTTTAGTTACATACTTTTTTAGTTTAGTTATATACTTATTTAGTTTAGTTATATACTAACTTATTTAGTTAGATACTTATTTAGTTATATACTTACTTAGTTTAGTTATGTACTTATTTAGTTTAGTTATATACTAACTTATTTAGTTAGGTACTTTTTAGTTATATACTTACTTAGTTTAGTTATGTACTTATTTGGTTTAGTTATATACCTTTAATTTAGTTAGTTTAGTTAGGGAACCACTTGGGCCCACACACACAAAAACGTGGGGTGCTTTCTGACAATATTTCAATAACGTCGCCCTACGCTTTTTACATTGAAATTATTTTCTATTTTTAGGTTAAAAGCCTATATGTTCAGTTTTTTAAAACTAATCTTTTAGAAAAATACTAATTTGTTTAAAGATTTTTTAGTTTTTTTTTTCTATTAGTGTATTGTTATCGGTCCCCGATAAATCTACAAAGTTTGAACCAAATCTGGCTGTCTAAAGTGGGTCAAAATCGCACCCAAAGGAGTTGGTTACAAACAAACAAACATACAGGTGAAGCTAATAAAAAGCGTGTAAAAACCATTTAATATTTTACAATTCTATTCTTGAAATAATACCAAAGATGATATACCTCAGCTTCCTAATTACTACAAATATTTTTAAGGTGTCTGGGGGGATGATTGGCCCTTCGGATTGGTCTGGCCGCATACAAAGGGTCTTAAAATAGTACCTACCTTAGATAATATGTATAAAATTTAGGTTTGCTACTGTAACGTACTTTACCTAATTTTTTCACAACTTTCAAGACGTCTGGCAGAAGTAATGGCCCACGGAAAGTGTCTGGCAGTAATGAATTTTAATTTTAATTATTATTCTTGATAAAATATCTAAATACTAGCTTTGCACCTTTAACGTAGGTAAGTAAGGTTTTTATCCATCTTTACTTCGCGCTACCTCAGAAACGGCCCCGCTTTCAAGCTAATGGGTACGCATACATCTTAACAAGACATTGTACTAATAATCCTGAAAATTTCAGCTTTGCACTAATGGCGGCTCTGGGCTCTTGGTCCATATTGTAAGTCAGGATGAGAATGGTTAAGTAGTGTCAAATTCAAGAGTATGAAACGTCACAATTCCAATACCGATCGATCGCATCAAGATTGAAATTAAGAGTAAGGTCAGCTGGTCAGTATCTCGGTATCGAATCTAGTACATTTGTCGTCATTTAGGAATTGATTACATTAATACGAAGCTAGTAGATTCATGCTGATTTCTGCATGAAAGGCTTGATTGGGTCGGTACTATGCTCTCACAAAGGAGCTCAGTAATGTAGAAACATCTCAATAGATGGCCTAAGAGTGCTTGTCTGCATTTGCAATGAATATGCTGACCACTGCTATTGGATTCTACCCATGTTTTCCATCAGGCAGTGTAAATATACTTTGGTACGCTTAGTTCATTATATAAAAATAAAATAGCTCTGTTTACATTCCCCTTTTAAATTACGGTAAATATAATCATAAAGGTTTTAGTGTGTCAGTTTTGTGTTGCCTAATTTCTTGCATTTTAAAAGATAGAATACCTATAAGTACAAGACTATAAATACAAGAAATTAAGTGCTCATTTCGAAGACCATAGTAGGTAATTATTTTTTTAATAAATAGACAATTATATTTTTAAAGTTTATATACTTATTTTATTTCTTTCAAATAAATAGCGACGATAGTAAGAAAAATACACATTGGTTCACACTCGCACTGTACAGTAAATATATAATATTAATCAATTACACGTCCAGTCGTCGCTGAGTCCATCCCTGATCACCACGTACGCAGTCCGATTAAGATTAATGTCGTCGATGTAAATCTTTCAATAAACAAATATCAAACAAACTAATATTGAGTGAAAGTTTATTTTATTTATAAAGGTCGTTTGTGTTCTTTTATTTACGGAAAAGTCGGAGTTTATATATATACGTAGATTTCAAAGATTGGCTTAAGAGTGTAAAGAAAAAAAAACTATCGATATGGTGTACCGTCCAGTATGTAAATAGGCTTAAAACGTAAGCTCTTGTTTGTAAGCAGAACTCTGTGGGATTATGTTTGATGAGAAAATGTTAGAAAAGTAGGCCCAGTAGGCCATGATTTAACTTGTTTCGTGATGTAAATTAGTGATATATAATACATATTAAATAAAGGTGACAAACTAAATACGGAACTTATGGTATATTCATGGAGTGTAAGTTTTTTGAACCTTCCTTTTAATGAAGCTTATTTATACATACCTTCCCGTTTTTTGACTTTTGTAACTATTATTTCATTTGATAGTCTCTCAAAGTCTTCATATTAAGTAGCGTTTACGCGTTTAACTGAAGACACGAAAATTATTTTGAGAATAAAGACCATAATGGGATGATACATAAATTACAGAATATAACTCTTGTAACCAGAGTTATATTCTGTAATTTATGTATCATCCCCATGACCAACCAGTTGCAGTCCACTGCTGGAGATAAGCCTTTCTAATTATACCTCACCTTCTATCATCCAGCAAATTAAAATAGCACAAGTAACTGCATCACTAACTGCATCTGTTCAGACATTTCTTACAATTACTTATAGCTTACAGCAGGTAAACATAAAATGTAATTTATCAAAAGTTTATGTAAAATGAATGTACTAGAAAAAAACAGTCGTAATATGCGTATTAAATTGTAACTAGATGACCCAATTGTAACTGCTTAAATCGATTTTGACTTACCTTAAAAAACTTAACACAAAAAATCCGTGCAATCATTTTTAATTATAATCGTTATTACGCCTAATGACTCCATTAAATACAAGAAAAGCGATAAACAGTATCGCTAAAAATACACACTATCCACACATTAAAATCAGTAATGTACAGGGATTAATTATGTGTTTGTGTAGATTTGTCTAGGTGATATCGTATCTGGAATCACAGTAATGAATGTTATTAGGATTACAAATTCGATCTTTATCATTCGAACCTTCAACATGGCTAATGATCATCGAATAATTACCTAATTACTTTAAAATACATTAGGCTAAGGGTGGTGGATGGTGGTCTATCTAAAATGGCTTTGTTTATGCAGTTAGTGAGATTAATACTCAATATTTCATTGCTTTCATAATTTAATTGTGATTGTAGAAATATGGTTTTTTAATTGATATACGCCTGCCCGTTAGTGTAATACGAAGGGCAATTAAAAATATTTTTTGTTACAATAAACAGAATTCATTATCTATATATTAGTACGTGAAGCAAAAACTTTGTATCATTTACGAAAATTGAGTGGACTGAGGAGTATGAAATTTCGCACACTTATAGTTTATGTGGAGGAGGAGTGCAGGAAGCTATTTACAAACACAGATCTTAAATATGTAAATTCTAATAATACTGTAAAAACGAAAGTTTATGAGGCTGTATGGATGTTTGTTACTCTTTCACGGAAAAATTACTGTACGGATATAAGTGAAACTGTACAGTTATACAACAACACATAGGCGCTAACAACGTTTGTTGCGATGATCGACGTAATATAAGCGGGAGGAGCTACAGTCAAAAGCTTGTTAAGCCATAAAATTAATTAGAAATAAAGACTACACAAACAATAAATAAATAGACAAGAAACCATCCCGACATTATTTTATTAGATTAAGAGGAGAGAAGGTATATGAACTTTTAACCAAAAATTCTTGACCTACTCAAAGATCATCTAAAAGCTATTTTGCGGTAGTAACGATAGCATATGAAATAAGTTTTTTTTTGTCAAATAAATATGCGAGTTATTATCTGTTGATAACAAGAATCGAAATGAGGACGGTCATGATTGAGCATCGTCTGACATCACATTTCACAATAAAAACATCTGTATTTTCGATTGTCACGAAAATAACTTAAGTGCTGAATTATATTGGTTTTCTAACGGAGTTTTTCCGAAATTTGGTTAAGTGTCGTGATACGCCCTAACAAATTAAAATACTGACATATGATAACTTTATGCTTTGTGTAGTTGAGGATCAATTTACCTTTGCCGGTAGGTTAACAAGGCGGCCTAAATCCACCGCTTCGATGGAGTAATTTGGGGCATGTCACTGAAGTAATTGGTACTTTAGTGACATGGCTCAACTACACAAGAGCTATTTTCCAGGAATAACAAAAGTTAGGTCAGGTTCAAGTTTATTACTGTCTATTTTGATGATGTAGGACTCGAGAAGAAATGGATGAAAATACGTGTAAAAATACATTGGTGTATATACTGTAAAGGAGGCTCATGATATATTGAAATATTTTTTCTGACAATATCTTTTGTAGGACGTCCAATTTGGGTGCCATAAAAATATAGACTTTTCCTTATGTTTGTGAGAGAATTTCTAATGCTTTTGAAGAATAAGATACAAAAATCATTGCGGATCATTGACGAGATACTTAACTAATTGCTTTCTAATCTGATATTTGTATGTGATGTGTGGCACAAACATATTGAGGAGTCTACCCTTTCATTACATCTTACACATAATAGAAAACACCCAGACTTCGAAATAAATATTGCGGATCACACAAACATTTCTGTCCACCCCGGGAATCGAACCCGACACCTCAAGCAGAGTAGTCGCATACGTTACCACTGCGTTACCGAGGCAGTTACAATTACCCATAAAGTTTTGTTTACTCTACTTTGCATGGCAGAGAATGGCAAAGAATCTTTTAGTAATTTTGATTTATGGTGTTTTATTTTTGACAGAAAATGATCTGTGTTAAATTTAAACAATCAGAATACATACTTTAAAGAACATTAAAAACAAACAAGATATGATAATAAGGGTGACCGAGTAGACACTAAATACGCAACGATAAGATAGACATATCAGTTAACCATTACTTATATCGTCGATTATCTGCTTGTATAAAATAATTTAGACAAAGGCCTAAGCACCGGCATATTACCACGCATTTTATAACTTTCTTTTTTATTGACGATTTGGAAAATCCCCTTATAGATCGGACTTCGTCGACTATCGGGTAGGTGACTGCCTCGATGGCGCAGTGGTAGCGCATGCGATGCTGTGGTTGAGGTCTCGGGTTCGATTCCCGGTGTGATCCGCAATAAATTTTTCGGAGTCTGGGTGTTTTCTTTGTATAATATATATATATTTACTCATGTTTTTACTGTAAACGGGACTTATTCGCGATAATATTAAAGGTTACGATACCTTCTATTTTCCGACGTTTCGAACGGGTTATACCGCTCGTGGTCACGGGTTGACTGACTGTGTGACCAGTCTACCCGTGACCACGAGCGGTATAACCCGTTCGAAACGTCGGAAAATAGAAGGTATCGTAACCTTTAATATTATCGCGAATAAGTCCCGTTTACAGTAAAAACATGAGTATGTGTAAAAGTCGCGTAAGTTTAAAAACAGTAATATATATATTTATTAACAATTCTGAGTTAGGCCATTATTCTCCACTCTCTGGTGGTCCACGATTCAATAATCGTGGGCTGATATCCTTGCCGATATTTTCTAATTCAGAGATTGGTCCTTGACTTTCCATTCAGCGAAGTGAAGATGACGGAAGCAAGAATAAAAATAATACTAGATATCTCATGTAAAATCTATTTCTAATCAACATGACCTAACACTTATATAGACGGTGATTCAGTGGCTATGTCAAAGTCAGAAAAGCTAATTCCAAGTGAAAAAAATAAAGAGTAATGAATAAAATAAATAATTAAATATTATGGACATCTTAAACACAACAACACTGCCTTGTTGGTCTAGTGGTTAGCGTATGCGGCTGCTGATCAATAGGCCTCGGGTTCGATTCCCGGGTCGGACCAAATATTTGTGTGATCCACAAATATTTTTTTCGGAGTCTGGTTGTTTTTCTATGTATAATATGTATGTTGAAGTTCCATTGAAGTTCCATTGTACAAAATCGTGACTTCCATTTAAAAATTAATAATGTAGATATAAAAGCGGATGTGGAGGTTGCGACTGAGTTTGAACATTTTTTTACCAACATTCCGATTAGAACAACCAAGACTCTCTCGTCATCCTCTGTCTCTGCTTGTTGTTTATTAGAAAATAGTGTAAACCGGTGTGATGCAGGTTTGGAATTTTCAGTTGTTAGTGTAAATGATGTTATCAAGGCTTTTAAAAGCATAAATGTAAAGAAGACAACTGATTTATGGGGACATTCAGTACATACTATATCTGCAATAATTGATATGATATCCCCATATTTAGCAACTGTTTTCAATTCTTGTATCGCATCTGGTGTGTTTCCTGATCTGATGAAACAAAGTAAAGTGATTCCATTGTTCAAATCTGGTAGCAGTTCAGATCCATCTAACTTCCGACCTATCTCAATACTTCCAACATTGAGTAAAATTTTTGAAAAATTGCTTTTAAACCAAATGTTACAACATTTTATTAAGAACAACTTGCTTCATCAAAAGCAATTTGGTTTTACTAAAGGTCGTTCAACTACGGACGCGGGCGTGGAATTGCTAAAACATATATATGGCGCCTGGGAGGATTCACAGGATGCGTTTGGTATTTTCTGTGACTTGTCTAAGGCTTTCGATTGTGTTCATCATCCTACACTCATCAGGAAGTTACAACATTACGGAATAAGAAATAATGCTCTAAATATTCTAACGTCGTATTTGAATAAAAGAGTTCAAAAAGTTGATATCAATGGCAAAACATCTTCAGGATCCCCGGTAACAATGGGCGTCCCACAGGGTTCTATTCTAGGTCCATTTCTGTTTCTCATATACATAAACGATCTAGCTTATTATGTAAGTGACAATCATGAGATTGTACTGTTCGCGGATGACACATCCTTAATTTTTAAAGTTAGGCGCCAACTTGACAGTTTTAATGAAGTCAACAGTGCACTCTCAAAAGTGGTACATTGGTTTAATACAAATAACCTTCTCCTTAATGAGAAGAAGACTAAATTCATTAAATTTTCTACACCAAACGTTCGACATGTCACAACCAATGTTCGATTGAATGGACTGGAGTTGGATCCTGTGGAATCTACTGTATTTTTAGGTATAACTATTGACGCTAAGTTACAATGGGGTCCCCAAATAGAAAAACTATCCGGTAGGCTAAGCGGCCTTTTCTGTAAAAAAGATTCGACATTTAACTGATGTTGATACAGCTAGAATAGTTTACTTCAGTTACTTTCATAGCATAATGACTTACGGTATCCTACTCTGGGGTAACTGTGCAGATATTAATGACATATTTGTTTTACAAAAACGTGCCGTACGAGCCATTTATAAATTAGGCCCTCGAGTTTCTCTCCGCTCCAAATTTAAAGAGATAAATATTCTGACTGTATCTTCACAATATATATACGAAAATTTAATTTATGTTCAAAAAAATTTAGCAAAGTTTCCTAAACTCAGTGATGTTCATTCGGTAAATACCAGAAATAAACAAAATCTTTGTGTGCACGTCACTCGTCTCCACAGAGTAGGCAACTCGTTCATGGGACAATGTATACGCTTTTACAATAAACTCCCTATTGCTATTAGGAATTTGCCATTGCGGAAATTTAAGAATACTATTAAATCTAAGTTATCCGCAAAGGGGTATTATACCATAGCAGAATATATTAATGATAAAAACGCCTGGGATTGAGCTGCCCATTCTGCACATGCTGTTTATTTTGAATGTTTAATTTATTTTAAATTGTTGATATTTTTTAAATTATTATCTTTAATTATTATAGTTGTGACTCAAATTGTAATTATCACTTTTATATGTGTCTTTTGCATTTAAGAATATTGTCTGGACTTTAAAAGAGACTGTGATCCCTGAGTTTGTTTCGTCCTTTCTTCTCAGGGCTAGTCCAGTTAGGAAAGGCCGAACTCATCTGCTCAAAAAAAAAGTGTAACTTGCAAAAGTGTTCATGTAACCTAATTGCAGAATAAATGATTTGATTTGATTTGATTTGATGTATTTACAAAAAAAACGTATGTTTATGTATTTAATATTTATATCAGTTGTTTAGTACCCATAACACAAGCTCTGCTTACTTTGGGACTAGATGATGTTGTGTGTAAAATGTCCAAAAAATTTTATTTATTATTTATTATCATCTAGTCCCAAAGTAAGCAGAGCTTGTGTTATAATGATTCAGAACAATTTAGTTGTAAATATTCTGCATACGTAGGACTTACTCATTTAGGTACCTATTAGATATGCGAGTCGGGAGTTAATCGAGGTAATAAAAAAATACCTTGTTTGGTTATTTCGCGACTTTTAAAATCAAAGATTTAAATTTAATATAAAAGTTTTGAATCTAAGACATTTTCACTTTTCAGATATTACAACGAAGAGTTAACAATATGTGCCTTGACTATCATTAAGTATTAGTACTAACGTTTTGTTGTTTGTTATTTTTTTTGTTCTTTCTAGATTTGTGTGTGTCAGTCATCGTAGCAAAGAATACCCTATGCCCTTCCTCAGGAATTAAAATATCTCCATGTCAAATTTAATTGAAATCGGGGCAGCGTTTTAGCTGTGGGAACGTAACAGCTAGGCAGAGTTACTTTCTAATTTACAAATTAGTATGAATGAATTGTATATTTTATATCAATGAACGCGAAAGTCAAAACATTTTTGAAGACAGAATGTCATTTTACACTAATCACATTACATCATTTCCAACGCACTAACCTAAATTCCAACACATACAAAGTAATACCGATGTTTACATGCACACAACTAACTACAACAAAAGCAAACATTAGGAACATTAGGCAAATTAATTGGTAAAATGTCTCTTCATTTCATTTTGTGATGGAACTAATTGATGCTTTCGTAATGCCTGTTAACATAGCCCTTTACATAGTTCCTTGCTTGGCAATTCCTTTAATGGTGAAAATTAAATAGAGTGGGGAACTTTTTTATGAATTTTGTTGTTAATGTACGAGTTAAGATGACTAAACTAAATTTTGACGTCCTATAAGTTCTTATAATGTATGCATAATACATATATGAATTGATTTACATTTATATTGAATTGTTAGAAAACGTGAAACATACAAGGTTCAACATTATTCTATGAATTGAAATAACTCCAATGCTGTAATTTAATATTATAATCAAATATAATAATACCAATACAATAGAAGTATATTGCCGCAAAACGGCACAGAAACGGACCACATAGAAAACCGAGAGCTTCGACTCATCTCTCAACAATAATTTACAAATGTCATTGATTATTTTTGCATTATAATTTTATTAATGATGAATTTCGTCAAAACGTGTGTGTCTCTGAGTTTCGACAGAATTGTGTATTTTTTTAATTTATGTAAGTAGAAAGAACTTAAGAAAATGCAATTTCAGTACAAGAAAGACCGGCAGAATAATCGTATCCGATGGTAACATAACTGTACCTACATACTACCCATCGGGGTAGTATGTAGGTACAGTTTTGTTACTATCGGTTTCAATACGATGTACCTACTTATATCTACTGTACAAAACTATGTGTATGTGTAAAAGTAATGTGTAAAACAGTAGAAACAGATACCTACTTATTTACATTACAGGCAGCATTGGATGTATAAAACTCTACTATAAATATAAGGTACTAATATAAAGTACTATATACAGTACTATATAAAGTACCTACTATAAATATAAGGTAGTAAAGTAGGTAGAGATTACTTTTTCAAGTGTCATACGTATTCCTAACTTTTTTGACAACATTATATAGCCTATGTTCGTCAAGGACAATGTACGATTCAAATAGCGAAAGAATTTCTCAAATCGGTCCAGTAGTTTTGCAGCCTATTCATTTCAAACAAACAAATTAAATCTTTCCTCTTATAATATTAGTATGGATGTTTGATATTAATCAAATATTTGCCAAAGTATTTTTTAAATCCATGTTGATAAACTTTTGGATAACAGTCCAACATAAAATGGGGAAAAAAGAAAAAATATCCACCCATTTGCGCAATTGATCATAAGCGGCCATTTCTGATGCACTCATGTATGTAGTTCAAAACGCAGCCCCACATTCGACATTATCTATTGTACTGCAGTACTAAAGGTGCTTTGTCTGTATCTATTGTGTTGAAGATAATTGAACAGGTACTTTCTACGTGTCAAGCGTATAAAGCAAGAAGTTCTAGATTCTAGAGGATCATAGGATCCTCTAGAATCTAGAACTTCTATATAGATAAAAATTTATGACGTAACAAGTTTTTTTTTATAAAGGATATTATTTGCATCTATGGTTGGAGAGCAAAATCTGAGAATGTTTCGAAATGGTACATCTACAGTACTATAATACTTTAAGATCAAAATTCTGTACCTAAATTCATATACGACAATAATATGAACTAACACACATATTATGTGCATTAGATACATATTTTTATATACCATTTTTTTTTTTATTTTAGTAAGACAACTCCCGCATTATTACCCGTGTCTTGGGGGACTTGATAAACATAGATGAGACGCACACAAAGAAAGAAGATATAATAGATTCGTAATGATTGCTCGGATGGCATAGACTATTTAAAATTTAATCAAAAGTTTTTACGTATTCAGGTTTTAGTATATTACTTATTATTATATACTTTGATACCGTTAGATGAGATTATATGTGATAACTTTCACTAATTTCTAAAATGTTTTCGAATTCAGCAAAATAAAATAGCCTAGATTTCTGTTCAAGTTGTATAATTTGATTAAATTATCTACAAATATAAAGTATCGTTTAATTGCTTTCTGATTTATTTCTCTCATTTTTTTTATTTTAGTGAAATAACTTTACTCCTTCCTAATATTAAAAATACGAAAGTAACTCGGTCTGCCAGTCTGTCGCGCTTTTATGCCAAAACTACTGAATTAAATTAAATTAAATTTGGTCTGGTTGATTAAATTGATAGTCTAGATCCTGAGAATAAATATATTTATACTACTTTCTACCGAGATAACCTCCATACACGCGTGCGGGGCCGCGGACCAAAACTAGCTACCTATAAAATATTTTTTGTTCATTACAAACCAGGTTAAGAAGTTCAACGTAACACGAATCATGATCCTGTATATCGGTAGTCAAAAGTTATGACACCAATGGCTCTACATAATGTCAAAGCTTGTATCTGATCTTCAATGATAGAGAAAGTCCATTTTTTCAATCATACAATTATTGCCAAAGGCGTCACCGCCTACAATCAGATGTATTCATCCTTTCACTGACAGTTTAATTTGTCACTAACATTTTTATAATTTATTCAAAACTAGTTTCCTTTGGATTCTCATTAAGATATTACAAACCAGTTATTCGGTTTCAATTGCAAGAGCTAAGCCAGTGACCTCTTATGTAAACTTGTCTAATGCAGTCGGTCGTGTTAACGGTTTGCAATGTTATAGAATGAATGCTAACTAGTTCTGCTTTAACACAATGCTCTACGTGTAACATATTTTGTTCTAAGTTGATTTTTGTAAGGGTAAGCAAAAAAGTTTCAAATATTCATCAGAAGACTTCAAAACTGTGCTCTCAATGTTATTGAACAGATAACTCTTCAATCTATATTTCAACTCTCAAACGTTGATTCAGATCACATTTTAAATTCATTATTACGTGTACGTTGGCATACAATGAAATCAACATAATTAACTAGATAAATTATATACGATTTTACAGAAAATAATGATTTACGAACAAAGCTTACTCCAAAAAATACTTTTCTGTTTTTTAGCCTGATTCAACTTCATTGCCTAGATAAAATATGACAACTAATTAATAAATATTTTCATTAATTGTCGATTTCCATGTAGGTAGGATTAAAATATTTCTGCATTAGTTAGCAGTACAATTATCTGGAATCTATGACAAACATGTTGCTATGTTTTTTTTGATATTTTAATATCGTACCACTACACAATTCGTGGCGCGTTTTACTTACCACTTCAATGTCATCTAGCTCTCCATCGCCTTCCTCAGTTATATTAGTCAAAAGAACACTAGGTCTTGAAGATACTCGTCGTCGAGTTGTCTTCTTAAATACTTCAGGAGAACTAACTTCCTCTTTTCCATCATCGACTAAGATGGCAAATTGTTCATAAAAATTTATCACACCACCCAATTCATCGTCCACATTCACTGAGGAACTGGAAAATTGTCTATCTTTGTCTTTTCCAATCGACAGTTTTCTTTCATCTATTGATCTATAGCCTTCTGGTTCTGGATTTTCTCCTAGTAAATTAATAGGCCTGGCAGTATGTGAATGATATTCATATTCTAAGTCGAAGCCTCTATCGGAAAAGAAGTTTTTAAAACGTACCCAACAACCAGCATCCTTATCTTTGACTAGTGATTCAGTTTTTGTTTCTTTTTTCGTATCATTATTCATTTTGATATTTTTACTAATAGTTACTATATTACGCACTCACGCATTAGATTTCATTTATATTTCGGTTCCGGTGATAGGGAAATCTGTTCCAATTAAAATCAATGCCAATCCCAACATTAGCGATTAGAAAGATAATAAAAATTCTGATGATAAAGGTTTTAATGGACGCCGATATCTTCACATAATTCCTTATTGCTTCATTTAGGGAAACAATTACTTACTTAATGCATTTAAATCGGCTCATCAACAAAAAAAAGTTTCATAAACATAATGAAGATGGTTAAAAACGTATACTGAACTTCATGTACTGAATGAGTGGTATCGAAGTTGGACCCAAATCCTGACTTTCGATTTCTGTCATTACCAGGTCAAACTCAGGTCAACATTGCCACTTATTTCACAAAATATTCATAAACATAAAACGATATGTGTATTCACTTCACTATTAACCACTTGATGACTATTATGACTCGAGTATGAAAACGTACTAAAATATCAAAACTTATTGTATAGTGTTATTCATTCGATAAGACTTTATCGATTAAGACGGCATTGATTACGCCTAGTTTGTACCTACTATGTATGTATATAGAGAAAATTATAATTTGTGTCGGTTCCGTCCCTACTTGCTGTTGAAGCGTTAATCAACTAGTAATGTACATCCAAGAGTCAAAAACTTTTGAATATTTATTTTTCTACGTTTTTGATTTTGTTTTATTTTTTTACTAGAACTGTCTACTGAATATTCCTGAATTTTGGGTAAATCAAAAATAATTGTCCGCCATGTACATTTTTGAAGCGTTTTTTTTAAGAGATTTCAAATTTGATTCGAACTTAAAACAGCCACAAAGGATCAGGTGTAGTGCACTTGAATGTTAGATTTTGATATGCGGAGATATGTTGGAGCGCTAAGCACTAATAACTTTTTTATGAAAACAACTCATAGCTGCTATCAGTTTTAAGTGGTGAATTTACTACTATATTCTAAACTTTTCGTTCTATCAAAGAGCTTATTGTTTTGATCTGAATTTGTAGATCTAAAGCGAAAACACAATGCCTTTATTTGTGGACGTGTATAGACGACAAACCCTCGTCCATATACATGTTCAGTGTACAAGTCGGAACTTGTATTCGAAAGCGGACCCAAACCTGACTTGTGATTTGATAGAATAAATTATTAGAATTTTCAACTAGAAGAGTTAAGTGTGTTAGAGTACTGTTTTTACACTTTCGCGACTTTTACTCATACTCATGTTTAAACTGTATACGGGACTTATTCGCGATAAAATTAAAGTAAAAAGGTATAACCCGTTGGAAACGTCGGTAAGTAGAAGGTATCGTAAAATTTTTATAGCGAATAAGTCCCGTGTACACCAAAAAACATGACTATGTGTTAGAGTATCTAAGTAAATTTTAAGAAAAATGCTATTTACTTTGATGTCTACTGTCTGCATTAAAAATCATTGAATTCAATGGAATCCCAGGTAAGTCACATAAAATAGAAAATTACAGCTTTTTAATTCAAATAAAATTTATTTGTGACAAGTCATTTTATTTATTTTATTATGTTAATCATAAGGTCAAATTTTGGATGTAATGTAAACCATATTGATCGCAGAGTTTCTACACCAGGGAAGATATTTGTGATGGGAATTATATCTAACTACTGACTAATTGTATTTTGGCTTTTAACTGTTGCTTTGTTCAGACTAATATAGGTCTAAAATCAATTTAAGCATTCGAATTAATTGTTTTCCATTATTATTTCTACAAAATCTAACAGTTAACTAGGAGAGAATGCCCCATCTGAAAATCTGCCATGACTTAACTCGTAATTATCTTCTAACTAATCCTGTACTGGACTTGCGAGGATCAAACGATCACAAATTATGCGTATGACGAGTTGTTTGACATAGTAATTACACAGTACTACCGTATCGCTTCTTCATTGGCCTTGTAATGTTGTGAATAGGTTTTAATTAACAGGCTGTGAACTAGTCAACTTTATTTGGTTAAACATGAATTTTTACAAGAAATGAATTTTACTCAGAGTAATCGCAAATGTAGCAATAAATATCTCACCTATAATGTTACGTCCGATTCTAGCACTACACGTGTTAATTTGTCAAATCAATTAACGCTTTTCTCTGTGCATCTGTTATCTTCCGTCAGTATGTAAAGTCAGTTTTCATCTTTATGTAAAGGTAAGTTATGGGAAATGTGTGAGATATCTTAGGTTGTCATTTATATTATAAATATGCAACCTAAGCAAATTGCATACACACATTTTCTTGAATCACTATTTTAATCCACATCACTGCAACTGTGAATAATACTACAATATTATGCGATGACGCAAGTGCATATGGCACTCACGAATAATTGCCAATGAGGAAATTCGTGAGTGCATGTGAGCTCGCACATTCACACTTTGCTAATGTGACTCCAAAGTGGAACTTAGAATGTGGTGCATGCGGGATACGTATCGAATTCTTGGCAAGGTAAGATAACGGATCGGATTAACGGCAACAGTTAGTAGGAGTGTTAAGAATATATAGGAATAAGAAATTAAAACATGCCGTCCATACTAATATTATAAATTTGAAAGCTACTCAGTTTGTCTGTTACGCTTCACAGCTTAAGGATTGCACCGATTTCAATGAAATTTGGAATGGAGATACTTTGATTATTGAGAAAAGACATAGGTCACTGTGGCCAGGTATGATAAGGTATATTAGAGATAGTAACTGTATGGAGTTTAAAGATGTTTTTGATTAAAAATCACTGGAAGACTTTTAATAAAGTCGCCGGGGTGCCTATTTCTTCAAATAACAGCAACTATAATTCAAAAGGGACAATAAAAATCGGCTAAGTAAGAGTCAACCTCGCGCACAAAGTTTCTATACCCTTTGGGGTTAGTAATCTATACAACACACTTGCCTAGATCCAAGAAGAATAACTGATTAGAACTTATCAAAATGCAAATAATCTAAGCCATAACCTACTATCTCTATGGGAAATTCCATCTAAATTTGTACAGACATTTTTACATAAATTTATATCCCTTCGTGTTGGAGGGACACGATACCCGTTACTCCACACATGCATACACACTTTACCGCGATAAACAGCATACACGTAAAAGCAAGTAATACAATAATAGTATGTTATATGGTGGTTATTAACCTTCATTCCACAGAATAAAGTGGCGCCAAAACTCAATCAACTCAATCTTTCGCTTTAAAAATTCTTAATTGAGAACATTCATATTTGGGTCTGGTTTCATATGCTAAGTAGCAGTATGAGTATTGTATATTATGGTTTAATATTGTATTGGATGTCACGAAATCGGATTGAACAGACTGTTTTAATGGCTATGGTTGCGTGGTTTACCAACAATAACTATTACATAAATACTTTATGAACTGTAGGTTTTTTTTAATGATGCAAATTAAATTTAATCATGTAAATTCAACTTCTAGATATAAAACTTGGTTTACAATAGAGTGTAATAAGTATGTGAAGTGTTAAAATAATGTAGATTTGTTAGGTTGACAGGTTCTGTGACAACCAACAAAAATGACGACCTAGAAACCTGATTTTATTTACACTAATAAATTACACAACACACCCACACTTTAATATTATTAAAATGTTTGTATGTTTTCGTTCTAAACTTGTAAGTAATTAGAGGAGAAAAAAACATTCAATTTCGTTAAAAGTCTGTTGATTTCACGGAAACACGTTTGCCTCATAATCACTAGATTTGAAATACCTCCTAGGACAGGCTTTGAAATGTCTGATGAATATTGTGACTCAATTAATTAAATTTTCTTTCTTAAGAATGATTTCAACAGGTTTTATATCTAAACTTAGATAGTGAGTTATTTCAGAATGAAAAATCTTTTAAAATAGTGGAAAACATTTGTTTTATACGACTATCGATTTTTTATTATTAGTTAACTTCGAAGCACAATAAATAGCTCTGTCCAAATAAACCTGGTAAAGTACACGGAAACATCCTTTCTAAAACGTAATCTATGTCGGTTAGTGATTAAGATATCTTAGATGGCTGGATGGATAGGCAGTACTTACGGCGATGTCAACTAGGGGTTCATCCTCTGGCGTAAGCGCGAGCGACGAGCGGCGGCCAGCGCGCGCTCCCGGCGAACCGCTCGAGCTGCCTGCGACAAACAAATACCGAATTTAAGTACATTCAAGTAGAGTAAATTATAATTTGAGTAATTGTGATGTTTTTTTCTAAAATATGAGCGGAAAGCGAGCTGATAATGATAAGTTTTGTGATGACCAAGTAAAAATCTTTATGTCGTACAAAATGAAGTCGCTTCCGCTGTCTTTTAACCGAGATCTCGTAAGCCACTCAACGGTTTTTAATGCAGTTTTCAGCAACAAGTGGATTGACTCAAGCACAAGGTTTGTTTGTAATATATGCATATTATAGTAGAGAAAATCAGAGAATCATATTATTATAAACTCGTTAGTATGAGTTTAGTACAGACATTGAAAAGTACTACATTGTACAAAGCAATTATTTTCATAACCAGAGTGACTAATTTAAAGGGTTTTTTTTGTTATGCGTGTGACAAAAAAACATGTACGTTACCATTACCACAGAAGGCGTAGTTTAGAAGACTCTAGGTTTTTAAAGTGTTTCTCTAAGTGTTATTAAAGTACGAATGTATGTTCATATGTAATACTCATATAAATGACACATAATATTAATGCATGCATGCATTGAGCATGGTCCAGTTGATGTTTACTCCTCTTTATCAGATATCATACATCTTCTATACAAATACATACAAGTAAATATAATTGAAATGTCCGCTTATAATTTGAAATCAACAACTTCTCAGTATTATAAGTTACACTTATCTTTAAGGCTTAAGTTACACTTAACGTTAAATTACTATATAACATAATAAACATCATCTTGTTTACTAACTTTATTTGAATTTTTTTAATATTCGTTACAACTTATTTGATAAAGTAGTTTAAGTAATGAATAACTATACTCAAAGAGAATCTATTTTTTCTAGCAAAATGTAAAAATAAGTAAAAAACTTTAAGAGAGATAGGATCCTACTTAAACAAATAATTTTATCTAAATATTTGTAATCTTTTGATGATTAAATATCTTAGACAGAAAGCACTTGGCCAACAAAAAATACGTAGATCAACGAATCTACTTATTTTTTGAATGACCTTAATTATTTTTATGACAGCTGTTTATTAGATTTCATACTTAGGTACGTTAACCACCGAAAGCTAGCAAAGTAATTTTTCATAGTTTATTTCTCGTAGGATTATTTCTTTTTAAAATACCATCAAATGTTTTAAGTATTTGATTATAGTTAATCGTTAACAACATAATCATTAGAGTCAGCAACAATCATCGCTTAATGAAAAATTTCATTCCAACCAGTTTTTAATTAAAAATGATGTAAAATTAAAATAGTTCGTTAAATGTATTTATTAAAACAAACATTTCTTTTAAAATAAATACATATTAACCTGTTTCGATGTCATCACTCCCGCGTCTCTGCAGCCACCTTTGCACCAACTCGACACTGGCCTCCTCACCGGCCAACATCTTTTTTACGTACTATTGCACCGCATTGCAATTATCACTGATTTATTCAATTAAAGGTAAAAAAAAACACATTTTTAAACAATAACTGCACATAATATCCACTATTTTTTTAAAACATCCGAACCATAGCTAACAACAAAAAGTCATGTCCACATCGAAAATAAAAACACCTAAAAAATACTGGCTTAATAGAATGACAGCACTTTGCCGCGTTCAAATATCGAATTAATTATATGACGAACATCGATGGGCGAGGAGTGTAAACAGCGAGTCGAGTAGATGAAACCACATTAATTTGTTTATACTCTATAACGATTCTGTTACATTTTCGACCGTATCACTTTGAAATAAGAACCGATAATATTTTGATAGAAGCTTTGGTTGTTATGGTGTCGTAGTGTGGAGTTTGTAGAACGCACAAGCGGTCGGTTAGGTAATGGCCGTCAAGTCGAGACAGTTGATCGGAGAAGGGGGGTGAATGTAGGACGAATGTGGTCTGAGATTATATTAACCCACTGGAAGGGATATGGTGCTGACAGCCTGTTGATAGAACTATTAATTGAATGTAGGTTTAACTTTAAGAGTTAAGTTTTTTTTTGTTTTTTCATATCTGCATCACCAATCTTGATCAATTTTTTCCACAAATAGGTTTATGGTCTGGTTTACAACCATTCTAAGTATCTTAGATTAGATACTAAGATCACATTAGAAACCACACACCATAATTGATTTGTTTTTTTTTCTAATTTTAAAATTGTTTATTAAGTTTTGTGTCGTAGACAAATAAAAAAAAATTTGCGCATTATTTTTGTTTGTTAATTTGACCCCAATGTTTAAATAGTGAATTTTTTTTGCAGAGCTAGAAATTCAACCTATCAATTACGTAAACGTGTTTAGTTGTTTATGAGATGGCCGTACGAGTGTCTACTTTTGCCTTAATAAGTGTAAACAACTTTCACGTACAAAGCTTAATCGCTCGACTATTCAAAATGTTTTGATTTACCTAAATAGCACCTAATATTCCTCTCGATTTCGTTTCACAACAACAACAAGTCAAAAAGTTTTACCTAATAATGGTAAAGTTATGAATTGATCCATATCTTTACGACTTTAAGACTTCTCTAACTACAACTTTCAAAAAATACTTTTGGCGTTTATCTTTACCTTTTTAAAATTATTATGTTACAATACACTTTACTATTCCAACATAATACAAGTAACATCCAGTCATTTATCTTGTCTGCCTATATATAATCGGATAAACAACAAGTTTAATTAAGCGTTTTTTGCAAATGGGTTTTAATCAATTCCTGAATTGGTCCATGAGGATGAGCAAATTTATAATTATTTAAAGATGCCCGCATATCTATGCAACCACTTCATAGTTTGGTGAAACATGAAAACCAATTGAAGTAATAGTTCTGCTATATTTTAAAAATTGTTTTCAAATTAGACAAAGCAATAAACAACAAAAGCTGTTCAATAATAAATAATCTCAATATTCTTACCGTTAGACGAGCGTAGTTTCGTTTGACGCAAGATAACTAGTATGCAAGTCCGCCATTCTGCAAGTTAATTTCTTGCAGCTAACAGAGGCCAGGTAATACATTTGTTTTATGCATGCACGCCCTGTCAGTTCCTGGAAAGCTCTTATGATAATGTAGAACACCTTTGCTCCGCTTGCTACATAGTTTACTATGTATTTTACAGATTATGTTGTCTATACAATTTTATAGATGTCATATTTACTTATCAAATTAATCGATAAATAGCAACATTGCATAGTTAAGTTTAAGTAGTATTTTTTTTCTTGTGGTGTTTGGCAGTACTGTGTCATGAGATATCAGAATATTGCCAATACCAGGTAAATGAAAATCCGGAAATTTTAGGGTAGCTCAGGAACCAGCGACAATTTTTGTATGTTATTTTTAATAGTCTGTAGAGTACAGAGTGTGGCCTTAACCGAGCCCAGCAGTGGCACATTATGGGTTGTTGGTTGAAATTATAGAGAAATTGTGGCAAGAACCACTTTATCATCGCTTATTGTATTTTTTTTTAGCAAACTATTGTACCTAGTTACAGTTTTTTTTTAAGCAAACTGTAGGTCATTTCACGGGTATACTGCTGACACAAAGTTCTGGGATATGGTGTACGTGACAAACTGTAAGCAAGTTGTTTTTTTTTGCTGAGTGATAAAATTAATGCAAATCCAGCACCTACCATGTTTACAATTCTTGTTACCTAGTTTGTGATATTTTTATTTAAAATATGTCAAATTAAAATGTACATCATTTGTGTTTTAATATTCTAAATTAATAACATATTCCCGTAATAATAACACATTCCCGTGATGTATAAATAAAGCGAGAGTGTATAATTTCTAGCAAAAGTAAAGTAGTAAACGGCAACTTTTGATAAATCGAAAGCAGTCGCTTTATCTTCATATCATCATTACATTAACAGCTTATAATTGCATGCAGCTGAACATAAGCTTCGAGCTTCTTCGAAAGAAGTTTTATCTTACTTCACCAAAATTATAATTTGTCTAGCGTTCTCATACGATATGGATCTAAAGATTTTATTTAAGTCTTTCTTAATATAATTAAAAGAACACATTTTCTGTAGTGTTCAAAAGTCAGTCATTTCTTTATTTGTGCGGGAAGCTCCCGATATTTAAGAAGATTATGTTGTATCGATTCCATACACTGTTGTATAGAATATAGTTTAAGGTTGTCAGTTAGATGCTAAGAATTAAAATTTATGGAATTCTATGAAGAGGCTTCGATATTATCCTCAATTGGGGGGCCTAGTTTGAGTTTATTTTAACTAGTTAAATAGTTCTTAAGTCCGAGTGCGTTTAACGTTTAGACCAATCACAACACCGAACTCTGACTCTGTCGGTTACTCTGACGATCTTTTTGATGTGAAATAAGCTCAGACTAGGCTGTCAGTATCGTTATTCAGTGCACGTTCACGATGTAAGGGCTCATACAGTAGGCAGTACGATGTATTATCGTGCGTGCGGCATAGATTCTCAATGTCGTACTTCAAAGTTGTGCAAGACCCTAGTTTGCTATTACGTGCCTTTACACACTAATTGGAAAACTCAAATTTAGGAAATATCAACGATTGCTTACTTTGATATTTATTTAGATATTACTTTTTTAAACAAGCGGATAATGTTTAATAATGATTTCCACGCTAACGTCAACGTTTCTACGATCGCTGAATATAATATCTAGTTGAAATATTAAGAGGTATTAAATTTTATTTTAATTGTCATTGACTACTATTTTTTTTCAAATACATGCCTGTGGTGTACTTCTATTCATAGAGTGATATGTGTTCTATGAGAGTTCATTTACATAGTGCTTTAAATGTAAAAATCCCTAGTCAAGTTCACATTCTACTAAACTTAATTAGAGAGCTAAATAAAGGTTTATGTCAACGTTAATTTATATGGTCAAAACAAAATAACAGAGGAAAATGAAGTGATAGCGATTTTAGAAAGAGATTTGATGTCAAACGCTACAAGCGTTGGGTAGGCGTAGGCCCGCTAATCAGGGTAAGATGAAATTACCATAATATAACAATATCAGTTGTTGTATGATGCAATGCGTTCAATAGGTTTCGGGTTCGATTTCGGGTTTTCTTACAAGATTTTTTTTTTACCAGCTCGTGCCTCGCAGAGCACTTTAAGCGGTCGGTCTCGGTTGTCATGACATGAACAATTTTCGTTCTTCTTTAAGTTCAAACTTTAAATGCAGTTCCCCACTTAGATTTGAGGAGCTCCTATTCCAGTAGTGGAAAAACTGATATTCAGGTAAAATAGATTCAACTAGTAGCCGCCCCCAATTAACTTGGGAAAAATAAAGGCTAGGAAGATGATGATTTGTATAAAAGTAGAAGGTCCTAATAACGCCATCTATTAATAATATTAAGCACTTTAGTCATAATTCCAAACTATGTCACATCTAGTTATAGTAATCGTATATCAATGTTAATAGTAGTCGATCCATATAGAATTGCGTTTGACATTACAAGTCGCAACAAGTCCGTTTAGCCACCTATTGTTCGAACCAGTTCAGCGTTCATGATCGATGTGATGTATGTGCATATGTTACGAAATACCTTCTGTTAGAACATTCCGATATATTTTTTTGTAATTTTAATACCTATGTGACCTACTACAAGTGGCTTAACAATTAATTCTCACTTATGTTGAGAATTTTATTATTTTATGCTATAGTGTGTCAGTGGAGTGTACTGCCTCATTGGACTAGCCGTAGCGGTCATCGTATGCGACTGCTGATCAAGAGATCTCGAGTTCGAATCCCAGGTCAAGATGTTATTGGGTTTTGAAAATGGCGGTAATGGAAAAGCAAAATAAGTGTAAAATAAAAAATAAGCCCTACTTTTGGACATTTGTTGTTTTTAATTTTTTTGGGTGTGGCCACCACACGAAAAAAGACACTTAAGCTTTTCATTAGGCAGAATGAAGTCACCTTGACAAATTATTATGTATAAAAACAGGTAAATAAGTAGAAAATTTAAAAAAAAAACTACTTTATAAAACTTTTGATTAAAACTTATATAGACTATGTCACCGGCCGTTATTAAGATTGTATCGCAATTTCATTTATTGAAATCAGTTCAGGGGTTTAGGGTCTATGGTGGAACATACAAACATACATACACTGCCAAAAGTAATACCCTTTCCTTTTGATTACGTCGTAGTCGCGTAAAAAAGGTTGTTTTGTAAAAATAGTGGATTAAAAGAATTACAAAAATTGCAACAATTAACACTGAACAACATCGCGGTGAGCACAAGTAAAGATTGCGAATATAATTGGATAGTTATTTTATAATTGGATTTTAAGTGGCCGATCGTTTAAAATATCAAAAAGAAAAGGTATTCGTAATGCAATGATAGTAATAAATTTGTCTCAACTTAAATGGCAGTTTGATCTTCTCAATTTGCAATTAAGAAAATTAACGGATACCTACGTATCCATATTCTTTTTAAAACAAATTCTCAAGCAGCGCATATTCCTTTTCATACTTATACCAGTCACTAATTTATGTTAAACTAGCTTTCGCCCGCTAATATTCTCGCATCAGTTCGTTCACTCTTTTCGGTACCTCTTCGCTCCTCGATCAGTTCGGAGGCAGTAGAGCAACGCTGATTTCAGTACGAAAGGACCGACTCGACCGGGACACTACTACCCTTTTTTTTTGTCTGAGCGGAAATCCCCTCGGATACCACCAGTTGGTGGTTATGTCGGACTCGAACCAACCAAAACCGCACGCCGTCACAGGTACAGGGCAGTACTACCCCGCAAAGAAGATTATATTAATAATGACAGCATTCTTGCTGTCGTATTTTTTTCGTTTCTTTATTTCGTTGGTGAGTGCGAGACCGGAGGCCCAATCATTCTGCATTATTCTCCCGGTCCTGGTCCCGGTGTGGGTCACCATGCTGCATTGATTACCCTGACAATGCGGATGATGACCCCTACTCCTGGATCACCTCATGATTTCCATCAGACAGAGTAGTCATTCTGGTAGGCTTAAATATAAAAAAGCAGCCAAATGCGAGTCGGACTCGCCCATGAAGGCTTCCGTAGCAGCAAGTAACATCATATAAAAGTTTTTGTAGTTCGTTGTAACTTTTATCGATGTTTTGATAATAGTACTTTGATTAAAAGAAATGTAAATTGCGGCTTATGATTTATGACGTATAAAAAAACTACTTACTAGATCTCGTTCAAACCAATTTTCGTTGGAAGTTTGCATGGTAATGTACATCATATATTTTTTTAAGTTTTATCATTCTCTTATTTTAGAAGTTATAGGGTAGGGGGACACATTTTACCACTTTGGAAATGTCTCTTGCGCAAACTTTTCAGTTTAGAAAAAAAAAACGATATTAGAAATCTCAATATCATTTTTAAAGACCTATCCATAGATGGTAGGGTTTTGATGAAAAAAAAAATTGTTGAGTTTCAGTTTTAAGTATGGGGACCCCCAAATTTATACCTTTTTTTCTATTTTTGTGTAAAAATATTAATGCGGTTCACAGAATACACAAGTGACCAAGTTTCAACAACATAGCTCTTATAGTTTCGGAAAAAAGCGGCTGTGACATACGGACGGACAGACAGACAGACAGACATCACGAATCTATAAGGGTTTCGTTTTTTTGCCATTTGGCAACGGAACCCTAAAAAATTACAACAAGTCTTAACCATTGCAGTTCTTAATTCCTATAATTTCATCTTCTTTCAACACACACTTTTTACTTTGTCATTAATCTTTCCTATCAGTCGATCTTCAATTAGTAATTTTTATTAAAACCAATGATTACTACGTGCAACGTTTTGTCAATTATACCTATTATAATGTTATAAATACGAAAGTAAATCTGAATCTTCTTGAGGAAGTATATTAACTACTCTTTACCGTAATTACCGACATACACGTTGTCGTGACCGCGGATAAAAGCTGTTCTTCGATAACTTTAGATTGTTTACTTAGAACAAGCTTAAACAGACATGAATATAGAATAGCTTTCTCACGGTTAAAGCAAAATGTTACATCTACACTTAAACGATTTTTATACTGTATATTTATTTTTCCTCACAACTCCGTTCCGCAGTATTTAGCTTTATGTGTTTATTAGATCCGGTACCCGTTTCATCACATGATCTGATTTCCCGACCTTGACCCGGTTATACCGCAGCTTACCAGACTTTTACATTCTGTACAATCATTTAATGATTTTTTTATTCTTCTCGAATAATGAGTTATAGTCATAGCTAAGTTATTTCACTTACGTATTGGTGTGATTTGACTACCTAATAAGCAATCGATTTATCTGGCTTTCAATACGCTTTTTGTGAATTACAAAATAGTACAATTTTTATTTTTGGAAAATGGCTACTTAGTCTAAAACTAAGTCAGTGTTCTATGGATACTAGACAACAGATATAAATATAAACTTTTTTCATTAACTTAATATTTAACTAATATTAAAAACGCGAAAGTTTGTGAGTATGTATGTATGTATGTTTGTTGCTATTCCACGCAAAAACTACTAAATGCATTTTTATGAAACTTCACAATAATATAGCTACATATTGGAATAACACATAGCTTACTATTTAACGCCATGACGTACCTACACGCGGGCGGAGCCGCGGTCAAAAGCTAGTATATTATAAACAAAAAATACGTCCAAACCACGAAACAAATATTTGCACATCATACAAACCTTTGATCCGACCCGGGAACTAAATCCAACTGTATGCAGTAGTAGTGCTTCACTAAGGCAGTAAAATAGAAAGGGTAAATTTAGCTTCATAATTCCATTTAATAACTAAAGTAAAATGACAATTAAATACTAGGATTATTCAGTAGCTCGACGTTATCGGTTCTTATTTATAATCGGTGTATTTCTGCTCTCTGGTTATGCTATTGGATGATTGGATCGGTGTCGAGTTTATAGGGTGGACTTCTGAGAACTAATTATGATAGATATTGGCTTACATGTTTATCTAATTCATACAATTACCATTGTAGTTTCGTTCTAAGCTAGGCAAACATAGCTATTGTTTTGGATTAGTGTATAGTTACTGTTTTTTACCACAAAATATTTAAAATCGAATACCAATAGATATTCTCAAGTCAATAAAACATAATCGAACAATTTGGCTTTTAGGTTAATTTCCAGTAAAAATGGTACGCCTAAATTAGTTTATTGGTTAACCAGTAGTTATTACACTAAAACATGCGTAAATACAAAACAAAATAAAACATACAACAAGTCTTAATCAAAGTGTACAAATTATGTAGGTCTACTCTACATGTTTAATATGTATATATCTACAGAAAATACTTTATACAGTTTGTCCAAAAGAGCAAATCAATATGTTTACAATGGTGACTATCCATATTAGGGACATCAATCAGTATGCTTAATTAGTGGTAAAAAACTGGACTCGGCCCTTAAACCGCCGAAATGTAGTGCCAACAATGTCTATTTGATTATGTACCTAGTGATTATATTTCTTAATAAGCCGTAAAATATGAGAGTTGGAACCTAAAACTCTCCTTCGCTATAGGAAATGTAGAAGCATAATTGGTTTTCTGGGATATTTATGAGGGACATTAAATTTAAATTTTGAGATCAGATTTGGGCAATCAGTATTATTGTTAAGTATTTTGTATAAGAATAAATAATTTTGACGTATTTGAGACGTTTTATGTAGCTTAGTTCTTTTTTTGCAACACCCTTAGAGAAGACAACTTGAAGGAAAACGCTTTTGGATTCGTTCAATTCTTAGACTATGTATGGCATAGTGTGGATGCCATACCACAACGCAATACTCAAGTTTGCTTCATAAGAGGCTGTACGAGATATTGTTGCATAAGCTCTAGAAAAAATATTAGCATTGGTATATTATTTCTAATGAATTCGATGCTATCTTCTATAAAAAAATAACAATTTGAACAAGATAATAGGGTTAATGAAAATCTATAGTGTTAAATTATATATAAAAAAGGGTGTAACAAGATCGCGTCGATGTGACAGAAACAAAGAACATGTCTAAACAACTACTTTTATTCAATGTTGTTTCTAATTCAAAGGACTTTGTGTTATAAAATAATCCTATACTAAATAACAAAGGAACAACAGGTATTCTGATTGACACTCTCACACCTCCACATTCTTTCCTTGAAATCTTAAGACCCACGCAAATTGACATCACGCATCAGATTACCTTTTAATACAAAGACCCTGGCTGACTATATCTTATGGATATATAGAACTCTACTCAACAATAGGTGATCAAATTACTTGCTAGCTACATTACTGATAAATAATAAATAATATTTACGACGTCAGATAAAATATGATGTATTTTATCTGACGTTTGACTTAATTTATTTTCCAGTTAAGTGTCAAATCACTTGCCTTAAATAGTTTACTTCTGGACATTGACTGTTATGAAAGTAGGTATGGCGAGTTTAGATAAGGTTTGTGTCGAGATTTCCTCCTCTCTTTTTTTAGGCCTACCAAAGTGACGCTACTCTGCTTGATGGAAAGCATGAGTAGATTCCAGGAGTAGGGGTCACCATCCTCATTGCGAACACAGACAATGCAGCTTGGTCTTTGCAGTATGTTTGTCTTGCATCGCTTGCTCCTTGAGGCGGCTTTAACGACTACCATGGTATAAATATTGACTGGGACAGATTTTATTCATCGTCACTCAAATAATCATGGTTGACATTAAGCATCAAGCGGGACAAAAATTATCACTATTAATCAAGTAGAATCAAACATACCGAGTAATAATGTTAGAAGTCCTCGGTTCAAATGTTCAGTCATCATACTCGGCTACGGATCTCTCAGTTAATGCTATTAATGCAGAACGACTAATTGGTATAAATTTTGGACTTCCTACGTGGGTCAGCTTATTTCAAAGTTGAAGTGCGCACGCACGTAGTGGAATGTTCATTGATTACATTACTAACTGGGATTATGATTACGTTAGATGTAAACTTATATGTATATAGTTTAAGTAAAGTTTATTTTGTTGAGTGTAGGCGCTTACAGACAACGATTTATGAATTATATTGTGAAACATTTTGTTTTATGTTTTCTGGAACAGCTTTATCGGGGAAAAAGAGTAGATTTTTAATATATTAAAGTATCAATTTTATAGAAAACTTATAAAATTAAGTTTAAGATTTATAATTAAAAGTAGAATTCAAGCTAATCAGTGGCAAAAATGGAATGCTTGCGGCTGAAATTCATTAAGAGAAAATTAATATTCATTTCATTTATGCTGAGTTCCTATTTTTTTCATCTCATTTTTTCATTTCATTAATTATATCATCTGTGAGGGTTATACCCCTTATTATTTCCCTCTTTAGAATATATTATTTATACAGATAGCAGATTCAGAAAACCTAGAAAATACCCTTTTGCCCTTTTGCAAGTATTAGGAATGAAATCGAGAATGTGTAGGTACACAAAAATGAATCATTACTATAAATTTACTATAATTTCAATATACGTATTTGACAGTTTGATTGCATTAAGATACATTGTTTAGAAGCAAAATTAAGTTATTTATATTATTGTTTCTTACTATAAGTGAAAAGCAATGTCTGGTAGATGATGCATTCGAACTTTAATTATGCTTTGTAAAATTTTGGATATTCAAATCAACTTTGAAGAAGAATATAAATCTTACTCGTTTTTGAAAATATTTCTCTAAGCGAAGTCAACTTTCGTCTTATTCATTTCTACAGGTATTTTATCCGACTAAATTTAAAAACGTCTATATGTAAGCGGCCCGGAATCTCAAGCTCAACAGCACTCAAGCTCAATAGTTGGTATTTGCGTAACGTGTAATTGATAAATATTTTAACTGCCTCCGGCTTAAAATGTTATTTCTTCAGTAAATATCATACTTATTACATATACTTATTTTTCTAACATGCTCTTTAACATCTAGTAGTCCTATTTTCTTTGATAACGATATGTTGTGCATTACAAATAGTATTTTTTTAAATGGATGTCTAGATTTCAACACATAATCTGTTTTTTTGTACCAAGTTATTAGAACGAAAAAGCTTTTATTTTAATTAATATCATGTTGGGAACTCGGGATTATTAACTTAAGAGTTCAATAGACTATATAATAGTTTTAAGCATAGACTACAGGCTGTTTATCTTTGCATTAGCTTTCATGATTATAAGCTACTAGTTCTTGCTTGGGCCTTGGCCCTCAGGTAATATAAAGTATACTTTGGACTACTCTTTTTTGAGGAAAGACATGGGACTTTCCGTGGCGTTTTATTAAAATCGGTAGTCATTAAGTTGTGAAAGCGTAACAGACAGACAGACAAAGATAGAGTTACTTTCGAGTTAATAGTATGACTGTTTATTTATGATGTCAAGAATGTCTAGATACTCTAGATGTATTCATATTGGTTTTTTAGTTAATTAAATTGATAGTTAGCGTCCCTTTATCTTCATGTTTTGTTCGATCTATTACATGCGTTAGTAGAAGGTATGAGTAGCCATGATAAGTCTTCTTCTTCTACCTAGCCTTTATTACCAAGATTATTTGGGGTCGGCTACTAGTTGAACCGGTTTACCTGAATATAAGAATATCAGCTTCTACACTTATCACCGCTAAACTTTCATACTCTGGGATGTTTATTAAGAATTTCCTGTCAGAAAAACCAATCATACTTATTGCCCGACCTTGGATTTGAATCCCCTCTTGATCAGCAGTCGCATACGCTAACCATTAGACCAACGAGGCAGTCACTATAGGTACCATTCTATTTAAGCATTTTATTTTCCTAAAATTTTCTTCTTACAAAGTACAGTACGTTAAAAGTGGGCATACAAAACTATTGTAACGAATTGTGTTCACGTTCTATATGTAAATCTCACAGCAGCGTACGTAATAGATAGGTAATAACGCGTAAAATTAGCACAAGGTTGGCACTTATCACTATCAGAGTGTAGACACACAGTCGACTTGCTTCGTTAATGCTTGTATCACGAGAAATATTGTTCGATATATAAAACAATAAGTATATGTTTCGCATGTAATAGGTTTTTAATCTAACTGTCATGCTCGAAAACACGTTTGAAGACCGCTGTTGAGGTGACTAATTTTTAGCTGTTATGTTTAAAAGTAGAGCTTTATATTGATAATTAAGACGTTATAAAAGTTACACTGTAGACAGCCAGAAGCATGTCGAGTGTGGAACTTCAATATCAGAGCTCAGATCCCATATTATCATCACATTCATCAACGTAACAAAAAAACTTTACGAATTGAAAATATTTACTTGGTTTTTTTGCCTGTTTTTTCCAATATGTAGGTAAATAAACTTTTCTTCAATTTTATTATCTATATAATTGGATAGCGAGAGCATATCAGATTAAGATCAGAATACCTTTCAACTTGAAAATCTAATTTTATTTCGTATGAGTTCTTTAATATAGAAAATCTAAGGTTGCTGTTACACGATCATGAAATACAGAGAATTAGCATAATATGTGTTTTCACAATAAAATTAAATCTTATACATTTAAAATTCTCGTATCAAAATGATAATTGTCAGTTAGTCTGGGAATAGGACGTACCTAAATTATATTGTTTATACCCTTAGGTTATAAAGGGTGAAACGGACGCAAACCCGCGTCGTTACTTAGCATAAAAGAATACATATACAAGGCAAAATTCAAAACCTCTAACGCAATTACGTGAAGACTTTTGACAAAAAAATACCCTACTAGCTATACTCGCGGCTTCATCTACGTTTGATTCTGATGTATAACTTTAATTGCCTTTTTCATCCCTTCAGGGGTGTAATTTTCTAAAAGCCTAGTGCTCGCTTACGCTTCTCAAGGAACATACACGCCTCGGGTTCTTGCTCTCAGTTATTTCATCTGTACGTTATCTGTCAGTCAGTAACGGAACAGTTTTATGTATATTGATGTTCCTAGACCATATTGCTAATATGGTGCCAAAGCTCGTGTCTCGAAATTAAGTAATAAATCTCTCCGAACTCTTTTGAGTTAAGTTGTTTTAATGACTTTAATGGGAAAATATTACGGCACAATTTTTTTTTTTATCAACAAATCAAATCAAACCATTTTATCTATATCTTCTATACTTTTAATAAATCTGTAGAGAGGCCTATTCTGTACATGAAATATATTTAAAAAATAACTATCAAGGGGTGATTAGGAATCGCTTCTGATGCCAAAAATGCAATCAGTAAAATTTTTGTCTGTCTGTCTGTTCGTTATAGAAACAAGAACTACTCGACGGATTTTAACGTAATTTGGCAAAATTATTCTTCCTACTCTTGGGCAGGTTGTAGTATACTTTTCATTACGCTGCGATCAATAGGAGCAGAGCAGTGAAGGGAAATATTGGGAAAACGGGAGAAGTTACTCCATTTTTTTAGCTTCCGTCGCGTGTGCAGCCTTAATGGTTAAAGCTACATAGAAATCATGGATGACGGAAATGTTCTCCTTAAAATTATATAAAAATATTCCTTGACAACATATGTCTATCTTTTATGATTGACTCACAATAACACGTGAAACTACCGATAGCTTAGCAATTCGGAGCTTTCTGATTATATTTGTCTTCTCTTACGTTTACAACACTCTCACTTATCCCTAATTAAGAAAAGTTAACATTATTTCATATTCAATAAAAAAAGAATCATGTTAATCGGTGTAGAAACACCAAAGTTATACATGAAATCATAGATCGTAGATCGTTAGATGGGACGCTCCATCCTAAAAGGCGCCCAATTTATATCACTACTCAAAGAGGTGCACGCACATCTTTTGTCTTAGTACCCGACAATTGCAGGCTGTGAGTGGACGCAGACTAAAAAAAATATTTTAAGTTTTTTTCGTGTTTAAACACTTTAGTATGCCTTCGTGTTCATTTTTGGAAGTGTAAAAACACAAGCCGAAACACAAATAAAAATAAAGGTGTTACTTTTCATGCGTAAGTATTTGTAAACAATTTAATTTGATTTATTTAAAACACACGTCTCGAACGGTTTAGCGGGACGAAGGAGAGGCGTGAGCGTGAGGGGTGGAGAAGCGGCCGGCTGCCAAAGATTATATACTAAACAGAACAGTTAAAGTTCTGAAGGGAACGATCTCTATATGGCACTGTTTCTTTTTATGAAACTGGAATTGAATACTTTAATATCTACTTTAAAATAGCAATGACGTAATAACTTTCATTATGATTGACTTTTGTTCCTATTTTCTTCAATTTTAAGTTCACATGTATATCAAATGTATCATTAATTTGTATACAATGCAGGGATTATCTTTTATAGAATCCTTATTTACAAAACGCCGACCGACTTTGATTGAATTAAGGTGATTAGCTGTGCAAAATAATTTTGTTTACATTATATTATTATTTAACATATATTCTAAATAAATGATTTTATTTAATTACTTAACTTCATCTTTTTATTATTTTCTATCATTCTTCCTAACCTGATTCCTTACAGTACTGTGTAGGTATAATACTTCAGAAATCAGAAGATTATCACTTTTTCATTTATTCTATGACGAGTGATGACGTACGAAACGTGCGAAACTATGACCATTCCGCGACGCGTGAGGGCCTATCTAACGATCTACGATCTATGCATGAAATACACTAATAAGTCATCGCGCGTGAATACAGAATCATGATCGACATCACATAGCACTCATCATCAACAACCCATACCGTCCCACTGCTGGGCTCAGGTCTCCTCTCAAGAGAGGGTTACAAACACACACATCAAAATACAGAGTGAATTATATGCTCTCCAACCTTAATGTACATGGTATAAAATACTTCTACAAAAGACGTCATCTAGTATGTATTACGAAATCGATAAACATACATACAATGTCTATGTGATAAATGTCAAGTATATGCAAATACATAACTTTAAATGCAATCTTAAAACAAATATAGATACTGACGAGTAAACACAGCACATGACGTAGGCATACTATCAGATATGTCTTTTGTTTTTAATTTGAGGACCAAGTACGAGTTTATTTCATGTTAATGAGGTAGTCATGTTGAACGCGTTTAGCGTTACGATTGGCTAGGGCTAAAATTTCACCAATCACAACGCGAAATCTCCGTCGAGAGCAAGTTGATGTGAAACAAGCTTGTACCAGTACACAAATCATTGTGTGACGTATGAGTTTGTTATCAGCTAGGTGTATCAAGTGAACGGGGACACCGGGCCGGGAGAACAAAAGTGCTGCCGCGCTGTATCTAGGCGATTCTACGTCATATAAGTATCTATTTGCTCTAGCGCTAGCTGCCTTGTTGGATAGACTCTAGTGGTTAGCGTATGCGAATGTCGATCAAGGGGTCTCGGGTTTAAATTCGACTACTGAAAATCATTTTTATATTATTATCTCCCACCAATCTCTGCGTTAGAATCCGAATCACTAATTTACTAACCACTAGGATATTAGGTCAAATACTAACGTAGACAAGATGTTGATAACATCTTGTTCTTAAAAAATACATTTTACGTGGATGTTTCTCAACATGATATTATAACGGCTTTTTCGATTATAAATTTGTTATACTAATGATGTTTGGGCGTTTTTTTAAATTACTATAATTAGAGCGATGTGAATGTGATTAAGTAATGTGTTATGTATGAGTAAAGTGTGATTAAAGGTTATACAAAACGACAGCATAAAGTTGCAAATCAAAAATAGATAGCTTACAACTTAATCACTACAGAAAATTTAAAAAAAACAGAATGTTACTGTGTCTAATTCTTATAATAATAGTAATATACATGGGTTTAAGCTCTTAGTTTTTATTGATTCTAACTCAACGCCCACCAAAAAGGTGGAAAACTATCCCATACAGATTGCACAACTCTTCCAGTCAGTTTACTTCAAGACCTTTATCCAACAGTGGAGTTCTGGTAACCAAAATAATGATAATGATGTACTTCTACCCAATATCGGCTATGGTAGCAGTCTCAAAAGAGATATTACACTGCACAATGTATACGATCACTCGGGTGCACTCTCCTCACTCTCATAATCCGATTTGAAATCTATCCGACACTACCGGGTAGACATTTAGCGCAGTACCGACGTCTTAAAGTACTCTCCAAGGCACGGAAGCCATCAAACTCCCCGCCCCGTCAATCCTCTGAATATAAAAAAGTATTTAATGCTGTTTCATTGTCTAAATAGGTAATTGGTATGTAATCAATCCCAGTGTATGGTGCTGGTGAATAGCTCCACCCCATCTTATGTAGCAAGGATGACCAGAGTATACCAGTAGAACAATTCTACTAAGTACAAGTATATTTTAAGTGCAATTTCTAGCCGATTATGGCAATCCAATGAATGAAAACTAACAGAAATAGAAAGTTACATCTTACCATACCAATCAATAAATATGATACCGGTACACAATTTTCCATTGACAATTCGCTTTAATTACAGTGAGCCAGGTGGGCACAATTAATCATTTCGTTTATTATCTGTGCACCCGTAAGTGGAAGTGAGTACAACCAAATGATTTATGTGACACCAACTTTTTGTTTACCGAGGGTATAATTCGCGGTGGGAATTGTGTTTTCTATTAATGGAGTTTAATTTTTTGTAAGAAATGATTAGAAGAAAATAAAAGTTTCACGAATGATCACGAACGAAACGAAAATACAAAATGTATGTAATATGTACTAGTATTATAAAGCTGGAAGTAAGTTTGTTTGTTTATTTATTTTTTTGGTTCTCAGTAGTAAATACTGGTTCTATTTGAACAGTTATTTCAGTGTTCGATAGCCCGACACTCGAGGAAGCCTACATATCATTTCGTTACCACCAAAAGAATCAATCAAAAACGTGGGGAAATTATTCCTTTTGAGAGCTTTAATTACGTGCGCTACATAAACGGTTACACTTTCAAAAAAACAAGAAAGTATTGTTTACCTTTAAAAGTTATAAAAAAAATCTGCAACAGTATAAATCTACCTTTTAAGGTTGGCTCAATTTAATTATTATTTTTCCCACACGTCACGCACAATAGGAGACGCATACGAGTAATTACGGTTGCGTGGTTCGCCAGTCTGAAATAATAATAATAGTAGGTACTACTAACTGAATAATACCATGATAATTTATGTCACTCCCATATCAAGTTTCTATTGAGCTATTTTGTGAGATGATCTTATTTTCACACTCACTTTAAATTTTATTATTAAAATCAGTTTTACACAGCTCTCAGTTTAAGTTAAATAAACTTTATAGTTATAGTACACTGATACTATAAGATAAGGTGCTCGGAGGTATTTAATAATTTCGAGAGGCAAATTACGTCGCGTTTTCTTATAACATACGTTATATACTAATAGTGAGGTTACTTCACAAACTTGAAAACATATAGTGGACAATGAACCGACCTACACTAGAGAATTTTTAAAATTAGAAAAATTACCCACAAATACGGCAGTTTTCCAGTTGTCAGACACAGTTCGCCTTAAAAAGACAGCCACGGAAGTAAAAAGATTGTAGTCTACACTCAGAACAATAAATAAGTTTGAGAGGCTACATTGAAAATCCATGAACTAAAAGTAGGACGCCCGACAATTCCATAGACTAACAACATTAGATTCGATACGATAGCACTCATCCTTTGGAGGATTTAATACTTTAGCACACTGCAAAAGGCTACTGGAAAAAAAAGCGGCCAAGTGCGAGTCGGACTCACCCATGAAGGGTTCCGTATCAGTAAGTAACATCATATAAAAGTTCTTGTAGTTCGTTGTAACTTTCATCGATGTTTTTATACTAGTGTATTGATTTGATGAAAGGTAAATTGCGTGTTACGATTTATGAGGTATTAAAAAAAACTACTTACTAGATCTCGTTCAAACCAATTTTCGTTGGTAGTTTGCATGGTAATGTACAACATTTATTTTTTTTAGTTTTATCACTCTCTTATTTTAGAAGTTAGAGGGGGACACACACACGTTATTCCACTTTGGATGTGTCTCCCTCGCAAACTATTCAGTTTAGAAAAAAATAATATTAGAAACTTCAACATCATTTTTGAACACCTATCCATAGATACCCACACGTATAGGTTTGATGAAAAAAAAATTTTGAGTTTCAGTTCCAAGTATGGAGACCCCCAAAATGTATTGTTTTTTTTTTTATTTTTATGTAAAAATCTTAATGCGGTTCACAGAATACATCGACTGACCAAATTTCAACAGTATAGCTCTTATAGTTTCGGAAATAATTGATGTGACATACGGACGGACAGACAGACAGACTTGACGAATCTATAAGAGTTCCGTTTTTTGCCATTTGGCTACGGAACCCTAAAAACATTTCGTTGCCAAAGTAGGAGATTAAATGTATTTATTTTAAAATAAAAACAATGTAAAATCACGCCTTTTTCTCCTAAAGGGTAGGTAAAGGAATTTTAAACGCCCAATTTCCGCCAGTTTTTTGGTAACACTTAATAGCTGGCGAACCTGCCTCCCTAGTCTATTTAATATATAATATTTTGTTTTGATCACATGACTGAGTGACATTAGTCGATGAAACGAGAGACAGAATCGATGAAAGAGAGGTGCACCAAAAATAAGTAATATTAATAACAACCATTTATATAAATTAGCTGTAGACATGCAAATCATATGCACTAAAACTAAATAATTAATTTCAATTAGGTATCTCATTAAATAGTGACAGAATTGGAGTAAGATAACGATTAGTCTCGTGGTTTTAAGACATCAAATTCATATATGTAATGCTAACAAGTAATCTATCCATTCTAAATTAATCATAGATCAATATTTTTTTATTTTGCAACAACCTGTAACCGTTTTGCGCCTAAGGTTACTTAAAGTTATTAAAATATATAGCTTCACTTTAAATATTAATGTGATTTATAAAACTCGGTGTAATTATGGCTGTTAAATTACATTTCTATATCAATTTGCTTTTATTAGTTATTGCGACATCTATCGAGATACGAGTTTGAAGTATTTTTTAATTTTAAGTAATCTTATTAATGAGTAGCTGAGTCCCACGGTGTTACCCGTTGCTGTTGTAAACCGGGCGTAACGCCGAGGAACGAAGCTAGTTTAAAAATAGCTTAGTTACCCCTTATGCCATAAGCTACCTGCCACTGACAGTTCCTGCGAAAGCGGTCCAGCCGTTCCAGAGATCAACCGGGACTAACAGACAAGACAGACAGACAAAAATGTAAAATCTTGCTTTTTTTGTTATTTACAATAAAAAAGCAGTAGGTATACTTGTATATGCATTTATAAAAAAAGTTAATTTGTATTTATGTGATCCACAAATATTTGTTTTGGAGTCTGGATGTTTTCTATGTATAATATGTATGTATTTACAAAAAAAATGTATTTTTATGTATTTATAATTCAGTTGTTTAGTACCCATAATACAAGCTCTGCTTAGTTTGGGACTAGATGATGTTGTGTGTAAGATGTCTGAAATATTTATTATTATTATTTATTATTTTGTAATGATAATGTATTTTGTGATTAAGTAATCTATGTATCAGTTATCATAGCCGATACTGATTATGAAGAATTATTAAAAAATACTGGCCACTGACCAGACGATGTGATAACAATTAAGTATATTTATTACATAAATCGATTTTACCTGTCATTAATATAATACAAATATATAATAATACAAATACCAACCGACGTCTATTGATGATTCAACTATTACTCAAATAAATAGCTAATTCATATTAAAGTTCTAATCAGAATGGTTCACGACATTATGACGTCAAAACTTTATACATACGTAACTAACGGAAACTTACGTTGAAACGTAAAGGAAAAACGTATGGTTTTGATTAGCATGTTTCTAACAAGAAAAATAATCTTTATTTACTTGTCAATATTATAGAAGTTTTAGGTTCGATGTGGTCAAGCAGTTTATTGGCCTGATAAAGGTCTATAAAATTGGCTATCACAGAATTTGATGACAGAAATTATTTCATTCCAACTTAAAAGAATGAAATTACTCATTTAAACCCAAAAAACAATAAAGACTAAAACAAAACGGGAACGATGACAGCAACAACTAACAACAACAACAACCCCCCTCTTTGATAGGAAAGTAAGTTGGTCCAGATACAGTCTATCTAGACGGTATCTGGACCAACTGATATATCTATATCATACACAAATTGAATGATTCGTTAACATGAAATTATACAAACTAAAATGAAAAAACAAAACTATTTTGAAGCTGTATATTTAAGAAATAAATTGATACTTTTAAAATGTTTTGTAAGATAGTAGATCAACGATGATTTAGCCAGAGCAGTACTATCCTCGGATTCTGCGCATACTTTTCGTCAGGCCGAGTAGAATCGTTTTAGCAGGATTTTGATCATCGCGAGATGATTGCTTTTCGCAAAACCACCATTATTATAATACCTCTCCTGTATCAAAGTGTATCTATTAGTAGAATACATATTGTGTTAAGAGGTACAGTAGGTGTATCTGTTGGAAAGAAGATCTTTCACACAAAAGTAATAATATTCTATTCTCTCTAAGTGAGAGTAAATTTTTACTGTGTGTGTAAACTGTACTTGAGCTCACATAACAAAGATAGTACATAAAAGAAGACGGCATGTATAAAAACAAAATTATTGTTTTAAACATTGTGACTTAATAACATTAACTCTTGAATAAGGATAAGGTCACACGAACAAGCAAATTCCTATTATTCCTGACCAATAAAGCAATTTTGTTTCATTACGTACTTTAACTAACCGTACTTTATGTACATCATAAAACAGGACAAAACTAAATAGAAGTTGTGAACCAGTAAACGAAGTAATCTAACCATTATTCAGACAACTAAGACGGGCTATGTGATTGCGACAACTAAGTTGTGTCCGCAACAATTTATAAACTCAACTACTACTAACAACTTTTCACTTACAATACCTGACGTCATAAAACTATGTCTCTAGTGGCTAACTTTGGTCCGTAAAAGGTACCATCAACGCTCTTTCTACTAATACAACATAACATAAACCTAAAGGTATATAACTTTTATTCACGTAAAGACATTTTCGGGTACGATAGCACTATGCTTGTTTGTAGACTGAAAATTAAACCTTTAGTCACATATCACTTAAATAAAATGTTACTGGCTGACTCATGCAATTTTGTCTGTGTATCCTATTCCTCGTATCGTGATGTTACAAAGCGGCAACAAATTTGTTTACCGTAGAAAAAGATTATAGTGCCATCTTTAAAATGTTACGTATGCTATCGCGGACTTTATTTTTATAAATGTTAAAGGGGACTAAATTTTTTTTCTACATTATTTTGTAAAACTTTAACAGTCTACATTGTGAACGCAATGGAAACTCTTACAAGGAATCATTTTCTCCCGTACTTGCAACATTTTTTCTTGATACTCCGCTCTATGTAATCGTAGAGCCTTTCTCGATTACTGGGCTATCTAAAAATCAAATAATTTGAAAATTGGAAGAGCTGTTCCTTGGATTATCGTGTTCAATCAAGCAACAATCATTTGTTATGAATATAAGGGAACATATAAAAAAATAACCGTAGAAAAGCCACCCTAAAAACCATGTCATCATAGAAATCAGGTGTCAAGCTGTTTTTTTAGGGTTCCGAAGTATATCACTCGGAACCCTTATAGATTCGTCATGTCCGTCTGTCCGTCCGTCCGTCCGTCCGTCCGTCCTCGACTTACCGTCCAAACGGTAAGTGGTAGAAAGATGAAACTTTGCATGAATATGTATTGTTATTACGCCGACAAAGTGCTATAATAAAATTTTGAAAAATATTTTTATTTGGGGTACCTCCCCTACACGTAAAGTGGGGATGTAAATTTTTTCTCGCGGCTACCCCATCGTGTGGGTTATCATTAGATAGATATTTTAAAAACAATACAGGGTTTCTAAGACGATTTTTTGATTCAGGTATCCGTTTGCGAGAAATTCCACTTTAAAGGGCACTTTTTTGTAAAAACAGGGCGTCCCCCCCCCTCTAAAAGCTAAACGGCTGGATCAAAAAATCTGGAAAAATTCGTGATGGTGGTCCACATAATGAACTTTCAAGGAAAACTATAACGGATTAGATGACTTTATTAATTCAGGAGTTATGGAGACTTAACTTGTAAAATGCGCTCACTTGGAAAACGTCATACAAAATTAACACATTAATACGTGAACATAATAGAGCAAGATCCCCGAGCCGCCGGACCTACGTCATTTGTGCAAAGCTGAAATTTTCAGGATTATTAGTACAATGTCTTGTTAAGATGTATGCGTACCCATTAGCTTGAAAGCGGGGCCGTTTCTGAGGTAGCTCGAAGTACAGATGGTAAAAAACCGTTCTTACCTACGTTAAAGGTGCAAAGCTAGTATTTACATATTTTTTAAAAAAATATTATTTAAAATTAAAATTCATTACTGCCAGACACTTTCGGTGGGCCATTACTTCTGCCATACGTCTTGAAAGTTGTGAAAGAATTAGGTAAACTACGTTATAGTAGCAAACCTAAATTTTATATATGTATATTATCTAAGGTAGGTACTATTTTAAGACCCTTTGTATGCGGCCAGACCAGTCCGAAGGGCCAATCATCCCCCCAGATACCTTTAAATATTTGTAGTAATTAGGAAGCTGAGGTATATCATCTTTGGTATTATTTCAAGAATAGAATTGTAAAATATTAAATGGTTTTTACACGCTCATTTATTAGCTTCACCTGTATGTTTGTTTGTTTGTAACCAACTCCTATGGGTGCGATTTTGATCCACTTTAAACGGCCAGATTTCGTATACTTGTATATACTTGTAGCTATTCACAACATCAACGAAATCTGGCCGTTTAAAGTGGGGTCAAAATCGCAACCAAAGGAGTTGGTTACAAACAAACAAACATACAGGTGAAGCTAATAAATGAGCGTGTAAAAACCATTTAATATTTTACAATTCTATTCTTGAAATAATACCAAAGATGATATACCTCAGCTTCCTAATTACTACAAATATTTAAAGGTATCTGGGGGGATGATTGGCCCTTCGGACTGGTCTGGCCGTATACAAAGGGTCTTAAAATAGTACCTACCTTAGATAATATGTATACATTTTTTAGTTATAAATTATAGTTATATAAAATATAGTTATATAATATAGTTATAAAATTTAGGTTTGCTACTATAACGCAGTTTACGTAATTTTTTCACAACTTTCAAGACGTCTGGCAGAAGTAATGGCCCACGGAATGTGTCTGGCAGTAATGAATTTTAATTTTAAATAATATTCTTAAAACAATTGTAAATACTAGCTTTGCACCTTTAACGTAGGTAAGTAAGGTTTTTTACCATCTGTACTTCGCGCTATCTCACAAACGGCCCCGCTTTCAAGCTAATGGGTACGCATACATCTTAACAAGACATTGTACTAATAATCCTGAAAATTTCAGCTTTGCACAAATGACGTAGGTCCGGCGGCTCTGGGATCTTGGAGTATAATAATTATCTATTGGATACGATTTTAAATCCACGTGACTGAGGAACCCTTTACTGTGCGTGGCCTGACATGCACTTGGCAGATTTTTTTATTTTAAGACTGAGATAATTACGAGTAATTGATTTTTTAACCAAAATATATATACCTACTATTGAAAATGAAATATTTATACTATGAATTTACATTATAACTAAGAAATATACAAATATGCTTTGTTCATTATATCGCTGACTAAATTAAAATGCAATTTGAAACTTAGTCTATGAATTATAGATAACATTAATCTGCACTTGAGCTCAGAGAATGATAAATTATTATTGCTACGAATAAGATCAGTGCCACTTCGTATAATCTCTAATTAATTAAAATTTCTGTTGATCCAGAGTTAGATTTGAGAGTAGTTCATGACATTATTGAAAATCATCAAAAAATCGTCGAAGAATGTAAATCATTTATTCATATCCGATTACTTTTAGAACGCGGCTCCCAAAAAGGACCCTAAAGCCTTTCTCAAAAAAATGTATATTAAAATCAGTGCTGCGGCTTAACCGTGAAAGCGTAACAAACAGATAGGTAAAGTTACTTTACAATACATATTAGATATGAATTGTTTAGTACAGAGTTAGATTTTAGACAACACTATTGGCTATTTTCAAGATATATAATATTTTTTTTGTTTCCAGAAAGCTAATAAAATGTCTTTATGTATTATACGGAAACTTGTAAATAAATGCTTAAAACAGTCAAGTTAAGAAACTTATAATTATGCAATGTACTTTTTACTCATCGTCACTTATTTAGGCTTTCATCACGGTCACGTTACTTGCAATTTTAATAACCCGATGTTATCTAACTTTAAATTATATGAATAAAAAAATAAAAAATAAATTTGTCTTGCTTTTGGTTGTGTTGTGTAGGTTTATTTAGGCCGTTCTAACTCTAGATTTAAGTATGACCACATCACTGCAAATTACTGTTACATAGGTAACATAAACTTAAGTTCTTAATGATACACCAAGCAAGGCTTCAATTTACTCATGTCGTCACTTCTAAGGGTGTGGTACAGCAAACTAATAGATTATGGGTTTATATTCACAAACAAGTCGTTGAGTTAGAGACAGTTTAAAAGGACCCAAGTACACACAGGCATATTGCATAATATAAAATATTTGTAATTAAGCTAGTACCACGGTATTGTTCATTACAAACAACACCGCAAGCCCAATAATGCAGAAACATTTCAATACATAGTGCGGGTCACCTGCTCGACGTGTCACGTGTTCGTAACAACTTTATTATTCAAATACCCTCATTCTGACATATAATTATGTCATATATTACAGGTAGAGCGACGATGATTTCAGCAGCACTACCGATACACAGTAGACCAACCAAAAAACGGCATTCGTCGTGTTTCATTGTTAAATGCGAGACTGGAGGCCAAATAAATAAATATTTAAGACACCTTACACACAACATCGGCTAGGCCCAAACTAAGCAGAGCTTGTTTTATGGGTACTAGACAACTGATACAAATACATAAAATATATTTTTGTTGTAAATACATACTTAGAAAACACCCAAATTCCGAAACAAATATTTGCGTGATCCGCATTAAACATAAATGGTGCGGATGTATCTCAAAATGCTGCCATAGTATAGTATATAGTGATTAAGAATATAGTGATTAAGTATATAGTGTATAGTGTATAGTATTTAGTATATAGTGATTAAGAAATCACTATACTGCATTGCCTGTATTCACAATGGGTTTGGACTCTTGGATTCTAGCCATGCCTTCCATCAGGCAGAGTAGAGTCACTTTGGTAAGCCCAAATTAAAAAAAAAACAATTTTTTAAATTAAATAGCCCTGAAGCTACAATATGTACTTTTGATTTGTGTACCTTGTAACTTATATTGTCTAGAAGCTACAAAACAATATTGCCTAAACAAAGTGTTTGCATAATGCGGCAATCAGGTTTTTTTAGTTTTCTAATCTAATCTTAATAATAATATTAAAGTAGATTCTGAATAAGAACCACATACAGTACAATTTATCTGAAACGACGATGACAGCAGTAGTATAAAATTGTATCTTAAGTTTTTCATAAGTAAACAAATTTTAATTTAAGTTAATATGAAAAGTCTCAAAGTTATTAGCATGTCGTAATAAATTGAAGTTAAACTTTGATTAACTTCAATGCAATCCAATCTTGGAGTTGAAATAGGAATCGAAATGTAATCTTCGTACTTAGTATAAACTTGATCTAAACTTTTTATAACAACCATGAAAACAAATTTTGCTTTTAAAGAAAAAAAAATGTGAATTGCACTTAAACATTTTTATAATAGGCAAAAATTAAATCAATCACATCTTCCCAATTGTTTATGACCAGTTTTTGTAAAATAAAAAGGTCTTTTGACAGAACAGATTTAAAAATTCGCTGAATACTTACAAATTTCGCATACCTATAAAATTTAAACGATTTTTCCACACTTATACTAAATCTAATTCGTATATAGTTTTCGATGTATAGATGAACTTATTCGTGATAAAATTAATTAAGGGGTATACTAGGGTATAGTCTACCTGTCACTACGAGCGGGTATAACCCGTTCGAAACGTCGGAATATAGAAAATATTAAATAATTCTCGCTGTATAATAAAAACTATGCATAAAAGTCGCGAAAGTCTAAAAACAGTTATCTAGTTTAATATATTAATGTATTTGAATTTCGTGTAATTTGCAAACTATCTAAGTATGTATATAATAGTCAGCATAGGTTACGTTTATTATCCACTAGACGGTTTATAATCACTAACTTACTGTCAATGTTCGCTATTAATAAATCTTATTACAAAATTACTCAGTTTATTATTTTTATTACTCTGAATTTCATAGGTTAAAATAATAGTACAACCAGTTCTTGAGGCATTAATTTAAAGTTATTTTCTTTCAAGTCGTTCAAAACATATTAATCATTGATCTGATCGATACCTATCAGTATTTAGGGCAACCAACGCAGACTATAAGTTTAATGAGCCAGTCATGTCCATATCGAGATATCGGCGCAGCGAGAGGGCTATACGCGCGCTGCTTTTAGACTAATCTTATAATTCTGTCAGTACGTGTTCCATTCGATTAGTGTTACGTAATATTAGTATAGATATACTGACACTTGAACGACCACAGTTAAATGTAGTTGACATATTCATTGGAAATAACTTTTTGTTGACATTTAGAGCTTGGTTGTTTATGTTTGCTGCAGTTATGAACGTTATTTCGTAACTATTAACAAGATGATGACGATATTTTTTGTCAAGTGTACAGAACCAACAACACATCCTTTATAGATACAAAATACATAGTACGGTGGAGTATCATGTCCCTGTATGTCAATGCATCGCAATGAACTTTGTTTTTAAAAATGATTTCAAGGTAGTAATACATTTATAATATTGTAGAGACATAGTAGAAATAAGTTACAATCATTATATGAGACATTTAGGTAAATAGACGTTTACAAATTCTACAAGGTCTACAAAGGTTTTTTATTGTATTTTATAATCTGGATTTTTTATATCCTTTTTAAGGAGTATTCGGATAACCTCTGATAAATGATAAAGTTTTAAATGAGCTATTTGTAACGATTTTTGGATTCAGTCCACACTATGTTGCATAAATAACAAAATAACTCAATATGCACAACTACAAAACAAAACTGTAAAATGTTACCTTCTGAAGTAGAAATATTATAGAGCAAGAGCCCAGAGCCGCCAGACCTACGTCATTAGTGCAAAGCTGAAATTTTCAGGATTATTAGTACAATGTCTTGTTAAGATGTATGTGTACCCATTAGCTTGAAAGCGGGGCCGTTTCTGAGGTAGCGCGAAGTACAGATGAATAAAAACCTTACTTACCTACGATAAAGGTGCAAAGCTAGTATTTACATATTTTATCAAGAATATTATTTAAAATTAAAATACTTATTTAATTTAGTTATATACTTATTTAGTTTAGTTATATACTTATTTAGTTTAGTTATACACTTATTTAGTTTAGTTATATACTTATTTAGTTTAGTTATATACTTGTTAAGTTTAGTTATATACTTATTTAGTTTAGTTATATACTTATTTAGTTTAGTTATATACTTATTTGGTTTAGTTATATACTTATTAGGTTTAGTTATATACTTATTTAGTTTAGTAATATACTTTTTTATTTAGTTATATACTTATTTAGTTTAGTTATATACTTATTTCGTTTAGTTATATACTTATTTAGTTTAGTTATATACTTAGTTTAGTAATGTACTAACTTATTTAGTTAGGTACTTATTTAGTTATATAGTTACTTAGTTTAGTTATATACTTATTTGGTTTAGTTATATACTTATTAGGTTTAGTTATATACTTATTTAGTTTAGTAATATACCTTTTTATTTAGTTATATACTTATTTAGTTTAGTTATATACTTATTTCGTTTAGTTATATACTTATTTAGTTTAGTTATATACTTAGTTTAGTAATGTACTAACTTATTTAGTTAGGTACTTATTTAGTTATATAGTTACTTAGTTTAGTTATATACTTATTTGGTTTAGTTATATACTTATTAGGTTTAGTCATATACTTATTTAGTTAAGTAATATACTTTTTTATTTAGTAATATACTTATTTAGTTTAGTTATATACTTATTTAGTTTAGTTATATACTTATTTGGTTTAGTTATATACTTATATGGTTTAGTTATGTACTTACTTAGTTTAGGTATATACTTTTTTATTTAGTTATATACTTATTTAGTTTAGTTATCTACTTATTTGGTTTAGTTATATACTTATTTAGTTTAGTTATATACTTGTTTAGTTTAGTTATATACTTAATTAGTTTAGTTATATACTTGTTAAGTTTAGTTACATACTTATTTAGTTTAGTTATATACTTATTTAGTTTAGTTATATACTTGTTAAGTTTAGTTATATACTTATTTAGTTTAGTTATATACTTATTTAGTTTAGTTATATACTTATTTGGTTTAGTTATATACTTATATGGTTTAGTTATGTACTTACTTAGTTTAGGTATATACTTTTTTATTTAGTTATATACTTATTTAGTTTAGTTATCTACTTATTTGGTTTAGTTATATACTTATTTAGTTTAGTTATATACTTGTTTAGTTTAGTTATATACTTAATTAGTTTAGTTATATACTTGTTAAGTTTAGTTACATACTTATTTAGTTTAGTTATATACTTATTTAGTTTAGTTATATACTTGTTAAGTTTAGTTATATACTTATTTAGTTTAGTAATATACTTATTTAGTTTAGTTATATACTTTTTTAGTTTAGTTATATACTTATTTGGTTTAGTTATATACTTATTTGGTTTTACTATGTACTTATTTAGTTTAGTTACATACTTATTTAGTTTAGTTATATACTTATTTAGTTTAGTTATATACTTGTTAAGTTTAGTTATATACTTATTTAGTTTAGTAATATACTTATTTAGTTTAGTTTTATACTTTTTTAGTTTAGTTATATACTTATTTGGTTTAGTTATATACTTATTTAGTTTAGTAATATACTTTTTTATTTAGTTATATACTTATTTGGTTTTACTATGTACTTATTTAGTTTAGTTATATACTTATTTAGTTTAGTTATATACTTAATTAGTTTAGTTATATACTTGTAAAGTTTAGTTATATACTTATTTAGTTTAGTTATATACCTTTTTAGTTTAGTTATATACTTATTTAGTTTAGTTATATACTTATTTAGTTTAGTTATTTACTTGTTAAGTTTAGTTATATACTTAATTAGTTTAGTTATATACTTATTTAGTTTAGTTATATACTTTATTAGTTTAGTTATATACTTATTTAGTTTAGTTATATACTTTTTTAGTTTAGTTATATACTTATTTGGATTAGTTATATACTTACTTAGTTTAGTTATGTACTTATTTGGTTTAGTTATATACTTATTTAGTTTAGTTATATTCTTTATTTAGTTTAGTAATATACTTTTTTATTTAGTTATATACTTATTTGGTTTAGTTATATACTTATTTAGTTTAGTTATATACTTGTTTAGTTTAGTTATATACATAGTTAGTTTAGTTATATACTTGTTTAGTTTAGTTATATACAGAGTTAGTTTAGTTATATACTTATTTAGTTTAGTTATATACCTATTTAGTTTAGTTATATACTTATTTGGTTTAGTTATATACTTATTTGGTTTAGTAATATACTTATTTGATTTAGTTATATACTTATTTGGTTTAGTTATATACTTATTTAGTTTAGTTATATACTTATTTAGTTTAGTTATATACTTAATTAGTTTAGTTATATACTTGTAAAGTTTAGTTATATACTTATTTAGTTTAGTTATATACCTTTTTAGTTTAGTTATATACTTATTTAGTTTAGTTATATACTTTATTAGTTTAGTTATATACTTATTTAGTTTAGTTATATACATATTTAGTTTAGTTATATACTTTTTTGGTATAGGTAACCAAAATCAAAATCGCACCCAAAGGAGTTGGTTACAAACAAACAAACATACAGGTGAAGCTAATATTTTTACACGCTTTTGGGTGTAAAAACTATTTAATATTTTACAATTCTATTCTTGAAATAATACCAAAGATGATATACCTCAGCTTCCTAATTACTACAAATATTTTTAAGGTGTCTGGGGGGATGATTGGCCCTTCGGATTGGTCTGGCCGCATACAAAGGGTCTTAAAATAGTACCTACCCTAAGGTAGGTACTATTTTAATTAAAATTATTGTCTAAATAATATGTATAAAATTTAGGTTTGCTACTGTAACGTACTTTACCTAATTTTTTCACAACTTTCAAGACGTCTGGCAGTAGTAATGGCCCACGGAAAGTGTCTGGCATTAATGAATTTTAATTTTAAATAATATTCTTGATAAAATATCTAAATACTAGCTTTGTACCTTTAACGTAGGTAAGTAAGGTTTCATCCATCCAATATCCATCTTTACTTCGCGCTACCTCAGAAACGGCCCCGCTTTCAAGCTAATGGGTACGCATACATCTTAACAAGACATTGTACTAATAATCCTGAAAATTTCAGCTTTGCACTAATGACGTAGGTCTGGCGGCTCTGGGCTCTTGGTCCATTATTATTATAATCACAATAAAAGTTACAGTTATAATAAAAAATAATGATAAAGGTGGCACAGAACCTTCTTGAAATCGTATCCATATAGTGACTGCCACCGTACATGAATGCCTGGTACTCATACGTCATGAGCGCACTACGCTTATGACGTCAGACGTAAGCGTAGTGGCTTTGAGGAAAAGTACTCTCTTTTCTGGAAGTTATCATGAATTTTTGAAAGTCGTATATCTTAAATTTCATTGTAGGTAATAATGCTCATGGATCAAATTTTATTTAAACTTAGATCCCGCTATAGCATGTATAGCATAAATAGATACAAAGAAAACGTAAAATAAGAGATTCAAATACATAGTTCAAACAATCAAAGCAATAAACGCTAGTTTATAACTTTAATAAAAACTCGTTTACTAAGAAATGTAAGTACCGTAAAACCTAAATAAACTTTACGAGCAGTGTCTTGTCTTCTGTAAGTTAAAGTGCCGAAAGAAAACGTGCGTAAAAAGGAGACGAAACGTATTTATTACACCAAAGTTAAGAGAGACCGGTGCTAAAATACGATGTTCTAATTTAAAGCTTTCTATTTTACTACTTGTAGTCATAATGACTATCTTTTTACAACTTGATGGGTAGGTTATAATATATATATAAATCGCCCAAAGTGACATACTCTGCCTGTTGGAAGGCATGAGCAGTATCCAATAGTGTTGGTCAGCATCTTCATTGTGAGTGCATACGATGCAGCATGGTGACACACCATATGGCGGCCTAGTAAGATGCTCCTGACTCCAGAATGAAATGCAACAGCACAAATGGTGTCATTTAAGGTTGGTCTTCCGTGTGAGGGTAGTACTGCCCCGTCCAAGCTAGCCCATTCATGCTGAAATCAGCGTTGCTTTACTACCTACTATGAATTACATATGAATTAATTTTAAATCACAAGAAGCAAAATCTTTCATCAAATCAAATACAAAATTATTGATTTTGCTCTTCATCGTAGCATAGATATATTTACATACGTAAATTTAACAGAAAATATTTGAATAAAAGATATCGTAACATGAAATTGAACGATTCAATATACCTCGCTTAGTATTTATGTTCTATTCAATAAGTATTAAATGATCGTAATATCTGACGGCAGTTATCATCGTACATGTATTATTACATTTTCGATTGATCCGAACAAAGCGTGTATAGTGACATAAAGCTTTATGATTGCGAAATTCGTGGCACGAATAGATGGCTGACAGTACCGCTTTATAGACGGATGTACTATATTCACCATGATTGAGCCATTGTTAGTCAACGATTTTTGCAAAAGAGTTCAGAGGAAAACAATAGTTTTTTCTTACCTTGCAAAAATAATGTTATGGGACTTTATTTTTAAGAAGTATACTAGAACTGTATGTATATTGTAAAATCGAAGTCTCAAAGACGATATATACATTTATAAAATAATAAGTCAATTTTCATTTTTTTTTTATATTACTTCGATCCCTCACTAAAACTTCTAGAAGAATCCACCTTGATGTTAGTTGTAGTATTTGTATATACATGGTTGCGAAAAATTTCGATATAAAATTAATAGTTACTACGAAATCTAAAATTTACAATTAAATGATTGAAAAGAAAAACAGACGGTGTGAATATTTACAGGTTCCTATTTAAAATTTCCAAATAATGCATTTTTATAACTTAGGCATTTATACAATTTTACCACCCATTTTCATCAAATGGGTGTCGAAGGTGGTGACTAAAAAGGTTAATTACGCTAGAAAAAATCACTGTAAAGAGAAGGAAAACTGTAAAAGGTTGTTGATTATCTGATTGATAACTAGATAAATCAATTCAAATGGTTTTTATTTCAAGAAGGCCATTTTAGGCACTTTTGACACGTTACATTTATGACTCTAGTTGTTCTAGATCCTTCAAATCCAACAAGATGTTTAAAACAAAGAGTGTGACAAAGAAATATACTATAGACGTATTCAAAAAACGTAAACCTTCTTTTGACGAAGTGTCGTAAAATGACGTATAAACCCACAAAACGTTTACGTAGCATATGTTACTATTTCTACATTTAGGTGATACTAAATTATACACATGTATATTAAAAGTGCAGTGAATATAAGATCACCATAATAAGAGAAAATACAGTGACTTTCATACTGGATTTAAATGCATCGTACGGTTCGACGTAGCCGTATTTCAATATCAGGTTGAGATGTGGAACAGGGCCGTTCATAAAGTATTCTCGATGGAAAATATGACAGGCTTCTTTCTATTATTTCCTGTTCATTTACAAAGGATGTCAGATAGTGCCTGTCGATAATAAACGAATTGTTAGAAGGAGCTTCAATATGACGAAGGTTGTATTACTTGAGAAGCAATTTTATTTACGAGAAATTGGATAAGTACGGTATACATTGGCTTCAATCATTATACCGAACTGACCTTTTACGCAACGTGTCACTTTTTTCAATATTGATAAAGACTTTGAACATGTTTGTATCTCTATTATAGGGTTGCCTGTTCGTTACTAGCGACTGAATTACTGAATACAAAAATGAATGTGATTACCTACATTACCGTTTGAGAATGTTTTTGGAACTTTTTACTTGTTCTAAGTCATTAGTAGTAGTAGTAGTAGTAGTAGTAGTAGTAGTAGTAGTAGTAGTAGTAAGCATCAGTATTTAAGTATGTACATATTCTTTTTTTTTCAAATCTGAGCACGACAATACTGCTTGAAATAGCACATCCTTCATTTCAACTTATTTCGGTGTTAAAACTGTCCCTGTTTGTGTGCTTGCCATCGTCTTTCGAAGCAAATCCATCGGGCCACCGAAGTCCTTTGTTCAATTTCCGGGCAAATTGTTATTGAATTGTAACGTCAGAGAAATCTCAGTTATTGAATGGACGCTGAAAATATGATGAAACGCGCTTCTTATTGCGTTCGTTTTATTCTCTCGCTACATATTTATTTTCTGAATCAATATGACATTGTCAGTTTGTCACACCAATTTACGTTAACATTCTTGTTAATCAACTACATTCACGCAAGGAATAACAGAGAGAACATACATAAAAAATTAACTTTAAACGTCATCTGCACTTTTGAAGTCAAGAAGTACATGTAATGCGATTTTCATAGCTGCAGTAGTTACATAGATTTAATACGGAAAGTTGAGGCTCTTAAACATTACATTGTTCTACAGCAGAATTCACAATTGTTAATTATTGTGTCTAGAGCCTTCATAGTCTGTTTCGTAGTAAGCATTATTTTAATGCACCAAGATCAAAATACACGTTAATGATCTTTGAATTAGTGTAGTCTAGTTGGTTGCACAGTAATTAGATCGGTGTCATCTCTCGATCTACTCTAAAGATCTGAATACTAAGTTCTTTTTGTAATAACACCGGATTGGATTGCGGTCGCTATATAAACTCAAAAGATTTGTATCAATTGAACTCAAATCTTGACACTAGATACAACCAACTTTTCAACCATAGTTTTCATCTGGACCAACTGTTTGTATGATCTGCAAAGGTTTGTTTCAGAGTTTGGGTGTTTTCTATGTATAATATGTATATATGCATTAATATCAGTTGTCTAGGACAAGGCCTGCTTAGTTTGGCACTAAATGGCATTTTGTGTTAGATGTACGAAATATTTCTTGTGATAGTCAGAGGAGAGGCCTAAGTTCAGCAATGGACTGCGATAGGCTGATGATGGTTACAATTATTTATTATTATGTATTTTTGTTATTTATTTCTCAGGTACGGTGCGGTGCAGGTTATAGCTAGAGTTATATATATTTAAATTAATTTCATAGTTTCAGGTACGAAGCAATTCATCTTAATAAACAGATACTGCACCTGAGTTACTCATTTCATTGAGCGAACATTTAAAAGTTTGAATCTTCTTTGGCAATGACCCTTTTGTTTCCTACATCTTGTTCTAGAAAAAAAGTTCTGTCGCAAAAGTTTTTAATTAAAGTTTCTATAATACCTTCTTTATCGTTTCGTTCACGTATTATTTTGAATAATTTGAGGTATTTTTTAAGTATAATTTATGCGTTTAATTTTAGTATTATAGACTCTCTAATACTTATATATAGTGACTGTCAGATTGTTTCAATATAGAATGATGAATTGTCGAGGTTTTGCTTAGTTCGGAATCAGACTGCTACGAGTATGTGTACAGTTTTAGTATTATTATTTCGTCAATTATATAAAAAAAAATGATGATGAAGACTTGGGTTTTAATGAAAACCAAATGATATGTAATAGGTAACATTTCTAGTAATTTTTTAGATTTAATGTCAATGGAAAGTAAGAAAATTCTTTCAGTTAACTTAATTTAGATCAAATGTTTCCTTTTACAGCATACAGAAACATCGTGAAATTTATATTGAATTATAAATTAATATACTATCAGGGAAACCTATTAAGAAACAGATCAACTTACAATTAATTACCTGATTCAGCTCACACAATTAAAACTTTTTTACTCAATCTAAATTTACCATTCTCAACTTTTTTTTTTCTAATAATACAAGTTTCTTTCAGAGGTATTTTATAGGCAAAAAATCCTTGGAATAGTTTAGAAACTATTAACGGTATTGACATTAATTTAAGTACTTACAGATTTTAGACTTTAAAACACACTTAGTTTTCTACTAACATGTTATGAAGACTTTATTTACCGTGAGATTTTACCCAATGCAAACATTTTTATTGCACACCAAATATAAAAATTAATAAGTTTATTTTATAGAATAATGCACGTGCAAAAAATATTATTTGATTTTATAAATAGGGTTCATTTTGGTGAGTTTTTTTTGGAAACCGATCGCTTGACAAATTCCATTCGAGCATTCCACACACACGAATCTTGTATCGTGAATAATTTGTCATATAAATGGAACGCCTCGAAATTTCTAATGTTAGATTCGAATGCTGAAAATGTCAAGTATTTCATATGAGTGTCATATGAAAAGGTGAAAGATTTTTTTTAAGATAAAGCGGTGGCAGCCTTAAATAAGATATTTTAGACACGATAAGGAATACGATGCGAAAAGAAAAACAGGGTTAAAAAATTCATAGTCATCATCATATTTATGTAAGTTTAAAATAAAATTTATGGGTAGGACGAAAATAAAGGACTACAAACTGTATCTTCGTCTTATGTCTAAAAAGAATATTTATTCTAATTTTATTTCAGTAAAAACTATTCAATTCCAGAAGTGAGTTCGGTCATTCTTACGACTACGGTTTAGGTATTAATCAGAATCATACGTAAATATATTAATTTGTTTTATTCATCAGTTCTTTTAGGGTTCCGTAGCCCTTAATCGTATCGTAATCCGTAGTCATAAATCGTAAGCCGCAATTTACCTTTCATTTAATCAATAAACTATTAATAAAACATCGAACAAAGTTACAACGAACTAAAAGAACTTTTATATGATGTTATTGCTTCTACGGAACCCCTCATGGGCGAGTCTGACTCGCACTTGGCCGGTTTTTCTTTCTTTATATTTATTTGTTTTTATATTATATCGTTATATTTATTAAATTGTTATTGAATTTAATTCCATGTGGTGACGGATTAAGAATACACAGTGTCACCACCCCTATTCATCCCGCGGGTGTCGTAAAAGGCGACGAAGGGATAAATAGTTTATCCCTTGACAATCCAAATACAACATCAATGCAAAGAGAAGGAAAACTTGAAACCAACCCTATACCAACCCGTCTGGCCAGCGTGGTATAGTAGGCCAAAACCTCCTTCCTAAGGAGAGGCCTATGTCCCATGTTTTCGTGATGGAAATTTTGATTTGAAAAACGAACCACGTGGAGGACCGCCCACACATGTGAATAACAAAGAATTCAAAGAGATGATGGAAACCGATCTGAGCCAAACTACCCAGGAATTAGCGGCATGGTTTAATGTTACCTTACCAATAATATTGACTCACTTGCGTCAAATTAGTAAAATAAAAAATATGAAAAATGGGTGCATAATGATTGACTGATCTGCTGAAAAAAACGCGTGTTGAAACTTGTGTTGCCTTGTTGAATCGATACAGAAATGAAGGAATATTGGATCGAATTGTGACATGTGATGAAAAGTGGATTCTTTACGACAACCGTAAGCGAAAAATGCAATGGCTGACCCCAGGTCAAACGCCGCAACAGTGTCCGCAACTGTTTGGTGGTCTCAGCACGGTGTTATTCACTATAACTTTCTCCGATCTGGTCAAGCAATAACGGCAGATGTCTCCGAACAATGATAGCAAAACTTGCAGTGAAACAGCCCCGAATCATGAATAGATCTTCTTCATTATTGCTACATGATAACGCGAGACCTCATACAGCACGAAAAACCGTTTTAACTCTACAGGAACTGCAATGGTTTGAAACTATCACCCTCCGTATTCGTCAGACCTTGCTCCAACGGACTACCATTTTTTTTTCGTAATTTAGACAATTTTCTACGTGAAAAAAGTTTTCTTCCCAGGAGGCAGTGCAAAATGCTTTCACACAGTTTGTAGAATCTAGAATCTAGATTTCTATCGTAAAGGCATAAATGACCTTTCTATTAGATGGCAGCAATGTATAGATAATAATGGTAGATATTTTGATTAAATAAATACTTTTAATGGAAAAAAAAAACGAATGTCAATTTTTACCACCTTTTAACCCCTAATATTTTTTCTGAATAGAAAGAATAGTGAATCTGAGTAAAACATCACGTCTCTTCTTCGAATTGTCGGCGGTAGATAGTATTTGAATAAGATTGATATTTTCGCTCGAGAGGCTCACTGATTCCATAACGGTACTTAATCCTTTTTATTTATTGTAAAAATAAGACGTAATAACACAGTTGTATAAAATGGTCTCTCAGTGTACAGGCCTTTTTAAGTTTAATGGAAAATTCTATCGCAAGGGATTAGTCGCAAATTAGTGTAATTAAGATCATAGGCCAGATAAGAATTTGACAGCTATTGTGACATTCATTGAAGCTGATTAGGTTTTGGTGCTATTGACATAATTATTATTTTAGTTTCACTTGGCCTGTTTTCATGATCATTTATCAAAATTATGGTCTGTATTATATAATGAAGGAAAGTTTGAAGTTAGAGTTTGCAAATCTTTTCCATCGGAATCAATATACTTTATAACATTATTATTAATATGTATTATATTTTCCATATTCTTGTTTCATCTGTTATTAATCCATAACTAAATCAATGTTAATACGAATGATTGTGAAAACTAATTTATCAACATGTATTACGAATAAAAACAACGCAGTTTTTGGGTTGTGTAAACCTCTTCCAAATGTACGAGTAATATTCAAGTGTAATGTTGTTTAACACAGAATTAGTTACAATATAATACATGCACGGAACATTATGAACGATAACAAAACTACATAAGCTACTCACCTAACCGAATCATTTTACGCTTCGACATTGTCACTTCACTTCATTTCCCACGAACAACAAAAACGCACCACAATTTGTCTCCGATAGTATAAAAACTAAAAGACGTTCTGTAAGGTGGCTGTTATCATACGATCTGACGTAAAGGCGATAAAAACATAGACGTAACTGCAATATGTTGTCAATGATGGTTAGTAGACAACAGCGTGTGGGCAACAGCGGGGTCAAATTAAAGCATCGGATTTAGATAAGGATTTATTTATAATTCTATAATGTTCGCCGTGTTTGCTGTCTTGACTGTTGATAGTTATACTACAGTGTACGGAGAGAGGATTTAATGGGATGACGAAGAATTTGTGAGTAACCTAAACGTACCGAGCAAAAGAGGTTCGTAGTAGAGATAAGAGATGATTTAAGTACATTTATTAGTAAGTAAATTAAAGCCTAGCTATATTAAGAATTAGACGACTGAATTAATGAGAAAGTCATGGCGTGAGTTAGGTATGCTAATGTTTTTTAAGTTGAATTGACCAGTAATCAATTTTCAAACTTATAGTTTATACCTACACATCTCTGATCTGTGATACATCACAATAGTTTTTAATAGTCATTTGCTACACACAAACCTCCCTTTCGAAACTACAAATTGATTAAATGATGTTGAAAACTTGTATTTCTAACACATTTCTCCGACTTTTAAATTTTGCGATACAGACAGACACACAAGAAGAACACAGACTAAACAAAAACTCCAAAATTAGAAGCTGTTCTTTACGACTGTTTTTTCGTGTTTTTTTTTCGATTTTTCTACTTTAATAGATAGATGACTTTAATAGATGCCATAATATTTTCTTCATCAATATATTATGAGAGTAATTCAAATTTGCCTAAGTGTTCCTACTACAAGAGGTATTTAGAGAAATATCCAAAAGTGATATGTATTAAATAATCTAAAACTATAAAAATATTGTTGTTTTTTGGTTCACTTACTAGTAACATTGAAGAAGGAGCCTTGTCTCTTACCTGTAAAAATAACATAACGAAATTATTATCATAAAATAATACGTTATCATAGTTTCTGTTTGAGTATAAATAAAGCGTTATCATGTAGGGCTTCTTGTTTTCCTTTATCTGAATATTATATATATAAGAAAACATATATGCTATTTGTGTATTTACGAAATGAAAATTTTCTGAACGAATATACCTCAAGTTTCTACATTATAGATTCGATCCCAGGATTTTTTTATCAATTTTTTTCTTCAGTTTTGTTCCTCATTCCTTATTAATACAACAATATGAGACTGTGAACCTTGGCTCCTCATTTAATATAGTTATTAGGATTCGCTTCATTTAGAGTTTTGAAAGCGGGGATAGTTTAATATTAGAAGTGCCTCTACCTACTGAAACCACCAGTAAATTGTTTTCGAAAAGTTATTTAATATAAAATATCACATAACTATGATAGCTGAAGCTTAATCTTATATCTATAAATTTAAAGAGGGATATAAGAAGTAATTGTGCTTCAATTTATTTGGTAATAAAATTGTAATTTTATAATTGATAAAAGTAAACATGATTTCTGATCAGTACCTCAGTACCCAAATTTACATTCTACAAACGTTAACGTTAGAAGAAAACGAACAAATGTATGAGAATTTTGTTACAGTGTTACTACAAATTTGAGGGCTATAGCGAATGTAGAAGGAGAATTGACGAAAAAAAATTTAATTTCTTTTTAAATAAATTCATTCCTATCAAAGTGACTCTATTCTGAGTTAAGAGTTAGAGGTCACATCCTTATTGTGAGCGAAGAAAATACAGCATGGTGACCCAGAGTATGGCAGCCTAACGAGATGCTCCCGAATCATCAATCATCACTCATCAACGTAATAGGACAGTGCGAATGCTCTCGCTCTCGGTCAAGCAGATCTATTCGTGCTGGAATCAATGTGGCTCTAGTACCTTGCATCTTGGTTAAGGGGCAAATGCGAGGTAGCTGTAGACGGACATAGGTCCAAATAGCAAAAAATCAATCACTATAATTACGATAATTACTTGTAATTTTGTAACGGACGAATTAAACTTTTAATTTACGATACGATGAGATTGTACTAATTGTTTTAATATATATCATGACTTATGTGAGACAAACTTTAAAAATAAACGAAATAGATGTTTATATACATAGGGTTATATAAGTACGTCTATCAGCAACTAGGTACTGTTTTTAGACTTTCGTGACTTTTACATACAATAACAATAACATGAGTATGTTGATGTCTGGTTACCCGAATACATGCTCTATTTAGTTTGGGATCAGTCGTACAAAATTGTACTGTACAAAAATAATCAATGGAACAAAATCAAATTGTAAGAGTATATTAAATTATTTGAAAAGGTAAATTATCTATAACTGATAACGTACAAGGAAATAAACTAGGATTTGTGTTCTATAAAAACAGATATAGATAAGACAAATTTTTACCCGTGGCTCCGTCCATTAATAGATATTCCTACATCCTCACAAAAATTGCGTTTTTAATATTGTTTAGTAAAGTAAAGTAAAATTAAAAGGATGACTTTAGAAAAATGTAATCCAGACGGTAACCAGTTAGTCCCATGAAATTGTCCAAATATTTCTGCCGCCGGAGAATAGAAGTCCTTACCTACGAAATACAGTCGAGTTTAAATATTTAGTGTTTTATGTTACACTATGTTGACCTATGTTCTGTTCTTGAAGTATGTAGTAAACACTTCAAGAAGCAAAACGTCTTGAATGATTGCTGAAGCGCATTGCAACCCAATTTTAAAGTAAAAAGAAATAAATTAAAAAGTCAGGAAATGAAAACCCGAGAAGAAATATGAGTAGTTTAAAAAAATACATGTAAAGGAGTACTAATTCTAGAAGTAATAATTTAACTTTAACACAACACAATCATCACTAATTGTCCACACTATGAAGAAAAATACTATCTATACTATAATATTATACAGCTGCAGAGTTTGTTTGTTTGTTTGTTTGAATGCGCTAATCTCTGGAACTACTGGTCCGATTTGAATGATTCTTTCAGTGTTGGGTAGTCCATTTATCGAGGAAGGTTATTCTTTTTTCAAAATTAAGGATCCGTAATAAAATTTCTATTTTGTAACACAAGGTGTAAAATCGAAAACCTATTTTTTTCACGGAAAAGAGAAAAACGCAGGTGAAACCGCGGGGCACGGCTAGTAGGTAATCAACCAAAAATGACATTCGTATTCGTGCCGTCATACGTCCTTGTAGAGTGTGACACCAGGTCGCCGTAGTGTGAGTCGCCATGGCATTATCTGCATTCAGAACAAGAATAGTGACCTACACTGTGGGATTCTACTCATGTTTTCCATCAGGCAGAGTTTGTTACTTTGACAGGACACGGAGCGACTACTAGTGTATTATAGTGTGAACGCTAGTAGTCGCTCCGTGGTCAAATTCAACCACAATTCTTTTTCACTATCAGCACTTCTCCTCCATACTCTTCCGTCTGCCTTATATTCGCAAAAAGAGGTACAAAATATTAATTACGTATTTTAATATTAATATCCAGATAAAAAATATTCCGATACAGTGTGAAATAATAACATTGCTCATCAATTCAATCACACGAATAAAACGCATTGTATTATTTTTGCTTTCATCAGTTTCAGTTGTTCAGGTCTGAATGGAGTTCTAAAATATGGCTGACAGCCAACACTGGACTCATTATCGTTAGGTTATTCTGCCTAAATAGAAATAAACAGACTGTCAGCTGGTAATGTCTAGGATTTGTAAATGGATTAGAAATGTCAGCTGTGCTCAAATGTGTTAGTGTGTGGTGTGTAAACGTGTTAGTATTGTTTTTATTTAAACGTCTACTGAGTTCCGTGATTCATAACAAGGATGAGTAATTGGTGTACGACAGACTTGAAAGAAAAACAATTTGTATTAAATTATTTTAAGTTTGCGAGTGCAGTCTGGGTGGTGATAAGCATACGAAGCAATCTATAAATATACAAGTATTCACAATGTTTTATCGCGTTTTCAAGTGAAATAAACAGTGTTAATATAGCTTTGTGAGTTTTAAGTGCTCAAATAGCATCAAACATTACCACTAAACATTCTAAAACTTCTGTAATTTTACTTAAAAATTTAAACATATTAGGTTTTCTCAGTTAACTTTGTAAAAATATACATAACTTTTTTTTTGGTACTGGTATCTATTTTGAATTCAAAATGATAAGAAATAAATAGTAGGTATCTAAAAGTTTTAGAAACACAACATCTCAGAGTTTGTGGTATCAGTATGTAGTATATATCCTTCTATATTGGCGGCTTACACTCGCACGCGTCCACTGGCTATCGTTGTTGCTAACAATCGACTGAACTGTGTTATCCGCACGTACTCTCGAGATGACACAATGCTTCCTTCTCATTCATTCATAGTGAACGAGTGAATGAATGACTTAGTAATACCTCACTCATTCGCAGTGAACGAGTGAATGAATATCACAATGACACCTCATTCATTCACAGTGAACCAGTGAATGAATAACTCACTGACACGTACACTACACAGTATAATAATACTTATAATAATGAATATTTTGGACATCTTAGACACAACGTCATCTAGTCCTAAACTAAGCAGAACTTGTATTATGGGTACTGGTATTAGTATGTTAGTATATCATGCTGAGGGAAGGTATTATAAGGAGACAAAAGAGAGGAGACCCGAACCCACCAGTGAGACATTACGGGTTGTTGATGACACAACAAAAACTATCTATATATTATACGATATATTATACTGTTCTACTTTACAATCCAAAACGGATACAAACTTGGTTTGGTAAGTAATAGAGACACGCTGATTTCAGTACGAATGGGCCGGCTCGACTCAAACTACTCTCACACAGAAGACCATACTAATAATGACAGCTTTCTTGCTGTCGTATTTCGTATTTCGAGGGAGGGGGGCTGCCCAGTTTTTACAAATAAATGCCTTTTAAATTTGAATAACTTGCAAGTGGATACCTAAATAAAAAAATCGTCTTAGCGACCTCTCAATTTTCAATTTTTTCAAAGACCTATCTAACGATACCGGACACGATAGGTAGACTCGAGAAAAAAATCATCTCCACGTAACGTGTAGGGGAGGTACCCCTAATAAAAATATTTTTCATGATCATAATGTAGCACTTTGTCGACGTAATAGAGTCACATATCGATGCATAGTTTCATCTTTCTAGCACTAACCGTTTAGACGGTAAGTCGAGGACGGACGGACGGACGGACTGCCGGACATGACGAATCTATAAGGGTTCCGAGTCATGAACTACGGAAACTAAGCTGCTATACAGCAAGATCAGACATTAAATCTCTCAAACAATACTTGTAAATTACTGCCCTGTTCGTCTAGTGAATCTGCTGATCAAGAAATCTCGGGTTCGATTCCCGGGTCGGTCAAAATGTTTGTATGATATGCAAATATTTGTTTCGGAATTTAGGTGTTTTCTATGTATAATATTGTATTACTTATAAAAAAAGAAAGTATAGATGTATTTAAATCAGTTGTCCGGTACCCATAGTACAAGTTCTGCTTAGTTTGGTACTAGATAGCGTTGTACTATGTTACATGTCCGAAAAAAAAAAAAAAAAATAGCGGCCAAGTGCGAGTCGCACTCGCCCATGAAGGGTTCTGTATCAGCAAGTAACATCATATAAAAGTTCTTGTAGTTCGTTGTAACTTTCACCGATGTTTATATACTAGTGTATTGATTGAATGAAAGGTAAATTGCGTGTTACGATTTATGACGTATTAAAAAGATCACTAGATCTAGTTCAAACCAATTTTCGTGACCCCCAAAATGTATTGTTTTTTTTCTATTTTTATGTAAAAATCTTAATGCGGTTCACATAATACATCGACTGACCAAATTTCAACAGTATAGCTCTTATAGTTTCAGAAATAATTGACTGTGACATACGGACGGACAGACAGACAGACAGACTTGACGAATCTATAAGGGTTCCGTTTTTTTGCCATTTGGCTACGGAACCCTAAAAATGTTCTTAAGAAACTATATACATTTTTACTGAATTCAACTCTTATTATTATTTAAATTATGCTTCAACTAATCTCAATCCGTAATATCAAAGATCACATTAGAATAACTATACGTAATGGAGTCAAAGAATATGTCTACATTCATTATTCAAATCAGCTCAGCCATTATGGCACAGGACAAATCATACCTGAATGAACTTCATTTACATTTCAAATGGCTCACGGGAAGCCTTCCTATGTTTATTTTCCTTCAGGAATATTAAACAACTGGCTCAAGCTCTAACTTTTAGATGAATGCTTTGTCGTTCTTTAGAAGTTTTCCTTAGAAACAAACACATTATGCGTTTGTTATCAAAATTATATTAAATTAATCATCATCAGTCCATTGGAGTCCACTGCTGGACATAGATCTCTTTGGTTGTACCGGTTTCATCAGATCGGTTTTGAACTTCTCGCATCAAACTCCTACCAATCATCTTATATATATCTTATTATAAATCATAACTCCGCCTGGTCTGTGACGACCTACACTATGTTTACCAAGATTTTTTCTTGTGTGGAGACACTCAAGATCTTGTTTACTATAATGGTTATCGATAATACAGTAAGCTGGTATACAGTAAAATTTCCATTTATTAAACGGCGCAACTGTAACAACATACTATTTCTTACTTTATTTTTAAATCATCATTAACAAGATATCTATGATGGAAATGGGTTTCAATTTAGACACTAAATAACATGTAGATGTGCTACCCTCATCCAACTGTTTCTCTCGACCTTCTCCCAGAAGTCTGACCACTTTGAAAGTGGTCTACCCAGATGAAATAAATTCAATTAATTTATACCGTTAGCATAGCTTACGAACGAGACAAATTTGACAGTAAAGTTTGGAAAGGACGAACAGGTCCAAAATAAGACGAACCGTAGACATTTAAAAAAAATCTTTCAGAAGTAATACTTTCGATGTTTGCGTGATATAATAGTGCAGACAAACACAGATACACAAAATACGTCCACATGTAAACCTCCTTTCTAACTTTCATCTGGACTCTATTAAAATGGTATATTTATACAGTATGTTGCCACAGAAAATTGAATATAGAATCTCATTTTCACGGTTGGGCTGGAAGTATATTTATGTATCACTTGTGTCGATAACACAGTTGACTGATGTAGTCTGTTTGAATATACAGGTTGATGTTATGTTTACATTATTACACTTCAGTTGAATAGAATGTGAGATAAATTGTACATAGGTAGAGACCTTGCTTACATTTTGGAAAGCGTTTTTGTGGATGAATTTTGTAAATATTTATGATATTAAATGATTTTTGAATATTTGATATTATTATAAGAAATTTTGATAAATAGTTTTTACGCTTACCAAAGCAACTATACACTGCCTGATGGAAAGCATGAGTAGAATTGAAGAGTAAGGGTCGCCATCCTGATTGTGAGTACACACAATACAAAATGGTAACTCACGCTAGGGCGGCTTAGTGAGATACTCTTGCATTATTGAGCCTACAGTCTTACACTCACCGACGAGATAAGACAGTACGAGTGCTTTTGGTTTTGTTTGATCTTCTGTGTAAGGGTAGGAGCACCGCGGTCGTGCCGGCCCATTTCTGCTAAAATCAGCAAGACCCTACTTCCTACATTTTATTTAGTACAGTGAAAATATAAAAACAATACTGGACAACTGTGAACTACTCAGATACTTACCTACATACTCAGTGCTAAAGAAAAATGGGCCAGGCTGGAAAGGAATACGCGATAACATTAATAATACCTACTTAGTACACGACACGGACCAAATTACACTGTGCTAATAAGGACTTGACTGCCTATAAACAATCTAGTTTATTGATTTGACTACCCACTAAACCAGCATTGTTTAGTGGTTGGGGATTCTGATTGCTGAACAAGACTATATTATAGTTAAATTACAGCTCAAACATCGCGTTCTTCGCACAATTAGCTTGTAATGTCTTTTCAAACATTACAACTTAAACGTTATCTGCACATTATCATCAGCCCGTTGCATCCATCCAATACTACAGAGCCCGGTCCGCTGTTTTCCGAAATAAACACCAGCGAACCTACGCAACTCGTCCCACCAGCTGGCTAGACAGTTTTCAACTAAATGCATTTCAAGGTGTATGTGTTACACACACATCACACACACACACATCAAAAAACACTTTTAATATTTTATGTCTGTCTGTTAATTTCGGCTAATCTCTAGTACAACTGGACCAATTTCGACGGAACTTTCACTGGCAAATAGCAGATGATATAAAGAGTAACTTAAGCTACTCTTTTTTAGACTAGCATTACTACGCGGCTTTGCACGTGGATAAACCACAATCACTAGTTACATCGCGGTACTCGGCTGTAAACAACATGGAAAGATGTTGACTGCCCAAGACCGAGTTGGTTGGTGCTCTTTAGGGGTCAGTCAGGCAGTCAGGAGATTCAGCTTTGTTCAAAGGACGGTAGTAGGCTGCAAGAAAGTAAGGAAGGGCCAACGTCTAACAGTGAACTATTAAAGTTGTTGATGAAGTAATATGAATATATAGGCGTTGTGACAGGTTTAATAAAACACAATATGAAGGCTTATAGCACTCACACCAAGAACAACACAAAGGTATTGTTTCTTTGGTGTTGACAGCGATACAATTGGCACTTTTGTCGGGCTTATAAGTATCTTACGTCCCTATTCTACGTGTTTCAAAGTATTCACAGACTCTTTGGGATCTAGTTGAATCTTCTATTTTCCTATATACTAAGTGATTACCCGGAGAAAATAGACAAACAGACGTACAGACAGACATAAATTATAAAAATTGCATTTCTGGTATAAGTAATACGTATTTTAATCAAAAGTATTTATTTTTCTCACCTGCACAATACATTTTTACATACATTTATAGCTTACACATAAATAATTACAACAGGATATTACATACTGTGGGAGACTGGTGCCTAACGGTCCATTCACGACCTCTCCGCTGTGAGCGGCAGCTAAGAGCGAAACGCCGAGCGGTAATATCAAAAGTATAAAAATGTACGAGGCACGCGACGAGTCGCCGCTCATAGCGAAAAAGCTAGCGGTTTTTGCCGAGCGAATTGCTACAGCGGCGTGCGGTATGGAGAGCGGCAGGAACAAAGGCACAAGTTAGTATGTGCGACGCCACGAAACAGAGCGGCGTGGACAGCGGTGCAGGAGTGACGGACTCAGCGGCGTTAAATAAAAACAAAAAAATTTAGACGATTTTATGGCGGTAATGGATACCGAGGCTTTTATAACAGAAATTTAAATAGACCGCCTATATGGATGTCAAAATATCCCCAACATAAATATAAAAAGGTTGTGGGAAGAAATTAAACAATGTTTTCCGGAATATAATGGTACTTACGTTTAATTTAAATTGATAACACAAAAACATAGAACCTAGGTACCTACCAAACGAAGCTACTGATATGTTGACAAAACTACTGGTATGTTTACGTAATGTAGGTGGATAGTTGACAAGTTTTAAAAGTTAATTTTTTTCTCTGTCAGTAGGTACCTAATTAGCAAAACAGTTTACATATCAGTAGTTTTGTCTGTAGATATAACTACACACGAAACTACTAGTATGTCTTATAAGCAATGTAAGTAGTTGACAAGTTTTTAAAGTTTTTTCTCTCTGTAAGTACCTACTTAGCAAAACACTTGGAAACATCAGTTACTTCTTATAGGTAGGACCTTCGTATAGGTCACTAATTCCACCATCTAAATACCGATCTTTATTTAGTTCGTGCACTCATTCTATCATATTTAAAAAAAAATGTTGTTTCTAAACAGACAGGGGATAATTTTTATAACGCCATGATTTTTAACACGTTTCGACTACCTAAATACGTCCACCGTCGCCGCTGCAACTAACCGCTACTAAGGTTCGTGGCGTGCAAAACGCACCGCTCATCGACGCCGCTCCGCTTTTCGCTAAGACCAAAACTCGTGGCCAGGCCGTAACCTAGACTAATAGTCTGTGTTTCAGGGCACCAGGTTAAAGTGCGATTTATAATTTCATATGCATTTAGTAAAAAACTATTAATTTGAGATATACAGACACTCCAATTTTATTAACTTGTTTAAATGATAATAAACTTTACCCATCTCACACACGACAATTTGATATAAAGTGATATGTAACATAGGCATTACTAATTTAAATAAATAAATAATTGTGGGCCTTTATTTTTTTTTTTACATAGATATTTTATGTTTTTATGGAACAGGGACTGTGTTGTAGCTAAAGTGGAATCACAACTTTTTTTACCTTTAGCGGTAAGAAGTTGACTAAATGAGTTAGAATTGCGTGTAGAAAACGGGGAATTCTCACGTCCAAAGTATGTCAGAGGCATTCTAGTGTAAATTAGAAGCATTCTAGCGACTAAATCATTCATTGGACCTGAAATATCTGGGGTAAACCTCTCGTTGTTATGCGTATAAACACCTTGTTTAGTTTTATATCGTACAGACACAACATTAGTAATAAGAGTAACATAAGAAGAAGAAGATAACCTATCAAATTCTGTTATATCCAATACAATATTAATAAACCAGAAGTTGAAGCTCTACTAGTATTACAAATACGAAAGTTTGGATGTATGGATATTTGTCACTAACTCACGCAAAAATAACTAAACGAATTTAGATGTGACTGCAAAGTAATATAGTTTTTTTATGTACATTAGCTTGCCAAAGCGATTCTACTCTGACTGATAAAAAGCATGACCAAAATCAAAGAATAGTGGTCATCATACTAATTACGAATGTAATAATGCAGTATTGTGACCCACAGAATGGCGGCCTATTGACATGCCTCTAAAACACCGTGACTCGGGTACCAATCGTTAGAACAAAACAAAGGATACTATTTACCACGATATCGACATGGAACGACGGGCGCAGTCGCTGGCAATAGCTAATCATTTTATTTCATGAAAATAAAAAAAACTACTTACTAAATTACACTCGGTTCCAAAAATAACGGGTCAGTCACATAAACCCGAATATCTCCCGAACTACGTATGCCATCCTAATGAAACGAAGACTGTTCAATTGAGAATTTAATTATACAGATAAAAAATAAAATAAAACTTAGTTACACCCACAATATTAATCTTAAATTAAAAAAAAACTAAAGTAGTCATATTTTTCTTAAGATTACATTTTTTTTATGATTGTGTTTTTGCTGTTTTTCATCACAGGAGGCTTCATCACGTGGAGGCAATACAAAGTATTAAATGAAGAAACTGATGAAAAACAGCAAAAAAACAATCATAAAAAAAATGTAATCTTAAGAAAAATATGACTACTTTAGTTTTTTTTTAATTTAAGATTAATATTGTGGGTGTAACTAAGTTTTATTTTATTTTTTATCTGTATAATTAAATTCTCAATTGAACAGTCTTCGTTTCATTAGGATGGCATACGTAGTTCGGGAGATATTCGGGTTTATGTGACTGACCCGTTATTGGTTTATGTGACTGACCCGTTATTTTTGGAACCGGCTTTATATACCGGCTTTTTATAAAGAATTATAATCCGTAGAAAAATATTTATTCCATTTTCCAATAATTTGACTTCTCTTTGCTGAAATAAACATCGTATAACAAAAGAACACAATAAAGGTTGCTCACAGTGGCCGCTCAAACACAAAATTAATTTACTCAGATAAGATTAAATCTCGGATTACATAATTATTTAAATTAATACCTTAATTCGATGTTATTAGTTGCCAAGCGTATTGTAAAGTATAGACTTCTTATTTATAAGTATGGATTAAATGTTATGTCTGATCTAAAATAATGAAGAAGTTATTATTACTTACATGTGCATAGGTATAATTGTGTTTTTTTTATTTAAGCCTACCAAAGTACTAAAGCCTACGGTGCATAAGTAGTATCCAAGGTTGGTGGTCATCATACTATCACATGACAGTGCTGCCCTACTCTATGCCTCACCCCGCGTCTCTCCGCTCCTCGAAGACCCGGCCTTACTTAACGAATGACCGATTGAGAGCCCTCAGCACTCACCGTAAGCCCGCGTAAGACTGTAGAGGCCATCTGAGGCCAACAGTCATACATCAAAAAAAAAGGGCGGCAGCAGCGGGTCAGTTGTGCCTCCTTCATCTTGGATGTATCATTGCTAGAGGAACTCCCTAGGACCACTCTTTGACTCTAATCTATGTCTCCTGTGCTTGCGAACTAAATTCTTTTGTTAATTTATTGTAACTGATCTTCGAAGTAATAAACAACCTGTAAATCCTGACTGAGTTCTAATTTCTCTTATGTTATTTTAACACGTGGCTACTAAGCCTTTAATGTTACAATAATCATTGCGAATGTAGACAATTCATTATGGTGATCCGCACTATTGCGGCCAATTGAGATGCATCTACGAGTTCATCATCGGAACTCCGGTCTTACACCCACCAAAGAATAACGAAGGCTGATTGTAAGAAAATTTAACACGTATTATTTTATATAGATATTGGTACACAAGCTGCCCCTCGTACGGTTATTGTTATACCTTCATAAAAACCGCGTGGCGAAGCTACTCAAATAAAAGCTACCTTAAAATACTCCTTATATCGTCAGTTATCTACCAGTGAATGTTCCGTCAAACGCAGTCTAGCCTTTCCAGATTCATATAAACGTAAACGCATGTTCATACATGACACTTCAATTTTTACGTTTTTAAAACTTATGTCACAATACTTGTATGTTCCTAAATCCCTACTAATATTATAAATGCTAAAGTAACTCTGTCTGTCTGTTACGCTTTCACGCTTAAACCACTGAACCGATTTTGATAAAATTTGGTATGAAGATAGAACTGAACTTGGGAAAGGACATAGGTTACTTTTCACCGCGATAACCGACATACACGCGGGCGGAGCCGCGGGCGAAAGCTAGTATCTAATATCTGTAATAACTGTTAATAAACGTTTCATCGCTTATGCTGGAAATATAGAGCCACGGGTACAGCATAAGGTATGTTTCGAGTTTACTTCTCTCTGCAGAGATATAGTTCTACGTAGTATGGTCCCTTAGTCACCCTTACAACTCCCATGAGATGAAAAGGGGTGGTAACATTTCGTATTCTTAATGCATCACCACACGGGGTTATGCATCAAAACACCTTATTTTAATAGAAATAAATACTTAAGATATTTTGTCTACCCGCTGTATAATATATGTTTTAACACTTTGTAACAGAAAATATATCTACATGTGCTATGACATCCAGCTGATATTGTATGGATTTGCAATATTTAACGCTAGCAACATCGAAATTTCATTTTGGGTACATAACAGAAGTTTTGCATCAGAAAATTTAGTGAGCGATTTAAACTTTGTAAGAAGTATGTAGTGTCTTTCTTGGTTCTAATAAGAACAAAAGCCCGTAAACTTTGAAGTGCTTAAGTGTTTCGTACGAACTTTTCGTTTTGAAAGCGAACCTTTTAAAAGTTTCTATTTCCAGTTTACACGGTTGTACTGTGTTTTATCATATTATAACACTTAATACGTGACAGGTTACTCTTTCTGATGGAAAGCGTGAGTAGAATTTAAGAGTGGTGGGCATCATACTCATTGCGAGTGCAGACAATAAAGCATGGTGACCTATCACTCACATAGTGAGATGCTGCTGCATCGTTAGGTCTCCGGTCTCGCATAAATAAACGAAACACGACAGATCGAATGCTGTCATTTTAGGATGATCTTCTGTGTGGGTAGTATCACCCCGACGAGTCAGAGTGTTCGTGCTGAAATCAGCGTGGCTCGATTACTACCTTGAATATGTTATGTGACATAATTATATTGTATATACCATGGCACATGTCGATTTTCGAAGGCTACCCAGTTCGATATTGGATAGGTACTATGGTTTACTTGGTAGTTCCAAAGAATAACCTCTGTCGCTACTCCCCTTCTCTCCTCCTTCGAACCCCTTCCCATTAGATAAGTCGCTATGAAAATTCGTTTAGTATTGTGGCTGTGCGGCTATGGAATGCCTTGCCACTTGCAATACGAAAAAGCCCTTCTTTAAACGTGTTCAAAAAGCAAACATGGGATTATTATCTCTCCTTTCAATAATAAGGCCCTTAGTTTAAAGTTGACTGCTATAAAAGGTTTTTAAGCTATTGCCACAGAATACTTGCATAGCTTTTATCGCAGTCTTTGAGCGCGGCGACCGAATCAAGATATTTCGTAACGAAAAAACCTAGCACTCCATGTTAAAAAAGGATAGGGAATATGATTGTAACTGCAGTGCGATAAGGACAAATAACGGGTGCTTGGCATGCGTCATAGATTAATCAAATAGAAGGGATATCGTAGGCACAAAGCATAGCGTCCGCGTCCTCCAGTACCGTCTAATTGAATCTTAGTGTTTTTTTTATTCCATAGATATGCTCATATTACTATTATGTTCCCTGTTTAGTTGTCATTGTCTTTCGGTTAATAGGATGATTAGTATATTGTTTGGCAATAAGGCAATAATAGTGTTAGAATGTATGTTGGTAAAAAGAAAGTGTATATTGTTTTGTAAACTTGAATTAATATCAAAGAAAAAAATACTGCATAAGTTAAAAATAAATAAATAAATAATTATAATTGCATATTTGATAAAAAATGCTACGCAATAGCTTTGCAGCGGCAGTCCCCGATTGTTTTTGTATATTTTATTGTATGCATGTATGTAAATATTTATGTATGTGTGTGTCTACGTAGCATTTAAGTATATATTAAAATTATATTATAGCTATAAAATGAATGTTAGTACAAATGACTTTGCCTTTACGTTTTATACTATCCTCTATTCACTCTCAAGGTTCGCTGGAAGTAAACTCAGGTTTGGGTTAAGCTCGCCTTTGAACATAAAATCTCCTTGCAGCTTATATAAGAAAATGTGTGTACAATAGAATAAAAAAAGATACAGAATATTGAACATAATTATTATATTTCAGAGGCAAACGGAAGTATTTTAGGCGGTGCGCTTGTTTATTAGAGTCCTAATTAGCTAGAGATTAAGAAATAGTCAAACAGTAAACACATTGGTAATAATTAATGTTTTATTGTAAAATATATATATGTATTTATATTGTACATAAAGGTAGATTTAGTACTATATATTTTTCACCACTATATCTATATTTTATATTAGCCGAGTGAATCTACTCTTAAAAATGTGCTTTACTCGACTTACATATCAGAATATACAGCTATCTGATATATTATTATGTATATAATAAATCCAGCCGTTACAAAAATGAACCTGAACTAACAGACAGACAAACAAAATACTAAAAAGCAATTTCTTTCAGGCAACCTTAGGATGGAAAAAAAAGAATGGAAAAAAAAACGATATCATGGAATGTTGATGTGAGTTTTATAAATGGAAATACTTTGATTCTTGAGGAAGGACTAATTTTACCTCGATAACTGAAATACACACAGGTGGTGCCAAATATCTACGTCACGTTATGTAGAATTTAATAAAAGTGAAATTAGCTATCGTACCTATTCCTAATTTGTGAAAACCTATGGTTAAACTATTTACCTTACGTTTATATCCGGTTCGATTCCTGGAAAGGAAAAAACTAAGCCCAAAAACTTGATTCGATATTTTGCGTGGGCATAACTCGATGTGTTCGAGAGGCATTGCTGCATTGGGAATAATCCCAAAGCCCAAAAATCAGTTCCTTTAAAGTCGGTAAAGGCATCAGAATATGAGATGTCGAGCGCATTATCAATTTATAGTGCTATGTAAGATACATGATATTTCAATGTTGTTTTAATGATTTTGTCACGTATTAAGGGAAAACCGCTAATGTTTGGGATACAGATTTCTTATCAAGTTCAGTCACAGATGGTATTTAAAAGTATAAATTATTTCTGAAGTAAAATTAGTAAAACTACGTACCTACTAGGTATGTAAAATATTGTTTATTGAATAAATTATAATTAACAGCAACTCATAAAGTCCTATTGCCGGGTCTCCTCCCAAAAGCGGGTAACGGCCATACGTCCCCACACTGACCGAGTGCGGGTTGAGGACTGTCAAGACAGCATTGCCGCTACTTAATCTTGCTGTTGTATGTTTTTAAGACTGCCCGAAGACCTCCAACTAAACTTTACGGCTGTTATCCTTTGATAATGAATCACGGAGACGCTCATGGTTTCATGCTACTAACGGTTACCCATCCAGGTAGCGACCGTACCGTCATTGCTTACCCTCGGTGATTGTTTTAAATCACTTAGGGCAAGTGGGCTACCAGAATAATGAATAATTATAATTATTAAAACATTACTAAACCTGAATATCGTGTGACTTTTCACTATTAATTTTATTAATACGTTCCATTATTAATATTAAATTCTATGTGTTATATTTGTGATAATAAATGGAATTCAACGGTAATTAAATTTCGTACATAACGTAAATCCAAATAACGATAAAATGTTTATTTTGTTTGATTTCATATTTCGAACAACGATAGACAACAACGATACGTGCTTAAAGAATAAATAAAAAATAAAAATACCATATTTTTTCAATACACTTGAAGTGTGTGAGAAAGTGTGAATGCTATTATGCTAGTCCCAATAAATACAAAATCTACGATGTAACAAAGACATAACACAATATTTCGTAATAAATGACATCTGTCTGTCGACAACGAGACGGTTTATGCTAATACAGTAACCGTAAACCCGCTAATTAACCGTAACGATCATGCAGGCGAAGTCATCCAAACATGCCACTTCAGTGACATAAAAAAAATAGACATTGACAGGTTAGGGCTGACTCCTGTAATTAAATTTGAAATCAATAAAAACAATAATTTATATTTAAAAACCATGCTGATTCTTTATGCTTAGTTCAGGTATATTGGTAATGGACACGCCGTTATTGCGGCGGTAAGACCCATGATGGAGGATTGGCTCTTATACCAGCTGACACAAGTTATCACTGGAACAGAGTGTTTCGGAGATTACCTGTGTCTTTTCCGCAAAGAGACAACGCCTGAGTGCCACTACTGAGGCCGGACCGTGTATACGGCGCTTTATACGCTGTCCAGCGTGGGAGGAGCGTGGCGGCCATCAGAGTGGGTAAAATGATTGCTGCCATGATACGGAGCGAGAGCTTTCGAAGGAGATGGCGGAGCCGAACCTTGAAAGGCTTAGAACTCTCCCTAGAACAGGCTAGGTACCGGAAATGAGTCGGGCGCCGGAGATCGTCAAACGATCACCGTCCTCCATAAGTGTAAGCCTGGGGGTCACCCTAGCAGAAACAGGCCTGGGTGGTGGCGCGATGGCTACAAAGCGCCGGTGTACCTTTTGAAAACAGTAAGGGGAATATGGGGATTCCCACATAGGCCCGGTCATCTTTCGAGGGCAAACCTGGTTTCTCGTCTTAAAGTACCGGAGACTGCGTGCGGTTTTATTCGGTTCGAGTATGACATAGCCATCACCTGGTGGTATCCGGGGGATTTCGCTGGGGGAATATTGGAAAAATTTACATTAAAAATATACATTTAAAACAATTGTTAGTTACTAGAAATATGATGCTTTAAAATGTTATCCGTACAGTATATACCGAACCATAATGTGGCTACACACGATATTTGAGAAATATTGTTTTTCTCGACCGCAGAACAATTTTTCTGTACTGTGTTCTCGACTAATACCGGTTAAAGAAATTTGAATGATAGTTTCTATGGCTATTAATAAATTTTATTTCTTGTAAAAGTTGCGTATTTATTCCTACCGTGTTATAAATCGTATCACAACTTTATTCCACAAATAACAAAACTAGTAGCCAACCCCAAATAATCTTGGGAATAAAAGCTAGGAATATGATGAAGATGATGTCCTAACGTCTTATAAATCATATCACAACGTAAATTCATTCCACAAACAACACGTAAAAGTCAATGTTGTACGATGTGACATCCCTGATATTGCAACTATCATATCTAGGTGACATTTGGCGCGGTTCCATCTCTGCCGCTCTATTTCTATCAGACATTCCTGAATTCGCTTACTTGTTTGCTGTTCATCTAATGTCATGTTTTTGAATTTTTATGATGACGAAAATATTTACTGTTTATTTTATAACGCTGAGAATGACAGAAGTGTTAAAGCTTGAAATATTAAAATTATTATATGTCGTTCAGAATAATCTTGATGGTACTGCACGGTTGGCCTAGTGGTTTAAGCAGTTGCCACGCTACTTTCCACGGCGCCAAGTGCTGTGGGTTCAAATTCAACATGGGATCAACACTTCGTGTGATCTACAAATTGTGATTTATTAATTGTTCTTAGTTTTAAATTGGAAGAGTGAAAACCTCAACAGAAGTCATAACCTTTTAAGAGCGTAATTAAGAATATGATTTTAAAGTTTACTAAGAATTAATTGTTTCTTTTAAAGAACTATCTGACGAAGAGAAATAACTTAGTGTTTTCTTGAACTTAAAGATAATAAAGTTCATGCTTTTAACTAATTGTGAGCACGGGGCAACCTTTAAATTTAACTGAAGCAGAATCGAGTAACGTTTATGTATGTACTAGCTTTCCGCCCGCGGCTTCGTCCGCGTGGAATTCGTTTATATAGCGCGATACGGTAAGGGTAGATTAAATAATCTTACATGATTTTATGTTTTACTAATAAGGAACTTCGAGACAATTTTTCTTCCCCTATTTCAAACCATTCTACCTTAATTTTCGCGATAAAAAGTATCCTATGTCCTTTCCCAAGTTCAGTTCTATCTTCATACCAAATTTCATCAAAATCGGTTCAGTGGTTTAGGCGTGAAAGCGTAACAGACAGACAGACAGACAGAGTTACTTTCGCATTTATAATATTAGTAGGGATGTATCTATACAAATAAAGTAAATTGAAGTGTCTGTTTTTAAATACAAATCAAATTTTTTTTTTGTAATTGCATATGAAAATGCATACGGTATTTAAATCAAAAAGTACGTTTAAGTTTTTTCGTCTTTCGTTTGTTACTGTTATTCACTGAAACGGCTGCACCTATTTCGACGGATCTTTCATTGTCAGTTAGCTGATGATATAAGGAGTAATTTAGGGTAATTTTTTAGGACTAGCTTCGTTCCGCGGTGTTGTTTACGATTTACAAACATAATCAAGGTTAACACTGCAGGAATCAGCTAGTATAAAATATAAATAGAGTACCTACAAAACAAATCAAAACTATCAATGCCTTTGCCCCTCCTATATTTATGTAAAGAATATTCTGAAATATTGCGTTCTGCCCAAGTGTATATCGGTTATTGGGATAAAAAGCAACCTATGTTCTTTCTCAGGCTCTACACTTTATCCACAAATTATTGTTCTGAGTCTGGGTGTTCTTTGTGTCCGTTTCATGAATGTTTGAAAACTTCCCGTGACACAGGAGTTGTCTTTATAAATTCTCAACAAAAAAATCTAAATTAGTTTTATTTCCATAAGTTTTTCACTTATAACAAAATGATCTGTTACGAAATTGTTATTCTAACACAATACACACCATGTGGTATGTATTGCGTTGGTTGTGTATTAAGTTTTAAAAAAACTAACCGTGACATTATTATGAGACATTTAAAATAATGATAAAGGGTAAAACAAAACAAAACATTAAACAACAAAACGCTACCGTTTCTCAGAAATGTGTCAGTATTCTATTCGCATATCATACAAAGCTAAGAAGACAAAAACTTCAGTTAAAAACATCCATAGATCAGAAGTCACACCACAATTAGCTTTCAATTTTAAGTGTGGCCTGAAATGTTTCACGCCATTCAAATGGCAATTATTCGCTGCATTCTAGTCGACGGCTGCCAATTCTGGTTAAATATACTGACACTAGTATCTTGCCAAACTTGTCAGAATGTCAACATACAACGTGAGTAATGGATGTCACAGAAAAAAAATTAAGGACGTGTGAGTTTGACAAAGTTTTCAATTTTTGGTCAATTTAAGCTATTGCTTTAAAGCGTTTATATTTTAGATTCTGACGTGTTTAGCTTTATTGGCCATAGGTTCATCCAAAGCTCAGGCAATCCCTGAGGAATTCATGAGATTCTTGGGAGACGGCATAAAATATTTTATAATATTGCAGGGTAAATTTGGTGTAATATCATGTCGACTGCCGTCATTCTGGTTTAACAAGCGTCCGACTATATCTAGTGTAAGTCAGTCTGACGGAATAGACGTAAGCGATTGTACCATCTTGGAATCCACTTGTCTTACGAATATTTAAGCTGATGTGGTAGCAGCTACGTCCCCTAATGTGTTCTAACCATAATATGGCACATAAAATAAGCGTGTCTGTGTTGAGAATTAAAACGCTTAATAATAATTAAAATTAATGATAATATATTAATAAAATGCAGAAGATATATAAATATAGTTGATTCTTGGTTCATGGAGGAACTTTTTAGGGTTCCGTAGTTCATAACTCGGAACCCTTATAGATCCGTCATGACCGTCTGTCCGTCCGTCTGTCCGTCCGTCCTCGACCTTCTGCTCAAACGGTTGGTGATAGAAAGATGAGACTTTGCATGAATATGTGTTGTAATTACGTCGACAAAGTGCTACAATAAAAAAAAAAAAAATTTTATTACTTTGGGTACCTCCACTATATGTTAAGTGGTGAGGATTTTTTTCTTGCGTCTTCCCCATCGTGTGAGTGTGGAGTATCATTAGATAGGCTTTTTAAAAATATTGTGAGGTTGCTACAATCATTTTTCAAGTTAGGTATCTGATTGCGAGTTATTCAACTTTGAAGCGTATTTATTTGTAAAAACGGAACGTTTTGTTAAAACCATTTAAAAGCTAAACGACTGACTCATAAAATCTGAAAAAAAAAAACACAAAAGTAGTGATATTGAACTTTAAAGGTAAACTATAAAGGCTGAGATAGCTTTGTTAGTTCAGGAGTTATAAAGGCCTAACTTGTGAAACACGCTTACTTGGAAAACTTCGTGCAAAAATAACGAAATAATCAGTAAACGTAACAATTATCTATTGGATATCACTTGGCATTTTATATGACTACGGAACCCTATACACGTACTTGCCCGAATTTTTAATAACCCTTCTTGGATCTCTCCCTCATCTTCCGAGCCTTTATTCCCAAGTTTATTTGGGGTCGGCTACTAGTTCAACCGGTTTTACCTGAATTTCAGTTTTTCCACGGAGCGACTGGCATCGGACATCCGCAACCCTAAGGGAGAACTGAAATTCGAAGATTGAACTAGTTGTCAGTATATTTGAGGGCACTGACTTCCCAATAACGATTGCACTAGATGTTCATGACAACCGGGACCGACGGCTTTACGTGCTCTCCGAGGCACGGGCGTGAATCACCGCCAAACTTCCAAACTCCGGGCTGCTATTAGGAATTTCCTAAGAAAAACCCAAAAACACTTTTTGGCCCGACCCGGGGTTTGAACCCGAGACCTCTTGATTAGCAGTCGCATACGCTAACCACTAGACCAACGAGGATCTCTCCCTGTGTTGTTGTATTCAATAAGATTTAGACACCAATAAAGTATGTGTAGCTCATAACTTTGTAACACCTTACCTAGAATAAAAAGCTAGATAAATTCATCACTGGGCACTGTCTTGTTGGTTTTAGCGTATACGGCTGCTAATCACGAGGTCTCTGGTTTGATTCTCGGGTCAGACCAAAAGTTAGTAAGATCTGTAAATATTTGTTTCGGAGTGTGGGTGATTTCTGAGTAATTTATTTTTCATTAAAAATAATGTAATAAAAGTATATATTCATATAACATATCTACTATCCCTATGGATATTACAACCTCCGCTTAGTTTACGAGAAATTATGCTATGTGTCAGACGTTCCAAAGTTTTATTTATAATTTATTTATTGCACGCCACTTGGTTCGATCCTCGGTTTCTCGCATCCAGCTCCTGCCAGCCGTCTTGGAGAGGCCTATGTCAGCAGTGGACTGCGATAGGCTGATGATGATGATGATGATTTATTAATGGGGACGTCTTGACATTGAACTGTGGAACTTATTTTACATTGCTACTATTAGTACAATAAGAAGTTAAGAATGATTATAATTGAAATTCCAATTTGAATTTAGTGTGCTCCCTTTGATAGCATTGAAATTGAAAATTTTAAGAAGTGTATAAAAGAATCACATGTTGAATTAAATTAGACAGACACCGTGATGAGATAGAACATCACGATAGGACGATTGAAGGAGAACACATTGTTTTAAGGTAAGGGTTGTGTATTCAGTGTTTTATATCACACCATCGGAAATAAACCAGACATATTATAAATAGAATCGACAATTTCAAGAACAAAATAATGCCTACAAAATGTGAGACGACAACCAAGTTAAACGTAATGACATTTAATGACAATATAAAAGCGGTACGTACTCGTACACAATATACGTCAGAAATGTGATATGATTGACGTCAGGTGTAGCAATCCTATGATTTTCATATAGGTTTTACTAAGAATACATAATAAACATATTTTGGTAGACTGCCGTATACGTCTCATTTTATTTTAGACTATCCAACCCACACAGAGGCCGCATATTTTATAGCTAGGTGATGTTATGCTGATAAATTTATTGTGATCACCAACCTTAATATCTATTAAGGTAAAAAAAGTACGAGAGCTCTCTCGTTTTTTTAGCACATTTAAAACGGAACTTTTAAAAAAAAATCTTTTAAAACTTAAACTGTTTAAGCCCTCAAAAGGAATTTTATTTTAGCTGTTTTTGTAACATATTTCATTGATGCTCCGCATATTGAGCATAGAATGATGATAGGTATAGACTGGGCTATTTAACACTGAAATTATTTTTCTGACTATTTGTTCCGGATAATCTGCTGGTTATAACGGCTGGATTTAGGCTATTTTTTAGACAAGCATCTCTTTTATGTACAACAATAACAGCGGGTAACACCGCTGGACTCAGATAGTTAATAATTCGTATGGTTGATAATTAAAGGTATTAGTAGTATTCAATTTCAGACTGAATCAGTGCTAACGCTACGCAATATAGCGAAATGGCGTAATTCATACTGCTATGTTGGGATGAGACCTTTATCCGATTTCAGTTGGGATGTGCAATGAGTGTTTTTATTTATTTATTCTGTGGCCTAGGTACTTGATGTTAATCCTCTTTCAGAATATTATCCTTTTTATAGGTGGGCAATGACGAAGACATTATATGACAAAAAGGAAATACTTTAAACAAGAAGGTATGGCTGGTGTGGTTATAGTAGTAATTTCATAGTCCTTCATTACTAGTAATATTAAAAATGCGTAATCAAAGTGATAATTATTAACTCTATCTATCTGTCAAGCCTTCGCGGGGAAAAATCCTAAAACGATTTAAATGAAATTTGGTGCATAAGTTGTCTACAGCCTAAAAAAGGCATAGGCCAATTTTTACCATAATAACTAATAAAGCTAGAATATATGATAAATTCGAAAGAAACTGTCTGTTTGTTACATTTTATCGGCTAAAGAGGCATTGAGATACTTTCATTCTTGATGAAGGACATAAGATACCCTTTACAAGAAAAATTCTAGAATTAAAATAATAAAGCACAAGCTGGTGTAACAATAAATTGTCTGCACATATGGCATAGGTAATGGTTTATGCAGTGACCTGAAAATTTAAAAGGAAAAGTTTAAAACACTTTAATCCGACAACGTAAGAACTTGTGAAAAAGATAATGCGACCTACTATTACAAATGTTATAACATCTCTTTAGTTATTAAACAAATAAATATTTCGGACTTGAACTGACAGAAATACATTAAGATACTATTTTTTTGTAAATACAAACATATCATACATAGAAAACACCCAAACTCCGACATAAATATTTTCTGATCACAATCGTTTGGTTCGACACGGAAATCCTACCCAAGACCTTACAGCAGTCTCGATTAATTAGCGACGCAGCGTCGGGCCCTCACTGCAGTCATTGGAGAAGATCTTTCGCTACCGGTCATAAGCTCGATGGCCGGTAGCGACAGCTGTTTTACCGCGGTCGCAACCTTCTGCGAGGACGTAATCTCGCAGATGGAGGTGGTGAAAAAAAAAAGTCTCGACTAATTAAAATGGAATCAGAAGGTTAGACTGGAACATACAAATACACATAGGCTTCATTATAGTCGCGTAAAAAGATGTAAGTACGTCTCGAAGTCAGTGTCATGATCAACAATTTAAAAATTAAGACCAAGAATCAAATGTTTATTAGGTTTTCCTGCAAAACGTCATTGGATGTCCATTACAACTCCATTAATTAAGAGAGGAAATTCCAAGAGGGAATTTACCTCTACCCTATATTTAGAAGATAAATAATAATAATAATAACATGACACATTTTAGACAATACCGTATGATTCCGAGGTTTGGAATCCCATGCCAATCACCATTAGTACTTTAGCAACCTTCAGCAGTCCACCGCTGGACATAGGCCTCTCTTTAGAAATGAGATTTTGACCTACTATGCCACGCAGGCCAGACGAGATAGTATTTGGTATAGGGTTTGTTTCAAGATTTCACTCTAATAGGCATACATTGATAAATTAATACATCTGTGCACTAGCGGAGCCTGAGTTTAGAGCTGGGAACCAGTGGATGTTGTTGTATCTTTTCTACAACAGGTAAAGCCGAGGGGGGATTCTAGTATAAAAAAGGTATTCATTACTTAATTAGCTACCTGTAGTAAAAATTCCGTCAAAATCGGTTTACCCCTTTCAGAGATAAGCCTGAACAAAAATGCGGACAAGTAGAGTAAGTACCGTTTTTATTTTCATATGCATTTAGTAAAAGATGTTAGTTTGGAATTAAAAACAGATACTTCAGTTTTATTTATGTTTATAAAACATGGAATTTATTTATAATTAGTACATTGATTACGTTGGGCATTAAACATTTTCAAGGAAATCCGACTACATTTTGCTAGCCAAGAAATTTTAATAATTAATTAAAAGACATCATCAGTATTTTCGGCTGATAAACAACGTGTATCTGTCTGTTTGCTTTCAGACTAAAGAGACTGATTTGTAAACAAACACAGAATACTCTCTTTTATATTTTAATTTAAGTTATATACATATATTAAAAAAATTGAATACCTATATGAATTTGTAAAGTTCTCATCCAAACATTTTTTATTTAACACAAAAGTCATTCTAAGGCTAAATACTGCGTAACATATAATATAATACATGCACACAATCGCAAACATTTATTATTGTATCCTAATAACTAATAATGAACCAAATATAAAAAAAAAAACTACATATTTAGTGCTAGATATTAGCAGATTTCTAGCTATAATTTATATCAAAATTAGGTGAATGTAGTACCTACCTACTGACTCATTTTTAATAAATAATCCGCAGCAACGTGTTGATTGTATATATTGTGTTATTTAAGTTGTACAAGCTTAATAATGGATACGATACTGACAATATTACAGCCTAGTTTATAGAACATTGTACAGATAATGTGAGATCGAACGTACGAAGTATTACAACCTACCAACTGTTATCTAATGATTCGGGTAAACAGCTATTATTGATTTTTGCCCATAATGCGCTGGGCTATAACACTGATAAACGAATTTGTAAAGAAAGTACACGTTTTGGAACTTTTATTGCATACACACACATGCTCGTGCGTAGCACATACAAACACACATGTATCTCACGTATTAATATAGTAGCTGAAATACCAACAGCTTAGTTGCAAACGTTTTTGTTTTATATTTTTTCTCTATTCTCTTGTTTCATAGGCTAAGTTTTTATTTCAATAACGTAACTAAGTGACATTAGCCAATTAAAACAAGAGAATAGAATAGAAAACTAAAAACGTTTGCAACTAAGCTAGAGAGCTGGGGTCAAGCACTGTAACTCCTTATCACAGGTTGCTTAGTAACCACTCTAGGATGGCAGTTCTCAACACAAGGAGAGAGCGATATAATATAATACAAATATATAAAATACTGCTGTATTTTATGTATTTAACTGTCTCTAATAATAGCGTCAGGCTATCGATTATTGAAGTTTAAAAAAATGGTAATACATCTACTGCGATAAAAAAATTCATGATGGAAGTCTGCGTCATATGATTTTATATATATTTTTATGTCATGGGTAAAACCGTAAAATCTAAATAACTGATCGTGACTGTACTAGTTAATATACGTCTCCGTATATGTATGTGTGTGTACATGTGTTTTGTGTTTGTAAATAAGACGAACTGGTGTCAAGGAATATCGGTACTATATTTCAGTTCAAAATAAACGATTGTTTTTTATCAAAATACGAATATCTCCTTAACATTCGAAATGTTTTTTTGTTATGTTGTAATTTATGCTAATCAGTATGAAAGATTTCATTGCGCGATGTATAGAATCTCAAATTAAGAATACGGAGTGTCATTACTCCTATTAATTCTGTACCTAAATATCATAAGAGGTCTGTAAAGAGAAGAAAAAGTTAACATCCACCGTAAACTAACCCGTCTGGTCATCGTGGTAGATGTATAGACAACTGGAGAATGTAGGATGAAGTTTTGACTATGAATAGACCGGGTGGAATGGTTAGGACTACGATCCAATCTTGAATGCCTTGTTGGTCTAGTGGTTAGCGTATGCGGCTGCTGATCAAGGGTTCAATTCCCGGGACAAACGTTTGTACGATCTGCAAATATTTGTTTCGGAGTTTGGGTGTTTTCTATGTATAATATGTATGTATTTACAAAAAAAAAATGTTTATGTATTTATATTAGTTGTCTAGTATCCATAGCACAAGCTCTGCTTAGTTTGGGACTAGATGATATTGTGTGTAATTCGTCCGAAATATTTATAAAAATGTCCGTGTGGTGACGGTTTAAGAATACAAAGTGTCACCACCCCTATTCATTCCATAGGTGTCGTAAGAGGCGACTAAAGGAACAAAATAAGCAGCTAACATCACTGCCAAGAGAAGGAAAACCCGAAACAACTCCTTTACCAACCCGTCTGGCCAGCGTGGTATAGTAGGCCAAAACCTCCTTTCTAACGGCCTGGCCACGAGTTTTGGTCTTAGCGAAAAGCGGAGCGGCGTCGGTGAGCGGTGCGTTTTGCACGCCACGAACCCTAGTAGCGGTTAGTTGCAGCGGCGACGGTGGACGTATTTAGGTAGTCGAAACGTATTAAAAATCATGGCGTTATAAAAATTATCCCCTGTCTGTTTAGAAACAACATTTTTTTTTTAAATATGATAGAATGAGTGCACGAACTAAATAAAGATCGGTATTTAGATGGTGGATTTAGTGACCTATACGAAGGTCCTACCTATAAGAAGTAACTGATGTTTCCAAGTATTTTGCTAAGTAGGTACTTACAGAGAGAAAAAACTTTATAAACTTGTCAACTACTTACATTGCGTATAAGACATACTAGTAGTTTCGTGTGTAGTTATATCTACAGACAAAACTGTTTTGCTAATTAGGTACCTACTGACAGAGAAAAAAAATCACTTTTAAAACTTGTCAACTATCCACCTACATTACGTAAACATACCAGTAGTTTTGTCAACATATCAGTAGCTTCGTTTGGTAGGTACCTAGGTTCTATGTTTTTGTGTTATCAATTTAAATTAAACGTAAGTACCATTATATTCCGGAAAACATTGTTTAATTTCTTCCCACAACCTTTTTATATTTATGTTGTTATATTTTGACATCCATATAGGTGGTCTATTTAAAATTTCTGTTATAAAAGCCTCGGTATCCATTACCGCCATAAAATCGTCTAAATTTTTTTGTTTTTATTTAACGCCGCTGAGTCCGTCACTCCTGCACCGCTGTCCACGCCGCTCTGTTTCGTGGCGTCGCACATACTAACTTGTGCCTTTGTTCCTGCCGCTCTCCACGCCGCTCGCCGCTGTAGCAATTCGCTCGGCAAAAACCGCTATCGTTTTCGCTATGAGCGGCGACTCGTGGCGTGCCTCGTACATTTTTATACTTTTGATATTACCGCTCGGCGTTTCGCTCTTAGCTGCCGCTCACAGCGGAAAGGTCGTGAATGGGCCGTAAGGAGAGGCCTATGTCCAGCAGTGGACTGTTAAAGACTGTTGATGATGATGATGATGATTTTTAAAAATATTTATTTAATGAGCAGACTTAAGAAAGACTTGAACAATGTAGGTACTGTGAATATCAAAAATGTTTAGTGAGAGCCGCACGTACGAAATGGCTATTTGTGAGCAGACTAATTCTGGAAAGTAAAACGTAAAATTCTCAATCATTCGTTTACAGTGTTTATGCATTGTCAATCAAGCCGCACATAAAAAAAATAATTTTGCATTCGAAGAAAAAGTCAAAAATACAGATCATATTTTTTCTGAAAGTTAAACAAGTTAACTAAAAATAGAAATTAAGAATTAAATAATTTCTATGTATCTAATAGTATAAATCCTACTACATAGAAGCTAGCAACTAAATAACCAAAATATTATTATATGGCTAAATAAATTACAGATAAGTAACGACACAGGTAAAGTCGAGAACCTTAATAACAACATCATAATTTTTTATCAATTAAATGTGCTTTTATATATATATATATATCACGTTACACAATGAAAGGTACTGAAAGGTTGAAGAAAATATGTTATATTACATTCGAGATAATATTAAAAGCTAAATTTAACAACTTTATATGTAGACTCGATGATCACATCAAAGCCCTAGTATGTTTTTAACTCACTATAAACCTATTTTACTTGAAGAGAGTTTTGAAATCGCATTCCACAAATATAGTGCTAGTCAGTCCTTTAGAATTCGATCATTTGTCTTTCAATTCCTCTACGTATATTTTTTTATAAACTTCGTTTCTTATTTTTCACAAAATAATAATAAAGATGGTACCACATATCTTTTTATCTATCGATCCGTCCAAAGGGGGACGAGTCAGCTTTATTAATAAAATCGATAAAAAGGGAATTTACTTCATCACTGGCCTGCGATAGGCCACAGCTGTATAAAAGAAACTATTAGCTGAGTTAATGAAAATACTTTTAAAAATATGTGTAGTTTATAATTAATGAAGTCATACACAGAAGTTTTATATGTACACCTGCTGAGCTAGAGTGGGTTGTTAGTGTTCTACATTTCAGTTACTTCAGCAAATTCTAGTATCAGGTTACCGCCATGGGAAATAGCTCAAGTTGCATTAATTACAATTACATATTATACTTACATTGTTATTATACGGATCAGGTGTAATTGTCATTTTTTCCCCCGGGAAATGCTATCCGTCATGCAGTTGATGAACATTTAAGTAATCAAGTACATAAATTATTTACTTTTATAAACGAGTATTTCAATACTACGTTAAAACGTGTGGTGACCGATTAGGAGTACAGACTATCATAAGAGAAGATAGAATAAGAGAACAAACTACGGGGGACAACATCACTGATTCATTGAAGAATGAAATCTTGAAACAAACCCTAAGCAAACCCGTCTGGAGAGTGTGATATTGTAGGTCAAAATCTCCTTTCTAACCTAGTCTAATAAACGACGATAATGATCGCGACACGGTGACTTCTACATGCAACACAACAAAATCATATAACAACGCCATCTACAAACTATACGGAGTAACTACTAATCCTGAATCGCAATATAGAAATTCTTTAAATTAGCATACTCGTATACAAAATTGACCAACATGAAGAGTTGGGACGTGGACAGCCAGGCACGATCACCTCAAGGGGACAACAACAACAATGGGATTTATAAAATTATTATTAAAAATAGTTAAATAATATAAGTTTAGTTACAACTGGTAACATTAGAAACTAATTTTCCTCCTGTTAATTTAAACAGTGATTAAAAATATATACCGTTTTAATGAAATTGCGTTATTTATTTCAGAGTGAGATTAGGAAGTATTTTCCTCCCTAAAGTAGGTATATATGAAATGATAAATTTATTGTTATTTCTAGAAATATTAATTTATTTAAATAATTCCATTGACCTATATTGAAAGGAAATGCTTAGTAGTTATTTTGTGACCATGTTGTACTAGTGTAGTAGATGTAGGTAGGCGGTGCTTTCGCTTCGCAGAATTAGACCATAAAGACCAAGACTGTGAAGCGGACGCACCGAGGTATCCGGTGTGCGACGACTACAGCCGACCTGCCAATCAACGGATGGGCAGCAAAAGCAGCTGTCCACAGAGGAAAAAAAGGTCGGGTGAGGTCCATCCACGCCCACATTTTACTCAGTCGGGGCAGTCGATACCGAGCGGTAGCTCGATGGGAGAGGCAATTGAGGCCTAAAATTTCCGTCAGATATGAAAATTCTAGAGAGCAACCTCAACCACTCGTGTAAACTAAAAAAAATATGATCAGTGACATGACTTTTTAAAGTGGGTGGTAATGCATAATGGTAGAATAGAATAAGCCTTAGTGCCTTGTCTTAGCATAGTCTTAGCATAGCATAGTCTTAGCAATAGTATTTCATTTCGAGATAATAAATGTAGTTTATAAAATATAATTAAAGGGTTATGTTCAATGTTTGCCACGCTGTAATTTATTATTCTATGACGTAGAGATAATGTTTCTTTCCTGCATGTAACACTTTGTATTTTTGTTCATACTATCAGTATGAACAAAAATACAAAGTTTTATACCCAGTCATACTTAATATTTAATTGATTTCATAATGTGAGTTGTATGGTTATTATAAATATGTTATTATTATTTTTTAATAAATACTGAATTAGGTCGAAATGTAATGTATGAAAATTCTTGTAAAAATAAAAGCATTTATAAATGAATTTTATAAATACGTGTATTTTTTATATAATAAGTACCTATATATTCAGAAGGTACGTCTCGTTTTATGTATTATGTGGTTTCACGTAGGTATCATCGTCTTTCTAGCCTTTATTTTTCCTAAATTTAGGGTCGGCTACTAGTTCAATCGGTTATACCTGAATATCATATTTTTGAAGAAGCCACTGACATCGGACCTCCACAACCCTGAGGACGAACTAAATTTAAAGGTGGAACTAATTGTCGGTATATTTCCGATAAAGCAGACCGGCATTCCCCGTTTAGAATGATGTGGAGACGTTTTCACGATGCCGATTGATAGAATAGAATATATATATATAGGTGTTTGCCTTTGCTTCTAACTTATGTTTAACAATTCGTTATTCTTTTATGTGTTTGTTATCGATTTTGTCAATGTAAAGGTTACCTCTAAGAGATCGCTTTGATTGTTAAGCTACAATTTGTATATTATTTTGAGCGCTTTGTTTTTAGTTTAAAGTAATGATTACTCTACGATGTTATAAAGATAGTCAAGTATTTAATAAACATTATTATTGTATTTTGTGTATTCGTATTTATTTTTATATTTCCTGTACGCTTGTCACTATATCCTACCGCCACGTGACGGTGTAAATGTTTACGTACATCTTTATATATATAATTCTTGTGTGAGTGTGTATGTCACTGAACTTCTCTCAAACGACTGGACCGATTTTGATGAAATTTTTTGTGTGTATTCAAGGGGATCTGGGAATGGTTTAGATTCGCAATTGGACCCGGTAGGTGGCGCTGCGATCAAGTTCTGGAATTTTATAGTTGGGCGGTACGAAGTTCGGTGGGTCAACTAGTAGATAATTAAAGTAGTAGTTTTACTGTAATACTGTGTAACGATATTTTCAATACTTTTGATTTTAATTATACTCATATTACTGTCTACAGTACGTTCATAGCTAAGTGGTCTTAGGTGATTGGATACAATTACCGAGGGTAAGCATCGACGGCGTAGTCAGTACCTAGATGGGTGACCGTTAGTAGCATGATATGAGCGTTTCCGTGATTCAGAGGTTAAGCAGTTGGTTTTTATTATAAGATAAAGTTGTGAAGTTTAGATAGAGGCCTTCGGCGGCTTAAAAACATCCATCGGCAAGATTACGTAGCATCAACGTTGTCTTGCCAATCCCCAACCCTCACTCGGCTAACGTGGGGACGTATGGCCTTAACCTTCTCCTGAGAGAAGACCAAGCCCAGCAGTGGGACATCATGGGTTGTTGATGATGATGGATGAAAGTTCACATACTTAATCAACATTTATTAATAAAATATCGAATTCAGTCTTAATATACAATAACGGCAAATAGCAGTTATGTATGAGAAGTTAAATTATGGACTTTGTTTCTTACGCGTAACAATTTTTATTCTATCCGCAAGAACAATTTAATAACTGAAAAAAAACGTTACCTGTTTCGTCATTTTCGACGTCCATCATTATGTTTACAATCCACACAGAAACATAACATAACAGAGTAACAAGCAGTCCATCGTGTCCTACATACTTCACATACACAAACACATTGATTTATTAAAAGTAATTAGTCTTTGTAATACCAAAACCTCTTCCTTCAACAATTTGAGTCCATTTAAATCACATATTACAACACTAGTGACGTGCCCTTATATCGAATCATTTTTAAAAATGGAATATTTCACAGACATTCAAGTCACACAGTTAAAACCGTTTACCGAGCATCAAAGGCGTTGAATATCACTGACTAGGCAACACTTTATAGTTTACTGAAACTCGATATATGACTGTGAAGAATGTGGTAGCTGTCTTCACTAAACGCCTGCGCATTAATACAACACACCGGTTTTATCGTACTTTGTTATATTTGCTACACGGTTTTTTAACTCGCGAAGTTTGAAACACAATTTGATCACTTGAAAAAAATAATTGTCCAATTTTTTAGCTTTACCGACTCTAGTGATGTAACTATTATTTACTTAAATTAATTTAAAATTTGTCACTATAGTTTTCGCCCAAAATTTTGATATCATCATTGTATACATTAAGTACGTTCACAAATTAATTACAACGACCATAATATAATAATAACAAAATTCATTTTATTTAATTACTGAACCTCGGTGTGGCGGGTTCGCATGCACGGTATCGGAGGTCGACTGATAAGCGTGAGCGCAGTCGGCGACCACGCGTAAACTACGAGGGATTCCGTGTGATGATATATTACACTACTTTTATTATTACAGCATCGTGTTATACTGTAGTTAGCGAGGAGATAAAAACATTCGCGTATTTACGTCGTTTACGTCGTCATCAAGGTCGAATCAGCGTCTCTGGGTATCGATTGTGAATAGGTGATATCGAGCGATGAATCGTAATCACAACTGTAAGATTTAATAGTGTTATTGTTTGAAACTGGAGATACGTTGCCTTTGTGACGTCACGTGACGTCACTTGTTTATTTACAGTTATTGATACGTATTTACCTACTAACGTTATAAGTAACTATATTTTATTGTCGCTCAAAAGGATAGGAAAACAAATAAAGATATTAATTTAATAAAGTTTTGTTGTTAAAAATATTAATTTATTAATGTTTACTGTGCAAATTAAAATAATTCAAATTTTTTTCTCTAATGAGTCCGCATCTCCTTAATAACCGGTTTTTTTTATGCCAGCATCAGTTAGTAACCATTTAGTTTTGGAAAATCATGCCCTGAAATATATAAAGTGAAACATTATAAAGCGGATTACTGATGTTATGAGACCTTACAGTAATACTAATATAGCTTACTAGCTGACCCCGCAAACTTCGTACCGCCTAACAGTCGATTCAACGTCACTCAATTGATTTGTATTCTCGGAACCCCTCCAATAAAACTTATCAGATATTTTTTTTTTCCTAAGACTTTCCTCGCACTTTAAGGTATATTTTAAAAAAAAATTAGCGAAATCGGTCCAGCCTTTCACGCGTGATGGCGTGACCAAGCGAAATAGGGTTTCATTTATATACATATAGATATATCAGAATAAGACATGGCTACTTTTTACTGCAATAATCGAGACACGCGGGCGGAGCCGCAGGCGAAAGCTATTAAAATATATTTTTGTGACCGTTTCAGCTGAGATAGGGTGAGTAGATATACACTACGTACTATGTTTTTCCATGATCCTGCTGAATACATAATTTAATAATTAATACAATCATTTTTTATATTTTCTACATTTATCAACTAGAGTTAAGTGTACAAAAATTTGCGAATTGGAGCCTGTGAACGCGATCTTGATTTTTTCTGGCTTTTGTTCTTGGCTTTAATTCCTGTACCATTTAAATTTGGATATAAATGTAAATCGTTGTGAAGAATAGGAATCAAATACACTAAAAGGTAGCTGCCAAGTAGAGTGTAGAATTTTCAGGAATAGACGCAGAAAATGATGCAAAATGATTGGGCCTCCGGTCTCACACTCACCAACAAAATACGACAGCATTCATGCATAGGCGAGGGAAGTGCGAATTCTCCAGTCAAGCAGACTGGTGCCGGACTACCCTATGTACCTTCAGGTGTCTTCAATATAAAATTCAAATTAGGCTCAAAAAATTCATTGCGAACGTGCTTCTGAAAGCAGTAGCTATATTTTCATAAACGTGTACAAAAATGTGTAAACAACTTGAATTAAAAATGATTATTTGTTTAATAAATATTGTCTCAGTAAGATAAGTGATGTACAATTTGATTAGTATCATGATAACTGACATTTAGTTTGCTCGTGATTTTGAAATCTATACCAACTGAACTGAATTTAGTGAATCTGATGTTTGTAGAAATGACTCAAAGGTCAACTCCGGTGATTGCTATTGCATTTGTAGGAGTGATTGGCGTTGCTTGTATATCATGAACATCTATGGTAATCGTTATTGGGAAGTCAGTGCCATCAAATATATCGATAATTAGTTCAACCTTCGAATTTCAGTTCTCTCTCAGGTTTGTGGAGGTCCGATGCATCCTAAATACGGAGTCGAGACCTGGACACTTACGGTACGGTTAGTCCACAAGCTTAAAGTTGCTCAGCATACTATGGAAAGGTCTATGCTCAGAGTTTCTCTGAGGGATCGTATCAGGAATGAGGTGATCCGTCAGAGAACTAAGGTCATTAACATAGCCCACCGGATTAGCAAGCTGAAGTGGCAGTGGGCTGACCATATTAGCCTCAGAACTGATGACCGTTGGGGTAAAAGAGTTCTGGAGTGGAGACCATGTCTCGGTAAACGTAGTGTAGGACGCCCACAGGTGAGGTGAAGTAACGATCTGCGTAAGATGGCTGGCAGGAGCTAGATGCGAGAAGCCCAAAATCGATCAGACTGGTGTGCAATGGGAGAGACCTATGTCCAACAGTGGACTGCGATAGGCTGATGATGATGCTAGTTACAGATATTTAGGTAAAACCGGTTGGACTAGTAGCTGACTCCAAATAATCTTGGGCATAAAAGATGATTTGCTTGGATTGTATGATGCTAGAAAGGTTTAAAAAGAAACTATACGCAATCTATTTGTTTTAAAACTTATTTATTGTACTAAGCACTATCAACCAGACATTATTGACTAATTGTGCATACTGTGCAAAGATTGTACGAAATAATGTAAAACTTTTAAAATTTTAAGAGAAGGCAAACCTAAAATAAACCCTTTTGCTTACGTGTGGTAATCGTCTCGGGCCATTACAAATCCGCGATTTGCGGTGGGGCGGTGTGTCGGAATCAAATCGGCTGCGAATGTGATGGGAGAGGTTCAGGTACTAGCGTAAAACAAACCCTATATCAACCCGTCTGGTCAACGTGGCTTAGAAGAAGAAGACCACCCTAATGATAGCATTCTTACTGTCTTATTTCGTTGGTGAGTGTAAAACCGGAGGCACGAGAGGCCGGTAGAATGATGCAGTATGATTTTCTTCTTTTTTCCCATGGGTCACCATGCTGCTTTGCCTACCCTCACAAAAAAAACGTGGTATAGAAATGCAAAATCCTATTTTCTAAGGAGAGGCCTGTGTTCAACAGTAGAGTAGTAGTGTGATGAGACGAGACTTATTGATCAGCAGTCGCATACGCCAACCGCTTGACCAACAAGGCAGTTTGTTTGAAAAATGTTTACTAAACATCTGCTATTATTTGTAGTATAATGTTATGTGTTGTTATTGTAATGCGGCTAAACCATAACAAATAAGTTTTTTTTGCAATAAATCCGACCGAGAGTGGAAGCCCAATGATGTATAAACATCTTAACACCACCTTAGTGTGGGTTCACAATGCTGCATTGTTGCATTATGTGCATTCGCAAGAATATGGTGACCATTAATCTAGGATTCTGCTCATGCTTTCCATTAGGCAGGGTGGAAAAGTTTGGTTAAGATCCACTGATATTTTGTGCCTCAATATTGTATGGATAATTTTCAAAAACAGGTTATAGATCATCCTTCACAATAGCCTTATCAACCATTATCGTTATCAGTGCGATGACGCACGGTGACAGCAGTCAGCCCTAATTTACATTTACCTACTTAGTGTGAGCCCGGAGTTAGTACTGACATCGTCTGCTATGACAAACCGGAATATCATTTTATATAAATGAAAGTTTTAAAATGTACAAAAGTAGCTCAGACATAACATCCACTTAAAAATGTTAGATACTAAATATTATAGTCTTTGCTAGAATAGAAATTATTAAAATATCGAATATTCAAAATTTTGATGCATAAAGTTGGTACATATAATGTTGCCGTGTGGTGAAGGATTAAGAATACAGAGTGTCACCACCCCTATTCATCCCGCGGGTGTCGTAAAAGGCGACTACGGGATAAACTACGCAAGACAACATCAGTGCAAAGAGAAGGAAAACTTGAAACCAATCCTATACTAACCCGTCTGACCAGCGTGGTATAGTAGGCCAAAACCACCTTTCTAAGGATAGGCCTATGTCCAGCAGTGGACTGTTGAAGACTGTTGTTGATTGATGATGATGAATGTTTGGATGATTGCTTATATGTATATATGTATGTATGTAGTATTTTTCCCAGATGAAGAAGAAAAAGGACAAAAATTTAGTTTTGCTAACTAGATGTAGTCAGATTCTATTTGCGTAGGGACCTTACATTTTTTCAGCAACCAGTTGCATAGGGATTTTAAATTAGGAGTGCATTGAGAAGATTTAGGGTCATGTAAAGAAATGAATATTGTCAATACAGAATAATTTCTGGTCTGGCAGATGCACTGCATTGTGGATATAAAATTCAGTAACGTCATCTAAGGCAATCGTTATTGGTAAGTCGGCGCTCCCAAATATATTGGCAATTAGTTCAATTTTCGAATTTTTTTCGCCCTAAGAATTGCGGAAGTCTGATGCCAGTCGATCCGTGGAGAAACTGATATTCAAATAAAACAGGTCGAACATGTAGCCATGAAACCGGTTAAAATGGAAGTCAACCCCAAATCTTTCTGATAAGCCCTAGAAAGGAGACAAATAATATATTCCTACTAAGATATATTCAAGAACTGAACTCTATCTTCAGGTGCTGGCATAATATTATTGACTACCACAAAATAGTAATACTAAGAATGATTATAAAATTAGTAGTTTTCTACCGGTTCACCGGTTATAATCACAGCTGTGCTGGTCATTTGGTTTCTTACAAAATATGACAATAGTAACTTCGTAATCGATCTTTCTTTATTAAATATTTTTAAATATTAAAGTTACTCTGGTTCAAGACAAATAAAAAAAAGAATCATCATATAAATCATCACGGATACCCGAACGATTTTTAGTTATAAATGATGTAAAGAATTCATTCTTGTGTTATATATTACGATAAAAAAAATGGTACGCTGAAATACTCGAGTGTGGATTTCTTAATACGCTCTGATCCATTGAGGTTACATACGTCACCGAGTCAATAGCCCAGGTCTTAACGCTTACGTCACGATTTATTTTTAAAATTTGACTGAGCACACATGTTTTGAGGGTTCTGCAGTATTCTACTGTTTCTGGGTTCATTTAATTTGTAAAAAGAATACTTTGTAAATCTGTGCTGTGACAGATTAAGAGTACAGAGAGTCACCATCGTTATTATTAATGTTGGTATATATACGTAATAGCTGACTAAGGGCGCCAACTATGCAGCACTATAGTCTATAAAACTTATAACGAATCCTTATATTTTTATAAATAAATAAATTTGAAGTATCTATTTGTAATTTCAAATTAAAGCTTTTCACATAACGCTTAAAGAAATAAACCTATGCGGTACTTACATAAAAACCATTTCTAAAATTTGCAGAAAGGCAAAAAGCTGATTTTATAAAGTGTAATTTAGACTGCTTGTATTTTAGGAAAATAAATATATATTAATACAAAACTAATACCAATGATACAGGAACAGTATCCCTTTGAAGTAATTATAATACTGCGGTTAGTTTTATTAATAACATTATAGTTACAATTAAAATATTATATGAATAGGAACAAAAAAATATACCATATAATGAAAAATATTGGAAATAAGTAAACAATGTTACACTTGTAATCTGTGTAGGCATGTCTCGCATAAGAATTCAATTTGTTACTAACACAAACAAAACTATAAAAAGTTGATTGTCCGATTCAACAAAGTCTTGCAAAGCAACTACTTTTTACTTTTTCTTGTACTACATTGCATAATGTATATTTTGTATTATACTACAATAACATATCAAAACGGAGAAGCTTACAGCCAAGTTGACTTAGAAAACAATCACCAACACGGTTACTTTACCTGAACAGATGACAGTAGCATGACACCTTGGGCGTCTCGCTATTCGGAGGTCACGTTAAGCAGTCTGTCCCGGTTGTTATCATAGGTTAAGAGTTTTGGAGCTTAGTTGGAGGCCTTCGGGATTCTTAAAAACATCCAACGGCAAGAGTACTATTAGCACTTGGTTAACGTTTGAACGTAAGGCCTTAACCATCTCCTAGGAGGAGATACGATCCAAGCAGTGAGATTTGATGAACATATCAGCGAGGACAGGCCAAAACTTTTTGGTCAAATTATTTTGGTTTACGTAGGAAACTACTTTCAACCCCTAAACCTTTTATTTTAATAAATAAAGTTTCTTTTGTTTGTGGAAATAGATACATTAAAAAAAAACCTACAGTTATTGTATAGCCAGTACAAAATCACATTCATTCAATCACATCATTTTATGAATATTGGCACAATTATATGTAAACTTTCGCTTTCGCTTTCGCCCACGGCTCCGAACGCTAGTATCTCGATTATTGCAGTAAAAAGTAGCCTACGTGGTATTCTAATATATAAGCCATATTACTGTAAAGTTTAATCGAAATTCGTTCAGTAGTTTTTGCATGAAAGGGCAACAATCATATATACATACTCACAAACTTTCGCGTTTATAATATTAGTAGGATTGGCGGCACAATACTCGTGCCGTTTTCCTCTACTATTTGCACTATTTATATCATCTTACTCTTTGTACTCTATTACACATACAAGAAAAGTATAACATTATGAACATTATTTTTTTCACATTAAACGTTTTATGTTATTAACTTATTATGATATGTATAAAGTAGTTAAACGTAAAAAGCTACTGCACTTTAGTATAAACATTTTCCTACAGATCAAAAATATACAAAGTTTAAACTATTAAAAAATGTTTTCTAATATAAATTTACTAGCTGCGGCCCGCGGTGCTACCCGCGTATTTTCGGGAAACTGTAATTATGGTACGCAAGTGTGTTGCCTAGCAACCTGTGAAGTATTGACAGGAGATAAACAGTGATACATTTTGACATCTACGATTTATGTACTTTTATAATGTATAAAATATATCTCGATTATTGCAGTAAAAAGTAGCCTATGTGTTATTCTGATATATAAGCTATATTACTGTAAAGTTTCATCCAAATCCGTTCAGTAGTTTTTGCGTGAAAGAGCAACAAACATACACACAGACACACATACACACATACTCACAAACTTTCACGTTTATAATATTAGTAGGATAACATTTATCATGTTTATATTGCATATCTTAATATATATAAATCTCGTGTCACAATGTTTGTCCTCAATGGACTTCTAAACCACATAACCGATTATAATAAAATTCGCACACCATGTGCAGTTCGATCTAACTTGAGAGATAGGATAGTTTAAATCTCAAATTATAGTACCCGGTAGGTGGCGCTGCGAACAAGCTATGGGATTTCAAATTCGGGCGGTACGAAGTTCGCCGGATCAGCTAGTAATTCATAAATCTCAACTATAATTAATGATGTTTGTAACATCATTGAGTTTAACATGTTGTTAAACATATAAAATAATGCACAATATCTATCAACACCACTACACCAGGTAAATGTAAAAAGCGTCGGATATAAAAATATTCTAAACAAGTGTGAAATACCATAGCAACGTGAACCGATTGTAGTCGTGAATTAAGCTTAATCTATTCAAAGATTTGTTGAAAAATTTACGTGAATTTTTAACGTCAATACATCGTTCGTACCGATGCAAGATGTTAAGTCCAGGAAGATTTATACAATACATAATATTATGACGAACAATATTTATATATATCTTTCTTACTTTGAACAACAACAATCCATAACGTCAAACTGTTGGACCAGGGCCTCCACTCAGGAGAGGGCCATACACCTTATACACTGCAATAATTAACACTGGTAAAGAACTCAAAAATGTATGAATGCTATTTAAAGCCAGAACAAAATAGACATTTAAAATAATACAATATACAGAAATTTTAATAAAGAGAAGCAGTGGACGACAATAGGTCTTCTACACCCCATTGTGAGTGCATGCAATGCAGCATGGTCATTCTCGAAGGCCGGGGGGGAATTATGCAAGCGAGGAGACTGATTACCTGCTCCCTTAGCCAAGATACAAGTGTATAACGTCGATTTGTTTTCTACTATCGTTAAAATCTTCATACTCTTGTATTATTGGCTAATATTTTGTTTAGACTACGTGACTTAGCATTCAGATGACGTCGTTCACATACATTTACGTTTGTATCCTGTGTGACTTGGTAGGGCTCATTATATAATTGATTCTTGGACACCCGATTGTAATTTTTACATTCATCTAGCTGTGCCCCGCAGTGTTAATCGCGGTCATTATTGTAAATAGCGAGTAACGAGCGAAGCTAGTAAAAAAAATTAGTCCAAGTTACTCCTTATATCATCTGCTATCTATCAGTGAAAGTACCGTCAAAATCCGTCCTAACATTCCAGAAATTACCCAGAACAAACAGACAGACGGACAAAAAATTAAAAAATGATTTTCTATGTAAGTACCTTACTTAATTTCATATGCATTTAGTGGAACATTGTTCAATTTAAATTAAAAACAGGCACTTACATTTTATTTATTTGTATAGAAGATTCCTGTTTGTATGGGTAATAAGTGTGATATACTCATTTAAAGTTATTAAAAGGGTAACATGGATGTACATGCAAATGTGTTACGGACTACTTTAATGTAGTTGAACTAAACTTTGTGATACGTTGCTTGATAACTTGCAAGTTCTATGCGACTGCAAAATTAGATCCTTATATAGAAAGATTTTATCTTAATGTAATTTCAAAGAAAAGTGAACCTTATATAAAAGTTTTAGAACTCCTTGAAGTGTATCTTTCATGTTCTACTAAGGCAAAAGTCTCGCATGTTATTTCGATTCAAAAGAGTTTGTATATTTTACCAAGTAACATAATTAAACTTATAAATTATGCTTCATTTTAACATATTTTTATTATTTTGACTATAAGACAACAATTTCATGTACTGAGAATGAAACCTTTTTACTCCTAGTAATATTTTAAAGCTGAAAAGTTTATTTGATTGTTCAGGTTAATATCGGGTACTACAAATTCGAATCGAAAACTTGGAAATCGTCTATGTCATGGACCAAAAGCAGCCGACCATCAATAGAAATAGTACGAAAACGGGAAAAAATAATTCGAGTAACGACGAAACATAGACAAGGATACGTTGGTCGGCTAGTAATATACACTGATGTGACCAAAAACCTGTGACCATGGCCAATGAAACTTGGTCGAATTCGTAACCTTAGAGACCAACATAATTTCAGCATGGCCTGGATTGAACTATCCGGCGCAGAAGACCAATCTGTAATGGCAACATTCGTGCTGTCGTCTTTCGTTGGTGAGTGCCAGACCGGAGGCCCAATGATTTATAAGTATATCAATAGGTCGCCATAGCGTGAGTCATCATCATCATGCTGCATTGACTGCATTCACAATGCAATCTGGTTAGCACTACTTTTGGGTACTACTCATACTTTTAATCATGAGTTTCTGAGTTTCACGTTACGTAACTTTTCTACAGTTATGAAATATTTTAAAGCTCGACAATATATGTTTTTTGTTATTATTTAAATAGAGAGCAAATAACGTATCATTGTGTCCTACAAACTTTGTCAATTCTGTAGGTAGAAGATTATTTTATGTAAAAGTTTCTTAACGTAACAAATGAAGAAAAAACATGACAGTCCCAAAAGCGCCTTAGGACGGGAAAATAAATTTTGGTGTCTAACAATTTTATCCATTATGAGTACATTATAATAAATTTTTCAATGAACAGTAATGTTGCCTTTAGGCATTAAAATACTACAAGCGAATGGTAAATATAAGTATTTTGAGTTTAAAATACTACTACTAATTCATCTTTTTCTTTCCGAAGAAAATTAATAAGAAACGGTTTGATGGTTCTTGTTAAAGTTTAATGAAAAGTTTACAAGAGGCAAAATAGATAAAATATTCCCTTTTTTTAAATTATAGTACATATTTTGAAATTTAAAATCTCTAAAGTTAATTCATAAGGTAAATTTTAATAATAATCTAGATTCTCTAGAGTCTCATTTCAAGATTTATGTTTGACAAATACAGCAAATTTTATTCAAAAACGTTAGTTTTTTCATCTTTAGTTCAAAGCAAATAATTGAAAGTAATTGAAAGCTTCAGTCAATATAATCTCTGTAGCCTCTAAAATGGAAATTTAATAATACGAAATTAGTAGTTTTAAACGGCTAAATTCGATCTAAGTAATAGGTACATAAATGCTAATGAAATTAATGGATCTAGATTGCGATTGGCGCCTGATATTGCTTGTTAGCAATTAATGTACTGACACTTAGTGGCTAGAATACATATACAGTATCATAAGCAATACTCTATTGATATTGGTGACTGTATTGTTGGTCTAGTGGTTGGTTTATGCGGCTGCTGATCAAGACGTATCGGTTTTGATTCCCGATTCAGACCATATGTTAGTATGATCTGCAAATATTTGTTTCAGAGTTTGAGTGTTTTCTATGTATATTATAATGTATGTATTTACAAAAGAACCATGTTTATGTATTTATATCAGTTGTCTGGTACCCATAGTATGTTGTGTCCAACTAGGCAAATCCAACTTCGAGAAAGAGGTCAATCGACGAATCCAACTCGGCTGGGCGGCGTTCGGGAAATTACGCAGTGTCTTCTCGTCCAAAATACCACAGTCCTTAAAGACGAAGGTCTTTAACCAGTGCGTGTTACCAGTGATGACCTACGGTGCCGAGACGTGGTCTCTAACTATGGGCCTCATAAGGAAGCTCGAGGTCACACAGCGAGCTATGGAGCGGGCTATGCTTGGGGTCTCTCTACGGGATCGAATCAGAAATGAGGAGATCCGTAGACGAACTAAAGTTACCGACATAGCAGAGAGAGTCAGCAGGCTGAAGTGGCAGTGGGCAGGGCACATAGCTCGGAGAACCGCTGGCCGATGGGGCAGAAAGGTGCTTGAGTGGAGACCACGTGACGGCAAACGCAGCGTAGGAAGACCTCCCGCAAGGTGGACGGATGACCTGATTAGGATCGCAGGGACTCGTTGGATGCAGGCCGCTACCGACCGGTCGAAGTGGAAATCGATGGGGGAGGCCTACGTTCAGCAGTGGACTTCTTGCGGCTGATATGATGATGATGATGATGATGATGTTGTGTGTCTGATGTCCGAAATATTTATTTATTGTTATTACACCGAAATGATTGCAACATAGAAGAGTATATTAGATGTAGCAGATAACAGAAAATAGCAATTTTGAAATGTGCATTTAAACCATTTTAATTAGAGTCGTATAAATCATTATATAAATCATCGCAAAACGGTGATTTTGTAGCTACTTATTTTAGAATAGAATAGAATAGAATAGAATAAACGTTTATTGGTTTCAGTATTACAGATTTGTAAAACAAATACACAAAAACTATAATACCGAAAGCAAAAGGTCCAAGCGTCAGCTAATGCTTGGATATCACATGGATTACCAAGCGCTGGTTTTCAGCTTAAACCTTTAACTCCCGTTTACAAATGTAACTTATTGTAAAATATTATAATATGAAATTCTTTCATGATCATACATTACAAAAGGTATTAATAAAATGTTAATGAGAGTGTTTGCGACACACACTGAAAGTAGATTTCAGATATGGAAAGTTCATCCAACAAGTACAGACTAATGAGACTGTAAAAACGCCAAGGATAGTTTTTAAGCTTTTAAAATTTTTAAAATTATAATATAAATTAATTAGTTGCTGTATGTCTAAAGGAGTCTAGTGTTATGTTTTTGGATTTCAGTTAAAAATTGTTTACATTTATTTTTAAATACGACTGTGTTTTTTATAACTCGTAAAGGAGGTGGTATGATGTTCCAAATCTTTGATGCAGCGTATTTGAAACACCCCTTATATCCCTGTGTCCTATGTCTCGGTATAACAAGTTTCAAAATTACTTTAGACCTAGTATTTAAACGGTGCGCGTCCGCACACCAATATAGCTTATCGTATAGATACAAGGGACATTTGCTAGTGATGATCTTATGTGTGAAGCATAATAGATGTTGTAGACGTCGTGATTCCATATTTAAATGTCTCTTCTCGTTTATTATTGGAGAGATGTGTGACCATTTTGGAACTTTATAACAGAAACGTATACAAGCGTTTTGGACACGTTGAATGCATTTTTTTGTATTTTGAAGAAGTCGGGGTCCATAGACGACGTCGCAATAGTTAAAAGATGATAGAACCAACAGATCCGAAAGCAACCTCCTAACGTCCTCAGAGAGAAATTCTCGAATCCCATATAAAACTTTTAACCTATAAAAAGCATTCCTCATCAGTCCATTTATATGCTCCGCAAAACGCAGCTCTTCATCCATCACAAGTCCCAAATTCCTTGCAGTCTTAACTCTTTCAAGTGTTTCCCCATTAAACTTAAGTGATAATTGACTGCCTGCAGTCTTTATTTGATGCTTAGTACCCATCAACATCCATTTTGTTTTTGCGGCGTTAAGGACTAACGTGTTTTTCTTAGACCAATCAAGGATTCGCTCCAAGTCATTTGATATATGGCTTATGGCCTGACTGGTATCTGTTGGTCTAAATGATATATAAATTTGTGTGTCATCTGCATACAGATGTACTTTAGAATACTGTAGGATGTGAGGCAGGTCGGCTGTAAAAATTACAAAGAGCAAAGGACTTAAAATAGAGCCCTGCGGGACTCCTCTTACGGTGGGCATCATTTTCGATTTCACCTTATTGCCCTTGCCATCATCTGTAATTACCTGTTGGTATCTATTTGTAAGATAAGATCTGAACCAACAGGAGCTTTCTGAGGAGATTCCATAATGAATTAGCTTGGCAAGTAGCAGTTCTCTATTTAAGCAATCGAAGGCCCTGGAAAAGTCCAACAGCACCATAATCGAACTTTTACCAACATCTGACTCTGACAGTATATCATCTGCAATTTGAGCTAAAGCTGTTGCAGTTCCATGTCCTGAGCGAAATCCTGACTGATACGTGGGTAAGATGGAGTTGATCTCCAGGTAAGGCTTCAACTGTCTTTCGACAACTCTCTCCATAATCTTTGATATAACAGGAAGTATACTAATGGGTCTTAAATCACTTAGTTGTGTAATATTTCTTGTCTTGGGAATAGGTTTCACTAAAGCTATTTTCCATGAGTCGGGGAATACTTTCGTTTCTATTGATCTGTTAATTATACTAGTGATTACTTGCAACGTTTTAGGCAGCGTCAGACGGATCATGTCAATGTTAACCAGATCGTGTCCATAAGCCTTAGTCCTTATCATATTTATTATCTTCATAACATCCTTTTCTGAGATCTTCTTTAATTCAAAATTGTTTTCAATTACTTTAGATTTTTTGAAATGCTGTAATGTATTCCGATCTGCGTTTGTGTTGCCAGGCAAATCCAAAAAAAAATTGTTAATATCGTCGGCAATATTTAAATGATCTGGAATACAGGGCTCACATGGATCATTGAGAACAGATATACTTTTTAAATGGCGCCACATTTCTTTGGGATTTTTAGAGTTATTGTTAACATAGAACTTAAAATACGCTTTTTTCTCTTGTCTCAAACTGGACGTGACTAAATTTTTAAGTTGTTTATAGTAATTTTTGTGTGTTTCTAATCGAGTTTTGTGAAACCTGGCTAGCGCTTCATCGCGAAGGGTCATCATTATTTTAATAACGTCTGTTATCCAGGGAGTAGGTACATTATTTACCTTTATTCGCTTGTAAGGCGCGTGTATATCGAACAAGTACCTAATATATGCATCAAACATTAAAACCATTGTGTTAATATCATCTTCCTTCGAAATATTATTCCAGGGAATAATATCTAGGTCAGAGTTAAAATCATTCAGGTTTATATTTTTAAATAATCTTACAGATTTATAGCAAGGTAATGGTTTTGGCCTTCTAATGTCAAAGAGTGCAATAATCAAAGCGTGATCGCTTATGTTTTGGTTATGGTGTACACTTATATTCAAACATCGATCAGGCATATCTGTTATAACTAAGTCAATTAGAGTTTTAGAGACTTCCGTGATTCGAGTTGGTTCCTTAACCATTTGGTGGAGATCGTGTTGTCTAAGGAAAGTGTTCAGCTTTTTAGTAAAATAATTTTGTGGTTCTAGCATATTTACATTAAAATCTGAAAGTATAATTACATGTTTACAGTAAACAAAATGTTGTACAGATTCTGCCAAGTCCTCAAGGGCGCTTCCCACTGATATATTGGATTCAGATCTATAAATAGTCCCGATCGCCACTTTGTAACCCTGTAGACAGACTTCCAGCCATAGTTGTTCTAACTTTGACTCCGGGTGTGGACGCTCATACACTCTAATACCCCGTTTCACATAAAAGCCCACACCCCCGCCTCTCGCATTGCACGAGCGAGATCTGTGTTTTAGGGAATACCCAGCGATAGAGGGAGCATATTTTACAGCGTCTTCCTTAAGCCAGGTTTCGTTCAAAGCAAGAATATCAGGTTGTTGGATTTGTATTGAAGCCTGTAATTCATCCTGGCCTGTATTAAGCGATCTCACGTTGAGAAAACCTATTTTCAGGTGTGTACGTTTAACAGGTTTAGCCATAATCATATAAATAAAACATTACAATAGATCTAAAAGGTAATGTATGATCGGAATTAGTATATATATATGTTGAAAAAAAAACATGCTTATAGAAATAACAATGAGAAAAAAATAACAATAAACTACAATAAAAGTAAACAAGTATACTGCAATAAGTTACTATTAATACTGACTGACAGAGTAGTCATGTATTTTTATTAATCAGTGTGGACAAACAGTGCTTAGATTTAATTTGAACCGGTTTCTCTTGCGAATTGTTACGAATAAAAATCTTGCCGTTTAAACTCCAACACGACATGTTGTGTATCTTAGCGAATTGGCGACATTCATAATGAAGTTTTCTAACCGATGGGGTAAGATGTTCTGCCACATATATGGGGATTTTTTCTCCCGGCAAGCCAATAGAATGAGAATTCAACTTTTCAGGTACTGGTCGCTCCTTATTGTATCGCCTTATATTTGACATAAGATTGTTCTTTCGAGATACTGAGGTAAACTCAGCTACTACTGGTCGAGTCATTCCCGGTCTGCCGGGGAGGCGATATATGTCTCGTAGATTTGACTCCTGAATCTCACAATCTACCGCCCTGCCGATGCTAGATATGACAGAAACCAAATCGTCAACTTTTTCATTCTGTTTAAATGGTATATTATGTAATTCAAATGACGCTTGTCTAGATTGCAAACTCAAATCTATAATTTTCTGTTCTATTTGATTATCAAATTGCTGTCTTTCTTTTAAATTTTTCTCCATTTCACACACTTGCTTCCTTACTTCCTCACAATCTTCATTGATAAAGGCCATTGATTTTTCCAATTCAATATTTTTGTTTTGTATCTCTTTACACTGGGTTTTCAATTCAGATACATCTCTGGCTAATGACGACAACATAGCATCCTGATCCGCTTTCCAGGCCAAAAGAGTTTGTTCTTGATCGATCTTCCAGGAATTTAGCATTTGTAAAAGCTCAACTTTTAAATCATTACAAGTACATGTTTTTATAGGGGAACTATTGGGCGAGTCTGCAATACGCTGACGCTTATTTCTAATAGCGACATTACTATCAGGTTTGTTAAGACCAGTCGATGCGGCAGGGTCTGGTTCACTCTTTGAGTTAGCCTGTTTACCTCACGTACAATGGTCCACTTAAAGGACTAAGTGCGGAAACCACCCACATAACATAGAACATAGCCTGTTTAGCTGGAGCTTTGGTTGTGGGTTTCGGGGGTGTGTGAGGCATTATAATTCTTTAAGGCAATAAATTTCCTATAATTATACACAACAATAATTACATCAACAGATCCCACCTCAATTCTTAGTTTTTTCAATTATAACTTGCAGGGATAGTTTACAACGTTCGATGATTCACGTATGTAAACAAATCTCGTAGCTAAGGCGAGGCGGTCAGATGCAGCTGTCGTGTGCAGGTATAGCTATGTAGTTGTGTGCAGTCTGGCGGGCGGCGCGGCGATTAAGTTGTCGTAGACGCACAGTGCAGTGCTGTGCGTGTGTGCGTGTGCGTGGTAGCGGTCGAGTATTATAGCACTGCGTGGACGGACCTCGCCGGCGCGTTGGTAGTGCACTCGACTGCCGCGGCAAGTGTCGACGGATCGAACCCAGGTGACAGTGGGGTGATCGAGACGCCCACAATTTGCAATGTGATTAAGTATTATCTATTTGTCTCACCTGAGCCAGCCCACAGGGAGGAGTCAATCCATTAAAAGTATTTAAGAGTGACAAGGAAACGTAACTTAACTTAAAAACCAATCATAAATTAGCACAGAGTTTAAAGACACCGGAGCGCAAAAGATAACCGAACACGTCCGTACTGTTTCGTGGCACGCGGTGGAGTCCCAAGTGGAGTTTTAGGCATTACAAAAGAAGAAAGGAAAAGAAAACATATATAAAATGAATAGGAGACGGTTTCAATGTGGAATACCGCATGTTTGAGATAATCTCGTGACTTCTGAAATTACTGTGACTGGGCCTGTTATGTAACTTCTTTTAAAGTAGTTGGTGATTTTAAAATGTATCAACTACGTGGAATCCCATTGCTACATGTACTGTAATGGAATGGGAATACTACTAAGTCCTGTAATTTTTTTATTCTTTACTCAGAGTTTTTATTTGTGTAATATTAAATATTGGAAGACCATCTACTGAGCCTTTATGAGTCTATTTGAGGTGGCTAGTTCAACATATTTTATCCAGAACTTATTTACCTGAATTTCAGTATCTCCACGGAGCAACTAGCATCGAACCTTCGTAATCTACTAGTTGGGAAGATATTTGAGAGCACTGACTTCCCAATAACGATTACCATAGATAGATGTTCATTACAACCAGACCCACGGCTTATCGTGTTCTCCAAGGTACGGGTATGAAACACCGCCAAACTTCTATATCCCGGGCTGTAACTAAGAATTTCTTGTGAGAAAATCACGACATTCCCAACTCTAGGAATCGAACCCAAGATCTCTTGTTCAGCAGTTACATATGCAAATAAAAGAAGTATTGTGAGCAAAACGAATACACGATATTAATTCAAATTAATGTGAAACTTTAAGAAATAACTGAAATCAATTCACGATAAATATAATCGATTCGATGTAACAGTGTACATTAATTTTCCTATTAATAGTTATAAAGAAAATATTAAAGGTGAAAACAAAGCCAAATCTGGTAACTTCAAAACAGCGATGATTTAAAGTATATTTTGTTAACTAAAATTTAGGTTTAACGACAAAAATGCACCAAAAACACTAAATGGAAACGAAAAACACACACACACACACACATGAACTAATTCCTCTTCATTGTCTTTTTCTAGCCAGTTTGATAACACAGACACCTATTTAAATTTGCAATAAAAAATATAAACATATTACATTACTTTAATCTATGAATAGGCGTATATAATAGTATTAAACAATTATGAAAGACTCACACTGAAGACTCGTTCAGAAAATGGGAATAAACATGCCGCAGGTAAGAAAATCAGTTTTTTAATTGACTGGGTGATTCTTAATTAAACCTTTAAAGAATTTATATAAAGCAGGAGTTTGTAGCCGGTGAAGTCAATACTGCTAAGTTAATTATTTGCTTCTTTTACTTAGAATTGATTATCTCTCCTGCTATCCTTTTATTTCATTTTATTCAGATTACTTTTTTAAATTCCGTTTTGGGTCCAAAGTTTTTGCGTTTTTACTACTAAAATTCTTAATAGCAGCACGGAATATGGAATTTTGGCGGTTGTCATGCATATCTTTTTTTTTTACGCGGGGAATGCTTTTGGCACCATACCCTTCGTGGGGCAAGCGAAGGGCATGTGTGGGACTCCCGGGCAACCGGTCTACCCACTAAACCCCGCGGCGGCCTACCTCGGCAGTCGGGAGGAACACCAGGATCGCATCAGCGGCATATCTATGGTAATAGTGATTGGGAAGTTAGTTCCCTCAAATATACTAACAACTAGTTCAACTTTCGAATTCAGTTTACCCTAAGTGTGTCGAGGTCCTATGCGAGTCACTACATGTTAAAAATCTAATATCCATTCCACAATTATGTATTTATTTGTGTATGTATATATGTAATTATATCTATTTAAGTATATATAGATATTCTATGTACTATATTGTATTGTAAATTACTCATATAATATGTATTGTATATTATGTTATGTATTATGTTTATAAACTTGTATCAGTCGTGTCAGTTTGTACATAGGTAGTAAATTAATTTTAATTTTCACCAAAATGCACCTACTACCATTTTTCTCTGCATCACCCAATGGTTGACTGGTAGAGAATGCCTTAGGCATTAAGTCCGCCAATGTACCAATGTGCATGATGTATTAATAAATAAATAAATAAATATCCAGATAAAAACCGTTGAGCAGAAATACTCTTGGGAATCATAAAGGCTAGAAAGAAACATTTACCTTTTCAATAAAACTAGAGGATAAATGACCCGTGGAAAGTCCCTAACTCTACTTGTAACTTATACTTTCGACTCAAAATTCAGAAGCACGTTACCAGATTTCGGGACTTACTTAAACAGTGCGATAATATCAGTGAAGTGCCAACTATGCCAGTGATGGTAAAAATAATAAAACGATGGTTGATGATAAAAACTGCGACTAATAATTCTTCAAAACAATATTGGCCTGATACAAGCGATAGAAGTTGAAGAAACATATATACTACTTAAATATATGTATATTAAAATGTTCTTATATTTCTCCAACTTTAACTCTGGGTTTTCATTAAAAAAATAAAATCTAGTAGCAGCCCAGAGTATGACGGTTTGGCGATTTATCACGTCTGTGTCTCGGAGAGCACATTAAGCCGTCGGTCGCAGTTGTCATGAACATTTATAGCAATCGTTATTGGGGAGTCATTCGAGTCACTGCCTTCAAATGTACTGATAACTTTTTTTTATTTCTGGATACTCCTACGGACCGTCAACCCACCGGGGTTTGCAATGGGGCGGTGTCAGTCGGAAGAAAAGGGTCCCGTGCTACCACCCTGCCCACTCGATGATGAGCAGCTGAAGAGCCTCCAAGACGGCAAAGCCAGCACGTAGAATCAACAGACGGAATAACTAACGCGCCATCTTGGCTCGACGAGCAGCTTCATGCATCTCGCGTATGTCTTCGGGTGGAGGTCGAAAGCCGCTCTCCGCACGGGAGTCGGCCGTAAGCCGATAAGCTTCAGCGAGCACTTCCACCTCCAAATTCCACGGGTGTAAATGTACTGACAACTATTTCAAACATCTAATTTCAGTTAGCCCTCTGGGTTGCGGAAGCCCATTGCTAGTCGCTCTGTGTAAAACTGATATGCCTATAAAAATTTTGGGAATATAGGCTAAGAAGATGATTACTTAAATATAATATTTACTTTTAGATACATGGCGGTACTACTTTCTCTTATAACTTGCAACTTGCAAGTATATAATGAAATTATTCAATTATTAATTTGATTAACACTTACTCAGATTGACCGTTTAGTCACAAATTAGTAAACCTTGAGGAGCAAGTAATGAAGAAAATATTATTTATTAACGTAAGTAAACAAATGGCTATATGCGATTTAGATTCTAATTCTACATATAAAGTAAAAATATAAATAACGTATTTTTTATTCAAGATACATGGAACAGATTTTATATAAAGTAGGCCCTTCTCAGGCCCTTTTCCAAAATGTCATTCTTATGGAGAAGAACCCGCAAGGAACTCCAAAAGTTTTTCATTTTTCAAAAATATATTTAAAATATTATATACATTATTATTTAATTTGATCTGATTCTGAATCCTTTCACAATAGAAAAATATTTTTCTTTCCTCTAATCGCCTACAATCGCTACTTATTTTACTAATCGAAAAATAACTTGTGCGTGATTAAATATATTATGAGTTATTAAATAAAGAGTTTCGTGCGTTTATGATATAACATTTTTTGCAAATGATGGTAAACAAATGAAACACAAATCAAAATCAATCAACAAACCATAATGTCTCACTGTTGGGCTAGGGTCTCCTTTCAGGAGAGGGTTTAGGCCACAGTCCCCACACTGGCCGAGTGTGGGTTGGGGACTGGCAAGACACGTTGTGGCTACATAATCGACGTTTTCAAACCGACAAAAGGTCTCCAACTAAGCTTCACGACTGTTATCTTATGATAAACAACCGGGAACAACTGCTTAACGTGACCTCCGAACCGCGGAAACGCTCATAACATATCATTACACAACTGGTCATCATCTAGGTCTGACCGCGCTGCCGTTGCTTACCCTAGGTGATTATTTCCAATTACCTAATGAGCGCTTCAATAAAACAAAACTTGCCTACTAATTGATTTTTCTCAATTTACAGTTATTCATCTTATGTGTTCTACAAGTAGGAAAAGTATGTAGTCAAAAATCCATTTTTGTACTAGCTAACAAAAGGAACTCTCAACATAGCGGACCCCACACCCAAATAGTAATTAATCCAATAAACCAAGATACCGTGCATTATAACTTTGTTTTTCAACATTCATTCGAAAATTTGGACTCGACCCGACTCGACTCGACTAATGAATATCACAAGCGGGCCAAGGGATGGCAGTCAAGTCTGAGGCATTCAAAAGAGAGGTGTGAACATCACAAAGGTTCTTGCGCCAAGCTATACAAGCATCGCAGCAAGTTAGACGAATATAACAATATAGGGAAGCAAATGCTGAAGTTCAGTAAACCAGGATGCGGACGAAGACATTGTTAAACTAGTAGATAATTGTAAATAAACGTTGAGTCTTGACATGTTTTAGTATTATTCGATAACTTTACATGAGTCCCTCCCCTTATGTGCTGTGTTAATTCACAAAATCCGAAATTTCTTTGGCATACACACATATATACTTCTGCAAATATTTTTAGGCCATTAAACTAATTGAATTGAAGTTTGTTGAAATAATAATGAAATTATGACTGTCCTTGTAGTGACGGATTAAGAATATACCATCACCATGCCCATTACATAGTCATCATTAGAGGTGACTAAACTAACTTTTTTTTTTTGGAATTTAATGACCTGGTAACTAAGACCTTTAAGTCAAGTCTTATTTTATTTATACAAACATAGCACTGTCACTTTGCTTCATTTTTAAATTGTTTTGATAGTATTTTTTATATATTTATATATAGGTTTGTAAGTGTTTTGTCTTTTAATAACTGTTCTAGTGGCGGCGGGCGGGATGAAGAATCACACTTAATTTTCACATCATCGAGTTCACTAGCCAACACTAATCAGCGTTGATGTCCATTGCAGTGACTATTTTCTTTCTCAATTACAGCATTGGAGAGGCATAGTTTTATCACACATTTCATATTGTATCAGCAAACATGTAAAGCATTGGCGCTTTTGCGGCCATTATACAAGTCAAACGTTTCACAGTTTTCCCGCGGTAACGAAATTTATTTTCAAAATGATGGTTTAACTTGTGAGACATTCATGTTATTACTTAAATACGCTTTATTTTATTTATGCTAAACACTTAAATTACTAATCTCTTCGTAAATTTAGACAAAAATCAACAAAATAACCTTTCTAACTTCTATCGAAAAAAATGCCCATTACATAGTCATCATTAGAGGTGACTAAAGGAGCCAACTACACAGTACAACAATGTAGCCAGTGGTGTGGGTCACTATACTGCGTTTGCAAAAAATGTGGTGACTACTCTAGGATACTGCTGATGATTTCCATCAGGTAGACTAGAGTCATTCTGACCGGGTTACATAAAAAAAAAACTGTGTATACATCAGGTTTTTAATAAGAAATGATAATAATTTATGCCGTAATTGTGCTTAACATCCCGAACTAATAGATAGTTACCGAAATAAAATTATTGCGAAAAGCAATTCTGTGATCTTTCTGCGATAAGTATAGTTAAATATATAGTTAGATAGTTCTTCTTTTTAAACATTACAGATATGAAATTTATGCTAAAAGATGATTACAAAATTATGAGTTTTATATGTGTGAAATAAGTTTGAGCAAGAAGATTTTCTGCAAAATGGAGTTCATGTAATTTGCATAAGTCTACAAAAGGTAGGAAAAAAATTGTTATTATTATGTTTCTTTGTTGTTAATTAATAAAGTGCTTCAAATGTTTGAAATAAGTTTACGTTGGTTGGTTGGTTCACTCCATATTATACTGGTATGGTCAATACCTCGTTTCTTAGCCTATGTCCAGAAGCGAACAATTAAAAAGGTTTTGTTTTTTTATTGAACGCCTGCCAAGGTGACTCCACTCTGCCTCATGGAAAGCGTGAATAAAATTCAAAAGTGGGGCACCATACTCGCCGTCAATGCGGACAGTATGGCGACTCACAATATGGTGTCCTAATGAGATGCGTTTTCACCCTTAAAGAACCTGGGATCATAGTAGGAAGGAAACACATGAGCTGGCAGTAAGTTTCAATTTTTAACTGCTCGGTACACGAAGGAAGAGTCGAATCGAACCACAGTTGAAGTGATGTGGTATAATGTATCAAGTATAAAACTTACCAGATATCCTCTTTATATGGAGCTGCGTTGCGAAGTTATTTCCCATCTGCGAGACATAGCTATCTTTCTTACTCGAGAGCTGAATACTGAACCCATCAGATTCCACAGAGGCTCTCGGGGCTTTGGCTGCTGGGATAGCTTTGTTGCAGACTGGAGTCGGAGCAACCTTACCCAAGGCAGCTTCTTGAGAGCCGGTGCTGTCACGGCGACGGCTTTTGTGGTCAAGTAGCATGCTCGGGGTGCAACCCATGTTGGCACTACACTTTGGCACTAACACGATCACTGAACCATAACGGCATTATTTACTCTGAAACAATTAAAGAGAAATAACGTTAGTTATACGCCACAATTGTATTTTATATAGGTACATATTATATTTTCTGCTTAGTTTGGGACTAGATGATTTTGTGTGTAAGTTGTCCGAAATATTTATTTATATATATATATATAGCTTATCAAAGTGTCTCTACCCCGCCTGATGGAAAGCATGGGTAGAATCCAAGAATGGGGGTCACAACAATTGCTGCGAATGCAGACAACAAAGTATGGCGAGCAACAGTATTTCGGCTTAGTGAATTTTTTTTTCCCACCATGTTTAAATTTAAATTTATCTATCTTTACACCGCGGCTCCGCCCGCGTTTGCGTCCGTTATAATAAAAATAGCCTATATATAGGCTCTTGACTATTTGTGTGTACTCTTGATATAATGTATATACCTTGTAATATTATGTCATCTGGAGAAATAAATATTACCTTCATTAAAATCGGTGCAAACCTAAAGGTTCACACAGTAGTGCCTAAACTGCCTAAAGGAACTACGGTGTAATATACATACATACTGTTAAATACATAATATAATTACCCGGCAAATGATTACCGAGATAACAAACACACGCGGTCGATGTCGCGGGCAAGAAAGAGTTCCAAACCTAAGAAACTGTGACATAAAAATTTAATGTGACGTTTATTTAGCTATAAATAAATCACAGACAAAGGTTTTCGCATTTTGGCATTTCTTTTCCCCATTTCCTTTTGCGTTCCCCGCCAAAACGCGCCAAATTGTGTTTATATCCATTCATAGTTTATGTGTCTGTCGTACACGAATAGATTGTTACTGCCCTTGTTAACAGATGGAAATAGACGTAAGATATAATTTAAGAGCTAAGTTACTGTGTCAAACCTGTAATTAAATATCATAAGTGCAGTAAGACTTTATATGATATGGAAGTTTAGTGAAGATTTCTTGCTAGAACTAGGAATATCTCATCTATCATCTTATTTAATTTAAATTGTCGTGTAATGAGCTTAAATTTAGTATAACACCTTTTTCCGATCTATTGGTAGTGGATAAACGGCCTCGTTGGTCTAGGTAGCGTATGCGACTGCTAAACAAGAGGTCTCTGGTTCAAATCCCGAGTCGGGCCTAAAAGTGTTTTTGGGTTTTTCTTAGGAAATTCTTAATAGCAGCCCGGAGTTTAAAAGTTTGGCGGTGATTCACGCCCGTTCCTCGGAGAGCACGGTTGTCATGAACATCTATGGCAATCGATAATGGGAAGTCAATGCCCTCAAATTTACAGACAACTAGTTCAACCTTCGAACTTCAGTTCTCCCTTAGTGTTCCGGAGGTCCGATGCCAGTCGCTCCGTGGAAAAACTGATATCCAGGCAAAACCAGTTGAACTAGTAGCCGATCCCAAATAATATTGGAAATAAGGCTAAGAAGAAGAAGACCTTTTTCGGATCTATTAGGTAGATATTTAAATGACACGACACAGCTTAACAAACCCTAAATACTTGTTTCAGAGAAATCTTGTTTCTATTTGCAAAGTAAAACCTGTTGAATATAAAACGCAACTCTGAAATCATTGTACTAGAAAATTGATAAAATTTCGTTTATTTAACAATTTCATTTGTTCTTTCGTAAATTAGAGACATTGTCCATCTATAAATTGGTTGTCCTTTTCATTTTTAGGGTTCCGAAGTTCATCACTTGGAACTCTTATAGTTTCGTCATGTTCGTCCGTCCGTCCGTCTTCGACTTACCTTCGGTACTAACGGTTAGTGCTAGAAAGATGAAACTGTACAAAGTACTAGAATAAATTTATGAAAAATATTTTTATTTGAGGTACCTCCCAGACACCTCCCTTAAGTGGGGATGAATTTTTTCTCGCTGCGACCCCATAGTGTTGGATGTTATTAGATAGGTCTTCTAAAAACATTTAGAGGTTGCTACGACGATTTTTTGATTTAAACATCCGTTTGCAAGCTATTCTACTTTAAAGGGTAAAAAATAGGGCGTTCTCACCCTCTTTAAAAGCTAAATGCTAATTCGAAATCAGGAAAAATTCATGATGAAAACTTCATACAAAATTATCGCATTAATAGGTAAACATAATAATTTATCTATTTGATACGATTTTAAATCCACGTACCATTATGGGTGCCTGAAGAACCTTATTCTATGCGTGGCCTGACACGCACTTGGCCGAGTTTTATTATATTGAGACCAAATAGGATATTATTGTGGATTTGCTTAAGAAACAAAAAACACAAAAAACTTAATCTTCCGTTACTTTCGCAACCTAATTTACCTACAGCGATATAATTGCCCAAGGCTTTATTATGTTCGATATTATACGACACACGTCAAGACAAAAGATAAATAAAAGTTCCCACTAGACGATAATAGAAAAAAATACAGCCAGTTTCTAATGTTTAAGAAAAGTCTCCAATATAAGTCCATAAGATACTTAGAGAGAACAAAATTAAAAACTAACTTGAAGCAGAACGATGGCGAAACTTTGGCTACGTTTACTAAAGTTTTACTGTTAGGAATACTGTTTACTGAAACAAAATTATATACTATTTTGGATATTTTTTATAATAGGAACTTATTAGGTAAGTGATTTTAAATGATAAATATGCATTATTTTAGAAGATATTCATTTTCTGAGGTATTCTCAAAAAATACTTTCGGGTCAATAATATCTCGGTGGAAAGTTTTCAGACTAATTTAACTGTAAAATTAAATGATCTGTGTAAGGGTCTTATTCTTAGGAGATGTAAATTCTGGTGATATGAGTTTTGTGAGTGACATATTTGGAAGGCAGGAAGCATAAATGTCGTATCTCGACTTTTCGTTTAGTTTTGATAAGAAAAAAACGTAGCACATTACGCGAGGTTCAGATGAATATGAATACGAGTTATGAATTTTTAAAATGGTTTTTTTTGGCCCTGGTGCAAACTAGGATATTTCGAGAAACGACAGTTTTGTTTTCTACCGTCGATAGATTAGAAAATCTTTGAATGTATAAAAGTGACAAAAGACATAAAATTTCAATCTGCAAAAAAGTTTAACAAACATGTATCTTAACATCTTTTTTAGGGTTCCGTAGTTCATGACTCGGAACCCTTATAGATTCGTCATATCCGTCTGTACGGCCGTTCGTCCATCCGTCTGTCCTCGACCTACCGCCCAAACGGTTGGAGCTAGAAAGTTGAAACTGCACGAATATGTGTTGTGATTAGGTCGACAAAGTGCTACAATAAAATTATGAAAAATATTTTTATTTGGGGTACCTCCCCTACACGTAAAGTGAAGTTTTTTTTTTATCGTGTTGGGTATAATTAGATAGGTCATTAAAAAAAAGTTGTGAGGTTGCGAAGATCATTTTTCGATTTAGGTATCCGTTTGCGAGTTATTCAACTTTAAAGCGCATTTTTTTGCAAAAACAGGGCGTCCACCCCCCCTCTAAAAGCTAAACGGCTGACTAAAAAACCTAAAAAAATTAATGATAGTAGTCCATATTATTGAACTTTACAGTAAAACTATAGCGGCTTAGATAACTTTTGTATTTCAGGAGTTATAGTGGACTAATTTGTAAAATGAAGTCAATTGAAAAACTTCGTACAAAAATAAAAAGTAAAAATAACAATTATATTGGATACGGCTACGGAACCCTTATTTGCGTGGCCTGACACGCACTTGACCATTTTTTATTAATAGCCTACCAAAGTGACTATACCCTGCCTGATGGAAAGCATGAGTAGAATCCTACAGTGAGGGTCACTACGCTTAATGCAAAACAATGAAGTATGGCGACCCCCGCTATGGTATCCATTCAAAGGAGGGAAGGACACTCGTGATTTGATGGTGAGTTACAGTTTTTAATTGCTCGGCACAGAAAGGAAGAGCTGAACCGTTTAGCTCTAGTGCGTATTTCTACCAGTCTGAAGTTGTGACTTCTAAAGCCAGCTTATATTGGATAAAGTAATTTAGAGTTCAGTTGTGGTAGTAGCGAAAGTGAAAATAATTCTAATTAACTTTATTTACTTCTTCGAAACGGACGCAAAAACTTGACCGTATTAAAATATAGCCGTTTACCGTTAATAAAATCTATGAATTTGATCCGTTTTTGTATAATGGGCCCCTCAGGAAGTTACGCCATCCTAATATTTGAATTTAATCTACCTTTTTTTTGATGAAAAAGAATAAATTAACGACTGTAAAAATCTTGAGTTAGATTTTTACGTAAGATTAAATAAGTACGTACTATGTGATTATATAGGTAGTATAAATAAATGAAAAACATTACGAATGTAATTTAATGGATATAAGATTGCTTTTAGGATGCCACTAAATGCTTTTTTTCTTCAGTTCGATTTCTTACATCATTTATTTACTTGGATGACTACTTATTTTTCTTGAATTTTATGTTTCTTCGGACTTTTATAGTGTACTTAGTTTCTTCTCCTCAGTTTCTTATTTTCTTAATTTAAAAGCTCAAGTTGATATTGTATTATTTTAGTAAATACAACTGTGTTATGTAAAACGTATTACTCTGTTAGTCTATACACTTATAATTGCATTATTAGATACAATAATATTCAAGAGTTTCTATTGATTAATTAGTTAAACACGCTAATCGCAATTAGTACTAAATCGTGATACTTTTAGACTTAGTTATGCATGTTATAAAACATATGTATCATCACACTACGACCAAAAAGAGCGGAGTATCAATGAACATTTTTGTAAAGAACGGGGAAAAATTATTATTTCAAGAAGTTCCATTGAGTGTGCTGCGTGAATGGTTAACATTTCACAAAAACTATAAAATATAAAATAATAATTCTCGTTCAAAAGTTCTAAAAAAATAGAATAGAATAGAATAGAATAGAAACTCTTTATTTGCACACTTTGTTACAGAGTTATTAATATATTAAATAACATATATATGTAGTGTACAAAGGGCGGCCTTATTGCCATAGGCAATTTCTTCCAGGCAACCTTAGGATGGATCAATATGTATTGGAGAGACGGTGGTAGTCGACTGTGCATTAAGTTCTGTTGTAAATAAAAATATATATCCATCAATAAACAAACCTACATGCATACATACATACACAATACTTAGACATACATATATATATATATATATACATACATACATATACACACATACATACCCATAAACATACATATATACATACATACATACATATATATAAATAATTAATTAAATAAAATTCTAGAAACAAAACCATATATGACATATCCTTGATCGTGATTACCTGAGTTATGAGTGAGTTATAAAAAGTCGGTGACAGCATAATATATCTTTAAATATTGGCTAAAATTAACATTTATAAATGTTAATTTACATTATGTACGCTTCAAAAGTTCCGCACCAAGTAACCAAATTTAATTTTTTTATCTGTTCTTAATTTCCGTTTAGTTCTTCATTTCTTATCAATGTTACTAATATATGTCAAGCAAGTCAGGGTTCAATTAGTTCTTTCTAAATATATATTCAGGGCGACGGTAAAGCGAAATGAGCCAGAGCAACCTTTTGACTTATTGATTGATGGAGGCAACATGCCCGTAAAATACCGCCTTGGGTTTATCGGCCCAACTTGCAGCATCTAAAATACACGAAGAAAGGAAGGAATTGGGGGAAAATTGTCGGAATCTTTCATTACTGGAAGATTTTCGGTAATGGCAGACTGTTTTTATGACAATACTGTTGAAAGTAATTTGGGACTTCATGCCGGCAATATTAAATTTGATACCTAACTTTCTAGGAATTGAGTTCATTTGGAGTTTTATTCCACTGTTTTTAACGCCATGATGCGAAACGTCCAGATAATTTTAAGTTAACCAATTCACATATATAAAAATTAGGTGACTGTTTGTTAATTCATTTTGTGTAGATTGTGTGTTAAGAAATGTTTGCACTAAATGGACATCTATAGCCGGTTCCAAAAATAACGGGTCAGTCACATAAACCAATAACGGGTCAGTCACATAAACCCGAATATCTCCCGAACTACGTATGCCATCCTAATGAAACGAAGACTGTTCAATTGAGAATTTAATTATACAGATAAAAAATAAAATAAAACTTAGTTACACCCACAATATTAATCTTAAATTAAAAAAAAACTAAAGTAGTCATATTTTTCTTAAGATTACATTTTTTTTATGATTGTTTTTTTGCTGTTTTTCATCACTTTCTTCATTTAATACTTTGTATTGCCTCCACGTGATGAAGCCTCCAGTGATGAAAAACAGCAAAAAAACAATCATAAAAAAAATGTAATCTTAAGAAAAATATGACTACTTTAGTTTTTTTTTAATTTAAGATTAATATTGTGGGTGTAACTAAGTTTTATTTTATTTTTTATCTGTATAATTAAATTCTCAATTGAACAGTCTTCGTTTCATTAGGATGGCATACGTAGTTCGGGAGATATTCGGGTTTATGTGACTGACCCGTTATTTTTGGAACCGAGTGTAGGTATCAATATACTGGTTTTGTAAATAAGCCGGCTCATACGTACCGGAGTTGAACTTGTGCAGAGAAAATATAAACCAAAAGCACCACTACTATTGTGGGTATATTGGGGGTGCACGAGAGGAGCGTCCCCGAGCGACGAAAAAAGAGAACAAGAGTCCCGACATCCGGCGCACTCCGGACACCTAACACTCGTGCAGGATCACCTCTATTCTGAGGTGATCCACCGTATACTCATATTTGCTTCACCATACTGCCTACCTGCCTGCATTGAGTATGGTGTATAGTATAGTGAGTATGGCGACCCCCAATTTTAGGTTCTACTCATGCTTTCCATCAGGTATAGAGTAGGGTCACCTAGCATTAAATAAAAAAGAAGCCTAAGTTAAGTAGTAGACTATTAAAGTCTGTTGAAAATTATGAAAATTATTAATAATTTATCATACTACTAATATTTTATTCATATAACAGTGCCCCTTATATTTTTTTATAAAATGTTATAAAGAAAAAAGTAGTATTATTTGGAGCTGTTAACTATCGAATATTTATTTATTTATTTTAACTTCCTTTAAACATATTGCACAAGGCGGATTTAATGCCACAGGCATTTTCTTCCAATCAAACCTTTGGGTGATGCAAAATTGTGTAAGGCAGGTGTGTTATATATGAGAAGTAATATGACAGATTAAAAAAAAGTAAAGTAAATTTTACAAAACAGAGAGTTCCAAGAATGTATACACATCATCATCATCATCATCATCATCAACAGCCTTGAACAGTCCACTGCTGGACATAGGCCTCTCCTTAGAAAGGAGGTTTTGATAAATACATTTATATACATACACATATCTACATACACACATGTACATATAAATACATACTAGGTACACTGATACAATAATTATAAATATCTCAATAGAATATACACATGCATGATATAACAAAACATATTTATGTTATTATTCTGATGACTACGTCAACGACTCCATAAAGAGCTTACGTACTCTAAACTTATTATAATATTTTACGGTATAAAAACCGGTATAATACGGTCTCTGTAGATAAAGTCTAGGACTAATAAGATCTTCATAACAACAACAAGAAAACAAGAATGGTTTTGATACAAAGAGCGATATATTCAAGAGTCCAGACTACATTTGGGTGTAAGGGCTAATGATATATCGTGGGTGGTTCTGTGTTCAGATTTCCGAGAAAACCGTTGGTGTACTTGTTAACGCAATTAGTTCAAGGGCGAAATAGTCAGACAGACCCAATTATCTCTATTTATAGAAAAGCTAGCTTATGAGTCAAATAGGTATAAAATATAATTGTAACCAATTAAAGATTTAGTTATTTTCTATTTTTGTCATCTTTAAACTCCATTCTTAGAAAAAGGGTTTGAAATAAGTTACTTTTGAAAGCAATGTTCTAGTATAAATAAGACGAACACCTTTAAAATTGTATATCCAAGCTTTATGAAGACATGTCAATGTTGAAATATAAAGGTGGCACACAGATTGCAGAGTTTTCAAGATAGTACTAATTGATTTCAGCATTAATTTGCCGGCTCAAACAGGACAGTAGGTACTGTCCGCACACAGAAGACCATTATAAAGTGACAGCAAATGACGTTGGTGAGTGTGCGACCGGAGGGCTAATGGTTTAGAAACATTTTAGTAGGTCGCCATAGTGTGGGTCACAATGGTGCATTGTCTGCACTCACAATCAGGATGATTACCCTACTCCAGTATTCCACTCATGTTTTCCATCAGGTTAAGTAGCTTATATTAAAAGAAAGATATCTATATACTTAGTTACTATTAAGTAAATAAAATTCAGTTCAGAAGTCATAAATAATACTCTATGTACGTAGTTGCGCCTACAACAGGTGTGTCAGCAAATATGAACTTAGCGTACGCAGTAAATTAGACGCTTATAGTACATATTCGGAAAATTCCACTCTTAGCATCTTTTAGTTTATATCAAGCATTCTAGAATAAAGATATGCATTTGAAAATGTGAGTTAAGAACGTTTTATGAAAGGTTCCGTTTGTAGGGTCATGCTGAAGAACATAATACATTAAATTATAAAAGGTTGGATAAAAGTAGCATAATTTTTTTTTAGCGTGTGGAAAGTTCTACGGGGGTCATTCTACCAGGGTTTGCGACGGGGTGGTGTATCGGAATCGGACCGACTGAAACAACACGGTGTGCTACGGTGTGACCCCTCCTATATAAGGTGCCTCTGAACACAATATAGGAGGGGTCACAGGCTCACAGCGGTCTGGGATCTGCTGTTAAATACGCACAGATCTATCTGAGGCGCTCAACGATTTAATTATTTGATAAAAAGTTTGATATCTCAACAGTTAAAACAAGTATAAATTAAATTAAATTAAATATTGTCCTCATTGAAACTAGTATAAATTATTACACTGTAAAATAATTATTCAATTCTAACCACTCCTGACTTAACAAATAAACAAACTCTTCAGCATAATAGTATTGTGACTTTTGCATAAATTGCCCTTTCTAACTCTGTTTATAACTAACTACTAGTGGTCGCGAAGTAATCGAAAAAATAATAATCATTAATTTAAATTATAATTGGAAACATAATTAAAGCTCTATCGTCAAAGACTTTAACTTCTATAATCACCGATTTCGCCAAGGCTATGGCTACAATGTCAATTTGTCAAGAGAGTATGTATGCGTGTGTGTGTTAGATGCATGGTAGTGTTTGTGTCGTTTTATTGATTGATTGCTATGTAAATTTTAAAATATAACCGACATTCCTCATCCACATAAACTATAAGGGTGCAAAATTCATACTCCTCCGTCCACGCAATTTTCGTAAAAGAGGTAGAAGGTTTTTGCTTCACGTGTAAATATAAAGATTCCATTCACCGCACACAGTCCGCAGCTTTTTAATTAATAAAGTTATTTATCCACCACTTAACTGTATACACATACCTAAAAACAAATTGTACTTCCTTCCCCAATACGGCCAATTAGAGGGTCTAATTAAAACATGTTTCGTGAAACCAAGTTTCCCTTAAGAACGAGTTACAAGGAACGAATAATGAAATTCCACGTGGTTGAATATGACACGACGCTAGAGAGTTGAGGGGAAAATTAGAACAATATATGAGATTGTGTTGTACAGCGGTACTTATTCGCGATAAAATGATTTAAAGGGTTACAATACCTTCTATGTTCCGACGTCTCGAACGGTATATACCGTTCGTGGTCACAGATGGATATATAACCGGTTATACCGCTCGTGTAAAAGTCGCGATAGTCTAAAGTGCATGAGATTTTATTCCATCATAATATTCCATTTAGTTACTAGTATAGTAGTGAAACAAAAAAAAAAAAATAGGTAGTAGAGCCACGCTGATTTCAGCACGAATGGGCCGGCTTCACCGGGGAAGTACTACCCTCACATAGAATATCATCCTAATAATGACAATATTTCATTGGTGAGTGTGAGACCGGAGGCCCAATCATTCTGCATCATTCTAGCATTCTACCGGCCTCCGGAGGGCGGTAGAATGATGCAGAATTATCTGACCATCGGTCCCGGTTGTCATGAACATCTATAGCAATCGTTATTGGGAAGTCAGTGCCCTCAAATATACTGACAACTAGTTCAATCTTCGAATTTCAGTTTTCCCTTAGGGTTGCGGAGGTCCGATGCCAGTCGCTCCGTGGAAAAACTGAAATGTAGGTAAACCGACCCCAAATAAACTTGGGAATAAAGGCTAGGAAGATGATGATAACCTGATTGCATTGCTTGAAAGCATGTTTTATTAAAATAAATAAATGATTTTTGTTGAGAAAAAACACTGAAAAACGGTTAGTAAAATTTGTATCTACCTATTTTAAAGAATAAAAATACCTTTACGATGGTTACAAATGAAAGTATTGAATATTTACGGGACCAAAACATGTTTAGAAGTAAACAGCGCAAGGTCTATTGAGTGTTATAAAGTCAAATTAAACTGTACTAATGGATATTCACAAAATTAAAGACTTGCCTCGTCTGCATAGATAAAACAAAGAAATATGAAAATGCATTTTTTTCATGCAGGCTTACATAAACGAGTTAATGTCAAGAACAGCTTGTTCTAATATAGAAAGATAGAATTCCAAAGCTCATTTATATAAGTACTCAATTAGATAAACGTACTTGTCGAAGTTAATTATGTGTAGACACACTCGCTCCTAAAGGTATAATAAAAAGAAAGATCCAGCTGTTATGCCGCCATTGTAGTAAGCTGTAAAACACAATTAAGACGATAAGTCCTCCATTAGCTGAGATCTATTAGCCCATTTGTGGTGAAAAGGTTGGAAATGCGTCGGTTAATAAACACGTGAGTGGTTTATCTCTAAAGAGGTAACTTGTACTTGTAAAAGCGCATTGTCACGACGCCAACGACATTAGGTGAGATAGGGGTTTTAGAATAGAATATACTTTATTGTACACCAATTAAATTGTTACAGATGAATAATTACATATAGTATAATATACATGTACAATGGGCGGTCTTATTGCTAAACGCAATCTCTACCAGGCAACCTATGATTTTATTTGAATGTTTAGTTAACATAGTAAAATACTCTTACTGATTATTTTTAAATAATGTATAGTCTGGTTAACCATTCTAAATGTTTACCCCATTATTTATTGAGGACCCTCTCTAGACATGCATGAATATAGGTACCTACTTAAAATCGCTACATTATGTATAAAGCCTATAAAAGTACACTAAATAGGCTAATTTTGCAATAACATTAAAAAAGGTTAAATCGCCATCCTCCCTAGTAGCAGATATCTTACAAAACAGATGAGTCACTGAGCCTGGTACCTATATATATAGGCCTATTTTCGTAATAACATAATGCAGGTTACGAAAATCAAACTGGGATTACTATTATTCAGTAAAATTATTATAAAGCGTGTGAAGGAACAGAAATAGTGTTCCTCCATCATAAAGGGAGGATCTTCCTAGGCGAGGACCATGCCTGGTGGGCCACTGCCCAACGCTTGATGTTGGAATGTTGTATATATGCTAACCGGTGCGAGAATTTGTTTTCTTTCGTGACTCAGTATTTCTTCATTAGATGGGGCTCTTGTAGGTATTCCACTTTGCGCTGTATGTGGAAGTCGCCACAAGCGCAATTAGATACTGCAATAAGTCAACAATATTTTTTTCTCTCAATTTAAATGTTGCTTTTCGGAAATATATCTTATATATACAGTGTGCATAAGCTCCTTTTTAGTGTCTTGAAAACCAGGCTATAGCACTCAGAAGTTACATAACCACTGTAAAGGGAAAAATAATCAGATAAGGAGTTTTAAAGACCACTTCTACAATCAAACATTACAAGTCTACATCATTTAACATAATAAATATGAATCCAAATTTTGTAGAAATACAAAAAAATATAGACGAAATGTTGCAAATGCTACTACTGTACCTAGTCGTACATGGTGAATTATGAATATACCAAAAAATATTTTACGACAATTCGGAGTCAATTTTGGAGTCCTGAACGAGAATCAGTTTGGAAATTATATCCTCAGACGCTTGAAGTGAGATAATGATAAACACTTATTTCATAAATTCACACGTCTTCCATATCGCAGTCTGAGCTCAAGTTAGATAAGGCCTGTGCTATAGACTACTAATAAACTAAAATAAGTATATATTTCTAAATACATACATTATTTACAGAGATTTTTCAAAAAATTGTTTGGTATAGATGGGAGTAGAACCCGAGGGCTCTGGATTAGCTGTCATGATCACTAACCATTGGATCATCATGTCAGTTTATGTTGAATTTTTAATTACTAAAAAAGTTTTAAGGGTAACAAATATGTTTTAATGACCACCCCTAAACTCGTCCTCGTATCAGATTCCAGTTTATAAAACGTTTTATATCAAGACCCTTGTTATATTTTCAAGATCTCAAATTTCATTTTAATTAAATCTGTTGTGAGTTATAAGATAGCTGAGGTTCAGACTTGAGACAGATAAGTTATCTGAACTAAGTTTCATTTATAATGTACCCATTCTTATTTAATTACAAGTGTCACAACTGTGAGAGTGTTTAAATTAATAATTTTAGGTTTCTAAAACAGACATAATTTTGTATGTCGACAACAAGCAAAAGCTCTTTATAAACTTTACATAGAGTATTTTGATCTAGAAAATAATTCAAAACAACACAACTCCAAGTGAAATATCATTAATCCCAAAAAAATAACGTCCCATTATAAAAATATGATTAGTAAAAATGTAACGGCCTTATCTATATTGGCCTTTATAATACAATAAAAAAAATGTTACGCTCTATTTATTAACTTTCATCAAAGATGAAGTTCTCAAAGAATTGGTCTTAATTAAGTTGTGTATACAAGCTTTTTTATGATGCGGACTTTTCTCATCTATAATCTATAATAATATATAAAGAGGTAAAGCTTGTGAGTTTGTGACGTTGTAAGTTGTAATCTCTGGATCTACTGAACCGATTTTGAAAATTCTTTTACCATTAGACAGCTATGCTATTTGTGAGGGACATAGACTGTGTCGTGATGGTATGAATCACACTTCGGGATATGCACTTTTAACAATTTATTAATTAAAAATTGTACAGAGCACTTATACATACATTAGACCTAAGCGTCCGCCGAACAGGAAGAGAGAGAGAGAACGATCGGATCTCTCACAATCTTCCCCACTTAATTTTATTTTTAATATATATTTTTAACTAAAATAACAAATTGTTCTTATGTACTATGTTATAAGGTTATAACAAATTTAGTAGTATGTTAAAAGAAGTTACAAGTTTTGATTACATGAATTAATTTGGTTAACATGTCGTTTCCATTTCAAACCGTCTATATGTTAACCCGAAAAATCAATACTATATCTCCGTGAGCGGAGCCGGAACGAACGGCTAGTGTTTTAAAGTCATCTAGTCCCAAACTAAGCAGAACTTTTATTTTGGATACTAGACAACTGATATAATTATACATAAACATTTTTTTTTGTAAATACATACATATTATACATAGAAAAACGCCGAAACTCCGAAACAAAGATTTGCGGATCACACAAACATTTGGTGCTACTCGGGAATCGAACCCGAGACCTCTTGATCAGCAGCCGCATACGCTGACCACTGGACCAACAAGGCAGTCGACATTAGAATTACTAGAAAATAAATAACTATATTCCGTAACTGATGTACTTAAGATTCTACTCAAAAGACATACGCGAGCACGACTCGACCTTCTATGGGCGATTGAGCTTACAGCAGTTTAAGCGGCAATACACTTTCAAAATATGTACCTATCTAAAACTACTGGCGCTATCCGTTGTCAAGGCGTACGCCGATCCTGAGTATGTCCTGAAATAACATGGTCTGGGACTGAGATTCGAAGGGATTTTTCCAACCCGTCAATAAAAAAACCGTTGTCAATAGTAAAGGTACTACCCTACCCAAAAGGTAAAGGTACCCGTTTAAAATCAAATTAGTACGTTACATCGAGCTCTAATATAATAAAGAATAGGGTTCCGTACTCATATACAATGCCAAACGGAATTAGAATCGTGTCTAATAGATTATTGTTAAGTTTACTTATTATTTCGTTATTTTTGTATGTACGAAGTTTTCCAAGAAAGCGTATTTTACAAGATAGGCCTCGATAACTTCAAAACTAATCAAGCTAGGTAATCCGTCATAGTTTTCCTTTAAAGTTCATCATATGGACTACCATCATGATTTTTTCAGAATTTCGAGCTAGCGCTTTAGCATTTGGAGAGGGGAGGGGTTTTGCCAAAAATGCCTTTAAAGTTAAATAACTCGTAAACGGATACCTAAGACCTATCTAAGATAGATAAGACCTATCTAACGATACACACAATGGGGAAGCCGCGAGAAAACAAAATCATTCCTACTTTACGTGTATATGAAGTATACTAATAATTAAGATTTTATTGTAGCACTTTGTCGACGTAATAGAAACATATATCCATGCAAAGTTTCATTTTTCTAGAACTAACTGTTGAGACGGCAAGTCAAGGACGGACGGACGGACATGACGGATCTATAAAGGTTCCGAGTCATGAACCGGAACCCTAAAAAAACAGCATTGAGTTGAGCTTGTAGCTTTTCTCTATTGATGCAACTCGATATTGACTACATGTCATAATTATCAAGGATGTGAGTAATGAGAGAGAATACTATATTATTCTGATGAAGACAGTCATACATACGAGTAAATATCATTCGGTTCATTATTTAAAAAAAATCTAGCAATACTGAATTAGTGGAGATTGACAGATATTCAACTACACTCGGTTCCAAAAATAACGGGTCAGTCACATAAACCCGAATATCTCCCGAACTACGTATGCCATCCTAATGAAACGAAGACTGTTCAATTGAGAATTTAATTATACAGATAAAAAATAAAATAAAACTTAGTTACACCCACAATATTAATCTTAAATTAAAAAAAAACTAAAGTAGTCATATTTTTCTTAAGATTACATTTTTTTTATGATTGTTTTTTTGCTGTTTTTCATCACTGGAGGCTTCATCACGTGGAGGCAATACAAAGTATTAAATGAAGAAAGTGATGAAAAACAGCAAAAAAACAATCATAAAAAAAATGTAATCTTAAGAAAAATATGACTACTTTAGTTTTTTTTTAATTTAAGATTAATATTGTGGGTGTAACTAAGTTTTATTTTATTTTTTATCTGTATAATTAAATTCTCAATTGAACAGTCTTCGTTTCATTAGGATGGCATACGTAGTTCGGGAGATATTCGGGTTTATGTGACTGACCCGTTATTGGTTTATGTGACTGACCCGTTATTTTTGGAACCGGCTATAGATCGTTTGACGTGAATATGGTTGAAGCATTGATTTACGGCCCGGGGGATATGGGTTGAATTCCAAAAAATCGAAGTAAATATAAATATGTATATTCGTAGGTTTCTCTCATAAACCTAAATAATAGTATTTAGAACGGTTCAAATCAAAACCACACCAATTTTAGTAAGTTGACAACGCAGATTCAGATGTATTATCGATAAATTGAGAGAAAGCTGGTTAAGCTCTTACATTAAGTGTTACCTTGTTCAAGTTCAGTAAGCAAAAATAAAAGCCTATAATTCATTTCATTAACTCAGTAAATAAGGCGACAAAAGACGCAATATCAAACAAGCGGCTTCATTATAGTGTATCATGAATATGGACTTTCAGCAATATTGTTGTTATAAACGGCAGCTTCCTTTGTTCTTGGTCAGTAGGTCAGAATTTTAATTAATTCAAAGGTTATGAAGTTTCTACAGGAGCTGAAGGCAATGGAAGGTCTGATTGTTTGAGACAGATATTACTGACAACCGAGTGTGCCGGACGTCACCCAATTTGAGGTGCGTAGGTGCGGGCAGGTGCTGGGAGAGGTCCAGAAGGAGATTTGTTTCCTGTACTCCTCCTAAAAATTCACACCGTGTTGTTTTAGTCGGTTTGATTTCGACACACCGCCCCGCCCCAAACCCAGCGGGGTGACGGTCCAAGGGGCACACGTAAAAAAGTGGCTGTGACATACGGACGGACAGACAGACAGACAGACATGATGAATCCATATGGGTTCCGTTTTTTTCCATTTGGCTACGGAACCCTAAAAAAGGTATTACCGACAAGCCTTAATGACGTTAAACAAATAGTGTTAGTGAGGCTCAATGTCGGTGACTTTATTGTACTCGTTGGGTATTTATCTAGTTATTTTACCCTGGCTCGACCACAGACGCGCATGCGTCTTACGCTTCTCTTTCACGCATTTCTACCAAGAAGGTTATAGACTATTCTATAGTCTCTGCGCGTCATAGGTGCTCGAGACAGGTAAAGAACATTCATGTATATATTAGACCATCACTAATGGACCTACATACACTACAGTGACCATGAAACCAGGGTGTTAGAAGTGTTCTTGCCAGAGAGCTTGAGAAATATCTTCAAGCAGCAGTAAGGAACTCTCTGGAACGGCTCAACCGATTTTGACGGGACTTTCATTGGCAGATAGCTGATGACACTAGGAGTAACTGAGGATGATCTTTGTAGACTAGCTTCGAGATTTGCAAGAATAATCGAGGGTAACACCGCGGGACTCAGCTAGTATTTAATAGATCAAAAATCCTTTTCAATTTAGAGCAACAAGACACAGCAAATTTATAAGTAAACATTTAAACTACATCTTGAACAGATCTTCCCAGGGCTCATAAGTAAAATAACTTTGTACGGATGACTCTTCAATATTTCTTGAAAGTTGGCATAACTTGGTAATGAAAACTGACACTTCATTGTCTTCGTGCACCATTCGCATGGAAATTTAGGTCGCTCTTTCAAAGATCAAGATAACAGCGACGTGTATTAGAATAACAATTGTGAGGGAAATATTTTTAATAATTGAGACAAGTAAAATTGAGCTTTATTATTTGAGACCTACGGAGTATGATGGTTCTAATATTTTCTAAAAAAAACTTGTAACTAAAGAAAATGAAATGTCTTAAGGGTCCTTCAATTAAAGAATAAACACACGAGTAATATGATATATTCTTATCTTATCTCAGAAACCATATTGTTACTAATTTTTGCCCTTTACTCCGTCCGCTTGTATGTCGGTTATAGCGGTAAAGAGTAGCCTGTGTCTTTCCTCAAGAATCAAAGTATCTCCATAACAAAATTTTATTGAATGTGGTCCAGCCGTTTAACTGTGAAAGGTACTAAACAGTGTTACTTTCGAGTTTTTGATGTTACTATAGATAACTATAATTCACCTATAATGATTTGAATACACGTGTATGAAAAGTAGGAACCTATTTGCAATAAATACTATTTACTACCTACCTTAATATTGTTTATTATTATCTACATCGGTTGTTCTATATTCTATGTAAATACTAACATATTAAATAATAATAAATATTTATCCTTACTAATACTATTGAATAGAAAAGAGCAGCGACAAGGGCCTGACCCTTAAATTGAGAAGAAGAATATTATAAGTGCGAAAGTAACTCCGTCTTCTAGTCTATCGCACTTTCAAGCCAGAACTACTGAGCTGATTTAAATGTTTGGTACATATATAGTACCGTGGAGACGTATGTATTAACCCTCTTCTTAGAGGAGGCCCCTTGCCCAGCAATAGATCATTACGGATTGTTGATAAAGCTAAGGTGAAACATACGAGAAAAGTGCCGTATCGCAGTCTGCGGTTTCGTCAATGGTGATGCCGTGATGGATTCCATTAGAGACAAACTAAATAGACCTTCAAAGTTTATATCCCTAAAAGTAATTAGGGAGCTTAAGGAAACTTTATTCACCTAATGGATATGCTAATCAAATGTTATACAACTATTATAAGGCACTTCGTTCTTTCAGAAGAGTTGAGGTTTAAGTAATATAGCTAACATAAAAACCTGCATTTCATATCCCTTCTAATATTATAAATGTGAATTTAGTTTGTTTGCTTTCACGTAAAAATGACCCAACCGATCATCATGAAACTTTGTACACATATTCTTGGAGGTACAGCGTCAAACTTTTTGTTTTCTATTAACGTTCAGTTTCGGTGATATGTTCGGTATGCGGTGATGTGGTCAAATAGCGGCGTTCAAATTGAGTCGATAAAGTATCGAAAGTAGATCTTAGACTTTACCTAAAGTTAGAACTTGTTTATCATAGCTAATAGTTTGTAACAAACTGGCTGCTTACTGTAATTTTGTGTAAGCTTTGTAGACTTGTCGTTCACTTGTAATTTAATTATATTAAGTGCCCCTTATTTTCCATCTGGAAGATTGATTTCAATTTTAAGGTGAAATTTCAAGTGGTGAATTTAAACTGTCATTGCCATGTTTCGAGGGAAAAGTTAGGTGCTTGATTTAGTAATTGATAATTTAGTTATAATATTAGAGGTATGAAGAGCAACCTAAGTATAACTGTTGCTTAATAGATAGCCAATTACATTAATATAAAAATTATCACATGTATAAAAATTAGTACAAAAAAGTGGAAAAGTCTACATTTTTATAGTTCTTTGAAATGAGGAAGCTTGGGTCTTACAGTCTTACTGCAAGTTATGTTTTGTAAGCCAAGTATGTCGAATGTCGACACAAAATCTAATCTGTCTTTTTAAGACTTTTTCATTCCTTCATTCAAAGCTACCTATACTACCTACTACTTCCTTCCCACCCACCCACTCATTCACTCACACACACGTTCGTACACACGCACACTCTTAACTGTATTTTGATTGTATAGATAGTACATGTTATAAAACGGGTGAAGACACTGTCTCCGGTAACGCAGGTTGTGACCACTACGAAGTACGAGAAGGATTCCAATGTTTTTCGATACTGTGACCAATAAAGAGTATTATTATACCTAGATACCTCAATAATATGTGCAATTCCATATACCTAAAGTCATAACTCTGTTAGCTTTTAGTCTTATTTTATTTTAGAGACAAAATAAAACCGCAAATGTAAAATAAATATTTTGACACAAAATATTTAAAGTTATTTGCAATCGATAACTTTTACATTCAGCTCAGCTGAGTTGTCGAAACAAGTTTGTTTCGATAGGAAGTAAATTCACCCCAATTCTCCCCCTGTAACTTGGATCGACTGTAATTTGTTTATCTTGTTCATTATATTTTCTTCCCCTTACAATTGTGTTTTTATTTATGTTATAGTAACACATTTTTTTAATCTTTATTTATTTCTTACTTGTAGTATCACATGCTCTCCGATGCCAGTCGCTATGTGGAAAAACTGATATTCAGGTAAAACCGGTTGAACTAGTAGCCGACCCCAAATAATATTGGGAATAAGGCTAGGAAGAAGAAGAAGTCCACTAGTGGAGTCCAGTGGTGTTACCCGCTGTTAGTTTTGTAAATCGCGAGTAACACTGCGGAACAAAACTAGTCACAAAAAATTACTATAAATTGCTCCTTGTTACATCAGCTTTCCGCCAGTGAAATTTCCGTCAAAATCGGTCCAGCGGTTTAAAATATTAGCTGGAATAAACAGACAGACAAAACTTTTTTTATGTTAGTATTATACTTTCATTTCACATTACATACAGACACTCAAATTTTATTTATTTGTATAGAAATATAGATTTGTTTTCTTTTATGGGCTCCCTCATTTGGAAGTCAATTCAAGCGGTTGGAAGTATATCTGATGAATGTGAACAACTCTCTGAAAAGTTCACACCGTTCAAACAGCAACCGTAGCGCTTCTCCATAAGAGTTTTGTCAATATTCCCGCCATTTTGCAAAAATGCTCATTCGACATTTTGTCATTCCCCCGAGAAATGTTATTTAGTCTCCGACACAAAGGAAATTGAATGGGGACGTTGAATGAAATAACATGGTTGGTATAAAATATGTACGGGTAACCCCAGGACGAAGTGGGTACTTCAATTTCGAAGTTTAACTTTTGATTTAAAGCTAAATGAAACACATAAAAACTTAAAATATTTCCACATCGGTGGTCCATTAATTTATCCTTCTCTATAATAAAACATTGAAAATATAATATATTTAGAAAAATTTAAATAAGCATAAATATGAGAGCGAAAGGTAAGCATATACATAAACAAAAGAGTTTTCGGTATTTCTTTCTGTGATATCTATGAGACCCTTAAACTGACTTGATAGCGTTATAAATAAATGCTATTCTATCACTTTTTTTAAGATTATGTGAAACTAATTGTCTTCCCGTGTGGAAATTCCCGCGGACCGTCACCCCACCTGGGCTTTACCGCGGGGTGGTGTGTCGGACTCGAACCGACTAAAACCACACTTTGTGACCTCTCTGCGCCTGTCTTTAGGGAGAGGGCCAAGGTGCTATTTCCTTCTGGACCCCTCCGTTGCGGGCACCGACTCCGTTCATACTCTCCATTTGGGCGGCTTCTGTCGCCCCCTCGCAGATGGCCACTACAGCGGAAACAGAGTAATCCTTGCACAACCCACAACGTGTTTGTGGTTCCCGAGTTGCAAGCTATTCAGATGCTTCTGCTTCATTAGGCCAACGTACTCACTAATGAAACACGATAGCATGAACGCTATTATTTTAAATTGATCTTCTGTGGGTTATTGTGTTATCACCGCGGTCGAGAAAGGCCGTTCATATTGAACTCAACGTGGCTCCACTACCAAAAAGCATCGTTTGTTTAAGATAAAAAATAGAATTTCAAAACAAAATTTTATAGAAATTTTGATCATGAATACATGAATCAAGTACTTATATGGCTGTTTCAAGAACATTTTTATTAAATTTAGAAATGTGACAATAAATAAAAATTATTAGAGCTTCGAGTAATGGTACTCAGAGATAAGTACATTTGTCATTTCTCATAAATATCTCAGAGGACGAACGTAAAAAATATTTTCGCTAAAAGTAATGCTATGTCTGCTGTCATCATTTTAAAAGCTTAACTCGATAACTGTAAATGAATTTGACTAGTTACCTACAACAAATTTATAATGTTTGTCTATTTTTTCATAGTTTTATATTGAGGCGTCAAATGTTCCATAACGTAGAGAAATTGACTGATACTGTCATTTCCACAAATAAAACTTTCAATATTTACGCAGCCAATACTGTTTCAGTTTGTTAAAACAATTTTCAACAAAGTCACACTCGTCGAGATCGAAACTGACTTGAATGTAGCAAAATTATCTGGAACAATGTTCAATTTTCTCAAGTTGATGGAGACCTCAAGTGCAATAAGCAGTTGATACTTCTGTTATACTTTCATTTCAAAATATTTATACGTTCAAATGAAGTATTATGGTACGGAAATTGTAAATGGATGTAAGAGTCTGAAATTGTACTTTTTTCTTTGAGATATTATAGTAAATAAAAAAAAATCTGAATAAAATTATCTCTTAAATCTGTTTTGAGGACCCGACATTGCACACTCAAACGTAACAATAAGCAAACGTAAACTAATTATAAAATTAATATTCAATAACACATTACACCGATTCATAAAATCTTAAATTAACTTGCTTGATAAATAAAGAAATCTTATATTTTAAATCTTCTAAGACTTACTAATTTAAGGATCTTTCCAAGAAAAAGGGTTGTATGTTTGGTTCGAAAGTACGTTGAGCGTTGAGCTAATTAATGATTACAAGGAATTTGGTAAAAAACTGTTTCAAAAAAACACGTCTTATAAGACGTGTTTTTTTATATATATCAATATTATCTATATTTACATTATTTATATTAACAGTTTATAACTAAGACAAAACATCTTTTATTGGATAGTGATATATTTATATGGATAGTGATATATATATCAATATTATCTATATTTACATTATTTATATTAACAGTTTATAACTAAGACAAAACATCTTTTATTGAAAAACTGTCTTGGTTCCATTTTCCATAAACATCGGAAACTACACAACAATAATCACGAACTACTCAAGAGATATGTACATGAAACCATCCTTCCGTCTCTGCGGATAACTTATCATCAAATAGTTTATCAATTTATATTTGCGAACATAGTTGAAGGAGAAACTTACTATAAACAATTATCTCCGGACGAGAGTTAGTGAGAACTATAACAAGCTTGTCTGTGACTTTCACGTGGCCTAAGTTATAAGCACTTCACGTTTTGAATATTATTTCCACATAGTCCGTAATGAATAAATACCTTCTATATTTACATCGGATTAAGGATAACGGACTGTCCTTTCCATTTTATAACTGTTATTATGATTAAAACAACAGTATCTTTGTGTTAATAAAAACAGATATTTTTTGCGTTAGGAGTTGGAAGTACGAGTTAGATCATAAAAATCATTTTCCATTCAATAGTTAATTTGTCGAGGAAAGTTATAAGATATTTTTATTTTTAGAACTGGAATTGTGATTTTATGTGCTTCTGGAACTCCAGGCTCTGGTTAGGTACAACTATGTATATTTAGATCCAGGTAAGCAGCTTTTTTGAAGGTAAACTAACCATTTTTTTTTAACTTGAAAAACTACTGCCGCATTAGTAGGACACTAAGAACATCCACACTCAGAATATTTTTGAATCTTAAAAAGTGTTGTCCTGTCCCACCACACTCAGCGCAACACTCGGCGCGAGATCAGTGGAACATATATCAAAGTACTAAAACAATACTATTGAAACAGTCACTAATAATATAACTTTAAAGCATTAAAAATACATTAGTTTGAATTATTTACAAGCGATACCTACTGTCATATCAAAACATCATAAGCCTCTTATAATCCCACTTCTTACCTATTTATTGGTACCGTTTATAGCTAATAAAGAGCGACAAGGCCACCGTAGGCGTTATTGAAAAGTAACTCTCTATATTTTCATGTCTTAAACTTGTTCTTTGTTATCTTATATCTACAAGTTTCATATATATTTTTGTCGATGAAATATTTTAGATAAATAATGTTTTGATAGGAAAATTACCGACGGGTTAGGTTTTTAATTTGTTCTGTCTACAGTCACGTAAGGCGGACTTTATTAATCACATATGCATTTTCTTTCAGTCGACTTCTGGGTGATGCAGAGTCATGTATGTCAGGTGTAAAATTGGAATGTATGCGAAGGATCGTTTGAATCTATTTATAAATATTTTACGTACTATACAATAGTAATGAGAAGAGCACAGCTTAATACATCATGGCCCAGGATATGTTTATGGTGAGACAACCTAACAGACAAATTTACAAAATCACTTTTACCTTTGCAATAATAAGATTTCAACTAAAAGCGATCCACTTCACCTTATACAAGCTTAACGAAGCTTTGCGATTTAAATCTCATTTGCGATATTTTCTTCGCTATTTCTTATACGTTGTTGCATATTTATACCTCGGTAATACATTTTTCTCCATTGAAGTTAGCTAGAGCCTCTTTAGCAAAAAATGGCGTTCAACTTGTATATACCGAAGGCTAAGCTTGATTTAAAATGTCCATCACTATTACTCGCTCTTACAGCGTTAATATCGTGGCAGCTTTATATATACGTATTATCCTCAATAGAATGGTTAGTGATGAGTACAATAAATGAAATAGTACTGACATTGATCGCTTTGATGGAAGACAGGAGTACTATCAGAAAAGCGCCAGTCAATATTACACATACCTACACGTATTTATTCATCCAAGTTTTACTGACACTAAACCGTGGAAGCACATATGAACAGACAGACGGACATGATATATGAAATGTTTGTGTATTTTTTTTTAATAAGCATGCCCAAGTGACTCTACTCTGCCTGATGGTAAGCATGAGTAGAATCGAACGTGGTCACCATACTCATCGCAAATGTAGACAAAATACAATGGCGGTCTATTGAGATGCTTCTGCATCATTGGGCCTATGTCCAGCAGTGGACTGTTAAAGGCTGGTGATGATGATGAATGATGGGCCTGTGGTCACTCACTCACCAACGATGCACGATTGCATGAATGCTGTAATTTAGGTTGATCATCAGTGAGTGTTAGTTTATTCAAATCAATAAAATTTAAGTTTCACCAAATGCACATGCAAGTGTAGGTATACGGTGTTTACATCAAATAATCAATTCGTACCGCCGCTAAATAAATATCGACCACCTACTTTTCGTCGTCGTCGTAAGAGGAGACTAAAGGAATAAAATGAGCAGCTAACAACACTGCCAAGAGAAAGAAAACTGAAACAAACCCTTTACCAACCAGTCTGGCCAGCGTTGTATAGTAGGCCAAAACCTCCTTTCAAAGGAGAGGCCTATGTCCAGCAGTGGACTATTAAAGGCTGTTGATGATGATGATGAACCTACTTTTTGTTATTTATGTATTACCACTCTCTATGACAGTAATTGAATTATCTATTATATAAATACAGTGTCCCCAAATCTGTGATATTCAAAATTCTATTTACATTTCGTATCGCTTACAGATGATACTACTTGTTAAAGATTAATCAGAGCCACCACAAAATTATTCTCTAAACCTCCCGCTCTAGGAAGACTCCTATGTGTACAATATTCCCTTAGGGCCACCGCAGACTAGCTACTTTTAGCATCGGCGATCGGCAACTAGTCGCTTTTTAGAAGCTAAATACGGCGACCGAACGCTCCACACCGCACACTTAAAAACGCCAAACGCGGCGATCGAGTCGCTTTTTAGAAGCGCAACACAGCAGCTGAACGCTACTCTCCGCACTATTTCGGATGCCGGTAGCAGCGACTTGGCATCTGAGCAGTCGCTAAAACGCGCGTTTCCGATACCGCGATCGAACGCAGGAAATCGCTAAAACGCGATGCAGCATCGATGCAGTCGCCAAATCGCCGATCGCCGATGCTAAAAGTAGCTAGTCTGCGGTGGCCCTTACTTAAAAAATATAAATGAAACTGACACAAAGAATACCCAATCTCACAAAAAAAAAAAAAAATTATATAAGTGTTGATTGAAAGTTGAAACATGATGTGATCGCTAGGACCATTCCGCCATCTGTGTAGTTTAATTAATCAAACTGATTAAAGAATTGAAATTTGAAATTGAATTGGATTATTTTTCACTTCTATTTACATTAAGACATAAGAGGCGACTCGTTGCCACGCCAACAGGTTGTCTAACCCTCAATATTAGATTTCATTTTATGTCAAACATCTGAATTATTTGAGCTTTAAACACAATTAGTTCAAAGGCGGACTTAATACCTAGGTCATTTTCTACCTAACAATGATTTTAGCGGGTACCGTGTGGAAAAATACTGCGTAAATTTACAGTTGCGAAATGGATATCATACGAGTATTTCGATGAAAGCAAAAGAGTTGAGTTCCATTTTGTAAAATTTAATATTATTCTAAAAAATATGTTATTGGACTTAGAGGTGGCATAATTAAACCAGGAATCCTTGGTCCCTAAAAAAACGCGGTCCTTATCTGTATATTTTCATAATATGAGATTCAAGATATGAGAATCGATTCGTAGTTTAGAAGTAATAAATTCATATTAGCGTTGATAATAGTGTTTAAGATAAGGCTATCTTCTTTGCATACTACGAGTTGTGAGATTGATTGATGTTAAAGGTTGATAAAGATTTATTGCCTAATGTTATCAACTACAAAAAAGGTTTTTTCAATTCGGACCGGCATGGATGGGCCATTAGTCACAGAATTAGGTGTTTTTGATGAACACCTGTAAATATAAGTAAGAATTGAATATTAAGTATTTATTTGCTATGTTTAATTTTACTTCTTCTTCTTGACAGTCTACATGATCCTTAAATTATTGTAGTTGTCATTAATTATTGATACATTGCACAGCTCCGCCTACGTGTATGTCGATAATCGCGGTGTATGTCCTTTCTCAAATTCTAGAATATGTGTTTAATATATTTTGAATCGGTTCGAGACTGCTCGATAGTCGTCATAGTGGGTCATAATTTGATTTATATAAAGCAATACAATTTTCACCTCAAACTTTTTTTTTAGAATAAGACCTACACATAAATGTAATATTTTTAGATAATCTTTATAGAGCTTAAGATAGAACTTTTTTTAGTACGGCTTGGTACTTAAGTAATGTAGACTCATATTCTACAACATAAACCATTTTTTTCAAACATAAAGGTAGGGCTAAGATAGAGAGAAACGTCTAAAAAGGATTCTAATCTCACATAACAAATGTCTTATGTTTGTTGGTTCTTTTTTTACGATCTGTCATATTTTTTGTCATGAAATTTCTAGAATGTGCTGCCAGAGACATGTACTACATCTTGTAAAAAATATCCAGGGTTCGAAATTTTTGGCAAAAAAAATCTATTATGTATGGAAGAATCAAATTTTAAGCCTTTGTATGTGGTACAAAAACTTGTGATTTTCTTAATTCTAAAAATAGTCACAGCTATTACATAATCGGCATGTACACCCAGTTTACTGTTGGTGACACTTAACTGAGGTTTTAGCAATTCTAAAATAGCACCATTTAAACATAAAAACGAAACTTATTCTTTTTTTGTTTAAAAAGACCACTCCCGTATTAGATGTTTAATAAAAGCGGCCAAGTGCGAGTGGGACTCGCCCGTGAACGGTTCCGTAGCAGTAAGTAACATCATATAAAAGTTTTTGTAGTTCGTTGTAACTTTCATCGATGTTTTAATAATAGTGTAATGATTTATGACGTATTATAAAAAAAACTACTTACTAGATCTCGTTCAAACCAATTTTCGTTGGAAGTTTGTATGGTAATTTACAAATATTTTTGTTTAGTTTTATCACTCTTATCTTGTTTGTTTCTCGCGCAAACTATTCAGTTTAGCCAAAAATTATATTAGAAACCTCAATATCATTTTTGAAGGCCTATCTATAGATACCTCACACGTATGGTTTTGATGAACAAAAAATTTTTGAGTTTCAGTCCTAAGTATGGGGACCCCTTGCTTTTCTTCTATTTCGGTGTAAAAATATTAATGCGGTTCACAGAATACATCTACTGACCAAGTTTCAACAGTAGCTCTTAAAGTTTCGGAAAAAAGTGGCTATGACATACGGACGGACAGACAGACAGACAGACAGACATGACGAATCTATAAGGGTTACGTTTTTTGCCATTTGGCAACGGAACCCTAAAAAGAAGTTCAAAATTTGAACTGACTACCAGCTCACGCTAGAAAACATCTTACTAGGTAAATGTAGTGTGGATCGGCATCACCACTCTGCCTGCATTCGCAGAGAATGTGGTTGCCCCCTCTCCTGGATTAAACTTATTCTTTTATTAACCAGAGTAGACAGACAGGCTTTCAAATAAAATAAAATAAACAATATCGAATAATGTGTCAGTGTCTACGACTTGCATTATAAAAGACGTCAAGTCCATTTATCTAAGTTTCCACTATCGCGTCGCTGTGTCGCAGAACTTTAACTGTACGTTATTTAATGCAGTATACATCACAGAAATATACTGTAGTAATACTTACTATGACTTTCTGTACTGTAATTTTACGTTTGTAGTATAGTAAACGTAAGGCAATAGCATTTTTTTTATTGTTTAGGACATATACTATTTTTCTGTTTGAAGGATTCTCTGCTATTGTTTTTAGAATTTCGCGACTTTTACATATACTCATGTTTTTTACTGTAAACGGGAAATTAAAAAGGATACGATACCTACTATTTTCCGACGTTTCAAACGGGTTATACCGCTCGTGGTTACGGGTAGACTGTATTATTTTCTGTAATGCATGCAAAGTGTGCCCGGTGTTCTTGACGATCGGATGTACCTTTTAAATTTTTTTATGTACGAGCTTGCTAAATCTACTCTGCTTGATAGAATGCAGACATAGCCGTATGATGACCCACACTATGACGCCCTATTGAGATGGTTCTGTATCATTGTGCCTCCGATTTCTCACTCCACAAGGAAACACGAGAGGGTCCCTTCAGTTCGAACCGGTCCATTCATGAAATTTTACAAAGTGCCAAATATTCATCGGGCATGCTACTTAACTATGTTTTTTTTTGTTAAAAGATAAAATATGAATGTCTCTCTTTATTAGTTACTGCTGCATCAATCTCATTAACTCGGTGTAAAGAATCGAAAACCTGGTTTAAATCGTTATTCTCTGAGGTTGTTGTATGTATTACTCTGAGAGACTACAAATAGCGTTTTCTTCCTTAATAATCAAAGTATCCATGTGAAATTTCATTAAAATTGGTGCAGTGGCATTAAGCCATAAAAGCGTAACATACAGACAGATTGATAGACAGATAGAATTAATTACTTTTGAATTTATGATATTAGTACAGATTACTGTTATCAGTCAGATTCGTAAAATTCTAAGACTATCTTTAATATCTCCCGTTCTGTTGATAAATTTTAGATTCAGATTACAATGACAGATCAAGATTTGACAATCCATCATGTTTTAAGTGGCGTCTGAATTTATTGGTCGATAAACGCTACTATTTTCTTGATATTAATAAGATTATCATTCACTTTGAGTTCAAAGTAAAGGGAATCGGAAGCATCCGTCCTCATCATTACTATGAAATCAAAATTAAGGCTCTAAAAATAAAAAAATAGAAACTTAAAGGTGTGGTTTCAATTTTGGATAATTTTACACTTTATAATAAATATTTGCAAGTCTAATTAGATGCCACATAAAAATTGATTTTGTTTGGTATCGTAGCAGAAGCCTACCTGAAGGTCGGCTTCGGCAGACAGCAGAATAGCCGATCGACTACCTCTACGAATCAATCGGTGGAAATCATCCTTAAGCTTATGACTACAGCAAGCCCACCAAAGTGACTACTCTGCCTGATGGAAAGCATGAGTAGAATCCGGAAGTGGTGGTCACCATGCTCATTGTGAGGGTAGGCAATGTAGCATGGTAACCCATACCATGGCGGCCTGGTTAGATAATTCTGCATCATTCTCCCGGTGGTATTGGCCGGTCGAGCCGGCCCATTCATGCTAGAGCTTTTATAAAACATTTAATATAAAGTTTTCTTTCGAGTTTGAATTAAATATTACAAATTTAACATTGAGCTTTTAAAAACAGCTAAGCAGTATTTTTGTACATTTTAAGTCGATGAAAGCAAAAAATACCTGAAATAGTAAGTCTTCATTTCAATCTTTTTATTTCAGAGGCTTCATAACTAGTGCCTAACTTATCGAGAATTATCTTAATCGAAAGCTTTGAGACTTTTAGTCAGATATTACTTTTAAGTAGATTTATTTATAAATTTAAAAAAGCCAAAAAAATACGAAGCTGCAAAGTTTGCTTATCAATATGAAGAAACAGGTTTTATCTATTTCATTTCGTAAAATATTTTGTTTTCCATAGAAAACTTATAGGTGCAGGTTTAACGAAAACTCTTTGATGTATGTAAGTTATTATTCGGTTCCAAGGACATTAAGCTCCTTTATATGACATTTCGATTTTTCGGGAACTAGTGTAGTCACCAAGACTTATACTCAAAACAAGGGGCTGCAATAGTTTCACCTTAAATGTTAAACCAAAATAATAGATATTGAAATCCATTTGCAAAACACTGCCGCTAAGTTTCCCTTAAATTAACCTGAATAATATAAATATTGTTCAACAATTTTGTGACAATTTTATGTTTCTTTTTTTTTGTATTTTGTTAAAATGGTTTGTGGACTACTATTATTACCATTTGCGACATTCAAATTTTAAAAAAGAATCGAGAAATGTCAAGAAAAATATAGGCAGTGAAAAATTATTTAATGATGAAGGGTCGAAATTCTGAACTAGAAAGTAATGATGTAATTCAACAGATAGAAGCCGCAAACCACCAAATGTTCATTACTACAGCTATTTAAAATCATGTTGTCATTACTTAATGTGTTCCTGAAATTTTTTACGTTTAAAAAATAAACAATTCCATTATTATATACTGTTCTAAATCCCGTAAATGTCCAATAAGTCTTTTAGGTACGAGGTAAATAATACGATGAATTATTATCGAGCTGACGAAGCTATCATAGTTGAGAGAAAGGCAGGTGAGTATTATTTATAGTTCTAATCATATATTAGCACCTGTGCTTTAACTGTGCTTTAACGTTGCGTAAATGAAGCAATGTTTCATAAACAAGTGTATATAACTGTATAGTCATGACGTAGACAGACGATCAAGGCGTTTAATAAAAAACAAACAATGTATATTTATAAGAACTATGCTTTTTGTGTCATAATTAAGAACGTAAAAGATGATGAAAGAGTGTAGATTTATATTTTCTTTACACATCATTTAGAACTTTTCAAGAGAAACAATACTTTCGTACATGATTTTCACGAATCTTTAAACATTTACTCAGCGCACGCAATGGAAGCTCTCAAGATAAATAATTTTCCCCCGTTTTTTAACAATTTTTTATTGATACTCTGCTTCTGTTGATCGTAGCGTGATAATATATAGCCTAAAGCTATCCTTTTTAGTGAACTATCGAACGAAAATCAAAGCAATTACCAATATCGCCAAATATAAATAGAGGAGATTTAAGGAAAGTGATAACAATTTTTATTATCAAAGTCATTTCTGAAACAGACTCATAGGTCTAGTCAAAGAGGTCAGGTCAGAAATTTGTGAAATATTTCAGTATGACTTGACCGTATCAATGATTTACATTAAATTATGTTACAAATTACCCTATCGCTATCTATTCCTGAACGAAGGTCTTCCCCAAGGAGCTCCCAATTATCCCATGGTCATAGTCACGTCTCCAGACGAATTCACGAACCGATGGTCGGTGGAACCAAAATGTGCTAGAGAGAAGACGTGGTTAATAAATAAATAAATATTTTGGACATCTTACACACAACGTCATCTAGTCCCAAACTAAGCATAGCTTGTATTATGGGTACTAAACAACTGATATAAATACATAAACATACTTTTTTTGTAAATACATACTTATCATACACAGAAAACACCCAGACTCCGAAACAAATATTTTTGGATCACACAAATAATTTTCCGACCTGGGAATCGAACCCGAGACCTATTGATCAGCAGCCGCATACGTTAGCCACTAGACCAACAAGGCAGTTAATGTTATTCTATCTGTATTATTTACCAGCACTAGCATTTTTCCTACTTCATCTATAAAATTTGGTTACCTACATTAAATTCTGAACATAAAATATGTCGGTAATAAAACCCACTGTGTATTATGCATCATTTCGTAAACAAGAGAATTCGCCGAACTGACCAGAATAGCTCTAATCCACGATTACTAAATAATTATAACGCATAAAAACGCAATTACGTCGTCATTCTTCATTCTTCAAATTTTGGAACTGTTTTTTTTATTAATATAATAAGGTACTAACATATCGTGGAGAGTCGAAAATCTAACATCTCTAGATTCAAAGTTAAATTAACTTTACATTGGTAACCGGCATACAGAAGACCAATACCACAGCATTTGTGCTGTCGTATTTTGTTCTTTCTCACGTCTACCCTTGCCGTATGGGATACTAGCTTTCGCCCGCGGCTCCGCCCGCGTGTTTGTCGGTTATCGCGGTAAAAAGTAGCCTATGTCCTTTCCCAAGTTCAGTTCTATCTTCATACCAAATTGTATCAAAATCGGTTCAGTGGTTTAGGCGTGAAAGCGTAACAGACAGACAGAGTTACTTTCGCATTTATAATATTAAGTAGGGATCAGTAGAAATATATATATCATTTAATAGGATTTAGAAATTCGTATGCGAGCTATTCCACTTTAAAGGGCATTTTTTTAACTCGGCGTCCAACCCTATAAAAGCTAAACGGCAAGCTCGAAAAATCCGAAAAAAAAATTATGATACCTAGTTCATGTGATGAACATTCAAGGAAAACTATAACCGCTCGGATGAAATTGTTGGTTCAGGAGTTATAGAGCCTAACTTGTAATATAAGCTTACCTGGAATACTTTACTTAACGAAATAATATTGTTATGTGACAGATGTTCAAAATAAGTAAACATAACAAACATTGGATATGATTTTAAATCCACGCGCCATTATGCGTGATTACCGAACCCTATTCTATGCGTGGCCTGACACGCACTAGGCCGATTTTTTTTATTTGAGTTGGGGTCGGCGCAATGAATTTTCTTCTTTCATTCTTCACTATCATACATACGGATAACATTCCTATTATTATTTCATCGTTCTTTCTTGGTAAAACGAAATAACAATAATGTACTATATCGAATATTTTATGATGTACTATAAACTTATAAAGTTTACTAAAGCTAACCACATTTTATTGTTACTATCAAACGAGTTTGATGTCTTGCGGTAGCTTCTCGTTGAATATACAACATATAACAATATCTTGTAGCACGTAACATTTGAATTTGTTTGGCGCTACATGCATTGGTTACATTATTAGCGTTAAAAGCAAACCTTTACTGCATCGTTTTGTCTAATAAATTTCGGCAAACGGGCAACATATGAGAAAATACGAGGCCTGACCAAATATTCGTGGCTCGTTGAGCTTGGGTCGAAGGTTACTTCAACAGGTAGGTACTCTTGGATAGTTTTCTCTCAGGTCAATGACCCCAAAGATGGTATTAAACTGTCAGACTTCAGATTATCATAGATAGTTATGTCATGTGTTTACGTGATTCAGTGTCGTGGGGAAAAAGAAATTTATGGGGATACGTGGGTAGAAAAAGCAAAACAACATTGCAGAGAACATGAGTCAAATATGTTTATTCGTTTAGGTCACCAAATAATATTAACACTGTACTATACGTTAATACGTACACAAAATATGAAAATTTAAGCTAGTCATCTTCATAAGCTAAGATTATAATTTGGGGTCGGCTATTAGTTAAACCGGTTTGAACTGAATATCAGTTTTTCCACGGAGTGACTGGCACCGGACCCTACGGGCGAACTAAACTCGAATATTGAACTAATTGTCAGTATATTTGTGGTGCACTAACTTTTCAATAACGCTGGCCATAAATGTTCATGACAACTTTACCTAGTAAATAAAAACACAGTCTAATATTTTTAATTCTGACTCTGTAAGAAAACAGTATTCAAAATTAATACGAAGTAGTTTTTCATGTTGATATAATATCGTACTGCGAATACCAGAACCACGTTAATAAAATTTTACATTTTTATGCCTTAGAGACAAAAGTATTTCAGGTCTCTCTTTAGGGATAGTTGTTTTATCGAGGAAAAAGGGATCTGGTATTGGTATTTTTACTATTAGTGGTTCATGTATAGTAATAGAGAATAATTATTTTGAAGGCGAATGTGAAAGAATAGATGGCTGCAGTTTTCAATTTACACAAGTTGCAATTCAATGCATAACTGAGAATGAATAAAACCTTTCTGATTTAGATAATAATAGTAGAAAGTTTCAATGGAGTGCCAAGTGTTTTGAACTAGTTTTTGGGTCAGAAGCATGCTCTTGAATATTATATTTTACAGAAATACCACTGATGACAATTTGTTCCAAATATGGCTTTGGCAAAAAGGTTCTCTAAGGCGTAACTTATTCCGAAATATCCTACTAATAAAAGGCCAACCTAAATAAATACCTCATCTAAATAAATATTTACATCATATACTTTTCAAAATTGGGTTAATCCCCTAATTAAGTATATTATAAAGTACGGTATTTCTCTCAAAGCCTGCCGCTATAAGGCCCCAGGGGCATGAGGAAATTCGTTTCAGTATTTAGTTGTTATTTTGCCATCCTGTAAGCCCTCTCACGTTTCGTTTCCTTATAATTTTAATAGTTTATAAGAAACAAGGGTTTTTAATTAAATTATTTTAGAACATTTTGACCCCGTGCCAAGAAGTTATTAAATAATAATATCCTATCATACTCACACAACATCAGATGATGTTGTGTGAGTATGACAGGTTCCCAAAATAAAAAAAAACTTGTACTGAGGGCTTTTACATTACATATGCATATATATTGTATATACTAACTTTCGCCCGCGTCTGCGGTTGTCGGTTATCGCGGTAAAAAGTAGGCTATGTCCTTTATCAGGCTTTCGGATATCTGGGTACAAAATTACATTTAAATCAATGGTCTTTTAATCAATCGTGAACAGACAAACAGACCGACTTTATTTTATAATATGTAGTGATATACATTGATATAAATACAAAATTACTTTTACGAAACTTCACAACAAAGACTTAAGTAGCTTATGAAAACATTTGGTTGACCGACCCGAGATCTCAATCATAGCAGTCTTATACGCTACCACTGCGTCACCGAGACAGTGAATTAATAACTAGTAACCATAATAATCAATTATTAACTACTTTTAAATTTTCTACAACCATATGCTAACCATAATATCTGTAATTAAAATTTGTTTAAAATCTTTTACACTTTAGATACCTGTTCAATTGGAGAAAGAGAAGAGTGTCAGTAATTTCATTTAGAGTCAACTACTCTAGACAATTGTCTTCGGAAAGACTTACTTTGAGATGTTGTGTTTGTCGATTATCAACCCTACTTCCAAATCACAGCTTCATTAATATAGAAATAAAAGAGTAAAAAAAAATATTGCGTATATTTTAATGTAAGTTCAACACATATGAAATGTAATCAAGAACGGATAGATAGATAGACAAACACACAAAAGTCTTTATTTGTACACCATGTCACCATTCCAAGAGAATACAGACAGTATTTGATATACATATATTTTACAAGTATTTCTATATTATTTAGATTCTCTACCTTAACAATAAAGAAATAAAAGCTATGAAGAAAAGAGTTAATTAAATCTGTACCGCAAGTTTCAAGACATACGCCGACCACTGGCCGATATCCGATGGCTTAACGTGCTCTCCAAGGCAGAGACCTCCTTCACAGCTATTAGAAAACCGTCGTTTGAGTCTGCAGATTATACATCGTCAGAAAAACTGTTTGCGTCCAGAACATCCTCACCGAAATCTTCACCAGCATTTGGTTTATCTATCACTTCACATTTGAGAGCCTCTACACCGATATTGTCTGCATCGATCCCAAGTACGTGTGTGTGTAGTTTTTTTGACATTAATGTTGAATAGTAAAATTAAAGCAATAATAAACACACGAAACGTCTTTTTATTATACTATTTTGTAGTAAATGTATGTAAATAAGTATGTTATTTTTCTTCTTTTGATGAGATGCCAACCAGCCGAATAATATCAGCTATTTCTGCCAATGTCAAGTAATTAACGTTTTCAATTATGAATTCTCCAAATCGTCGTCATAATAACTTTAATGATAAAAATATGTGGATGAGATGAAATGGGGACCGTCTTCCGAAAAAGCAAAAAACGATCACCAATAAGTATTTTTATTAATTGTTAGATTTTTAGTTTAAAATTTACGAGTGATATTGACAATTGACAGTTTTGTGTAAAATCACAATTTATCTATATTATAACAATCAAAAATAAAAATCTATTCAAGTCGCTGTAGTGTCTTCGACAATGCTAGCTGCTAGAATTCAATTAACAAGACAAAGTAAGTCATATGTGTAACCAATTCTATTAAACATATGTTTTTATTCAATCCACTTGAAGTAGCACTTTCATCTCTCGTTTGTACTCGTAATATCTTTGTTATGATAGGACAAAGAAGTTCCTAATTGAAAAGTACTGGGATAGGCTGGAGACACACACGAACGAGCAATAAAACAGCGGCTTAGCTACACGACGTGTATTTTCCTACTGATAGCTATTGAACAATGAGTACACAATTACTTTCCATTTACATATATCACACTAATCACTAAGAGAAATGAAAACAAAAGTAAACGTGAAGATTCTGATAATTTATTTCCAATTCCTTTCTATGTTCAACTAGGTTCCGGGCTCGTCTTTACCTATGTATATGTAAGTTTTCGTGACAAATGGTAGCCTATGTCCTTCTTCATCGTCGATTCTACTTATGTACTGAAATTTATACCAATCAGTGTCTCGGTTTAGCCTTGAAAGTGTAACAGAGAGACAGAGATACTTTCTAATTTATATTATTAATATAAATTATATTAATAATTATTGCTGGATCGAACTAAGTGGTGTACAATTTGAGAGGCCTATGTCCAGCAGTGGACTGCAATAAGCTGATGCTGATGATAATGATGAATGTTAATTAAGGATTTTGTTTATTTACCGTGAACATCTTTTACCGTAAGTTAAGAGAATCATGAAAAATATACTATAAAAAATTATATTTTTAAATCAAAATCAAAAATGTGTACAACACTTTTTATAAATCCAAATTGATGGAATGGAATGGAAAATAATGGATTGTGAATTTTCTGAAAAATATAACATTCTCGGTAAATTAATTCTGAAGGTTGGATTTGAAGAAAATTCAATTCAATGAAATAACAAGCAAAAAAAGGAACCTGGACCACCATTACTCATGTATGAATAACGAAAAAGGATCAATGACCGCGGGCGTCTTGTATGTCTGGCCACAGGTCGGGACGAAGTACATGTCATTCTGCCTCCCTTATAAAAAAAAATCCACTTTATGAGAACAGTTGAATGCTTGATGCATTCAGATATTTGGCGTCTAAATTTACCTTTTTTTCTTGACATTAACACTAGCTTTCGCCCGCGGCTCCTCCCGTGTACCTATATGTTGGTTATCGCGGTAAAAAGTAGCCTTTGTCCTTTCACAAGTTCAGTTCTATCTTCATACCAGATTTCATCAAAATCGTTTCAGTGTTTTAGGCGTGAAAGCTTAACAGGCAGTCAGACAGACAGAGTTACTTTCGCATTTATAATACTAATAGGATATTATCTATATGTTGTATGCTGTTTGGTCCAGCTAATCTTCGTCACTCCAAATTTTTTCGATATTAATTCTCATTCATTTAATGATCAATAGACATTACCTTTGGGTTGCGGAGGACCGATGCCAGTCGCTCCGTGTAAAAACTGATATTCAGGTAAAACCGGTTGAAGTAGTAGCCGACCCCAATAAACTTGGGAATAAAGGCTAGGAAGAAGAAGAAAACATTACTTTTTCGAGATATTTCATTGTCATTCAAACATAAATTGTATCTTTTTCCAATGTCTGAGAAGGATTACATATACAAAGAGCATCATTATTAGGGACCCAACAAAGAAACCAACTAAAACCTACGAATTTGAGAAAAAGGGCAAAAAAGATAATGACACACTTGATTAAAATCAAAAACTTACAAACATGATTCTATAATATTGTTCATCTTTTGTTATTATACAATATGTCTGATAAAGCCTTTCAAATTACATTCATTTATATAAATAAACTAAAAGATATACACAACTTCGTCTACGTATCTTTACAATCATGTTTGACTCTTATTGGTCTAAGCGCGCTATTTACACACTCAGATCAAATTTTAATTAATTCACATATTAATAAAACGTGAAAATCAGTTCGATAGTTTCAGAGTTAATCGAAAGCAACAACGTGACATGAAAAAGATATATAATAATAGATCTTGTCTAGCGACTTTAGTCACCAATTGCAAATGGGCAAAAACAACTTTTCAGAAGATGAAATAACTCAAAACAGTTGTACGAAAACATTAAAAAGAACCACTTACAATATGGCAGCTTAATATAACTCCTAATTGAGTTCAGACGTAATATTTTAAAAACACACCTAATATAAATTATACAATCAGTCATTTCCCACAATTTATCACACGAAACCAATTACTTGATTGACTGGCTTTCCGTCATGTTTTTAATTTAAATATATGTTTTAGTTAGTAGCAGTTTAATTACAGTCCTTAAAACATAGCTTGATCTCTGTAACCGCCCCCGCAAACTGCAGACTTTCTATCGGCCGATAGTTTGGTCGGGTGGGCTGTTTGGGCGCACACTGGGCCAACAAAACAGTTGGGTTGGGCGTGAGTGCGTAGTTAGCTCAACAATCGGCCGACTATTCTCGAACGATTATACTAGTTTGTGACTGACTATTGAAGAGAACAGCTGTACAATGAAAATAAATACAGTATTATCCAGAATTGTTATTATTGCTCTCATACAACGGAGGAGGAAAGCCAAAAAGAGATTCCGAGAGTATTGGGTGCATCCTACCCTCAGTGATAGATTAGTTAGTGGAAAATTAGTATTTTATCAAGAATGAAGTGCAATTCATATCCATACTTGTAATTTAAATTTGAAAGTGGAGTTACTTTTAGTAAGTCTACTATCAGTTACATTTTCCCGACTAAACCACTGAACTGATTTTAATAAAATTATGCACGGAGATACTATGGGTTTTAAAGATGTATGGACGACTTTTACGAGCCGAGTCGTGGGTAAAAGGTAGTTATATTATAAATATAAGAAATAACACCTAGAATGTGCCTGGTAAGTTCTAAAATGACACTAGTGACAACTGTCACAAAGACCAAGCTATATTTTAACGACTATACTACTCAATAAAGTCACGTTTATTTTCTTTTCTGGGCAACGTTACTATTTTTTTTAAATTTATTTATGAGCCTACCAAAGTGCCTATTCTACCTTATGATAAGCATAAGTAGAATCATAGAGATAGCAGCATAGTAGAAGAAGATTAGTCGTTTTAGAACTGTCCGATAAAGTACAAATCAATATCGACTTGGCGTAAAGGGTGGCATTGTATGCATGAGACAATTAATTATTAAAAATGGAAACAGGACTTTAACTACATTTTTATTGACGTATCGATTTTTTATTGCCCGAACTATACTGATGAAAGTTGGTAAATTGACGTATTCTGTGAACCGCATTCAGATTTTCACACAAAAATAGAAGAAAACAATAAATTTTGGGGGTTATACCCATACTTGGGGCTGAAACTCGAAAAAAATTTTTTCATCAAACCCATACTATGGATAGGTCTTTAAAAATAATGTTGAGGTTTCTATTTTTTTTTTTCTAAACTGAATAGTTTGCGCAAGAGACACTTCCAAAGGGGTAAAATGTGTCCCTCCCCACTGTAACTTCTAAAATAAGAGAGTGATAAAACTAAAAAAAATATATGACGTACATTACCATGCAAACTTCCAACGAAAATTGGTTTGAACGAGATCTAGTAAGTAGTTTTTTTTTAATACGTCATAAATCAGAAACCGCAATTTACATTTCTTTCAATCAATACACTATTAAAACATCGATCAAAGTTACAACGAACTACAAAAACTTTTATATGATGTTACTTGCTGCTACTAAACCCTTCATGGGCGAGTCCGACTCGTACTTGGCCGCTTTTTTATTAATTTATTTATTTTGGACAGCCAACAAGAACATAATACCTTAAAATCTAAAATACACAAAGTGTATGGTATTTGTATACCACCGTCTTTGTGTATTTTTATTGTGTCTTTGTGTATTGTGCCTTATTTACAGGTTGCCACGACAAGCACATGTAAAAATAACAGATAGTTGAAAGCAAAAAAGGCTTCCCTCAACTTAATAACATAACAACAATATTATTTTATTACAATATTATTCATCCTATTTTCTTGTAAGTACAGAGAAAATACATAATTTTCTGAATAACTTACAATGCCAATTGAGACTTTGATGGTTCTAACGATAGCGCCACCAAAGTATAAAACGTAAATAAGTCTTCAAAAGGATGGGTAATCAAAAATTCAATAGAAATAATTTTAAACGATGTAAGTGTACGTAGTGAATACTATAGGGAGCTTTCGCAAGTTTGTTTTAACAAAATACTTATAAGTCTTAGGCAAAATTATAAAGAATTTAGTAGTCAATTCACTCAAAAGTCACATCATCATAAGTTTTTTCAGTTTTAAATAACTCCCTATTTTAAAGAATTTGTTTAAGTAAATACATTCAGAAACAATGCCATTGAAATAATATATCAAAAACATAGTTTTTTAGTGCTCTATGAAAAGTGAATGACTTTTGCAACGCAATAAGTTTAAGTGGAAAAACATTTCGAGCTCCATGTGTACTACAGTACTAATTGAGTAAGAGCTATTAATTTATCTGTATCAGTTGTTCTGAATAATTGAGACGTATAAAATATTTTTATTATATACTTATTTCTTTGTATAAACTATAATGGTAGTTATATAATATATAATACAGAGGATTTAAAGGCTACTTACTGGTTTTCGATCACAAAAGCAATGCTACTCAAGTCAGTCAATGACTATTTTTTTTTTATTAGGGTTACACAAAGTGTCTCTACTCTGCCTGAACGAAAGCACTATCAAAATCCGAGTGGTCATCATGTTCGTTGTGAATGCATATTATTGCAGCATGGCGTCTTTTTAAGATACCTTTCAATCATTGGGCCTGCATCTAACATTCACCAACGAAACACGACACAGTACAATGTTGTCACTTGATGTTGTTCTTCTATGTAATGGTCGGTCGATCGAGTCGGCCCATTCAAATATTAGATAAGCGTGGCTCAATTACCTTGTAATTACTTAAAAATCCCTCCGCACCACCATATAACCATCTTTGGCAATCATTACGAGTAGTGAAAGCCCTCAAAAGTACGAAAACGTATAAAAAAAATTTATATACATATATTTAAGCCCACCAAAGTGTCTGTCTCTGTCTGATGGAAAACATGAGTAGAATCCAGGAGTAGGGGCCACCATGCTCGTTGTGAGAGTAGACAATCTAGCATGGTGACCCATACCACGGCGCCCTGGTCAGATAATTCTGCATCATTCTTCGGAGCCGGGAGAATGCTGCAGAATGTTTGGGCCTCCGATCTCACGCTCCTCACCAACAAAATACGACATCAAAATTGCTGTCATTATTAAGTATGAGAGGAGGGTAGTAAAGCCCCGGCCAAACCGGCCCAGTCTACGCTTACGTGGACCCTTTTTTTAAGATTGGCTGTTCTTTGAAAAATCTCAAGCGTCTTTTAGATCTGATTGTACGTAGCGAAGCATGAAATTATTCTAGCTCTCGTAATATTTTATTATAACTTTACGTCCAATCTACCTCACTGAGTTCGTTAAAATTTTCTGTAGCAAAATGTCTAATGCAGTTCTTTAAGTATTAAGGTAATATTGCGTTGCTGTTTTAAGACATTTTATTCTATGAAAGTTGCTTAGTAAAATCTTACTTTTTATAGTTACAATACGCTGAAAGCAAAATATAAAAGTTATACTGAGTAAAAGCTTAGGAACAAAAACATGATGACAGGCTGACAGTTAATAATATAAGACAAACACATATTATTATACACCTTTTATTTTATATGGAACTAAGCTGCACATGCCTTCACACACACTAATGATATTTTTCACCAACGTACCCTATATTTAAGGAGCTGTTTAGAGAGAGTTAGGTAACATTACATTACATTTTCGTTTTCACAAACCTTTAAGGACACCGTCCTTATGTCTAAACTTATGTCGTTTATAGTTTAAAGTTTACCTACGTTAGGGGACTCCTAGTAAGGAGACCGTTTAAGTATAGTTGGTGAAAACGTTCATAAGCGTATAAGACTTGCTGTCCTGTAGCAGTTCTGCCGTGTTAACCAAGTTACGCGTCGATTCTCTCTGTCCCACATTAATCCCCTCCCCCTTTTCCATTCAGTAAAATGGATATGAAGCTCTGCCTTGTTCTGGAGAGAAATTTAAAGATTCGTGCACTCCTAGCATACCATTAAATTTGCCTATCATACTCGTATGTACTTAGCAAAATTTGGATCAGATATCAAAGACGTTTTCTCAAAGGTTTAGTCACTGTATACGGGAATTCATCCATGTTTATATAACTAATTATACGTCCAATATTATTATATTGTAAAGGTCTTCAGTCATACATATTCATACAGTGGAACCATGCTGATGTCAGCGCGAATTTGCCGTCTCGACCGGGGCAGTACTATCCTGACCCAGAAGACCGATCTAGAAATTATATTTTTTGATGCTCAGGCATCTCACTAAGCCGCCATAGTATGGGTCACCATGCTGCATTGGCTATACTCCCATTTGGTATATTGACCTCTTCTCTAGAATTGCACGAATAATGCTTTCCATCAGGCAGAGTAGAGTCACTTTGGTAGGCTTAAATATATAAAATAGCATAACTTTTATCATTAAATATTAGTAGGATTACATGAGCGTGTAAGCGACAAATACTAACTTTCGTTACGCATACTAACAAATTGTGTAAATACTCAAATATTCGTTTGCTAAATTCACAGACCATAATGTTCTAGACTGTTGACAAAGCCATTCGTTCCATTTTCCACGACCAATTTGTCGTATTTTTATGTGAAATGATTATTTACGGTGTTTAGAAGAACGTCAAGCATTTAAATGAGGTGTTTTTCATAAAATTGTGTTCTAACAATTATTTACCTGTCAAGCACCTGACAAAAAGCTTTTCATGTCTGTCTGTCTTTGGAAAACAAAATGATAAAATTAAATTGAAATAATGTTCTTTCATATAATATTTTTGAAAAGAAAACTGTTGAAACCGTGTTATTATCCACTCGTTTTTAAAAAATAAACCGTATCTATTCATTCTGTTCGCTTAAAAAGGGAACCGTGTTCTAACATTGAGTACGGCTTTTCTATATTCCCAGTTTGCAGCAGACAACATTATTTATGGAGTGATCTCGTGGCCAGCAAAGAAAAGAAATATTATCACACATCGCATACGTGGTAGTCTGATTGACCGTCAGGGCCTGTAAAAGTTGATAATCGAAAATATTATACGATTACCAATTGTTCATAAAAGTATAAGAATCTTGTGTATAGAAAATGCAACAAATGAGTAGGTATGTACAGAATATTTAACTTGAAATATTTGTTATTTAGGATTACTTATTAACTTAACAACTCTTTTTAGTAAGTTTAAAATCAATTCCAATTAAGAAGAAAGAAATAAGACAATCAAAAGTTTTCATATCCTTTCGTATAAAACTAATAATGATCGGGAAAATAAATAAATCTATTTATGTACACAGGAAGTTTTTGTGACAACTACTTTCGGTGAACCAAACAAAGAAGCATCAATTAGACGTGATTCATACAGTGGAATGTTCCTTCATTCCTGGTGTTATCCGAAACGGTATCCCGGACTATTTGATTTAGATTGAGTGCCTACCGTCCTCCTTCGTGAGCGTGAATTTTGATCGAGCTGATGAAGGGTTAAAACAAATATGTCAGTGTTAGAAGCTTTATCGATTCAATAGACAAAAATTGCTCATTCTTATTATTCCACACAGTGAACTTGTAATATATAAAACTAAAAAGTTACAGTAAAATACCAAGAGTTTTGTTGAAATATAGAGCTGAATAGTCAGTAACCGACAATTAGCACCCTTAACTTATCTTAAATCAATTTGCGAAGTTATGATTTTAGTTCCAAGTGACTTTTATAATTTCTATTGTCAAAGTAACCGTTGAATTTAAGTTACGTTGTCAAATCGGTCATTAAAAGTGAGTTGCGAAAACAAATTATGATTATGTAAATTTGTTAGGTTAGTTTTTACACTTATAAGTTTTATACAAAACCTAAAGTATTGATAAAATAAGTAGAACGTTACTGGAGTCGATAGTTAACTGTTTTTAATAAATGGGTCTTTTACATAAACCTTTAGAGTTAGTACATAATTGAGAAAGCGTTTGGATACACTATGCCTTAATTTATTCCTAATTATAAAATCCTAAGGTAAAAATGAATGTCGATTCACTGAGGCCTTGGTTACGCTGAGACAAGATATCATGAAGTAAGTATGTGTGAAGGGAATTACGCGACAAGTGTAAATGCTCTAGTAGCGGCGCAATGTTCTCAAGTCTCGACGTTCAACGCGTTTGTGGGTGTTAGATGAAAGCTTTTGACCTCAAAATGTGTAACAAACAAGTACCTGCCTTTAAACCACACAAAGACTTAGTACAAATGAAGTGTTACTAACCAAGTTTTAAGTTGTATTTTTATTTTGTTGTAAATATTTAAAAAAAAAAATATTATTTAAAAATAATTTGAATTCTAACATTGATTTTAGGATCGACTTTGTGTCGATTCAAAAATTGATTTTAAATATTGGCAAAGTCCAGTAATAAATTATTAGAAATAAAATACTGGTACTTAATTTAAAGATACTAGCCAAACTAAATCAAATTTCGATGTAGCGTTTAGAGTTTTGTAACAATACTATTCCCTTATAGCAAAGCAGTTCAACAATTTAGTAAAATACAGTAAATAAATGATTTATTAAACACCACCATTATTAACAGTCACATAATTATACTCTAGGGCAGAGAGACCTGTATACACCATTTCCTTCTCTGAGCACTACCAGTATGTAGTGGCAACGATCTTCAGTAGAGCGACTAGTAGAGCGCAAGTGCTTCTTAATTCCAACTGTAATTAGAGCACTACTTAACTGTGTTCTTACTCCTCAAATTGCAATTACCAAGGCAGTAAAGTATAAACCTGGGTTGACGATAATTTGAGTTTACTAATTGTAGAATTGAAACATTCAAAACGTAAAGTAATGTTATAAATTAGCTGCGAATCTAACTTTTGTCTTTTTTACTCAGCGCAGTTAAGTCTCTTCTAATTCAAGTAATTTATCGCATTTTAAGTTTGTAGATTTTTTTATCAATGTGAAGCATAATGACCGCTAGTAATCATGAGTAGAAGCTAAGAGAAGTGGTCACCATACGCAATGCGAATACACACTATGCAGCAAGACGATCGACACTATGGCGGTCTATTTAAGTGCTTCTGCAGAATTGGGTATCTAGTCTCCAGTCCCTACGCACCAACGAAGAACGATAGCATTAATGCAATCTTTTCTGGTAGGACTTCTGTGAGAGGGTAGTACCGTCACGGTTTAGTTGGCCCGTTTATTCTGATATTTGCGTACCTGTACTAACTTGAAAATGGTACAAGGTATGTCATAGATGTGCTATAAAATGATTTAATTTGGGCAGCAATAATGAGCGTCTACCTATATTACTCATAATCGTACTAAACTTAATGTAATGAATATATTCGTTTATAAATATTATAATAATAATTATATATTTAATAATATACAAACAAATAACCTAAGCAAAGAAGAACAGATTATACATAGATATTTAACCTCTAACTTACTTCAAGATCACGAACATTTAATTATTTAATTATTTCTAGTTTAATTAATTTAATGCCATTCAATATGTCCCGAACTGGTAACAGGTAAAATACATAGAATAAAACCATCCAGGTAAGTTAGAATATTATACATTATTATATAAATTTACCCTCTATATGTTCCATCCATCATCTATTTCATCACCATCCCTTCAAATTTCCGTGTTGGCACAAAATTGCGTTATCGGAAAAAGTAAATGAAAAAGGTAAAAATAATATTGGACTCAAAAATCAACTAAGCTCCAATATAGCATGGCCAAGTTTAGATGCAATACAAAAACAAATAGCAAACTCCAATTAGTTTTCGCAAACAAAAATAGTACCTAAAAGATTGATATTCGAATTTCTTGTCATAACATTTGTAAATACGCGTATTAATACACATACTGTATGTACTATAATTTTTAGTTTCTGTATATTGCTGGAGAGAGTCATTAGATCTATACGATTATAAATACTACGACAACTCACTTTATACCAATTTAATGATTCTTTTCAAATAGAAATAACTTGCAATAGTTCCACATTCAATTTTTTGTAGTATTGTATTTAAATTTGTAGATTATTGCTTTAAATTATGGCACTTTATTTGTAAGCATAGTTATTATAGATTCGGTATTGAACTTGCATTAAGAAATACTAGTGATCAACTGTTAATCGAAATTGAACCTTTATGCATTCTTTATTATTATTTTTATCAAGAGTTTTGTGCTCTCCTCCTCGATGTAATTTTTAACTATGCCAAATTTCACACATTTCTATTCACATAATATTTATTATAATATATTATTACATGAGGAAGAATCTTTAAACTCCTTTCAACAAACATTATACGAACGTATAATACGTAATACGTTATAATACGTAAAAATTATAGCTATATATAAAATTATAATTATGATCGAATTTCGACAAATAGATCACTAGTTTTCGGAAAAAGGAGTACAAAATTTTTGCTTCACGAATTTATATAAAGATACGTTAGGACTGTGAAATTTCTACTCATATAACATGGTTCTTATTATATCTTAAATTTCTCTTCCACTCGTACTTCTGAAAACATATCTAAATTATGAGATTCAAAATAAGACGAGAATTGAAAGTGATGCTCAATTTGAAGATGGTTATATAGAATGATGATTATATATTAATGTAACTCGGGTGATATTGTCTGTCACCATTTTTATAGGTTGAAAAATTCATTTATAAAATAGATAGGTCTTCTTAGAATTTAGACATGTTTTTAGAAAATTAACGCTATAGTAGCAGATATAGACTATATAGTTTGTAACTAGTTATCAAAAACTATTTACTTATTTCAACATTCATTGGAACGTTCAATCACCATGTGATAATCCGTCACATCCCATATCCTGGTTATAATAAGTGTGTATGACGACATTCAACACCTGCCAAAATGCAATAATGACTGCACTCAAATACGAACCTTGATGTGCTGTAATAAAGTTGTTATTTCAGAGACAGTCCTTCCAGAAATACTTACGAAAATTTGAATGATAAAGTTGCCAAGAGTGTGAATAGATTGGAAGAGTAAGCAGTAAACAGCAACGTAAATTATATGAATTTAGTACGATCATTATTTAAAAAGCGTATATGAAGTACAACGCTCGCCAAAGCCAAATAAAATCCTTAGATAGTTAATAAACAAATATTGTGAAATATAAGGCTGTTCATTGCACTTTGTTCTTTGTTCGTCTTATACTTGGCAAAGTAAGAAATACTGTAAGCTGTAATGGTCGTTTTTTTTCTTAACGTATTTTTCTTGTTCCCAAAGAAATATACACTTTATTTGATTATATATAAGATAAATTTACAACTACAATAGTTGTAAAAATTGTTGTAGCTGACCAGTTTTGATACTGGTTAGCTAAAACAATTTTGTACAAATTTTGTTAGTTACAAAGTAGTATGTGTAAGATTTTGTACATATGATAATTTTGTCAAAATTTCAGTGCGTTTTTCGATTCGATATTCTTAAATTTTACTTGTATATACCTACTTTAATATTGTTATTAGCATACTTCGTCACAAGATGACACGAATTATTATTTATAAGAAATTGTGTCTCATGACTCTCATATAAGTGAACTGTTATTATTATTATTATGAAAAATAAAGAGTCTGTAAACATGTTGTAGTGTATGTTTATGTGCATGTACAATAATTTCATTATTGATGTCTAGCTAAATCTTAGTGATTTTTCATAAAGCCATTTCATTACCCTTTTAAATAAATAAATAAATATTTTTTGACATCTGACATACAACATCATCTAGTCCCAAGCTAAGCAGAGCTTGTGTTATGGGTACTAGACAACTGATATAAATACATAAACATACTTTTTTTTTGTAGATACATACATATTATACAAAGAAAACACCCAGACTCCGAAACAAATATTTGTGAATCACACAAATAATATTTGGCCCGACCCGGGAATCGAACCCGAGACCTCTTGATCAGCAGTCGCATACGCTAACCACTAGACCAACGAGGCAGTCAAATAGTTTATTATCATTAAATTATGATTCTATATCTGTTTACATACATTTTACACGTGTATTTGCGTCATCACGTCAACGTCACTTCCAGGTACTGTACATCAATGTGATGGTAACCGCTTGTAATATGAATTTCGGGAAAATCTTAGCGTAATATTTTTTTCAGTGCCTGCCATAGAATAGTACACTCTATTAATAAAGCTGTAAAGTTGAAAACGACTTGTGACAGTTGACCTTGTACTATATTTTAGCAGTTCAAACTGTGAAAGCTAACAGCATCATAATCTGAGATAATCTTGCGGTGGCAGGTAAACAAGTCAGAGCTATAAATATAAGTAGGTTATTGAGTTGTGTACCTACTCCTAAATATAATCAGTCAAGTTTTCATAGATTCTAAAGGAAATGTGTTTTTCTTATGGGTAACATTGGTTTCTTTATTTTTTTTAATGGCAATAAAAAGTTTTCATGGCTTCGTAATGTTCGATCTTTATTACCTAACAACTGAACCAAACTAATAACTGATCATTTTAGCATAAATAAACGGTGCATGATTTTTGTGCTGTCAGTACCGGTTTCTACTAACTGCTCACTAATGTTGCTCTGAGTTTCCAATTTATTTATCTATACAAATTGATAAAATAGAGGTGTCTGTTTGTAATTACAAATTTACAGCGTTTCACTAAATGCATACGAAAGCATATTATACAGTATTAACTTCAAAAACCAATTTTACAATTTTTGTTCTTTGCATTGCATTGCATTCCTTGTTAATCTATGCAAACGCTAGACCAATTCTAACGGGTCTTTCACTAACAGTTATTTGATGTTAAAAACAGTGACTTAGGCCAATTTTATTTTGGAAAAAAGTTAAGTTACGCGAAGGCATATTTAGAGTCAATGATATAATGAAGAGTATCCAACTCAAAAGCGAATAAAAACTTCTAAATTCTAAAAATAACTAATGTTATAAGTGGTACGTTTCATTATTTCGAATAGATTAAATTAAAGTATACCTAATTAAAATATTGACGCTTTTGTATGATGTATAATAATGTAAGGCTTGATTTTAGTTATAGACATACTATTTGGGGATTATGAACGATCAATAAATAACAAGGAAAAATAAAATATTTAAAATATAGATTTGATATGCTTTATTTTATTCTGTGTGCCGTACGCCCCACTGTGCACACTTCATTCGTGACAGAACAGCTCAAAGAACTCAACGTTCAACGTACCTGCAACAAACAACAAAGAATGACTAAATAACTATATTTAAATTAAACTATTCTAATATTTACTAAATTTAACTGGTCAGGATAAACTACGCAAGACAACATCAATGCAAAGAGAAGGAAAACTTGAACCAACCCTTTTTTATGTGAGGAAAATCATCATATATGTACCAACCCGTCTGGCCAGCGTGGTATAGTAGGCCAAAACCTCCTTCCTAAGGAGAGGCCTATGTTCAGCAGTGGACTGTTAAAGGCTGTTGATGATGATGAAGAGTTTGTTTGTAGTAGAATGCTCATGTTCATAATATCTTAAGAAAATAAAGTAAAATATTAAGTGTAACAAGACGAATAAATACACTTTTAAAAATCTTCTTATCCTTGTTCATCAGTTTTATTTTTAAGTTTTAACATGTTTGTATTATAATTTAAGTCTTCTACTTTAAAGTCTTAAAAGGATAAATAAATATAAAATCCCTCCTCTCAAGAGGTGAGGGTCTCTTCAATTTGTGTGATTACCTAACAGATCATAAAACTTTGATCTTCTCTCTCTGCAAAAAACTTTTGTCATTATGTAGTAGTGTAGTAGTATTTTATTGCTTATGAAGGTACAAAATAAAGTATAACTGTAAAACAGGAAATAAGCTCTATAGCAAGTTTTAGTATTCGTATGGCCAGCTTCATATAATTTAGTACAAAATGTTTTTATCATGTATCTATCGATAGATGGCATTGTACCATTCGTCTAAGTCGCGCTATTGTATCTTTACTTGTATTAGTAAAGGCACTTTAGTGTGTTTTGAAAAAATTACGCTAGCAATATTAAAGGCTTTTATAAGGTAGATCAGATTAAAGTTATGGTTCATTACTCGAACCGTAATTATATCGTTATAGGTATATCAGGTCATATTAACTATAGTTGTCACAGAAATGGTATTATTAATCTTATAATGTAAACTGCATTTCACACTATAAATTTATATTTCGAGACAACTTTTAACTCAATTTAAAACATTATAGTTCACTTCAGACTGCTAAAGAAATATACAAAGTTTGCTACAGTTATAAGAAAGCTCAAATAAAATTACTTTAAGTGTCGTCATAATATTTACTCAAGCTACTCAAATACATAATAATGTACTCAAATAAGAGATGAACTGAGAATATTTAGTTAGAAGTACCATTAACTGTATTCTGTTAGCACAAAACTTAAATCTTTTGTACCTAAATATTGAAGTTGAGTAGTATTGGTAGACTTAAGAAATCTTAAACATGAATATAAGATCTTGTATTTTAAAATTTGATTTAAACTGTCAACTCTGTGTGTGAGAGAGTGAGTTACTAACAGTACTGATATGGTCGAGATTTGAAACCCGGTATCAAACAACACCTATAAAATTTTCTTTTAATTTCGACAAATATCAATAATCGATATTCGTGCGAGGACATGTATATATTTAAAAGTTGTATAGATTTATAATCTAAATACAATAAAACAATATGATCCTGTTTCTAGGATGTTAGAAGCTCAGCTTAATAAATAGGTTAATCACAAATGACAAAGCATCCGTGTGGCAACATTACAATATACTAATAAGGCTGTCAAATTTCCCGCGTTACACGCATTACATCAAGATGGCTGACAACATCCATCTAACATAGTAAAACAATATGTCACGCTAAACAATGAATTTCTAATGTATTGTTATATAAACTGACACATAAGAACTACTCTCAATTCTACTTCCTTACAATTAGAGCCGTATGTTTGTATACCAAGTTGATTTGCATAATATTCAAATTAAATTTGTTTGTTACTCTGACAAGTGCTTATTAAAATAAATGCTCGCCATTTTGTTGGCTGTCTTTTGTTTCTTACTTACTAGAAGAGACATTCTGGTTGATGATTGGCGGTTTTATGTAATACTCGAAATGTAAAACATAAGTTGTTAATGAAATTTTACATTTAGTCATTACTAATTGTCACCACTGTTTGTAGTTGCTTTGCTACATAATCGTAGAAATCCATTTCTTTTATTTATGAGCCTGACAAAGTGACTGTAGTCTGCCTCACGGCAGGTTTAAGTAGCATCCAAGTAGTCGCTATGCTTATTGTGACTACAGACAATGAAACAGTTGAGATGCTTCTGCATCATTTGGCTTCCTCGGTCTCGCATTCTAAGACAAAACACGACAACAGTGCTGATATTTTAATGCTGTCATTTGAAATTGGTATTCTGTGAGGGCTTGTACCGCCCGTACCGTTTCGTATGTACCTATGTAGGTACGAGTATGTCCATTTTTTTAGCCCAAACGGGTGGATTTTGACGTAAGTTTACAAAACAATGTATTATTCAGTCCAATTTTATACATATAGATATTTTGATACTTGTTTCTCTCTTTTCAGTTCATTACTTTTAAGCAGTCTGGTTTTTGTTTGTATAATAATTATTTTATTTTGTACATAATTTATATATGAAAGAATACTCTCTCGCTTTGCAGAATTACGAGCCTACAAAGTTAGGTATATTTCGATACATATAGGATTTTCTGTTTTATTTTTAATTTTAATTGAAGGATGTTTGCAAGGTTATAAGACAGTATTATCATCACTCTTAAACGCTTTTAATTACTATCTTTGAAAATTTTTGATAGAAGACGTGATCCTAACTCGTTTCAATATATGACATGAAGTATTTTAATTCCAACTTTTGAAATTACTTTCACGAAATAAAAACATAACTCGACAGCTAAGGAATATAAATCAAACCGTACAAACTGTAATTTGCAACTGACTTATAAAACCATAAAACATTTTAAAATGCATAGTTCCCAGAATATGTTCGTTTTATATTTCCTTTGATGTTTTCCAGTTCTTTCATTTTAAAAAACTGTACACCGTTTAAGGCTCAGCTGTCTTGCATGTGCATATAACAAATTAATTTCTTAAATGTACAGAAATAATACAATTACTAGGCTAGGGTTTTTAATGTACAAATTTTTACATTACTTTCACGCTATTTACTGCCTATTCTCAAAATAAATGAATGAGAGCGGAAGAAAAATTGGAATATTTATAAAGACTTTAGAAAACTCAAAATAATTAAAATGCAGCCAAACATCTTGTATGAATTATTTTATTATAGTCCAGTCAATAAAAGCTTAACTTTGCCATTTTGGTTGAACACCTGCAACCAACGCCAAAATTTCCGTAAGTCTTAGTAGATTAATATACTGAAATTGCAGGGTGCTGCAATACCGGCAAAGGGTGCAAATACATTGCAAAAGGGTGCAAAAACAACTTTTTTGTCTATATCTCGCGATTGGCTGGAAAAATAAAAAAAGATCCTACTACAAAATTTTAGGAAATTAAATCCCCTACAAAAACTTGCAAACGTATTTTCGCGTATCTCTCATAGTTTTTGCACAAAATGCATTTAAAGGTACAAAATGAAAAAAATGTTACTATTAATCTTTTTTTTTCATATTGAAGTGATACTACATGTTTCATTGGGATTCAAATGATATGTTTCGGGCATTTTTTTTTATTTATTTACACCTTTTTTCAATTACCTAATAATCTTGTCAAAAAAAAAACTTTTAAATTTTATTAAATGACTAGCTGACCCGGCAAACTTCGTACCGCCTCAGAATAATCATTAAAATATTATGCTTAGTTATTAAATGATACTGATAAATTGACAGCAGTACCACCTAACGGGCCCCGGCCGGTACCGCCACAATCGCTTTGTTCCTGCATTTTAAATCTGTAATATCTTCAAAAATATTAATTTAAATTACATACTGTAAAAGGTCATATTAATCTATATTAGATGCAAAAAATATATAAGGTACTTTATTGGATAAGGATTAATACTGTATTGCTTATAATCGTTTCGTAAATAATCCATGATTTCTAGTAAAAAGAAAGAAATTATTGTAGAACTTTTTAAGGTATACAATGCTGTAGTACAGTATTTTGATCTATCTAAATATATATATCTGGGTACAGCCAGCGTTTGCAATGTAAGCGTAAAAAAATGGGTTTATTTACGACATCACATTAAAAACCTCTAAAATTATCAATGTTTCTCTACTTTTATGCATGTATTATATATCGACCTGTAGCAATCAACGGGAATTCGCGTTTTTGACAGGTCAGTCCTGGTCAATCAAGCGGCTAATAAGAGCGAAAGAGATAGAGATTTAGACAAAAATGAGAACCTTGCACTCTACGAAAATAGTATCATTGAGAACACACACACATGCGCTTGTTTTTCTATCTCGCTGAGTGCAATGAGTAAGACTGCAGCAGAAAATGCTCAACTAACTGTTTGTCACTTACTGTCACTATACTCCAAACTGTCGTTTCAGGGATATTTCGTTTTGGTGCGTCTAACTGTCCAATCAGGCAAGACAGCTTTTATCAGATATGACAAACTTATTGTATTTCCTAACAATAAAGAACACTCTTCACAAACAAACAAGAGAACTATGTCTGAGTCACCTGAAGCGAAAGAAATCCAAAAACCAAACGACAACATAAAAGAATCTGTAAAGAGAAGTAAGACAACCACTATGAAAAAGTACGTGGTACCTAAACCGAGATTAGCTTATACAAATGAACATTCTTCTTGTGAGCGCCCAGAGATGCACACAACTGAATAACAATTAAAGACAGCCCCTCTCGATCCCCCAATACGGCTTGTCACCGCGGGGGATAAAGACTACAACCCTCCATATCTCTATATCTGTACCCTTACTGTTAAGTCGATATAATTAATAAATTAAAAGTATGATAATATGATAATAAAAAGTAAAAACAAGAAAAGATGCACAGTTATAAGAAAAAGAACAAATTGTTTAGACTTTTTAAGTCTAATAAATCAAAAGTTTAAATGGGCTGGCCACATAACTCATATGAAACAAACAAAAATGGAGCAAAAATGTAACTGTTAGAATGGACCAGCCGGTAAGAGAAGAAGAGGAAGACCAAAAGAAGGGTCGATAGATGAAATAAATAAGGCGTCAGCCATTAATGAATTGGTTTAAAAAGAAAAAGATAGACAATATTAAAGAGAAATGGAGGAGGCCTTTACTCGCTCAGAGGTCCATAATATAATAAATTAAATAATAATATTTGTAATAATTAGTAGATATTTTAATGAATTATGTAATAGAAAATTATATAATATTCGTTGTACACATTAATTTACATTACAAAGTATAACATAATTATTGTATTATATAAATTTATAATCTATACTTTTCTGTAATAATTGATTTATAGTGTAATTACAAAATATTATGGAAATAAAGAGGCTATAATAATAATAATAATAATAACTGTCCAAAAGTGATTTTTTGCAAAATAAACTTGTTTCACTGTTTTCAATTTAAAGGAAACAATGAATCCTTCATTTTTATATTCTATTTGTATTAATTTAACGGTAAGATACAACAATTGTTGTGAAAAGTGTGCAATACTCTCAGGATTGCATACTGATTGTAGTGGTTGGTATGGTAAGAGTGAGGACCTCAGTGAAATGGCTAAGAAAACAATTATCACTGTATGTGCAGAAATTTTACAGCACGAAATAAAGGAAACTCGTTACGGAACAAAAAGTTATCTACAACCGGACAAATTACCTGATAACGTTGTATCAGAAATACCTCCACTATTAACTTGCTTCCTACATAAATTACTATTAAATTATGAAAATATCGTGTCAGATGAATGCCTACGCCCATGCGATTCTCAATCTCGAGGACGAAGTAGACGATTTTTCGACCAAAATAATAATGAGCGATGAGGCTCATTTCCACCTCAGCGGGTACGCGAACAAGCAAAGCTATCGCTTTTGGGGCACCGAAATTCCACAAGTGTAGCACGAGGAGCCATTACACCCGTGAAAAGTGACTGCATGGTGCGCTGTTCAAGCTGGAACAGTCATCGGTCCATTTTTTTCGAGGACGCCGCTGGTCAAATAACAACAGTGAACGGTGCGCCCTATATGGCCATGTTAACCGAGTTTTTTCTGCCACAATTGAACGAATTAGGACTGGAGGACATGTGGTTCCAACAAGACGGAGCAACGGCACACACTGCGCGAGACACAACCGATATTCTGAAGGCGGCGTTCCCGGGTCGTCTCATCTCTAGTTTTGGCGATTTGCACTGGCCCGCAAGATCGCCCGATTTAACCGTTCCAGACTTTTTTGTGGGGTTTTCTGAAGTCCCGTGTTTATATGAACAAGCCCGAGACCCTGGAAGCTCTCAAGGATAACATTCGACATGAGTGCGAGAATCTGTCGCCCGAAGTTGTCATAAAACAAGCCCGTATAGCAATCGATTGTGGCTGCGCCCATTTGGCCGATATCATCTTCTCGACTTCACTATTAAAATTCTAAAGGTTCAAATAAACATAATCAAAAAACAAAATCGAAGTTTTTCATTTAGAAAAAATTGAGAGCCAAACAACGTTGGATGACTTCTTTTGGCCCACCTTGTATAAGAACCTCAGGTGGTCAATAGACTTTTCATCGTTTAGGAGGCATAGCAGTGTACACACCAGCAAGTAGTGTTTGATATAAAAGAACTGCAATCAAATGTAAAAAATCTGCAGCGCAATTAGCATCTACAATAGATATCACCGATAAGATGTAAGATGAGAGATTGCCTTCTGGATTAAAAAACATCACCTATGCAGATCCTAGTAAACTATGTTTAGGTATTTCACCTCTTGTACCACCATCGTATATAACATTTCTATCAGGCATTTTACATGCCTCCTTTTCATTAGATGACCATCCTCCCAAATTTGAAAATTTGCAAATTTGCGCTGAATCCGATGGAATAAAAAAAATATCATTTAATAAAATTGAAATGAATTTTTTGTCAAGGTATAAGAAAAAAGATATAAATAAGTAAACAAAAATGTCCAAAAAATATTAATTAAATCCCAAGGAAACATGTAGGATCGCTTCAAAATGAAAAAAAAAGATTAATAATAATATTTTTACAATTTTGCACATTTAAATGCATTTTATGCAAAAACTATGAGAGATACACGAAAATACGATTGCAATTTTTTGTAGGGGATTTAATTTCCTACAATTTTGTAGAAGGATCTTTTTTTATTTTTCCAGCCAATCGCGAGATATAGACGAAAAAGTTGTTTTTGCATCCTTTTGCAATGTATTTGCACCCTTTGCCGGTATTGCAGCACCCTGCAATTTTAGTATATTAATCTATGAAGACTCGCGGAAATTTTGGCGTTGGTTGCAGGTGTTCAACCAAAATGGCAAAGTTAAGCTTTAATTGACTGGACTATTATTCCAGGCTGCTGTCATTTACATTCATTATTTAATTACATAAATACTGTAACCAATGAAATATAGAAATACCTTTTAGGTGTATGCTAATTATCACAATAAATAGTTATTAATGTCCTTCCTGAAATCAAAGTATCTCCATGCCAAATTTGGCAATTGCATTGAAATCGGTTCAGTGGTTTAGCCGTGAAAGCATTACAGAGGACAACGGACAGACAGAGTTACTTTTATAATAAGTTGTAATGGATAATTAGATCTCAACTCGGCTACAATCTTTTTGCCGTAGCTGAGCTACTTTAAGTTTTTTTTTCCTGAAATTCCTTACCATTATAGTAAGATATTGCTATTACGATCTATTCTACGGACTAATGAGTAATTTTACTTTGACTTAAATTAATAAAACAAAACTATAATAAGATTGTGTCCATTAACACTATTCTTATTGTCTCTAATTAATTAAAGGCACTCTGTTCTTGTGTTCCTTTAATACACTGCACTAATGGTATTATTTTGTACTCTTTGCACTTTCACATAACTAACTCAAAGGGTTTTATCCTTTTGAGTCTTCTTTTAATATTCGTATTGTCAAGGAGCTGGATAGCCTCAACATTGACGTGATGTTGAAGTCGGCGTTCATGAGCTTCGGCGTACTTCGACACGATGTCTGCGACGAGTTCAACTTTAAGGTCCCGATGGAGGTCGTTCATTCTAATGTACCAGGGTGCATTTACAATACCCCTAAGTACTTTATTTTATTTTACTACTTTAAGTGACGAGGTTTTAGTGTCTTAAATGTTGTTTTTTATTTAGTATTTATGTATGCACATTCATTATTCTAGTACTATAAGTTTAATTATCCTGTCTGAGAATGTGTCAAGGTTTTATTAAAACTTGCAGAATCGTATGTATATATTTTATTCTGTATTCAATGTAAGTTGAAGTCATGTTTATATTGAATAATAATGAACGGTTTTCAGGTGAAGGATGTGGGTAAACATTTGAATAATTTCTTTATCAGATCGACGTGACGAAGCGACGTACTCCTTGTATAACATACGTAGAATATTTTGGACAGAAAATATCATGGCGACTTGTACCGAATAGAATATTAATAGGTAAGGAAAGTGACCATCACTTTTCATTTCATTTGCATAAAAAAAACGTCTTACAGAATTTATTGCGCTAAGAATAAAAGTAAATTAATATGAAAAACATGAATAACATTCTTCAGATCAAACGAAAGGAAGGAATATATTAAATTAGCACGCGACGTTTTGGAATATAATGTTGGCAACGTGCGAATAACGCGACAGTTTCAATACTAGCATGTTTAAGTGTAATGGCAACTATGTTCTATCACGAAGACAGTGTAATCACCTCCTCGACAGTTTAAAACATTATATTATTCTGATGATAACTGGGTAAACTTAAACTGAATCTGAATATTTATGATTGTTTTGTTACTGGGTGTACGATAGGACTTCTCTTAAATCCAGTCCATCAATCATCATTTATTTGTTAAAACATTGGGTAATTATAGTTCTTGTGTTTAGGTTAGAGGTACACTATATCCTACCATATAATGTGGTGTATAGATATCCACATATCCACATGAAATATTGAAAGGTTTGAAAGCGGAAAAAATAAAAAGTAAAGGAGGAAAAAATTAGAATCGTAAATTACCAACAGTACTTAGATTAGAATGGTAGAAATAACATTAGATGAAATGACAATAAGTTGTGTTATATCAAATATTTCAGTAGCACCAGAGGTCAAAAAAAATGTTTAATGTCATTTTCTTACTGAAATCGATGAAATGATATAAAGAGTAACTATCTAATATTCCAGTGCTGAGCATGGACCTCTTTATAAACACACTACCTTGATTTGGTTTGGTAGACGTAACAAAAAGGAAACAATGTTAGAACGTTTTAGTTAACCACTCATTGTTTGTGTATTAAAAAAAAAATGTTTTTAATTATTTTTAAAGAGACAATGCCGGACTCTGAATATTCTTTGTGTTGCTGTAGACTTTATAAACATTTATTGAATGAAACATACATTTAATAATTGTAAGACAGAACAGACAGACAGACTCAGAACAAAATTTATGGACAACAAAAAGTGTTCTGTAAATGAGGGTACAAATAATCAAAAACAACCAAAAGCATTATCTTAATTGTTCAATTTAACTGTTGAAACATTCACATCCACGGAAATACTGTTTAAGAAAATAGTGCAATTAAATATATTCCTCGTTCTGGGATTTAAAGACCAACGATCGAATTTTTTCATCAAATTTAAACAAGAGCCTATAGGAACTCAGTTCACAAATAAAACAACAAATATAAGCTATTGTTTCTTTGATTTTCAATCTAAGCTTTTTAACCTCGAATTAAATGCGAATTATTTAAAAAGTCAAAGGTAATGCGTATAAAATCCTTAAGAATTTTAAAATGTTAGTGCGTACTTGTTCTATGGTAAGCAAAATATGTGATAAGATCTCAAATCGTGACACGCAATTGTTAGCGGGCCGACCGTATACCGACCTTTAGCCTGTAGTTATGCAGAAACGTTTCGTTTTATATAGTAACTGTTGACTTGCTACTTTTAACTTGAACTTCAACTTGTGAAACTTCTTGCCCGTAAAGAAACGACGGTTGATTTAACAAAATAAGGTATTTGTCATACTAAGCAAGAAGGTAATAGTGAGTATAAATTATTTTCTTACTTTTTGGTGCATTTAAAACAGATGCTAGGGTAGATTTTATAAATACTTAATCTTAGGGTTGCATTCTTTCGCGGAGTCAACCGCAGTTTTGGTTGTATCTACACAACAGCAACCGCGAGTAATACAGCGGGGCAAGTCTTAAGTTAATTCTTATAACATCAGCAATCTGGCAGTGAAACCCTCAGAATCAGCTCGGCCGTTTCAGAGATAAGACGAAGCAAGCAAAACGGACAGACTAGCAAAACCTAAAAAAATATAAAAATATTTGTTATGTCCACAGAAATATTCCTATTGAGTTTCAATTTCTTAATCTTTATTTCCACCTCCTCCGTTTACCATAAAACGAAATCGACATATATTTTTAGGTGTAACATATCGATTTTGTCAACATAAATAGCCTGTATCAGTCGGAGTATGATAACGAATCGTGGGTGACAAAACACCTGCTTCATAACAATGACTTCACTTGTTGAGGCGAATTCTATTTACATAGACTGTGGAAAAAAACTATATTCTATAAAGGAATAATACATGAACTATGAATGATAAACGATATTTATTTTGCAAGCAAATCTTGTACAGATATATTTACATGCGCCTCTTACTTCTAAGAAGCGACGGCATTCCCTAAGACTCACTCTGGGTGTCTCTTTTGTTAAAGTCCGTGAACAACGATTAAATAATAAACTATATTAAAATTACTACTATAATAAAAAGTATATTAAATAATAAACTAGACCTAGACCAACAAGGCAAGGCAGACCCTATAATGTACTTACATTATAGGGTCTGCCTTGCCTTGTTGGTCTATAGGTAAGAGGTCTCGGGTTCGATTCCCGGGTCGGACCAAAAATTCGCAAATATTTGTTTCGGAGTTTGGGTGTTATTCCATATATATAATATGTATGCTTTACAAAAAAAGTATGTTTATATAATTATCAGTTGTCTAGTCCCAAACTAAGCAGAACTTGTATTATGGGTTAATACAAGTTCTGCTTAGTTTGGGACTAGATAATGTAGTGTTTAAGATGTCCAAAATATTTATTTATTTATTTTGAAGAAAGGACTATAGTTTTGATATAGCCTGTCTATACAGCCAGTATACGAGCCGCAGTCATAGTCTTGCCTAAATGCCTTCCAAACCATTAGAGGTCACGTTCGAGACTCTTCAGCATCCTTTCTCTTTGTATCTTTAGAGCGGTTACATTATTATTTAAGATTAAAGACCCTACGTGACGACTACACGTGGTAGGCATTGAAAACACTCAAACCCACCAAAGAGAAACTAAATATACTATAACTAGCAGAATCCCGCGGTGTTACGTGCGGTTATTGTTGTAACGCCGCGGGGTGAAGCTAGTCTAAATATATAGCCAAGGTACTACTTACGTCATCAGTCATCTTCCAGTAAAAGTCCCGTTAAAATCAGTCACGCCGTTTCAAAGATTACCCGGAACAAACAGAAAGACAGACAGACTAAATTCTGAAAATTGCATTTTAGGTCAGTTCCCTAATTACCTTCATATTTAGATCATGTTTATTTAATATTATATACGCACACTTTAATTTCATTTAATTTGTATTAATACTCACAATTACAAAGAATTATAAGGTATAAGTAGTTCCAGATGAATGCTCGGAATATCTTTATTAGACCGGAAAAGAAATGAGTGGATTAGGGAAAAGACACAAGTCAGGGACCTGGTACAGGAAATAGAGGCCCGTAAATGGAGATGGGCTGGCCACATCGCCAGGATGGATCCCAGAAGATGGGCAAGGAGAACCCTGGAATGGAGACCTCGCGCTAACACCCGCGGACGGGGAAGACCACCCAAGAGATGGACAGACGACATCCGGCAACAAGCCGAAACAAATTGGATGCAAGTTGCACAGGGCAGATACCAGTGGAGGGATAGAGAGGAGGCCTACGTTCGAAGACGAACATGTTAAGGGCTGTTATGGATGGATGGATAAGGTATAAAGTGTTTTTAAACTTTCGCGACTTTTACACATACTCATGTTTTTACTGTTTACTTATTCGCGATAATATTACCCGTTATATATATAACCCGGTATAACCCGTTCGAAACGTCGGAAAATAGAAGGTATCGTAACCTTTAATATAATCGCGAATAAGTCCCGTTTACAGTAAAAACATGAGTAAGGTATAAAGAATTTTAAAGACAACAATTATACCTACTTGTACAACATGTAGGTACTTGCGGAAAGTAGTTATTGGGCACAATTGTAAGCGACTTCAAAATATCTGCAAAATGTAAGTCAATCATCAATTTAATATCAAGGCACGAACTCAGCGAGAACTCTTGCAACAAATTTAACTAATATTGACAGGCAATCAACGAACGATCTAGTGGATAGCGTATGCGACTGCAAATCAACAGGTCATGGGTTCAAATAAAAAGGTTTTTCTTAGGAAATTCCTAATAGCAGCCCGGAGTTTGGAAGTTTGGCGGTGATTTACGCCCGTGCCTCGGAGAACACGTAAAGCCATCGGTCCCGGTTGTCATGAATATATATGGCAATCGTTATTGGGAATTCAGTGCCCTCAAATTTACTGAAAACTTTCAACCTTAAAGTTCGGAAATCCGATGCCAGTCGATCCGTGGAAAAACTGACATTCAGGTAAAACCATATGAACTTGTAACCGACACCAAATAATATTTGGGATAATGTTAGGAAGAAGATTGACAGGCAATCAATACTCACCCTTGTTCCATTGTCGCGAAAATTACTTGTAAAAGTAAGCTACCTGTTCACTCATTATTCTGGCGTCCACAAGTAATTTAAAACAAATATTTATTAATCTGCCATTATTAATTTATGTCTGAATGTGACGATGTAATATATATTTAAATGTAATTATGGGTGTATTACCGACGTTACAGAAGGTTTTAATATGTTACTAACAGCATTGCAACTGTAATTTGCAAGCTATCGAACATGTCAAATACATTTATATAAATAATCATAATAAAAAAACAAAGACAAAACTAATAGTTAATAGAAACATTAACTAGTCAGATCTTACATAGGAATATCTGATCGCAAATTAGACCGAGTCTGTGTGATGATGGATTAAACATAGAGAATGTGATGGGTGTAACATGTGAGAGGGGATTACGAACCCCATATCCCCTCCCCCCTCGAACTCGACACCCTACTGAGCTCATCATGAGCACTGACTAAATCATCCTCAAATCAAAGGTGGGTGGATACATCTGATAGTGCTTTTATCCATTCGGTGAAAAACAGTAAAAGAATAACTTTTGACCAACTTTCTACGATCGAACCTACCTATGTGTACTGAAGAATGGTTCCCACAGTTTTTGTTTCAAAATTAGCAATGGGACAATTTATTTCACAGTTTTATATCTCTTAGGGACAAATATATCAGAGTTAAATAGCCATAAAAACAATTCATAATTGGACAAAATCCTGGCCACGCTTAGTAATGGTTGTATTATGATGTTTATCTGTTATGAAATTCACACTTTAATGCTCCGGAGGGTAAAAGAATTTAAACGGAATCGTGACAACACATGTCTCCTGAGAATCAATATTTTGACATAATGCGTTGAAAACTCTTTGTAACCCTTTGTTAAATAAATATAACGCGAGGAAGCATATTACCATTTAATTAGGTATGCTTATTTTTTATATGAAGTTGAAGTAAGCTAAATTTTTAAACATTATCAACTGCACGAATGTCGTGGTCGTTTAAGCGGATAAAGGTTTTGAGATTTCAGTCTGGAACTGTTATGTTTGTTTCATGTATATTCATATAGTCCCGCGCGGTACGGTTATATTATTCTGGGAGTTGTCTTTTTACATAATTAAATTATTTTTTTATTTATCCTTTATCCTACACACATTTTCTTATATAAGCTACAAGGAGATTACATTTACAAAGGCGAGCTTTACCCAAATCTGAGTTTTCTTCCAGCGAACCTTTAGAGTTAATAGAGCAATCTAAAATCTGCAACTTATAGTTTAGGACCTGACATGATACCAGTGAATTAAGCGACTATTGTTTAAATAGCACTGGTCAAAATATAAAATAAGACCTTATAAACTGTATTTATTGGAATGCCAGGTATTTACAGCCCTCCTTCAAATCAACTGACATAACACAAATTAGATTAAAAAGTTATGGCAATCCCAGAATTTCCTGTTGTGGAATGTCTGTTTCAATAAAATCATAAGTAAGGTCATCGAAACTATTTTTGGATGCACGAAAGATAAAACAACTCCCAATCAGTTGACTGTACAGTAATACAACTGTTCTATTAAAGCGAATAACATGCTTATTGCCAATTTCACTTATTTATACTGATTATATTAAAATACTTCGTTTGTCTTCAAGAGCAAGCCAGTTTAACAACGAATTTCCTCAATTCACCAGACTTTTTGTGTATATTAGATATAACTCAATAACACGTAATGAAAGAAGCTTGTTCAGAATTCGGATGCTGAATTGATATCCGATTATTTATTATATAATTTATATTGTATATAAATATGTATCAATAATTTGGTTTTATTAAACCAAGATTTATTATTAAGTAGTCGCGATTTGATGAACAACTAAAATATTCTCCCTAATTTTCACAAAACTCTACTCTACACTGCATTCACTTCTAATGATTCTTTCACGAAACCCAAAATATTCAATAATATTAAATGACAAAGAGAAAAGTAATTCATAATGTTCAATCCTAAAATGAATTTAAAAATAAGCCTCTTAGTTTTGTTTTGTCTTTTTTTTCTTTATATAAGTCTACCAATTTACTTTTTCTTCGTGTTTCATGTATAAACATAAACAGCGAAAAGAATAACCTCCTAAGCGCCCTCGAGAGACCATTGTCAAAACGTTTTATGAGAGGAAATATCGCTAAGTGAAATTGAATGGCGATATAAAGGCAACACGGAAAGCGCAAGTTTGCACTTCACAAACCGTCACGTCTACAGTTTTCGTAAATTGTGTTATAGGTAAAAGCATAAGAGATTGGTGAATGATTGATTGCTGTTAACATTTTAGTTAATAGCAATCAATCCTTATTCTAATGGTAGTGAAGGTTTAAATTTTCTATGCGATTATCTGTACCTGTCATTTTTTTCAACTGTAGTCAACATGACATCGTTATGTCAATTTTTAATGGGTTTAATATTATTATGATTTGAACTTTTTATCACTACGTGACACTAATATTATAAAGTCTGAAGTTTGATTCAAAAACTTTCGATTATATTGTTAAATAGGTAGTTCATTTTAATTGCAACGCTGGATGTGATTTTTCATGGAAGTAAGCATTTCAAGGCAAGGCAATTAGTATTTAACATGAAATTAGGTTCTGTAAATCAAAATTTGTTCACCTACAAGAACATTTTCACAATAAATTAAAGTATGAAACACAGACACGGACCTGAGGGCTTTCTAATAATCTACGGTTTCTGCAGAGAGCACTTCTAAAAATTAACAGAGGGATACTCGTAGTCAGAATCATTTTCATAGTAGAATATATTTTTAATCTTTAGAATTGCTTCGAAATGGAGATAGATTTTAAGGTAGAATATTTATATTTTACGGAACAAACGCAGGATTACTATTCATGTTGCCTACAGAAGTCGTAAGTGTATTGGGGCACAAATTGTATTAAAAAAAAGGTCTTAAACGATTTAGAAATTATTTTAAACTAAATTGGGTAGGCATAAGCTTGGTGGATAAAAAATTGACATACCAAAGCTAAAGTGATCTAGACTAAATGCATAGGTTATTAGTTACAGCCGTTAGTCGACAATTTTTTTCTAAATATTTATATACCCTCTCACCTCTCTACTAGCGCAAAATCGACCTATATGAATATCAGCATTCGTGCTTTACAGTGTGCATCTTTCGTTAGTGAGAGCCAGAGTCCGAAGACGCAGAAACATGTTAATAGGCCTTTTCATAGAAAGCTATTCAACCTTTCCATCAAGCAGAGTAAGGTCTCTTTGGAAGATTCATTTGATATTAAATCTTTTCAGTAAAATTGCATATTAAGATCCCACATTTCTGACACGGGTAGCTGTCAATCTTTACTGCTGTCTCTCTTAATTCCCGTCTGTAAAACAAAGTATTCTAAGAAATCTCAAATAAACAATTGAGCAATAAAGTGATTACTCAGAACGTATTTAACGATGTTCTGATTATCACGATGAGTTTTCAAATCCTAAACAACATTCACCATCTGTTCGCTGAAACGGGGATCAAATGTTTTCATTCGTGTGGTTTTATTAGCGCTATAAACATTTTACATTTTACCGCAGTCAATACATAAATATTAGGAGAATTTGTTTGAGACTTCTGAGTTAGACTGGCGCCACAATTTCAACAGTGAAGGATTTGTTGACCTGTGCTTATATCATAAATTAGAAAGTGACGTTGTCTATTTGTCTGATGATCCAAATTTAGATTCTTGAAGAAGTCGTATTTGAGAACATCAGCTTGTTTGCAATAAACTTTATCCTAAAGAAAATATGACTCAACTCTTTGAACATTTCTATTCATTCCATTCGATTTCTTAAATTTGGTCATATAAGGTAGTAAAATACAAAATACTTTTATTCGCTTTCGCCCACGGCTCTAAGGTTCTAAATTATTGGTGTACCAAATTTCATTTAAATTGGTTCAGTAGTTTAGGCGTGAAAGCAGGACAGATAGAGGTTCTTTCGCATTTAAAATATTGGCTAGAATTAGAACAGGCGTAATAAAAAAAACAACTTATTTGATGTATAACTTACTTAATTAGCTAATAGTGGTGTGTATTTTCATAACTTTCTGAAATGCAGCATTCAGAAAAGCTTATCAAAAGGCCGCCATAGTGTGGGTACTTCATAGTCTGTATTCGCAATGGGTATCGTGAATGTAGTATTCACGATTTTGGATACTACTAATATTTTTCATCAGACAGAGTAGCCACTTTGACAAGCTCGTATGAATAAAAAAACCACGACAAAATAAGGCATTACATCCATTGACCGTTTACATCCGTCCCTTGATGTTTCGTATTTACATAGTGTTTTCCATTACGTACTATGCACCCGACAAAACATTCTTCTCTAGCACATATCTAATAATAATAAGCCTCCCAGAAAATGTCATACCAACCTCCTCAACCTTAAACACTGACAAATAATTTGTAATCCTGGCGTTACAAGTTACTTGGTGATAAGCATTTTCCATTTGCCTTAAACAACCTTACCGTATCTTACCATTTCTTTAACATCTATTTACTGACCAAAGCTTTTTATTGCTTTAATCCATACAGTTAATATTATAAATTCGAAATTAACTCTGTCTATTTGAGTGTAAATCTTTCACAAATAAACCACTGCACCGATGGCATCCAGATACTTTGATTCTTGATTAAAGACATAGGCTACTCTTTACTACGATAGCCGACAAATACGTGGACAACCGGTTGTACTAACCAAAACATAAACAACACACTGCCAAGGTTCATTATCGTAAAGCTTGCTAATAGGAATTTATTTGTTTTGTTACCAGTGCCTGTTGGTTAATATCCTTGTGAAAAATACGAGTACATTTAGCTTTGCACACTGTTACAATAACGCATGGAAAAATGCTTGAGAATTTTTGAGTATAGTAAATTCATAATTTCTCATTTATGTCTCATTTTTATGTTCTAAAAAAGGGAGTAACCCAAAGTTTTTTTTTACAAATCTAAAATAATGAATCACGCACGAACATGGAAAAATGTATCTACATATTTTAGACGCACTTAAGTCACTATTTGCATTATTAACTAATGAAATGCAATGGAAAACCAAAAAAGATATAAAGAAACTTTACAGAGCAACGCAGGTCCGCGAATCAGATGGGAGTACCCATAGATAGCGTCATCTTTCGATACAAAACAATCTGTCATTTTACCGGGGAGAAATTTCAACACATACACATTTTACACTCACATACAAAAGCAATCATGTGACTATGAACTCACACTTAACATTAAAAACAAAAATTCAAAATTTCACACACAAACACATTCTGTTTAATAACAGTGAAATGCTTATGGTTTGAGAGACTTATGCTCTATGTATTTGTCTATTGGAGTTACTTATAGTACCTATCTTGTAGTACACCTTTCGTGTTTGCATAACGTTGACATTTTTCAGTATGAATGTTTTGAAAATGAAGATATGCATACCAGTGTAAATAAAAATGATTTGCAAACGATCAGTGCTAGCATAGGAAGACTATTAAATCAGACTATGTTTAGCGTTCCGAGAAAAGATTGCAATACTTTGTTTTTAATTACAAACGTGAAAACAAACATTCAGTAATTTCACTCTTCACATTGTAAATAATCTGTTAAACTTAGTATACCATTTCTAATCTATAATAAATAAGATCAAAGAAACAGAAGAGGATGCATTCATTAGTGTTAAATATACCTAATGATTTTCAGAGAAGTTTTATATGTAACGGGTATTTTACGATTTGCGTCATAATTCTGTTGATTATATATCGACGAGTATTATGAGTTAACGATAATAATTTCATGACCACTTTAATTACTTGTAATTTACTAGGACATTACGTTGAATTATTTATATTAAGGTCACGAAAACATATCTATTTTAAAATAGAATCCCTCGTACACAAATAACACACACATAAAACACATGTTACAAAACTTGTGGCTTGTGGCCGTCGTAAGCTTTTACTAGTACTAGTTCGTTTTGAATGACTTTTTGACACTATACAGAATAGTTTCATAAATAAAGGTGAATGTAAAAGTCTCCTGTCAGTCCATCGCGTCCAATATACAATAAATTAACCTTAGAGCTTCGCCTAACTTTGATATTCTATTTCTACCATAAAGGTCAAAACAATTACATCACATTCTTATACGCATACTAGGAACTATATATAGAAGTTAGGTAACTACGATGTAAAGCTAAAATAATAGCAGTTACCGTATGAAATAAACGTACATGCAGACATTTATCTCCTTTAAAGATTTCGTTTTTTATATTATTTCTTTTGGCATAGACCCTAAATTTGTGTTCATATTTCTGTCATAAGTAAACTGGTGCATTGAATCTTCTGTTTATCGAGATTGGGAAAAGTTCCGCTATTACCAACCGGCAAATATCAAGAGAAATAGGCTTTATACACCTCTGAAGGTTAACTCTTGTAATAAAAGTTCGGTCTCAATTCAGTACATCGTTTCGATCTCATATTAAAATTACTGTCAGTTCAATTTTGCTTGTCAGTGTATCGTAATATAGATTTATGGTATTCTTTTAGTTAATACTTCTTTGAAATGAGATCATGGTGATGATGATGACTACGTTTGATAAAAAAAACTTAAATCTCTTTGATTAATGGCATTTTATAAATAGAACAATGACTTACTTTAAAGTCACTACATCAGCTTATCGTTAGGATCAATTGATAACCATAATAGTATAAAATAATATTCAGAATCATCCACATCTTCTTAGCCTTTCTTAATCCATATATCATTAGGGGTCGGCTACTAGTTCAACAGGTTCCTTGACTCTGGACCAGCTGGTTCAGGACTGGCATCGGACCTACGCAAACATGAGGGTGTATTGAATTTGAAAAATGAGCTAGTTGTCAGTATATAAGTGTTCATCCACTTTCCAATAACGATTGCCATAAGATGTTCATTATAACTAGGACCGATGAAGTGACGTGCTTTCGGAACCACGAGCGTGAAAAACCAGTAACCAATTTACAAATAGTATTCAAAATCTAAATAAAAAATAAGTAAGTGACATTATTTAGAGAGAAGTTTGGTATAGCAAGAGTTAATATGTAATGTGTCTATTTTATACTTTTGTACATGTTATACTTTATCATTTTTAGGGTTCCGTAGCCAAATGGCAAAAAACGGAACCCTTATAGATTCGTCATGTCTGTCTGTCTGTCTGTCCGTCCGTATGTCACAGCCAATTATTTCCGAAACTATAAGAGCTATACTGTTGTAATTTGGTCAGTCGATGTATTCTGTGAACCGCATTAAGATTTTTACATAAAAATAGAAAAAAAACAATTTGGGGTCCCCATACTTGGAACTGAAACTCAAAAATTTTTTTTTCATCACACCTATACATGTGGGGTATCTATGGATAGGTGTTCAAAAATGATGTTGAGGTTTCTAATATCATTTTTTTCTAAACTGAATAGTTTGAGCGAGAGACACTTCCAAAGTGGAAAAATGTGTGCCCCCCCCCCCCCCTCTAACTTCTAAAATAAGAGAGTGATAAAACTAAAAAATATATATGTTGTACATTACCATGCAAACTACCAACGAAAATTGGTTTGAACGAGATCTAGTGAGTAGTTTTTTTTTTAATACGTCATAAATCGTAACACGCAATTTACCTTCCATCCAATCAAAACACTATTATTAAAACATCGATGAAAGTTACAACGAATTACAAGAACTTTTATATGATGTTACTTGCTGATACGGAACCCTTCATGGGCGAGTCCGACTCGCACTTGGCCGCTTTTTATATTATATGATTCCGTAACATGTGATATCATAAAATCAAATTGTTACACATCCATTACCCGAGGAACGTCGGCAATCATTACATAACTCCTGGCGTGTATTCCACGTTGAATTTATCAAAGTCTAGATAACGAATGCATAATAATTATCTGATCGATATTGTACACTATCATACATATACACAAAGTATTATGTCGATAAGCTCCACTCACGAACATACATTCATGTTGAACTCGCGTAACTTTTTGTTACATCTTCTTGATCGCTTCATAAATTTGACATTTGAGAGACTTGTGTAATTAAGTCTGTACTTGTGGTGACTTTGCCACAACGCTGGTTGTAACACTTCATATTCTAAATCTGTCACCACAAGTATAATTTAAAACTCATCCCATAAGAGTCGACTAAGGGCCACCGCACACTAGCTACTTTTAGCATAGGCGATCGGCAACTAGTCGCGTTTTAGAAGCTAAATACGGTGACCGAACGCTCTACACCGCACACTTAAAAACGCCAAACGCGGAGATTGAGTCGCTTTTTAGAAGCGCAACACAGCAGCTGAACGCTACTCTCCGCACACATTCGGATGCCGGTAGCATCGATTTGGCATCTGAGCAGTCGCTAAAACGCGCGTTTCCGATACCGATCGAACGCAGGAAGTCGCTAAAACGCGATGCAGCATCGATGCAGTCGCCAAATCGCCGATGCTAAAGGTAGCTAGTGTGCTGTAGCCCTAAGGGAGCTAACGACGCAGAATAACATTGCAAAGAGAAGGACAACTTGAAACAAAATTTATACTAACCCGTCTGGCCAAATAAAATCTTAAAATCTACTTTTGATGAAGTGAAATGATAAGTGACAAAGAAACGATTAGTCCACCAATGTTTATTTTCAGAAGACTCATCCCAAAAATTTTAAAATTTTTGTTCCAAGGAATTTTTAAAACAGTTCTTATTTTGACAATTTAACTAAATTTAGATTTGGATAATGGTACGACTTAGATGCCTTGGCTTTGTGCATATGTAACACTACAGAATTCGATGTTAGCAAACAAATATGAAATTAAAATTTCGCAGTAACTCTTGAAGTACATGAAGCCGTAGATAACTTTTCCATTTTTTTTTTGATCAAATCATAAATAAGGTGATTAGCCTGCAAATACTTTTATACAATTTTTATAAATTGGTTCTGTACTTCTTATCAAAGTAAAATAGGTAGTATTAATTTAATGCGACTCCTTTAATAACTAAACGTACCTGATTTATAATTACGAGAGAAAATAAATTCCGGTAGACTGGTATTTCAACTCCAGAGCCGTGCGACAATACATAGCACATATTTGCTCTTCAAAGATAGCTTTAGATGGGTAAGTTGCGTATAATTGCATACCAATCACAAAAAACCTAAGCGGGCTTTATGAAGTCTGCGATCTACAAGCTAGCTTTTAATGGCTACATTATATAGTGACAGGTTATTTGTGATGTCCATTTGTTTTATCAGTACTTGAATATATCAAAAAGGAAAGACAGATGAGTAAGGTTAATATTTTATTTAACGTGCCTTTGATTTTACGAAGCAAAATGTATATTGCTTAAATAAATAGCTTGAAGTAGATATACGTATCCTTTGACATAAAAATAACGATTTCCATTTCAATAAACATACTGATTTATGATGGTTTCACTGTAAATGTATCTTATTTTCGTTCACAGCCAACTTGCCCCAGGTGATTCAACAATTTATTTGATTGAAATAATCACCGAAGGTAAGTAACGACAACGCGGTCAATGACTTAATGAGTGACCGTTTGTCATACTAATAATACCATGAGCGTTTTCGTGATTCTCATGTCATATCATGCTAATGCTAAGCAGTCGGTCCCGGTTGTTGTCAGAAGATAACAGTCGTGAAGCTTAGTTTGAGGTCTTCGAAGTATTATCTAAGTATGAAAAACAGAGGTAGGTATATAAATTTCTCGATATCTATTTTTAATTGAACGAGATGAGACGAGAAATTAATTTCTCATTTAATAGAAACTAGCTTCATCTAGCACAACCCGACATATGTAGTGTCACGTCATTTCCGAGTGCTTCTCATTCGCAATGCGTGTCGCGGATACCGACTCTATTGTCTGTTGACACTTCGTTCTGATTCATGAATCCATAAATAATAGAATAGTTGAGTATAAAGTACACATCGCATGAAATAGAGATGTGCTGTACAGTCACTGTGTCTATTTGAAAACGGTAAAATTTGTAAATTTATGATTTTACTCGTATAGAAGGAAATGTCTGCATTTGTTGTGTAGATTATATATACTCACTAGAATTATACTCAATAGAACTTGGGTGGTAAGGTGAAGGATTCAGAATACGCAGTGACATCGCGCCCTTAATCATCCCATGGGTGTCGCATTCCTTAGTCAGCCACATTTTAGTATTTCGCCCGAGAGTTAAAATACCGTCTCTGTTTCATATTCCATTTTATATTAAACGAACAGTTAAGGTAAAAACGTATTTAGAATATTAAAAACTTTTAACGATCACTCAATAGCGTTCCAAAGAGCTCAAGTCATGCGTAAACGACGAGAGAACGGTGGAGAATTTAGTGAAGAGAAATATAATTTAGTGCAGACTCAAGCAAATTCGTCTACTCCAATTTAATATAAAAATATGTGATGAACTATTTTTTAGCAAAACACACATTTGAAAAAAACCGGGAAAATTGGTTCGATAGTTTCGGAGTTCATTTACAAAGTTTTTTTGCGAAACCGTTATTCTCGCTGTCTAAAAATCCTTAGCCATGAAGAAACAGGTTCTCTTATAGTGAAGTGCTGACGTTTTAGCTGACTGTATTTATAGCTCACATCACTGACACGAACGCACACACACGCAAACATAAAACACACACTTGCCCACATACACAATACACGTTTTCATTCATTTCACATAATGATAACTGTTCTTCTTTACCGTAACAGGTTGTTCTTGCTTATCGCTCAAATTGTTTAGGGTCATACAGGTATATACATAATATATACTTGGTAAAAATACCAGCCTCTTACAGAGACCCGTAATTCGGTGTAAAAACTAGATTATTATAATTATGTGTATTTATATGGTGTGCTGGATCGATTTTTACTACAGGGCTTTCCCTGGCAAATGGTTGATGATTCACACAATTTTTTAGACTAGATATTACTTCCTTAATAGTAAACTGCCATGGAAGCTGGCTAAGCCTTTGATGTGGGACGCCTCATGCGTCGACATCCTCGCGCGATCACATTTTCCAAATACAGCTGTTGTGCCGGCGCTGCTGCTGCATTAGCGGCAAGCCTCAAACGGCGTAAATACCAACAATTGGCTGGTATTTTTGAACCAATGAAGGTGCAGACGCTAGGTTCAGGACCATTGCCATTCAACGTGGCAATGATGACAGTCGTTTGGGAATGCTACCAGTAAGCGATGGTTTGGAGCAAGACTAATATTTAAATATATTTTTGGACATCTTACACACAACATCATCTAGTCCCAAAGTAAGCAGAGCTTGTGTTATGGGTACTAAACAACTGATATAAATACATAAACATACTTTTTTTTTTGTAAATATATACATATTATACATAGAAAAACACCCAGATTCCGAAACAAATATTTGTGGATCACACAAATATTTGGTCTGACCCGGGAATCGAACCCGAGACCTCTTGATCAGCAGCCGCATACGCTAACCACTAGACCAACAAGGCAGTCTAATTAGTCACTAAACTAATGTATGTAAATATTGTGAATAATCTTTATGTAATAATATAGAATAATTATTCATATAGTAAGCATTTATTACACTGAAATTTCTCTATTAGTAGTCATTTTTAAAGTTGTGTAAGTGGCATTTACTTGAGCTCTCGTATTATAATTAAAATAAACTTGGAAAACTTTTAACAAGTATAGTGTAAAGTTTGCAACATAGGGAGTATGAAACAACTCGTTGCACTTTAATAACGACACACTTCTTAAAATATTTTGAGTAGACACTATGTCTATCTGACTACGACAAAAGACAAAAGTTCTTTCATCCTGATATATGTATATTGTATGATCCACCGTACCTTCTAAACTGTTGAAATAATTTTAATGCAATAGGTTTGAATAATGCCCCGGGTGACATATCCTATGTAATTTTGATTTTGCTTAGTCGGCTTCTCGTTTTAAAACTTTATGTTGTTCTATGGGAAAGTCGCATTTAAGAAATTGCCAGAGGTCACCGTAAAGAGGATAGAACTCCTTTAATTTCTTTTAATAGCGACTACGTAATCAATTAAAAAAGTCTTCTTAACAATGTCTTTTTTATTGTTTAGTTGCACATACCTTTTAAACTGCTTTAAAGATGACAAACTTCAAAATTATTATTCATCTCTTATTTACCCCATACGGGTGAATTATCACAAATCCTTGTTAGTAGGACGTGCTTCCAAGTTTAAAAACATAGTCTACTAAAATTTCAGGTCCCTAGCCTCAGTGGCTAAGACTATAGGCTGTTGAATCAATCAGTCTTTGTAAATAAATCTATATATATATATATATATATATATGTTGCTCTATCCATCTATAAAATAACGTAATTTTACACATACTCTTTAAATACCAATCATAAATACGTCATATTTCATCTTATTTTACAAAAATAAGAGTAGATATACCCACAAATTCACAGTATCAAAACTAGGTCAAGGTTTATTCAAGAACGTCATCGCTTCCTGTGTATTACAAATGTTTTTTAAAGAATTCATAGGTATGTTGTTGTTCACACTATTAATCTATTGTCGCAAATTATTAAATACACATTTTATGTTACCCTTATTTTTTGTTGAAAATTAAAATTTAAAGAAAATTCAATTTGATTTACGTCGTATTACTCAAATTTGGTATTCAAAATTTCATAATGATTGATTACCTTGTTAAGGGCACAATTAAAAACTTAGTGTAACTTTTCAATAAGAAATAATCCTTTCACATTATTAGGATAATTGCTTGACAGTTATTAAGTTATTTTTCTTCATACCATCAATCCAGTCAAAAAAAAGTATCGACCGTGGTACTTTTGACTCGATACATTCTTAAAATCTTCAAGAAAAGAGTATATTCTCACCTATGTGTTCTATTAGACAGATAACTTCTCCGGTATGTAAATTCATCTGTTGCGGGGGACTTTAGAAACATTCATAATATGTCGGTCATCCGAACTCAGAACATAGTTGTTTTTCTGAGTTTACATGACCTTTGTGTCCCTTTCCAATGAAAGACGAATGCTGTCAGTTTTCTTGGTCTTTTTATTTAATTTTAATTTCGTGGTTTTATTGCAGACAGTTAATTGTATGGTATTTGTGTTCAATTCTGTCTGTGTTCACAAGGGATCCCATTAAAACCAAATTCGAGAAAGTGGCTTGCACCTGGGGATTTTATCATGATGGGGATCTTTACAGATCCTCTCATTAAAAATATTACCGTGATTGATTGATTTGTTCGTTTTTATTAATTTATTAACAGAAATATTAGTGACAAACAATGCTTCGAGTTGCAAAATTGTAAGAGTAATATATTTTACTAACTGGCCTAGTGCGAGAAAAGCAAGCAAAACTGGCAAGACAACCTTGTGTTACAACTAGAGAAAAGTAATGGCTAAAGGGTAATCGCATTTAAGTAGGGTAATTTTTTGTTGTTAGATGTTTTCAAGCCGCCTGAAGGCTTCCAACTAAGCTTGACGACTTTCGTATGATAACATCCGGGACCTACTTCTTTACGTAACATCCGAATCACGGAGACACTCATAGTATCATGCATAGAGGTCACCTATCCAGGTACTGACCGCGCCGTCGTTGCTTAAAGTTTAAAAAAACTAATTAATGCTGCAGAATAATTGAACGAACATAAATTATTATATAAGATTAAAAGACTACACGATCGTTGCAGTTTATGTGATTTATCCTTCAACGCATACCGTAATTAATGGTATTTATAACAATTTTACTAACTTGAAGCAGGAAGTCTGAAGAACAGCGAATGAGGTTGAGACTGTTAATCTTTCTCGAGACCCTTGTAATTACAACCGTAAATTATTGATCATACTGCTATTGATTTTGTGGTACGGGGGACAGGGTCAAACACAGCGGGATGTACCTCAGCTGAGTGGTATGTTAACAATGGCTGGGTGGTTACAGTATTAGCAGCTTCTGCAGTCCCCCATGACTGTAGAAGCTGTTAATACTGTAACCCGACTGCCAAGGTAAGCCGCCACGGAGTTTCGTGTATTGACAAATTCTTTAAAAGTCCCACTTTTACTTTTTTTTCTCCCTCCGCATTGTGGTCTAATAGCATTCCAAGCATAAAAAAAATTAGTACATGTATATCAATACAAACGTCAGTCAAATCAATAGTGAAAATATTTATAACCAGAGCATTAGTAATAGATAGTATAATTTTTTTAGCTCTATTAATTTCAAGATACAATTAAGTCAAATTTAGGCAATTAAAAGGGTCTCCCTTTCCCTTTTCATCTAACCAACAAGGCTTATATTACAAACTTATAATCCTTTAAAATATTCAACAAAATTCGTTTGATGTTTAAATCGGCAACCTATTTCACAATAATTTTGTTTAATAACAGTTTGAGTTACTGGGAAATTTGTTTGAGTGTAACTTTATAGTCTCACTGAGAAAGTACAGATATTTGTTATTAAACGAGTTATTTTTGTTAAAACTTATTTTAAGTTTGTGAGTTTCGTGAGCTATAGAAGCTATTTGAAGTAACAATCATAAGCCCAACATAAAATCATTCACTGTTGTTGGTCAACATTTGGTCCACTATTGGATAAATACATCAATGATAAACTCTTCCTAGAAATCCTCTTCTGCGAAAAAAGTCCTTCTTACCTGTTTACAAATGTAATCGTAAAATTTCATCGATAAAGTATCAAGACACATTTAGTTCAAAGTTGAAACTTTGATCGTATATTAAATTTAAGTGAAACAAAGTTCTAACAAAAGTGTTTAAAGTTTTAAATCCCTCTTTCGCAAGACTTTCAGAGTGAACCTAGTGTATCTACAATATTAAAGATTTCATCCGTATGCTTTGTTCACACACGTTTCATTCCTGGTAGTACTTTTTAATTAATAAAGTTTTTCAGTTTACGTACGAGTACCATTTGGGTTAATCAAATATTGTTTTATCTTTTATAATGCAAAGTGCTTTGATTTAAAACAAATTGGTTTAATACTCAAAGGCAAAGGAAGATACTATTGGCATTGGACTTTTGATGGTAAGCTTAAAACATAAGGTTAATGTACTTCTCCCTTCTCTAAGCTGACAAGGTTATTAAATATATTAAATTTTTTGGCTGATTCTATTATTTATGAAAACATATTTGGACACTGAACATCTAAGAGCTTGGTACAAATTTATAACACCATTAATACCAATTAATCCGTATAACTATCATGCCGTATAGAACATTCATACACCGGCTTAAGACGGTTTATTAATGAGAAATATCTACATAGGCGTGTGCTCTGGCACTTAGCAAACTACATATGAATTGAACATAATTGTGTACCCGTTAAGCAAAGCGACACTGTCACGACAACATGGCCGCATTTCTCTTCATTTCCATAGACTAGAGTAGGGGCAAAACTTGATACAATGTAGTTGTTTATGTTTACTCCTTAAATATTATTTCATCAGTTTCTAGGCTGCCTCGTTGGTTTAGCGGTTAACGTATGCGATCAAGAAATCTCAGGTTTGTTTCCCAATCAAGCCTAAAGTGTCGGCAGATGTTTTTTACAAGAAATTCTTAAAAATAGGCTTGAGTATGAAAATTTGATGGAGTTTAACGCCCATGCTTCGGAGAGCACATGTGACCGTCGGACCCAGTTGTCATGAACATTTATGCGAATCGATATCGGGAAATCAGTGTCCTCAAATATACTGAAAACTAATTCAACTTTCGAATTAAATTCAGTCTCAAGATCGTGGAGGTCCGATGACAGACACTACGTAGAAAAACTAATATTAGGTATTGTAAAATTGGTGGAATAATATTAGGCATAATAAAGGAAATATTAAGATGTTCTTTATCTATATCCAATTTTTTATTAAGGAATGAAACAACCTATTGCTTGCATTATGTTTTAACCACAGACAAGTAGTTAACATAATACCAGTAGACATTCTAAAACTTCGTGCTTCAAATTAGAAATCAGAACAGACCATTTAATTTTCATACCACAAACCAAACTACAAATATTACTATCAAATATTTTAGTGCTGTTTAGCATTACTATCATTAACAACCTAACGTCCCACTGCTGTGCTTGGGTCTTCTCTCAGGAGAGGGTTAAGGCCGTACATCCCCACACTGGGTGAGTGCGGGTTGGGAATTTTAAAGACAGGTTGTTACTTCGTAATATTACCATTGGAAGTTTTTAAGCCGCGTGAAAGCTACAAACTAAACTTCACGACTATTATGACAACAAATGGGACCGACTGCTTAACGTGACCTCCGAATCACGGAAAAGCTCTTAACATATAATGCCACAAACTGTCATCCATCTAGGCACTGACCGCGCCGTTGTTGCTTACCCTCGGTGATTGTTTGCAACCACTTAAGGCCACTTAGCAATGAGCGTTTTCATTCCATAGAGAAGCTTAAGAAAAGCACAAAGCATGACTAACACACAAGTTAGAAATAGGTCTTAGGAGAAAGGAAACATTGGGTTCTGAGCACTATTTATTTATATAGGTAAAATATATATTAGTTCTGGTACAACACTAAACGATTCTTTATGCGACAGTTTATCGTATAATAACATATTGATACTTTACAAGTCCACTTGATTTTAAGCAAAAGTTTCATTAGCATTATACTCGTACTTCTATTTGTACACTGTTATTGAAAAATCTTCATCTAAATATTCAAATAAATAAATATTTCGGAGATGTAGCACACAATCCAGAACACACAAACAAGCCAGATTGATTGTTAGAATACCTACATATTATACCTACACTTTTTTTGTAAATACCTACATATAATACATAGAAAACACACACTACCTGTAGATTATTAAAACATTTGATCCGACCCAGGAGTTGAACCCGAAACCTTAAGCATAGCAGTCACATACGCTGCCACTGCTCCAACGAGGCAGTCAAACTGTGTAGTTTTTTTGTTCAAAAACTTCAATATAAATTCTTATTTACATTCATAAATAAAAACATGAAAACACAATTTATTGCATTAGCAAAAATGAACACTCATGCATGCAAACATTTGCATTCATCGGGAATACAACCCGCATACATCTTTGCAGCCGCATGCGCCTCATCGACGTACTACAAAAGACATAGAATGACATTTATTCAAACCCTTTGTAAATTATTACAATTAATGGAAAAGGTTGGTCTAGAAAGGGTTTAGTTAAATATTAGTTCAACTAAAATAAGTTACTAAATTGAATATGGACAAATTGACTTAATACAGTTGCCAGAATTTAATAATCCATTTAAAAGAGGACAATGGTAGAACCATTGTTCACTTTGAAAGGTTGAAAGGTACAGTATGTTTTATTTCTACTTATATAATGTATAATTTAAAATAACTTTTATAATAATACATCTGTTCACAAAGATATTTTTAAAATATCATTGACTGTTCAGATATACCCGTTCATGATAAATTAGAGATGTTATTTACATCATAGATATAAAACCCGAATAGCCATAATCTGCAATCCACAATTTCAAAAACCTTTCAAAATACCAAGACCTGACAGTACAATTTAAAGTAGTAAAGCCAATTCGGATTCCAGCAAGAAAGAACCGGTAAGACCGGTATATTGAGTACCATCTCTCTATGCCACCATAGTGTTGGTCACCGTGTTGCATTATGGATTGCGCACAATGAGCATGGTGACCTTAACTCTTGGATTCTACTCATTCTTTCCATCAGGCAGAGTAGAGTCATTTTGAGAAGCTCATAAAAGGTGTTATTTTGATTACAAGCAGACACTTGACTTTTTGTATGTTCCACTTTCACGGCTAAACTATTTCATTAATTTCAATATAATTTGGCATAGAGATACTTTGATTCTTGAATGAGAACATAGGCTACTCTTTATTGCGATCACCTTCTTACGAAGTCCATATTTTTGTTGGAACCTCTTTTTAAATTAGAAATGTAAAGTGGATGATTATAGTGATCGCACACTTATCCGCGTCGAACGAACCGAAGTCAAAGAGGCCTCGCACACTTATTCGCAGCGAAAGAATCACATTTGGATTTAGAAAAACAATGAGCCTCTATATTTTAGAGGCTAAAGAATATTAAAAACAAAATTATCAGAATTATATTCGCACCACACCTGTATCTTGTATTTACTCTTTCACAATTGTAATGATAGAAAAAGGAAACAATTTAGAACATTTTAATAATAAAGAAAATGAACTTTGTAAACATCTTTTATAACACAGCCCTTTATCACGCACTCATTTCAACAACCACCTTAGTAGCTACAGACACAACCCAAATATTGTAACAAAAATCCATAAAAATATTCAGAGCCCAACGTTGTTTGTTTTTTATTTAAATTTCACTGTTCCGTGCCATGTAATTAGGTATACGTGCAGGAATAAACACGGTCACAGGCTGTGATCACGACACGTACAACCTCGTTGCAACGTCAGACAGTAATACTTATGACGTGACCATGTTGTTTCCCATTGTATACTCCCTTAAGTATACTTATATTTATGTACTTGCGTCAAATATGTAGCATTACGTAGTTTGTGTCTAATCTATTCCTATGTTTTTCGTTTGATGATAAGACCAGTCGTATAACATCAGCTAGGTATTAAGCAATGTCTTGTGCTTAAAATTCTAAACAAAAAAGTGAATGGAATAAAAAAATATCATCATCATCATCAGCCTGTCGCAGTCCACAGCTGGACATAGGCCATTGCCTGATCTCTGATCGATTTTGATCATCATCAAATAAAAAATTTCTATGTCTTTAAATATTTTACTATATTCTGGCAAACGAAACTATCTTTATTTTTTCATATTTATTTTTACCCGACTTCGGCGAAGTCGAAAAGAAATGCTTATAGTATTGCTAGTTATATTATATTTTTTTATGTCTTCCACCGTAGTCCCTAAACCGATTTTAATTAATGTGGTATCAATAGATTTGTTATAATGACCCAGGTAACATAGACTATATACATAACGTATATACAAAACGTTTTTATGTAGTTGGGTTACAGTTTTTTAAACTTATTTTCTGTACGAATAAACACGATTTATTGTAAGCAGTTTAATGTTAAATTAGTAAAAAAAATATCATAGGCTTTTTTGGGATCATAGAAAACGGAATGGGAATTGTAGTTCCTGAAATTGATGAAATTATGGACGGTGCGCCGTTCGCACGTGGGTAATCAACCCAGTACGGTACACCAAAAATCGATCAATGAATCAGTGAGGAGCTTTGACTGGGTACTTTTCCAGTGAACCCACACTAACAAACATTAATTGTGTGGAAATGTGCCTGTATGTGTATCGAAAACCTTAATAGGGCAGGAACACCACTTAAGCCTCTTAAGGCATGTTTGTGGCGTGGTTCGAATATAAATTAAGATGTTACAAACAAGTGTCATTTGTACTGTAATGTCATTAGATCTCGAATTTTACATTTTATTAATTGTGATTTTTATAGAAAACAATTTTTTTTTAACAAATGGATCGAGAAAGGCCATGACTGTTGATGACTGTCATAGAGACCTTTTTAATGACTGGGCGTATATACATTTGTCCCATTACTATCACGGGCCACTACGGTTTTAGGTTCTCTTTCTTGCTGTATCTAACTCTTTTTATCCAATTTATGTATCTTCTCTTTCGAAAAGAACATTACCATGTTAATTCGATACCCATACCACCTCGAACTTGAAGTCACCTGAAACTATAGAAATGTGAATATTTTTTTTACCTTGACATGATAGTGTCAAAATAAATTAATCACCTTATGTAACGGTAGTGTACTAATACTGACCCAATACACTTTATTATCGTAACGATTTCGTACAATGTTAACCCGCATTGAATAGTCGTCGAAGAAATCCTTCGTCACTATCCATTCTGAATGGGACAACAAACAAAAAACGAAGGTAAGCTAGTAGGCCACAGAGAAAATACGTCATTTGATATGCGATAATGACGCCGCCTTCTTGGCAAACGTTGAGTGAACTATTAATGTCTCATTATCATTGCCATGGCGGTTTGCTTCTTTAAATCGCATGGGATTTTTCGTAATGTAACTCGATTAGATGCTATCATTGACAGTCCGATTTGGTGGAAACCAATATACATCCTCAAAAAATAGTCATTATGATGACTACATTTTTGATATTTTGCCAGGAGGTCGAATGCAGGTAGTCACAGTCACAAGAGCATAGTGGGGACGCGACGGTGAAACTTTTGGTAACCTCAATTACTACAATAGGGCTGACCCATACGTGCCTAAGCATAAATCTACAACTCATTTTCTTTTAGCCCACCAAAGTGACTCTACTCTGACTGGATGAGAAGTAAATGAATAAAGATCAAATTGAATAAGAAAACGTTTAGAAACTATGAGACGACTACGTAAAACCTTTTGATACTATTTATATAGCCTATATCACTTAGGCTATTAATACGAATATATTTACACCTAACTTTCAGTTAGTTTAGGCACTACGGTGGTACAGACAGACTGCTAAAAAAAAGTTAACCTTCCTTTTGACTTCGCCGTAGCTGAGTAAAAATAAGGAAACGTCTTTACATACTTACTTATACTATAAAGGTGAAAGTAACTTTATCTCTCTGTCTGTCGAGCTTTCACGCCCTAACCACTGAACTGATTTAAATGATACACAAATAGTCTAGAGCCTAATAAAGGATATGGGATAGTTTTTACCGCCATAGCCGACATAGATAAATCTAGTATTGTTATTATTATTAAATTGAACGAGTAAAAAGAATCGAGTAACAAACTTACATACTTTTAGTTGAAAATATGGTCAGTGCTTTGTCTCTTGATGTTATTTTTTAAGAATTTATTGGTTTAACTAATATTAAATTTAGATTGTGGTTTATTTAGACTGAATTGTACAATTCATTTCATAGGAAATTGTAGTAACCTTCTGTATTATACCTACCTCTGAATATACACAACGGCCGCTAAAACCACTGTCATCCGTTGACAAAGGTTGTCTCTGAATTATTAATTACTTTTAATGGACCTTCGTTTCAAAATTAGGACTGGCCGGTGTCTAGTGTCTTTGGACACTGTTTTACTATTGTATTTTGACTGGTCACAGTTATTTCGCTGATATTTAATCCTACTAATATTATACACCCGAAAGTTTGATTGTATGTACGTTTGTTGCTCTTTCACGCAAAAACTACTGATTGGATTTGGATGAAACTTTACAGTAATATAGCTTATATATCAGAATAACACATAGGCTACTTTTTACTGCAATAATTGAGATACACGGGCGAAAGCTAGGTGATTATTAAATACATAAATCGTAGATCACTGTATATCTCCTGTCAAAACATCACAGGTTGCTATGCATAACACATTTGCATATCAACCTTAATGATAGTTTGTAAATGGCTAATTTAAAAATGAGTTCTGGATAATCGCATATGTAGTCTACTTTTTATCCCGAAAATACGCAAGTAACACCGCGGGGCGCAGCTAGTTTTGTTATATTTGCAAGTTAATTTGCTAAAATGTGGTTCGAGATTCTGTCATCGTTCCAACTCTGATGATTCAATATAATATCTTATTATATTCCACAATATTCTAAATTTGAATCTAAACTTAACTTATTTAATTTAACCTGAGATTGTCAATGTCAAATGTCAATTTGAAATTGATATTCAATAGATTTGATATCAATTGACAAAGCAAAACTTTTATGTGTAAACTTAGTGTTTAAACTAATATTTAAAAATTCAAAATGAAAAGGTTATTAAATTGCATCAACAGCCTTTAACAGTCCACTGCTGGACATAGGCCTCTCCTTAGAAAGGAGGTTTTGGCCTACTATGTTTTATTAAATTTATTTACTCATAATAATAATTAATTCAAAATATATACACACCTCGATAGTAGTCGCTCTTTGGGAGACACCTTTGTTCAACAGTTAAACCACGGTTATTAATGGATACACATCTTGCCACTTTTCAAAATATTTGCAAATATGTAAGTGTATGCATAAAAAACTATATTTTTCTGTTATATTGCCAAACATACAGAAATATTTAAGTACAGAAAACTTATCATCATTCATTGCACTCAATACTAAGTACTTTTATATAAAAAGCACCAAAACAACGTATATATACTTATATACATTCGACTTTTATTAATATTCATCACTGATTACAACTCATTATTGTCCAATCAAAAAGACAATATTACACTGCACAAAATTTCACACATTGGCAAATGCTTTTCAATATTAGAGATGTTGCTATTTAATTTATTGAAAAATACTCATGTAGTTTCTTTTTGAAACACTAAATGAGAGATTATTTACAAACAAGAAAACAAGTCTTGCTAGTTACAACTAATGATATCTACAGTAGGTGGGTATTATCACCTCGCTATCAATCTTAACGAGTGATTAGATAACACACTAGTTTACGCACTCCGTTCTGTCGGGTGGCGGGAGTTATGTGTATCCTAATTGATGCGAATATGATAAATTTAAAAGTAGCTATATGTCCATATGTTACGAATTCGCGGATTAACTGCTTTCAGTACAATTTGGGATGGATATATCTTGATTCTTGAGGAAGGGCATAAGTTTATCTTTATTTGTCATGCTTTCACGCTTAAATCACTAAACCGTTTAATAAAACACCAATGAAAAGCTATATTATCAACGAGTAACATAGGATAATTCTTACCCCGAAAACTGACATAAATGCGATCAGTGCAGCTAACAAAAGCTAGAATATCCATATCTGGCTAAATCCGGAATACATCTACATACATATCGTGTGCTGATTTGATACAAATCCGTTCAGCGCCAACAAGCAAGACGTGATTGCGTAACAAACATCTCCACTTCCATTGAAGAAAGCATTTACATTTTTTGTGAATTATTCAATTTCCCTAAAAGACTTATTGAATTTAAGGTACCACCGACTAAATCTTTTTGCTTTTTTCTTTAAAAGACTCTATAATGGATTAAGATTTATTGAGAAGAAGAAGTGAGAAGGGTTGATAAGAGTTTAGGCCACAAAATTTAGGGCATCAAGCCAACCTCAACTGCATGTGGTGTACCTGCTGATCGACAAACGAAGCTCTGGCAAACTAAACATCCCGGTATACTAAAATAGGCTTGACGTCTATCATACAGGATCAGAAAACTGAAGAAAAGTTGGCATTTACAATGCCTCTACCTACTCCTTCAGGGCAACAGACGTGATTTAATGTATGTATGTACGTATATGTAGGGTTTATTTTGTGTGTACAATACAGAATATACCTAAGTAAAAAGAACGAATTATTTGAAAACGATTTAAAGAAGAACCATTATGTATCACTGACAAATTAGTTGTGTGTGACGTATTAAGGGGTGAGGTGAAGGATATTAAGTGCAAGCATATTAACAGTACCCCTATTTATTCCATGAATTTCGTTAGAGTTAAAAAAATAACTCAATATCACTGCAACTAAAATGAGAAGAAGTCTCGCAAGCCGTTCTTAAAATTTATGATTAATTTTGACAAGTAGAATAGAATAGAAAACTTTTTATTTGCACACCTTATTACAGAGTTACTATAGAGTACATTAAATGACAGATATGTAGTGTAGAAAGGGCGGCCTTATTGCCAAAGGCAATCTCTTCCAGGCAACCTTAGGGTGGATCCTGTCAATTAATCCAGGTTCGTCACTTCACATCGTATGGCTGCAACGTACGCCACTCAACAAACCGAACAAAAAAAATGTTGTCGATTGTCAGAATTAAACAACTATTTATTAACAAAGCTTTTTGCAAATTGTGGCACAATGCCCTTTGTTTGTTTACTATTATATATACACAAATATTTCAGATTACATTCAGACAGAAGGGTTTGAGAAAATACAAAATTAATCCAGCGAGTCTCCTTTGAAATTAATTTTGAAATGTGTGTATTAAAATAAAAGAAAACTAATTAGGATTCCGTCGTCGGGCCCTCTATCTGCCTGCAAAGAAAAAGAAACAGAACTAAACGCGCCTGAACCGATGGATAATTAATACGGATGCAGTCGACGTCTTCAATATCGTTTCTTTTGGATAAGCTAATTCAAATATCGTTGAGCAGAATATGATATCAACTCCTTGTAATGCGATATAATCCAGTTTGAAGTCTAAAGGCTTGGACACATTCTTTTTTACATTTGCTGTGTTTGGGTCTCGGGTTAAGGTCCTGGGTCGGTACAAATGTTTGTATGACCTACAGATATTTGTTTCGAAGTTTGGGTGTTTTCTATGTCGGTATGTATGTATTTACAAGAAAGAAGTATACATAAGTATTAGCATAATTAGACAGTACTGTCAGTTAATCTAGCTTTCAAAGTACAAACTGTGTTTAGTTTGAAGCTAGCTGGCGTTGTGTGTAGTTATTATTTGTTTGCAAGTGGTTGAGGAACTAAAGTTATAAATCAAATTTTATACAAGTGCTTTTGCACGTTATTGCAATAAAATTAGTAATAAGTAAGAGCGATTGAAGTATTTCAACCCTTCTGGACAGCATGGTACAGTAGACTACAATCTCCTCCTAAGGATGAGCCTATGTTCAGCAGTGGACCAATAAAAGCGATTGATAATGATATACCATTTAGCAAAGACGTCATTATGAGCATGCGCAAACAAAATGGTTAAAGGAAAAAACAATAATAACGTAGAATTGGTAATTGCATGTTCAAAGAACTCCGAACTGCAATGTAAAGTAAATTTTGCTTTTAAGTAATAAAAAACATAAAATACAAAATAATTGACAATAGCGGATAAATGCTTTCAAGCTAATACTGTCGATGTTTGTAATCCCTGCGGGGTGAACGGTGCACAGAAGATTGCTCCGGGTCTAAAAGCGCTCAATGTACGTAAAATGGAAACTGTATTTTTAATTAAAAATAATAATGTTAATGGACTTTGCGAGGAAAAGAGAGAGATATGGATAATGGAGGTTTTTGTTTGGACTAGGGTGATAAAGTCCAGATTAAAAGGACCTACATCGAATACTAAGAAATTTACATTTCAAAACGTAAAAGTGGGAACGTTGTTTTGTTGATATTTTTTTTAGAAATAGGATGATTGAATACCAAACATTTCTAGAAATTATTTATTGTTTATTGCATAATTTTACAATTTATTTTATTTCCTATTCTAAGAGCATATTGACTACCTATAAGTTCCTACATACTAATGTAAGTATTAGGAACTACAACATACATTAGTGAAAAATAATCTACAAAAAAGAATTTCCCAGTTATGTATTTTCTCCATATGCAATATCTAAACAAAAGAAACAACTAATCATTTCAATTAACAACTGTTGTAAAAAATACTCTCTTCATGTTTTGTCAATATTTTATATTTTAATACTCACAATTTAAATCAGGGCAGCTCCCTCTACGACATAATATTATATATATTATTCACTTCATGGCTCAATTTTGCGTCACTATCGTGTGTAGTTATTCAAAGACGTTAAACTATTGGCAGAGCATATCCCCATCGTATGCAATACACAAACGAGATGCGATTTACGGCGAGCAACAAAACTGTCCCGCTTGCGTCAGCGCACGCACTGAAACGTTCAGCGAAAGTTATTTATATGACGCAAGAGGATTGTAAATGAGAGTATTTTCGATTAGCTATAAATGTTCTTATGTGTAACAAGATCGACGGAATTAAACAAAAAAGTGAACTGTTTTAACTTATGTGTACGATTACAAGAAACTAACGTGAGTTCATTGATGAATGCAAACAGGAATATTCAAAATGTCTTACAGTTTGTAAAGAACAAAGATGAGTTTTGTTAAAATTTTTACTGTCTTTATTGAGGTTTCCAGTATTTTATTTCTCTAAGAAGACATCAGTTAAAAGATACTGTTTTGTGTTTTAGGCAACTTTTTTACTTTAATTTAAGCATACCAAAGTAAATTTACTCTGCTTCTCTAATCAAAGAGTAGGGATCACCATCCTCAATGTGAGTACAGACAATGCAGCATGGTGACCCTATTTGTATTTTTTATCCATCATCATCATCGTTAGCTTATCGCAGTCCACTGCTGGACATAGGACTGCTGCTGGACATTGCATACTGTGGAGGGAGGGGTGTCGTATTCCTCTAACACAGAGTGAGGATACTCCGACCAGGCAAGGATATCATGCCTGGCGGGTCACTGCCCAACAGCATGGTGACCCACATTAAGCTGGCTTAGTGGGTTGCTTCTGTGGGTCCCACACTTTCTCAATACACACTAAGCAAATATGACAGCACGAATGCTGTTAACCTAAAACTACGCACGGGGTAAAACTGATCAATTCCTGCTACCTTTCCACTGTATTTGCTTGTTGATATTTTATAGAAGGCACTGGGGTTTTGCAATTTGTTTATCTACATTGTCTTCTACCAAATTAGAACTCTTTTTATAAATAAGCCATTTAGACAGTCTCATGAACAAACCATCGTTACATTCAAATCGAATATCTCTAATAACTATAAATAAAATTGGGAGGACAATCATTACTTATGATTTAATACAAGATCCTTTGACGGAATACAATTTTAAGCAGTCACGTCCTGCTATTTAAGTCAACATTGCGGCGCCGAATATTGATTCAAGAGTAAAGTCAGTATTACATTAATATGCTAGGTATAGCTGAAGTTATAAAAAGCATATTGATATAACAAAAATTATAATACCTGGCAGTTTTGCCTGTATTTTAGGCCAACGTTTCTCTGCCGAGATTCGCAGCGGGATTACGTCTTGATACGTCTATACTGCACTGTGGATTGAACTGCGTCATGACTCATGAACTACTCTAGATTCAGGCTAACCTTGTTTTTAATATCCGGTAATGAACGAATAAAAAACCACAGATTATCTAATTGTTTTTATGTTATCCCATTATCTGTGGTACGTAGTACGCAACGGTAATTTCACATCTCAAAACAACTTCGCTCCATCCGTCATCCAACGAACGTCATACCACTAAACCCATTACAGCTCTAAAGATAAAAAAACCATTACTCACAATAGAAGTCTTGAGGCTATCAAACCCACTTCTTATTTTAATGTTCTAGAATATGTGAAAACGTCACTCGTGTGTTTCAATTTAAAGTTGTAAACAGGATTACTATGCTTCCATGTCATCATCTCAGTCGAAAGACGTCTACTACGACGGTCCTGAGTGGAGTAGTCATAGTATTTTTTCCAGTACATCTTGCTGGAGAAGTCTTCACATAGACACATTTAAGACTCACAAAAACAATCGCCTGTCATTATGTACTCACATGTAAAAAGAAAGTAAAAAAATCCAGCACATATAAACACATTAAGTGTTTTACAATTATATCAGTTGTCGAGTACCCACAGTACAAACTCTGCTTAGTTTGAGGCTAGATGGTGATGTAAGAGATGTAATTTATTCATTTAATATTTATTGACCGCCTTGTTGGTCTAGTGGCTAGGCTGCTGATCATGACGTCTCGGGTTCGATTCCCGGGTCGGACCAAATTTATTTGTGTGATCCACAAATATTTGTTTCGGAGTCTGAGTGTTTTTCTATGTATAATGTGTATTTTAAAAAAAAATGTATGTTTATGTATTTATATCAGTTATCTAGTACCCATAATACAAGATCTGCTTAGTTTGGGACTAGATGATGTTGTGTGTAAGATGTCCGAAATATTTATTAGCGAAATAATTATATAATATTTATAAAATATAAGCCCTCTCTACGTAATAGTTCAGAAATTGTTCAACTATTTTAAGACCGTGTCTGACCCAAGATAACTCTCTAAGTGCTTTATCATTATTTATCGCAGCGATAACTAACAACCGCTTATCAACGTAGTCGAACTAAAAGTGGCACTACCTTCTCAATCAGTGCCGAAACAGATTTCTAATGTTTTTTTTTTTTCATTTAGGCCAACCAAAGTGACTTTACTCCGATGAGTAGAATCCAGGAGTAGGGGTAACCCCGTCATTGTGAATGAGACAATACAACATGATGATCCACACTATGGCTGTCTAGTGAGAGCCAACTTCATCATTGGGCCTCCAATATCACCCTGATCATGGAAATGCAACAGCACAAATGCTGTCATTTTTAGACAATTCAGAAGTGTAATTATTATTCAAAGGTTTTATTGTAAAAATACCATATAAATAGGGTCTTTCCATTCCAATTCTTTGTTACATCACTCCGTTCCATTAAATATCGAATGCTGACCTTCGGTGTTACCTGTATCTTTGGACTTTTACAACAAAAGCCGCAAGTAACATTTCGGGGATCAACTATGACTTAGTGTACTTTGTAAATTAGCATCTTGTAATGAATCATAAACCTATAAAATTACACTCCTTTCAAAGAGAGACCATTCACCTTTCGCATTTTGAAATTTTCTAAATCAAATTTGGTTTATTCAACATTCTTTCTAATACAGAATTATGAGAAACTTATTTTGTCTACAGATGAAATATTTAAATGACAGTTGAATACCCTGCAGGAGTGTTCATTAGTTACATCGAAAAAGGTTGTTAAATGAAGCTTATAAAGCTTTTAGCAACAATCACGATTTTTCAATTTCATTTCAAAAGATAGATGATTTATTTAAAAAGTCTAACTAAAAATTTAAATCTCTACTTATATCTAGATCTCCACTTATCGAGACTAGCTGAGTCCCGCGGAGGTTCACACTTCAATCATGATATTTTGAGGCGTGCTTACAATAAATAGGTTATAGTGAGTGAATAAAAAAGTTTTATTCATCTAAAAGTTGAGTATACATTTAGTTGTCGCGGGCTTTTTTTAGAACTGTTAAAGGATAACAATTTTTTCATGCATTATTTTTTTGAAACTATAGGCAGCACTTACGATAGAGATTCTCAAAAGGATATTTTCACCCGTTTTTGTAAAAAAAAAAATTTACACTTCCTTTCTGTCGCAGAGTAATAATATATAGACAAAAGCCTTCCTCGAAAACTAGACTATCCAACAATTTTTTTTTTTCTTATCCGACCAGTAGATTAACGAACCATAAACAAACATAACAAACTCTTCAGCTACATAATATTAGTTATAGTTGGTATCAACATCATCATCAAAAACCCATAACGTCACACTGATGGGCTAGGGTCTTCTCTTAAGAGAGGGTTAAGGTCATTCGTCCGAGTGCGGTTTGGGGAATGTCAAAACACGTTGTGGCTATATATTAATGCCGTTCGATGTTTTTATGCAGGACCGACTGCTTAACGTGAGTTCCGAATCATGTCAAACATTCACCCATTTAGGTACTGACCCGTTGCTTACCCTTGGTGATTCTTTCCATATCTAAATCTCTAAATAGTAGCCTATGTGTTATCCTTATCCTTTAATCAATGATTCGATTCCGTTCAGTAGTTTTCCGTGAAAGAGAAACAAACATCTATAAATGCTCACAACTTTTATATTTAAAATATTATTAGGATAGACAACGCCTAATTAAACATTGAGGTGAAAAGGGCTAAAGAATACCTTACTTCTCACAGACTTAGACAAGCTTATAAATGAAAATTATAAATATGGGTTAATTTGGTAAATAGTCCTTATTTTATGACTACCTATTAGAAACTGAGATTTAAATTTACGGTCTAGATGTCTATTAAATATTTTGGAAAATTTAGATTGTTTAATTACCTGAGTACTTTAGTTTACAATTTGATCTAAAAACAACTCGTTTTAATAATTTAATAAATTTTGGGTTATGTTTTACTGTTTAGTTATGATTCGAAAAGTGTTTTATAACTAACATTTTTAAATATTAGAAGCGTTAGTTGTAGTATTTTTTTAAAATGTTCCTAAAATGTTACGAACTTATTGTTTGTGTTAGATACGAGCAGCAAAGCCATTAGTCAAAACTGTTATTTTTTCTATATTTTTAAATTCGGAACTTACGAGTTCCAAATTTCAAACATCAACATTTAATGTTTTTAGTGTAATTTTAATCTCCTGTGTTGCAAATATTGGTTTCATAAATTTAAATTCGGAAATCACCAGTTCCAAATTTGAAACATCAATTCGATAGTCTCTGGTGTGATTTCACGGCCTACATCGCAAACATTACGAACACATCGAGGAAGTATTGCGCTCATGTCAACACACCTACATGACGAAATAGTTAGTGCGACCTCGATTGTGTTTACTCTCCACAAAAACTTCATACGTTTGTATTTGATTTCGTATGAAACTAGACTTCTACGACTGTATGTTTACATCTGGAAGTCGCGATTTCGAGAAAAAAAATCATATCTTACAGATAACATGTTAGTAAACTCACTACTACTACTTAAACAACTTTGTAGAATGAGACTTTAAAGGTTCAAATCCCGGGTCGGGCCAAAAAGTGTTTTTGGGTTTTTCTTAGGTAATTCTTAATGCAGCACTTAGTTTGAAAGTTTGGCGGTGATTCATGCCCATGTCTCGGAGAGCACGTAAAGCCGTCGGTCCCGGTTGTCATGAACATCTATGGCAATCGTTATTTGTCTGTCAGTGCCCTGAAACTTATTGACAACTAGTTTTTTTTTTAGTTTTTTTTTATGATAAATAATAACAATTTATAGAAGTTATCATTACATAATTAATCTGTAAAATCAAACAGTTTCACTTTGTCAAATGTCAAATCAAATTTAGATGGGAATCGAAAAGTTTACTTAATGTACATATTTCTGTGGTCAAGTCTTGTTCGCTCAATGTTAGGTTACACAAGTGAAAATAAAAACTTCATTATAATTAGTTAAAACAATCTATTTTTTGTTACTTATTTAGTTAGCATTTATTCTCATGTGGAATGGTAAATATAATTATTCTGACCTTATACAAACAATTTGTATGATCTGACGAATGGGCTCAGAATTTACGGTTACTGACAGCTGACGCATACAAATTCATTCAAGCCGATGAGTAGAAATTATTGAACTCTGTGTTATAAGCATTCGATTTGTATTCTAAGCTCAATATTTGTATAGAATGACTTGTTTTTTTTTTAAATCTATAGAGATGATCAGAAAGTACACAAAAATTAGAGTTGGGGTGTTTTCTATGTACAAGAATATGTACGTACTTATTTTCAAAATTTGATATAGGTATTTATTTTAACTGTCTAATATCTAGTATTAGTATTAAAAAGTTCAAGATTTGTCAGTTTTAGTTGATAGCATCCACATATATGTGTGGGTAATTCATTAAAATTTATATAAATAATTGCAACATTAACAAAACAATAAGCTATTAAATTGATTACTTATAGTAACACAGCACTGTAATTGTAATCTACAATGAGTTTTGGTCGACGGCCAAATATTTATTCTATTTTCGTTTTCATTCATCCTGTGCCTCCTAATCTGAAGATCAATTGGTTAATATTTCTTTATAATATAGCCAATATACATATTAACGTACTTGAGAACTAAAAATGGAGGAGGTACTCTTGCATAGTTAATTTTTATTATTTAGAGCTTATACGAGTGTACTACTCTCAATCCATCATTTGAGATAAAGTGATAATTTCATCTGTGGTATAAGATCGTATAATTTCAAGACCAAGTTGCCATTAGGTGATAAGAAATAATAACCGATGGTCAACAACGATTTCACGGTCAGTATCTGGATAGGTGGCCGTTATTAAAATGATACAATGAGCGTCTCCGTGATTCAGAGGTCACGTTGGTCATCATAGGTTAACAACGGTAAAACTTCTAAGTGAAGCTTAGTTGAAGGCCTTCGGGCTGCTTAAAAACATCAAACGTCAAAAATACGTAGCCACAGCGTTGTCTTGCCAATCCCCAATCCGCACTCGATCAGCACGGGCACGTATGGCCTTAACTCTCTGCTGATAGGAGCTTGAGCCCAGCAGTGATCGTTATGAGTTGTTGATAGTGTTGATGATTTTTAATATTGATCAAATCTAATAAATAAAGCATGTTACTTCATTAGTGTGGTTATTACGATCTTTGTGAAAATTTGCAAGTAACTTGCAAAGATACCAAGAAGGATGTTAGATGCATTTCTTTAAAATAGGTTTTTCCACAGGATAATATAATGCTTCTTACACCAGCAATACCACGGATAAATGAATCATGTAATAGTAAAGTCGTTTCAGGTGACAAAACCTATCTAAAAACAAATCATGTCCAACAATGGAAAAATAAATGCTGTTGATAATGGTGATGATCAAGTACGTCGACGCCATTTGATTTCCCACTTAGAGGGACTGGGCTTCCAGTGATCAAATAATTTCATCACCGATTGTCGACGAGGCCAATACAAACGTCCAAATTACAGCCAATACAGAAATACGCCCTCAAAAATGTAATTGAGATACTTCATATTTAAAAATAAAATAAAAGAATAAGCTTTTTATTAATCCTACATTAAAGCCTACATAGATTAATTGGCAATTCCATTACGCACTTAAGCCGAATGGATTCCTAAAATTAATTAGTGGATTTCTATTGACATTTTTTGGATGATAAATTGGAGGTATCATAAGTGACATTGAGTTAAGAAGTAAATCAGTATTGATTAGAGAGTTTTAAATGTTTTTTTGTGTCTCACAAGTTCTTTCAGAGAGAAAACTTTTATTCATTGAATAACGTATAGAACTTTATTTTACGAACATTAAAAGTAGATATCATTCTTTAATTGAATGGCATTCATTCGTATTGTTATATTGCAAGAGAGCGAGTCTCTTATTCAATTATAAAGCTACCCATATCTGAACATGTTTATAAAATAAATGTGAAATATAAAGTGTGAGTTCATTTTATAGAGCACTTTACGTTGCCCTCGAGTAAACTCACTTATTCTATTGAAACTTGTTCGTAACGTATTTTCCTGCTGCTAAGGTCATTTGGTCTCGTGAAAGTTATTCTTCAAACCGAATGATTGATGCATGGGGTAATTGACATTGGGACACGTACCTAATTGCGTAGAATAGCGCTAAATAACGTATCAATGACATTGTCACGATTACGATACGAGATCTCTTAAAAGATAACTTTTTAACTGTTTTATATACCTAGATTACAAACACGATTTTATTTTATTACTAGCACTATAGATCGTAGATCGTTAGATGGGCCGCTCCATATTAAAAGACGCCCAATTTACATCATTACTCAAAGAGGTGCACGCGACACTTGCAGGTTGGAGTGGACGCGGGCTAAAAAAATATTTTAAGTTTTTTTCGTGTTTAAACATTTTAGTATGCCATCGTGTTCATTTTGGAAGTATAAATACACAAGCTGAAACACAAATAAAGTTATAGGTGTTACTTTCATGCGTAAGTATTTGTAAACAATTTAATTAGATTTTTTAAAACACACGTCTTGAGCGGTTTAGCGGGACGATGGAGAGGCGTGATGGGTGGAGAAGCGGCCGGCTGCCAAAGATTATATACTAAACAGAACAGTTAAAGTTCTGAAGGTAACGATCTCTATATGGCACTGTTTCTTTTTATGAAACTGGAATTGAATACTTTAATATCTACTTTAAATTAGCAATGACGTAATAACTTTCATTATGATTGACTTTTGTTCCTATTTTCTTCAATCTTAAGTTCAAATGTATATCAAATGTATCATTAGTTTTTATACAATGCAGGGATTATCTTTTATAGAATCCTTATTTACAAAACGCCAAAAAATTAATAAATTGATGCTTTTGATTAGATTTGAGTGATTAGATGTGGAAAATAATTTCTCACAGATTCTTTTGTTTACATTATATTATTATTTAACATATTCTAAATAAATGATTTTATTTCATTCCTAAACTTCATCTTTTTATTATTTTCTATCATTCTTTCCTAACCTGATTCCTTACAGTACTGTGTAGGTATAATACTTCAGAAATCAGAAGATTATCACTTTTTTATTTATTCCATGACGAGTGATGACGTATGAAACGTACGAAACTATGACCATTCCGCGACGCGTGAGGGCCTATCTAACGATCTACGATCTATGCTAGCACTAGCTTACCCACGCAGCGCCGACTGCGTCTTCTATTACCCGTAGCGTGATGCTATTCCACAAAAGCAAATTTGTTTCCTATAAAAAGGTTATAGTGAACGAACCTTAAAAGATAGACACGTGCTGCTACTGACTTTTTTTAGAGATTTTAAAGGGGAACAATTTTGTCCTACATGATTTTTGTGAAACTGTTACCGTTCACGCAGCGCAGGCAGCGGAACCTCTCAAGACGATAAAAAGCCCCCGATTTTGAAACATTATTCACTGGCGCTCCACTCCCCATGGTCCTAGCATTAGGTGATTATATATAACCTATATAGTCACCTAATGTATAGCCTTCCTCGTTAAATGGGCTATCTAACACTGAAATAATTTTTCAAATCGGACCAGTAGTTCATGAGATTAGCGTGTTAAACTAAACAAAGAAACAAACTCGTCCGCTCTATAAGTAGTATTGATATATATATATAAAATTACGTTTATCTCGGTAATTCTTTAAACTGATACAACTTTTTTATGTGACAGCTGATTGAAATAAAACAAATACTAAATATTAAAAAAACACACGTGATTAAAAACCGCATCCAATTCGGTTACAATTTCTTTTTTTTTCTTTCTATTTCTGAAATTAACACGCACGAACACATAGATGAAAAGACTTCTTTTACTATAATCAGGGGGGTGTCACTCCGCAGTTTAGGTATAGTCGGCCGGCTGCCTGCCGGGGTAAACATGCCGGTCGTATAGACATCGTCAGAACAGTTAAGAGTTACACGATAGAAAGAGACGCAATTGTAGGTAAATATAATCGTAGTGATTCGGCGCTGTGCGATCTGAATTGAACTTAATCTTTTGACACCGAGGGTATCTATTACTTTAATTTACTTTTCGGAGTGAGTCTTCTGTGCTGGTACTATTATATATTCTGTGCTATAATAAAGAAATACTTTATTCGTTTTTCTTTAATATGTTTACTGTACAGACATGTAATGAAGAAACATTGAACTACGGTCTGGTCAATGGTGTGTTGAACCGACATAACACCAGTTTTTACCCAACAAAACAAAGTATTATATTTGGTAATATTTATTTCTAAAATTGTTCCAATAATAGCGTTAACACAGGCTCTTTTACCCGACTACGACGAACTCCGAAGACCAAGCTACATCAACAACCCATGACGTCCCACTGCTGGGCTCGGGTCTCCTCTCAAGAGAGGGTTAAGGCCATACGTCCCCACGCTGGCCGAGTGCGGGTTGGGGACTGGCAAGACACGTTGTGACTACGTAATCTTGCTGTTGGATGTTTTTAGGCCGCCCGAAGGCCTCCAACTAAGCTTCACGACTGCTATCTTATGATAACAACCGGGACCGACTGCTTAACGTGACCTCTGAATCACGGAAACGCTCATTACATAAAATGCCACAAACGGTCACCCATCTAGGTCCGACCACGCCGTCGTTGCTTACCCTCGGTGATTGTTTCCAATCATCTAAGGCCACTAGCCACATCTAGACTACTAGAAGACCAAGCTAATAGGACGGCAATCGCGATGTCGTGTTTCGTTGATGAGTATGCGACCAGAGGCTGTCATAATATGGGTCACCATACTGCACTATCTGCTTTGGCCCACCTTATAAACTACCTTTTCTTTTCTTTAAAAGAAAAAAAAACCATATACTACATCACAGTACAACAATAAATAATAAAGAAGCAGATAAACCACAGATTCCTTATTTATTTTTGTATACTTATTTGAATATTATTATTACATGAGATAAGGAAAAAAGGATTTGTTGTAATTATTATAATTTACAGTAAATAATTGTTATCATATGTGTTTGTTTTAGATTATAAAACTGTTATCTCAAACGCCAGACAATTTTATTTGTTTGTTACTCTTACCTGAAGTACAACTTAAATAAATGAAACAAATATTTTAAAACAGCAAAATCTTTGAGATTTGGGTCATGTCTCTAGTCAACACTCAGGTTTTATAAAAATACTAGTTGACCCAGCGAACTTCGTACCGCCCAACTTTAAAATTCCAGAACTTGATCGCAGCGCCACCTATCGGATCCAATTGCGAATCTAAACCATTCCCATATCCCCTTGAAGACACACAAAAAAATTCATCAAAATCGGTCCAGTCGTTTGAGAGAAGTTCAGTGACATACACACTCACACAAGAATTATATATATAAAGATGATGCGTTAGGTGCAAAAGACTGAACACTACAAAGTTCATGATAGAATTGTAAATCTATATACCTATAAAAATAAATAAAATTGAAGTATCTTTTTGTAAGATCAATATAACAGTCTTTTACTAAATGCATATGAAAGTATACGGTACCTATCCGTCTGTCTGTCTGTCTGTTTGTTCCGGGTAATCCCTAGAGCGGTTGGACCGATTTTGACGGGAGTAACATTAGTAGCACTATTTTTAGACTAGTTTCGTTTCGCAGCGTTACTGGCAGTTAACAGTGATAACCGCGGGACACAGCTAATACTGCTGCACGGTTGGCCTAGTGGCTTAAGCGGTCGCCACGCCGCTTCCTACTACGCCAAGTGTCGTGGGTTCAAATCCCACGTAGGACAACACTTTGTGTGATTCACAATTTGTTGTTCTGAGTCTAGGTGTTCTTTGTGTCCGTTTCATGTATGTTTGTAAAGTCCCCCGCGACACCGGAATTTATATTCCTAATGCGGGAGTTGTCTTTTATAAAAAAAAATAAAAAAAAAATAAGAGATACACCTACATGAAATACAACTAAGTATAAAACTATTATACCATCCCTATCTGATTATTTCCAAGAAGAATCTTTTCAAGTATAAAATTGAATGTCACTTTACGAGCACGAATTGTTATCGAGAAAGACAATTTTTAAGTCCTAAATAAGTTCCTTATCTTACGTAGCTACTTTTTGGAATAAAGCCAAACAGACAAAGGCAAATAAATAACTTAAAACTTTAATATCTAAATCTAGTGATCTAAAAGGACACTCATAATAACGTTCTACTTTTAGATAATTTAAAAACTTTTAAAACTTTGGTTCTCAAGAATTTTATATTATTAAATTGATATACAGCAAGATTACGTAGCCAAAGCGATGTCTTGTCAGTCTCCAACCCGCACTCGAACAACATGGGGATGTATGGAATTAACCCTCTCCAGCAGGGGATTGTTGCAGAAACTGATGTAATAAAATAAAAATTTTGCACAATTGAATTTTACGATTTTTCTTTTCACTTCACGTCATCTGATTTGGATTAGATGACGTGAAGTGAAGTGACTTTTTCTCAATATCTAGTCGTCATACAGCACAGCTAAAATGAAATCCTGCTCATATGTGAACATCAAATACTTAAAACTTCTTAATTATTACCCGACTACGGCAGAACCAAAGGAGGGTTCCCTCATAACTTCTCAACTTCTTATTAGAACTGGACAAATAAGGTAGGTATCGTTAGAAGCGTCTTGATTAACCCTGGTGTCACTGAATCCAATGTTATATTTAGTTATATTTTACTTTTTTTAATTTGAAATAACGTACAATATGCCACAACTAGAACATTATAAATAATTTAATGTGCGAATAACATAAACCTTATGACAATAATAGAAAACTAGGAAAAGCAATTAAAGTGAAATATAATGAACAATCGTAACAGACTTCTCCAAATAATTAAACAAATCAATCAGAAAATGTAATTTAAATAATTGTAGGGATGTGATATGATGTGGTAAAAAATTTAACATCTCATATTCTAGTTCTGACCTATTTCCCCATAAATGGCTAATTTATGTTCCGTGCCTTCCACCTTACCCCTTAAGAAACATTTAGGTTTCTCCTTAGTAACATTTTAATGAAACTCCACACTTGAAAACAATGCAACGCTACAAAAGCCATAAGCTCTGAATTTATTGATTTTAGTTTAGAAATAGTGAATAATAATAGGTGTACAAGGTTTGGGTGCCTTTCTTTGAAATAAACATAACTAAATAAAAAAAAAAAAAAATTTAAGTAAGGACATTTTTCTTTTAAATAATCGTTTTATAACGTGTCTTGCCAGTCCCCAACCCGCACTCGGCCAGCGTGGGGACGTATGGCCTTATCCCTCTCTTGACAGGAGACCTGAGCCCAGCAGTGGGACGTTATGGGTTGTTGATGTAATCGTTTTATAAATATGGCCGCATTCTTTTTCTGAAAAGGGTCAACCAATACGTAAATAAATATTTCATATTTGTTGTTACCACAAGAAATATTATTTTAAATGTGCGAACAGATTCATGCAAAACGGCTACTGACTCACGATTAAGAGTTTATTGAAATGATAAATGTATGAGTGATGATAATGATGATTGAAATGATATGTGAAGAAACATTGCGTTACTTCTGTGCAGCTATAAATAAATTAAACAAATTATTACGGCCATGAGGATTTGATATCTCTTTTATTTATTTTCTTTACAATACCATTATACAGCATAGGGGCCATTCATTAATCACGTACATGGTGAGGTTTAAAACAACCCCATACCCCCTCCCCTCCTATATCAGTGTATTTTTAGTACCTACAAAGAAACTTTTTTTTTAAATATTAAAAAAACAGATATTAGTATCCGTATCCGTATCCGTGACGGATTAAGAATACAAAGTGTCACCACCCCTATTCATTCCATGGGTGTCGTAAGAGGCGACTAAAGGAACAAAATAAGCAGCTAACATCACTGCCAAGAGAAGGAAAACTTGAAACAAACCCTTTACCAACCCGTCTGGCCACCGTGGTATAGTAGGCCAAAACCTCCTTTCAAAGGAGAGGCCTATGTCCAGCAGTGGACTGTTAAAGGCTGTTAATGATGATGATGATGATGATATTAGTATCAACAAATTGTATTATAGAAAATTAAAGACTATAATAAGTACGTTCAGAGGTAGAGTAGAAAGGTTGCAGGTTCTATTTGATTATATTAAATAAATGCGAAAATTTGCAGAAAAAATTAGCCCCCATTTGTGAAATTTCGTGATTTTTGTGAACCCCTCCCCCCCTTTCGAGCCTCACGTGATTAATGGACAGCTCCATACTATACATACTGTTACTGTCTATATCAACTGTTGCTTGGCTTTCGCGACTTCTACACATTGTTTTCGTTCTATGGAGGGACGTATTACTAATGTACTAAGCTCGTCGCACCAATATACCCGTGACCACGAGCGGTATAACCAATTCTAAACGTCGGATTATAAAAAATATTGTAACTTTTTAAATAACTTTATCGCGAAGTCCCCCCCTATACACCACAAAAACTATAGTTACACATTATATTCTTCTGAATTTTACTCGTAAACCAACTCTTAGATAGCATGAAGTACTTCTCACTAATAGCAATAAATAAACATACAATAATCACTCGTTAGAAAGATTGTAGTTAACTCAAAACCCAGGTGTAAAACATTAAGTCAGATTTCAACGTCACGCCGAGATACGCATAGCTATTTAAGCGCTCCGCATTCCACTTTAGTTTTAAACATTTTAAAGATAATATAATGTAGAGTAACACACTGATAATAGACTGTCGGTAATAAATAAACGTCATTGAAACCCAAATACTGACGTTTTAAATAATAAATGATAACGTTTGCATGAATAGCGTCTTTAATGGAAGTAAGTTGTAAAATTACTGTTTACAAACATTTTCTTTTACAACTCAATCGGTAATCTAGAACAGATTTCTATGTTACGATAATTTTCCAATTTAGTAAGCGTAGTCGCTAGGTAACCGCTTAATTAATCAGCATTGGCATTCAACACTTGATGCTTCACGTCGATACTTTCAGCCAACCCATTCACTAGGAACATTGTATTTATAGTTTTGGAATTTTCCTAGTGATATAGTTTTTGTCTCAATAAAGACACAGTAGAACCAATCAATAGATCCAAAGAAACCAATGGTCTATTTACCTGCCATAAACTTATTCCTAGCCTAATTCACAGAATACATAATAGTACTAGTACCTAAGGCTTGTGTGTTTGTAGTTATGTGTGGCAAACGCAAATCACGAAAAGGTATATTTGGGACAAATGCGTCTAATTATTGTATACTTATAATGGAACGTCTATTATTAGTAGCTATTTTATATATTTAAGCCTACTGAAGTGACTCTATTCTGCCTGATGTAAAGCATGAGTAGAATTCAGAAGTACGGTCACCATGCTCATTGCAAGGGTCGGCAATGTAGCATGGTGACCCATACCATGGCGGTCTGTTTAGATAAATCTGCGTCATTCTCCCGGCCTCCGAAGTCCGAATGGTTGGGCAGCCGGTCTCACACTCACCAACGAAATACGACAGCAATAATGCTGTCATTAGGATTGTCGTCTGATATCAGAGTGGCTATACTACTTTGAAATCTATGGTTACAAAGTAAGAATTAATGAACAATATACTCCAGTAATGTTCGCGAAAGATTTAAAGTATTAATTGGGCCAACACTGACAAAAGTAGCCTACTGAGAAGTGTTGCGAATATAGTGTTTAGTTCAGGTAACACTTGAAAAGACCTTTTAAAATATGAAATTAACAATTAACAGGAACGAATCATTTGCGTAATCTTGTGCAAAACTAATACATATATCTAGGATTTATGTTGTGCAGAATTATATGTGCGTTACTTAGAGATGGGTGATATGTTTTGAAGCAACAAGTCAATTTTATAATGTATTATATAAAAGGCTGTCTTTGCCTGAGTAGTTTAATACAGTTAAATTAATTAGATGGTTTTTGTAAACCTATACAAAGCAGTCTTAAATAAACTGAAGGAATTTGTAATAGATCTTTTTATAAAACGATCCTCATCTTTTCAACAGATGTATTGGAAGACAAATGTCTTTTCCAATCTTGAAAAATAATGCCTATTCTTCATTTCATATAGGCCGACTCGACCGACGAAATACAACAATTGATTTGTTGCTTTTTACCGACAAGTAAGTGTTAATGTGGGCTAAATAAGCGCAGATATATAAACCAAAAGACTTATTACACGTTCTGTCTATACGCTTAGTAACCGGTATGTGCTAATTTCCCTGCTGTCTGGTGGTTACCGGTTCTACAATGATTATCACAAACGAACATAAAGATTGTCAAGTATTCTGTCCTGAAGTACTTAGTATTTATTTTATTGAGGATTAGGTTGATAGTAAGTAAGCATTATATCTCCATATGAGTAAAACAGCGGCGTCGCTTCATTTCATCCATCAATTAGAGTTAGAATTTTGTTGCTTTTTTTTGTCAACGATTATATGTTTCCACTTGATGCTTATTATATTGAATAACAACTTAATTTTAATGCAATCTAATTCAGCAATGTTTTGAATGGTTTGCTTTTAGAAAATTGTTATTGTAGTCGATGTTCTTTCCACAACAACATTACTTTGTATTCTACTTATATTTTTGTAATAACTAACTAATTAAACAGCCGGTGTACCCATTCGAACCTCTTTTCAGGCGACACAAAAAAAATTACTGGCTTTTTATCTTATATGCTACAGGTGGTTTATGCCGAGGTTCAAAAAAAAACAAAAAATTCATGTACCTACCTATAACATACAAACAAAGGACCAAAAAGAATTTGGTAAAAAGAAAGTTGTACAAAACAAAGCGAGGAAAGACTCACTCCATCGTAATGATATTATAGACCAACGCATAATTGTTATATCTCCTCATACAAAAATGTAACTTTTAAGAAGAGCTCCAAAATATATCAAATTATATACGATTCGCTAATGCCGATGTTTGTATACAGAGATATCTTTACTCTTCATGTTGTTATAAATTATCACCTTGATAAGAAACGAGTTTATAGGTAGTTTTATTTAAGATTTATGTAAGTATAGTAAGTCAAATATAGAACGGTTCAAACTTTACCACCTATTATAATGCTCTAGTTGAGATTAATCACCGCAGGATTACAACCTTTCAGAAAATTTGTAATAAGATTATCCTTGAGAGATTAAAAGAAACTTGTTTTTCATGTTTTTAACACCCAACAAATAAAAATACTTTTACGATATAAGTTTGACGACAGACAATAAAAAGATGTTACAAAATAGTAACTAATTTTTATTTAACAACCAATTACTAATAACAACATTCTATCAGCTGATAAAAAAAATCTTGCTTACCTATATCACACACATCACTAATAAACAACACCACAATTCAAGTTTCACGTGTAGTCAATTTAAAAAAATCACAACGTCAATTTAATAAGAACTTTACAGGATGATAAGAAGGTCCCTATATCGCCCGAGGCGAGTACACTGAGGGGGGCGAGGAAGATCTAGTAGGTTAGTTAGACTATTAACTACAGCGAGTCACGACTATCGGAGGGTACTAGCCGTAGTGAGCGCGACGTGCACCTTCTCTGACGGGTGCATGACGACTGGCTGTTCCCCGCCCGCCCTATCGCCTCGCCACCGCCCAACCAAACTGTTTACATAATCACTAACTATAAAAGACTTTTTAATACGCTTGTTTCATTAATATGTTAATTCTTATAGTGTTGTTAATAAACGGGGCTGTGCGTGTGGGGATTGCTGACGACGTTCTATTAACGACTTGAAGTATTTTGTGTGTAAAATGTTAATCTTTGTACAGCGTTCAGTAGGGACGAAGTTACTGGTAACTTTTTTAAAAATAAATATAGTTTAAAAATTATAAAACACGCTCGAAACGAATTAAAAGGAGTCGATTACTAACAAACAAACTTTTAGGTAATATATATAAGATAATAAAAGCGTATTAAATACAACATAAATAAGTCAAATACTTTATGAAAAGTAAAAAAACAAGTTGCAAAAATGTTTTTAATTCTGTAATCGCTGACACCTCTATTTTGTGGTTTGATTAGTTATCATTTTGTTTTGATAACGTGACTAAGTGACATTAGCCAATCAAACAAGAGAATAGAGGCGTCAGAGATTGCAGAACTAAAAACATAAATAATAAATAAATAAATAAACAACTTGGCTAGGGGGGGTCAATAAAAGAAGTATCAACAATTATATTTATATTGAGAAGATTTCAATCTTCTGAAAATATCAACAAGTCAAAAATTTGGTTTTGGGAGGGGTCCAGAAGGATATATCACCCTGGATTCCTCCTTAATTTCCGGCATACAAAGGGCACTCTGTATGGTTTTAGTAGGTTCGAGTCCGACACACCGCCCCGCGCCGCATAGAAAGCCCCGGTGGGGTGACGGTCCGAGGGGATTTCCACACGTAAAAAAGAAATGTATTTTTTATATAAAATAATAGAAATTTCCAAAAAGACTACTCTGCCTGATGAAAGTATGAGTGGAATCCAAGAGTAGTATCATCATTCTCATTGCGAATGCAGACATTGCTAATGCTGTCATTTTAGGTTTGTCTTCTGTGCGAGGAGGGGAGGGAACCGGCCGTTCGTGCTGAAATCAGCGTGGGTCTAGTAACCTTTTTAACTTACCTTACACTTACCTTACAGTACCTTACTTTTGAAGTGTTTATTTATAATATTAAACCGTGACTTTTGAGGTGCAGGTGATGAACCCATGGACACTTGCATTCTGCCCTTTGACTCCCCCGTCACACAATTACAGGGAGTGAGTTCAAGTTTTATTTACACCTATTCAGAATTTTTTTTAAAATAGTTTTTTTTTTATTTATCATTTAGATTGAACTAGCCTACTAAATTGTGTTTTTTTTGAGGCCCCTAAAACCTTGGTCTCCCTGACATCAATCTTCCAGTTGTCACTTCTGCTATTTTATAACTAACCGAGGTTCACTTTAGTTATGAATTTTTATAATAATAACGATTGAACTTCATTTCTGGTAAAACTTGTTCGCTAAGAATAAAATATAATTGATATTAAACGAATGGTTTTGCTTGTACAAAGTAACTTCGTTAGTTTATTTATTTATGAAATCATATGTGCAGAAATAAATCAAAATAATCAAAATAAATTTAAACATTCAGTAAACAGCATGTGCAGAATGGGCAGCACAATCTCAGGCTGTTTTATCAACAATATATTCTGCTATGGTATAATACGCCTTTGTGGATAACTTAGATTTAATGGTATTCTTAAATTTCCTTAATGGCAAATTCCTAATTTCAATAGGGAGTTTATTGTAAAAGCGTATACATTGTCCCATGAACGAGTTGCCTACTCTGTGGGGACGAGTGACGTGAACACAAATATTATGTTTATTTCTGGTATTTACCGAATGAACATCACTGAGTTTAGGAAACTTTGCTAAATTTCTTTGAGAGTAAATGCAAACTTTCAGAAAAAATATTACTAAGGAATTAGTACACTTGCTACTCTGAATTAAAATATGTTTTAAATATTGAAAAATAAATATATTAGGGCTTAAAAGATAAACTTCTGTAAATAATACTTATATTTTATATAATTATATTTTAAGGACTGGACTTACCAAGGTCATGACCGAAATTCAAGGTACGAACGAAGCGCGCAGAGCACCTGATGGAATCAAACTGGACTTCTGGATGGAACTACATAAACCACAGATCCTCTCGACAGGTCATTACTGTCTTAGTAGAATAGTAAGTGAAGCGGTTGATAAGATACATTAAAATTTTCAATCGGGATAACGGATACCGATTATCAATATTTCGGAATGTTGTCATCAGCGGGTGCAGTCATCATTATAACATTAAATGAAAACATGGCGTGCAGATGTTATAAGTGTAAGAATACTTGAACTGTCACAAGTAATGTACACGACCAAGAGCGGGTAGATACACCTTGCACGTCTCGAAGGCTTCGTTGAGCTCACGCCAATCTGCTCGTCTTTGATTTCGAGCGTCTAAACGTCCAAAAAAATAGTATTTAACTGTAAGAGACTAAGCTCGTCGCGGCCGATCAGTGGCGTTACTGTCATTGTACGGTAAACACGTATTGAGTAGCGTATAAAAATGACGTTTTGCATGATGAAAGTGTGCAGGAATTACTTTGGACGATTGAAATCAACTAAAAAAATTACTTATCATCGGTAAGTAAACTTTAAATAACTATATTGTAAAGAATTAATTAAATTAACTCAGTGAAATTTTATCAAAGTTCGACCACCATTTTGACGGCATGTTTACAGGGTTGCCTGTTAATTGAATTTAAATTTCCCATGTGAGTGTTAGCCAATTTACAAAATTTTGAATCATAACTATAGTGCTGGATAATACATATTATATATGTATATATAATATATTTTTAAATCTAAGGTGGTAGATATTGTTAATCTGATATGGGTGTCAATTTTGCCGCTCCATGGATGCTATTAATGAAAGTAGTATGTACGACGTAAAGCTGAAGAGATTGTTTGTTTGTTTAAACGCACTAATCTCCAGAATTTCTGAACCGATTCTGAAAATTCTTTCACTAATCGGAAGCTGCACCTTCTCTGAGTTCTTAACGAGAACGATATAAAAAACATGATTTACGAGAAATTGCGGGGAACATCTAGTTAAAAATATAGTAATTAAATTAAATATATGTTTCATATTAACTAAATTAAAGGCCTCTGTGAGTTGGCTTTCCTTCGTCCGCCTTTCAAAGTACCGGAACCTCAGACTTCTTTCTAAGGATCAAGGTATATTTTTAACAAATTGTTGTTAAGTATTAAGAATAAATAAGCTTTAATAGCAATTCCCTTTTTCACCAACATATATTTTACCTAGTAACTCAAAAACTTTAATACATATTGTCTGACTTTAAATTTAATACAAATAACTTAAAAATCTCAAAATCAATACATAATTATTTTCCCTCCTTTTATGGAAAACATTCACGGGCTGGTATCACTCAGAACGCTCCCTCGTCATGCGCGCGCCCGTAGGGTACGCATGCATGTGTGTGTAACACGCACACAAGCCCTTCAAATCTGGCCTGTTGTTTTTATTGCGAATGCAGCGCAACACTCCATCTAGACATGTATATAATCAAAGCTGCTCGTCATCACAAGCGATATATTAGTTTTTTTTTAATAAGAAATGGTTATCAATATGTAGTAATAATTATCGTAAATACAACTACAATAAATACAACTAGCTACAGCTAGTAACCAAATTTTGTAACTTGTAATTATGATTATTAACTGCTAGTAGTTGTAGTTAGTAATCAAATCGTGGTAATGTGTTTAGCTCCATAAGTCGATATCGCTCTGTGTTTACAGAGCGATATCAACTTATGGAGCTAAACACGTTTTTAAACAATAATAAAACATTATTGTTCAAAAACGTTAGCTTTCCTTACAAATGTACTTCGATATAGATGCAGAGAAAAATATATTCTGTAAATATGCCAACCTCATCATACCTTTTCACCACACAATATTTATCATGCTTTGTCAAACTCAAATATTGAAGTCTGAAGACTGGATGGGTAGGGAAAGATAAACAATTGTTGTTTATACACGATATCAAGAGAAAGGAACGTTGGCCTGGAAAACATATTTAACAACATAAAAGTAGGGTACACTAACTTTGATGAAATTGCTGTTCTTTATCCGACTGAAACAATAGAACTTAGCCATAAATCTAAAATAACTGTTTTATATGTACAGCTGTATGTATATTGTATATAGTAGTAGTCTGTGTATGTATAAATATCTGGAAACTGGTAATTCGCAAAAGTAACAGTGTGTGCTCCGCAAATATTTGTTTGGGTGTTTTCATGTATAATATGTACGTATTTATAAAAAAAAGAATGTTTATATATTTATATCAGTTGTTTAATACCTATTACAAGCTACGCTAAGTTTGGTACTAGTTGGCGTTGTGTGTAAGATGTCTGAAATATTTTTTTATTTATAAAATACTTAAGTTATTTTTATAATAACTAAATGTTTTTAAGCAAGTCAAATAACCATTGATTTTTATTTTCTAATGCTTACATGACGACCATCACGCGTGTAAAGCACCTGTCGAACTCATGCTGCATGTATAAAAAATATGAAAAATGGTATACACTGTAATTTAAACGGTCAGATCTTTGTTCAAATTCCCGTGTTACAATTTGAAAACCTACAATAATATTTAAAATAATAATATTGCGATAACACAACAAACCACTGATCATCTAAACCCCATTTATCATTAAAGAACTACTACACTGTACTGTATTTGATCTAAAAAATTCTCAACGTAAAGGTAACATCACTCGTTAATTAAAATTGTGAATGTAGTTTACTTGAGCATTTTTGCATTTGGATCGCTGGTTCACCTTTCAAGAGTTCAAAGAGACTATGTTGAAAAAAGCCATGCTTCTATTTCAGCATGTAAGACCTTGTTCTTGTACCTTGGGTAACATTTTCAATGAGGTTGTGAGAATCTGCTCGAGTACATCGCCAAGACAACACAGGTATGCGCGTTTTCAACCAAAAAGTCTCCATTGCTTCCAGTTCCCACATCTCAGCACACTAAGACATACGCTTTCGAACTAAACAGTTCTTATCTTAATAGCTGTTAGAACCTGGAACTCATTACCAGCACACGTATTACCCTGCCACTATGTCCCCGGGCCGTCGAAGCTGGATGTGAAAAGCAAAGCTCTATGGCGCCCTATGTTACATTGTCCTGTAATGAGGATGGTGAATACTGCTCTTGGGTTCTGCCACCATCAGACAAACTAAAGTCATTTTGGCAGTTTATATTATATACATACAACAGTCGTGTACGATTCATTGCACCAGTGTAAGTAAATTAATTTAGAAAAGTATGCGAATATTTTCTTTTTGGGTTTGCTGTCTGTATTGAGTTAACCTTAGCAATGAACCTTGTTATACCTATGCTAGTCAAAGCGCAAAAAGCAAATTTAATTTAAAAGAGAAAATTGTTTTTTTTTTAATTTACTTGAAATAAGGAGCAGGTTCTCAATTCGACTGTTTGTTATTTTAGAATTCCATCAATTGTAAATACATCTAATATTAATTATTTGAATGTAAATCGTGTCCGTCTGTTAGATACGCTTTTAGGTTACCCTACGGTTAAACGCTGCATTGATTTGAACTAAATTATATATGGAAATATGTTGCGCGGGCATAAGCTGATATAATACGACAATCCGTCTGAGTCTAATATTTTTTTCTAATTTGTACAATTTACTAGTAACTGTTGTTTAATTTTGGATTTTTTTCTACATCATAAGATATAGGTACCTAGGGGGAAAAATGATCAGGTAGGACACGTTAAGTGAAACATAAAGTATTTTAGTTAAAGAATAACCAACAATCACAAACACTATTGTATTGAGATGTAAACGTGGTCCTACCATCCCAGACCCATTAAAGGCATACTAACCTGCACGCGGTGCACCCTTCCGAATAACGGACGAGGCTCTGGTGACCGATTTGTGGCGGATAACCCCACCACTGCGGATATCACGGTGACCAGATATTTTTTTCTCGTCACTGCGATCACCAAACCGAGTGCAAAGCGTGGTGAATATAGCAAATTTCCCTTCGTGGAAAGCGACCAAATTAAAACGGCCTCAGTTCCTGGTTTGTGTAGCGGTAACGCCGGGAATATCGTAACACTACCCCTGGGTTGGATTTTAAAACGAGTCACCCGAATTTGAGGGTTTTGGAAGTGGAGTTAGTCATAATCCCCCCAAAGTATATTTTTAAACAGTTTCCAAAAATTCTTAAATACTATGGCAATTATGCAAAACGTAACGTATTTTTATACTTTAGTACAGTTTTTCAAATGTAATTTTAAGGTTGTATGTGAAAAACGTGAAACGATACGCAACCCGTCATCTTGGATGGATGATATTGACAGATAATGTCAAATTTGTTAGTTTAGGTCAATCGAGGTAATTATATTTTAAATATTATGTGCTAAGGAAAATATATAAGAACCGGATATAATTCTTAAGTAATTAATAGCAATTTATTACTCCGAGTTGGCACAATCCGACTTCATTGAGTTAGGTTAGATGGCTTAGATGGCGGGAGCTTCGCTGCGCTACGCTCCCGCCTTAGCCATCCTGGTTATTTTTTTTAAACCACCCAGAAATAGGTAAGCGGGGCTCCGTAGACTCATAATTGGAGCCAGTTTGTTTATAATGTTCATAGAGTGGAATAAACAATGTTTGTACAAATATCTGTTTTTGATTTTTTCTAAGGGAACCAAGTATTTCCGGCGAGTAAAAATGGTGAGGGAGGGTACCCACTCCTCCCCCCAAAAACTCACAACCCCTTAATAAGGTGACGTATTTCGAAATTTTTACCCTACCCCTTTACAAAGTTACGTAATAATATATATGACGGCGCATGATTATGTACCTTAAATTACATTACTGTTGATTCATTGTAATCATAGCTCAATGTACTAGTTTTGTTTATTTTAGTCGATTCTGTAATCGATACTGAATGATGTTGAATGTATTTGAATAAGAGCGTATCATTTCCGAATAGGGTGGTTGATTTCGCGCCACTAGTGATGGCGGTCGTTCCTTCTACTGACGGCTACCGCACGAGGTGCATATTTGTGCTAACCTATTGGCTCTTAACTCGTTTCAATTTTGTTAATAGTTTATACTCTAATACGGTATTGAACACCACAAGTGTACACTTATTTTTAAATTCCCTGCCGTTGCACCGCTCACGATGGCCAGAACTAAGACCGCTGTGACAATTGTGACAATTAATAACATATTTATAAATACAAGTGGTCGCCAAGTATCGTAATTCACCTATTTTGAAGTGATAACATTATTAAGGTTCTATTGCCAAAGACTATAATTTCTATATTATAATTTCAATATATTGACACCCCCAAGGAAAAACATGGTAACTCACTTTTTGCCATTTTTGAGTTAAATAAATAAAATATTAAAATTTTAATATTAAATAAAATATTAAAATTTTAATATTTTATTAATTAGTTACATTCATATACGTGTTAAAAATTTAAAAAAACTTTGTTATACTCTTATTCCGGTGTCTCTAACCCTTTAAAAGTTAGGAATCGTTAAAACACGGTAACTATATATATATACTCTTCCCATTCCTTTATTATCTTTTTGACAGTTCAAAAAATTTCAAAATAAGTGACGCCCTCACACGTCACCGATTCGATTTGAAATCAAAAACAATCGATATAATATTCTTTAGGTCAGTATTGTAAATAAATAATAAATAAATAAACTGCCTCGTTGGTCTAGTGGTTAGCGTATGCGACTGCTAATCAAGAGGTCTTGTGTTCAAATCCCGGGTCGGACCAAAAAGTGTTTTTGGGATTTTCTTTCTTTGGGAATTCCTAATAGCAGCCCGGAGTTTAGAAGTTTGGCGGTGATTCACGCCCGTGCCTCGGAGAGCATGTAAAGACGTCGGTACCGGTTGTCATGAACATCTGTGGCAATCGTTATTGGGAAGTCAGTCAAATATACTGACAACTAGTTCAATCTTCGAATTTCAGTTCTCCTTAGGGTTGCGGAGGTCCGATGCCAGTCGCTCCGTTGAAAAACTGAAATTCAGGTTGAACTAGGAGCCGACCCCAAATAAACTTGGGAATAATGGCTAGGAGGATGAGTATTGTAAATAAATAAAATGGACACTATTATAATATATAATTGGCCCAGAACAAAGAAAACTTCCTAACATAGTCGCTTGAAGGTCGGTTTAGTAAAGTAAGTATTAAGTGATTTCTTAAATGTATTTTCTCTTAACTGGATTTAAACGTTATTAACCACATTTTTCAAAGTTAAATTTACTAACTCGTGCATAGTTACATTTTAAGTCAGTGGTCCAAAAATAAATTAATTAATACGCAGAGTTATTGTTCTTTATACTAAGTTTGAACTTAAATTCCAAAATGTTGACTTAATTCCTTGCAAGTAATCAATCTTGAAGTCATACTATTTGAATTTCCTTTTTATTTTATTAACTTTACAAAAACAATACTTACATGAAGCCAAATTATTTTGATCATAATAATATGATAGATAAATTTAATCCTTTAATCGATTTATCGTATTTCAAGAACTGTTTTATAGTTTGTTGTTTTTAGCTAGGAACAAGCCACTTCCCTACCCGTCTATAAAGTATGACATTACTGTAGTACATTATTACGAAAAAAAATACCGGTAAAAATTTGAGATAAGTATAAGCTATGTGTTTGTATAACTGTTTCGAAATCACACTCACAGTCGGAAGGTGATTTCATGCATGCTCTGATAGAATGCAAAAAAAAAACAAGGTAATCTACGTTCCACAGCAATGGGTGACTTTAGTCAGATGCGCAAAATTAACTGGTGAACCATATGTGGTAAACAAAGTCGATCGAGACATGATATTGAATTTCAAAATAGTTATGCAGCAATAAAATAATTGGAAGCATGACATCAAAATCAAAAAAGTCACCTGGAGCAAAATTATGCACATCTATTATGATAGTCACTCACCAAACTCGTTGAACATTCAATACGATTTATTAAGCGACATTCAGATGATCTTCTTGCTTAAAGAGCAGTTGGTCTGTGGCCACGTCGTTCCAAGTGAACTCAAAGAAACCAAGTTTCAGAGGTCGTTACCAATGTACTGAAAGAAATTCCGAAGGCATCATACAAGGCGATTTTGCCAATATCTTTAGCAAAGTACAAAGACAATGTTTCTTGGTTTCTCAACTGCGAATAGTCTAAACAAATCATTATTTCTAAACAACATAATACATAGAAATGCTAACCTTGTGCAAATCATGTGGGAATTTTCCAGAAGCGTGAAGGTTGGGTTACACGTATTTGGGAGGCCCGAATTTCCCATGAGGTATTCTATATAGTTAGAAATACCAGATGCAGGCTTAAATCCCTGTTTGTTGTGGTTTTGTTAATGAATGTACTAATAAAGTTCTTAAACTATAATTTTTTAGGGTTCCAAAGTTTATGACTTCGAACCCTTGTAGATTCGTCATATCCGTCTGTCCGTCCGTCCGTCCTCGACTTACCGTCCAGACGGTAAGTGCTACAAAGATGAAACTTTGTATGAATGTGTATTGTAATTACGTCGAAAAAGTGCTACAATAAAATTATTTAAAAATATTTTTATTTGGGGTACCTTCCGTACACGTAAAGTGAGGATGTTTTTTTTTCTCAGGGCTACCCCATTATGTGGGGTATCATTAGATAGGTCTTTTAAAAACAATAAAGGGTTTCTAAGACGATTTTTTGATTTAGGTATCCATTTGCGAGAAATTCCCCTTTAAAGGCCACTATTTTGTAAAAACAGGGCGTCCCCTCCTCTCTAAAAGCTAAACGGCTGGCTCAAAAAACTGGGAAAATATCAGATAGTGGTCCATATAATGAACTTTGAAGGAAAACTATAACGGATTCGATGACTTTGTTAATTCAGGAGTTTTATAGGCTTAACTTTTACAATACGCTTACTTGGTAAACGTCATACGAAATCAACGCACTAATACGTAAACATAACAATTATTTCTAATCCACATACCATTATGGGTGACCGAGGAACCCTTTTTCCTGTGCGTGGCCTGAAACGTACTTGGCCGATTTTATTATCCAAATAGTTTGATAAAAAATGATAGTTCTCTTATTTCTATCAGAAATGGAGTAGAAATGGAGTAGGAATAGAGTAGGAATAGAGTAGGAATAGAGTAGGAATGGAGTAGGAATGGAGTAGTAATGGAGTAGGAATGGAGTAGGAACAGAGTAGGAATGGAGTAGGACTGTAGTAGGAATGGAGTAGGAATTGAGTAAGAATGGAGTAAGAATGGAGTGAGAATGGAGTAGGAATAGAGTAGGAATGGAGTAGGAATGTAGTAGGAATGGAGTAGGAATAGAGTGGGAATGGAGTAGGTATAGAGTAGGAATAAAGTAGAAATAGAATAGAATAATCTTTATTGTACACCATTTCATTCAATTTACATTTAGGATTCCAACGAAAGTAAAACCATGTACAAATGACGGCCTTATCGCTAAAAAGCAGTTTCTTTCAGGCAATGTTCTCTGATAGTTGTCATTGTAACCCAAATTATGTTTTAAACACCAAGAATATTTAAATTACTCCACTAGAATACTGAAAGTACAAGTTCATTACCAAAGTCACTCCCTACTTCGACATTAGACTAGAACTAACAATAAAATTTGGGTAAGTGCGTGTCAGGCTACGCATAGAATAGGGTTCCGATGTCGGTAGTCACCTAAAACGGCACGAGAATTCAAAATCGTGTCTAATCACTTATAAATAAGAAGTATTCAAGTAAGTGCATTTTACAAGCTAGGCCTCTATAACTTCTGAACTAACAAAGTTATCTAGTACGTTATAGTTTTTCTTGAAGTTCATCATACAAATTACAATCATGAATTTTACAGATGTTTCGAGACAGCCGTTTAAATAGCTTTTAGAGGGGGAGGATCCTGTTTTAATAAAACAATGTGCTTTAAAGTTAACTTACAAACCGATACCTAAATAAAAAAGTCGTCTTAGCAATCTCTCTATGTTTTAGAAACACCTATCTAATAATAACCCCACACAATATATAGGTGCGAGAAAAAACAATCATCTTACTTTACGTGTAGGGGAGGAACCTTATTTGAAAATATATTTATTTTAGGGCTTTGTCTACCTTATAAAAACAGATATCATGTTTCACAGTTTCATCTTTCTGGCACTAACCGTTTATCGTCCGAACGGTTGTTGACGGATGAACGGACATGTCGAAACTCTAAGGGCTCCCACACATAAACACGACACGACGTCGCGTCGTACAACGATGCGGCGTTGTTTTACGATACGACGTCGCGTCGTGGAACTCTGCGATGAGCATAGTAAAAAAACACGACATCGTAACGTAATGTGCCACGCACGATGCCGTCGATTCAGTGGGGTGGTGTTTTAGTTCATTCCGAAAAATAGACCGCTCTAGACGCATTCTGCTCCTGCTGTTTATTAACAGCAGGAGCAGAATTTCTTTATTCGTCCCCTTATTAGGGGACGAATAAAGAAAAGACAGATACTCATATTACAGATATATTGGAGCCACCCATTTCTTTCAAACATGAATAACGGGAGTCACTTTATAAAGAAGTACAATGCCTTAAAAAAAGACCACAATAAGTTTTTTGATTACTTCAGAATGAGTGCATCAAGTTTCGAAGAGTTACTTCATCGGATAACACCACATATAGCAGGAAAATTAATTCTTGAAAACCATAAAATAAATTTTCGCACACTTCTTTCCATACTGTTGTTTTTGCATTTTTATTCTTGTATTCGTCAGATGTTTTGTTCCATAGTACAGGACGCTGCTCGACTAGGGTAATTAAATGATCGACTTCAATACCATCTGTCATCTTTGAATTTCGAATAATAACTGCGCAGGATTGCATCGTGAGCTTCTAACCTCACGACGACGTCGTATCGTGCGTCGACACGTTACGACGTCGTGTCGTAGATTTCCGCGACGCGACGTCGTATTGTGAAACGACGCCGCATCGTTGTACGACACGACGTCGTATCGTGTTTATGTGTGGGAGCCCTAAGGCCTGGTTCCCACTGCGCCGTACCGGCAAATCTGCCGGAAACCGGACACCGGACAGAGTGTTCACATTACACCGGATCCTCGGACACTCAAGTACTCAGCTTAGTTAAATTTGGACCTGTGCACACAATGGACGACCAAATTGTTGTGTTGTGGTGGTATCTTAATAGAAGAGAAAATAAAAGAAAACATTGGGTACATCCTGCCAACTTCAAGTTTTTGTCTTTATAGACTTCTTCCGTCTTATCCCATAGAGCAGGACTCTCTTGAACCAGCGTGATTAACGTTTCTGCTTGAATATCCATACATCTACGTCTACTTTTAACAGAACATGCGAGCCGAATGACGTGAGGGGAACACAGGCGGGGCGAGGGGAGTACAGGTGATGCAAGCGGGGGAAGATACCGGCACAAACTCGTTCACATTGCTCCGGTCCGGTGTTTTTACCGGCACTATCGTAGTGACAAAACGCTCGGTAAAAATGCCGGGCTCGGCAAATATGCCGGACCGGCGTAGTGGGAACCATAGCTAAGGGTTCCGATTCGTAAACTAGGGAACACGAAAAATAAATGTTCCAACGCCAATTTTATACAGGACCCAGTGTTATTTCTTTCAAGCTGGTCAATACGTTTCGAAATATGGTTGCCCCAAAGAGAAATTTTACTATACGGGTATTATTAGTATCATTAAATAATTACTATTATTATTAAGTTAAAGCTACCCTGAATTTAGCACGACTGTACTAACGTCTCACAGAAGATCCGACTAAATTGTCACCATTCAAACAGTCATGTTTCGTTAGTGAGTTAGAGACCGAAGACCTAATGATGCAGAAGCATCTCCATTAACCACCAATGCCGCCATAGTGTCACGAAACCTTAATTTTGTGCGGAATCATATCGATTGTCGCCTTTGCGTTTTCTCCCGCAAGCTATACGGATGACCGCGATCAGCACGGTTCTACAAGTTGTCGGCCGATACAACGAGAGCCGTATACAACCGTGCACACCGTTTTACTCGTAAAATGCGTAGTGAAATGTGCTTTAATTACTTACCATAAATTTGCATTCTACAAGAGCGCAGCAACTGCGGTGGATGCGGGTTAAACCCGCGTAGTGAGTTCTAAACCTTAATCCGTCACCACTCGAAAGGATTATTCTGGCATCTACAAAACTACGTCACTCTTTCACGTTTTGTTTTATAATCTCACAGATGTTGTCAAACTATAAAAACGTATGCATTGTTTGTTGCAACAGTTATAACATCAAAGTAAAGCCATTAATTCTCCAGAATCTAGAACACATCATTTACATACAGTAAACTGAAATAAATTAGTGTAGCTTTTGAAACTGCATGCTTACTGTGAAAGTTACTAATTCATAGTGGTATTATGGTGTATGAAAATGAAATTCCTAGAATATAACGTCATATTTGTAGCGTTGGATTTTAAAGTACTGGACTAATGAAACTGGATTATGTTAATATTACCTAATAGCTTTTCCTTGCGGCTTGGCGTATCCTTTTGAATAATTTTGATTGCCTTTTAAGCCTAAGAGGTGGAATTTTCCAAAATGCTCTCTTAGTGCTTGCCTACGCTCTTCAAGGAACACATGACAAATTTCGGCTTCCTGAACGCAGTACTTCCAAGTGTAGGTTGTCTGTCAGCTAGTTAGTAACGGCACAGTTACATATATTGATTGATAATTATGACACTATTCTTATGCACAATATATAATGTCAGTGACAACATTCCCGACTAGTTAGCTACTAAATATGGAATAAAATTATTTATTTATTAAGTGCTACTATTTTGGAACTTTAAGAATTGTCGTACTGTCGAGCTCCCCAGGAAGTAGATGTAACTACCTAAAGTACTTTTGAATTATAAAATAAGTGATCGACCAATCATGATAATTGTGACAATTTTCGAATTATTAGTGAATAGCATTCCTTTTTATCAAAATAATAATCCAAAATGATGGTTAATGATTGTTAACCAGAAGCCTTTTGTGGCTCTATTCTAAATTCATCCTCTTCAGGGCAGAAGCTGAATGCTAGAAGCTTAAATCGAAGAAAACAATAGGACAGGCCTATCTCTGACAGCGAAGCAACAACTAAATCTTAACCCTATTACAGATCTTAGATCACAATCAATCACTTTCAATGTAATCAATTGTTGTTCTGAATCTAGGTGTACTATGTCATGTGTCCGTTTTTTTTCTTTGTAAAGTCTTCCTCGATAGAAGTATATATTTCTAATGCGAGAGTTGTCTTTAAAAAAATTTGGTGTTAAATTACCACTGTAACAATCCTAAGCAAATGTGTCACTATGAGCTACCCAAGGAGAGTAGAAAAAGTTTTTAGAAAGATTGATAAGTTAAAGTTCGTTCACTTCTGTGGTAATCTTGCCACTTCCAAACATCTTTCTCCCCCTTGAGTAATGTACTTTACTTATAGCTACGTATGTGAAATCACGTATACCTAAAAGGTGTATTAGGTTCAAATACCTTTTCGCTGTCCTAAACTAACAAGCCCCTTGTAGTGAGACGCAACCAGAGTCAACAGTTATATCCATCTTAACTACTTATAAGCTTCATGACCTTAAATGTAAATTTGAGATGAAATCGTAAGGTATAGATAAATCTACGGGGCTGGTCCTTTGTGTCTGTTGCTGACTCGATCCTTCTTCTTCAATTAATTTTAGTGTTGCGCAGATTTTTAACTATAGTTTAGTTGTCAATATAATTAATACATACTAGCTGAGTATGTAACCCGCGGTTTTTATTGTAAATCACAAATAACGCAGTGCGAAGCTAAGTTAAAGAAAATTGACTAACATATCTACTCCTTAAATCGCAAACTATTTGCTAGAAAAAGTTCCGTCAAAACCGGTTCAGCCGTTCCAGATAAAAACCGTAACCAAAAGATTTTTTATGTAAGTACTACATTTACTTTTATATGCATTTGGTAAAAAACTATTCATTTGTTAATACAACAGATACTTCAATTTTATTTATTCGTATACCTATTAATATACACTCATTTGCAAAAAAAACGGGCGGTTTTGATTTTCTTCCTGGCTGAAAAAAATAAAATACCAAAAAGGTTTTAATCATTTGAACTTGTTACTGGTCAGTTAAAAAGTGCCATAATGTTTATAAGAGTACCTTCTCAATTCAAAGTTTTGACTGCACCTGGTTTTCAAAGAAAACAACTTTTAACTACATTTTGTGGCGCAAATTCCCTATAGTTAATATCGACTCTAATTAACTTTTTGACAATTTTTATTAAATAATCTTGACATTTAAAAGTATTGTTATTGCCGTTTAGCAATCTCCAAAATGGTAGATAGAGTGATAAAAGTGAGCAAAATTATTGCGCTGCTTGAAGAAGGTTGCAGCCAATGCTTCGTGGCTCAGAGGCTAAATATGAGTTGGTCGACAATTCAAAGCACCTGGCAGCGCTATCAAGAGACCGGTTCTGTCAAGAGAAGGCCTGGTTCTGGCAGAAAGACATGTACCGAACCACGGAATGATCGTTTTCTAGTTAGTCAAGCGTTGAAAAATCGCAAATCTTCTTATGTTGACCTCAAGAACAGACTCCAAGAAGTAAGAAATGTGCAAATTAGTCTATGGACGGTCAGGAGGAGGCTTCTCGCTACTAATATACACAGTCATCACCGGGCACGCGGCCCTAAATTACCCCGTGGACATCGAGTTGCCAGGCTTAGCTTCGCTCGAAATTGTGTGTCATGAACTCATTAAGACTGGGATAGGGTATTGTTCTCCGATGAAGCTAGGATATCTCTGCATGCTGAAGACCGACGTCGGCGAGTGCTACGTACACGAGGAGAACGTCGCTTTGCAGAGGCATGTTTTGAAGAAATCACACCTTATGGAGGGGGCTCTGTTATGTTTTGGGCAGGAATAAATTCTATGGATCGTACGGAGTTAGTCATCATCGAAAACGGCACACTGACTGGACACCGATACATAATGGAAGTTCTTATCCCTTATGCACAACCAGCTTTAACCGCTCTTGGCGAAAACTCAATTATTATGGACGACAACGCTCGCGCACACCGATCTGGCGATCTCTCTTCTCTTCTTGTTGTTTCTCTCCAATTACTGGAGGTTGGACGCCGGGCACTCGGGGCCGTTAGTTTTGTAGACTTTATCATGACTGATTTGACTTCGGCTGATTTGATTTGAGAAGTCCGGACCTCAATCCCATAGAGCATGTCTGGGACGTTCTGAAGCGATGAGTGAGATCAGTGCAGACGGCTCCGCAGACCATCAGAGAGCTAAAGAATGTGATTACCGCGGAGTGGGAACGTATTCCCCAAGAAACCATAAAGGATATACTCGCTAGCATGCCTAGACGAATGCAAGCCGTGATTTCAGCAAGAGGGGGTCACACTCAATACTAAACTTTTATCTGCTTTTAATGTATTCAATAAAAACAAAGAAATTAACGCGTTTCATTTTTATTTAGCGAGCAGGTACAATAACAGTGTTTTGAGCATAAACATTATTTCTCAATAATTTAATCAAAATGTTATGATAAAACTGATGAAAACTATTCCTTCCTAATTAATTTATAAAATTCTGAGATTAACAAACAAATAGTAACTATAAAATAGTTCTTTGCATAAGTACCCGTTTTTTTTTGCAAAAGAGTTTATATAGAAATGAGTCTAGTTAATTGCAAACGCCATTCACGACATACTAGCAGTGGACTAATATAGACTGATAATAATGATGATATTTAGTACTAACAAAGAAATATCCTACTCGAATATAGCGTTGCGTTTGACGAAATTGAAAAGCCATAGTCACGTGTTGTTAAAATGTCATGGTAGCTTTTTCATGTAACGTGTGACTACGGCATTTCAAACCTGAATATGTGTATCTCTGAAAATGTGTATTATATGACATTAGGTATTGTCAACTTGCAACAAAGGCATCTCAGTAGAGTCCATGTGTCAATTATCTTGCTTCTTCAGTAACGTTGCTTAATACAGTATGTTTAAAATCTTATATCGTACTTTTTTGGCGACGTTTTTTGTCGTAGTTGTGTTTACTTTTTTTTGCTTTATAATAATTTTATATACAGTTTTCAAAAGTTTAAGATATATTCCTAAATTTACCTCTTGTATTTAGATAACTATAGAAATTTGACGATCGATTTATGCAATCCTTGCCAACCTGACTAAACACTCAAATCCAACATAAATTTCTGTGTATTTACGGGATAAAGTGTCAACCCTATGTATAACAATAAAGACATTAAATCTGACACAAAGCCAAAGTTAAACTTTACTAATACCTTTGGAAGTTGCTAAGAAAAGGAAATGTTAACAATCTGTTCTAGTTTCATTTTGGATAATTTATAAACAATAGAATGTAGGAATTATTAGATACAATTATATTAAATTTATTATTAAAGCAATAATGCCAAAGTGACCACCGTAATAACATCCTAACTCAGAGGCGGATGAATGTGCGTCACTTATCGAAAATCTGTTTGACTTAGTACTGATCTCAATCAGATTTCAGGTACCTAGCACATATTTTATTACCGCCTTTATGTAAATTAATAGATTACAAAGACACGAATTATCACATCGTAATTTAAGCCAACCTAATAAAAGTCAGTTATTGTAGTGTTTCTAGGCATGTAGCTTTCGAGTGATGTTTTTTGGAGTCGGTTTATTTTGTAGTTAATGTTGTAATTAATTTACTGTTTAACTATTTTATGTACAAAAAATCGTAAATTAGTAGTAAGTTGAACTATTTTATTGTAGTTGTTTGAAGCACGTATTAAAACTGAACATAGACAACAACTAGATATTGGATAATTATTGTTTAAAATATAGTTTATAAATAATACTAAAGGTGTGCCAAGAAACTTATTCAAAATATATATTCAAAAAGATGTTCTAATGTCCTATGTCCTGAACTATAAACGTGTAAGGGCCACAGCACACTAGCTACTTTTAGCATCGACGATCGGCGATTTTGCGACTGCATCGATGCTGCATCGTGTTTCTACGAATAGCGACTTTCTACCTTCCATAGCGTTATCAAAATCGCGCGTCCTTCTGCATCATTCGTGACTTTCTTTTTTTTCGTTTTAGCGACTGCCTAGATGCCTGGATCGCGTTGGCTGTAGTCTTGTTGAATCCGAGGAAATCCTCACTTTACATCAGCAATGGGTTGCTCCGCAACAGGTATGGAAACATTCGTAACATTAACCCTTTTCTTACAACAGTGCATTGTAATCTGAAACACTTACTAATCTATTGTCATTCATTATATAGAAGATAACTATAAACCGTGTATCATTTATTGTTCTTAGCCATCACTCCCTTACTATGACTTACTATCCATTCTTTTTTACTCAAAACAACGAAACAACGCTGTACTATAACTAAGATACATCAGTAAAAGCATAACTGAGTTGTTTTTTGAAGTTATTAAAAAAAGTATGAATGTTGCAGAGCTCTAATCAAACTCAGATTTTTAGTAAAACACTCATTTATCTAATGCAGAAACAGGTAGTACTATTTTTGACTGTCCACTTCTAGGCCGAAGGCAGTATGGAGATTGGGCATTGTTCTTTGTGGGTTGCCTTCGATTTCTTTGATCAGATCCCGACATGGTCGCAATGGACCTACCTAGGTTCATTCAAAATATCGTTGAACATACATAAAAAGTTTACGACGAATTCGGAACCTTCTTCCTTTTCAAATTTGCTTAAAATTAGATTTTATCATATTACATAGTATTTTGGAGATCGCTTCAGTAAAACAGCATTATTCATAAACCTTTTAACTTTAAGCAACGGTTCTGTGTTATTTTGAACTTTAAGCTTACAGATTTAAAGTTGACGTTCTTTGTTATTTTCAACTTTAAGTCTGTGAATTTAAAGATAAAAATAACACAGAATCATCACCGAAAGTTAAATAACGTTTAAGAATAACGCTGATATTATGAATTTTAGGGACTTTAACGGCATTGATACCTTGCTTTTCCTTGTTTTTTGGAGTACGGCTGTAAATCACAAAATAGGAACTGGTTCCGTAGGTGTAGGCAACAAGCGTGAGAGGAGACAAAAAAATTGGCCAAGTGCGTGTCAGGCCATGCATAGAATAGGGTTCCATAGTCATCCATAATGATAGGTACGTTTAAAATCGTGTTCAATAGATAATACATATGTTTAATAATTATTTCTTCATTTTTGTATGAAGTTTTCCAAGTTAATGCATTTTACAAGTTAGGCCCCTATATGTAACTCCTGAAATAATCAAGATATCATTACCACTATACTTTTCCTTAAAAGTTCAATATATGGACTACTATCATGTTTTTTTTTCAGATTTTGTGATCCAGACGTTTGGCTTTTAGAGGGGGCGACGTCCTGTTTTGCAAAAAAAATGCTTTTTAAATTTGATAACACGCAAACGGATGCTTAAATCGAAAAATGGTTTGAAAATCCTTACAACTTTTTTAAAAGATCTATCTAATGATTTACAGGATGGGGTAGACGCAAGAAAAAAATCGTTCCCATTTTACGTGTAGGGGAGGTACCCTGAATCAAAATATTTTCATAATTTTATTGTAACACTTTGTCGACGTAATTACGGCACTTTCAGGCAAAGTTTCATCTTTCTAGCACCAACTGTTTGGGCGGTAGGTCGAGGACGGACGGACATGGCGAATCTATAAGGGTTCCGAGTCATGAACTCCGGAACCTTAACGAGAGGTTCTCACCTGTTCAAACACCTCACGGTCCTCTACTAAAGTGTCAATCGTGAGTAGGCTACTACTGCGGCCGTATTGGACTCCTCAGGCATCCCAAGCATTGTAACTGAGGCGCTGTTTAAATCATCTGAAAAGGTATAAAGCCCTAAATACATAAATATACTATAGGTAATATAGCCACCCTGATTTCAGTACGAATGGGCCGGCTTCACTTGGGCAGTATAAGACAACACATTACAACCTCACACATTAAGACAACCTAAAAATTACAGCATTCGTGATTCTGTCCACACACATTCTGCATCATTTTCCCCGTAGCCAGAGGCCGGGCGAACGATGCAATAACGTCATAATAGGCTGTCATGGTGTGGGTCACAATGCTGCATTGTGTACACTCACCTTGACGATTGTAACCCTCACTTCTGGATTCTACTTCTGCTTTCCATCAAGCAGAGTACAGTCACTAAGGTAGGCTCAAAAAAAAACCTTTACACATTCTTACATATATTTTAACATTTAATAGAACATTAGGCACACATATCATAGAGCACAATCTATACAGAACACTAGGCAAAGACAAATAACATATTTTGACAGGTCATTTGTCACACAAATGCTCAGTCACCTTTAAGGCACAGGTAATGGGACACGTGTGACTTGAATATAATATATGATAGTCACTAGAACAACATACGCCGTATAGAAAAAATATGAAGTCAAAATATTCGAGAATAATATTGTCTTTGTCCATTAACAACCCATAATGTCCCATTGGGATTGGGGTTTCTCTCCGAAAAAGCTTAAGGCCACGCGTCTCCGCGCTGGTCAAGTACTAGTAGTAGTATTGAAGACTAGAAAAAAATCGTTTTCAAAAATCTTGCCGTTGGATGTTTTTAAGCACTCCGAAGGCCTGCAACTAAACTTTACGATTGTTATCCTATGATAGCAACCAGGACCGACTGCTTATCGTGACCTCCGGATCAAGCAGACGCTGATAGTATCATGTCACTAACAATCCATGTCCATGGTGTCCATGGGCGGCGGCAATCACCTACTATCAAGTGACCCGTCTGCTCGTTTGGCCTTATGATATAAAAAAAACACCCATCCAGGTGCCTACCCTCGTAATTGTTTCAAAAATAAATTGTTTCAAAGGCACAGGCGAGTGAGAAGAAGAATATTTAGTGTCATCAACTCCAATTCAGGGCCCGTCTACATAGCGTGCGTGATAGAGTAAGTCAAATCCTCATTTCTAAAGAAAAGTCAATATCCAATAGTTGACTGTGGACAACACTAAAATTACTCTGAAGTATGTATTAGAAGAAGATCGACAAATGAATGATTGTCAGATTATCTTGTTGATATTAGCTCATTAAAAAATCTGCCAAGTGCATGTCAGGCCACGCACAGTAAAGGGTTCCTCAGTCACGTGGATTTAAAATCGTATCCAATAGATAATTATTATAGTCCAAGATCCAAGAGCCGCCAGACCTACGTCATTTGTGCAAAGCTGAAATTTTCAGGATTATTAGTACAATGTCTTGTTAAGATGTATGCGTACCCATTAGCTTGAAAGCGGGGCCGGTTCTGAGGTAGCGCGAAGTACAGATTGATAAAAACCTTACTTACCTACGTTAAAGGTGCAAAGCTAGTATTTACAATTTTTTTAAGAATATTATTTCAAATTAAAATTCATTACTGCCAGACACTTTCCGTAGGCCATTACTTCTGCCAGACGTCTTGAAAGTTGTGAAAAAATTAGGTAAACTACGTTACAGTAGCAAACCTAAATTTTATACATATTATCTAAGGTAGGTACTATTTTAAGACCCTTTGTATGGGACCAGACCAGTCCGAAGGGCCAATCATCCCCACAGATACCTTTAAATATTTGTAGTAAATAATGTAGTAAATAATATTCTTGAAATAATAAAAGAGATGATATACCTCAGCTTCCTAATTACTACAAATATTTAAAGGTATCTGTGGGGATGATTGGCCCTTCCGACTGGTCTGGCCGCATACAAAGGGTCTTAAAATAGTACCTACCTTAGATAATATGTATAAAATTTAGGTTTGCTACTATAACGTAGTTTACCTAATTTTTCACAACTTTCAAGACGTCTGGCAGAAGTAATGGCCCACCGAAAGTGTCTGGCAGTAATGAATTTTAATTTTTAATAATATTCTTAAAAAATATGTAAATACTAGCTTTGCACCTTTAACGTAGGTAAGTAAGGTTTTTTACCATCTGTACTTCGCGCTACCTCACAAACGGCCCCGCTTTCAAGCTAATGGGTAAGCATACATCTTAACAAGACATTGTACTAATAATCCTGAAAATTTCAGCATTGCACAAATGACGTAGGTCTGGCGGCTCTGGGATCTTGCTCTATTATGTTCACGTATTATTGTGTTAATTTTGTATGACGTTTTCCAAGTGAGCGCATTTTACAAGTTAAGTCTCCATAACTCCTGAATTAATAAAGTCATCTAATCCGTTATAGTTTTCCTTCAAGTTCATTATGTGGACCACCATCACGAATTTTTCCAGATTTTTTGATCCAGCCGTTTAGCTTTTAGAGGGGGGGGGACGCCCTGTTTTTACAAAAAAAGTGCCCTTTAAAGTGGAATTTCTCGCAAACGGATACCTGAATCAAAAAATCTGCTTAGAAACTCTTTATTGTTTTTAAAATACCTATCTAATGATACCCCACACGTTGGGGTAGCCGCGAGAAAAAAATTACATACCCACTTTACGTGTAGGGGAGGTACCCCAAATAAAAATATTTTTCAAAATTTTATTATAGCACTTTGTCGGCGTAATAACAATACATATTCATGCAAAGATTCATCTTTCTACCACTTACCGTTTGGACGGTAAGTCGAGGACGGACGGACGGACAGACGGACGGACGGACGGACGGACAGACGGACATTACGAATCTATAAGGGTTCCGAGTGATATACTTCGGAACCCTAAAAAGGATATAGTGTATTATCAAATGATAACTTTAGATTAATGGTATTCCTTTGTTAAAATGTCAGCAGACTCCCTAGCACTAACCCACCGGGTTTCCGCCGTAAATCCGACAGTTTCAGGAACTTGGAAGTCGAATAACTTTGTTAGTACGCGCGACATAGTTATTGTTTCAAACTATAACTGCCAGTCTCGACCTGCACGGCTACTAGAGCCTTTTATGTTTAACTAGCTGACGCATGCAGCCCCGTCTGCGATTCCTATTGTCCATAGCGTGTTGGTATAACGCAGAAATAAATTTGTTTCCTATAAAAAAGGATCAATAGTGAGTCAACTTTTCAAGAGGAACAGTAATTTCATACATTATTTTCATTAATCTTTAACGCAATGCAATGCAAGCTCTGAAAAGAAATAATCTTCCCTCGTGTTTGAAACTTTATTCGCTCCTACTGATCGCAGTGGGAATATATATGGCCTTCCTTCCTAGTGAAAAGGTGCAGCAGTTTCTGAGATAAGCGCTTTCTAACGAACAAACAAACTTCAGCTTTATAATAATGGCATAGATTACATTAAATATACTTTATGATTTCAATAATCATTACCTAATTGTTCATAGCTGGACAAAGGTCTCTCCTTTTAAAGAAAGTTTTCATTGACAATATATTTGAAACAATTTATATAACAAATCTGTACCACATTGAAATACCAGCTCACGAATGGGCCGTGTGGAGGTAGAGGGGATGCGGCGAGCCGCCGATCGCCTGCCAGACGGAGCCAGTCAGCCAGTCAGTTTCCGACCGTTGTACTAAATGTGAGTGTTAAGTGTGCTTAGTGGTTTATTTTTTAAAATAGAAGAACCGAATGTAACAAGTGGTGACCCTGCCAGCATCTTTTAAGCATTAGGTACGTGAAAATAAACCATAAAATTATACTCGAAAGTTAAATCGATAAAAAAGATGCACTAACAACAACATTATATCCATATTATATCGTGTTTATTTTTGTTAAACTATACCTAGTTATTTGTAGAAATATAAGAGCTGAACCTGTAATCCGTTTCAATCCGTTTGATTAGTACCTTCAGATGTCGTTACAATAAAATGACACGTGTAATAAAAAAAGATGCCCATAAAGTTATATGAGTTATAAATATAAACAGATAAGTAATAAATCTAATATAAATATTATAACTATCCAATAAAACTTGTCAATTAGAAAAAACATATTTCAAAACAATAAACATACAAAACAATTTGCGCCGAAATCTGTGCCGTGCGGTCTACATCTGCATGCATTGGCCGTGATTCTGTTGTCAACATCACTAAACTTAACTACACTTAAAATTTGTTGTTGGATAAGATAGGTACTTTAATGACATTTATTTACAGTCTGATTTTCGATATTTCGAATCTCAGCTATTCTCGTTTTGAAAGTTCAAAATGTGTGGCCTAGCGTAGCGTCTTACGTAAAACTAGACACAACTCAATAAAATTGGATGTCGTGTAAAGACATGACGCCTAAACTAAACTCTCAAAGAAGAAATTCTTTTAATTTTGTGGATTTAGCAAAACATCAACAAAAACATTTCTTTTTCAAAATCTAATTTTTTTATTTATTTGTTATTACATACTTAAAACTGTTGTTTTCGTCATTGGAAAAATGATAATACTAAGTTATTTATTGAAAAATAAAAGCTGATCCTGTAATATTGATTAGTACCTAATATCTTCAGATGTTGTTACAATAAAATAACACGTGTAATAAAGAGACGTTCATAAATTTATAAGATTTACATAGACAAACAGACAAGTAGCATAGCTATAGTTTTGTAATATCAATAATTCTAATTAACAAGTAAATCTTATCAATTAGAACCAATGATATTTCAAAACAAAAGCACATAATAATTTGCACCGAATTCTGTGCCGTGCGGTCTTATCTGCATGCACTGGCCTTAATTCTGTTGTTAACATCACTAAATTTAACTACACTTAAAGTTTGTTGTTGAATTAGATACTTTAATTACGTTTGTTTAATAAGTTTGATTCACGCCCGTGCCTCGGAGAGCACGTAAAGCCGTCGGTCCCGGTTGTCATGAACATCTATGGCAATCGTTATTGGGAAGTCAGTGCCCTCAAATATACTGACAACTAGTTCAATCTTCGAATTTCAGTTCTCCCTTAGGGTTGCGGAGGTCCGATACCAGTCGCTCCGTGGAAAAACTGAAATTCAGGTAAAACCGGTTGAACTAGTAGCCGACCCCAAATAAACTTGGGAATAAAGGCTCGGAAGATGAATTACGTTTGTTTACAGTTCGATTTTCGATATCTCGAATCTTAGTTATTCTTGTTTTGACCGTTCAAAACGTGTTGTCGAGCGTAGCGTCTAACGTAAAACTAGACAATCTCAATAAAATTAGACGTCGCGCGTCGTGTAAAAATATATGGCGGCTTAACTAAACTCTTAATGTAGAAATTATTTCAATTTTGTGGATTTAGCAAATTCCACTATCACATCATTGGAAAAATAATAATATCTATTTATTTATTAAAAATAAAAGATGATCCTGTAATACTGATTAGTACCTAATATCTTCAGATGTCGTTCCAATAAAATGACACGTGTAATAAATGAGATGCCCATAAATTTATCATCATCATCAAACTATCACAGTCCACAGCTGGACATAGGCCTCTCCAATTGTACGCCAATTGGTTCGATCCTTGGCTACTCGTACCCAGCTCCTACCAGACGACTTGCGCAAATCATTACCATAAATTTATATGCGTTACAAATTTAAACAGACAAGTAACAAATCTAAAATCGATATTCTAACTATCCAGTAAAACGTATAAATTAGAAAAAAAATATTTCAAAACAATAAACATACCTACATAATAATTTGCGCGGAATTTGTTAATACACAAGTAAATGTTTATTAAAGGTTAAACTGGCTAGACTCCCTATCCTTGGCACACCAGCAATCATTGGCACTGTTACGTTAGATAAAACTATCTAAATTATTAGTTTAAACCACTGTGAACGAGAATAGAAAATATAAAGCTTGTATTCTTGTAACAAAGGACAGGATTTACTCATCACTTGTCGTATCATTTACTCGCGAACCTTCATAAAAGACGCGGCGCAGCAATAGTATAAGAGCTAGTGAACCCTCAGAGTCTTCATGTAAGGTTGGAAATTTATACACTTATGATTTATAGCATGTTAAGGGCAATATAATATCTGAAACAGATGGTTCAATTTTGACGAGTCTTTCACTCTCACAAAGCCTATGACATTACATTAGCTACAACAAACGCGTGTAACAGCTGCGGGGCTCAGCTAGCGATATTATTTAATTATCATGACTTGAAATAACGGGTACCTCTAGTCTTGTTATGGACTCCCAATGCCTTTCTCGTACACCAAAAGTATGATTTATTATTGTGTTGTCCATAATCATGCCAGTGAAGTGGTGCGGGAGCCATACAAGGCTAAAATGTCCAGGGATCACTTTTCACTAGTAAGTAGTAGCATAAACAAAATTATATTTAATGATTTGCAAATATGTTATCAAACCGAGATGGTTAGCACTATGCAACATGAAGTCAGTAAATTTTTGATTGTATTTTTTTTTCTTGGAGAATAAAATCATCACGCAGAGGAACCAAGAAAAAAAATTAATAGTAATCTTGTTTCAGACGAAGTCAATACTTTTAAAGAAAGAGGATTATGCGTTACGCCAGTAAATATACCATCATCAGATATTAAATTTGCTTTGAATACTAGGTTGTTCTAGGAATGTTCTAGGTAGAACACACATGCTAAAAAAAATTGTTCTAAAAACCCTTGTTCTAAAAACATGCGATTAAACAGTCATGTTCAACGATATGTGATAGCTACCTAATAGCAGCAAATCGCTGCTGTTAAATCAAAGACTGTGACCCTCATTAAATGTACTCAATGACAACTGTGTACACATTATTTTGTGTGAATAAATTATTATTATTTAAAAAAACTATTTTGGCAGTGATACGACTATCACAAATCAGAAATCTAGAACGCTGAAATGAAAGATTAGCTGTGAAGTATTTTTCGCATAAAAATATTTTATACCAATTAAAGAAAAATGGATTTAGCAATACTGCGTAAAAACAGTCACCGGACAAATAAATCAACAATCTTCACTACATTGCGAAAAAAGATTATTTTATAATGTCTTGGCCAAAACTTAATAAATTAATTATATTTCTGGGGACATAGAGTTTATTAAGAAAAAAAATCAAATATAAAAACATTATACAATTATATTGTTTTATTATTATATTATGTCCGGTCTACTTATTACATAACATCGTCAACGCTACTAGGACTCTGCTGTCATAACAGACATTGCAGCAAGCGCATGAACCAATCCCTGCTTTCGTTTTGAATTCAAACCAATTACAAACAATATCCATTTCTAACCTCGGATATGATTGGTTTTTGTTTCATAAGTCGTTTTGGTTTCAAGTTGGGCCACTTTTTGTGTGAAATTTGTTCTGAGTTGGACTTCCTGACTTATTATTTATTCGTAGCTTTTACTTTACTTTTGAGTTTGAATTTCTAAAACTAACTATTGGCGAAATATGTGACGCTACAGGTTCTGCCATCTATAAAAAATATTGAGAATTACGGTATCACTGTACGTATTAACTGTTTACCAGTTTGAAGTAGTTGGAATGTTTATTACTAGGTGTCGCTATTTAATCTTAACCAACTAGTTCAGTCTGTACTTCACACAAATAAAGATAGATGGCGTTAAGAAATGAAAACAATAAAGTTATGAGATTTGAATCAGCTGTCACTTTTTTAAAAATGTTATAACAAACTCTTCTTCCTAGCCTTATTCCCAATATTATTTGGGGTCGGCTGGGTTCCACCTGTTTTACCTGGATATCAGTTTTTCCACGGAGCGACTGGCATCGGACCGCTGCCGCGCCGCAACACTAAGGGAGAACTGAAATTTGAAAGTTGAACTAGTTATCAGTAAATTTGAGGGCACTGACTTCCCAATAACGGTTGTCATAGATGTACATGACAACCGGAACCGATAGCTTTGGGTGCTCTACGAGGCACGGGCGTGATCACCGCCAAACTTCCAAACTCCGGGCTGGTATTAGGAATTTCCTAAGAAAAACCCAAAAACACTTTTTGGCCCGACCCGGGATTTGACCTCTTGATTAGCAGTCGCATACACGATCCACTAGAGTAGTGACTAGATCAACGAGGCAGTTTTAACAAAATGTTAAAACAAACTAAGTTGTTTCATTTAGGTATACAGTTATGCTTCCCTTGGACAAAGTGTCATACATCATAGTCAATATTTAATACTCTCCTACTAGGCATAGGCCTTACAAACGCCGCTTTGGCCAACTATAATATACCACGCTGGCCAGACGGGTTGGTTTGCCATGCGTAGTTCATTTCTAATTGATCTAGTCGTTATAGACCTTGACTTCTAAGTCATTGTAACCAATTGTGATGAGATGAACATATTGTTATATGTTGTATATCTGATTGGATATATTTCATCCTACTTCTTACTATAGGGAAATAAAATTGGAGTGTCTGTAAGTTATATGAAATGAACAGTTTTATACTAGTGGTGGTGAGTGATACTACTGATAGTTACATCCAAAATTGTTTGTTTCGGGTAATGTCTGGAACGGCAGGGCCGATTTTGACGGGATTTTGGCACAAGAAGTAAATAAAGCTATTTTTTTTAGACTAACTTCGCTCCGCGGCGCTACTCGGGATTTACAATAATAACCACGGGTAACATTGCGAGACAGCTAGTAAATACTTATATTATAAATTATGTTCAATTAGCATCTTACTACTAAGCTCCGCCCTTGCCGGTCCCAAGCCTGGATGTGACAGGAGGAAGGTTGGGCTTGGAAAAGAATATCCCAGCCGTAAAAGTTCAACGCCGAGCATCGGGCGGCGGTATAACTAACTCGACTCCTGCATGAATTCTTGCAGGAGCGGTCTTATGTGCTGTATATGTCGGTCGGTCGCTCTAATGACGCGAGCACCCACCACGCATTTCCAGTAAAAATACCCCATGGACAAAATGATCGCGAAAAGATCAACCCACAATTAGGGAATCACGCTTTTGCAGGCACTTTGTTAGGCTAATCTATATTTACACTAATATGATTAAGCTACTAATTATATTTGGAAAATTACCAAGTCTTCAAAGCTTGCTCATGCTTGAGCTTTAGTCCCATGAGATCAGTAGACTGACCCCGAATTACTATGAAGACTTAGACCTCCTGAGTGATAATGCCAGCGGGTAGCTGTACCGCCGCCGAAGATGCCACTGGTTATTTAAAGCTGGAATGTTGTCATCCTAACGATGCCGGCGGCATACTCGCCTGCATGATGTCTAGGAGGCCATACAACTTTAGAAATAGTGACCGACAAATTCATCAGAATTTTTGGTAAAGAGTTAATTGGCCATCAGGCCAAGCAATTGTTACTGTCACTTAAACCAATGGGACAACAAAGATATTAAAATACTTTTTTTTTATTTGTTTTTACAGAAACTCAGTGTTGAATACACTGAGTTTAAGAAAGGCCAGGCAAACTACAATATGGCGGAGTTTTAACCTAGTATTTTTTTTTTAAACGAACACACTTGAACGCATTATTGATTTTGACGTTTAAAAAAAAGTCTCGAAGTACTTTAAGCAGAGTAAAAACTTGGCTACGGCCATCAAAACGGATATGTCAGCCCTTGCATTAACGGGAAGGGAATTGTGCATGGGAAGAAGGTTTTGGAAGCAAACAATACATGAAATAGTAAATACCTACTTTCTTTTTTGGTAAAGGGCGACAAAAAATTATTATGCGTATGCGTAGATGCTGGGTATACCTAGTACATAGTACGTAGTAATAAATAAAACAGCTATATCATAATAATTGTTTAATCATGTAAAATAATAATTAGATACATAAAAGTTTTTGGTAATAATAAGAAATTGGCTATTGCGCAATCTCTTGGCCTTACTACATGCATATAAGTAGGCCTATTAATGTATTGATTACTATAACACATTATTGTACATCATCAGGAATGTACTTACTAACATTTAAAACTAGGATGCACGATTAATGCGACTATCATAGCAATCAATTTTTTCACAATAACCTTAAAAAGTTAAATACATTAATTTAACTTACTAAAACGTAAAATCAGTCATTTACAAAAAAGAAATATTTTTACAACGCTATATACTTTTTTTTAAAGATATTCTAATTGCCTATTGCACTAGAAAAAATGTATTAAAATAGGCAAGTTATCAAAACTGCGGAAAACGAAACAATTATTTTCCAGCTTAACGGAACTAACTTAAATTACTTAAGTACCTACTTATATTTTAATACTAAAAATAAGGAAGAGGCAATTTGTGAAATGAATTACAAGAAGTGTCATTAGGTACTGTGGTACATTTATTACAATTGTCAAATTGTGGACATATCAACTTGTCAAATAATAACTGTTTTAAATAATTGTGTGTCGTCATAACTGAATGTACCATTAAAATTATAAATATTAGCAGAAACTATGTCATAGTGGAGATTTCAAAGCATAGCAGCGGGTTTTTGGTTTTTTTATTTATTTTTTTGGGGTACTTAATCTACAACTGAAAAGAAACGCGAGTTTTCTTTGCGCGAAATAATAATAATTATTCTTTTCCAATACATTTAAATTCAGTTTGAAAATAATTGTTACAATTTTTTTACTAACTTTTTTCGGACAAAGAAAACAGGTTTTAACTTACATTTTAAATCACTACATACTAATACTGCTTTAGAAAATAGAAATAATCACTTACAAAATCACAAGTTAATCGAGAAAATGTATAAACGCGCTAATATCTGCTTTTCAATCATTACGCAATATTTACAATGACAAATATACAAACATAGATCTATATTTATATTACACTACTTATTAAAAATATAGATCAACATTAAAATCATATTTTTACTACACGGTTGGCCAAGTAGTTTAAGTAGTCGCCACACCGCTTTTTACTGTGCCAAGTGCTGTAGCTTCATATTCCACACGGAACAACACTTTGTGTCAACCACAAATTCTTATTCTGAATAATGGTGTTCTTTGTAAACATTTCATGTATAAATATTTTTCGGACATCTTAAATTTGTTAAGTCTCCCGCACAAGATACATATTCCTAATGCGGGAGTTGTCATTTAAAAAAAATACAAGTATTGTGTGACTTTATATACGATGTTTTAGTTTTCAATTTCGGTGTTAAAATAATATAGATGTTAAACACTCTAATGCCTGCTTTCACCAACTATACTTAAACAGACTTCTTATTCGGAGCCCCCTAATGTAGGTAGTCTCTAGATTTTAAAGGACATCTAAGCACGTCGGTGCCCTCTAGGTGAAAACGAAATATAGGGTTACCTCACCCTAAGTGGTTTCTTAAATTTGGGGGCATTGACAGTGAGCTTAACGTTACACGGTACACTTGACTACAACCTAGCTAGCTAGGATTTCAGATATCGAAAAATGAAATGTAAACAAATGAAGTTAAAGTACATTTAAAATCTAATAACAAATTTAGTGATCTTTAGTCATGTTGACAACAGAGTCACGGAGAGTACTCGCTCCTTTTTTTAGACTGTAAGGGAACATCGGGATTGCCACACATGAATGGGTTATTTACAAGCCGTAGGTGACTCGAGACACGTCGAGGTTCCAGAGATTAAGCTTCCAGGGAGCACCTGGTTCCTCGACTTGTAGTAGTTACCCAAAGCGGCGTGCGATTATTAGTCGATTCATGTCCGACATAACCACTATTTCCGATTAAAAAAAAACTAAAATCGTTAGTGAAAACAGTCATTATAGTTTCATCATTCTATGATGTAATTATATTAATCATGCAAAATATATTAATTTTCTATTGTAGTCAAACATACAAGGCGGATATGTTAGACTACTACTTGTAAATATGTGAATATGAAGGATCTCTTTTTCAAATATTGCATCCGGAAAATTAAAGTTAAGATTGCACTCACATGTGTTTTGAAACACCATTTATCACAGCGTGTAAAACACAATACTGTTTGTGTATTTTGAATTAAGATAGTGTTAGCTTCATAATTTACATAAAGTAGCGTAACATATATATATTTATATATATGTATTTCCATCGCTTTGAGTCACTACTCCTTCACAAAGCGAACACTCCACTCTATAAAACATACCTACACAACATACTTAGTGTTTTAAATAAAATACCAACTAAAATTGTATTTACACAATTCGTCATTTATGACATCTCAAAAACGTATCAAAATAAATCATACAACGCATCCATAAACAAACGAAAATTATTTAAACTTTTTATTTACAAATTACGCATGGTTTAGGCAGTGACTTAAATTTAAATTGACAACTACAAAAAATTCAAAAGTACAAAATAATAAATCGCTTAAAAAACTTAGTACTTTAATATCTTTATTGGTTCAGTGCAATTTTGTACTTATTCACCAATAATTAGATTTTTTTAAATAACAAAAACTATAAAGAAGTCTATTCGATTTCAAACGGCAACTTTATCATTTTGAAAAAAAACTGTCCAGATAATAAAATTATTTAAAGGGTAAATGCCTAAACATAAAAGAGTTCTTAGTACAAATCGTGAAAGATATGATTTATCTTAATATAGTTTCATCAGAATGTTCATCTCTACACAAATAAAATAAAGGAAAACATGCTGCATTTATTAACGATATTACTCGTTACTTTTTAAATTTGTTGAGCCATGATTTTGGCCCGACTCGAGTGGAGTAACTTCAGAATCCCACAGAAAACGCGCTGGCCACCTGCTCCCCTAACCAAGTTAACATTTTACAACCGTTATTATAAAACCAATCAAACTTATCATCTCAATGCTAAGGCACGTGGTCAAAACACACACGTGGACCTTCCAAATGTCACAATTTTAGGCGTAGAGTGACTCACCACCACTCCACTGAAAACCCCGATTGGTTGACGGTCTGTGTTACCGAACGTAGAAAATGAACAGTTATAGTAACAATGGGCTATCAATTAGTCAATTATGAGTTTCTTTCACTTCAGCTCGATCGTCACCGTGAGCGCGATTGGTGACATGTTCAATGTGGGCGTAATGTAACACTGAACGCGGCCACCCTGACGACGAATTTGTACATCGATGTACGATAACAAGGCCCAGTTATCAAAAAAAAGTTCGACTTATTATAATAGGAGTTGTTATTTTATCTAATTTTAAAATATAATCAAATCAATGCATAAACATTGTGTCGGTATTTGCAGTTTGAAATCGCAAAAACATAATAACCATACATAATAACTACTATACGAACTGAAATATATTTTTAAGATACCATTTGTGTATGGCCATTATCTGAGCCATTGGCGGGCAAAAGAATGCCTTCGTATGTGACACCGTTGATTTCTATTGTCACTACCAACTGTTGGTCACCCGAGCTTCCATCACCTGTAAAAGAAATCATTAATTAATTGTCAGTATGGTTTTTGAACGCTAAATCATCTGTATATACAATTTGTTGAAGAAACTTAGTGTCTCTATATTCTAAATATATTTTTTGGGGACTGCCTTATACTTTTTACGATACTCTTTTGTATTTTGGTATTTTTAAGTAGTGAACCGACTTGGCTTCGCGCTAGGCTTGGTATTTTCTGTATTCTTCTATATCTGTATTAAAATCTATTATGTAGGTTAAAAGATCGAAGTTTTACCCTTTAATTTTAATACCATTTAAAGATTTGGCAGATTTGTTTTTGCGCCAATGTTTTTAACCGACATAAGAAAAGAGATACGGATTGGAGACCATATCGGACCAATGATTGCAAAATCATCAATTATTTGTTTATATAACATGCACATATGAATTTACAAAAAAAATAATTGTAAAAGTATATAAAAGTAGTTTATAATTTGATGTTTTTAGACAAAAGATGTATAAATATACCTACATCTTTTGTCTAAGAACATCTTTTATAAGAACATTTTATTCTTACCTCTGGTGGTGATCTTAAAGGTGGCACCGGTAGTTCCGTTAGTGGGTGGACCATTAAAAGCGTGTGATGGTCCAGAAGGTCCGTTGTAGGCATGTGATGTTGATGGCCCATTAAAGGTTTGCGATGCAGATGGTCCACTAAACGCGTGGGACGTTGATGGGCCATTGAACGCAAGAGATGTTGTTGGACCATTAAACGAGTGTGATGGAGAAGGCGAGCTGAGCTGAGCTGCGTGCGCTGGTGGCGCCAATCCAGATGGCGGACTTGAGGTGGCCCTTGGCGATGTGGACTTTGGACGTCGCTTAGCGGGTGGAGGTGGTGAAGATTGAGAGGCCTCGCGCTTTCCTCCTGAAGCGCTGGATCCGGGACTCTCGCTTAGGTTCAAAGCCTCGCTAAAATTTAAACAATTATTTTATTATTAACGGTTATTTTTTCAGAATTAAAGGTTAATCAGAATTAAACCCAAAAGTCTTTAGTCAGAATTTCTAATATGTAATTGTAAGTAAGTCTAGATTATTTAAGATCGACGAGAAGAAAAATGATGACATCCATCGAAGGACGCAAAGAACACTCAGACTCAGAACAGAAAGTGTTGTCCCATGTGGGAGTAGACCTACTATATCAAGCGCAGCAAGAATCTGCAAGTTAAACCACGGCCATTAGTGATTTTATTGTAGTAAAAGTTAAACGCAGGTGATTTTTTTAAGATATGATTGATTCATTCATATGTAAAACAGTAAATTTATAACGCGAAAACTAAAATATGTTGTTATCTTTCTTCTTACCGTTGCGGTTCGAGATCAGGCTGAGGAGATACGTGTGAGCCATTTTGATTTCCGTAAATGCTCCAGAGCGTGAATCGAGTGGAAATGTCCATGGCGTTGAGTGCTGCTTCGCGCGGTGATATCACAGGCGCTTGTCCATTCAAACTTACAGCTGGTGGTGAATCGGCGCCTGTAACAAATAGTTACATTGATACTGAATGTAAATGACAAAATACTATACTTAAGTACAAAATATCTCCTAGCATTGACTTGGATAGGTATTTAGAATACTAGAAAAAATCATGCGTCGCGGAAAACTTATCAAACATACATGAAACGAAAGCAAAGAATACCCAGACTTAGAACAATAATTTATGAATTACACAAAGTGTCATCCGTCGTGGGGATCAGACACGCAGCACTTCCGCGCAATAGGAAGCAGAAATGCGACTGCTTAAGCTATTGCGCCATCAGTGCATTTGTGCAGTCTTGTATAGACTTTAATATAATAATAATAATAACCTACTAATATTATAAATGCGAAAGTAACTCTGTCTGTCTGTCTGTTACGCTTTCACGCCTAAGCCACTCAACAAATTCTAATGAAATTTGGTATGAAGATAAAACTGAACTTGGGAAAGGACATAAGCTACTTTCTACTGCGATAACCGACATACACGCGGGCGGAGCCGCGGGCAAAAGCTAGTAAATAAATATTTTCGACATAGCACACACAACGTCATCTAGTCCCAAACTAAGCAGAGCTTGTATTAAGGGTACTAAACAAGTGATATAAATACATAAACATACTTTTTTTTTGTAAATACATACATATTATACATAGAAAAAGACCCAGACTTCGAAACAAATATTTGTGGATCACACAAATATTTGGGCTGACCCGGGAATCGAACCCGAGACCTCTTGATCAGCAGTCACATACGCTAACCACTAGACGAACAAGGCAGTCAGTTTGTACTCACACTACTCACTCACTGCCTCTGACTACTCCGGGGATAGGCATATGCCTTCTCCACCGGAACATTTGTCTAAGGAAATCGGTATTAAGCAATTCCTTGCTTTTGACCGAGTGAGTGAGTTTACTTGATCTTAAAAGTCTCCTGATTCTGGGAAGAGGACTCTTAATGGGCGGCAATGAAGATGTGACTCTTGAGTTGTAGATGTCCAAAGGTTTCGGTAGTCATTAACCAACAGGCGAATATTCTGCTCAGTTATCCCCCCTGTAACCCTTTAAAAGAGGTTCTTTTTTACTTTTGATTTAGCCACAAAATTAAAATTCAAAATTATTCCGCTAGGCAGTGATAACCAGTTTTACATGTATTCAGGTATTAGTCGCTGAGTATTTGTGTTTTTTTTTGTTTAACATGTACTAGCTGACCCATGTAATTAATCTCTTCTGCCACTACTATTGCCCATAGCGTAATGTCAAATTCGTTAGCCATAAAAAAATATACAGTAAGCAAACAAAGTTAAAGATTTTTTATCGAGACAAACCATTTACGCAACGCATGTAATTGAGTTTTTAAAATTAAATAACTCTGCCCCGGTTTTTGCATCATTTGATATTGACTCTTGTATTTTGGTCGTAATTATAATAAAAACTGCAAACCTTCAAACAACAAAATAAACCCGACGACGATCGCAGAGCACCTGCTGGAATCATAACCGCGGAACTAGATTGAGCTACACAAACCGAAGATCCTCTTCACAGGTCGTAATTTTTTTTAGAATAATATGTAAAGCGGTTGAAAGCCGTTGAATCCTATCATCGGTGGATACAGTTCAGTGTGTAGAAGTACCGACAGTACAAGTAATCAACGCGGCCAAGTGCGAGTAGACATACCTTACGCATCACGAAGGCGTCGCTAACCTTCATACCAGTCTACCCATAAATACGAGCGGTAAAACCTGTTCGAAACGTCGGGAAAATGAAGGCGTCGAATCGCACCGTAACTAAACAATTTTTTGGTCGCGAAAAAGTTCCGATGTACAGTTTTATATTAATAGTATCTATAGGTGAATTGGTGATATATATAGGTATATAAATTTATATGCAAATAAATGTTTATCAATAATCACTCTATCCAAGTCATACTTAGCGCAATATCGTCTCTTAACTACATCCTTCAACAGTCAACTGCTGAAGATAGACCCCTATTTACCCCCTAGGTTTTGCAAGAGCCGACAAAGCAAATTTCGCAGGACACTGGCACTGCAAAGTGATGGAAAATGTGATACAAATCTTGTACCAACCCTAGATTTTGTCCTACCTACAACACCAAACGTGTTGTAGGTAGGACAAAATCTTGGGACTTCTTACGACAAAACTCTATTTCGAGCTTCTAACACAGAACGCCGTTTAGTCCCAAACTAAGCAGAGCTTGTATAATTACTTTTTTGGTACCTACTAGACAACTGATATAATTACTTTTTTGTTTTTTTTTTTTGTAAATATACATATTATATTATAATTATACACATTTATATGCTTAAACAAGTTTTCACAAGCGCTTCTGCGCCACCGAGGAAGTCAAACTGTGGATCTTTGTCGTGCTGTGAACTGCTGCAAGCTGTTAATGATAAAGTGACTCACCATTTTGCATCAGCTGTTCTCTCTGTTGTTGCAACATTCTCAGGTACTCTCGAATTCTGTATTCAATTTCATGCTGTGCCATAGCCGGTGGTGGTTGTGGCATAGGCATACGTGGCGCAACCGCACTGAGAGACATCGGAAGCGGCTGCATATGATGTGATAGCTGCGCCAGTGCAGGTATTCCACGGGGTGGATGCTGTAACCGCATAAGCTGTTCTTAAGTTTAGTTTGGCAATTACGTACACATTTCAGACCATCAGATACCGGACTAAGCAGAGCATATGCTATAATAAATAATAATAATAAATATTTCCGGACATCTTACACACATCGTCATCTAATGCCAAACGACAGAGCTTGTATTAGACAACTGATATAAATATATAAACATTTTTTTTTGTATACATAGAATACATAGAAAACACCCAGACTCCGACACAAATATTTGTGGATCACACAAACATTTGCACTGACCCAGGAATCGAACCCGAGACCTCTTGATCAGCAGCCGCATATGCTAGACCAACAACGCAGTCGAACCAGATTGCTGAGAACCATATCTACAGGCTGAATTTTTGAGACGGGACAGTAAGGGCAGGTACCATAACCGTTATAGTTACAGAAAAACGCTTTAAGAACACTATCCATATTTTTTTAAGATATTCTGAACTGCATTTACAGATTTTGGAAAAAATGTACAGCCAGCAAGAAAATTGTCATTTTAAACAAAAACTTTTTTTGATGCCAATCGATCCTGTTTCTTATAAGGATCAAAAGTCTCTACTGGACCGACTGAGGTTTGAGTACTAGAAATGTCAGAAATCGCAAAGAACTTTTCCCATACATTTGTACGGAAATAAATCATTTTATTATGTATTTTAGACACAGACAAACATAACTTACATTTAGATGATCTACGAAATAAATTGCTTAAAATGACCGCCGTTTTAACGAATAGATAAGTTCACTCATTTTTGTACTGAGCAAGTAGCAGCCGATAATTTTCTTAGATAGATTTCATTTAGAATCCTTGTTATATCTTAATATATCTTAAAAAAATCTAGATAGTCTCCTAATAGCGTTTTCCTGTAACTATAACGGTTAAGGTACCTACCCTTACTGTCCCGTCTCATAAATTCACCCTGTATATGTTTCTAAATACATACATAAATATTTTGACTAAATTAGACTCAAACAGAATCAATCATCGTTATATAATACATTATAATTATTTGACCAGGGTGGTAGTCGAAACCACGACCCCTAGAGTCCAGGGTGTTTGTGCCCGGGCCGGACAATCGCATAAGACGCTAGCCTACGTTTCCTATAAGCGAAAAACCAGAATATAGATACTTTAACAATCTATGTAAAATCATAAATAATATGTAAAATCGTAAATATTTTCCGTAGATATATATTAATTGTAAAAAAAATTATTAAAGAATCTCTCATGTGCTGATTTCATTGTTTTTTGCACTGAGGTGTTTAACATACTTAAAATTTAGAATTAAATTGAATTCCACTATCATCTTACAAGAATCAAACAGTACTATTTATTTTTTGTTACTCACCATAGCTAAGGCTGCTTGTGCATCAAATTGTCCGGAAGCACGTCTTCCCTCACGCCTGTTCCCTTCTATTGCTGCCTCCAATTCCGCTCTTACAGAAAAATTATGCTTGTCGCATTCGTACTCATATAAATATTTCATATACCTGAAAATAATTTATTTATGATATGAAAGAAGAATTAGTCACTACCTGCGCTGCAGTAAAACCGTTCGCAAAAAGGTAAAATAATTATGGTAATGAGTGCTAGCTAATTTGGCCGTAGTACACAATAATTACGAAAGGGGAAAACAGTAACGTGATCATTAAAAAAGATTATGGACTGAAAAAGTATGAAAAGGTGAAAATTCAATGAGTATTGCAAAATAACATAGATTTTTAAGCAGAAATCCCACATAATAATCACTTAACCGGGTTGAATAGAATATATTTCAAAGATTTTATAGGAATTTAAACTTTACAGATCTTTTGTGTTTTATCTGTAGGTAATAAAGGATATAGACATGTAAAGCCACGCCGACAAAAACGTTACGGTTCGTAACTATCTATTATAATTCAAAATATATAACTATCTATCAAGTGAGAAACAAATCATAACTTTTCAATGTCAGTGTCACTATTCAGTCCTTTTAACAAATCTAATAATATCTTTACCACTTCGCCGGAGACACGACAGCTAGTAAATCATATTACAAGCCCAATTATTATCAAAACCCTATCCTTCAAATATAATACGTACCATTACATCCTTAATCCTATTCTGTTATGTGTCAATTTTATATGGTCGTATTGTATGGGTACCTTACCACATGTCATATTAAGTGATCACATATTTAATGCGTAACACAAAAGCCGCACTCGCCGACGCATCATCGTAAAAACGCTACCTTTAAAACTGTCACTCGAATCTAAATATACGACATTCGTCATTACGGTTAGACTAATTTTACGAGTGTCACCCGATGTCCGTCAGTTCGTCATATTAAAAATAGACTATTGTCTTGATTTAACTGTACAAATATGTGGCGGTTGATATTAAATTACTAACTCTTAAGAGATCTTTTAAAATTAATGTATTAACCTGAATAGTGTCTAAATATTCTTTCGACTTTTCTATTTCATTTCATTGAAAACTTCTAATGTAATGTATTTCAATGTAGTAGCTATGACTACATTATCTCATATCCTACCGGGTACAGCTACACTTTAATCCTAAATTTTCTTCGACCCACTAATCGTTTGCTCAGTAACCAACATAAACTAGAATCTTTTCTATATTTTTAGGTTACAAAATAAGTTGAAATTTTATGAAAATGAACATCACTACTCGCATACATAACGCTGTCTATAGAAGGTGCGTTTAAAATGATCACACATCGTGCGTAACGTACATTTTGTAGCCGTCTAAACCTCCTTAGCGTCGCAACACAAAAGTAAAGGTGAATAAACTCTACAAGATAAATGAGAAATTATATCGGCCGAGATGAGTTAGAGGTTATTAATTATTAAGTTGTCATATTGTCGTCGGCGGCTCACGTACTCTATTGTGGTGTACTCTTTGTCTCCTCCCCGTGAGAATTTGTATGGAGCTGGATACAAAGCAACATCCAATATGGAGCTCCTGAGTATTTAAGACCACACAACTGTTTTGAAGATTAGGTTCTAAATGAGGCTCGGTTTAGGGGATCTATTTGGTCGGGTAATTAGGTTTTCATACTCCTAAAATCATTGGATTATCGGTAGGTGTAGTTATTTCGGTAAACAATTATTTTCAACCTACAATTGCTTTGGTCCATGTAAATCCATCTAAGCCCGAATACGTACAGGACTATTTGATATAGTGATTACGAAAAGATTCTCCACCGTAAATAGAGATAGCCATTAAAATTAAATTATTAATTAAAAATATTTTTATTTAATTTTCGTAAAAGCTTGTTAAAACAGATTTCCTTCTAAGTTTTAAGGTAATACTTACTGTGTGCGGAGTGTAAATGCTGCAGATGTAATGGATGACGGTAATTTTAAACCTTTGATAATTTCTTGCCAGAGTTTTTTGTTTATTACTTCCACAAGACCTCCGCGAGCAACCACCAGATTAAATAACTCGTACAAGTCCAACACAGACTTAGCCATTATAGGCAAACGATTTATAGGTGTACCTGTAACAAAATAAAATTGTAATTAGTTCTCCGATAAGTGTGTACTTCGTAAGGTAAATCATCCAATTATTATTTTTATTAAATATTAATCTAGTACACCTAGTTTTTGACTACAACAAAGATAATGTTTCCAGAAATAATTAAATAAAACAAAAGAAAGCAGATTTATTATTACAAACTAGTTAAATAAATCTTTTAATAAATATCAAATCAGAAAATGATTAGATAACTTGAAATAAGTATACGTCTTAAGTAAAGACGTATAGGCAATAAAGCAAGACAAGGAAACATGTTAATCACGCCAGATAACTTGGAATAGAAGCGGGCAAAACATTTGCTAACTATTGCATGTTGTAAAACCCTTTAGTACGCACTCGGTAAGCCTCGTAAAAACTAACACGGCCAACTACAACTATATAAGATGAAGCAGGGATAGATGTCGTTCGTGAATGGACAGCTTTTATACAGTAATGAGATAATATTATCGATGTAATGACAGTAATGAGATGATATTATCGATAATAATAGATAGGTACATCAAAAAGTCAAGTCACAAAAAGTGATCAATAAATTATCAGCATTTTTATATTAACACGTTTTGCAATGCATAATCTAAAAAAAAGATGCTTTACAAAACAAAACGCGCGAAAAGATTTTGCATTTCAGGTATAGTAATCAAGAAATTATGCTTTACATTACATATTATATAAATTACACTACAAACTTCTGTATCAATATTAATCATAAGTACAAAATTGACGTATAGTAACTTTTTATATTTATATATACTGTGTTGTTTGTGTTTTAAAATACTTTTTAGGTAAACTAACAATAAAATATATTATATATGTAAAGCACACGTGAAGCTGGCAACAAGGCTCGTCGAGCGTGGTGAATCGCATCGCATCGCACGATCGATGATTTACGCGTTGCGCGAGCGCGTCAGATCGCGGCTTTACGATGCGAGAGCAGTGTTAGTAGCCCGGATTTAGCACAGCCCGTGTGGCCACGGAAGCTGGCCGTTTGTTCTACAGGCTTGTTTGCCAGTTTTGCCACTATTTGATTTACTGTAATTTGACTGTTAACTTGTGTTAGATGACGTGACGAATCCGGATCGTGCTCGCTATAAGGAACTGCGAACTACTTAGCCATGCTAATAGGGGCTGTCAGTGCTTGAGATGTTTACAATCTTGGCAAAGCAATGTATTCAATAACTACCTACACTTTGTTCACTACTATATTTTTTTAATGTACCAACCTATTTTTAATAATCTTTCAATAATATTTCAATGAAATCTGATTACAATATCATTTGATTACTTAATTGAATACCTATAAAATGATTAGATTTTAAGAAACCGTATGTATCAGGTAGTCACAAAAATACTAACTATTTCTAACACAATAATTTGCGTATATTTTCGAAGGAATTTCATTAGACGTTATTTGAAGGTAAGCACGATGACAATCAATCAACATTGGCGCGAATAATTGCTGCCAACAATTCGTTACATTTGCAAAGTCACTTCAACAGGGTTATGTTTCAAGTTATCTCGACATGATCCCGACATTTGTAATAGGTGTAGGTACAGCTGTTTTGAATTTGCTTAATTCATCTCAGGAATGTTGTCTTGATAATTCACTTAGTATTTCAATATCGGACAAACGTAGAAAAGAATGTACTTAGATACTATCTGTAATGTTTCTGGTTTTGTATACATTTCCAGTGCTGGAAATTCAGATTTCATTAAGAAAACTTAAAAATACTAAAAATAGGCAAGTACATAGTGTAATAAAGTAATATATAATACTATTCCTTTACACTTACTCATAATTTTAACAATATTCTTTTGTTTACTTGTTATATTAAGAACTAAGCAACGCACTTATTTTACCAATTTCCATTTTGAATCTTTATTTTTCGAATGAACAGAATAAAACAGAAGAGCGCCTGAGTAAATTTCTTGTCAAGCTACCATCGACAACGTTTCAGCAACTTCCCTAATCACAAATTCCTTAAACAAGAACAAACCTACAGCGTCGATCGTTTATTGATGAGAGCGAAACATTAGCGAAATACCTAAACGACTATTTGTCAATCCGTCTTCCTGTCTGCACTTAATCATCCCCCCGGTTATCTGGGCCACGGCTGAACCGGGGTGTGAGGCAGGGTGAGCGGAGTAGGAGGCAAGTAAGGGGTGGGTACGTCACCCATCCAGATTAATTGCCACGTTTGAAGTAAATGGTACAACATGATGAGGCAGAATTGTACTAAACAAGGCTATCGATGTATCTGCCAGTAGATATTACTTATTGGGTTTAGGTACTCGTAATTACGTACCGAACTGGTAAATTATCTCTTTATATATTCACAGGACGATGTCGACTAAACAAATGAAAAGCTTAAGCTAATTTTTTTATAATATGTACTTCAAAATTTAGCCTTGACTATGTTGAAAGGCTAGAGAATTTTTATAATCAGTAAAGATGGGAATAATTTCTATAGATATCTTTTCTCATTTTCATTCAGACTTACATTAAGTATCAGTCTCAAATGCCACCCACACTCTTTACAGTATGTTGACAACCTTTTTTGCACCCAACTAAGTTGCTTTGAACAAAATCGCAACTTTTATGACACTGTCTCATCTATATTACGTGACCTGTAACTTTAGACTTGTTGAACGAATTCTTAAAAGAGATAAAGATCTAGGTAAATTGGGAGGTGGTTGATATGACACTGCTTTAAGTAACAAGAACTGTTTTTTGTACGTCTAGTGTAGTTGTGTCTTTAAAATAATGATGAAATCAAAGATAAGCATGTTGGTACACCTCATCTCGAAAATGTCGTAAATACGTAAAAACAAATTGCTAGTAATTGAACAGGGTACCGATAAAGCACGATTTTACACATCGAACACCTTCTAAACGGGATTGCGTAAAGTGTGAGCGTTATCACACGAACAGCGAACAATCCCGTTATCCGAATAACGCTACGTTTACAAGAACCCGTGGACAAAAGCTATTGTTTATGAAAGCAATCACCCCAATAACGATTTCCACAAAACGCATTCCGCTCGGTACGGCGGAAAACGCGCGATTCGATGCGCGTGCGCCCAGCGCACCGAGCCGCTAGCGCGCGCTATTTGCATACGACGCGACGTACCATTTATAAAAGGCCCACACAACACAGCTCGGTGCGCCTGCTCACTCGCACTGACGGCTCACTCAATTCGGCCGCCCGAAGCATTATTTACGAGCTATGTCAAATTGCCAGCGGAGCCAATCTAATCGTGCCCAATTGTGACAAATTATTGCTTTTCCTACGAAACCTTATGCTAAATTTGTGTTATGAATTTCACTTTATGGGGGTATACTTAAGTATATGGGAATGCGTATGAAATAAATTGCAAGCCCGTCACCGTCTCACCGGCTACAGTGTTGCTCGATTATTTGCACCTCAGCTCATATTTATTGGCACTCGATGTCGCTTAGAAAGGCTAATTCTTTTGTGCTGGCAACTGTTGCGAGCCGTAAATCGTATCGCTGACCGCCCCCGACTGTTGATAAAGGATTGTAAATAACTGCCGATTAGCCGACTAATCTGTTTCAAGTGTTGCAGATTGCAACTTTGATTTGCACATCGTTTTACGGCCAGATTAAGTTAAACATTTCTTAAGGTTCTAATAAATTTGAACTTAAATTTTACTACCAATTTAGGTATACGAGGATTGCTCGATGACAACACAAATGTTTAATGATGACGCATTTTTTAATCATCATTTTATATCTTTACCTACCTGCTGACTCGCACGCAGTAAAATCAATTTTAATTTAATAAATAATAATCATAGTTTACGTTTACGTTGATTTACAAGTCTAAGTAAGTAGACATCGGTACATAGATGTTTGTGCCTGAGTGTACAAAAGTAAGGCTATCACAGAGGTCAAATACCTAAGTTATTAATATTTATGAACTTTTATTAAATCTTGTGTTAGAATATTAAATTTTTGAATTCGAGTAGCTAATTTTCTACCTACAAAATGATCTTTATTAAAATTATTTCTTGCCGGCTATTTTCAATGGCATACCTTAAGATATCTAATACTGCTCCAGACCTACTTATGTATCTACCTACAAATACCTACGTGTAAGTATAAGTAGGTCCTTGGTCTAGTAAAAGTAATTCAAAATTAACTTGATGATTTTAAATTTATTTGATGGCGTAGTAATAGTTAAAAATCTAAGATATTGATACATAATTTAACTACCCTATCATCAAACCTACAGCTTTAGAAATAGAAAAACTTTGTGCTGAAGTAAATACTTTTCACTTAAGAATTTATGATGTTTTTAGCATTCTCTATGTAGCGCGACGAGATGGGCGATAATCGATTGAATCGACATTGGTCGACTCCCGCTTAACGAGAGTGGTATCAAGGCCCTTGCGTCGACCACCCCGCACCGCACCAATGAACACCGTCCGTTCTCCGGTGCCGTCCTCCCATTGGTCCATTTAGCGTTTGATTGCGCCGCCCCACTCAATCCACGTCTCGATCAATCTTAATTATATTCGTACGCTGGTAATACTCCGAGTGGTCGACTACATGCACATATAATTGCAGGCTCATAACCGAGGAAATTGTTTTACATTTCGTATGCATAGCCTTTAGTGCAATAACTTTTTATTAGGTACTACTAGGTATTAACCTGGCTGATTACACGGATAGAGTAAGCGACCACCAGTGATTGTAGAGACACGTCTGGATAATGCACATAATACTGAAATACTAAAAATTAAGAATACTTTTCCTAAATGTCTTAGCTACCTACATAGGTAGGTAGTACTCTCTTGGTTTTGTGGGAGTGTTTTCTACATGAAAGTAGCAAAGCAAGTATACCTAACCAATATCAAGTCTACTTTGCTTATGTGAACCTTTTAATAAGTTTAAAATAGGACAATGAAGAGTTTAGTAAATGTTTTTTAAATAAGCATATTGAATTTGACTTAAAAGCACCTGAAGAGATGTAGGTAAATTAAGTTTTTTATTATTATTTGTAGTTGTTAAACTGTCTAGTAAGCGTATAGGCAGTACCTATATACCTACCTAATTTTAATGTACAGTCCATATGTAATGAATTAAAAAAATAAGATCAAGTTTTGTGCTATTTGTTAACATGTATTAAGGCCATAAACGACAGCTAGCCTCTATTTAGACAGTCGTTATAAGTTTACGGCCGAAACAATTTATAGCGGCTGCGAGCCAGGTTTTAATTTAGAATACGGTCATTCTAGTGCTAATATCCACACTTCGACTTAACACTACACTCGCATGAGCTCTTCTTTAATATGAATCGATGATAATATTTATTCAAAATCGTAAGATACCATTATTACCTTCGACATTAACCCTAACAATAGGTACACAAACTCCGTATAAGAGTCATATGCTATAATTTCACAAAATCACCATAACTCAATGTAATATTTATTGCTTGCAGTGCAAATTCCAAGAGATACGGCGCGAAAATGACATAAGGCTGAGGATACAACGATCAATCATGAAGGGAGCAGTAAAGTTGAGAACAATCCAGCGTAATTCCGTCTGAGAGACATTAAAACAGCGGCGGCCGGCCCTATCCGGTGCAACATTGTGGCAATACTTACTGCACCGCGCCTCCCGCCTCAACACCCCGCAACTACGCAACAGCTCAATGAGACTACATGCTCTACTCACTTCAAGTTGTAATCGATGTACGAGGAGAAATCATCCTTAGCCTGAGTTACGAAACAACCAAAGATATATTCCCTTTATTTATTACTATCCCGATACCTTAATAACACATAAATCATTTATTCGAATGCAAATCAAAACCGAGAAAGATTGAAGTTTTACATGGCTCAGTGGAATTCAGGGGCCATTCGATGTAATTGGCAATCATTCTGTAAAGAATATACTCTCGCTGGAACAATCAAGACAAAAGGGGCCGATGATACCTACGGGCGAGCCATTACGGGTCAATACCCATTATTATGCTATATTTTCGCGAGCGCAGCCCTCCGATATCCCGTGCGCTCACATGAGACGGTAAATATCTGTAATTAAAGGTTGTAAAGTTGATTTACAGTCGCAGTCCAAGTATCGAAGTTCAGGGAATGATCCACCAATGGCGAGCGAGGTACCCTTACCCCGCACCTCATATCAATTTATTAGAAATGAATGTAAACCGTGTCTGCGGTGGCGCAGGCGCGCGATAATATGTGGTGCGGTCGCGCGACCCATCACAGTGCTTTGCATCGCTGCACCGCGGATCTCGCGCGATAGTATCGAGCGCTGTTGCGTTGTTTACGATCTCCGCGGGGACGGTAACACCGGCAATAAAATTGCAACAATGGAAATGTCAGATGCGGCTGAAAGACGGCGATGCGACTACGCCGGATCATTGCGATGAATGCAACAATGGATTCCTCCAAACGAAGGTGGCAACTATCGACAGCAGTAAAGCTGAACTATCTGCCGCCACAGCGCCGACATCGTTACGAGCCTACACAGATTCGAACAATACGTACATATTGTACCATATTCTAATAAAACTGCACGCACAAGATAATAAGAAAGTTACTATTACTGAAACGATTTCACGTAGATACGAACCTAGAAATCAAAATTTAAATTAACGAGAAAGTGTCTCCTGTGACATTTGACGTGTATGTAATAAAATGTTGAATTAATGCAATAGCTGCGTCAGAAATTAACATGCCAGATATCGCAACAATGACGTTCGATTTGCGGCGGCTGCCTTGGCCTCTCCGATTTATTTCCCAATAATTCTCTAAGATGATCGATAATAAGCATTGTTTCGTTTTGCTTGGTGCGAAGCGCATATCGTCCCTTGCGAACATTTCATACGAGGAAAGTAATTATAAGCATTTGTTGTTTCCAAATGGTAGTAACGTTTGGTTGAGATGTATGTAATTTATTATTAACGTAGTCATGTTTTTGCTTTTTATGGGTGCGGAGAAGATTGACCGTCAAAACGAGTCTGCTGGCCCTCTTACTTTGTTATGAGAATGTTTGTGAACTCTGTCAAGATCACAAACTTAAATAGGTATGTTTAAACGATCTATTAAATGACAAGTTTCTAAGTATATTTACCTACCCGTTGTATATACCTACATATATGATTGGATATAGAACGAAATAGTCGGTTCGACAGCAGTACAGGTGCCTTGTCTGCGATATTTCTACGCGCTATTGCAACTTTTATGACCATCGTTTTGTCGCTTACGGCTATCGTAAAATATCACTGGGATGGAAACCCTTAATTTTGTATATCATTTCTTTTGTTGTTATACATTGTTGTTAATATGAGTTTACGATGTTCTAAAATCGATACAAATGCATTTAATACTTTTTCTTATTTGAATAACTTATGGCAATCATTGTTGGTTATTAGCCAGTAATGATTATACTTCAAGTATATATGAAAATGTTCAATATTTACGTGACATGTAGTATAATATAATAGAATGCGTGAAACTGACGTGTTTGGACGTGTCTAGACGAAGGTGTCGAGAATTCGAGTGCCACTGCGTTTACTGTCTCCTCTCGATGGTAATTTGAATGACAATTTAAATTACAATGTGGAACGGCGTCCGGGCCATGACGAGGCAGATTTGATACCAGCACCTTCGGCTTGTGTTGTTAGAATAGTGTCACTAATAGCTCACAAAAAGATGAAGTATCACATTTTTTATTAGGACTCCAGTAGAGTGGATTGTATTGGTAATTTATAGATTTTTGATACTTAATTTTAACATTTTTTACATTCATATCATTAGAAACTAAATAGACTCTTAGTAAAGACAAATCATAAGCATCAACATAAAACACAAGAACTGTTTTACAACAAATACCAACTTGACACTAACATAAAACTAAAGTAGGTATGTGTGCCCGTAAAACAACAACGACAATACTAATTATGATGGTTATAGTGGCAATAAAAACACGATTCACATCTCAGAGGACATGTGAAAGAAACTAATAATGATAAACATGAGGCAACAAAGAAAGAACTCATAACGGAAATAAAATAATCCAATGTTGGTTGACAAAAAACATACAATAGAGTCAAAGGGCAAGATTTGACAATGGCCGTGCTTGGAAGATAGAACAAATGAAGTGTCAGCCACAATGCTGCATTAACATAAATAGGCTGAAGAGATGGGGTGACACCGTGCTGTTTATAGAAAGGACAATTATTATTGATTCTCTCATGAATAAAATAGGAGTTGACTATCTAAAACTGTTTAGATGATGTTGGTTTTAACAATTAAAATAGGGTTGTGCTCTTCAAAAATGATAAGGTTGTACTTTATAGGTACTTCACTCTATTAAGTTTTGATTTTACAGTAATTTGCACTGTGTGTGTGTGCGATTCTTTTCAGGTAAACTAATCTGTGAAATTTCTTTTCTTCCGCACTCTTTATGATTTTTTACAATTTTCGATCATAATATCTGTGTAAATGTGTAAAATGTCGATAGAAATGTCAGGTAAACAAAAGCAATAAATATATACCTATCTCTTTTGAATCACACATTCGATAAATAAAACATTTAAAATATTAATCACATAATGTTGGTAATTAATGCTTTCATTTCTGTTGCTCCAAATCGTACTGAAACTGAACTTTGACATTAAAAATAATCGAATCAGATTTCGATATATTTCTTCTATCTAAGATGGATCGATGGTCTTTGTGTAGTAATCCGATATGGAGGTATTATTCTTGTTTTAATATCGGCTTCCTGCCACCCGCAGCGGTCCACGACTTCATTTGAAACCATCGAAGATTACATTTAGATATGGGGTCAGTAGGTATTTAGTAACAGAATCGTTTTTGAACATTACCTAAGACCTGCCTGAAAAAAAAAAAGAGGAACATCAGGAGTATTTTGTGGTTTCTACTAATTACTGCTACTACTACTAAGTACTTAATATATTATGAATTTTACGTGTAATAACAGATTCTTAGGCATATGTTTAATAGGAAACGACAGGTTTATTTACGTGTTACTTGACGTGACTGTCTGTCTACTAATCTGCCTAACTTTCCAAGGTAGGTCCACAACAAAATGTTTCATGTACGAAGACGTGTCCATACCTTTATATTGTTTACATATCTCTAAAATTCATAAATTTTAGTAGTCTAGGACTAAAAACATAGCTGATACCTAGATAGTATTAAGTAATTTGATATTTATTTATATAACTGTAGATGTATTCTTACTCGTAGCAGGTACATAGAATAAGATATCGACAATATATGTCAGGTCCCTAATACGATATTATACTAGGTACTTCATCATCAGCCTATCGCAGTCCACTGCTGGACGTAGGCCTTTCCAATTGCACGTCACTTAACTCACTTGGTTGGTACTTATCTCTTACCTATTCCCTATCAAATTAATCGTTTGATAATGCAATAAGCTGTCCCCTCGTCGATCCGCCCAACATGCAGGGCGGGCGGGGATCTTAGGGCGGGCCGGCAACGCCTACCACTCTATCGTTAGTGGATTAATTTATATTATATCAATTACAGGAGGTATAATAAAGGCACTTAAATACACCATACCCACCTACACCATACTAAATACTATAAATTAAATAATTGAAAAACAACTTTAAATAGTGAACTAAAAGGTAAATTGTTTTTGAAGTTTTGTTTCTCAACATATTTCGAGGTTTTCTTTCTGTCATGGAATGTTTAATTGATAAGAGCGCATGTTCTTCGGAATAAAGTTAAGATATTTTTATATATAAGTTCTCATGTAAGAGAATGAACAAATTGTTTTGAGAATAAAGATTTCTGAAACTAAATAATTGTTACCATTTTCTGCCGTAAAATGTTAAAGTAATATCTTTAAGTTGAACGAAATGTATTTAAATATATAACTTATAAAGGAAACCAGTTATTAGGCCAAGATATCGTGAAGTTCAAACAATATTTGCAGTCGGTTCGACAACCATTGGTATATCATATTATTCGAATGCGATCTTCGTACACGTAGTATTACTTCATGAAGAAAGTCGAGAAATATATCAATTAAAAGAATGAATTGTCATTTACAATCACCGGAATTGTTAAGCCGTGGGAAACGTACACAATTATTGCACTCGCGGATATGAGATAATGTACACCGACCCACTAATGTTCACCTGTACGCAACGCCGTAATAGTATTGTTTGATCAACTCGGACTGCGCGAACTGTGTTGCCCTGTGTACCGATAACAGTATCCGGCACCTTTAGATTACCCGATCGGCGGATATTAACTAATACTGTCAATATTTGATGGAAAATATGGCCAATTGTGGACGGTAATTATGGATTGTTATGTCAACGATGGTCACTTGACTGGGTTGGGTTTTAAAGCCTGATAGCCGATATAAATTACGATATAAGTTATGATATAAGATAGAAAAAAAATTCGGTATCTTTACTTATAAATTTATTAAGATTTTCTAAACTTAATTATAAGTTTCCTATTGTTTCCAATGCCGATTTTTAATGACATTGAAATCAATCTTTATTATCTTAAATAAAACCTTCATACTTTCGTTAAATGAAAGTGTAATTTTAGCAAGCTAGAAAAAAATATAGTAAACCCCTGTCCCTACAGGTTTATTAGTCTAATATTGACTAAGAAGCATATTACAATACCTACTTATCTAGGTACGTCATCTAAACATATCTATTTCAAATATAAATTTTTGAATTCTGTTAACATGTAGACAAAAATATTTCGAATAGCGACAAAATATACCTATTTATTTTTTATCTGTCACCACTAACATACGTCAAGTATACCACCATTTCCTGACCATCACCATGTTACATCATCTATCACGAGCACATATAATATGCAGCTATTTTCTAAATCTAGATTTCAATCGAGAAGCTTCTTAATCACCAGTTATCATGTCGGAAGTTCTGTCATCACGGTTTATAAATAATCACTTTTGGCCAACGAGTCGTTAGTGAGGGAACGAGAAGGTGAAGGTCTGAGAGGGGGAGGTAATTAAGCTGCTCATCTATCAAGAACACCTTCGCGTCGACCTGGACACTTTCAATCACGACAATTTAAAAAATTTCACAGCGGAAAAATGAGGTTTAGAGAAAGGATTTGGCAGGAATTTTGTTTGTTAATTTATTTTATTAGAGAAATTAGTATTAAACAAACATCATTTTTGGTTACAAAAATGTTAATGCATAACTGCAGAAAGAAGAAAAGGCAGAATCACATTTTCATTGCTTTTGCGACACCAGATTTTTTAAAGCTTTTGCGGATTCATTTATAATTTTTATGAATACATATGTTTATTAATTTATAATTATATATTTATGAGGTCAGGTACAGTGATGAGTCAAAGAGGGCGGAAGACAGGTTGCTATGTCGCAATTTTGGAAGTAGTCCAACAATGAACTATGAAAAACAGTTTTAAATTTTAATATCTATGTGATTATCTAACTAATATTATAAATGCGAGAGTAACTCTCTGTCTATCGCGTTTTCACGCTAATACTACTGAATCGATTTAAATGAAATTAGGTACACAAATAGTCTAGAGACTGAGAAGGAGATGAGCAAAATAATAAAGACATAATCTTAAAAGCCATATTTTTTCTTGATTAAAGAAGGCATTTCGTATAACCTTGTTTATACTATAATATCTTTTAATATTACAAGTATTTTTAGAGGCAGTCTCTTAGAGAGGTTGCCTAATTTTTCGCGAATAACGAACAGTGCTAGAAGGCCGAATCAAATATATTTTTAAACTATTGAAATAGACAAGCGTTGATTGATCCGTGGGCTAATTACTTTCTAATGACTGGTAATCAGCGACATCCCTGTATCTACTGGATAAAACGGACAGTCGTTGATGAGTGACACTCTTTATTTTATAGACACAGAGGTGGCTACTATTCTGGTCCGAGGAAATGGATACGCGTCAATCGTCTCTGAAAAAAAAAACGTTATGAGGAGAAACAATGCGCAGGCAGCTTCCGTGGGCTAAGATTAGACGGTGTCGGTTTCGGAGGATTGACTTTTGACCCTTTTTGCATCCATTAGTCCTCTATATGTCTCCTAGATTTACATTACATTTTGAATCGAGTCTATTTTAAAAAAAATCGAATACGCAAAAATAATACGGTCTCCATTTATGTTCTTATTGATATTAATTTCATAATTTTCACATTTAGAGACTAAAGCCGCGTCATTTAAAATACTCATCATCTTTTCTAATATTTGTTTAGTCGATTGGTGTAAAATTTTATGCGTTACGTACCATGGATAAAAAAGATGTGATCATACTTAAAACTTCATAATAGGTAAATGACCTAGACAATGGTTCTCCCTAATCGTAGAGTTTCGATATTACAAATTTGTTTTTGAAGCACAAATTCCAATCATAGCTATATTATGATTTTTTATACTTTTTATCATTTTTTCTTTCTTTTCGGAACTCCCAACGGATACCACATGTTGGTGGATATGTCGGACTCGAACCGACTAAAACCGCACGCGAGACGGCGTGCGGTTTTAGTCGGTTCGAGTCCGACATATCCACCAACACCCAACGGATACCACATGTTGGTGGATATGTCGGACTCGAACCGACTAAAACCGCACGCGAGACGGCGTGCGGTTTTAGTCGGTTCGAGTCCGACATATCCACCAACATGTGGTATCCGTTGGGAGTTCCGAAAAGAAAGAAAAAATGACGGCTACTATGACAACCAGGTATACTCTGTAACCCCGACGTAGCTCGGGCTACCTACAGTACTTTTTATTCTGCAAAATACTAAATAAATGTTTTGGAAATCTGACACACAACGCCATCTAGTCTATGGGTACCAGACAACTGATATAAATATGTATACCCTTTTTTTGTAATAACTGTACAAAAAATAAAAACATAGAAAACACCCTAGCGCCGAAACAAATATTTGCACATAATACACACATTCAGTCTGACCCGAGACCTAAAACGCAGCAGTCACATTCGCAACAACTGCGCCACCGAGGCAATCAAAATACTTCAGTTTTCTTAACAAGTACAAGCTTAATAATTCATATACTTTTATCATTATTACTATCAAATGTTACAGCTAACCAATTAAACGATGTTCGAAATGATACCAAAAAACTTTCTTTAAGCAAGCGGGAATCTTGTTTAAAGAACGCGGGTCCCTGCCGGGGCCCACAGAGGCCTTGTTAGCACCTTCGACACCTCAAAACACGATCGATTAGGCCCCCGGCCGCTCACATTCAATTATTTATTTATTTATTCGTAATTAAGGCGCGCGAGTTATGGACTCACAATTTACGAGCAGAAGAGATGAGTTATCTTGAATCAGTGGTATTGCTTTATGACCACTGACGAAAGAATCTTTCTGCACTATTTTAAATTTTATTATCGTTGATGAACGAAATTTCCAATAATCATATTATACTTAAATCGATTGGACTTAAAATGAAATCGTATACAATATCGAGCAGTTCACGTACCTATTCGTATTTTAGTTCCTTGATTTTAATTTATTATAAAATATCGATTTATATCCTAACAACATACTTGTTACACTTGTACAAAACAAATGTTATCTCATTAAACGAGTACAATAAGAGGGCCATTAATAACGATGTATCGATACATCCACAACGATTTTATCGATTCCCGCCACTCGATAAGGCGGCCGTCACGAGGCCAATTTGTAAGGGACCATAAATTACTTTATTAAAATAAATCAACGGCTTTATTGTTCTCTTCTCGCCTTTGCGACTATTGTTGTTTTGGTGTTTTGCTTTTTGCGTCAACATTTATTTCTTTTGAAGTTTATTTTATTACTATTATAATAAACTTACAATTAAAACATTACATCTTCTACATATTACAAATAATATACCGCTAAATACACTAAGTCTAGGGATTTATAGAATATGCTTGGATTAAGTAGGCATAGAAGTAATAAAATTAGGAATCAATTTTTAAAAACCTGTCAAGAGCTCAGTACACTAACTTTGAAATACTGACTCAAAACTCGACTATCTTACACCCCGGTATCAACAATATGAATATATTCTATGTAGACAGTATTCCATTCATAACGCTATTGTTGTTTATAATCATCTACTTATTAATAACAAACTTCTAAATGTGTCTATCTTATTACTGTTAGATAGTTATATCGCCCCGTCAAATTTATCACATTAAGGTTTGGCCTTATTAATTGTAACTAATTAAAGACAACTCTAATACAATATTAAACTTGGAAACTTAAATGTACAAATCAAATTAAAGTAAATGTGGCGTCAGCATTTTACAGGTTTTAAGCCATAAAAAATACGTTCAATAAGATTGGGTATAGTGTAGATTTATTTCATCTACCGCACTCGCGAGTGGCACAGGACGCATGCTTATTCAGCCCGTAAGCGTTAATAAACGATTATTAATAAGTTATGTTTTTAATTATAAGTCGATCGAATGAGTATTTATCCGTGTGATTTTATAGGCCCCCGCGGGCTGGCCTTGGGGCAAACATAATAAAACATGTGCCGATAAATAAATTCGATTCGTAACGAGATGTAGCTGGCATTCCATTATTTGAGTTGTTATCAATGTAAGGAAATGATGTAGATATTTTGAAATAAATTAGTGTAATGTACTCTACATTTCAACTCAATTACCTCAATAATTAATTGACTTGAAGGATTAGAAATAACAATAATTTTCGCTAACTATTTTAAAAGCATGCTAAAACCATAAATAGAAATCTTAAAATAGAATTCAACAAAGGTTTCCTAAAAACCAGGACTGGGACCGTCCCTTCATTGTCAAGAGCTAAATCTGATACGTCTCAAATCATGTGACGGATGAAATAACGCGACCACGTCGGATGCGACACACTGTGTTGTGAAAATTCTTCACAAAATAAAGAAATATAAAAATTGAAGTGACAGGAGATGGATTGACGGGTGTGCCTGTACGTAATGACTTATTATCTCACCCACGCGGACTTTAGCAATAGATAAATACTTTTGAATTCTAAAAGTGGAACGAATTGCAGTTGACAGTTTTTTTTTATATTAATTAAAACAATTGAAGACTATTAGTTATCACATTTAATTATGTTTCAACGAGTGATCTTGTATTAAGTCAAGAGTTAAGTTTAGAGATATTATTTTACTGTTACAGAGGATGCGGCTTTGATCCGAAACGATTGCGTAACGCAAGGAGACCTTGATTACAATGAGTCATGTTACATGGCCACCATACGGGGCATGTTTCGTCTGGAGTGGCACCGCCAAAATACGCCACAATCACGCCCGGTAAATGGGTCAATGCAACAATGTCCGACCTGAGGCCGACTCCACGCAACTGTTATTAATCAAATTTTACAACATCGTAAAACCACGACGGGATTAAAAAGTTTAAAACCTACTCGAAATCATATTTTTATGAGATTTAGATCCGAAGTTATTATTTGAGTTTTTATAACGTGAGCTGTTCAACTGTTTAGTGGGTTTCCAATTTGTGGGGCGGTTGATTTATGAGTGCCGAGATGACGGAATGACGAGATGCTAGACGCGGCTCAGACGGGCGTCATGCTAGAGGCGTCAGATCGTCACACAGCCCACAATGAGCCACTGTGTGACTTGGCCACGGCAATGGCTGAACGGCACGTGATTACGAACTATAAAATTTTACTATAGTAACCTCTTTGTATAGACTCTTTAAGGGCTTCCAATCCTATTTGATGTATATACCACCACACGATACTAAGTGCAAGTCTAATAAGAATGCAAGTTCGTTAACCGTAACAGCAATTTAGCAGGTGTAAAGACACAATTACTTTTACCCGTATCGTGATAAAACTAATTAAATATAATAATTTTGATCAATTTAAAATAATATAACGTAAGACAACAAACCAGCATCAAAGAAATTACTGTAGACAAAGAAATTAACAATTGTAGTGAAGGTAGATTCGAAAGTTGATGGCAAATCTATTCTTACAAAGCATTCTAATTAACTGAGACGGTGTTCCGGTGAACACGAGTCGTCTCATGTTACCAATCACGAGTCTAGGAACCAACTCGATCTAATGTAATCGCAGACGCATTGGCCGATCTCCCAGTAGGAATCGGGATACGACAGCTGATTTCCGGTCCTAGAAATGTTGCATCTAGATAGCACAAAGTTTCATATTCAATATCGGTAGGTTGACGTCCGTCGCTAACTTACGATGACGGGATAATAGGAGTATCTTTGATCTGATGTTTAATTTAGTACATAGGTGGATTGTACTTTCTTGCGTAATATATTTTTGGTATTGTATGTACCTAATGTCTGTAGGCCACCATACAGTAGGTATTTTGGCATGCTTTGCATGTACGATGTGTGATAGATTGGTGCAATAATCTCGCGACTCGCGCCGTGTGTTACCGGCATCGCGCTCCGCTGCCCACCATCGAACACGCGTATAAAATCTTTGATACGCAGCACGATGGAATCGAAATCCGATATTCGACTCCCAAGTTTATTTATCGCGAAATGCGATGATATTTTTGTCCGTCCGTCACTTGGACAGTTCACAGAACCGGCAAGATTAATTGTATTTCAGTTGAGTCATCAAAATAATTAGAATGACGCTATTTTCGTTTGTGATGCTAATTTGACAGACGTCGCGGGAGATTTCATGTTTTCTTGTTTGCCGACTGAATTCTTTGATTGCCTCTTTGTTATTTTGTTTTAATTATTTGAGTAAGAAAGAAGAGCAGAGGCCACATCTGTTTTAACATCAGGATCTTTACGTATGGTATCACAATAGATAGCGGGATCGTCTCTTGCCGATATTGCGCACCAAATGTTCACCAGTCGAGATGTTATTATAACTAAATGACATTATTATATTAACCATCATAAATGTCCATAAAACATTGGCGGCAATCCAGAATTCTGACGTGGATGTTATTGTGGTTGTTATGTTAGGATGGCACAAGAATTAGAATCTGGGGTGTATACGGGCCCAACTGGTTTATTGTAGGAAATATTTGATAGCCGAGAGTTCTGAGAACTAACATTTAACATACGGCAGTTAATTTTGAATGCGACCGCAATAAATGTGTTTGATTAATATCATTCTCGCGAAACAAATGTAATGGTTGCAGTCGCCTTTGATCAAAGAGTGGCTATACGTCATGTTGGAACAATGATACACATAAAGCCATTGCTGAAACATGGCGAATTGCTTTATTCGCTATCTCTGGACTAATTGAGAGCGAATGTAATTATTATAAATGTTGGCACGAGGCCGAAGATAGAAAATATATTAAATAAACATGTACTAAATCAGTTCATAATCGTAGCAAAGGTGACAACAAAGGTAATCAAAATGATAAATTCATTAATAGCTTACTTGTACATTGGTCTTAGGTTTTGTTGCAACAGTTTAACAGATGTAATAAAATTATACGTAGAAGTTGTATGAAACAAATAATAAATACTAATAATTTACAATTTGAAGTAATAACTCATATTGTTTTTGATAAAATCAATGGAAGTTTTACAATAACCACACGATGGAACTGAGCCAAACACGTTTCCGCAATCCAATAATAAATGTGAGCTATTGTATTCCAGTCTTGATAAATACATGCCTTTGTTTAAGGTGCTATTGATGAGATATTATTAAAATTATCAATTAAAATGTGTACACTTGTAAGATTTCTAAGATCTACCTAGCCTGGAATCAGATATGATAGAAATGAAAATGAAATTTGAAAAAAACCGCTTACTATCCACAATAATGCTAACACGAAAAACTACAACTATCAATAATTTAAAAAAAATGTACTTAGGTTTTATTGAAAGTTTTTATTAATAGTTTTTATTCTACAATAGACTAAAGTGTCCAATAAAGAATGAAAAATGTTAAAGTGCAGAGTATTTTTAACTTTACTCTTCGATTTCTGATTTGATGAATTAGCTAAAAGCGAAAACATTAATATCAGAAAAAAGCTTACTTTTTAAATAGTAATAGTAATAATTAGGTTACTTAAATAATAATTAACATAAAAAATTGAAAAACACTGGACATTAGTTTAGCATTTTATAACTTAACTTTTGTATTTTAACTTCATCTAGGATCCGAATAATACAGAATGTGATCTGGGAAATATTACTTATTGTATTTTGGTGGATCTCTATATGATTTTAATTTTTATCATTCGTACAGTCTTATTGTCCTTATCTGACATCAACAATCCTAATTACAAAGACACAAAGACAAATTTTAATGACAAACTGAATTGAAATAGGAAAGCTCAAGTGTCCCACTTGTTTTAAATGAAATGAAGAAAAAAAATCAATTTAAAAGCAATTAGCTTCCACCGTTTGTGTTATAACACGAGTGGAGTTTGGAAAGTGTAATTTTTGAATGGTACCGAGATCAGAGAGTGCGTGGACGTGTTTTGACACTATAGACCGAATGATTAATGAGGCACACACTAATCGTGGCCGATTTATTTATAACTTAGTCACCGGCAGGAGGGATTTAACGTTTGTTGACATTAAAATAGGCCAATGGGTAAACACTTGATGCGAACATTACAGTGAGATTAGAAATCAACCAAAGAGCAATTTAAAATTGAAACAAAACATTTCATAGTAATAATTATACTTCAATATAATGAATTCGAAAATAACTCTGTCCGTATGTTTGCCTGCTACGCTTTTAAAACCACACTGCTTCACCGATGTCAATGAAATTTGTCATAAAGATACTTTGATTCTTGAGGAAGGACTTCAGCTACTTTTTACCGTGATAACCGACAAAAAGAAAAATATAGTATTTATATGTATATTTGTTAAAACTTACAGGTTCCGTCTAAAAATACCAAATGCCTAAGATTGATAAAAATATTTTTAAGAATATACTTTCTACAATCTACATCTACAAAACATAGGTATCAGGTACATCAGGGTTCCAGGGACTTCCTCTCAAGAGTACATCAGGTTCCTCGACCTGAGACGGAGTGCGGTTTTAGTCAGTTCGAGCCCGACAATGACACCAAGTAGTGGTATCCGGGAGGATTTCCGCACAATCAAAAAGTAAAAGTAGGTGCAAAGCATGCTTAGTTTAGTTCTAATGCGTTTTAGGTAATTATTATAATCGTATTAAATAGTCATAATGAGATATTTCAATTTTACAAGTATGTTAGTTTGTATGTTTCCAACTCCGTGAGCTGATGCAAAAGTATATGAATATAGAAAACTATAGAAACTTTTCACAAACAAATAAAGTTCAGTCAAAACTTAATATAGAAATGAGTTTGTTTGGATTGTGATATTGTACATTAAAACGAAATAAAATATGTTTCAGTATTGAATTACACAGGCCGCATAATGAAACAGTTTGGAGCCAAAGTTTGACCTCCCAATTATACCATTTAACGAGAACTAATTCATTACAACATACTGCTATTTCAATGCTCGGCTTTTCATAGACTATAAATTCTTCGTTTGTTTAATAATAAACTTGATTTCATTTTAAAACAACGTTGCTTTAGTATTTGTCTGTTAATCTAATTCCGGCACTACTTGTAGGTACACCTACAAGTAGTATGACGTACGACAGTAGTACGACAGTAGTACGACATCTTAAACTATTATTAATTAAGTATTACAATACTCAATTAATAATAGTTTAAGATGTCGGAAGATTACGTCGACGTTATTCCACTTGAAAGTCATCATTTTAATCAAAATAATAACAATACAGAAAAAGTCACAATTCTAATTGAAAATTCATATTTTTTATGGGGTCAAAAAAGTCTGGAGGACCATCGGTCGGGAATTAAAACGGGGTGATGTGTTTGCAATCGCGCCAACTAAAACCACACGACTGGTCACTCTGTGATTAAAGTGAAGATGATTCAAGTATTGCGGTTATTATCCTTAACCCTCTCCTGAAAGGAGGACGGAGCCCAGGAGTGGGAAATTATGGGTTGTTGATTGATTGTCCTCAGCATGGATTTACCGCTTTCATCGCCTAAACGACTCCAGCTTGGCTATGGAATATACCGAGGGTCTCGCTCTACCGTAAACGGGAGGAAAACATGCTCTACGACATATTTTGACATATAACATGAAGTATAATTGAATCTCAAGTTCTTAAGTCATAATTACATGACCTTCTAGTCAAAAATTTAAAGACAGTATCTACATAGTGTTTTTTTATTATTTTGGTTAAATCAATATTATTTTTAAACAAGAATCATTATTAAAGAAACCTTCAAGGATTAAATAACGCATTTTAGTTTTACACACTAAGAGAAATCGATTGTTTTATTTTGTTCTTCTAAAGTCATCTAAAGAACATTGGAATTTATTTACTTATGACTAAAAATAAAACTAATCAAAATGCGTGGAATAATAGCTAACTGATGTCATTACCAAGTATTCCCAACAGCATGGTTAGAGCATTTAAAGTTACAAATCAAGATGGCGGGGTATGATTCGCGTCCATCAGCAAGTTACGATCGCCACGACAATTGGTCAATTATTATAATTAAGTACCACGCAATTACTTTCCGCAATACACTGGATTCAGTGCGATTGTGTTAAAATTACTTGTGAATGTTTTATGAAATAGATCGAGGAGATTGGACTACATAAATACGTTATTTTCAGCTTGCATTTTTTTCTACTGTTGTTGTGACATTTTCCGTATGATTACAATATTTGCGAGGTCGGTAGTCGAAGGTATTTACTTTTGCAGAAACAAATACAGCAGGAAGAGAATAGAAATGTCTATGTTTTAAAACAAGTAAGGTATGTGAAAGATTATTTACAGATTTTATTTAGAATATCTAACAACTTAGAAGTTTCTATTTATGGCTTGAATGTTTTAATACTAAACAATTTTACACAATAGAAAGATAACTATTCAAGTCTGACTGCCGAGTTTAAAAGATTAATATAGGTATTCAAATGAAGAAAAATTGTAAATAATATAATAATTAGATAGATTATCAAGTACCTACCAGAACCCTTTCCAGAAGAACCAGGTCCAGAAACCAGTAAAGCTATAACGAATGATCCAAAATTGACTTATTAATGTTCCAAAACTAGTCGGAAGTTCCCAAACTCTTTCAATAAAGCTGCAAATACATTTTAACATCAAAAAGGGGTCTATTATAAAGATTATAATAAGTCCACTAACACACGGGATAAATAGAAAGCCGGTGACAACAATTAGGAACCGGCCGAGAGTCGGACAACTTGGAGTTAAGTACCGTGACTACTTGGCTTTAGAACCGCTTACGATCATCCCGTTTTCTTTCTGGTTTATCTATCCGATTATTATGAGAAGTCGTACAAAGGTATAACAATTTGAAGTTTGAATTTTACGTTTACTTTAAACGAATTAATTTTGTGAAATTTAAACTTTATGTAAATTAAAAGACCCGTCGGAAATATTCAGAATAAGAATATTGCCTGTTATATTAAGACTATTGATTTTCAAAAAAAAGTCTGAATCTTAATGGACCGGTAAAAAACAAATACAGATTTGATTGAGCTATAGATGAAATTATATGAAATGATACAATGTTGTGGTACACGCAGCTCTGAAGCCATTTAGTGGAGGGTACCAAGGGTACAATTACTGCGAAATGGCCGATAAATTATATACCAATGGTTGGTGCGCGGGCGCCGCGTGACGAGGTACTCTGCTTCCGCGAAACGTCATCTAGCGATCGGCAAATTGCTGCGAATCACCGCTACACGATCGATGGAGTGGTACAACACTAGCACATTGCTACGTCGTAGCTGGAATCATTTAGCTGGAATTGCTGTTAATACGTCAAATGCTAGAATGTTTGACTCAGTATGACTGGTGTAGTACTTGTAAAGATGTAAGAGAAAATCTTTAGTAATTTGATCCTGTAAATGTCGGGTAGTATATCAATATAATCGAAATCTCAAATCGATTTCGATTAGATGCATTTCATAAAATTTTATTTTCGTTGTAACTTCGAATTGATTCAAGTAACATGTTTCTATTGCTAATATATCTAATTGCATTAGTATAGACTTTTGGGTTAGCACTGTGCTTACAAAAACTCTTATCATATTTATCCATCTTCTACAACTCATAAAAAAGTTGGATTACATGGAATTCTAATACCTACTGTTTAGGATTTACTTTACAAAATCGTTCCGAATTCTATCGAGTTACATTCGAGAAACGATAGTATACTAATCACGATTCATGAATCGGTTAACATTGTTGCGAATCATTTGTTTTACTTCATTTGTTTCCTTATGCCTCGTTTGCGACGGAAACGCATGTTGACATTACCAGAATAGTCCTTTGTTGGCTCACAGCCGTTTAATAACTTGAAACGCATTTATTTGAACCAAGAGTAACGACTTTAATAATGCGAGGTAAGTTGTTACATATTTTGCTTCTATAAAACTATCAACTCTATTCAAAACTTGTTTGAAGTCTTTTGATAGTTTAAGTTTTAATTTTAAGACTTAAGTTAAATCGTTTAAAGTAGAAGAAGTTATCATTATAAAATTACCGATGTAGGTACATTTTATTACAAGTTTATTGTATTAATCTTCCGACAAAGATTTTAAATCTTTGTCGGAAGATTAATACAATAAACTTGTATTTAATTTTGACAACTAAAAATGACATTTTGACTAACAATGGCATCAATACCAAATTGATTAGTCATAATTATAAAATTAGAAAATCGATTCGTATTCTAAGAATAAGGTCTTCAAATAAAAAAAAATTGGCGGCAAGTATTTTTTTTATTTTATAGAGGTTCTGTGTATTGAAAAGAAATTGGGATGTTTGATGGTACCCAAATAGGAAACAATAGGGTATGTCGGCCAAAGTAAAAGTTCTCATTGTGGAATTACCCGTCGGGCCGACCGTCGCCGGGTCTTACAAATGGCCGGAGCCATAAAATGTATCAATTGTTCCTTATAGAGTTTTTTTGTTCCTAAATTTTTAATTCAAAATTACAATATCAGTTTATGACGGCTATTTGAACCATTCTCTACGGAATACTATTGTCGGTCAATTTATGGAATTCAAAAAATATTTATGCACGTTTTCACTAAGTTTACTTTAACCGTCTCCTTACTAGGGGCTCCCTAACATATGTAGCCCCTAAATTTTAGTTGACATTTAAGCCCTAAGGTGCCTAGAAGTTGATGAAAACAAAAATAAAACTAAGGGTTATCCAACTCTCTATAAGTGACCCAGTAACGCCGCGGAAGGAAGCTAGTACAAAAGAAATTGACTAAATTACTCCTTATCTCATCAGCTTTCTGCCAGTGAAAGTATTGTCGAAATCGGTAAAGCCGGTACAAAGATTACAGACAGGAGCACAGACACAAAAAAAAATACTTTTTTGATGTATCTAAGTACCGTCCATATGTACTTTCATATGCATTTAGTAAAAAAATATATAATATTACATACAGACACTCCAATTTTATTTATTTGTATAGATGCATTAATTTAAACCTATCGATGAAACGACAAATTTGTATTAGCAGTACAATTTAAGTAATATAATAATACAAACAGTATAATTCAAGTCAATGTAAAAATGATATCAACATTATATTTTTAAACAATGTAATTATCAATTACAGATAGCCTTACAGTACAATGAAATCTTAATTGAGAACATTACCAACCAAAACAAATATTCGATACTACGGAATGTTCATATCGGAATCGATAAATAAATTCCATAGTATCGATAACATTGCTAAATCATGAGTCAGGCGGCAAATTAATGACTTTTTTCTACGTCTACGTATCTATTGCACGATATTGTCGTCTAATTCAGGTAGAAGGCATACAATAATAAAATATTTACCTAAAAAAACTATTCCAAAGCAATTAACTTGAAGTAAGCCTCTGTGGCGTCAGAAGGATTACAAAGGACTTATCACTTTTTTGTCGGACTACTGAGTGATCTGCGTTTAAAATCAAACTTTAAAGGTTTTCCGCTAAAGTACATTATTGCCTGGTCGTAATACTGGCATCGTGTAGGTGGTCACTAACGTATTTGTTTTTGTAAGATAACAAATTGGTCATTTTACAAGACCCCCGATGAAGTTCTTCTCGTTACGGCTATGGTACTAATATTATTATGATATTTATATCAATTCAATTAGCAAACATTTTATTCGATAAACGACAGACTTACATTTAGCAAATTCTTGAAAGTATGTAACAAATTAAAATTAACCACGCATTTGATAGGTTAGTGTTTTTGCACTTGACAAGTGAAATTTCAAATTTAGACCCTATTCCGTCAGCAATAGAGATATGTCTGCCATCGATATATAGTTAGTGAGTAGAGCAGATGTCGCTGGCGACAAAGTAAAACGTACGTGCTTGTCGCGTAAACATGCGATAATGTGTGGGGCCCACCACGCAACAATAGCTACTGTGCAATTTGTGATTCAACTCTATAATACCCAGTAATTGCAAAGAAAAAAAAGTTATTTATTTTTCGCAAACTATTGGCTGTTTTTAGTTTTCTTAAAATTTGAGCCTACCACAGTGCTTTTTCAGCCTGATGGAAATCATGATTAGACTCCAGGTATAGGAGTCACTATCCTCATTGTGAGTGCAGACAAAGGTGATGGTGACACACACCGTTTCACCAATTTGCGTTTGGAAATACATTAAGACATTTTGCATTTTTCTCTAGGCCTCCGGAGACCTGGGGAATGATGCAAAAGGTTGGCCCTTCGGTCTCACACTCTCCAACGAAATATGTCAGCACGTATGCTGTCATTTTAAGGTTCGTCTTCTGGGTACAGAAACAATATATATTTCTACAAAACGTTAATTTACACTCAATAGACATCACCAGAATCCGAGGTACATGCAAAACCATCCCAATTCTAAAGAAAGCGTCTTTCAAAATTTCAAAAGTATACAATTTTTTTAATACAAAATGACACACACAAAAATCGTTGAAATTCAAATATGAACAGATCTTTCATTGTAACTCGTATCGAATTTACGACGAATATGATTTACGGCCGTATTTGATGCGGATGGACAGACGGGCAACAATAGGATCATACAAGTAAAGAAACGTCGGCTCGTGTTTTAGTATTAAAATGCGGTCATACTCCCCCACTTCAACCTGAATAAGCTTTTTTTATTACCTATAGGTAGGTGCTTCTCGGAAACAAATGTTCGATTACGTTTATCGCTCCGTTTTATAGAGTTAAATTGAAAAGAAAGAGGTCTTGTAATGGCATTCCCTTCAGTATTTAAATTAAACCGAGTTACGATTTCCTGTCTTATTTATACAAAGATATTTATTATTAAGTAGTAGCTTTCTACATGCTTATACGTTAAGAACGTTTAAGCACGTAGAAAGCTAAACTGCACTTTAAAAAAGGGTTTTTGTTTGCCTTGTTGGTCAAGCGGTCAGTGTCTGATCAAGAGTTCTTGGGTTCTGTTCCTGCGTTGAATTGGGTTGGGTTTTTCTTAAAATAAATTCTTAATAGAAACCATATGGCATTTCGTGGTGTTTCACATACGTGTCTCGGTGAACACGGTAAACCGTCGGTCCCGGTTCTCATGAACATCTATAGCATATTATTGGGAAGTCAGTGCCCTCAAATATAGTCACAACTAGTTTAATCTTCGAATGCAGTTCTCTCTAAGGGTTACGAAGGTTCGATGCCAGTCGCTCCGTGAAAAAACTGATATTCAGATAAAACTCTTTGAACTAGTCACTGACCCCAAATAATCCTTGAAATAATAACGGCTAGGAAGATGACGAAGATGTCATACGTAAAAAATCATGATTTGGCATCATAACTCATCATCATCATCAACTAACATCATAACATAAAATCATTCTGTTACAGATCTCTGACACTCTTATCTATTTCAGTTCTAACAGATTAAAAGTACATTCGTTAAAGCCAAAAAGGCGGTTTTAAAAATAAATAAAATATCAAAAGTGAGCCTAACTTTTCGTACTACATTTTAAATATTAAAACCAAAACTCATAGGAATCGTATTACGAAAGGTCAATTTAATCACAAACATTGAAGTCGGCATTCGATACCTAAACATAATCGATTAAACACGCGCTCGTATCGAATACAATGCAGTTTCGGCACGGAATTATTTTTGACAATATTAGGACCATATCACCATTATAGCTTAAAGAAAATACAGATTAAATTATACTGTTAAAATGAAATCGTTGTATATTATTTTGTTTTCTTTTATTAAAACTTATTACATATAGAATTTTTACTACTTATTTTAATAAAAAGCTGATTAAAAATAGTTTTATTTCTAAATCAAAGTTGTTCTGTTTTTAATATTTGGGTAATGCAAAGCACCGCAACATAAGTTATTAGACAAACCCAACTTCTAACACTTTAATTATGTTTTTACGACCTAGTATTATTCAAAACTAAAATAAATATAAATCAAACAAATTGTAAACAGCCGCTAATGTTAATAGCGAATAAAATTCCTGAAATTCGCTATAAAAACTATTATTGTCAGACATTAAAAAAGCTGACATTTTTAACATTGGGAACATTACTCCGTTCCTGTATTTGTCATCAAAGTATGCATTAAGAATATTTTCTTTTACTTTATGTGATTTATTTTCGGAATTAATTTGGCGAGATGATGTATGATACGCCCACGGAGAATAGTCCGTAGTCTTGTAGTGTCCGGACATCGAATAGTGGGACATCACTATTTATATTCGACGAGACATCTATCGAGTTGAAAGATTTATGACAGGAAAATACTGTTATTCGAGTGGAATTGATTGAAGTGTTGATTTGTACAGAAAAAATATGAATTATTTTATATTTTCTTGTTACCATTTCAATTTTATGGTCTTTTATTGTTTTTTAATGATGTATAAGATAATAAGGTTCTTTTTTTTTATGCGAACATGATAGTATCTAACGTGAGTGTTTTTAGCTAATCTGTTGCACTATTCAAAGACCAGAGGGTCATTCTAGATTATTATTGTCGAAAGAACTTTCGCATCAGTGGTAATTTAAATAAATAATTTATACTTGTTAACAGTAATCATTCTCGACTGTAAAATATAAATTGAATGGTTTGACATGTCGGTTAAAATTACCATCACAATAATTTAATCCGTAAAAGTTTTTGGTAAACAGAATTTAACATGTCCATCCGTTGGCCCATTCGACTTTTATTAATGAACACTAAATATATGCAAGCCGAACTCATTCAACCATCTGAAGAATAAATATTAAACTCCGAGAATCTGACGGATCGGCTTTTATGAGAGGATTTGTGAAACAATAAACATTAGCATTATGAAGGAAACCGGTTCATTAGATGATCGTAAATAAAGAGAGACGCTTAAGACTTTGTAATTTGTATCCGATAAAAAGTTACAAATGACAGTGTCCAACATAAAAATTACATTCGGCTACGTTATGAAAATAGATATATTACATTTACGAGATCAAAAGAGTCGCATAAAGGTTAATAAAATGATTTTATTAGTAGCAAACACAAAAGAAACATTTAAGACGCGATAAAAATTATTAATAGAGCGGGACGTTTCGGTTAAATTAAAAATGTGTAAGTCGGGTATTCCGCGACTTTGATATATTAATCTACGTTTCGACGCCAGATTATGATCGAATCAGCGCTCGTGCAGCTTTCATTTTTACAGGAAACTCGAAAAACCGCTCATCCGCGCCTCCGCTAGTGATGGGATATTGTGAAAATTATTAATTTGAATTTATTTGTAATCAATGCATTTAGTTTTCATTAAAAAATATATATGATTGTGGCAAACTTGGAAAAGATAACCAAATACAATGTATTATTAATTAAACTTTCGAAAGAAATATTCAAATTGATCAAGTGTAGAAGAAAAAGCTGTCAAGTCCCATCACTAGTTGTGTGTTGATTAATTCCACTTTTATTTGTTTTAGAATCAAGCAGATGTGTGCGATGGCAGCGCGTTTGATCCCGATACGCTGCGGAGCGCGACGACATAATGTCTCTAGCATTTTTCACTCCGTACCGAAAACACTAATCGATCATAATCTCAAAAGAATTCTAAGAAATGAGATATTTCTGTATTTTTTAATTAAAATCTTCTTTTTAGATTCACATTTATATTAAGATTGTGATCTTTATATTTCGATTAATTTTACTGACATTCTAAAATGGCGCGTCGAAATAGAACATCGTTTTTAATTTGAAATTTAAAAATCGTATTGTTCCTTAACTAAAATATTTTCATAATATATTTTTGTCATTTCGAATTCTAAATTGGAACATCGTCATTCGAAAATTAGATGACTTCATTGTGTAATTCGAAAATCAAATAAACACACATACCTACGTTCTCTTTGGAATTCAACTAGATGTCGAGAACAAACATGGTGTTTTTATCTTACTAGCTGTTTGTGAGAGACTTGAATGAGAGAACAAATAAACCAGTAGCCGCTACTGGTAGTTGTGTAAATTGCATAATTATTAAACGAACACAAGGGAAAGTTGGATGATTGGGAAAGCACATACCTTATGTCATATACGTAATTACATATGCAGTTTTTTTATAATTAGTAATGCTTCTCTTGATACTAGAAATATTATTTCAATGGTTGTAGAGCCACGCTGATTTCACCACGAACGGGCCAGCTCGACTGGTGCGGTATGACTCTCTCACAAAAGATCAACTTAAAATAAAATGACAACATTCGAGCTGCTGTGATTAGTTGGTCAGTGCGAGCCTGGAGGCCCAATGATGCAGAAGTACCTAAATAAGTCGCCATATTGCGTTGTCTGCATTTGCCTTGAGAATGGTGACCAGTACTCTTGAATACTACTCATGCTTTCTATCAGGCAGAGAAGAGTCAATTTCGCAGGGACATAGATAATAAAAAGTAGATATCAAATTGATATATCCGGTTTTAATTAATAGCGGAGTTCAAAATCAAAGTTGACAAAGCTAGCTTCTTCATATACAAGCACTTATTTTACTACTGAGCAATAGTTAGTTACATTTTTATTAAAAGGAAGTAAAATTTCCTCATAATAAAGCAAGTTAGAACCTCATTTCCGAGGTCTTCGTAGCATTAAAACGACAAAACGGAATATTAGTAATTTCTCTGATTTTTTTTTATTAATAAAAAAATAATTTTATTTATCATCTGCGTTATTGATGACTTAACAGATTTCGATACAGTTACAACTCGTTCATTCTACTCGTTCATTCATCCAACGTATCTACATAAGGTTTCACAGTGATGCTTTTAAATGTGCTTAAATATAATGTACAAGCGATAGCGATTTAATAATATATGAAGTGATTTAATGATTTTGACGTTACTATTTACTCTAGTTATTCAAAAAAGTAAAGTGTAGTATGGTATAAACTTGATGAACATTAGTTATGCTATTTCTAATGTAATATGTGTCACAATATCAAGCAGAGGTTATTTTGTATCAGATAAATCACTATGACAATTTCTCATTCCTTTATATTTGTGGTTATCAATTTTACAAATACTAATATATTTAGTTGAAACTAAAATCTTCAGTTCAGCCTTGTAGGTATAAATTAATTAGGTACAAATGTAATTTTATTTCAGCCATAGTAGTCATATTAATACGTATAAATTTATGTCGTTTGAAGATAAACGTGGTTGTTCTAAATTTTACGGTTTTATCATTATTCTAAAGTATCAGTATGATTTGTGTTGTAGTGATCCCTAAATTTACATCAAAATAATTAATATAATTATTTAGTTTAACTAACTGTATGCTCTCTGATATCCTATCCATTGCGCCAGCCGTGACGCGGGTGTGCTACCGTGACTGTGCTCTATCAAAGCCCGTTATTGGCGGGAGATGACCGTCACAACGAGGACCGTACGCACCTCTTCTGTGACGTACCTACTACTTTATTACAAACTAGACTAGTGATGAGGGCAAGATCGAATACCTTTGAAAAAAAGACTTTTACGTACGTTTGAGATACCTACATGCATTTATCTTAGTAATAGAAACATATTTATGCTTTTTAAATAGGATGTAATACTATAGGCATTTTGCGTCTACAAACATTTGTAGACGCAAAATGACTAAACTTAAGTTGTACTGACACATGCCAGTACAACTTAATTTTAGTTTTTGTGTTTTGAGATACCTACTTATTATAAAGAAAACAGGACGATTAAATTTTTTTTTTTTTTAATATTCTTAATTCGAATTGAATGACACCTTTGACGGCTGAAGCAAATTGCACATAGACTTTCGTCTGGACATGAATAAATTTGAATAAAAATGAGTTTATACTCTTTAAAAATATACACAAACCAGAAGACAGAATATTCAATTAAAACAGTACGTCCTATATCGAGCGGCGACAATGATTGCGGGTGTCAGTTGCACATCATCAATCTTCACCCTTGTTCTAATCGTGCCACATCATCCATTCCGGTTTATTTAAAGCATACGACAACCGTAGACAAGCGAACTTGTTTTATTCAATATCACATGCATCAAACATTTGAAACAATGCGTTTTATTAACAAAATTAGATTTGCAAACTACATTGTCTATGGAATTCTTTATTTGAACGATTACTCGTCATTTTTTTTAAAATCTAGTAATGTACCTAACTCTAGTAATTTTTGTTAAAAATGCACTTACATCATAATATAATTCAGAATCTAAGATCTTATAAGCATCTATATATTACGATTAAATAGATTAATGGACTGGAACTCAGCTTCTACCTTTATTTTGACCGACCGCATTGACTATACTTGAATAAACAGAACAGCACTAGCAACTATAGTCAATCAGTAGGTAGGTACTCAAAACATGGAGGCCAACAAAAACAAAACGAACTAGCCCATTCATATTAAATCCACAATCAACGAAACGTAATAAGATCCCCGCCCATCATCGAAGTCGCCTCTAATCAATCAACTTTAGATTAACACTCGTTTTCTGAAGACTAACCGGACAAAAACAAATGAGCAAACCCATACTCGAAATCGAATTAACCGTATACATGTTTAAGACACCAATTAAAAGCTCAACAAAGGCTATCTTCAATGAGACGAAAAAAAATTTGATAGATCAACTCTTTAACCTAATCTACAATCTACAAACTATCAATTTATTTTAAATCTTACCAGTTTGCATTAGAGTACAATTTTTAACATCATGTTTGAGATAGAAACTTGAGAAGGCTGTTGGCACAACATCTTATATCGATTAAACAGATAATTAATCACGGAGAATGAATCCGAATGAGATGTTATTAGTTATACCACTCACTATTAACAAGTGAAACAATAGCTTAGATACATGCTGATGGCAAGATTGACTTTTAATATATACGGGGTCACATAATTATGGGGTCCGATAGACCCCTCTCTTGGAAAATCTTTTAAAGTTTGGAATTGTATTCAATCTTTCGACGTATGACAAAAGGTAAATTGGTTACACATTAAAAAAATGTACGTATATGTTTATGGATCATATTTACAGAAAAACTAACTTAAATGTTATAAAGATCTTTGTAACGATAACGATCTATTATGGTATCAAAACACTTTATAATATCAGATTTGGAATGGATAACATTAATATATGTGGCACTAATCAGGTTTTGTGTAGTTTATCAAAAAGATCTCGTCGATAATCATTATATGTTAAGTGTTTATTACTTGTTATTTTTAATCAGAATATTAAACTGATAAAATCTTATTTTTAAATATATCTAGTAACAATTAACATCATTTCTATCTTTATCTATATCATAATCTTTTTTCGTGATTTTAGTATTGAATGTAATTACACAATAGAAGTGTCAAACACTTAAATTATATTATATTGGCCTGAATGTTGTAGCGATAGTTTTATTAATTATTTTGAAGAAACTTTTTTGGCAGAAACATGCCTATTTTCATAATCTAATCTATTTATTTATAAATGTATTTATATATATATAATATAAATTTATAATATCACATTTTAAATATAATATTCATTTAACAAATGCAAATCAATGTTAAGTACTAAAACAACTATGTAAAAATAAATAAAATTATAATATCGTTTTATAAAGATCAGCCTGTATATAAATTGAACGGCTCGCAGACGCCGATGTCCGATCAATCAGCGGCTAACGAGGCGATCACGTGGTTGCGTATAGCATATTCAACCTATCTTCTATCATAATTATAGACGATAAGGAGACAAATTAGATCATCCGAGATATAGAAAGCTATCTATCCGGATATAAAAAAAAACAACAAGAAAACGTTTTAATATATAAAACGTTCTTTGTTATAAATGCATTGGCAAGTTATCGAAAATGTTTTATCCGATTCGAATCGAATTCGAATAATATGAGCAATATCTGACTTAGAATTGGGTAAACCAAAGTCGTTATCAGTATTGCATATTGTAAAATTTTATCTGTAATCTGAAAGTTTTATAGTACCAACACAAATTCCACATATTTATATCATAGATATTAACCATACCTATATTGTAATAAAAACAAATCAAAAACGTCATTAAGAAACATCAATCGCTGTCAAATTAAAAAGTTTCTTCCACTCAAACCAGTCAATCGACAAATATATTTTGCAATATTTGAATCGATACAAAAAGCTATATTTAATCGATTAGTTTACAAATTAGAACACCCACTGTGTTAGGCGTGTAACATGCACAACACTTTGATTAACATTTACATAAACGTTTGTCGCTGGCATTAAATTAAACGAGTCTGAGCCGGATAAATCTAAAGTTTAATTTCTTTTTTTTAAACTGAGACGAAGACAGAGCACGAGAAGGCGCGGGGCGTGCCTGACTAACTTTCATTACTCATGGGCAATAATAAATGATAAAACATTATTAATACGGAGAGATCAGTCCATTTGATGGCTCACACATGCTAACCTACGTCGAATAAATTAATTCTAATTATTAAACTCTGTTTACGAGTAACCCTTAGGCTGTGTAGATTTGTTACCTTCGAAACTGAATATTACCGCGTAAAATTGTATTACAATATGTAAATTCATTAGCAAATAGATTCAAAAAGAATCAGTAGAATTAGAGTTTGTATATTTTTTTTTTTTGGAATAAAACATTCACCTGGTGAAACCATTGACAACCTTTTTCTTGTTCATTTGCAAATCATAAAGTACAATTATCCATATCTAATTTATATAGATCAATTCAAGTTCAGAGGCTTAATTGTAATCAGTGTTATACGATTAGTTTATTGTTATCTCATCGCGTAATAATAACCAGAAGTTTATTGGCCAGTTGGCCGTGTGATAAATTGAATAATAATTTATTTCGAACAAGATAAGCGAGCGGTCTGATTGCTCGCAATGATACCTTCAACGTGTAAGCAAAACTGTACTACACACTGACAAGTAATATTAAAATTTATTAAACTTTTAATTTACTGGTGTGCAAACACTCACTCACACACAAAATGTTCCTGTGTTTAGTTTGTATATTTTTTAACTGTTGTTCTTGATGAAATTCTACAAGGTGCAGCAAAGACAATTATAGAAAACATAGTTTTTGACCATTGTACCGTTCTTTTTCCCAAAGGAAAGACTTTTCTGAATGAATTTCAAAATTCAACTTTAATCACAAAACCAAGAACCCTTTGACCAGTGTTTGTGTGTAAAATCGGATATAAAATCGGACACAACAGTTACATCAGTCAGTTTAGAGAATTGTTATTAATTCTCCAACGAACTTCGGTGTCAGATACGTCCAAAATTTCCTTTCAATTACGTACAGAGGGTTAACCCACAACGGCAGCCTGAGGTCGTTGCGATGCTCACCCCTGATGAAGATATACCAGTTTTTATACTACCTACGGAGAAATGTAGGGTTAAGTTCATAACTACTTGAGCACGAATGGTACTGCTTCGTGTAATCTAGAAGAAAATAATTTTATGCTCTCTGGAAAGTTTGCTTCAGTTGTGTAAAGTGGATACTAATTTGCAGTACTGGTAAAATGTTGTTTTTTAGGGTTCCGTAGCCAAATGGCAAAAAGCGGAACCCTTATAGATTCGTCAAGTCTGTCTGTCTGTCTGTCTGTCCGTCCGTATGTCACAGCCAATTATTTCCGAAACTATAAGAGCTATACTGTTGAAATTTGGTCAGTCGATGTATTCTGTGAACCGCATTAAGATTTTTACATAAAAATAGAAAAAAAACAATACATTTTGGGGGTCCCCATAGTTGGAACTGAAACTCAAAATATTTTTTTTCATCAAACCTATACGTGTGGGGTATCAATGGATAGGTGTTCAAAAAAGATGTTGAGGTTCCTAATAACATTTTTTTCTAAACTGAATAGTTAGCGCGAGAGACACTTCCAAAGTGGAAAAATGTGTGTGCCCCCCCCCCCCCCCCCTCTAACTTCTAAAATAAGAGAGTGATAAAACTAAAAAAAATATATGTTGTACATTACCATGCAAACTACCAACGAAAATTGGTTTGAACGAGATCTAGTGAGTAGTTTTTTTTTAATACGTCATAAATCGTAACACGCAATTTACCTTTCATCCAATCAACAAACTAGTGTAAAAACATCGATGAAAGTTACAACGAACTACAAGTACTTTTATATGATGTTACTTGCTGATACGGAACCCTTCATGGGCGAGTCCGACTCGCACTTGGCCGATTTTTTTATACGAATGAGTTGGGTCTCCAGAATGGCAAGGGAGTTGTTGATGGAATCCAATTTTTTCTCAATAATTTAATAAATCCGAAAGATTTTTAAGAATAGATGTCAGTTACTTTTACACGCAAAAAGTACTAGGCTGATTCTTTTGAAACTTCAGTGATATAGTTTATACGCAATATAAATTACTATCCCATCATCCCACAACCATCCAACAACCATCCCACTTATATACAATAAAGATAGAGAATAAAGATAAAAAAAATTAGTTATTCGTTATTCAAAATCTACATTATATCATATTTCATTTACCCACACATTATTAACTTGCAACTGTACAATAACTATTGATTCAGGCAACAAAAAAACAGCCAAATATCAACATGATAGATCTAGCGACAATCGTGGCGCCATTTACAACTAAGATCAATTAATGCCAGACAAGGATAGTGATATAAAAACACATGAACATGAGTGAAACAGCCGTTGAGTTATCAATCACGCGCCTGCGCACGATCTACACGCCCGAAGCGATCAGACAATCGGACGTTTAATTATTTCTATTATGATATTTAAAATATAATGATTTCCTATTCGAGTACTTGCATAGCAAATTCCCACACTCATTTTATATGTAACACGTCTACAAACTTAATTAATGTAGCACTTAAGTGCATTACTTAGAATGCATCGTTACTAATGATAGAAAAGCATCTATAGGTAGATAAACAAGAAAAAGTTAAAAAAATATATAACCCGAATACGTAAAAAGTTTGGATAAAAATTTATAAAGCCTAATATGGCATGCGGTCTATGATTACGAATCTATTGACACCTCGTTCATTTAAATCTATACAGTAGTTTCCAAATACCACAGTAAATATAACGAAAATTAAGGAAAAATAGATCAACCCTTTTGCTTCTAGTTCACCCAATCTCGAGATCACTGACTTTACTTGACGAGATAACTTGTATTTTAAATTTTTAAAATTGATCAACAAGAAAAAAATCCCTTTTAAGAGTTAAGTCAAGAAAATGGATCAGTTTATCAATTGATGGTCATAAATTAATTATGATCTAAATCAAGTAGGTATTAATTTCTCAGCGTTCATATCTGGGCTTCATTAATAGCTCATAGTTCCATAACAAGCACCAACCTCGTCCATCACCGCAGATCTTATCACCGCATCACCGATCCCCACAATATAAAACCGTTTATACAACCAATGACTGATATTAGGTTGAATCTGATTTGTATCTAAACGCCAAGTTACTGAGACCTCCGTTTACAAGATAATCGTTCAAAGAGAGATGTCTTACTAGATTTGTTGTGTCTATCACTTCGATCGATGATCGTGAATGAAGCATTTGGAGTAGTGATAAATGACAACGAGTATCAATCGTTACAAAGGATTAATCAAAATATTAAGCCTGTGGCTATAGAGACCTTCAGTAGCTGTAGCGGTAGCGGAAAATAAATAATCGAACTTTGAAATGTCGTCATTATCATGTTAAGCAAAATTAGAGACTCATTACAATGAACGCTCTTTTATGATTCTGAAGCTTAGTTTTGTTAGTTTAGCATGAGACTGGTGTGAATTTATTCATAAGTACATATTTTGCACAGTGTATTATTTATTTGAATTGTCATTACATCTTATTTTCAAAAACTTGTACGTGTACGTTTAGATTTGAATTGAACTTGATTTTATAAAACTATTTTTTGTTGGATTTTAAGCATGTCATATAACGAACGAGAATAATCAAGTGATTATATGGAATAATTTTAGTTAGAGTTAATAATGATGAGAATATTCTAGTCAGTGGCCGTAGATCTTTGAAGAAATCGTGTGAAAAAACGCTAAGAACTTGTACATATCAGCAACCTTACATCCAAGATATATGAGAAATGGACTTACCCCGTCTTTGCATGAAGGAGAAAAGATCGTCGAGAAATTCCTTCCTCTGAGGGTCATCACTGATTTCGTACAGCTGTAACAAAAAGCACACATTGTACTTAAAGAAAAAAATGGCATTGGGTAATTTTATTTCAAAATCTGCTTGGATGGGGCAGTGGTTTCGCGTTTCCTATTACGATAAGTATTGTGAGATCAAATCCCGCATGGAACCTTGTTTGAATCACTAACTATTATTCTGAGTCTGGGTGTTAGATGAAAACATGACGGATATCGATTATGCTATGGGAACCTCACCTGTCAACACATAATCAGATTCTAATTTAAAAAATACATTTCCTGCCCGCATTGCATTCAATATACTTAATACAGTAGACATGAGACAATCGTTACTACGTAAACTATGCTAAAAGTTACATTAGCAATAATGAAGGTATTAATATTCTTCGGAAGTGATGTTCAACGGTGCGCGAGCGCATAGCCCACGTGCGACACCCGCATGACGGAACAAAAACATAGGAACTGCATTACTTCTTTCTATTTCCCATAATTTAGATATGCATGTTTAATTGGCTATTAAATGCTCTTTATTAGACGTATTTTTATTTTTTACTAAGTGGAATAAAGTAAGTATGTCGGAATTTTAAATAATGACTATTATAAGGAAGAAGGCACATCGCTTTTGACAAAAAAAAGAATTCTGGGGAAGCATGTAATTAAAAGTTGACTTAAATGTACAGGACTGGTTGTTCAAGAGAAGCTTTGGAGAGGCCTATGTCCAGCTGTGGACGTATTATGATCAGTCAGAAGACGTCTACAGCTAGACAATGATGTTGAATGTGCACAGCATAGAGACTAGAATATGGTTCTCCAAAATTTTAACTGTCATTTTCCAACTGGTAATTCCTTTGTATAAACAAGGAAAAATGAATCCTATAACTTCAAATTATATATATACCATCTCCAACTGGTAACGGCGGTTTATACTTGGTGCCCTACAAATCTTCACACAAGTTTGAAATAGAATCGTTACCATGACCAAAGTTTACCATGCCCATTTTGCCTTAGGTACTCATATTGCTAGTAGTTTAATTATTCTGTAGGTAATCCACAGGGGGTTACAGATAGGACTACACCCAGCGGCGTGGCTTGCAAGGCGGGTTTTTTAATCGTCGATATCCGCTATATGTACAATTTAAATACATTAAGATAATTTCGCCGTATCAGTAGCCGGTATTAAAGATAAAATGTATATGGTTGATTTGGCTGTTGAGATGGCTTGGAATGTTGAGTGCTTGTGAATGCCAATCAACAGAATGTAGGTAAATTTTTACTTCTAAAGTACCTACTTCAATAGAATTGCTTAATCTGATATTAGTTTTCATATTGGTTTTAAAGTTGATCACTTTGATAAAGAACAGGAAGAGACACTGAGTTTTAAAGGGTTTTAAAAAAATCTTCTGACGCGTAAGTAATTTTTAAAGATTAGAAGAATAGTGCACCATTATAAAATGTACCTGCTATGATGAGATTATACATCAGTTTGACGTCACAGAAAAATTATGGTTATTCTACCACTCAGGTAGCAAAATAGGCATATGACAAACTGACGTTGATTGTTGCATAACGACAACTGTAACACCTATCGTATTCACATAGCATCATCACATCAACAGCCTTTAACAGTCTACTGCTGGACATCAGGAGGACAGCAAGGAGGTTTCTGCATACTATACAACACTGGTAACATGTGTTGTCCTAAGCAGTTTGTCGCTTAGTCACCTCTTACGGTACCCATGAAATGAATACAACTGGAGATGGAGATACTCTGTATTCTTAATCCGTCATCACACGGACCTATCGTATTAGTGCTTTTAAAAATAGGATCAAATAAACTTAAGTCAATAAATTGTTTATCATGACACGTAGATGGCCTCTTTAATGAGGTCCCACGTTGCTGCAAAAGCATGATACTGACATCATACACAAACAAAGGAAAGCCCGTTAAATAATCACGCAAAGTCCGTTTACACATCAGGGCGAGAGTGTCCCGAAGCTGTGAAACACACGGCGCCGGCTACAACAATCAAACAGCTATATTTGCATTGGCCGAGCAATTACATCGACGCACTTAGCGCTACAAAGAACTGGGCCGTGGTGAGACAACGAAACGCCATTTGACACTTCCTGTTTCCGTCTAACATCGTTGTATGTTCATTAGACTAAAAACATTGTGCAAAAATAAGTGCTTTTGTGTTTTTAAACGACTATGAAGTAAAAGTTCAAGCACACATATTTGTCAATTAATTGAATACACGACATGACCTTTCCATGACCTTTTTTGAATGAAAGAAAACTGAAGAAGACAAGGTTTGTGACTGCTCTTATCCATAGAGCAACAGATGATAATACTTTAGATCACATTTTATGATCATTGAATTTGCTAAGTAAGTGTTCAATGATAATAAGTTATAAAAAAGAGATATAATATTATCCAGTCATCCTTATATAACGGTACGGTAACCAACTCACAAACTGCTCTAATCAATATAATGAAGTCTGCGTTCAACTAAAACAAAATGCTTTTATTCGAAATCAGAAACATAGATAAATAAATATTCGATTCGGATGTATATCTTTGCTAACGTATCTACGTACTTATTTAAAAAAAAGTATCAATTATATGAAAATAAAACAATTAAACGTACTGGTAAAACATTGTAAGTTGCGGTCAAATATGTCCCATATCCAACTAAAACAAATGGGGTCCGTTGATCGTTCATAAATGGAACATGCTTTTTTAGTCGGTGTGTGTTATCCGGCGCTAATCGAAAACGTTCTGGGTGATTAATCGCGGGGGGCGAGTCCGAGTCGACAGTGACGATCGAGAAGATTGATGTGAGAGGCGATAGCCTGTTGCCGCTATTAAGAGTCAAGCCCTCTCGCGAGCGCTCATGATAGTCTATTGACACCGCTACGATTAACGTCACTATATCTCATGTACAAGTGTGAACATACACTACTTAAAAATATCTATTTAATACTTTATTGTCTTAAGAACAAAAGTCTTGGGAGGGTTGGCCTAAGCAGAACTTTAATAAAAAATAAATAAATAAATAAATATTTTGGACATCTTACACACAACATCATCTAGTCCCAAAGTAAGCCGAGCTTGTGTTATGGGTACTAAACAACTGATATAAATACATAAACATACTTTTTTTTTTGTAAATACTTACATATTATACATAGAAAAACACCCAGACTCCGAAACAAATATTTGTGGATCACACAAATATTTGGTCTGACCCGGGAATCGAACCCGAGACCTATTGATCAGCAGCCGCATACGCTAACCACTAGACCAACAAGGCAGTCAGATAATAATAATAAATATATAAAAAATATCAATCTAATCATTTTCACTCGATAAGAGACGAACCCAAAACCCTTGTCCCAAATACGTTAACGAGAAGTGACAAAAGCGTCAATTGTCGAAATAAATGATTTTTAAGATACTAAAATGATCAGTTACCGAAATTTTAATAAAACGATTACTAGCATACCTAATAAGACTTTATAGGATTTGGACTCTAAAATAAGATCAAGAACAATAATGTGAATCTCTCAAAAATATTCTCTAAAAGATTATTATCCTCTCATTTTTAATACAACATCAAAATGCAAGTTCTCTAAAACTTCCCAATTATATCAGTTAACAATTCACACGGAACTTCGTAACATGAATTCGAATTATCGCAAAACATAGGCAGTATTACGAGGGTATAACGTCCACTGAAGTAGAACATGTCAAATTATTGTATATACCGGGAATATTATCATAACAGGGTCCGGGGCATTGTCGCCCACAAACCGCCATATTTGAATCACAAAACTCGGTGATAATCTCCGTAATCTCTATTGTGAACTGCCAATTACCAACTCTCCCCTTCCGCTTGAATAAATAAATAAATATTATGAAAACATTATCGTTGAACCGTGGTAATAGCAACAAAAAAAGATTATATTTTTTTACCATATTTAATTTGGTCTTATTGTAAGTTTAATCTAAATTTGGGCTAAATTTAGTCGAAGCTTCTCGACGATATAGTCATTTTTTAATACTGTAAAATATAGATCAAAATTTTTATTTCACACTTAATTTTTAGAATTTTGCAATCCTAATGTATTTTTTTCCATCCCTTTGTAACTTATTTTTTAGATTAAAGTTACCCAATATCCTGTATCTCTATCTGAATCGGGCAATATACTCATTCCATGATGAATGCTTGTTTTCATAAAAAATACTGAATCCTAATCTCTGTGCGAGTATGAAATCTGAAAAGAACACTAAGTGGAGTAAGTATAAACAAATGAACGCTTTAATTATGTTATGTATATGTAAAAAACCTATGTTTAAAACATCTAACTATAAAAAAAAAACTAACACTCATGCATTAGTGTCTACTTATATTTTATCTGTAACGTATTTTTTAAAATATAAACTACAGCACCTACTTTGAAATTTCTACTTAAAAGTGCTTCATTCACCATTGTGGTCACGTCAATTATATATTATACTAGCTGATGCCCGCGGCTCCGCTCGCGTCTAAAAGGTATGAAAAATAGATGTTGGCTCAGACCTACTGAATATGCATATAAAGTTTCATAAAGATCGGTCAAGCCGTTTCGGAGGAGTATGGCAACGAAAACTGTGACACGAGAATTTTATATATGGGTATTTCTACGTTAAGAGGTACTATCGACGGCTACATGAAAAAATCATACATAATTTGCAAATTTACGGAAAACATCAATCATATTTAATAATAAATAAAGTATACTTTTTAACCAATAAATTACAATATCTACATTAGCTTAGTTTAGTCATAATTTCATATTTACCTAGAAAAAAGTATCTACCCTGGCCTGTCCCTTTACTGTTTTGTAACAAACTCTTCAAAATTTAACATATTACTAATTCATTAAACCTCTAAGCGATATTTATTACATAAAGTAGTATAAATGGTAATGAAGAATATTTAAAAAAAATGTGAAATTACCTTAACTTTCTATTTAAAAAAAAATATCAGTTTTTGTCCCTCATTTATTAAGTCTCCTGCCCTGCCTATTTTTCGATCATTATAAATGCCGCCAAAATACATTGGCACTACAAATTTCAATAGGCAGAGCATTTGTTTTAAAGTGAAGTTAGCAGTAAACGTCACGATCGTCACTTGCGTGCTCTCATTGGCCGACACATCGACCACGAAACTCGATTTGCTAGGACGTATCAGTCATTGCAGTATCTCCACTGGTAAGTTTTATTTACTTGTTATTTACATTGAAAGTTTGTTTGTAATATTTATTTACTTTAATTTAAGCTTAGTTTACGGTGTTAGTTTGTTTTTTTGTTTGAACATAGTTTATCCTGATTAATCTCAGTTTTTTCATGAAAATGTCTCTTCCCTGCCGTATTTCCCCTGCTTCATAAGATGCCAGGGTAGAGACTTTACGTCCAGGGTAGATAAGTAACTGAGATATTGCTGCTTTCTTAGTAGTCATATATTTTTCTCAGTATATAAATTTTGTTTTGATATAAATAAAGAATATAAAGAATATATAATAAAGAATATAAATAAAGAAAAATATGGAGATAAAAAGCAAATAGCCTTGTTCGGACAACGAATTTCCCCCTAATGAAAACAGAAAAGACTGTTTCAGAGAATGACATAATAACTTTGAGAAAAACTATTGATATTTTCACGTAAGAAAATTCAAACAGTAGGGTATGTGCTGGTAAAACAAACTTACGCAAGCTTTTCATGGAAAAAACAAAGATAACAAAGATATTTCTTTCGTCACATGGGACCAGGTTTTTGAAAATTTACCAGCCCCAAATTAAAAAAAATAACGGCATAGGATTATTAACGTATTAACGTCTTTGAAAAAGCGTGATCTCAATTGTCATATTTAGTTTATTTTTATAAGTAAAAGTTCTTGTATAAGTTGAATCTTTTTATCACAGCGTTGATTCTCATATTTTGTTTATTTTTTTTATTAAAGACAATATTCAAGTTATGTAGTAGTAAGTTAATTTTATTTTAGAAAAAGATGTTACTTTTGTGATTTTCGCAAGCAGTTTGAAAATTCAAGTCATTTCTATATTAGTTATAAAATAAACTATCATAATTAGTGAATAATTAAAGTTAATTCTTACGAAATTAAGGTTTTTTTTTTCAATTTATCTTGCCCCTGTAAAGTAAGGTATCCTGCCCTGGCCTTCATGTCTCTACCCTGTCTAAATTATCTTCCCTGATCGTTTAAAATACTCGTAAAAATAGATACATTGACTGGCCATTCATCTACAGCATACAAAATACCTTATTACACAGTATAATGTAGGAAAATAAATAAATTATAAATATTTTTTAAGGGGGACAACCTGCCTTATACAGATGACCTCTTAACGTAGAATAACCCATATAAGATGTAACTACTACTTAAAATCCTACTTTAACATTTAAAATACAAGTTTTCATATTGGTATTTATGAGTTATTTATCAAATTATATGGATATACTTTGTCATAATTTGTGTGGAATTTACTAATCATTATTTATCGTAGAAATAATTAAATGAATTAGGTCAAAGACATAAAATGAATAGTTTAATAGTTGTAAAACGATAAAATTATGATGGCAATGGACATAAGTGCTAACTGACATTCAATGTAAGACTATTAAATCGTACTGCCTAATTTTTTTATAATATTCGTGGAAAAATGAGGCTTTTTAGGTATTTAAACGACGAGATATAAAAGGTTTGTAAGATATAAAACAAATGAAAAACGTGCAATGTTTTATAATACGATTGATTATATGATCGATCTATCGATTGAATACATAGTTGTACATTAAAGTTGCGTATTTACGACCGATTTTACAACAACCAATGACTTGCTTGAGCACAGTGTCGTCAAGCATCGTAGCCCCATTCATGTGGTTTTATCGATTTGACCTTTAACTCAAGGTGCTTTTAAATCAATTGTAATGTAACATGCATTCAGCTGTTTTATAAATATTGAATTATAAAGTAATTTGTTTAATATTATTCGGTGCACTTGATTTTAAATCCAATAAATTGCGGCATAAGAAAAAATAAAGATTTCCTACTAATGTTACAAATACGAAAGTTTGTGAGGAATGTATGGGGATGTTTGTGACTCTTTCAATGTGAATAACTAACCAAGAATATAACACGTTTTTAAGAAAGTGAGTAGAGTAACTATAAAATGTAATAACAAAACTTATAATTTGTGTTTAACAACCTTATTTAATGGAATTTATGAAACCTTAAATGACCGAACTGTGATTCATTTTCTGTCATTTGTTTTTTACAGCATAATAATTTGGCTAAACATTTTGGTGTACTTAGAAATAATACATAATATAGTAATGTTAAGAAAAACGCATAATTTCTATGTAACTAACCGTGCTACAAAGAATAACAAACATGTCATGTTAGACATATCGAATATTACGATAAATCAATGCTTCAATATTGACTCGCCAGTATATGGGACAAGGTGTTGTCATAACGTTTGTATTAGAAGCATTCGATTCTGACATACATAGAAACTATTTTGATAGGCTATTGTGCTCAAGAACACAGATTTATAAAGTTTTATAGAACCTACTTCATAATAAATAAAACGGAACTATAGGACAGAGACTGAATTCGAACCGTGTATAATAAGAAAAGCGGCCAAGTGCGAGTCGGACTCGCCCATGAAGGGTTCCGTATCAGCAAGTAACATCATATAAAAGTTCTTGTAGTTCGTTGTGACTTTCATCGATGTTTTTATACTAGTCTATTGATTGGATGAAAGGAAAATTGCGTGTTACGATTTATGACGTATTAAAAAAAACTACTCACTAGATCTCGTTCAAACCAATTATCGTTGGTAGTTTACATGGTAATGTACAACATATGTTTTTTTTAGTTTTATCACTCTCTTATTTTAGAAGTTAGAGGGGGGGGGACACACATTTTTCCACTTTGGAAGTGTCTCTCGCGCAAACTATTAAGTTTAGAAAAAAATGATATTAGAAACCTCAACATCATTTTTGAACACCTGTCCATAGATACCCCACACGTATAGGTTTGATGGAAAAATTTTTTTTGAGTTTCAGTTCCAAGTATGGGGACCCCCAAAATGTATTGTTTTTTTTCTATTTTTTTGTAAAATAATAATGCGGTTCACAGAATACATCGACTGACCAAATTTCAACAGTATAGCTCTTATAGTTTCGGAAATAATTGGCTGTGACATACGGACGGACAGACAGACAGACAGACAGACAGACAGACAGACAGACAGACTTGACGAATCTATAAGGGTTCCGTTTTTTGCCATTTGGCTACGGAACCCTAAAAAGCTTTGAGAAATCCGTAAATTTAGTCGACGTTATATTCAAGTAATAAACACTTTTAAAAGTTCAATAATTAAAGACTATACCAAGTTTAAAAAAATAATAATTGAACCTTACTGTGGTTATATTAAAAATCTAGCATCTGACATCTCAACTACCATCTAACTGCAATACGTTGCCCGCGATTACTAGTCAAATCAAAAAGCACAAGCTGCTTACATCCTGTTATACATTTATGATCAATTTCAGAACTACTATAACCGTATTAAAACAAGGACAATAAACTGCAACACTAGCTTAGATGGAAGCCTTATCGCACACATTACTTCAAACCGCCTCTTCAATCTAAGCTCTTTTCGACACAAAAAGCTTTCCACTTTCGAAGAGTTAATGTGACTATACAGGTCAGTTCCATATCAGTTCCGTTTTCGTAACAACTCATTCATGGACACACAATCTCGTGAAATACAATTTACACTCGCGTTGACGTACCGTGTGTACTAAATAATAGAAGACGAACTTGGCCGGTGCACTGACGCGCCCGCTCGTTGCCGCGAGACAATTTCAAATTGCATGCAATAATTCAGTCGTAATATTTAAGAAGGATGCGTTTATAAATAAAGGCTGTGGTGGGTATCTAAACATAATAGTAACACCGTTTATGGTAATGCAAAAGATTTACACTTATTGCTTTTGATAGTTTACGGGAGAAATTACAGAATAAATTCTGCTTTTGCATACAATATGGTACTGTATAGGCCTGTTTCTACTTATTATGCTGTTTGACAGCTGTAATTCAATTTAAATTTTATAGAATGATTCATTTGTCGACAACTTTATGGAAAACTGGGACTAGGACTGGGAAGAGAGAATAGTTTGTCCAGACGTTTTCAAAACTTATAGTTTTTAACCTCAAGTGCTGAACTTGAGGACCTGGGTGCTTCCACCCGAATAAATTTCTAGTTTAAAATTATAAGATCATGTGAGTAATGTGTCTTAGTCTTTATCACATTACTACGACTACAATATTTGTTATCTTTACATTACGACCTTTTTCAATATGAAATAAACTTCCTTCTCTCATAAAAATTAGTTATCTATAACAAATTACAAGCAACTTTTTTGCACTAGATACGGTTAAAAACAAAATGGTTTGTTTGCAGTTCAACGCAGTTAAAAGTTCGTAATGTGTTCGTGTATTCGCATATATTACTGCTATGATAATGCGACCTATATATCGTTCGCTACCTCCGAAGAAGTAATTATTGTCTTTTTCCGTTAGTAATAAATTATAATGTATTGATAAGTGTCATATGTACCAGATAAGGCGTTTTTCTTTGTAGCTTTATGTTGCCTACAGTATATTATTAAAAAGTAACAGAGCATAGTTAATAATATATGTTACATCCAGATGGTGAACAATAAAAAATACGGTGTGTTACCACCCTTATTCCTCTCGGCCAACTAAAGAGCAAGCAACGGAGGACAACAACACTGCAAGATTAACAAAAAAAATAACTATTCAGACTGGCCAGCGTGATTTATTAGACCAAAAATTCCTTTCTACAGAGAAGCTTCTGATTCTAAGGAGACTAGTAAACCTGTAGACTGGAACTGTACAATTCTTAAACAGTATAAGATGTAGGTATCTTTCAGGCGGGTCAACAATAAACTGTAACTACAGAAACGTTATGTGGACGATTCGTTACAGGTTTTGAGAAGGAGTAAAAGGCTTTGCTGAAAACGATGAATAATTAAGACCAGCAAGAGAGAGTCTAGCAGGTGTGTCCATTGTGATACTGTGTAGCACAGTTCTAACCGGAGCTGTAATGAGGTAAACAAACGTTATGAGTGTGTGGCCCAAAGTGGGAAAGGTTGCGTGTCATTTACGCTTCCGCTCTGTATGAAGAAAATAGTTGGAGAATACAATGAAAAGGGCAAGAAATTATTTAAATTTGTCTGGTTCTAATCAACAGATTAACCCTGCTGATAATAAAACTGTGAAAGGTTGAATAACGGGAATCGTATGAATTCGATCACAGAGTAAGATTGTGGTTTAGAAAAAAACAGAGGCTGCTATTTATCTTGGGAGAAATATTTTAACCATGTTCGAATCTGCAGTAGACACACTTGACACAACAAATCGCTATCTTCTGTGACTTACACAAATAACGCATTATATGTAAAACATGGAGTAACGGAGAGGGCGTTGGCCGCTGAACAAAGCCTCAATTGATACACGATGTCTAGTGTCGAAATCAAAGTGTTACTACTAGTCTAAGGTAATGGACGACAAGTACAAAGCCAAATAACGGCTTTTTATATCGTTGTTGACATTTCAATTACATTAATATGTCTTTAGAAACAGTTTTAAATTAAGAATATAAGCTTTTTTAAATTATTTGAACGATATACAACGAACGGTTATTTAAATTGGAGTAGAACATTGCAGATTAAAGAGCTGTGAATTAAACGAAGTATTTAAAGAGCATCAGTAATTACCGCAAGGTTTGCTAAAATATTTTAAATAACGAATTGAATCCTCCTATAAAACCCTTTTTATCTTGAAAGTTAGTGCAATAGGACTAAACGGCAAACAAGGCGTTAGTGTTGTAATGATATTATATAGCTACATTAGTTTTTCATCGGAACTATTTATCATAAAGGTTTCATATCGTTTTTATAAATAGTTCCATTTCTAAATAATATTCTCAGTTTCATGATGAATTAGCATCAATCGGTGTTGCTTTGATAGCGGCTCTGTAGAACGCGCTAAGTGATTCCCATCCTCAATGTTTACACATAAATTACTGTTCATTTGAGCATCTACCACTTGCTCAGATTGATAGGTTACGTTGCCCACACGTGGGGTAATTACACCTGAGTACGTTACTACTATTAGACCATCGTGTTTTGAATCGTTAATTCCGTTTTGAAATATCAATTTGATGGGAGAAAAGTTAATGATAGTAAGATTTAAACTGCCAGATTAATCTGTACGTATTCATAATTGGAACGTGAAAATCATAAGCGTTGAAATATTATAAATGTGTTACAAAGTTTTAGTTAAACAAAATAAACGTAAAATAAACTTTTTTTCTACATACACAACTATTTATTGAAATAAAAATTTGACAAAAAACAACAAAACAAGGACTAATGCTTAAAGGATCGTTTAAAAAGTTATGTAACCTAAATTACAACCTATCTATTTTACAACCCTAGTATTATATATGGTCAAAGTTCTAAGTTTCTCTATTATCTTATAGCATTCTAAGAAAAGAAATCTTTAAAATAACTTTCCTTCTTTTCAATAATTGGATACGAAATCACTTATTTCAGTCTGGTATTAGATAGAGGGGTGAGCTTTAGAAAGTTTCTACACTGGGTAAAAAACATCAATTTATCGGTCAAAGTGATCTGAAAGAGTTTCTTTACAGAATTCTATTTCGACGATGTTTTCACGAAAATCTCTACCATTTTATAGATTGTAGTCAATGTGGTCAGTTAGAGTCAGAGTTTAGTCACATATAGCTGATATTTAACTAAAAACACATTTTGTTAATTTATAAATAGCGGCATTTCTTGAAAAGAAAATTATTTTAGTGGCGTTTAGCTCAAAATGAACATGTATATCATCTACAATATTATTATAATTTTTAAAGAGGTAAAGTTAAACCTCTTAATCCTAAATAAGGTAATCTTTAGATATACAAGTAGTGAACCAATTACTGTATTCTTTTACTAATCGAAAGCCACATTATTTGTGAGTGTGTTAAGCTATGTACTAACCCGAAAAATGTTTACTGCGATATACGACAAACACGCGGATGTAACCGAGGGCGAAAGTTAATCGTACAACAATTGCTTTGGGTGGGATTCGAACCCCCGATCTGTGATTAAGCAGTTAGAAATACTGAATCCAAAGGCCCGTATATAACAATTGCTTTTAAATATAATATTCAAAATCTATATAAAAACATGATTTCGTTTTACTGTACATATTATATGAATAGTTGAATTTCTCTTCACACTCGACCGAAGCTGTTATAACCGGCTCTAACCGGCTATGACTTAATCCTGGCGGATAATTGCGGATCGCAATACACACTACACAGCTTTGCGGCCCGGCAGATTAATTTTCCCCGCCCTAGTTTGTATTGACCGCCCTAGTGTTACGTTATTATTTCAGATTGATTATTTTCCCCAATCAGATTTTGTTCAAAGAAAATATTTTCGGATTGTTGGTATTCATGATTAGGTAAGATAAAGTTGAGAAGTTTCATGAGGATGGTTAGACCTAAAATGTTTAGATTGCTAATAAATTAAAACAAGTAAATAATAAGCTCTCTTAAATTGTATAAACTTAATAAGATTTTTTATACCAACATTTTGACTTTTGTGTTTATTGAAATGTATTAAATAAATATTAGTAAATTATTTCTAGTGTTAGCTAACAGTCAGCCTGTCATCACATTCTGTCAATTCAATGAGATTATTATGATGGTTCAAAGAAAGAAAGAAAATTATTTATGGTGGATATCTAATCTACGATTTGGCGACCATTTTTATCATCACATAGTTACTACTGTTCGAATCCCATTAGACGCACTTTTCCAACTTCCAGTTACATATTTACGTCCCCATCCGATCATAGCTTTAGACATTAATCAAGGATGTAACGTCGTTATAATAAAATCATAAGAATTTAGTGACAAAAAAATCGTTAATTAATTACTGAACACACAATATGTGAACAATAAATTGGCGTCGCCACAAATTCGTTACAGTAGCGAAACTAATTCACACCCTTGTTCATATATGAGCACACAGTATAAATGGGCGAACACCTAACGTATTTATCTACGAGCAATCATCTCCCCTATCATACCGGGCAATATGCGGAACCCCAAAATGTTCATCTAATTGGAGATCAAAGAGAGGGCGTGTAATCGCGTACACAAACGCGTGTTCTATAGACCTTGCTGTAGATATAATGATAATGGAAATGTCTTACTGAAATAATTAATATTTCATTTGGATGTGTAAACTTTAACAATTTTAATTTATTTTCAGAATTTTCTGCCTTTCTTGTAATTTAAACCCCGATGGCAGCAAAGTGGTAGCGACTGCTGTACTTGTGGTCTCGGGTTCGATTCCCGGACTAAACTCCTCTATAAGACAGTGTTCTACGGGATCAGTCTTCTAGAGGAAATTTTGCAAAAAAGATAATGTTGATCTGTGCTAGATACACTTTTCAACTTTTGTTAAAAATTTATCAACCTATTATTTAAAAAGATCTGTTTCCATAATTATATATTATTTTTAAATAGGGTGGCAATTACGTGTGAAGACTCAATAACTCGCCTTCGTCCGTACCAAATGTTTACTCACATTGGCCGTTCCAGTACACAACAATCTATGTTGTTATACGTTGATGACCAAAGGCTGGTGAGTATCTATTGTTTTTGTCGATTACGCGATTACTTGCGTGGAATAATTTTTCCCTGGTCCAATATTCGGCGACTTTGAACATAAGCCCTTCACTATTATATATGTAGTTTGTGGGTACTCATATTCAAGTTAAATCATTGGAGCCACCAATGTGTATATAACACACTGTGTAAAAGAAGAAAAATGTTGTTAATTTTCTGCCTGCCTGTAATGCGACTGTGCTTGAAGTTTCGGGTTCGATTCCCAATCGGAACAAACGTTTGTATAATCTGAATATATTTGTTTCGGTTTTTGGGTGTTTTCTATACGTAATATGTATGCATTTACAAAAAAAGTATCGTCAGTTGTCTAGTACCCTTGCCATAGTGCAAGATGTGCTTAGTTTAGGATTAGATGGCATTGTGTGTCTGATGTCTGCAACATTTATTTATTTATGTATATTCGGGAGGTTTATAAGGCAGTCACGACGTGTAGTACGTCCTAGTATAACTTAATTGCCTTACTGATGGAGTCCGATGGAGGGTATTAAAGTGGGAATATAAAATTGGGTAGGAGGAGAGACTGAGCAATAAATTGTCTCTGAGAAGTAATTATTTAAAATGTGATTTCTTTTCAGAAACAACCTTAATTTATTTTAAACCCTTGGACCAATTTGGACGGGATTTTCACTAGCAGTTAGTTGGTGACATAAAGAGGTACGGCTTAAAGCTTCAAGGTACCACAAAACCGTAGGTAATTCCGCGGGGCTAACATAGTTTTTAAATGAAATTATTTTATTTAAAACCACCACATTGTTTTATTTCCCTAGCTAATTCTCAAGTCGTTAAGAAGTCGTGTTACTTAAAATACGCAAAGGAAATAAGTAATTATATATAGAATCGCATTATAACTTGAGTAAACTAACATTAGCTTTGAAAACTTAACTGGCACTTGGTCTTCAAGATGTTTGGTGACGTCTTAGGTGTATAAAAGCTCAACTATTTGCTGAATACTAAATACGGCGACTCCACAAGTAGTATAATATTATTTAAATAGGGTTAAAACAGCTAAGTCACTGAAACAAATCAGTTTCTTTTCACATTTTCAGTCTCCTGAATACGTTTTATTTTTGCATAAAACTACAAAAAAAAAGCTTTTCAATAGTTTCTTTGTACTTGTATTTGGTTAGTTGAAATGGGTATGAATTCGGTTATTAGTTTAATAATTGTGTCTATAAGTCCGTTTCATGTATGTTTCTAAAGTCCCAGAAAGGAGGGGAGGGGATTAGTTAAACTACCAAAACTTTATTTATCTGCTTCAAAATAGTTATTCATAATTTTTATCTAAATTTGTGCGTTGTTTTATTTCTTAATTTGAATATTTAATTAGATAAGTAATCAAAAGAAAATAATGTTTCTTATGTAAATTATTTAATAAATATAAATGAATAATAAAAGATGTAATGAATAATATAATTCATAGTAATTCAACACAGTTCTGATTGATAAGGTGACTTTTACCTTAATAATTTATGCATTGCAGTACAGTACTAATACCTATCATAAATATCAAATAATTTCTAATCAATTTTAAACAAATCAAATGACGTAATATCGTTTTATCCGACGGTTATAAAGTGCGCCACACTGACAGAATATTACCTACAATAATTATTACGCGTCAGATTGATTGATGCGGAATAAAATATGCATACAAAAGAACATCGTTTATTTGCGTATACGAGTTGAATAACCTGTCGTCAATATAGTGAAAACTTGATGTGAATGATTATCTACTAATATTTTTTCCCGAGATGTAGGTATTTTCACCTGTAAGGGAAATACGCTAAACGAGGCTCGGTCAGCGCGTGTCTGAGACATTAGCGCGCACTTGTGACGTGCACACATGCGTCTGCGCAGCCATTCATGCTTAGGTATATTGTGTAAGGACAGAATCACACAACCAATGAAACAATAAACCTAAATTTTTCAACTAATTTATGTAAATATTTAACTGACTGATAGAATACCTATGCACATTTTTTTTGTAAATACATACATATTACAGAAAACAACTAAGCTTTGAAATAAATATCTCTGGTCCAAACGTACATTTGGTCGGACCCAGGATTTATACCTCAAGAACTGCGCCATCGAGGCAGTTAACCTTGTTTTTTTTCAATATTTAGTACAATAATTGACCATTCAACTGAAAATAAAAATTATATTTAAGGATATCGTATGGTAAGAACTTTAAACATGAATGCCCAGCTAAATCCTAGACAGTGCATGTAACATTAACACATAGACATAAAGATCGTATGTTAACGCGCTTACAAACCAAAGATTTTCAACATATAAGGTGGTTAATGAACACACACACACTGCATGAAACATGCATTTATTGGTCCCGCGAGTGAGTCCAGTATTTGCAGGTGTACAGAGACTAACAAACGGTCGGTCAACGCTCTTTGTGTGCGAGTGTGAGTAGTGTTGCCAACGCTATCAGCGACAAATCTGACACTTTTATTTAGCTATTTACTTCATTTTTAAAGTAATTATAGATTAATAAAAGAGTAAAGATAGATTAATTATTTAGATACTTCAAAGATTTGAAATAATTAAGTACCTTATGGAGAAATAAATATTTTAGTAACTTAAAGTAGGACCATAAAGCATGTCATATGAATAGGCAGAACACATCTGCAATACAATGCAGCCTAAAGCATAAACAGTTAGGAGATGGTGACTTCATTAGTAAAAAAAATAATAGATAAACGTATGATCTCAAAAATAAACTACTAAAATAATTTGCCTCATTGTTTTGTATTCTTTATTCCCATGAATTGCCTAGTAATATACTACAATATTTTTCTACTAGTACATTATTTTATGCAACCATTTACTAGAGTAATTTATATAAGTAAGACTTCAATACCCATACCGCCAGCCCTTGACAGGAGCAACCACGTGGCAGGATTCAAAAATTCTACGTTCTTTCAAACTTTGCGAACTCTCTTAATGAGATTGTGTAAACCAATAAGTATTTAGAAATTATTCCTTGACTATAGTACTTTTTCATGTTTAACTTGTTATATAATTTAGGTAATGAAATGAGTTTATTTTGAAACTCTTTTGCTCAACAACGTTGGCAACACTTCATGCACACATTTGCACACAGACATAGCCTTGCATGTGTATCTACATGTTATGCACACACAATTGGAGGCGAGGGGATGACCACAGCTCTGAGCGACGACATGCTAATTTGTCGCAAAACCCAACAATCGCTCTCCAGAATGTATAAATACCTATAGTGAAACCCGGCTCTAAACATATTTGCAATAGTTTTGTTATTAGCAAACAAGAAAGTACGCCTCCTCAGTTTATATTCAGCAAATGATTTCTAAAGAGGTGACAGTCAAAGTCATTGCACACAATGTATGTATGTCTAAAATAACATTAATTTGTACTTCATGAAAATAAGTATTTTCAAGTTCGTCTAAGAGATTTGGTATGAATGAGATGACTAAGTAATATTTGAGCAATGAAAGGAGATATTATTATAATCTTTCCGTTCGGTATGAGTCCATTACTCAAAAATGTTTCTTTTACACCAATAAAAGCCACGTGGTGCGAGATAAATCAATAAGGATAAAGAAGGGATCTAATCCGATCATTAAGATATGTTGTCGTTATAAAATCATCCGTTTCACGCATTATCCGAACATAAAAATAAGACGCGTCATAAAATTAAATGGATCTCAAGAGTTTGACCCCCCGGACACTACAATATCTGACAAGCGAAAAGACTAATATAATTACAATTAGAAATAAATGGGGACCAAGTTACAGTGATGAGTGTTGCAACACATGCCATCTCGAACAGGTAGTAAACCTTTGCAGAAATACAAAGGTGGCAAGATGACACGCTATGCATCAAACGTTGTGACAACAACAACGTGCTCGGTGGCACAATGTGGCACGGTTTGCCTCTAAACACGTGACAACAACAGCGTGTCCGCACAGGTGGTACAATGCGGCACACTTAACAACTATACACAATCATGACATCAACAACAACGGAGACAGGTAGTAGGTACAAGATGGCACGCGCTTAAATTTATACAGGGTGTTTAAACGTTAGCGCCACCCTGAACCGTAGTTGCTTTCACGTTTACTTTGTTTCTTTAAGCATCATCTGATTCATTTGTATTTTCAATAGTAGGCGACATAAATTATAGTGGTAGTTATTACTATTCTAATTACTGTCACTGCAGTTATCTGAATCACCAAAAATTTAAACTAGCATATGCGGTAAAAAATTTAAGCCCGAATTTTTAATTATTCATAGATGTTATTAGTACAGTATTTTTTGCCAGAATTTGTGCTTAAGTACTTTCAGCTTCTTAGGTATTATTATCTACTTAAAACTTACACGCCATCCATGCCCATCACTTATTCAAACACAAGCTTTACAATATTTTCGTTGCATGATTTGAAACTAGATGGCGTTGTGTGTTAGAAGTCCAAAAATTTATTTAAGTTATTGTGATTATATATTTTTTTGAAAACCAATTGCGTATTTAATGATAAATACGCAAACAAAAATAGTAAAACATGAATTTATAAGTTAATTTACCTATTGAGTACAAAAGATATTAAAACAATAGTACAAAAAAGATATTAAAACTTATTAGTCATTTTGAAGCGGGAAAAGTCATTAAATGAAATATGTTTATTTGTTTTTAGGATAATAAAATGTTTGACTTTTTTTTATTTAGTCCCCATATTTGAGAACTGATTATAATAGTAATAGATATTAATAAATATGTCGGACATCTGACACACAGCGCCATCTAGTTCAAAACTAATCCGAGCTTGTACTATTGGTACACTTGACATGCATATTTGTACAGATAGAAATGCACATTTTCAAATTTTTGTCAATTTATACATATTTTGCATAGAAAACACCCAAACTGCAAAAAATATACTTGCAGATAAAAAAACATTTGGTCCGACCCGGGAATGGAACTCAAAATCAAAATATAGCAGTCGCATATGCTACCACTGCACCACCAAAATTCAAATTCAAAATGCAATTGCAATCAAAATTCAAAACTAACTTACATACAAAAAGACTACGCACCTTTGATCTCGTCTGTTTCTTTTAACTTGAAATGTAACTTATTCGCTACCTAAGTTGCTTAATTCATAATAGACGCCATTAAACGACTGTTAAAAAACTCATAAATAATTCAAATTTATATCGAATCCATTTTTTTAATCCGTCCGCTTCTAGTTATTAATTTGGTATCGTTTTATATTAAAACTATAATTAACTTCCTCGTAAAAAGGTCCCTTTAACAGATCAACGGTTTTTATTAAGATATTTAATATTCATATAAATCTTTTACGCTTCAGTCCTATATTTTATTACTAATTTGTTTTATACTGGCTGGGTTCCGTGGAGATACTCGCTGTTATTGTTGTACATAGCGAGTAAGATGGGCCAAGCTCCTTAGATCATCAGCTGTCTGCCCATCTAAATCGGTTCAGCAATTTCAGATATTAAATAAATAAATATTTCGGACATTTTACACACAACGCCATCTAGTCCCCAAACTAAAGCAGAGCTTCTATTATGGGTAACTAGACAACTGATATAAATACACAAACATACTTCTTTTTGTAAATACATACATATTATACATAGAAAACACCCAAACTCCGAAACAAATATTCGTGGATCACACAAACATTTGGTCCGACCCGGGAATCAAACCCGAGACCTCTTGATCAGCAGTCGCATACGCTAACCACTAGACCAACGAGGCAGTCAAATTATTATTATTATTATTCGGAACATACAATCAGACAGACAAAAATTGCTGTATTGATGTAAATATCATATATACTAAGTTTTATATGCATTTATTAACAAACATTTTTGGATGATTACAAACAGACATCAATTTTAATTATTTGTGTAGATGTACAGATTGTTTAGGATTGGTCAGGTATTCAAACTCGTTTCTAAGATTATTTCTGTTGGACTCTTAGAAATATTAATATACGTATTCACTATTCAATATTAACTTTATGTGAGTATATAAAACTGTAGAAATATAATTGCAAAAGGTAAGCTTACATGGTAATATAATTATTTTACCTACATTTTGTAAGTACGTTAAATTATGTTGATGTAGATCTCGGTAGAATTAACAACATTTGAACATTAATATTTCAGTTTATAAGGCTAGAAAATTTAATTAGCTTCTTCAATTATTTTTAAGACGTTTCAATAAATAAATCATAAAAAACAATATTTCGGATATTTGACACACAACGCCATCTAGTCCCAAACTAAGTAGAGTTTGTACTAAGGATACTATACAACTGATATAAATACAAATATGAAAAATACTTTGTTTTGGTACACACATAATAAATTTGTACGCAGAAAACACCCTAACTCCGAAACAAATATTTGCTGTTTCGTCTGACCAGGGAATCGAACACGAGACCTCAAGCGCGCTTACACTGCCACTGTGCCACCAAGGCAGTCAAATAAGTGTAAGTGCCGACCTCTAGAGCTCATTCGTCAAGCCAATTCATTCATAGATGAGGTTTCGTGAAATACTCTCTATTTATAACTAAGTCTTGATACTTGAACAAAATTTAGTAATGTATGTATCAATCTCCTAATCAGCTTCGATAGTGAGCTTGCAGAAGAGATAGTAGTAAAACAAAAAGCGAGAATCTACCTTACAATCAGTGACATACAGTCTACTTTGCCTTACTGAAATGAACATGATCCAATTCGTTTATATTATAATCGAAATAAGCAACGTATGTAGTCGATTAAAATGTTATTTTCTAAATTTCAAGAGGATAGTACAACAAAAATATTTATTTAAAAAAAATAAAAGATAATTTAATTGCCAAACAATACAGCTATTAAAACTAGGGTACCTGACAACTAATATCAATACCTGACAATCGCTTGATGCGTCAGGTCAATTTAAATACAGTTATTGATTACTTTTTGAGTCCACTGAAGTGGCCGCTTTCATCGTAGTTTTGGTACACTACATGGAGAAAAGACTTGTATGCTTCTTTCGTGCTAAAAAAAATATTTAAGATATTCTTGCCATTTATGAATATGTATTAGTTTTATCATTTCAGACATGCTTATTTACACATGCTATTAGTAACACTAATTATATTGATATATAATAATAACGTTACTTATGAAACTAAGACAATCATCAATTTATAATTTACGGTTTAATCACTTGAGGTCGTTAGCGATTCTTCTTATTGAAAATTATAAATTTGAATTAAATAAATATCATCAGCATTATTATCTCTGAATAAACAAGACTGCAAGAGTATCTTAATGATATAAAATTAGTTATAAGAATTAAGATTGATAATATTTAGTAAGTCATTCATAAATATCAAACTTCAAACTCGTCAAAGAATAAAAAAAACCTCCAATTTATAAATAATAATAATAAAGTCAGCTTCAGACTACTATGAAAGCTAGATTGGCTGATATAATACTGCTATAAACTTTTTTTTGTAAATACCTACATGCATATAGAAAACACCAAATAGCTTCCTGAACTTCATTTTTTATTTTATATATATATATACCATGTGCCTACTTTATACGTCAAATCTACTTTGAATTACTTAATATTTGAACTTTTCACTATGACAACTGTAATTTAATGACATTATTGATTGTGGATTTGTATTTTACTATTTTGGTGATGAAACAAACATTAAAAGTCGAATTATCATTGTTTTTTTTTAAGTTACTTGTAAAGTTTCATAGAAACTGAAAATGAATGTTTGCGAATTTTATATTATAAATTAATTTTTAATTAAAATCATCACTTCATGTTATAAAATAAAGTCTGTCTGTTTGTTCGTGATAAACTGAAAACCCACTGCACTGAATCAAATGAAATTTTGTACATAGATACCGTGCGCAGCCGCGGACGAAAGTTAGTTACATATGAAATGATGTTCTTTCCCAATTTTCTATATTGATAGCTTTATAATTAATTTCAACTAACTTCAAGATCTGAATCTAAGGCACCTACTTCCATATATTCCATATATCTTAAACAAAACCTTTTAAAATAATAGATCACAGCTGGACATCCACACATCCTCTCCTTAAAAAGAAGATTCTGTCCCACACATGCACGAAAATAGCAAACGTTAAGTACACTTAACTATTGTAATATATAAGTAGTATTACTTTTGTAATAGGATTAAATGCACTATCTTAGTGCCAAATGATTACTTATTCAAATATTACTACTAGTTATATTAGTGTTGTATTTATAGTGCATGTAATCCGATATCTAGTAATAAATTATTCAAAGATCTACATACCCTTTTCTTGTCAACGTCGAAAAAATTGGGCAATTTCTTTTTGGTGGGAGAAGTTTTTACCCGGGTGCTTGACACCTGACCAAATGGTGAAACTCTTGGAGATGATTTAGGACTCGACGGCGAGTTAGGAGATATCTCTTCGTCAGAGACTTGATCAGCTGCTTTGCTTGTAGAAGACTTAGGAGACCGGTCATAGGGGGGAACTTGATGACGATTTTTGCTGCTGCAGGGTTGTGGCGACCACTCATTGGAACGATCATTGCTGCTGCAGGGTTGACGATGACCTGGTCTTCTGGTGTGGAGACGAGGAGATACTACCCGAGTATATTGTTCATCGTCGGTAACTTGAACAGGTGTCCGGTTTCCTGAGACATCAGGAGGTTGGTCAGTGCTTGGGCCTAGAAAGGGCACTTGGTTCAGAACTATTTGATCCCCCATGACCGCCTGCAGATACTGCAGAAACTCAGCAGGGTGAAATCCATCCATTGATGGACCTCTTATGGAAGTCAACTCACTTAATATCACAACAGGTAACCATTAACACACTGCAAACTAATATTTGAAACTAGTAGATAAGTAAAATGCGCGATGTAAACACGTATACAATGAATGGCGACACGCCAGACGTCTTGCTCTTGCCAACATCCAATCTTAACTAAATTGAAAATTGGAAACAAAATGCAATGTTCGAATCTTGATATGACAATAATAGGCGAGACAGAGATAAACACCACTAGGTCTGAGCGAGCAGGACGACGCGAGTAACGATACGGTTCCGCTACACCCCATTGGTGTGGCAGGGGTTGTCGCTAGACAATCATACTATGAATTTTAAAATCCTACCTGCTGTACTTAACAACAACAAGAGCTAAACACACAAACGATTATGACCTCTATTCTTCAAGTGAAATAGAACGTTTTTTAATAATCTTGAAGTAATTAAGCTTTCAAAACGAATTTTTTTAAGTAGGTTTAATTTATGAATAACAAACAAGTTGATAGAATTTGCAAATCTATTAATTAAGATGGTTTGTCTTGTTTTATAATGAAAAAGTGATGATTAAAATGTATTATTTTAAATTAGAATGTGAATTGTGAGCAAAACAACACATTAAAGTACAAAGAAGTTCTTAGACATGTATTTATGTTTTGAAACAACATTTGGGTTAACAGAATCGTAATTTACCGACGGTTATACCTATTGTAAACCAATAAACACCGCAGTCAACGACACACCCACAAATATTAGAAACATAAACCAAGATACGAGACGTTGAATGAATAATAATTCATTAACCAACAGAAGACCCTTGGAAATTTCTAGAAGAACACAAGAAATTAATTCGATGTAATTTCGCTATATCAACAACGACTGTTATAATCACGAAAAACTATCAAATTCCACCCCTGCTTTTGCACAATTGACGGACCCACAATAATTTCGACACACCATTATTTCGTCATTTCACAAATAATCAATTAAATTTCGACTATTGAAAGTGTCATACAATTGCATGGGGAGTTATTCTGTTATTGATATCTTTATAAATGAGGTGAAGTGGGCGAATCTGGTCATACGGGCACTTGAATTGATACGGGTGGATTTGCAGGGTTAATATGTTATGACAGGTTCGTTTATCTCGTTAATCACTGAACGGGTTAACTAATCCTTGATACAGTTCAAGGTACATGCTTAAATGTTATTTGATAGTTGTCACTTAAATTGAAGGTAATTAAAATAACTATAGTATCACACTAAATCAGGCATATTCTTTTATCGAACATATTAAATAGCGAAGCGAAGCATTAACAAGCCATGATATCAAACTACTGGGCTCAGGTCTCCCTTCAGGAGATAGTTAAGACCATACGTCCACACTCCTGGTTGTGTTTACGAGTTGGGGACTTGTAAGACAAAGTTGTCGCTATGTAATCTTAACGTTGGATGTTTTTTAAGCCGCACGAAGGCGTCCAACAAAGCTTCATGTTACTCTAAGAATAAAATTGGACCAACTGCTTAACCGAGGCGCTGATGGACGCCATTCACAGTCACCCTTCGAGGTACAGACCGCGCCGTAGATCCTTACCGGTCGGTGATTGTTTCTAACCACCTAGGACAACTCGGCTATGAACGCCTATTGTTATGTGTTATGGGTTCGCTTAATTGGTCTGATTCACTAATTGTTGTTCTTTGTGTCCATAATATACATACTCGTCTGTATATAACCCCCCCCCCCCCTGCAAACCACCAGATGATACGGACTCAGGGAACACTCAGGCTCAGGACAAAAATTTGTGGATCACAAAAGATAATGTCTCATTTGGGATTTGAACGGACAACGGTACGCCGACCGCTTTAACCACTAGGCCAATCGTGCAGTCACTTGCGGATTTGCGTAAGCTGGCTGGCAGCGATTGGATACAAAAAGCAGCAGACCCTGCTCTGTGGTGTTCCTTGCGCAGAGACTTCACATCGGCCTCTCCTTCCTTTCCTTCGAAATGAGGGGCGGCCAGTAGGGCCAGTACGCTGGGCAGACAGGTTGGTACAGGTTTTTTTTCAAAAAAAAAAAGATTTTTTTTAAATTCCAAGCGTTCTTTGTACCTAAGTACAAATGAATTACACTATTTTTTTTATATCGTTCTTTTCTTTATCATCCTTTACTATAACTCGGCGTAGACGTGCAATTGATTAGCAGATGATAATAAAAAGTCAATTCAAGTTCCTTTACCTCCCTCGCTTTGTATTGTATCTCAGTGATATGAAAGAAACGATTTGATGTATTATTCATTGTTTAGACCTTTCAAAATGCACACCACTCAGATTTTTTTAATAGCTTAGTAGGTCAGGTAATATGGTGACGTGGATCCACACTATAGCCGCCTAGTAAGATACTTTTCCACGCTCCGATCAAAAGACCCGGGATCTTAATAAACACGTGAGCTGGTAAAGAGTTCCAGTTTTAACCGTTCGGTACCTACCTTCATAATCTTCCAGTTTTGTTTCTATCATCAAGCCTCTAATTATATATTTTACAGCTTAACCAAAAGTCGCATATTCGATTACCATAGCCACAGGATGAACAATTTTGATGAACAATGAGTACGGTCATTTAGTTCAGTTTCTGAGTAGAAATTAAATATGCTATGTGTGTATCCTATTTACTTATTTATTACAGACTGCTGCTGCGCGAAACTGACTTTTAAACCAGATTACCAACCTACAATAGATTCCATTCTACCCTGGACGTATGATTTTGAGATTAGTACGATTTTATGCTTAAGTTTCTGAGTATACTTTGTAACTATTTACACTGACAAGTGACAAACAATTTTAAAAAGAAAATTATATGTTGGTAGTGATTAGCGATACTGCTGAGCTACAAGTGGTGGGTTCTTTGGGTGGGTTTATCTGCAGATAACTTCATTTAACTGGGAAATTGTTCCGGTGATTAGTGATTCTGAATGAACAGAGGTTGCGGGTTTGATTCTCAGCCTCAACAAAAAAGGTGTGATTAGCACGATCATTTGTTGTGTCTTTCCATAATTTATTTAGTCTAGTAACGACCGCCCAACGGTGCTGTTTGTCTTTCTGCTTGTCAATCTGGCTGATCTGTAGGCCTAGTGTAAATATATTCTAGTCAAACTTATTCAGCGTTGTGATTAGCGGAGATTTCAGTACGGACATAGACTTCTACTAGGCCCTTGCACTGTTGTGACAAACGCATTCCTTACTTGAGCTAATTTACCTATTACAGTATCCATAGCTTATAGAGATTTAGGTATTAACATTGAAATACATTTCAAATTTAACCTTTAATCTTTCGAGTAAAAATACATTTTATAAAGACCTTTGGTATTCTAGAACACGTTAGAACTAAGTTGAGGTATAAAACAATCCAAAATGAATTTTGAATAAAAAAAAACTATAAAAGGAATTCGTATCTGCAATAAAAGTCACAATAGAACCGAAAAATTCCGGCACGATGGAGTAATTCTAGCAAAAAAAGTACCCTTCAAATAACGATTAAAATATAATATTATAACAAACAATGGGCCGCTAGAAAATTTATTATCAGAGAGGAAGTGAATAGATACGGCGCATATTGGAGACATTTCTGAGAAATTGTGTGTGTCTGTATGAAACAATGGTACTGGGGACTTATAGTTTTTATTTAACACTTGCTCTGAAAAAAAGGGTCTGTACGAAGAAACTACAATGACTTTACAAGATACAAGACCGTAATCTGAAACAAATGTTTGAGTTTCAATATTGGCTGGTTTTATACTTTTACTGTTGGTTTAAGTCACGTAGTAATAATAAGTAGTTGCACGGTTGGCCTAGTGGCTTAAGCGGTCGCCACACCGCTTCCTACTGCGCCAAGTGTCGTGGGTTCAAATCCCACGTAGGATAACACTTTGTGTGATTCACAATTTGTTGTTCTGAGTCTGGGTGTTATTTGTGTCCGTTTCATGTATGTTTGTAAACACAGGAATTTATATTCCTAATGCGGGAAAAAAAAAAAAAAGTGGTGGCCAGGTGGTCGAAATTCGACCTTAATTAATCAAATATGTATTTGGTATGGTATTTGGTTTGGTACATGGTAATGGATGTGTCGTTTTATTTATTGATATAATCAATTTTTCATGAATATTTAAAAAATAAAATTAATAATGATAATATTATTCCTGCACTCCTCCACCACATAAAGTATAAGAGTGCAAAATTTCATAGTCCTCCTTCCAAGTCAGTTTCGTAAAAGGGGTACTTACAACGTTTTTGCTTCACGTATTAATATATTGTACCTATAGATAACGATTATAAGAATATTTTTTACAAAAACATTATTTTACGAAGAAATTTAAATATTTTTTCAGTAACAATACACACACACATACAATTTTCACAAACTGATCTGATCCCAAATAGGACAGTCTGTACTGCTAGTAGAAATACATAATAATATTATAAATTTGAAAGTAACTCTGTTAGAAACGCTTTCACGGCTAAACCGTCGCACCGATTTCAATAAATTTTGCATGGAGATTCTTTCATCATCATCATCATCATCAGCCTATCTCAGTCCACTGATGGACATAGGCCTCTCCCATTTCACACCACTTTGATCGATTTTGTGCTTTGATAACCGCAAAAGCTAATACTGATAAATGACAATTTCAACTTAGATACGTCAACAAGAGATTTGACAGCATGGTGACCCACACTATGGCGGCCTAGTGAGATGCTTTTGAATCATTAGGCCACCGTTCTCGCACTCACCAACTAAATATATCAGCACGATTGTTGTTATTTTTTATGCGAAGGTAATACCGTCGTGGTCAAGCCTATTACTTTGAGTAACTTAATAATAGTAAATTAATGAGACATATAAGGTCAGATTAAACCAAACATACTAAATTATGTAGAAAAAACAAGATCTGATCCCCAGCTAAACAACCCAAAAAACTAGTCAAGGCCCCGGAAAACCGGAAACAAACTAAATCTAATACAACAATTAATTATAAACAAAAACAACAAACAAACTGTCTCCCAACACGGCTGGTCCCCATGGGAGCACTAGACCGAAACCCGCCAGCAAAAAGAAGTGAAACATTCAACATCGCAACACTTAATACGAGAACTCTTAGGAAACAAGAAAGCCTATTAGAACTGGACCAGGCGCTGCAACACATCAAATACGACATCTTAGGCATAAGTGAAATGAGAAGACCAGAAGAAAAAATAATGGAACACAAAAACTACATACTATACCAAAAAGGAGAAACAGCGGGCCAAAGAGGAGTTGGCTTCTTAATCAGAAAAACATTGAAAAGCTACATACAAGAGCTGATAGGAATCTCAGAAAGATTAGCTATACTTAACATTAATATGCCAAGATACAAGAAACCGTGGACAATCATGCAGGTATACGCACCTACTGAGGCAGCACCAGAATGTGAAAGCGAAGGATTCTACTCCATGCTGTCAGATGCTATAAATAAATATCACAACAACTATCTTGTAGTCATGGGAGACTTTAATGCACAGGTTGGCTGTAGAGAACCCGGTGAGGAACTAATAATGGGTAAATATGGGTATGGAAAGAGGAGTGTTAACGGTCATAGAATAATTGAACTTCTACTACAAAACAACCTAACACTACTCAATTCTATTTTCAAAAAAAAACCCAAAACAAAATGGACCTGGCTATCACCTGATGGAAAGTACAAAAACGAAATTGACTATATAATAACAAACAAACCCAAGTATTTTAATGATACACATGTAATACAGAATTTAAACTTTAATACCGATCACCGTATGGTACGCTGCTGCCTGAAAAAGTTCCCAACTCAAAGATGCAGATATAAAATACATAATAAAACGTTGACAACAAAACAAAATGGAAAAAAAGCGGCCAAGTGCGAGTCGGACTCGCCCATGAAGGGTTCCGTACCAGCAAGTAACATCATATGAAAGTTCTTGTAGTTCGTTGTAACTTTCCTCGATGTTTTTTTATACTAGTGTATTGATTGGATGAAAGGTATATTGCGTGTTACGATTTATGACGTATTAAAAAAAAACTACTCACTAGATCTCGTTCAAACCAATTTTCGTTGGTAGTTTACATGGTAATGTACAACATATATTTTTTTTAGTTTTATCACTCTCTTATTTTAGAAGTTAGAGGGGGGGGGACACACATTTTTCCACTTTGGAAGTGTCTCTCGCAAAAACTATTCAGTTTAGAAAAAAATGATATTAGAAACCTCAACATCATTTTTGAAGACCTATCCATAGATACCCCACGCGTATAGGTTTGATGAAAAAAAAAATTTTGAGTTTCAGTTCCAAGTATGGGGACCCCCAAAATGTATTGTTTTTTTCTATTTTTATGTAAAAATCTTAATGCGGTTCATAGAATACATCGACTGACCAAATTTCAACAGTATAGCTCTTATAGTTTCGGAAATAATTGGCTGTGACATACGGACGGACAGACAGACAGACAGACAGACAGACAGACAGACAGACAGACAGACAGACAGACAGACTTGACGAATCTATAAGGGTTCCGTTTTTTGCCATTTGGCTACGGAACCCTAAAAATGCCGATTCTTTGCTTACCAAGCCATTGATAGAAGTATTAAACTCAGACAGAAGTGTCACAGAAAAATATAACCAGTTAAATGAACAACTATCACAAATAAGAACAGTAAAGGCAAATACACTTACAGACACAAAGTTTAGCGTAAAGACAATAGAGCTCCTAGAAGAAAGAAATAAGATAATGACCGACAAGTCAAAAAGAAAAGAAAATCGTAACACAATATCCAGACTGAGTAAACTGATTAGAGAGAATATAAGAAACGACAGGAAAATAAAGAGACTGAAAAAACTAGAAGTTGAAATCCAAAAAACAGGAGGATCAAGAAAAGCTCTTAAAGAATTAAGGGAGTGCGGAATAGAATGGATACCTAAATTAAAAAGTAGCAGATCGAAACAAGCAACAAACCGTAAAGAAATCCAGAAACTGGCTACAGACTACTACAGAACCCTTTACTCATGCAATAATGCTGAACAGAAAAATAACACCAAGAATCCGGACTCGAAATATGAAGATATCCCACCTATACTCGTGCAAGAAGTTCAGAAAGCCATCATGTCACAGAAGCTAGAAAAAGCTCCAGGACCCGACAATATAACAAACGAGCTGATGAGAGGCACCATAGAAGAAATAAGTCCAATTCTAACCAACCTATTTAATGACATTTTAAAAATCGACACCGTCCCTAGACAATGGAGTGAATCCCATATCATTCTCCTCCATAAAAAAGGAGATAAGGATAACATCGGCAACTATAGACCAATAAGCCTCATTTCAAATGTTTACAAAGTCTTTGCAAAAGTAATCCTGGAAAGAATAACAAAAGTGCTAGATGAAAACCAACCAATTGAGCAGGCGGGATTCAGGAAAAACTTTAGTACAATAGACCACATTCACACAATCAAACAAGTCCTGGAAAAATACAATGAATATCAGAAACCCCTATATATATGCTTTATAGACTACTCCAAAGCTTTTGACAGTATAAACCATACATTTATCTGGCTTAGTCTGGAAGAACAAGGAGTGGATGAGGCCTACATAAAAATAATTAAATCCATCTACAGAGAATGTAAAAGTCGTATTAAACTGGAAACAAAAGGAGACTCTTTTCCTATAAACAGAGGCGTTAGACAAGGAGACCCGCTCTCCCCCAAGCTGTTTAATGCTGTACTGGAACACATATTTAGAAGACTAGATTGGGAAAACTATGGTCTTAACATCAACGGTAGCCGCCTAAACCATTTGAGATTCCTGATGACATTATTCTGCTAGAAGAGGACCCAAAAAAACTAGGACAAATGCTAAAAGACATAACAGAAAAAAGCAGAGATGCAGGATTAATAATGAATGCAAGCAAAACAAAATTGATGACCAACTCCTCAGAAGTTAACATAGAGGTCGACGGAAACAGGTTAGAATATGTGAAGGAGTATGTTTACCTAGGTCAAATTATATCTCCTGGGGACCATATGTCCAAAGAAATAAACAAAAGAATAACCTGCGGATGGAAAAAATACTGGTCCCTAAAAGAAATAATGAAGAGTAAAGATCTAAGCATGCACATTAAAAGAAAGACCTTCAACACTTGCATCCTCCCTTGTATGACATATGGCTGCGAATCATGGGCGTTAACAGACAGACAAAGAGAAAGACTAGCTAGCACACAAAGGGCAATGGAAAGGAGCATGCTGGGTATCAGACTAAGTGACAAAATCAACAACTCGGAAATAAGAAGAAAAACCAAAGTTGCAGATATAATAACTCGTATAGAGCATTTAAAGTGGGGTTGGACTGGACATATGCTACGCTGCAAAATAAACAAATGGAGCAAACAAGTGACCCTATGGTACCCAAGAGAGGACACCAGAAGTAAGGGGCGCCCGAAAACGAGATGGAGGGACGATATCCGCCTAACCTTGGGGCCTTACTGGACCAGAGTTGCAGAAGACAGAGCTCAGTGGAGAGAGCTGGAGGAGGCCTATGCCGGGAGGCACGCCGAGTTGCGAGACATAATATAATATAAGACTGAAAATATTGCCAAACTTGTAGCAATCTCGGAATAAAAGGGCTTTATTATTATTATTATTATTATAAGGTCAGATGAAAAGAGGCACAATGAACCATGAGCAAATTAAGAGTAAAACATCCTTATTTAGACCTAAAATGTTATCCGTCAGTTTATCTACCTTAAAATACTTACGCAATTACCAAACTCATAATAACTGATATAATTATGACCAACGTATCTTGTGAGTGAGGGGCCAATGGGGCCGAATGACATACCTACACATACAATTATTATATCAGCCAGTAATTTATTTAACAATTAACCAGTCAGATACAAGATAACATTTAGTAGTTGAAATTTACAACTCATAGCTTTTGCATTATCAATATTCCTGTTTTATCAAAAAGTTTTATCGTCTTTCTACTTTTGATAGTAAAAACTTTGTAAGATACTTTTGTAATGCCGATATTAACTATAGCCAAATTAAAAAAAAAAAAATTATTATTTCATTTTGCATGTAGTTTCACAATCACTTTTTTATGTTTAATCTATGTAAAACTGAAACACAGAAGATCAAACTCAATTGTCAGCATTTGTGCTGTTTTATTTCGTTGGTGAGTGCGAGAGCAGAGCACAGTGATGTAGAACCATCTCAATAGGCTGCAATAGTGCGGGTCACCTTGCTGCATTGTCGGCACTCACAACGAGGATGGTAACTACTACTCTTGGATTCTACTTATGCATTAATATGTCCCAAAGAAAATAAATATGAAATAATAAATTTAAAAATTATCTATTCACGAATTAATTAAATCAAATTGGTGTGCAATGGGCGAGGCCTTTGTCCAGCAGTGGACTGCGAGGGGCTGATGATGATGATTCACGAATACCTAATTCCGTAATTATAAATGAGTGTGTTAATAAAAATAATAAGAGATGCGTAAAACTTCAGAAATTATGTATATAAATCTAAAGCTGCCAGGTTTAAATATAAAAAAAAATTGGAACATCTGTTAGTCACACGATAGAGAAATAATTAGCGTTTGGATTGCGAAAATATTTAGTTTATCCCCTAAATAACATCTACGCACTCCTCTTTTCGCACGGGCGAAGATTTATCGTACACGATTTTAATTAACACCCAATAGTCAATAGTATGCGATGGCACACTCTCCCCTCGTGAAGTGTGTAATTAAGTCCGTGATAGCTTAATGTTTGGGTGATATGGGGTAAAATGTAACGTGATCGAAAGTAATTAGGGAACAATAAGTGCTTAGCGATTATACTGATTGTTGAAGAATGAAACATCAAAATTTTAGGCTCCTGTAAGTTTCACTGCATCATTGGTCTATGCAACAGCCAATCAAGACGTAGCTACGTAGGTACAGTATGTATTGTTAAAAACTTAAAAAAAATGATTTATTCACACTTTCTATTTTTAAAAATCTAGTGTTATCTTATGCCAATTTATTTTATAATAGGTATATACAACTTTTAATGCCAGCTAAGTACTTAGGTATTAAGTTCTGTTTCGTAGTGAGCGCGTTAATTTCCGTTAACATGAGTTTCCAAATAATATTTATTACAGACTGCAATTATGTACAGATATTACATGTTTATTAAAAAAAAAATTGTCCCACGCTGTCATTGTCAATCCGGAACTGTGTCATTAGGTTTAAACAACATTCACATTTAAAGATATTTCTTTGTTACGTTTTCGCAAAAATTCAATTCCTCATCGTCGCATCATGAAATTTTTGCTTACAGAGAAACGAGAAGGGCACAAAGTACTTCTCACAAAGTCTGTTAGGTTTTTGATACCTAAACTGCTGAACCAATTTTGATTAATTTAGGTATAGAGATATGATACGACCTGCGTAAGATGGCTGGCAGGAGCTGGATGCGAGAAGCCCAAAATCGATCAGAGTGATAGGCTGATGATGATGATGATGATATATGGAACCTTGGGAAAGAACATAGGCTGCTTTTTAGCGCGATAACCGACCTATACGCGGGCGGAGCCACAGGCAAAAGCTAGCTTTTAATAAAGGGTGAAATAAAGGTAAACATATAAAGAAAATATTGTAAATCTATATTTCTATAAAGAAAAATAAAATTGATGTGTCTGTTTGTAATTTCAAATTAACAACTTTAACCAAATAATAATGAAAGTAAATTGCCGTAGGTACTTACAGCAAAAAACAAAGGTGTATATTTTATTTTTATTTCTCACATTTTTTTTCTAAAAAGGTTCGGCTGGTATAAAAAAATACTCATAAGAATAATATTTTTTTTTATCAACCCTTTTTTTCAGACGTGAACGTTTTTGAAAGGTTTTAGTCCAGTAAATTTTACATCAGCCCGAACGTCACTGTGAATGCGTTGCGCGCTGTGATTGGCTGGCATTGATTTCAATGCCGTAACGTTCATGCAGTTTCAACAGTATTTTACTAAATGCATATGAAAGTGTTCATCAAAAAGCAATTCTTAAAATTTTATCTGTCTGTTTATTCCGGCTAATCTCTGGAACTGCTTGATCGATTTTAACGGGACTTTCACTATCAGATAGCTGAGGACATGAGGAGTAAATTACGCTAATTATTTTTATACTTGCTTTGCTCTGCGGCGTTTCCAGCGGTTTAAAATAATTACCGCGGTAAACACTGCGAATAACACACAAACTAGAATTATTGTTATTGAAGTAGCGATTGAATGAATATTTTAGTTATTCTCATTAAAAAAAAAAAAAATATTTATGGTCTAATAGAAATTCAAGGCGAGCTAAGATTAAAGGTATTCTAGAAAAAGCAAATAAAAAGCTTCACAACTTTTGAGTGCTATAAAAATTAGTATCGATGAAAGATTTTTTTATTTTCGCACACGACGTTTTGGATCAACATTTACGCAGTAAATCTGTATTTTTATTTTGACTTTTAGTGCCGTGATCTTGAGATTTTTTAAGTGTAATACAGAAAGAAAACATGGCAGGCATAATCAATTGTCTATTTACCCACATACCTAGGCTATAAAAGTTTTCGGAGAACAATGTTTCCATACTAATTATATGGATTCGAAATTATATCTTTCTATTATAGTTTACCCACCCACAATCGGTAGAACCCGTTCAAAACGTTGGAACATAGAAGGTAAACTTTTAAATGGTTTAATAGTGAATAAGTTCCGATATAAAACAAACAACATGTGTAAAAGTCGCGAAAGTCTAAAAACAGTTATCTCTATCTGTCTCTGTTACGATTTCACGGCTAAGTCGCTGCTTTGATTTCAATGAAATTCAGCATTTAGATATCTACTTCAATTCTTTAGGAAGAACCATTATAAACTGTCTTAATTTAAAGTGATATCAATAGTTATACATATTTAGTTACAGTTATGATGTTTATTTGCGTATCTCATTTATTAAATAAATTAATTAGTTAATGAATACTTAATTTCATTTGCGACTATTGAAATACTTAAATACGTTCAATTACAATAGAATAGTGTGAGGGAGTGATAAGATATATTTAATAATATTTATATTAAACTAGCTTTCGCCGCGCCCGTTTATTGCGGTAAAAAGTAGCCTACGTACTTTCTCAGGCTCTAGACTAGTTGTGTACCAAATTTCATTAAAATTGGTTCAATAGCTTTGGCGAGACAGCGCGACAGACAGATTATAATAATATTAAGTTAGACTTTGCCTTCGGGCCTTAACCCTCTCCTGAGAGGAGACCCGAGCCCAGCAGTGGGACGTCATTCGTGGCTGATGATTTGTTGATGAAGCTAATCATTATTTAATGAATACCTAATTATCTATCTAATCCATCTTCTACTATCTTCGCTCCGCGACCCTTCTCGCGATTCACAACTATTACCACGGTTAACACCACGGGACAGCTAGTCAAGGATAAAAAAACTATTCTTTACACCTATATGCACATATAAATTATATAAAAACGATTTCTTAAAACTGTAACTATAGCATAACCTATTCATGATACAGAAGTCTACACCACTATCTAGGAATGCACCTGCAGCAAAATATAGTTCTGAATGGGGCAATAGGAAGCCATAAATTCGAAAGAAACTCTGTCGGTTTATCTATTTACAGCTGATCCGGTTTGGATGATTCCCTGTTGTTCCCTTAAGAGGGGTAAGCACGACTCCTTCGGACCAGGATGAAGAACCGCCAGCCTCTCGCAGGCGCATCGCCGGTTCACTCTTCGGATGGTCAACCGGCGGTTCGGTTCATTGTTATTGTTGTTATGAGTGCAACTTCATGGAGCCCAGTACTTCAGAAAGTTTCCCCGCCCCTTACAAGGGCGAGAGGAACACCAACGCGTTGAAGGACACACTACTTTTTGTAGCGATAACATAAATACACGCTGCAGAACTGCCGACTTAAGCTAGACTAGAATAAGTTACAAAATCTTCTCACCCATAAAGACTTCAATTTTAAAGAATTTAATCTTAAAATATTCGACTTACTATAAAAGAAATATTACTATGCCGATAAGGAATTTCTCAATGATAAGGAAATGTAATAAAAATGCTATTGTCAAGATTTAAGGTTAGGTAGTTTATACTCAGGCAAACGTAATACAATGTGATAACGTCTATTGTACTATATTCTAACCAAAAATCTTCCCTTATCTTATCATAATTCCATACTCACTATAACTAGTGGGTATGGAATTAAAGAAAAAACCAACGGTCAACTCAACTTATTTTAAATTTGCCTGGGAAAGATTGCTTTTGGCATTAAGGCTGCCCTTTGTACATCAAAAATGAGTCATTTTTATTATCTATTGTATTACTGTACTTTAGAGAGTTTTATATCTATCTATCTTCGGAATTATAAACCATAGTAAGTCAATCCTATCCATCCCATATCTAACGAAACCATAAAAGTAATGGCTAAGTTACTTAATTAAAGTAGTGTTTAAAACGCCTATAAACTAGTTAATGACGCGTCGTTACTCGTACACTCCCTAGGTGGCGTGGAGGCGCGCCTCCGACTTGTATCGTGATAGTTTATATAATTAAAACATACTACGGATGTATTACTTGTATTAACATAATATTACAATAGATTTTTATCTATTTATAAACAAAATAGTAATAAATATTTCGAACATGTAACACACAATACGCCAACTAGTTACATACTAAGCAGAGCTTGTGCTAAGAAAGCTAGCTATTTTTTTTAAATACATAAGTACATATGGTAGATCATACAAACAGTTGGTCCGACCTAGGATTTGAACGCGAGACATCAAATACAGCAGTCGCATGACGCATGATCTACCACTGCGCCATCGAGGCAGGCGATATGAAAATCGTTAGGTTTCATATCGACAACAAGAACAAGTTTATAAAAACTGTACTCATAGTTTAAATCTGAAGAGTTTGTTTGTTCGAATCCACTTATCTCAAGAACTAATTAAGTTCTAAAAAAAGTCCGCGAAGTGAGATTTTTAGTTTGGCTGATTATAACCTTTTTTATGGGATACAAATTTGTTATTAAATAGGTAGGGACTATAGAAGAGTCAGACGGGGCTACGTGGGGCAGCTAGTTAGAGATAATTTGATACATGAGAGACGACATTCACATAGGATACTTTTTACTGCGATAACTGACCTAAATCAATAAACTGACAATCACATTAGTGACATCAACACTAAAGGCTAGAAATAATTACTAAATAGGACTTTTTAAATTAAGTTTCACATTCATAGTCAATACAAATTCCAATTCGTAGCAAAAATACTGTTGTAAAGAAAAACGATGATTATTTAAAATTATGAATTTTAAATTATTTAAAGCTCTATGATTACATAACTCTCAATATATTACAATTATTCTAACTAAAAATCCCATCAGACATCAGTAGCGTATGTTTACAGAACATCAAGAATGAAGTTGACGACTGACGCGTTCCGTTCTCGGCGCGTGATAAATTATTGAAATTGATAAAACAATGGATATCTATACAAAGTGTTACACAGTTGGGCAGGCCGTAAAGAGGAAATGTTGCAGGCTGATCTGTGGCGCGGTGGACGCTTTGTGATCGCCGCTGTCTAAACAAATCAAGCGCACTAGTGTTGTGACGCGATCTACGGCGTTGAGCGCTTCAAGCGGTGTGAAGCGCTGTGCATATTTTTGTACTTTCTATTTTGAGTGCATCAATAGCACGTAGGTAAAATTGTCACAATAGTACTGCGGTTGAGGTTCGACTCTAGGGTATGAATATATTGTAAATAAAGAGCAATTTAATATTTTAATCCCCTAACAATTGTTCTTTTACCTACCTGCATAAATAATTTGTTCAAGAGTTTTTATGTTATAAACAACAAATCTTATTTGTTCTATTTGCAAAAAAAATAGAATATAAATTTTTCAAATGAATGCAAATAAAAAGTTAAATAAACATTTATGATGTTTTCCTTGTGAACAAATGCGCTTCTTTGTCTTCTTATTTTATGACTGGCTTTTGGCTGCAGCGTTGCCCGCTGCTTCTTACTCTTTGCCGTGATAAAGAGTAGCCTATTCCCCAAAGTATCTCCATTATCATCAGCTTATAGCAGTCTATAGCTGGACACAGGCTTCTTCATTCAAAACTTTATTAAAATCTGTGCAGCGGTTTGTCGTGAAAGCAAACAGACACACACAGAGACAGTTACTATCGAATTTAAATATTAGCGTGAATTTCGAATCTGTTTTCAAAAGAAATTAAAATGAGATTCTCGTGCCACAATGTTAGTTGCATTACTCCTCCGAAATGGCTTCATCGGTTCATAAGAAATTTTGTGTGTTTATTCAGTAGGTCTGAGAATAGGACTTAAATTATTTTTTACTTATACCAGAAGGACGCAAGAGCCGCAGGCATCAGCTAAACTTGTATTCCGTATATTATGAAATATCTACCAGTGAAAATCCCATCATGTGGATTCAGTCGTTCTAGAGATTGGCTCTAACAAACAAACAAACAGACACAACAACAAATAAACGATGTAAGTACAGATGTGACTTGATGTGAGTACCGTATAGACTTTCGGATGCTGCAAAAGCTGTTTATTTGAAATTACAATACAAACACTTCAATTTTATTTTTTGAAGTGAAACTTCTTTAGAATCGTTGTGATTTCAAACCGGATGCAACGGAAATACGACAGGTAAGAGACACAAATACAAAATTAGTGAGCCAGAGCGAGAGAGCAAATGTCGGTGTGTATGTATATTGCACACTGTTTCATCTCATTGTTTTGTCAATTTACTGAAGTTTCACTTCTATCGCGTGTGAATCGCACACACACCTTTTTTTTATATAGATGACACCGATCCGTAATACACCGACCTATTTACTTCTGAGCTTAATCTTGTTTATTAAAGTCCTCACCGACCATCTCCTTTCCAGAATAGAAAGTTCTAGAAACTTCCATATATCCCAAATCCTTCAACTTGATATCCAGCACCTGGTCTTATTCAATCCTCGTTAAGATCTTGAAACAACCGCCGGCTGTTTAAGTGCAACTCATTAAGTGATTTCTTAGAACAAGTTTAATTAGGACCTGATCAAAGGACCCTTGTTTTGACATGTCCATTGTTTAATTCCTGAACAAGTATCATTAGGTTTAAAGTTTATTTGCTGGAGGGTAATCAGGAAAGATACTTTTGGTGATCTGTTTGTTACGGTTTTATTCGTTTTTACTGAATAAAGGCAGTGGTACTAGAGAGATTTCGGAATAAATAATTTGTTTTGAACGATTATACATACTTACGTCTTTTTATAACTAACTTAATTATTCTAAGATAACTATACCTACTGACTGACCTACGCAACTTTATACCATTATGTAGAACTCGTTCTTGCGATTTTAATGGTATAATAAACGTAATTTCGACAAAATGGGGAGTTACTATTCTACTAGTCTACCTCTGAGGTACAGTCTACAGATATGTGTGTGTATGTGTAATTTTAAAATTTATCATTCGAATGGTCAACCCGGAGAGCGGACTTACGTTCTCAGGGTTGACCTCTCATTCAGGTATTATTCTAGGGAATAAGAATTATGAAAATTATAAGGTACATGTACTTCCCAAGGTTCAGGTAGAGCAACTAAAACCTTTTGTAATCTTTAAGTCTTTTTTTTATTGGCCTTTGGATTGTCAATTTTTTTTTTCTTGAAACGCCTGAAATAAGCATACGGTGCGTGTTAATATAATTTTTTACAGAGATTTTGCGAATGCAGTCCCTCTTAGAAAAGTTATATTAATAACAATTACCTGCTTGCTTACTCATCTACATTGTTAGCCGACTTCAAAAAAAGGAGGAATTTTTGAATTCGTTTTTTTTTTTTTAAAGTTTGTGAAAGTTCTGAACTTTCGACTGAGTTAAACGATTTTATCTTTTTTATCATCATCAACAACAACTCTCATCGTGTCACTGCTCGACTTGGATCTCCTCTCAGAACAGGGATGAGGTCATACCTCCCCAAACGCTGACAAAGCCTTAAATTCGATTTCAACCTAATTCAAGAAAAAAAGGATCAGAATATGATACAAAAACACACCCTCTGAGCCTTATTGCTGAGTTTTTGCGTTAAATAATTGTTTGTAACATATTGCAAATAATTATTTTCTAAACTAGCTTTCGCCCGCGGCTCCGCCCGCGTGTTTGTCGGTTATCGCGGTAAAAAGTAGCCTATGTCCTTTCCCAAGTTCAGTTCTATCTTCATACCAAATTTCATCAAAATCGGTTCAGTGGTTTAGGCGTGAAAGCGTAACAGACAGACAGAGTTACTTTCGCATTTATAATATTATATAAGTAGGGATTAGCAAAATTTGAGTGAAATCTTAGAATTAATACAAAAAAAAGTTTTTATAAACTATGTACATAATCAAAATAGTTTTAAACAAACTGACAGATATGGTTACTTTCGAGTTCATAAAATTACTTAATATATGAATATGGATTATTACGAAAGCATAATTTTATTCAAACCTTAGTGTTTGACATACATTTTAAGCTATTGAACAAAAACAATGGATCGAACTCATAAAGTTTTGGTACGGTTAAGTTAGGCGAAGTGTTACACGCCGGTAAAGGTGGGCGCACACTACATAGGCGAGGGTGGATCGAATCGTGCGCAATAAAATCATATTGACGTATCGACCGACAAAGCAGTGCACCCGAGACCGCCCTAATAAACAATTACCTGTATAAACAGTTAAATTATTATTGTTTGCCGTTTTGTCGTCCGAAACCATTCGCGACAAGCGTAAAAAAAACGATCGTAAGAAATTATGTAATGAACACTTTGCTTAAATTGTTTCATTTAAACTATAAAAGTCATAAACAAAAGAATTTATAAATTTAACTTAACACACACATACTTTTTTTAATATAATAAACATAGCTTTTCGAAAACGTTACTTTTAACGGTTTTCGAGTGGCGCACTTCCATCAATTTTTGTACAGTGTAGTATAGTAGTGTGCTTAATAGACGCAATAAAGACCCAAGGCATACTTAAAACAGTACACCTGTTAATAGAATCTTATAAATCGTAGTAATGCAAATTTAAAGAAAATTCCAAAAAGATCTGAATCCGAAGAGTTGCGTAGTGCTGCTATTGGTAGCTCAGCCTCATATATCTTCTCTCTTCCGGATTTCTAAAAAGGCATGTGCTAATAAACCGAAGAAAATATCCCAATTAAACCATATAAATGAAATAAAGGAGAAGATAGCCATATTATATCCTTCGCAGCATGTCTCAAATGTTTTTTTCCAAAAGGTTCTTAATTGTTTGCTGGACTGCAAATGGCGACATGGCTCAGACAATTAACAAACGAAAAAAAACAATTACAATTAATTTTGTTCCTTTAGAATGTATCTAGTTTCATTTCTATGCGCATTCGAAGAACAACATTTATGGTCGCTTATAATAAGAAATAAAATATGACAATGAATAAATTGACAAATAGAAACTTTTTGGATATATTTACGAAATCTATAACAATGTATTTATTTGTTAAATGTTCATCTTTACAATTTCATATAGAACTAATGTAAGTATACTCTGAATTACAAAAATCGTTTTTTTCATTCTCGTTAAAACCATGTCTGAACAAATTAGATGTAATGCAGTAAGATGGCGTTGGCCCTTGATGAGTGTTCGGCGATATAACACACGCTTCAGCTTCCCGCGCCGTAAGCAAAAAATATTATGTTGTAAAATTTAAAATAAGAACAGGAAATGATAACCCGCGGGTCGGCTGCGCCTCCGCCCTTACACAAACACATGCAAATAACTACACGTAAACAGACTACAAACACATACATAGCATAGCAATTAAAAAACGCACACATAGTTGTTTTAATGACGATATCTAGGTATTATAAAATCAAATATTATAATTCAATCAAAAAGTTAGTATTTTTTATATTTTACTTAAATTGGCGGCCATTTTGATCGTTTCCTCAGTAAAATAAATCAATCATCATCAGTCCATCGCGGTCCACTGCTGGACATAGGCCTCTCCCATTGCACACCACTCTGATCGATTTTAAAATAAATCCACTTGAGACAAATTCAAACATTATTATTTCTCATGGCTCATACCGATAACTGTAAATTTATATTTCAAGGGGAATGTAATCATCTACTCAAGGATTCGGGACATTTTTTTGTGCTAACGTTCGGATTTATTTATTTTTTGCCCGGGGTGGCAATCTGGAAATTTTAGAATAATCTCCAGTGAAGAGGGCTGGAGCCACATGTGCATGGTGATAAACATTTTATAGGAATGTTTAGAGCAAAAACTGTTAACCAAATGTTCGGATCGATTTAGGGGTTTTACTAAGAGGAAGTTGTAATATAAATAATAAATCTACGTTCCATCGTTTGAATAAAGAAATTAAGTGTGCATGAATTAAATTTCTTTTTTTTTCCATATTTCCTGTTTTCTTTTTCTAAATTTTACTTTTTCAAAAGGATAATATCTGAACCTACCTTTTCTTGTATAAACTGTGGAAATATGGTAATAAATTGAGTAAAGTAAATCTAAATATCAGTCTAATTACATATATTTAAGAGTGTACATGATTATAATTTTACATTCACTTTTGTCATTTTTTTCTTGGCTAGGCTTTGGTCTAGAGAGACTAAGAACGTTAAATATGATTAATGCTTCCAATTATCTTAATGATAATTAATAGGTAGGTACGTTTTAACGTGTGCACTACTATATAGTACTTTTCTTTTATCGTCCTACATCACACCATTATAAATCACACAGATTAAACGCATAGAGGCCAGACATACCATAGACAATAAAATGACATTAAAAACATTATAAAGTCAGCTTCTAAATTCAAACATCTTACTCCCCCAAATAGTTTACAACACGTATAATCCTTATTTATCCCAATCCCGTGATATTATCGTCCGCGGCCTTGATACTACTGAGGGCGCTATTTATACCGGCAGATGCATCGCCCCGTGCGCGACCGATGTCTGTACATCGCCTATTTGTGGCACCCCTATACGTGTGCCTTGTAAGGGTGGTACATCGTACGCGTGCTTCTTACCTCTCGCAATACGATATGTACTTCAAAGACGCGTGGCGCAAATATGCTTGATGATAAATTACTTTAGGTATCACTTCGATGATTGATTGTTGTTTGATTTTAGTCACTATAGTTGTTACGTTAGGGTTGTAATTTGTATAAACAACATGTCAATCAACTAATTTCAATTTTCAAAATACTCAATATTGTGATAAGAGTTAATGATGACATTTACATTAACATGACGAATAAAGGTGGTACAATACTGAAAACGGTAATTCAAAAAATCAGTACGTAATATACCTACTTTCAAATGTATTTTGGAAAAAAAATATTGTTTTTATAACGTAATTATTTAATTACTAGGTAATTTAGTATAATCTTCAGATACTTTAACTAGTTCAAAGTTACTATTTAGTATCGAAAACCAAACTAATTCCATGTTCAAACATTATTTTGCCGTTAGTTCTGTCAATTCACTTTATGTTACCGACAACACAACACTATAGAAGATAGGAGAGACTGAAAAAATTTAAAAGGATTTCTATCGCTAGCCCCATGCTGCGTAATAAGGCCCTACTTCTTAGAATTTCAGTCAATAAATGTAATAAGCGAAAGATGCTGGTGATGACGTCATCAGAAAACAAAACAATACAAGCTTTTTCTAATCAAACTGGCAGACAATGATAACAGAATCCAATCCGTGCTATTAATATCAGCACGGCAAGGCATAATGAATCTGGCGGGATACCCGACACGCTAATGTGCTCTGACTCGATACATATGGACCACGTGTCCGTGATGGCCACCACTATTTCGACATCACTAAAGAAAGAAAAGTAAGATATTTTGTTTACGAATATATAAATCTGCAGATGAATTAATCAGAATCATCTGTAGCTTGATTTACAAAGTTAAGCATGTTAGTCTCGTAACAGATCTACAAAACATAACGAAACTATTCAATGCATAACAGAAACATAACTTGAAAATTAATGTGATCTTATTATGTAATTATTTCAAGATTTCACTAGTTCTACCATACTTTTTACCAAAAAGTATACCTAGTTTCGAAGGAACTACGATTAGAGGTACAACATTTCTGACCCGATGCCTTGTCCTTAGCTAATGAGAAAGATTAGGCTTCATCACTAAAGTTTCCAAAGCTAAAGAAGCCTTGAAACTTTAACGAAAATGTTTATTGTAGTCTTTGCAATTGTTTGTCTGTTTATGTTTTCAGTGGACTATTTATATTTCAAATGGGCCGCTCGATCGGACCGATACTACCCTCTGACAGGTGACTGACAAAAATGACACATTCGTGCTGTCCTTGATGAGTATGAGAACGCAGGCCTATTGATGCATATGCATCTCACTAGGCCGCTATAGTGTACCTAGTACACCTTGCTGTACTATAATTATGTACTTACAGTGAAGGTGGTGAAACTTATGGGTTGTTAGGCTTAAATATTTATAAAAAAAAAAGTTTACTGTCAGACCTAACAAACTCAACTTCACAACTGTAATCAACTTTCATGCAAATATAACCGCGCAGACCTGTTATGATATATTATTGATTCATTGATAAAAAACCCACGATTAGGTTAGGCATATAAAAATACGAAATCAAGGAAATATCACTTCGATAATACCAACATGAAATTCTTTGAAGTCAAAACATAGTGAGTCAGAAAACCCACGAACGTACAAAAATATCGTAAACGTTTAAACTGATATAAATAACAATTGATGTATGTATTAAATGACTGCACACACATGAACAAATTAACCAAAGAAACGCAAATTAACAACTAATAAAATCATATTTCTAACACGTACATGTTAGCCATCAGTCGACGAATCATATCAAATAATAAATCAGATCCATTCTCAACTGGTGAAACACAATATAGTAGTAATAATAGCAAAAACCAGAGAGAAACAATTACCATCAATTATTCGATTCCATCGACAAGTTATCGCAATCGTATAGTGATGTGTTTTATCGATAAATCTTAGATATGTTTAATACTCTGTAGTTTGTTTGACACTAATTTATGTAGGTAAGTACTCGCTTTGTTTATCTGTTTGATTTTGTTTGATTAAAGAATGCTACGTGGGGACCTACACCTTAATTTACAGCTATAGTACTTATATAGTGCAGTTTGATCGCCTAGATTTTAAAATTATATCTAGTATTAAACAAACTTCAAACACATTTTGGTCACTGAAAATTTATTTTACAGCCAATTAATTACCAAACCTTGAAAGAAAAACAAAACAAGGTTTTATTTCAAATAGCAAAACAATTAACGTATTTTTACATGTTATTAGAATTCATTTCTTAGGACTTTTAATCATTTTATATTGAATAACAATGTTAAAGGTATAGCTATAGCAAGACAATAGAGACACACACAAAAAAGTGCATTAATTGTGTGTGTGAGAGAATAAAATGGGTATCGAATGATACACCATATGTGACATGTTGCACATTGATAGCACTCCCAGTGGTCGGACACTGCAATCATAGACTTGGTCCAAGTTACAAGCAGATCACGAAATTTACGAGGATATTGTACAGTATGTGATAATATTTCATTAATATTTGTCAATGGAGACTTACTTATTCTAATTAATATTTTCTTTATCATTATCAGCCGAGCGCAGTCCACTTTTGGACATGGGAGTCTCCCATTTCACATCACTTTGGTCGGTTTTAGGCTTCTCGATATTTTCTTATTATATTTTAATGTAATCTACAAATTCTGGACGTAGCTTTTATATCATGAATATAGCAACAGAATTCGAAACAAATATGCGAAAAAGTTTATGCTAGAAAACGATGTAGCTATTAGAATAAGAACTGAAATCCCAACTACGCAAATGTATTCTATTGCTACTTTTTGAAAATATACATATTTAATAGAAAACTTTGCTTATCAATCAATATTTGTTTTTTTTGGGTTAGTTTGTGTCTTTGGTTAAAGATTTTTCGATCACGTTAAGACACCTCCTATAGCTCGTAACTTAACGCACATACCCCATGCACATATTCAGAAATAACCAGTCAGCTGGGGTGCATCAGACGTTTGCGTCTCGCAGACACTATTAATGTTAAATTGATTAAAACAGTATTTGCACCTTAGTTGCATTACTAGTAATGTGCAAGTAGTAACTATCCTTGATGAAAGATTTAAGTGATTCCCCAGATGAGCATTGGCCTTTACTTTCCTATGTTCTTTAGGTCTGACTTTGGCTTATACTGTTTTTCTTCTGACTTTTATTAGAGAATAACGAAGCTCTACTTCAAATATTAAATAATAGTTTTCACTTTCGTTTCTACCTGCGTTTATGTCGTTTATCATGGTAAAAAGCCTATAAATAAATAAATGCTTTGGACATCTGACACACAACATCATCTAGTCCCAAACTAAGCAGAGCTTGTATTAAGGGTACTAGACAACTGATATAAATACATAAACCTACTTTTTTTTTGTAAATACATACACATTATACACACCCAGACTTCGAAACAAATATTTTTGAATCACACAAATTATATTTGGACCCGGGAATCGAACCCGAGACCTCTTAATCGGCAGTCGCATATGCGAACAGTGTAGTGGCACCGCGGCAGTCATGTCATAAGCCTATATCGTTTGTCAGACTCTAGCTCTTCCCAAATTTGTATGCCAAATTTAATTAAAAGTGCTACACAGAGACTGACAAGAGTTACTTTCACATTTATAATATTAATACGTTGTACCTACATACATAACTTTATAACAACCAATAATCATCAACATAGAAAAAAAACGTAATAAAAGAACTGATTTTCGAGTTTGTATCTAAAACACTGTGACTCAAACTCATTACTTTAGAATAAGGAAAATCTATACCAATAATACAAACTTATCTAAGGTTAAAAAATCAAACGAGAATAACTTCCAGCAATTAGCCACGTCGTCTATTTGAAATGTCATTATTGTTCGAATGACATTCAATATTGAGTATCGACCAATCACAGCGCGTTACTAAATACTAGTAATTGTCCCCTCACTAGTCAGATACATCGATACTCAGTATTACTCAGTAACATACAGTCTATGAATACATTAAGGTTATGGCGTTTTCAGTTAACATTAATGACTATTAGTTGTATTAAAATAACAATTGATAATAGTGGATGAAGTCATTGCTACATTAGATTTAAAGATGATGAATTAGTTAGAAGAGGCTATTTATTTAATCATATTAAACTGTCCATTTAGTTATAACAATAAAGTGAAGACTTCTTATAAGTTCATAGACAAGTTAGGATTTTAAACAACAAGTCATAAGAACTATGACTGACATACTTATTAGAACTTTTAAATTTAAATTTTATTAGATTTTCATCTCATCCAATTTTTTTTTTCATTAAATTCATTATGACGACGAATTAAACACTAGAAGACTTTAGAATTGAAGACGTTAATTACTTAATGAATTATTGGCAGAAATAGCTGGTATATCTGCTGGTTACTCATCTCATCAAAAGAAAAGGAAGAAGTTAATTTTATTAACATTTTATTCATGTTTATGTACTTGTCATAGTGTCCCGCGTATCAAATAAAAAAGGCATGGATCAAACAATATCCTTATCTCGAATATTCAGAAACTATTAATCAAACCATTTTTTTGCCTTTGATAAGGAACACACAGCGCTATTTTGGGAGTCGGGGCTGTATATGTAGTGTTTTGTAATTCGCTTTCTGTTTCAAAAAAAATATATTAGTATTATTATTTTAATCCCCTCAACTGCGTTTATGTAGTTAGGACCCTGCAAAAGGAAGGATTCAATTTTTTGTTATGATTGTTAAGTAATAAAGATGTCTAATAACGACACGTTTACAATTATTGAACTAACAATTTCCAACACATTTCTACCTTTTGCGGTAGATTTGCGTTTCGTCTTACTGAGACTTTGTTATGTTCAGGACCGGATTTCCTATTTAATATGTAATTACGTTCAAAATAAACATTGGCGAAATCGTTCTACGTAATTTACATAAAATAAAATTGCGGATAATGTAAAAATAAACTTAACCAATTTCATCTAATAATAAAATCCCCTTTTTATTAGTTAGTTAGCTTTATTATTTTATACCAAATTTAGACATAGTTTTATTCTATGTTTTTAATTTCAGAACAAAGTCTTTGAGTACAGTTTTTTTTTATTTGAACAAAAGAAATAATCAGGTTTTAGAATAACGCTGCTTTCAGCACGAATGAGCCAGCACTACCCGGGTGGTATTACGGGTGGTACTACCCTCGCATAGAAAATCAACCTAAGTTTTACAGCATTCGTGCTCTTGTATTTCGTTGGTGAGTGCGAGACCGGAGGCCAAATGAGGCAGACGTATCTCACTAGGCAGATCTAGTGTGGGTCAATACAGGATTGGGTGCGCTTACAAGGAGTACGGTGACCACCACTCTTGGATTCTAATCATGCTTTCCATCAGACAGAGATCACTTTGGTAGACTCATACAAAGAAGAAAGTAATAAAGAATAGTGCATTTAATCGCAGATAGACACAATGAAGTCAGTGATACTTTAAAAAGTTAAATTTAGATTTAATACACATAAATTTAAATACTCATTCGGAAACATATCTCTATTAATATTCACTACAAACGACATGTAGTAGCTGATAAATAGTGTAGCCCTAGATAATGAAGCCGATAGACATAATCGTACCGATTTATGAACAACAAAACGTTTTAAGGCTAATTGCGACGACAAATCGGCTATTTAACGATAATAGCCGCATCTAAATCTGTAGAAAAAACAACAATATAACGAGTTTGAACACACCTTAATTAGGATCGGAAGTCTCGAATGCTTTTTAATGTTTGACTAATTTGTTTGTTCATGTGTGCGTTAGTATGACGCAACGAGAAAGTATTGCGATAACATCACAACAACTGCCAGAACTGAAGCTTATTAGTATTTTATTTGGTTTTAAAATTAAACTAATTAGAAGAAATATACACTTAGTTATGTACTTAAATTAAATATTTTACAATTTTAGAGTTGCAACATACAATGTGTAAAAAAATATTTCAAGTTGAAGACTATACTAAATTTCAAATAGGAAAACTTGAGTTGTCCGCACTTATCATACAGTCTTACGTTACTTTCATACATACATAACATACACAGTTAAAAGATAATTTAAACAAAAAACTACAATGAGAATCTTAATCAAATAAACCGTACGTTTTTATGCAAAAGCAGTGTTTAAGGCTAACTAGTCTTAAACACTGCTTGTGCATAAAAACTTGGAAGAATTAACTCGCGAATAAATTATAGTAGGCATAAGTGGGTACACTTCAGTAAAAAAAATATTCATATATTTCCTAGTCTCCCTTGGTAAATTATGTTAGCTAAGGTCTACAATACTGCTACAAAATAAACAATTAAACATCTTGTCTATTACACGCCTCAAAATACACACTGCAGAAAAAAGTTTAAAAGCTCATTCGTTTTCCAATTTCAAGTGTATAAAACATTCGTTCCCTGATAAACGTATCGAAGGCCTCCACTAGATAAGACGTCTAGACGAAATAAATATTCGAAACACTCGAAATTCGAATACCAGCCCGATGGCTCACTTGGCTAATCGTTTAGTAAAAAATATAAGTAACTTTTTTAGAACGCACCCATAACCTACTACCACTTTAAAAGGTTTACAGCGAATCTAATAGGATACATGCATTTAGAAACGCTTACTGATTACCAAACCACTAGGTGTGGTTCGGTAATCTGTGGTATGTTGTTTACATTTTTAAAGATTCTACCTACAAATGAGTATTTATTCAATCATTTGCAATAATAATATGTTCAGCCTTCCATGTACGTTTGTTGCCTACCTTAATATACCATGTGCTAATATTATTGACAGTTTAAGAAAGATCTATTCATTTCAACAGATGTCAAAATGCTGGTCGTGATCGATTATTTCGTAATAAAATAGATATTTTTTTTAAAGAGTTATAGGGGTTAGCCAGGCGTTGTTGGTAATCTGAGAATTTTCTGATTCTAATTAATATTATAAAAGCAACCATTAGGGGCTCGTGGCTAAATTGTTAACGTTTTTGGATATTAAACAATATGAATCTGATTATTCTATGGATTGACCACGTTAAGTGTTAAGCCGTCTGTCCTTGGGCAGCCAGTGCCCTCAAATATACCGTTTAATCTTTAAATTTCAGTTCGCCTTCACTGTTGCGGAGATCCGATGCCAGTTGCGAAACTGATTTTCAAGTAAAACTGGTGGAACTAGTAGCTGACCCTGAATAATAATAATAAATAAATATTTCGGACATCTTACACACAACGCCATCTAGTCCCAAACTAAGCAGAGCTTGTTTTATGGGTACTAGAAAACTGATTTAAATACATAAACATACTTTTTTTTCATAAATACAAACATATTATTCATTGAAAACACCCAGATTCCGTAACAAATATTTGCGGACCACACAAACATTTGGTCCGACACGGGAATCGAATAATCTTGTAAATAATAAAGGCTAGGAAGCTGATAAATTTATGAATTGATCAGTAACTCAAGTTACACCAAAATACAGTACTCAAAGCTCAAAATTAATCTAATAGTATAACTTCAATTTTTTTATACTCTTTATTTGCACACAAAATTACAGAGTTACAAGAAAGGAACACAATTGCTTTATAGTAATAATTGACTAGGAATTGGTAGGTGCTATTCCACACGGCACAGATTCATAATATTTGTGTGTGATTATTGATATCGATTGTGGATAGACTTTATGAGTTAGGTTCGGAAAGATTCGTACCCGACCGCAGCTGTTGCAAAATAAAAAATAAGTCTAAGTATGCCAACCCATTCATACATGAATACAATGTACAAGCCTTTAAAATTACTCCATGAACGTACTATCAGAACCAGCAACACAGTAGTGACTAATAAAAGGACGGAACAACAACAATTCGCGACGATGATTTAGGGTCGGGAAAACAACGTAGTTTCTAAAATGGCCGCCGTTTATGAACTTGCATACCTTCAGCTGTTTAATTTCAAACCTTAACAATGAGTTTTTAAGGTAAAAAGCTTCTTGCTAATTTAATTTTGCACGAATAACTGTTAATTCAACGACAACGCCCTAAAGAGGGCGCGATAATCATACCATTAGGAAATGTATAAAAATGTTTATACAGACGGAAGGCAAAGCATTATGAACGTAGTAATTTATGTGTAATAACTAAATTACTTAAAGGTAGAAATGTGTAGGATTTTTCTTTGTTATTACTTTAAAAAAGTTTCTTTTTAATGCGAGAAAATATACATTAATACATTTTAAAATTTATACAGCAGATATTTTGTTTTGAGTTATTAAATTGTTTTTCGTTAGTTTAGACAATCAAAATGTTTACCTACATTTATAACTTAAATACACAGAGTTCTGTAATAAACAAAAGAACTGTACATATTTGCAGTCTTCTGACTTCATTATTACTCCTAAAGTTAATCGAGGAAGAGTTTGTATTTCCCTCTAACAGTAAGGCGGTATTTATTTGTATGTATACTAATCGGTTCGATAACTTACATTGCGCGATACAGAACTAATAATGAATTTTATTTTTTCCTCTATACATAAGTGAATTAAAGCAAATGTTTTTCAAGATAGGCTATAAGTGACCGATCTTTGTATTCCTATTACTGCTTTATAGATTATATTAGTTACTATATTGGAGTAGAACCCATTCAATAACCGTCAATCTTCTAATGAACCTATCAGCACCTATCATGAAGCAGCTTATTCTATAATTTATAATTGGCCACACTATTTAAAAAAAAATCTTTCTATGCGCATGAAAACTAAAGCGATAGAAAAGTTGTACACAGTAATAGACACGGAAATATTTATTTTAAATTCATACGTAATTCACGTAATTTAAATTATTTCAAAACTTATGTTATCACCACACTTTAGGTATAATTGAGGTGACAATACTTATTCTTAATCATTCACCACAATCCTTGAAACAAACCCTTTACGTACTAACCCATATATATCCAGCAGTATACTGTTAATGATGATGAAATCACTTTTCAAGAACAACCAGCTAATTAAGAAGGGCGATACCAAAAGGTACGTATGTGTTCATTGATCAAGATGCTTGCTATTAGAAAATGAATGAGATATGAATGAATTGAGCATATTTACCGAACGCTTCGTCCAGTTAGAGTAAACTTTGTCAAATATTGCATTGAAACGACAAATTCGTCACTCTCTGTGTCAACAATTTGAAGAACATTGTACCAAATGTGGAAAAATCAAATAAGAAAGTGATTATGTTAACAAAAACTTGCGATATAAACATGATATCGTATGTTACTTCTTTAATTATATGCTGGGTAAACATCAACAAATACTGGCAAGAACCCTTTTAAACGTAGATGTAGTTTATAAGTATTGTTTACATGGTTTCTCGAAAGAACATAAATGTTAAAAGACATACCTACTTTAAGGTTCAATTCTTTCTTAAAATACACACTTTTCTATGATCATATTGATCCTGTTTATACTTTTGACAAAAAAAATATTGAGAATTCAAAATCAAAGAATAACCCGAGTTACTCTTTTAACATTTAAGCCCTTGAGCGTCCTTTAATGCTATCTTTATACGAATAAAATCTATACGTGCTTACAAATTAGGTATATTTTAGGTAATAGGAAGCTGACGGCTGCGAGGCAACCGGTTAATTCTTAATGTAGTCGCAATTCTTGACACCCTGAATTATCACACGCCAGTTTTTTTTTCCACAAAAAACTTAGTATTTCTATGGTATGAGCAACTAATTAAAATGTTTGATAAACTACGGGTAACTCCACAGGGCGCAGCTAGTGATTTATAACACGGAAAGTATTACAACCTAACAGCATGCGAACACAACTAATTGTACACCGCATTCATCACGGGTATAAAATGTGCGTTAATCAAAAAACTAGAACAATAAAATATTAAATAAGGAGCGTTTACATCGGAATCGTAGAAAGCAACCGTGACAATCGCAACTGGACCGGACCGCAGAAGAAATACTTGAGTGAACGACAAACGCGCCGCGTCGCCTCTGTGCCGTGCGATTATCGCTGAGCGATTTATTACAAGCTTTTATTTGACTGAAGAAAAAGAAGCCTATTTTTGAAACGTATCAAGAATTGAAAAATATATTTTATTTATGTATAAATAAACAATGTTATTACCTATGTTATACTTATATGACATATTTATATAAACAAATATTATGTTCATGTCAAGCAATCGAGTGTTAGACTGTTAATTATATATATAATAATGATGATGATATAAAAAAAGTAACCACATCCAATTTGCGTTATTTTATAATTATAATACAATTATAACCTGCTCCTGCTTTAAAATATTAACATTAAGTCCATGCATGTTTACCATAAAAATCGAAAATAGATCAATAAAATATAATTGCATATGATACGGGTCACAAAGGAACGTTCTATATTTATCAAACAGGATCATTATGATTTAACCACCTCAAGAAACCCTTTAAATTTTATAGAACCACATTCACAAGTACATTATAACTATTAATTTCACTCGATCGTAATTTAATTCACGAACAGCATTACATTCATCAATTACTACCTAGTCTACAATGTAAAGATTTGAATATCTCAGCTCACGACACAAAGGAAGGATACGTTAAAACCTAATAAATACCAATAATAAACCACAATTCCTACGAAATATATCGCTACATCGACATTAACACTTCAACTTTGTTGCTTTGTTAGTCAACTTTACTTGTCGCTTATTGTTTGGAGTCAGTATTGTGACGCGAAATGTAAGATGGAGTAATTGCTTTAACATTTAGGGTCTAGTTACAGAAACTCCGTGGTTCTTCACCATGTACTTGGACCCGGAATTGACAAAACGTTTGTGAGTATTTTATGTGTACACATTTACCGTGCTCGTGATATTAATAAAGTACTTTAAAGAATAATTTTTAGTTTTGCTTGCCATGATAAAAAGAATTCAATCTCTTTCAAACAAGGACAGGTCCAAATGATACTAAGAAAGCCGCCTAAACGAAACGTCAAAATATGTTTATTTTTCTTTTTGTTTTGACTTCGCCAAGCAATGATAATAATGTTTCTTAGTTATTGAGGTGTCAATGCTAACCATAGATATTATCAAATGTACTCTGTATCAAACTTTTATAACAAAATGCGCATAGGTATCAATTTTTCCTTAGAGTGTTTCATGTTGAGGTGTTGCACGCAAACGATTTGAAATAAAAGTAGTCGCGTCGTTAATATACTGTGAGGCCACGTGTTAAGGAAACGTGTTACTATACACGGTATATTACAATGCCATTAATAAAAACCTTTATTATGTAAAACTATGAACATCAATAATCTTTCATAGTTCACTGCTGAACATAGATCTCTCCTTAGAACTCAAAACTGTCGGGTTTGAATATAACTTTTATATTCATTAATTGCTAAAACAGTTGAACAGCATAGATAAACTCGTATTAATGAAGAAATGAAAATGAGTGATTCATTTAATTTTACATGCCTAATTACTTTCTATTTAACACTCTGTTCCAGATAACATTTCTAATATTTTTTTTTTTCTTTTCCATGATTTTAATTCTTCTGTATTGAGGAACTAACCTTCATCAATATTCAGATTAATCAGATTTGTAATAAATGACAGATAATCATTCATGAAAATGATAAGTGAAGTATCGAGAAATCGAGAGCCTTTGGACATGAAAATAGTCGATTACATAATTGAATCCGTAACTTTTAATAAAAGGAGGAAATTATTTTATAGAAACATCCAAAAACAAATGGGGAAAACTTAAAGAAATATTTATGGACTAAGAGTAGAAGTCTAAGTAGAAGGCGCGTCTTTATGTATAATAACGCGCAAACTGTACGTTTGAGTATAATAAAGACGTGATGCAGGTGGGCAGATAATTTTATACCTTTCTTCCCTTTGATAGAACACTTAACAGCTTGTTAAGTAAGGTCGTGATGTGAAAATAATACAACAATACACGCGGTAATGTGAGCAATTGCCCTTGTTAAAATTCTTTAACACCCTGTATAAAAGAAATGCAATGCTCACAATGGAAAGTTATTTGGAAGAGAAAATGTTAATAGCTCTTAAAAGTTTATAATATTATTTTTAAACTCAACACCACTCTCGGCTTACGACAACAATAAAAGGCATTTCAAAATCTTTAATATTGAATAGGTAATGAGGGGTTTTAATAAAACTAACGGTGTTTTACTCGTACTTATTCGATGTCTTTCCGTGAAACTATCAATCGTAAGTACTCCAGCCGTATTGTTTGAGGTCAGTAATATATGTACATATAACTTCTAGTTGAAGATAAAGTTCTTAGTTTATTCTTTAAGAAACTAACCTACCTTGTGTGGTAGCAGATTCACACTGATTTCAGCACGAATGAGCTAGGCTCAACCCAGGTGGTACTACCCTCACGTAGAAAGCCATATTAAAATGACAGCATTTGTGATGTGGTGTTTTTTCTTATTGTTATAATGGAATAGGCGTTTGTCTTCCATCTCACCCGATGGAAAGTGTAGATGAAGACGAAGATGGTACACGCCCATCGTAAAGGAACCTGTTTACTCTACTCTTGAAGGCTCCAGAGTTCAATCTATCAGGAAAAATAGAAACAGGCAGGTCGTGTGAACCTGAAGGCCTAATGATTCAGAAGCATCTCACTAGGCCGCCATAGTGTGGGTCACCATGATGTTGACTATTAGAGTCACTAAATACAATAATCAAATATAATCCAAATAAAATAAATATAAGGTTACTAAATATGTATGTACTAAATTTAAAAGTTAATTCACTAATCCTCAATTCAGTCATTTTAAATGAGAGTGTAAATAAAATAAGAAGAGATGTGTAAAACTTCAGAAATAATGTAAATAAATGCATGTATAATATTTTGAGTATGCATTTATTTCGTTTACTGAAATTTCGAAACAAAGACTTCCTTAATTATGACATTACGCTCTCGGTCTAACACAAATTGTGAATAATATAAAGCTTTAGTTACGAGTAGTGACACTGAGAAAACATGTTTAAACCGTATTCAATTATAAATTAAACTGTAGGCATGGAATATACTCTTGAAATAACATATTTTAGCATTTAGAAATAGATTTTTCTCATAAATAACAATAACCTTACAAATATTGACAATCTGTTACTAACCCTCACTTCTGATTATTATTCATGTAAGGCTGGCATGACCCTTCACTTGTTATGACAACCCTTTGCAAATCAATGAAATATGTAACAAAGGGAACGGGTTAGACCGGCCATTATATAGCGATTGAGAGACCATTTTATTGGACACACAGACACGTAATGTGTTGCCAGACTGAATAATTTATTGGGTAGGGAGGGTTGGAGCGATTTGCTTGGATTGTACTGGCAATAGGGTTACGTGTGGTAATTTATAATGCAACACCACGATTTAGATATTATTTAAATCGTTTAATGATTTTAACCAAAGCACGTCGCGTAAATTTTTAATTAAAAAAAAACGGCCAAGTGCGAGTCGGACTCGCCCATGAAGGGTTCCGTATCAGCAAGTAACATCATCGATGTTTTTATACTGGTGTATTGATTTGATGAAAGGTAAATTGATTTGAAATTGAAATTGATTTATGACATATTAAAAAAAAACTACTCACTAGATCTCGTTCAAAACAATTTTCGTTGGTAGTTTGCATAGTAATGTACAACATATATTTTTTTTAGATTTATCACTCTCTTATTTTAGAAGTTAGAGGGGCCCCCCCTCTAACTTCTAAAATAAGAGAGTGACACACATTTTTCCATTTTGGATGTGTCTCTCGCGCAAACTATTCAGTTTAGAAAAAAATGATATTAGAAACCTCAACATCATTTTTGAACACGAATCCACATACCCCACACGTATAGGTTTGATGAAAAAAAAATTTTTGAGTTTCAGTTCCAAGTATAGCGACCCCAAAAATTTATTGTTTTTTTTCTATTTATATGTAAAAATCTTAATGCGGTTTACAGAATACATCGATTGACCAAATTTCAACAGTATAGCTCTTGTAGTTTCGGAAATAATTGGCTGTGACATACGGACGGACAGACAGACAGACAGACTTGACGAATCTATAAGGGTTCCGTTTTTTGCCATTTGGCTACGGAACCCTAAAAACACCCCAACGAAAGATTTTGAAGATTTTGAACAGCCTATGACGCCCTGCTACGGGAGGACCCGGATGATGTTATTTTAGGTCCTCCCCGAATCGGCGCCAGGCCAATTATCAGGGCCAATCCCGGGGAAAACCATTCACCGCTCCGTCCCGGCGCGGCAGCTTGAACATGAATTTATTCTAGCCTATTGTTCTTAAAATCTATATCTACAAGCAAAACCATCTTACCTGACGGACCTGCTTATACTGTTCTTCGAAACTCCATCCAGCTGCAGACCCCTCTGAAGAAGATGATGAAGCTGAACCGGCAGGCTGAGCTGGTGGAGGTGGCGCGGGTGCCAGAAAGGCTGGAGGCGTGTAAGGAAAGCCTCTTGTAGAACCTGTGCCTGCCAATGCGAAGACACTGTCTGTCGTTGATAAAGGTGTACCTTGGGCCAATGACGCCAGTGACGAGAGGTGGGGGTGCAATGAAGATTTCAAAGCTTCGAAGTCATCGCGCACCTGTTTAAGAGACAATTATGTTATTAGATTTTTCTACATACTTTTGTATATCTGTTAAATGAAATCTTATTATTAGTTATTTTGAACATAGGCCTACAATAATATTGACGTAGGTATATGGAATTCATTAATAAAATCACTATGTTCTCTTAACAATCTCTATTTTAATATATGTAAATAATTCTTTCATAGCATCATAATCATGTACATCTGTGGACGTCAATAGCTCATATTAGTCAAATTCCCATAACATTAATACATCAACGAATTGTTCATAAGTTTCAAAAGATTTAGATAATCCCGAATCTCATTCGCAAGCTTATAAATAACTAGCTGAGTCCCGTGGTTGTTGTTGTAAGCCGCGAGTAATGCCGCGGAACAAAGCTTGTCTATAAAAAATAACTTAAGTTACTTGTTGGGTCATCAGCTTTCTACCAGTGAAAGTCCCATCCAAATCAGTCCAGCCGTTCCAGAGATTAGCCGAAACAAACAGACAGACTGACACACAGACAAAAAAATACATAAAAATACTTTCTAATGCATTTAGTAAAAAACTGTAAATTTGATATTACATGCAGATACTCCAATTTTATTTTTTTGTATAGATTATATATAAAATTTAAAGTGGAAATTGGTAGCATTAATTCAAGGAGCATTATTTAAACGAATTGAAATATGTGTTGTGTGTTCTTGATGATTTTTTTATTCGCCTAAAGATCACTTACTTTTAGTTCCCTCTCAAGAGGTCTTGGTGAGTTCCTCTGATGCGAATGTGTTCCAGAAATATTGTTTATTTGTGGGTGAGAAGGTGTAGTATGGTGATTCATACTAGTAATTGGTTGATGTGACGGTATAGTTTGATGGGGTTGATGAATCTGCAGAGTTTGATGCGATTGCATAGTCTGATGTGTTTGCATTGGTTGATGGGTCTGATGTTGTTGATGGGGTTGATGCGTTGCAGGAGCGTCCCGCCCTACACCCTCGTCGGAACTCTCACAGGACTGATCCCCAGAAGATTCGCCTTCGGATCGTGCAGACTGTAACAAAGAAAATAGTCCTTTAATAATCGCACATGGTTTTGTCTTCACAAACATAAAATGCTCATATTTTAAAGACTAAAATTTTACTCCTAGAAGTAGTTTTAATAGAACATTGATAATACAATAATTAGCGAAATGAATGTTGGAAAGTACATAAATAGGTAGAAACGAGAGCCTTTGTAAAAGCATGTGAAGAGACTCATACATACATAATTAATTTGTCATATTGTTTAACATTTTGAGTATACCTACTAGGTAGTAATATAATTATAAGTAGGGACATATTTTTGTTTTTATAGCCAAAGACAAATCCTCCTGCCGCAGCACAAATAAATAAGGTACAGCTAGAGAATTTTGTCTTTGTTAAAAATAACCAATAGACATTAAAAAATCCTTACTAATATTATAAATTCGAGAGTAACTCTGCCTGTCTGTCCGACTATCACGGCAAAATTACTGAACCGGTTTAAATCAAATTGTACACAAATAGTCTAGAGCCTGAGAAAGGACATGGGCAAATTTTTTTCACGATAAAAGACATAGACGCGGGCGACATAGGCGGGAAAGCTAGTAATATATCAAACAGTTTCACTGTAAATTCAACTCAATAACATAACGTTATTATAAATTACAGCTTCGCTTCATACATGAATTATTTCGAAGTTATAACTGAGTGGCAGGTGGATGAGAACTGGTCAGCACAACCAATAATTATTTATAAATGTCGTGAGGCGTCAAATATACACTTGAACGTGAAAAATAATACGATGGATATAATATTAAATATATTATTACTAGACAGTAAGTGCAACTTAATAGACATTTAGTAGCTCTTCAAGGTATTCAGAAACACCTACTTACAACCACTAGCATTACTAACATATGCCTAGTAGATATACTGGTTTTTTTTTTATGTTTGAACCTGCCAAAATGACAGGACATCTACAAGTAGTGGTCTGCAAATACATTGCGAATGCAGACAATGAAGCATGGTGACTCACAATATGGTTGCAAGGTGACATACAATATGGTGGCCTAGTGAGAAACTTCTTCATTTAGTCACACGCATTTATCAAGTTAGTCTTCTGTGAGATAGCAGTACCGCCCCGGTCGAGCAGGCCCGAACGTACATAAGCTTTTTTCGTTCCTGAAAATATCATCTTAATTGATGTATTATATCAAAGTAAACTACTAGGATTTATATGCAACACGCTTTTGTTAGAATACCCATTAATGCTACCTTCATCGAAGTGATATCCGTCAATCACCTTGTGGGTGAATCATTGTACTTTGCGCTTTTCCCGTACTACTTACTTATAGATCAAACTGCCTCTTCAGCCATATCCAGTTATGAGCCATTTCTTCTAGGATTTGAACTTGCTCATAAAAAATCTAAGTCAGTAATCTTCCTTATTCTGCTTATCACATTTCTGCTTCGATCACGCAATAAAAACTCATAGAATCTGCTACCCTAGCCAAGTTGCAGACTTTTTTCGTTTTCTATTCTATTTCTTTATTCTCTTGTTTCATGCCTAATATATTGTTTTGATCACGTGACTGAGTGACATTAGCCAATGAAAAAACAAGAGAATAAAATAGAAAACAAAAAAAAACATTTGCATCTTGGATAGAAGGGTTGATCTCATATTGACTATATGAAATACGCATACAAAGAGATTACGTTACTAGTTCTAACATTGTATTGTCTATAATTAATGCAAACTATGATGTATTAACCTTCGAATCACATATAATCTGCAATTGTTTACTTGCAGCTATATGCATTTAATAAACAGAATTTATATTATTTCCGCTCTTCGATTGCCGGAGGAGTGAATTTGTACAATTATTGTTTATATTCATAACAATATTGGAGAACAACATATGGTAACCACAATGCCTAGGGCTTATAACATTTGCTGAAACTTTTATTAGCCTCATAAACAATTATAAGGGTTAATAAAACGTAAGTCATGTCTTTTCATAGGAAATGGGTGTATATCAGAAAGACGGAGTCTTGTAGGCATGGCAAAAACTTTTACCTTAAGGTTTAATATATTGAAAATGTGAGAGCTCTAAACATTGACGAATATTTGAGTTCGTGGAACGTTTAACCAAATCTAGGCTTCAGCATCCCTCTGTTCGGAATTCAATTATTAGACCATCATTTCAAGCCAATTTATTCTACATTTAAATGTAGAATAAATTGGCTTGGATTAATCCCCCCATCAACACTTTTGGCGGCTACTAAACTTAACAATGAATCCATTGCTGGGTAACACACATTGCAGATATTAGATTAGACAAAGATCAAAATTATTAACAATTATTTAACGTTCTGCAACTAAAAGATCGAATACATTTTTACATAGTTTTATATACTTTACACCGCCATGGTGTGGTCACCGTGCTGCATTGTTCACATTAACAATGAGGACGGTAACAACTACTCCTGGATTATGCTCATACTTTCCATCAAGCTGATTATTGTTATTCTGATAGCAAAATACGTACGTTCTTGTACTAAATGAATAAATATTTCATTTAATAAGTAAAGTATTTACTGAATCAGATTGGTAGTCCAAGTGTTTTAAACAAAAATAAACCATTCAGCCTTTTCGTATTCTGAGATTTGATACTCAATGAAATTCGCCAAGCTTTAATACCGGAATGCATCGTTTCATTGCAAGTCACAACTCTGTGCAACTGTAAATGTACATATGTACCGACTAAGTAAAACCAGTCTCAATATTGATGCTGTTAAAGTTCCATAGGAATCAATATAATGCAAGTGTAGTGGCAGGCAATCAAAACGTTGTTCGAAATGAGCGCGTTTTGCGCCGCCGCAGCCCGCGGCCCACAATTACGACATTAAAATTATTATTTTATTTCCATTTTTATTTATTATTCGCATTATTATATTGTGTGGAGTTATTATCGGTGAAATGTTTCGTTCGGATAAACGTTCGCGTCGGAACGACACGCAAGCCCTCCCCAGCGACTTACCTCAGGGTTCCGTGTGTTATTTTAATTAATGTACTTCAATTTATTGTTTTCAACCAATTCTTACTAAAACAAAACATTGCTGGTGCTCAGAGATATGTACAGTGTGTACACATCATATCTAGTTATTGAAGAATTTGTTTTTAGAAATTGTTAGCATTTCTCTGGAAAAGTTGTAGCCTATTCTAATTTCCATTGTTTTGTGACGTTTTTCGAGTAGTTGCGATATTTGATAGTTCAGTGGAATGTAAATCGATATGTTAAATTTCTTAACGACGATTCAGTGATACTTTAGCTAAAAGAGGAGGATACACTTTTATCATTAATCTAAGTGCTTTAATAAGCACATTCATTTTCTATATATTATTATATTCTATATATATCTAGAATGAGTACTATGTCTAATTTAAATCAAAAAAGTATATTACGGGTTACATTGATCTACTACGAGCGACAGAACCCTTTAATAACATCAATCGTTCCTGTATCCACACCCTGTCATTTCATTCGACTTTTCTTTCTCATGGTTCCAGACTGCTACTGGATTCTTTATACCTTTTTATTACTTTTTAAGGTGACCGCAATTTTATTTAAACGTTATATCAATAAAATAAGCCACTTAAGGCGTTCTTAAGTTCATTTACCTTCAAAGCGGCAGATTCACCAAATTTAGCAAATAAAATAAACATACTCAATGTTGATATGTAATTATCGTGTGACGAACTGAGAAAATCAACACTTGCACGTTGCGATAAGTAGGATAGCGTTAGCAAAGACCTCGCTAATGTCAGTGCAAACAGAATCAGAACGACTAAAGCGCTTTGTTGATCTCTCTCGTGATTTTATAATAACATATTAACTGTAACTTATTTAGTAGGCCGATGATAAAGTACCTTCTATAGTAAATACGAACGACCCGAATTTCACAACAAGTTAGCACCTCATGTAGGACCGTGAGTACATTGCTATCAAATTAGTCAACGATAAAAGTTACTCAAAACATGAAATATTGCACCCAATTTGAAGCTTCATATGCAAACAGACACTTACCATGATACACTTTAAATCGTGACCTTAACAAAGAAATAGAAAGTGAAAGAATTCATCCGATGGAACCATTAACCTACCCGGTTGCTTATTATTTAGTCAAACAGGAATGGACCCGATGCCGTTCTCAGAAGTATCCCTGAAGTAATACCGAGATACAAGCAGAAGAGGACACACCGTTGATTAGCACCTTTTTCTGCATCAATAATTGTAAAAGTTATCTTATACCCTGCAGCATTAAGCTCAATTCTAAATAGACCAATATTTACGGCTACCGATATCAATGAAGATAAAGCCTCGAAATCGGCTTTGTAGAATCTCTACTCTATGCAGTTGACAAAGAAACTATAGATTTTCCTGTCAACTATGGTAAAGCAAGTACAGATGAAATTAAACTCTATGCTGCAGTAAAACTAGTGATTATTGTATAAAATGAAAAACTTTCAGTTACTTTATACAATGTAATATTTGTAATAGAAATCATAATCGTGTCTATGCGAGTAAATTTTATGAGGCGAAATCAAATAGAAACGTGTAATGAAAGATGTCGTGTGCGCTCAACATGTTTGGTCGGTATGTAAGACAAATACGTGTGGTAATAAAATATTGAACATTTAGTTGTCGAAGGGGAGATATCGCAGAGGTGCGAGGTGAAAATATTGATGACAGTGTGAATTGATCGAACACACGTCAACCTGATCGATAAACACATAATAATCCTAACAGCTAATATAAGATGAGTTAATATGTAAATTGGTATTTTATTATGTATAAGAAATAATACAAATCTCATTACTGGCAAATAGAACTATACTCTGGAAAAACAACTCACGGTTTGGTCAAATGATTTTTATTTTGAATATTTTATTTTAAATATTGTTAGTATATTAGGAGTACAGCAATCAAATCTAAAGTACAAAGGATATATGTGAAATCCTGATGTGGCGGCAAGTGCGTTCAACGTGAAGGCAATGTTCGCCTACCCACACTCCCAGGAATATTTATTAGCAAGAGCAGTCACGACGAGCTTTGTCCACACATTAGCAGTGTTAGCACCCGGGATGGCTACCTGCATGTTTACCTAGGCATACTCCCTTCATGTATTTGCCTAGATATCTCTCACACTGTGCACAGTTCATTGCGACATCCCTTTAGAACCAGTATTGTTGATAACGAAGGGAAATCTGGCTATGTCGCAAATGAGTAATTCATGAAATGTTTTATACAAATAAGGCGAATGCTTTTCTTATTGTATTTGACGTAGGCAAAGTGTAAGGCTAGAAATTCTTGAGTTTGTAACGAATTGTATATATACAAACATGTAAAGATTATTGAGGTAAAATCAAACAAAGATGGTGTAAAGAATGCGTATGTAACGACCTTATGTATAGGAACTGTGGCTTGTCACAATGTTGCCGCATTAACTGCAGCACTCGCATTAACATTAGCAGACATAAAATAACCGCCAATAAGCCCAAGCACGCATCAAACGTCGACAAAGCAACAGGTTCTTGGCTCAACAAACACACTGTGTTTACATTACGATCCTGGGGCTTCATTTAATAATTCTCGGGAACTAAAAGCCTTTGAACATTTCATCAGATGACCCTCGGTGTTTGCACACACTCCTGGCTCGAGATGCTAATGTGGACACAAGGACCTGTATCGCCGATCGGCCTCTGATGCTTTTATTGTTAGTCCATCCAATAACTTGGGCTTCTTCTATTTCATTTCGATGTCCGATATACTTCGATATCTTGGACAAACATTTAGAAAAAATCTTTACTTTTTCTGTTAAGATTTATTTACATTCAATTTCAAACATTGTGTGGATTGCACAATCTTGATTTTGCCAATACAAACAACAAACAAATTAATCAAATGGACAGGTATTATAAAATAGTCTGTAGATGAAAAGTTGTCAGTCTAACTACAGTACATGTATTTATTGGGTAACAACAAATTATTATATAAGAACTTCGTATTAGGCGCAGGCGTCGCCGTCATACAACAAATGCGTGCAGTAGTATCAGGAAGCTGCGGGTGACACACGAAACGAGACAAGTGTTTGAGCAAAACAAAAGGTGATAAGGAGAGGTAAATAACCCAGGCCATTGACGGCGTGACGGCAGTGCAGTATGCGGCGCGAGGTCGCGCCATCTCGCCGCGTACGCGCCCGCTGCCCGCACAACCACCCGTACACCGCCCGCCGGCGATATACTCTCGTTCAACAGCTGTTTAACGCTTCAAATACCACGCTGAAATATTTTCAGCATATACTATTTAGCGACCGACGGCTGCCGAGTTGAATGGAGCCGTTGCGAACTTGTCCAGCGATTCAGAATACAAATTATGTATATTTTAGAATAAAATAGATATGTACCTACCTACGACCAATGTAACTTTTGTTTATAGTGGCAGATAGTAAACACTCTTTTTACAGGTCTCTAATGGATCATTACAACTGTGCCGAGACGGTATTGAATTCTAAATCATTTGGCCTCTTAATTTTATTCAAAATACCGCAACAGCGGTAAGTAGAAAGAGATCGCCTCGGTTATTGTGATGATAATTATTTTTAGAAAACAAAAACTAGAAAGCTGTTGGACGAAGATGCCTATCTGTTAATTATTGTCACCAAAATGGCGGCCGTTATTGTAAATACCTCAAAATGGCGCGGTGACAAATCGCTGGGTTTCGTGTACGTACGTTACGTTTGATTGACGCGTGCCAGATTCCGCAGTAATATACCTTTATATATTTATTTGTGCGTAGAAAGCTCAAATAAAAACGAGTTTTTTAATACTGCAAATGAAATAATGAATGATGTTTACGAAGAGCTGTTCTGGAACATAAGATAGACTGATAGTCGATCTTATGTTCTGGAACATAAGATCGACTGATAGTCGATCTAAAAGCACGATATCCAGTGCAGTGAACTATAAAGATATTTGTGATTGGAAAATATCGTAATCGTTGAGACAATTTCGAAGCGTAGTTATAGGTTGGAGGTCAAATATTGACAGTTCTCACGAGCCATACGGACGCGCCGTTGTAGTGAAGGCTTGCCGGGCCATTCCTTCCGCTTTTCACACTTATAGGTAATAATCGATCGCTTTTATTGCGTGTCATGTGTAGGCGCGCCGGCCGCGGCCGTCGGGTGACACTTCGGGGAAACACAATGTCGTTTGCCGACGAATCGAAGGCAAGAGGGATGTTAAGTGGAGCGGTAAACTGGAGCGGTGTTTTTTCGTGATTTCGAGGGAAGACGAACAGGGAAATTCTGTCATTGAGTTAGCCGTTGCCAATTTTCTGACGCACAAATAAACGTGTGAAATGTGAATTTGTCAGGTAAACTTTGATACTCACCTTTATTTACATTATTAACTTATTCCGCAAGGAGGCAAACAGACATTATCGTGTCTTTGTGATCGAGTAGTGTTTGGTTTGACTCATTACTTTTAAAGGGAAGAGTCGTTGATGTGCGGATGACCCAGGGTCGCGTTCCTCCAGCGCTGATGAGGAAAATTGACTAACGACTATTATTATTCAGATGGCTTGTAATGACAAGTTAAAGAGACAATGAAGATATCTTTCTTACTTGTCAATATAGTATGATTATGGCCGTTTTCACTAACTTTCCCTTTTAAGGGACCTCTTAGAAAGAGTTACGTTACTGATATTCTCTTTTTTAACGAGCTTTAGGGGCCACCGAATTGTATAGATTTCTTTTGAAATTTAGGTCTACTACGTTAGGGGAATTCTAATAAGTATACTCGTAGTTGGTGAAGACGGGCAGTGTCCTGAACGCAGCACTAAGCTTAAAGCTATAAGATCATTTTTGCTCTTAGCCCCTCATAAATGAAATAAAATTTTGAAATGACAGACTTAGAACTATAGTATGATAATCAGCTGTCAAGTCAGTTACATAAGCAAAGGTACGATCTGTGAAAGATCAAATATGTAATACAATAAGCGATGACGTCATGCCTAACCAAAACTAAATCATTAACCTCTACAATTTGCTTTAATAATTTAATAATATTGAAAAGTTTGAAAGCAATAATGAATATAAATTTCCAAAGTCTTATGTCGCACTGATCAATAAAGCTTAATAAATACCTGCATAAATATATCGTACATCTGACATAACGTCATCGAGTTCCAAACTAAGCAGAGTTTAAACTAGACAACTGATATAAATACATATTATACTTTTTACTAATATTATACATAGAAAACACCCAGAGTTCGATTCAAATATTTACAAATCATACTTGACAAACATTTGGTCCGACCCGGGAATCAAACTGAGACCTCAGGCACAGCAGTCGCATACGTAACCGCTGCGCCAATGGTGACTGCTGAACTATTCATTCTGGTCGTACGAAACCTTCTCTTTACAGTTTCTGCATATATTTGACATGTTTTTCAAATAGGTATTTTACACAAATAAGTACTTCTCTTATTACTTTCACACGTTTCATCATCATATAATTATACATATAAACTCGAAACTTATCCAAAGGTGTAAGGACCACTATATAATGATCAAGTGCCTGATTAACTCACCAGAGAATATCTATTGACTAAACTTGATCAATGGTGGCGCCAAACGGATATGCTGTTCTCGGTATTTGAATAAAAGATGGCCGACTTGTGTCACTTCCTTTGTGGAAAATGTCAGACTTTCCTTTTATAGGCAGCCTGCGTCAGCGTATGACGTGTTATTCAACGGCTATGAGAAACTTAAGGTATCTACTTAAGTAAATAATGTTGTAGTGTCTGGTTGTAATCTCAAATGAACAGTTTTACTAAATGCAAATCAAAGTATATACGGTACTTCCATCAAAAAAGTATTTCCGTCTGACCGTCTATCCGTATGTCTGTTTGTTCCGGCTAATCTTTGGAACTGTCATACATACATACAGCCTAAAAAATAAAACTGACCAGATTTGTTAAAGCCATACTTATTTTTTTAAATTTATTTAAGGAAGAAGCAGATCCTAAATTAGCCGAGGATCTTACTAAGGGACGTGCAATTGGAGAGGCCTATGTCCAGCAGTGAACTGCGATAGTCTGATCATGATGATGATGAAGAAGAAAAAAGAAGTAGCTTGCAATTTTCTCGTGGGGCTTGGCTCTACAGCAAAGTCGTCAATTAAAATTAGACTGATGATGTCAAATTAGATTCATTATTTTCAGTGTCAATATGGTTAAAAACATTATTATTTTACAAGTATATGTAATTATGTTTGTTCGGATGGAATCTTGCAATTCAATTTTAAAGCAGATCTTCAACTGATTATGCTGAAATTTTGAACACAAATGTACCTATATCGCGTGTTAATGCAGTATTATGATGACAGATATGAATAGACATACGCGACGGAGGACTTTATTTTATAATATGTAGTAGATTTGTATAATGACATAAGTTGATTTCAAAAGTTTCCAATAAATATATTGTGTTATTTTTAGTGTATTTCAAGAATAGTTTGTTTTTAACAAGTTTTTAGTTTCCATATATTTACTCTATGGATACAAAGTGACATCGTGCAAAATTTTATAGGTATATGACGAACACATCAATACTTTCATAAGTGTTACTATATATTTAAAAAGTAATACAATAATAACATCCATTGCCGACTACACTTCAGTGATCGTGCAAATGTAATCTTTAGCAACATTGTGTAATGTTAGATTTCAATAAACATTAATAATAATAAGCGTGTAGTCAATAACAAAATTTAATTATTGAGTTTGTTTCATAATTATCTACATATAATAGCGAAGTGACGTAATTGTGTTAGCAACTATATGTGCAAAATGATGTGAAATGTTTACAGTTTGGGTTTTTTCAAATTGACTACTTTACGTAGAATAATTGGTATAGGGTTTTTCGTTGTTTTTTTCTGCATTCCCTTGTTTCATCGACCAATGTCAATCAGTCACGTGATCAAAACAAAATATTAACCAATGAAACAAGAGAATAGAAAACGAAAACCGTTTGCAACTTGGTTAGGGGGGCTGGTTAAATAAATAACGACTATTAAATTCATCTTAAATTCATGGTTATGATGAAATTGTGATTTCTAATCATTCTGTGGTGAGATGACTAAAGAGTTAAATAAGAATACGAAGTGTCACCACCCCTGTTCATTCCATTGGTGTCGTACCTAAGCTGCGGCTAAGGGTAAACTTCGCAGGACAACATAACTGCAGAGAGAAGGTAAACTTTAAAGAAAGCCTGTAGGAACTTGTCTGGCCGGCCGCCGGCGTGATATAATTGGCCAAAACCTCCTCTCTAAGGAGAGGCCTATGTCCAGCAGTGGACTGTTAAAGGCTGTTGATAATGAATTTAAATTATAGTTCAGTTCTTTCATTTTGGCAAGTTTATAGGTTGAACCGTCTCTACGCAACAAGCTGCATTTTTCATTATCATTCATAACGTAAGCTTAATAATGAAAAACTTTATTCTTTATACATAGAAATATGACGATATAAAAAGATTATTACTATTATTATATGACGATATAACATGATTATCGACACTATTCTCTTATACCAGTCTTTACTATTAACTTCACCAGAGTCGCAGACTTTTTTTTGATGAAATTTCATTTTTACATGAATCAAAACTGTTTATGGTTTTATGACATCTCCTTCACTTTATTGAGATATAAGTATCAGTAGATCACCTCACCCGAAGGTGTCATTTTCACGTTACACTTAAACTTTACTTAATGATATTAGATATTAAAATTTCCATTGTCTATTTACATAGTTGTCTGATAATGCAAGATAACATTCATACAATAGGTTTCTGACACTAAAAGGTATCGTTAAACTATGGTTAAACCGTGCCCTAACCGCCGTTTAATTACCCAGGGCTTGTGGTGATCGTAAACGTTCAGGAAACTAATGCAGTGACCGCAGGTAGGTCACTTGTCTAGTGAAACGGATGCTTTACATTGTAGCCTATGTACCTGATATGAGTACCATTTATGTACCGTTCTAGAATCCATGTGTTGCAAATCACATTTTGTTTAAAACGTTCGACCACCAGGAACATGATCGAGATACTGGCCACGGCTGACACAAGACCAATGGACGATGAAGCAAGCATCTGATAGTAGACAACACATGTGCGTAAGAGCTCAAGTTATATTTTAAGGACCTATAGCCCTTTTAAGTCCTTCTAAGGCATTTTTTTTAATATTTAAGCCTACTAAAGTGGCTACTCTGCCTGATGGATAGCATGAGTAGAATCCAGGAGTAAAGATCACCATGCTCGTTGTGAGGGTAGGCAATGTAGCATGGTGATCCATACCATGGCGGCCTGGTTAGATATTCTGCATCATTTTCTCGGCCTTCGATGACCGGGAGAATAATGCAGAGTGATTGGGCCTTCGGTCTCACACTCACCAACGAAATACGACAGCAATAATGCTGTCATTATTGGGATGGTCTTCTGTGTGAGGGTAGTACTGGCCCGGTCGAGCCGGCCCATCGTGCTGAATTCAGCATGGCTCAAATAACTAAATGTTCTTGTGTTAAACCATATTTCGTTTTATAACACAAATGTTTTGCTGAATGCTGGACCGCTGTATTTCTCATTTATCAAAGATTGAATTAATGTAGTCCGGTACTGTATTTATCGACATGTTGACATCACTTATTTATCAAGTTCATAGCAACCGACTATTCCAAATGATAATATAATCTAATAGTTTTCATCGCCTATAGCAGTCCACCGCTGGACATAGGCCTCTCCCATTGCGCACCACTCTGATCGATTTTAGGCTTCTCGCATCCAGCTCCTGCCAGCTATCCTTCGCAGGTCGTCACTCCACCACAGGCGAGGCGGGCGTCCTACACTACGTTTACCGCTACGCGGTCTCCACTCCAGAACTCTTCTACCCGAGACGGTCATCAGTTCTGCGGCTAATATGGCCAGTCCACTGCCAGTTAGTTTTAATATAGGTAAATTAACCTAGGTTTTGTATTGAATAAACTAAATTTAGAGTTTTTTTTTAGTTTTTTATTTTGAATTATTATAATAAATATCTTATCAGTCAAAAAAGTAATTCTATTCACACAACACTTACATTACATAAATTAACTTTAACTCATTTATTACTTGTCTCAGTTTAAAGTTATTTACTACATAAAAATATATCACAAAAAAGTATTGAAATATAGATATAATTTTAACCAATTGACCTAAAGTACCTTTTTTACCTTTTGCGATATTCATAAATTTTCACCAAAAATATGCCCTAAGTAACTTCAGTAAAGAGTCATAAAACAATAAAGATACATGAAACATGACATAATAACATTGGTTCCCCCTTAAACAATTACCATCTTACTTAGGTATATCGATAACGAATCTCAAATTCATGGTCAGAAAATTATTGGTCGGTCATACATTTTCACCAAAAATATGTCCTAACTTGATTCAGTTAAGAGTCATAAAACAATATGACATAATGACATTGGTCCGCCCTTAAACAATTGCCTTCTCAGTTATTCCTATATCGATAACGAATCAACCTTTTCAAATTCATCATCATAAAAACTACCAATATCGAATCCATTATTTTTATTTCGAAGGTCCATCAAAACAAACATACATTTTTAAAATCAATAACTAGAACCCTTCCCGATCAAATAAACCTTGTCGATTTAAAAAAAGCAAATCGACAAAAAACCTCGGCGTCACAAGAATCATAACAGGACACCAACGATCTGTCAACCGTCATTGTATTCTTTATTCCTATCGAAAAAAATTATAATGCAAATGCATTTTAATAAAATTATTATATCAATTTGTATCTTATATAATTTTTTATGTGTTGGTAATCTGTAATTTTTTGCCAATATTCCAAAAGCAACGTCACAATATGAGGTGACAATGTAAATTACAAGCCACAGATTCAAACTGTCACTTCCTAATAACCGCCGCACCCTGCTGCGCTTGCGCGCCCTATTTACAAACAATACACAACCGACCACTCACATTTGCCTGATTAATTCCTCATAATACCTCTTATACCATTCGCTGTTATTCCTATCTCGTTTCCAATAAAGTATTACTCATACACATCAGATAATACCAAAATACGCATATGAACATAATAATTGATGATTTAATTCAAACAGTATGACATGAAAGTAAGATCGTGTCTTAAAAATACCAAACTCGCATACCTGAAATAATTGATATATCAATGCACTTCTCATTGCGAGGGGCACTAAATCAAAACGTATAAGCGGACCGTCTATCATAACATTTTGACGTAGAGAAACGCGCTCGATATTAAACTGTTCCTGCTAGATGGCGCGATAACTGCCTGTCAAACTTACCTGTCATTATCTTATTAATGGCAGCCGAAAGTCATTTTGATAGAATAAAAAGTTATTGGGGTTTATTACTCTCTTTGTCACAAATTTATGTTTGATCATTTTAAAACTCAACTATATAGTTTATCATTAATAAGATCATTTATAAGAATCTTATGATAAGGGTAGGTATGTGAAAGCGCAGAAATGGTGACTGAATAAAACAATTACTGTGACGTCATTTAATAACAATTTAAATGACGTAATTAAAGCTGGCAACATTGAATGGGTAATAGCATCTGGGCCAGTATTTCACAGAATACAATGGGTCACCCACGCAACGTCTGCCGTAAAACCTGCACATCCTCTCGCAATTCAAAATAATTTACATATCTACACACATCATTCATGTCTAAATAAAAAGTAAATTCAATTTATGTGTTTACAAAAGTTTAACAAACCAGACCAACTTAACACTTTCGCTATTATCCTCCCTTTTTTTCAAAGGCAACACTGTCTTATTTAGTCAAACAATCGCATGTCTATGTTATAAGACAAAACTAGTACAAACAAAGTTAATCCTTAATCAAGCGCTATATGATTCAAATTCTATAGTATAGTAGGTGTGTTGTATTATTACATATATACAATTCTATAGTAGGTGTGTTGTATTATTCTGATACAAAACCCGATGGGCCATTGGACCACACACGGATGCAAGTCAACATCGGTCCTTAGAACAACACTATAGCACTTAGTATACTTTACAGGTAAACTAGTAGCTTTGAAGGCTCGCGTCGCTGGTTTGATATGCGTTTACGCATCTCAAAACTGACAAGTTCTTTCTAAGTGGAGGAAACTAAGTAATTGGATACGTTTCCCTGTTTAAACCGTTTGTTCTTCATTATTTTTTATATATTTGTATAACGTAATTAAAAATTATGTCAGTGAACCTAAATATTATTTTCTTCAACAGTAAACTTCCTATTTTTATTTCAACTAGGTTTTTCACGAAACAGTTTAATATTATTATTCTTAATGTAAAACGTAGCCTGTATTGTTTTATGTACATCTGACGACATATTAGACAGAAAATATATGGGTACAAAAAGTAAATCTTCTATAAAAATCATTATTATTAGGAGATAATTTTAAACTTTAATTTTAATTTTCTTTGTTTAAATACCATGATTGGCCACTTTACTTACAACTAGCTCTTCTTACAAATAAGTGGGTTTCGATATGACTTCATTAGTATAACAATAAAATAAATATGCATTGTATAATGTAAAAGGAGGCCGAATGCAAGTAGGATGCGTGGGCGCTGCACCCGTGCCAGTAGCCAGACGCGCCGAAGACACCCGATGACACACGAACGCATATGTCACTGGAACGACATTTCAGACGTAGGTAATACGCAAATATACATAATCTAGAATGGAAACCTAAAACTAATAAGACAAATACCTGTGACTAACTATATTGCACTAGCTGTCTGTCCACTAAATACTAGGATATAAGCTATTCCAAATTATAATCTATCACTGTATCAAATTTCTTCAAGATTGCAATTTCTTTTTTCTGCAAGAGTAACAAACATTGATCCTCACAAACTTTCGCAGTTATATAATAGTATAGGAAAACGTTTCTCCCTGCAAAGATAAAAACTGGGAGTAGACTTGTGAAACAAATTTTCCAAAAGATAACAAGGCTGTTTTCCAAATAAAATATGAAATAAATTCAATTCATTCAATATAATCATCTACTTTATTAAGCAGTTTCTTTTAAAATTATTGTTTTCTATGAAAATTCCTTTACATTATTATGTAACCGTCGTCCTTGTCCTTGTGAAAAAATTGACGTTTTTTGACGGACCGAGCATTAGCGACTGTTCGGGAAATATACCAGTGATGTCTCTCCCAATCATTGTGACATTAATAATACACGTCATATGAGGAATTAATAATTAGTACATAAGAAAAGAATTGAGGAATTCATTAACTAATATAGTCAATAATTATTTAGGTACCTATAATCCTTTCTAATGTTTTAATCTTAAAGTAACTCTGCCTTTTAAAACTAAACACTTACAGAGCTAAACCGATTTGGATGAATAAGGTCCAAGGTCTAATCATCTCTATACCATAGTACAGAGATTGATTAGACCTTTGAACAGAACACAGACTATTTTAATAGCGATAACAAGCAGCGGTCAAACGCTAGTTTCCAATAAATTATAGCATAAAGCAAACTAATGCCGTGCACTGTAACAGTCCAAGTTATCTCACTGTAGACATCAAACTTCATACAATCTGATATAAATGTCAGATTGATATTATTAATCAATGACTGGATGGCAATTACTCAATGTTATCATTCGAACCCTGAATAGGAGAATATACTTCGATTACGATTGTTATTTCATACTCATATTATAAATTGAGATTTACAGTACCATCTATATTGCTTTGATAAAATAATAAAGATAGCTACATCTACCAACAAACCGAAAAAACGGTTTGGCAGAAGTAATATACATATAATGAGAACTGTCTGTCTAGCACGCTATCACGGCTAAACCACGGCACCTATTTCAATGATACTTTGATTCTTAAGGAAGGATATAGGCCACTCTTTGCTACGATAACCGAGATACACGCGGGCGGAGTCGTAGGCAAAAGCTAGTCTAAATAATAAAATCACTTGCTCTGATTGACTGAGTGATTCATAAACGTAGAGCCTAAAAGGACTGATGATTTGCATGTTGTAAATACCCATTAAAATGCTATTTGGTAATTTCTCCCCTAAGAGGACAATTAAGTAACCTAGTTTAGATTCACCACGTGCAAAAAGGCTTTATATAAAGTTATACATATGTTAAACACAGAAAAAAAAGTTTTTTTAATTTGTAATTTGAATTCAGAAAATTCATTCGCCGACGCTACCGCCAATTCTGTGAGTTTCACGTTTAGGCATAGATGTTGCAAGTATAATTATTGTACCTATCTATATGTATTTTTGGACTTAATAAATATATAAATAAGTGTTGCAACACTTTCAACCCTGCAAAAGTAGTTTACTACAATGTAAATACAGTAAAGTTCAGCTGCGTGGTGTCATCGCATCGTCGCACGCGCAACGTGTCCGGGGGTGAGACAGGAAAAGGCGTGGCCGCGGAGCATTAGCGACTGTTCGGGGAATACACCAGTGATCTCTCTCCCAATCATTGTGACATTAATAATACACGTCATATGAGGAATTTTGTAATTGGTACTTAAGGCACTAAAACTGGAGTTGAAATGGATCGAAGGCAATTAGAAGTTAGTATAGTTTAAGGAGGTACTCAGGAAGGAAAAAAATATTTAAGAGGGATGACGTCATCACTACATATTATAAAATATTGTCCTCCGCCGCGTCTGTCTGTCTGTTTGTCTGTTCGCGATAAACTCAAAAACCACTGCACCGATTTAAATGAAATGTTGTACCTACCAGATAGTCTAAAGAACACGGACAACTTTGTACCGCGACAACCGAGGTCTATAGACGCGAGCGGAACTACGGGCCAAAGCTAATTAGAATAATAAAAGGTCATTAAAAGTATCTTGGAGGACAAAAAAAACCAAAGAAATTATTACACTCACACACACACACACACACACACGCACGCACGCACGCACGCACGCACGCACGCACGCACGCACGCACGCACGCACGCACGCACGCACGCACGCACGCACACGCACACGCACACGCACACGCACACGCACACGCACACGCACACGCACACGCACACACACACACACACACACGCACAACTCTCTTGTACAAAATTTCGTTAGAAGCTAATAGACCAGTGCTTTTAGTGTTTGAAAACAAAATAAATTATAGTAGGATGAAACCCATTGTAAAAGTATCCTTTAATTTTTGCAATATTCTTCATATTGCAAAAATTAAAGGAAAAATAAATTACGGGCGATCTGAGGTCGGGAAGGGGGAGAGGGGGGGGGTTTAAGGGAAAAAAATGGCTTACCTCGATTTCCGGCAAAACTACAAGTCCTATGGAAAAAAGTTAAATGGCAAAGTTGTAGGTAATAAAAAGATCTATATCTTTTACATTTACACTTTTTTCACATAACCTCAATTTTATGTGAAAAATTCAAAAAACCAAGTTTTTGGTTTTTTATTTTTATCTTTTACAAATAAAATTATTTTTTAACGAAATTTTGTGGAAACTTAGCTTTTCATGTCCTGAATACACCGTAATTTATTTGATTTGAAATATCTATTTTTTTCACCTCATTTTGACTGAATACCGAAAAAAAACCCTAATTTTCAATCGAAAATTCGTCCGTCAAAATATCAACGTTTATGACAAAAATTGGGTGTTTTCTATTCGATGAAATGTCTACTTTCCGATGGTGTGCCTTTTAATAGCCAAAAATTTTTCATAGGTCACTCAGGTATTAAATTATCTTAAAATAGTAATAAATAGGCACATAAGCATATACTTTAAAGAAGATTCTGCAACTTTCTCAAAGTATTGTAGATGTTTTATTAAATATTAACTTTATTATTTATTATTTTGTTAATTATAGTAGTATATTTCAATTTGTAATATTTTTGTTTATCATTGTAACATGCAATCTTACGTTTCTCGAGTGATTAAAGTGTAAATTTTAATAAATATCTCAATAACGATTAAAAAATATCGAATTTGAGTTTTTTCATTTTTTGCATTTTCTGAGAAGATTTACTATGGTAATGTATATATATTTTTACACCATCGGAAAGTAGACATTTCATCGAATAGAAAACACCCAATTTTTGTCAAAAACGTTGATATTTTGACGGACGAATGTTCGATTGAAAATTAGGGTTTTTTTTCGGTATTTAGTCAAAATGAGGTGAAAAAATAGATATTTCAAATCAAATAAATTACGGTGTATTCAGGACATGAAAAGCTAAGTTTCCACAAAATTTCGTTAAAAAATAATTTTATTTGTAAAAGATAAAAATAAAAAAACCAAAAACTTGGTGTTTTGAATTTTTCACATAAATTTGAGGTTATGTGAAAAAAGTGTGTATGCAAAAGTTGTAGATCTTTTTATTGCCTATAACTTTACCATTTGTCTTTTTTCCATAGGACTTGTAGTTTTGCCGGAAATCGAGAGAAGCCATTTTTTTCCCTTAAAAACCCCCCCTCTCCCCCTTCCCGACCTCAGATCGCCTGTAATTTATTTTTCCTTTAATTTTTGCAATATTCTCCTCCTTTTACAATGAGTTTCATCCTACTATAATTTATGTTCACTTTTTGTTATTTTAAGAGCTAAAAGCACTGGTCTATAAGGATTAGTTCAACAAACATTCCCTATATTAACAATTTCTAATTTCAAAGTACGCCATTAAAATAACAGTTCATTTTAAAGATAGAACCATTGCTAACTTAAAACGATACTCGATTGAAATAAGAAACTCTTTAGGAAACTCCAGTGTCTTCAAACAATGCCACCTCTGTTACGGACCACACGTGGATCCTCCGGCCCTCCGGTGAGCCAATTATGTGACAACATTAACCGTCCAGTGAAGAGGGTAAACACGCGGGGGCGATCCGTAACACGGTAGTGATGACCCTCGAGAGTCCTCCGTCTAACTGGGAGGGATCCACTATCGGAGGCTTTGTCAATAATTGAAAAGTTAAAACTACAACGCACTTATAAGAATGCAGGTTTTGTAGATTTCAAAATTAATTAATACTTTTGATATTTTCTTTTTGCTTTTCTTACATAAGGAATAAATAAATCGATAAATATTATTGACATCTCATATACCACGCAATCTAGTCCCAAACTAAGCAAAGCTTGTATTATGGGTACTGGACAATTTATATAAATACATCATTATCACCATACAAAACACATAAAAAACACCCAAACTCCAAAACAAATATTTAAACTTCAAGCAAAGCATTCGCATACGCTATCACTGCACCACCGCAGCTGTTAGGAATGTTGACGCCTACCTACAAAAGTATCGGGAAAAAATTATCATCATAGGCATCCACAGAACCCGGTCTGATGATTTTGCATCCAGTCTTTATGAAAAAAAATATAACACGCGTAACTTGACATCTCAAGTTTCATCAAACAATCGTTTTTTCCATCGAAAAAACGATTGTTTGATCTCATTTTCCTTATAAACTCCTTTTAAAAACTTCTCACTCTAAATATAGGACACAGTCGTGCTTTTTCATGCATCTTTAAACTAAGACTCCAATTTACGCACAGAAATTTGCGCATAAATCTCATTTAAAAAAATATTACGGTGCCTACTTAATATTCACGGCTTTACATAAAGTAACATAAACAATCACCTCATACGATATGAAGGTACAGTCAGCGTCATAATGATATTGGCGTTCAAAGTGGTCAAAATGATGTGAGAAACACTAATTCAATTTTATGTTGGCTCGCAAGGTGCTCAAATTGTTGTACGCATTCAAAGTGGTCAAAAGATCTTAGCAATCAGTTGTCAATAATATGTTAGCTAACAGAGTGTTCATATTGATGTTATCAAATAGGTTGTTCATTGGTATCTAAGCGTGCAAACTAGTCAAAAATATCTTAGCATTAAAGAGAAACCAACCTTATCACCCACAGATAGAGTATACTTTGCAGTTTCACTACATAGTATAAAACAAAGTCGCTTCCGCTCTCTGTCAGTCCCTATAAATACTTAGAGCTTTGAAACTATGCAACGGATTTTAATTCCGTTTTCTTTAATATATAGAGTGATTCAAGAGAAAGGTTTTTATGTATAATTCATGCATAATATTATAGTGGAGAAACATTGACAACTTTAGAGGTTTCTAATGTGATGTCGTAAATAAACCCATTTTTTACATTTACATTGTAAACGCTGGCTGTACCCTACGAGATAGATCAAAATAATGTACTACATTATTGTATACCTTAAAAAGTCTAACGTAAATCCTATCCTATAACGTTTATCCTAACGTAAATGCGATTTGGGAATCGTTACGGGATAATATGCAAACTGTAATAATTGATAACAATAACTCATCTTCTGATTATACTGATTAGCATAGAACCTAAGTCATCTTCTGATAATTCGGACTCTGAACCATCAACTAAGAAAAGTAACAATGAGGACAGTACAGAGGAAGAACCAAACACAGACATTAGTCTTTCAGGAGAAACATTTGGCAGTGTATTAATAAGCGAGTTTAAAAAATACAGAGTACTAAGCCCGCTAAAGATTTTAGAGGAAGAAAGAGGTTTAGTTATAGTAATGTGTGTGTTGAAATCGGTACAAATCCATGTGTAGACCAGCCAATATAACATATAAAGAGGCTTTAAATGGGTTAGAATCAAGAGAAGGGTGTAAAGCTTTACAGGAGGAATCATTAAAATCATTTGAAGAAAACGAATCTTGGAAAGTAGTGGACAAGCCAAAACAAACAACAGAGGTTAAGTGTAAGTGGGTGTTCAAGAAAAAAGTGGACAGTTGTGATAATGTGCGATATTATGGTCAGTTAGTCGCCAAGGGTTTTACACAAAGACCAGGCACAGACTATACAGAAACATTCTCACCAGTGGACCGTCACTACAATAAGACTATTGCTTGTATTGAGTGTTAAATATAATCTAGACATAACTCACCTTGATGTAACCACAGCTTTTTTGAATGGGCATTTGAAGATGTGTATTTGAGTTTACTATACAATTTGGAATGTCATAAAAAGAATGTATTAAATTTAAAAAAAAGTGGCTGTGACATACGGACGGACAGACAGACAGACAGACATGATGAATCTATAAGGGTTCCGTTTTTTGCCATTTGACAACGGAACCATAAAAATCGGCCAAGTGCGTGTCAGACAGAAACCATTTCAACTCTAGAGGAATTGCAATTAGAAAACATTCGTCACCCTCCGTATTAGCCAGACCTTGCTTCAACGGACTACTATTTTTTTCGTAATTTAGACAATTTTCTACGTGATAAAAAGTTTTCTTCCCAGGAGGCAGTACAAAATGCTTTCACACAGTTTGTAGAATCTAGATCACTTGAGTTCTATCGCAAAGACATAAATTACATTCCTATTAGATGGCAGCAATGTATATATAATAATGGTAGATATTTTGATTAAATAAATATGTTAAATGAAAAAATCCCCCACGCACATAAAAGGGTTCCTCAGTCACCCATAATGATACGTGGTTATAAAATCGTATCCATTAGATAACTGCTATTTTTACGTATTAATGTGTTAATTTATGACGTTTACCAAGGAAGCGCCTTTTACAACTTAAGCCTCTCTAACTCCTGAACTAATAAAGTCATCTAATCTGCTACAGTTTTCCTTTAAAGTTCATTATATAGACCACCATCACGAATTTATCCAGATTTTTTACAAAAAAGTGCCCTTTAAAGTGGAGTTTCTCGTAAACGGACACCTAAATCAAAAAATCCTCTTAAAAATCCATTATTGTTTTCAAAACACCTATCTAATAATACCCCACAAGATGGGGTATCGCGAGAAAAAAAATCATCCCCACTTTACGTGTAAGGGAGGTACCCCAAGTAAAAATATTTTTCATAATTTTATTGTAGCACTTTGTAGACATAATTACAACACATATTCATGCAAAGTTTTATCTTTCTAGCACCTATCCTTTGGACGAAAAGTCGAGGACGGACGGACGGACATGACGAATCCATAAGGGTTCCGAGTCATAAACTTCGGACCCCTCAAAGGCAATCTACGGATTGAAAGAATCATTTAGGGCATGGTATAAGCGTGTGGATGATTTTTTACAAACCTTGGGGTATAGGAAGTTAATCAATGAACCTTGTTTATTTGTTAAACATATTGATAATGTCAGGATGATATATAGCCTTGTATGTGGTCAATTTTATTTATTTTTTGTAATTGTAAATTGAATACCTTAAGACTAAGTTAAAATCTAAATTTAAATTAAAAGCCTTGGAAAATATTAGACAATGCTTAGGAATGAGAGTCAGATGAAACAATAATGAGATTTTTGTAGATAAGGAACAATTTGTACATCATTTATTAGCTAGGCTTATCATGAAAAATTGTAACCCAGTCAGTACACCAATGGAAGTAAATTTGAAGCTAGAGAAGAGAGACACTCATTATACTCAGTATCCTTACCAGCAATTAATAGGAACTTTAGTTTATTTATCTATGTTAATCCGCCCAGATATATTTTATGATGTTTGTTACTAGAACCAGTTTAATAATAATTACAATGAAACACATTGGAAACATTTAAAACATATTTTAAAATACTTGAAAAAAATCAAGCATTTTTCGTTTAAGGGTTATGTCAATGCTGAATGGGCATGAATATGAAAATATCCAGTACAAGACTTACGGTCCACACAATATGATATTGTGTGGACCGTAAGTCTTGTACTGGATACATATTTAAGAAGTATGGTAGTGTCATATCTTTTAAGTGTAAAAAACAACCAACATTAGCCTAATCTAGCACAGAAGCTGAATTTATGACTTTATTATTTGTAAGGCAAGTGAATAAGCCATTTACTTGAGAAGTTTATTGTTGGAATTAGAATGCAGAAATGAGTTACCTATTCAAAATATGTGTTGGTATAATAAATTAACAAATAAATTATTAAAAAAAATATATTAAAAATTTCAAAATTATTACTGTAGGTTATTTTTAGTTTATGTTACTCGTAAAATTTTGTCAGTATTGGCTATAATATAAAAAATATTATGTTTTTAAGAAACATTGACTTTATATGAGTTCTACTAAAATAATCCTACTTTAGAATCCTAATCCTACTAATATTATAAACGTGAAAGTTTGTGAGTATGTGTGTATGTGTGTTTGTGTGTATGTTTGTTGCTCTTTCACGCAACAACTACTGAACGGATTTGGATGAAACTTTACAGCAATATAGTTTATATATCAGAATAACACATACGCTACTTTTTACTGCAATAATCGAGATAAACGGGCGAAAGCTAGGCTATTTAAAAAACTTTTTAAATCGTAGATATCAAAATGTATCTCTGTTTACCTCCTGTCAAAACTTCACAGGTTGCTAGGCATAACAAACTTGCATAGTAACCATAATGATATACATACGCGGGTAGCACCGCGGGGCGCAGCTAGTAATATTATAAACGTGAAGGTTTGTGAGTATGTATGTATGTGTGTATGTTTGTTGCTCTTTCACGCAAAAACTACTGAACGGATTTGGATGAAACTTTACAGTAATATAGCTTATATATCAGAATAACACATAGGCTACTTTTTACTGCAATAATCGAGATAAGCGGGCGAAAGCTAGGTGATTATAAAAATACATTAAATTGTAGATGTCAAAATGTATCACTGTTTATTTCCTGTCAAAACTTCACAGGTTGCTAGGCATAACACATTTGCATAACAACCATAATGATACGCGGGTAACACCGCGGGGCGCATCTAGTACACTAATATAATTTAGATTCATTAGATTCTACATATCTGTAATGGTAGACGTAAGTGTGTTATAAAATAAATAAATAAATAATCACATTAATAAATCTTCCCTAAAAGATAACTTTAATTATGATGAAAACCGCGTTTAAATACCTTGCGTAATTTAAATGATCAGAGCGGACAGACAATACGAGCGACTTTATAATGAACTGCGTAAAAATTTAATATTATTTGACCGTTCGATTATAATAGGTACTTTCTGTACCCGGCGTGTAGCTTGAATGAATCCTACGAGCTTTACGATATGACAAGATACATTGCGTACATTGTAGGACATTAAAATACGTTCTACAAAGCCGAACAGTTGATGAATATATAACTTATACAAAAAACCAAAAATGCAACCACATCGACTCATTTGCTGAAGTTCCTATGGCCACCTTCCGGCTCCATCATCAGACTCTGGTTACCATATAGTATCAAAGTACTCGTAAAGACGAATAAAATGAGCCCAATTTCGATGGGGTTGCGTCTAATTACGGAGTTCCTATGGCCACCTTCCAGCTCCATCATCAGATCCTGGTTACCATCTTAGAGTGTCAAAGTACTCGTCAAGAAGACGAATCAAATGAGAATTTTTACCCGAAAATAAATAATCGTATCATTAATTCTACTTTTTATCAAAGAAATTTCAATTGGTTTTATCTCATTTATATACCTACATCCATACTCCTTTTCTCAGTATAATATTGTAGATTATCTATGATTCAATAGAATATTGGACTATGTTTTTTAATAACATTCGAAACAAAAGACATGTCAATTACGTCATGCAAGAAATGAATGAGAAAGGTATTGAAGACAAAAAAGGACAAACATTTAAAAGTAATAATGAATCTGCAAAGTATACTCTATCCGTGGGCGATAACGTTGGTTTCTGTTTATTGCTAAGATATTTTTGACTAGTTTGCATGCTTAGAAACCAATGAACAACCTATTTGATAACATCAATATGAACACTCTGTTAGCTAACATATTATTGACAACTGCTTGCTAAGATCTTTTGACCACTTTGAATGCGTACAACAATTTGAGCACCTTGCGAGCCAACATCAAATTGAATTAATGTTTTTCACATCATTTTGACCACTTTGAACGCCAATATCATTATGACGCTGACTGTACAAATTAAACAATCAGGAACCCAATTGAAGTTACAACCTTTCTGAAGATCACATCAGAACAATAGCTACTTAATATTAATCGATCAAATGACTTGTAAATATATATTGACGATAACATTTACAGAGGTATTATATAACCCTTGACTCCATATAGGTGCGTACTGGTATCAAGAAACAGTAGAGATCGAAATAACGAATCTTACATCAAGATTGTATTATGGATTTATTTATTATCATGAGTATTTAATTTTTACCAAGCCACAGGTATAAAATACTAGTATTATAAAACTTATTACCTTTAATTAACTTGGTAATAGGTTAGAATTTAACTTGGTAACGAACTGAAAAAAATCTGAAGTTCTGTAAAAAGCTTTTAGAGTTGGAAGAATATCTTGTAAATTACCTACTTTCTTTGTAGTCGATTCACTTCATAATATTGCAGTAGTTTTATTGCACTTCCTAAACTATTACCTATAGTAGGGCGTCATAAAATAAACTCTTAGTATGTCAGCTACTGAATTTGCACAGCATGGCAAAATAAATCTATACCATTGTATTAAAACAAAACTGCAGCCCACATACAGTAGTATTAAAATATTTGAGTGTAAATATGTCCATTTTGCTAAAAGTTCGTTAATCCATTTGTATGCAAATTAACACTAAAGTAATGTCCTCATTGTTCGTCGTGTAGGTATAGAATAAAGTTCAACATACAGCTTTGACGAACAAACGCCTAATTCAATTCAACGCAAAAAGGTACCCCAAAACAAAGCAATGAGCGCTAAACGACTGTTTTATGTGCCATTCGCAGTTCCATGCGCTCGCGCAGTCCGCCAAGCCGACTGCTGGCCCACGACGCCTATCGATACTTATTTGCATACACGATAAAAGAGACCAGTCAACATGCATGATATATTAAAATCACGTCTCCGGAACAATTAACAGAAACGAGCAAGCGATCAAATAATAAAAAGTGCCTTTGTCATTACAAACAGTCGAGGCGACGAACATTCTTAGAAACACCATAACGCCACGAATAATAATAACTCTGTATAGACGATGAATCGGTTTTCAGACGATATCCAATCGACGGCGCGCGCGCAAATCACCAATATGGCGGATATAATTATTACTATATTATTATACATTAGATAGATATGGTTCACATATCTTCAACTTTTGTTAATATATAACTAGTTATATATATATATATTTATTATAAATAAATTTAACTAGTGGATCAGTAATACACTGAGTAAATTGTGACTTATTTATCATAAGTTATTTGCTATATTTATTTATGGATAGTGTTAAAAAATAATTTGAATAAAAGTAATTGAGACACACATAAAAGTAACAACAGTTTATGGTACCCAAATATTTTGAATGAAATGAAATATTCTGAATGTAAATCGATAAAATATTTGTGTTACTGGAATAGCCAATTTACAACACTTAAAGTTTTCATTTTATAGTATATTTTTGCAACATTTGCAATTGTAATTTCTTACAATTTACGTGATGTTGCAAAAATATACTATTGCTGCAAAACAATTTTTTTATTTGAAAATTAAAGTTGTCTATTAAAAATACGACTAGGTTTCCAATACCCAAATTTAACACATTACCTACCGGGATATATTTTAATATAGTTTTATATATGATTTTCGTATTTAGAAACGCAATAAATTTATAATACAAAACAACACCACACCTGTTCATTAATGACAATAAGAAAATCCCAATACGATTCTAAGAATTCTAATCTGAAATAATGATTTGTATAAATTTTCCAGTTGTCACTCAAACCATGCCAACACAATAAAATTGGATACATACATTTAACAATTATCTGCGGAATGACGCAGATATACTCGAAGTTTATCACAATAATATCGCCAGTAGGTATCTATTTAAACGTTAAGCATTCGAAAACAATTTTCCATCGCAGCAAAAGAGCAATACTCAACCTCAAAACATCAGCGGGGACAAAAAGGCGAGACGAGACACATCACCTCCAACCTCCGATTGAGAAACCCAATTTGAATAACAATCTATAAATTAATGTACAACCATAATTTATTCATAAGCGAAGAGTCTGTGACACACCGACGCGACGAGCTCTGAATCCAAATGAAATTTTATAAGAAATACTCCTTTTCAACAGCCCATTATGGACAAAATGTAATACTTTTCTTAACGTATCATCATTATCGGTCCGCATCACAATGCTTCTTTGAGTGTGAGTGTCATTTAAGTGGACTAATCTCTTTACACGTAAAAACTGACGACACCGAATGAGTTTCTCGTGTTGGAATAATTAGTCTGCAATTGAAAGCGTGCTTTATTTTAAGAGACCGGACAAAACGGACATGACACGGTTGGCCAACGGTAAAACACTTTCACAACTACAATGATAATTATTACAAAAGATTAGGATTCCGGAACGACCCAACTCGGTACGCAACTCCGTTTTTAGAATATAAAAACAGAATATTTAAATACTGTCGTAGGCAGCGCCATAAATAGCGGCTCGTTAATTACCGACTGTAATCACATTTCGCCAAACGCGTTACGACACACATGTCCCATCCCTTCGCTGTTCTAAATTTAAACGTTATTATGGCGGGCGCTGGCGGCACGCTCCCTGTCTCGATAGAATTGAAAATAATTTATGTAACTTTGTGTCACTTGCTTATATTACGATTACTTAACCTATTCAATACCCAAGCACAGTTATTCACTTACATAAAGCAATATCAAGCAAAGTATTTGTGGTTCCTGTCTAATGCAATATGTCACTTTCATAATACTTACCAGAAGTACCTATTATTAATATTATACAAACATCATAATTTATTTCTAAAATAAATAATGTTATTTGATGAATATCATATCTAAAGCTTCATATCTAAAAATAGAAAGATGCGAAATTTACTTAAAAAATGTTTATACTAATTAAAAAAACTAGAATTTTTGTAGAGAAGATGTCCGAAATATTTATTTCATACTTCCAAAAATCTTCATGTAATCACTGTCAAATTATATTCACATAAGAACCAACACCGTATTCACATTCTTCCAAAGAATAAGATAAACGTTTATGGGAAATGAATTAGGTTCAAATTATTTAATAGAGTTGCGCAGACGCATCGAGTTAGATTCGCGTGTCGTCACGAGCGCCGGCAGCGACAGTCGTACTCAACTTGTTAATGGTACCACATTTTAGTAGTCATTTGATTATAATCTTTAGAAAATCTTGGATCTTAGATAATCTTGCGGCATTTGAATAAAAATTGTACCCGATTATCTTGTAATTGATTAATTGCGCGAACATAACAACTGCTGACAAAACCTAAACCTGTAACTTCTTATACAGATACTCAAATTAGTTTTAAGAGTTATTAAATTACTAGCTATTGTCCGCGGCTCCGTCCCCGTGTAGGTCCGTCATGGCGGTAAATAGTAGCCTATGTGTAGTTTCGATATGTAAGCTATATTGTTGAATCAAAATTCATTCCGTAGTTTTTTGCGTGAAAGAGCAACAAACATTCATATACATACTGACAAACTTTCGCGTTTATAATATTAGTAGGATTAATGAAATACGAACTGTACCAAGCTGTAAAAGCCTCAATAAACGTATTAACATAAATAGTATTTCAAAAAAATAGAAAATCATTAAACAATCTAAGTATATTTATATCTATACGAGTACAAACAAATAAAACGAAGTATCTGTTTTTTATATATCAAATAAACTGCTTTTTAAGAAATGCAAGTCTGTCTGTCTGTTCGTTCCGGCTAATCTCTGGAACGGCAGGACCAATTTTGACGAGAATTTCACTGGCAGATATCTGAAGATACAGAGAATAATTTTGACTACTTTATATTGACTATCTTCGCCTCGCCACGATACTTGCGGTTGTTGTTGTTGTAAAAGTATAGCAACAACTGGTAACATCGCAAGGCTCTGCTAGTCTCTAATACAAAATTATCAAATTACTTCGTGTTTTCGTCCATACTTCATTAATTTATCCGCATACGTGTGTAATTGACTTTATTATGTACAGAACAGCTCGAATCTCTTAAAAAATATTCAAATTTTTGCAAGTTGCAAGAGTGCGTGTCTAGATCATTGCCTAAGGGGATCAGAAACAGTAGCAAATTGAAGCCTGTCAGATCAGTAGACAGAATCACCTGATCTCGGTGTTCGATTAAACTCGATAAGTGTGGGAATCGATTTCTTTAAAGATCGATGATGATAAGAGATTTGATAAGCACTATTAAAAATATTGTCTATGTTTTACATAGTTTCTTGTGTTGCTAGTCACCATAACTAACGTTATTGATAGATAGCTCCGTGGCCTGATCGAATATTTATTTTGCAATAACCGTCATGTTTTATTTTCTTTTCTAGTTTAAAAATCTTAACAGCTGGTAAGTATTTAGTTTCGTAAAATTACCTACTTATAATAGATTACCTAGTAATATGAATATGACACACAAAATTTGATTGATTTAAAATATTTTAAATATTGAAATTTCTCATTTCAAAACAGCATGCAAATATTAAAAATAGGTAAGTATTACAATTGACAATTTTGATACAAAAATGTCTAAAAATCAAAAGTATCAAAATCACATGGTAACTAGTTGCAAACTGCCAAACTCGTTGCGATGTGCTTTAGATACTTAACTTATAATAAACTTAGAAGAAGAAGAAAATGTTTAAAATACTATAACCCGATAAAAAAACTTTTCATAAAATCTATATAGATAGCTAACTAAAGGGTGACATACACCCGAACCATTATTATCTACGAATATCTATAGACACCTCGTTCATTAAAATTTATTCTGTAACTGCAACATCAAATAGGCATAGACTGCTAAAGCTATTCCTTTTGGCTTCGTCGTAGTTGGGTAATAAGCTGATATGGTCGCAGCCACTAATTGGTGCATATAGAAAAGCTATGGCTTTGGACCGCAATTTTAACGTACTTCTTTAAAATTACCAATCAGACTTGTACTTACATAAAAAACGGTAAGAAACTTTTTTTTAAGGGCTAAGTATAATTAATTAATAGCAAACCGTATGCTAATAAAACAAAAGAGAGAGAGAGAAATATATATAATAAAAGATGACAGAGTAAGATCTGGGGTAAAGCTCCGTATGCCGTGATCAAACTCTATGCAGCAACTAATTGCAAGCTTTCCCGCCATTGCTGCTTGATTTCAAGATGGCGGCACGGGCGATGGAGTGCGATTTCACGTCATTAGGAGTAGTTATCGCGCGACCAGCCTTCTATCCTCTAATTATTCGCTACCGGTGCCTCCCAATGCTATGGAAATAATATTAGATATTATAAACTAGAAATATAATTCACTTCATCGAAGCTGACTTACTTAGCTGACACTTTACGAATAATTACTTTCTAATGCTTGAGAAACGTCGTTCAAAACGCAACGGTGCTAGTTGTTTTTTTTTATCTGGTAACAAAATTAGTAATATCATACTTTTCCATAGACGATATTTCCATATCATAATGAATATGTAATTGTAATTAAATATAGATGCACAGAATGGGTGCCGATCAGTAAATGTCTCTTAAATTCTTAGGTATATTACAGTAAAGCTAAGTATCTATAGTTAAATGTATATGATACAATATCATCAGACACTGATAAGATTGATTGATTGTCAACGAATTGTGAAATTATTTTTTTCAGGCACCTTTACACGAAATGCAATCTGCCCCCCTAGCCAAGTTGCAAAACGTTTCTTGTATCGTATATAATAGAATAGAAAACGTAAAACGTTTGCATTGCAACTTGACTACGGGGACTGACGTATGTACGATCACTGATTGATTTACTGTAAAATGTACTATTCAATAAAAGCTAATTGGGTAACAATTAGAAACATCATCACAAAAAAATCTGTGACTTGAATCGTCTCACATAAACAATTCTTATATTGGGTAACGTTTAAAAAAAAGTACAAAACATATGATAAATCTCTCAAAATTAGTTTACCATAAAAAGTCTAATAAAACGTTATAGATAGAATATCACTGTTTAGTAGAAGAGTGGCGTGCTCGGACGCAACGCCCTCTGCCTCGTGTATCTTTGGATCCGTAATTACGGTAATCTGTAATCAAAACGCCAGCTATTAAACAGTAGCAAAACTTCTTGATGTGGACAGAGTGTGGTATGGAGTTGATATTTTAAAGAAACAACTTAGTCCTAGTGGGACGATGTTAGTTCTCAGAAATTAATCATTTTTCTCATTGAAATTTGAAGGGCGAATATCATATCTAAGGATATATATCATTCCTAATAGAGAAAAATAAAGGAATAAACATTTTAATAGATTTTTTAGACTAAGGCACTTTATTAAAAGCTTAAAACATTTACTTAACATAACCACAGAATACATAATAGTATGACATAACATTACTTGAATGATAAAAAAATGAAGTTAGTCATAATATGTGACTATACGATAGGTATAAACGAACAATACCTATAAGTTAAAAAGCTAAAGCTCGGGCACACTGGCCGCAGACTTTACGGTTCTTAGATTTGAAAATGTCAGACCATGGAAAATTGGCTCGCATCGTAAAATTTACTTACCCTAAGTTAAGTTTAGAACGCATAGCATATCCCTATATAATAACGATATTCTCAGCAACATTTAGGACCATTTATAATTTAAAGTTAGAAGGAAACAAAATAGTCTCATAGTTTTTTTTTTAATTCTTGGAATAGTAGAATAAGACTCAATGACAATCAACCCTACCTTTCTCACGAGTAATATAACAACACTGCTATTTACTGTAAAATCAATTCTGTTTTTTTTATTAAAATTCTACATTCTCAAAAAGAAAAATATACCTAATACTTTTTATGATACCTTTGTCAAATAAAGTACTGTAGGTAAATGTTGTTTTTATGTTATAAAAGAGTAGAGACTTTTTTTTAATAACTAACCTTTTCTACAAATTCACGAGGTTTAACAAATCAAGACTACTTTTAGGTTTCCCTATAGTATTATCAGTTTGAAAAAACAAAACATTAAAAAAATAGTAGGAACATAGTTTTTCTGTTCTATAAAACAATTTATAAAATTTATTTTTTTAGAATTTGATTGCTGAATCCTTGGGTGTAGGAAAGGTATCATTATAGCCGCTATACACATCATTATTCTTAGAATCGATTCGTCTCCAGCGGCAGTAACTAGGGTCCTGGCGTGTGATGTCCGTGAGAATCTGTGCAATATCTAAACAGATCGAAGAAAGGTCAATTTTGTTTGAACTTCTTAATTTTTTTATCTATACCGAGGTTTACCATCTAAAATGACGTTTTAATTATGTTTAAACGTTAATTTTTTTTCTCAACCAAACTTTGCTTTGCGTTTATTTGCGAACGTTATTATCTTTATTTTTGTGTAACAAATTAAAATTCCACTTATAAATCGACATCCTCGTATACAATGCGTACCAAATAGTTTCGAAGTAATTTTTTTTTATTTGTGTAAAACAAACACAATGTTGCTTAATTTAAAAAAATATTAATCACTTGACAGCACTACAATGTATTGCAGTTTTATCATATTGTCACCTTGGAAAGTTTACCTTCAATTATAAACACATTTTTTATGGTCGACCACGATTAAACAATTAATCATGTCGATTACGCATGCGCCACATCACTAACACCGCGCGTTTATAGAGACAGCTACTTGAAAAGAAACATTCGACCATTGAATGTCTTTTGTGAAGATCGCTTAATGCTCTTTTATGCTACGTTAATTAATTATATTTAATGCGGTCGCAGCTTTTTGTTGCGTTTGTTTGTCACCTCGTTGTATCAATCCTTTTTGTATACGGCTGATGAATCTGTTATCCGTGATAATTAAAAGTTATGTCGGAAACATAAAACGACATTTTGCAATAGTTGACATTCCCGTATTAAGAATGCTAATAGTAATTAAACAAACTCATTGTATATGATTCAATTACCTTTCTATGGAAATTAGGTCATAAAGGTCATATTGTATCATGTCAAAGCACTAAGTAAGTAGTCAGTCTCGTAAAGACGTAAAGAAGTTAAATAGCTTAAAATTTTAATAATTTTATTACAATATTTAAGAACACATTAATTTAAAAGTGATATTAAATTATTTATAAAGCGAATAAAAATAAATGAATTAACATACTTTGTTAGTCTAGCCTTGGCCGTTGAAACATAAAAAGAAAGCACTCCCGTGGCCACTAAAATAATCAACGTCTTATAAAAGTGGATGAACAAATTTACAAACAAAGAGAATTTATTAATCGTCCTCGACAGTGTACTTGAAGGAAGGGGGAGATCAAAGTGGTGCGCACGCGCTTGTTATAACGCCCCAAGTGTTCAGTGAAAAATACAAATACAAGAGTTTAATGAAAGTAAATAGACAGATCAGGTCGTAGGGAATTTGGTGAAATGAAGATTATAGGACTTGAGTTTTCAATTATTTTTATAAATAGTTCCTCCATGTTAGCTGCTGTTATTGTTTTGATAATCGCGAGTAACACCGAGCGAAGCTAGTAAAAAGAAATAGCCAAGTTACTCCTTATATATCTGCTATCTCTAATCGAACGTCGTGTCAAAATGTCCAGCCGTTCTAGAGATTAACCGGAACAATCAAACAGACAGACATAAATTTTAACATTGTAAGCACTCTAATACTTTTATAAGTTTTTAATGAAAATCTATGAAGTTGAATTTACAAACATGTATTTTTATGTATTGATGTATGTAAGTAAATGACGTCATGTAAATAGTATGTGTCAAAGATCAAGACTGTTCAGGTCACACGACACATCTCTTGACATTGGGAAAATACCACCGGTTCTTTTCATCTTAGATAAGTACTTGGATAACACATAATATAGCTAAAAAGGTAAATATTTAAGGTAAATCAGCTGAATTCGTCATCATCAACACCTATAACAGTCTAGAGATATGGTATGTGGTTCTCCTATGGTTTCGGCCTACTACCTACAACTTCTTCCAAGTTTTCCTTCTCTGCGTAGCGTACCACTCATCTTTTACGTTAGGTATTAAAGCCGAAATCACATGTTATATAGAAACGTACCCTAAAACTTAAACTCTACGTGATAACGCTATAATACAGTTTTTTTCTTACGTTAAGAGTCACCTTTAAGATATTAAGTAAACAGCAATAACTATAAATCACCAACACAATTGAATGAATTCGCAGTTTATATAATCAAATATAACTAATATACATTATGGATAAACAGTTTTGCGATTTAGTCACTATTTCATTTGTACTTCCAAATTTAAAATTCAATTCAAAGGTAATAAAGAGGCTACAAGCGAAAATTAAAAAATGGAACGAAGGCTTTTTGATCAGGTCACTAGTGATTCATAGAATTTCCCGTTAAGTTTGTAAATAAATACCCTTAATACGCATCAAAAATACTAAAATATACATCCTATAAAACTAACACGGCATAAACGCAATAAATGATCATTTTATTGAGCGTAACCAGCAGTTATAAGTGAACACCATTGGTGAATCGTCGCGCTCGTAAAATTGTCAAAGATGAATTGCTCTTAGTCACAGTTGAATAGAACACATAAATCCTGGCTTTTGACTTTAAGGTCAACAGACAGACCAAAGATGGAGTTAGCAAATCTTAGTACATATTAATCGAAATGTAAATATGCGGCCAATGTGTGAAGTTCTAACTTGTAATATAATAAATCGCGCACATTGTTATCACGGAAAATTTTCAACACGAAAATAAATAACCAATGACAAACCGTCCTTTGTAGATTTAATGTTATTATTATATAATATTACACTAAGATTAGCATACCATTATTATGATTTTTTCATTAGCACTAAATTCATAATCAAATTTAAACATTATTTATTATATCTAAATATGAATACGTGAAGCAAAAACTTTTTCATATTTTGGCGAAAAGTATGTGAACAGGAAGAGTATAAACATTGGCACAGTTAAAGGTTACATGGAGGAGGCGTAGAGATAACTAAAGAAATTAAAAAAAAACAAATAAACTATGGTCGAATTTCGAAAACTGGGCGACTACTGGTTCTACTAATCTGTCAGAAATTGACAGCAATAAAACAATTGAACATTTGAAATAAACTAGTTTCTATGAATGCTTTTGAGTTCAATTTTAATTCTAAGAACTCTGAATTAAATTGTAGAATCCTCGAGCAACATTCTAATTTTAAAAATGAGAACTAGCACCGCAGGCAAACTAGACCTGTTTATACAAAATTAAAGAAAGAATTATTTATTCCCAAAGGAAATATACACCTGCCTTGGCAAACTACTCTTCACATCACTTTTATTTCCTCCTCTGTTTTAGTACCAGAAAAGACTACCCTAATTTGATCCTCGAAACAGTCTTTATTTTCCCTCTTTAAGTCGCACCCCAATAGTGAAAGGAGTGCGAGGGTAGGTCAAGATATATTTTGTAAGGTTTAACAGTACGTTTTAGTGCTAGTAAATAATTAAACCACCTAATTTGATGCGAAGGAAGCTTTCTTTAGTGAGTAGTTTATGTGAAACACGTCAATTGAAAGGCGGCGGGTACTTTTGTAATCATCGCGTGGAGATAAGAATGTAATTTGCCAGAGGTAGTGCAGAATTTAAGTAAGAACGATTAACCGTAAATAGGAACGGACTTATAAATTAAGAAACCAAGAACTTACTTTTTCATACCATAGAGTTGTACACAGCTGCTTGTTCTTTATAATTATTTTAATTGTAAAGAACAATTTAATTGTTAATTGTAATTGTTCTTTTATTGCGAATGAATTTACGTTTAGTATTCGGTGATTAGACAAATTTGGTTTCTAGGTAATCTTATCCAGAGTAATTGTTTTGATTGTTATGCTCATTGTTCAGTTTTTTTAATGTGCAAACTCATAATTGTAAAAAAGGTTGATGCAGTTCTCGACGATCTTATAAGTATGTAGTAGTAATAGAAGTAGAAGTTTTGGAAAAAATATAGCAGCTTTTTAGAAGTATTTTATTGAATTCATCTGCTCAAAAAACGTTTAACACGCAAAATAACAAGTTAATAGTGGAATAAATGAATTCATTCTACTTCTCGAGCCCAATATCATCATATCTCTAGCCCATAAGCCTTGCTTATTTTCACTACTTACTTTTTTTACTTTTACAGGTTAAGTCTCAATCGTACAAGGTTTTCTTATCATGTAACCTAACGTAACCTTAAGCAGCCCTCCTTTGAAGGTCTCATAGGAGAGCTACACAGAACGATGTCTTGAAAAGTTTACATTGACTATACTAAGTTTTCGAGTACCTCTCAAACAGTGTTGATTTTTCATAATGAAAATATGTATATCTAATTCAAACAAGTCTAAATACAACAAATTTTTGGTATTCGTGACAACATTAATGAATATTGATTCCAATTTACACCCTATCCGATTTCAAGCAAGAAGTCTTGAGGGAAGCCCAACAAATGCTAATACGATAGCGAGGTATGGTATCAAAACCTTCGACTGTGATTCTATTTAATGAAATATTAGTATTGAAAGACAAGTAAAATGTGACACTAGAAATTAAGTATTCCATAAGGGCTTAAACGAATAATGTGATTGTGAGTGCTTAATGCTGGCCACCTGTAACTCAGTAAATGCTTACTTGTATGTATTGTTTTAACTAACCTAAATATTATCGTAGTAGATTATTAGTGTTGACAGTCAAAGAGAATTTGTGGCATCCATTTGACATAAATAAATGTACTCAGTAACAAGTGTAGAATCAGCATATTTGGCTGTAACAATATATTTAATACTATGCTTATATGTCTATATGTATGTTCGAGGACAGGTGACAGTCCTGTGAGAGCTATCATTTCATTAAAAGACCCAGCCAAAGCTTAACAGTGCTTTAGATCATTTCTAAATTCCGTGTAACAGAATATTTCACTAATACACTGTTCCAGCGCGTACACATTTAAAGTTCATATTTTTAATAACTCCTTTTCCAAGAATGTCATTGTAAAAAAACCTTTTGTACCGTAATGAATACATCCGACGTCATAGAGCCCAGAAGTTTACAACTGAACTAAACATAAACTACACTCAAAATTATATAACTTATTTGAATTGTTAAAAAAAATCTCTTTGAATTTGTGCCGTAACTCATAAAATAACAAGAAATTATACATCTGTTAGTCGAGGAGTAGCATATAAGTGCTTTTTCTCGTAGTTATGGCATAGATTGAAATCAAAATAGTATCAAAAAGATGAAGATTGATTGTAGAAAGCTATTTCAAACTTAATTTCTTGTATTTCTTGCTTCGAATGTGAGATGACATCATAGTAGACGTTGATAAATTATGGATCACTTGTAAATGAGTGAAGCGAAAGTTTTCAATAATGACTTCTGAAATCGAAACGGACTTTCCATCTCCACATTACCACCTGTATTTAGGACAGATAAATAAATTTCAAGAAAATAAAATTACCTTTGTGTGTTGATAGCAAAAACGTAATGTCACACAAAAACTATTTATAATATTAGACCTAAGGTGAAGTCACCGCATCTACAGTTCCTAACATCCTGTACGACGGTACGAGTAAGTTATCACACTCTTGTTGTAAAAACTGTAAATTGCTATAAAATGATATGGTATAGTAAATTATACACCATACAAAAATGCACATATTACATTGCTTTCTTAAAAAATAGAATCAAAATCAAGTAAACAATAATAAGTACTTAGACAAACTACGAGATATAGCTTGTTAAAGTCAACAATCTCGACAGATTATTCTATTAAAGTTTACGCAAATGTTTCGCAATAAGTGATTCATTTAATGCTGAATGTTAATCTTCAACACCGCCGAAGAAGGAAGAGATAGATAGATAGATAGAAGAGATTAACTGACAGAATTTACCATGACCATCTGACCATACAACATGTTTTCTTTTCAATTTCAAATGGTTATTTTGTTAGGAAATACTGAAAAAAGGAAAGAGATAAGCCTGACATAAGAGTTGATTTTCACGGACGCCCACAACTCAGGAGCTCTGAAACTCTAATCGGATGTTTCGGTGGGGAAGGTAAAAGCGTAACTTTCTTAAAAAAAAATTTACATTGCGATTTGCTGCTGAATTCAGCTTGAATTATTTCACAGCCCAGAATCTTTCATGGTTAATTTATTTTCTACTAGCTTTTGCTTGTGGTTCCACTCACGTGTATATTGGTTATCGTGGTATAGATTAGCCTATATCCTTCAAGAGACAAAGCATCTCCATAATAAATATGATTAAACCCGGTGCAGCGGTTTAGCAATGAAACAAATAGATAGAGTTACTTTCGAATTTATAATACGGACTAGCTTTCGCCCGCGGCTCCGCCCGCGTGTATGTCGGTTATCACGGTAAGAAGTAGCCTATGTCCTTTCCCAAGTTCAGTTCTATCTTCATACCAAATTTCATCAAAAACTGTTCAGTGGTTAGGCGTGAAATCGTGACAGACAGACAGACAGAGTTACTTTCGCATTTATAATATTAGTAGGGATAATTGGGTACAAGAAATAATTTGGTATGTTTCACACATACACACACACACACACACACACACAAATAGTATTTTTTATATTAAAATGATCATAAGATTATATTATCTGTAATCAAGTACACCACGATTGTAACGCTATTATTGATTTAAACATTGTCCTGTGATGTTGTATAGAATCGATAAGTCGACCTCACCGTAAACGGATGATCAAATTACCTCTTACACATGAGACGGACGAAGGGCGTCGTGATTTAAATTTCTTGGTATTAAATTAAATATATCACATTTATATTTTATTGAAGGATTTATATTAAGACCAGCTTTAGCTTGTATGTTGGTTTTCACAGATAAGGGTGACCAAAATTCAATAAAATCAATGCAGCAATGAAGCTATAATAACGTAACAGACAGACGGACAGACAATATTAAGGATTTATTGTAATTAGTATCGTTAGGCAATAATACCTTGTGTGTCTAAGTTTCAATTAATTTCGTAGAACCAAGCACAATTAATATCTTTAATAGGTGCATGATGTACATAAATAATTTTAAAGGCTCTGAAGGAAATTTTACATGACAATACACAAAGCTTGTTTCTCGTTTACGGTGCATTTAATTTATTCAAAGAGTAAGGTTAATAATATCAAATGAATGATTGCTGCAGTAAATAGAGATTCTGCACCACGTACCTAATAGTCTTGTGACGTAACCAGTTACACATTTCAGGAGACGTCACGGGATTCTAACTTCTTCTGATATGACAATGACTATTTCAAGCATAGAAATGCACAACAACAATGCGTTTTGACATAAGTATATTTTTTTCTGTGCGGAAATCCCTTCGAACAGGATCTACCGTTGGTTACGTCGGACTTGAACCGGCTAAAAGCCGCACAGCATGCCGTCTCGGGTACCGATAACCGAGAAAACAGCACAAAACGAAAAGATTCACGTGTTTCACGTAGATTCTAATTCTACAATCGCTTAAGCGTCTATGCTTTTATATTATCTATGCACTAATACGAGTTTTATAAAGTGGCTAAGTGTGAGCGTTTGTGATTTTGGGACGTTAAAGGTGGGATTTACTGGATCTCCTGAACCAATTATGAACATTTAACAAATAGTCACATTATTTCCTATCCTTACTAATACGAAAATAAATCTCTGTTTGTCCGTCTGTCGCGCTTTCAAGTCAAAATCATCATCATCATCAACAGCCTTTAACAGTCCACTGCTGGACATAGGCCTCTCCTTTAAAAGGAGGTTTTGGCCTACTATACCACGCTGGCCAGACGGGTTGGTAAAGGGTTTGTTTCAAGTTTTCCTTCTCTTGGCAGTGATGTTAGCTGCTTATTTTGTTCCTTTAGTCGCCTCTTACGACACCCATGGAATGAATAGGGGTGGTGACACTTTGTATTCTTAATCCGTCACCACACGGACTATCCGTCACCACACGGACTAATAGACGCCAAAATACATAATTGATTTAAATGAAACTTGGTATACATACACAAGTCTAAAGCCTGAGAAAGGGTAAAGGCTACTTTTTATTACGATAACCGACATACACGCGGGCGGAGCTGATAAATGTATTAACCCGAAAAAGTACTACCGTGATATATACGCCATACACAAGAACGGAACTGCGAGATAGATGGATAATATATTGTTTCGACCATGTGACTTTAGCCTTAAAATGATGTCATTGCCAATTGTTAGTTTTCTATTAAAGTTTACGTTTGTATAACGTGAACTTGGCTAGAGGGGCAAGTGTACCTACGAACCTGGTCCTTGGTACCAACGACATACGTATTACATTTACGCTTGTAGATGACTCCTTCGTGGGTATTAGCAAAAGTACAAATAACAAATTTGAGGTTTCACGTAGATATGTAACATGAAAGTTATAAATAGAAAATATACTTAAAGTATGTGTAATATGACTTGCTATTGAATAATGCAGGAGTGTACTTATGTAAAGTTTTATAAGTGCGGATAACTGCTAACCAATGTGTAAATAACTTTTATTTTTTATTAATACTTCTGCTTGTATAAGAAACAAAGGAATTTACGTACAGGTCATGACCGTACTGGAACAAGCGGCTGTATCAATCATCCCCACTCCGCCCACAACAAAGCTACGATCATGTATCTTCGCCAGTATTCCTCGTTTCACCATAATATCGGCAATCAGCCATGAAAATGATCATTAGCGCATGTTGCTAATGTGTTAACACTAATTGTTTTGGGTATCACCTGGGATCGAAGATTTTTACTTGAACATAGAATTTTTTCAATTAAAAATTACACTGCAATTACTGCCTTGGTCGCGTATTGGGAGCGTATGCGACCGCTGTGCTCGAGGTCACGGGTTCGATTCCCGTTTCTGATCAAATATTTGAATCCAGAAATATTTGTTTCGTATTTTGGTTTCGTTATTATTATTATTATGTATTTATGATATACATACCTCCTCCTTGCGTCGTTTTCCTCAATTCTGAGGGTCGTGACCCCAACTTATTAGAGGTTTGTGAATGGCGGTTCGCCATTTGTGTTGGTTTTGAATATACACACATTCAAATATATAACACTTCGGGGCTGAACTAGTTCCGCATAACAATATTCTAAATTCAGCGGTTAAACTGAAAGAGTGTCTCTTTTATAAAATTCAGTGGAAAATCAATTCACTAAACGTGGTCGTATAACATGCATCGGCGACATTTTAATTAAGGACAGGCGTGCACTGATCGCAATATCGGAACGCGATTATAATGTTCATATGACTTCAGGAAGACCCGCCAGTGCTGATACCTCGGTGTCGACTTACATAACTACACACTCTTTGTTATTCATTCATTCGTATATATTACATTATTAATTAATTCATATTAAATATTATTTCGAAAATTTTAAGATTTGTTACGAAGTTTGAAAATTGACTGCCTCGGTGGCACAGTGGTAGAGTGTGCTTGTCGATTGCCGAAAGATTAGCCGAAACAAACAGAAAGACAGAAAAAAGTGTAAAACATCGCTATATTGGTGTAAGTGTCGTATATACTTTCAGATGTATTTAGTGAAAACTGTTCAATTAATATTAGATTATACAAACAGATAATTTTAATTTTTTGTAAAGATCCAAGGTTCAAAAATAAACATATTGCATGACTCAATGTGTTATTTCATTAGCTGGCTACATTGCAAGCCGTTACGTGGCAATGTTTGCAATCATTTATTTGCATATCAGTCTCCTTAAAAGAATGGCAACTAAATTACGTATCGCTATTAAATAGTACAATCATCGATTTCGTAGAACTTTCGATGAACACTATCGCATGAAAATTACTGTTACTTCCTCGTATACTTTTGCTAATAAAATTAACAGATAGAATCAATCAAATATACAATTAATATGTACTTGTTTTAGATTTATAAAGATAGCGCAGCACTTTGAATTTAAACCAATAATTATTTTCCTAGCTTAACAGCATTTTTGCTGAAGGAATAATTATTATGATAGTTCACACAGATATCTACGCCTGATCCCAGCCTAGATAGAGCCTATAGTGCAGGTTACCAAAGGACTGTTATATAATAAATAGTCACATACATAATCATATAATTGCATACATACATTATCATTATCAGCCTTTCAGTCCACTGCTGGACATAGGGCTCTCAAATTGCACGCCACTTGTTTCAATCCTTGGCTTCTCACGTCCAGCTCCGACCAGCCGTAAACATCATTCCACCTGGCCTTTTGACGTCTTACACTACGTTTGTCAAGACGCGGTAACCATTCAAGAACCCGTTTACCCCAACGGTTATCGATTCTTCGGCCATCCCATTGCGACTTGACTCGACTGTCTGGCCTGTGAGCTATGTCGATGACTTTGGTTCTCTGCCTATCACCTCATTCCTGATACGATCCAAGAGAAACGCCGAGCCTCGAGCCCTCTTCATAGCATGCTGAGCGACCTTGAACTTGTGGACCAGCCGTACCGTAAGTGTCCACCTTTTATTTTTGCATTCACATAATAATATTATAAAATTAGACCCAGACTCAAAACAAAGAAACTCATTATATACCCAATCAAAACCAGGAGCGATAAAGGGAATTATAAACTTTGAATGTTATAATATAACAATTTAATGCAACATTTTAGATCTGTTGATGTTAATCCAATGAATAATTCTTATCCGTAACATTGTACTAAGTTTTATTGTTACTACTTCTGCAAAATAATATTTCCATGAAGCATAAAACACGGTTTTGTGATTGATATTGCGCTTCATATTGACGTCGTCTACTTTTATATACCGTAACATTGTTATTAACAAATATATCATAAAATCTAATCTTATGGGTTGGTCATATACGCCACAAAACCGATAACCGCTGGAGTAAGCGAGTTCTGGATCACTCCGCGTCTTGGCAAACGTAGTGTGGGCGCCCTCTGGCCAAGTGGCGGGATGACTTACGCAAGAGGGTCGGCACTGACTGGATGCAAAAAACAGCGGACCGGGTTCTGTGGTATGCCTAGTGAGAAGCATATGTCCAACTGTGAAATGCAGTGGGTTGATAATGATAACGATGAACATCTTATTATAAAATCGGCAGTTTGTTCTGTACCCAGTCTAATATCCAAACTATTAGTAATGGTCCCGAGTCATGAACTACAGAACTTAGGGTTCCGTTCTAAGTTTACTAACATAGGCCCCGAGTTAAAATAACGATCAGTGCTATGTATGTTTGTGTGTACTGAGTTTAATATTCTGTGTTAATGTATTAAGAAAGCTAGATAGAAAGGCAGGTTGCTGAGCCAAATGAGCAATTGCATCTATACAATTTCTCTGAGACTCGATTTAAATAATGTGGCTAGTGTTGCACCGCTGTGTCATCTCTCCGACAATTTAGATTAAGATGAATACTATGCAAATTCGACTCTCCTAATGACAGACAAACATACTTCTTCTACTTAATGATTGACTCTCTAAAGATGCCGACGTATTTCCGCTGTTTATATGAAACTACACATTTCATACTTTATTAGTGACTAGCGATCCGCCCCGGTTTCACACGCTTGCAATGTGTCTATATAAAAAAATGTTTGTAATTTCAAATTGTTTTTTTTTTTCACTAAATGCGTGTAACAGTAATACATAAGTCCGAACTTTTACAAAAAAAAATGTCCATCTTTTGAGTCCGGCTAATCTCTGAAACGGATAGACCGATTTTGATAGGACTTTCACAGGTGGATAGCCGATATCATAAGGAGCAATTAACTTACTTAAATTTTATTTAAAAAAAATAGGGTTGTGTGAAAGTAAAACTAAAACCAATGAAAAAGCAACGAAAACTTTCTATAGAAAAATTATACATTATATAGCGTCCTCTTGAATCACTCTGTATTCTCTACTGATATAAATCTATCGCGTAGTTTGAAATATCTAAAAGAACACGACTGTGAAAATTACTTTATACTATGTTAAAATGTATCAAAATGTTTGTTTGTCTGTTTAACTGTTTGTTCCGGCTAATCTCTCGAACGGTTGGACGAATTTTGACGGGGTTTTCACTGGCAAATATCTTTTTGTGTGTGACTCTACTCTGCCTGATGGAAAGCACAAGTGGAATAAAGGAGTAGGGGTCACCATCCTCATTGTGAGGGTAGGCAATTCAGCATGGTGACCCATACCATGGTGGCCTGGTCAGATGTTTCTGCATCAATCTCCATTCTCCTCTCTTCATATAAGAAGTAACTTAAGTCAGTTTTTTGAAATAGTTCTGTGGTTTTTGTTGTAACGGTATAATTACAACCGTTTATAAGGGGCTGTCCATTAATCATGTGAAGCTCAGGGAGGGGGGGGGGTTTACAAAAAATCACAAAATATCACAAGGGGGAGGGTATAGTAGTAAATCACGTGTATTTATTATTTCTGCAAATATTCGTATTTCTTTCATTGTTTGTATATAAAAACAACTTGCAACCTTATTTACTTATTTATTTATTATTTACTTAAATCTGTATTTTATTAGTATTTAAAAAAAATAAGATTCTTTGTAGGTAACAAAAATACATGTGAAAATGGGGGGGGGGGCTCTTAAAACTCCTTATGTATCACCAAGGGGTGGTAAAAAATGCCAAAAAAAAAAGATCTAGTGATTAATGGACGGCCCCTAACGCGGCGCAAAGCTAGTCAATTACAAAAATAAAAAAATTAAATAAAAAAGAAAGTATTTAGAAATATCAAAATCACTTGACAAGTATGCTAAGTTGCTGTAATGAACATTTATTGATCTGAGTTCCACATTTCTGCCGAAATACGAGTCACTATGAATCATTTTCAATATTGTATTTGTACATGACTCATACCACTTTGATGAAGATTCGCCATCACAATAGTAGTCACAATTGTTTTTTTTTTATTAACTTTTTCAAAGGCGTTAGATAAAACTACTGAACCGCTTTTAATGAAATTTGGTATATAGATAGATAGTTTAGAGCTTGAGAAAGGACATAGGCTTGATTTACTTTTCACTTTAGTAGAATAATATAAAAGAATGCTCAAGTACACACAATAGAAGGCTTAAATACGCTGAGTAAGATCAATTTTACAATGTACTTTGTTTCCTGCAATAAACACAGCGATTTTTTTTAATTTATTAACTTATTCTCAGAAATTATTTGCCCATTATACTGCATCTCTGACTCTACTTTCTAAGTTGAGTTAGAGATGCAAGATATACGGAGAATAGTGAACTAATAACTTGAGTAGTTAATTTAATACATTTCTAGAGATATTTTAACACATTGCCACAGAACTGGAAAGAAATATATAGCTTATAGTAGCTGTGTCCCGCGGTGTTACCACACCTGTTATTGTTGTAAATCGAGCGGTTAATTAACGCCGTGGAGTGAACCAAGTTTAAAAAAAATTGCCTAAGTTACTCCTTATGTCATCAACTTTCTGCCAGTAAAAGTCCCGTCAAAATCGGTCTAGCCGTCCCAGAAAAAAGCCGGAACAAACAGACAGACAGTCAAATTTAAAAAATGTTATATGTACTTTGAAATGGATTTAGTAAAAAGCTGTTCATTTTATATTACATACGACATTCCCATTTTATTTATTTGTATACATAAGAACTAGAGGCTGTTGAATATCTGCCTAATTTTATAAACAGTAAACACATAGCATACATTTCAAGTAGGCGGCTCCGGCGACATGTAGTTAAGTTATTGCGACAAAAAGTAGCCTATGTCAAATCATCATGTGGAAAATGATCCATATCGGTTCACGAGTTTATCCGAAAAAGTCTAACAAACAGAGTTCCTTCACTCGAGCCATTGTTATAAATCTATTGGCATTTCATTCATTCAAATGTGTAGTAGTTAAGGCGCTACGGTGGAACATACAAACATAGACTGCCAAAACTAATACCCGTCCTTTGGTTCCTGCGTAATCGGTTAAAAAAAAAGTGTGAATCAACCGACATAATGCTTGCTTACTCTAAAGAGTTTGATAAAACGGTACTACTGTTGCAGTTACCTGTCATCAAGAAATGTGTCCTGACAGTTATATCTATATTATCTCTGGCCACCATAGAGCAACACAGACCAGCTGATGCTCTATGCTTGCCATTTTTAATTGTATGACTTAGAGCCACAGCGCACTAGCTACTTTTAGCATCGGCGATCGGCGATTTGGCGACTGCATCGACGCTGCATCGCGTTTTAGCGACTTCCTGCGTTCGATCGCGGTATCGGTAACGCGATCTGCTCAGATGCCAAATCGATGCTACCGGCATTCGAATGTGTGCGGAGAGTAGCGTTCAGCTGCTGTGTCGTGCTTCTAAAACGCGACTCAATCTCCGCGTTTGGCGTTTTGAAGTGTGCGGTGTAGAGCGTTCGGTCGCCTTATTTAGCATCTAAAAGGCGACTAGTTGCCGATCGCCGATGCTAAAAGTTGCTAGTGTGCTATGGCCCTTATTTATGTTATAATGACAGGTTAATATAATTTGGAACGCTTTTGATGGAAAACAAAATTACTTTGGCAATAAAATACCTACCTATGATATTTAAGTAAATTTCTAAACGATGAACTGAGAAACCAGAAAATGTTTAAAAATCTATAACCTGCATGCAACTGTGAATGAAAAAGTTCGATAAAATTCATTAAACCACCTCATTCATTAAAATCGTCTCAATAATTGAGGCGATACGGTCAATGTACAAACATACATAGACATTAAGCATAGACCATTGAACTATCTGCCGTCTGCATATTACTTCGTGTAACAGCTCAATGACATAGACTGTCAAAATATTACCTTTCCATAACTCTTCATCGTAGTCGGATAAAAAGAAGTCATGCGAACCCTTGCGAACCACTTGTTCTTAACAAGTAGATAACTCAACAAGTTGCTCCCACACAAAATTCTTAAATCATTCGCAAATATTAAAAGTGACTATAAATACGTTACAAACCACAAAACCGTTAACCAACATAATTCCCAATCGTCAATCAACGATATTAATAAGAATGCGATATTAACCAATAGGGAAGGTATTACGGAATAAATTGTTTCCGAACAGTATGCGGGCGCCCGCTCACGATATGTCATAAGCATTCAGTGCATAAACATTGTAAATACAAACACTATTTTTAACTAAAATACACTTTATTCGTATTGATATAGATTTAAAGTTAGAGTGATTGAATGTGCAAGAATTTGAAATAATAGAAAATTGTAATAGTTTAATTTAGTACTTGATAGAAAAATATATTCTGATCGATAAATGTTAAGCTAAGAATGGCGACGGGTCGCATTTGTCAGGCATGTTGTTAATTAACATTGCAATTACTCTGGGATATTAATGATCCCATGTGCATTTAAATGAAGATGAAAAATAAACTTTTCAATAAAAAAATGTTTCTTTATCTTTCTGATTCAATAAAAATATTTTTTATTCATTTGTGGATTTTATTAATAATTCGCCAAACCAAAACATTTTCTGGGAATAGGCCTCTTGTTAGATTCTTCTAGGGTAGGTTCCCAAGGTATGTCATCTTCTTATTGTTTTGGCATATTTATATTTCAGTGAATAAATAAAACGCTTAAGTATACCTACGTCGAAACAAACACAAATAAAAGTCACCAAACCATCGACAGCAAAAAATCGTAATCTTTCCGTTTTTTTTAAATTATTATTTATAGGTTATCTAACCTTTTTTTCTATTACGGATGCTGTAATCCTGTCTGACGCGTCTCTGTTTGTCATCAATAAAAAAAATAACATTTTAAATTTCAGGGTTTTTAAAACCTTAACCTTACTACCAATTATTTTCCCTTACTTTCACAATTTATTTATGATATCTAATGTAGCCAATTCCTTTGAAATGCCTCATTCCTAATTAAAATAGGAAGAGCTTCCCCTGTAAATTCTGATATCTGGGAGAGACACACAACAATGGGCCAGTTTGGTTGGATCTTGCGACTTCACAGAAAACCCATTCTTTAACATAAACCTAGTTGTATATCTGCGATGGATGAAGAACTTTGAACAATTGATTTTGTTTTCTATCGCCTATATTACGTTTTATCACAGAGCAAATGCAATAATATTATCACGGTTAAATGACTACAACTAGTAATATTGTAAAAGCGAAAGTTTGTGAAGATGTTTGTTATTCTTTCACGCAAACACTACTGAACAGATTTAGATGTAATTTTCCAGTAATACAGCTTATACATCAGAATAACCGATCACGCGGGCAGAACTGCGAACCAAAGCTAGTATAAATCATACATATTTTTTTTGTCATCTGATGCACCGATAACCCTAAAAGTCAACATCTAAGAGGAGTTATGCACCAAATGAGATGCGAACACATCACGATCAGATAAGGTTATTATTATTAGCCAAATAGGGTTATTATTAGTATAATACATTTCCTTTGTGGCTGATTGTGAGTGCCTAAGGTCATGTGACCTCTTACTATGTTGCATGCGCTTATGTGGAAAGTGAGTTTTCTTTCACAGAAATACTGTTATTGTTGCAAATAGAAATTGTGTATTCAGTAAATTTCATGTTTTAAAGTTTTGTTACAATACTAACTAGATTATGAACGCTGCTTCACCCGCGTGTTTTTCGAATATCACGGTAAAAAGTAGCTTATGAAGAGTCAAAGTATCTCTCCATGTCAGTTTTTTAGGGTTCCGAAGTTCATAACTCGGAACCCTTATAGATTCGTCATGTCCGTCTGTCCGTCCGTCCGTCCGTCCGTCCGTCCGTCCGTCCGTCCGTCCGTCCGTCCGTCCGTCCTCGACTTACCGTCCAAACGGTAAGTGCTAGAAAGATGAAATTTTGCATGAATACGTGTTGTAATTACGTCGACAAAGTGCTACAATAAATTTATGAAAAATAATTTTATTTGGGGTACCTCCCCTACACGTAAAGTGGGGATGATTTTTTTTTCTCGAGGCTACCCCATCGTGTGGGGTATCATTAGATAGGTCTTTTAAAAACAATAAAGGGTTTCCTAGACGATTTTTTGATTTAGGTATCCGTTTGCGAGATATTTCACTTTAAAGGGCACTTTTTTCTAAAAACAGGGCGTCCCCCCCCCTCTAGAAGCTAAACGGCTGGCTCAAAAAATCTGAAAAAAATCGTGATGGTGGTCCATATTATGAACTTTGAAGGAAAACTATAACCGATTAGATGACTTTCTTAGTTCAGGAGTTATAAAGGCTTATATGGTAAAATGCGCTCACTTGGAAAACGCCATACAAAATTAACGTAATAATACGTAAACATAACAATTATCTATTGGATACGATTTTAAATCCACATACCATTATAGGTGACTGAGGAACCCTTTCCTGTGCGTGGCCTGACACGCACTTGGCCGATTTTTATACTAGTGCGACGGCTTAGCGTAACAGACAGACAGGATTACATTCAAATTTATAATAGTATACTAACTTTTGCCCGTGACTCCGCCCACGTATATGTTGGTTTTAACCGTAAAAGCATAACAGACGTTACTTTTGACTGTATAACATTATGTATAAGTAAAAATGAAAAATACTTATATACATAATGTATAAAATATACATTACATTACATTATGTATATAAGTATGGATTCCTGGAGGATTAACCTAAATCCGAAAACGTTTATTAGAAATATTAATGTGCGAATTAGATGGCTAAAATTATCAATGTTATCAAATAACCGAGTACCGAGTTCGCCTTTCACTGGGTTCAAAGTACCGTCGCAATATCGAGTTAAATCCGTCTCAGATCTAAGATAATTGTAATTGAACGATGCAAGCGTTACCCGGAGCTGTGGTTAGGTGACTGGCTCCCGCGATCCCACGCAACCTTTCCTTTATAAATATTGAATGTCAATACGATTATTTACAACAGATATATTGAATATAAATGAGAGATAAAGGATCAACTTCGATTTCTGTGTAAAGAAATGTGACAATGGTTCTTTTGTCGAGTCAGCCGTTTTATTTGTATGCAAATTAAAATCTCCAACAAAAGATCGTTCGTGTCGAATAATCAAAATATCTGAATATAAGAAAAGTATCGATTTGATATGCAGGTTCGCATAAAAAATACAAAGGTAGGAATCGCAGGTATGTAGGTAAATGTGTATAACATTAATAGTGAAGTGAAAAGCACTGGTAATCAAAAATAAGACAATACAATGAATAAAGATGACTCAAACAATAGAATAATAGGTACTCGCAAACACTTTACTATAACTGCTTCTGAACTTTATAACCATCGAAATACGGTTTAAGATGCTAATTTAGCGAAGTGGAATTATGATCTTTCACAAATTTTCTCCAACATTCAATTCAATTATAGAATGTGTCAGGCTGTCTGAAAATTCTATCTATGGGTACTTATAATTTAAGCTTCATTCAGTTTAGACGTAATCTCGGCCAAGAGACAAATATATTCATATGTAAATTTACTTAAAAACGAATGGAACGCCCACCATAACTAATAAACTATACTGATATAAATGTAATAATGATATAATATTATTCTACCATATGCAGACAAAACTACCTAGCCTCAAACTAAGCAAAGCTTGTGTTAAACGTATTTTTTTGTAAATATATACTTCATAAGAAACATTCAAACTTGGATATAAATAAAAGCAGGTCATAACAACATTTGGTCTGACCCCAGATTCGCACCTGAGACCTCAGGCTCCGCGCCACTTAAGCAGACAGTCGACGTGTAGGTATATATAGTGGCACCATCATGAAGATCAGATAGTCCGATCGGGTGTGTAATACCGAAGTTCTAAGTGGTGCCAATGTTAGTGGCATTGAGGTATATCAGATGCGTCGGCAACTTCGGTGGTGTGGTCACGTATCACGGATGGCGGAAGAGAGAATGGCGTAGCGCATCTATTGCTCTGAGCTAGAGGAGGGCAAGCGAAAGCATGGCGGACAGCTCCTCCGATATAAAGATGTTCTGAAGGGTCACATGTAAAGATGCAATATAGAGCCATCTCGCTTTGAGAATTTGGCAGCACAGCGACCGGAAACGCGCGAGTCTTTGAAGAAGCGAATCCGCAAATTTGAGGAACAGCGTTTAGCTGACCTCGACGGAAAGCGCGATGAGCTTAAAGCCCGTCCACTCGCTGTCATACACCATAATTATGAGAGCGGTATGCTCACTTGCCCACTTTGTGCAAGGGAGTTTGTTGCGAATATCGGCTATAAAAGCCCTCTCCGGGCGCATCAGCACCAAGCCCTATAAGGGGTCGAAGTGGTCGCCATCGCCGAAATCGGTCGGATTGATTGATTGATATAGTGGCAGGGGCACATGAACGTAGAAATGCATGATAAAATTGACAGGGTGTCGCCGTCGACGGATACGTCTGGTAGGACATCATCACATATTAAATTATTATTTTATAAATAGTATAGCTGTGAAAATGAATCTACTAAGCCCGATGGAAAGCATGAGTAGAATCCATGAGTGGTGGCCTTATGGTCAGATTTTGAAGTGAGTATTATTACTCACTTCAAAATCTGGCAATGCAGAATAGTAAGCTACTATAGTGTGTGTATGGCCGCCTAGTGCGAAATATAATCAATCGTGTACATATAGGCGTGTACCATAAATACGTGTAATGGTGAGTTTGACTTGAACTGCCATAGGATCGTGGGCTGCCACGTGATATCACGGTTTCACACAAACTGGGGTTAAATTATTCTGTTGTCGCTTTTAAAAAAATGAGAGTGGCGTAGAAGTCGTTGTTCATCGTTTGTCCCTCAGATCTTAAAAAAAAGAAGTCCTGATAAAAAATCTTGACACACAGACCCAAGAATATCGAAGTGAAATTTTAAAACTTGTAGGATATTAATTTCTTCTACGGGAAATTGTAGGTAGCAAAGATTTAATAAATTTATCAAAGACTTATTTAAAAAGAAATCTTATATATAAAATTCTCGTGTCACAATATTAGTAACCATACTCCTCCAAAACGGCTGGAAAGATTTGTATGAATATTTGTGTGTATAACGGGTAGGTCTGAGAATCGGTCAACATCTATTTTCATACCCCTAGGACGCGAAGCGCGGGCTTCAGTTAGTTCACATATTTAATACAGTTGATAATCATTATGAAAAGGCGACTGAAAGTGACTTGAAGCAGTTTGTGTGTTGAACATAAACATCTGCAGACTCAATGCTCTAGACATTCTCTACCAACAAATCTTGATAATGATGACATTTTGTAAGGTAGTGCACCGAGTTTGAAATCAGAGGTTGTAATTTTCATCAATTCAAGTATTTTGGTTTTTATATTTTAAAATTTTATTGATATATAATTACTATTTAAATAATTTTATATTGTACAACAGTTGATAATCATAATGAAAAAACGATGTACCCCTTTTCTAAAAATTACGATCTTGACCTAATAATCAGTGCCAATCATGTATAGAAAAACGTGTGAACTTTTTTTCTAACCGAAGGAGATATATGAAGGTGAGGAAATAGCCCACACATCTATTGTAACACGCGGAGGGCACGCGACCAGGTAGCTTTACCGCGTTGTTGGTCGTTCCACCTGCCAAGCGTCAGTCTTATTGTGAAGCAAGTTAGTTACGTCAGCAAAAAAGAAGTGAACTGTCAAAATATCACACAGGTAACTTTTAGAAGGTCGCCTAATCGCCTAATAGGTACAGTTGTCGACTTAGTGCAGTAGCACTATCATTGACACGAATGTTCTTCTTTTTTGGATTATAATATGGCTAACAGGAAACTAATGTCAATTATTTCTACCAATGTAAAGTTAATATGCTTAGTTTCTGCCTGTATTTAAAGTCTTAGATTAGGAATATATAACAGTTATTTGAAAGCTCTCCCTGCCAGTAAAAGTCCTTAGCCACGCTCATGCCGTTGATGATGATCAGACAATCCCGGTTCGTTACAAATAGGCGACTATGGCGTCACGGAAGCCCGCCGTATAGGAATTCTTTAGTAAATGAAGCATGGAGTAAATTAAACTACCAAAACCGGAACCCCCTCTCAAAAGACGAAAGAACCTTGAAACTTTTGAGTTGCAGGTGCCTTTAGATCGCAGTAGTCACTTGCCATCAATTGACATAATATCGCATTTGTCTCCTAGCATACCATAAACAATCGGTACAATATTTAATAACTCTATGTTTGAGACTGCCTTTGACGTTATCTGGCTTAGACTCACTTAATGAAAAAAAATGGTTAGCAAGCCACTGTAGTATTGACATCAGCAGGGGTTGCTTATTTGCTTGGCGTTGTTCGTCATACCTACTATAATCAACACAATGCTATCTAAGAGTCGGCGTAGTCCCAAGGGAGATTACATTATTCCGTATCTGTAGGGTTTTTTCTAGTTAATCTATATTTAAAAAGTTAAGTTGTATTGTGACTCAAGAATTTGTGTCTTAAATTTTGACACGAAATGGAACCTACTTTAACTATAGTTTTCATCCACTTATCTTAAAAATTATGTTACACATTTCTAGTCAATTCAGCCACAATGTGGCACAAGTTGAAGTAGAGCCAATAGTACATGAAATTTAATTTCTTACTTAAAATACTCTGATTTAAATATATTTTGCCGACATAGCAAAGTTTAGTACGTTTATACAATCTATATTTAAAGTAAACTAGAACGAAGCTTAATGTATTATTTGAAATGAAGCCAAATTAACACACCTCGAACATTACATAATAAAATGATTCATGATTAAAAACTGATATAGAATACGCTTGTTCTCTCTTTTAATATTAATGTTCTTTTACTTCAGAAAATTATGTAATAGTATAGGTACCGACGTACCGTACCGTATATTTGACATCGAATTAACTTAAAGTTATTTTAACTTTTCAATCTTATCGTTCTGATTGATATAATAAAAATGATAATGGTTGAGTAAGCGGATTTTGCTAGCCAACGAAACAAAATCTTAGTTCAATATTTCATATTTCTTTGTACTCACACAGATTTAATTAGCTTGTTACTCAAATTATACTTCAGAATGAAAATGTATTTAATCTATCTTATTTGAAAAGTGATGCGACGCGCAATTTACAACCTGTGTTCTAATTTCTAATATGACTACACGTTTAAATTTAAGCAGTAAATTCAAGAAGCCGAAATAACTACCACAAAGCTAGATTCTCAATTTTCAATACCTAGAATTTTCAAGAATAAAATATCCACAGGCACAGATAATTAAAATTAATGCAAACCGCCAAGTGATGTTGTCAACGCGAAAAAATAAAATGGTAGAGCCCGCCAATTATTTCAATTAATGGTACGTCGCGGTGTCGACAGGAAAAGGAAGTGTGCGTTCGGGATTCGAACTAAGTATAGTCCGCGATTGTGCACTGACTGACAGCTAGGCTTGATTAATTAATTCGTGACTCTCTATTCACCCAGTGGGGATAATAAATCGTCCATGCTGGCCTCCCGTGAGTTGTCGCCAAAGCCCGACACACCACTGAATAAATGATTGAGTCAAACGCAAACATTATATGTGTCGGGACTACGAGACAGAAATAGACGGCTAATGATGTGTTATACAGGTAAGTGATAATAAAGTCTTCAGATCTCGTCTCTTCTAGATCGTTAGAATCATCGGATTGTTCATTAATTCTCGCATCCGTGTGGTGAAATGCTTGGATAAATTTATATTCACTTTGATTATATATTTTGATAATTATTGCCCACATTTAAATCTTATATTTTAACTTAAAACTGTTTCGACTAGTAGGTAATAATCCTTTTTTGCAGTACATACTTCCAAAATGCTTTAACGTCTATTTCAATTTTAACAATGCAAATACTTTTATTACTAACATAATAAATAAATAAATAAATAATAAATTCTGTCAAATAACCATATCATAGGATAGAAATTCTAAACCATTATAGGAGCACAAAAAATGACCGGCAAACTATCAATACAACCATTCCTTTTCAAATCACAAATTTCGAACATTAACAAAAACAGTTCCGCTAAATAAACAATATGCAGTCAAATTTCGTAGAGTTGCCGCAGATGGGCCCTTCGTCCTGTAATAAAACAAGCTTGAAACCGAATCGCAGCCGATTTCGTTATTAATAATCATAACGGCGCCATTTTGTAAAAGCCGCCGCACACATGTGGGTTAGGTGTCGCCAAACACGGTTTGTCTATGGAAAGGCAAAATTTAATATAATTACACAGATTATAAATGACTTCATTTAGATATATTTGACAAATGAGCTTTGATATTGTAAGTTCTAAATTTGAATAACTGAATTAAATCGGTAGCTTTTTAACTTTGTCCTACTATATTCAAATGTTGGGTATTTTATCAAAACTATTTTCCAATAGAATTAATTTATGATTAGATAAATTTAATTGTTTTATAGTTGATTATTCTTGATTTATTTTTAACAAATATGTACTTGTTGATAAACTACAAAATTATAAACAATAATTTTATTTAGAGTAAGTAGACTATACTCAAAAGCTGGACATCTATTAAAGTAAAAAGAAAAAAACAATACATAACTATACCGAAATTATATTATCAAAACTCATAAAAATAACATTTAGAATTGGAAATACTATATTTGTCACTTATTCTATTTTAAATTTCGACAATATCAAGGATGTCAAGATGTGAAAGGATCCTCTTATGTATGTTGATACATAGGTAAATATTACACAGATTATTATATCTACTATATTAGAGACAAAAACATAAACTACTATATACTTATGGATAAACAACAAGATGTAACAAGACAAGTGTAACAAATATTTTGTCGATGCAATTGTGGAATACTCCCAGATGTCGACCAGGCTTGTTAACAACAATGAGTTTTTGTTGGAAACACCCAAAATACCACAAAGCCTGTAGCTGCGTGATATTTTTATTGTTTATATGCACAATTATGAACATTCGTAACAAATTATCGCATATGTTCTAAATTTAAACTGTAATAATTTGAAAAATTAAGCCAAACTTCTTTCTTGCAAATGAAGCTTATTACATACATGAAGAAAAAGAAATACCCACTTATTGTCTCTCTGGTATACAACCCTATTATTAAAATATCTAAGAAAGACTAAAAATAATTCTATAAATTCTTGAGCTTTTTTTCTTTTAATGACAAACAATCACTTTCTTCCAAGTAGTAACGGGTACGCTTGAAATACAATTACTGTTTAAAAATTATCGTTTTCAGAAACAGAAACTCAAATACTGTAAGAAATATGACACAATTGTTTTTTTATGTAACAAATACAGACGGTATTGTCATATCGACTGCAACTTTGAATAGACACCCAATTAACTGCAAAATCTCTGACTTTGCTCTTATTTGTTTTATTGTGTTACGTTATTAATAATTAAGAACTAAGATGATTTCGCCTATGAAATGAATAAAGTATAGTTCTAAAATCTAGCATTTAATAATGACAGCTTCTTTCAAATTAAGAAGAGAGCTATGACTTTGACTTGACAGACACGGTGTGACCTTATGTGACGGAACAAAAATCGCAATTTAAATAATTTTGTTCCTTGGTACATACTACTACACTAGTACTTTTTTGTGTATTAATACTAACCAGACAACAGTAAAAGAAAAAACAAGAGTAACAAATATTAATAAGTCTAGAAGTCTTAGAAAAAAGTTTGTTTTAATCTGTATGATAATGACAAAATCCTTGATATTATTGTAAGCTAATTCACTGACGCATTCCAGTTCAGTCTAGAGATAATGGAATGTCATTTGCCTGATAGAGCTTGTGACTATTACACGTTTATCAGGCCTACTACATGCAAAATGGTTGCTTGTTTGCTGGTTTTGAGAGATTTTTTTAAGTTCGATATTTCTTATACTTAACTAGCTGAATCCCGCGGTGTTACCCGCGATTATTAAAATTGCGACTATAATTTGAGATTTAAACTATCCTATCTCTCAAGTTAGATCGAACTGCACATGGTGTGCGAATTTTATTATAATCGGTTTAGTGGTTTAGAACTCCATTGAGGACAAACATTGTGACACGAAATTTATATATATTAAGAAGATATTGCAAATTTGCAGGTGTTTCTGCCTGTATAGGTATATGATACTTTTATTCCTGAACCGCTTCGCCGATTCCTAATGAAATTGGCATGGAAGCACTTTGTTTCTTGAGGTAGTACAAAGAAAACTCTTTACCGTAATATCCGACATACGAGCGGGTGGAGTCGTGGACAATAGTTAGTATCTTTAATTCCCTGGCCTTGAGCTAATCTATACAAGGTTATTAGAAATAAATGTTTTCAACTAATGTTTTTGTCGAATAAACACTAAATCAGTAATCAAACATCACCCAAAAGCTTATTATATTGGGAAAAAAAAGAATATAAAATTAAAAGTATAATGAAACAATGATAGATAGGTATACCTACCTACCTATTAGTAGACTGACTAAATAATAAATATACTTATAGTAGACTATTTCGAATTTAATCAATGTTTTTGATTATTTTCTCTTTTGATTCTCTTCACCTTCTTCATTCAAGTTATTTTTGTACAAAGCTTTCGTATTTTATATCCGTTCATTTATATTTAAATATAGAAAATGAACTTACTAAATTATATCTGAATGACTTCTGTATAAATCTGTACAAATCAACTGTTAATTAAAATATGCAAATTATAATTAAACCAAATAAACTTTATTATTAATTGAGGTTGAATGCTATGTTTAAATACTTAGATATACCTTTTTCTTTTAAACTAGAAATTCATTTTATTTTATTAATATTAGTTTAAATAAAAATTATATCGTGTATAAATTAATCTGAATAATAAATCATAAAACATCAAATAAAATATAATTATTTATTTCTTAAGTTCATCACAGCTTTAAACTCTTTCTCGGTTTGGATAATTCAAATAATTTATTTGTTTTAACTACCTTTGACTCTTAAATTCTGTATGACCACCTGAATGATTATATTAATTAATTAATCTAAATGAATTAATGGCATTTCCCATTCAAAACATATTCAGCATAGATATAACTTTGCGGTTGTCATAACAACCGTTGCCTGCTCTTCCTAAAACACTAATGTTAGCAGTGTCGAAACATAACCTATACGTTGTTAACTAACTACACTATGGGCTCAATGTTTTTATTCAACAGTCAACTTTCTTTTAATTTCAACTTTTTAATATTTAAAATAAAACTTTTTATAAAATCGAGTTATATACCAACTTTACAGACATTCTCTTTTACGTTTGACTTTAAAAAAATAAGTTCTTCACAAATTGTAATCGAACTTTTTCCAAGGCAGAATCTTATTGGAATCTTTACTTCTGCACAGGTCAAGGGTTGGCAAATGAATTAGCGGCACTCACCACAGGACTGTCGTCTCCAAGGTCCGAATCACGGTCGGCGTCGGCCATGGCGTACGCCGGCACCGGCTCACGATTCTTTACCCGAATCTTGGCGGCTTCACTAGTACACGGTATAAGGAATAAGCCACAGGGGCACGTGGTTTAACACTCGCGTCTCACATACAACGTTACGGTACGGTACAGTTCGCGGCGCGGGCCGTTAGCGGCTAAAGGTCGGGACGAGCGTTGCGCGAGCTCGCACGAAATGGTATGTGGAACTGTTCCGCGGGTCGCCCCTCTATCCGAGGCCCCGCCTTAAGGCGTCCGCGTCACGGCGAATCAAACCTCGCGATATCAAACTGATATTTCTGCCCGCACGCTCCGCCCGCTGCGCTTATATTGTTTTTATTCAAGCTATAAAATAATCGCACGGCATTGATCGCTCTTTGTGATTAATAGCGATAGTGAAACGTGATATTAATGCGCCTTAATCGCAGTTTCGTTTGCGCACTTTAATGAGCCTGTTAGTGTTAGTTTTGTAGCTATATGGGTACCGTGATTGATGGATCGAATGCCCAGGCTCGACTCTTTAATGAACAATACATTCAATCACTAATCGTTTTCTTTTTAATTGGTTTGAATGTTTTGAGAATGTTTAATTATAATAACTTTAATTACTGAAGCAGATAACTGCAGTAGGTATACACACCTGTTTTAGATATCTTTTTAATGGATACTACCTCGCGTTGATGTCTTTATTAAGACTAATAAACCTAATAGGTAGATGTGCTGTGTTTCCTTAAATTTTTGTGGTAAAAGTCGTCTAATTTATATACTCTTTACAGAAAGAAGGATTAAAAAGGCATAGATACTAATTAAAAAACCATGAAAAATTTGTACTTAACTTAAACTCGTTACCTAAAATTAAAATTTTATCTAATACATTATTATAAGAAACAAGAAAGATAAATAAAATGTGGCTCTATTTTATTTTATTAATTCCTAAAGCTGCCTATAACCCAGTTAACCATAAAAGTACGCCTAAACTAGCTAGGTACTTGTTTTATATATTTAAGTCTAATAAAGTGACTAATCTACCTGATAGAAAGCATGAGTAGAATCCAGAAGTAAGGGTCACCATCCTCATTGTGAGGGTAGGCAATGCAGCATAGTGACCCATGCTATAGCGGCCTAGCCAGATGTTTCTGCATCAATCTCCCGGCCTCCGGAGATCAGGAGAAGCTTCGGGTCTCACACTCACCAACGGAATACGACAGCACGGATGATGTTATTATTAGGATGGTCTTCTGTGTGAGGGTAGTACTGTTCGGGTCGAGCCGGCCCATTCGTGCTGAAATCAGCGTGGCTCTACTACCTTTTACGTGCTTTAGGTCTCAATTATTGTCGTTTACAAACAATTGTCTTTTTATATATTACTAGCTGACCCACGAAACCTCTCGTACGTCTTTTATTGTCCGAAAAATGATGTTATTACCGCGAGACAAAAATTGTTTGCTATAAAAAAGGTTATTGAGAGCAAACCTTCAAAGATCCACATGATGTCAACCTTTAGGGAGAAGAGAATCGTTTTAAAGAATACTTTAGTCACACTTTTTTTTGAGAATCTGTAAACCGTTTACGTAGCGTATTCAATACTATAACTAATGAATATTATGGACATCTTACACACAATCTAATCCCAGACTAAGCAGAGCTTGTATGGTACTAGACAACTGATGTAAACATACTTTTTTGTAAATACAAACATATTATACATAGAAAACAACCAGACTCAAAAACAAATATTTGTGGATCACACAAATATTTTTAGGGTTCCGAAGTATATCACTCGGAACCCTTATAGATTCGTCATGTCCGTCTGTCCGCCCGTCCGTCCGTCCGTCCGTCCGTCCGTCCGTCCGTCCGTCCGTCCGTCCTCGACTTACCGTCCAAACGGTAAGTGGTAGAAAGATGAAACTTTGCATGAATATGTATTGTTATTACGCCGACAAAGTGCTACAATAAAAGTATGAAAAATATTTTTATTTATTATATATATGTATCACTAGCTTTCCGCCCGCGGCTTCGCCCGCGTGGAATTCGTTTATATCGCGCGACACGGTATGGGTAGATTAAACAATCTTACATGATTTTATGTTTGATATTAAGGAACTTTGACACAAACTTTCGTCCCCTATTTCAAACCCTTCTACCTTTACTTTCGCGATAAAAAGTATCCTATGTCCTTTCCCAAGTTCAGTTCTATCTTCATACCAAATTACATCAAAATCGGTTCAGTGGTTTAGGTGAAAGCGTAACAGACAGACAGACAGACAGAGTTACTTTCGCATTTATAATATTAGTAGGGATTATACCATCGGAAAGTAGAGATTTCATCAAAGAGAAAACACCCCAATTTTTAAAAAAAATAGAGTGAAAAAATTAAATATTTAAAATAAAAAAAATTACAGTGTATTCGGGACATAAAAAGGTAAGTTTTCACTAAACTTCGTTTAAAAATGATTTTATTTGTAAAAGATAAAAATAGAAAACCAAAAACTTTTTTTAATTTTTCACGTATAGTTTGAGGTTATGTGAAAAAAAGTTTAAATAAAAAATCGGAGAAGTGCATGTCAGGCCACGCACAGGAAAGGGTTCCTCACTCATCCTTAATGGTACGTGGATTAGAAATTGTATCCAATGGATAATTGTTATGTTTACGTATTAATGCGTTAATTTTGTATGACGTTTTCCCCGAACTAACAACGACGACGAACTAACTCCCGAACTAACAAAGTCATCTAATTCGTTATAGTTTTCATTTAAAGTTCATTATATGAACCACTATCACGAATTTTTCCATATTTTTTGAGCCGGCCGTTTAGCTTTTAGAGGGGGAGGATGCCCGGTTTTACAAAAAAGTGGCCTTTAAAGTGGAATTTCTCGCAAACGGATTCCTAAATCAAAAAATCGTCTTAACAACCCTTTAATGTTTTTAAAAGACCTATATAATGATACCCCACATGATGGGGTAGCCGGGCGAAAAAAAAACATCCACATTTTACGTGTCGGGGAGGGACCCTAAATAAAAATAATTTTCATAATTTTATTGTAGCACTTTGTCGACGTAATTACAATACATATTCATGCAAAGTTGTATCTTTCTAGCACTTACTGTTTGGATGGTAAGTCGAGGACGGACGGACGGACGGACAGACGGACATGACGAATCTATAAGGGTTCGAAGTCATAAACTTCGGAACCCTAAAAAGTTGTAGATCTTTTAATTACCTACAACTTTGCAATTTAACTTTTTTCCATAGGACTTGTAGTATTGCCGGAAATTAAGATAAACCGTTTTTTACACTTTGTTTTATATATTTAGCCATCCAAAGTGACTCTACCCTGCCTGATGGAAAGCATGAGCAGAATCCAAGAGTCGGGGCTACCACACTTGCTGCGAATGCAGACAATAATGTATGGCGGCCCACACTATGGCGGTTTAGTGAGATGCTTTTTCACGCCCCGTCCGAGGAGGACCCGAAAACCTCCCCCCCCCTACCCGACCCCCTCAGATCGCAGATCGCCCGTAAATTATTCTTCCTTTGATTTTTATAATATTCTCCTCTTTTTCCAATGGGTTTCATCGTACTATAATTTTGTTTTCAAAAATTATCTACCCTAGTCTACTGGTCTTTATGTCATTTACAATCATTATGGTTGCCATGCAAGTGTGTTATGCCTAGCAACCTGTGAAGTTTTGACAGGAGATAAACAGTGATACATTTTGACATCTACGATTTATGTATTTTTATAATCACCTAGGTAAAAAGGTAAAAACCTTTGTATCTCGATTATTGCAGTAAAAAGTAGCCTATGTCCTTTCCCAAGTTCAGTTCTATCTTCATACCAGATTTCATCAAAGTCGGTTCAGTGGTTTAGGCGTGAAAGCGTAACAGACAGACAGACAGAGTTACTTTCGCATTTATAATATTAGTAGGGATTAGATAGGTATTTTAAAAACAATACAGGGTTTCTAAGACGATTTTTTGATTCAGGTATCTGTTTGCGAGAAATTCCACTTTAAAGGGCACTTTTTTGTAAAAACAGGGCGTCCCCCCCCCCCCTCTAAAAGCTAAACGGCTGGATCAAAAAATCTGGAAAAATTCGTGATGGTGGTCCACATAATGAACTTTCAAGGAAAACTATAACGGATTAGATGACTTCATTAATTCAGGAGTTATGGAGACTTAACTTGTAAAATGCGCTCACTTGGAAAACGTCATACAAAATTAGCACATTAATACGTGAACATAATACAGCAAGATCCCAGAGCCGCCGGACCTACGTCATTTGTGCAAAGCTGAAATTTTCAGGATTATTAGTAAGAAGTAAATTATAAGCAGAAGTAATGGCCCACCGAAAGTGTCTGGCAGTAATGAATTTTAATTTTAAATAATATTTTTTTTAAAAATATGTAAATACTAGCTTTGCACCTTTAAAGTAAGGTTTTTTACCATCTGTACTTCGCGCTACCTCAGAAACGGCCCCGCTTTCAAGCTAATGGGTACGCATACATCTTAACAAGACATTGTACTAATAATCCTGAAAATTTCAGCTTTGCACAAATGACGTAGGTCTGGCGGCTCTGGGATCTTGGAGTATAATAATTATCTATTGGATACGATTTTAAATCCACGTGACTGAGGAACCCTTTACTGTGCGTGGCCTGACATGCACTTGGCAGATTTTATTTATAAATACTCCGCTCTTTTTGCTTGTAGGGTAATATATGCAGCCTTTAATCTTCTTTGATACCCAAGCTGTCTACACAATAAAATATTTTTTCAAATCGGATTTACATTTTCTGAGATTAGCGCGTTCAATCAAACAAACTCCTCGGATCAATTATAATAGTAATATAGATTAGCACTATTAAATTACTCTTGCTTACCCCATCTTGTATTTATAATAGTAGGTATAAGGTATACAAACGAGCAGACGAGCCACTTAATGCTGCCAGACAGTCATCTCCAACTAAAGAATCAAAATACTATTACTCCTAATCCTCAATCGAACAAAAAATGAGGGTTGGGTACTGGTAACTTCACCAACTCGGTTAGAAACGGTGTAAGAGTTGCTTAAAACCTTTTTTTGGGTAAATATTGGAGTCACTCCTTTCGTTTATTGAATATTTCTTTCTGAAAGGCGTTTAGTTTTAGTTATAACGTTCTCGTTGTGTATTTACGTGTTTAATACATTCAAACTTGCATACCCACACACGCATGCGTCTTAATGTTTTTTCCGCCTTTTCACCGGATCTCAAGCTTACTGATTGTTCTACAGTCTCTAAACGTCACAAACTGTGAAAGGTATGAAACTTTGATGTATGAAGTAGGCTATTACTCACGGACTTACACACTCTACTCATACAGTAATCATGACAATTTAGACTCACTCATGAATAAATTGAAAGAAAAAATATCTGATCGAGTTGACTCTTTTATGGTGAAGAATGACTCTCCCGAGTGTAGGTATCTGAAATTAAACTGAGAGACCTATGCCACCATTAACCAAGCGATTGTTTGTTTTATAACATCTAGTACATTCTCAGCTAAATAACATCTATATTTCACTTTACTCCACTCTTTCAATCCACTGTCGTCATAAAACCAACGTGGCTTTATCGTTCTTATGGCAGGTAGTTCTCAACAAATTGCAATGTAGTCTTTCAAAATAGACGCTTATAATTAGAGACTCCAAGTATTTTGGTCTTTTGAATAAATGCCGAAACTATTTTATAATCTATTCATTCATAACAGTCAACTCCTGAAAATAGTCTTACGTACTTAAAGTAGACTCACGATGATTACAGCACGAATTGGCCGACTCGACCGGGGTACTACTAAGCTCATGGATACTACTAAGGTCAGTATGAGACTGCAGGCCTATTGAAGTAAAATCGCCCCACTAAGTCACCATAGTGTGGATCACTATGCTGCATTGTGTGCACTAACAATGAGGCTGGTAAGCCCCACTCTTAGATTCTACTCATGCTTTCCGTCAGACAGAGGAGTCACTTTGGTAAGCCTATATGTAAAGCTTACTACACAGTTACTGATTATTTAAATGACAAATTTGCTTGGGATTGATGCTGCTCACTCCCACATTTGAAAGTGATGAACATTTAATTTTTGTATTTCATTTGTTCTAATTTGTTTATTTTTTCGATGAAATTGAATTGTATAGTTTTTTTTGTGTAAGTTTGTAAATGTGAGTGTAGGCTTGTAATGTTAGTTTATATTTTAGTAATTTTCTGGTGGTTTTGAGTGTTGTCACGGCCTACTCAAGTGTCCTGCTGGCGGCAGTGTCGTGTTCCGGGTTGTGGATCCTGACTACATCGGTTAAGCTACACGATGGCTGGGGCCCGTGTGCCGTCTGTATGGACAGGTCGACTCAAAACTATGGTCCTTTCTTCAAAAGGCCAACCCAGACCCTATACTGCACTCACATAGTTCTCTTTAATATAAAAAAGACACCTCTGTGGTTTGTTTCGGCGTTTCTTCCCAGAGTGAGTCGTAGGAAATGCCGGCGCCTTCTAGTTATAAAGTCCGACTTGTAAAAATGTCTGAAAAGACTTACTTGCAGAAATAAATATCGGTTATCAATTATAAAGAAAAGCTTTGGTATTTATTTCAGGCCTGATCTCAAGCTAAGCAGACGTATGCTGTGATAAATATTAATAAATACAAACATATTAGGTATAGATAAAATATACATAGAAATAGAAGAAATGGTAGTGCTCCATATCTTAACAAATGGGTAAGTATTAAAGTTATTTTTGCTATTCATGTACATATTTGATCTTCTCGAAAGGCAACAAAGTACTTTATTAGACGTATATGTTGTATGTGTTTATTGAATAGTTTATGCCTTCTAGTAATCATCAATTCATTCGTACCTACTATACGATACAATAACAGACCAAAATCTAAAATAACTTTAGTGCAAAAGACACTTAAAAGCAAATAAGTTTTATAAAAGTTTTGTCAACTTCGTTACCTCTAAATTATAATAAAATTCCATCCCACATTAAATAGGTTGCCTGTAAGAGTTTGCTATAGAGAGATAGGGCCGCTACTTGTACTTCCTTAGGTTTAAGTTATTTTTGTATTGTGTATCTAGTGTGCACAATAAAGAAATAAAGTTATTATTTAATTGGAATACTTTCTTTATACATAAATCCACAGTTACTATAATAATATAACTTTTTTTTTTAGAATATACCTACACAAATAAGCTAGGTATATCTAAGTACGTAATGCCTACTTATAATATTTTGGGAATGTACTGTTTCTGAAGTCTATTTAAAACACAGATTATCTGTGATATAGAACAATAGAAGTGTTCTATTGTATACCTATATCCTAGTAGATTAGATACTTTCTACACTATATACACACTATATACCGATGTGAGTAAATTAATCAAGCTATCTGTAAACCAAAGTCTTTGTGTCTGTGTGTGAGGTAAAATTGAGTTACCTACTCAGGCTTTGAAATAAAAAAAAAAGTAAATTATAGATTTTCAAGGTAGCAGAGCTATTCTGATTCCATAACAAATGGCCCAGTTCGAACGGGTCGGTACTAACTACTACTAATACAGAAGAACAAACTTCTTTAAAAAGTCTTTCATAAGTGAGTGCGAGACCGGAGGGCCAATAATGCAGAAACATCTCACTAGGCCGCCATAGTGAGGGTCACCATGTTGAGTCGTTTTGGTATGGTCAAATACATAAAAAGGCACAGTTCTTGATTTTAGTGGATCTAATTCCACCATAAAGCTAGTGAGAGCTACTAGTAAACCCCCTGTATAATAGTTATATTTGACAACTTGCTATTTGATTTCTTCTAAATAAGGTGCGCGGTTTGTTTTGGTTGTTCTTAAACAATGTCAAAGTGATTTCCCTGAGTTGAGCTTTTGTTTACTTAAATTGAATGAAAGCTGGGTTAAACTGAAATGAATTCAACTAAACTTGAAGCAGAAAAGCAGAATTTATTTCCTGCTTTCCTTGTTTTATAATAATTGTATTTTCCGATAAGGGTTAATATTTTTCTCGTTCTCATTTTTAAATATAATTTAGATAAAAATCAGTTACTTATAAAAGCAATAGCAACGTTTATTCCAAACAATTCTCGCATAAATTAATTTATTAAATTTTTATTGACGTAAAAGTAGCATATTAACAAACTTTTCGTGGAGTGGATCCTAAACTAATTTTTGAGTCTTTAAAGGTTTGTTTTTCTTCGTGCTTTGAGGATCAGGTAATGTCCAGACTAAAAACAATTCTAAGAGTCATCCAACACGAGTTCAATCGAAGCTGCCGAAGCTTCTCTTTTGTTTTTTTTCAAAATTTTCTTGAAATGTAGACACAGCTCTTCTAGAAGGATCTCATATATAAACAAGCTCTTAAAATACCGTCAGCTTATCTACTTCTAAACTCTAGCACTTTTTTAAAACGTTTCAGCACTCAAAACATGTAATTTAAATTGTAATATTAAGTTTATTCATTAACGCTTTCATTCGTTATGTTTATTTATTCTTCAGAATACGTGTCTTTGTAAGACTCTCATTTCCAGAAGGATTCTATTTTTTATGGGTGTATTTACACAGCTTGGTTACTTTTACTAATGCTAAGGATCTTGGAATGAACATTCACGCATCGTACGTGAATTAAAAGGTTCGAAGATAATAAGTTCCAAAACCAAACTTTACAATAGATATTGCAAAATGTGACAACAAAAAAAGATTTGCATGGTATTGTCATTGGGTTTCAGAGACTAAACATTTTTTGTTCGTTATTTAGATGTTGAGAATTGTCACACCTATTTGATACAATTTTTTGCTTCAACTGACTACAGTAATACAAAACTGATGTTCAGTAATTACTTCCTTACAATCACTGTCTCCTTAACTTGAGGGGGTCTGTGTCAAGCCTCAATTGTCCACCGGTGATTTTAGATTTTTTACTAATAGCTGACCTTTCTGGTTGTTTGCTTTTAAACCATAAATGCAATAAAGTTCTTAGAATATGACTGAACACTTTATACCTATCATTGCGCTTTGTTATTATAGAAATATTATCTGTTATTATAGAAATACAGTAAAATCATGTAAGTATTTACATCTATGTCGTAATTAAGTTTTAAATTGTAAGTGATAGGGGAAGAGACGCCAAGTAAGCTTGTTACATAACTTACTTTGCATCAGGCTGCAATCGTTTTTCTACCTACAAAGCAAACTGACGAACGAATCAATATCTAGGTTATTTGCTATTTGTGTTAACATGTGTAGGAACGGGAGGCTTGTCCAGTACAAAGGCAGGATTATCGGTTGATATTAGGAAGTTATACAAATGCTAATCGGCGTTAGTATTTTCTATATCGCGATATAGGATTAGTAATTACTCCACACCTCAGCGTGTTTTCGTTAGATGGCGCTGTAGTATGTTTTTATGACACATACTACAGCGCCATCTAACGCTAGTTCCAATGAGTCAGTACTGGATGATGCATTGAAGAGAAGTATGAGATACTCTCCTTACCTGAACCGTAGATGCAGGGTACGGAACGTAAACGTTTTCTATCGTTCGCTACCTGTAGGTACGTAATGTTTAAGGTCTGTCATAATTGTTTTTTTTAAAGCTTATGCTACGCAACAGTGTTGGCCACCACACTCCCTGCGAATGTAGGCAGTTTGCCGACCTATACTATAGTTTTCACGCCCCCATTAAAGACTTGGGATCATAAAAGGAAGAAACGCGTGGGAAAGTGAGTTTAAATTTTTAACTGCTCACCACAGTAAAAAGAGCCTAACCGTTTAGTTCGAATGCCTATTTCTACCACTCTAAAGCGGTAACTTTCAAGTCAAGCACGTTTTGTCCTGTTGTTGCACATAATTAATATTTATTTAATTATATTACAAGCATTAAAGCCGAGTGACTTCGGAGGAGTAAGACTACAAACATGCACACGCACGCGGATTTATATTTAAGACTTACGTTTTTGTAACATAAGTAGATATGTTTTTTAGTATTAAATAGATGAAGTGGATTCTAAACAATCAATAAGTTGCAAGAGGACTTCATGAATGTTTGGACAATTGGTTTTAAGGAAAAACATCAAAGTAATGCTTTAATCGCGGTACAATGTGTTTGGGTATCTGAAGATCTTGGTCAGCTCTCAGAATAAAGATTTAAGATACTCATTGTAGAAGCTCAAAATAATGGTGGGCATTATCTCTATATGACAAAATTTTGAATTAGACGGCTTACAGTTTTTTAAAATATGATGACTTCTTTTATATACATTGACAACTACTTTTTGAAACTCATTGTACCGTCAGCTACCCCGGTGGAGTAACGGCCCGTGGGGGTGTCCAAACGTTTAAAAGATAGAATTTGTACGTAGGTACTAGAGTAATCAGACGACTGATAGAGAAGGTACCATATATAAGGTACGTATTTTATTACCTTATCTATGGTACCTTTAGGTATAGGTATATGTCTAAACTACAAACATCCTTAGGTACTAACATTAGGTTTATTTGCGAAAATACTGAATACGAAATTACCGCGATAAACGACATACATGCAGGCAGAGCCGCGGATGAAAGTTAGCATGCTATAGGCTACTTTTTAACGCGATAAACGACATACACGCAGGCAGAGCCGCGGATGAAAGTTAGCATGCTATATGCTACTTTTTACCGCGATAAACGACATACATGCAGGCAGAGCCGCGGATGAAAGTTAGCATGCTATAGGCTACTTTTTAACGCGATAAACGACATACACGCAGGCAGAGCCGCGGATGAAAGTTAGCATGCTATATGCTACTTTTTACCGCGATAAACGACATACATGCAGGCAGAGCCGCGGATGAAAGTTAGCATGCTATAGGCTACTTTTTAACGCGATAAACGACATACATGCAGGCAGAGCCGCGGATGAAAGTTAGCATGCTATAGGCTACTTTTACCGCGATAAACGACATACATGCAGGCAGAGCCGCGGATGAAAGTTAGCGTGCTATAGGCTTCTTTTTACCGCGATAAACGACATACATGCAGGCAGAGCCGCGGATGAAAGTTAGCATGCTATAGGCTACTTTTTAACGCGATAAACGACATACATGCCGGCAGAGCCGCGGATGAAAGTTAGCATGCTATAGGCTACTTTTTAACGCGATAAACGACATACATGCCGGCAGAGCCGCGGATGAAAGTTAGCATGCTATAGGCTACTTTTTACCGCGATAAACGACATACATGCAGGCAGAGCCGCGGATGAAAGTTAGCGTGCTATAGGCTACTTTTTAACGCGATAAACGACATACATGCAGGCAGAGCCGCGGATGAAAGTTAGCATGCTGTAGAAGTTTCTAAGTTTATATAACCCGAAACCACTAACAATAATTGTTGTGCGGGTGAGATGCTATAAATAATGAACGCGATAAAATACTTTGATACGTGTAATAGTTACAATTATTATGGTACGATTCTAAGACAAGTTTGTATGCTCAACACACGACTGGTATTTCATACGGGGATCGAACCCGTGACCGCTACACTACTACCCCGCTGAAACCGGAGCTAGCTACGGTTGATAGTAGTCCGGAAATCTGACTCTTCGCCCGCTTCTGGTCTTTTTGGTAGAAACCTGGTGTAGAGGAACGGGTGACTCGTTCCTCCAACACAAAGGGAGGATCCTCCGACCAGGCGAGGTGATCATGCCTGGCGGGCCACTGCCCAACAGATGATGTTGGGATGTTGTATATATGCTAATCGGCGCGAGAATGTTACTTTCGCGATTCAGGATTAGTAGTTACTCAGTATAGATCATTCCGTGTTTTCTTTGAGGTTCAGTGTTTCTTCGTTAGATGGCGCTGTTGTATGTTTTTTTATTTTTTTTCGTCGCGCTGTATGTGGAAGCCGCCACACTGGTCTTCGGTTTTTGAGGGTTGAGGAGCAGCATGTGATGATTCATCGTGTGTGACGTAGGCTGGTTTCACACGGTCAACTGATATGCGTTGAGGTTTGCCTTGTATATCAACGTCAAAAGTCTTCTGGTCACGTTGCAGCACCTTATACGGACCCAGGTAAGGAGCTTGGAGTGGTCTACGTACAGGACCCTGGCGAACGAAGACATGAGTGGCCGTTTTGAGGTCACTAGGCATGTAGAAGGTACGGCTGGAAGTGCCGTGCCAAGATGTTGGTTGCGGAGTTAGCCTGCTGACATGGGCACGCAGTCTGTTTGTAATGCTGGTCATGTCCAACTCGTCATCAGGCGCAGGTGAGAAGAACTGTCCAGGCAGACGAAGTGGTTCGCCGAAGACTAGTTCTGCAGCAGACGTTTGGAGGTCCTCTTTCCACGCGCTGCGAATACCGAGTAGAACCCAAGGTAAGGTCTCGACCCAGTTTGAAGACGCGTGGCACCTGATGGCAGATTTGAGCTGACGGCGAAGTCTCTCTACGAGACCGTTGGCCGACGGGTGATAGGAGGTGGTTGTGTGATGTGTCGCACTGATCAACGCGGTGAGCTCCTTGAAGGTGTGCGACAGGAACTGTCTACCGCGGTCAGTGGTGATGTGCTCTGGACATCCGAAGCGTGAGATCCACCCTTCCACAAGGGCAGTCACACAGCTATTGGCGGTTATGTCCTGAAGTGGGTACGCCTCAGGCCAACGTGTGAATCGGTCACAATCGTGAGGCAGTACCTGTAACCAGACATTTCAGACATTTCAGACATTTCATACGGGGATCGAACCCGTGACCGCTACAATGCTATAGGCTACTTTTTCCGCGATAAACGACAAACACGCAGGCAGAGCCGCCGACGAAAGTTAGCATGCTATAATGGATACATTATAACCAGAGACAGAATATATAAATTGTGTAAACAAATCGATCGTGCTCATAATATAATTAGGTATTTGTCCTAGGTGTAAACCCCAACTTTGTAACGTTTGACTTGTAGTGTTTAAGTGTTTTGTGTGGAATGTTTGTAATAATTTTTATAGTGTAGCTTCAATACACCACCCACCTAGGTACCTGACAAGATTTCTACATCACTCTAGTGCATAATTTTTTTAATAAACAAATATACAAAACAGATATCATTTTTTTTTTTAATAATGGCAAAGTTATTTGCCTCATTCTGTTTATGATTGGCACTTTATGTAACACTGTAAAAGGTTTCGATAATGTTTTTTTACAGTCGTCGGCCTGGTCGGCGACAATCCTCCTTGAGACTAAAAGGTATTTATACGGGACAAAGGAAGGGCTTTCGTATTCAGATTTTTTTTCACTATAAATTGATTTTATGAAAAACTCGAACACGTTGAGACACATACTTGGATGGTAGTTTGAGATTTTAAAATATGTACATTTGTATATTTTCAGATAGGTAATATATTTATGGTATAGGTAATAGGTATATCACCGTGAAATGTTTCTATTTTCCAAAATCATCGTTTAAGGGTCATCTTAACGAAAGGCCTTTATTATTTTAGCTGCACTGAATTAAACATAGTCGGGAATATTATAATTAAGTAGTTATACATCTACAGTATAGGACTATAGGCATAAGTACAAACAGCAACAATAAATACAACCGGTAGATCAATCGCTTGTCGAACAGCACAAGCGGCGAGGCTTGGTGTACGTCATAAGCAAGTGGTGGATTCAAGAAAGTTAAAGCATATAGTGACGTGCTAGGTAACTAGGAAAACCAACCCTATTCATCCTTACCATTAGAGAAAGCCTACTGAAGAAACAAATTACGCAGGCATTGCAATGAGAAGGAATACTTGTAAAAACAAAAACCGTATAACAACTCGTCTGGCCAAGCAATTTAGTATGGTAGGCCAAGACATTTTTACTAAAGAGATGCCTGTGACCAGCGGTGGACTACTAAATAATGGTGATGTGGTGTGATTGTAACCCTTTTGCAGTACCTAATCTACTCTCAGTACTGTAGTATTGCACGAATGCTGTCTTTTAGGTCTTCTGACAGAGGGTATATGACGATACTAATTACACCTAACACAGAGCTTACAACGCAATGATTTGTACTAGGTTTGAAGCGAACCCACAACCTGCGGCTAAATAGTCAGGAGCCTACGGAGAAATCTATAATTTGCACGCTACATACAGCAATGTGATTAATGTCATAAATTTTAAAAAGAAAAAAATCTTATAACTTGAACCATCGCCGTTGTAATCGCTCTGGGCTGATTGATGAACCCACCCCTCCCCAGTGCTGGATTTACACATTTGCCGCCCCAAAGCTTTAAAAATTTTGCCGCCACTACTGACTTCTAAAATTAGATACACCGTTTACAATAAAGTTAATTCCTTTCCTTAGGAAATAATCTAGTTACTAGATTACTTTTACAACTTTTCAACAAAGTAAAGCAAAGCTTGGTTTTTACTGCACTACTTATAAGGTTTAGTAGGCTAAGGAAGATAGGTAAGTAAGGCTCGATACTGTTAGCCATGCACCTTTTTTTTTGTTTCGCGGGGAATGCTTTTCGCACCATACCCTCCGTGGGGGAGACGGAGGGCGTGTGTGGGACTCCCGGCGAACCGGTCTACCCACTAAGCCCCGCGGCGGCCTACATCGGCAGTCGGGAGGAGCTCCAGGAACGCATCAGCGACTTCTGGAGTCCCCCCTGCCTTACCCCATGACTGGGGTACATCTCAGGGTAATCAATAAATTACTCTTGGTACAGGACAATATCGTGCCTCTCGCTGTTTTACATAATAAAAGGCGGGACACTGCCGCCCCAAACGACACCCCCCAGCCGCACCAGGGTATCGCGTGCTCGGTCGCTTACATTGGTAACATTTCTTCAAGATGTGGCCGCAACGACTCTTAGGCAACGACAAGCCCTTGGGGACAAGCTGCCTCTACCGCGTCTCCTTCGCCGCCTCCTTCGAGTGGGATCGGCCCTTTCCCGATCCCGCTCTGCGAACTCCTTCTGGAGCATTACGTTCTCACAGAAGGAGACCAGGTCTCGACGCTCGGACTCCCACGCAGGGCAGTCCTCAAGCGTGTGCTGGGCGGAGTCCCGGTCGGACCCGCAATGGTGGCATTATCCCTTAACCTCACGTCCGATTCTATTCAGATACGCACCGAAACAACCATGTGCGGTGAGTATCTGAGTCAATCGGTAGGTGACACAGTCGGTCCTCTCTATCCAAGTTTCGACGCTTGGCAGAACGGCTCCAACAGCGTGTTGGCTGGCACAGCCCTGTGTTTCGAGCCGTACCCTCCAAGCCCGTAGGGCTTGCGGGTGTGCGTTCTGCCGTAACATTTCAAGCTCATGATCCGGCGCTGTCCCTTCGTTATTTCGACCGACAGAACGAATTTGGTCGTAGACCATTGCATCCATGTCGGCCAGAATGTCGATCGTCGCTGCCTCATACGAGATCGTACGGTAGCCCCGTACGATCTCTGATGACTGCAGACTCTGACAGGCAGAAGCTCCATCGACTGTCTAGGATGAGGCCTAGGTTCTTCATGTACTGGCCCACCCGGACTTCAGTGTCACCCACACGGAGGCGCGAGCTGGGTGGTTCCTGGCGCTTATGTAGGCCATGGAACCAAATCGCCTCAGTTTTCTGAGGCGCCACCCTTAGGCCCAGCTTACGAATCTTTTCCATAACACAAGCCACTCCCTGTTCCTCGATCAGAAGCACTTCCTCGAAGCGTGACCCTCTGAATAGTATTAGGATATCGTCCGCATAGCAGACGACACTTAGGCCAAAGGGCAGACTGGTGCGAAGGACCGCATCGTATGGTACCCTAATAATGGGCCCAATACAGGGCCCTGAGGAACCCCGCAACACACTTCCCTTCGATTCTGCACTCCATGCCGATCCACAAACTTCACCGTCCTGTCGCGCAGATAGACCTCTATGATCTAACCATGCACCTGTCAACGTCAATATATCCAAGAGTTGGCAGTATTTGGTCGGCGGCAGCGAGTTGTGGAGGAGATTCACGAGCGAGTGAATAAAACTCCACTTTTGCCAACCGACACGACCTAGACAGCTCCAGGTATATAGTTACCAATGTCGAGTTATGGTTTCAAAACTACTAAATCAGAATATTGCACATTCTATAAACGTCATTAACTGATTTTAATTAAACTCAATTTAACACAGATTTTAAAAACAATTTTAAATTAAAGTTAATAATAATAAATAAATATTTCGGACTTCTTACACACAACGCCATCTAGTTCCAAACTAAGCAGAATTTGTCGGTCGTACATAGGTCAGTCCACCTCAGGGAGGTGTTGGATGCTAGCATGTCGTCCGGACGCTTCCCTGAGAGCTGGAGGAGCGGAAAGCTGGTCAAACTACAGACGACAGGACGGTCTGCCGACTCAGTCACGGCCCATAGGTTGGGTAAGCTGTTTGAGAGGGTGCTCTCTGGCCGCATCGTCCGGCATCTATGCGACATCTATGGACAACCAATTCGGATTTTGGGAAGGGCGGTCGACGGTCGATGCCACATTGCGCCTGAGAGCCGTGACCGAAGAGACAGTAAGTAGTGGCGGCGTGCTGTTGGCGGTGTCTATGGACATCGCCAATGTATTCGATAGTCTGTCATTTAGCTGCAACAGGGAAACACTCCTTTATCACGGAGAGCCCTAGTACCTGAGGCGACTAGTGGCAGACTATTTAGACGAGCGTACCGTCATGTATGAGGGCCAAGATGGTGTTTTGAGACATATCTAGTCGTGTTTCGCAGGGGTCATGCGAGTATGGACTTTTAAAAAATATTAACATTTGTGTGTCCGCAACCCTACTTTTTTCTGTACCAATTTTTTTTATTGGGCCATTTTGCCGCCCCCCTAATTCTGCCGCCCCAAGCTTCAGCTTTTTCAGCTTCTATGGTAAATCCGGCCCTGCCCCTCCCGTTCCTCACCAGGCGAAGTGGAATCCCCCGCCGTTTAGCCCGAGTGATCCATGACTATGAGATCTATTACCCAGACTACATTACCACAATACCCGGCTGGGTTGTTTAATTTTACATATTGCTTATTTATTCTTACTTATAACGAAGATATTCATACAGTTAATTTACTAGAAGGACATAGTATGGAAGTACCTATCATTTAAGATATTACATGAAATAGAATGTATTGTATTATTACCTAGCAAATACTGGAATTAAGATTAGCGCTTTTAAATAACCGAATAAAACTCTAGCCAGAGTTCTATGTAGCAGCACCTGCCATACTAATTGTACCATTGCCTTTAGAAACTATGATAGTAGATAATAATCACCAGGAGCGCTGAAAACAACTGAAATAAGTAATTGGAGGGATAACTGGAAGGAGGCCTGTTTTGTAATTCGTTTGTATTTACAATGTTGATGCTGAAATTTAAATAGGTATGTAAGATTTCCTAACTAGTTTTCTTGATCTATCACTCTCTAACTAATTCATAGCAAATACAACAGATGGCGTTAGGTGTGCAATGTTTTCTGTAATCCCGAGCACTTGCAGTTGACTACAAGAGTACACAGATGGCAGTAGCATGTAGCAGTGAATAAAGCTTCACCCAAATCTCAAAGCACTTTGGGGCGAAGCTGGTAATGGTCTTCTGATTGTTGAGTCAAGCTGAAAACACACTATCGGACGTGGCTGACAGCCGCGACTGATAAGTGTGCACAGTCGCGTCAGTCGGTCTTATGCCAGATTTCTGCCGCGTCCGATAATGTGTCTCCAGCTTTACGGGTATCTATGTCTGACGGTAATCACTTCCCTTCAATATCTTGTCTAATTCTTGTAAATTCGTTATCTTCGTATATCTCAGAAATATTATTCCGACTGAAGTTTTGAAGGACCTGACATTTTTTTGTATTTTTTTTTATTTTAAACTTAACTTCAAATGTGTTGAGGTTTACATAATAAATCGCAATATTACACAAATAAACATCCCTGTGCGTAGCAAGGTCAAACACGTTCTTCTCAATTTATTAATATATTATGTTATTATTATTATTTTTCTCATAACCGTATGGCAAGTGTGTCATAATAGGTCGAAGCTTCCTTGCTAAGAAGGGGTCTAATTACAGCAGTTTAGGTACTATCAAAGGCTGTTGATGATGATAATAATCTCGTCACCTATATATGTAGATGTATTTATATCTAATCTATCTAATTCTTCTTTTTTTGGACCACGTAACGTAAATTATAACATCAGAATAATTCTGCACAAATACATGACAAAGTGTGGGTTGTGCAAAGCTTTATTGTGGGTTGCCTGTGCTTGTTTCCTGCTATCTATTAAATGTGTCTATTTTCCGTAAAAATTTCATGTGAATAGTTTTTTTATATTTAAGCCTACCAAAATGTCCCAAGTCTGCCTGATGGCAAGCTTGAGTAGAATCCAGAAGTAGGGGTCACCATCCTTATTGGGAGTGCATACAATGCAGGATGGTGACCCATACCGGCCGAATGATGGCGGCCTATTTGTGCCTAATCAGCTTGGGTCTGCTACCTATTTTCTAATGTCTATTAGCATAGATATACTCTGACAATCAGCCTAACCAAATACACAACTACTTGTGAACACAATCCTAGAAAATAATCTTGCTTGACATAAACCGAATTAAACAACATTATGTAGTTAGAATAATCAAGGCATAATTTAGCTCGTAAAGTATCGGAATTTCGCACTCAACCCCGACCCCAGCGACACAATGATAAATTGTCAATGTTAATGAAGTGCAAACTCAACGGAGAAATTAAATTAGTCAAACTCAGTCGTTATTGCTCCAGGACTGTTGCCACGCTGAATTATAGAATATTTGTCAGCACACTTGACATTTTTACAGTTAAGTTACACCACATATTCTGTTTTACATTAACTAGTGAAGGAATTATTGTTCATTATTTGTAGTTCAGTGTTGTAGTTAGGTCTCGTTGCTCTTTGTGGGCTAGTGCGTTTGCTAAACATTAATACTATGCCCGCGGTTTACTCCGAGCCCCGACGCGCATAAGTGTTTCTTAGTAATGCGTCCTGTCATTTATAAACATAAGAGTAAATAGGCTCAGTGGTCCCTGGTCTTATGGCTAGGCAGACAATTTCGACAAAACATACTTTCTGGTCACGAGCAGATTTTGAAATCGTAAAATCATAATGGACACCATTGTTGCATTATTTACATCGTGTCAACGAAGATGGTGTAAAGTAAATACAGTTAGGCTCTAGGTAATTTCATGACAAAACAGTCTAGCACTATTGTATTACCTATTTTACCTCATTTACTAAAGTGGAGTTGCTATTATGTTGTTCATCAGAATTTTTGTCTTTATTTAGTTTTTACTCATATTTTTATAAAACTAGTAACAGTAGGTATTCAAAGTACTAAATTTCTGAATTTCTAAGAACTACACAAAATAATCTTTATTAAGTTAAAGCTACTTTTTTACACCTTGATATCATACCAAGTTTTGAAGTTCATTTGTCTCTTTAATAAAATTAGTTAACAATAAAAGGAAATATAGTTTTTAAAATTTAATAATAAACAATGATATTGCATTTCTCTTTTATACAAATAATAAAAAACCTAATTCGTTGATTTCGATTGTTAAGCTCGTTCTTGGCCAACAACGGCACTTAAAAATAAATGCTACTTATTCATGATTCGATCGTTTAACATCGATTTATCGATGTCTCGTTAATGAGGGGAGAAAGGGGTGAGAGGGTGGGGGACAGTAATCTTTAAGAGATGAACAATTTAGGGAGAAGTGACGATTGGTACGTTTTGTTCGCGAGATTGAGACTGTTCTGGTTTTGGAGATTCCGGTTGCTTTGCAGGGCCAGTTTTCGTGATGGGAACTATGCGTTCTCCAGAGTTGGGTGGCGGGCGTCTGGGCGCTGTTACTGTCAGCACACCGTCAGAAGACAGAGTGCTGACGAGATCAGCGACATCGTAGCCGCTCGGAAGGATGTACCGGCGCGTGAACTGTCTGGAGATGAAGCCGTGCTCGTCTGGCTTTTCCTCGTGCTTTCCTTCAACTAGTACGCTGTTGTTGGATGCTTTGACGGTAATCTCCTCTGGGGCAAATTGTTGAACATCTAAGATGACCTACAATGAAAATATTTTTCTTTAAGAATATTAAAATTTTAGAATATCTGCTGGCAGGTATTCCTTTCTGTGTATTCACTTATGAGTTTTATTCCCACGTCCTGGCAAAAATAATATAATTGACATGACTAAATATCAGGTTAACAAATTATAAGCTCTAATGTCCGTAACAAATCATAATTATCTCGTTACGACAACGAGTACATTGTCTACAGTGTCCTTGAGCAGCACTTTAATTGTAGTACTCGTAAATATGGTTAAGTTGGTAATTTGTATACTGCTCTTTGACTAATCTAGAAGATATCTTTTAAGAAGATTTATCCCAACTAATATAATAAACACGAACTTTGTCTATCTGTCGCGCTTTCATGCCAAATCTACTGAACCAACTAAAATGAAATTTTATGAACATATAGTTTAGAAAGTCTAGTCTAGTCGACATACACTCGGACAGAGCCGCAGACGGAAGTTAGTTGTTTATTTTTTATTATCAAAAGGTTCTTATAGAATAATATTACTTAAAATACCAACCTCAAACTTTTCTTTAGTCAAATTAATAGTGGAGGCTGACTCTTGTCTCTGAAGATTAGTCCTCCAAGGCCTAAAGTAGGAGTTCCTAAGAAGTGAGGTGGATGGAAATGTTGAGAGAGATGAGAGGAGCTCATCCCTCTTGAGCCCCATGCCGAAGTGCTGGTCGAGCAGACGGGAAGGCCTGTCCCACTCATCCCACCAGTCGCGGAACATCATTGGTACTATCGACATCTGGAATGAGAACGTATAAATAGGATAAACTTTATTAAAGTACCGATTTTAATATCTTTAATAATTTAATTATTATATTATACTTTTTAAAATTCATAGGTAGGTACATATTGTACATAGAAAACATCTGAAACAGATATTAGCAAATCGTACACACATTCGGTATACCTATACATTTAAAATAAAGTATACATGTATTGACGTTAGTTTTCTAGTACCCATAGTACAAGCTCTACTTAATTTGGGACTAGATAGCGTTGTGCTTGTGCGTCAGATCGAATTTATTGCGAAATATCTAATCTACTTAAACTAATATTATAAAGAGGTAAGATTTGATTGTTTGTTTGTTTGTAATATAATGTGAATCTATTGAACCGATTTGAATAATTCTTTCACTACTATAATGGTAAATTATCCCTGACAGGATATATAATGTTTTAAAAAAAGTCAGGGATCCGTATGTAAACTTCGTTAATGTAACCCAAGGTGTTAAAAAAAAAACAAATATTGCCCAGGCTGCGAAAACTATTGACAATAGAGCAAATTGATGTACTACATTTTTATAGAGAACATCAATATCTATAAAAAAATGATCGTGATACCACATGTCTAACTATTTATAGTTATATTATGTCACAACAACTACTTCAGGTATATAAAACTCTCGTGTCGCGAAGTTTGTTATCAAACCCCTTCGAAACGGCTGACCCGATTTGTATAAATTTTGTGTGTAAATCGGGCAACATCTACTTTTCATACCCCTCGGACGCTAGTGGAGCCGCGAGCATCAGCTACCGCCATAGTTTATTTTAATAAACTGGACAAACTTATGATACCTCTTTTCTTGGATAACTATTATATTACCTACACTTTAGACGTTAACTGAACAAACAATAAAGACCATACGTAAAGTGCTCATTTATTTAAATTATTAACAACTATTACATCTCAAAATCGTCATTAAATTCTGTAATATCTCCGTCAAGTAGTAAACAGAGCAAAATCGATAAATCGCCCAAAAAAACGATAGAGTTATCGATACTCAAACTGTTGAAACGATCGTAAACGTTGGTATCTCTAGACCGAAATAAATCAACAACAATGTGTTGCTTTCAAGAAGTCGAGATAAACAGCGAGATATTTTCATTGCAGTTATTTTCGGAAGTTACGTTCGCGTTACATTTATCGTATCATTGAGTACGGTCATTCGTGTGATAAATCTGTAGTGAACAGATATCATCACCTAAAATCGTCTTCGTTACGAAGTTGACTCTAGTCATTATCACAAATAACAATTACTGACTAGCTTAATAGAAGTATGTAATCATATTTTCGGATTTGATACAAAACATCAAAACAAAAGAAAGTGTTATGAAAGCTATATTGATGAATAGAGAAACATAAATAAAAAAGCAAGTGTGTATTTTTTTATAGTTTTTACGTCAAAAATTTTCAATCAATTATCTTGAAAATGTTCACACTTATTGTCAATAAAACCAAAATTAATAATTATTTTAGTTTCTTAAAGATAGAGGGATAGAAAAGTAATTAAACAAAAAACTCGAAGTACCGTAAGTTCAATCAAAGCCGTACACTACAGACGTGCTTAAACAAATCATGAGACAACCTTACTAATATTACAAATTCGAAAGTAACCGTCTGTCTGTTACACTTTCATGGCCACCGATGAACCGATTTAGATGAGTTTCGGTATAGACATAGATAGGACCTTGGGGAAGGGTGGTCGGGCGCATCGAGGCGCTGGGTCTGCGGGTGGCCCTGGACAAGACGGAGGCCCTATTATTTCATGGGCCCCGTCGTGGTCCGCCCGCCGGCGCCTCGATCGAGGTCAACTCGGTCCTCGTACCGGTCCGGGCCCAGATGAGGTACCTGGGTCTGGTCCTCGACGGTAGGTGGCTCTTCGACGAGCACTTCCGACAGCTTGGTCCTAAGCTGGTGGGCACTGCCTCCGCCCTAGGGCGACTTCTGCCCAATTAGGGCGGGGCCAGTGTCCCCACTAGGCAGCTGTACACGGGGGTTGTCCGGTCAATGGCACTTTACGGTGCACCGGTGTGGGCGGCGGCTCTGTTCGCCCAGAACAGGGCGCGCCTCTGGCGCCCCCAGCGGATACTGGCGGTCAGAGCCATACGCGGATACCGCACCGTGTCCACAGAGGCGGCGTGTGCCTTGGCCGGAACACCCCCGTGGGATTTGGAGGCGGAAGTGCTCGCCGAAGTTTATCGGCGAGTGGCTGACTTCCGGGCGGAGAGCGGCTTTCGCCCTCCGCCCGAGGACGTGCGCGAGTGGCGCGAAGCCGCTCGTCGAGCCACCATGCAGAGATGGTCGTTCCGGCTGGAGACCCCACGCGCTGGCTTCGCCACCGTGGAGGTTCTTCAGCCGGTCCTCGAGGAGTGGGCAGGGCGGCAGCACGGGACCCTTTCCTTCCGGCTGTCGCAGGTACTTTCCGGGCACGGTTGCTTCGGAGAGTACCTGCACTCGGTCGCTAGGAGGGAACCGAGTCCCGCCTGCCACCACTGCGACTGCAGTGAGGACACGGCCCAGCACACGCTGGCGGTCTGCCCCGCTTGGGCGGCGCAGCGCCGGTCATCGGTCCTCACTGCAGTCATCGGAGGGGATCTCTCGCTGCCGGCCGTCATAAGATCGATGGCCGGCAGCGACAGTTGTTTTACCGCGGTCGCAACCTTCTGCGAGGACGTAATCTTGCAGAAGGAGGTGGCGGAGAAGGCCCGGGAGGATGCTATCCAATCGGACCCGATCCGCCGCCGGCGCCCCGGGCGGCGGAGGCGCGCATACCTGCGTCTCATGCCGCCCTGAGAGTGGCCGCGGATGGGCGGGACGGGTTTCCCGTCCGTCCGCAGTAGTGGCCAACCGCGAGGGGGCGACGTCCGCGAAAAATAGTATTTATGTCACAAGCAATGCTAAGAGTAATTAAGAGAAACGCACGAAAACTCGCGTTTTCCAAAACATAACACTAATTTAAGTCGATTTTCCACCCCCGAAAATCCCCAAATACAAAATTTCAGCGAAATCGACTATCTAAATCGAAAAACAATTAGAAAACCGTTCCGAGAAAATTTTAGCCCTATATATGTTAGATCTAACGATTCAATAAAATCCACGACTTGCAAAAACTTCCGTGCGAAACCTAGCGGGTTTGGTACTTATAGATAAACTAGACACAGACACTCAACAAATGACCGAGTTCATCAAAGATTTATCCTGGGTGGAAATCGAAACCACGACCTCTTGTTTAGCAGTCAGGGTCACTAACCACTAGATAAACATGTTCACCATGTTCACAATAATAGAGAGGAAACTATAGATATACATAATTTCGACTTTATGGTGTACTAACCAGAAAGTATTTCTTTTAAGCATGAGCCTGACAAAGTGACTTTACTCTGCCTGATCGAAAGCATTAGTAAAATCTAAGAGTACCTAGTGGTCGCTATAGTAAAATAATTGTGAATGCAGACAATTTATTATGGTTACTGGCAACTTTCACGGTAAAACGTTTTTAAACACAGTCATTGTTATTGAGCACCGATAACCGCTCTCACGGCCTAAAATTGCATGCTGTAATACTCGCATAGAAAAATATTTTACAAAGTCTTGATACATATTAATTAATTGATATTTACAACGTTTGTTTACATTCAAACGCATTTATTCGTGGAGATTGGAAACTATTTTCTGGAACTATTCCATGTGAATCACCTGTGTACAGAATTAGATCTGATGCAACACTGAACTAAATATCTACATTTCGAAAGTTACGCGAAGTATCGTTTTGTAATCTGGTAAAATTAGACTTAGTTTACGCGTTTTATAATATATTATTAAACTATTGAGTAAAGTATCCACAATTTTTAATGCGATCAAAGGGACAGTAGGTAGGTCCATTTACGGGGAAAAAATTAGTTTATGTGTTAAATTAGGGTGTCAGCTACCTTTAAACCAATGTCTGTTAGAATTGGTCCAGTAATTTAAGCGAAAACACGTAACAAACAAACACAAAATTTTGTTTTTATAGTATAGGCGTGTTCGTTACTGACTTTGAATTATCTATTATTGTAGACAAAGATGCTTATTTAGATCATCTCTACGTTTCACAGAATGTTGACACTTAATTTCTTCTTCAATAACTTCAATAACACTAATGACAATATGATTTTAAAATGTTTTCAAATGTGTTAAGCATCAAATTCAACGTTTCTAGTACATAAACAACTAATTATTTCATTATCACATTATATTATAAGTATATGAATTACATGAACTTAAGAACCATAGAGGACTTTGCTATAACCAGAGGTATCGTGAAAATGATTGAAATTCAAAGGTGATACAAAACAATGCTGTCGAAACACTGTACTGTACGTCTGTACTGTATTGCGATATTTACATTAAACATGTATACCTACTCATTTTATTTGTTTTATCAAGATGTACTTAATTGTTTTACTTTTTGCCCTTTTGTTAAACTACTGACAAAAATTGATTATTTTATAATTAAGCCTTAAAAATTTTAAAATAATAAATATTAATAAAAAAGTATGCTAATGTAAGATTTTTTTCTATAAATCCTGAAACTTTCATTACTTAGTTACTTTGTTTTAATGTTCGAATTTTGAATTTGGAATGAGCAAGAGTAAATTAGAATTGGAGGGCAAAGTATCCAGAAAAAAAATAAAAAAAAACAATTGCCTACCTTGTATTAAAGTTTCACAATAATAAGTATCATTAAAATCAATATACCATTTAGTGTCTCTTGGTGTTACGTTATAAAAATATTAAAACAATAATAAAAAAACAATCACCTTAACGTGTTGTTTGTTCGTTGCAGGCGCGCGCTGCTTTGCTCACAAGACTACAGATGCCATGCTCTGAAATGTGATTTAAATAGAATTTTCAGCTGCCCACACGATCTGATTCATGAGAATACACCTTGAACTTGCAACGAACGTTCTACATCATTCATTACTATATTATTATGAGCATGAAAGGTCATAGGAGATATCTACACCTTGTAAAGTGTTTAACAACTCTTTATTAGACACATGACGCTCGTTAACAGGGACATATTTTTTAAAGACAACTCCTGATCTACTAATTTATCATGTGTAGCAGGGTATTTTTTGCACGTACAGTCTGTATGAACACCTAAACTTAGGATTATAATTTGGGATGGCACAAAATGATGTCCCATGTAGTGATCGAATCAAACACACAACAATTAGTTTCTACATTAGAGTATACTGAACTGGACACCCGCTGTTCCTGATATTTTGTACCTGTTAAAAAAAGCGGCCAAGTGCGAGTCGAACTCGCCCATGAAGGGTTCCGTGGCAGCAAGTAGATTCATATTAAAGTTTTTGTAGTTCCTTGTAACTTTCATCGATGTTTTAATAATAGTGTTTTAATTGAAAGAAATGTAAATTGCGGGTTATGATTTATGACGTATTAAAAAAAAACTACTTACTAGATCTCGTTCAAACCAATTTTCGTTGGAAGTTTGCATGGTAATGTACATCATATTTTTTTTTTAGTTTTATCATTCTCTTATTTTAGAAGTTACAGAGGGGGGGGGGACTCATTTTACCACTTTAGAAGTGGCTCTCGCGCAAACTATTCAGTTTAGAAAAATGTTGAATGATATTAGAAACCTCAATATCATTTTTAAAGACCTATCCATAGATATCTCACACGTATGATTTTGATGAAAAATTTTTTTTTGAGTTTCAGTTCTATGTATGGGGATCCCCAAAATTTATTGCTTTTTTTCTTTTTTTGTATAAATATATTAATGCAGTTTACTGAATACATCTACAGACCAACTTTCAACAGTATTGCTTTAATAGTTTCGGAAAAAGTGGCTGAGACATACGGACGGACAGACAGAGAGACCATTCGGCAACGGACCCCTAAAAATGCGATTAGTGTAAACGATAACAGCCTATAATAGTCCACTGCACTACTTAGATACGCCTCTTCTTAGAAAGCAAGTTTTGGCCTACTATAGCACGAGTCAGACGGGTTGTTTATTAATGTATGTTTGTTTTTTTCGATTCACCCCCGAGCCAAAAGGGATACCTGTCCGTTTGCTGGACCGAGCCCTTGACCATAATTATGTTAAACCGCCTCAAGGAGGTTTTGGACGCTAGCTTAGCGTTTGGACGCTTCCCTGAATGCTGGAAGAACATGAAGCTGGTCCTATTAAGAAAGCCATAACGGCCTGCCGATTCAGTCGCGGCCCATTGTGTTGCTGGACGAGGAGGGTTAACTGTTCGAACATTGTGTCAGTGTACATTGCACCTCTGCGGTGTGGGCCCCGATCTGTCGGACGCCCAATTCGACTTTCGGCGAGCAACGCTGTAAGGCTCCATAGCCGTTAGCGACAGTTGTTTTATCGCGCTAACCAAGAAATAGTTTTACTTTTATTAGTTGAGCAATACTATATAAATAAATATATACTTAAAGTTATCTTGTAGTTATAGTTTGTTGAGCCTGCACCGTTGGCCTAGTGGTTTAAGGGGCCCCCGGAGGCTGAATTGTCCATACAAACGGTATACCAAGATCATTTGCAGTATAAACATATTTCCACGATGTTATGTTGATATTCGGACTTAGACTGTATTTATATAGGTTATAATGTCTTTATTTTTAGAAATAAACTAATCCAGAATAAAATATAATCAAATTAAATTTTACATATTTTACATTGTAAATGTCATGTTTTCATTTTGTTTTTTTCTGTCTTAAAAACAAAAATATTTCTAATATTGTTTCATCAATAACATATCTCATATTATTATGCTACTACTTACACAAAATAAATCGAAAAAATATTGAGTTTTCATTCATGATTTTCGATATTACGAAACACATCCATATTTTCACAAATTTCAAGCAATTAGTAGTGCTATCGCATCAAAAAATATTTCAATGTGTGTGTGATTCGTGTCAGTCAAATAATGATAGTCGAACCTTCTACGAGAGAGTCCGAATTACTACGAATGAATGTCAATCCACATACACACATATAGCGGTGCACTCGTATCTACGTTGTATTTTGTCAAACAGAGACAGCAATATTTTACGAACAAATTTCAACTTGCAGTTTCGAGTGTCGTATAATAAAGTATACCTAATTTGGCGACCACCAGTAAAATACCAAAAGTAAAATGATAACCCACCAGCATTACCAAAAATACTGGATGACTCGAAATGATACACTATAGATAGATATTTTTAGAAACCCCGTGGGGGGCATTCAATAAGTGTCAACAACACATTATTGTCGTGGGATCTTCTTCTTCCTCCTAGACCTTATCCCATTAACTTGGGGTCGGCCTTCCTTATCAGCATTTTCCATTTAGCACGGTTAAGTGCATTGTCTCTATTTAATTGAGCTTCTTTCAGGTCTTTTTCAACCGTCGTCCACCAGGTGGCGAATGGTCTCCCACGCGACCGTTTTGTTATTTATTATATTGGCAAGTCTAGGGCAAGCTTCACCATATGATCATCCGGGCGCCTTAAGACGTGACCGTACCATCTCAAGCGTTTCTCTTTCACCTTATCAACTATCGCGGCAACCCCAAAACTCCCTCTGATGTATTCAATACGGATCTTGTCAAGTAGTGTGACACCCGCTGACCAGCGTAACATGCGAATTTCTGCAGCTTGAAGTTTGTTGAAATGCTGCTTATTGGTCGCCAAGCATTCCGACCCATACAGTATTTTAACTTTCAGAGGCATTTTTCTATCACACATTACGCCTGTGAGTTGTCTCCTCTTCATTCATCCAGTTGCTATTTTGTGAACAACATCATGATCAATCCTGCCGTCACCGCTCAGTATTGAGCCCAGATATTTAAATGGCGTCACCGTAGATATAGCTGTACTTCCTATTGAAATTCCTTCTTTCTGCTAACTCTCAGTCCATTTGTTTCCAGTGCTTCCACCCAAAGATTAAAGCTCCTCTGGAGGTCTTCCACATCATGCGAGACAAAAACAACATCACCAGCATATAGAATATTTCAGGGCAATGACTTTTGACAGTGTTTTGTTAGATGATCTATAGTAGTGTTGAATAGCAATGGGCTGAGCGTAGAGCCCTGATGAACTCCGACTCCAATTTCAAACATTTCCCCTCTGCCTGCTGAGCTAAAAACTTGAGTAGTGACATCTTTGTACATGTATTGTCTTGTATCAGGTTGATGTAACATTCTGGAACGCACTGATGTCTATGTGCTTCCAAGATGAGGTCCCGCGGCACGTGGTCGAATGCTTTTTCTAGGTCTATGAAAATCATATGCAGGTTGGTCTTGTTCGCTTTGGCCGTTTCTATCAGTATTCGAATCGTTTGAATTGCATCCGATGTACTCCGCCCAGCCACAAAGCCACTGTGCTTTAATCTACTTTTTAAAACTCGCAAATTTTTAGTGTGTGTGACATTAGTTTTATGGCCCTATAATTACCGCATTCCCAACATCTCCCTTCCCCTTGTAAAATGGTATTAGGAAGCTATAGCGCCATGCATTGGGGATTTTTTAGCCTTGGATTAATTTGTTAAATAGTTTGTACAGCCATATTACTCCACGGTTTCTAAGGCACTTCCAGACTTCTACTGCTATTTCATCTGGACCTGGTGATTTGTTATTTTTCATTTGCTGTATCGCGGTCTTAATTTCTTCCGGTGCTAAATCCAGAGGCGGCCCCTTTACTGTCTCAGGTTTGCAGTAGTCCTGGTTTCTTTGGTGGGATACATTCAAAAGGTGCCGCACTAGACCACCAAACAGTGACCATTACCTTTGTAGGGGTCATTTTTGGTTTAGGGCATTGCTTTGGTGCTGAACCAGGGTCTAACCAACTTGCTGAGCGCTTTCGATTGTCGAACAGAATCCATTTTTCGTCGCACGTTACAATTTTTAGTTTTAGACAACTTTTTAGTGGGTAAAAAATTCAATTCCCGAGAGGCAGTATAAAATGCCTTTGAAGAGTTTGTTGAATCCCGTCCAGCTGTTTTTTACAAGAAGGGCATCAATAAACTGCCAATGCGTTGGCTAAGATGCGTAGACTGCATGGGTGATTACTTCGAATAACAGAAATGAAAAAGTTTGAAAAAATAAGTACTTATTGCATACAAAACGGCAATTTCATAGGTAAAGCCTAATATGTATATCTAATTCCAATTGTCGTGGGATGACATGAATAATATTTTTTTACGTCATGTTGTAATTATAATTGATAAGTTGTTTATAACTAGTCTATCACTCAATTAATAAATGTTGTCGATTATATTTTGCGCTATTCGTTGCTGTATAACATTAGATTAACCTTGGAACACATAAATAACATGTCAGTGTAAAGCAGTGTTCATAATCCATCTCAGAGTCATGGTATGTGTACCCGTCGGAAAAACATTTAGAAAAGCGGTCAATCAGAAGTAAGTATACATCTTTAAATCTTTATATATATAATTCTTCTGTGAGTGTGTATGTCACTGAACTTCTCTCAAACGACTGGACCGATTTTGATGAAATTTTTTGTGTGTGTTCAAGGGGATCTGGGAATGGTTTAGATTCGCAATTGGACCCGGTAGGTGGCGCTGCGATCAAGTTCTGGAATTTTAAAGTTGGGCGGTACGAAGTTCGCTGGGTCAACTAGTAATATATAATTATTGTGTGAGTGTGTATGTCACTGAACTTCTCTCAAACGACTGGACCGATTTTGATGAAATTTTTTGTGTGTGTTCAAGGGGATCTGGGAATGGTTTAGATTCGCAATTGGACCCGGTAGGTGGCGCTGCGATCAAGTTCTGGAATTTTAAAGTTGGGCGGTACGAAGTTCTCTGGGTCAACTAGTATTATATATTTTTTCTAAAAAAGTTCACTTACATCAAACATCCCATAAATTTTTGCCTGTCTGTCTGTTTGTTCTGGAACGGCTGAACCGATCTTGACGGGACTTTCACTGGCAGATAACTGATGATATAAGGAGTTCTTTGCGATTTACAAAAACCGCGGGTAGCACCGTGGGATACACCTAGTTTCTAATACAATAAAACATTAGATATACGTACCTGGTATTATACATACCTACGTCATACCACATAACAGTTTATTTCTCCTTTCTGTGATATTTACTAATACTTTGATCATTGTCATGTCACGCATAAAATTAATATTGAGCATTGCTAGATACGTCATGAGCATTCAAAATAAAGAATCTAATTCTGGCAAATGACATTTTTATCCCGGTACTCCTACAACGAGTGATTGTTAAGTTATAAATAGAAGTGAGAGACACAAATGTCGACGCTTTAAAATGTTCAATCGTCTAGAAAATTGGCTTTAAGATTAGGTCAGCGAGTAAGTAGGTACGCAAAAATGCATCGTAATTTCGCATACGTCACACGTAACGTAATTACCTACCTACTAATTTCTGGAGTTAAATAACATTAAATGAATACTTTTGGTTTATTTTACTATAAAGTAAAAGAAACTTCTAAAAATATCCAGATGTGGCCATGTATTATGATTGTATGGCAAACTAAAAGAGCTTTACACGTGTATAGTAAGTACACTACAATTTGTTCAAAAATGACGTATAGTGCTTTGGAGGGGCAATCTCATTGAGATATATATTAATCAATGGGCAATCTATCAAAATCAGCTGGGGACCCCAATTGAAGGATAAAGATTTCCCTTTCCAGTTTACTTTTTCTTTTCATACCTCCAAGGTAATAAGTAATCTATTTTCCTTTCACTCATTCTTTTCACAAATCAAACTAATAAACCAATAAATAATCAGAAGGACAAGATTGTTTTAAAATTTTTAAACCTTTTAAACCGGAATGAATTAGTCTTCGTGGTTTGTCATTGTGCATCGGTTATTGCGGGATTTTTAAGTAAATTACTTAAACGGGGAATCCCGCATATTATCAGGCGAAATAGTACATTGTTCACCGAGGGAAGAAAGGGAGTTTGTGGCCCGAAGGCGCAGCCTAGGGCCACAATACTCCCGAGGTAGGAATGGGACTTTCACCCGAGTGCTACACAGTGCTTTATACTACACCTGTGAGGAACATTTAAAATATTTTTAGAATAAAATCAAGCGTAAGACACCATGTAAGACACAATTTAGCTTAGAATTTGACCAATATTTCGCGCTTCTTTTGTTTTTTTTTTCTTTACTAAAGGATGTCAGTGGCACGGAGATTCCATATTTAAATTATATGAAAACTCCTTTGGCAGGCGCGCGCCATAGATGAGATAACACATGAGAAATGAAAATTCATACAACTTTCTCTCGCGCTAAAACACGTTAGAAATGGATTTTCATACATTTTTTCCTCCCGCTTATTCAGGTCAAGGAAAAGACTAACGTTCTCTTTTCATTTTCAGGGAATAATGACTACTGTTCCGATCAGGTGTAGTATAAAAGCTTTTTTTGACTTTTATCATTTCTGAATTCAAAACTCTATAGGTACCTACGTATGACATTTTTTAAGTTATGAAAAACGATATTAAATGACATTGTGGATAATATTTTCTTTCCCTCATCATCCTCCCTTCCTACGGAGGCCGAGAAAATGATGCAGAAACATCTCACTAAGCCGCATTGGTGTGGGTCACCATGCTGCATTGAATAAACTCACAATGAGGATGGTGGACCCTACTCCTGGATTCCACTCATGCTTTCCATCAGGCAGAGTAGAGTCACTTTGGTAGGCTTAAATATAAAAAAACATACTTAAATTTGCTTAGAAGTTTGAAACTATTCATTATTCATTAATATTCATTATATGTCATTAATAATAAATATAATAATACATTAATGTTAGAATAATTATTAAGACTTTATCAATTATATTTGGTTTAAACAATTAAAGTATAAACCGATTTAGTGTTTTTCTCTTCTAAACTAGTTCTCACAAATCAAAAAACCAATAGTAGGAGAAAGGTGTTGAAATTATACAATTCTCCTTTAATCATAAATCGTTTTCAATAACAAAACGGTGAATATTTTTAATTATTAGTTAAATCAATATGTCAAGGTATCCTCATAAATGTCTGCTTTTTACTATGCCTATCACCAGGTACATTTTATTTGATTTACTATAAATTTAACACCCAGGTTCAGGCACTTTTATAGGAAATATAGTAATATCGAAAATTCTTTACTTCAATCATAGGACCCTTTTTTCTTTCGGCTAAAAATAACAAACGTATTTTATTTTTAAATAATATAAAATTACAAGTATTGATTGAATGCTTTGTTTTTAATTATATTTAAAGGGTAACACTGTGAAAGTACTCTTAAAAATTAAAAACTACAATTTATATATAAGAGTACTTTTACAGGATGATTTGTCTCTTTCTCGTATTTTTATTTACGAGTTTGTGTTAGACTCTATTAAGATTCCGTTTCTGATTTTTTTTTTCAATAGAATAATGTTACGAAGCCTTAGCATAAAGAATAGAGTATAATTTATGAGCAAAACAACGAACGAGGTACCTACCAAAAAAACTGACGTCGTCGAATTGTCAATTGTCATTGTCATAGTCATTGCTGTCATTAGTGTCACTCAATTTCCCCGTATGTCAATTCTACATTTTATTTAATGTAGGTAAATAGATGAATTCTATAATTTCCAACTCCTACAACTGAACAAAACAATTCGATAAATGTAGCATTTAAATGATTTGCCAATATACTTATCTCAAAATAATTCGAGTTTAAATTATACAGTATTGTGATAGTTATCACTGTAGAACACACTCTTCCTAGGCCGATCTTATCGTGCCGGTTATGATAACAAAAGTATAAAGATACAGGTGTAGAAGCATACTGAGTAAAATAATAAGGCTTACCCTCATTGCACAATGCTGTTTTCCGTGACAAGTAACAAGTAGCAAGTAACAAACGAACACGCATGATAACTTCAGTAATCGAAAGTGTTTGTGTGTAACGAGAAATAGTAGCTGGAAATTGAACATTTTGTTGATTTTAAGTGTTTTTAAGATATCATAGGTTAGACATCATGAGGCGTTTAATACACCAGAGATGGACCGGTTTCGGCCTTCTTGTAATGGGTCTTATGGCCTTAGTACTCTTCCTGTATGGATTCTTTCCTTTGAAGTATCATTCTGGAAAATTATCGCATTTGGATGATCTTCCGAACTTCATTGATGACATCAGGTAAGCTTGTGGACAATTTTGTTGAATATTTTTGAATAAGTCATGTAGAAATATAAATTTTGTACCAAAAATATAAACCTTTTTTTACTATAAGTAAATTCTTATAAGACTAGGTATATTGTATTATTAATTGCTATGACAAGTGATTTGTAGTCAAGTAATTAATTTATTTTGCAGTATTGATGGTCATCAAGTGTACAATTCTGGTGAAAACACAGTAGTTTTAATGGTGATTGATGGACTACGGTATGACTTTCTCACCGAGGAGTACATGCCGTATGCCGGCCAGTTGCTGAAGAATAAATCAGCATGCATCTATGTTTCTATAGCTGAACCACCCACTGTTACCATGCCGAGAATTAAGGTACTAATGAAATAATTTCAAATAATATCCATATAAAGTAGTTAAATCATACTACATGTGAATTACATATATTTTAATAAGATCTTTACCTAATTTTATATGAGAATTATTATGAAATAAGTAATGGTTGTGGCTAGACAAACTCCAAATTAAGTTTTCATGGGTTCGAATCCTTCCAAAAACAATACTTGTGTAAAAGTTGTAACAGGGGCACACTATAGTTATTAAAAGTTAATTAAAAATCGGCCAAGTGCGTGTCAGGCCACGCACAGGAAAGGGTTCCTCAGTCACCTATAATGGTATGTGGATTTAAAATCGTATCCAATAGATAATTGTTATGTTTACGTATTAATACTTTAATTTTGTATGACGTTTTCCAAGTGAGCGCATTTTACCATATAAGCCTTTATAACTCCTGAACTAAGAGAGTCATCTAATCGGTTATAGTTTTCCTTCAAAGTTCATTAGATGGACCACCATCACGATTTTTTTCAGATTTTTTGAGCCAGCCGTTTAACTTTTAGAGGGGGGGGACGCCCTGTTTTTACAAAAAAGTGCCCTTTAAAGTGAAATATCTCGCAAACGGATACCTAAATCAAAAAATCGTCTAGGAAACCCTTTATTGTTTTTAAAAGACATATCTAATGATACCCCACACGATGGGGTAGCCTCGAGAAAAAAAAATCATCCCCACTTTACGTGTAGGGCAGGTACCCCAAATAAAATTATTTTTCATAATTTTATTGTAGCACTTTGTCGACGTAATTACAACACGTATTCATGCAAACTTTCATCTTTCTAGCACTTACCGTTTGGACGGTAAGTCGAGGACGGACGGACGGACAGACGGACATGACGAATCTATAAGGGTTCCGAGTTATGAACTTCGGAACCCTAAAAAGGAGTTAATAAAAATGCATTTTTTTTTAATAGAACATTAATGCCTGATTTCACCAACTTAGACCTTCTCTATTCTAGAACTCCCTAACATAGAAAGCTCTTAAATTTTAAAAGACATCTAAGCACTTAGATGTCCCCTAAAGGTTGGTGGAAACAAAAATATCAGTAAGGGTTACCTAACTCGCTCTAAGCACCCCTTTAAATTTAGGGGAATGTTGGTGATATAGGGCTATAAAACTGTTTATTTAGTGTTTAATGACAATTAAAATAAAAAAACTACTAGTTCTATAGTAGGTACTGATCACAAAACCAAAGAAAAAATGTTTACGGTAAATGTTTCTTTCAGTGTCAGTAATATTTAGTGATATAATATGTGAAAGTATTTTTTGTACAGTCACCCGAGCGAAAGAAGGAAAAGGCACAGTGGAGGCGCACTATAAACTTCTGGAGGGATATCTTTGCAAGTGTCACTTTGTACTACACTATAGATTATAGAGTATTTGCTTGGTGCATGGTGACAGAACAAAGAAAAAACTATTTTGTTTTTTTTTTATTTATAACCTCCTTTCAAAAGAGAGGCCTATTTTCAGAAATGGACTATCACTTTTGATAAATTTGGTTAAGTTTTTTCTTTGGTCTTGTGTTTGCTGTAGCGTTGATTATTTACTATGTTTAGTAATGTTACTTCAATATAATACAGTTAATGATAAAAATTATATATGATGATCACATAACAGTTAAAGGAATTTATTTTATTTTATTTAAACTTTGTGCACAGACTTGCAAAGACAGATAATGTCCGAGGCATTTTCTGCCAGTCGACCTTAGGGTGATACAGAGCTAAACATGGTAGATGTGCAGTAAAATTTAATAATATCAAATATTAATTTTATATATAATATTTATACATATAAAATATTGATACTAATATCCAGAATACATATATGTGCAATATATACATAAATATATCTACATACTAAAAGTTTTTGAAGGGGACAGTCTTAAGATTGTGGTGTGTGGTTGTATGAAATGAATGAATGTATATCTAAAAAAAGAACTAAAAAAGCCTTTAAGTAAGGTGAGACTATAAATAAACATTTATGCTTTTAAAACAAAAATCTACATGTTATTAAGGTATTACACTTTTTTGTAAATATTTACCTACATTATTATTCATCATTATTATTATTCAGTGATTTTTCATCTTACATTCATTTAACTTTTGTGTGGTAATATGTACGCACATATAAAGTCCAAGGTTGCGTGCTAAATAGTGGCAAAAATGGTAAAATAATAATATTTCGAACATCTGACACCAACAACATCTAGTCCAAAACTAAGCAGAGCATGTGCTATAGATACTAGACAACTGATATAAATACACTTTTTTGTAAATATACTCATTTGCAAAAAAACGGGCGGTTTCGATTTTCTTCCTGGCTGAAAAAAAAAATACCAAAAAGGTTTTAATCATTTGAACATGTTACTGGCCAGTTATAAAAGTGCCTTAATGTTTATAAGAGTACCTTCCAAATTCAAATTTTTGACTGAGCCTGGTTTTCAAAGAAACCCACTTTTAACTACATTTTGTGGCGCGAATTCCCTATAGTTAATATCGACTCTAATTAACTTTTTATCAATTTTTATTAAATTGTCTGATGTTTGACATTTAAAAGTATTGTTATTGCTGTTTAGCAATCTCGAAAATGGTAGATAAAGTGATAAAAGCAAGCAAAATTATTGCGCTGCTTGAAGAAGGTTGCAGCCAATGCTTCGTGGCTCAGAGGCTAAATGTGAGTCGGTCGACAGTTCAAAGGACCTGGCAGCGCTATCAAGAGACCGGTTCCGTCAAGAGAAAGCCTGGTTCTGGCAGAAAGACATGTACCGAACCACGGAATGATCGTTTTCTAGTTAGTCAAGCGTTGAGAAATCGCAAATCTTCTTATGTGGACCTCAAGAACAGACTCGAAGAAGTAAGAAATGTGCAAATTAGTCTATGGACGGTCAGGAGGAGGCTTCTTGCTGCTAATATACACAGTCATCGCCCAGCACGCGGCCCTAAATGACTCCGTGGACATCGAGTTGCCAGGCTTAGCTTCGCTCGAAATTGTGTTTCAGAGGCATGTTTTGAAGAAATCACACCTTATGGAGTGGGCTTTGTGTGAGTGAGAGTGGAGTATGTTTTGGGCAGGAATAAATTCTATGGATCGTACGGAGTTAGTCTTCATCGAAAACGGTACACTGACTGGACACCGATACATAACGGTAGTTCCAATTCTTTATGCACAAACCGCTTTAACCGCTCTTGGCGATAACTCAATTTTTATGGACGACAACGCTCGCGCCCACCGGTCTGGCGATGTGGAAGCGTATATGCTAGAAGTCGGAATTCGTCGTTTGGACTGGCCAGCTAGAAGTCCGGACCTCAATCCCATAGAGCAAGTCTGGGACGTTCTGAAGCGACGAGTGAGATCAGTGCAGCCGGCTCCGCAGACCATCAGAGAGCTAAAGAATGTGATTACCGCGGAGTGGCAACGTATTCCCCAAGAAACCATAAAAGATATACTCGCTAGCATGCCCAGACGAATGCAAGCTGTGATTTCAGCAAGAGGGGGTCACACCCAATACTAAAATTTTATCTGCTTTTAATATATTCAATAAAAACAAAGAAATTAATGCGTTTCATTTTTATTTAGCGAGCAGGTACATTAATAGTGTTTTGAGCTTAAACATTATTTCTCAATAATTTAATCAAAATGTTATGATTTAACTGATGAAAACTATTCCTTCCTAATTAATTTATAAAATTCTGAGGAAAACAATACCGATACACCACTCCGTCGCAAATCCCGGTGGGGTGATGGCCCGTGGGGGTTTTTAAAAAAATGAAACTAAAAGGCTAATACCTAAAACTGTCTAAAATATAATTGAACGAACAGCCATTCGTTTTTCAATATGTGAGAACTTACTACAATAAAATAGCATATCGTGACGTTTTTTCTTCTGTTCTTATTACAGGCTATGATGACAGGCAGTGTATCGACATTTGCTGACGTAGCACTTAACTTCGGCGCGCCCGCAGTACGCGGGGACAGCGTGTTGCGTGTTGCTAACTCTAGAGGGCGCAAGTCTATCTTGTACGGAGATGACACATGGCTGCGTTTGTTTCCGGGGCTGTGGACTGAGTATGACGGAACCACATCATTTTTTGTCACCGATTATACTGAGGTTATTATTTTGAAATAAAATAATAAATAAATATTTTCGGACATCTTACACACAACGTCATCTAGTCCCAAACTAAGCATAACTTGTATTATGGGTACTAAACAACTGATATAAATACTTACTTTTTTTATGTAAATACATACTTATTATACATAGAAAAACACCCAGACTCCGAAACAAATATTTGTGGATCACACAAATATTTGGTCTGACCCGGGAATCAAACCCGAGACCTCTTGATCAGCAGCGGCATACGCTAACCACTAGACCAACAAGGCAGTATAATATTTACTTACCACTGCTAAAGAAGAGTAACCTAGTACTTGGATGAGTATGCAGTGCAATAGGAGTTTAGTATATCCCCAAAATTCCGAGTCATTAACTACGGAACCCTAAGAAAAATGCACTTTTTGACCCGAGCCAGGACTTCATTCCAAAAGCCAAGCCAACAAAGCAGTTATGTTTGAAAAAGTACTCTATATTATACTAAGATGGAGATTATTATGAAAGTTTTTTTACAAATTATTTTATCATTGTCAGATAATTTCTTAAAGACGAGCGTTTTATTGTAAACTAAACGTCGGTTCTTTGTGTTCACAGGTAGATAATAATGTAACAAGACATCTAGACAAAGTGCTAACACCTGATGAGAAGAAAAAGCCCTCATTTGACTTTCTTGTACTGCACTATTTGGGACTAGATCACATCGGACATTTGGAAGGCGCGAAAAGTCCCAAGATTAAACCCAAGCTGCTGGAAATGGACGACGTTGTTAAGAAAATCTTTACGGCTATGCAAAAGTGGGTAAGGAAATTTGTAGTTATGTAGGAAGATATTTAGGTATATTTGAAATGTGATCACTCGATACGTCATGACCTGCACGTACTTTTTTGAATCAGAGACTTCAAGTGATCACTTCAGCGCTTTAAGAACATTTAAGTGATACATTCTGATTCTGATATGACTGACTAACGATATCCTACCTATCTCTATATATTTTTTAGTTTTTTTTTCATATGATTGATTTACTACTTTATTGATATGCAGGATGAATTTATTTCTTTTTTTTACAAGTTCTGGTTGTCAAATTTTTTTTTAAGATCCATCCATATGTTTTTGATAACCTATCCCTAGTTAAAACTGGAGATAGATATTGAAAGTGATTCTATTTGGTATTATTTGACAAGAAACTCGTGTACAACTTTAGACCTGGTAACTGGTTGTAAATTCGTACCTACTTGTCTGTCCATGTCCAGGATCGCAATGGGGTACTACTGGTATGTGGAGACCACGGCATGCGTGACGCAGGCGGTCATGGAGGATCTAGCAGTAGCGAAATTCTGGTGCCGCTGCTCGTGGCCAAGAGCAGTGACTTCTCCTGTCCACACCCGTTAGTATCACGTACCTACTACATGTATTCTAGATTAAAATACAAACAAGCAGTGCCTATAATTAAATGCCGCCTTTGTTGCTTGAATCGGATTTCGTTCACTATTTCATTGTTTTTTTTATTATATAGTTATCCCTCATAGCCCTTCGCCACACGCAACAATAAACTTCCTTAATATATTGATCATATATACAAATGCTATTGCCGTAATATCAACGTTTACAGGTCGGGTCCAGGCCCCACGGTAGCCCAGGTAGACATGGCTCCAACTATATCGTGGTTGTTGGGAGGGCCGCCACCAGGCGACAGCGTGGGACGTATCCTCCCAGCTCTACTGCCCCAGGACACTCGCCAGCATCTTTACTTGCTACACGTTATGGCTGATCACAATTCGAAGCAGTCCCTACCTAAAGATACGGGTATGTTTTGAGATACGGGTACTTATTCTTTTTTCACAACAATTTGGTCTTCATGATGGCAAACTATATGTAAAACTAGCCGACCCCAAATAATATTGGGAGTAAAGGGAAGATGGCATATTATAGTAGAGGTAATCAAGCAAAATAGCAAAGAGAATTATTATATATTATGCTTAATAATCTTTTATTGCACGTCAATTAATGAAAGTAGTATAAAATGACGTGACTCGTGTATTTATATAGTTCTTTTACCCTGACTTGCCCACACACGCACGCATTTTACGCTTCTATTTCCCGCCTTTTTACCGAGCAGCTCATAGACCACTCTATAGTCTCTGCCTGTGATATGTGCCCGAGACAGGTATAGAACCTTCATGTATGTATTGGGCCATTACTAATGGACCTACATACACTATTCTTTTTCATGTGTAAAGGGTTCTAATTCCTAAACTATAAAGGCCGCAAATCCACTAGGTAGTTGGGCCGCCTGCCTGGCCAAAGACACTAATCATCGATTACAAACTATAATAGTTTAACTATTGCACCCTGATTATTCAGGCGCCCCGCCGGTATAATGTGTAAAAGCCCTAAAGAATGTAGTATATCAAACGTAACTATAAATTTAAAATATACATCGAAGTAGACAATTTCTAGGCAAATATTAGAAACAAGTTATTCCCCTTGCTGGTCTCATAGCAAGCGTACTTCTCAACTTTCTACGGTTTTGACGATACGAACTGTCTCGTGGGTCTAGACGTAAGCGTATGCGGCTTGCGACTGGGTGTGTCGGGCCAAAGGAGTTGTTGAATTTTTCTAACATAAATTCTAAACAACAGCCCGAAGCCCGATCGTTTAATAGTAGCAAATTAGAAACATGAAATGGAGAGAATGCAAATTAGAACCTTCGTAATTTGTTTCTGTAAAACGATATATCAAAAAATATGTGTCTACCTAATTAATTTTCAGAATTCTACAAGCAGTTCAAACGCGCCGAGAAACAGTTCGCCCACTTCTTAGCTACCGGCCAGCAGAGTGCCGCTAAGATCTCTAAAGAGTTCTACGAGGAATCACTACAGAAGATGGGCGAGTACCTCGCCGAGACTACGGTCAACTTCGACATGTTCGCTATTGGGATTGCTATTGTGCTTTTGTATTTGGTACGTATCTTATAAAACCTTTTTAAGTATTAGCCTCCCTAATGGAACGCATAAGTAGAATCTAAGAGTGGTCGTCACTATCCTCGATGCGAACGTGGAAATGCAGCATGGGCACACTATGGCGGCTTAATGAGGTATGTTTTTTTATGATCTAATGTTTTTATATATTATTGTTTGTTAAATTTAACAAAAGTATTCTGAAACTCAATCTAGATTTCAAAGCTCAAGCTGTGCTTAGTTTAAAATTAGATGGCGTTGTGTCTCAAATACCTTTGTCAGTCAAACTATGATTTTGATTTTTTTTAACACCTTATTAGTAGAGATTACTTAAAACACTGACTTCAAAGCTCTATAGCCTATTATTCCTTTTTCTTTTCGTACTTTTAACCCTTAGAGGTATAATTTGGTTCGTGAATCAATCTCAAATATCCTAATGCCATTTTTAGGGTTCCGAAGTTTACGCCTCGGAACCCTTATAGATTCGTCATGTCCATCTGTCCGTCCGTCCGTCGACAAAGTGCTACAATAAAATTATGAAAAACATTTTTATTTCGGGTACCTCACCTACACGTAAAGTGGGGATGATTTTTTTTTCTCGTGACTATCCCATCGTGTGGGCTATCATTAGATAGGTCTTTTAAAAACAATAAAGGGTTTCTAAGATGATTTTTTGATTTAGGTAACCGTTTGTGAGATATACCACTTTAAAGGGCACTTTTTTTGTAAAAACAGGGCGTCCCTCCCCCTCTAAAAGCTAAACGGCTGGCTCAAAAATCTGGGAAAATTCGTGATGGTTGTCCATTTAATGAACTTTGAAGGAAAACTATAGGGTTAAAAAAAAAACATTCCATGCGAAATCAACCAATAAAATATTAATTTTGGAAGTTGATGTTTCTAATTTAGTTCATTTTTGTAAAATGTGTTGCACTATTTAAAAGGGTTAAAAATCAAAAATTTTGAATTTTTTGAACAAGTGTTTTGTGTGCCTGACACGCACTTGGCCGATTTTTTAAATCTACTGTGTATGTTCTGCATAATCTGGAATCGCCTAAATAAGAGGCGCGTACATGCATGTATATTTATTTTCATAATGTGACGATTGGGTGTTGGGAAATACTGGTAATAATTGAAAGTTTATTAATTTAGCTTTATTAATGTATTATTAATCTATGCGCCAGTTTTGCACAATATATAACCTTAGCAAAAAAATAGTAACATTTTATTTAAATAATAATAGTAAATATTAGTAAATTATGCAAATTATGATTTAATCAACTTTCAAATATTTTCCTAAATTTAAAAAAAGATAAAAAAGTATTCGCCCAACGTGGGGCTCGAACCCACGACCCTGAGATTAAGAGTCTCATGCTCTACCGACTGAGCTAGCCGGGCTTGTGAGCTATGTGTTAAATTACGTTACTGCGTACTTCTACCCTTGGCAGCGCGTGCCCCTCGAATTGTTTTTCTTTTTTTTTGGTTTTGTTGAAATATAAGTAGGTATAAATATAAGTGACATCAATAAATCGATTTAGTGACTAGTTGACTGTCAACTACAGAACCTAACAAAGCGTAAGGTCTGGTCTCTTGGCCGTTCATTAAAGCTAAAATATATTTTTCCACAGATTGCCACATCACTCCTCTGTACCACTCTGTACTCTTTACAATCGGACTGTAGGCAGAATCCCAACAGCAAACTAACGCGCCAACATTATACTTACTACGGATCAATCATCGCCTTCTTCGTCATTTTCTTCATATTCGAAGCTATACTTGTCACTCTATGTTATATTACCGAAACTAAGAGTCAAGTATGTTCCTTTAGCTCAATAACTTCTATTCCTTTCACAATTATCGCCCTATTTTTCACCATAACCTATTACGTCATCAAGACAGGCGTTGAAAAGATAAAGGACTTAAGTTCTTTGAACGATCTTAACACTGTAGACTATTTGTTGATTGGTGGTACTATATTCCACGGGTTGTCGTTCTTCGGAACGAGTTTTATCGAAGAAGAACACATGACTTGGTACTTCTTTTGGAATACTCTGATGTTCTTTGTGTTGGTGAGAACTTTGGTGATTGTGATTATGTATTTGACGAAGAAGTTCAGTGGCGCGACTGAGGTGCAGGATAAACCGGAGTTAGATCGGAGGATGACGACTGTGGGTGTGACGATTGTACCCAAATGGTTGCTGCTCATTGCTTTACATAGGTGAGTTGTACAACTTTAAGTGAATATTGGATAACATTTATGTATGAAAATAAACGTTTCAAGTTATATCTGTTAATTATTAATGTTTGACTGCCTCATAAGCGCAGTGGTAGCGTCATAGATGACTGTGCTTGAGGTCTTAGATTCCAGAGTCCGACCAAATGTTTGTATACTCCGAAAATTATTCCTAATTTCTGCAAATATTTTCAGATATCTGCGAACAATGAATCAGACAGGCGATCGTTGGTTGTTCCTACCGGACACAGCAGACTGGTTGAACGCGCCAGAAAATGCTTTCTACCTTCAAGCTCATTTAGTTATAGGTAAGTGGTGTAAAGTAAAAAAATTTGTTGGGTTTTTCTAACGCGAAATTCTTAATAACAGCCCGGAGTCTGGAAGTTTGGTGGTGATTCACGCCCGTGCCTCGGAGAGCACGTTAAGCCGTCGGTCCCGGTTATCATGAACATATAATAATAATAATAAAAACTTTATTACATATAGATGTTCATGACAACGGGCACTGACTTCCCAATAACGATTGCCATAGGGCAATCTTTATTGGGAAGTCAGTGCCCTCAAATATACTGACAACTAGTTGAATCTTCGAATTTCAGTTCTCCCTCAGGTTTGCGGAGGTCCGATGCGAGTCACTCCGTGGAAAAACTGAAATTCAGGTAAAACGGGTTGAACTAGTAGCCGACCCCAAATAAACTTGGGAATAAAGCTAGGAAGATGAAGAGGTGTAAAGAATGCGTTAATAAGACAGTCTACTTAGATCTGTGTAACGTAAAGGCAGCAGTTTTAGAAGTGCATAAAATACGTTTGGGACACTGAGATATCGGTAATACAACTTAAACCTCTGATTATGAACCCTGTAAGTTAGACGACAAAACGAATTTTTTATGTGCTCCGTGAAATCTATCTGATATTACATTTTCTTTTTCAGGTACCCTAAGTACTCTTGTAGCGTGCCTATACAACTTGCGCTTTATGAACAACATACTAAACATACACACAATATTGACAATAGCGGCCACAGCTTCTATATTCTGTTACCGAATCGCTTCCCAAGCCCTAGAATCCCCATTTGAAGACATCAAAACATGGGACCCAGTTAACATCGTGAACGTCTTTTGGGTTATACTGATAATACAATTTGTATTTGAGATACTTTCATACATAGGAGCGCTAAGAAATTGTGGTTTCAAGCCGCTAGAAACAGAACCTGCTAAGAGGTTTGTGTACAACAAACCTAAGGCTAAAACTGAAGATTATTTCTATGATCCAATAATGGATGAGCCTTGGAACGTCGATGAGGTTAAGTTAAACTTGGTGAAGTCAGCTTCGCATCTTATGTTGAACAATATGATGTTGATAGTTATTCTGTTAATGAGGCCGCATAATGTGATCATGGTGCCGAGTATATACGTGACGTGTTTGCTCACGTCCAAGTGCATGGACCACAAGTTATTGGACTCCAAGTCTGGGAGGAAGACTGAAGTGGTAGATATTGTTAGCAGGACTTTAGTACATATGTGGATCGGTATGCTGTTCTACTTTTATCAGGTAAGCAAACGGGGTGAATGGGCACAGAATTGAACTTTGAGTTAATTTATCACTAGTCATGCCTGTAAATATTATATTGATATTGGTATCAAAATTTGAGTCGCATCCTAAAGATTCTTAACAACTTTACACGGAATCATGCAAAGCATCCACTTTTGAAATGTCCTTCAAATTATAGATCGTCCCTATTTAAACACGCAATGGGGCTATTAGGTACGATAATTGGCATTTTAGGGTAAAACTGTTAGGGCTGTCAAAATTTGGTAAGAAACGTAGGTACCTACTTAAGATAGGTACCTATTTATCTTTTGTATGAGGTATTCCTCTACATCCGGAGCTAATGCTGCTTGGCCACCTTGCTTTTTCATGACATAAGTAATATGAAGGACTGATTTGGAGATTTTATATTTTTGTGCAATATATATTAATGATTGATTAGTACTGTTGTACTCATTTAGTGCCTGTTCTATGAGTAGCTCATCATATCTTTTATAAATTTTTTCTCGGCTTGGTTTGTATGTACGCGGCATAATTGGAAGTTAGGAATCTGAAATAAAATAAACTTACTAAAATAGGTGCCTACGTAATTGTAAAAATCTCCCGACACATTATTAATTCCATTCAAGATTTCCATCATTTCACCCATTTCGACAAAAAGCTGCGTTCGATCTTCAAGACGGCTGATGGTAACGCATCAAAATCGAATCCATTTACTTGGTAGTTACGGTATTACTTTTTGCGACTGGGACTATAAATTTAAAATGTTCATAATTACACCACCAATAGGTATTAGGTACTTCATAAATCAAGTGACAACCCAGTCCCTACAATCTCTTTACTGTCTCTTGACATACTGCGTCGTCCCTCTTTATTAAATACCCCATCCCAATTGACCCCCTAGTATATTAAAAATTATGTCTTAGTAAAATACAATTTTATAACTTAAAAAGCCTTTCAATGGTACTTATATTATGATATCCAGACTCCAGAATTAAAAACCTCGCTGATGTAGTTGTTTCGATACAAAAATCACAAAAACAATGTTTAAATCCATCGGTAAATGATGAACTTCAACTGTACTTTCAAACAAGCAACTTCAGAATGTTGTTTTGACAATTTATTTCTATCTTCATGTCAAATCACTATTGCCACTTCAAAAAATAACTATTCTTCTATAGACTTTTGCCATTTAATAGGCTATGGTTAGTAGATTTACAGAGTTACTAATACGAATATTTCAATCCCAATTTTGTCCCCATTCACCCCTCGATTCCTATTAACCCCGTTTGTCTTGGTAATGCCTCGATCGAGCCGGTCCATTTGTGCTGAAATCAGCATGGCTCTACTACCTATTAGAGTTAAGCAGTCGGTCCCGCTTGTTATAAGAGCAGTCGTGAAGCTTAGTTCAACAACGGCAATATTACGTAACCACAACGTGTCTTACCAGTCCCCAATTCTCACTCGGCTAGTTTGGAGACATATGGCCTTAACCTTTTCATCATCATCATCATCAACAACCCATAACGTCCCACTGCTGGGCTCGGGTCTCCTCCCAAGAGAGGGTTAAGGTCAACCTTTTCATGTGTGTTTGTAAAGTCCCCCGCGACACAGGAATATATTCCTACTGTCGGAGTTGTCTTTTAAGAAAAAAATTAGGTGTACTTATGGATAGGTGATCGTTTAGACAAACACAGATCAGCGATACGACATTGTTGACACTAGTTACAGATCTTCAATATCGTTTTGTATTTGGGTGTGGTTGATGATAGTAGCTCCACCTAAAAAATCGAGGATCAGTTGTGCCTGAATAGACTAAAAGCTAAACAAAATTTTGAGTAAATTTTTAGTGACTGTCCTGACGCAGGCGATTACACACATTTTTTGAGTACATTATACAGGATGAATTTTTGAGACGGGACAGTAAGGGCAGGTACCTCAACCGTTATAATTACAGGAAAACGCTTTAAGAAGACTATCCATATTTTTTTAAGATATTCTGAACTGCATTTACAGATGTCGGAAAAAATGTACAGCCAGCAAGAAAATGGTCATTTTAAACAAAAACTTTTTTTGATGCCAAACGATCCTGTTTCTTATAAGGAGCAAAAGTCTCTACTGGACCGACTGAGGTTTGAGTACTAGAAATGTCAGAAATCGCAAAAAAACTTTTCCCATACATTTGTACGGAAATAAATCATTTTAATATGTATTTTAGACACAGACAAACATAACTTACATTTAGATGATCTACGAAATAAATTGCTTAAAATGACCGCCGTTTTAACGAATAGATAAGTTCACTCATTTTTGTACTGAGCTAATATCAGCCGATAATTTTCTTGGATAGATATTATTTAAAATCCTTCGTAGATCATCTAAATGTAAGTTATGTTTGTGTGTCTAAAATACATATTAAAATGATTTATTTCCGTACAAATGTATGGGAAAAGTTTTTTTGTGATTTCTGACATTTCAAGTACTCAAACCTCAGTCGGTCCAATAGAGACTTTTGATCCTTATAAGAAACAGGATCGATTGGCATCAAAAAAGTTTTTGTTTAAAATGACCATTTTCTTGCTGGCTGTACATTTTTTCCCAAATCTGTAAATGCAGTTCAGAATATCTAAAAAAAATATGGATAGTCTTCTTAAAGCGTTTTCCTGTAACTATAACAGTTGAGGAACCTGCCCATACTGTCCCGTCTCAAAAATTTACCCTGTATAGTAGCTATCGCTATCACCCACTGCTTCTCCTGCGTGTATGCCGTATTTTTTCTGCCTCTAGACAATGGGTATAAAATTTCATCGCGTTTAAATCGCGTCAGTAGTTTTGGCGTGAAAGCCAGACAAATAAACAGACAGAGCTATTTCGTATTTATAAAAATATGTATTTTAGCAGTGGATCTAGTAGGTAATCGTTGCGTGTGTGCAGGGCAACTCGAACAGCTTGGCGTCGGTAGACCTGGGGTCGGGCTACGTGGGTCTGCGCGAGTACTGCCCTATGAGGGTGGCGGCGCGCATGGGGCTGCACGCGTACGCCGGGCCCGCGCTCGCCAGCGCCTCTCTCTTCGCCGGGCTTGCCGCTCACGCGCCCCACTGGCACCTGTGAGTACACATACTTCTTACGCACCTACGTACACACACTTCGTACGCACCTACGTACACACACTTCGTACGCACCTACGTACACACACTTCGTACGCACCTACATGCACACACTTCGTACGTACCTACGTACACACACTTCGTACGCACCTACGTACACACACTTCGTACGCACCTACGTACACAAACTTCGTACGCACCTACATACACACACTTCGTACATACCTTTTACCTTTTTATACTATCTGTTGAGTATTTTTTTAATAGAGGGCTTAATATCTTTTAATACGTCAGGTCAAGTCTAATTTTAATAATATATATATAGTGTACTAGTAATTTAATTAATCGAACATCTAATAGAAAAAAAAAGGTCAAATAGTAAGTCCTTTATTTCAGACCAATCAGTTCATAGCATGCATTAAAAATATAATTATAAAATTACATAATCACAAGTTAAGTTTAAAAATATAATTTTATAAGGCAATTTTTAAATTAAAAGAGTTATTTGATATTTCGTTTCTTACCAATTCAGACTTTATAAACATATTTTTAATCCTATCTTCAAAAGTTATCTGTAAACTAACGTGTTTCATGCTTATATGTGATACAAATAATATTATAGAAAATAGGGAAAACTTGAAACAAATCCTATACCAACCCATCTGGCCTGTGACATAGTAAGCCAAAACCTCCCTTGTAAACAGAAGCCTATGTCCAGTCGTAAATTATTTAATACTGTTAATGATTATGATGAATCAAGTGATCATATCGTATTAAGCAATGTAACTGTAATTGGCAATTAAATAGATGATATTAATGCTGGTATTGTTTTCAGGTACTTACAACAAATATGGCAAGCAACAAACATCCTCGCCCTACACAGAGTATGGTCCCTAGTTATATATTGTATAATAGCAACAGTGTTTCGACACCATCTGTTCGTATGGTCAGTGTTCTCACCTAAACTACTATACGATTTTGTAGCAACAGTATTCAGTATCCAAGCTATATGCACTATCGCCCAAATCGAGCTTTTAGCTCATATTTCTAATTGGCTAGCTAGAATATGCTCTTATAGGTCGAAACTATGATACAAGGTTAAGTTAAAGTCGAGAAAATGCAACTCTCGGAAAAAAATATACCGAATGAGATGGCAAAACATTAAAATTAAAGTACAGCCAAGCCAATATCCTAAGGTATTCGACGTTGAGCCTTTGAAGCGAATAGAATATGCTGAAGTATAGTGTAATATAACTTATCTAGAAAATCCGTCTACGTTGTCGTTTTTTCTCTATAAGAGACTGATTCAAATTATGTTCTTTAACTATATTCTATTCGTCATATGACTGTAAAATACACTTAAACGAATAACGCATTATACCTCAAACATATACCTACTTATTGTCACCAATGATTAAATCTTCGACTAACTAAGTCACGAATTGTAGCGTATGCGACTGGCTTACCTTGTGATCTCTAGGTTCAATAGCCTGGGCGAACCAAATGTTTCGATGATCAAAAAAGTATTTACATCAGTTGTCTAGTACCCATAGTACAAGTTCTGCTTAGTTTGGGACTAGATGGCGTTGTGTGTTAGTTGTCCAAGAATATTATTATTGTTATCTATCAGTAATTTGACTGGCTATTAGAAATGTTTAGAAATAGAGATACCAAGTTCAGTCATAGTCATCAACGTGCGAAGTTTGGTAAAAATGAGCCTTATTAATTTACCTAAATAACTAAGTTTAAAACTGACGACGGAGATCTTGACTGCAGTTTTAAAAACTTTGTTTTATCTGTTGTATGACGAAATAATTAATATTAATTAGAAGTAATTCATAAAAATATTTATTATCAAACCAGCTATATTATTTTTTATTATCAGAGCTACTACTTTAATTTCTTGTAAGAAACTTTACAAAAGGTTGATCAAATTTTTAAAACAATTAGTAGTACAAGTAGACGCTAAATGATTTAAGTTCTAATGTTAAACCAAACATGACAATTATTAAATATGGCCGCTATATGTAGCACGCTTAATAAAAAAAAAGATGTAACTCAAAAATCGTTAGTTGTGGGAACCCGCGTTTAAAGTTTTTACTTTTCCCGAGCAACCTTTTCAACATTAATTTTAGCTTCAAGATAAAATAAAAACAGATCTTACTCGAAATGCATTGATTATAAGGATATTTCCTGGAGTAATATCTCACATTCCATTATAGAATTCAGTCTGTTTTTTTTTTCTTTTTGTTGACACAAATTATGTCGATTCTCAAACAAGTGACTAAGACAAAATTATTTTATTATAACTTTACTAACCGTTTGGCATATGACATTATGTCTATTATTATTATTATTTATTTCAGACCGAGATCCGTATTTTAAGGTTAGTTATAAAAGTCTTAACCTAATCTATACAAATAAATAAAATTGGATTGTCTTTAAGTAAATATATCCGTATACATGCACCAACATCAAAAAGCCATATTTTAAAAAAATTGGACGAAATACTTTTAAAAAAAGCTGTTCAGTTGTCTAGTACCCATAGTACAAGTTCTGCATAATTTGGGACTAGATGGTGTTGTGCAAGATGTCCGAAATTTATATTATTTTATATTAACTTCGGGATGTTGGCGTAACATTTAGAGTCAGGCTTACAAGAGCAACTCACTCTTTTAGCATTGTACCTAAGCCCGTACGCCAACGCACCTTCACGCAGTTTAAAGAGTCGCCTGAAAGCACTGGTCGATGGTCTCAGCAACACCTTGTCATCAGTTTAACTGATATTAATAATGCAAACGAGAGAGGTACCTAATCCCTCCCTGACGCACCCTACTTTCTGTTCCACAAATATTTGACATAGATTATCTGATTTTTGTACCAATATTTAAGCATAGAAGTAGCTGCAACATCGACTGTAGTTTCCATGCTCAGCTTCTCTCATACGTCATAAGACACCAGGTCAAATGCCTTGGATAGATCAAGGAAACACGCGTTGACGGGTGTCCTTCTGGCTGCATAGTACTCCACGGTCTGCTTGAGACACATATTGGCACTTTCAGTCGACAATCCAGGTTTAATTCCAAATTGAGCGTCATGTAGTTTTAAACGGCTCTCCATGTGTATCGAGCAGACAGTCCAGGACCTTAGCCATGATTGTAGCCACAGAGATCGTTTGTAGTTAGAAGGATCAGACACGTCCCCGTTCCCATATTAATTATTAGTACCACTAGGGTTTTTATTAAATCGCCCGGTAGATACAAATGGCCGACGCACAATGTATAAAATGTAGCTAGTATTCTAGGCAAGTGTACTCCTGCGTACCGTAGGTGCTCGACACTGTGGCACACATGTCGCGGAGATCTTCCTTTAACCATATTTTCAATAAGGCAATTTCCCTAGCAGTAAACTTTAAATTAATTATATAAAGATGAAATATGTAATAATAGACGTTAAAGGGTTAATAATAAATAATACATATTAATAAATTAGATTGTTGTGAGTTACAGTTAAGGATGCATCCATTAATTACATAAGACGTTTTTGACGATTTTACTACCCCCATTGATGCACCTCATGTAATTAATGGACATCCCCTAAAGCTATCATTTTCAGGATTGTCTTACTACGTGTAAAATACACTTATTAATAACATCATGCACTAAACTACTTTGTACGAATACTACTTCAGTTCCTAGCTGTAGTATTATAGATACCTATATAAGATTTGTCTCAAATTATGTTAAACTATGACAATGTATGAAGCTGACCACGAGTCTCAATATTGAAATGTACTTACACTGACGCCATTGAACAAAGTATCTGAAATATAACTAAATGACTGACGCAGTTAACGAACAAAACAATACCATTGTTCACGGGGCAAGAAATCTGAACTATTTATATCCATTGTTAGCATCTAGTAGTAGTAAATTGAAAATGGTACAGAATTCACACTATGTATAAAAAAATATAGAAGCATAATATAATTAATGATTTTATTAACTACTACTTCGTTCCCGCAATGTTACCCGCGGTTATTGTAGTAAATCGCGATAAACACCAGGAGCGTAGCTAATCTTAAAAAAAGCGGCCAAGTGCGAGTCGGACTCGCCCATGAAGGGTTCCGTAGAAGCAAGTAACATCATAATTATAAAAGTTCTTGTAGTTCGTTGTAACTTTGATTGATGTTTTAATAATAGTGTATTGATTGAATGAAGGGTAAATTGTGGTTTACGATTTATGACGTATTAAAAAAAACTACTTACTAGATCTCGTTCAAACCAATTTTCGTTGGTAGTTTGCATGATAATGTACAACATATATTTTTTTTAGTTTTATCACTCTCTTATTTTAGAAGTTACAGGGGGGGGGACACATTTTTCCCCTTCGGAAGTGTCTCTCGCGCAAACTATTCAATTTAGAAAAAAAATATATTAGAAACCTCAACATCATTTTTGAACACCTATCCATAGATACACGTACGGCTTTGATGAAAAATTTTTTTTTGAGTTTCAGTTCCAAGTATGGGGACCCCCAAAATGTATTGTTTTTTTTTATTTTTATGTGAAAAACTTAATGCGGTTCTTAGATTACATCTACTTACCAAGTTTCAAAAGTATAGCTCTTATGGTTTGGGAAAAAAGTGGCTGTGACATACGGACGAACAGACAGACAGACATGACGAATCTATAAGTATTCCGTTTTTTGCCATTTGGCTACGGAACCCTAAAAATGGCCTAAGCTACTCCCTGTGCCATCTTGCTATCTGCCGTTGTTCCGGCTCATGCCTGGAACAACTGGACTTTGTCGGAACTTTCACTGGCGGATAGCGAATGATATAAGGTAACTTAGCTACTTTTATTTTATACTAGCTTTGTCCTGATGTGTTACCGGCGCTTATTGTTGTAAAGGTACAATGAAGGGGTGCAGCTTGTGCTATACAAAAGCAATTGATTCCAGAAACGATGTCATTTAATGGTGATATTACGTTGCAATGCAATTAGGTATAATTAAGTAGTTTAATTAATGTGATATTTGAGACAGCTGAACTAAATGTTTATATAAGTTGTATTAATAATTGAACCACCATACTTTTTTGTAATATAGAAATACATAATAATGTTTTTAACCAACTAAATAAATAAAATTCAACATTGTTTTGCGCCTTTTATTCAGCCAAAGATCGGTGTACATCTAAACGTTTGTAGATAATTTTATAAGATATGTAAGCTACTAGTGACTCCATTTTGCCTAACTAGAATCCTGTGTTAACATCCCCATTAGAGAGAGTACTGTGTGTTGTGAGATGGTACTGCATCATTAGGCGTCCAGTCTCACTCAACAACCGAATGCGGCAACAGGAATGCTGTCATTATGGTTTGGTTTTCTGTGTGAGGGTATTACCTACTATCCTGGAAATTCTCTACTACCTTGAAAGAGTAAAAACTTAACAGAAACAGTGACTGGCAGGCCCAGCCTGAGAGGGATTAGGATAGACACAGCGATAAACCTTATCTATAACGTGGGTATTCCTTTTTCCCGTTTTGTCATTTTTATGTTATATCAAACTTTAGAGCAAGTTATAGACAAACCAAATAGAAATGATGGGCAAGATCTACCAAGAATTATCGTTTGTCTCGGCCTTTTGTCAAGCGTCTATTCAAATCTGACCAAGAACACAAAAGAGGACGTGGTTAGATTGATCTATGAATGGAATCTAGTATATCCGTGCGGTGCGGATACAGGTGGATAGTTTCGTACTGATTGTCGTCGTTTTAATCGTCTTCTAGTAGAGGTAAAATGCCTCGTATGCTGTATTTTTTCATAATTATTAATAGCGGCCCTGAATATGGAAGTTGGCGATACCCGTGCCTCGGAGAGCACGTTAAGCCTTCGGTCTGGGTTGTCATGCCAATCGTTATAGGAAGTCACGTGTCCTCAAATATACGAACTAGTAGCCGACCTCAAATAATCGTGGGTATAATATAGACTAGGAAGATATATCTAGTGAAGGTACCAATATTTTGCGACTTATAATGGGTTTTTAAGTAGTACAACATAATGCATAACTTAGCAAGGGACCTGGTTGCGACATCTAGTTAATCATCTGTGACAATCTGTTAACATCCCGGCATGATAACAATGTTCAGTTAATTGTTAAAGTAACATTGTAATTATGAATGACTAAATAAATTATTATTACTATTATTTATTTAGCTCCAAAATATTTTATTTTTCCTGTTTCCACCATCTGATGCTTCGATATATTTAATCTTTCATATAACATGGACCACAAGCAATAAATGGAATAATTTATCTTGGACCAAACACTAGCATTAGGTATATTGTTCCAATACTACAACCTGCTTAATACAAGGCGTTAAGTAACATTATCAACTTTATCATCAGCCTATGGAAGCTTTGCTTATTTATAAGCTAGATTGCGTTGCGTGTATGCCCTGTCCGCAATATCGCACCTGGACTGTATGTCAATGTATGTAATGTTGTGGCCTGCCTCTTCCATTACAAACCACTCTGATCGATTATGGGCTAATAGCCATAATATCATGTTTGGATAACAAAAGGTACAAATTATAAAAAAAAAACTCTGTTTAAATCAATTTTCTTTATTAATTTTTATTTGTGTACTAAAAACACCATATATTTTACTTGATAATCTATAGGAGTAAATTAATACTCCATACCAAACCAATTGCCTAAATAAACCTAATTTAAACATTGTGCTTGTTTAGTTAAACCAATGTAAATAAGATGTACTAAATAACTTTCCTTGTCAAAAATAATCACTAAAGTTGTAGTTTCCCCCCTGGAAAGCGAGGAGGATATCGACTTACCCATAATACAGGTTACTATAAAACAGACGATAAAACGGCAATAGAATTACATAATGTATATAAATGCGAGAGAAAGGCACCCGAACGACAACTCATCTATAAAAGTTGGAATGATTAAAATTTACCCAAACTTTCCACCGCTTCTTGAAAATATAGAGTAAAAAAATATTTATCGTGTTTTCATATCTGCTATACATTGTTCAGGACATGATATATAAGAATATCTACATACATGATTCAGTTTGGCACTACTGGCAAACAATATTAGCATATAAATTTTCATACATACATTTTTAATTTGAAGAAATGCGTTTAGACCCAACATAAATAACATGACGCAAATGTATCTAACTAAACTATAAAATTTTACAGTAAAGTAGCTATAAATGTTATCTAATTTAAGATTGTACAGAGTTTTTTACGTAAAATATGTATAAAACACGAGTACATAACACAAATATGGTACATATCGACTTATAAATATAGTCTGTGACGACACAAATAACTTTGTTCTAAAAAAATATGAACTGTTCGAAAGGCGACCTTATACATTCAAATAGCTGAACCAAAATAAGTCATATTTTGTATAAAAATAGTGAATTTACGAGGCGGCAATCCGGAAGTATGTTTATATAGTAAATATTTACAGCAGTTTCTATTAACTAGGTATATATATAACATATTCTCTCGATATTGATACATAGGGGAAAGACCAGCTGCCCAAAGCCTAGAATTTTCTTTATCAGCGAAGGTATGACGTGGCCTTAAGTAATGTGCACCATTCCCATCCAATTAGACCATTGGAATATTCTCAATCTGGAATTATAAGCAAACGCATTAATGGAATAGCTAGAATTTAAAGATCAAGATAAATGAGCTTTTAAAAAAAAAGTAAAAAATATTTATTCATGGTCCACACACACACAATAAAATAATAGAAATAGATACAGATTGTGTGTACAACACTAGGATCTGCATCAAATGTATGAACCAAAGCGAGTTGCCATGCATGGTCACTGTGCAGTGCTAATTTTAATGGGTCTAGTGTTGAACTTAGGCCTCTCCCTAGGACCGAGATTTTGTGCCAACTGGACATTTAGTGCCATAGCACACTAGCTACTTTTAGCATCGGCGATCGGCGACTAGTCCCTTTTTAGAAGCTAAATACGGCGACCGAACGCACTACACCGCAACACTTAAAAACGCCAAACGCGTAGATTGTCGCTTTTTAGAAGCGCGACACAGCAGCTGAACGCTCCTGTCCGCACACATTCGGATGCCGCCCAGCCGGTAGCATCAATTTGGCGTCTGCCGAAAACAACGTCTCATCTTTTTTTTTATTTGTAAAAAAACCACAGAATACTGCAATATCATTGCAAATCAAAGACATAAGTAATCAAAGTGACCAATCGGAAAATTATAGACAACACTACAGCCTTCCAGGCTTTTCCAGACGCGTTCCAGGCGTCAGAGCAGTCGCTAAAACGCGCGTATCCGATACCGCGTTCGGACGCAGAAAGTCGCTAAAACGCGATGCAGCATTTATGCAGTCGCAAAATGCTAAAAGTAGCTAGTGTGCTGTGGCCCTTATTAAGAAGTGAGCGTGTTGCTCACTTCCTAATAAATGTACTTTCTCTGAACGGCCTCATAGCAGAGACCGCCTTAGGCATAAAGTCCGACGATGCATTTCCATACTTATATTATAAATTAGTAAGTAACTGTTTGTCCGTTACGATTTCACAACTAAATAGCTACACCGATTTCAATGAAAGTTGGCATGGGGATACTTTGACTCTACTCCATAAAAATGACAATATCCCTTCCTCCCAATGATAAAATAAAATACCAATTGCTTGCTCATAGCAATAATAGCAATAAATAAATGTATCGAAAATATATACTAACTTCTATAGTATGTAAAGTAAGTGTGGTAAAGGTCAATGTGACTGTATCTTGTAACGGTACACCAGCACGCTGGCCACGCCCACCAACAGGCTCAACAGCAACGAACCCCACATCAACATCTGGAAAACAAACCAAGAACATTTGCATTACCAACTCACGGACAATGATGCCGCCACAACGTGGGTCACCACAATGCACTATTTACATTCGTAACGAGGATGGTGACCACTACTCTTGGATTCTACTCATACTTTCCATCAGACTGAATAGTCAAGTGTGATCTAATTTCGACAGTTTAAAAATAAAATTGACTGATATTAAATTTGTTTAACCGCGCTAACCGACATACAGGCATTCGGAGCCACGGGTTTCGTTAGTTGTTAACTAATAAATTGTTAGGTGAAAATTCTAAAACTATTAAAGGGCTATGAACAGACAAGACAAGGTAGAAATCCATATCAGTGGGTACGCTTCTTTACAGGAGAATATTACAAACAGCTAACCTTGGCGCTAGAAGGCTTCTTGTCAGGCGACGAACCCGGCTTAGGTTGAGCAGGATTTCCCAGCATTCGCTTAGCGAGTTTCCTCTCTACGGATCTTTCCCTGGTAGCTCTTTGTTCACAAAGGTGTAACTCCTTCCTTGCTCCAGAGTCTTCGGGGGCTGCAGCTGCGGCTGCTCGTGCTGCCTCCAAAGCTTCAGAGTTTCGTCCCATCGCGGACAGAATACGGGATTTGCGGTACAACGCCTTCGCATTTCTCGGTTGACAACTTAAGACTCGCGTTACCGCCTGGAAAATTCAAGAGTTCAACTAATAAAACGAAAAGAAATCGAGTACTTCATCAAAGTTAGATCATATTTTTATGATAAAAAGTACTAATTCTTTCGGATATCAGACACAGAATGACATCTAATTTTAAATCAAGCAGAGCAGATACTAGCTAGATTACTGATAATATACTTATAAGGTAAATAATTTAAAGTTAATTTTGTAAATACATACATATTATACTTCGAAAACACCGAAACAAGTATTACAGATCAGAGAAAAGTATTAGAGATCCAGAAATTTGGCCCGAATCAGAATGGGCAGAATCGAGGAGGAGATCTCACTCAGCACAGCCGTCGCATATGCAACCAATGCACCACCGAGAGAGTAATACACACGTATACACACTTCACACCACACGTATACACGTATCACTTCAGAGAATCATTTTCCAAGGCCTTTATTTTATTAATGGGCTACTAATCTAATCGGTTTTACCTGAATATCAGTTATTCCACAGAGCGAGTGGTACCGGACCTCCGCAACTCTGACAGTGAACTTAATACGAATCTTGAACTAGTTGTCAATTAAGCTAACAGTTACCTGCAAGGCAGCCTCATAGGCACCAGCTTTCAGTTGAGCAGCAGCCATATTGTTATGTACTCTGAGCCTCTCATCCAACAGCGACTGTAAAGCTTCTGAGGTGAGCGGGAAATCCCCAGAGGGTGTCGGATCCGTGATACCACCTTCGGACTCATCTAGCACGTCTAACGCACGTCTGTATAACTGAACAGCTAGTTGAGCTTCGCCCCGTCCGTACCACCAGTTACCCCGGGCCCTCCGCCGGACACTGGAATAGTTCACAAAAAGGAGATCGGTATCATTATTTTTGTAATCCAATGGATTGGTCAAAGTGTGTAATAGTGTACTTAATTCAGAACTTGACAGTTAAGTTTGACTCTAATCTATTATCGAATCTTGACTTGGCAAGTCCTGACGTAGCAGTCCTGGAAAATCATTACAACACCGAGTTCAACAAACTAGCTCCTAACTCTGACCGGAGTCACGAAACAGTCGCTGTAGCCGAATATGGCTATGAGGCTACATATATACATCTTCTAAAATGTTGACCATTATATGACATCAACTCAATTTAAGAGTCAGGCCCTTGCCAGTGAAGCAATCGCAACTCCTGAATGTTTCTAAAATATTGCTATTACATTCAAAATACTATTAGAAAAACTAATGAACTTTCATATAACACGATAACTTATCGATGCAAATTTATTTTCGAAGCCGACATCTTTAGATAAAACATTTTAAAGATATAAGTTGCAAAATTATTATATTTATCTTGATAATTTACTTAAAGTTCATTGACACGACTACAGTTCATTGTTTCTGTCTGCGTCTTCCAAAAGAAATAAAGTTTATCCGTTTTTATAAAAAAATATTGATTGTTTTATAGCGTACTAGCTTTTACCCGTGTAAATGTATACAGGGGGTGATCACGTTAAAAAGTTGTCTATGTCCTGCCTCAAAAATCAAAATATCTCCAGGCCAAATCTCATTGAAATTGGTGTCGCAGTTTAGCCGTGAAAGTAAAAGATAGACAGACAAAATTACTTCCGAATTCATAATATTAGTATGTATGGATAGCCATCCCAGATAAATGAACTATCCAACACGACACAAAACAATTTTGTAATTGGAATTAGTAGTTATAAATGCGAAAGTAACCCTGTTTATGTGCGCTTTAAAGCCAAACTCAATTTTAATAAAATTTGGAACATGGATAGACTAGACTTCTCAGACTAGAGTTTGAGAAAGGACATGGGACTACTTTTTACCGATATAACCGACATACACGCGGGCGGAACCGCGGTCGAAAGTTATCTAGACTCTAAAACAAGAGGTAAAGGAATCCACTTCCTCACTAACCCGATTAACACTACAGTGAACAAGGTCATCAACTACGTAAAGTCGGTGGCCATTAAAATATCATTTTCACTTTTGATCTAGATAATTAAAATATTCGTTCACATTTGGTATTTACTTTTAATTATAAACAAAACAAATAATATAACTTAGCGCATATACAATTTGTTTTATGATTAAATTGACATATTCATACAATGACAGTCATTAAATCATGTCATATGAATAAAGACTGTGTCAAATGTAGGTGTTTCAAGATTTAAGAGAAAGTAATTTTTTTAATGTAAGGGGATGTAAGGGGATGTAAGGGGGCGAAACACAATCTATCGCTTCAAGCCAACCTCACCTGCTCGTGGTACATCCTGCTGAATGACGAACGAGGCTCTGGCGACCGGCCGATGGCGGTATATCCTAACAGGCGTAGCTAAATCAAACAGGCCGGTGATGGGCAGCAGCGTCATCGGTACAACAAGCTATGCCCTGCGATCACCAACCCGCCTGCCCAGCGTGGTGATTAAGGGCATTAACCTCCATGCGTAAGCACCAAAAGCCACGGCCCCCAGTTCCCGGTAGTCCCGCTATTCCTGGTCATGGTGGCGACCACGGTTACGGCGGGACAGGGGGTGCTAAGAATCTCCGGGTTACGGAAGGCCACCACAAAAGACTGACCCTGGCAACATTTAATGGCCGCACATTACGGCTAGACTCGCATCTAGCACAACTCGAGGTGGAACTTGGGAAGATTAGATGGCATATCTTGGGGTTATGCGAAATCCGAAGAGAGGGGGAGGACACCATAACCCTCGACTCAGGCCATCTTATGTACTTCCGTGAGGGAGACCAACAATCCCAAGGTGGCGTTGGGTTTCTGGTTAACAAGTCCCTTTCTAACAACGTTGTAGAAATGTCTAGTGTGTCGAACAGGGTAGCGTACCTCATAATCAAGCTCACCGAGAGATATTACTTGAAGGTAGTGCAAGTGTACGCACCGACCTCGACCCACTCGGACGATGAAGTGGAAGATATGTTCGATGATATATCGAGGGCCCTCCACTTCACGACAAAAACCCACTACAACGTTGTTATGGGTGACTTTAACGCCAAAGTGGGAGTACAAAATTGCAGCGAATCGGTAATAGGATCCCATGGGTTTGGAAGCAGGAATCATAGGGGGCAAATGCTCGTAAACTTCCTCGAACGAGAGGGGTTGTTCTTGATGAACTCTTTCTTTCAAAAACGGCCCCAAAGGAAGTGGACGTGGCGGAGCCCCGACGCTATGACCAAAAATGAGATTGATTTCATCATGACGGACAAAAAGCATATATTCAGAGACGTCTCAGTGCTCAACAGGTTTAATACCGGCAGTGATCACCGACTTGTCCGAGGCTCTCTGAATATCGACTTCAAGGCTGAACGTGTCCGCTTGATGAGATCTAGGCTCCGACCAACTCTGCTCCAAGCCACGATGGGTTCTGAAAAATTCCAGTCAAATCTGGAAAACCGATTTGCTGCCATGGAAACCACAAGAGACGTTGACCAGAAACTCCATAATGTGGTTCGGATCATCAGGGAAGAAGGTTCGAGATTTCGTAAAATGCAGCGTAAGAGCGGGAAGACAAAGCTTTCAGAGGGGACTCTTAGGTTAATGAAGGAACGACGTGAGAACCCACCTGTCACTTCGTTAGGACAACGGACTCTGAACCGAGAGATCAGCAAGCGTGTAAGACATGACCTCCGATGCTCCAATACTCTTCTTATTGAAAGAGCGATCGAGCTGAATCGGGGGTCAAAAGTGTTCGCGCAATCTCTCGGAAGAAGCCACCTGACGAAGTTGACCACAGCAAGTGGAGTAGTCGTTACTTCCAAGCCGGCCATCCTCTCGGAAGTGGAAGGCTTCTATAGCGGTTTGTAAGCTTCGCACGCATCTCGACCTGATCCCGAAAATGAGGATCCTAGAGCCAAATTAACACGCCACTACACCGAAGATCTGCCAGAAGTCAGCATTGACGAAATCGAGATGGCTCTTGGACAGCTGAAAAATGGAAAAGCCCCGGGAGAGGATGGCATTACAACAGAGTTGTTGAAAGCTGGAGGTAAGCCCGTACTGAGGGAGCTCCAAAAGCTTTTCAACGCTGTCCTGTTCGAAGGGAGAACTCCAGAGGCGTGGAGTAGAAGTGTGGTCATTTTGTTTTTCAAAAAGGGTGACAAGACCAGGTTGAAGAACTATCGACCCATTTCCCTCTTAAGCCACGTCTATAAGCTGTTTTCAAGAGTCATCACGAACCGTCTTGCGCGAAGACTCGACGAATTCCAACCACCGGAGCAGGCTGGGTTTCGGAGCGGATATGGCATCATAGACCACATCCACACAGTGCGGCAGATTATTCAAAAGACCGAAGAATATAATCAGCCCCTGTGTCTAGCATTTGTGGACTATGAGAAGGCCTTTGACTCGATCGAGATCTGGTCTGTTCTGGAGTCCCTGCAGCGCTGCCAAGTAGACTGGCGATACATCCAAGTGTTGAGATGTCTCTACGAGGCCGCCACCATGTCCGTTCAAGTACAGAATCAGCAAACAAGGCCCATACCATTGCATCGAGGAGTGAGACAAGGGGATGTTATTTCCCCGAAATTGTTCACAAATGCAATGGAGGACTTGTTCAAGACGCTGCACTGGAAAGGACGTGGCATAAACATCAATGGTGAACACATCTCACACTTGCGATTTGCAGACGACATCGTCATCATGGCGGAGACGCTGCAGGACCTACAACAGATGCTGAATGATCTGGCTGACTCTTCTGTACGCATCGGCCTACGGATGAACTTGGACAAAACCAAGGTCATGTTCAACGAACATGTACTACCGGAACCGGTTGCGATACACGGTACCGTTCTCGAAGTTGTTCAAAAATATGTGTACCTCGGGCAGACTTTGCAGTTGGGTAGAAACAACTTCGAGGACGAGGTGAACAGGAGAATTCAGCTGGGTTGGGCGGCGTTTGGGAAGCTTCGTCGGGTCTTCTCATCATCGATCCCACAGTGCCTAAAGACGAAAGTCTTCAACCAGTGCGTCCTACCCGTCATGACATACGGAGCCGAAACGTGGACACTCACGGCACGGCTGGTCCACATTCAAAGTCACGCAGCGTGCTATGGAGAGGGCTATGCTCGGAGTTTCTCTCAGAGATCGTGTTAGAAACGAGGTAATCCGGCAGAGAACTAAAGTGATCGACATAGCCCACAGGATTAGCAAGCTGAAGTGGCAATGGGCTGGCCATATTAGCCGCAGGACCGACAACCGTTGGGGTAAACGTGTTCTTGAGTGGAGACCGCGTCTCGGCAAACGTAGTGTAGGACGTCCACAGGCCAGGTGGAGTGATGATTTGCGCAAGACGGCTGGCAGGAGCTGGATGCGAGTCGCCGAGGATCGAACTGAGTGGCGTGTAATTGGAGAGGCCTATGTCCAGCAGTGGACTGCGATAGGCTGATGATGATGATGATGAATTTTTTTAAATTGTTATTAATTCTAAAATGTGGCAAATTAATGTATGTTTAAAGTGATGTATAACACAAAAACTCCCATTCTCTAATAGCGCTTGTGTTTCTCTCCCACTATGATCTCGGGTCCTTTAAGGGGGGCGTGAAAAAGCATCTCACTAGGCCGCCATCCATAGCATAGTATGGATAACCATGCTGTAGGTACCTATTACCTGGATTACCAATAACTATGGTGGCCTGAAATCTTCGATTCTACTTATGCTTTCCGTCAAGCTGAGCAGTAATTTTATCAGCCACATTTATAAAAAAAACTTTCATATTTATCAGCCATCATAAACCGCGGCTACTCTTGAAATAAAACAAACAGATAGGCTAATACACTAACCCCAATATTAAGTAATCAGAATATAGCAAACATTTGCTAATGTTTTAATTTTACATGTCAAGGTTCCGATATCAACGTCAAACATTAAATAAAACGTAAATATATTCAAGGGTATAATACACACGACATCGTAACATTACCAACTATTTAAATAAATTAGCTTGTTTTGACCACTAAACAATGCAGTTTTTTTTCATTTTTAGCTACATATTGCTAATTAAATGTCGTGATATGGTAGGGTAATAGTCCACCGTCCTTTTTTGTATTTATGAGGTCAAGCTTAAATCTATATAGACATGCGTTTGTGAGACAAGTTTGCTTCATACACCCAAAGCAACAGCACATATGCTGTCATTTTAGTTAGGTCTTTTGTGAGAGGGTAGTACCAGCCCATTCGTCCTGAAATCAGAGTGGCTCTACTATCTTGGAACCTTATAATCATTTCTATTCTACTATTTTATTAAAACTGACAAGCCTTCCCAAAACTGCACCTGCTGTGAGTGCTTTAGTAGTGAGTCCAAAGTTGGGTTTGTATTAATAAAGACTAGACTTAAAATAAAGGGAATAACGAGCAGATTGCAATATAATTTAAGCGTCATGAACTCGGTCATCAAAAAATATCCATAATAATAAGCGTTCTAGCGCTGTTTGTTTTAATAATTTGTTGGACGACATAACTATTGACAAAGCGCTGCATCGTGACGCATCACTTTTAGTTGACGCTCTCACGATTTTACACTAATAGTAAACTCCAAAAAGCATATTCCCAACTCGGTTGGTCATGCGCTTTTGAATGGAGCCAATAATTTATGACGTAAAATTATTTAGGGGAAGATCGACTCTTTTACGTACGATCACAAATTAAGTTAAGAGTAGTGATATCCAAACCATTCTATCCAACATGGTTGCAAACATTGCTAACAGAATTTACTTTTAAAAATAAACATCGAAACCATTCAAAGACATATTCATTTTGTGTTTAGATTCTTACATCATAATTATTAAACAGAGATCCGTCTATTCTTATTTTTCTTCTGTATGGCTCATTTTCATTGGTCGTTAGAGCCCGCATGCGGGGTACGGGAGATTCCTGTTCAAGCATGCCATCGGGCCAAAAGTCGATAAGTCGATAGGGCCCGCATGCTGGGTACGGGAGATTTCTGTTTAAGCAATCCATAGGGCCAGCATGCGATAGCCGTTTTCATTAGTCGTTAGAGTCATTAATAACATTCGTAAACTGAGTTCCCGCCGCCACGCTTGCTTTACACCGACCGATGAGCTTCATTGGTTGTTGGGCCTCATACGGGGAATACCCGCATGCCGTATATCGACCAAGATATAGATAGCTTACTTTCATTAGTCCATAGCCCGTATTCGGGGACTCCCCGCCTGCTGTATAACGAAGGAATTAACGACCAATGAAAATGCGCCATTATGGGAGGGAAAGGTCAAAAACTACTAAAAACCGTCTTAGATAATATATGAATGGATTCGTTCAAGTTTGTCTGCTCTTTTTTCACCACAGATATTTAAAATTCACATTTAATGTAAAATCATTTTTATTATAACTCACCCTATTTCCATTCGTTCAGCGATTGGTAATGTTTCATGTTCTGGTTCTTCAACCCAGTCGTGCAGTTCAATCGTTATTTCTAACCAAGTATCCGCTGTTATAGCTGGTCCTTCATACGTTGGACTATCAACTTCACCGGCCAGACCCAAGCTCTCGCCTGGCTTCAAACCTAAGTCGCCATAACCGAGCCGTGAAGCCATGTGTAGAATACATTTTTCGCCTTTATACATCAGTGTCAATGCTAAGTCCATCCCTTGGAGTACCTAAAATAATTGTTACATACTTTCAAACATAATTATAAAACCATTATCGCATTAGTTTTTTATTCAATGTTAGCTGCGCGGTGTTAGTCGCAGTTTTTGTTTTGATTTTGTTTTCGCATAAACCTTTTCCTAAAAAAGAAGCCTACGTTACTACTTATAACATCAGCTACCTTTTTGTTTTTTACGCGGGGAATGCTTTTACCCTTCGTGGGGGACAAGGAAGGGTGTGTGTGGGACTCCCGGGCAACCGGTCTACCCACTAAATCCCGCGGCGGTCTACCTCGGCAGTCCGGAGGAACACAACATCAGCTACCTGGCAGTGAGAGTACGGTCAAAATTGGAATGAATTTGGAATTACAAAAACCTCAAGTTTATTTATTTGTATAATTTGCTTAATCTCTTTACCCTGAGAACTTCCTGTAACAATTTATAGCTCAACCTACATTATTTGAAGTAAAAAGCTTTACTTCATAATGTCTATTTGGTCGAGTATGCAGTCAGAACAAAAGAGCGAGTTAGTATTAACCTCTGTCAACGGTGTTAATGGTCAATCCAATCTACTTTTATTTAGTACTGAACTAAACCTGCATATAGTAAAAGCTAAGGTTTGAAATATTGAAAAATGGACTCTAAAACAAATGAGATTAAACCTTAAAATCCAACAATAAATTTTTGTGAATTATAGTTTATTGATGTCAACAACAGAATTAGCACCAATGTAAATCGGTATTATGCCTCCGCTAAGCTAAGTCCCGCGGTGTTCCCCGCGGTTATTGTTTTAAATCGCGAGTAACGCAGCAGAACACGTCTATTCATAAAAAAAGTTAGTCCTTGTGCTATCAGCCATCTGTCGGCGAAAGCCCCGTCAACATCGGTTCAGCCGTTTCAGAGATTACCCGGAACAAACAAACAGACAGACAGGCAAACAAAAATTTAAAAAAATGCATATAGGATGTTAGTCCTGTATATACTGTCATATGCATTTAGTAAAAAACAGTTTATTTGATACTACATACAGACACTGCAATTTTATTTATTTGTATGTATAGATAAATAGATTCTGAATGCGAGAAGGCCAAAATCTATCAAAGTGGTGTGCAATGGGAGAGACCTATGTCCAGCAGTGGACTGCGATAGGCTGATGATGATGATATAGATTATTGAGTATACATTTCTTTTCTTAGACCTTTTAGTCATAACAGTTGTTATATAATGCTTAATTTAATAAAAACACTTGTCTACAATAACAAAAAGAAAACGAAAACAACAGAGATAAACAGTATTCTTATCTCGACTCTTTCTAAAGTCTAACTATCTAGAAAAAAAGTTATAGGAATCTAGAACAATACACTTTGTCAGGCATAGACAGATGAAAGATAAGATATAGTTAATATTCTAATATTAATATGAAGTATTATATGATAACTCATGCAGTCATAGCATTCAGACTAATAATGTTATGCAATTTTTGGTTGTATATTGACACTAGCTGAGTCATGTAGTGTAAACCGCAATTGTTGTTGTAAATTAAAAAAAAGTTGTGAGTTACTTCGTGTAACATGAGCTATGTACAAAGTCCCGTCCAGTCAAAATTGTTTTAGCCAATCCAGAGACAAGAGCCCTAAATTTTAAGGAAACAGACAGAGAGCCCTAAATTTTAAGGAATAGAATTAACTAGTGTCTGAGGAATAAAAGAAAATGTGTGATAAGACTTATATAATATTATAGTACAAAGTAAAAATTAAAGTACCTAATATGCCAAATTGTAATTGTTTTTGGAATATAATTAAGCAAAGAAAAATGTAAACTGTAACTAGATGCAAACATTTATAACACTCCTTATATTTATTCATTTCAAAAACATTACACTTAAAAAAAATTGTGTGTAAATTATAGAAGACAAGGCTCCTCACTAGTTGTTTAATAAAAATTATAATGAAATTATGTTAATCTATTCTCTTCTTCTATTATTTTTATACATTGAAATTTACATAACATATCATACCTTGCTCATTCAACTGGTGCACTATATTTTTTCAGGATAAAAATTTGGTTGTGTGCTATTAAAGACTATAATGTATCTCTGTGCCAATTTTCATCCAGATCTATACAACCCTTTTTGTATGAAAGAGTTATAAACATACAAACTTTCGCTTTTACTATGTTACTTTAAATATCAGAATTCTATTACTAAACTATTCTCACTTACTTCATTATCCCCCAGGTATATTTTAACATCATCTCTCTTCTCCACAATAACATCTGTGTCCTTAATTTTGATCTCATAGCTAATTCTGCAAATATCACTTCTATGGGCTCTCACTCCTTCTGAGTCATCACCAGCTTTGATTATCTGTGAATTAATTACTTAAAATGAACATGAAAATTAAAATGAAATGATGGGAAATGGCTAGGACAAAGAAGAAGAACATATAAGTTTTTGGTATTAAAATTTTTAATTTACATACATGCCACCTAGTAATATTGACAGTTTTAAAAATAGTTATGACATTTTGAGGACATTGAAAGTGCAAAATATTATGAAGTGTGGGTAGTACTGATTCTAAGGTAAAGACAAAGAATTCTGTTGGCCTGGTCAGCTCATAGTTGCTGCATACCTTTTTAAGTAGTGCTCCTGATCCGAGGACATCGTGCCATTCGTTAATTTTGGATTCATCTGACTTTACACTGCTGCTGCTAGCAGCTGCTTCCGCAAGCTTGGCTTCTTCGATCTCATGAGCCGCTGCCGATGCAAGATCCTCGAACGAGCTGCTCTCAGACTTGTCAATCAAAGTACCCTCTCCCTCGCTCATCTATAAACACGCGATCGTGGTTTGTGATCATCTTAATTCTAATACGTAATTAAAAATATTGTTTTCTTACTTCCTAGTATTAATTCTTATTATTTAATAAAAAAACAGATAATAATATTAAATATTAGATATCTCACCATATTTCAATAACAAAGATTTAAAAGAAATATTTTGAAAATATGTATTACAATTTTAAATGACAATTCAACTTTTCGGATTTGACTTGTTTGTAAAATAGCGAATGAATAAGAATTGATTGACTGAACGAATGAAAACTTTAACTTTTATCACAGAATAAATAATACTTCAACAGCTCTTTTTATCAAATAATCAGAACACTTTACAAGGAATTGGATTCAACGATCATAATACCGACTATTTTTATACGATAATTATCAAGTAGTACATTCATAGTGTTTGATTTCTAAATGTTTAAATTTAATTTCCTGTACTATTTCACATTTGTATTTTCTTAGTGCTTTCACTTCTAATTAATTTATCACTGCTTCTTGGCTGTGGATCGCAACGTTATTTTTCACAACACTTCATAAAAATAAAATGCAGATTGAAGACTGTTAAGTTCATCTGATGTTCAGAGGAAGGTTTGATGTTTGTGGTGATGTTACAGAAATAAACGTTAATAAAGTAGGAAGCTGTTTTATTTATTATTGACAGTTTTTCACAAGGAAACATATATAGTTTTTATATAACATTAAAACAACAATATGTGTTTCTTAGCAATGCAAACATAGAGTTCAGATGATCATAGATAGTATGATATGCATACTTCACATTCCCAGTAGTTTTTCAGAATTTGAGGATAAATTCTTCAATCCCACTCTTGAACATATGTTTTGCAGTCTGGGACCAAACAGTGGTTTGGTTAACATGTCAGCCAATTGCAGTTCTGAAGAAACTTGCTGAACTTCAAATTCTCCATTGCTAACACATTCTCTAATGAAGAAATGTTTCAGTTTTATATGTTTCGTGCGCTTGTGATATTCATACTTCGGGTTATGCGCAAGTTTCACAGCTGATTCGTTATCCAGATTCAATACTGGTTTCCCGACTTCAATCAGGTTGTTGAGTAAGCGATTCAACCACAAAATTTCTTGTGCGGATTCGCTTGCTGCTATTACTTCGGCTTCAGTTGAAGAGATGGACACAGTCGTTTGTCTCTGGCTTCTCCAGCTAATAGCAGCTCCAGAAAATAAGCACACCATTCCAGATGTGGATCTTCCGGTAGTTTTGTCTCCTGCATGATCAGAGTCGCTGTAGCAAACTAAATGTGAAGGAGAATTTTTCGTAAAAACGAGCCCGTTCTGTTGGGTTCCTTTTAAGTACCGAAAGATGCGTTTTACAAGCAATACATCCTTCTTAGCAGGTGCTGCGAGGTTTCTGGATGCGACACTCACTGCATATGAAATATCAGGTCTTGTGCCTACTGATAGATAAGCCAACGCACCCACGGCTTGCCTGTAAGGAAAGTTTATTTCCATATTTTCCTCTTCCTCCTCAATTTCATTTTCTTTGACAATTGGAGTTGGAGCAGACTTACAATTGGTCATTCTATATTTTTCTAAAATTTTATTAGTGTAGGCCTTTTGACACAGTGTGATGTTGTCTTTTCGCACGTTGACTTCCATTCCAAGGAAGTACGAAGCAGGTTTTGTAGTAATCTTGAATCTTGTTTTCAATTCATTGATAAATTCGGTTCCTGCTGTAGCTGTGTTGTACAGTACGAGTCCGTCGTCAACGTAAAGACCAATGAAAACTTTGGTTCGTCCTTTGATTCGAATATATAAACATGGATCCACTTCACACTGTTGAAAACCAGATTTCTGTAGGAACTCAGCAATACACGTGTTCCAGCAACGCGGTGCTTGTTTTAGTCCATATAGGCTACGTCGTAATTTACAGACTCGTTTCGTACCATCCTGATAACCGTCAGGTTGTTTTATGTAAATTTCTTCATCAACCTCACCGTTCAGAAAGGCAGTCGATACATCAAATTGGTAAAGTTTTAGATTTTCTTGAGCAGCTATGGCTAACAATGCTCGTACTGTGCTCATACGGATCACTGGACTGAACGTTTTATCATAGTCCACTCCAGGTTGTTGGGAGTAACCCTTGATTACCATTCTGGCTTTAAACCTTTCGACAGTACCATTTGGGTTCATTTTTACTTTGTAAACCCACTTACATGGTAGGGCTTTTCGACCTTTGGGCAAGTCAACTAGATCCCAAGTTTGGTTCTCTTTAAGTGAAGTCATTTCACTGTGCATGGCCTCTTGCCATTTTTCTTTGTCAGGAGATTGCATTGCCTCTTTGAAGGTTACAGGCTCTTTAGGCTTGTATAGATTCTCCACTTCCTCGGCCGCTGCTAAAATAAAATCATCATAACGTTTTGGAGGTGTGATTTTAGATCTGTCCCGCAAAGCCATTGTACCAACTGTGGATTCCTCTTCAACGTTGTTCAGAGGTTCGTTACCGTTGAGTAAATGTTGTTGTGAATATTCATCGTTGTTTTGATCAACAGCGCTATCTTTTTCATCGTCGTCAAGTGCTATAGCCACTTGTTTGCCTGATGTTTGTTGAGATAATGTTTGATCAAGTTGTTTATGTAAAAACTCTTCATCACTAAACTGACTTGAAAGTTCATTTCTATTAGTTTCATTGTAAAACATTGCTTTCATTACTCGAACATCTTTTGACACAATTATTTTGTTCCTTGAAGGTATGAAAATTCTGAATGCTTTCGATGTTTCAGAATACCCTGCAAACATTCCAGGAATTGCTTTTGGCGCAAATTTGTGATTATTAGTACCTTTCAACAGAACAAACGTTTTGCAGCCAAACACGAACAAATGATTAACACATGGTTTTCTACCGATCCATCGTTCAAATGGCGTCTGATTCTGAATGGCGCTATTTATACTTCTGTTTGATAAGTAGTTTGCAGTAAAAACTGCTTCACCCCAGAGTTTCATTGGTACCTTTGCATCAATCATCATTGCTCTCGCTTTCTCAATGAGGGTACGATTTTTACGTTCAGCGATTCCGTTTTGGTTTGGGGTATAAGGCGCGGATAGCCTTCTCTGTATTCCGCAACGTTTTAGATAGGCATCAAACTCCTTATTTATGTACTCAGTACCATTGTCCGATTGTAGAAACTTAATTTTGTTGCCTGTGTGCGTTTCCGCCAACTCCATAAACTCTTTGAATTTTTTTAATACATCGCTTTTGTTTTTAATTAAGTACACTCGACTGTATCGGCTATAGTCGTCAATAAAAGTAACAAAGTACTTGTTTCCGCCTATTGTGGGCGTTCGTATAGGTCCACATACGTCACTATGAATGATTTCTAAGCATTGTGTAGTTCGTTGAGTTGTATTATTACAAGGAGCGGGTACTCGATGCAGTTTTGCTTGAATGCAGATCTCACATTCAGACAATATTTCCGAAGCATCAAAGTTCAAGCCAATTAAATTTTCATTTTTAAGTGCAAATTTTAAATCTTTGGCGTTCATGTGCCCAAGCTTTCTATGCCATTCATAAATGTTTGATGAATTCGTTTTCTTTTTAGTAGTTGAAACAGTGTCAACTGATTCATCATTATCATTAGCTAGATTGGTACACTCGTGTTTGTAAGGTTTAACGTAATAAAGACCATCTACTTTTTTAAATGCAGTAAGAGTTATTCCATCTTTCGGATTATTAATAGTCGCTTTATTCTTGGTAAAGACGACTGTACTGACATCAAATTAGTACACAAAGTAGGTACGTACAGCGTCTCTTTGAGGTGTGTACATGCCCTACCATCACCGTTTTTTGATAGAAAAGAAACTGTACCCTTTCCTTTAATGTCAGCAGTATGCTCTTTAGTTGCAAAATTTAGTTTTCTTGATGATTTCTCTATGGACGTAAATAAATTTCGTTGATATGTCATATGAGATTGTACAACCACTGTCCAAGACCCAAATGGTGTTTTCAGGCTTCTCATTACGTGTGAGAAGGCACTGCGTAGCATAATTGTTCTTTTGGAAATTGTTATATTTGTTTTTAGGCTTATTACCATTCTTTTCTTTCCAACAATTAGTACAAATTTTGTGGTTTTTGCTTTTAAAGATGTTACCTCTTCGTTTGCAAATTTTACAGGATGCGTATAATGCTTCTTCATGAAAAGAGGTTTCAGGTTCGTTACTTATTATACTGTGACGAGCTTCACATTCTTCTATTATTTTAGTTTTAAGCTCCTCTGGCTTTGGAAGATTGTCCCGTGACTCAATAGCAACTCTGAAGTTCTCATATTCCGACGACAGACTGTACAACATCATAATTGTTAACAAATCCTCATTGATTATCACGTCCATGTCGGCCAATTTGTCAACTGTGTGCATGAACTTATTTAGGTGACCGCGTACATCGTGTCCCTCTAATTTTGTTAGGATTAGTTGCTTTAATAGGGATGCTTTACGTGCAGGTCCCTTACTAGCATAAGTGTCTTTCAATTTTTCCCACAGTGCTTTTGCTGTTGTGCAATTTTTTATTTGTTTTAGCTCAGAAGGAGATATTATTAATATTAATTCAGACTTCGCCTGTCTGTCTCCTTCTTTTTCATCTGCAGTAGCATCAGCAGTTAAAGGAACTTCAATGTGTTTCCATAATTTTTGTCTAACAAGAACGGCTTCTGCTTGTATCACCCATGTGTCGTAATTGTCTTTTGTAAGAGACTCAATTTTCGTTTTCGACATTTTCTTTATGACAAGGGATATTTTTACTTACGTTCATCTGTAACTTTATAAACGCTCTGCTACCATGTTAAGTTCATCTGATGTTCAGAGGAAGGTTTGATGTTTGTGGTGATGTTACAGAAATAAACGTTAATAAAGTAGGAAGCTGTTTTATTTATTATTGACAGTTTTTCACAAGGAAACATATATAGTTTTTATATAACATTAAAACAACAATAGGTATGTGTTGCTTAGCAATGCAAACATAGAGTTCAGATGATCATAGATAGTATGATATGCATACTTCACAAAGACATTGAAACAGTCTGTCTTCAGATTTGTTATAGTTGTATGAAGATTTAAGGCTCGTCATCACTGATTGTTAACTTAGTTCCTATCGCATACGGGGAGTCCCCGAAAACGAGTTATCGACTTATACACCAATATACAACCACCAGCTATTTACCGCATGCGGCTTATGAATTAAATATTTTAAGACATCATTATACGTTGAGAGCTGATTATTTTTACAAAAAGTAATCTGTAAATAAAAAACTAATAACTACGTCACGCAGCATTTATGAAATGTGGAAAACATTTGCCCATTCTGAAAATAGATATTTTAATTTAGTCAACGGATTTATTAAAAATTTAATAAGAGAAAAACCAATTTTCAGTTAATATTTCTGAACTATTAGTTTGCTGCAAATGTAAAAACAGAAAAAGCCGAATGAATCATTACGAAAAGAAATCTGTCAATTCAATCTTGGTGTTTCTGTTTCAGATTCAGCATCAGCAGTTAGTGTTGCCAACTTAGGGGGTTTCCCCCTTAATTTAGGGGTAAAAAAATTGCACAGGGGTTTTTTTAGGGGAAAAATGTTTAGGGGTTTTTATAGGGGTAAAAAATGTTTAGGGATTTTATTAGAGATTTATAAAATTTTGTTTAAAGACTTAAAAAAAATCATATCCTTTAAATCTTTTAGATCATTAAATATCATTTTATAATAATTATGACATCTAGTGTGACTCGCATAACCACTCAAACGTCCGGGCGACCATAGTAGCCTAAAAATTGTTGGAGTTGTACGTTAAGGCGACTGTGGCACCCTCTCTGACTCGTAAACTTAAATTGAAAAACTAGGTTGTTTATGTTAATAACCATAAATAAGGTTTTCTACACCACTTGTAATTATTCGTAAATAACTTGTAAATAACAATTAAAGATTAAACGTTTTAATATTGGTTATGAACCTACATTTTTCAAATTATCAGTTAGAGGGTTTATGGGGTTTTTGAGTATACTCTTAGGGGGATAAAATTTCAAGTGTTGGCATTTGGCAACACTGTCAGCAGTTGTCATTTGTCATTTATGTGTTGAGTTTATGGTTGAGTTGAATAAACAATCGATCTTTTGCTGCTGTATTTGTTTTATAATATTAAATAATGCAGAAGTACGAGAAATTAGAAAAGATCGGGGAAGGCACTTACGGGACTGTTTTCAAAGCTAAAAATAAAGAGACTCATGAAATAGTGGCACTCAAACGTGTAAGGTTAGACGACGACGATGAAGGTGTACCTTCGTCGGCTTTACGGGAAATTTGTCTACTTAAAGAATTAAAGCATAAGAATATAGTTCGTTTGTATGACGTGCTACACAGTGAAAAGAAATTAACTCTAGTATTTGAACATTGCGACCAAGATTTGAAAAAATATTTCGACAGCTTGAATGGTGAAATAGATCTGGATGTTGTTAAGTCATTCATGTATCAACTGCTCCGTGGACTTGCCTTTTGTCATAGTCATAATGTTTTACATCGAGATTTGAAGCCCCAAAACTTACTGATCAACAAAAATGGAGAATTAAAGTTAGCTGATTTTGGTTTGGCTAGAGCATTTGGTATTCCTGTTAAATGTTACTCTGCAGAAGTGGTCACATTATGGTACCGACCACCTGATGTTCTCTTTGGAGCCAAGTTGTATACTACCAGTATTGATATGTGGTCAGCAGGATGTATATTTGCTGAGTTGGCAAACTCTGGACGGCCACTCTTCCCTGGATCAGATGTAGATGATCAACTAAAAAGGATTTTTAAACTACTTGGTTAGTATAATCCTTACTAATATTATGAACGCGAAAGTTTGTGAGTATGTATGTTTGATTTTTCATGCAAAAACAACTGAATGGTTATGGATGAAACCTTACAGAAATATAGCTTATATATCAGAATAATGCATAGGGGCGTTTTTCAAAATTTTGCTCAGGACTATTTTGCTAAGTCCTACGAGTTTGACCATTGATTAAAAGGCAAAAATGTAGGAAGTGAGTATCAAATTATTTTATGTTAGGGTAAAATGTTTAACTTACTGTAAAAAAAAAGATAAACATAAGACATAAGCGGAAAACATATTTTAATATTTAATAAAATACCAAATATTATCCTACTTTTTTATGTGTCCTTCATAATATTCTGGATTTTGATTACGTATTTTGGAGAATATATAAGCTATATTTAGATATCTTTAGTATTACTCGAATGAAATAACTCATTTTATTTGTTTTTAAATAAAATATAATAAGGTTGTAGTATATTTTTCTAATATAAATACTGAAATTATCGGATTTAAAAAACTGGCCACAACGGACAGTCCTGTACGTAACGGTATGGTTTTATAAAGAATAACAATAACATTGTCTTTGGCTCTAACTATTTTCAAGCAATGCCATATTGACAATGTTTTTATCATTCATTCGTTCTTTTCCTTTGAATTAAAACTGGAGAAATTCAATCGTCAACACTTGCGGTCCGTGACGTACGTAACGGGTCTGTTTGTTTGTCCGGTACGAACATTGATTTTGAAAGGTAAGACCCACAAATTTTATATACTACTCGTGTTAAATTATAAGTAAATATGTTGTAGATAATGAATGTGTACTAGTAAACTACTATAATCAACTTTTTTTATATCAAAGAAACATGTGATGACAAGTTCGCGTTATACGTAACGTCCAGACGTGACGTGATTTATTATGAAAATAAATGGACATCCTGTACGTAACGGAGCAAAATTTTGAAAAACGCCCATAGGCTACTTTTTACTGCTATAATCGAGATACACGCATAAGTCAGGGTTCAATTTTGCATACAAATACGTATAAAGTTTGTGAAATCTGGACCAGAGTCTAAAGAAAACAATAATGAAGAATCGTGTTTAATAAAATGCTAGATAATAAAAACAATTTTTATTTCCCGTTTTAAAGTAGAAATACACTCTTCATTGAGGCTGATTCTTTTTGGGTTTCCAGACGCCATTCAAAGTTTTTTGTGGAATTGCATTCCAAGATTGTCCAATAATTCGCAAAGCATCTAAAACATTGAATTACTTATTCTCGCTCGTTATTTAGTCTCATAGTTTCATTTAGATGTGCAAATGATCGCTTAGTAGCTAGTAAGCTACTTCGCGTATCTGTACTACTATCGCGTAGTAAGCTTTAAATGTTTTAATGACTCCCTGGTCCATTGGTTGAAGCCACTTGGTAGTGTTTGGTGGCAAAAATACAACTTCCAACTGTGGATCGAAATTGATTAGAGTAACGAAAGAGCGAAGTGGGCAAATGTAAAACCACATATCTCTGAATTCGCGTAAGTCAAGGTGTGACTGTATATTGGGTTAGAAATAAGATTATTTATTTAAAGCAATAACTAATCCTGATCTTGGGCTTTACAACTAATATTTCACAAAGCTGTCACTGAAGTTTCACTGGATATATGCATTTTTTTTATATTGAAGATTTGAATAAGCACCTTTTTTCAGCTTAGTGTTTACTCTTGTTCTTTGAGTTAGTTAAAATATTTACATTACTTCTTTCTTGCAATTTTAATACTGTTGAATAAAGTTTATCAATTACATGTAAAGCTTGTAAGTACTTGATTCAGCATGTTTTCTATTCTGGTTCTATTACATTGCTCTATTAGCAATAACATCCTTAGCATTAATTATTATTGAAAGAAAGTTCACATATTTGTAAAAACATTATGCATATAGACATATAATAAATGATATATTTATTGTAACAGTAGTTACAGCCAGGCTTTATAACATTTAGCCAAGAAGACAGATAAATACTTTTCTTTTTATCATATTAAAGGTACACCCAATGAGGACACATGGCCAGGTGTCACTCAGTTGCCAGACTACAAACCACTACCAATTTATCAACCAAGCTTAGGGCTTGCACAAGTAGTTCCACGACTTCCTGCACGAGGAAGAGATCTCCTTGCTCGTTTGCTGACCTGTAATCCTGCGTTACGAATGCCTGCTGATGATGCTATGGCACATGCTTACTTCCATGACTTGAACCCTTCTGTGAAGAATGACAGATGTTAACAATCAATTCAACCTTACCGCTGCACTGCTGAACTACTAATTAGTAATAAAAATACTGATGAAGTGCAGGAGTATAGTGATGAACAGACTTAAATTAAAATTAAGAATAGTAAGTATAGTGTTTTAAATACGGTTATGTTCTTATTTACTGTTATTTTGTTTCTGTTTCACTAAGATGATTTTATTTGGAGTGATTAAAATGTTTATTTACTTAAGATTAAATTATTGTATAATATAACTGAGACTGGACCTATCAGTGAAGTGGAATGTACATAATGGTAGAATAAACGTGATGACAACAAATTACATCAAAATCAGATTTTTTTAAACTTGCAACATGTGCAGGATCAGGATCTCATGATCAGAGTCAACACCCCATCACAGTCTACATAGCATCTCCTGAACATAGGTGTGGTCAATTGCATGCAGTGGCAAGAGCAAGAAGGCAAGGATTGATCATGCACAAATCAACACTCTACCATGCCTGTGGACAACCTACACAACTTTTGTCAAGAAGTAGTCTCTACTCAGTGTCCAAGTTCAAAGATTATTGGTTCTCCAGCAAACATGACCAGCCCTCTGCCAGTTCAGTTTGCAAATTTTATAAGGGATTTGTGGTCTTGCTCGGTTAGACAGACAGACAGAGCTACTTTCGAATTTACAATATTAGAATGGCCTATACACATCTGTATAACCATCTCATTTCCATAACTGCCTGCATAGTATTTTGATTTATTTGTTGTCATTTACATACAACCCGATTACATTATCTCGAGACCTCGCTGGAATGCGAACCTCCCGCCCCGTTCTCCTTTCACCTCCCCGCGCTCGCCACGGCGCGTCCAGTACGGTTAGCACTTTCGTTGCAGATACGCGTTGACTTGTTTTCGTGGTATATTTTTAAACATTTCATTGTTACGTTTGGACTTATATTGTTATTTTATTATTGCTGTTACGTTAAAATATTGTTTTTGTTGCAACGTTGGACATTTTTGTTAAGTTTGTACATTTACAATAAACACTTTTTGACCCACTTAACCAAGATTTTTTCATTTATTTTTCATCATTTTAATCATATCATTATAATAATATCATTATAATAATATCCTACTAGAGGACACGTCTTGTTTTGCGCACCTTAACAGAGCGCCGACACGACGTGACGTCATCGACGCCAGGTCTCGAGATAATGTAACCGGGTAATAAAATATTACTTTATTTTTATATAAGTTTTAATTGATCTCATCTAATTTCCTTATTATTAAATTGTAAAGTAACATTTTATATGATTGATAAATAACAGAAATAAGATACTTTAAAATACTTGTTTCTAACAGTGAAAACGAAAAATAGTGTGGAAACAGTAAAGACTGCGATAAAATTCGTAACTCTTAGTTTAATTTCAGTTAAAAAATAAAAAATACATAGATAAATAAGTTAAATAGTAGGTAATTGGTAATATAATATAAAACTTAGTAAGTTTCAATTTTGTAATATTAATAAACAACATCTTTTATAATTATTGTATGTAATAAACAATTGCAAGAGTTCAACATTTTATATATTTTCTGCTGCCTCCCTCAGTTCTTCACTGATTTTGCACTCTCGAGCATTTCCGCTGATGGTCTTGCTTGATGACATTGATGAGGATGATGTACACGATGAGGCACTCTCTTCTACTAAAGTCTTCGACATGCCTCGTGTTCCACAGGTTTTTGACGTACTTATTTTCACTTCCATCATCTGTAACGCACCATCGCCGGACACCCCTGATGTATTTTTCATGCAGGACTGTTCTGATACATTTTTCGTTCCTAAACTCTCGTTTACTGTATGCGCCCCAGATATCTCGGATTTTTGCATCCCAGACATCTCTGTCACTTTTTTCATTCCAGATCCTTCTGCGGTACTTTTCTTGTCAGACAAACCAGTTGTTCTTTGCATGTCAGGTTTCCCGGGAGGAGTTTTCAGGCACGATGCCTCTGAAGCACTTTTAATGTTACTATTTTCTGAACCAATGTTCATTCCCTCCATGTCAGTATTGGATGTTGAACTGTTTTGTCCAAACTGCTTCTTTAAAGCAGTCAATCCTACGATGGAATTTTCTATAGACTCCTCAATCCTGTTCAAGTTGTTACTAATGTTTAGCTCTTCCATTTTCTCAGAGGTCTTTATTATGTCAATAGATTGTTTAGTATCTGACTTCATACGGGTACCATTAGTCTCGTAAGTGATATCTTTTAGCAGTTCTGGTCTCAGAAGTCTACTGTGGTTTTCTTTAGAATCTTCCTTCTCTTTTTTCTTATCTTGTTTTAGCGCTTTTTGGGTTATTTCCGAAGTTATATTAGTTTCGATTTGTGTTCTACGAGGGAATATACCAGTAAGTTTAATTGGCACAATCTTTTCATCTTGACTCATTGACAGTTTCTTCTCAGCAATAATAGTTAAAACACCATCCGAAGACAATGTTGATGTAACATTTTCTGGTAAACAGTCAGTCGGTAAAGGATAACGCCTTTTGAATTGTCTTGTAACAAATCCGTGAAAATCTTGCCTCTCTTCATGTTTTCCTTCCACTATTATTTCATTATTTGTCACTTTTACGTTAATTTCGTTCGGTCGGAAATATTGAACATCTAATGTTATTTTATAATTACCTTTTTCATTTTCTACTGTAGAACCAAATTCTTTAGATGTAGTTTCATTGTACCATTTCCAGGGTCTGTAACAACTTGACTGCATGTCTTGAAACGAGGATATGAAATCATGCGGTGTCATACACATTGCAAAATTATGGCCTGGAAACCATCGGGCTGGACACACACTTGGAAATTCCATCCTAAAGCGTGGTTACCTATCACTTCATGAATTAATGGGTCAACTGAACTGATCAGGCGTGCGCCAAATGCTTTTATAGACCGACCTCTTCCGATACAAATAGAAATAAGGTTGCCACTTAATGTTACGATTAAATTGTTTCTATCATCGTCACCCTATCACAGTCCACTGCTAGACATAGACCTTACCAACTGGTTAATTGTCACCCGTCTTTGAATATAAAAATTTAATTCTTCATAGACTAGATGGTCATATACATAATTATATAGGTATACTAGCTGATGCCCACGGATCCGCTCGCGTCCAAGAGGTATAAAAAATAGATGTTAGCCGATTCTCAGACCTACCCGACATGCACACTTTATACAAATCGGTCCAGCCGTTACGGAGGAATGGGAACGAACATTGTGACACGAGAATTTTATATATATGATTATATTTATACACTGTAAATAATGTATAAATACGGTTTACCATGGATTCAATAGTTCTGCCAGTTCATTGAGAAAGAGAACATGTACTTTCTTTTTGAAAAGATATTATTCTCTTGGTGTGTCCACCAACATGACATGACTTCGAACAAAGAACGAAGAGGTGAATTCTGCTTGTGCTTTCCATCAGGTAGTGTAGAATCACTTTGGCTGGCTGCAGGCTCAAATATAAGTGTATCATATTTTTTTTAATAAAAACGATAGCAAGTCACGAAACTTACGAGATCCATCCCTAATAATATTGATACCTATCATTAATGTAGGTGTGTGCTAGAACTTTCTTACTGTATTTATAGAATGACATTCAAACGTCGAACCTCGTTTTCGATCAGTATAATAATAGAATCATGATCTAATTTCTATTATACAAAACAATACCTACCTATCTATGTGATTGTCTAGTAAATTATTTATTTGTTTCTCTTAACACGTTAACAGTCCGGTGTTACGTATGTGGTACATACACGGTTAGCGGTTCCGCCGAGTTCATGTACCCTATGGGTACACGAGCAGATGTGTTTCTCTACGGCCCTAGAACCACGGACTTGATATTCAAGGATCTAATAAATAGAAAAAGTAAAAAACTTTTTTTTTTTTTTTAATTCCGGGTATAACAACACAAAATATATTGAACTAATAGAATTAATGAACTAATAGAAAACAAACAACACAATATGTTTTTTTGCAAAGTTAACATTTCGTTGATACCCTCTTGGATATGGCCCGTGCATATGGAGCAAGTCGACCTTCATCATCAAGGAGGTTTTGGTAGCATCCCACGCATCCTCTTCGGATGAATGGATATCCTTTCTTGCCCAATAACACCAAAAATGTGTGTTTGTCAGCGGCGTATTTGAACTAGAAGAAAGCAGCCTTCCTGATGATGGCCCTGGTAATCCTGATGGTCCTGATAATCCTAATGGACTCGATGACCATGCATGTGATTGCGGTGTTCTTCCGGTGCTGAAAAAGCGTATTACACTGGCAGGGCTGTAGCTAGAGTCGGATTTAAGGTAGGGCAACATAGGTAGGGTAGGGCAGAAGTAATAGAAATAGGTATCCTTAACATAGGGATGAGGACTTTTTAGGTAGGGCATTGCGATTTTAAGGTAGGGCATTGCCCCACAATGCCCCCCCCCCCCCCCTAGCTACGGCCATGTACACTGGGTTGCTGCGCAAGTTCGTGCGGTACGGTTTTTTTTTAAATAGTTTCAAGTGCTGCTAGAATGCTCAGCTTTTTTCTCCTTCCTAGATCAGGCGCGGTCCGAAGGGGGGGGGTCACAGGGGGCATGACCCCCCCCCCCAAAATCTAAGGTCAAATTGAATAAACTTGTTCGGATTAGGCATTTTTATGCCGAATTCTGAATATACAGAAAAAGATCTTATTGTCAAGAAAGTATCTGAATTATGTATATTCGAATTTTTTAAATGTTCCTGCTGCCACTGTCGTTACAGAGTATCAGTTATGGATTACAAAGTGAAAACCGGAGCTCACAGAAAATGCTGATACGAAACTTACTAGTGTGTAGTTTCTGTTACGGGTTACATCACTAGCATTAAAAACATAGAGAGATAGACTATGGTCAATATGTCGACCCACACTTTATTTATTGTAAAAAACTTAAAACTATAACTCGTGCGAGCTAAGATGGCACCTGGCTCAAAACGAAACATGATACCATTCCCCCGCGTAAAACCCCTCTCTCGTCATGCGAGTAGCGTTAGCATCACTATTACCGTAGCACGCATCTTTCCATAATAATTTTAGTTTATTTGGTATTACCTAATGTCATAAAAATTACTCCACGAGTTTATTTTATTAATATGTCATTATATTCGTCTGGACAACCCAATTGTTTTAAAAAAGGTCACACGAAAAAAACCAGCATGACGACTATTTGACGCAATAGTTTAAAATAAAGAATATCCATATACACATGATATTTAGAGACTTCGATCAAAAGGCTTATCATGACGATTTAAAATTGTATTGTATAACCATATTTCAGTTCCTAATTTCATTTAAAATGATATTAGGTAATACCTAATATAATTTAAAACACTGCATGAAGAATGCATTCGGGTAAATAATGACTGAGGAATGCTTCCTATTAGTATGTATATGTATTTTCTTAACTCAGGTAGTAAAGTACCACTTAAGATAAAGTAATACGTTATGAGAAACTATTTGAAGTAAAATTAATGTTGAAACTAAAATAAATTATATTTTTCTTGCACTCAGTACTTCAAACGACTGACATTTGAGTCAGGTGCCATCTTAGGTCGCACGAGTTATAAGAACAGGTTGCAATTGTGCTATATAATATTAAAACCAGTAGAACAAAAGTGGCTGTTTACTTCCACGTTCATTCCCAAACCCGCAAGAGGTTATGGGCCCAGACACAGAGCAAGTCCCAGAAAATTAAAACCACGGAAATAAAAATCAGTGACGAAGCTACGTCATCATCTTATAAAAAAGGTGCGTTTAAAAGTGACTACTACATTAAAAATAATAATGGATGAATACAATGAAAACAAAATAGAAAAATTAACAAACGGAGAAACATATCATATGTGGAAATTCGAGTTAATGATATATTTGAGAGCACATGGTTTGGAAGAAATAACCTTAAAATCAGGAGTTGAGGATGAAAAAGGAAAATTTCGGATTAATGATGCTAAGGCGCAGAAAATTATATTAAATACAATAGATAGAAAACTAAAAACACACCTAGTATACTGCAAAAATGCATATGAAATGTTCAAAAAACTTTGTCAAATATTTGAAGGCTGTGAACAAAGACACAAATCATTGCTTCTTCAGGATTTCTTCAATTTTACATACAATAATCAAAAAATATCTGAGCTAATATCACAGATTGAAAACTTGGCTATGAGACTTAATAACCTAGGACAGAAAATTGATGATGAAATGATAATATCTAAAATACTTACATGCTTGCCGAGTCGATTCAGTTATTTTGTGACAGCTTGGGAATCCACACCGGATGAAAAGAAAAATTTGAATAACCTAACTAACCGATTATTACAAGAAGTATCTAGAAATACAGATATTGAAGAAAAGAAAGTGGCATTCAGAGCTGAAAATAAGAAAAGAAAATGTTTTAAATGTAATAAAATAGGACACTTAAAGAAAGATTGTAAAATGTGTGGAATATGTAAAAAATATAATCACAATGAAGTGGATTGCAAGTTCAAGGCCATTCAGTGTAAGTTTTGCAAGAAAACTAACCACAAGGAAGAAAACTGTTACTTCAGATCCAATAACAATAAACACACTGTCGGTAATGTAGCATTTTTCACAACAAAAAATAATAAAAAGGAGGAATATACACTAAACTTTATAGTTGATTCTGGTTGCACAGCTCACATGACAAGTAACAAGAAAATTTTAACTAATTTTATACCTATGGAATCTGAAATTCGTATAGCAAATGATGACAGGATGTTAGTATCAGGAGAAGGCACTGTTCTGACATCTGTTTGTAAGTTAGAGAAAACTCTTTTAGTTCCTGATTTAACCCAAAATCTAATGTCAGTACATGCAATTACCAACAATGGTGGAACAGTAATATTCAAAAAGGAAACAGTTGAAATTTATAAAAATTCAGAATTAGTATTGATCGGAAAAAAGAAAAATGGTTTATACACTGTTGATTTAGAAATGGATGAGTATGCAGGTAAATTATTATTGACTCAAAACATTGGATCAGCCTTAGAATGGCATGAAAAACTATGCCATCCTAGCAAGAAAGTATTAGAAATATTACCACAAGTTGCTGACGGTATACAAATCATTAACAACAATAATATAGAAAATTGTGAAGTATGTATTCAATCAAAACAAACCAGATTACCTTTTAATACTACAAGGACTAGAGCAAGTAGACTTTTGGAAATTATACATACAGATGTTTGTGGACCATTTGAAGAGTTAACACTTGATGGATATAAATATTTTGTAACAGTAATGGATGATTATAGTCATTTCACAAAAGTTTATTTACTAAAACAGAAAAGTGATACAAAGGAGTGCATAATAAATTATATTGAAGAAGTAGAAAGAGAAAAATCTGAGAAAGTAGTACATATAAGATGTGACTATGGTGGCGAATATACCAGCAATAACCTGAAACTATGGTGTAAACAAAAGGGAATACAATTAGATTATACTATACCTTATACACCCCAACTCAATGGAAAAGCCGAACGTTTAAATCGGACCTTAATGGAAAAGGTCAGAGCTTTACTGTTTCAATCAAAATTAAGTAAAGATATGTGGGGTGAAGCACTATATTGTGCTACATACCTCTTGAATAGACTGCCAACTGAAACATTAAATAATATAACACCATACGAGTTGTGGAACAGGAAGAAACCCAACTTGTCAAATATAATAAAATTTGGATCTATAACTTATATGAAGCAGCTACATCCCAATATTAAAAAGTTAGACCCAAGAAGTAAAAAATTGATAATGGTGGGGTACACAAACAATGGATATAGACTGTGGTGTGAACGGGAGAAAAGAATAGAGACAGCAAGGGATATAATAATACTTAAGGAAGAAAGAAGAGAAAAAGAAACTAGAGCACTAAATAAAACAATAACAAACTTAGAAGAGAACATCAACCTACAAGAGAACATTAACCTAGAAGAGTACATCAACCCAGAAGAGAACATTAACCTAGAAGAGAACATACACCCAAAAGAGAACATCAACCTACAAGAGAACACCAACCTAGAAGAGAACATCAACGTACAAGAGGACATCAACCTAGAAGACAGCTATAACCTAGACGAGAAAAACAATCTAGAATAGAACAGTGAAGATGAGGTTGAAGAAAAGGACTATGTACTAAGACATAGCACCCGAAGGAAAAAGAAACCAATTAAACTACTAGACTATGCTATGCTTTCCTATAATGAAGCGGTTACATCTACAGAAAAGAAAAATTGGGAGAAGGCTATAAATTTAGAGAAGGAGTCTCTACGAATTAATAACACATGGGAAATAGTTAATATAGAAGAAGCTAAAGGAAGGAAAATACTAACAAATAAATGGGTGTTTTCTATAAAAGATGATGGTACTTATAAAGCAAGACTGGTTGTTAGAGGGTTTCAGCAAGAAAACATAGATCACGAAGAAATATATAGCCCTGTAGTGAGCCAATCAGCTCTAAAAACTATATTTGCAATAGCAGTTTCTATGGATTATGAGATGATGACTTTTGATGTAAAGACTGCATTCCTATATGGAGAACTCAGTGAGGATATTTTTATGACTATACCAGAAGGATATGAAACATCACCTAATAAAATATGTCGTTTAAAGAAAGCATTACAGTGGACCCCCGGTAATCCAACAAACGTTTTGCAAGTCAGTGTCGGACTATCGAAATTGACGGATTATAGAGTACTGTATAAGAACTCCTACAGTCCGGAATTTTCAACAAAAGAGTACCTTGTAATCCGACCAATAACAAATCCAATAATAAGATTTCTAAGTTAAATCTTACTTCATTATGTATTTCGTATTTAGTTTTAGTCTTCATTATAAAATTAACGTTATTAATTTTCATAGAACTTACAAAAATTATAACTTTTCATTGAAACCTGTTCAATAATGCATTAGTGAATATTTTCAAAACATTTTTTATAATAATAGACATGTCGGATTACAGGGGGTGTCGGATTAGACAGGGGCCGGATTACCGGGGGTTCACTGTATATGGCTTAAAACAGGCTCCAATAACATGGAATAAGAAATTTACTGCAACTATGCTGAATCTAGGATTGAAACCAACTCAGACAGATCAGTGTGTATTTTCCAATGATGACAAAACTGTAATAATAGCAGTATATGTAGATGATGGATTAGCTATATCTAAAGATAAAGAAAAACTGGTAAAGATATTAAAATGTCTAGAATATGAGTTTAAAATAAAAATTTATGAAAAACCTACAAATTATATTGGATTTCAAGTAAAGAAAACAGAAGATGGAATAATGCTTAGTCAAGAAAAATACACAGAAAGACTACTAGAAAGATTTAATATGAAGGACTGTAAACCTGCCAGTACACCATACAATTCAGATAAAAAGAAAGAAAATAATGGACCAGTAGTAACTAACTTTCCATACAGAGAATTGATAGGAGGACTTTTATATTTATCAACTAGATCTAGACCGGACATCAGCCATGCAGTCAACGAAGCTAGTAAGAAAATAGAAAATACTACTAAAGATGACATTGTGGCAGCAAAGAAAATTCTAAAATATCTAAATGGAACAAGAGAGAAAGGGATAAAGTATTTGAAAGGAGGTGAAATATCAAATCTTGAAGCATACTCCGATGCAGACTACGCAAATTGCACTGAGACTAGACGCAGTACAACCGGATATATTATCATGTTAGCCGGTGGACCAGTAGCCTGGTGCTCCAAGAGGCAACCAATTGTTGCACTCTCGTCAACTGAGGCGGAGTACATCGCTGCTGCAGACTGTTATAAAGAAAGTTTGTATTTAAGATCATTTTTAAGTGAATTAACTATGCTTGATATAAAAACATTGTTAAATATAGATAATCAAAGTTCAATTCAATTGATAAAAAACAGGTTCTTTCAATAAGAGGTCGAAGCACATAGATGTTAGATACTATTTTATTTCTGAAAATTATAAAAAAGGAAGGCTTAAGATTAAATATTGTCCTACAGATATGCAAATTGCCGATTTGTTAACTAAACCTTTGTTAAAGAATAAATTTGAGTTTCACTGTAATAAAATTGTAAAGAAATATTAAAAGCAGTTAATTATAATATTTTAAGTGTGATAGAAAAGTACAATAATTAGAAATAGAAAACATTTAAGTTGTTAAATTCATATAAGTTTTTTTATTATAACAAGATACATTTATTACATAATAGATATATAAGTAAACTATGTATAAAAATTATATGCATGTACTAGAGAATAGAACTGGTAGTTATGTATTCTGTGCATGTACTTAAGTTAATAGAGATTGTTAGTAGTGATTAAAGGAACAGTTAGTAAAGTATTTTTAAATTATGTATGTATAAGTATATGTAGCATATTTAAAAATAGGAGAAGGTGTTACGGGTTACATCACTAGCATTAAAAACATAGAGAGATAGACTATGGTCAATATGTCGACCCACACTTTATTGTAAAAAACTTTAAACTAAGAACAGGTTGCAATTGTGCTATATAATATTAAAACCAGTAGAACAAAAGTGGCTGTTTACTTCCACGTTCATTCCCAAACCCGCAAGAGTTTCTACCATCGAAGTTTGTGATGATGATATACCCAAATATAAAGACATTTCTCAAAATTCTGGCAACTCTTCCCATAAGTGGTGCAACAGCAGAGCAATCCTTTTCTATGCTTAGGCGCAAAGAGTATGTAACACTACGTATACTTAGGCGTGTAAAACGTGGTTGAGAGCTAACATGTTAGAAGAGCGATTGACTTCGATTTGTTTTATAAGTAATGTATAAAATAAAATTGTGTCTTGTTCAATAATGTTTATTTCATTACAGATACCTATTTTTTATTAGTGTAGTGAGTGACCCCCTTCAAAATTTCAGGCTGCGACCGCGCCTGTTCTAGATACGTCTCGTTAAATATAATCGTAGAGTTCACTACAGCTCTCGATAGTAAAGTCTTGCAACCTTTTTATTTTTTTAAAACCACGTACCTAATGGTTTTTTAGGAGAGTTGTAGCTTGCCATCTGATCAGCCACATATATACCCTTTTTTCTTTTGTTATAACTGAGGATCATGTTCGGCTTGAGTTGTGGAATACGTCCAGATTTAGAAACCATTTCTTTACCGTTTTGTCATTCCATTTCAGTACTGTCACTTTTCATTCTTTTGTTTCACAGCAATCTCACCGACCGCATGTTTAGTATCCATTTCTTCTTTCGGTAAACCTCTTCTCTTTAACTGTGCCACGTAGGTCTGTATTGCGAGAAAGCAAACATTCTGCCAAAGGGACACTCGTATAGTAGTTGTCAGTTATCATGCAGTGACCTTTATCAAGTAGACCTTCTGCCAATGTTACTACTATACTTCCGGAGGGATCCAAACCAAAAACTTGTACACTTTGACCACTGTAAATTTGGTATCCCCAAGTGTAACCTTCTGCAGAGTATAGCTAATAATTATGCCGTATTTATGTGTCTTCGAGGGTATTTATTTGCGGAGAAGTAGTCTAACGTGGAAGTGAACTATCGACTCGTCTACTTGAGTCTGTGATAGGTACACGTTAAGGGTACACGGTAATTTAATTCATAAGTCCGTGTACCGCCCGCTGTACACGGGTACATCCGGGTTCAACGACTCTATTTTATTACTTTTACGTCTCTCATGTTCGGTAAGTAGGTTCTTATTACCTCCAAATGGGGCTTGTAGGTGACTAATTAGCGCTCTAGGGTAATAATGTAGCTAAAAAAGCCCTAGGGCGGTAAGTAATTCAAAGAAATACACTTCATTCTTTCAAAAAATTCGCGTACCTACATCTAACCATCATACTGGCTATAGACATCATGCATTCAGCCCAATGATCAAAGAGGTCGCTTTGTTAATCAGCCTTGTCTTCGTATGAGTATAATAGTCATCAATTTTAAATATCGAATGGAGAAGCTCAACACAGAGCACCTACTACTAGAGCATTGAGCAATCACTCATATGGAGCTGTCAAATAATTGTTAGGGTCCCGCTCACCCGCTGCATAGAGTTGGCGCTAGCGTCGGGCTATTTGATTGGTCTAAATTTTATGTCAAAATTAGTTAAGATCTTAGACTAAGAATGACCAAGACCTGACACGCCAACAAGCGTTACCACGAGAGAGTGAGATAACGATACCATTTTCCAGTGTGTTAGAGAAAAATAGAGATACGTATTTTTTGTCCTTATCGCCGTATAGGTTTGTCACAAAACATTTGTGTCAAACAAATTACAAAGCGGGAATTTATCAGGAGTGAAAATAAGGCTTTTTGAGTGAATTACTGTGTGATTTTAAGTTTAACTAATTGTTTTCAACCCAGATACTTTAATAAATATGGTACAGTGTTGTGTTTTCGGCCACAAAAGCCGTAGTGAACGCAAATATGAAAATATAACCTTCCACACGTAAGTATAAAAAATAGCGTTTTATCGGCCTAATATTGTTTTTAATATTAACTACGATTAATTACATCAATTTTTGTTTGTTAATGTGCAGAAATAATTGAAAATAAGTGATAAAAACTAGTTTCTAAAGTGTGAAAATTTTGTAATTATCCGACCAAATTGCGTAGGTTGTCACAGCTAAAGTTTGAATGACCATTAATGTGTTAAGCTAATTTTGCAAGGTTACCAGCATTTTAGGGATAACGCATCAGCCTTTTGAAATTACCCCATATGGTGAGGAAATTTAATTTGATTTGATTTGTGTTTTATTGTCCTCCAGATTTCCAAAAGATGAAAATGTGCGTAAAATGTGGTTGAAGGCTACTGGACGACAAGGTTGGGCAATAGCAAAGCTATATGTAAAAATATTTGAACGTAAGGATATATCACAGTACAAAAATATGCTGATAACTAGAGACAAGAAAACAAACTAATTTCTTCAACATACTTATTTTATTTATGGGCCAATAAATACTATAACCTTCTAAAAAATGTTTTTTTTTAATGTTATAATCAATCTTGATGAAATGAAAAATCTTGATCCCGGTTACTTTATTTAAATTAAAATTAAAACGTTTGGAACAGTAAACGGAATAACGATTCTCCCTTATTAAAGGGGAATTGTTTTAACCTGGCAACATTCATATTTAATGTACTTTGTTGCTATCCCTTACGGGTGTACGCATATGACCGGTCTAGGTCATTCTTAGTCTAAGGTTAAGATATGATTTTCGTTTTCTATTCTAACCTATAAACATTGTACTTTGTGTTTCTAACCTACAATAAATAAATGTTTTGTGATTGTGTGCTGTGTAACGTTGCTTATTTCAGTTATTTCTTACGCCATAAAAATATAGCCATGTTTAAATATAATAGGTAAAGTGTTGTGTTCCCAACTGCCAAGACATGGAAAGTGAACGGCATAGATTTCCCAAGTCTTCACCTTATCTTTTCGATCTTTGGTTGAAAAATATTGGGAATGATAAACTAAATGCTCTTAGTAAAGACAGTGTATATAAATCATATATGGTATGTGAGAAACATTTTGAAGAACATTGTATTGTGCCAGGTACACGAAGAGGCCTTGTTAAGTAAACGACAAATAACGACGTAAACGACGTTGTTAGGTAAACGACGAATAAGTTTAGAAGAAATTAATTTGTGCCTAAGATAAAAGTGATTTATTTTGTTTTGTTTCTTACATAAATATTATGTACCTATACCTTCTCTTTAATATTGGTGATTAGATGGTCTAAAAAATATGTATAAATAAACTAATATGTTTAACTATATAAATGTTTCTTTCCTCTCACCTCCTTACAAAGTAAACAATAACAATAATCAAGAACTTCGGAAATAGTGCTGAGTTCAAATTACCCGCCATTATAAAGTAGTTCCCCGCTCAAACACTAGAGGCGCTGAAACTTTTTTCCTAGCTCTATGGGTAAGTTCTGACTCTATAGTAGTTGCTCTGTGAAGCTCAATTTCGTTCTTAAAAAAATATATTTAAAAAGTTCTTTACTTGATTCTTTTTAATTAAAAAAGGCTGGTTTTATTCTTAAAATCACGGTTTTTAACCGACTTAAAAAAAAAGGAGGAGGTTCTCAATTCGTCGGGATCTTTTTTTTTTATGTATGTTCAGTGATAATTTCGTCGTTTATGAACCGATTTAAAAAAATATTTTGGCAATGGAATGGGCGTAGCTTACCATCGTGGTCCCATCGTCACTATATCGGAATCTGATGATGGGATCCCAAGGAAATCGAGGGAACTTCTCAAATATCATAGGCACAATTGTCGCGATTTGCGGTTTTTCTTTGAAGTCGGTTCCTTTTTGTTAAAATTATTCTACTTACCTCACAATCGAGATGTAAAGCAGAATAGTGAGCTCGAGTGTAAGCGCCAATTGCACCCTCTAAATAAATAAATACCACCACCCACCCTCCAAATATCTCGGGCTGCAATTGATGCCTTACAACCCTTGGCTACTAATCTACTATTAATGCATCAGTCGATAAGCGGACATCGAATAATGGCCAATAAATTATAATCGCACTTGGACATATATGGCGTGTTTCGGAACGCTTGTATAGGGACTGTTAACGTGTTATGTATTGGTGTTATGTCTAATCACACTGTTCATAGGTCAATTTCACCTAAATAATTTATTGCTAAGGCGTTTGTCATAATAAGATGTTAACAATCTGAGAAAGAAAATGTGTATTATTTACAAAACCCAGATTCGTTCGTATTAGCAGAGTAGGTATTATTCTCATCTTTGCTATAGATCCGCGCAGTATTTGCTTGACGGTCTCGATTGGTTGCAACGGCAAGCAATCCGCATTATCGATAGTCCCGAAGTCACCGAGTCCCTTGAGGCTCTGTACTTATGAGGTCACCTCTATGGCAGTCCTATATTGCTTAAATTGTGGAGATTGTTTTAAATAGCTATTCCAAGTTCCCACAGATGTTTGGTGCAAAGGGTCTTCTTCTTATCGTATCAATGGCAACATTACATGGTTTTGGCCTAATGCTCGGCGACGCGGATTGCGTTTGGCCTTGTGTTGATCCATTGTGGTGAGAGGATTTGTTACCTAAACTCTGCGATACCGAGTGTTAGGTGTTCAGGGTGCGCCGGACGTCGGGACTCTTGTTCTCTTTTTTACGTCGCTCGGGGAGGCTCCTCTCGTGCCCCCCTCAAAGGGTGCAAAGGGTGGAAAGGATGTAATAGGATACGATACAATACAACAGCCCACCGTCCGACATTCTAGTAAGGCTACGGAGCCACTGAAGTAGCTAATGATTTTGACTGTAATACTTTGACTAGGGGACAACATATACTGGGCATACAGTAAAACTCGGTAGTTTTTAATTTCAGGGAAAACTAATAAATCTATCTAAGCTGTATATATGCAGGCAGATACTGGATTAATGGCTGATTAAATATATTTAACTCTCGCATTATCCTGTAAAGCGAGGGGTTGGGATACAATGCAATATGAGGATCACATAATTGTGTCATGTGGGTTTCGAACCGAGAACAGTAGAAACCGATGCGACCGTTTAAAACACTACGGCAGAGGTGCGCGAAGGACTTAGAAAATAAATATAAAACAGGAAATAGCTTGAATTTAATTTATTCCTAGGCATTTTATGTGAATGTAAAGTACTAAAACATTTCCATCTCTGCTCTTTTCCGCTTTCGATGATTAGCCACCATATTAGCTGTCGTAAGTACACTATCTCCTCTTTGTAACCACGTGGCAAGTGCTTTCTCAGTGCTAGCTGCATCAGCAGCCTGTAATCGTTCACTTGCCGACAATGGTTGGATTGCACCTACTGAATCTGTTGCTACACAAGCAGAGAGCAGCATCCTGAATCTTTGTCTGAACGTCTGAAACAGGAGACATCTTTATTAAAACAACATGTTATTATTTTATTAAAACTTTTCTTCGCACACGCATATGTCGGGGAGTAAGCTAGTGAATGAGTGACGTCAGAGTTATGAAAAGTGTGATCAGGCAAGGTGAACGGACATTCAGAGGGAGCAATAGGTTAGTGAAGATAGAAAGAGAGAGGGTTCAGATTTGTATATTAGAAACGAGAGAGGTGTGTTCTCACATTTTCTTTCTCTCTCCTTCTCATAGCTAGTTACATTCTAAGTTTCTAAGACACAGTACCTACAGTCTGTATTCTGCATTTACTTAAGTTTTACTTCAGTTGTGTGGTGTGGTCTGAAGCACACTAGTATTTTTTTAATATTATTTTATTATCAACATTGGGATGTAGACACATCCAATAGTCCTTACATAAAAGCTTGATCTCTGTTCTGAGAGGGCCTCTCTTTAGAATAGGTTTAGTAGTGAATAGCTCTTGATAGTGGTGTAGCAAATTATTTATCGTTTTCAGTGAGTCTGTATAATCACATGGTTGAGTAAAAAATATATTCATTAATTCAAATGAATATATAATGTTTAATACAGTAAAAGCTCCTTATTCGCGCTTCCTTCATTCGCGTTTTTACTATTCGCGGATTAAATAAATGCAACCCAATTCCTATATTCCCGGCTAAAAATTTCTTTATTCGCGGATCTAATAAGTACAAACAAGTTTCTGGCGTCGAAACTTATTTTAAAAAAACAGAATTTTAGACCAGTGCAAATAATGTTTGAAAACAAAATAAATTATAGTAGGATGAAACCCATTGTAAAAGGAGGAGAATATTACAAAAATTAAAGGAAAAATAAATTACAGGCGATCTGAGGTCGGGAAGGGCGAGAGGGGGGGGGTTTTAAGGGAACAAAATGGCTTATCTCGATTTCTGGCAAAACTTCAAGTCCTATGGAAAAAAGTTAAATAGCAAAGTTGTAGGTAATAAAAAGATCTACATCTTTTGCATTTACACTTTTTTCACATAACCTCAAATTTTATGTGAAAAATTCAAAAAACCAAGTTTTTGGTTTTTTATTTTTATCTTATATAGGACTTCTAGTTTTGCCGGAAATCGAGATAAGCCATTTTTTTCCCTTAACCCCCCCCCTCTCCTCCCTCCCGACCTCAGATCGCCCGTAATATATTTTTTCTTTATTTTTTATACTATTCTCCTCCTTTTACAATGGGTTTCATCCTACTATAATTTAAGTTCACTTTTTGGTATTTTAAGAGGCTTCTACCCTGCTCTATTTAAACTTTATAGCACTTCTAGTTTTGGACAATGCACCAGGTTATCCTCGCGAACTTGAAACTATGCATCCAAATATAAAAGTAACATTTTACCTCCCAACACGACGGCTTTGCTTCAACCTATGGACCAAGGCCTTTAAGCTCTACTACATCAGACGAACCTTCAAAATCATAGTGGATAATATGGAATGTAATCCTGAGATGGATGTTAAGTATGGACTGCTGGAAGAAATTTGACATAGCAAGATGCATCGTTAACATAAAAGAATCAATGAAAGAACTGAAGCCACACACATTGAAGTCATGCTGGAAAAAACTGTGGCCTGCTCGGACTGCGGAAAATGACAAAGAATCTGTGCAAGTTCAAAATTTGACTGCAAACATAGCCGAAATTTCGAAAAAAAAAACAACATTCTTCAAACCATTGCCTAAGCCTGAAGATAATTTAATCAAAATGTTCAAAAACTTCAATATTTTTTTTTTTTTTTAATATTTGTTTTTTTTATTTTGTCACCTAGGAATGTATGTCCATGTAAATTACCATTCCGTATTCACGGTTTCTGTATTCGCAGCATATTCATTGAACATATACCCCGCGAACAAAGAGCTTTTACTGTACTGAATTATGACCCAACATTCATCGTCATCAAAGATCAATAGTGATTCATTTAATCAAATAACATACCAAAGAATCTAATTAATGTACTATTTGTCAAAAATACTTCAAAGTAACAGTACTTCAAAGATAGTCAACTAGTTTCAAAGGTAGAATTTAGTAAATGTTTCTTTTTGTAGAGGTTCAAAACTATTAATTTATAACTGGATAGCTTTTATTTTACTGGTTGTACAGAGAAAGCACACATTAAAATCTCACATCACATAAGAAGCAGAAGAATAGTAACAAAAGAACCGTTTATTTTAATTTACAAACATTTGTTAAAACGTCAGATTGCTTTCTTTGATACTAGTCGACTCATTTATACAAGTGGCAGATAATAAACAAGAACACCAGAGTACATACATACATTAATAAGTGTAGTTGCTACTTCTCCTTTTATATCATGTTTAGCTATATAACATCCAAGTTCATAAAAATGTTGGTTTAATTTGTGCATATCCACAGTACACGCATCTGCATTAAGGATTTCTCTATATGAATCCTTATATATTTTAGGTAATTCTACAGATACTAAAGGTGGTCTTCTAGAATATAAAGATTCTGCTAGCCATAAAGGTATTTCCACATTAGTGCCGACTTTTAAGTCATTGTCGGCCGCAGAAGGGTCAAGAAATCCTAGAAAGAAAAACAAAAGTAGTACAGGCACATCATATTAACACAAGACTGAGTGATACCGTACTAAAAGACTTTTTCTCATAAGCATCGATAATAAACAGAATCAAAACAATCATTGCTTTGTAGTATACTTACCCATTTTGGGCAAATCATGTAAAAACTTGCAAGGTATTTTCTCATTAGTGACTAGTATATCAGTTATAGACAAGTAATTACTATTTTCCATGTGAATTATCTAAATAATAATTTCAATAGCTAAAATGAGAGTACTGACTTTGTTTATTATTAAGTAATTTAGTATGTTTCAATGAGAGAGAAAGGAGTCAGTCAGGCCTCAGAAGTCAGGACCAAAGAGAATGTAATAAAACAGTAATAAAACTAAGTCAGGACTTCAGGTCAGTTCAGGAGTAATCAGGAGACAATCAAAATGTCAGTCAGTTTTGACAATGAGTGACAGTTTTAATGTCAAAAAAGAAAAAAAAAGTGTTACACAAACACAAACATTTCGAGATGTTCGTAAGTTGGATTATTGTAAAAAGTTATTTTATGAATAGAATCTAAGATGTAAAAATAGAATCTAAGATGTAAAACAAAATTGATTCTCTTAAGTTATTATCGATGTTGAAAAAGATTAAATTTATTAGTTTTGTAAATAAACTCTTTCAATCGACCAATGAAACTCTTGAAAAAAGTTCTGCACAGTTCTTCTACTGCCCTCTTATGGTTGTTTTATCAAAAAAATGCCCTTTAAAGTTGAATAACTTGCAAATGGATACTTAAATATAAATATTGTCTTAGTAACCTCTCAACGTTTTTAAACGACCCACCTAAAGATACCCTACACTCAAAACTTATCCCAACCAAATAGAAAAACATTTTTTTTGCTAGTTTTATTTTGGCACTTGGACATGACATGGTTGACATGGTGAAAACTTAAAACATGCAACCTCAACTTATCGTCAAAATTAATGTTAGAAATATGAATATTTCTAACATTAATTTGGACGATAAGTTGAGGATGGACGGACGGACGGACATGACGAAACTAGGGTTCCGAGTCAGAAACTACCGAACTCTAAAAACATAATTTTTCAATGATTTTTCTGATACGTCGAAAATTCGAAGAACCATAAGGGTGCCCGCACACACACAATAATATTGGCAATAAAGTACGTATTGCCGATAATATTGCGTGTGTGCGGGCTGTATTGTACAATATTATTGTGGATTATAGTGTGCGGGGCCGTGTGTCACAATATTATTGTACAATATTATTGTGTGTGTGCGGGCACCCTAAGGGTGTCCACACACACACAATAATATTGGCAATAAAGTACATATTGCCAATAATATTGTGTGTGTGCGGCCTGTATTGCGGTATTGTTCAATATTATTGTGGATTATCCAGAAATTCTGATATTGTCACGACAATATCGAGGGGAGGCAGGGGTATTTGCAATAATATTGTGCGTGTGCGGGTGCTCGGCAATATTTTAGTTGAGTTTACAATGCGAGCAGACGTTCCTACGTTCGTGTTATTTGTTAAAAATAGAAGACGAAAACAGTATCCAAATCGAAAATAGTGTTGATACTGTTGATCATAGCACTGCCACGGACAAACACCATTTGTCAGTGTTTATTAAAACATGGGAAACTTACCCAGAATTATGGAATACATCCTGCAAAGCATATCGCGATACAGTTAAGAAAAATAATGCGCTTGATAAGTTGCTCGATATTTAAAAAAAAAACTATCCAAATAGCACAAGAGAATACGTAAAGAAAAAAAATTATTCCCTGCTAACATTTTTTTTATTAAATTAAAGTAATTTAACTCACTAATCTTTCTTTCCTCATCCAGTCTTTAATCCATCGTTTCTCTTTTGATTGCATTTTTAATTCAATAACAGTTTCCCAATACCCTTATTAGGACCGCCAGGATATTGCTCTAAGTTAACGGAAAAACCTCATGCAACATAGTTCGTAAGGCATTTCAATACTATCACATGTCCACAAATAATTATGTTTTTACTGTAAACGGGACTTATTCGCGATAATATTATGAATTACAGTAAAAACATGAGTGTGTAAAACACAAATAATTAATTGAAAAATCGAACTAAAAAAGAAAAATAAAAGTTTAAAAAAACTAAAAAAACACGCTTTTATAGCTAATCGAACTAAAAAGTAGAAAATAATTTTTACTTACAGAGTTTATATTACAGTAGTAGAAGATTGAACAATCAGTCATTAAGTACTAGTTACTTCAAAATAAAATTATAATAAAATTTAAGTTAGGAGAATAATTCAATTCAGAGTAAAAAGCGTGGGGTGCTTGATATATTAGGTATATATAAGGCGATACGATACGCCTAATTATGGGATATATTAGGCGTATCGTAGTACTCAGTCATGTGAACTCGTAATAATAACGTTACGACTTCAATAATTATTTCTGCTCGAGGTACTGATTTGATATTTTGAAATGGTAATTAAAATAATTGTTATTAGCGAACTAAACTAAAAAAAAATATGATTTTACTGATAAAGAGATCCCAGAGATTGTTTATCGTGGTATCTTTCTTGTTTTCAAAATGGATTTATATTCACATTGTAAATACAATTTGAAAAAAACCGACTTTTAGAAATTGATCTTATAGACTTCGATTTTTTTATGAATCGATTTGAAAAATCTACGATTCAAATCGCTTCGAAATCAATCTTTATTGGAATGGTTCGAAATCCCTATCACAAATGCACCTTTTACAGGACCACGCATAATAATTAATATGTAAATGTGCCAATTGCGCGTGCGTCAGACAGGGTTGTGTGCTTGCACCTGCTCTTTTCCGAATATTCTTCTCGATACTTCTCCTGACTGCCTTCACTGACTGTGACGCCGGAGTGCACTTACATACTAGGAGGGATGGTAATCTCTACAATATCAGACTCCTGAAATCAAAACACAAACGTCAGGACCTAACAGTCAGGGAACTTTTGTACGCTGATGACACCGCACTAGTCGCAAACTCAGAAGTCGAACTACAGGAGCTCGTGTCGAGATTTGGACGTGCTTGTCACATGTTTTTGAAGAGCATTAACACCAAGAAGACCGTAATCATGGTGCAGGGCGTAGACCAACCCCCCAAAATAGTGCTCGACAGGACTACTCTCGAGGTTGTGGACAGCTTTTGCTACCTCGGCTCTACCATAACATCCTCGCTGTTGAATGACAGGCAAATAGATAGTCGGATCGGGCTTTTCGACAGGCTCTTTACTCATGTCTGGAGAAATAGTAAGCTTACTATTAATACCAAAGTGCTCGTAAACCAGACCTGCGTGTTGAGCACATTGCTGTATGCTGCCGAAACATGGACCACATATGCAAAACAAGAACGCAAGCTTAACGCTTTCCATATGCGATGCCTGAGGACTATACTTGGAGTCACCTGGAAGGACAAAATGAACAACGAAGTAGTTCTTAAAAAAACACGTTCGTCGTCGCAAAGAAAACTTCGTTGGCTCGGTCACGTTCATCGCATGGATCCCGAGAGACTTCAGCGACAAGTCATGTTAGATGAAATAGCGAATGCAAGGAGACCTGTGGGGCGCCCAATGCTGAAAAGGGACAGGACAGGGACTCTTGCAAGCGTGACATGAACAGTTTCGGAATCCAAGTCGAAGTTTGGGAGCAACAGGCCAAAACAAGACCCCAGTGGCACGATGACTTAAAAACTGGCATACAAACTTTAAAGCAGAGAAGACTGCGTCGCGCCTCACCATCACCTACGGACTCACGACTCGTCTGCAATCGTTGCGGCAAACAAATTTTACGACGCGCTGCCACAGGCTTCCATAGCGGTGATGCAGAAACTCATAGATCCACAGGCGTTGCAAAAATCATCTGAAACAGATGCTGTGGCCAAAAATTATATGTAGCCTCACAGTGTCACGGTGCCGGGTGCCCAGCGCCCGTCTCAAGGCGCATGCGACATTCGTGCGGTCTCATATAGTTCATACACAACAGAGAGAGAACAGATCTTTTCTTATTGTTATTATTTTCACGGTCTTGGTGTTGCACCATCCAGCTTTTGCTTATTCTTTAATCATAATCAACAAAGTCAAAGATTACAAACGTAACTTTTTTTTTACTGAAGAGAAGCGACGAAAACTGAGCACAAAACGTACTCGCTAGTTTTTGACTAATTAAACCTATAACTGACGACCCCGTGATATTTCGCGTAAACTCAGATAAATAAATAATAAATAAATAATATTAGAAATAAATAATATAAAAACGATATTAGGTACTGAATCGATTCAGTACCTAATATCGAAAAATCGATATTTTTGTTCCGATGAAGCGATTCTTCGAATATTCAATTTCTTCAGATCGCCATCCCTACTCCATAGCTTGGAAGTGCTTGAATGGAGGTAGTTTATGTTTATTTCGACGATTACTAAAATTCGCCGGAGATTCAGGTTATTTTGTAGAATTCTCTATTTCAGTGATTGCTTAAAATACTTTTCAAGAAATATTTTGCGTGTAGTAATGTGTTTAAATTGCGTCGTTCTGCAACGCTAATAATGAGCTGACGCGGACAAAATATAATATACCTATAAACTCAATATCACATCTATACCCAGCGGTAAAACCTGAAATAAATAGTGTGCGAATTTATCTACCAGCACAATGGCGGGGTAAGTTAACATGATTGATATAATTATGATGAAAACATTAATGAATCATTATTTACGCGGGATTCTTATTTGTGGCCGGCTTGCATACTTATTGCAATGTTACTTTTTCAGGAAATCGTATGGCATTAGGGAAATGAAAACAATAGTGGAATACCTAACAGAAAACAAATTTTATGGTGAAATCAAAGGTAGAAGGATGTGGATGAATTTTGCTAACACTCGGGTAATAAACTATGAAAAGTGAATTATTTAACATTATTAATTTCATATTATTCCTAAGTTATTTGTGACGAATTAGAATATGAATCACTGCATAGGTAATTTTTTTGATTTAAAATATTTTGTGAAGCTGCGGCTATATTGTGATAAACACTAGACTGGCCTATAGCCTATAAACAATTTGTATGCTGTTGAATGTGGCTAAACATGACTGATACTATTAGAATTTATGATATCTTGCATGCAATGTATGTACACCATGTTTATACAAATAAAGATTATTTAACTATCTAATAATTTAAATTCCATACATTTAAAAATTTAAACATTACAGCTTACTACCAGAACTTGGCAAAGTCTGAAAGAAACTTTTCTGAAGCGCATTCTTCCTGATATACACAATCCGTACTATGGTCTTTCAGTTGAGCAAATCAACAGTTTCCGAGCTGGGTATGTAACAGATCATCAAATTTTTTCTTTTCTTTATTGTAACATAATTTCAAATATAATGATCATTATCTAGTCAGACATTTATTTGCTGATTATAAACATATATATTATATTCATTTATAGATTATCATTTATATATTATAGATAGATCTCTGTGTGTACCTAACATTTCTTTTGACCACTATATAACATAATTGTGCACAGCTAAGCTTAAAATATATACCTACACCAAATTTTGCACATTTATTTAAGACATGAAATGTGATCTTTCTGCTTGTTTGTGATTTCATTTATAATTTTTGTAATAGTAAATAATTAATTTTAAATGATTACCTTCTGGTTAATAAAATAATAATAAGAAAGGAGCTTGGAAATTTATTGGAACAGAACAATCATTATAGATAAAACCATGCATTACAACTATCCAGATATAACAGTTCAAGACCAAATCAGCAAGGAGTTTACATTATAGATATAGCAATCCCAATCAGCCATTTCAACTCTCTAAATAGAACTTAAAACTCAGTGGAAGGCTCACACAGTACACATGGTGCCAATAGTTCTATCATCGAATTACTTCACATGCCTTTACATTCCTTTTATCTTCTCCAAAAAGCCACCATACTCAACACCTGCCACATTCCACATCTTTATCTATTTCTGAAACTTACTCAATCCAACGTATAAAGTACTAATAATAAAGCCTTTATAAAAAAAATTACATGTTTGACAGACATTTTAACTTTAGTGAATTTTTTATAATTAGAAAAAGTTATTTTTTATATTCAAAGGTTCCGTTACACTTATTATTATAAAATATATTTGTTTTGGTGTGCCTTACGGCATAGGCCTCCTCCAACTCTCTCCATTGGCTATCTATCTGCCGCTACTCTCATCAAAGTGGACCCAAGGTCATTTTCAGATCGTCCTTCCATCTTTTGGTTTTACGACTTCGGCTCCTACTACTATCCCTTGGATACCATTCTGTCTCCATTTTACTCCACTTTACCCCTCTATAAAGGAAAATAAATAAACACTTTTGCTGTTACACACACACATTTAAAACATGAGTTTATTGAGAGGTACTAAGGGACATGACAACAAGCTGAAATCTCCTTTTGAACTAGATGTTTACATCCATCGGCAGGCTATTGAGGACTGTTAATGGTGTAGTTTTAGAACATTTTAAATGTTAATGCAATGCTAATTTGACAGTTATATAACATAGTTTTAGAGTCTATTGGTTAGTATAGATAGGTATATCATATTTTATAAATAGCTCCTTAATATTAATATCTATATTCTTAATATCTATTACACTTTTTGTTCTTCCAATTGCTTATAATTTAACCAAATGTTCTTTTTCAGGTATGATGTAAGTGATAAAAATAAACTTGAAATCCACACTGTAAGTGATGACTCAAATGGTATGTTTAGTTTTTATTGAAGTTCATGTAATTTTTATGACATTATGTTTATTACAGATTGAATGTAAATATCATTGATTATTTTATTTCAGAAGAAAACGGTACACCACAGACCAAACAGACAGAAAATGACCTTGGAATTAATGAGGAAATTTTGGCAGGTGAGAATATAAAATCTTCAAAGATCCCTTCACAAAACAGATCTTCGGCAGATACTGTCATTGTTGATACATGCTATGAAACAGCAGAAGATATTCAAAAGGAATTGGAGTCCCCAGATGGTGAAACAAAAACAAAGTCACTCAGAGATTGCATCACTTATTCTGAGCCATTAACACCAATGCTGCAAGAAGTACTAGATGACTTTCAATCAGAAGCAGAGAATGAGCCTGAGACATCAGACAGAGAAACCCAAGCTGAAACAAATCATACCATGTCAGATTCAGATAATATCAATAAAGAAGTTTCAGAAACTATTAAGGAGCATCTTAAAACAGCTAATGGTGATAATAATATTTCAAAAAAGAGTGAAGATTCAACAATAGCTGTTGATAAAAAAACAGATTCAAAAGTTGAAGTAAATGAGTCAAAAGGTAATGGAAACAAAAATATTGAAGATTCTGATAAAAATAATCTTGAGTCAAAAGATAACAACCCAGGTGACGCAGTCCAAGAGACTGTTAATTCAGTTGTTGCAGAAAACCAAGTTGAAAGTGAAAATCATAAAACTACAAAAAATCAATTGGCTGACAGTGCTTTACCTTTAGCCAATGATTCTGAAAATTCAGGTGTTGTAGAAGTGCATGATTCAAATTCTGAAATTATACACCCTTCTGATGGTTTGAACAATTCCAATAGCACGACTGATGCTTCACTACCTAATAACCCTGAAGCATTAAAGAAAATACTAGTTAACGAAAATGACACAAAAGTACACAATAAAGATAAAATAACCCATGTTAAGGGTGCAAGGAAACGATCAAATTCTGAAGAGATAGCAAAAAATATGAGTAATAAGAAAACAAAGTTAAACAAAAAGTTACCTAAAGCTTCTTCAGAGACAGAAAGTAAAAGAGCAATGGAAACAATTAGTGAACTAAAACCTATAAATAATGATCCAATTGATAAACCGGAAAAAACTGATAGCAGCCCTAATAAAAAAATTAAGAGAAATCAGGAAATAAATGATCATATTCCATCAGATTCTAAAGAAAAACCTTCAACTAGTAAAAATAATGATACAAACGAAGTACTCCTATTAACAGATGCTGTTCAAAGCCCTAATGTAAATGAATCTTCTGAATCCAAAAATCCTTGCTTGCAAAATGTGAGTTTATTTGAGGAACAGTTCAATAAACTCAAGTACAATTCATCTGAATCTGAAGCTGAGTCTAGTAAGAAGAAAAGAGAAAAAAATGTTGATAAAACTGAAAATAATGAAGTAACAGAGAAGCAAAATGAAATAGTGGTGCTTAAATCACATTCGGAGTCTGATAGTGAAATTCCATCTCCATCAAAAAAGAAGCATAGACCTGCAGTGATGTCGTCAAAGACAGAAAGAGATAGAGGTTTATCAAATGTGTTTGGATTTTCCAGTGGTAAGTCATATACAGGCCATATGCATTGTTAAAAATTGCATGATTTATTTCTTTGGTTAATGGTTGCCCAAGAATGCTTCAAATATCCATGGGAAGGTATATCATTATATTTATTGAAGTACTTACACATGCTACAATTAGTTTTATAAATAACTTCGAACAATTAGAAGTAAGAATAAAATGATGATAACCAAACTAAAGTAAGTTTCCTGAAGTTTAATAAGTCAGGAGGTACCTGTATAAATACTTGGATAGAACTACAATGTTTGTATTTGTCATGAACCTCATTTAAAATAAATTTAATCTTTTCTTTTACCAATTAAATTTTCTAATTAAAATTAATTATATTAAATTTTCCCTTTTCTTTAAGACATATGAACAAAACTTTCTTTCTAGTATTCCTTGAAAAATCACATAAAAAATATCGGTTAAGAGTGTGTCCAGCCAGTATAGAATAAGGTTCTGTAGTCTCCCATAATGGCACGTAAATTTGAAATCGTATCCAATAGGTTTTTGTTAACTTATTATTTAGTTACCTTTGTACAAAGTTTAAAAATTAAGCGTATGTTACAAGTTCTCAATCTTGTCTAAACCATTATAGTTTTTATTTAAAGTTCATTACATGGACTACCAGCAGTATATATTTTAGAGGGGGGACGCCTTGTTTGAACAATAAAATGCCCTTTACGGTTACTATAACTAGTACACGGATACCTAAATCAAAAAATTGTCTTGACAACCTCTTAAGGTTTTTAAAAAACCTATTTAATAATACCACACGATGGGGTTGACATGAAAAAAAAACAGCCCCACTTTACGTGTAGGGAGGGAAGGTACCCCAAAAAATATATTTTTCGTAATTTTAATGTAGTGCTTTGTCGAATTTCATCTTTGGACTGGATTCGTTTGGACGGTAAGTCGAGGACGGACGGACGTATATGACAATGTAGAAGGGTTCCGAGTCATGAACTACGGAACCCTAAAAAGAGTTATTACTTTTGTGAATATTGAAAGACAAAAGAGTAAAAGTAACACATAACAGTTCTGCTACCTTCTTTCGCAATCTTTTGATACCAATATACCAGCCCCTCTAGCCATATTGAAAACGTTTTTCGTTTCCTATTCTATTCTCATTGGCTAATATTTTGTTTTGATCACGTGACTGAGTGTCATTTACCGACTGGTTTTTAAAAGATGGTAAAATAATGTGAACTGTTTTTGTAGGCCTCCTTATTCCTAGCTATTTTATCGCACTTTTTCTACTTATTATTCTCATGAATATACGACGTCATTTTTACACGCTTTATATTAGCTTCACCTGTACGTTTGTAACCGACTCCTTTGGGTGCGATTTTGACCCACTTTAAACGGCCAGGTTTCGTTCAAACTTTGTAGATTTATCGAGGACAGATGACAATACACTAATTTGTAAAAAAAACTAAACAAAATATTTAAACAAATTAGTCTTTTTTTAGTCTAGAAAAAAATAATAGTTTTAAAAAACTAAACAAACACGCTTTTAAACTAAAAAGTAGAAAATGATTTTAATATAAGAAAGCGTGGGGTTTTGTTACGCTTTGTTATATTAAAATTATTTTCTACTTTTAGTTTAAAAGCGTGTTTGTTTAGATTTTTAAAACTATTATTTTTTTAGTTTCATAAGCTTGCTGTTTTATCATCACAAGGATGCATGTATATACTAACTAAAATTAATATGAAGACACTGGGCTTGCGTAAAACATACTCATATAACATATTATAACCATATTATGTATTTCGTAAAAGAAAATTTTCAATTCACGATTTAACTTTTTTGTCTGTAGGTGCAGCAAATTCAAAACGGCTAAGGCAGATCAGTCGTCGTAAAAGGACTATATCGCATAATAATGTGACTCAGTATGTATAAACATATATAAATATATTTAATAGTAATAACTATGTGCCTTATCACTAGCATACAGAGAACACATGTGATATTTAAGAAAAATTCCATACTACAAAATTCGAGAGAACTTTGTTGTGGTTTAAATGGTAGCCACGTCGATTTCTACTGCGCCAAATGTCGTGGGTTCAAATCCCACGGGGAACAACACTTTGTGTGACCCACAAATTGTTGTTCTGAGTCTGGATGTTGTTTGTGTCCGTTTCATATATGTTTGTAAAGTCCCCCGCGATGCAGGATGTATAATGCGAGAGTTGTCTTTAAAAAAATACATGCCATAAACTGTTTTTAACGCTAGGCAAGTAGGATTTTACTAACAGCATACATTGTTTTACCGGGTAGCTCACTACCGGTTGTTGTGGGGAGCCTTTGGAGAGGCCTATGTCCAGCAGCAGATGTCTTTCGGCTGAGATGATGATGATCATGATATATTTGAGAATTGATACTCATAACAGGAAACACGGGAATTTAAAAGAACGAGTAACGAATTTGAAAGATATAAACTTATTGCATTATATTGTACTTGTTTTAAATGTTAAATAAACATTGCCTAGTTATTTAATTTGTTATTTGTTCAAATAGTAACAATGGTGGCTCTGATTCAAGCGAGTGGACGTCTGAAAAGAGCGACGCTTATGTATCGCCTCCGCGCAGCAGGAAGAGCAGACAAACAAAAAAATATTTGTAAGTTATGTTTTTAACTAGCGTTACCCGCGGTTATTGTTGTAAATTCAGCCAGCTGTTACAGTATCTGGAACAAACAAACAGACAGACAGACAACATTTTAAGAATTGATTTATTTATTATATACTAGTTGACCCAGCGAACTTCGTACCGCCCAACTTTAAAATTCCAGAACTTGATCGCAGCGCCACCTACCGGGTCCAATTGCGATTCCCAGATCCCCTTGAACACACACAAAAAAATTCATCAAAATCGGTCCAGTCGTTTGAGAGAAGTTCAGTGACATACACACTCACAGAAGAATTATATATATAAAGAGATATGCGTTTAGTAAAAAAACTGGTTCATTTAAATTATAATATACATACAGATATTACAGACACTCCAATGTTATTTATTTGTAAAGATTTTTAAGTTTTTGTTTTTCATACAAGTAGATGCTAAACCAATTATGTCTAATGTCAAATAATCTAACCATGTCCAAAAATAATCAAAGATGTTATGTCTAATGTCAAATAATCTAACCATGTCCAAAAATAATCAAAGATGTTATGTCTAATGTCAAATAATCTAACCATGTCCAAAAATAATCAAAGATGTTATGTCTAATGTCAAATAATCTAACCATGTCCAAAAATAATCAAAGATGTTATGTCTAATGTCAAATAATCTAACCATGTCCAAAAATAATCAAAGATGTTAATTTAAAAAAAATCTTATCAGAAATTTAAAGTAGTTAAAGATGACTAAATTTTATATTATGTATTTTGAAAAAGATATGAGTTTTGAGAGCATTAAACGACAAGATCTCTATTCCGTTTGAACGAAAATTGAATTCATCTTTTTGAGCAATTCAGTCCATTGTTTGATACCATAGACTACCTCGATAGCCTAGTGGTAACGTGCAATATGCGAATATTGTCTCCTGCCTTAGGTCACGTGTTCGACTCCCGGACCACGTATATGATCTGCAAATTTTGGTTTCGGAGTTTGTACTTTGAAAGCTAGATAGACTAATATAATACTGTAGATACGAGTACATACATATTGTACATAGAAAACACCCCAACTCCGAAACAAATATTTACCTAACATAAAAACGATTAAATTTGAATCGGGATTCAAACGGACTTCAAGGCACTGGTCGCATACACTGCCACTGCTCCACCGAGGTAGTCGATTGATAAGTTAACGCCATTTAATTTAAAACCTTTATTTAGGAAACCACAATCGGGCAGAATTCTTTCATTGGAAGAGGAAGGAGGCCTGTTTGTTATGTACGGCAAGAAAATCTACCCTCTGGTCAAAGACGGCAAGTTGGTAAAGAATTATCTCACGTATTTACCCGAATGTAAGTATTTTTTTCTGTTTTACTATAGTAAGGAAGAAAAAGTCAGAATTACAATTTAAGCATATATTAGAATTAAAAGACCAAAAGACTACAGCTCGAGATTGTTTATTCTTGGTACCCGGTAAGTTATTAATAAATAAAACTGGAGTGGGTGTTTGTAATATCAAATGAACAACTTTTTAATAAATTCGTATGAATATATATAAAAAAAAAGTAATCGGATGTTTTTTAGGGTTCCGAAGTTCATAACTCGTAACCCTTATAGATTCGTCATGTCCGTCCGTCCGTCCTCGACTTACCGTCCAAACGTTAAGTGCTAGAAAAATGAAACTTTGCATGAATACGTGTTGTAATTACGTCGACAAAGTGCTACAATAGAGTTATGAAAAATAATTTTATTTGGGGTACCTCCCCTACTCGTAAAGTGGGGATGATTTTTTTTTTCTCGCGGCTACTCCATTGTAGATAGGTCTTTTAAAAACAGTAAAGGGTTTCTAAGACGATTTAATGATTTAGGTATCCGCTTGCGAGATATTTCACTTTAAAGGGCACTTTTTTGTAAAAACAGGGCGTCCCCCACCTCTAAAAGCTAAACGGCTGGCTCAAAAAATCTGAAAAAATTCGTGATGGTGGTCCATCTAATGAACTTTGAAGGAAAACTATAATGGATTAGATGACTTTCTTAGTACAGGAGTTATAGAGGCTTAACTGGTACAATGCGCTCACTTGGAAAACGTCATACAAAATTAATGTATTGATACGCAAACATAACAATTATCCATTGGATACGATTTTAAATCCACGTATCATTATGGGTGACTCAGGAACCCTTTCCTGTGTGTGGCCTGACACGCACTTGATCGTTTTTTTTATTATATAGCGTTTGTGTTCATACATTTCGTACATTCGTTCTGAAATCAGCGTATCCCTTTTACCTTTAAAAATGTCTAAACATCAGCTATCAAAACATAGTTTTTTTTAATTTTTATTTTATTGTTGTAATGGAATTGGGGCATTGTCTTCCATCTCATCTGATGGAAAGTGCTGATGAAAACAAAGATGGTACACGCCCATTCAAAAGAAACCTGTTCACTCTACTCTTAAAGGCATCAGAGTTTAACTTATCAGAAGAAATAGTTCTCCTAACGATTAAACTACTATTACATCAATGTACACAAAATAACTCGTTATTTATTAAATTGTGGTTTATACGAGTCTATAGAAAAAGGTTTTCATACGATTTGTATCTCGAAATAATAAAAATTGTAACGAACTTTCTACTTGATTTTTAGCTGACTCAGAAGATGAACGGAGCTATTGGAAATCGAAATACGAGGTAGAAAAGAAAAAAGCTGAGGATTTAAAAAAGTAAGTTCTATTTAAGTTGTGATACCTATTAGGGTATTATCATTATTATCTTATTAATTCTTTATATAAAAACTGGCCGATGCCCGCGGTTCCGGTTTTTGGAGTTTGCGTTGTATTCTCTACTGAATCAAATGTATGTTAATTAATTCAACAGGTTGCTGCACAAAGCAAACGAACCAAAATCAAGAAGGTCATTCTCTCCAGCTGCACAGCCTAGCGCATCGAGGTTTGTTTTTATATACTAACTGATCGCAATTCTGTGTTGTAATGTAATGTTATACCGCGGAAACAAATTTGTTTCCTATAAAAAGGTTATAGTGAGCTAACCTTAAAAGAGCTCTACCGGCTCTCTATACTCACCGGGCATGGCTGCTTCGGTGAGTGTGTGAATCGAATAGGACGGAAGGCCACGGTCTCCTTCTGTGAGGGCGTTATGCTTCAGAAGGAGTCCGCAGAGCGGAATCGGTTGCTAGCTCTAAAATCGCCGCCTTAAGGTCGCTGCGGTCACATAATGAGGCATTGTGAACGCTGCAAAAGACCAGAGGCAGATGACACACCGGTGTAATCAGAGGTCGTCTAAGACGTCTCCTTGTTTTGTCTTTGACTGTGCAGAACGGTAACAGACATGACATCGTCACAGGGTGATGTCCCCGCTCTCAAATAAGTCTACCTACCCTAAAGCTGAAAAAACATTGCGTTTGGAGAAAAAGAGATAGTTTGACAAATAAATTCAATTAGAGTGAAAATGAAATATTGTCCTTACATTTCGCGATTATTTAGTAGGCAAATAGTTGTCAAAAATTTACTCGCTCATCAAAACTGTCCATGCCATAAGTAGTTTCAACGCACGTTAAGTAGTGATAACGATTCACAAAGAGCTTCTCTTTTAGTGAAAATAGTTTCACCGCTATTGGTTGTCAAGTTCAAAGGTCTACCAATATATCTTTGGCTCTTTGAAATATGTGCAATCATGATGACTTAAAAATCGACATTCTGCCACGGAACAAATCACTAAAGATTTTACATTTATCAAGATCTAAAATCCGTATCATGATTGTCTGGGAGAAATCGCCGCGAGCGATGAGACCGCCGACTGTTACATTTACATATCTTTTTGTACCTCATCTTTTGTTTCCTCTTTGTTATTTTTTTTTTTTTGTGTGATTGTAAAAGATTTGTTTTTAAACAATTTTTTAGTAAATCATAAAATTATCAAGCATGTGAGGGGGTACAAAAAACTTGAACTTACATATTTCGAGATTTATTATGCCCCCAAATAAGAAATGACAAAAAAGGCCCGCTTCATCATCATCATCATCATCAGCCTATCGCAGTCCACTGCTGGACATAGGCCTCTCCCATTGCACACCACTCTGATCGATTTTGGGCTTCTCGCATCCAGCTCCTGCCAGCCATCTTACGCAGGTCGTCACTCCACCTCGCCTGTGGGCGTCCTACACTACGTTTACCGAGACGCGGTCTCCACTCAAGAACTCTTCTGCCCCAACGGCCATCAGTTCTGCGGCTAATATGGCCAGCCCACTGCCATTTCAGCTTGCTAATCCGGTGGGCTATGTCGATGACCTTAGTTCTCTGACGGATCACCTCATTTCTGATACGATCTCTCAGAGAAACGCCGAGCATAGCCCTTTCCATAGCACGCTGAGCAACTTTAAGCTTATGGACCAACCGTACCGTAAGTGTCCAGGTCTCGGCTCCGTATGTCATGACAGGTAGGACGCACTGATTGAAAACTTTCGTTTTTAGGCATTGTGGGATCGACAAGACAAAGGCCCGCTTAAATAGTAAAAATAACGCACACGTAAATAAGTAAACAGATACGACAACGACGAAGTCAAAAAGGACGGGTAAAAGTTGTGGCAGTCTGTGTACGTTTCTATGTTTTAACTTCCACTATAGCTAAAGTACTGAAATTTTGGCTTAGGTGACATGGCTATATTTAAATTTTACCAAAAATGTTACATGTCAGGTTATATTTTTATTACCTTTCTTTATGTAGGAACTAAGTAATGCGATTGTTTCTTAGTAAGTAATATCGAATGATTTTTATTTTAGAAATTCGACATGCAGTCATAATCATCCACCAGAAAAATCCAGTGAAACTGGTAAGTGTTTAAAACTAACGTAAATATATATATATATATATATATAATAAAAAGTATATAATAAATATATATAATAAAAATAGAATAAAGCTAACATATTTTTATAATATGTTGTAGGTAAAGAAGTATGTATACCAACGAATAATGAAAAGAAGCCTGAACCAGCACCAGCCTCTTCAGAGAACATTAAAATTAAATTTACAACCAAAAATGATGAGGTATTTAATTAAACTTCTTTTCTATTGAAATCTGACATTCTTTAGTCTATTGCCACTGCTTGACATAGGCTTCTACATAAACGGAAGTTTTGGCCATATTTATTATAAATATTTAAGCCTACCAAAGAGACTGCCTGATGGAAAGCATCCAAGTAGAATCCAAGAGTAGGGGTCACCATCCTCATTTTGAGGGTTGGCAATGCAGAATGACACCATGGCGGCTTAGTCAGTAGTTTATCCGGAGGCCGGGAGAATGGTGCATAATGATTGGGCCTCCGGTCTCACACTTACAAACGAAATACGACAGCAAGAATTCTGTCATTATTAGGATGATCTTCTGTGTGAGGGTAGTATTGGCCCGGTCGAGCCGGTATATTCGTGCTGATGGCTCTACTACCTACCTACCTATAGGGTTTGTGTCAAGTTTTCTTTCATTTTGCAGTGGTGTTATACTCCGTAGCTTGTTCCCTTAGTTGGCTCTTACGACACCATTAGAATGAATAGAAGAGGTGATTCCATATTTTTATTAATCATTGATGCAACAAAAGCAGCTAACATCACTGCCAAGAGAAGGAAAACTTGAAACAAACCCTTTACCAACCCGTCTGGCCAGCGTGGTATAGTAGGCCTAAACCTCCTTTCAAAGGAGAGGCCTATGTCCAGCAGTGGATTGTTAAAGGCTGTTGATGATTGATGATTGATGCAACCATATGGAAAACTTTTATCGATAGCCGTTTTATCTTCCTTCCGATACCATAATAAACCTCTTTCATGTATTTTTACTTTCTCCAGAGTTAACGTTTTTTTATTTTCATTACAGGAAATACATTTAGAAGGTAACTGGCCCCAAATCCATAATGTCTTAGAACATGTGGTGAATATATTTCATAAGGAACCGCAACCTATCAGTTCGGGCCGGTGTAAGGGCGTTGTAGAACCTCCAAGCTCAGTGCCAAGTGGACTCTCAACACCAGTGATCATAACGGCAGTTCAAGAGCCAGCTGTTGTGGATTTAGGTAAGCAGCTGTTATAGATAATATTAATTTATGATGACATATTCTTCTAGCCTAAATTTTTATTGTGTAATAAATCACAATAATTCAGGTCCTTTTATGTATACAATCATCCTCCTAGCCATTATTCCCAAGTTTATTTGGGGTCGGCTAGTAGTTCAACCGGTTTTACCTGAATTTCAGTTTTTCTACGGAGCGACTGGCATCGGACCTCCACAACCCTAAGGGAGAAATTCGAAGATTGAACTAGTTGTCGGTATATTTGAGGGCATTGACTTCCCAATAACGATTGCCATAGATGTTCATGACAACCGGGACCGACGGGTCTACGTGCTCTCCGAGGCACGGGCGTGAATCACCGCCAAACTTCCAAACTCCGGGCAGCTATTAGGAATTTCCTAAGAAAATCCCAAAAACACTTTTTGGCCCGACCCGGGATTTGAACCCGAGACCTCTTGATTAGCAGTCGCATACGCTAACCACTACACCAACGAGGCAGTGCAATACAATACAATTTAATATATATAATATTATAATAATAAAATTGGAGTGTCGGTTTTTTACTAAATGTACATCAAAGTATATACGGTATTATTATCAAAGAAGCAATTTAAAAAAAGAACTGCCTGTCTGTCTTTCGCTTGTTATTTGAGAGTAAGCATTGCCAAATTATTGCCTATTCTAACTTGACTATGTTAATTTTACAGAAGTTCATGAAACAATAAATAAAATAGAAAGTGAAATTTTCAAAGAAATTGAAGAGAGGGATAAGGAAGAGAAAATTGAACCTATCGTCCAAGAAAACAATGTTACTAAAAGGTATACCTATTAATTATTAAGCTATTGTATAGCTTTTATCTCCTGCTTTGAGCGCGGCGACCGAATCGAGAAATTTCGTAACGAAAAAACCTAACACCCTGAAAAAGGATAGAGAATATGATTGTAACTGCAGTGCGACAAGGATGTTGCGGCTCCGTGCTCTATAGGCAGATTTGCGCATGCGTGCTGCCGCTACCGGCCGTTATCCGTTGCCTTGACAACACAGTCATTCTAGATTTTTCTTCTAGTTGACAAAAAATGCTATGCAATAGCTTTACCGCGGCAATTCCCGAGTGCCACACGACTTTTTATTTATTTATTTATTTATAGCCTTGTTCCTATACATATGATAGATATAAACTTATAAAAAGATATTTGTTAGTTTTATTAGTAATAAAATTATGCTTAAAAAATATGTTAGTTATGTTAGTTTCTTTCTATTTTGTATAGTCCCTTTTCGGGCATAGGCCTCCTCCAAATCTTTCCACTTATTCCTTATCTTTGCAGTTTGAAGCCACTTTTTTCCGGGTATTTCTATGATATTATCTTCCCATCTCATTTTAGGCCGACCCACTTTTCGCTTTCCTTTGGGGACTTTCCATAACGTAGTTCCTATTGTCCATGTATCTTGCCAAATGTCCTGCCCATCTCCATTTTAGGATTAGTGCATGTTCTAGTGCGTCAATTAATTTTGTTTGCTTTCTTATATCTATGTTTCTAATTTTTTGACTTTTTCGCAATTTTAATATACTCCTTTCCATTGCATGTTGACATGAGTTTATTTTATTTGTTATATTCTTAGTGAATGTCCAGGTCTGGCAACCGTATGTAAGACTTGGTAGAATGCAGGTGTCTAGTACTGTTTTTTTTAGTTTCAGGCTATAGTTACCTTTGACAATTTATTTTTGTGACCAGTATTTTTTCCATGCTAAATTGATTCTTCTTTCTACTTCTTGTTCATGGCTTTTTTTATTGAACGATATTTGTTTGCCCACTTTGATTGGTGTTATGTTGCTATTGGTCATGATTTTCGTCTTTGAAGCATTTATCTGAAGCCCCACCTGTTCACTTTCTTCATTCAGCGATTGTAACATTAGTTCAATTTCTGCAGCTGTTTCGGCAAATAAAGCAATATCATCCGCAAATCTCAAGTAGCTGAGGCGAGTGTCGTTTATTTTTATTCCAGTCTTTGACCCATTGATTTTTTGGAATAAATCCTCTAATACTGCAATAAACAGTTTTGGTGACAATGGGTCGCCCTGCCTGACTCCTCTTTTTATTACTATAATTACTTTATACCTACTTTATAAGTACTTTAATATGGTGTCCAAGCAGTTTGGTAAAATTTCCGCTGCCACTTCATAGCCGATTTTCACCTACAATGACAGTAATGATAATGTATAAGTAATCGGTTGCTAGTTGTTTCTCTTGAACGGTGGATGTGGCTAAATTAATCATTTTTAAAACTTAAGGTCACTTATGGAAAATCACCGAAAACTATTATATTGACTTCCACATTTTAGAATTTATTTCTCATACATAGAATTATAAAAACAATGGTTAAATCAAATTACTAAGACATGTTTATCATTCTCGAACAATCTACGGAATATTTTTTATAACATAATTTTAATCCAAAACAAAACTTTTTTTTATATTAGAAATGGAATAGGCGTTTGTCCTCCATCTCACACGTACACGCCCATCGAAAAGAAACCTGTTCACTCTACTCAAAGGCTCCGGAGTTTAACCTATCAGAAAAAATGACCCAGGCCGGTCGTCCCAAATTTTGGCGACTCTCACCAAAAACGAGCTATAAAACCAAATTTCTTTTAAAAAGCAATCGAAAATTTCTTCATAAATCAAACTGACCGGTCACACATAAAAAGAGGTTGCATATCTGAGATTACTGTTCAACAGTTTCAGTGTTTCTAAATTTATATTTTACAATTTTAATTAGTTGTCCACTTAGATCCTGGACCCAGCCCAGGGGGGGTCATGACCCATGTAAATAATAGCGTATGTCCTTTCTTAAGAATCAATAGGTGTATATGGTAAATTTCATCTAAATCTGTTCAGCGGTTTAGCCATGAAAGGTAACAGACAGACATAGACAGTTATAAGACGAAAATAACCGATATAACACATTGATCTTTTTATTACAGAAAATTGGGCAGACCGAGGAAATCGTCTCAAAGCCCTGCAAAAAGAATTAAAACATCTGACGTATCGGAGACGACGAAACCTGAAAATATTGAAATCAATGCCACGAATGACAAGCTAGCAGAAGAATCTGTAAAAGTTGCCACCAATGACAAGTTAGCAGAAGAATCTGTAAAAGTTGCCACCAATGACAAGTTAGCAGAAGAATCTGTAAAAGTTGCCACCAGTGACTCTATACCAAAGAAACAGCTTCGAACGAGGCGGAAAACTTTGAATGGTAAATTAGTTATTCTATGACTTGTTTTTTTTTGTATGGAGGCAGGCAATTGATCACCTCGTTTGCCATGTTCCAGTGCCCATGAATATTTATTTATTTACAACTTCATGCACTTTTGTACATCGGCAGACTTAATGCTCTAGGCATTCTCTACCAGCCAACCTTTGGGGGAGTAGAGATATAGTATGGTAGGTGCATCGAGATTAGAGTTGTCCAGAGCAATTGATGTAAAACTAAAACTAAGGTGATATAGCATAAATACATATATAGAATAGATACATACAAAAATAAATACATACACACATATACATACATAGATACATACACACATCATGCATTGTAGATAATGACTTTAAGGAGGCATATTATTAATTAATTGAGTGACTGCCATCTCAAAGAGATAATCATGCACATTATTTTTAAACATGTGTCTATTAGTGGACATCCTGATTTCAAGTAGGAGGGCATTCCAGATGAAGATATGTGTAACTCAAAAGACATGTGCGTTGTAACCTTACTTTCACACAAACTTAGCAGTGCACTAGAAATATTATCATCCAAGAGTAGGGGTCACCATCCTCATTGGGCTGTCATTTTAGATTGGTCGTCTGTGAAAGGGTAGTACCGCCCTAATCAGGCCGGCCCATCCATGCTGAAATCAGTGTGTAATGTGCGTCATGGCAGAAATGGAAGAAACTATGTGTGCCTTATTGATATTTTCGCTGTCACCAACCTTTAGGGGACATTTAAGTGCTTAGATTTCTCTTAAAATACAAGTTAGGGGCTCTTAGTGAGGTGATTGTTTTAGTGTGAGTTAATGATATTCCCAGAAATATTAAAATTAAATTAATTTTTCCCCCTTCAAATTAAGTTTACAATTAAAAAGTTTCAATAATTTGTTAATTTTTCCTGAAGTTTTGATCATTGACTTCCCTTAACACGTCACTTCCCTTCACGCAAATATAGGGTTTCCAACATTTCTTAGGCGAAAAGTAGGATTTTTAAAAATATGCTGTAAAATATATAGAACACTTCTAAAATATATAGTAATTTATGGTAAAATAAAGTAACAAGTCAGAGACGTATTTGTTACTTATTTATTTTTATAAAAACTATATTTTAGGCAATTCTTGCATTTTTTAACATAGGTTTATCTAAAGGAGCCACAGACAAAGGATTAATCTTTCGGAGTTGGAATTCGGATACACGCCTCAAATAAAAAGGGTGGTCAAAGGCGTAGATTTTCGTGAAAATATAGTATTTTTGCGTACTCTATATTTTTTTAACAGTATATAGTACGCAGACCCGAAATATAGTACAATACTATTTATATAGTACGGTGGGAAACCCTACCCAAATCTACTGTTATTATCATAACTTCATATGATGTAAATTTTTTGAACTTAGAAATTTCCATAAATAACCAATGTATATTATTTCTAACAGAATCTCTGAACAATGACACGAAACCAGTTCAGACTAGACGCTCCAAGCTCAACACAAGTACAAACAACGAGGCGAAGGACGATGAAGAAGTCCGATATAAGTTCCCGCCAAAAATCACGAGACAGTCTGCAAAATCTTCAACCACAGACAAAAACGCGAAAGATAAATCACATAAAAGGTAGTATGGTTGTTTATAAAATAGGAAGAATAAATGTCTAGGGTTTTAACTTGATTAATCTCAAAATTGGGTTATTCATAGGCTAGTTTGATGTCAGCATAGTATATTTGAAATATTTCTATACATATTTTATTTTTACATCATATACTCTACCAATACAAACTTAATTCTTATTTCAATGTATTTAACTAGGTATATTTGTTTTTCTGTAAAGTCAAAATTTTATTTGTCTTGTCTTATATAGATTCATTTTTATCAAGAGTCAATTATTTACTTTTTTTTTAACATACTTAGTCGAACTAAAATTATTTATAAGACTACGATATCCTTCTCGACGTTTCTAATGGTTTATACCGCTTGTGGTCGTAAACTCAATGGTAACCTTTAAATAATTTTACCACACCCTCTTTACAACAAAAAAATCTTCTAAAATTTAGCTTAAGTGACTTAAATTCTTGTCGATCGAGAAATAAATGTAAAAATAAGTATTTATGACTATTTAGGTGATATACCGTGAAATCATAATATTAGTAATCTTGCATGTACAATAGATCATAGAGTATCACTATAATTTTGGACAATATAGAAATAATGTTTTAAAAGTACAATTTATGTACTCAATGTTAGTTTTAAGAAACCATGCTCAAATGCAGCAAAAATAAAATGCCACGTTTTCATTCGGTTAAGAATGAGTGATTAGAAGCATAGAGAAACAAATTATGTGAATGACAAAATATATGTATTTTAGAATTATGCGTAACTATGATAAAAAAATAATGACATAAGGTACGCCAAGAACCGACATTTTAGTTAAATTTACAAGACTTGAAAACGTGATTCCTAGTTTTTAGTTTTGAATTTGTTTATTTACATACGGTCTTTGTATTGTATATGTGTGAAATGGAATAATATTGTACCTAAATATCAGGAGCAGTAGTTAAAAAGCCAATTTATCAGTTTTTTTTTAATATAAAAATGAATTGTGTAAAATGGGAGCAGGTGAATATTTGAACAATAAAACTTTGAATTGAAATTTGTGTATTATTTATTCTTTCGATTTATCTATAATGAGTGAATTTTATTACTTTTATATTTGGTTGCGTTCCAGTACTCTAATTTTAAGCAACTTGATAAAGTATTTTCATTTAGTTTAAAAAATATATTATTTTAAAAAAAATATTGTTTCGGTGAGTGGTTTCTAAATATATTGTGTGTTGTGTGAACCTGCTTCCATTAAATTGCATGTTACATTATCTGGTTATTTGAAAATTGAAGTTGCTCTTTAGCTTCTGCTACACCGCTTTCTTTTTGTTTTGATGATGCACTGTTATTTTTATTTGCGCTATAATTGTGGCATGTCTAACATCATTTATCACTTCTCTTTCTAACAGTATGGTTAACACCACGAAGAGGTTCTCTTCGCCTGAAACTGTTTGTTCGAATTCCCTGGAGAGTACTCAAGGCTACCAGGATAGCGACCCTAGTCCTTTTAAGGTGGAATTTAGAAAAAAGAAGAAAATGATAAATGCTTCTGAAATGAAATATAAAACAATAAGTCATTTGCGTCGCAGTAATAGAAAGAAATCGCATCCGCATTCATATTACGGTGGAGATGAGTCCTATAACTCATCTCTTGGAAAAATAGGCGATCATGACAATTCTACCCTTAATTCAAATATCTACAAATCTGAATCTTATCAGCTGTTGATGCCTGGAGCTAAAAAATCTTTCAGACAATTAGATTCTATTAATGAAACAAGTCCTATGATAACTGAAGTACAATTTCTTGAGAATTTAGATTCGACCATAAAAAATAAAGAATTCTCTGTTGAAAGCAGTGTAGTTGAGCAGAATCCTCGTCGGGTCGACAGCGAATTCGGTAGTTCTAGCAATATATCTTTGCCATTGTCTCCTGAACTATCTATTGTTGAAAGCTTTTCTGTTTCAAAAGATGTTGTTAAAGCTATGGAAATTGGGCCTACTATTAATGAAATTCAATGTAATGAAACACTAACTGTACCCACAGCTTGCAACCAATATTTAATGTCGGATATTGATGTATCCACCCCTTTGATGGAACAGGAATGTAACTTTGAAAGCTTCAATGTAGAACTTGACAATAATATAAATAAACCAAACAATGTGGTGACAGAATCATTACTAAGCAAAATAGGTACGATTAACATCACCGATCAGTCCAATGTCACAGACAACCTAGATGTGAAACTGAGAGATCTACTTCTCGAAAGTGCTAAAAAAATTGATAAAGCTAATGAGATGGATGTTGATGAGACTAATGTAGTGGTTCAAAATAAAACAAGAAATAAAAAAAGGTGTTCCACTCCTCGTAAACGGAAAGATTCGACCAAGTCTAAGAAAGTTCCTAAAGTACAAACTCTTGTAGAAGAGACACATACTGAATATTTTGGTAAAGGCGGTAGGCAGTCTTGTCCGCCTATAATTGAAACCATAATGCCGGAGGAGCAGGAAGAAATTGATAGAGCTCGACTGAGCATTGGTGAAAATACCAAATTAAGAAACGGAAAGAAAAAAGATATTATTAAGGTAAAAATACTTAAACCTAAAAGAAAGAAATCTCAAAATGGGCCTATAAAATCTGTACAAGATAGTAGACAATCTATATTAACTGATAGTGGCATAAACGATACAGAATCTGGAGTGTTTCTTCGTGGAGATGAGAGTGTGGACCTCATACATAACCATTCAGAAACCTGCCTACAAGCTAATGATTGTGTAGATAGCCTCGAATTTGTGGAGAACTCTGTCAAATCTATACTTACTTTAGAAGATTCTATTGACTCAGTAGATGACATTATATGGCAAAATCGAAGCGAGTTTTTTGACGAGCATAACATTGTTCCAGACTTATTCTGTAATGATGCTCAAGACGTCAATAGCTTTTATAGTAAGTGCAATCTACTAAATTATTTTTTTTTATTAGAGTAGGTAGTATTAATATAATATTTAGGTAAACCTAACAAAAGATCAAAGGTTTTGCATATTTCAAAAGTTGTGAGAAATTATGAGATTTTGTTGAATTGTAGTCTGCTATGATAATAGACTACCTTCTATTAAAGCTTGATGTCAATCATCAGTTCCTTCATTTTTATATAATTCTCTTACAGATGTAAATCAGCCATTATTAGAACTTCTAATAACTTATTTTCAGATTCCAACCCACATGACATCGACACTAGCGAAACGGTGTACCATAGTCCCTTAGGCACAGAATCTAGTCTCATAACTGAAGATCTTTCTGATGATTTACGTCAGCAATCAGAGAAGAATGACAAATGGTATCTGCTTAGTGAAGATGAAACCGTACACACAAACATTAATACCACAAATGTACCTGATAATCCAAGCAATATTACTAGTTTTGGTGCCAATCTTAAACAAATATTCCCTATTACTTGTGCCGTGCCAGATTTATCTACTATCACAGAAATATCCAGAGAAAGTAGTAATAGTCGAAGACCTGTAAACGAGATAACTAGCGGTGAAGGTTTCGATTCCCAAAGTATTTCGGATTAAAATTTTTAATATGTATGTAATTTTTATGAGCCTGGAGCTTAGTAAAAAATGTTTGAAATTCTTGATTTTTGTATTTGTTATATTAATGAATTAGTATTTGAATAATAAACATAATAATACTTTAATGAATGTTAATTTCAATCTCTTTTTTATTTCGTGAAGGAAAATGTGAGTGATTGAGACTAGAGTTTTATCATAACAATAGGTCGATTATAGATTGTTATTCATTTATTTTGATTAAACTAGGATAAAATTAGTAAAGTCCATTTTTAGGGTTCCGTAGCCAAATGGCAAAAAACGGAACCCTCATAGATTCGTCATGTCTGTCTGTCTGTCCATCCGTATGTCACAGCCACTTTTTTCCGAAACTATAAGAACTACTTTTAAAACTTGGTAAGTACATGTAATCTGTGAACCGCATTAAGATAAACATTACCATGCAAAACTACCAACGATAACTGGTTTAAACGAGATCTAGTAAGTAGTTTTTTTGTAATCCTTACTAATATTATAAATGCGAAAGTAACTCTGTCTGTCTGTTACGCTTTCACGCCTGAACCACTGAACCGATTTTGATGAAATTTGGTACGAAGATAGAACTGAACTTGGGAAAGGACATAGGCTACTTTTTAACGCGATAGCCGACATAAACGCGGGCGAAAGCAAGTACGTCATAAATCGTAAACCGCAATTTACCTTTCATTCAATTAATACCTACACTATTATAAAAACATCGATCAAAGTTACAACGAACTACAAGAACTTTTATATGATGTTACTTGCTGATACGGAACCCTTCATAGGCGAGTCCGACTCGTTTTCACGTTGTTCACGAAGTACATTCGGTGTCGATTATATTTACAGAATTTTAGTGCGATAGCGCTAAGTTAAAAAACGACGAAACGAGAAAAGTGTCGATACTTTATGGTACCGAATACTTTCCCTGTCGATACCGACTTTTCGATACTTTTACGGAGTCCGCTACGCGCCGCTGAGAAGGACGCACGTCTCGTCGATTTCTCACCGTTCGTGTTCGTGACGTCACTTCGTCCGGTACAGGCGTTGCTCGCCTCGTGCTCCGAGCGAAGTGACAACAACAGCCCTGCGTATTGAACGCTAAACAACGCGGTTGGCGCGCTAAGCTAATTGTTTACACCGCGCACTCATCGGCCCCTTTGGACAACGCAGGGTACACCGCCGTGCTCGGCCCCCGGTCTGCCACCAGCGGCAAGCCCCGGTGGGCCGGTTAAGTGGGTACCTTGTGCCGAAGGTTGCTGGTTGTGCAGCGCACTGTTAAGCCGCCACATTATACATGCCACCCAAATAGTGCAAATTATTTACCATGCCACCTCCATCCGCACGTCGCGCAACTCGCCCGCCGCAACAGAATTCTGGAGTCGGGAAGCGAGTGTACGTCCGATCCCGCGGCGCAGCGCTGTCTGCGCTTAATCGTGTAGTGGCCGCGGACCAAGCCTCGCTAACACGCCGCTCCACGCAGCCAACACAGCCCCCGCAAATTGACGCAAGCGCTCCGAGTACGCCACCAAATGCTACTTTGACACCGAAACCGGGAGCGGGGGAGGAATTTTTCCCCCCCACAGACCCGCGACCAAGAACACCGATTTCAGCAGTCCCGTCGGCCGGTAACTCAACCGGGCCTGAACTGATTGCCGCGCCCGCAGCCACACCACCAGCATCTGCCCTTACAGAGGGGATGCGACTAATGCCTCAAAGACCGAAAAAGTCGTCAGCACCCCCGCCACGCTTCCCTGGTCAACAGACCACAGTCTCACCTGACCGCTTTCCATCCCCACAACAAATGGAGGATCGGAGGGCGCTTTTTAAGACGCCGCCCTTTGGCCTCACAGCGACAACAACAGGGTCACCAATGGAAGTCGTGGGACCTACATACGCTACTGTTGCTGGCGCATCCGTCACAGCAAGTGCCGCCAGTACATCTACCGCCCCGGCAACACTCCCCACTGCCCACGCTACTGCGCCTACTACTGCCTTTGGCACTATCTCCGCTAATGTGGCGGCCGTTGCCTCCGACCCCGTCAGTGGCAATAAAAAGCCATCCATCCGCTACCCGCCCTTAGTGGTCGAAGCACTCCCGGACTGGCCGACGCACTTCCGGGAGCTTAAGAAACAACTCGGGCACGTACCAAACGGACGCCCGTTCGGGAAAGGAGTGCGATTTATACCTAAATCGGACCAGGAGTATCGCACCATCCAGCGGTATCTCTACTCGTTGGAGACAAAGGAAAAGATCTCCTGGTTTTCATACTCTCTTCCCGCAGAACGCAGCCTCAAAGTGGCCATCCGTGGCCTTCCGGTGAATACCCCACCTCAGGAGATCGAGGCAGAGCTCACAGAACTTGGCTTCACACCTGAATTCGTACGTCCCATTCGTGCTCGACAGGGTCGTCCCGGATGCATTTACTTCGCGCAACTGGCGCGCACCTCAAATCTTACGCCGGGCATTTACGAAGTAACAGAACTTCTATGTATGCCCGGCGTACGCATAGAAGCATGGCGCGGTAAAAAGGGACCGGCGCAATGCCACAGGTGCCAGCAATTTCGGCACTCGTCCCACAATTGCCACAGGCCGATCTCTTGTGTGCGCTGCGGCGAAGCCCATACCGCCCGCGACTGCCCACGCCCTCTGGAAGAGCCGCCCACATGTGCGAACTGCGGAGGAGCGCACACCGCAAACAGTGCCGCCTGTTCCGTGTTCAAACAAGAACTCCGGAACCGGAAGGCTGGCACTATCGCACGAACATCAACAGCCACACCGCACACAAAGAAACCTAACATCGTCGAAGATGGTAACGCACCTGCATCACTGATGGCAGCAGCGAATCCATCACAGGAGGAACAGGGACGTCGCAAAGGGCGACGCAAGAGGAAGACTAAGACGCAGGTCGAAAAAGCAAATGCGCCTTGCAACAATGTCCAGGAGGATACCGTGGTCGCTGCCCTGCAAGAGGGGACGAAGGCGAAGCGGGCTGACCAACCAAAGCCAGCTCCTAAGCTGGCCTCGGTAAACCTGGACCCCAGACTTACCAGCGTCATCAGTACCTTGCAGAAGGTACTGGCAGCGCTTTTGGAGAAGCGGGACCCCGTCCCACTGATCCTCGATTGCCTAGCAGAGATATGTAAGTCTGGATTTGCGTAGGCTGCGCATACTCTTTTGGAACGCCGACGGGATGTCAACGGAGAAGACCAGGCTATTGAAACTGCTGCTAGCAAAACAGCAAGTGGACATAGCCCTGCTTAGCGAAACTCACCTTAGACCAGTAGACACATTAAAAATGGGCGGATACTATGTCTACCGGGAGGATCAACGCTCGCCAAGAGGGATTGCTTACAGGGGTTTAGCAGTCCTGGTCAAGAGGAAAGTCGTTCACCAAGTGCTACCAGTACCGTCACTGCAGTCTGCGTACGCCCTGGGCGTAGAGGTCTGCATCGGAAGCCAGCCCACACGTGTGTTTGCGTTCTACAGGCCACCGGGGCAGCGCCTCGCAGTGTCTGATATCCACGTCCTACTGGACTCACCGCTGCCCACTATAATTGCCGGTGACTTCAATGCAAAACACACGGCGTGGAACTCCAACTTCACATGCCCGGAAGGCCGCCGCCTCCTAGATGATGCAGACCGAAACGTATACCAGGTGCTAGGACCAGAGGTTCCGACGCATTACCCATACTGTGCAGCTCACACACCAGACGTCATAGATCTGGCCATCACACGCGGCATTAACACGGCCGTATATCTTGACGTCCTGGACGACCACCTCATCTCAGACCACCAGCCGGTGTGTTTGACTCTGGATGACATCCCGCAAACGTTCCAGCTACCCCCTCGATCACGCCAAGACTGGCGGGTATTTGCCGATTATATGGCAGAGCACTCGCACTCCTTCCCAGTGGAGACACCCGATGACGTCGAGAAGCTTGCGACGAATCTCAATGCGACCCTACAGACCGCACTTCGAGAGTCGAAACTCGATGTCACCACCGTTAGGAAGCCTTTCCAGCTCCCCGCCCACATTCTGGCGATGATAGAGAGGAAGAGGAAACTGCGCCGACAGTGGCAACGCACCCGATGTCCAATCATGAAGTCCCAGCTCAATGCTCTGGCAGCGAAGATCTCTGTCGTGCTGGCAACAAATGCGACAGAGTCCTGGCAACGCACCATCGAGCGAGCTAGTGAAGATTGGTCGGGCATACACCGCCTGTGCCGCCAACTCTCCGGGAAACCAGCTCCGATTAGGCCCTTAATGGCCGATGACGGTACCCCACGTTACCGTGCCGAGGACCGAGCGGAGATGTTCGCCGACTTCCTGGAAGCGCAGTTTCAACCAAATCCTGCCTACAATGTGCAACACGCAGCAGAGGTCGAGAAGAAGCTCGAGTTATATTTCGAGCAGCCGATAGCTCCAACCGAGGATCCCATCATCTTCTCCCCTGGTCAAATCCAGCGGATGATTCGCCGGATGCCACTCCGTAAAGCGCCCGGTCCCGATCGGGTAACCAACGAAGCCTTGCGTCACCTACCTCCGCGATCAATCGCAACGCTGACGCGTCTCTTCAATGGTATCCTCTGCACCGGACACTTTCCCATCACATGGCGACTTGGCAGAGTCATCATGCTGCCCAAGCCGGGGAAGAACATCCTTTTGCCGGGAAGCTATCGTCCCATCACGCTTCTCTCGACGACGTCGAAGTTGTTCGAGAAGCTGCTGCTGCTGCACATGACGCCACACCTTCAGCCACGCGACGAACAGTTCGGATTTCGTACTGAACACTCCACGACACACCAACTGGCGAGGGTACTGCACGATATCACGGTTGCGCGCAACAAGCGTGAGCGGGTCGTCGCAGTCTTCCTCGATATGGAGAAAGCATTCGATCGCGTCTGGCACACCGGCCTGCTGTACAAGCTGTCCACATCTACTACTCCTCGTCGAGTAGTGAAGATTGTGGCCACCTTTCTGCAAGACAGACGCTTTCAAGTGGCGGTTGAAAGCGCCCTGTCCACAGAGCGGCCCATCTGTGCCGGTGTACCGCAGGGAAGTTGCCTGTCCCCTGTGTGCTACTCTTGGTACACGGACGACATCCCCGTAACTGACGGCGTGAAGCTTGCGCTGTATGCCGATGATGCGGCTTACATCACGACGTCGAAAAATGGTGCCCATGCTGTTACCAAGATGCAGCTTACACTGGACGCACTTCCCAATTGGCTGAAGGATTGGAGACTGACGGTCAACGTGGCGAAGACTCAGGCGATCTCCATAGGTAGCGTGACCCTACCGCAGTTGAAGCTCATGGGGCAGAACATCGAATGGTCCACGACTGTGAAATACCTCGGCGTGACCATCGACCGCACGCTCTCAATGAAGCCCCATGTTAACAACATCATTGGCCAGGTTCGTGCCGCGCGTTCCCTTCTGCGGCCCGTGCTATCGTCCCGACTGCCGCTCCGTGCAAAGCTCGGTGTGTACAAGACGTACATTCTCACACGTCTTACGTATGGTGCCCCGGCCTGGTTTGCACTTGTCTCTGAGACAAACCGCCGCCGTCTGCGTGCACAACAATCACTTGCACTGCGCACCATAGCCAACGCACCTCGCTTTGTGCGGAATAGGACGATCTCCAGGGACCTGCGCGTGGAGAGCCTGGACGACTTTGTGAGACGCCTGAGCTCCAACTTGTTCGTGCGTGCCGATGGCTCGCAAGCTCGTCATCTACGGGAGCTCGCGCCCTACCATCGGCGTCCACCAGACAGGCATGCCCTGCCACGAGACCTCGTCTCCGTGGCTATCCCTACAGGACCATACCGAACTCCTGACCTGTCGCTGGCTGACGGGCGCTCCTCAGGGTACCCACCCTCTGGAGCTCGACCTCGCTAAAGACAGGAGGTGACGCAAAATAAGACCCGGGCGTATCTAACATGTTGGTAGCCAAGCGGGATCTATCCGCAATGGCTTGACCTCGTTAGGAACGCCCCCACACCGGACTGACACTCCGAAAATACCAACAGGCCCAGACGGGCCAGACTCAGTGACCCACCTGTAGATGCAGGCGGCGCGGAAGATTACTTAGGCAGGCCGTAGACCTGGTAAAGTTACCCCGAGACCTCCAGCTGGGGTCTACGAGAAGAACCACGAGGATACTTTTACTCAAAGAGTAGTTTTCGAAAAGTATCGTGTCGAATATTTGTAATCACCCACTTAAAACCTTGTCTTATGGCTCATGGATATAGCAATGCTATTTAGTCGTGTTTAAACTTTTTAATATTGAGCTTTAGAGCAGGAAACGATACACAATTACGAAACTGACTTAAAGAAAATCGAAGTAGCAAAGCTCGGACGCTATGACTAACAATGAGATCGATTTCATAATGACGGATCGGAAGCACACAACTATTTGAAGATGACTCATTGATCATCATATTTAACACTGGTGGTAATCACCAACTTGTTCGAGATTCTTTGAATATTGACTTAAAGGCTTAACGGGTCCATTTGATGAAATTTAGGTGCTGACCAACGCTGCTCAGACCCATTATAAAATCTGAAAAGTTTCACTCGAATCTGGAAAACCGATTCACTGCAAGTGAAACCAGATATAACGTGGAATCTAAAAGTACTTACCACATATTATTTTCTGTTTCAATATTTGAGTCTTAAACGAAACGCCGCTTAGTAAGGCAGGAAATGTGTCCTACATGAAGAAATATTAAAAAGAAACACGATAAACCTAGTACATCAAGAAGTATATTTTTAAAGCCCTTAGAAAGGTACAAGATACTTCGAGGTATCGATACTTTTAAGAGTACGATACTTTCTGTTCGATATTGTGGCCCTATTTGCAGTGGACTGCTCTCCACACGATCTAATGATGAATGATGTAATGTACGGAGCGAACTTGGTGCCAGTGTTGCTGTGCAACAAAATTCCCTAATAAAAAAATCCCTAAAAGTCCCTAGATAATCTAAAAAAAACACCAGTTCTGTGTCTAAGTCTGATATAATTTATCATGACCAACTTGGGAAGCAGCTGTCTAATATAGCAATCTGTTTAATCCGGCATTCTATACAACATTATGCAATGTATAAAATATGAAGGAGGATATAAAATATGAGAAGAGAAGGAAGACTTGAAACAAACCCTTTACCAACCCGTCTGGCCAGCGTGGTATATAGTAGACCAAAACCTCCTTTCAAAGGAGAGGCCCATGTCCAGCAGTAGACTGTTAAAGGCTGTTGATGATGATGATGATGTATAAAATATATAAAACGTGTAGGGAATGTTTTAGTTATTGATTATTTTATACTTATTACTTAGGTATTCTACACAATGCCGAATGCACAGATAGTAATGTGGAAAGTATGGGGACAGTTCAAAAACAATCTACTTGTATTTTGATTAGGCATACATGTCAGAGTGGAAATAACTACAGAATGCTATAATTGAGTTACCTAGCACGGGTTTTAACAACAAATGTTTAAACTCTTCATAATTTTCCTATTCGTTTCTATAACTTCTTTTTTACCGAGATTTCCATGTTTAAAATAAAAATCAAGTCCAATTCACGTTTTCAAGTAAGTAATAAATAATCATTTCACTAATAATTAACTCGTTATGAAAAAAGTTCTAAAATTAAATTTCCTTAATTATTCACTAGTCATAGTTATTATTTCTGAAAAATGTCGCCTACCCACTGACGTAGGAAACCTAAGGTCTATGCGCCTACCGTACACTGTTCAAAAGACGCTAAAAGTCGCTATTTAATGGTTGCTAAAACATTTTTTTCCTGTCAAGTCATGAAATCCCCATAGAAATCCCCTAGATCTGAGAACGGCAACACTGCTTGGTGCGCTCCGGAAATTGACAAAATATTGTAAGTATTAGTAAGTGTGTGTAAGTTAAGCATTATAATAGTCTTGTCTATCACAATCCCCGAATTTATTTCTATTCTATTAAATAATTAATCAGAGCACCCGGGCCTTGCTTAAATTACCCGAATTTATCATCATGGCCATCCTGTTGACATTAGTTGTCAACTGTCAGTGTCTACTGACAAGTTAGCCCAGTTATCCTGAGTTAGCTTAGCCATTAGACATTGTTTTCAAGTAGAATTTCAATTGCTGTCCAAAGAATCGTAAATATAATTGTATAATGGTTTAATTTTCACGATGCCTAGACATTTACCGTTACGAATAAGTATAAGAGACTGTTTAATTTTAGTTTTACTAGTCATATTTAATACAATCCATATAACAGATATGGGTAAGTGTTTGCATCGTATATTTTGATAGGACAATTAGTTATTTATGTATGACTGTATTATTACAACTATTTTTTGACCGCAGCGAATAATAACATGGATATCCAAAGCAAAGATAATAAAATAAAAGGCGATATGAGCGACAAGGGAATAAATTTCAGCGACAGTGAAGAATATTTGAAAAGTTGTTCATTTGTGGATGTAGGTGAATGCAACGCACTGCAATATCCTTGCATAGATTGTGAGCGAAGTATAGATTGCCGATATGGAGCATTCTACAACTACACATGCACTGTGAAGCCAAAAATTAGTTGCAATGTAAGTATTTTAATATAGACAATCCAAGTATAGATCTCAGTGTATAGTATTGATTACAAACATACATACATAATGTCATTGACCTATTTCCCAGTGATGTTGGCAGAGCTCGACTTATGCAGAAAACATCCATATCATCATCAACAGCCTTTATCAGTCTACTGCTAGACATAGGCCTCTCCTTAGAAAGGAGGTTTTGGCCTACTATACCACACTGGCCAGATGGGTTGTTATAGGGTTGATTTCAAGTTTTCCTTCTCTTTGCATTGACGTTGTCTTGCATAGTTTATCCCTAAGTCGCTTTTTACGACACCAGTGGGATCAATAGGGTGGTGACACTGTATTCTTAATCCGTCACCACACATACATCTACTTTAAAACATCCATATAGCTACTTCAAATTATGCTGAAAAGAGCCATGTTGTTTAGCTGTTGTTGCTGTATTCTACATAACTCTATCCAATTGATTTTCCTAACACACCATTGATTGGCAACAGCCACATTCATCAAAAATTAAAATTATCTGTCATTTTTATGAAACATAAAATAAATGGTTATAGCTCCATATATCCTTTAATTACTTTCAGGGTCCGAACAAGTTTAACAGAACTGCTATGTGTAGATTCTGTTATCAAACTGAGAGATGGGAACATCGCTGCGAGCAAAAAGCTAACTGTAATTCTCTGTCGTCACCCTTGAAGTATTATTTGTAAGTCATACCAAAGCCTTTTATTACTATTTGGGTTAATAAAACATTGTTTAGTTACTGACTGCATGGTGGTTTAATCTACAAATTTTTGTTCTGAGTCTGGGTGTTCTTTATGTCTGTTTTATGTATGTTTGTAAATTTAAAAATATCAAAGTTTATACTGCGAACTATAGAAGTGTGTAGCAGTTACAGTTAGAATAGAAAAGTTGGCACAGTATTTTGTACAGTACACAGAACTTTGATATTTTTAAATAATTGCTATTGTGTTTGTGTCATTTTTTTTTCATGTTCTGGTGTGGAGTTAATTTGATTGCGTGATTCATCTATATGGTTAAGTTGTATTGTTTATAGGTATAATATATTATTATATTAAGAAATTTAAAGTTCTAGAAATTTAGATAAACCAAACTGATTTTCTTACCTTGAAGAGAAAAAGAAAGGTAAATTGGCAATCTATGTATGTTTCACCTTAGCACCTTAACTATTGAACTGACTTTTATGAATCAACTATTTAAATTTTATCAAAAGTTTGTACAGGTTATAATTATATGTTTCAACTTTTTCTTGTATTTTTATTATTTTCCAGGACAAACTGCACAGTCTCAGATGACATAGTGTGCTTAGGAAAACGAAGATTTCTCAAAAAAGTTCGATGTTCTTGGACTTCGGGTACAAGATGGGGTACTGCGCTAATTTTAGCTCTTACCCTGGGTGGATTTGGTGCAGATCGCTTTTACTTAGGCCACTGGCAAGAAGGCATAGGAAAACTGTTCAGTTTTGGAGGACTTGGAGTATGGACCTTAGTAGATGCTTTGCTAATTGGAATCCATCATTTGGGGCCTGCTGATGGCTCACTCTATATTTAATTCTTAGTGAATACTGTCTATGTAATGTTGTTTATTATTTATTAAAATACTTTAATCTCAATGTATTATTATTAACATTATTACTTCAATATTTATTGGTATTTCATGAACAATCTACATAGTCATTATTAAATAAATGCTTATTTACATCTCTCATGTTCGGTAAGTAGATTCATATTACCTCCAAATGGGGCTTGTGGGTGACTAATTAGCGCTCTAGGGTAATAATGTAGCTAGAAACGCCCTAGGGCGGTAAGTAATTAAAAAAAAAAACACTTCTTTCGTTTCGTTCTTAAAAAAAAATTTAAAAAGAAAACTTTTACTTTAAATAGGTACATATTGTTTGTTTTTGGGATTTTTTTATAATTACGTGCTACTTAGGAAAAAACTTGAGTCTCAAACTATTAACATACCCAAAAAACACCTGTCCTTAAAATTGGAAAATTGTTTTCATTTCACTATGAATTTCAACAAATAAAATGATTTATTCTTATAATGACGGTGGTGACGGATTAAGTCAAAAGTGACAGAGTGTCACCACCCCTATTCATCCCGCGGGTGTCGTAAAAGGCGACTAAGGGACAAACTACGCAAGACAACATCAATGCAAAAAGAAGGAAAACTTGAAATCAACCCTTTACCAACCCGTCAGCCGTGGCCAGCGTGGTATAGTAGGCCAAAACCTCCTTTCTAAGGAGAGGCCTATGTCCAGCAGTGGACTGTTAAAGGCTGTTGATGATGATGATGATTCTTATAATGCCGGTTTTTGTCTACTTACCTAACAATCGAGATGTAAAGCAGAATAGTTAGCTCGGGTGTAAGCACCAATTGCACCCTCGAACTATAGGCGCCCTCGCTGCGTTCGTGCGCCTAAATATCTCGGGCTGCAATTGATGCCTTACAGCCCTTGGCTACTAATCTACTATTACCACTCTCGGACGAAGTCGTATTTGTGTCTTTATGAGATTTGAGGAACTAATATCTAAAGCTAAACTATGAGCTAATATATTTATGAACTGTGCTATCTTTTACGTATGTTTTGTTAGTAAATTAAACAAAAAAAGTTTATTATATGTACTACAACTTAATACATCAATGACTACAACAATACAACGTTAAAAAGTGACATGATACAGCATGTCCCTTTTTAATGGTTCTACTTAACATGCACTATTTATAACCATTTGATAGCTTGTAACGAGTTGTAACTCTTAAAAGCCTTAGAATTAACAGTGTTTAATACATTTTTATCCTTTTTAGGGTTCCATATTTCATGACTCGCAACCCTTACAGATTCGCCATGTCCGTTCGTCCGTCCGTCTTCGACCTACTGCCCACACTTTCTAGTACCAACCGGTACTAGAAAGATGAAACTGCATGAATATGTGTTGTATTTAAGTGGACAAAGTGCTACAATAAAATTTTGAAAAACATTTTTAATTGGCGTACCTTCCGTTCATCTAAAGTGGGGATGATTTTTTTCTCGCGTCTACCCCATGGTTTGGAGTATGATTAGGTAGGTCTTTTACAAACATTGTGAGGTTTTTAAATCCATTTTTAGAGGTAGTATTCCGTTTATGAGTTATTCAACAACTAAAATGCTAAACGACTGGCTCAATAAGTCTGAAAAATTCATGATAGTGGCCCATATATTGAACTTAATGTCGTATTGGAGTGATAATTCTGTAAAGACACTGTTAATGTTTTAAATAAATAAATAAACTTTCAAGGAAAACTATAGCGGTTTTGATAACTTTTGGCCTAGCTTGTAAAATGCACTCACTTGAAAAAATTCTTACAAAAATAAATTGTCTATTGGACACGATTTTAAATCCACCTACCATTATGGGTGACTACGGAACCTTATTCTATGCGAGGCCTGACATGCACTTGGCCAATTTTTTCAAAGCTACGAGTTATTGACAACACGCGATGTAAAACAGAATCTGTTGTTTCTTTACTAAATGTGAGTAGGTAGGTACCTATCTACTTTCGTAAGTTACTTTTATTCATCTGGATAATGTAGCTAGTAAAGATGCCTATTCAAAATACGGGACATATCGTCATAATAATATCAACATATGCGTACGCATGGATACAAAATAGGTAAGTGTTTTAATAAGTTACACGGATCATTAGATCTATCATGATCCGTGGATCTATCCAAATGATCCTCTGAGAATGAGCCGAACTTTTAAATATTTAGACCTACTAATTTATATATTATTTACTCTACTTTTAGGTCTAGTGCTTAGTATATGCGGCTGTTGATCAAGAGGTATCGGGTTCGATTCCTGGGTCGGTCCAAATGTTTGTGTAATCCGCAAATATTTGTTTCGGAGTCTAGGGTGTTTTCTATGTGTAATTTGGATGTGTTTAACAAAAAAATAATTATTAGGTTCTAGTCACTAGACAACTGATATAATGACATACATTATATCAGTTGTCTAGTGACTAGAACCTATTTTGTATTCTGTGCTAGTAGCCATAATACACGCCCTGCTTAGTTGGGGTTTAGTTTAAAAAAGTTATAGTAATCATTATAATATCTATACAATTTTAAATCTTATGATTAACTAGTAGCAACAGTTTTTAGACTGCTCACATACATTATGAAGAAAAATCTACTTTTTCCGAATGTTATTGCATAAAGCCTTTATTGTTTACAATTTTAATGTTACCGATTGGTACTAAAAAATCAAGCTCGTTTATCTACGTTTGTTCGCTGGTATAGGACCATTGGACAATCATTGCGTAGTATGATGAATATAGGCTGCATAAGGATGGTGTAGGGTGTAATTAGCATCTGAGGGAGGGACCGGGCGTGTGAATAGCGTGTGGCGACTAGCGAGAAGGAGGTGCGGGCGTGCGCAGTAGGTACGGCGCACGGGACCTGCGCGATCCGTCATTCGTTCGCGGGTACACGCCGCGGCGCCACCACAAGCAACTACTGTCGCTCCGCTCGCCCCTGTACCACCCGAACGTATCGTGTCGCGCGCGTAGGGCCGGATTATCGTCCCGGCTGTTTCGTGGTGTTGCCTGTGTTAGCTGGCCGGAGACGCGTGCGCGATCGAGCGCGTGCGCGGCGCTACCTGCGCGCGACGACGGGCCGCGAGCATGCTAGGGGCACGGCGCTGCCGCGCGTAGCGAGCCAGGCCGTGCGAGCTATCGCCATGGGATGCGCCTCGTCCGCTGAGGAACGCGCTGCGATCGCGCGCAGCAAGCAGATCGAGAAGAACCTCAAGGAGGATGGCATCCAGGCTGCCAAAGATATTAAACTGCTACTTCTTGGTAATGGAGCTTTCCTCTATCTCTGTCTACTTTGTGAGATGCGCGCGCACACGGAATCGAGCTTTATTGACTGAGACTTCCGAGCTGGCATCTACGTCACTAGCATTTACATTCATTGACATTGAGAGTTTATCAGTTGTCGATCTAAAACTCAGAACTTAGCCATAATGTACATCATTTATGTCTTTGATTTATTTTATACGCAAGTAAATATTTAAAGAAATCTGTTTAGGGGGACAAAAATCTAGAATACTATAGGTATGAAACATTCGTACCTACCTATGACTTTGAAAAATGTTAGGTAGCTACTTCACAAGTACCAACTAAGTAGTTTTATTTTTGAGTATTCTTAAAAATCTGAGAAACAAGCATACTGAATGATGATAAACCCATTGAACGCCTACCTACTTTATTATTAGAAGAGTAGGTACTTTGTACAATTTTGATGACCACCATGTATATAATCAAAGATGACCACATTATGTTTTGCCACACTTAAAGACTTAGATGTTAGAAGGAATATTAAGTAAGTATAACGAGAAGAGACAGTGTATCATTAGTAGATTTATTGGTATGTGTTGTGTTGTTTTTGTGTCTTTATGGTTTTGTTCTATTTTTCTTCTAGGATCTCTCATTTACTCCGAATAAAAACTATACCTATTGTATCCATACTGCCAAAATATAACTTATATTTTGGAGCAGCGTGTACACAATACTCGACAGTCGGTAAAACCCATAGAGATATTCAATCGTGCCCGATCCAGTTGTAAAGATATCAGGACATCAGAAGTCATGAAAAAAAATGTAACTACGCCTTACCTACCTACTTTATATGATGTAGGTACACAATGATTACAAGTCGGGAGAATAAAACATAATAGAACTTAATATGTCTACTAGTTCCATAATATCATATCACTTACCAATAAGTCATTTTACTGATCATAAAATATTTACTTCACAAGCGTGAATTTAATCATAAATTGAATATCATAGTACGACTATGAGACGAGCGTGTATTCCATGTAAGTGTATGTTAAGTTCAGATGAATAAAATTTTTAGTTTTAATCCTGAATGCAATAAACCAACAAGGGGTTTGTTGTCTCGTGGAAGAAAACATAATTGAAGTTCCCACAAAGGACAATTCCTTTGCGTTTGGTCAAAATCCCATGGTAAATCAATTGACTTCTCCTTAGAAAGGAGGTTTTGTCCTACTATACAGCTGGTTACACGGGATGATATACGGTTTGTAGCAAGTTTTCTTTCTCTTTGCACAGCTGTTATCCTAAATAGGTCCTGTATTTTTCTCTCAAAATGGTGGCACTCTTTATTCTTAATCCGCAACTACAAATACCTACATCCTGTTCTGTTAAATGATTATAATGTGATTTTATTGTCTATAATGTATTACATTACATGGATCATGTGAATATAATACATCTATACAAGTAAATAAAATTGGAGTGTCTATTTGTAATATTAAATGAACAGTTTTTTACTAAATGCATAGCAAAGTATATACGATACTTACCTCAAAAATGCAAGTTTTAAAATCTTTTTCTGTCTGTTTGTTCCGGGTAATCCCTGGAACGGTTTCACCGATTTTGACGGGACTATAACCGCGGACTATCACAGCGGAAAGCTTATGACCTAAAAAGTAACTTAGGCTGTTTTTTTAGACTAGCTCGTTACTCACGATTTACAACAATAACCGCGGGTAACATCGCGGGACTCAGCTAGTTTAATAAAAAATTCGGACATCTAACACACAACGCCGTCTATTTCAAAACTATGTAAGGCTATTACTATTGGTGCTTGGGTACCTACTAGACAAAAAAAAATATAAACAGTGTCTAGTGGTTAGTGACTACTACTAAACAAGAGGTCATGGGCTCGATACCCAATTGCAAACATGATCATATGTTCTGTGTCTAGATGTAATTAATTTATAAATTAGTCATTTTTTAGACTAGTGGTCGCCAAGTGGTCGAATTTCAACCATAATTAATTTGAATTATAAATGGCAGCATTATTAAGGTTCTACTGTCAAAGACATAACATAAAGAATCAGGAATTTCGCCAAGTCTATTTATTTACGAGTATCTACGACTATGCGTGTGTGTTTCAAATACACGGTGGTGTGGGTGTGTCGTTTTATTTATTGATTATAAGTACATATTTTTATGCATTTTAATGCATTATGAATATTTTTGTGCTTCCTGCACTACTCGTCATAAACTATTAGTGTTCGAAATTTCATACTCCTCCGACCAAGCAATTTTCGTATAAAAAGATACAAAGGTTTTACTCCACGTATTAATATATAAATATAAGTAGGTATGAGTATGTATAACAGGTGCCTGGTTCCCATAGTACAGGTTTTCCCTAGTTTAGGATCAGACACTCGTTTTTTAGAAGTGTGATGACATAAAAATATTTACTAGACTACACTTCATGCAACGCAGAGTTTAGAATTGTCGTGCCCCCTAGCTAAGTTGCAGACGGTTTTCGTTCTCTATTCTATTTATCTATTCTCTTGTTTTATTGGCTAATATCACTTGGTCACGTGATCAAAGTAAAGTTGTAGTGGCAAGTAGTCTGCATTATAACTAGTCCCAAAGAGATGACACTTCTATGCCAGTCCTCTATCACCATTTTTCGCCTACGCCGTCTCCTTCGAGCAGGATCGGACCTCACCCGATTCCGCCCTGCGGCCTCCTTCTGGAGCACAACAACGTCCTCACAGAAGGAGGCCGTGGCTTCCCATCCCTCGCCATTTTCTAGCATTGCTGCAATTGATGACGGTGACAGGTTCCGTCTGATCTGTCCGACAAGGACTCCCATGCAGGGCAGTCCTCCAGCGTGTGCTGGGTGGAGTCCCGGTCGGACCCGCAGTGGTGGCATTATGCCGTAACCTTACGTCCGATTCTATTCAGAGATTCTATTCTATTCGATCCCGTGGTCCCCTGTGTCATATCTTCTGTCGAGTTCTTCCAAATGATCCCGTCTTTTCCCTTGGAAATCACTTACACCCTTTAGAAAAACGGTTTGGATCTTGCTTTCTGTGGCAATCAATTATTAACAATTAAAAAAGTTTTTATATTAGTAGTTAAGTTTTTTAACTTTTAATTTAGGCTGTGGGTGCTCGTTTGCATTGCACACCCTACAAATAGGTAAAGACACCCCTGTCTATAATAAATAATAAATGTACAAGTTTTAGTCGAGTTTCTTCAGAGTAGAATTAATTAAAAAAAAAAAGTACCAATTGAGAGCCTACTGCTTTTTGAAGCAGCTTAATTCTTGAACAATAAATATTTATATCCATCTTACTACAATTCTAAGCTCATTGTTAAGGGTCAATAGGTATTTCCAAGTAGTGATCTACCTGATCTAGATAAGACCTGTGTTGCAGGCACTGTTCAATTTGTTTTTTTAAATTGTAGTCTTAGTTCGACTATCTGATAATACTCCTATCCTGATTCTTGACACTTGTATGCTACTATACGTTTTTCTTTATTGTCCGTTTATTACCTTCTTAATCTGTGTGGTGATGGATTAATAATATGGAGTATCACTGCCACTATACATCCCAAGATGGATGGAGATGGAGAGCATTTCAAGGTAAGAGACGACCAAGGAACCGAACTACTTAAAAGTCCCAACTCATCTAATTCGCGTTTTATAAACCATCTCTCACCAACCTCGTCGTTGGCGGGAGTCGAGTCCAGCAGTTGAATAAGGGTGGCTGTGGATTATGACATTTTTTCAAGATACAAGATACCTGTGGACGACGGTAGCAATATAGTCAATTTTTATTATATGGAAGTATTAAGGTGGCTATTTAAAAAGTCCATCAATCTTCAAGTTATTTAGTCTTCACTAAAAGCTCACTGCAAATAAAAGACCAAATTATAGTGTGGCAGAGAAAGACTTTGTTGACGGTACCGAGACATACTTCTTTGTTTTTCTTTTGATTCGTTGCCATCAGCTGAATAATATAAGCTATTTCTGCCAATGTCAAGTACTAATTACCGTCTTCATTTGTAAAGTTTTCTAGTCTTCAAGTTGTTGTCGAAGTGAATTTAATGATAAAAAATATGGATGAGATATTAAGGGGACCGTCTTACGAAAAAACAAAAATCGATCCGAGACATACTTCAGAAACATTTAAGCAACTTAAGACAGCTGGAATAAAACATTTTTTTTTTCTATATTGTCTTAGCGGACAAATTAGAGTAGGAATTTTAGACACTTATCTTCTTCTTCTTTCTCGCCTTTACCACAGAATACATAATAGTGTCTTTACTCGCAAGATTATTTGGGGTCAGCGATTAGTTCAACTGGTTTTACCTGAATAATATTAATGTATCTACTGACTACTTGTATATATCTTCTTAATTGCTTTTGGCAATAAGGCTGCCCTTTGTACAGTCGATATTTAATAATTTTGTTCATTCATGTAACACTGTAGTATATATATCTTCGATATTGCTAAATAATTTGTGGGTCAGCTTATGGCAGTTCATTTGTTACATTTTGACCGAGCCGATCGACCGATTCTGTGTGTAAAATGACTTAAGACCTAAAAAGCCATGGTAATTAAAACAAAACATCTCTTTTCTTACTTTCACTATATTAAAACAAACAACTTTTTTATGTCGCTAACAAGTTTTGCTTACCATCAACTTCTCTAATTAATTTAGTCCAAGCAGTAATGGTATTCATTAGCAACTATTAAATTAAACCGTATACCAAGATTTTTAGAAAAGATGTGTAATAATAGTAGGCTGCAACATGCTGTGACTGTGACAAATATTAGAATTAAGCTCTATTTAAGTACATATTTAATTAATATCAAGGACCATTTATTTGAATATGCCGCTTAGAAAAAAATTAATAAAATGTAGATATTGTCTTTGACAAATCTTTGATTTTAGCGCATTGCTCTTGTTCTATTTCGTGTGTGAATATGCTTTCACGCATGTGTGAGCGAGCCCGAACGAAGATTTCCGAACGCACCCGAACGTCAGTCGAGCGGGGCGCGGTCGCTGTCACGGAGCGAGTGGAGTTGGTGCTTGTCATCCGGCCGCCATTATCTCATATTTATACGGATTTATAAAATCAATTAAAGTTCGCATTGTAGTATCGTGTTAAAGTGTTCGGTGCAGTATTTAATCAAAAAATCGTTGACTCGTAGTAACAATTTTGTGTTTATCATTCGAACATAGTGATAAGTGGTACTGTTAGGTTACTGTGTTGGGTGGTAACGTTGTGTAGGGTGGCTCCGGTCGCGCCGGAGCGGCAGGAACGCGTGTGGAGCGTATGCAGAGGGAGCGGTGAAAGCGCGCCCGGCTCAGGGGTCGGGGCGGCCGGCGGCCATAAAACAGGGACAGCTGCCGACATGGGGTGCGCCCAGTCGGCCGAAGAGCGAGCGGCAGCTGCTCGCAGCCGAGAGATTGAGAGGAACCTGAAAGTAGATGGAATCCAGGCTTCAAAAGATATCAAGTTGCTGTTATTAGGTACGCTGTAGGTCCAGTATTTGATCGCGACATACGACCGCACCCATGTTTCGAGACTGTTGCAGAGAACTTAGTGTTACAGATTGGAACTGTAACATTCAATATCCCTGCACGTAGCGTCCTAACGCTCTAGTTGTACTACACCTTTGGTCCTTATTTTAACGACAAATCAAAACGTTTGTAGCTTTCACTAATCATTATGCCGGTATGTACGGTAGTTCCGTGCGCAAATGAAAGTTCGTATTTGTTTCGCATTTAGGAATCATTTATTCGAACTCGAACTGACTCATACCCATTATATGACGATTACATTCAGTATTTTAATGATGTTATGGATTCTATGGATCACAAATGACTGTGGTCCTGTTTTTCCTTAAGTGTATTAAGATACATGTTCATAACTAGAATATAATAATAATTCTCATTGAAGTCAATACCTATAAGATATGCAGACTACTTATCTTCTGACTATTTTCTGAAGATAGGTAAATGCATATGTATATTGTGATAACACTAAACACACTGCTACAGTTCATATTCTTATCATTTGCCGTTAAATTATGTTTATAACCATTAAACAAAGTCATAATTTAATTTATTGTCAGTTATTTTCCCTTATAGGCAGGTATACTATGTATTTTGAACTCTTATAAGAAACAATATCATTTAAATGTCTCATACAGACCATTCAAATTAGTATTTTTTAGTCTGCAACTACACCATAGACAAATTCCTTTTAAGCTGCCTTTTCCTCTTAACATAGATAACCTTGATAATATGTTGTTTGAATTACAAAAGAACTAACATACACAATAGGAAAAATACATATTTATGTAATATCTGTCCAAAACATAGATTTTATTCAAAGATTTTTTTCATGCTTTATTTAGAGATCAAAATGTTTATTATTTCATATAAAACACTGTCTTATAACCGAGTTATTATAAAAATGCATGCAATTCTGTCTGTAAACAATCAACTAGTATTTGAAGAATTTTAATCACTACAAGCCATACCTGTTGACACCAATTTGAATGGTTGCCAATATTTTAGAGGAACAATGTCATTCATTTCAAACAAAAATGGTGTACGTTATCTATTTGAACATTCTACATTTGAATTAAATCATAACAATTATGTTTGAATACATATTACTCTCTTTTAGAAATTTTAATCAATTAAAAATAATCTATGATCAAATATAAGTGAAATTATATGGTACAAATATTTTAAATCTATCAGAGTGGTGTGCAATGAATGCAGTCTAGGTCTAACAGTGAATTGCAATAGCCTGAAGACGATTTAACCTTTAAGATGTCATTTTTGCATAATTGGTCAGATATTCTATCAATTCAAATTAATCAAAAAGGTTTATTTGAAGTAGTCCCGTCCCATCCAGGCACTTACGAAACGTTACTTTAATGATTCTAATAGCTTAGTTCCAAAATAATGTTCCTTTGGAGAAGAACTGGCAAGGAAACCTATTTGGTACATATTGTATTTATTACCCATTTGAGCTTAGACTCTATGTGATAAGGTCACGACAACACTGTATTCAGTTATCTAAGATTCACATTTAAAAGTGTAACTCAAAAATATGAGCTATTACGTTCAAGATTTCATGAAATAGTGACACAGTATAAGTGTTTATGTAACACAACAGACTGTACTGTGTATTCATCATTCATTACACTAAATCCTAGAAAGTGTGTAACACACTTTATTATAAGTATCAAGAACATTATTCAGCCTTATTACGAAATTTTCAGTACAATTCTTTGAGAAATTAATACAAACAAAGGTTGTATGATATAACTTGTGATTTTAATTTTGTTACATTAACTAGTTGTAAGATTGACTTGTGTGCTTTAATTGCAAGAAGTATAGGTGTTATACATGTCGTCCTTCCTATACAGTTAGCAGGAATCACAATTGTTAAGTAATCTGTATCTTATACATCATCAGCATCAACAGCCTTTAAAAGTCTGCTGAGCTGAACATAGACCTCTCCTGTGATAGGATATTTCCTTATAGGTACATATAAGTATCTACTTAAGTTGTTTGTAAATCCATACTTTTAAAATATGGATTTGAATGTATGTAACTCTGTCTGTTATACTTTCACAGTTAATATAAACTAGGTATATCTGTTTAAGGTTCTATAGTTCATGACTCAGAATGTCCGTCCTCAACCTACTGTCCAAAGGATTGGTGTTAGAAAGATGAAACTTTGCACGAATATGTGTTATGATTACGTAGACAAGGCGCTGTAATAAAATTATTAAAAAGGTTTTATTTGGGGTACCTCCCCTACATGTAAAGTGGGGATGATTTTTTTTTATCGCATCTGCCCTATAGTGTGGGGTATCATTAGATGAGTCTTCTTCTTTTTTTAAATGTTTTGAAAATATTGCATGTGAAGCTAAGGCTCATGGATCCATTTCTTAATGGTACACAATTTGGCTAATTTATTTTTAATGTTACTTTTATCAACAATAGCTAAATAGCCAATACACTTATCACATAAAAGGAAATTCAAGAAATATTGTTTCTCAAATTAAATACTTACCGAAACAATTTATTATCCTTTTCAAATATCTTTGTTCATATTTCATATAACTTTTCCATGCTACACTATAATGCTACGATACAACTCAAAATCAATTACTTAGTCACTAGGACAGCCTCTGTGAGTCACGTTCTCACATTCTAGTGTTGGCATTTAATACCATAGAAAATAATATTTTTTTTGCTCTATGAAGATATAATATTATCAATACTTAAGTTGTAATAAAAAAATTGATCTATGTTAAAGTTGAAGAAATACAATATCAAAGTAGGTACATTGATATTGAAAATTTTTACTGCAGCTATAAATGTGGATTTATAGCATTTATAGCTGCAGTGAAGTTTTTAATTATTAATTGTGTTTAATTAATAGAGGAGACAAGGACTCCCAAGTGGAAAATACTTGGTAATGCCTTTCCTTAAATTTTGAGGTATATCCTACTAGTCTCATAATGAGACAAGTGAGACCAGTATTTCAGCCCCAGAACTTCTATTACTGTCTGCGCTAGTGACTTGTGGGACAGATACTGATGACCTTTTAAACCATGTTGTGCCACTTTGATAGTAAAAGCTCATATTCCATAATAATTTTAGTATACAGTCTTACATAACATATAAAAATTATCCCATTGTTAATGGAACATAAGTTAAGATCAACATAACTTTAATGTAATACTATACCTATATAATGCACCATATTGCAAATCACTAATGACTCATTACAGGTTCTCTTCGACAACAAATTTTAGTTAATTTATTATTGGGATTTGCTGTACTTTTCCTATAATCAACCATGGCTTATGGTTTTTTTGTTGTCTTGATGTGTTGGAAGTATACTTCCACACTATATTCTGGGTTGGCATTTGAATCAGAAAGCTAGACTAAAGACACTGACTGGTACAGATAAAATACCAAACATCATTTATTCTGTACAAGTATTCCAATACCTATCTAGGGCACAGGTCTCCGACGCAGAAATTCTTTGTAATATATGTAAGAATAAGCATCTACATTGTGCTGCATACCTTTGGGATGAGAAATAAACTATTGACCTTTTATAAAATACTATATTCTGTGTTAGGGTAATTGATTAAATATTCATTATAAAGTAGAAATCGTCCGTAATGAACATTCTCCATGCACAAAGCTATTAATTAAGTAGTCAGATCTCCTATTTTGGTAATGCAGTTTTTTTGGTAAAACATTGGACACCACGACTAACTGTGTCACTAGGAAAGATAAAAGGATTGTAACTACACTGAAACATTCAAATAACATAGAAGTTATTAACTATAGAATAAGGAAAATCACATACATGTATACATATATAAACCCTAACATAACACTGATCAATCACCTTCATTGTGCTCTTGTAAAATCATTCAACAACATAAGTAATGAAGTATTAATAAAGTATGTACTGATCTAACTTGACTTTATTAGGTTTTTTGTTACAATTACTAACAAATGTTTTAGGTCATCATCAAAATTGTTGTAGAAATAAAAAAAAGCCTAAATTCCTAGTAAAACGAACCAATATTTTACTTTCATCCTTACTAATATTATAAATGCGAAAGTAACTCTGTCTGTCTTTAATGAACAAACAAATATAAAAAAATCTAAGTAGCTTTCGTACCGCCCAATTTTGTGGTTATGTTCTGATATGCAAAAAATAAAAATCCCAGAACCTGATCGTACCGGGTCCAATTGCGAATCTACACCATTCTCGAACCCACTTTGGAAGGAATTAAACTACAAACACATGAACAGAAGATTTTCATATTATATTAAGATAAACACTCAAAGCATACGTATTTCGAAAGCAGAATAAAAAAATCAAATTCAAAATTCATAAGGGCCACAGCACACTAGCTACTTTTAGCATCGGCGATCGGCAACTAGTCGCTTTTTAGAAGCTAAATACGGCGACCGAACGCTCTACACTGCACACTTAAAAACGCCAAACGCGGAGATTGAGTCGCTCTTTAGAAGCGCGACCCAGCAGCTGAACGCTACTCCCGCACACATTCGGACGCCGGTAGCATCGATTTCTCATCTGAACAGTCGCTAAAACGCGCGTTTCCGATACCGCGATCGAACGCAGGAAGTCGCTGAAACGCGATGCAGCATCGATGCAGTCGCCAAATCGCCGATCGCCGATGCTAAAAGTAGCTAGTGCGCTGTGGCCCTAAGCCGTTTAAATTGTAACGAATAAGCCGTTGATTGTCTAGATTTTTACCTAATATTTAGATTTGTTACAAGAACTTTTTTATTGAGTATTGAAAATTAAATCGGGCTGTCAGGAAATGAATAAAAAGAAGTTTGAACAGAATGTTCTCGCGGAACTCCCCGATTTCAGCGTCGAATTTGCGATGCGTGTCTGTGAAACTCTAGTCCGTCAAATTCCGTATTGATAGCTTTTTTCTGACGGCTATTAACACTTCTAGCAAGTATTTTATACTATTCCAATCCAGTGAAAATATAAACGATTGCGTTAGTAAAAATATTTTATTTATGTACGGCATATATTGGGGGAGTCAACGCTGTTTCCTGGCGCTATGTTTCGAGATAGTTTTGATAAATTGAAGAACTTTTAGAACCAAAGTCAAATTTAAGTAGTCTTAATATTTTCTGTTTTTCCACTAGATATAACAAATGATTTTTGCACTTTCAGGCTACCTTTAAAATTCTAAAATGTTCTCGTTCATTTTTCAATCGACATCGACGATTATTATCCATGAAATTGTATTTTCAAAATAATAGAGCAAGAGCCCAGAGTCGCCAGACCTACGTCATTAGTGCAAAGCTGAAATTTTCAGGATTATTACTTAGTACAATGTCTTGTTAAGATGATTGTGTAGATGATGCGACGTTATTGAAATATTGTCAGAAAGCACCCTACGTTTTGTGTGTGTGGGTCCAAGTGGGTCAAAATCGCACCCAAAGGAGTTGGTTACAAACAAACAAACACACAGGTGAAGCTAATAAAAAGCGTGTAAAAACCATTTAATATTTTACAATTCTATTCTTGAAATAATACCAAAGATGATATACCTCAGCTTCCTAATTACTACAAATATTTAAAGGTGTCTGGGGGGATGATTGGCCCTTCGGATTTGTCTGGCCGCATACAAAGGGTCTTAAAATAGTACCTACCTTAGATAATATGCATAAAATTTAGGCTTGCTACTTTAACGTAGTTTACCTAAATTTTTCACAACTTTCAAGATGTCTGGCAGAGGTAATGACCCACGGAAAGTGTCTGGCAGTAATGAATTTTATTTTTAAATAATATTCTTGAAAAAATATGTAAATACTAGCTTTGCACCTTAAACGTAGGTAAGTAAGGTTTTTATCTATCTGTACTTAGCGCTACCTCAGAAACGGCCCCGCTTTCAAGCTAATGGATACACATACATCTTAACAAGACATTGTACTAATAATCCTGAAAATTTCGGCTTTGTTTTATAAACAAAATTTATTTCACAATTTTCTGATTGGCCTGGTAACAAGTATCTATTAACTGACGGTTGAAGAATATTTTATATACAACCAAAGGAGTTGATGCTCTAACTGATTTTTATGTATATTATCACAATGTTCACTGGTTTATGGATAGATATTAGTTACTCAGCAGATATTATAAGGTTACCATTGAAGAGGCGTTCGAACGGACATCATAGACAGGTACTTTATCATTAATCGAGGCTCGGGCACGCGACGGTCGATGTTATCGTGATGATAGCGCAAAAGGTACAAAAGCGACGTCAACTCACCCTGTCACACTATCGATACAGAAGTTTAGATACATTATGGTTTTATCGACTTTTATATCTGGACAAAACGTTTGTTTGCCTCACGCTATAACATTGTATGGTAACAGACACTAAAACTTGTTTATTTTGTCATTCACGTTACATCGAACAATATTAGAAAATTTCTTTATTTAAATTCAGCTGAGATTACATGGAAATTGCTCCAATTCTTTAGGCATTCACTGTTTAGTAAATAATCTAATATGACAGTCACTGTTGTAAAACGTTATTATATTAGGTGTTCGTGGGAATGGCTTGTAGGCACGCAATTGTTACCCTCTTCGTTGTGAAAGTTCTTCAAATATTAGTATGCCTCATATTTAACATACGAACGCATTGAATGCAAATTAGATATCGTACGTAAGTCAAGTATGCACAGCTATGAATGACTGTATATTGCAGTGTAGAAGTTGCTAGTGCACTCTTAGTGTGATAATACGTGTATCATAGGTCAGAGGTCGGCCGTTCGCGCTGGTGAGCCAATTAGAGCCAACGCGGGTCATGATACTTGAGACCCATATTCGACAGGGTTCCTTTTGGTACACCTACGTAATTTCGTCACTTTAATAACCAATTTATGACATTTGATAGCTCTTTGGTTACAATGATTATCTACATTCTTAGCTCTTTTAGTTGAATATAAAGCACATTATTCATACAATTAATGACAGTGTATGTAAATATATGTACAGAATTGCCATATTTAAGGTAAATCTATACTAATATAAAAATTCAAAAGTAACTGTCTGTCTATTACGCTTTCACAGATTATCGTTAAACCGATTTGGATGAATTTCGGTGTAGAAATAGATTGGACCATGGATAACGACATAGACTACATTTTATGTCACGGTTAGACACGTCGGATCCGCGCACAAAAGCAAGTAATCAATAAAAGCCAAATGGTCTACTGTGAAGAGGCGTGTTACTTTTAAAACTTGGGTTTATTTAATCATTTAGTTATTATGCTTTTCCACATTTCAACTCGAAATTCAAGTTATGACTACATTAAAATTGAAGAACAGTTATTATTTTGAAATGAGTTCTAACACTTTACCCCTGCTACCGTAGACACTCCTATGACACATCCCCTAGGCAGGCTGATAATATATATATATATATATATATATATATATATATATATATATATATATATATATATATATATATATATATATATATATATATATATATATATATATATATATATATATACATTTAGTAAAATATACGTATTCAGTTCGCTCGTGAACCCTACGCGCGTCTCATGTATATATAGTGCACTGGGCTCGGTTTCTAGTGCAACCTGAAAATCAATTTTTCCACGGAATGGCACCTCCGCAACCCTGAGAGCAAATTCGAAGATTAAATTAGTTATCAGTATATTTGAGTGTACTGATTTCACAATAACGATTGCAATAGATGGTACGCCTTAACGTGTTCTCCGAGGCACAAGCATGAAACACTACGAAACTCCCTTAGTCTGGGCTGTTATAAAGAATTTCTTTTTATTAGAAAAACCTATCAACACGACCCAATCCGGGAATTGAATCCGAGATCTCTCGATCGATATTCATATACGTTAACCACTAGACCAACGAGGCAGGCAGGCAATGTATATTGCACAGTAAACGCTGTAATTTATTTTTCCAAGCTATTTTCACTCGGCCAATGAGACGTGCATAATGTGTACTGAAACAGTTTACATTTAGGCTGGTAATTAAATGTTTTATATCATCGCTTGTTCTATTGCGGTATTTGACGTGATCGCTACAAACGAAATCTCTAAAAGAAGACCGCAGTTTTTGAACATTAAAATTTCTTAAATTAGGTATAACAAAATAAAACAAAAAATAGTCATAATAAAAGGTGAACGTAGGCTCAATCACAGATGACAACAACAAATATTACAAAAACAAACGTTTTCATGATGCCTCGTTTTCAGTGTTTCTTTTTAGAGATTGTAATTTATTGTTTTTGCTTACAGGTGCCGGTGAATCTGGAAAATCTACAATAGTCAAGCAAATGAAGTAAGTTCAATAACATTTCTTAGTAATTTAAACATTACGCAATAAAATAAACATACTAATCACCAGACTACGTTAAAACGTAAATCCATTTCAGTAGTAATACGCTACAGTGGAAGACACAAACATACGTAGACCGCCAAAACATTACCCTGCCTTTTGGCTTCGCGGTGCTGGGTAAAAATCCGTTTAATGAACAAACATAATAATAAGTGCAAATGTTTTTGGTTTAATTTAGAAAGTTCCATATATTTAAAGTCAAAATTTTAACGCTCTGAATTGGTTGACAACAAGCATCATGTTAATTAGGTGAAATTAAATTCTGATGTTAACTATCCTAATAAAACGAAACTTAGTTTTCCATTTAAATTTTTTCTAAGAAAAATTGTTGAAGTGCCAAAATCCGGTTCTAAACCCGTACATATAAAAATAGTTTACCTCAGGTTATGTTTAGACATAACTTAAAAAATTTTGTGCAACAAATATGTTTAATGCCGAATATTGGCTGTTTATCATAATACATTTATTCACACTGTTATCATAAATAATATTATTGTTAAAAGCGGCCATATCTACTTATCTATGACTTGTCAACAACTTTACATTTCAGTCTTAAAAGATTAGCGCTCATGTCAAATCTTGATACAATGTATCAGATTGTACTATCGCACTATTAAGTACTATATATGAGATAGTAGTATTGATATTGATTGTATGTAAGATTTTAAAGAACTTGTCAATAGAAAGTACAAATCTGATTATATTATTAAAAAATATTGCATTTAAGTAGGTAGTTCATTCACTAGTTTTCTTTTTGTACGTATCGATCGGTATGGATAACTGAAAATTATATGTCCATTTCTCTATTATGAATTACTCGTAGTAAATTATTACACTAAGTTCAACGGCGATTTCTCAACTAATGTTTTTCAGACGTTTGTTCTCTTTTTGTTGACTTTTTTCTATTTTACACGCTTTATAGTAGCTTCACCTGTATGTTTGCTTGTAACCGACTCCTTTGGGTGCGATTTTGATCCACTTTAAACGGCCAGATTTCGTTCAAACTTTGTAGATTTATCGAGGACCGATGACATTAAACTAATAAAAAAACACTAAAAAAAATCCTTTAAAAAAATGTTTAAACAAATTTATCTATTTTAGTCTAGAAAAAAATAATAGTTTTAAAAAACTAAAGAAACACGCTTTTTCGCCCCACGCTTTATGTAAATATAAATATGTTGTAATTTTACAATAAAGCTTGGTTAAAAATGCCTTATTATACACGGTGATTTTATAGACGTTTTGAAAACGAAACATTTTAATTTGTAATCATCAATAGTACCAATAAAAATGGATAAATCAATTGTAATGTTGACTATAAAAAAGTTTCAGTTTTAATATTCATTTTTACTCGATCGACTTGGAAAGTAGTAATGCACTGCAAAGTAGTATGAATTAAACACGCCGCGCGCCGGTGACGCTAACAGCTGATTTACAAGTTTACCTATGCGCGAGCTAGCGAGTAGGTACTTCGTAGTTTGACTCCAGTTTGTTCTTCATACTTAATACGGGCTTAGGACTGTCGTATTGTCGGATATACTTATTTATTTAAACTTCTTTTCGATTATTAACCACGAATCACATCAAATCAATTTATCAACGGATTGTAGGACTGCGGCGTTAATACCTATTTTTTTAAAACTTCTTTTCGATTTATTAACCACGTCAGGCGTGTTAAAAATCGGAGCTATCTACAGAATAATTAGCTTACATACCTATTTACAGTTTATTTAACACTTCTCTGTATCGAAGCAACTGCTCAAAATGGAATCCGCGTTCAACACACAAGCGTCCACGTTTGACACAATTGTATTTTAATTTTCTTAATGTGTCTCTATCACTTTTCACTTTATCAACTTCATCACTTAACAATTAACATCTCTAAGTACGAGTTGCCGGTTAGATGACCTTTGGTCCGTGGTTAGATGACCGTGACCGACTGACGCCAAGGACGCGTGACGATTGAGTCCCGCTGCGCGCGCGGGGCAGGGGCACAGTCAATCGTTATTGGTTGAAAGACGAAATCGTTGATTTTATTGGCGATTAACGATTTACGATATAAAACGCATAGTATTTCTGTTTGTAGTATGTACCTACGTGTGATTGAATAGTGCTACTACTGGTTCTCACTTTTTATCTGTAAACGATTTGAATATCGACTTTGATGTTTTTTTTTTTATATATTTTATTAAATTAACGTTATATATAGCTTCTGTTATTGATTACTAATTCAAAATTTTCGGTTTCAAAACGCTTTCAAAATCACCGTGTATATGTAACTTGTCTTTTCAATTAAAATGATTGTTGTAATCACGTCACAACGTGAGTGTGTACATATGCGTAAAATGAATGGTTTGCCTGTGACGACGTCTTGGTGACACAGCTCTTTCACGGCAGCTGCCAAATAGTTGATCGTGGTCAGTTAATTTGTGTAAACAAATCGTACTAAATACTATACTTATTGTATCCATGTGACCAAACAGGCGTGACAAATCTAGAACAGTACGAGTAATCTAAATATATGAATATTGAAACTCGTATTTTGTGTCTGTTTTCACTCAGTGATATCACAGAAGTAATGACGTAATTAATCGTGTTCCGGTTCGATATCGACATGATACAGATCTGTCGACAGACGACAGATGCCAAACATCTAATGTCAATTTACTTTCACTTATTTTCTCACATCACCGTGTTAACTTATTATTGATCTAAAACTGGTTTTAAATCATTTACGTTATTTATAATAATATACTGTTAATCTAAAGCAAAAGCTTTGCATTAACAGTATTCAGGATTAACTTAAAGCTTCGAAATGAAATCAATTTATCTTGACGTGGACTTCCACATGTTGCCCTACTCCCGCTGTCTCCGCCAGGAAATAATAAAAAAAAACAGCTAACACGCAACTAAATTATCTAGCGTGACTCATGGGGTTTCCCTTTCTGAGTGACTTGCAATAATTGTTTTACAAAGGTGTACGAGAATAGGAAAGTAAAAGCAACTTTATTCTGCAAATGTTTTGACCAGAAGTATTTATTTACACATGAAAAATTAATTGTTTATGGGTTGAATAAATAATACATATCGGGATAGCGTCCTAAATGTTAAGTTGGCAGTAAAACTACTTCCTCACGGGGACGCACTAGAGAAGATGTATGCTTTTCAGTAACCAAATCTTCAGAATACTATTGAAATTCTTACAATAATATGGAAAGAAAATACTATGCGTAGCATCTATATTCTAGTGTAGCATCTATATTCAAAGACTAGAAAATATGATAGCTACAAAATAGATAAACATATATGCACACCGAAGAATAGAAAAAAAAAACATGATTGTGTAATTATAATTTAATTTTATCTTAAACTCAGTGTGCAATGTATTGTAATATTAAACTTAGGAATCTTAAAGATGTTATTTTCTTTATCTAACAAAGAGAATACGAGAACATATTGTCTTCTACGGACACTAGGTAGACCTCCCGTTTTAATCTAAATCAAATTAATGTTAAAGCAACTCAATAATCCGACAGAATATTCAAATCTTATTAACTTACTAGCTGTGCCCGCGACTTCGTTCGCGTGGTTGTCGAGAGCAAAACAACGTCGTTTAGATAAGAGTATATCACCTTTTTGATGATTTAGATAAGAGTCCTGACTTTGGTATAGTTGATTACGTTAATGCTTCTCTATATACTATGTTAGCGGTGGAATTACCCGGAGCATATACAAAAAGGTTGTTTGGGTTGCTAACACGTGATAGAGAAACATAGAGTTGGCCGTGTGAAAAACAATCAAAAGTAAGGTCTACACCCGCAACGGATAACGTCTGGCCTTGGGCTTTATTAATAGTCATAGCGTAACAGAGGCTTACAGGAAATTGCACACGTTTGAAAGTAAACGGAAAATTATTGGGGATAATGGGTATCCTGGGAATGAAAACAACATCACCGGAGCCGCAACCTGTTAAGATTTCGGCTTCGATGACATTTCGTTGGAGATTTGTTACTCTCAACCGAGTTCCATTGCATAGTTTTGGTGGGCTTAAATTTCTGAGTAGAATGATTGGTACTCCGACTTTTAAATAAATTTTGTGTGCTGGAAGACCTGGTGTATTTAGAGAGTCTAAAAACTCTACTGGATAGTGGGTGGCATCTCCTTCTTCTAAAACCGTGTTAATAGATAAATATTCCCTACTTTCTCCAGAAACATGTACCAATATTTGAGAATTTATTGCTGCTGCTTGGTCGTTGCGAGGTGCCAAAATAGCTCGTTGGCATAGCCAAGCAGCGTCATGGTTCGAGATCTCTGATGGATCTCCGTATACAGAGGAAATGAGTTCCTGCTGTGAGGCAACAGAAGAACACAGGCTTTCGACTAAAGTTACTTTACCTCCTTCTTGAGTCGGGTATGTGCCGTTACCAATTTGAAGTAGTAAATTTGAGAAAACCTGCGCGTTTGCGTCACCTCCCAAATATGCTCGCATATTAAAGCTCAAATTAGTTAATATGACACTACGCCATAAAATAGAGCTCTTTAAACAGGCACCTATTTCATCGGCCCTCGTTCCTCTGGGTATTATAGGGAGTGTCTGCCTGAAGTCTCCACAGAATAGCACCGTTAAGCCTCCCATCGGTCGGTCATTTTGTCTTATATCTCGCAACGTTCTATCTACAGCTTCCACAGCTTTACGATTTGCCATCGTACACTCGTCCCAAACGATAAGGGCGCAATCGCGTAAAACCCTTGCTTTATCACTATTGCGAGACACGTTGCAAACAGGGTTTTCTGTGCGGTCCAAGTCGATTGGTATTTTAAATGTTGTATGTGCAGTTTTTCCTCCTGGTAATAAAGTGGCAGCTATTCCTGAGGAAGCGACGGCAAGGGCAATTTTGTTTTGGCTCCTTATTTGAGCCAAGATAACTTTAGTGAGGAAAGTTTTACCTGTTCCACCAGGTGCATCTAAAAACAGCATTTCTCCTAATGAATGTTCTACACTACAGCATACTCTATCAAAGATTTGACGTTGTTCTGACGTCAAATTTGAACAGCCATTTCGCAATATTTCTGCTAACTCTTCGGGGTTGTAATTTATTTCAGATGTATACTCCCTATTAATTCGTTCCCCACCAACTGTCGGTGTCGGCAAGCCGTATTGACTGAGGGGGTTCCCTCCTATACTTGTAACTATATCTTGTATAGCCAGCAAAGCCCTATTATGGCAGCTTTCACGTACTTGGTCAGAAGTTTCACTATTTATATTTTGCTGTCTCAAAAAATCTTCGGCAAACGCGTCTTTATATTTTTGCCACAACTGCCCAGCGTCCGATAGGCCACAAAATGTCAACAAAATGGCAAATAAATGGCGCAAACGATGTGGACTATCACTGACGCATGCTTCGGCTAAAGCATCATCCCAATGCTGATCGCCATCTAATAAATGCCGTGCGCGGCAAGCAGCTTGAAATGTGGGATATTCTATATCGTCCACTTTGCGGAGCTCAGCAAAAGAAGTAGGTCCTCGCACTGTGTGAAGAAGAAGGCGTAAATAATAACACTCTGCATTATTTGGGTGCACCGTGTATACTCTTCCAATCACGTGTTCTTTAAAAATGCCGGACTCGCCTTCTACAGCAGTTCCACGTCTCCTGCGATTAAAAACACCTTGCTGCTTGTTATAAGTATAATAATGTGGCACTTCATTGTACAACAGAGACTTAGCGAAATTGTCTCTTTCGCAAAGGCGAAAGAATGCGAGCAAGGTGGTTTGTCTTGGGTTGTTCATTCTTTCTGCCACATTTTCTGGCTGAAAGTAAACTCGCTGCCCGCCTTCCAGGTGCACGTCAAGATGGATGACTGGCGGATACCTTTCATGAATAGGGAAACTCAAAATGCGCCAAACTGCCTCCGAAGAGCTTATGTATCGGCCAGATTGATACCTTGTCACTTCATCAAATTGGTTGTTATTTCTTAGTGCTATCATGGCTTGATCACTACCTTTATTAACATATTTACATATATATTTTATAGATTCGACGCTATTACAAATTTCAACATTAATGTGTGCTTGAAAAGCGTTTGACAAAACTGGAGAATACGGTACCACCCAACTATTATTTAGAATTATTTCTTGTCCACGGAATCTGACAGTAGCTGTGAAACCACCTTGTGACGGTGATCTTCGCCGGTATTGCGGATACCCATTTTCCCCAGCCATAGTTAGTTCTTTCAGTGCTCTGGGGTATTTTTTTGAGCATTGACCATCTTTCATGCACGGTGATTCCCTGTTTAAGAGGCCACATGGCCCGTGAACCATATGTGTTTTTACTATGTCATGCAAAATCGGATCTGCATTATAGTCCGGAAATTCTGCACTTATGACACTGTCTATAGCATCGGGACGAATTTTTTCTTCCAGCCACAGAAGAATGTGCGCGTGGGGTAAACCACGCTTTTGCCACTCGACGCTATACATAAAACAAAGAGTTGAACCGAAAACTTTCTCCTTTGTAAGTAGATTAATCAAGACTTTGAGTTTTAAATGAAAAATCCTAGCAATAATGTCATGTCTGTCGTATGACGCCTGTCCTGTGAGAAGTGCCTGGCAAATCTCCGTCCACTTTGGATTTGTTGTAAATGTTATAAAAAGGTCCGGCCGGCCGTATTTACGGACGTAACAAAAAGCATCTTGCGTTCGTTCGTGCATATACCGCGGACCGCCTGTGAAACTGGATGGCAAAATAACCAATCGACCCAAGTTTTCGACGTTATTATCTGATTGCATGGCGTCCCGCAAGTGCACGTATTCTTCAGCGCGTAACCGTCGCTGGTTAGTGCGAATATACACTAAACGTTCAGTTTCTATTTTTGCGTACATGTCCACAATAAATTGGCTGAACAAACCACGAAATCGTTGCAAATATACGAAACTGTTTTGCCTTATTTGTAAAAGGTAGGAATAGTATTGTTGAGCAGATATTTTTTTTTGATAATTAGTGACTCTCGTAGTAGGGTTCACTTGGTACAGCCCAAAATTGTACCCATCTTCACCATGACAATAGATTAGTGGATATTGCAGGGCGTCGTAAGCTCGGTGGGTTTCCAAAATGCGTTGAAGGCGATCGTCGCGTGTACGCAACACGATATCACGTCTCTCACACTCCTGGTCGACTAAAACAACTGCAACTTCATCTGCGACGGGTGCATTGTGTCTTCCACGGTGTTCACCCACAGGACGTCTATCGGCACTTATAACAATTTTGAAATCATTGCTGCCTTGTGGAATTGACTCCAATGCAGCTTTGAATTCACGAACGTACTGGTTAACGCGATGCAGCAATTCTTGAAGTTGACCCAAAAGCTCAGCATTGAGCTGGGGAAAATTGTGATTTCTAACATTGAGCTGTTGCGTGTAATCGGATACAAAATAAATTTGGAGAAATTTGGGTTCATTTTCTGGCAGCAAAGATCCAATAAGGTGATAAACTTGACCTTGTACTTTGAAGGTTGGCATGAACGGTCCTTCCGTTATTTGTTTTGCCCCAAAGGAAGTCATTTGGAAAGCACTGTTATATAAACGAATATTATCCAAAAAACGGTTCGACTGGGGATGATCGCCATTCAGGAGACTTATAAGTAAGTGTGGTGGATCTTGGAAATTTGGAAGAACAATTTTTCCATTTGAGCAGCACATTCCATCTGTCTCTTTCCTCCATTTCAAAGCATGACAAAAATTACAAATTTCTCTCATGTCACCCACGAAAGTAAAGCCAGCATAATTAATTCTAGACGAATATGTGAACCCTGATTTTTCCCTATTGTCCCAAGGTAATAAAATATTTGCATCGTCATTTTCCATGGACTCATCAGCTCCGCTATTTGTTTCTCTATTCATATGGTATCGAGCTCGTTCTATTTCTAGGCGAGATTGACGTTGTTCTGCTGTTTCTGCTCGTCTTAGTTCATCTATTCTTTCCCTTTCAGATGCAAGATAACTTTCATTGTTTCTTTGTACACCTACATAGTTATGTCTAGCTATTTCTAATCGTTCTTCTCTTTGGGAGAGAGATTCAGACTCGCGCGAGAGAGCGTGTCGCTCTCGGTCAGATGACAGACGTGCTTGGCGTTCCTCGATACTCTCTTGAGAACGCAAAGTCGCGGTCCGAGTTCTTTGCGAACTTAAGCGCGACTCCCTTTCTGTGAAAGTCTCTGACTCGCGTGAGAGAGACTGGCGCTCCCGATCAGCAGACAGCCGAACTTCGCGTTCCTGGATATTCTCTTGAGAACGCAAAGTCGCGGTCCGAGTTCTTTGCGAACTTAAGCGCGACTCCCTTTCTGTGAATGTCTCTGACTCACGTGAGAGAGAGTGGCGCTCCCGATCAGCAGACAGCCGAACTTCGCGTTCCTGGATATTCTCTTGAGAACGCAAAGTCGCGGTCCGAGTTCTTTGCGAACTTAAGCGCGACTCCCTTTCTGTGAATGTCTCTGACTCACGTGAGAGAGAGTGGCGCTCCCGATCAGCAGACAGCCGGTCTTCGCGTTCCTGGATACTCTCTTGAGACCGCAAAGTCGCGGTCCGTGTTCTTTGTGAACTTAAACGTGACTCCCTTTCGGTGAACGTTTCCGATTCACGTGAAAGAGCGATGTGCTCTCGGTTAGCAGATAACCGTGCTTCACGATCTTCTTCCGATTCCTGAGACCTACAAAGTCTCATCCTTTTCGCATTTCGGCTACGCAGCGAAAGGTTAGTTTTTTTTCTTTGAGGCATTTTCAAGGAAAATTAAAGCAATAAACAAAACTAACAACACTTATGACTGAATAGCCTACAAACTTAAAAGAACGGTGCGTCGAACAGTCTAGTGTGACAACGTATCGTCTGTTCGTGGTCGTGACTCAACGAATTGGCAACACTAACTTACTGTATAACGATTGGCACTATTGGATTCAAACTACGAAGTAAATCAAATACAATCTTAACTTCGTACTTCAAACCAATGACCAAAGTTGACCAAACGAAACCAATAAGATAAGCAAATACTTTTTTTTCGACCAATTTAGAAAATCGATAAACCAAGCAACCAAAGAACTTTTACGACACACGCAAGAACTTTTAAGACACCTAACGAAACCCAATTTGCCTAGTAAACACGGTGGACGTCATCCTCGCGCGGAAAATCTTAACACCGCGATTCAGAAAATGACGTCATTTGCACAACGCCATCTATCGGATTTAGATTTCAACTATCAACATTAGTTCTATTTTTAGTCTTAAGATGTCGTTGCAAGTACTATACTTAATTGCGTAACGTAATATTTTACTTCTTGAACTCACTAAATTAATCATATCTTTTGATAGAGTGAACCGATTTCGATGAAACAAAAACTAAGTTAAACCTCAAGTTGCGTATAATTTTTGTATATAAACATTGTCAGCATTGAATTCGTAGATTTTACGTGATGTGCGCACAAACAAACAGACAAACAGACAAACAGACAAAAATTTCAAAAATGATGGAAATGGGTTCTGTTACTTATCTTTTCACACGCTGGCTATTTTTTGTTTCAATTTCTTCAATGTACAAAAATGACTTTTCTACAGATTTATTATATGTATAGATGTCTCTTGGGTATTGAAATAAAACACTAAAAGTCACATACCTACGAACTATTTATTTAACGCCTAAGATGATATCTCTACAAAAACGGTAGTATGACTCGTTCAAAGTCAAATATCTTTATCTTTATAAATTACTAGCTGATGCCCGCGGCTCCGCTCGCGTTTTAGAGGTGTGAAAAATAGATGTTGGCCGATTCTCAGACCTACTGAATATGCATATAAAGTTTCATAAAGATCGGTCAAGCCGTTTCGGAGGAGTATGGCAACGAAAACTGTGACACGAGAATTTTATATATTAGATATTATTAGGAGAAGGCAATGTAATAGCAATTAACTTATGTCTCTTGGGTATTGAAATAAAACACTAAAAGTCACATACCTACGAACTATTTATTTAACGCCTAAGATGATATCTCTACAAAAACGGTAGTATGACTCGTTCAAAGTCAAATATCTTTATCTTTATAAATTACTAGCTGATGCCCGCGGCTCCGCTCGCGTTTTAGAGGTGTGAAAAATAGATGTTGGCCGATTCTCAGACCTACTGAATATGCATATAAAGTTTCATAAAGATCGGTCAAGCCGTTTCGGAGGAGTATGGCAACGAAAACTGTGACACGAGAATTTTATATATTAGATATTATTAGGAGAAGGCAATGTAATAGCAAAAATGGATTGTTGAGAGTAATATTATTAAAACAATAAGAAGTAAATAATCATGAACAGCCTTTAGTACCCACGGGTCCACTGATGGACCATAGCCTCTCCTAAAAAAGGAGGTTTTGTCTCATATACCAACTATCCAGACGGATTGATAGGGTTTATGTAGAGTTTTAGTTCTCTTTACAGTGCCGTTTCCCTGCGCAATTTCCTCCCTAATATCTGTTAGAATACTCTCGGGATGAAGATAGGTCACAGTGACACTCCGTATTCTTAACTGAGCCCTGCAGTGTTACCCGCGCTTGTTGTGGGGCTTAAAACAATAAAATAAGTTACTCCTGTCATTAGCTATTTTAAGTTGCCAGTGAAAGTCCCGTCAAAATTGCTGCAGCCTTTTCATATATTCTCCAGAACGAGCAGACAGACAGAAAACAATTACAAAAATATTGTTTTTTGATGAAGTACCTAATTTAGTGAAAACTTGTTGTTACTGTGAAAAGTGAAAATCGGAAGTCGAAAGCAATTACTCCTGAATTGTATAAATAAATAAATATTATGTATGTTAATTATAATACATATTATTATAATTTTACTCCATTTATTCACAACCAAAATTGTTTAAATTTATTTCCTGTATTTATTTACAAAATTTTTTAACAAGTAGACATTAATAAAATGTCGTTTACCTTCCTTGTGTATACTGCTGCTATTGTTAAGTATGATTTATTAATTATTATGAGATTAAAACAGAATTGGTTCAAATTAGAAATCACTTTATTGTCATGTTACTTGTCTTTCTTCACATAATGTAACATGTAATTCATCTAACTAGTGGTCGACCAAATTCGAACAAAACTTTTTTTTCCAAAATTTTAGCTTTTTGCACTCCTCCTCTACATAAACTGTGAAAATTCCAATAAAGGTTATACAATTAATGTAAAGTTTTATTTCACGTATTAGCTTTTCTGTATTAACTATTCATTCGACGGGGAAAAACCTGCTATTAGAATATGTACCATGTTACAAAAATAATATAAGTACTCATAGTGATGTTTATGTGAAACTGGTGATTATACTGAAGGCGATAGGAAAGATGGTATTCTTACCTTAAATTTCTTACCCGACTATGGCAAAGTCTAAATGAAGGAAAATAATAGTTTTTGTAGTCTATGTATATTTGTAGCGCCCAAATTACTAAACCGATTTTAATGCATGAGGTAACAATAGATTCGTAATAATGTGCCGGGTGACATAGGCTATTTATATTAGAACTTTTGCTGGTTATTTCGTCTTATTATCATATTTCATGGGCCTGATGCCTACCCGTCTGGCCTACGTGGTATAACAGACCATAACCTTTCTTCTAAGGAGAGGCCCAGCGCTGTAAGGCCAGTGGTGGACTACAGTTACACGCTGAACCGTCTGCGTCTTTTATTTCGCTAGCGTGATGTTATGCTCTAAAACATTTGTTTACCATAAAAAAGGTTAGCCAACCTTAAAAGATAGATATATGCTGTGGCGTACTTTAGAACTTTCTAAGGGCAACAATTCTTCATTACATTGTTTTGTTATTGAAACTTTAACCGTTTACTCATCGCCCGCAAGGGAGTCCGTGTGGTGACGGATTAAGAATACAGAGTGTCACCACCCCTATTCATCCCATGTGGGTGTCGTAAAAGGCGACTAAGGGATAAACTACGCAAGACAACATCAATGCAAAGAGAAGGAAAACTTGAAACCAACCCTATACCACCCCGTCTGGCCAGCGTGGTATAGTAGGCCAATACCTCCTTTTCAAGGAGAGGCCTATGTCCAGCAGTGGACTGTTAAAGGCTGTTGATGATGATGATGATGATGACGCAAGGGAAGCTCTCAAAAGGAATCATTTTACCCGGTTAAACCGTCATTTTTTATCGTTACTCCGCTCCCATAGTGTGATGATATTATAGCCTATAGCCTTCCTCGATAACTGGCATATTTACTGAAAGCCTTCTTCAAATCTGTCCGTTACTTCGTGAAATTAGCGCGTTCAACTAAATAAAGTAACGAACTCTTTAATATTAGTATAGATGGATACCAAACTATTGCAACATCCTCATATTTATATTGACGTTTTTATAGTATGGTGGTTATTATTAGAATGGTTTGTTAATGCATGCACTTAAAGTTTATAACTACCATCTCGTACCATTATTTGAGGCTTTTTTGATAACGTATAATATCTGTGGAGTGTGAGTGGTCAAAGGTTTTGGAATCTGAAATTATCGTTGTAAAACAAGTGAACATAGTTTTTAGTTTAGGGTTCTTATCTATTAGATAATTACGGTGTGCGGTTTGATAAGTCTTGTTTGATAAGTAAGATGTTAGATACACATTAGAAATGTATATTTTTTGGCCTGCCAAAGTGAAAGCATTAAGTAGAGCTTGTTCATTTAATATATAAAATTGAGACCGCAGGGCCAACGATGCAGAAACATCTCGCTAAGCCGCCATGGTGTGGTCATCATGCTTCATTGTCTGCACTCACAATGAGGATGGTGGCCCCTGCTTCTGGATTCTACTCATGCTGTCCATTAGACAGAGTAGAGTCACTTTGGTAGGCTTTAATATAACAAAAAAGAAAAAACGATACGATACTTAATAGTGTTTAATACATGATACTTAAAATTTACTAGATACTAAACATAAAATTCTCGCGTCACGATGTTAGTTGCCCATACTCCTTCGAAACGGATTGATAGACTCTTAAGAAATTTTACGTGCTTATTTAGTACATAGGTCTGAGAACAGGACGTCAATGATTTTTTATACACCTATATTAGCATTAGCTAATTACATACCTTTCATACCTTAAATAATAGGTAAAATGTATTTATTTGTTTATTTACTATACTATTATAAGTACTATAACAGGAACCCATATACATTTGTCGATATATTTTGATTCGTTAGTTCCTACTAAATAGCCGGTATTACTGATTACGTTCAGGGAAACGTATTTTAATAAATTGACATGGAATATCTCTTTATGTGGACTAATCGTTATAAATGCCAATATAACTAATTAAATTAATAAATAAACCGTATTATCTCGTGTTATTGAACACGATATTGATAAGTTTTAACATTTAATTTATCAATCAAAAATGACAATACAGACCAGACCAAAACATTAAAATAAGTTTTTTCATGTTTAAATGACAACAGCGGTGTAGACGTTGTTGTAATCGACCAATGTTAAAAGGACTGTCACTATGAACTCAAACATAACAATTAAAACGAAAAATGTAAGTTTCACAAATATATAAACACATTGTGTCTTATCAGTGTAGTGCATATGTCGATTTGGGCTTATGCTTGGACAGAGGACACGTCTTTGTGTATGGCTACTCCCTACCGAGTTGCTCTACATGTTCAATTTATAAAGGTCAATCTATGTCAATTATTGAAAGTAGGAAGTCACCATATCCATTGCATTTTGACCAATTTTTACGGTTAGTTTATCTTGAGATTGAATTTTTATAGAAACTTGTATTTTTGTTGAAAAAATCTAATGAGTAATTTTATGTATGCCAATATATGTTCTAATAGCTAAGATTAGAAATGCAACGATAGGTATTTTAAAATATATCAGGAACCGACTAATTTGAAGTGACCTGTACAAATATACTCTATAGACTAGAATAGTAAATGATCGATAATTCAAATCAACTACATGACATTCATTACACAATACACAATATTATTTGGGGTCGGCTACTAGTTCAACCGGTTACTCAGTACATGAAGTTAGTACAAAGTTTGTCTAGGTTATACAGCCGAAGACTATGTTTAATCATCTTGTCCGAAGACAACTTAATTCTCTATTTCCCCTCACTTCGGAGAAATTGATTAGTTTACTAGATTTTGATATAGCTACTAAACACTCCCTGGTGTCCTTGATATTTTGCAGTCTTTATAGTCGAAACTACTTGTTTTTTTGTTTAATTCCTTTTTTTCTTCATGATCTACTAGATTTTGCATTGTGCTACACCCGTGTGTACGTAGGTGCGGTAACTAGTAGCCTATGTTTTATTTCAAACAAGAGTTATTCGTGAACAATTAACCAACATCCATACATCCTCACAAACTTTCGCATCTATAATGCTACTAGGAAGTAGAATTATTTCTTACTTTCTGTACTCCTGGCAACGGGTACATAAAACTTATATTCCTAATATTAGTTAACTTCTTCGTCTTTAAACGAATAATACTTTTAAGTCTGAATGCAAAGGGTGCCGATGGAACTAAAGCACCAGATTGCTAAAAATAACCTACCGTACTGACTGTTGAAATTTACTGTGTCTATTTCTATCGGCGCTATAACAACAAAGAATAAAAATAAATTAAAGTCAACAAATAAACGCAATTGTAACAGTGGCAATAAACATGTAGAATGTGTTATGTTAACAAATGTACACTATTAGAATTATTAATGATATTTTGTTATAGCGACTCTGTTTTAAAAATATTCTAGCTTTCACTACCAGTCGGTTATCGTGATAAAAAGTAGCTTAAGTCCTTTCTCAGGCTCTCTGTGTACCAAATTTCATTTTAATCGCTTCAGTAGTCTTGCCATGAAAGCCGGACAGACAGAACACGGAACACACAATTATTACTTTCGCATTTATATTATTGGTAAGGATAAGGTTGAGTAAGTATAAGATACATTTTGTTAGATACTACTAAGACCTTCGAGTCCGAGTACCACTTACTCTGTACATGCATGTATTGTCATACCAAAGTTAGATTATTTCCCACTAGGCTAGCTATCCTGCTACCATTTATAATGAATCATGAATCATGGGTATTGGTGACTAATGTATACTAACTGCTTTTATTAACTCGTTCTCTGACTTTGTTGTATTATAATTGACCTTAGAGTTTGTTCTATTACGATCTTAGACATTTGATATAATACTACGTCTTATCAATCTTCTTAGCCTGTATTATACCTAATATTCTATTGATTCGGTTACTAGGTCGGTACAAGGAGCTGAACCGGTTTAACCTGAATATCAGTTTTTCCACTCCAACCCACACAATCTTCAAAGAACGAACTGAATTCAACCCTTACTATGACTTGCGATAGTTTTTTTTTATCAATTCATATTCAAATTCTATTATCAACTACAACAAAAATGATGTTTTTAAACAAACATTTCTATCTTTATTAGTATTCTCATCGTTACCTTAAATTGCATTGTTATCTTCAGTGTTGATGTAATAAGTGCCATTGAATACGTAAGTCTATAACAGAGTATGTCATTAGTTACCCTTAAAATTAATATTTAGGTCAAAACATTTTGACAGCATCGACTTTGAAGTTGAACTCTTCCCTTCGTTTGAAATCTGAAATCATGTGCTTTTTACGAATGTTTGCAATATCTGTCTTGTATTGACTGATAAGAAGACTGGTCACAAGATATAATATTTATTTTGCATTCTGCAGAATAATGTTTTAGCACTTCACTATTTTATGATATTTGGTTTATATAGAAGCTTTAGGATGCCAATTAAGAACTCCACTAATTTTAGTTTTTGTTCTACAGAATTATCCACGAGAGTGGATTCACAAATGAAGACTTTAAACAATACCGACCAGTGGTCTACAGCAACACGATTCAGTCGCTCGTCGCCATATTGCGTGCTATGCCCAACCTGGGCATCACCTATGGCAATAGGGATCGAGAGGTAAGCAATCTAATTCGATTTTTTTTATCCAATGGTACTGCAGATTTTCATACACTACTAATTAATTATCAAATTACATTTTTCTTAACTATGATCAATTAAATCTGAGGTTAAGAAAGATTAAGGAAGAATAAGGTGGTAAGGTACATGCTAAGGTACGTGATGCTTCATGTGTGTGTGATTTCTTCCTTCATATGTATTGAAAATGAAGTCCTCATTTTTTATAGTTCGGCAAGAGTTGTCGAATTAGTAAGACTGACATATCAAGAGATCGAAACTGGTTACTAACTTAAAAAAATTACAATAACAAAGCAACCGTTTCATACCACAAATGAAAAATCGATTACATGCTAGCCGTGTTCTATAAATAATAAGTGATCGTCGGTAAAAAAAATATATTTCTGTTGCATCGAAATCGATGTTGGGTGCTTCGTTGCTATCAGTCTTCGTCTTCAGTTTGCCACTAATGCTGATTACGTAGCTATTTGTGAGAGAAAGGGGAATATTATCGAACCGATTGAAACACTTCGGTGTCGTAAAATGTTCAAAACTCAGCAGCAACCTTAATAAAATTAAACGACCGTATCGCTTTTGTTTCAGTAAGTATTTTTATTCTGCGAACAATAATTAAATATATAACCTATTTCAGCGAAATACGAACAATCGAAATAGAAGGTTTTATATCACCAAATAAATAGCTATAATATTTTCTGCGAATGGTTACAGCTGCATGTAGATCAATACTGTGTATTCCTTATTCATGAGAGTCTCTCCGCTGTAAAATAGCTCGTTGCATTATTATTTGTATGCAAATAAAACTACGTACGTTATTGTAAAAGCATGTCTAGGAAAATACCGTTCAAAAAAATATTCGCATTTTTTTATTGTAATTAAAGTCTAAGTAGCCGTGATTGTGTGTAATTCATCATTTCAGTATAAAAATAGATTTAAAAAATGTTTACTTGTAAATGAAAGCAAAATATGTTAAAATCTCAAAGGGATCCTTCATTGTCTGCTTTGTTATCATTGCAGTACCTGTTTGACATGCTAGATAAGATATCTTAGTTCCGTCCTCTCTGTTACACAACTAGAGTGAGACGCTCTTCTGAAACTGTAATTAATTCTGTCGTCAGAGTTGTAACGTAACATTGTTTGACATTTTAGGTTACTTGATCGTAAACGGTTTTTAAACTCCATTAATGTAATGAATGACCAATAAACATTAAAACCTTACTATACAAGCAGTATAACATGGTGGAACATAGTTAAATTACAAATATAAATCCAGTGTGTGGAATCCTGAGTATCAATTTAAAAGATAAATCTTTTAACAATATTGTTTATTGTGGGGACATATGGCCTTAACCCTCTCCTGGGAGGAGACATGAGCCCTGCAGTGGGACATCATGGGTTGCTAAAAAGTGTCTGCACTTGAAGTTAAGATATTTAACAGGTTTGTGAGCCTATGGAAATTTTTGGCCAATGGACGTACAAAAAAAAAATACTTTTCTGTAACTGTCCCCTATCCTGAGCCTGTACCCTATATTTATAAATTATCATGTTTCACTTCAATTAATTCAAAATTTATCTATAATTTGAAAGAAAAAAGTAATTAGCTTAACAGCTATCAGACTTTAAACAAAAGTATAATGCCTTACCTATTTACACTAACTAATGTCGTCTGCCATTCAAGCGTAATGAACTATTCCAAAAGATGAGTAAGCGTTTGTACTAGTCAGTTTATTATATGAAGGTAATATAATAAGTTTATACCTAAATATAGTTAACAGTCAAGAGAAATTAATTAAGAGAATACATTTTTTCCACACGCAGGAGCATCTCAATAGGATGCATTAGTGTTGGTCACCATGCTGCATTGTCTGCATTCATAATGAGTATGGTGAACACTATTCTTAGATTTTAATCTTGCTGTCCATGAGGCAGAGCAGAGTTATTTTAAAGTGCCATAAATAAAAAAAGAGTTATGGTGGTATAATGCAGTATTTTGCATTGTTTTCGATACATAGCAATTAAAAGTAGTAACGACAGGTTATTCATTCCATACAAACACCCTACTCACTGTTGCACCTAACAAATCAGAAATTATGTTTGAACAATCGATCAATTGTTATTTCTTCCTTCGATGTGACGCAGTATCTTTCTACTGTTATGATATTAGTTAACATAATGAGATCGACGATACGCTGGGTCGCTACTGTGCAAATGTCATCAGGGTAACCTTGTGTACACCTAGCTCTTTATCACAATGGAGGACATTATAAAAGCAGAGCGTTGGTCTTGCATCGTGACAGCCCTATCCGGTAGATACGAGCGTGTGGAAACGAAAACTAAGTACATGCACGTATCATGCGAGGTTATTTCATTCCATTTTAATCAGTGATGTCATTATGTACGTAATATCTCCATATCTACATTTCTATCAGCGATATGACTGAAAAATAAATGAAAAATTGTGTCAGTTTTACCGAAATGTAATAATTAAACTTCTAGGTTTTTTTTACAACAGTTTTAGCAACAGTTAAAGTAAGGTGAGGTTCTGAATGACTTGACGGCAGTGCTCATGTACGGGTGGCATGGCGCCGCGCATGCGCCCTGCTAGAACCAACACCCGACGTAATTAGAACATACTTTAAAAACCTCTGCAGTTACTAATACCATCCGCATGAAAAATAAATTAAACTTTAATAAATTTTATTACTATATCTTTTAAATTTTAGAAAAAATATTTTAAAAGTTAAAGCACAATACGTGCTTTAACTTAAAAAAAAATATTTATAAGAAACTACTTTTTAGGCACACAAACACACACTCCGGTACAAAAAGCTTTGACTTTTTGTGGGTTTTTATTAGTACCAGCGATTCATTTTCATGGTAGTAAGTGACTCGCGTAAGAATAACACGTACGGTTCTCCGAGACGGACTCGCTAAATGGATTACTAATCGGATTACCGTATGTACCGAACATGCTGGGTCACTAAACTCTTATTGAGAAGATATTGCGCTCCGACATGAATAAATTGTTATAACGTTCAGCTCAGAACGTCTCCATTGAATGTCCTAGTTAGCAATAATATGAGGACAGTATCAATAAGTAGTAGAACAGAAGGGTAGGGCACACTGAATTTATATCCGAAATACCTATCATATAGACCACATCAACTTATTTAAAGAACGGAAATGGGGTATTGCAAACAATCACGGTCACTGTAAATAAGCGATGTCTTTCGTTGCCAAAACATGTAAAATAACATGAGATTCTCAATTCGGATAATTTCCTTCTATTTAAGCATCTGATAATAAACCTCGCCACTGATCAACTGGAGATCATGAAAACATATTTTAGTTATTTGTAGTATAGTGATGTCTTTAATGAAGTTACGCCAGTATCCTTTGTGCAGCACATTTGTTTTCGGCTTCTCGCTAATAACATTGTTTGATAAATAAAGTTTCTGATTATTATTATGTTACTATTCACCCATTTGACCTTTACCGAATAATTCAAATCCTTCCACTAACTTCTTCCTTTTCATTGTTTATGGAACCGACTGTAAACTGCCTGTATTGCCACTGTTGATATAAAAACATTTTTGCAGAAAAATGTATAATTGGAAAAATATCTATATCAGTTCCTGGGTTTTATACACATAGGACATTTTTTTATTTTGTCAGTTGCTAGCTTTAATAAAAGGTTCACTAAGATTTTAACTAGAATATTTCTAGGTGACACCCAGCCATTTATGTTGTGACCTGCTTAGCTTAACAGTATAGAGGTCGAAATTGCGTAGACTGTGACCTGTAAATTATATAAAGAGTTATTATTGATTAGCTTTAGTAGAAGATTTACAATGCCTAGAAGTTCAGTAAACCTTTAATGAATTTGGAATAGTGACCTTTATATTTATAGATTTTCTTTCAATCACTTATTCAATGGTTATTTAGCCACTTGTATAGTTATTGTTAGCTTGTTTATTAAAAAGTTTTAAAAGTTTTTAATTACAATAGGTCATACGTACTGCTTTATCGACGTTTTATACGGTGGTAGAAAAGTTGTCTGAATGTTAGGTATTCTTGGTTTTTGGCATTCTGGATTTTATCCATATCTCATAGATTTTTTTTACTTAACTTAACTCTAAGCATTTGGTCAAAACCAATCCTTCCAACACGCTAACAGACCCTGTTGACCCGCGATTGATTGAGCCATGAACACACCAAGCTATGACACTCAGGAAGTTCGAGAAAAAATTAAACTGTCTTGCAATCCTCATAATCAAAAGAAAATTTGAGTAGTTGAAAATGAACAGGGTAGCATCACGGTCATAAAATATTATGGGTCAAGTGTGAGCTAATATATTATTTGATGGTATAAAGTACGAGTACAAACAGACAGACCTAATGGTGCTTTTCTCCGACTATCAACGCCGCCTACTCAATAACGCAAGTGTATTTCCATGTGGTGACGGATTAAGAATACGGAGTTTCACCACCCCTATTCATCCCAAAGGTAATAAGTAGTAAGTAATAAGGTAATAAGAGGACAAGAGAAAGAGAACAAATAACGTAGAACAACATCACTGTAAAGAGAAAGGAAATCTTGAAGCAAACCCTATATTAACCCGTCTGATATAGGAGGGTGAAACCTCCTTTACAGGGAGATGCTTGTGTCCAGCAGTGGATAAAGTTTGTTGATGCGAACCTCATGTAGGCATCTACTCAACGGAAAGCAAGCAACGAATTTCTGTGAGGTTATGATATGACTTCATTCGTGTCATGAAAAAGTTTTATTATTGTTATTTCGATTAAACAAAATAAATGTATGTGTACTATGTATACATACTAATTTGAGTAGACAAAAGCTTACTTGGTAATAAAAATGAATGGTGGACTACGGAATGTCGTAATGTTAGTAACAAAAAGCGTGTCATTTTCATCAACTTATTGTTCAGACTACTACTATAATATAAGCTTGTTTTCATCATCATCATCATCAGCCTTTAACAGTCCATTGCTGGACATAGGCCTATCCTTTGAAAGGAAGTTTTGGCTTACTATACCACGCTGGCCAGACGGGTTGGTAAAGGGTTTTTTTCAAGTTTTCCTTCTGATGGCAGTGATGTTAGCTTATTATTTTGTTGCTTAGCTTGTTTTAGGAATCAGATCTTTACTCGCTTATGTATATCAGACTTTGAAGCTCAGTCAAATACAGATGAAATTAGCCATTTACAATCGGTACTATAATATCCGTAATCGGACTTAATCCCAACTTTCATGACAACCCACATTTTTCTCTACCTGTTGGTAGCTATGGTTACTGTTGGCAGGTAACCGAGATATCGTGGATCTGATTTCAGTCTAAGATAGTAACTGTATGGTTAGCACTATCATGTACGTATATGTAGTATGTTTATCGACAGTCTGGTATTATTCCCTTGTTGAACCAAATATTATTTGTGTGATTCACAAATATTTGTTTCGTAGTCTGGGTGTTTTCTAAATATGTATGTATTTACAAAAAAAAGTAGGTTTATCTATTTATATCAGTTGTCTAGTACCCATAATACAAGCTCTGCTTAGCTTAGGACTAGATGATGTTGTGTGTCAGATGTCCGAAATATTTATTTATTTATTACGATAGGGTCATTCCATGCGAAATCAACCAATAAAAAATAATTTTCAAAGTTGATGTTTCTAATTTAGTTCATTTTTGGAATATGTGTTGTACTATTTAAAAGGGTGAAAAATCCAGAATTGAATGAACCCATTGTCATCCCATCTTCAACTTTGGTACATATGTTCTCAAGACGTGTATAAATATAATAATTTTTTTTCAAAAAAATAAAAAATTTCGTTTTTGAGATGTTGTTTTTTTTTTAAAAAAAGATCTTGTATTTTTTTTATGTTTTATATACCCAAGTTATATATCATGTTAAAGCTTATACAAATCTCAATAGAATGACACTAATTTCAACTGTCTATGTTATATAGGTTTCAAGATAGAGCCACTTATATGTTTCAATACAGTGCAAACATTATGAAAATTAATATCTCATAAACCACTTGCTGTAAAAACTCAAAATTTTGGATTTTTTACGCAATCCAATAGTACTACCAACATACAAAAAATATTTTATTCTGAGATATGAAGGTCTAGACCATTGGTTGATTTCGCATGGAATGACCCCATAGTACAGTCTCTGCCTAATTTTAAATCAGATGACCGTATGTGCGATGTGGCAACGTATAATCTTAATTAAAAATTAGGTTCCAAACTGAAGTAATATAATGATTTTAATTATGATAAATTGTTGCAGAGCGATGGCAAGATGGTATTTGACGTGATCCAGCGGATGGAGGACACGGAACCGTTCAGCGAGGAGTTGCTGGCGGCAATGAAAAGACTTTGGGCCGACTCCGGTGTCCAGGAGTGCTTTGGCCGGTCCAATGAGTACCAACTCAATGACTCCGCCAAATAGTGAGTATATTATTTACATTGCTATCTTTATGTCGACAGTTGTTCTGCCATTAATAAAATAAGTGATCTTTCTTTCAATAATTTCCTCGCTACAGGAGGTCTCAGATTTTATATTTGTCACTTGCTTTCCGAAAGTTTAGGCCAAAGTTCGGTTGATATACCTGGGGACTCTATATACATGGGTATGATTTTTGATAAAATGGGTAAGAATAGAACTGAAACTCATGAAATAAAATATTAACTGTAGCATCTTTCCTATAAAAGAAAATACCAATCAATTAAGAATCGTTTAATTGATGTCAGATGAGATGGAAGATACTCGTAACATTTCAAGGATGTTATCCCATCAAACGGTGTTTTTTACAGTTACAAAATCGTTGGTACAACAACCTAGCTGCACGTTATAAAATATGCTTAAACAATAGGCAGTGTTTATATTAAAACAATAGATGAAAAATGCTGATCTTATTTTGTGTTAACATAACACCACATTTTTTATCTAAACTTAAAATAGAATTATAAGAAACTGGTATTTACAGAGGAATGTATAGATACATGTTTTATAAATGGTTTCAAAACTATAATATAATAGAACCTTTATAAAATTACAATACCATAAAATACCGTATTAGGACTTGACCAACGTAACCCATGCTAGTATTTACAATATAACAAACAGTTCCTGCAAAAGAAACTAAGTAAAAAACAGGGCTTTCCAACATTGTAACATGTTTTCAATTCGAGCTTATAGTTCTTGAGATTAACGCACGCAACCAAACTAACTTCTAATTCTAATGTACTATCCTCAGTGTTACATACATATCGTAAGGAAGGGGAATTTTTATGGCGCCCCATTTCTTATGTTAGTTGAAGTCATTGGAGGACCTTGAAATGTCATTTATTGTTTCTTTTATTTCTATGATGTAGAGTAAACCGCAACGGCTCGTTTGGTACATATGTGGGCGTCACGCTGTAGGTTAGTTCGCCATATCGCCACGTCACGTCATAACGGTGGAATATCTGGTTGAAATAATAACACATTACATTAGTCATTGTATGTATGAATTTACCGGTTACGCGAAGGTAACTTATATGTAAATCATTCAAGTCTCATGAATTGTTATCTTTTCAAATCATGTTACAAAACGAGTGAGAAATTTAAATACATGCAAGACATACGTATATAAGATTGACTGCAGTGGAATAGGAAATACTGGTTGATAAAAGATACGTATAAAATTATATACTAGAAATAACGAGAAGTAATTCAATAGAAATAAGATAATATTACATTTAATAGGATAATAGTTTTCTTATATCGTACTTGTTATGATAAAGTAATGTTTAGGTTCGGTAATATGTTTTTCTTTCATGGGTTCACATGCATCTTTACTCATAACGACTAGTAGACTCACTACTAAATACATCACATGTATAAATATCGTGCATAATAATTTATCCACACATAAAATGGGGTCTTGAAATAATTCATCATCAACAACCCATAATGTCCCACTGCTCGGATCTCCTCTCAAGAGAGGGTTAAGGCCATACGTCCCCACGCTGGCAGAATGCGGGTAATAATAAATGATGGTGTATATACCTTAGCCAGTAACAGCTGTAGCTCCGCTTCTGCGAATCTTTTCCCAATACACATGCGACGTCCGAAACCGAAAGGAAGAGAAGCGAATGGGTGGATCCCTATTTCCTTCTGTTTGCGCCACACGTCGGCTGTGTTGCGGTCGTGTCTCAAGGGACACTCTGTTGCTTCGCTAACATCATCGGTCCGCAACCATCGCTCCGGCACGTATTCTTTAGGTGATGGAAAGTATTTTTCCTCATTAGACATGATGTAGTGGGGAAAAACTACATGGGACTGGAACAAAAGAAATTTCAATGAAAAACGAATATTATTTAATTGCTCTGAAAGCAAATAAATAATTTTCGTTTAAACGATAAGATAAAAGAAAATGTTAAAAACTGTAAAGGCTTACAGTAAAATGCTTTCATTATCAGCCAGTCTTTAACAGTCCACATACTGGAATACTAGACTAGACTTTAGGAAGGAATAATAAAAAATGAAGATAAAATACTTTGGCTTTGAATAGTAGGCACTTACACCTTTCGGCACATCGTATCCAGATATTACTGTATCTGACTGTATGCATCGTCCGTTCCCCAATATCACTGGTTTGATTCTGTGAAAATAAACACATTAAGAACAAATAGTATGTGATGAAAAGTAATTTTAATCAGAAATAAAAATCTCGTCCATATCAGTTGGTGATATAATAAACGAGTTTTAAAATTTGTAAAATATTATATGTATATAACCTACTTTTAAGTGTGAAAAACCTTGTGTAAACAAAACTTTTAGTTTTTATGTGTATTACATGAATATGTTAACTTTAAAAATGAATTGGTGAAATTAAAAACAATATTTTACACATCAGTAATGGATGGACGAACTGCACTAATCAGTGCATATACGCATATAGCATAAGAAATGTATGCAATTATGTCTTCGCATAACATGTAATGCATGAAACAACTTGAGCTACGGTAACAAGCAAGGACTTAGACATACAAAAAAAATCAATTTGTCGGTTTGCAAATATTAGTAAGATTAGCAACAAAGAGACATCCTGTCTGTTCTGTCCTACAAATGTACAGTAACAATTGAACCGTGGGATTGTCCCAGGTTAAAAATTAATTACGTATATTTGTATACAAAGGTGTGTTATACACTCAAATCTCATACAAATATGTTTTAAAATTAAATATATATACTTAACCTACATGAAAGTAGGCATGCATAACTATCAGCTCAGGTGCGAAATTTAGTCTGACTCGAACCATCTTTAGTCGCGTTACAAAGACACAATAAAATATTTACCTCCAACTATTATCGTAAATTGGAGTAAGTACTCTTGACAGTTTTGATCATTCGATTAACTTGTAGAAGTTTTAAAGGTGTTTAATACTCAAAGATGCTATGTATTTCTGTATATTGGTATAGTGAGTTGTAAGAGTGAAAATAAATCGAAAATTTTACACTTACCGCAATGATTCCTTTATACATGCTTTGAGATATGGCAACTTATCGAGATCCTTACAATCCAATATTTTACCTTGAGGAATATTTTTGTCTATCTCCTTTTGTAGTTTTTTCTGTACGCGATCATTATTTGCAAGTAAATACATAGTGCTCGCCGCAGCGGCTGCCGTTGTATCAACGCCGACAAGTAACAAATCCAATGCCAAAATAGCAGCTACTTTTTCTCCCGAGGTTTTAGCAATCTCTGCACAAATTCCTTTATCAGTTAGTCTCTTTAAACAAAGCGTTCTGAATGCATCTAATGCTTTTATGTATGTTTTATAAGTAGGAGTAGGATACAATCTCCATAGTGGTGCAGAAAGTTCAAGGATGGGAACACTATGGAAGAAACCATGTATGCATTTGATAATATCTTTGGCTTCAACGTCGTTTTCTTTCAAGCATCCTAATCTAGTTCCTAACGCCCAGGCGCCCACCGCTAAAAGCAAACATTTTATTAGACACTAATTTTTTCTCTTATTGTACCTTTGTTCTAAAGAAAAGCACAATAGTGTTTACCCTTGCCCCGCACGTCAAGTAACACTTACACTCAAGGGCCCATTTGTAGAGTTCCGTGAGAAAATCTTTTGGCAGTTCACGATTTATGTCAAGAATGCATTCCATTCTGTAAAAACAGCAAACAACTAATTATGCTCATTTAGATATCTCGGCAGATACAGATCAGACAGGAGACAACACAAGTCGATATTTATTTTATTGGCTTCATCTGTATCCGTTTATACAATATTTATTAAGTACCATGCTACATAAGATTTCTGTGTACGTAAACCATAAAATTAGCTAAGCCTTATATATTGTAAACTTGACTGTAGTTATTCCCAGCACAAAGATGTACTCGCCACTTAAACAAATGTTCAGACACCGTTGTTAAAAACGGGATGTGGTCATTAAACCGAGATTCTACACTTAAATCAGTAGACACACAAAGTAGTAGACCACGAAATTGGCTGTCGGGTTTTAAGAAGTAAGTATGTATGCCATATTTGTAAAGAAGTGTATTATTAACACAGTTACGGAAAATATTTAGAAGACAATGCTGTTAACTCAGAGCAATTATAAAAACTAGAGCATACATATTAAGATACACATTCATTAAACAACAGAAGCTATTGTCTAGTTACGATTCTTTGAAACCTTATTCTTTTTTGACAAAAGATAAATATAATTTCAGTCAGTCAAGATCAACAAGCGGTCGTAAGTTCAATTTCCATTCAGGACAAACGTTGTGAGATGAACACAATCGTTTGTTCTGGATCTGTATATGTATTTAGAAAAAAAATCTCAGCCGTCTGTCTGTTACCAATACATAGACTGGTTTGATCTGAGTGTCATTTAAAAGAATGTGACAAGTTGTTGCTATAATTGTTATTTAAAAAAAGGAAATTTTATGATAAAATGTATTTTTTTGTCAGCTTTAAGTAAAATACAACGAAAATTAAATATCAAAAAAAAAAAAAACTTACCTGCTGACAAAATCATTAGCTACAGAATCCAGTTCTGGAATTGCAGCTCTGGATGCTTCTGGTGCGATAAGTGCCTTAGAAACTTTTGATCTAAATCTAGACCAAGGCTCACCATGTCTACGGTAAAGAAATATACAATTAACATAATAGACGAGTATATAAGTGTATTACTTTTTATTACATTTACAATATTAGCTTCCTTACACTCCTATGAGCCCGGGCTCTTCACCAAAGAAATTCTTCCGCAATTCTTGCTTATAATGGCTAAGGCATGGCGCTTTGGCTCTATGTGGCATCGCATCTTCTCGTCTGTAAATCCTCTCTGTTTCATCGGCAGAAAACGGGAACACTAAATCAGGGTGTCCGAACAACTTCGCCACTTTAACTGCACCACCAGTGCCAGCCCAGGCTCTCAGAAACCACAACGTCACATCCAAAGCACGTGTTCTCCACGGGTTTTTACCGATCACAAATCGCCATGAGTTTCCAAGTACTGGAAAGGGCCGTGGTCCCGGCATATAAGTGTAAGACCGCGCGCTACTCATCGCTACCGACTTATCAATGGCCAAGCTTCAAACCCTCAATCACAAGACCTGGTGCAGTGGGGGTGTCCATAAGTATTACGTTTTCAGCCTCGCTGATGTCGTAATACGAGGCATCCGACACGGGTTGGCGCAGTACACACGCATGCGTACAAAGAGTACCCACAGAATCTTTCTTGACGTAGATACAATTACGACGTGTTACAAATAATCCATGTAGTTGTATAAATTTTCGACTGCCAACATATTCCTACTGTTGGTTTGGCACACTTTAATAATACATTAATTAATGAATTCTCATAAGAATCTTTACATATCATAAAATGAAGTTTCTTCCACTGTCTGTACGCTTAGATCTTTTATACTACTAATCAGATTACAGTGCAGTTTTCAGCATGTATATGTTTTTCAAGAGATAGTTAAATGTGTAATACCTTCATATTACGGTAGAGGAAATTCGAGAATTCCATACTTGACCGGGCCGGGTCGCTAATCAGATAATATAACACATTGATTTATATTAAGCTGTTAATTTCTAGAAGAATATGAGGTGAAAAAAATATTAAAATGCGATACGGTTCTTACATTTTAATATAAACAGCCTTTTAAACTTGAAAATTCCATTATATAATTACAAGTTTATAAAACATAGTCTTCATCATTATATATTAAAAGCGCCTGGAAGAGATGGCAACAAGGCCGCCCTTTGTACAGTACATATCTGCCATATTATTTTCTCTTTTTTTTCTGCAAAAAAAGAGTTTTCTATCTATTTAGGAATTCCGAAATATATATTTCTTTGGTCGCGAATTAAGTTGGGACATTCACAATTACAATGAGTTATTTTTTTTAATTATAAGTTTAAAATATGTTAATATAATTTGTATCTAAATCAATCATACATAAATACATAAATAAGTAGGTACTATAATTAAATGTGATAAAATTTAAAATAATTTGCAACCAAGGCAGGGGACAATAATTGATTGTTTTATAACCAACGCTTTCGCTTTCGCCCGCTGCTCCGATCGCGTGTATCTCGATTATGTAAAAAGTAGCCTATGTGTTAATCTGATATATAAGCTATATAAATATTACTACAAAGTTTCGTTAAATCCGTTGAGTAGTTTTTGCGTAGATGAGCAACAAACATACATACATACTTTCTTTATAATTATAATTAGTATGATAGCTAACAGAAATTAGGCTTAGAATAACAAAATTCAGATCTTTATAAAAAAAAAAATTAAGTTAAAATATATTCTTCCTTGAAATAACACGAATCGCATATATAGGTAATAGGGTAGGATCGCGATAGACTTCTTTCATCTTACATAACTTTGTTAGAAGATCGTTTAGCGAATACTTGTTAGAAAGGAAAATGCAAGTCATCGCTTGAATAGGGCTAACTAAATCTGCAACTATTTCGTAAACTGTTTCCCTCCGCCTTTGTGTGTGTATATTGGTGTTTAGAACTATTCGTGAAATACTGTGTAAATGATTTGTGAAGAAACTGCTTCTTACGCATTTATTAAGCGCTTACAATAACCTACGAGTTCTTAATAAAATTTTAGTCGTTGAGGCACATGTTCATGTATTAAATTGTGTCGTAATGTTTTCAATTGACAATCCCTTGATGGAAGCAGGGAACGCCTGCGCAGATTGATTTATCCGGTCCCTGCGAACATACCTACTATACATATGTTCCGCAATCACATCATCTACATGCTATCGTCATATACAGCTAATATAGCTATAGGATGCATTGGTAACCGAGAAAACTGAATTACCCTCCAAGGCATGATATTAGTCCATTCATCAGAAATCCGTAATCATTACGTCAGTAACACGATATGGATAGTCGTTTTGTATGATTGAATCGCGGTCGGCGGATGCTCTTGTAGACAAGGAACGCTTTGTAAGTGAACAGTTCAATGTTCCTTTCTGTACACCACACGCCAGTCGATGAAAAAATCTGCATTACAAAATGAATCTGATTTTTAAATTGCTGGTTTGGTTATATGATAAGAAATAAATAAATGAATCGTTAATATTATGCTGATCTCATGCAGCATGTCATAACGTGAAATTGTAGCATCAAATTGTTGAGTTGAAGAATTTTACCTATACGAAAAATATTAATAGTACCTACCATGTAATAATAAATAAACGTGGGGTTTTTGTTTTCATAATAAAATTAAATAGTGTTGTGATAGCTAGCTTAAAGATATGTAGACTTAAATTTATAAGTTTATGAAAGCGCTCGTGTTCTTGCCAAAAGTATTACAAATGTTGATTGTATTCACTTAACCATTCTTTGCTCAATCACATTTACCGTAGCTTCTGTAATCAGCTCAGATATTCAATAGGCGATAAATTACATCTTTTCATTGTCCACGTTGCCAATACATTACGGCAATAATAATATGCTAGCCATTTCTCAACACTGAAGAGTTGATAATAGATTAATCTTAATTTTGCCAGTTGCTAGATAACTTATACAAATACTTAAGTATAAAACAATTGAGGAGGCCTTTGACCAGCAGTGGACTGATGATGATTAAGTACATATATAACACAAATATATATTTACTCTTCCATTCACCGAATTACGGCCTTTGACTCCACTGAGCCAAATTATTTTCTAACGTATCATTTGTAACATTGTTATCGTGACAAGATACTAACACATAAAAATTGATCATTTAAATCTATATTCATATTTTTATATTGTCAAGTAATGTTGTGAGAAAACCTATGCTTATTATAAATTGAATTTCAATTGAGAAATATTTAAATTAATGACATTTTGTTTTTCTAATAATAATTAGAAAAACAAAATCATAATAGGTGAGCCAGACAAACGGCTTGTTATGTTATTATTGAAACAGTTTCAATATTTATTTTAAGAGTATCAAAATCTACGATTTAAATAATAGTGATGTGTCAAGTAAGGACGATCATAAGAAGTAGAAAGTATTTTCTAAAGCCAGTAGAAAAATCTGTTTCACATACTCCAAACAGCCCCGGATCTACGATTGTTTCGAACCGGGGTAAAACCTTGAAAGTGGCGCCCCCTCCCTTCAGTGTCTGAGAAAAACTGCCAATGAGTAGCATTTTTGTAATACTACTACGTTTTGCGTTCATAAACTACTTAGCATGTGTTCAGAAACTAAGTACGCCGTATGAAAACATAAATGTTTGTTTTTCAAACATATGAAGATGCCTTTACTTGATACAAACCTATGAGATTGTAGAAAAAGAGACTATATTTGTTCGATATTTCGAGTTCTTATCTCAAGAATTTGGCGCCCCCGTGAAAATGCCGCCCGGGGCAAGTGCCCCTGTTTGCCCTCCTTAGATCCGGGGCTATCTCTAAACACTCACCATCGCCACGATAGCTCCTTATGGTTTTCACATTTATTAAGATCAGATTTTAATCTCATAGAATTCAGGGACCTCGGCTTTTTTCTGTTTTCAATTAATTTCGTTTCAATTATAGCAAAAATATTTATTTCATAATTTCTATAAAAAGTGTTCACAAAATAAAGAGCGAATTTACAATGGACTAATGAGCTACATCAACTGCAAATAATGTTAATGCGCATGTTAGTAAAGCCATTGAAATTAAACCGTGAGTTTGCGAGTCTCAGAACTACCGCCCACATCGCATGTAGCGAGTGGTGCGAGGAACTAGTGGCGATAGATTTATGCTCCGATCTCATGACGTTGACGCTAATTACGGAAATACCACCACTATTGACGAATATTGAGGAATATAGTAATATGCTACTGGTGACGTTTTAATTATTGTCAAGCAGTACCAAGTTGAAAGTGATTATTATTCACCCCCAAGTAGAAACTCAGAGGGTGGATTTCTATTTGATCTTCTCAGATTTATTACATAATAACTTTTCACTTTGATCTACTGTGCTGCCATATGTTTCCAAACTTACGTGAATCTGCGAAAATATATTTGTCGTAATAAAAATATAAACGCGTTGCGTAGGCGTAGACGCCTGCATTTAAAGGAAAAAAATACTATTCACTTTTTATATTTTAGCCATAAAAATGAATGTGTATTTGTAGAATTGGGTTAGTTTTAACCAGTTTCTGTCGTGATAGTAAGTACTGTGCAAAATATTGCGTTACATGAGAAATCATCATCTCGACAAATAAGAGTTAATAGGCACGTCATTCGCGGTGGCTCCCGGCTGGTAGCGCGTAGCTATCGAAAGGGCTTGGCGGGGCTGTGCGGCGTGCGGCGGCGCGACTTTGTATTGATCGTCGGACCTGTTGCCGAGCGCCCTCAGCCTGCGCCCGACGCCGCAACACCATACATGGATTTATGCATTGCTCAACCGTCTGCAATCAGCACAACGATATTATCATCATTGTATGTTGAACACATTATGATAAATTCAGTATCTCGTCACAAAGTAATGACTTATTTTAATAATTTCAAAATAATGATTAAAGGAGGCGTTCGTTGATAGTACACATTATGAATTAAAAGACGTCAATATAATCTGTTTTAAATTGAGCAGGTCTATATAAAAAGCTAATTTATAGCCTCAAGAAGATCAATACACCTGCATCACTTAAGTTTAGTGTAATATTTGGAATTCTACTAAATGGTTGTGAACATTAGGATCTGAAATCGTTGTTAAATATAATCTCCTGCGTTCAATAATATATAATGAAATGATTTCGGCTGCTCCAAATGTAATTCATCCTTATTTACTGACCCAGTTAATGTTGACAGAGGTTTGACGTCAGCAGCGCTCAGAACCAACGAAAAAGCGTTAGTATCATAAACACTCGGCTTTACAACATTAACACATATGTATGTTGTTTATGATATGTTTTAATTATAACAACACTTTGTGGCCTGTCAGCGGTCTTTTTGATACTAAATGAAAAATCAAGTATGTCAAAAGAGCTAGTTGTACTAGTCCACGTTGTAAAGTTACTCATAGCTTGTCTTACACCACTAGAGGCGATTCTTACATATTTATAAATATTTGCCGGTAGATGTTCAGTGTTGAACCTAGTGTGTACTCGTAACGTGTTCACATAAGAATTTAATTATGTAGATAGTAAGTGTTGTGTAAGGACACCTCTAGTCCGTTTTGTAATCGTATTACCCCCAAGCGTATTGCCATGACATAACTCAGTGTGTCCTCCGTAACTTCTTCTTATTACTGTTTTACTGTATGAAAAGAAAATACAATAATCTACCTTCAGGCCACCAGAACAGCCAGCTTTTGTTGTATTCTATTGTAATATTACGTAGCTTACATTATGGCTCTTTTTACATTTTACTGATGAGAAGGATTATATTTAGAAAAAAAACGTAAGAAAATAGATAATCATTTGACAGACACAAATGATTTGAATACTACAGGAGAACTACCGTAAACCATAGTTTTCGAATTCATGTTGCGGATTGGAACATTTATACATCTATGATAGTTATGTATGTACTTTAAGTTTTTGGCAATTGGCCAACAGTGTCAACCGCACTATCTATAGACATTGACCTTGAATTGCACTTTAATGTATACAGGTAGTGTTATAAGCCTAATTTGCCATTGCCATTCCCATAAATCCAACATAGTTTACCTTCTCATTGATATTTTAAAGACATATTAGATGTCGCTGTTTCTTGTTACCACATTTGTGTAACAAAACGTGTATTGCTATTTTATCCGTCACTTTCAATTATCATTAATTTAGTCTTGTATCTCGCGGCCTTGTCCCCCCATATATTTGTCGCTCCATCGCACGCGTTTCAATTGTTGATCAATTTCCTCAACGTAAATACGACAAAGTACAATTATCTACCAAAGAAAATTACGGCTCTGCAAATAGGATATGCAATACAAACTCTATGGAGTAAATTAAAACATTGGCCGATTTTCATGGGACTTTAACTGGCAGCTAGCTCGTGGAATAAGAAACTTAGGATACTGTTATTTAAGACTAACTCCGTTTTTTGATGTTCTTAAGGTACAACAACAACAACGGAGTTAGTAACAACCGTAGGGAACACCGCGAGGCGCAGATAGATATAGAATAGAACGGTAGTTCTAACACTGATGTATTTGTCCTTAAATGGGTAACTTTGTCAGTTCAAGGTAGTTCCAGAGGTACAACTTCATACAACTAGAGTTTCTAAAGTAACTAGTCCGATCGATTACCAACACAACATATTATTATATATATATTTTCTCTTGTATAATTCATTAGTACAATCTAACGTACTTGGCGACAAGGCGCAGATATATTTCTTCATATAGTTATCAGCGTCGTGTTGGCCTTTCACAGGAACCATATTTATAATGTATGACCACGTACGATTAATAAGGCAGAATTATTGACCTTTTCCAAATGATAACTAGTAAGAAAATACCTCGCACTGTTGGAGATATGCCCCCAACATTATGATGTATTTTAAAGTTGATAAGTTTATGTACTAAATAACTTGGCAAATTACTACTAATGTATCCTTAAGCGTATTATAAAGATGATGTTTATTGCCTTTTTAATCTAAGGCTAGATCTTGGTAGTTCAAGGTTACGTTTCTTCGAACTGCTAAAGTGGTGTCGTCATAACCTGAGTCACGACCACGACGGACTCTCGCAATCCGATTCATTGACATTGATAATCTACTTCAATTACACATCCTTGGAATAGTTACGTGTGTTTATGTACGTCTAGGATTTTCATTGACTAGTAGTGTCTTCGGATCCTAAAAACCAGATAAACGTGTTCTGTATTACGTTAAAAAATAAATATAGAATGTAACTACCCCTATTAGTCGCTTGCAGGTCGTAAGAGATGACTAAAGGAACAAACTAGGACATTTCAACGTCACTGCAAAGAAAAAGAAACTTTTATACAAACCTTGTATCAACCTTTCTAAGGAGAAACCTCTGTCAATTGTCATCATCATCATTGATGATAATTACATTGAAAACAGTTAGGTACGTACGTACTGCGTTATAAAGTTTGTTATACACAGACATGTCTGTTGGGAATACCATCAACCATTGTTTAATGGTTGAATTCTGTAGGTTATATTTAACTACATGTAATAAGACACTACATACTTGTTAGTTTACATACATACATAAATCAATTTACATATGTGACTTTCTAACCAAATATTAGTTAGTATGATGCTAATTAGAAACCGAAGATGCCATCAGTCCACTGCAGGCTTTTGAAAGGAGGTTTTGGCTTTAGTAATTAATCACCCTGGCTAGACGGATTAGTATTAGTTGCATAGGTTTGTTTGTTTTCTTTCTGTTGCGTTAGATATATTCTACTATACTATATGTTGACGTTTAAAGCTTTAAGTACAAAATCTGTTTAATGATTTGTTTGTAATATTCAAGACTCGCGTGTCGTCTGCGCTACGACCCGGGGCCTGGGGGCTCGTTAATATGTATGTGACGGAGTCGCTCGGCGCCGTTTAGCTATTGCAACTAGTGGCCGGCCGGATGTATTTATATAGCTTGCAGAATTATTATCGTTCAACTTAGAACTGTTTATTGAACTTTAGCTTATTTTATATTATTACTAATTATATATAATATATATTACAATCGCTACGGTGCCTATCAAGTTATTTTAAAAGCTATCTAATTTAAATGATGACATAAGGGGTAACTTAAGCTACTTTTATTTTATACTAGCTTCGCCCCGCAGTTTTAATTCAATAAAAAAGTAGTCTAATAATAAATTTGAAGAACTTGCATGGACTCTAGACATATCAAATAGCAATTATTTTAGGGATACTGTACCTGAAACCATAATCTATTCTGTTTGTGTGTATTTGTCCTACTTTTGGCTATCAATATTTCACATCTTGATTACGAAGTCTTTTAAAAATTTGCCTAATCCGAAAATTTATTTTAATAACTTTAGTTTTAAAGATCGATCTAAGGAATAGAGTTTTAAAGGTTCCTTTTTTCTTTTACAAAGTAAATACTTGTTTGGAAATTCATGGAAAGAAACTTACTTCATGTCATTTTCATGTTTGTAGTGACTTCACTAATCAATAATATCAAGGTGACTATTCGCAATGAATGCAATCGGCACACAATACTTTTATACTTGCCAAAACTGAATACAAATATTTTATTGTCAACACTAAACAGTGGCATTTGCGCGGGTGTAGTGTAGAATGCATGATAGGGCCACAGAATATATAATAGTACCGGTACAGAAGACTCACTCCGAAAAGTAAATTAAAGTTATAGATACCCTCGGTGTCAAAAGATTAAGTTCAATTCAGATCGCACAGCGCCGAATCACTACGATTATATTTACCTACAGTTGCGTCTCTTTCTATCCTGTAACTCTGAACTGTTCTTACGATGTCTGTTCGACCGGCGTGTCTGACCCGGCAGGCAGCCGGCCGATTATACCTAAACTGCGGAGTGACACCCCCCTGATAGGGCTCACGTCGCACCATCAATTTTTCTAATTTAAATATGTATTTCGTAGAGGCACTACATCATTTACAAAATCTAATAAATAAATAAAATGATAAAAGAATATACCGGAACGTGTAAATTAAAAATGAATGAATGAAATTTATAGACATTGCAATGTAGCTTGATCTCTGTGATAGTTGTCACTAGTGTCATTTGACAACAGGAGGAAGGTACATTTGAGGTTGGCATTTTCTAAACATATTTTTAATGTGCAATTTCAATTATCACATAACAATTTCACCGTTTTTTTTTAAGTTAAGTTTAAGATGTTCAGGGATGCAAATCTAGCAATGTCATGTTCTCACATATTCTTATGCAATCAGTTTTCATAAATGAAAATTGAAACTTAATTTCCTAATAGTTTCCGGTAGTTTATAACAGTAGTGATAAATAAACCGCTCACCTGACGAAGAGCAGTTAACATTAGCTAATGAATTGCAACACCTAGGAAATCACTTGTACTTTTAGTCATGCTCATGTTAGCTAATAATGAATGCTGTAACATTCAAGAAGAAAATACGTATACATTCAAGCTTTACAGCGCTTGTGATCACCTCATCACATTTTCAGCTGATTAGACGTTATCTCGGATCTTGCCAAAAATTTATCATAATGTAATAAAATTATATTATAAATTCTAAAACAACTTTCATGTCTACCTGTTGTGCGTGCTATCACGGCTAAACCGCTGCACCCATTTCAGTGAAAATTTTAATCGATATATGTACTTTTATTTTTGAGGAAATAGGCTTTTCTTTACCGACATTCATGCGGCCGTACATACTCGTACATAATGTAAAGATATTTATACTACACCTGATCGGAACAGTAGTCAATATTCCCTGAAAATGAAAAGAGAAAGTTAGTCTTTTCCTTGACCTAAATAAGCGGGAGGAAAAAATGTATGAAAATCCATTTCTAACGTGTTTTAGCGGGAGAGAAAGTTGTATGAATTTTCATTTCTCATGTGTTATCTATGGCGCGCGCCTGCCCAAAGAGTTTTCATATAATTTAAATATGGAATCTCCGTGCCATTGACATCCTTTTGTGAAGAATAAAAAAAACAAAAGAAGCGCGAAATATTTATAAATATTATGTCAAATTCTAAGCTAAATCACATACAGTCGTCCCACGAAGACGTCTAGACAGGGCAATCGTGCGGGGCGTGAGGGGTGAGACGGGGGAACGGCTGCCCCGAGCTGCATACATTTACAGTGTTAGCAGCTCGGGAAACAACTTTCAGGGCTGTCTTGTGTCACTTTAAAATATTATTATTTTGGAAAATAATTCAAATGGTGCATACGACGTGTGTTGTGGAAGATTGCAAGTCGTCATCTGAAATGAAAATCCAAGATGGCGAAAATTTGCAAATTTTTTGACATGGGTATCATGTCCATGGTTTACGAAGTCACTGAAAACGATTATGGGGTTGAAATGAAAATCCAAGATGGCGCCTACTAAAATTTGCAAATTTTTCGACATGGGTATCATGTCCATGGTTTACGAAGTCACTAAAAACGATTATGGGGTTGAAATGAAAATCCAAGATGGCGCCTACTAAAATTTGCAAATTTTTCGACATGGGTATCATGTCCATGGTTTACGAAGTCACTAAAAACGATTAAGGGGTTGAAATGAAAATCCAAGATGGCGCCTACTAAAATTTGCAAATTTTTCGACATGGGTATCATGTCCATGGTTTACGAAGTCACTAAATACGATTATGGGGTTGAAATGAAAATCCAAGATGGCGCCGACGAAAATTTGCAAATTTTTCAACAAGGGTGTAATTTTTAAGATTTGCGAGGTGCCTGAAAATAAAAATGAGATCAAGTGTCTTTCGCGGATTTTTTTTTCATAGCTACGTGCAAGTGTACTAGATCCAACATGGAGGACATTATTTAAAAAAATATAGTTATGAGTGTCAATTTTTAGGTTTTTTGGGTTGACGATTATAAAAATAACAACTTTTTCAAATTCAAGATATCCAAATCCGGCTAATTCTTTAAATTAAATTACATATGTTTGAAACTAAAATACCAAATTTCAGACTAATCCGGCAACAGGCCTTTCCTGTTGCCGGGTTGACCCCCTTATATATTTCAATTACTTGATTTGACCCAAACAAGGCAAGCTAAATGAAACTGTTAAAAAAAACTATATATTTGATCATTGTTAATTATTGCTTATAATATGTTGATGACGATGTTGATCTAAAATAAATAAATTTATTAATAAATATTGTTTACTTGAGACAACCCTAGCAGTTGCGACAATGTCTAGACGTTGCCGGCATTTACCACGAGATCAAAGGCGTCGTCCTACTGTATGTTTCTTTATACTGTGGCTAAATTGTGTCTTACATGGTGTCTTACGTTTTGATTTTATTTTATAAATACTTTAAATGTTCCTCACAGGTGTAGTATAAAGCACTGTGTAGCACTCGGGTGAAAGTCCCATTCCTACCTCGGGAGTATTGTGGCCCTAGGCTGCGCCTTCGGGCCACAAACTGCTCCCTCGCTAGTAATCGGTTCCTTTCCTCCCTCGGTGAACAATGTACTATTTCTTATAAAAAAATGTGCATTGAAAATACTATCGGTACCTACCTAGTCAAGAGAATATAAAATACAGGTTTCAGTAAGTAATACCTAAAAGATTTCGACTAAAGCTACTACGAATAGGTAGCTACTAATTATCACGAATCTTATAAATAGGCTTAATAGAGTTTTTAAAATGTTTGAAGACCTCATAAAATGGCTCTAATGCCCGTTTTCACCAACTAAACTTGAACAGTCTCCTTACTAACTAATTTAACACAGATAGTAGTTACCCCCTGAAGATAGGTTAAAATGAAAATATCAGTAAGGTTTACCCAACTCTCTAATAGTTATTAGACACCACTCTAGATACTTATCGTATCCATTGTATCGACTGTATAACATCCATTCCTTAATATATCCAGACAGTTATATCAATAAAAGTATTCAGACATTAACTTAATAGACATTACATTATAACAAGCATAATATTTGATTCATTCTATTACCATTTAAAGATTTAATGTTTTTATAATTGATGTTTCGCCTATTACATTTAACGCTCAAGAAAGTGATAAAGAACTATACAAACAGTAATCAAAAACTCATTGACAATAATTACAGTTCCTTAATATCGACAATCAATTATTATCACTTTACAAAATTGCCGAATACAACATAGTTTCGATTCGCTTCATTACAGGGTATTACTCAAATCAATACGCCTTATCGATTATGTATATGCACATAATTGATTGAGTTATATACAACAAACGATCAACTTTTCCCAATGTGCAATTTTTTATGGGATCCTTTGAAGCGAATCACTCACACTTCGTTTCACTCCAGTAACTATATTCCAGTATTTTCAATTAATACAATTCGTTATTACATTAAAATTTTTTAGACAGACGCCTACCAAAATGGCTCTACTCTTCCTGATGGAAAGCATGAGTAGAATCCATACAAAGCAGCATGGTGACCCACACCATAGCGGCTTTGTGAGATGGTTCTGCATCATTCTCCTGGCCTCCAGAATGATTGGGCCTCCGGTCCCACACTTACCAAAGAAAGACGACATACAGCACAATTGCTGTAATTTTAGATATGTATTGTGTATGAGGATAGTAGTGTCCCGGTCGAACGATCACATTCGTTCTACAATCAGGATGGCTCTACTACCTATTAGTACGTACATACGCATATAAATTCGTGGCAGGCAGAGAGCTTTGCCTATATTTTGCAAGGTCCACCTCTGCGACCACCTACACTACATTAGCAACAGTTGAAGAAATAGGCTAATCTATTTACAATTGTTAGGTTAGCTAACTAATAATCCTAGATGTCTATGCCTATTATCGAGAATACTGTTACAGTGATTGCGATCGTTCGTTTCAACCGGTATTTGGGCATTGCAAAGTTTTCTTCAACCATTAATGCCATAGACAAAACATCAACCTTAGACAATAATTGGATTTGAGGATATTATGTACAGAAACAGTATTATATCATTTCAAAGTTTAAGATATATAATTTATTTATGTTTAAGAATATTCTTTATAGGAATAATGTCCAACCATGATATATCCATGTTATGAACTTATAGGCAGAACTGTTATACATATGACTGTAGATCTATCGTATAATGCCTAAATCATCAACAGCCTGTATCAGTCCACTACTAGACATAGGCCTCTGCTTAGGAAGGAGGTTTTGGCCTACTATACCACCCTGGCCAGACGGGTTAATTTCTAAACGTTATTGAAATAAGTGTTCTATAATTAGAACTTATTCCAAATGCTAACAAGTTCTTATTTCTATTAATGTTACTATGGAACATATAAAATATTACAATATTTGTGTTCTTTCAGTTTCCTGGATGATTTGGATCGGTTAGGTGCTAGAGACTACCAGCCCACCGAGCAAGATATTTTAAGGACTAGAGTCAAAACCACTGGCATCGTCGAAGTGCACTTCTCCTTCAAAAATCTTAATTTCAAGTAAGTATTTTGTTAATTGTACCGAGACTCGGTAATAGTGTAAAAAGAATATATTCACTCGTAACTATAAGCACTAACAGATTTGAATTGAGATATTTATTAATAATTGAATAACTAGTTACTAATCAAATGTATCCTAGGAATGACTTCATCGTAATGTAACACGCTGTATAATAAATTTTCAAATGCTCAATTCCTGCACAATGGGTCATAGACATATAAACAGAGAATAATTAGATGCATATATGGATTAGATTTTTTACTAACACTATCATTTAATGTATAGTGTCCATATATGCGATTACCGATCAATCGGGTTCGATTCCGGGGTTTGGCTGTGAGTGTCGTTAGTAATTCTTACAAGAAATTCTAAACAACAGCCCGGAGTGTGAGCTATCAATCCCGGTTATCATAATAATCTGTAGTAATCGGTATTGGGAATCCAACCCTCAAATATACAAAAATATACTGACAAATAGTTCCACTTCAAATTCAGTTCGTCTTCAAGGTGGCCGAGGTCCAATGTTAGTCGCTCCGTAAAGAAACTGATATTCAGGTAAAACCGGTTGAACTACTAGAGAACTAGTCGACCTTAAGTAATCCTGGGAATAATATAGGCTAGGAAGACGAGTGCTCAAGGATGTGACTGTGATAATCATATCACAATTTAGAACCTGGAAGTTTTGCATTGAATGTTTTTTTCACCATTTGATATATCGAACTTTCAAGATTACAGCTTATGCTATCTACTCTTTGAATATTTACCAAGGAATAAAGTTTTGACTAGAACAGAATGCGGTACACCGCAAAACATGAGAACCAGTATATAGAATTACACTCAAGCCTCAAGTAGATCAATTGATATCTGTGGCGACTTCTGTTTTGAGGTCATTCATAAAATAAGGAAGTGAATAGGACACGGGATAGGGCTAAAGTAAGATTTTCTGACAGAACAAACCTTGATTTTGTAACACCCTAGATTTGCTTCAATGTCCTATTAAACTAGCTCTCGTCGGCTCCGCCCGAGTGTACATCGCTTATCGGGGTTAAATATTGTGTATGTCCTTTCTCAGGCTCTAGACTATCTGTGTACCAGATTTTATTTGAATGGGTTCAGTAATTTTGGCGTGAAAGCGTGACCGACAGACATATTAACTTCGCAGTTATAATATTTGAACGTATTACTACTTTGCCTAAAACAACCGAGTACGGTGCCAGTATTTGCCAAAATTCAGTACAAAGAAAACGGCGGTGATGTATGTTAAAGGCACACAAAACATGAATTTGTACTTTATCTACTGAACGATTGCCGCCGTGGTTTAAGCAGTCATCTTGCCATTTCGTACTGAGTATTGTGAGTTGCAAACTCACTTGAGACACATTATTGAATCCACAAAATTTTGTTACGAGTCTGGTGGCCTAGACTCAGAAAATCGTAGGGCGCATAACGAACATTTATGAAACGAACACAAAGAATATATTCTCGTTTCAAAGATTATGGGAGTGCTCTTTTCAAAAAAACAAGAAATAATAGATTTTTTTCACTGACTCTTTTAGGTGAATATAATTGTAAATTATTGACACATTGTATCTTTAACTATTGGGGGGAGGGGGGGACACAAGAGTTTGGAGGCCCCAAATTATTGTGTCTAATAAAATATATCAATCATAAATAATACTACAAGCTAAGTAATTATTTCGATTATTTCATATTTAACTGTAACTTTAACAAAACAATGCCTCCAATACTGTATGTGTGAGAGAAACAAACTGACGGTTCGTTGGAGGGTCCACCATCGTCAGGGGGCCCCCTGACGATGGTGGACCCTGGGCCGGCCCCGTGTGCCCATATGGTAAAGCCAGTAATGATTATTGATACTACTCTTCTCCAACTTAGTGTAGATTGCCTTTAATAATATAATGTTAATCTTTTACAGATTGTTCGACGTGGGTGGGCAGCGTTCCGAAAGAAAGAAATGGATCCATTGCTTTGAAGATGTGACTGCGATCATATTCTGCGTTGCGATGTCTGAGTATGATCAGGTTCTGCATGAGGATGAAACAACGGTACGTACTACTATTCCGAAGATGTAATATACTTAATTGGAGCGTAATGTAAGGTAGAAGCTGCACCTAATAGCTTCAGCAAATTTTAAAACATTTTCTTTCTGAATTTATAATTAAGGTACCTATCTTAGAATTAAGATGACTTTAAAGTTTTCGATGTAAACGTTAAATATCATGACAACGTGATTGGTAAGAGTTTTCAAATGCAGAATAATGACACAATTTTTTTGAAAATACTCTGTGCATAACTCACTGTTAAGTACTGAATGTTACGGTAGATAATACACTAGACAACACTGATGTTTGTGAAAAGATAACAGCAGTAATACACCACCACCACCATCACCAGTGAACCATGTGTCCAATATAGTCAATTCTGGAAAAATATAGTTTCTAATTCCGTGGTCACTTGGATTTTCAATTTGATCCCAGACGGATTTACAAACTATTCTAGTATTTGATCATCCTTACACTTTCCAATTTTCCAATATTCAAAAATCATTTAATCTAATTGTATCCCGTTTAGACGGATGTTTTTTTATTTTTTATTACTCAAAATATGCATTCTTAGGTTAAATAATTGTTTTTCTTACAGAACCGTATGCAAGAGAGTCTGAAGCTGTTCGACTCCATTTGCAACAACAAATGGTTCACGGACACCAGCATTATTCTGTTCCTGAACAAGAAAGATCTCTTCGAGGAGAAGATACGCAAGTCGCCGCTCACTATATGCTTTCAGGAATATACGGGTATGTTACGATATTAGAATGCTTTTTATTGTCAATTCTATCATTTATTTACTCAGGTAAAAATGTTATCGTAGCGTAGCCGTTCTACTGTAATCGAGATATGTACGTGACACGGGCTTCTTCCTATCTAGGTTTCCTTGTGATTGTGTTAGCTAAGCTGAACTGAAACGTAAAACAATATTTATAGTATTATACGTACACGTACACGTGTACGTAGGAGTACATTTTCTTCCTCTATAAAAAGTTGTTAATAAGGTAAGAAAAAACTTTCGCGTGCTTTTGTCGAAATCGCATTGTATGACTTACTCTGCCCTGTCGCGCGATTATTCATAGTCTACAAATATTTCCAAATATCTTTATATCTGTTTGTACATTTCAGCATTTTTTTTTTATAATTTATATAATAGATACTATAAAGTTTTACACTTTTGTGTAGGTCAGCTATAACACATATTTTTACCCTTTATAACAGTAAAAATGTACTGTTAAAATTAAATAAATCCTCCAAATTTGTATAAGTTTGTTGTGATCGATCATAGCTGTAGTATATGTATCATTTATTTGTTGGTATGATTGTGCAGGAGCGCAAGAGTACGGCGAGGCGGCTGCGTACATCCAGGCGCAGTTCGAGGCGAAGAACAAGTCGACCACCAAGGAGATCTACTGCCACATGACGTGCGCCACCGACACCAACAACATCCAGTTCGTGTTCGACGCGGTCACCGACGTCATCATCGCCAACAACCTCCGCGGCTGCGGCCTCTACTAAGCCGAGGAGCTGGCCGCTGGCCGCACGCGCTCCGTGCGAACACGATCACAAAATTACTCGTATCGCTCCTACTCAAATATTATCTATTTCATTCCGAGAAAATCATATTGTAAACGTTTTGTTTCTCGAATAGTTGTGTCGATCTTAAAGCCGTTTAAACGTTCAGGGGTTCGTGCATGATATATATAAGTGAATATATGTGCTTGTAATGTGTACTAATTTCTGTTTACATAGCTATCCGTTTCCGAAGGGTCTGTTTACGATGCGATTTTTTTATTTGAAGTAGAACTTTAACGACAGACGCGTTGTCGACACAGTGTCAGTGTCGGCACGGGTCCCTACGTTTTGTGGTCGTAGTAGTCGCTAGGTTCCTCCCGCGGCCCCGCCCGGTCGAGCTGCGCCTGGAAGCATATCATGACGTCACGGGCTCGGGAGTCGCGGGCCGCTCACGCCGCAGCTAAGCGTATTGTATAATTATTATATTTTATGGAAGTAAGCTTACTGGATATACCGCCGATGTGCAGATATCGTGTGTCACATGCTTGGGGCACCGCTCCGACCGACAGCGTGCCACTACATCCAGAATATCATGACGTTTCATTTCTCGTTACTATTTATTCGATCGACGTACTCCCTCGGTACTCGTTGCCGGGGGTTATTTTCTATTTGTGCGGACTAGTGATTTAGTGTTCGATTCTAAATGTTGGTGCTAGGCATCGGTGTGGGGTTCGTCGGCACGACTGTTAGTTCCCGGTCTAGTAGCGACGCTGTCTGCGCGGAGGGTCACCGGTGACAGTATGTGCTTATATACTCACTCTCTTACGGACCAAACACAGAAAGGAACCAATATTTAGTATTGAATTATAACTCGATAGTGAGATACCCGAGTACGTTCACAGGCCTACTTAAACTGATTACAAAACATCATTCCATTATTAAGTATTATATCACTTATAATGAGAAATTATTTTTTATAAACTTTTAATGCACAACTGTAACCGCTCTATATAATAAGATGACATTATGTTACGTACCTACGATCATATTTAAGGTAAGACCGGTGTCATCAAACATTATTATTTAAGTTAGGCATCCTATTACTACGCACAAGTTATTTATTCCAGTAAGAGCATCGTCTGTTACGCCATATTATGTTCACGATTCTGAATGTTATATTTTGTGTTCATATTTTTCTATATCATTTTACAGTAATCCTTAAGGTGTAGCCGTTAAGATCTATTCTTGTATTCAATTATTAAATCATGTTAGGTATTTATTTGATCTAGCGTACGTGTATTAAACGTCGTATAATATGTAATCTTGTCATAATTGATTTTATATCTAAAGGTAATTAACCAACGTTTATGGTCATATTAATCGTTCGTAATTATTTGGTGGAGTCTGTATCGGTAAGGAGTTAGTGCGGAGTGGTCATTTTATATAATAACTAAGCAGTTATGTACGTGTATTTACAGCTAGTGATTCGATCGTTGAGCATGAGCCCCTTCGTGTCTAGCTCGCGCAGTCGCGCTACAAAGTGTTCGTGTAAGATATGTGCAGGCGCGGTCGCAGCCTAAAATTTTGGAGGGGGTCACTCACTACACTAATCATCATCAACAACCTTTAACAGTCCACTACTGGACAAAGGGTTTGTTCACGGGATTACGACTGGGCCCTACGAGGGCGTCTCCCCCCCGGGCTGGGTGTAATCTACTACGCAGATGACACCCTGGTCACGGCTCGGGGGGCAAACTTTGATGAGGCGGCGCGCCTGGCCACTACAGGAGTCTCCCTGGTGGTGGGGCGCATCGAGGCGCTGGGTCTACGAGTGGCCCTGAATAAGACGGAGGCCCTGTTATTCCATGGGCCCCGTCGTGGTCCACCCGCCGGCGCCTCCATCGAGGTCAACTCGGTCCTCGTACTGGTCCGGGCCCTCATGAGGTATCTGGGCCTGGTCCTCGACGGTAGGTGACTCTTCGACTTCCTACAGCTTGGTCCTAAGTTGGTGGGCACTGCCTCCGTCCTAGGGCGACTCCTGCCCAATCTGGGCGGGGCCAGTGTCTCAACTAGGCTAACTATACACGGGGGTTGTCCGGTCAATGGCACTTTACGGTGCACCGGTGTGGGTGGCGGTTCTGACCGCCCAGAATAGGGCGCGCCTCTAGCGCCCCCAGAGGATATTGGCGGTCAGAGCCATACGCGGATACCGCACGGTGTCCACAGAGGCGGCTTCTGCCTTGGCCGGAACACCCCCGCGGGACTTGGAGGCGGAAGTGCTCGCCGAAGTCTATCGGCGAGTGGCTGACTTCCGGGCGGAGAGCGGATTTCGCCCTTCGCCCGAGGACGTGCGCGAGTGGCGCAAAGCCGTTCGCCGAGCCACCATGCTCTGATGGTCGTTCCGGCTGGAGACTACACGTGCTGGCTTCGCCGCCGTGGACACTCTCCAGCCAGTCATCGTGGAGTGGGCAGGGCGGCAGTACAGGACCCTTTCCTTCCGCCTGACGCAGGTGCTTTCCGGGCACGGTTGCTTCGGAAAGTATCTGCACTCGGTCGCTAGGAGGGAACCGAGTCTCGCCTGCCACCACTGCGACTGCAGTGAGGACACGGCCCAGCACACGCTGGCAGTCTGTCCCGCATGGGCGACGCAGCGCCGGGCCCTCACTACAGTCATCGGAGGAGATCTCTTGCTGCCGGCCGTCATAAGATCGATGGCCGGCAGCGACAGTTGTTTAACCGCGGTCGCAACCTTCTGCGAGGACGTAATCTTGCAGAAGGAGGTGGCGGAGAAGGCCCGGGAGGACGACATACACTCGGACCCGATGCGCCGCCGGCGCCCCCGACCTGCGTCTCATGCCGCCCTGAGAGTGGCCGCGGATGGGCGTTACGGGTGTCCCGTCCGTCCGCAGTAGTGGCCAACCGCGAGGGGGCGGCGTCCGCGTGTGACCGGACGTTGCCCAATTAGATAGTCGAAATTTGAGATGGTGTCCGCAACAGTGCGGGCAGGCGCTGGGAGGAGTCCAGAAGGAAATCCCCTCCCTGGACTCCTTCCAATATACAGGTCACTCCGTGTGGTTTTAGTCGGTTCGAGTCCGACACACCACCCCGCCATAACCGGGGTGACGGTCCGTGGGGATTTACACACGTTGAAAAAAAAAGTAAAGGGTTTGTTTCAAGTTTTCCTTCTCTAAGCAGTGATGTTAGCTGCTTATATTGTTCCTTTAGTCGCCTCTTATGACACCCATGGAATGAATAGGGGTGGTGACCTTAGAGTATACATGGTGGTGACACTTTGCATTCTTACTCTGTCACCACACGGGTCACTACACTAATAAAAAATAGATATTAGGAATAAAATAAACATTATTGCACAAGACACAATTTCATTTTATACATTTACTAGCTGACCCGTGCCCACTTCGTTGGGCATAACTTAAATATAAAAGTTAAACATATGCTGTCGTTGACTTTTTGTAGGTATTTTCTAGCTCCACATCTTTTCTCTAGAATTCAAAAATATATCTTTCATAGTTAAGGCAGCGTTCGTAAGAAACGCTTTCATTCGACCGTTTTTTCTCCGATTCACTTTGCAAAACGGACTACCACGTAAAAGACTTTTTATTTTTCGGTTTTTTATATAACCTATGACACTCAGCAATAATGTGGCTTTCTATTAGTGAAAGTATTTTTAAAATCGGTTCAGTAGATCCCGAGATTACCCCTTACAATTTAACAAACACACAAACTTTACTTCTTTATAATATTAGTATAGATAAAAGAAACGGAAGTCGTATTTTTGTATTTGCGAATCGGGTGATAATATTTCTGACGTCTGGTACTATTTCCGGGTGAATGTTTAAAAGAGCTAAACCTGTTAATCGCTCTTGTAACATGTTAGCTCTCAACCACGTTTTTACACGCCTAAGCGTAGAAAAAGATCGCTCTGTTGTCGCACCACTTATGGGAAGAGTTGCCAGAATTTTGAGAAATGTCTTTATATTTGGGTATAAATCATCATCACAAACTTCGATGGTAGAAACTACAGACTTAGAAAGTTTGGTATCAGCATTTTCTGTGACCTCTCGTTTCTACTTTGTTATACATAGCTGATACTCTGTAACGACAGTGGCAGCAGGAACATTTAAAAAATGGGAATAGAATTCAGATACTTTCTTGACAATAAGAAGATCTTTTTCTGTATATTCACATTTCCGCATAAAAATGCCTAATCCGAACAAGTTCATTCAATTTGACCTTGGATTTTGGGGGGGGTCATGTCCCCTGTGACCCCCCCCTTCGGACCGCGCCTGGATATGTGAGTATATAAACTTTGTATACACTCGCGAATTGGCGTAATCAAACACTTATACATATATATTATATAAACATAATTTATTATTAATAATAAAAATATTACTTTTAAGCATTAGAACAGTAAATGTATCAATAAACATTAATTATTATTAATGCAATTAGACAGTAACCTTTACTATTGTCATAGTTAGGTGATTTATTTTCATTTTACGTTTATGAGTATGTAAAAAGTGATTAAATGAAAATGTACGCCTACATCGTGACCGCGCGGGCCACTCGCCTGGCAAGAGACCAAAGATACTGTTAACTCACTGTGCTACCACTCTACTACCTATTCATTGATAACTCAACTTAAATGCTCGCATTATATTCTCTACAAATTGGTGAATACATTACTAGATCACTAAATGTGGTCGATCCGGTGATCGTACGGCAGTGGCCCGCGGCTCGAGCGTCTGTCGCTCGCTTGTTGCTAGGTAGGTTTTTTACTGTTATGTAACAATATGTGTATGTAAAACTAATAAAAGTAATATTAGCAGTTCTACATTCAACCTACATTTAAGTAAGCTTCACGGTACATTTCAAGTTTTCGTTTAACGGGTGAACGATGTCGGTACAATCACTGTAACGTCTTGAGTAGGGAAGGACTGCGCCCCTCGATGGCCGCGCGTCCTCCGATATCTAGTTCAAGTCGGCAGCATTTCAATGTGTTCCTCCGCCGCAGAACATTTAACTAGTATGCTTATATTTCGAGTGAATGTGATGTAAATTTTGTACACTGCCGCATTGTTTATTCGCTCGAATCACATTTAGTTTATAAGATTTGAGACAATTATGTGAACGGATCGCACACGCCACATGTAACATCCTTGGTTGTAACACAATGAACGCACAAGTATACATGACGTACGTGCGAGTCTGTCGGAGTGTCGGCTGGACGTTACGTCACGTGGTATGTGCGCTTGGCTTCTTATTTGAAGACTGAATTGTTGCGGCTCAAATGTTCGCGCGCTTTATTAGATCCACAACTGGGGAAGTTTCTGCAGAGTTATTTTAAGGGAGTAGTATTTAGAGGTCAGATCGAGACATCGCATGTCTCCTTATAGAGTGGTGTGGCATGAAGCAATTCGAAGACTACCCGTATCGACATACCGTTGTCGGTATTAGCGAAATGAGCGACGTTCAGTTATAATTTGTAATATTAAAATGCTGAGTATTGTCGAGATCTAATCAATATCACCGTGCTTCATTCATATTTGCCAAAGTTAATACTAACCTCACTATTTATACCTACTGTATGTTCTTCGATAACTAAATTATGTGTGAGATTCGCTCGTCCCGGCGTCAACGCGGCCCTTGCCTCGTGTCGTGTCACGTGTCGCGTGTTGAATGTTGCAAGTATCTTACTTACAATTGGTGAACATGTAAACATTTATAGTAAACGCCGACGAGCGATCTCGTCTATTGAACGAACGTTTAAGAAAGTAAAATTTTTAGTCACTAGTGGGTAATTTTTGAATGTGATTCAATCTTATCTTAATTTTTCTATATCGAGTGACATTATACTTTGAGTTAATTATTTTCCAACTTAATTTTGTATTGCATTTATTGAAAGCGATGTATTTAACCAACGATGTAACAACAATATTTTCTCTTATTTGTATCTTGTCTGCACTGGTATTTTTTATTGAATTTACTATAAATGTACTTTAAGTGTATAATTTTAAATAATTACTGAAAATGATTATATTCTAATTTTTATGTTCAAATAAATGTTTGTTTTATTTATTCCATTGTATCAACCCTATAACTCCTATATTTTGGAAGGATTCCGAGATATTTTTGTCTAAGGTCATAAAATATCATTTCCTCATCGTCGCTTACAGCTTAGCTGGCCAAGCAATAGTTGGCCAGCTAAGCTGTAAACGACGATGAGGCCTACGGGGAAGTAGCAAGTAGCACACGGCTTTACTATTTCCCTAAGAGCTATTTAGTATATATGAAAAGAAAACTGATTGTTATCAGTTTTTCAGAAGCACGCCGCACAAAGTTTACATAAAGGAGTCCACAGTTACAATGTGTAAAGAAGCTATACATTTTTCATTACACATTTTAAGTTTAAATAGGTTAATAAAGAGGAATCTAGCAGTTTTTGTTCGATATTGAATTTTGTTCACAGCAATGACAACTCATTTGCCATAAATTGTTATTGCTGTCAGCAAGCGATACCCATGCAACTGCCATGGATATCTACGTAGTACAGTCTATGTTTTACATTGTAAACTAACTGAAATAATTGTGTAACTCAAATTTCCTAAATTCTGGGATACTGTTATAGACAATGATATTACCGCCCAAATAAATACAAAAACAATCCCTGCTATGAGAGTAGCTAGTAGAACCCATGCTTATTTCAGCACGAACTGGCCGGCAATAGGCTGCCATATTACAGGTCACCACGCTGCGTTGTCTGCATTCGCAATGAGTATGGCGACCACTACTCTTTGATTCTGCTCTGAGGAGTAGTTACTTTGGCAGGCTCATATAAAAAAAAACATGTACCTAAGGTTATACGACAAACAAAGATTCTTCTTCACGCAGGTCCTTCATTTCGATGACCATTAAATAACATTACTACGAAATCTCACAATTTTACATAATGATAATTTGCTAACGCGGGGCACTTACATGCACAATCAGTGAATATTTTGCATTTTTGTGCCTATATCTTTAGATTAGTAATAGGAATATTTGTACCTCTCATTGAAAATAAAATGTATTTTGTTTTTTCTATATTTAGGGTTAGTAGGTTTTATGTAGCCAGTTAGTCACTATGTAACCTTTTGACCGCCAGGGTCACATATATGTGACAAGCGAAAACTGTTCCTGTCGCCAACGTCACAAATGTGTGACAAAAAAGCGGTACACCGAAATACGAAATAAAGCCTTTATACATTACTTTTATGCCTTTAAATTTATATAAGTATCAGAAGAAGCTCTAACTGTTATCTATTTCCATAAAACTATTTAAATTGCTTTATGATATTAAAAAATTTTACTCTAAAAAGAAAGAAATAAACTCTTAAAAAATAATGTCCTCACACGCCAGAGTCACAAATATGTGACCACTAGTGATGTAGGGCACGTTAGATGATATCGTAAGTTTATATTAAAATTACGTTAGCCTGTTTTATTTTTATTGTTAAGTTTTGTTATTATACTTATTCTGTTAAAATGAGTAAGAAAGTAATTAACAGCCGTACTCGTGAAATGATAATTAAAGTAGACAATTATTTTGTAAAGAAGAAAGAGGACTCTTAGTTATTGATACAAAATATAAGCAGTGCCCTAAAAAATGCTTCGTACACTACTGAGGTTTAAATGAAATAAATAAAAGTTTTAAAATGTCCATCACAAGTTGCTTAGCTTTTTTTTCAAAATTCTACTTGTTACTTTTTATGCCAGGTTTATAGAAGCTAGTATTTAAAGGCTATAAACGTACATACTGTTTTACATTTTGTAAATTTTTATATACTTGATTATATACTTAACCTATTTGAATCGTGTAGTTTTAATTATTATTGGTAAATGGCAAAAAATGGAACCCTTATAGATTCGTCAAGTATGTCTGTCTGTCCGTCCGTATGTCACAGCCAATTATTTCCGAAACTATAAGAGGTAAAGGTACTGTTGAAATTTGGTCAGTCGATGTATTCTGTGAACCGCATTAAAATTTTTACATAAAAATAGAAAAAAACAATACATACTTGGAACTGAAACTCAAAAAATTTTTTTTCATCAAACCTATACGTGTGGGGGCATCTATGGATAGGTGTTTAAAAATGATGTTGAGGTTTCCAATATCATTTTTTTTCTAAGCTGAATAGTTTGCGCGAGAGACACTTCCAAAGTGGAAAAATGTGTGTCCCCTCCCTCTAACTTCTAAAATAAGAGAGTGATAAAACTCAAAAAAATACACATGTTGTACATTACCATGCAAACTACCAACGAAAATTGGTTTAAACGAGATCTAGTGAGTATTTTTTTTTAATACGTCATAAATCGTAACACGCAATTTACCTTTCATCCAATCAATACACTAGTATAAAAACATCGATGAAAGTTACAACGAGCTACAAGAACTTTTATATGATGTTACTTGCTGATAGGGAACCCTTCATGGGCGAGTCCGACTCGCACTTGGCCGCTTTTTTGGTTGGTGCAAACGATCGGAGGCATGAGCCGATGCTCATCATCGATATAACTGCACAGTAGAGATGGGTTGGACTAGGTAAAACAGATACTAGGTGCACCTAGTCCTATTCTTTTAAAATACTTGATGCAAATACCTGTTCCACCTAGTCCCACCTAGTATCAATTGGTAAGCGTATTGCCGGTGATTGGGAGTATTGGTACTAGGTGGACTTCGTGAATATGATACAATTGGATACAATATAATATTTAGATAGTACGTAGGACTAGGTATCTTAGAACTTTATGGATGAAATCATTAGGTATTTAATGTACTTAATAATGTATGTTATGTTTAGGTTTTTTTTACTAATTATTGATTTTGCCCACTTGTTCGAATATTTGGTGCGTTTCGGAAAAAAGATATTGGGCACAGGTAGAGATGGGTTGGACTAGGTAAAACAGATACTAGGTGCACCTAGTCCTATTCTTTTAAAATACTTGATGCAAATACCTGTTCCACCTAGTCCCACCTAGTATCAATTGGTAAGCGTATTGCCGGTGATTGGGAGTATTGGTACTAGGTGGACTTCGTGAATATGATACAATTGGATACAATATAATATTTAGATAGTACGTAGGACTAGGTATCTTAGAACTTTATGGATGAAATCATTAGGTATTTAATGTACTTAATAATGTATGTTATGTTTAGGTTTTTTTTACTAATTATTGATTTTGCCCACTTGTTCGAATATTTGGTGCGTTTCGGAAAAAAGATATTGGGCACAGTTTCGATAGCAAAGTCATATAAAAGTATTAATTTCGTGTTTTTTTTGTTTTGTATGTGAATTATGTTCAGTTGAACAGAATAATGTATGGGTTTGATAAAAGAAAAACTATTAAAATCACAGGGAATTGTAATCTTTCCTTCATACTTCTTTTACAGGCTTAGGACTGTCAACTTACAAATTATAAAAATATATTGTGTGTAGGTTAGGTTACACAAAAAATGATAAGCGTATTTAAAAGATTTTAATTCATGTATGACTATTTACAAAATCAACTAAGTATTTGCTTTTAAAAAAAAATTTGTTTGAGTTTTTGAATTTGTTATTGTTTTTTTAGTTTTTTTTCTTAGTTTTTTTTAAATGCTATGAAATGGTCTATCTGTCTCGTTTTAATCAATAGAAAATATGACTATCCATCCTGTTCCAATCATGAATTTAATGTCATAATCTATAAATTCCTATAAACTATTGTCACTAGATATCGAGATTTATTTCACTCACACATAGTATTCGTCGATCGCGTCTTGCCGTGATAGAGTATTACGAGTTTAGTGAATTTAAAAAGTGTCCTAAATCTCGCTGCATAAGGTTGATTTTCATTTGGCTTTTGTAAGCACCTCACTCACACATGTTTGTTGAACGCGTCTCGGCATGTAGAAGTGTGTACCTATTACAACTTGCAAGGTTAGTGAATTTAAAAAGTGTCCTAACTTTCACATCTTAAGACTTATTTTCATTTGACTTTTGCAAGCACCTCACTCACACTGCTGTACATCGAACGCGTATGTGAACGCGTCTTGGTTTGGTGGTCTTGTATATACTTATTGGTACTTCTAAATACTCGAAACGCATTTATACGCAAACTAGGAACTCGGTCCTCATACGTCTTTAGTGAATAATATTAATATTAAAACCTGTTGTAGAATATACGACTCATCGCTATTATGAATAAGCAAGATAGAAAGATACGTTTTAAGTATGAGTAAGTGAAACGGAACGTCCCGCGAATGTTGTATAGCGAGTTATACGTACGCGGAATACTGTGTGGTGTGTGCGTGTGTGTGTGTGTGTGTGGTACTTTACTCTGATACTTCATGGACTTCATATACTAGTCTCTTGAGACTTTATGGACTAAGTGCCGCCTAGTACCGGAAAATACGTGATCTTCGCACCTGTTCCAGTATATACGTCTCAAGCCTAAGACTGTAGTAAACCAGAGACTGCAGAGAGTTATAGATAGAGTACACAAACAAAATAATTGTTTTGTTCTGTCATTTGTGTGTACACATAACCTATACCTACTTTGCTTGTCTTGTAAGAAATACAAAATTGGCAAACAGAAGACGCTATTCTCACAATGAAAGACGTAATAGATGTGATGGCGTTGCAGAATACCCGACGTGAAAGACGTTTACCTGATTATCGTAGTGCCTCAGGTCACAGTTTAGCCACAAACTTTATCTTTGAGTGTGGCATAAAACTTGGATTACAACCGGCAACAGTTGCTACTGCTGCTGTATTTTACCACAAGTTCTTCAAAGAAGCCGATAAAAACGATTATGATTGTTATGTCATATGTACCGCTTGTTTATGTGCAGCGGGAAAATCTCGAGATGAACCGGTAAGGCTGAGAGATGCTGTAAATGTGGCTCATAATTCTATCAACCGAGGTGCAGGACCGTTGGAACTTGGAGAAGAATATTGGTCATGGCGTGGTGCTGTAGCTCAGGCAGAGTTACTAGTGTTGAGACTACTAGGGTTTAACCTTGATGCTCCATCTCCACATAGATATCTGTTGCACTATTTGCGATCGCTTCAAGAGTGGTTCCCACCGTCACAGTGGCGTTCGGCACCCGTGGCCCGAACGGCAATGTCGTTTCTACAAGACTTTCACCACTCTTCAGCAATATTAGAATACAGAGCACCGCACATAGCCGTTGCATCTCTAACATTGGCACTACATGTTCTAGGAGTTTCTGTACCGTTGGCATCAATGTTGGATGATGATGCTGCATGGTATTCAGTAAGTATCCATCACCTTATAAATACAAATAATATTTAGTTGTTTATAGTACAGAAAATCACAAATGATCTTATGTTTACAGGTATTCACTAAAGACTTGCAAAAGGAAAAAAATTGGGAAATAATGGAGAAAATCATGCAAGTTTATAGCAGAGAACCAGAACCAATATAGTTATACTGACTTATAATTGACGTTGTGTGCTCTGTGTGTAATGTGCCCACTATGTTATGGGATGTTAAGTAAAAATTCCTAATTGCTTTGACAAATATAACCCTTATACCGATTTTGACTTTTTGTTGAGTTTACTCAATTTTTAGTTCTCAACACAAAAACTGCTGCTTGTAAATTCATTAAACAATGTGACGCCTTATGTGTTTTATTTTATTAGTTATTGGCACTCCACCACACTTGGCAACCATGATATGCCATACTATTTATAGTAAATTGTTGAACCATGATAACAAATTATCATATCATCACCTCATTCCTTAAAAAATGATATATGTAGTAGTTTAATTGTTACATTGTAACATAATATACACTACTCTTCTTTTGACTTCTCTGTAGTTGGGTAAAAATAAATAATTAAATATTTTTTAAACAATTATCAAACACCAGGCCATCTATACAGTAAAGTGGGGCTAATTGGAACATATATTTCTTATCTTATCAACATTTAGAATATTAGTTTTGGTAGTTTTCATATTTGTCTTTAAGTAGCTACTATAACTGTATGTTTTCTTTGAATAGATCTATAGATATATTACTATAAATGTATGGTTCCAAATATCACATTGATGGGGTTATTTGGTATCTGAACTGACTGCTTTGGATTTACTCAATTTTTATAACAGTTTCGAAAATAAACCTTAAGGCGATATTTGGAAAACCTAAATTGAAAGACAGTCTTGAGTTTTCCTCAACATCACTTTTTCAATACCTAATATTAATGTGAAAATATACCATTGCAAATTTATGGTAATGAAAGTCTATCGCTTCTTTGGGGTTATTTGGAATCTGATGTTAAATAATAAATGCGTTCCTACTAAATATGAAGCGATATTCGGAATATATAAGGCGAAGTGAACAGTAAGTTGATTAATAAAAAAAAAGTACCAAAATGATTGGTTGGTTTACCGGTTAAAAGACATTAGAGAAAATTGCACTAAGATTATATTCTTTTTGGTCTAGTGGTTAGCGCATGCGGCTGCTGATCAAGAGGTCTCGGGTTCGATTCCTGGGTCAGACCAAATATTTGTGTTATTCACAAATATTTGTTTCCGAGTCTGGTTGATTTTCTATGTACAATGTGTAATATGTATGTATTTACAAAAAAAGTACGTTAATGTATTTAAATAAGTTGTTTAGCACCCATAATACAAACTCTGCTTAGTTTGGGACTAGATGATGTTGTGTGTAAGATGTCCGAAAATATTTATATTTATTTATTTTATTTTTCAATGTGTCTGATGATCACATCGGAATCGATGCTACAATTTGTTTCTTTGAGATAAAATTAAGTTGCTTTTTTTACATTTTCTTTTGTTTGGCCGAGAATTCACAGTACTTTTTCTTTTACTCTGCCAAGATTCAATCACTTGTGTTTGTTCCAGTAATATTCTTATGGCTTAAAACACTTGGAATCAAACCAGCCACTTATTGACCTGCTGTACTTTGTACATAATATAATAATAAATTTAGAAACAACTTACCCTTAATTCAGTTAAAACCATCAATTGGGGCTATTTGAAACGATGAATAAAAACCATAGCAATTTTTGACAAGCTTTGAAGGGGCTATTTAAAACTAAGTTTCAATTAGCCCCAAAACCGAAACCAAAAAGCCCCATTTAGAAAAATCGAAGAACACGGCAGACAGAAAAGACATAGAAAAAAGCAAGTTGAATCCCTGTAATGTCAATGAAACAGAGTATTGCGCAATATATTTCACTCTATACAAACCTTTCTAGATTTAGAGTTTCAGACGAAAGTTTTTGAACCATGAAAACAAAATTTTAGCTATTTTTGAATAACGCACCACTCAACGGACATCGATGCTGTCTGTGAGAATTCTAGTATAACAATGATATTACACGTCGTTCTTGTGCCATGTGGTATAATAAATTTCCTACTATTAGCAGTTAATAAAGTACATGTGATCAAAACTTTTATTTCCAAAATTCCAAATAACCCCGTGATATCCAAATAACCCCAGTTTACGGTATTCGAACTAAGCAGAGCTTTTACTATGAAAGCTAGATTGGCTGATAGAATACTTATAACCCTTTTTTTGTAAATTCAAACATCATAAAGGAACACACCCAGACTCTGAAACAAATATCTTTAGATCATACATACATTTGGTCCCATTCAGGATTTGAACCCGAGACCTCAAGTACAGCGATACACTGAGGCAGTGATACAAACAACCTTTGTTGGTGGTATACAGTGTAAGTTTGTGACCAATTGGTGGAGTTTTGGAAACTTCAAACCAAAGTAACAATTTATTCGTGTCTAGATTAAGTGCTTGCTCTGACTGACTGAATTAATAACCCAGACTGCCTTTTTTTCTTTCACTTGTCGTAAAATGGTATTCACAACAACTCGCTCCCTGGAAAAACTAGATCATGCTACAAACGGTCATCTCAGTGATTCGCCTGAAACAGGTTTACCCTAGCGCTAGCTTAAATAGCTGCATAACCATTTATGTTATTGATCTCAATTTAAAATGTACCTATGTAAACAAGTATAATTTCATTTATAGTGATTTTACACTTACGTGACTTGTCTAGTTAGGTAATATTTACAGAACTACATTTATATCAAATGTCCTATAGTTTACCATGTGCATTAGTCAATGAAATAAATAATATTACTATTATTTTCAATCACCTAAGGCGATTTTGCTGTGAGCGCTTTATTTATTGATTGATTTATATTTAACGATTTTTTTGACACGATTTAATTATATTATTATTCTTTAAGAAATTAGTCGAAACTTTCTTAAAGGTTTCAAAAAATATCTGTTAATTTTTTTATTTTTTTTTGGAATTTAATGACCTGGTAACTAAGACCTTTAAGTCAAGAATATCTGTTTAAATTTCGAATACTAGTGTCAAAGACATGGCATCAGATCAGAGAATGAGGTTTGATCAAACAAATCAAAATCGATACAAATTAGATTTGTACATACTCTCTCCGAACTGTAATAATAATATTTACACTGGTCACTGGTCTAATTTACCGCCAGATCATCATATAAAATTGGTGGCGGAGGGGGAGGTTGTTTTTCGATAGAAGTTAGAAAGGTTATTTTGTTGATTTTTGTCTAAATTTAGGAAGAGATTAGTAATTTAAGTATTTAGCATGAATAAAATAAAGCGTAGTTAGTAATAACACGAATGTCTCACAAGTTAAACCATCATTTTGAAAATAAATTTCGTTACCGCGGGAAAACTGTGAAACGTTTGACTTGTTTAATGGCCGCAAAAGCGCCAATGCTTTACATGTTTGCTGATACAATATGAAATGTGTGATAAAACTATGCCTCTCCAATGCTGTAATTGAGAAAGAAAATAGTCACTGAAATGGACATCAACGGTGATTAGTGTTGGCTAGTGAACTCGGTGATGTGAAAATTAAGTGTGATTCTTCATCCCGCCCTCCGCCACTAGAACAGTTATTAAAAGACAAAAACACTTACAAACCTATATATAAATATATAAAAAGTACTATCAAAACAATTTAAAAATGAAGCAAAGTGAAAGTGCTATGTTTGTTTAAATAAAATAAGACTTGACTTAAAGGTCTTAGTTACCAGGTCATTAAATTCCAAAAAAAAAAAAAAATACCGCCACACAAGTTTTGACAAGTTCTCAAAGTTCTGCCCGATTGTGAGCAAGTTTGGTTGAATAATAAATAAGTACACAATAGTTTTAAATTTAGAAAGTAGAAATGGATTCAGAAGACGAAATCGAAGAAAGTAACTCATGGAAAGGAGTTCCAGCTACAATAATATGTATTAATACTTACGATCGAACAAATAAATCATCAGAAGTTGCTCATGCCGCTACTTGTCGAATGATACGACAATGTTTACGATTATCAGGTTCTAACTTTGTAGGAGTGTGCCTCTACGGTACTGAAGTTAAAAATTCTACAATATTGGGCATAAATAGCGTTGAAGAAGTGTTTCCCCTAAAATTACCAACACTGGACGATTATCGGAAAATAAAAAATATCAATGTTACGAATGTGAATCAAGCACCAAGTTTGATATTATCAGAAGTCCTGTGGTACTGTAGCAGAGCATTTGCGAGTTGCAAGAGGCAACTTTCATCCCGCAGTATTATTTTGTTGTCTAAATTGGATATACCGCCGCTTCAATCTGACCAAAATCATACATTTAAGAGAGTGATTGAATTGTCAGATTCCAACATCGATGTCAGGTTAATTAACGTTTCTGAAAATGATTATGAGATTGATGCGTTTTTTAGTGATTTCCTTCGCAATAAAGACAAAAATACACAAGAGATTAATTTACCAAAACCTGTTTGGGATAAGATAGAAATTGAACAATTACTCCATCAGCAGTCACATCGCCACTTAGCTGTTGCACGCTTAAGCTTTGAAATTAGTGAAAGCTTAGCCTTAGGTGTAGGAGTGTATAAACTTACTAACAGTACGACGAGTCCAGGAATGAAAAAGACAGATTTAAAAAGAGACACTAATGAAATCCTTACAAGGGTTAACAAAACTGTTAAAATTTCTGTCAAGAATGATTCAGACATGGACGTAGATGAAGAGCAAACACCTACACCAGTACCTGTACTCAAATCTGAGGTACTTCACTATAAAATATATGGTGGAGAGAAAGTGCAATTTACAGACGATGAAATGAAAGTATTAAATAATCCTTTTGGTTTGCCAATGTTAAAACTATTAGGATTTAAGCCTGCTAGTTTTATGTGTAAACAAAAGTGGTTTCTAAAACCTTGTTACTTTCTATTTCCCAATGAGGGAATTATTGAGGGCTCATTTGTTGCTTTTAAAGCATTGCACAAAGCTTGTATGGAAACTAATGTGGTGGCATTCTGTGTTCTCTTGACCAGAGTAAATTCTAAACCAATGGTTGTTGCTCTATCACCTACTACCAAGCCCTTTGGTCTTGATGTGGATATAGGGTTTGATGTTATCATTGTGCCTTTTGTAGAAAATGTTAGACCACTTTCATTTGAAGATGAGGATTCAGAAATGTCCATTGCTGATGAAAAAAAGGCCATAATGAAAGAAATTTTAAAGAAATTGAAGTTTGATTATAAGCCTGAAATGTTTGAGAATCCTAAAGTACAAACACAGTACAGGGCTATAGAAGCAAAAGCTCTAGATGATGATGACGAGGAGGAGGATGCATTCATTGACACAACAAAACCTGACTCTAGCAGATTCCAAGAACTACAAGATGATTTATTTCAAGAACTTTTTGGACCCTTTGGACCCGTGGCAGTTAAGAAACCTGCCTCATCTTTAGGCAAAGGTCCTGCAAACAAAAAACCAAAACAAGAAATTGATGAATCATTATTTCAGCACCGTCTTGATAATAATAAAATAAAAGATTATACAGTGGCTCAGATTAAAGATATTTTATATTCTAAAGACATTAAGGATTTACCTGCTTTGAATGGGTTAAATAAGGATAAGCTTGTGGAGTTAGTTTACAAGCACTGTAAATAAATTGTTAAATTTTGTATTACACAAGACAATGTTATTATATATTTTATTTTTTATAAATCGTTTTTCTTACTTTAGGGGTAAATTTAATGTGGAATACCTATTCCAAAAGAAAAATTAGTCTAGTTGTGGTTAAGTACAAAACATGTTCATATAAGCAGTTCCCTCACTCTTAGCTAACTGATTGATGGCCACTTTGTTGGGCGTTAAACATTTTGAAGCAAATCCGAGTACTACAAAAAGAAAAGTATGAACTCACAAATAATGTGTTTTTTTTATTGGTAAATAAATAAATACCTTTGATTATATACATGTCTAGATGGAGTGTTGCGCTGCATTCGCAATAAAAACAACAGCCCAGATTTGCAGGGCTTGTGTGCGTGTTACAAGCTTAGTCTCTAACAGTTAGAGACTATTTTTTTGGACGTTTAGACGCTCGAACTCTCTATCTAGACATGTTTATCATCAAAGACATACATACTTTTTTTTGGAAATACATACATATTATACATAGAAAACGCCCAGACTTTGAAACAAATATTTGTGCATCATACAAATATTTAGTCCGACTCGGGAATCGAACCCGAGATCTCTTGATTAGCAGCCGCGTACGCTAACCACTAGATCAATAAGGCAGTGAATTCAAAGTCGGTTCTGTAGATAACACAGCCTCACAAACTTAACCTTTAATAAAAATATGCCAAGTGCGTGTCAGGCCACGCACAGGAAAGGGTTCCTCAGTCACTCATCATGGATTTAAAATCGTATCCAATGGATAATATTGTTAAGTTTACTTATTAATGCGTTAATTTTGTATGACGTTCTCCAAGTGAGCACCTTTTACAAGTTAAGCCTCTATAACTCCTGAACTAACAAAGTCATCTAATCCGTTATAGTTTTCCTTCAAAGTTCATCATATGGACCACCATAACGAATTTTTCCAGATTTTTTGAGCCAGCCGTTTAGCTTTTAGAGGGGGGGGGCGCCTTGTTTTTACAAAAAAGTGCCCTTTAAAGTGGAATATCTCGCAAACGGATACCTAAATCAAAAAATTGTCTTAGAAACCCTATTGTTTTTAAAAGACCTATCTAATGATACCCCATACTATGGGGTAGCCGCGAGAAAAAAATATTATCCCCACTTTACGTGTAGGGGAGGTACCCCAAATAAAAATATTTTTCATAATTTTATTGTAGCCCTTTTCGACGTACTTATAACACATATTCATGCAAAGTTTCATCTTTCCATCACTTACCGTTTGGACGGTAAGTCGAGGACGGACAGACGGATGGACGGACGGACGGACAGACAGACATGACGAATCTATAAGGGTTCGAAGTCATAAACTTCGGAACCCCAAAAAAGGAGTTTTTCAATTCATCTGTTGTTTTTATTTGTAAGCCGGCTCCTCCAATGTGGTCCCATGATAAGGGAACCCGGATTATGAAACCTTAATGATGATAGGATCCTGAAGAAATCGAGGGAACTCCTCAAATATAAGCATACCTGTCACGACTTGGGTACTCGGAATAGTTTTTCTTGTCAGTTTTGTTTTTTTTAATTATTTTAATATATATATAATAAGATTACCTTCCTGTATCCTACAGTAAAGCTTCACTGTGAGGGCATTGATAAACAAAAAAATGGCATTGATTTTGGCTACAGCGGCCAAACTCGATCGACGGAGACCAGTCAACTACACATGAGACATTAAAGTGCAGAAGTGTGTGCACTAACACAGGTTCACTCACTGTTCCCTCACTTTCATAATCTGATGAGACGGATCTTCGACTCGTCAGATCGGGAATCAGAGTTCAGGCGCAGGACCCGCTTTATTTCAATTATGGAGAGAGAACCACAATCACACTTTTTGTCTCAACGCGGCATCCGAATCTGAAACCTCTTGATCGGCAGTTGCATATTCTAACCGTTATACCTACTAGCTAGACCAAGGTTTTAGCCCTGAGGATTACCGAGATTTTTACAAAAAATTTGAATGTTTTTTTATAGTTAACAGAATTTGCACAGGTTCAGAACTTTGGGTCAATTACAGTGTCTTTAACTCCAGACATTTCAAAATTAAAATTCATGATGCTGGCCATGCCAGCGTCAGTAACACGAAAATCATCAGTTCTTGGTTACCTCAGAATTATTTCCATTTGAAGAACGGGAGTGAGTCAAGTGCATATTTTATGGTGGTGATAGAAACTATTTTAGAAACAAACCATAACTGGTCTGTTTCGTAAATACTTTTGTTTCACCAACGTTAAAAGTACCTAAAGTAATGAGAACAGCTTGTGGTGTTTGGGCAATTATAACATTTGCAATATAGATTCATGAACTTGCAAGTGATATCAACCATCGGAAGTCAGAAATCAGTGTGATTTTTGCGTGGAGCGATGGACGTGTTGAGAGTTGCCCGCAATTTATTATTTCCTAAATGCTTCTTACAAGTACATAGTAGCTAAAAGACCAAAAAGAAAATGCTGGTGGATGATTACAAGTCATAGGAATCCTTTCCGTTCGTCCACTCCATTTTAGCATACACCGTACACGTCGATACACGACCGCCACAAGCGACTCACCGAAGTGTGGGCAGTCGAAGCGCATATTCGCCTTATTCGTGTCCTTTGAAGTGTGTAAAAAAACCGACAAGTCGACGGATACGCGTATTTGCTATTTGTGCTTGTGTTATGCGTACGAATAAAGCGAATATTGGCGAATATACTCTCCACACTTCGCCGTAAGCGCGTGAATAACCCGCATAACGAATAACGCAGTGTGGTACAGTCAGCGTCATAATCATATTGGCGTTCAAAGTGGTCAAAATGATGTGAAAAACATTAATTCAATTTTATGTTGGCTCGCAAGGTGCTCAAATTGTTGTACGCATTCAAAGTGGTCAAAAGATCTTAGCAATCAGTTGTCAATAATATGTTGGCTAACAGAGTGTTCATATTGATGTTATCAAATAGGATGTTCATTGGTTTCTAAGCATGCAAACTGGTCAAAAATATCTTAGCAATAAACAGAAACCAACGTTATCGCCCACAGATAGAGTATACTTTGCAGTTTCATTATTACTTTTAAATGTTTGTCCTTTTTTGTCTTGAATACCTTTCTCATTCATTTCTTGCATGACGTAATTGACATGTCTTTTGTTTCGAATGTTATTAAAAAATATAGTCCAATATTCTATTAAATCATAGGTAATCTTCAATATTATACTGAGAAAAGGAGTTTGGATGTAGGTATTTCAATGAGATAAAACCAATTGATTTTTTTTGATAAAAAGTGGAATTAATGATACGATTATTTATTTTCGAGTGAAAATTCTCATTTGATTCGTCTTCTTGACGAGTACTTTGACACTCTAATATGGTAACCAGGGTTTGAAGATGGAGCTGGAAAGTGGCCATAGGAACTCCGTAATTCGACACAACCCCGTCGAGTTTGGGCTCATTTTATTCGGCTTGACGAGTACTTTGACACCATATGGTAACCAGGGTCTGAAGATGGAGCTGGAAGGTGGCCATAGGAACTACACGCCGGGTACAAAAAGTACCTATTATAATCGAATGGTCAAATATTATTAAATTTTTACGCAGTTCAATAAAAAGCATTGTCAGTCCGCTCGGATCATTTAAATTACGCAAGGTATTTAAACGCGGTTTTCATCATAATTAAAGTTATATTTTAGGGAAGATTTAATAATGTGATTATAATAATGTACTTGATGCGCCCCGCGGTGTTACTCGCGTATTATTATGGTTGCTATGCAAATGTGTTATGCCTAGCAACCTGTGAAGTTTTGACAGGAAATAAACAGTGATGCATTTTGACATCTACGATTTATTGTATTTTTATAATCACCTAGCTTTCGCCCGTTTATCTCGATTATTGCAGTAAAAAGTAGCCTATGTGTTATTCTGATATTAGGTCTTTACCTATGAAATTGCCGTTTTGTATGCAATAAGTGAAAGTACTTATTTTATAAAACTATTTTATTTCTGTTATTCGAAGTAATCACCCATGCAATCGACGCATCTTTGCCAACGCATTGGCAGTTTATTGATGCCCTTTTTGTAAAAATCAGCTGGACGGGAGGCAACAAACTCTTCAAAGGTATTTTGTACTGCCTCTCAGGAATTGAATTTTTTACCCACTAAAAAGTTGTCTAAATTTAGGAAAAAAGTAATAGTCGGTAGGTGCAAGGTCTGGTGAGTATGGCGGATGAGGGAAGCTTCCAACCCCAGCTCTTGCAGCTTGGAGACTGTCTGTTGCGCAGTATGGGGTCACGCGTTGTCGTGAAGGAGCAGTGGGGACGACCGATTGACCAAAGCTGGTTGCAGATGTGCAAGCTTCTCCATCATTCTCTCCAGTTCTTCACAGTACACATATGCATTAATGCTCATGCCGTTTTGTAAAAAGCTGTAGTGAATCACACCCGCACTTGACCACCAAACAGTGACCATCACCTTTTTAGGCGTCATTTTTGGTTTAGGGCATTGCTTTGGTGCTGAACCAGGGTCTAACCAACTTGCTGAGCGCTTTCGATTGTCGAACAGAATCCATTTTTCGTCGCACGTAACAATTTTTAGTTTTAGACAACTTTTTAGTGGGTAAAAAATTCCATTCCCGAGAGGCAGTACAAAATGCCTTTGAAGAGTTTGTTGCCTCTCGTCCAACTGATTTTTACAAGAAGGGTATCAATAAACTGCCAATGCATTGGCAAAGATGCGTCGATTGCATGGGTGATTACTTCAAATAACAGAAATAAAAAAGTTTGATAAAATAAGTACTTTCACTTATTGCATACAAAACGGCAATTTCATGGGTAAAGACCTATTATATAAGCTATATTACTGTAAAGTTTCATCCAAATCCGTTCAGTAGTTTTTGCGTGAAAGAGCAACAAACATACACACATACATACATACATACTCACAAACTTTCACGTTTATAATATTAATAGAATTATTTTACTGGAACACATATAAAGTCAATGTTTCTTAAAAACATAATATTTTTTATATTATAGCCAATACTGACAAAATTTTACGAGGAACATAAACTACAAATAACCTGCAGTATTGATTTAGAAATTATTAATATAATTTTTATTAATAACTTATTTGTGGATTATACCAACACATATTTTGAATAGGTGACTCATTTCTGCATTCTAATTCCAACTATAAGCTTTTCAAGTAAATTGCTTATTTACTTGCCTTACAAATATTATGGTCATATATTCAGCTTCTGTGCTAGATTAAGCTAATGTTGGTTGTTTTTTACACTTAAAAGACATGACACTACCACACATCTAGAATATGTATCCAGTACAAGACTTACGGTCCACACAATATGATGCCCATTCAGCATTGACATAACCCATAAACCAAAAAACCAAAATGCTTGATTTTTTTCAAGTATTTTAAAATATGTTTTACATGTTTCCAATGTGTTTCATTATAATTATAATTAAACTGGCTCTAGTAACAAACAGCATACAATGTATCTGGGTGGGTTAACATAGATAAATAAACTAAAGTTCCTATTAATTGCTGGTGAGTACAATGAGTGTCTCCGTTCTCTAGCTTCAAATTTACTTCCATTGGTGTACTGACTGGGTTACAATTTTTCATGATAATCCTATCTAATAAATGATCTACAAATTGTTCCTGATCTACAAAAATCTCATTATTGTTTCATCTGACTCTCATTCTTACGCATTGTCTAATATTTCCCAAGGCTTTTAATTTAAATTTAGATTTTAACTTAGTCTTAAGGTATTCAGTTTACAATTACAAAAAATAAATAAAATTGACCACAAACAAGGCTATATATCATCCTGAAATTATCAATATGTTTAACAAATAAACAAGGTTCATTGATAGACTTTCTATACCCCCAAGGTTTGTAAAAAATCATCCACACGCTTATACCATGCCCTAACTGATTCTTCCAATCCGTAGATGACCTTTTAGGGCTCCGAAGTTTATGACTCGGAACCCATAAAGATTCGTCATGTCCGTCTGTCCGTCCGTCCGTCCGTCTGTCCTCGACTTACCGTCCAAACGGTAAGTGCTATAAAGATGAAACTTAGTATGAATATGTGTTGTAATTACGACAAAAAAGTGCTACAATAAAATTATGAAAAATATTTTTACTTGGGGTACCTCCCCTACACGTAAAGTGGAGATGATGAAAAAAAATCATCTAATAATACAATAAAAAGACCTATCTAATAATACCCCACACGATGGGGTCATCGTGTGGGGTATTATTAGATAGGTCTTTTGAAAACAATAATGGATTTTTAAGAGGATTTTTTGATTGAGGTGTCAGTTTGCGAGAAACTCCACTTTAAAGGGCACTTTTTTGTAAAAACAGGGCGTCCCCCCCACCCCTGTAAAAGCTAAACGGCGCAAAAAATCTGGAAAAATTCGTGATGGTGGTCTATATAATGAACTTTAAAGGAAAACTGTAGCAGATTAGATGACTTTGTTAGTTCAGGAGTTATAGAGGCTTAAGTTGTAAAAGGCGCTTCCTTGGAAAACGTCATAAATTAACACATTAATACGTAAAAGTAGCAGTTATCTATTGGACACGATTTTAAATCCACGTATCATTATGGGTGACTGAGGAACCCTTTTATGTGCGTGGGGGATTTTATTATTTAACATATTTATTTAATCAAAATATATTATATATACACTGCTGCCATCTAATAGGAAGGTCATTTATGTCTTTGTGATAGAACTCTAGTGATCTAGATTCTACAAACTGTGTGAAAGCATTTTGTACTGCCTCCTGGGAAGAAAACTTTTTATAACGTAGAAAATTGCCCAATTACGAAAAAAATGGTAGTCCGTTGAAGCAAGGTCAGGCGAATACGGAGGGTGACGTATGTTTTCTAATTGCAATTCCTCTAGAGTTGAAATGGTTTCTGTCTGACACGCACTTGGTCGATTTTTTTAGTTTTAATACTTTCTGTTTATGACATTCCAAATTGCATCATCTTCAAATGCTCATTCAAAAAAGCTGTGGTTACATCAAGGTGAGTTATTTCTAGATTATATTTACATACACTGAATACAAGCAATAGTCTTATTGTAGTGACGGTCCACTGGTGAGAATGTTTCTGTATAGTCTGTGCCTGGTCTTTGTGTAAAACCCTTGGCGACTAACTGACCATAATATCGCACAGTATCACAACTGTCCACTTTTTTCTTGAACACCCACTTACGCTTAACCTCTGTTGTTTGTTTTGGCTTGTCCACTACTTTCCAAGCTTCGTTTTCTTCAAATGATTTTCCAATTCCTCCTGTAAAGCTTTACATCATTCTCTTGATTCTAGGCCATTTAAAGCCTCTTTATATGTTATATTGGCTGGTCTACACATGGATTTGTACCAGTTTCAACATTCACATTACTATAACTAAACCTCTTTCTTCCTCTAACATCTTTAGCGGGCTTAGTACTCTGTATTCTTTTAACTCTCAAACACTGCCAAGTGTTTCATCTGAAAGACTAATGTCTATGTTTGGTTCTTCCTATGTACTGTCCTCATTGTTGTTTTTCTTAGTTGATTGTTCAGAGTCCGAATTATCAGAAGATGACTTATGTTCTATGCTAATCACTATAATCAGAAGATGAGTTATTGTTATCATTTATTACAGCTTGCATATTATCCCGTAACGATTCCCAAATCGCATTTACGTTAGGATATACGTAATAGGATAGGATTTACGTTAGACTTTTTAAGGTGTACAATACTGTAGTACATTATTTTGATCTATCTCATAGGGTAAAGCCAGCGTTTACAATGTAAGCGTAAAAAATGGGTTTATTTACGACATCACATTAGAAACCTCTAAAATTATCAATGCTTCTCTACTACATTAAGCATGTATTATACATATAAACCTTCCCCTTGAACTCTATCTATTAAAGAAAACGACATTAAATTCCGTTGTGTAGTTTCAAAGATCTAAGTATTCATAGGGACAGACAGAGAGCGGAAGCGACTTTGTTTTATACTATGTAGTGAAACTGCAAAGTATACTCTATGTGTGGATGATAACGTTGCTTTCTCTTTATTGCTAAGATATTTTTGACTAGTTTGCATGCTTAGATACCAATGAACAACCTATTTGATAACATAAATTTGAACACTCTGTCAGCTAACATATTATTGACAACTGATTGCTAAGATCTTTTGACCACTCTGAATGCGTACAACAATTTGAGCACCTTGCGAGCCAACATAAAATTGAATTATTGTTTTTCACATCATTTTGACCACTTTGAACGCCAATATCATTATGACGCTGACTGTACCAGCATTAAATAACAAACAAACAACACGGTGAATGATATACAATACATGAACGTTGAGTCCTCACAAACTACAACTAGATGCCACCTTTTTTTTTTTTTTTTTTTTTTTTTTTTAACGTGTGGAAATCTAAAACCACACGGTGTGACCTCTCTGCGCCTGTGTTTGGAAGGGATCCAGGTAACTGTTTTCTCCTTCTGGATCCCTCCCGGCGCCTGCCCGCACTGTTGCGGGCGCCATCTCCTCGTACTCTCTATTTGGGCGACGTCCGGTCACACGCGGACGCCACCCCCTCGCGGCTGGCCACTACAGCGGATGGACGGGGAAACCCGTCCCGTCCACCCGCGGCCACACTCAGGGCGGCATGAGGCGCAGATAGGCGCGCCTCCGCCGCCCGGGGCGCCGGCGGCGGATCGGGTCCGAGTGGAGGTCATCCTCCCGGGCCTTCTCCGCCGCCTCCTTCTGCGAGATTACTTCCTCGCAGAAGGTTGCGACCGCGGTAAAACAACTGTCGCTACCGGCCATGGAGCGGACTACGACCGGCAGCGAGAGTTCCTCTCCGATGACTGCAGTGAGGGCCCGGCGCTGCGCCGCCCATGCGGGGCAGACCGCCAGCGTGTGCTGGGCCGTGTCCTCACTGCAGTCGCAGTGGTGGCAGGCGGGACTCGGTTCCCTCCTTGCGACCGAGTGCAGATACTTTCCGAAGCAACCGTGCCCGGAAAGCACCTGCGTCAGCCGGAAGGAAAGGGTCCCGTGCTGCCGCCCTGCCCACTCGGCGATGACCGGCTGGAGAGCCTCCACGGTGGCGAAGCCAGCGCGTGGAGTCTCCAGCCGGAAAGACCATCTAGCCAAGGTGGCTCGACGAGCGGCTTCGCGCCACTCGCGTACGTCCTCGGGCGGAGGGCGAATGCCCCTCTCCGCCCGGAATTCAGCCACTCGTCGATAAACTTCGGCGAGCACTTCCGCCTCCAACTAGATGCCACCTAAGGCAAGTTCCTCTTTGGCACTTGGGCAAATGCGCCAGTGAATGAGTCGATTAATTCTACTAACTTAGCGAAATCCAGAGCTTTGGTTCAGAAAATAGACGCGCTCTTACTTTGAAGTATTAAAACTGGACTAGGTAGGTGATAGACAAAAGAAAACAACAGATTAGATCTACAAACAAATATAATTCAGTTTTCTAACATTTTACGATACATAATTTTTATAAATGTACAGGGTAAGCTCATGACGTGGGAAAAGCGGCTCTAGTTCTCAATTGGCTACCGGATGTACACATGTGGTGCATATTTAATCATTAGACGCGCCGACGATCGCCGCCGCTGATATGCTTTCACTTATGGAACAGGTATGATGACTTACAGCTAACGTGAATGTGAAGATATGGAGTATGTTCCATTTAAAGTGCTGTCAGGTTACAAATCTACATTAGACACCAATGACTAGTATAATTTATAAAAATTACGCTACGGTTAAGCGTATTGCATTTAATTTTACATCAGTATGCCAGAGAATGCATATTGTAGCGCCCCGAGTGATGTTGGGAGTGCCATTGACTTGTATGCGTCCCGTCAAACACAACAGAATCGTACCTCCCGTAGAAATACGCAGTTATCTTTGTGCTCATGTAACTATTAATGTTGCGTGTCGATTAGTTTAATTTAAGAAACGGAATACACATTTAGTTCAATTTAGCATTTCCTACTATACCGATCAAGAGCGATATATATCTTATTCTATGCATATTTAATTTAAATTCTATAAATAAATTCACACAGACAAAATGTAACACATGATATTGATGACATAGATAAATGACAGTTATTATTGCAGGATACTATTAACTACTGGGTCGACATACGCGGGACACACACACACACACAGAGACGTGTTGTGTGGTGGACTAGTGCCGCACCTCACCTCGCCTGTACCACGCAACGAACACAACACTAAGTATGTATATAGTTACAGCATGGACTCAACCGAACCTCGCATAGCCCAAATTATTATAAATTTTGACTGGATCATAAACAGTCAACCACAATACTGCACTATAACATCCAATATTATTTTGAATATCCGACATTATTAACAGTTCGGGTTTTACGTGTAATATCATCGTTCGTGTTATTTAAATGGTAAATTATTTACATGCAGTGAAATGTTGCGTAACTGCGTATATCTCACAACACGTTTCACAATTGCATATAGAGAAAGGCAGTATAAGTTAAAACACGAGATTAACAATAAGTGTTATAGAGAAAAATAGTAACGAGAGGTGTCTGGTTGACGTCCTTGTATGAAATAGGCACTTCAAGTGAAAATTTAAGTGTCCGTCAAACACACTATGTCAACAAAACAAGGGGTAGGGTAGGTATGTAAGGATAAAGCGTCAACCAGCAGAGTACAGGGTATGTATTAGCTACTGCAAATAAATAGGAACCAGTAGATAAGATACATGTGTAGCTCACAACAAGCAGCAAGCGAAGGCCGACATGAGCGCGCCCACACTCGGACTTAATTTACCAGTGGAAGATCTATAGCGGTACATTTAATTCACAACTCAACAAATAACACATTATATTCATTCAATAAAATAAATTCATCTATGGCATCTGAAATTAATTTGTACACATTTGTACATGGCGTTAAAAACGATACATCGCACCCCTCAGGATTTGACTATAATTCCATTAAAATTTCCTAATCTACTAATATTTAAATTACAATAAGAAATGACGAAAACTAACTACTACATAGTAAATATATACTTAATTATTTAGCGCTACACATGATGTTTATGCACTCACCTACTTTGGCTGGATTCACAAACAAAAGTAGTGGATGTTTCTAATTCAAATAATACTGGACAGCTCTACCCGAGGTCGTGGGTGCCGCTGGTACTAGACTTGTGTCCTCTGACCGTTATATTTGTACACCCATTACTAACGGTGGACCATTTACAATCAACAACGGGACTACTATTTGTTCATTGGGTTTTGTGTTCACTATAAAAGTATTACAAGTTAAAACACCTCAGATCTATTACAATGTATAATCATTAAAGAGCAAACAAAACAATAGGAACTCTCTACAACAGAAAAGAAGATTAAAATTAATTAAAAGTTAACATAAAACAAATTGCCATTCCCTAACAAAACCACTACGAAACAAACGTAATTAAAATACTCTGAAACCGAATGTTTCTTAAACAACGTGCTTATTACACCTCTCCATATAATTTGTCGTTACCCAGTGTGGCTGCAGACTGACTAAGGAACGTGTTACAAAGACACTGTATGTCACAAGTCTTGTCTTGTCTTCCACTACATACGTAACAGTTAATTTGGCAGATAATAAACTGATCCTCACAATACATTCTCCATATACATATATCGAAACCATTAACCGAACTCCAAAATAAATAAATTAAAAAAATTTAGTGATAGATTTAATCTATTCACAAAATAAAAAATACAGCTATATACTTTTACCTACTAGGTATATAATTTTGTTATCATTCAAAAAGCCTGTGTCAGTGGAAATATCTTAAGTTAATAAAAATGGCGATAGCTATTGAGAATATCCCAAGATAAGACGTGGCCGAGTGCCGAATAGTATTGCATTGTACCACTCTCTACGTAAAACATAGTTTATGTTAAAGTTAAACTCTAATGCCTTTTAAACTCGAATTATAAATTCATTTATTGTTATCGCCCGGTGGTTACTAGCTCTTGAGATGACGACAATCGTAGAAAACAAATCAATAGGCTGTGTATTAACTGTTTATTTTCGTTACAAAAAAAAAACAATTAAAATTAAAGACAAACTAGAAAATTGTAGAACTGAACAGTGAAATGTTATGGCACATTAAATGAGCATAGTTTCTCTACAAGAATGCCTCTGAGGACTATGACAAATTGCGTTACGCTGTCCACGTCCCACATCGGAGCCGGCGAGAGTGATATACGTTTCCCGGGATGCAGAAGGCGTTACACACTTCAGATATCACAAAGTTTGTTTTGTACGCGCGCGCCTCGCACCCAGTTTCGGTTTGTACCTTACATATACTTAGCTACTAAGGCATTTATCTATCTAAAATAAGCGTATTTTTGTATCAATGCAATATTATTGAGCGCTCGTTTTTGTAGTATCGTTTCACCTTACATTCAACGCGTAATCTGTTAATAATAACAACATAACAAATTCAATAAAATATAATAGTAATGGCACTAACAACGAAATTAAATAAATTGTACTACTCACGCATTTATGTAGTAGTGAATTGCTACAGTTAAAACGAAAGCTTTCATATTCAATTAACATTTTTGGTAAGACTATGCGGTCTTAAACTTTTATTGCAATTTAATATTTATTTAAGTAAATTCATAAAAAATGAGAATTTAGAAATAATAATCTCTAGGAAAAAATAGAAGTTTCTAGTCATGTAAATATAAGTGACCAAAATTTGTTTTTTATCCTAATAGGTAGTTTAGTAAGTGGTTAATTATTAATTAACTCAACAATGAAATATGGAAACGACTAACCATTGGTCCAAAATAGGATAGTTCTATGTACCAATATGTGTAAACAATCAAGTATTTGGGGTTAAAACAACAGATAGATTACGGTGTGTGGAAGGGAAACAAGTGTTCGCACGACGTGTCGGAGTCAAGTGTTCATCGCACGTCGGTGAGGTTGCTCTTGTCGCCGAACAGCTTCACGAGCTGCTCCTCGTAGTCGTCAATGTTGCGCTTCATGATCTCCATGCAGGGACCCAGCAGACGCTCGAAAGTCTCCACGTCCAAGACTGGAAATTGTACAAGCAAATATATTAATTAACATGACAATTACATTTGAAACAAACCCAACCCATCTGGCCAACGTAGTGTAGTAGACCACTTTATTTCTAAGGCGGAGGAGCCCAGTGCTGGACATAAGCCTCTCCTCCATTATGGAGTGTTAAAAACTGCTGACAATAATTACACAATATTATTTATAGAACTTATTTATATGTTAGAACTATCTGGTAATTGAAGACAGTGGAAGTTTAATTTAGTATTACAAGGTTTTAATAACTACTTTGAAACAAATAGTTTTACAGCGACTTGAGCAGTTCGGTGTTACCGGTTGCACAAATTTTAATTTTGTTTTTAGTTTGTTTATTTAGTTTTTAATTTTAAGTTTGTTTGACTGAAACCAGCTTCGAACAGATTTAATCGATGCGATAATTATCGATCTGATGTTTTACACTAATGATAATGCCTGGCGAAATTAAATAAAATTATGACTAACTAGTTGATTACGAAACATATAAAATATAAAATTGTTCTACAACGTAACAGTAAAAGAATGTCAAACGCATGCTTATGATGTTTTTGTGTACCCAATCATAAGTTATCAACGTTGGCAAGACTCCAAGCTTTGTTTTTGGACAACATACATCTTTGTAGCCGTAGTATTACAGTTTTGTCGTTATTAAAACATCTTGTATGGTGCACAACATATTTAGAACTAGCTTCAGCCACGTCTATGCGATACCTAAAGAATCAAAGTATCTTCATGCCACATCGGTGCAGCGGTCGAGCTGTGAAAGCGTGACAGATAGACTTGCTTTCCAATTTATATTATAATATTAATTAGTATGGATTTTAAGTGCTTTAATCACTATAATGGTAAGATGATCTCATCTATGTTATAGGTGGAAATTCTAGGTTACATCATTCATTTTTTTAAACTTTGTTATTGGTGCTTATTCTGTTTATTCGAAAAATATCTAAACTCAACTAAAAATAACTTAAAAAGTTTTGATTGGAGATGTTATACTAAAAATGGACGGTATCTGTAAGGGGTATACACATATTTGTTTTAATTTTTGGCTTGTTTTGCATCCAGCAAAGAATATATGGTCGAATATATAATAAGTAGATTTTATACATATATATTAAGTAGCTACACTACTTTTTTCCATCCTAAGGTTGCCTGGAAGAAATTAGGTACATACATTAGCGATAAGGCCACCATTCTTTTGATTATTACATTATTTTATGTAAACCGTATTAACTGATGTACTATAAAGTTTATTTTATCCTGTAATAGGAGGAAGATAGAAAAACACTTTTGTACTTCCCATTTTTGAAATAAATAAATTGAATTACAAAGTATCATAATGATGATGATAATTTTATCGAGAACGGGAATAATTTATAAAGGAACAATAACAGGAAAACGTAGATGTTAATGGTATGGTGATAAATACAGAACATTGCAGTGAGGTACGGCGCGATTTCCAAATGAGGTCGACGGGAGGGATGTAATAGATATAAAAATGACAAGCATGACAAAGTAAGGACGCCCTCTCTCTATCGTGCTTGTTGCCACTCATTATATTTTACTCATGAACTTCTCCGTCTTTTAGCAGCTACATAGCATTGTTACGTTACAACTAGAAATAAATATATTTCACATACATTGTAAAATTGTCATAGTATACGTGCAAATATATGTTTTAAAAATATTCTTGATTTTGATTGATACAGAGGCCTGCGTCGAAGTCTCCTTGTTTTCAGCTTATTTCTAAGATAATTGCAATCACAACCTTTATTAGTCGTGCTGGCCATAGGCCTCTCCTTAGTAAGGAGTTCTTGACCTACAACGAGCCAGAAGAGTTGGCTTTGGCTCTGTTTCAAGTTATCCTTTTTCTAGTGTTTTTCTTTGTGGTGACGTCCGCGTAGTTCACTCGTTGTCTTAGTAGTATTTTCCCCCACATCCCCCCGATCGGAGTGTCTTTTCGCACTCCTCCCATATAGGTGTGTGAAAAGACGACTAAAGGAGCGAACTGATGATGAATAGGCATAGTGACACTCCACATTCTTAATCCGTAACCACACGTATATCGAATTTAACTCTACAATTAAATAATTTCCAAAATGAGGAATACTTACAAGCAACCTTAGTTGGTCCAGCAGCGTAAGCAGAAGCAGCACGCGGCTTGTGGGTGACCAGAGCCAACTCACCGAAATAGCCTCCTGCTTCTGTTAGTGAACAACAATACATTATCGATATTATAAACAGATTATAATATTAATTGTTTTAAACTTTCGCTATTTTTACACATACTCATGTGTTTGGCTGTAAACGGGACTTAAAATATATAAAATTATAATTTTAAACTTGGATTTGGCAATCTAGTTCTAACACGATTCTTAGAAAACATCTGCGAATCTGTGTCTCGGCTAAAACACATGTGAAAATATTTTTTTTCCCTTTTATTCTGCAGTGACATTTTCACACAAAAGGTATTTCGATATTTACTTGACGCAAAATTAGAACGAGAGCAAAAGAGTTCCACAGTTCCACAGCAGCTGCACTTCACACATGACTTTCTAACATTCTATTTTCGGTTTTTTATTTTCATTCAAATTTCAAGTTCAGTCCATCTTAAATTTAGGTAAATATTCGAAATGGAATTAGGTATATCAATAAATGATTAACCCAAGTCATAAAACGTGTTTTTATACAGGATGATAGAAGGAAATCGTTATAGTTTACGATCGTTACGTAATGTTTCTGCCAATATTTTAATATTCACGACAATTAAAATTAATTATTTACAAGACATTGAGACGTGTTAAGAATTTCCATTTGTGTAAATTATGTTAGTAACTAACGTCGCAACTCAATAGCTTAGTATTCATAATATGTATAATTTATTTCACGTACATGTGTCCCATTTAAAAAAAAAAAATTCTGTCAGTAGCCTTCCTTCAGCCGACTAATTAAAAACTACAAACAAGGCTCCTAGTATCCAATCGCAGAATTTATAAAACAATCAAAATTATTCTTGTTAGTGACCTTGGATGTACCTACACTTAATATATTTCAGTATCAAATAAATCAACACAGAGAAAAAAAATAGAAAAAAAACAAATTGGTGGTTACATACCGAGGCGCTTGATCTCATGCTCGTTTCCATCGTCACGTGTGATGCGGATGCTGACAGATCCGTCCTCGACGAAGTACATTCCGTCGGCAGTGTCTCCCTGCCGAATGATCAGCTCGCCGTCGATCAACGTACGTGGCAGCAGGGCATCAGCCAGATTAGCGCGCTCGTAGGCCTGAAGCAATACACCAACATTTGAAGTTTTGGATTTAATATACTACAGACTGCTTTTACAGGTGGCGTTAGATTCTGCAAATTTTGATGAGATTTTTTGTTCTAAATGCCTACCACAACGACTATATTTTGCCTGATGGAAGTATAAGCAGAATCCAAGAGCGGTGGTCAACATCATTATTGTGCATCCAGGTAATGTAGCATGGTGAAACTATGGCTACCTAGTGACATGCTGTTTCAAAGTGGGAAGGAAACACATGTACGGGAGTGAATTTCAGATTTTAACCAATTGGTCAGGAAAGAAGAGCAAGCTTCCAAGACCAGCACGTGTTCTCGTGTAGAGGAGTACAGGAAAATGTGGGATCAATTGAAAAAGCTGATCAGAAATTTTCCATGAAATGGCGATATTCGAAGGCGAAATTCTTCGCAAGCTGCAGACTTTATAGTATAGGGACTATCGATAATGCCGAAATACTGCGCGGAGCCATCCCAAAGATGTCAAATGTAATTTTTTTTTTCTATCAAGTCGCAAAGAATACCCAAACAATTTGTGAATCATACAAGTGTTGTCCCACGTGGGATTTGAACCCACGACACTTAGCGCAGTAGAAAGCGGCGTGGCAACCGCTTAAACCACTACAGTAAGGACGCACATCAGAGAAAAAGAGGAAGTATGGTAGGTTTTAAATTACTATCAATTGTATAATACAACAGTTCAACCAGAACAAACATTAAGTATATGCTTACCACATATGTTGGTGATTCACATTATCACATTTAGGCAGTACGGTCACGTAAACCGCATTTACCGTGAGCAGTACATCTAACCAACTGAGATGCCGGTCAATGGAAGTCTCAAGGCCGGTTGTGATGGAGGTCAATTGTCCGATACACGAAGGCTTTATCGACAATATAGAACGACTACAACTGAGGTTAAAAAATAGTACGAGATTTGATTATTATTAGACGTACAATGTCTATTGTGAAATTTAACATATTTCCATGTACACAATTTTTAATAATTTCGCAGCATTGCACTTTTATTTCCAATTTATTATATTTATACACCTATAGGTATATAAATAGATTTCCTAGATAAAAATATATTAGATAAAGTTGTGCAATAATAATAATGTCATAGGATTACGGTAACGTCATAAGCAATCTTGATGATTTGACGTAATTCGTTACTTATTCAAATCGATCATGCGAAATACGTCTGACAAATAATGATAATGATACAACAGCCAAATCAAATTTTCACAGTCTTCAATTTCTATGATCACATCTAGTAACTTACGTATACATATTAAGATATGATGAAAACTGGCGTTGAAAGGTCAAAACAAGTGATTTCATAGCCGATATTTTTCATAAAAAGCATTAACAAGCTAGAAGTGCAGCAACCTCATGAGGTGCTGGAGTATCGTTTTCTTTCATCGCGTCTAAATATAAATTAAAAACACTAAAGCTAATTAAAACAATAAAAGCAAACTTTTAATAATATATTATGTCCCAACCAAAGCCGACCGAAACTCGTATCATATTTTTTTTTCTATATTTCAAATAAGTATGTTGTGATATTACAAAACACGTTAGCCCAGTTTAGGGCTTTTCTCCTCATTTATTTAAGAAATAAACACTGGAGATAAATTGCACGAAATTCTTGAGATTAACCTTTCAAAACAAATTTTCACAGCCGAGTCGTGTAAATTTTGATATTGGACGTTTCCGTATAGCAGTTTCTAAAATCAAATAAACACTTACATAAATAGCGCATGTCACTATTAAAAATAGAGTCGTGGAGGAATCATATCTACTAGGTAGAAATTGTTAGTAGTAGTAATATTTGCAGTATTTGTTGCTAGTTTACTATTAAAAATCATTACTGTACTGATAATAATATCGTTGATTAACATGACACAATATAAAATAATTACACAAAGAAACATTCCTTAGTTGCCATCCAAATTTTCAGTGACGTTTATGATATAACATATTATGACGTATTAAATAAATTCGATAGGAATACACGGACAGAGTAATGCGTCCGGCACAGCACCTGTTATCTCTCCTCGCTTGTCAAACAATATCTATGTATAGTATTATTTATTATCTATACGAATCGTCTTTGAGAAGCATGCGTTGCAATAAAAACTTTATTAGTTAGTCTTAGGTTTACGCAATATTAAAAATATAGAAGAATATAGTTTAGCACGTACTTTGGTACCAGAGTATATCATACTCATATGCCGTTATGGATGACTAGCCTGTGAGTAATTCATTAGGCAACGATCCAATTTCTGAGCACAATTTCGCTTTGAATATCCCGGACTACAGAAGCCGTCGTTAAGGGCATGTCGGGTGTATATGTGAGAGATTTTCTCCCCTTTTCCTTAGTAGTAATCGTGCATGAGTGCCAACATTACTAACTCATTAAGCACGCACGGCAAACTCGCCCTATTTTCTACCTGAGACCTACAACTTGCGTGAATTACTCCCACATTCTGGCTTCATTTGTGTCCAAATTAGTAACATTTCAGTGTTAAAAGGGTATTTGACTAAAATTAGTACAATCCCTTTTATCTTTTCATTCGTTCTTGTATAAATACACACAGATTATGTGTTGTATTAGTTATAAAAATATACATTTGCAAATATCATAGTATATTTAAAGGAGAGATAATGTTATTCAAACAGTTAATAATGTCATTATCCTTAAAGTAAATCCATACCTAATCTAAATCTATACTATTATATAAAGAGGTAATGAACCGATTTTGAAAATTATTTTAGTAATAGGCTATGGTATTTGTGAGTGACATAAGCTATATATTCACGGCTAGTAATATTATAAATTCGAAACTGTCTGTATGTTACGCTTTCATGGCAAAACAATGAAATTTGACATGGAAATACTTTGGTTCTTGAGAAAAAACATCAGGCTACTCTTTATCTCAATAACCGACATTTATAATATGAATATAAAATGGATGAAATCGCAGGTATTACTTAACTCTTATATTTTCCAGTAGACTGCAGTTGAGATTAATCAAAGGTGTGTTGATAAGATCGTTGAGTGATACTTTGATACTGTGCGGCACTCAAATTTATTTTAGATATCCCCGTCAGTGCATACAGGCGCTGGGAGGGGTCCAGATGTCGTAATGACAGCAGTACCTGGACCTCTCTCATCCCAGGCGCAGAGTAGCACACCGATCCGCGCAAACCCTGGTGGGGGGAGGGGTGACGGCCCGTGGGGGTTTCCTCAAGTTAAAAAAAAAGTTGTCAATATATTTGAGAGAACTGACTTCTCAACAACTGGGACTATGCGACCGTTATCGACGGCATAATGTGGTCTTCGGGACACTAGCGTCTTTTTCACCGCCATTTTATGTACTCCGGGCTATTAAGAATTTCTTATAAGAATAAAACTAACAGCCATCAATCGAAGCCGAGACTTCTTGATCAGAAATCGCATACATACGTTCACCGCTAGACCAACGAGGCAGTATTTTATAATTTAATAGATAACAGAAAATTTATATCTAGGCAAAAAGAATACCAGAGAATAACATGTATACCAGAGAAAAACTACCGAGGAAGTAGGTACTGAGCAGTAAATTTTAAGTGTGAATGTGTTTAAGCGCTACAAACTGTGGTCAAAAGCGATGACCGGGGGGACGTTCAGTGCTGATATCGGCTTGAAAGTAATCTTAGTTCAAATCAGTATTAACTGATAAGTATTATCACGTTACGTACGTTAAGGATCATGCGACACCGAACTCTATTACACATATCCGACTTTATCACACATTCCTCGTTTAATTGCATCTTATGAGTTACGATCGGTATAGTATTTATGAATATAGTCTCAATAATATCGTCACGAGTTTGCTATTAAATATTAGTATATATATAACTTATTTAGTTGTCACATTTCATTAAAAAAGTTTTACTATGGGTTTTGTAATAAAAATTACGGTTATTGAATTATGAACTCTTTAATTTAATACTCATATTGCAGTACTAGCTTTTGCCCGCGGCTCAGCCTGCGTGTATGTTGGTTATCGCAGTAAAATGTAGCCTATTTCCTTTCCCAAGGTTCCGTCTATATCTATGTCAAAATTCATTAAAATCGGTTCAGCGATTTAGGCGTGAAAACGTAACAGACAGAGTTACTTTCGCATTTATAATATTAATAGGGATTTAACAAAAAAAACTTCAAACTTTAGCGTCTCACCTAAATGATAAAACTTAGGTTACCAAGACGAAGAATATGAGTAATAACGAATATTACACATTACAAGATACGCCCGAAATACATAACCCTCATAGGCAGTCAGGGAAAAGATTCTTCGGTCTACTACAAACTCGACAATGATATCAAAAACTTGTAAGTTTTTAGGAAACCATACTATTACTTGGTCCAGTATACTATCAGTTAGTATGAAAATGTAACTACTAAGGCTAAGCAGTGTTTATTCTGAAACATTATGGAAAACTATACACGTACCTACAAAAACTAACATTATATCTTTACATTAAAAACTTACATCAAAAGTTGCCTACATCAAATTGATACGCAAATTGTATAATTTATACAGGTATCCTTCCCTACGCGCAGCGCTTATTACTTTATGAGAGCTTATTAAAAATGTTATTACGCCATGATATTATTTCAATTTACATTTTTTGGGTGCATAGAGCATAGGATGAAGCTTTTTCGGATTTATGAGGTTAATTTTTGGGTTCTCTATTAAGAACATTGATATATAGGAAACTATTACATTATCTTTTCAATCCACTCAAAAATGTATTATAATATTGAGGTCAATTACCCTTTTTTATGTCAGTCAGTAGTCACAACTTCACAAAATGATCTTTCACCGTTTTACAGGTACATTATTAAAATACAATCATACTTTGATATAAAACCAACGCTTCTAATCTTACAAATGTTGTTATCGTAGGAAAAACTAGATAGGTATATTTATTTATCACGCACAAATCTGGACTTTGCATGGCGAACTTAAACCATAGGTATTTACTTCCAATCAACATTTCATAATGCAGAGATGTTTATTGGATCTATAATTAAAGCGAAACAAGTGACTAATTAATATGTTAGCAGTTAGTAAGCCTATCCACAGTTAACATTATCCTGCCCTATTATGTATAAATTTGAGTCATGGTTTCAAAACAGACTAAACAGTACAAAATGCACAACAAGGACAGGACACATCATATAAACAAAACAAGGACAATCTGTTTTTATTTATTATATTTAATATAGAAAAAAAGGCTTCTACTTTATTCATTTTTCTAATATTAAGCAACTTGCAGGATTCTTTCATTCATTACAACATTATCTTGCAACACTAAATTATCTTGAAAATGTTTATAAGCTGTTAAAAGAGTCAAAGTATTGTTCGATCAGGATCCGATACCCGATAAATAATACGTACATAGCTACTGGATATGCTAAATTTATCAAGAAAAAAGTTGATAATCAATTTTATCGTAAAATCCAAAGATATCAACGATTAGTTTCAAATGAATCGCCTTTTAGCTATTATGTATTGGTCTGTCAAATAATTGATGACATGCAAAACATAAATTAAGTAAAGTTGAAAGATTTCAGATTAGTCTGATTGCAAATTTTAAGTTATATCATATTTTCAATAATAATAGTACGTACATAATATAGTCTTCAAACATACACGTTATTAGAATCGGTGCTGGAACCTTGTGATCCTAATCTTATGTAGGTATGACAAACCATTGAATAAGTCAGTCTAGATTTACATAAAACAAGTTTCTATGTACTTATTTTATGGTCCTCCCTGTTTTAATCGACCTCTAGTTTGCCATTTTTAATAAACTTTCTCTAATTAAAACCGTGAATCGTTTACTTTGTGTCTTCAATATGATTGCTCCAATACTTTCATTGATTTGTAGGATCAATTTACTATCTTTTTTTACTAATTGTAGTTGTAAAAAAACAGATAATGTTATATATAAAAATTCAGACCGTTTTCAAAAACCTATCTCTATTTAAAACTGGAGATATGGTATTGAAAACACCCACTAATGGATTTCTTATTTAATGACGTTACATTTATTTTGCATTTTGCGAGTGACATTATATTAACAGAAAAACAGACACTAACCACATATGCAACAAAAGCGCTTCACATAGACAACAACATATGGCCGAATCATAATTTTATCAGATAGGCATCGATTCGGATTAACGCTGTCAATTTCATTCTCCAATTTCTATTTTCAAGGATTCTTGAACTACACTACTATGCGAAAATTAGCGCGGATAGTGGGCACGCTCATTGCAGAGCGGACGTTCATAGTCGGTTGCACTGTCGGCCCGAACTGGACAAACACACACATCTATAATTAGACTCACTCGCCAATACTACTAAGAATAGGTAGTAAAACATTTACAACCATTGACGGGGACGCCATACTAAGCAACCAAGTGAACTAATAAATAATTCTAAACATGTAGCGATATACTGACCTACATTTGCAGTTAACCAACTTAAAGTGAATATGATTTCACGATTGTCTTTTACTTCTTTGGTTTTATAGAGTTGTAGATAATGTTTACAATATTTTAATTATTAGCTGTTACTAGAACGTGTAGTCTTTCACTATTAACTTTGGAAGGAAGCAATTTACAGTGAACACCAAGAAAACTATCCAAAAGGTTTCTGCAGCAGGTAACAAGGCCTTTTTACTAATCCATTCCATTATGATGTAAACAAGAATAATTCAATATCTCCGACATGTAACACACAACGCCATCTAGCTTTAAGCTAAGCAGAGCTTGTACTATTAAAAGTTAGATTGATTGTTAAAATACACTTTCTTTGTAAATGTAAACATATTTACATAAAAAAACACCCAAACTCCGAAGCAAATATCTGTAGATCATAGAAACATTTGGTCCGATCCAGGATTTAAACCCCGAGACCTAAAGCACAGCAGCAGTCGCACATACTATCGTTTCAGAAAGTTGCAAGAACCCTTAGAACTAACTGCTTAACTCGGTCCTGTGACCTGTCATAAACACATTATCAGCTGTCCTAACCAACCTGAGCTCAGAGCGCGCTCTTTAGAACAAAATCCGTACCCATCGTTAAATTCGTTCTCATATTCATAAACAGGTTGTTACCCCTAACAAATTTCCCAATAGGTAAAGTAATTTTACAGATTTCGTGATTTAAAGTTTAAAGAGAGAGAGAGTTTACTTTTCCTTTCATATATGCAATTTGCATTAGATAATGCGGACGTTTCCTATTGTGTATGTACTATCTTTTTTTTTTAGTTTTTATTAGTGTAATTATGATTACCTGTTAGGTTAGTAATACTTATACTTACATATATACTTAATATATATTATATACTGTAATTGTATACCATCAAATACGTACTTTAAATTTCAAAAGCGTTTTTATATCTGAATTCACATAATTCCTTTTCTTAGAACTAATTTAACATTGTTAGCGGTTTCGCTCTTGAAGAACTAAAGAAGAATAAACACATTTCAACGAAAAGGCACTCCATTCTATCAACAAGTCTTGCAATATAATCTTGCCAACGCTTTCCGTTAATTCTCATTCCATACAAATCTATTTATAGTGTGGAAAAATTCGATAAAGAGAGGTGGAGACTTGGTGTATATTGATTGATAAGTTCAGTTTGAGCGTGGTCAGGCAATATTTTCGGGACAGTGGGTAACAGATCCGCTCATGTGAAAACGTTAGACCTCGTTTCAATGTTTCTAATGTGTGGAAAATCAGTCGATAGGCTGTCGTACGTACGCTTTAGTGTTACATTTTTTATGTACAATGAACTTGAAAGGTGTGACGAGAGTCTTATACAAGTTAATTCTATCTAAGTTAATTCTTTCAAAAGAAAAACAAAAAAGACAAGACAAAATCGTGTACATGTACAGAACCAAATTTTATATTTTTTCAGCATTGTGTTTGGTTCTAGAAACATTAAACTTTGCATGACTATGTGTAGTAATTAATTCGACAAAGTGCTACAATAAAATTATGAAAATAATTTTTATTTGCGGTATCTCCTCTACACGTAAAGTGATTGATGATGCTACACGATGAGGTTGCGTCAACCCCATCGTGTAGGGTATCATTACATAGGTATTTTAAAAACATTGCGAGGTTTCTAACACTTTTTTTCGATTTAGGTATCCGTTTGCGAGTTATTCAATTTTAAAGCGCAATTTTTGTAAAAACAGGACGTCCCCTCTAAAAGCTAACTTTGATAAAATTTGATAAAATTCATGATAGTAGTCCATTTATTGAACTTTAAAGGAAAACTATAACGGCTTAGATAGTTTTGTTAGTTCAGGAGCTATAGAGGCCTATCTTGTGAAATACGCTTACCTTGAAAACTTCGTACAAAAATAACGAAATATTAAGTAAATATATTAATTAATTTATCTATTGGACATCGCTTGGCATTGTATATGACTACGGAACCCTATTCTGAACTGACACACATTTGCCAGATATTTACATTCTATTTTTAGAGAAAATTTAATGAAAGCAGTACGATGATAGGCCTTTGTGTAGCTGACGCAAACAAAGCAAGCAAAGTTCAACGTCAACATTGTCCACACACGTATAACCCATTTTGATTGATTAATTGTATAATGCAGGCGGCAGAGCTTGACCAGGGTTTTGAGGTGAAAACCAAAGCTTGTTCAGTGTTGGATGTTTTGCAAAGGTAAATATAACAAATGTTTTAACAACGTATGTTTAGCGACAAGATGTACCACACTATTATGTATGAACTTATCCTACTACATTTAATAATCTTTTAATAGTCCTAAATCATACAATAACAACTTCTAGGTCGAGGACGGTCAGACGGACATGGCAAATCTATAAGGGTCATGAACTATGGAATTCTAATAAAACGGTAAAAACTAGTTACCAAAGATACAATTATATAACATAATACAATTATGTGCGTAAGTGAAATAGTTGAATAATTTGATTATAGTTACTAGTCTAATTCTCACGTAATATTACGACGTCAGACTTAGTAAAATATATTTAGAAACTATTTTCACATCGCAGAACTCTTGCTCTGACAACTAGTTTTATCTACGCGAATACCTGCTACAACTCGAATTAAACTTACTTCAGTGTGGGAATGATTAGTGTAACAGATAAGACATGTGTCCAGTTCTTGCATAGTTCAAGGAGTTCAGCTTTGTAGCTCGGATGTATGTCAATGCTACGTAAATATCGGTTACCTTATGTCTTAAAAATTTAAACAATGACGATTTCCCACGTTTACCTAGTCATTTGTAAATAACTAAGGGAGTTTATAAAGGGATTTGGTTCAAATGTTGTTGATTATTCCTCGATCATTACTTTAACGATTGGTTAAGAATAAATTGTTAGTAAAACGAAAGCTCTTCGTATGATAATTCAATCACTCTCAATTTACGATATTTTCACGATTTACTGAGTACATTCAATTTTTTGGTAAAATTGGTAGCTGTAAAAACAAATTTCTAATACGTTGTCTACTGTCATTTCATCATCATCATCACTCACAGCTTTTAAAGATCACTGCTAGCAATAGCAAATCTGCTGCTGTCCTAAGCAAGGTTTACGGCTCCTATACCACGCTGGCAAGAGGGGTTGATATAGTTTGTTTCAAGTTTTCCTGCTCTTTGCTGTTTTTGTATAGTTTGATCTCTTACGTCACCTACGGGATAAATAGGGGTCGTAACACACCGTATTCTTAATCCGTCACCACTTATTTATTGCAGTTTTATTAACAGTTGATATAATTAATTATTTTATAGGCAATTGTGATCGAGACGCTGCTTCGGACCTCGTCGGAAATGGTAAAGGTATGCTAGTTGGAAACCACACCACAAACTATATTACGCCTAAAATCTCAGTATAAAGAATTATGTTAAAACCACTTGTTATAAAGCAAATTTAATGTTTGTATTTATATGTATATATTGTCTTTTCGTGTCCTTTAAGCTAGTACAAAAAACGCAGTTTTAATGTTACTACTTCGAAATACATTAATTTTTTACAAAAAGTCGTAAGTTTATATATCAATCAAATAATAATGATTAAGTAATCTTCTTGAGAATTCTGTTATTTATTTATTTTAATTTTAATGTTATCAGTCGTTTGAGAACGCTACCAGTAGGCGATGAATTGATTTTGAGGATTTTTTTGATCTTGTATATACATAAATATCGTAAATATTTTCATTAAATAATTGTTTAAACTATACGGGAAAATACAAATAACTTTAAATGCATAGTTGGAATTTAAGAAGATCTATATTTATTGATTCATGTGCACAAGTTTATCCCGCACCATCTTTATGGAACGATATGGTATAAAACATCAACTAAAAATTTATTCTATTTCAATTTATGTATTTTTCATTTGTATTTCTTTCATTCAAAGGAGAAAGGTTGCCAGTATCTTCAGAACCATGTCTAAAGGGACTCCTTTTAATAATATATTTTAGTTATAATAAGTATTATATTTTTTAAGGTTTTTAGGTTAAGGTTCATTGTTCTAGTTTATAACCAATATTGGACATACATTAAATAAATAAATTTATGTATCTTTTAACAGGGACCTATGAACTTTATTTTAGACCTCAGTGAAAATCGTAAAAGCGATCGTGTAGTGACCCAAATGTCTGTTTGTGTGCCCCCAAAGTGACTGTCTAGATTTAAACAAGAGGATCAGAAGACTTCTTTGTTTTTAGTGGGAAGATAATAAGCCGCGTCAACAAGGCAATAATTAACAAAAAAGCTTATAAAATTTAAATAGCCTACTGACTTGGCAGTTAGTTGGACTATAATTTATTATCCGACTGCGTCAGAAGGAGGGTAAGCTATTTTTACACAGATAATAGGGTTTTGTTTTACGTATACGAGACATTGCGAAAAATCTAGAGTAATTTCAAAAGCAACTTTATCAACTAAGAGTTCAATTTTTGAAAAATACTTTATACTAAATCAAGGTAAATATTATGACTGTCCAGATGGTAAAACATTTGGAGAACATAGGCCAAAAGTTAGATTAAAATTTTAAATATAACCTAAACGGAATTATGAATAGCAATGTGTTTACATTGTACCTTTATGTAAACTTTACATTTACATGTGATACGGATTATACTAATAGATATACATATGTTTGTGGAATATGTTACATATTTGATAAAAATTTTAATACAAATTAAAATTCATCATTTATAAGTAGTGGCATCGGTTTTAGGATACCTTACGCTTAGATTAGATTATTGTTATCTCATCAAACTGTTAATTTGATTACATGTTTGGATCGTACAGTCTGATTGACACGAATATTCAAAAGTGCATTTGGATTTGTCTCTGCTCATCAATATGAGCCAGCTACATTTGAGTGAGTGAGAGAAGATTGACGGTACGGATTACGTCAAAACGGTCATGTATTCTAGTATATCATAATGTCATGTGATAATAACTGCTCTCAACTTTATGCCTGAAAAGTAAATAAATATTTCTCTAAATTTCATATACACTTACTTGGAGCGCCTTTAGCATGGGCACTTTTTCGAGAAGATCTTCGTACAGCTTGCGCTTCTTGAAGGCGCTCTTGAGCAGAATGCGCCGGAAAGTATGGCGGTCCATAGCCCATAGAGCGCCCGCAGTCTGAGCGCGTACCGAAGCTGCGCGCGGCATGTTGTACATGAGAGCCAGCTCGCCGAACGATCCGGAGCCTTCGTAAGTATGGACCACCTAGATGGAAATGAAATTAGCCTTTGTAATCCACACGATAAAATATATATTAGGTTTATATACAGTTACAGTCCCCAACCCATAGTCGGCCAGCGTTAGGACATATGGCCTTAACCCTCTCCTCCGTTACCGGTAACCGTAGGTCCTGGACATTATGGGTAATTATGATATATTTACCACATTAAATGTTTTAGCAATATTAAGGTTTTTATTACATGCATACAATGATCAAATAAGAATACAATTTTCATTTAACAGTAGTCACTTTTGAACAAGTTATTGTTTATCATTGTTAAATAAGGTACAAATTGTATTTAACTCTTCTGTTATATATGGGTGTGTGGTTTATTTTAATTTCAACTTTTACATCGTGCTAATGTTCACTTTTTGTGGACCAGAAAAGTTCAGATTACCATTTTATTGTGGTTTTGGAAAGAGCATAGCCATTTTCAGAAATATTTTTTATTTCTTTAATGTCTACCACATGATATAACACAACAACCATTGCTATCTATTCGTAACTTCAATCTATTCGTATAAACCGTTTAATGCATGTCGTCAAGACCTAAAATATATTTCTAGAAGGTAGGTTTTTAGGTCTCATTCGTGTTCAATATGCATGAGTACTTCTTTATTTTAAACATTTCAGTATTTTTACAAGAGCGTCGAACTGTCCCAAAAATTGTTTGGTATTTATATCTTTTAAAGTATCGAAGCGTGTGACATAAAGATTCCGTCTTAAAATCTTACATTTAACTAGCTTTTGCCCGCGGCTCCGCCAGCAAGTGTGTCGATTTTCGCCGTAAAAAGTAGCCTATGTCCTTTCCCGAGGTCCCATATATCTCTATACCAAAATTCATCAAAATCGGTTCAGCAGTTTAGGCGTGAAAACGTAACAGACAGACAGATAGAGTTACTTTCGCATTTATAATATTTTAAGTAGGGTTTGTGAAAAATTTAACCTTTTCCAAATTCAAACAACTAACACAGTTATTAATATGTTGATCCCGCATTTTAGCACATTTTCTTGTTAAAATGCCTCTACTCTGCCTGATGGAGAGTATAAGTAGAGTCCAGGAGTTGTGGTCACCATCCTCATTGTTAAACCAGACAATGCAGCATGCTGACCCACACAATGGAGGCCTATTGAGATTCTTCGGTTGCATATTATCGTGGTTGTAATAGATATTTATTTTGATCTTCTATTCTGACATTGACAAGGAAATTATATCTATGATCTATCAGGTTTGTGTATGTAATGACGTGAACAAATAAACTGTGACGACAATCATGATAAGATGACATTCTCCATTAGTATCTTGACTGAATAAACTGTGATAACATTATCAAGAAATCACATGGGGACAAAATTATTCACAACAATCGTCACTTTAGTTATCATCAACCTTTGCTGACTAGACAAATGATTTTCCACTTTAATTTTATAAATTCAAAAGCAACTCTGTCTTTTACGCTTTCACAGCTAAAGCAATGATGCTTTTTTTAATGAATTTTATAGTAGTAATATATTGAACCTTGGAGAAGGACACGGGTTACTTTTAAACCGAAATACGCCGGCAGAGCTGCGGGCAAAAGCTAGTTAGCAATTAATTATTGCTAACTAGCTTGCCACATCATTTTATTAAAACATCTGGTCTCACAGTAGATAATATGTCATAAAAGGTAATCCACGATTACAAAAAGGCGATAAAACGGGTTTTCATAGGCTTAAAGGTATAAGCATAGGTCGAAATATTCCTTAAACATGAATCTAATATCTTTAAACAAACAATTCTCGTATATATATATATTTATTTATATATAAGTATATGAATGATCTCGGAATCGGCTCTAAGGATTTCCCAGAAATTTGGTATTTGGGGCATTTCACGTCATGCGGACAACCAAAAAAAGCGGCCAAGTGCGAGTCGGACTCGCCCATGAAGGGTTCCGTATCGGCAAGTAACATCATATAAAAGTTCTTGTAGTTCGTTGTAACTTTCATCGATGTTTTATACTAGTGTATTGATTGGATGAACGGTAAATTGCGTGTTACGATGTATGACGTATTAAAAAAAACTACTCACTAGATCTCGTTCAAACCAATTTTCGTTGGTAGTTTGCATGGTAATGTACAACATATATTTTTTTTAGTTTTATAACTCTCTTAGTTTAGAAGTTAGAGGGGGGGGGACACACATTTTTCCACTTTGGAAGTGTCTCTCGCCCAAACTATTCAGTTTAGAAAAAAATGATATTAGAAACCTCAACATCATTTTTGAACACCTATACATAGATACCCTACACGTATAGGTTTGATGAAAAAAAAATTTTTGAGTTTCAGTTCCAAGTATGGGGACCCCCAAAATGTATTGTTTTTTTTCTATTTTTATGTAAATATCTTAATGCGGTTCACAGAATACATCGAATGACCAAATTTCAACAGCATAGCTCTTATAGTTTCGGAAATAATTGGCTGTGACATACGGACGGACAGACAGACAGACAGACAGACAGACAGACTTGACGAATCTATAAGGGTTCCGTTTTTTGCCATTTGGCTACGGAACCCTAAAAAGTGAGATCATGAATTTTGTTTATATTCTGGTTAATTATACTTCTAGTAGACGTGGATGTGTACACACAATATTTTTTTCATGATGCTTTATTGCTATGCTACGAGCTTTTAAAAATTCACTTATAATGAATTCATGTATTTTTGGAAGCTTATTATCTGTAATAATAAATTTGAAAAAAAAACTAAAAAATGAGATTTCTTATAGTAAGAAAGTTGAAGTTTATAGGTTTTTTTAAAATTCTAAATTTGAATTTTTTTACGTATAGTAAACCGGAAGTGAAAATTTCAAATCCTTTTTTGAGTAACTTCGACCTTTTTTATTTTCCTTTTTTTTAACTTTATTTACAGCTATAAATGTACTAATTCTTCACAAAAATAAATAAAACGTGATCGCCAATACTTTAAAACTTAGGGCACATAGAGTACATAAACATAGCTTGATTACATTCTAAGCAATTGGGTTTTTGCGCTAAAATGCCAAAATACTACGTTATTAATATTTTATTCCTTCATTCTAACATGCAAAAATATAAAACTAACGACTTCTTTCATTCTTCACAAAAACATTTAAACGTGATCGCTAATAGTTTGACTTAGAGCGGTTTTATTAATTGAGATTTGAAACAGTATTAATGAAATTAAAATACATTTATTTTGTAATTTTTTCAATTTTACTATTTGCACTAGCACTAATTCTCTATACACATATGTTCGCCTTTGGTTGGAAAAAAGAATGCAGTTATTTAGTGAGCATCGTACTACTACACACTTGATGCTATGGCAATGGCAATAGACGAGGCGGCTAGACAAAACCCTAACTAATATTATGCAGTGTATTTGTAACATTTTCGCGGCACAACTAATGGTCATCATCATGAAATAGTGCTAGTACAATTTCCGAGGGATACCTGAATCGTTTGACTAAATTTACATTCGTGCGAAACGTAACAAGGAATATTTTATGATAAAATTGCATTAACATTCAGTTTATCTCATTAAACGTTCAGTGGTTTGGTAGCAGATTCGACTGTAAAGAATACAGTTTTGAAACGCAGATTAAGTTACTTTAATATTTACGTATGTATACTAGTTATGTGAGAGTCATATATCATACTATCTCATTCAAGTAAAAGTACTAATTTTTTTCAATAAAACAAATTATATGAAAGAGCAACGAAGTGTAGTTATATCTTGTGAGTTATTAACAAAAGTAATAAACATGTGAAACTAGAACGTTCAATTTGTCAAAAAGAAACTCGTTAAAAAAATATGTACGAGGGGTGATCAATAAGTAATGATAATCGAGTATTTCTAGAACGCACAAAAACCCAAATTATTTTTTTTCTGCTTGCTTATACATCCACTACTTCAGCTTAAAAAAAATGTATAAATAGGACACCGTTACCGGGAGATACATTCATTTGAATACGAACTGTCGAAGAGAAAACATCAAAATGGAGAAAAATAATCGGCCAAGTGCGAGTCGAACTCGCCCATGAAGGGTTCCGTATCAGCAAGTAACATCATATAAAAGTTCTTGTAGTTCGTTCTAACTTTCATCGATGTTTTTACACTAGTTTATTGATTGGATGAAAGGTAAATTGCGTGTTACGATTTATGACGTATTAAAAAAAAAACTACTTACTAGATCTCGTTCAAACCAATTTTCGTTGGTAGTTTGCATGGTACTGTACAACATATATTTTTTTTACTTTTGTCACTCTCTTATTTTAGAAGTTAGAGGGGGGGGGACACACATTTTTATACTTTGGAAGTGTCTCTCGCGCAAACTATTCAGTTTAGAAAAAAATGATATTAGGAACCTCAAGATCATTTTTGAACACCTATTCATAGATACCCCACACGTATAGGTTTGATGAAAAAAAATATTTTGAGTTTCAGTTCCAAGTATGGGGACCCCCAAAATGTATTGTTTTTTTTTCTATTTTTATGTAAAAATCTTAATGCGGTTCACAGAATACATCGACTGACCAAATTTCAACAGTATAGCTCTTATAGTTTCGGAAATAATTGGCTGTGACATACGGACGGACAGACAGACAGACAGACAGACAGACAGACTTGACGAATCTATAAGGGTTCCGTTTTTTGCCATTTGGCTACGGAACCCTAAAAATGAAATAAGAGCTGTCATCAAGTACCTCTGCCTGAAAAAAATGTCTACCTAAAACATACACAGCGACTTAGAGGAAACATTGGGGGAGTCTGCTCCTCCATATTCCACAGTCGCACGCTGGGCAAAGGAATTTAAGCTGGGCAGAACCTCCACTGAAGATGAACATCGCGAGGGACGCCCTTCCACGTCCCTTACTGGAGAAAACGTTAAAAAAGTGGAAGATATCGTGTTGGCCGATCGAAGGGTGACCGTAAGGCATGTAGCTGAGGTCACAGGGATCTCCCATGGCAGCGTTCAAAAAATCATTGTCAACAAAATAAATGCATATGAAAAAGGTCTCTGCGCGTTGGGTACCGAGAATGATAACCGACGAGCAAAAAAGAAACGAGTCGACATTTCGAGGGTGAATCTTCAAAAGTTCCAGGCCGATAAAGAAAATTTTTTGTCGCGTTTTGTGACCATGGACGAGACCTGGATCCACCACTTTGATCCCGAAACCAAACAACAATCAATGACTTGGAAACGAGCTTCCTCACCAACGCCGAAGAAATTCAAAGTGTCAAGTTCAGCGGGAAAGGTTATGGCGTCTGTTTTCTGGGATGCAGAAGGAATTATTATGGTGGAATATTTGGAAAAGGGGGCCACTATAACTGGCTCTTACTACGCTGGCCAAATAAGAAGATTGCGAGAAGCTATTAAGTCAAAAAGACGCGGTAAACTGCGCGCTGGAGTGCTGTTTCACCAAGACAACGCCCCGGCTCACAAAGCCGCAATTGCGATGGCTGCCATTGAAGAAACGGGGTTTGAACTGCTCGAACACCCTCCCTATTCGCCAGATCTAGCTCCCAGTGACTTCTACCTCTTTCCTCGGCTCAAAGAACACCTCCGGGGCAACAAATTTGCGGAAAATAGTGAAGTGATGGCCGCAGTAGAGGCATTTTGGGAGGATCAAGACAAAGAATTTTTTTCTAAGGGAATCATGGGCTTAGAAAAAAGATACACTAAATGTATTAACTTGCAAGGAGACTATGTTGAAAAATAAAATACTTTTTTTATACTAATAGTTCTGTTTCATATTGATTATCATTACTTATTGATCACCCCTCGTACATAAAATTTTTAAAAATTATCATAAGATAATCGACACAATTGATAACCAATTTGAGACAGTTTTTAACGAGTCTTTTCATAATTCATAAAATTTTGTACTAGCAAGTAGGTGCAGTTTTTCGGAAACTATATGTTTTAGTAAGATTAAAGAATAGTTTTTGAGTGACGTACCTTTTCAAGGCGATCATCTCCAATGACGAGCACATCGAAAACGCCATTTTCAATGACGTAGAAGTTGTCTCCATCATCACCCTGTCGAATCACGTATTCGCCAGGCTCCGTGCGCTTTTCGAACATAGCGTCCAGTACCTTTGCACAAATACGATTGGGTTAAAATAACCAATATGATTTTATAAGTAAACATTTTGTTGAGCAGACATTATGTAAAGTTATTTAGATTTTTTAGCAAACGGATGAATTTCGATGTCCAATTGCTCTTTTGCGCTTCATGTTGCTTATGGCAGGTTGCCCTAGTTGCTTCCTCTGCTAGATAATATCCTCGTACTATATAAAAGGTACTGTTGCATCCGAAACTGCAGCCAATGCATACTAAACATCCATTACATATATATGGATTGATCAGGATAATTATTAAACGAGTAACTACCAATATAAATAATGCAATCAAATTTCTTTGTACTTAGAGTTCAATAGTTACCTGCTGCATCTGCTGCACGTCCAGCGATCGGAATAGCAGGATGCTGCGTACAGCTTCAGCGAGCCGCGCACGTTGAGCATCCGACTTGGGGAACACGGCGGGAGCGCCTTCGTCTGAATCATCTTCCTCAGGATCATACGTCTCAGCAAACACCGACTTACGCCGGTTGTTGAAGCGCGCCACAGGCGGCTCTATATCAATAAAATTATAGGTTAATGTGATAATAATAAAGGTTGGTTTGACTGGAAAGTTTTTAAGTTATTTTTAATATGTTCAAAACTCCAGACCATTTTTTTTAAATACATTATGTTAATAACATGTAACTATAGGTAGAATGAGTTTTGTCAGGTTGTTTTCTTATCTTTCAGGGTATTTTCAATTCAAGGCTCAAAAGTCAACTCCCGCGATAATACTATGTCTATAATTCAGAAATTATGGAGAAATAATCAAACCTTATGAGAAGTCTTAATTGAGATGAGATTTATGTTTGTAAAAAAACACTTTCTGAAAGTAGGTAACATACGCTCAGTACTTATTTAAATGGCAATAATTCAAATCAATCAATCATTCTAACAAAAAATCAAAGTACTGAATGTACACAAATTAGAAAATGTTATGTCCAAAAAACATATTAAGTAGTAAGAAGAACGATATTAATAATGCAATTATTTTGATAAATAATAAGACTACGATTATACACAGACTAAAAAATTAAATCTAAAGATTTTGAGCAGCTTCGAACAGTTCATATTCTACAAATCTATAATCCTAGTGCGCGAAATAACTGCATAACTCAATCCAATTTATCAAAACATCTGAGTTTTTACTTCAAATAAGGAAACACAAACAAATGTTGCTGTCATCATTAAAAGAAAATACGTTTCAATTATTGAAGGATTTTGAACATAACTAGTGAAGAGGCTACTCGACTACCTTGGTTGTGTCGGAAAAACCGAATTATATTATGGTGTGACAGGGTAATTGCATCCAGGAGTACAACACTTCAGTCCTTGATAAAGAGACCATTGATCACACCACACGTAAGTACAAATTTATATGATCTGAAGCTAGTGTAAATACAAATTGACGTGCGTGATACACTAAGTTACAAACAGAATGATTAACATGTTAGCACAATTTGGCACCATTGAGCGTTTTTAATGTCACTCGTGTCGACTTGGCCCTTGGAACTGTACATAGGGTAGGTATATTTGCCGTTTACTACCAAGATTCGTAGCATAATTTTAACATAAAATATATACATTTTACAGACCATTATTGTGAGCAAAGCAGATGCTGAAATAAAGGCCACAATGACGACATCTAAATAAAGGAAAACTGAATTTAACTTTATTTGAACTGAATTTGATTTTAAATCTCTAGTTGCTATCACTATTTCATCATCTTCCTAGCCTTTATTATTCCCAAGATTTTTTGGTTAACCTAAATATCAGTTTTTCCACCGAACGACAGGCATCGAATCTCCGCATCCCTGAGAGTGAACTGAATTCGAATATTTCAGGGAAGTCGAGGCTACCCAATACAAATTGCCATGTCTGTTTATAACAGCCGGTACCAACGGCTTAATGCCGCCAAACTTATGGAAACGGACTGTGTTTCTTTTCTTGTTGGAACTGTGTTTCTTTTCTTGTTGGAAAAATCCAACAATACTTCTGGCCCGACCCGTGAAAAGAACCAGAGGCTCGAGATCTCGTGTTTGATTGAATAAGTCACTACCATCACAATATAGTGTTATACAGTGCTGTCACAATTTGTATTTACAAAATTAACTGAATCATTTTTTACGTATTAATTCGAACCTTTCGAAAAAAAGGAACTGAAACATTTAATTTGTTGTAACACATCAAATGTTATCAATATCCGATCACCCTTCGTAGTTAATTATACGTATCATGACAGTTTGCCAGTCTATAGGTATCTTCATTAAAAAGACGGCATATTCGATGCTTGTCGAGTTTGGATTAGTGGTAATGATGCAGAAATTGATAGTGAGTCACAAAAAATGGTCTCATTTCGCAGATAACATTGCCCCCTCTATGGAGTATTATATTAAAATTTATGGTGTTCTAACAATGCGGCTTTTATACACTATATCTGTACGTTTGTATGTTACACTTTAAAACAGCAAAATTTAAACTTAGCATAAAGACACATACAAATCTAAGAATTTCTTAATTTTGTCCCACTTTTCTCCACAGGATCGTTAAGATTAACGAGTTCTTTCCGGAGAGCAAATTTGATAGACGGTAACTACATCATAGGAAAACATGATAATGTACTCACTTTAGAGTATACATATAAATGTATAACGAAATAAAGAGTTTTTTTTTGAATTTAGAAAATTAATATTACGAGAATTATGAATTAGGCGTGGGCGTGGGGTGCTCGATGTCTGTATGGTACAATAGGAATATGGTACAAGGCGCAATAATATAATCGTTCGGCGCAAAAACATCATTAAGAATTTTTGTCGGGTACAGTTATGAATAGCTTCGGTTTTGGAGGATGTTTATATCTTTCACATCACTCATTTTACTATTAAGAACTGCGGAATAAATACTTCTCTAATAATAATAAGGTAGCAGGTATGTAATAACATATTAACTTAATTAAATCCTCAAGCGTGTACCTATGCGAACATGTACCGAAGGCCTTAATATGCCTGTGTACGTATACCTATCTGACGTATTTCGATTGCATCTGTTCTCATAACCTTATTATGGGAGAGTTTACTTTAGAAACATATTTGTAGTATATGACGCAAGTAGATTCGTCGACAGATGATTTGGTCGACACATGTGTAGTAAACCTAATGTATTTAAAACACAAACATTCAAAGTTGCTAGCCGAATCATGGGCATCTTCCCAAATATATGGATTTCGCGTGGTGTTAATTCTTTCTTTTTGAATTTAGTTTTCTAGTTCTTGTTGGAAGTTGAAAGACATTGATATGTCGAAGGTGAATTTAGATTTATTTCATCCGTGTCTATCCTTTTTCCCGATTTCGGCTTTTATGAACGTAAATTGGTAAACAAGTAGTGCAACTTGTTTCCGAAGGCCGGTTGGCGGACGGCAATGAATATGATAGATACAAATCTCGGTTAACTATTAAACGTACTCTTTGGTTTCTATGATTTATATTACGATATAATTGGTGTAAGAGATAGGTAAGATTTTCGTAACTAGTTTTAACGGAAATGATACATAAAACATGTCTAATGTTTCTCTAGGGAATTGGTGAAGTGAAAGTGTTATAAGTAAATGTTTATTAAGTGATGTAATATCTATATTATACTCTCTACTAACTACAGTAAACAACCATTTAACGTCTCATTACGATTTTTGTGCATCTAATACTTAATTCACTTTTATATCAAACACTAATTCAATTTCCCTGTTTGTAAAAATTGTTATAGAAGGTATTTTCATTTCTTAGAAACAAGTTATATCAAATAATATTTGAAGGGCAGAGCATTTCTCGCATGACTAACTCGCTAGCCCAGAGAAACTACCGTATAACAGGTAGTATATAGTAGATAAACAGATTTATATGGTTACCTACATGAAAGGACTTCCGTCGACTGACGACATAGCACTTTATAACTTGTTTACACTTTGATAATTTACTGTGTTAAATATAATATTTACAACGCCTAATAAACCTGGACCTTTCCCCCTACCACGAAAATAGGGAACTGCAGGTATTTTACACTTACACTCTACTCTCAGGAGGGGCTTGGGTCATCTCTCGGGAGGGGGGCTTGGGTCACCTCTCGGGAGGGGGCTTGGGTCACCTCTCGGGAGGGGGCTTGGGTCATCTCTCGGGAGGGGGGCTTGGGTCACCTCTCGGGAGGGGGCTTGGGTCACCTCTCGGGAGGAGGCTTGGGTCACTTCTCGGGAGGAGGCTTGGGTCACTTCTCGGGAGGACGCTTGGGTCACCTCCCAGGAGGGGACTAAGGTCGTACATATAGACTTCCACCTAAGCTTCACGACTCATCAACATTATGCCTTCCCTTATCCTATAATAACTATGAGGACCTACTGCTTAACATGATCTTTCCAATCATGGAGAACTTATGGTATCAAGCCACCAATGGTCACCCATTTAGGTACTTAGTGATTATTTATAATTAACTAAAGTAACTTGGCTATGAGCGCAGAGAAATTGCTGTGAAATATCACAAATAATAGACTCATTCAATAAGGTTTCCCAAAGGCAACTGCAGTGGCTATAAATTGAATAAAAAAGACAAGAGATTAAATTGAAGTTCAAAAATATTGTTACTTGTTAATTTTAGTTTGTATAAGTTTAAAGTATCACTGATTACATATTTTAATTATTTTAATAAGGAAGTGGTTTTTATCCACTTTTCTCATCATGTTCTGTTACCCATCCAGGATGTGAATAATTGTACTTCATCAATTATATGAACGTAAATAGCAATCATATTCGTTTTTACATTCAACTTGGTTGTATTTTAGGTTTTAATACATAAAAAAAAATATGTTTCTTTTTAAAGTAAATTAGTTGATCATAATTAAGTGTAATCAACTAAAGTAATTATGATAATACGTCATTAGTATTTATCAACAGGTGTTCTCTAACTCACTGCTGAAAATGGAAACCATTATGAATTATGTTCAAAAGCACTTCGGTAAATTATTCTAAAATGAATCATCAAGTTGATGGTGTTGTAAATATGTTAGTGTCATACATACTCTTTGCAACAAAACCATGTAAAGAAAATATTTTACACAAATATAGCTCAAGGTTCTATTAACACTTGAACAACTATAATACTTTGGTACCTTCTGCTAAATAGGCTCAGCTAATTTTAAATAAAACAAGTGTAAAATACTCAACATCTGGTTTTGTTCTCAATGTTAAACCGAGCAGCAGACATGGAAAAATAAGCCAATCTCGGCATCACACAACATCAAAGCGTTAAAAAACAAACACGCAAATAGAATCATATAGTAAACAATGTAGATTTATGCATTACCAAACAATCCGTTTATGAAACCTTTAGTACTGAAGCTCTCCTGAACTAGATAATGTTCTATATCTATATGTATCAGAACTATGATATTAACAGCTTAATATAATTTAAAATGGAATCATTCATATGTTTTCATATTAGTGAGAAAAAGAATAACATCCTTCAGTATCACATTTTACTAAATGAGACTTTAGAACATTTATATATGATTTGTTAAGTGCTAGTTTTATGCTATTTTAGACTAATTAGAATATTATTTAGACATGTAATAAGGTAAAAACATATGAAACTACTATTTACATATATAATATAACAAACATGTTATATATTTTGATGGATTAAAAAAATCTTTTATGTATAACTAGTGTTATTACAATAAGATTTTTTAATGTTCAACAGATGGAGGAAATAGTGTCGCTGGACATAATTTTGTCTCTTTACATTATTTATCACTTGGCAACAGTAAAGTACTATAGTATACTTCATAAATAAAATTATATACCATTGAAATTCTGATGGCGTAATGCCAAGTTTTATGTTTTAAATATCATGAAAGGCTCAAATTGATTGTACAATAATCAACAAGTTGTTAAGTTACGTATTATGTTGCTAAATGATTACTACTATTTAACTTATAACAACACCAATTAATTAATAAATACTGCCTATTATTATTTAAATCTTTTTCCAATAAGTTATGATTGTAATTTGAACTAGTCATGACATATTGTAGTATCAATGCACCCCATATTCATCAAATGAGGTATTTTGTCCCTAAATCTAAAACTCCTGAAGTCGGTGTTAACAGTTTAGTTTAAAGAAAAAAAATAGAATAAATGTCTCTATGGGTAGCCTATTTTCGGTAAGTAGGTCTGCAATCATAAGGGAATGTTCGAGCTACTAGCATACCTCTACTAAACCCACCTTTGTTAGTCGACAACAGGTAACAGTGTTTTCTAAAATGATCATAGAAAAAAAATAGTACCTTCTTCGTCAGATATTATGGACTCATCGGGTGTGCCGGCGATTGGACCCCTCACAATGGTCGTCGTCCTGTTATTTTGTAATCTTGTGAAGAACTCGACCGCGTAGTTGATCACGTCGCCCGGCTGCTCCAGCAGATAGCTTATGGTGAATTCCAATAAGATTTCTCTAAGGTCATCCGGGACTTGAATGCGTCCGCCTTGAGGCCTGCTCATTTCTAAAGGCGTCGCCTCGCTTTTTCGATACTACCCCGAGAGGAAACCGTCAAAGCGACACTTTCGATTAAAACTCCAATAACATAGCCATTGAATTAGCTAAAGCGACACACCAACGAGCAAATTTTACGATGGGGAAGTAGCACTACATACAAACGTTAGTATTAAATAAAACCACACTATTATACTAAAATTTCGTTCAAATAAAGTCTTTGCTACTACAAATTAAATTTAATGACACACTTTTTACAAAATATTCCTCGTTCTCCAGCCTGACAAATATAAAATCCCCCTTCACTAAAAGTAAAAATGGCGAATTGCCCTACTTCACTTCACTTCACTCACTCCCTTTTGGAAACATTGCTATAGCCAAAATAAAATTCACCATAGACAATTTGAACAAATGACAATCGATCGGTTGACCTTTCAGTATGATAAAAAAATAGTGTTTTGTTAATACTTGACGCTTATTTTAAAATGCAGGAAATACCTACATATTAAAAAGGTAATAATTTAATGAAAAAAAAATATTATTTGTGCCATTGCTTTTCATGACCGATTAATATAGGAACCCGTGTAAGGGCTATAACAGACGATAGAATACAGTTCGGAGCGCATCATCGTATCGTACAGTGCTGTGCACGAAAGACGATCGGACAACGTATACAAATTAAAAAGTTTATCTCTTTAGTATTACTTGTAAACTATTAGTAGGTAACGTATTCTCTATTTAATTCTTTGAGTTAGTATTTACATTACGTACAGAATCTGAGAGATGGTTTAATAATAATAATATATATATCACAGAGCAGATACAAAAGAAGAGGGGCCTGAAGCTGATGTGACCACTGTGACCAGTGACTAAAGATGGGTCCCGACGTCATTGCAGTCGCGGCGCGGCGCCTTATAATTGTAGACTGTCAGCTTATCTTCTGGCATAGTATCGAAAAATCGCAAATCTAAATTATTTCTCCGTTTTTAGAAGTAAACTATAAAGTGTTGTATTTTATCATGTAGAAACTACTTGGATAGGCGTTTTAGTGCCATGAATGATATCATATTTCACTTATAAGCAACTTTATAAGTATAAAGCATTTAACAGTACGTCATACGATTTACAATTCGCTTGTGAAACCCCAACTAGAGTATCTCATAAAAGTGTGGGGATCTGAAGCAAAAACGAATTAAGTACTTAATAATAAACTATTCACTGCCCAAAATAAAATTAGTATTTTTTTTTTCATTTCAATTATTTAACACCGACAGAAATTATACCAGGATACAAAATTACTTAACCTTAAACAAATTTATCAATTGAATACATGTATTTCAATTCGTAAAATTTTAACTGGTGATGTACACACACACAGTTATTATTTACGAGAAAATCCCAAACACAAAATCGTACTACAAGACGAGCATATCACCTTATTCTAACAAAGCCGAGAACAAATTACGGAAAAAAAGATATTAAATATGAAGGAGCGCAAATCTATAATTAATTACCTGAAAAATTAAAGATACAGAAACTCTAAATTAATTTAAAAAATATTTTTAATGTCACATCTTAAATTTTTTAGAATAAGAATAATTGGTTAATACAAAGTGTGAACAGTCCTTAACTAACTTTGTGCTTCAATTTTGTTAACTACCTACAATGTATTTTAGTACTTTCAATTCAAAGAGCTCCGAACTTTTTTAACCTTTTACAATTGTCTATTTTTTTGGGTGAATTAATTTCTAATCTTTGAGAAATAAATAATTCTAACCTTTTATAGCTTGGAGAAAGTTTTTAGTTTTTTCGGAAGACGGCCCCCATTTCTTCTCATCCACATTTTTTTATAATTAATTTTATTACGACCACGACAAACTGACATCTATCGTCAAACTTGTGAACTAAAACAAAATATTTCCATAGAACGAAAATACAGGATCGCAATAATAAATGGAATTCAAAAATTGTATCAAGTATGTAACTACTAAATAAATCTTGCACTGAAAGAACTCTGAATATTAAGATGACATAAATCGAACTTATGAGGAGTAAAAGGGTTTCTTAAAATTGTGTTGTTAATGTTACTTGATTTTCATCATAATTTAGTATTAAAGAGTAATGGATCAAAAAAATAATAAACAAGACTGAACTCGCAACAAAATACACTAAGATGTTGGCGTTCGTTTTTGTGTTTTGTCGAATAACTTTTAAACTACTACATGCACAAATTTTGCTATTTGTAACAAATTACTCCTTAGAACACACTAATTTTCTGTTATACTCTCATCTCTCTAAGGCCCATTTTTTTTGCTTTTTTGCTGGGGTAACGCACGCACTTTTAGAGGGGAGGGGGGATGCCCTGTTTTTAGAAAAAAATGCGCTCTTAATTTGAAAAACTCATAAACGGATACCGAAATCGAAAAATGGTTTTAGATAGAAACCTTACAATGTTTTTATCTATAATCTAATGATACTCCACACGATGGGGTAGACAGGAGAAATAAATCATCCCCACTTTACATGTACCCCAAGTAAAAATATTTTTTACGTAATTTTAATACATATTATTGCAGTTTCATCTTTTTAGCACCAACCGTTTGGGCGGTAGGTCGAGGACGGACGGACATGGAACATCTATTACAGATTAAATCTAGACACCCAAGTGTTCTTCTCTTCGTCGAGAAGCGATTTTCCTTCCCGCATAATAATTTTTGGTGACACTAAGTATTTTGTAGTAATTTCCTGTTTTATACTTTTAATTATTTCCTTTTTAGTTTTCTACTTCATAAAAAACAATGTGTTCAGGAGCTGGCAACATTGATTGGGGGTATAAGTACTGTGGAAAGTAAGAAATGATAAAAGCAGATTTATATATCTTGGATTAACATACATGTATATCCTAAAAAAAAAAATTGTAATGCGATTAGACATTCAAAAATGATTCCTCTATGAACTACATTGACAATATAGCGAAGTAAAATAGTGCAAGTGTCACACTGACTTTTATCATACAAGTATGCTGGATTCAATCATCTGTCCGTCAAACAAACAACAACCAAAAAAACAGTCAACCAATTAATATAGTAAACATTGACTGCAAAAAAGTTGAGTGGCACTCGGGGACTGCCGCGGCAAAGCTATTGCATGTCATTTTTTATCAACTTATGCTATTTAATTATTTATTTCTATAGATTTTTTTTTCTTTGATATAAATTAAGTTTACAAAACAATATACACTGTCTTTTTACTAACATACATTCTAACAATATTATCCAAACTTTAATCTTCCTATTAACCGAAAGACAATGAATGACAACTAAACAGAGAACATAATAAATAGTAATATGAGAATATCTATGGAATGAAAAACGAAATAAATAATAAAAACTTGAGAGGTGTCAAGGGACACCCGGATGGAACGAAGTTACGCGCACGGCTTGCTAAAATGTGTCGGTATACAGACGAAACCTCATACTCTACTAACATCATTAAAACTTGTGTAAACACGCTACAATTAAACTCTACTCTAGTACTCGTAACTTAATATTTTGCTTTGATGGAAATACTTTTATACCAATATAGTATCAAAGTACTCTTTAAGACGAATTAAATGAGCCCAATCTCGATGGGGTTTCTATGGCCCCCTTCCAGCTCCATCCTCAGACCCTGGTTACCCTATAGTGTCAAAGTACTCGTCAAGACGAATCAAATGAGCCCAAACTCGATGGGGTTCCTATGGCCACCTTCCAGCTCCATCAACAGACCCTGGTTACATTATAGTGTCAAAGTACTCGTCAAGACGAATCAAATGAGCCCAAACTCGATGGGGTTCCTATGGCCACCTTCCAGCTCCAGCATCATACCCTAGTTACCATATAGTGTCAAGGTATTATCAAGACGAATCAAACGAGCCCAAACTTGATGGGGTTCCTATGAATAAATAAATAAATAAATATTTTGGACATCTTACACACAACATCATCTAGTCCCAAACTAAACAGAGCTTGTATTATGGGTACTAAACAACTGATATAAATACATAAACATACTTGTTTTTAGGGTTCCGTAGCCAAATGGCAAAAAACGGAACCCTTATAGATTCGTCAAGTCTGTCTGTCTGTCTGTCTGTCTGTCCGTCCGTATGTCACAGCCAATTATTTCCGAAACTATAAAAGCTATACTGTTGAAATTTGGTCAATCGATGTATTCTGTGAACCGCATTAAGATTTTTACATATAAATAGAAAAAACACTACATTTTGGGGGTCCCCATACTTGGAACTGAAACTCAAAAATTTTTTTTTCATCAAACCTTTACGTGTGGGGTATCTATGGACAGGTGTTCAAAAATGATGTTGAGGTTTCTAATATCATTTTTTTCTGAACTGAATAGTTTGCGCGAGAGACACTTCTAAAGTGGAAAAATGTGTGTCCCCCCCCCTCTAACTTCTAAAATAAGAGAGTGATAAAACTAAAAAAAAAATATGTTGTGCATTACCATGTAAACTACCAACGAAAATTGGTTTGAACGAGATTTAGTGAGTAGTTTTTTTTTAATACGTCATAAATCGTAACACGCAATTTACCTTTCATCCAATCAATGCACTAGTATAAAAACATCTATGAAAGTTACAACGAACTACAAGAACTTTTATATGATGTTACTTGCTGATACGGAACCCTTCATGGGCGAGTCCGACTCGCACTTGGCCGCTTTTTTTGTAAATACATACATATTATACATAGAAAACACCCAGACTCCGAAACAAATATTTATTTTAATAATCTAGGATGACTGCGTTGTCAAGGCAACGGAAACGGCCAGTGGCGGCAGTACGCATGCGCACGGAGACGCATGTGGCCTCCTTGTCGTACTGCAGTGACAATCAAATCTCAATCCGTTTTCATGGTGTCAGGTTTTTTCGTTACTTTACTTTCTTGATTGAAAATTCTTGATTCGGTCCCTGCGCTCAAAGCCCGCGATAAAATCTATGCAATAGCTTAAAAAGAAAAACTGAATATCTATTTAATTGTTCTTATTCGTAATACTTCTATCTAGGAATATTACGAAAAATTATACAGTGTAACTGGTAAATGAATTATTACTATTTGTCAAAAAATTATAGATAGATTTTTAGCAGCTCAATAAATATAAGTTTAATGAAATAGAAATTGTGTTAAGAATTTGAAAACGTGATAAAAGACTCTATATCTCATTTCTAATATTAGTTTCTGTCCACAATGGCGAAATGATATGGTTTCAGATTTGTTAACAACAATATAGTCTGCTGTCTGGCATATTCGTACGACAGTGTAGTAGGACGTAGGACGAGGAAGTCGTTTACTACTTACCGTCATTGTCACTGTGTATTATAATTTTATAGATTAAAAACTATTCTACAATTTACAAGTCCATATATATATAAGGATTAAATTAACAAATACAATGATAACCGAGTAAGTGAAGAGATTTTTTTACTCACATTTATAGACAAGCAAAAGAAAATGTTAACAATATTTAATTAAATAACGACTACATACTACAAGTATATATATCTTCTATAATGCAAGACAAACAAATCAATTTATTGTAAGAACTTTTGTTTAAACCTTTTTCTTAAATATGAATATTTTGTCAAACAATTTTTGGTCGGATACACTGAAATTTCCTCTTGGGCAAAAAAATGACTAAACTCATGCAACTTTGGATCTTCGTCTTCTTCTGAGAATACGTTTTGTCCTCGCATTTTTACAGTTTTGAATGTAATACAATTATTTTTTTCTAAAAATATGCAAATGTCTTGTACAGCCCTGTAAGTTATAAATTCAGATTTATCCGCTACAAAAGCTATAGATGAACCTGGCTTTTCAAATATTGTGTTCATAATTACACTACACCATTGTAAAAACACGTAATACTTTATGCCCGAGGTTAATTTTAGCCAAGGAGTACTTATCACATATTTATCAACAATCTTCGTTGACCATGATGGAAAATATTCAGTTAATATTATGACATTTTCATAAAACCCAACCCTTTTTATTATTTTTGCTGACTGAAGTAGAAGTAGTTTTTCTTCAAGAGTCTTGGGTGCATATTGGAAAAACTCCTGCAAAATAAATAGTACATTCCTTAATTTTAACTTTATTATAGATATTTGTATTTTTATCAAGAATTTGTGACATCAAAAACATAATATATGTGTGTGTAAACCTAATTACGATGATTAATGTTAATATATATATGAAAAAAAAATCAAACTAATGTTTATGGTATGGAATGGTTATTACCTGGAGCTCAGCATATGTAGCACCTTTTTCGCCGCTATGTTTTAAGTATAAAACAACATCATCCTTCAAATCTTGTTTTGATGCTTCGATTTCTTCAACAGTTACAATGCCAGCACTAAAAAAAGTCAAGAAAAAAATGTTTATTTAACTATAAAGCAATAAAATAAATAAAAAGAAAATACGAATTTTAATAACTATATGTACATACAAAACATTCGACATTATCTAGGCTTACAATTTCTAACACATATTTTGCACCCCATTTGCACCTATTTGACCACGGTCATTTAAATACATTTTTTGGTGATCTTTTAACCTTTGAATAATATAACTTGTATAGGGGTCCGGTTTGTCTACATATCAAAGATCTCTTATCTTGATGGTCAAATAGGGGGTGCAAAATAAGTGTCAGAGATTCGACCGAAACACTTGCAACTTTGCTAAAGGGTAGGAACTACTGTCTATTTAATTAGCAATATTGTAAAACCAATAAACTAAAATATGAACTGTGTATGACAGTGTCAATAATAGAAGCATTAATATGTTGATTCCCGTTTGGTGATAAGAATAAATGATCAGGGGAAATTATGCTCCATCTGTCACCCCAGCAGAAGCAAGCCAGGGTGGAGGCGCGAGTGCTAAAAAGCACGCGTCTTTATTAACACAGTAAGGGAACATGGCGGTTCCCACATAGAAGAGGGCCATCTGCAAGCCGTGGGTGGCCCGAGGTACGTCGAGGTTCCAGGGACTTCCTTTCGAGGGTTTACCTGGTTCTACAGCTTATGGTACCTAAAATGCGTGCGGTTTTAGTCGGTTCGAGTCCGACATAGCTATCAACTGGTGGCAAAAAAAAAAAAATACAAAAAAAGCCTTACCTTGATACATATTCTATGCTGTCGCTAAAATCTATATCTTGATATAGCTCATCAACTGTATCTTTCGTTTTCCATCTCATTGTACCTGTCTTTAGGTGATATTTAGTATCTATTGTCAGTGCACTCGTCTCTGACGAAGCGATAGGCACACCATTTGCATCGATTATAGCGGGTAATGTAGTAGATTCTATCTCCATTAAGTCACAAGCCACTAATTCGCAAACGACACAGTTTAGTTCCGCCGACCCTTTTATTTCTCTTTCAGATTTCACTGTTTCCAATACACTAGCTAACTTTTCCACAAACTCCGAGTTTAGTCTGCATATCCATCTACGTTTGTAGAACACGGATATCTTGTATGAAGACTGAGCTATATCTTCTAGATCTAGTTTGCGGATTTGATTGTTAAAGAGTTTTTCTTTTGCTGCGATCGCAGAACACCGACGTAATTGTTCTACAGCGATCCGTAAAGCGCTCTCAGGGCAATCTTTAAATGTCGCATAAATTCTATTTGCTGTTTCGGTGTCTAACTCAGTATCTAAAGTTTGCATTATAGTTAGTACAATTGCTTCTTTTAAAGGTGAATTTTCTGATATTTTATACATATTACACAGTTTATTTGCAGTCGATGTAGTTATAGTAAAATGTTTATTAAAATCTTCAAGGTTTGTGGCCACACATGGTAGTCTCTGGGTGTAAGATTTACTTTTCATCACTTGAAATATGATCCATATTAACTCCAACATAGGTATCCTGGCCTTATTAATAAATTTTGTCATATTGGTTGAGTATTTAAGCCTAAGTTTTTTCAATAGGCCCTCATACTTTTGAACTAAATTTCGTCTTCGCCTCATTTCATTAATGATGCATTGTTTCTCATGAATCAAACTTATGTTAGTATCTATGGTTGTGGCTCTACTGTGACAGATACCTTTTGTTTTTCTTGGATCATTGATAGAGAGCAAATCTTTTGCTACGATGTTTCTAACTATAAGGCTTCCTGGCTGTGAACTTGGACTCATAATTGTTATAGCAGCTTTGCAGATAGTTATTATAAGATCTTCTTTCTTAGACCACCTTACAGTAGTGTCGTTTCTCTTTCGTTTTACAGGTCCGGGAGTTCTTTCTACAATACCCTTTTTAGCTGGTTTTAATTTTGGCTTGGTCTTGGTCTTCTTAACAGCTTCAAACTTAGGTTTCTTGGTCTTTTTCTTTATTATTTTTTTATTTATCCTCGTGTAGAAAGTTTGCCACAACCGTGGTATTTCCATGTAAAAGCAGGAATCGAAGCCGCAAGGTCCAAAGCCATCACCGAATCTTTCCCCAGTATCATATTTTTCAACATCAGATGCTGACCGTAATGGTGGCATTAAAGGTTTTCTTCCCCGATCGGGAAGTATTATTTCAGTAGCTGTACTGATGTTAAACACTTCAGTCCAGTACTTTGATACAATTCCAGGTGTTCCTAAATCGAATGTTATTTCTTTGACATCTTGTGGGTTTCTGGGCCAAGTACCTGAAGTATCCAATATTTTTGCATGCCGATTAACGTAAAATAAAAAACTTGAGTAATTGCTAACACCTGAATTATTTGTCACGGCAGTTTCACAGCTCACCAATTGTATTAGACCCAACATTGCCAAAACTTTCAAATTCAACCTTATTGAATTTTGTATCATTTTTGATTTCATAAGCATATTAAATATATTTGATGGTGTGTCTTTAAGTTTTAATTGTAACTGGTTTTCATTTATTATTTGGTATATTTCAATGGCTGCTGACGAACAGAGGTTATTTATTAAGAATTCAACTGTAGCCTCTGGAAATAAATCAATCATACACACAAAACCTTGCGGCAAAGTGTGTGATTCAGGTCTAACATAGTCGAAGTAAGTAAAATTCATTAGAAACTCATGCAGTTTCTGAATTTTCATATATCGAGGATAAGAACGTCTCACTTTAGTTGGCTCTGCATTGTCAACTGTCTCTTTTTTGGGATTGACTTTTTTATTAACGACTGCTCTCATACAAACTTCTTTGTATTTAGCGTGTACAATTGGATCCGTTATTTTGACATGATGAGCACAGATTAACACTGAATATTTTTGGAGACCAGGCCATTTAATTTTGTACAGTTTTATATGGCCATCTGTAACGAGCTTCTGTATAAAAGATTTAAGAGATTTAGTATCCATTGGAGGTTCATTGACTTCTTTAGAAGCTAAACTGCTCAATGTCATGTAACTGGATATACAATGCTTTTCTTGAAGAACTTTGAGGACACCATTTGCAAATTTTAACTGCCTAAGTGTTGGTTTCTTTTTGAAACTGACAAGAGATTTGGAGTTTTCAAAGCCTTCTAATACTTTAATTTCAGTGATTTCATTTTCTGGATTCATATTGACATCTGCGTTATTTTTTTCCATTTTAATATCCTTTTCCAGTTTTATTCTCTTTAATGGAACTTCATCATCACTTGTTGAAGGTTGTAAAGTCGAAGATTGTTCAGTTTCAGATGGTGGTGCATAAGATTTGCATTGCTCCAAATGTTCTAAGAACTGATTTCGTTGTTCTTCATATTTTTTATCCATGTTTTCCGTGGCAACAACTGCAATGAACCTAAAATTTAGAATTCATAAATATTATCGTGAGAACATGTGGGATAAATGTTTTAATAGATATCCTACCATAGTAATATTTTTTTATCTATTTAAGCCTACCAAAGTAACTTTTCTCTACGGGATGGAAAGTGTGAGTGACCTCAAAATTTTCGGTCACCCCCCTTATTTATTTACAACTTCGTGCACTTTTGTACATCGGCGGACTTAATGCCCAAAGCATTCTCTACCAGCCTACCTTTGGGGGTGTAGAGATATAGTTTGGTAGGTGCATCGAGGTTAGAGCTGTACAGAGCAATATGCAATCGATATAAAACTAAACTAGCATAAATTCATGTGTATGTATGTATACATATATAAGAATTGATACATACAAAAAAATATATAATTATGTACACTCATACATAAACATGTAACATACATAAATACATACACAGATTGTGCACTGTGAATAAGAACTTTAAGGAGGCATACAATTAATTAATTGCGTGACACTGCCACCTCGAGAATATAATCATGCACGTATTTTTAAACGTCGATTAGTGGACATCCTGATTTCGAGTGGCAAGGCATTCCAGAACAGCGCCGCTTGAACAAAGAATGAAGCGTTCACAAAGGCTGAGCTATGGGAGGGACATAGGAGAAGCGAATTATTAGTTGAGCGAAGATTTCTGTTGTGATTGGAAGACAAGAAACGCAAATAGGTGTCTAGGTAAGAGGGTGTGAATGGGGAGTAGAGGAAAGAAAATTGGGTGGTCAGCGCACGTTTATTGCGGCGAAGTCGAATTGGTAAGCATTTTATTTGTGAACGTAAAGAGGACACATGGTCATACTTGCGGAAATCATATATGAATCGAATGCAGTTATTGAGAAGACGGTCGAGTTTATTGAGGAGGTCGAGTTTATTGAGTTTATTCAGTGAGTGCATACAATGCACCAGCCTCTCACAAAGGAACGGTAGGGACTGAACCTGTATTGTTTCTACGACGACCTAGAGAGATGCTGCTGCATAACTGGCCTCCGGTCTCGTACCCACCATTATAATACGACATCACGAGCCAGTAAGGTTGGCCCGCCCATTAGTTCTGAAATTAGCGTGGTTCTACTCAGTGTAGAGTTGCAGTTTAGTGTACTGTAGTTGTAGAGTTCTGTTAACTACTTTTTGTAATCAGGTTACTAATTACAGTTAACTATGTATATCTATGCTGATATTGTAAACAAATAATAAAAAGCTCCAAGTTAGATGGCAGGAATAAGAAAAAGAGATAAATAGATTACCTTGCAGTTCTTTGTTTGCCTTTATCTTCAAGGTACTCCCTAACAATGTTTCTAACTCTAAATATTCTGCAGATTGATCGGGCAGTATAGAATTCGATACCAAGAAGATGTGATAGCTGTACTTGAGTGAGACCTTGGAGTCCAGCATCCAAGAACTGTTCATACGCTTGTCTCATTATGTTAATGCCTACTTTGTACTGACAAGTCATAACTGGTTCGTTGGATTCGTCATCAGACGACTCACATTCATCATCTTTGGATGATAGGCAAATGTATCTTCTTTTCTGAGACTGAATTGGCTTTTTGCATTTTCCAGTCACATCTGGAACTTCTACCACTCTGTCTTCCTGAAAATAGACTATCATTATTTCTCTTTTTATTTCTACATGGGCTTGATGAGGAGAAATACTCTAAAATATATCTAGTACTAATGTCTTAGGTCTTTAATACTAAGCCGCAGACACACATGCAGAACTAAACAGATTACTTATTAGTATTTTGGTTTGAAAATGGCCAACATCGTTTTTCAAAAGTTGATGGGTATACTCATATCTTAAATTTCTAGTAGTTGTTTAAATAAGTTAAGGTGTAGTCTACAGGTAACACACACTATTTTCCAGATAGAAGAAAATAAACTACTTACAAAGCTAAAAATGTTGACTGTCTTCTGCAATCTTCTATTTTGCTTCTGTGTCAAAATCCCTTTCTTTACGAGTAGTTCTGTTCTTTCAGCGTAATTTGGTGCTTTGAGTAACTGTTGAAGGACATTGTGTATCATACCCACTTTGGGCATACTCAGGACCTCCGGTTTATGAAACCTTTTTAATCTTATAAGTAAACATTTAATACCTTTGCCTTTGATCACTTGTGTTATATTGTGTAAATAAACTAGATCTAAATCCTGCAAATGTTTTCTGTTGTAGAATAATGTCTTGGAGTCTTTTATAATTTTATGTAAATTTGTTTTGCCTACTGACATTTGACCCTGGAAAAAATGAGAATTATTTACATGAAAAACAGTTTTTCCTGTAAAGATAATACTGGCAGAAAACAGCAACAGCTAAACAACATGGTATAACTGCAATCTCGAAGTTGTTTTATCAGTTGTAGTTGTCATAGCTGTTTTCTGCATAACTAGATCCAATTGTATGAGAGTATATCAGAACTGTACGAAAGTTGACTTTCAGGTGAGTAAAGCCCTTTACATGTCAAATATTCACAAGGTAAATTTTTCCAGTTATGTAAAAGTAAAACCAAGTATACTTACATTATCTCTGGACCTGCCAATCAATTCCAGCAAGCAGTAATTGATAGGCATCATTTGATGTAAGTATGTAATAGGCATGTGTGGTGCTAAAGCGTGCCATCTTTCTTCAATACTTGCCACCACAACAAGCTTTTCACCATACTTTGTCATTGCCTCTTCATATGTGAGGGTTTTTAGTGAAGTAACAGGTTTTCTTGAAGTGTAATATCTACTTGACCCATATTCATTCTCAACAGGATTGTATTCGTATGGGCCATCTATATAATCATCCTGAAATAAATAAATAAGTATAATCTGTTTGATTAATATCAATGTATTTTTACTTTTTATGATATATCAGGTAAACAAGGAGTAATACAGTGAGGATGGAGTCACAAGTACTTTATTTCTTTAGTCCAGAAATATTGCAATAACATTGTGTGGTATAAATTATAAGTTTCAATAATTACAAGAATGTCTAATTACTATTTAATGACCAATATGGTCTAGTGGTTTGCTTATGTAACAGCCGATCAAGAGGTCTCAGGTTTGAATACCGGGTCTGGTAAGTGTTTTTGGGGTTTTTAGAACAAGAAATTCTTAACATCCCGGAGTAGGGAAGTTTGGCAGTGTTGTTTCACTACCATGCCTCGAAGAGCATATCTATGGCAATCGTTACTGGGAAGTATGTGCCCTCAAATAATAATATTTCGGAAAAAAAAATACGTGTGGAAACACTGGTATCCCCCGAGGGCAGTCACTCAACGGCGGCGGGGCGATGTCGGAATCGGACCGACTAAAACCACACGGTGTGTCACTCTGCATCTGCAATAGGAGGGGTCCAGGAACAGCTGTTTTTACGACATGTGGACTCCTCCCTGCGCCTCATGGTGAATTGACGAGCTGCTACGTCTCTTTGGGCGAAGGTCGATAGTAGCTCTCCGCCCGGAAATCGCCGTTCGTCAAAAAACTTCGGCTAGCACTTTTGCCTCCAAATATTATGGAGGGTTCCGGCAAAGGCGCACGCCGTTTTCGTGGACACGGTGCGGTAACCGCGTTTGGCCCTAACCGCCAATATCTTTTGGAGTCGCCAGAGGCGTGCCCTATTCTGGGCGTCAGAGCCACCGCTCACACCGGTGCATCATTTAGTAACATAGACCGGACAACCCCCATGTACAGCTGTCTTGTCGCGTCAAAGGCTCCTGCCAAATTGGGTAAAAGACGCGCAAGAGTCGCATCTCATGGAGTCCTGGGTCCAGTTACAGGTTATTTTTATTTTTTAGCATGAATCAAATTTTATTGTATACTAGCTGATGCCCGCGGCTCCGCTCACGTTTTAGAGGTATCAAAAATAGATGTTGGCCGATTCTCAGACCTACTGAATATGCATATAAAGTTTCATAAAGATCGGTCAAGCCGTTTCGGAGGAGTATGGCAACGAAAACTGTGACACGAGAATTTTATATATTAGTTAGTATCAAATAATACAAGTTAATTTTATTTATTAGCATAATATAAATAAAATTAAATTATCTAAAATATCAAATAAACAGTATTTCACTAAATGTATATGAAAGTATTACTTACAGTACTTACTAAAAAAACTGTGCCTGTCTGATAGTTATAGCAAATGTTTAAAATGGCAAGACAGATTTTGATTAAACTTACAATGGCAGATTGCTGATGGTATTGTGCAGGCACCACACTTCGTTATGCGCTATTCGTTATGTGTCTACGCCGTATTCGCCCAAATATTAGTTATGCGCGCAAACAACAAACATGACATCCACACTTCGAACTGGTATGCCACATAAGCATCAAATAAGGCAAATATGTGTGTTGTAGAGATGTGTCATTTTCATTTTTATGGTGAACGAAACGAATATACTCTCCACTCCACACTTCGCCGTATGCGTGCGAATAACCCGCATAACAAATAGCGCATAGTGAAGTGTGGTGCCTGCTTTAGAAGTAACATAAGCTACTTTTTTTAGACTAGCTTAGCCAAACCGTATTACATGTGAATACTCAATAACCATGGGGATAGTTAAGTAATAAAACATACAACAAATGTTATGTACATGGCAGCATTATCACTTATAGCAACTTCTTCCAGACATCTGGATAGGACTGGATTTATTTTAAACTCTTGCTAGTTACTTATATCCCTGTTTATATACATTTGAGTAAGAAATAAGGTCTTAACTGACAATTTATTATTGTTTAATACACATTGAATTACAAAAGAATATATAAATTCATCATATTAAATTATCAATAATTTCATTAGTAATATCCTGTATGGCTAATTAAGAGAATGGATGGGAGATGCCTGAATGTTCCTGAAATATGAATTTGTATATGTGTATCGGGGAATAGATCAGGAATTACATTTGAAAAAATCAGAAAGTTCTGGATGAAAGTTTAAAACATGGACATGTTATGTAGAGGGATAAAGAAAATGTAACAAGGAAATGTTAGGTGTTAAAGATGAAGGGTACATGAGAAGAGGAAGACCAAAGAAAAGGTGGATGAATGTGTGAAAGTAGATTTGACTATAAAGAGAGATAACAGTGATTTAAAATAAAATTAGGATAAGGATGTGCAGATTATAACATGCATTCATTAAAAAATCAGAATTATTACTTACAGCTTCTAGTAGATGGCCTGAACTTTCATCAATCTGTGTAAATCTATCAATTATTTCTATATGAGGAAATGGTTCTGGTAATTCATAAAATGACAAACTGTTCTTGTTTGTTATGAAACCCCAATATCTTGCCTTCGTTTTCTCGGTTATGTCCGCCGAAAGTCTTTTCCCAACTCGTCTCCACAATAAGTCAATAGAAATGCCGTCTAATCCTTCTAAGGCAATCTCGTCTATTATAATTTGTTTGTAATTACACGAAAACTGTCTCAGTATGTTACTTTCCATTTTAAATTATACTTTCGGATACAATTTTCTTCAAAAATCACACTTACATGTGCATTTTACATTGTTATTAATATGAATGTTTAGTATTTTAAACATAACAACATGACTGCTTACAAGGCAACTACTACCACTACAATGTCCTTATAACACTGCTTTAAACTAATTTGATTCAAGACAATAATATTCTAAGCTAAAAATCCTGTAACTCCATAATCTGCATATATAAGTACATATTCCTCAAAGATCCATCATTTGAGGAATGCAGGGGGGGGACACTGTCATACTTGATGTAGGTCTCCACTTTTCTGCTTAGACAGTACCGCCATCTCGTATAAGATCCGCTTAAACTTACAAGCAACTAGTGTCTAAAAATATCATAGATGACGCTTAGGTCAATATCAATAAACTTGCAATATAATTTTAATTTCAAAAAGACCTGCTTTATAAATCGTTAAAAAAATTACTCTCTAAATATATGTAACACATTTATTTTTAACATTTTTAATTAATTTCGACAATATTTTATATTAATTTCGACAGTATTTTAAATTTCTAAATTCTTTTAAACAATTTTTTTGGGTATGGCAATAATCCGGTAAAAAATCAAAATGGTTTCTACTTTCGGTGTATATGCGTATTTGTAGTTTTTTTCTATTTTGTGTGATTATCAGTGATTATTGTGGTGTAAAGCTTTTGATAAAGCTTCAGAAAGAAGAAACAGTAATAGAAATCTTTGTAGATTACCCTTTTAAATGTGAAATGCATAAAGAAAAATTAAAAACATACTTACTTCACAGATGTGACAATAAACATAAACATTATAAATAATTTATAGTTGGTGTAAGTCAATAAATCGGATTTTATCAGGGAAGCTTACCTACGATGGTGAGGATGAAATGAAGATATGTGCTCAAAATTATTATAATAAGCTTAAACATAAAACATACAAGTGAATAAATGACTTTAATATTTACATTATAATTTTATTTTGTTTGTATTATAAAATTTTCGGTTTTGCAAACATTCAGGTTATTTTTCCACATGAAATTTCATTTTACTTATTTTATTGTCATCAAGAATCAAGCGCTAACTACTGCACAAACAAATACAAAATGTTTGCAAAACTGCTTTTTTTTATAATGCATGTACTAAATTACCTACTTCCTACTACTACATACAAACCCTATAGCCCTATAGCTATACCTATACCTATAATAAATAAATAGGTAGGTATATATACATATAGCTATTGCCGTTAGTTCGGCGGATATGATACCAGGTGGCGACACTTCAAATATAGGTGTCAAAAATTCTTGTGAGTGGGCTCTCTATTCCACCTATATTACTATACTCTATGGAGGAATGTTTCATTTCAATTCAATCAATGTCATAATTGTCATATCAGATTGTCAGTTGAGCTCAGTTGAGTGAAGTGTAAAATTTATAAATAAATAAAGTACATAGTCTATGGTTAGTGACAGTCAATGGTCATATTCATTGATTCAGAATAGGGATGCTGGAGTTCAGTTAATTCATTAAATAAATTTCATTAAATAAAAACCGAAATTACCAATTACGAATGGAACAAGATAAATTCATCATCATCAACAGCCTTCAACAGTCTACTGCTGGATATAGGCCTCTCCTTAGAAAGGAGGTTTTGGCCTACTATACCACGCTGGCCAGACGGGTTGGTATAGGGTTGGTTTCAAGTTTTCCTTCTCTTTGCATTGATTTTGTCTTGCGTAGTTTATCCCTTAGTCGCCTTTTACGACACCCGCGGGATGAATAGGGGTGGTGACACTCTGTATTCTTAATCCGTCACCACACGGAAAAAAATTAAGAATAAAATAAAGAAAGATAAATTAAGGTATAATAATTAAATTTCGACAAACCACTCCGCCGCAAAATTCGGTGCGGCAAGGGCCCGATGGGGTTGTTTTCACACAAAAAAAGGTACCTATTATGTAAGTAAGAAAAGGTATGATGTAAGTATTTTTTTAATGTTTGTACGCTACTTGTGGCCTAGTTTTATTCATAAACTCCTGTGGGGAATACCCTGGATGGGGAATACCCTCTGCATCACATATATTATAATTAAATAGACCCATCGCTTCATGTGATGCCGCTTCAAATGCCATACACAGAGCAAAGAATTATTATAATATGATATGAATATACAAACTGTGGTATGTTCAGAAAAGTTTTGAGACATATCCCTAATTTTTTTTTTTATCTCAAACTACAAAAAATTCAATTATAAAAAAATATCTTAGCTTTTGGTATTTTTAAGGTAGGGCATTCTGATTTCAAGGTAGGGCATTGCCCCACAATGCCCCCCCCTAGCTACGGCCCTGCGTCGTATAAATATATAACAATTATAATTCTATAATCAAAGATAATAATATTTATTTACGACATAAACATAATACAACCAAAATCCAGGTATACAACACAAGTTACTATACAATTCCAACATAACATAAGTTGAAATCTGGTACCCAAAGAAAGATTTAACTTGTGTTAAATAAAAAAAACAAAAACAATATTTTATTATTTGGGGTTAAAGTATGAAATTGCCAATTTGTATGCTGAAAAATTGAAATTAGTTTTTTTTTCATTTAACATATTTATTTCATCAAAATGTCTAGCATTATTAGGTAACAGGTAGGTCATTTATGCCTTTAGAATTCTAGTGATCTAGATTCTATAAACTGTGTGAAAGCATTTTGTACTGCCTCTTGGGAAGAAAACTTTATATTACGTAGAAAATTTTCCAAATCACGAAAAAAATGGTAGTCCGTTGGAGCAAGGTCTGGCGAATACAGAGGGTGACGAATGGTTTCTAATTGCAGTCCCTGTAGAGTTAAAACGGTTTCTCGTGCTGTATGAGGTCTCACAGCAATATTGGTGAAAATCGATTCATGAGTCGGGGCTGTTTTACTGCAAGTTTTGCTATCATCGTTCGGAGTTCGGCACAGTAGACATCTGCGCTTATCGCTTGACCTGATCGGGGAAAGTTATAGTGAATAACACCATGCTGAGATAATACTACGGGTCACCAAGCCCATCAGATGTCCCGAAAATATAATACGTATGTTAGTAGTATTAACCAATTTTCGGTTATACTCACACTTCTCTAAAGCAAATCTCTTTGCTGCATTATAGCATACCGTCCGTTACTGTAAAAACCACATTGCTGATGAATATATTGATACTATGACGACTGTACGGACGACCTAGTGGTGTGGATTCAAACATTACATGAGACAATACTTTGCGTGATGCACAATTTGGAATACTTAGAGATGGGTTTCTGCCCGGGCGGATTGGGCATATTGAATAAGCGCCCGATAAATGCCCGTAAATGCCGAATAAATGCCCTTTACCTGGGCAAAAACTTCAATTTACATTTAATTAATTTAAATTGTGTGTAAATATATGTGTATGCAGCAAAGAGTAATTAACAAAAAAATATGATATATTCCTGGATATAAATATGTTACTATTTTAGTTTTTTCTTTAAATCTATGGTCATAGCAGTTCTTTATATGTTATAGTTAGTAATCTGTGACATAAACACAGTATTTTTGTTTCGATAACAATAGTCGATAGTATAAGTATATACCTATTACATGTAAAACTAACATAATAGACCAGGGTAGAAGCGTCTTAAAATAATAAAAAGTGAACATAAATTGTAGTAGGACGAAAGTGATGAAACCCATTGGAAAAGGAGGTGAATATTATAAAAATGGAAGAAAAAATAATTTACGGGCGATCTGAGGTCGGGAAGGGGTAGGGGGGAGGTATTCAGGGTAAAAATGGTTTATGTCCATTTCCGGCAAAACTAAAAATCCTATGAAAAAAAACTTAAAGGCAAAGTTGTAGGTAATAAAAAGATCTACAACTTTTGCATTTGCACTTTTTTCACATAACCTCAAATTTTATGTGAAATATTCAAAAAAACAAGTTTTTGGTTTTTTCTTTTTATCTTTTACAAATAAAATTATTTTTTCAAGAAATTTTGTGAAAACTTACCTTTCTATGTCCTGAATACATCGTAATTTATTTGATTTGAAATATCTATTTTTTCACCTCATTTTGACTTAATATCGAAACAAAACTTGGTTTAGGAAAGACTTGTGCCGAGCGGTTAAAAACTGGAACTCGTTACCATCCCACGTCTTTCCTTCCCATTAAGAACCCGGGTCCTTTAAGAGGGGTGTGAAAAAGCATCTCACAAAGCCGCTATAGTTTGGGTCAGTGTCGCCATACTTCCTCCATCGCAGGCAGTGTGGTGGCCCCCTCTCATGCTTACCATCAGGCAGAGTGGAGTCACATTGGTAGGCATCAAATAAAAAATGTTGTAAATTAAGACTTGATCTTGCTCAACCTACCGTTATTCAACTTGAACGAGTCGGATTCAGAATTTGATGATTTTTTCGATGATGTTGATGATGATAAGAGTCAAATTAATACGTCTCATGATGCTCAACCATCAAAATCAACCAGTCGAACCGAATTTTTTGATGTAACGTCTAACATCGACTTAAATGACGATGATAATGAAATTAAAGATTTATTATTATTCTCTTTATTGACACTTGACATACAGAATGAATTTCTGAGACGGGACAGTAAGGGTAGGTACCATAACCGTTACAGTTACAGGAAAACGCTTTTAGGAGACTATCCATAATTTTTTAAGATATTCTGAACTGCATTTACAGATTTTAGTAAAAATGTACAGCCAGCAAGAAAATGGTCATTTTAAACAAAAACTTTTTTTGATGCCAATCGATCCTGTTTTTTATTAGGATCAAAAGTCTCTACCATACCGACTGAGGTTTGAGTACTAGAAATGTCAGAAATCGCAAAAAACTTTTTCCATATATTTGTATGGAAATAAATCATTTTAATATTTATTTTAGACACAGACAACAGATAACTTACAATAAGTTGATCTACGAAATAAATTGGTCAAAATGACCGCCGTTTTAACGAATACATAAGTACACTAGTTTTTGTACTAAGCTAGTGGCAGCCGATAATTTTCTTAGATAGATATTATTTAAAATCATTGTTGATGCATCTTTTGTATTATGCGTATTTTGTAAATAATAGAAACACGGAATCTGCATTGGTTTGGTACGCGAGTAAGTATCGACTGGTATCGTGTGGTAATGGTGGAGTTTTATGAAGGTACTCTTAATTCTGCCGTGTATAACGACGTCATTTTAGAGAATCTCCAAGATCAGTTGGATGAATGTCTCTTGTCAGAATTGCGAAAAGTTTATTTTCAGCAAGATGGCGTTCCGCCACACAACAGCCGCTTATTTCAGTTTGAATAGGCAGTTCGGGTCACAGTGGATAGGTACACATGGTCCAACCAAGTGGTCACCTTGTAGCCCCGATCTAACGCCTCTCGATATTTTTCCGTGGCGCTATCTAAAAACGAAGACTACAAAAAAAATACAACAGTATTCAGGAGCTGAAAGATGCATTAACAAGGATTTTAAATGATATCCATCCAAGTAAATTATCAGCTGCTACTAGCTCAGTACAAAAATGAGTGAACTTATGTATTCGTGAAAACGGCGGTCGTTTTGAGCAATTTATTTCGTAGATTAATTAAATGTAAGTTAATTAAATGGCAGTTATCTGTTTTCTGTGTCTAAAATACATTTTAACTTTTCTCATACATTTGTACGGAATACAAATGTATGAGAAAAGTTATTTGCGATTTCTGACATTTCTAGTACTCAAATCTCAATCGGTCCAATAGAGACTTTTGATCCTTATAGGAACCAGGATCGATTGGCATTAAAAAAAGTTTTTGCTTAAAATGACCATGTTCTTGCTGGCTGTACATTTTTTTCAAAATCTGAAAATGCAGTTCCGAATATCTTAAAAAATTATGGATAGTCTCCTTAAAGCGTTTTCCTGTAACTTTAACGGTTAAGGTACCTGCCCTTACTGTCCCGTCTCAAAAATTCACCCTGTATACTGTTGAGGACTGATGGCAGTCTCCAAAAATGCCTGTTTCATAAAGCGCATGACTCTCGGTCGCGTATTACCAGATTCATAGGCAATTAATTTGGCGATGAGTGTCCTGGACTCAGCAATACGTTTTATTCTACACTGCCAAGCTGCCACTTATTATTATTATTATTGTTCTCTTTATTAAAATCAAAATACTTATTCATTACATTTTTAAATATATAAATTTATAAAATACATTTAAAAATATAAAAAATAACATCGAATGAAAAAATTAAAAATGTTATTACTATTATACATATTTACAAGAGTTATATTTGTTAATTTTTTACGAATTTTCGACAAAAATAATGAAACGAACTGTGATTATTTGTGATTTTAATTACAAAAATGTATAAATAATTATTATTTATGTTTTAATTTACAACATACTGACTTTCATTTAAATTAAGAAAAAATAGATTATGAAAACATTTATTTTTCAAAAAACAAAGGTATTCGTTTTTTCTGCCCAGTGCTCGGGCATTTATTCGGGCGTAAACTTATTTATGCCCAATCTGCCCAGTTTATGCCTTTCCGCCCGTATTTGTTTTCGCCCTCGACCCATCACTAGGAATACTGCTTTGAATATAATGAAAAGAGCTGCGAAAGCTGGGCGTAGATCGTGAGGTTTTGACTTACTATCATAGCCAAAAACGTGTTATACATATATTTTGGTATAGTTTTGATACTATCAGTATCAAGGCTACACGAAACATATTTCTTTAACACTATACGGAATTTTTTTTTGTAATTGCGAAAATCCTTCCGGGTACCACTAGCAGTGACTGAGTGGCTATGTCAGACTCGAACCGACATACTCGTAGCACGAAGCGATCGTAGCAAGTTGTTCAGTGCTCAATAGCATTACTATTACTGTGGTATTAATATGTATGGGTTTTGGGATGTGCTATTCACTGTTTACAAAAAAGACTAATACGAACTATCAGTTTTTCCTTTCAACAAGAAAATTTTTATATTTGTCCATATTTTACAGGATAATTGTTGATGAAGATAAATTTTGACGGGAAGTCGCGTATTAATTCACACGAAAAGATTTCAGGGCAATGATTTTTTACGATTTTAAAAATTCACTCTTTCCGCAAGCAGAGCCGTCTTAACCTATTAACAAGAATTATGGGGCCCTTTTGGAAAGTAAGAAAGGGAATTATACTAACATGTCTATACTATGATCATTTATTATGGGTAGATTGTATACATTAGGCGTTCATAGCCAAGTTGCCTTAGGTGATTAAAAACAATCAACGAGGGTAAGCAACGCCAGTGCGGTTAGCACCTGGATGGGTGACCGTTAGTGGCATGTTACCATGGGCCTCTCCGTGATTCGGAGGTCACGTTTAGCAGTCGGTTCCGGTTGTTACCATAGCATATCTCAAGTTGTAGATCTCAAATAAAAAAAATGTCTTACCAACCCCTCAATATTTTTCAAAGAACTATCTAATGATACCCTACAGGAATGGGTAGATGTGAGAAAAAAAAACATCCCCACTTTAAGAGTAGGGGAGGTACCCCAAATAAAAATATTTTTCTGCGTGCCTTTGTCGGCGTGATAGAAACATATTCATACAAAGTTGCATCTTTCTAGCACTAACCGTTTGGTTGGTAGGTCGAGGACGGACGCACGGCATGACGAATCTATAAGGGTACCGAGTCATGAACTAAGGAACCCTAATAAGGTACTAGAACAAACGCGTTGATCAGATGGTCAAATATAATAAATTTAAAATTTTACTAAAATAATCTTGTTTTTATTTAGATATTTTCAATATTCTGCTCTATTAGACCAGTGCTTAGAATGTTTGAAAACAAAATAAATTATAGTAGGATGAAACCCATTGTAAAAGGAGGAGAATAGTACAAAAATTAAAGGAAAAATAAATTACGGGCGATCTGAGGTCGGGAAGGGGGAGGTTTTTTTCCCTTAAAGGATAGGATAGGATAGGAAGAAAGGAAAAGCAATTTTTTTCCCTTAAAACCCCCCCTGGTTTTAAGGGAAAAAAAATGCTTATCTCGATTTCCTGCAAAACTACAAGTCCTATGGAAAAAAGTTCAATGGCAAAGTTGTAGGTATTAAAAAGATCTACATCTTTTGCATTTACACTTTTTTCACAAAACCTCAAATTTTATGTGAAAAATTCAAAAAACCAAGTTTTTGGTTTTTTATTTTTATCTTTTACAAATAAAATTATTTTTTAACGAAATTTTGTGAAAAATTAGCTTACATGTCCTGAATACACCGTAATTTATTTGATTTGAAATATCTATTTTTTCACCTCATATTGACTGAATACCGAAAAAAAACCCTAATTTTCAATCGAAAATTCATCCGTCAAAAAATCAACTTCTTTAAAAAAAGTAGGGTGTTTTCTATTCGATGAAATCCCTTCATTGGTGTAAAATTATATATATATTATATTACCATAGTAAATCTTCTCAGAAAATGCAAAAAATGACAAAACTGGAATTCGATTTTTTTTAATCGTATTTGCGATATTTATTAAAAATTACACTTTAATCACTCGAAAAACGTAAGATTGCATGTTACAATCATGAACAAAAATATTGCAAATCGAAATATACTACTATAATTTACAAACAAATAAATAATAAAGTTAATATTAAATAAAACCACATCTGCTCACGCGCCTGGGCGCGTGGCCAGTGTGTGAAGTCCCTTAGGCGCGTGAGCGCGTGCCGCTAGCAGATTCTGCCCCCGCGCGCTTAGGCGTGGCGGGCCGCAGCAGTAAACACATTTATATACGAAATTGAACGAAGTATCGCGCCTGTTTTCGTGCTATAAGGACTTGTTCACGATGGATCTGGACACGGATACATTTATATTCGAAATTGAACAACGCCCAGCAATTTGGCGACAAAGCCGGCAGGCGCGTAGGCGCGGTAGAATCTGCTCGAACGGGCAGATCTGCTCCACCGTCGCCGCGCGCGTGATCTGCAGCCAACTGTATGCGAGCGCCATCTAGTGAGAGTACCTTGAGAGTACTTGAAAGTCTCATTTATATATTAATTTATATTTATAATTCATTTATATATTTAACGATCTATTCAAATTAGTAGTATAAGTATTTTTCGTCTATTCCTCATTCATATTTTTGTTTCTTTCTTGCACTAACTATACTTTATTTTCGATTATTTTCAATCTTCATTCATTTTCTAACCTAAGTTAATATTTTTTTTTTTTTTATTGTTGTAATGGAATAGGCGTTTGTCTTCCATCTCACCTGATGGAAAGTGTAGATGAAGACGAAGATGGTACACGCCCATCCAAAAGAAACCTGTTCACTCTTACTCTTAAAGGCTCCAGAGTTCAACTCATCAGGAAAAATAGACCCAGGCAGGTCGTTCCAAACTCTGGCGACTCTCACCAAAAACGAGCTGTCAAACCGTTTAGTTCGTCTTTTGGGTATGCCAACAACGTATGGATGAAACTTTTGCCTACGCCTAGTAGTCCGATAAAGGAATGGATGAATTTCTTAGTTATATCGTGCTTATAAAATGTATATATGTGTTTTTGAGAAATTGTCGGCTCTTCGGGGGCCCCCATAAGACGGAGGCCCTGGGCACTGGCCCCGTGTGCCCTTATGGTAAAGACGGAGTAGTCCGCAAGACTGTACCTACTGCTCGTCGTGAAAGCGCTGTACGTGAAAGTGGGACTAAAATATGATTTCTGTCAGACGAATAATAGAAGAAAATCGGCGTACCGTTTATGAGGAGATTCGAAGACAGTTTGGGATTGGTATGAGCTAAATTCAGAAATTTTTATATAGTCATTTAAAAGTTAGGAAACTTTGCTACCGGTGGATTCCTCGCGAACTCACTCCAGAACAAAAAGGAAAGTTTGAATTAATGAGCGATTTGATATTAACGGGACCAGAAGAGGCAGTGAATACTTTCAATCAGCACGTAAAAACATACGCTCTGACCAATGGCACTCACGTTTTCAAAAATGGTTTGAATTAATAAGTATTTAAAATGTAACGGAGAATGCCTTAAAAGGCAATAAATATGTTAATATACAAATAAATTGTTTTATTTACGAGCTATTCAAAAATTTCAGACGTAAAAAGCGTATGAATACTTAAGAACACAAATAAGTAGATGCTATAGGTTCGTTAAATAAAAAGAAACGTCAAGTTTCAATATTTTATTTACTAAAGAAAAGGAATACATATTATCCTTTGCTAAAATATTTAGCATAATATTAATAATATTTAAATGAGAAAATGATCATAACATTTGAAGCACTGAAAAAAAATATAAAATCTATGGCAGAGCCAGTTATTTTATATTTTTCAAATCAATGTCTCACAATCTATTTGTCTCTAGTCATAAAAAAATTGCACTCTATAAATACGAGCAGCGAATAAGGTGTAACAGTTCTATCACTGCGATTGCGTTTGCATAATTATTTATAAAACTCCTACTTAATCCTATGCCTTAAACGAAACTAATATGAGGTTCTGGTCTAAGTTTAAAGTATGTTTCGTCTCATCTCGACAAAGTGTTCGTAGACAGAGACCAACATACTTAAGATTTACAACAGAAGCCTATTTAGTGTGGTTGAAATAAATAATAAGTCACCATTATAATTTTACGGAAAATATATATTATGAGTTTATAGAATTAACAGGTAATTTTTAAATTTAGGTTTAGTTATAGATCACCAAACTTTCGTGAGGTAAATAGATAGTATTTGAATATATTGGGATTTTAATAAGTGAATTTAGCGGTAAATGATGACGTTTATGGTTATGGCTATTAGTAAAATTGTACGAAGTATATAACGTGTATAATAATAATTAAAAAGTGATTATAACTATTTTTTGAGTTTCTATAGAGTTACTATGCGATACTAAAGGCACACTATTAGAAACTCACCAATTACCATGGTAGCTAACGGTTTGATTTTACACTGTGTTTTGTCTCTGGTATGTTTTTCATTACAGATTAAACATAAGTCAAATTTAAACCAAGTTGTCGATGTAATACGGGAATGGGTTTGTTTGTGGTCGGTTAATGAGACGTTAAACGAATTTCCATTGTTACTACAAGTGCAAATAGGTAATAATATAGTTAGGCACTTCCCATAGTTAATTCATGATAATATTCCACCTCGTATTTCTTTATCACAAAATATTCCGTTAGATAAGTTGTGGTCTTTAAAAAGTTTAGGACTACACGTAGTGTTACATACTCTTTGTTTAGGACTTTTAAAAATATATGTTTATTATTTTTCTACATGCAGGTCCAATAAGTACAAGCTGTTGAAATTCCTATTTTTAATTGTACAATTTGTTAAACGACCTCATAATATTTTATGATAAAGAAAATATTCTCAAGGAAAAACCAAAAAAGCAATTCAGTTCGAAAATAGTGTTTGAAAAAATTTAGAGTTCAAAAAATATTGTATAAACAGCGAAAATAAAGCAAAAAGTATTTATTGAGCGGAAGAAGATCACCAAACACTTAATTTCCGGTAGTGTAAAATATAATAGATCGAATTTAATGTCATATACTATTATGTTGACTTTTTATAATCTCTTTATGTATATTGCATTATCAAGTACTTTTGGCTTGTTATACTTTCGGTGTACGATGACCTTAATCCATCTCAATTCAAAATCTATTAATCGTATTGACATAATTTAAGGTGGAGAAGGTAATGAGATAGATAGTTTGAGAGTAACGTGACGTAACGAGCTATATCTTAATATTATACTTTTAATAAAAGTTTGGATCACTCTTATTATATCAATTTTTCTGTAATTATAGTTCCTTATATCTTTATTTCAATAAAAGTCTTCAATTTCTAACACTAAGGCTTCGAGTTAAAAAAACAAAATTAAGCGGCCTATAATATACTACAGTACAATACGATCTATATAATTCTCAATATATTATAAATCAAGTTTTATCCTTACTCCGAGAAACTTTCTAGGCATGTTATGATTACATTATGAGTAACTATAAAAAGATGGTTCAGTAATTTAAACGTAGAAATGGTTATTGTACATTTCATCAATATTATTTTTAGGTAATACAAAAACAATTCTCAACAATTCATCCTCGATTTTTTTTGCTCTTAATTTCTAATGCTTAAATTATTTACTTTATAAAACTAATTACATTACAGAACTTGCTATTTACAAGTACTAGCCTCACTTACGTATGTACGTGTACTCAATTTTCGATCACAAGCTGTGAAAATGGCAACCATGATTAGTATCATTTGTGTCAACCCTAAGTATGACTTGACAACTTCAAATAGAGCGCGTCAACCGGGATCGATTCATAACGAACAGTATATAAATACATTTAACTTACGACATTATAACAGTAAATCTGTAACATGATAATATTTTTTATAAACCTTCTAAGTACAAAGGACTGTAAGCTTATAAGTAAAAAGTTACATCGCTTGCCATTTTCGCAGTTTCTGCACAAATTTCAAACAACTTTGCCGTGTAAAGCCTCTACACTTAGCATGGGTTAATTTTAAAATGAATAATATCTGTGCGTTACTTTGGTTAGATATAAAATAAATACAGTTTCTGGGTAACAATGAAACAATTTCTTTTGTTATGATCAATGCGTACTTAAAGATTTGACTGGGGACTTTTAAATATTCTAAATAAATAAAATATATGTTATACTCTTGAAACTATTGAAGTAATAGACAGAGTAATTAAATGCATGCATATTACAGTAGAGGAAAACCGATGATTTCAAAGATTACCGTTCAGGATGCTAGTAACAAACGCATCTATACTGCGGTACACCACTAAATTGCGTAAAATAACTATTTATTTTGGTTTTGTCTAATAGATTGAATTTTTTACCGGTTCCACAAAATTCTTACTAATATTAAAAATGCGAAAGTAGCTCTGTCTGTCGTGCTTTCACAACAAAACTACTGAACCGATTAAAATGAAATTTGGTACACAGTTTAGACAATGAGAACGGACGTAGGCTACTTTTTACTGCGATAACCTACATAAACGCGGGCAGAGCCGCGTGTGAAAAGTAGTATGCTTTATTCCAATGTTACTCAGAACGACTGTATACAAATTGGCAGTTATATTCATATAAAATAACAACTTTATTAAGTAATATAGGTATGTTAATAGCAAATCTACTAATAAATAATTTACAATGCATCTTTGGTATTATAAAATTGAAATTAGTCATGAGTATTTTGAAGGCAATCTTGAGAATGCCTTTCATAATTATGATGTATAAAAATTAGAGATTGGTTACTACCAAATTACTCTAACAAGTGCCAGAACCCTTCTGAAACACGTTTTCTCTTATACATGCAATAAATTGAATGGTAGTGAATAATTGCGAAAGGTCCATTACGGAGTCTCGATTAGAGTTCTGAGGTAATATCTATGTGTCCTTACTCCTTGTCTACTGTAATCGCTACTCTAATGGCTCTCTAATGTCACACTATCATCAGTCCAACGTAAAACTGAAATATTGTAATAATTGTAATGTACAAATTACAAACCTGCCACACATACTTAGGCACTAGGTCATTACAAATAGAATTGACATTTCTTAACACACATTAAATTGTCAACAATGAGCGAAGATGATATTGAACACTATACATTCTCAGATTAAAAACAACTGCTAGCTAGTTTACAACTGAATTCATAAAGCGATTATTCAAGAAACTCTAGGTTTCTTTGTCTATTAGAAAAATAGCAACAGGAACGCTTTCGAAAAGGAGTTTTATCAACGTTTTGGCCCACATTTCTGAAAAATTTAATTTATAGAAACGACAGTAGACAAAATGAGACGTCGTGTCACAGAATGTATGTACACAATGATCACAGTTACTAGTTGTAACTATACAAATGGCGCACCAACAATCTAAATTGGCATGTGGCATCACAGTGCCCTCTTAACTTTTATATGTATCTATGTATACATAGTCACTAAATATATAACATTAATCAATAATTATCAAAACGATCTCCTAGTAATCTAAATACACCCATAAGAAGCACTTTTAATCAATTAGTAAGTTATCAGAACTTTACATATCATTTTATACATGGTAAATATAATTTTTATCTTATTTTGTTTTTTTTTTCATAATGTTATTGTTTCAACTATAATGTTATAATAATCGTTTATACCTACTAATATAACTGGGCAAAACTTGACCTTACCACACGTTATAAACTTTGAATTGCACAAACTTTGAAAGATTGTCTTTGTCAAGTGAACCTTAGTTTGTGGCGATATCAACAGTGTTGTCGAGTTACACTAACACTAGAACTTTAGAATAAGAGAACCCTTGCTATATTTAATGACGTAAAGCTAAAAATAGTAGGTATGTAAAAAGCGTATAGTGAGTCCATTGTAGTTTTTTCAACTTTAGTCTGAGTAACACCGATTCAACGGAGTGAGTTTAAAAAACTGCAATGATAAACAACATTTTCAAATTAACTATTCGTTAACGTGTTACCAACAAAAACTTATATTTTCACCTAAATTATTTGTAAACTATGTATATTCTAAACAATCTACAATTTGTTACATAAATCATCTCACATTCATCAATCATTAATATTGTTCCGTCTTTTAAAAAAAATACATTTTTTGTCACATATCTTCTGACCATAGATACGATCAATTTAGATTGTGGATAATCACCAGTACGTATATATTTATTTTCTTGAAAGAACTTTACGATCATTTTTTCTCGTGTATTACAATCCATAATAGTCATATCTATTTTATCAAGTAACAAACAGATCAGTACTGATCTTCCGTGACTGCATTACAGATGACAAGTCATCATCTCCAATCATAATTTTTGACAAAATTGTTACACTGTCGTATCCACAACAAGTTTAGTTTCTACTTCTTCGTCAGCAATAACAAAACACCGTACGAACGAACGACAGTCAACACTTGTTCGAATGTCCCAATAACGTTTAGTTTGGAATGTCAATATCACTTCATTCGTTCGATAGTTCAATAGTCCTTGCGAGCGCAGTGTGGCGCTCGAGTAAGTGTGAGTGGGCGGGGCGGGGCGCGGGGCGGCTAGTTGCGGTAGATATACGCGCAGGGCTGCGGGGCAGGCGGCGGTGGAGTGGGGGGCCGCTCGCCCGACGGGGACGGCGACGACGACGGCGGCGAAGGCGACGACGACGAGCCGCCTGCGCTGCCTGACCCTGAGCCTGACCCGCTGCTGCGCTGAGACACTGTAATAACATGGGATGATTTTGAAAAAAAGCTTACTAAGGACCGAGTGTGAGTTTATTTTACATCAACACGGTCGACACGGTACGATTGACGTTGCCATTGACTTGCTATGAAAAATTCACCAATCGCAACGTCAAACGCCCCTCCCATCAAGAGTGTGGTGGGTTTCGTAAGAGTCGACTAAGGAGGCAAAATACGCGGGGCAACTGACACAAAGGAGGAAAACTTGAAACAAACTCTTGTGGTATTGTAGGACGAAACGTCCTTTCTAAAGAGAGACTATACAGCAGTGGACTAATGAAGGCTGTTGATGATTGATGCTGATGAGGCTCTGGTATTACAACAAAAATGTTTTTGTTTTATATTCAAAGTTTATTTTAAACTTTTATTTAAATCATTATCTCCATTTACAAAATTAATAAGTAAACTTACCCAATGTATGATGATGGTTTGTATTAAGTTTATGGTGATGCATTTGGTCGCGCGCGTCCGCCCCGCTTGTTTCTCAGAGATACACTTTCTTTACTGAGCGCGTGGTCGAGAAGCCATTGTCGTTGCCGCGTCGGTACCCATCGCCCTGCGGTCCGAATATTCCTGTGTTAACTGACATGCCGAGGTGAATATGCGTGCGTGAGTTAATGGATTAAGTGAGTGGTTAGCGGCGAGTTAAAATGGTTTTAAGATTTCATTTGCATTTTGAAAATTTAAATAAGTATTTAAATTTTATATAGCACTTTAAGTGTAAAAGAATTTAGAACGCTGTTATTTGAGTTCGTTATCACAACATAGAATCTTACAACCATAATCAACAAGATTATGAAAATGAAATGATTAGATGAGCTGAAAATAATATATTAAAATAGATGTAATGATATCATCAGTCGATTCATTTCATGTCATGTACAGATGAGATAAAATGAATCTATACGTACAATGAAATTCATGCAAAATGAATAGGCAGAGTAAGCAGATGATGTTAATATGAAATAAAATAGTTTAGGTGAAACTTACTCTCCGACAATTACGCTATGTTCTACTAATAGACAGGATAATATCATTTTAGGAGGAAAAAGGTTAATGTGCAAAATCATAACGGATATTTCAAAACATGCACCGCCAGTCATTGTAAGTGGTAGAAGTCTTGAAAAATTGATTTCTTTAAAATGAACTTCGTTCAATTTTCATTTTGATAATTTTTATATTATATATAGGTATAAAGTATTAGTATCTCTAAAATATGATTTACTTGATCTTCAGGAAGATCTATAAATTTATGGACGGTTTTGAAAAACCTGTAAAGTAATAGAAGCCATGCAAAAGAGTAAAAAAGAATATAACTGACATTGACCTGATGCGAGCGAAGAGTTCCAAAGTTGTCACGACGGTAGGCATCTGGTTGGAATTGGAACAGTGTCTCATGGTGAGGATGATACGGAGGATGCTTGCGAAGAGTGGCACGAGGAGACGCTGGTTTTGGTTGGGGGGCTAGGACGGGTTCTGCATATGTTACTTCTTCTACTTGTTGAAGGAGTTTGGGTTCTGCTTGAATCCTGATAACAGAAATTAAAAGTCATGTTGTCTTATCTTGTATCAAAGTTACCGTCTATGTAAATAAATTAAAATAAGTAAACTTATTTAAAAAAAATCTTCACACCTATTGATATTTTGCCTTTGCTCAAAATATTCGTACTCTGTATCAGGGTACGGCATGTTATCATCATCATCCTTCTTGCATCTTCTTCCACAAATATATCCAGCAGCAAAACCAGCTCCAAGAGCAGCCAGAGCTCCAGCAGCTACAGCTAATGCAAGGGTTTCTACGGAGTATGCGGCTGGAGGTGGATCCGCGGCAAGGACTTCAGGACCTATAACAAGGATAATAATCATAAGAAAGGTTCTGTAAAAATGTACGTACATATTTCAATAAAAAATACTTTTAAGTAACTGAGTGAAATGCGTATGAAGTGGCATTTTTATTAAAAACATTTCAAAGTCGAAGTTTCTCTTACCTTCGTTGGCGCCACCCCCTCCCTTGCCGTCTTTATCTTGGACAATATTGATTACTTCTCCTTTGTTTTCACCTCTTGCGTCATCATATAAGCCCGAGCTAAGGCCACCAACTGCTCCAGCATCTTTACCTAGAAACATTTCTTTTTAAAGTATCCTTTCACAAATACATATTTTTTACCTTTAAACCTGTTTTTTACCAACGCAACTAATGAATCTAATGTGAATTTAAATATCTCAGTTTGTACTTACTATGTGGGCAAGCCGCATGACTACCAGTGCTTACACTCTGGTAAAAGGAGTTTTCGTCTAACCATCGGCTTACACCGTGGGAATAAGCACGACATCTACCCGCTTGCTTATCCCATGCGCAATATGGATCTTGAAGTGCTACGCATTCACTAAAAGCAAATATACGATGTCAGTTAGTAAATATTACGATGCTGTACTACCAAAGAATTTTAGTTACGATAGTATGTGTGTACCTGCAAGAACTTATTTTATCACTAGAACACCTGTGAAGTCTCAGACTTAGTACTTGTCTGTCTGAAACAGCAATAAGTCTGGCCGCGTCACGTCCAGCTCTGGCTACTCGTAGAGCTCGAACCGGTGAACCTGCTGCGAATGCTTGCAGCTCTTCAATTACTACTGGTACTGCTCGTTTGTTCGAATCATACGAGACAGCGTTGATTGCTTTTATAATTTTACCATTATCTGTAAAAGAGAATAAATATATTGGTAAATATCTCAGCAAACCAGTTGTACGTTTTGTAAACATTGTTATATGCTTACCAGTGCCTATGAATAGAACATCATATGCTTTTCCACCAGGAGTTTTCACTTGCGGATCTACAGCTATCTGCGTAAATCTATAGCTAGAAATACAATTGATTGTTAGTATTGTTTATTTGTTTTCTATTACATATTGAATTAACTACAAAATAACATGGCGTTACTTACTGAAAACTAGTTCTGATAACAATGGGCTCTCCAAAGAAAGCCGGCACTGATTCGTCCATCAGAGCGTGAGTCTTGATGAAGTTCAGCGTTTGATCAGGAAGTTGCCTGGAGTCGTTATGACATGTTCCAGGCCGAGGCTCAGGTACCTAAATAATAATACAATATTTTAGAAAGAAATACTACAGGACTTTTTTGTAACTTTTGAAACTAACTAATTTTCAAAGAGGTGCAACAGGTAATATTCTTTTTTTGAATTTAGTAATCGCAAAATAACAGTAAAGTTTTAAGTTGATCACTATAGCTAGAGAAATTCCATACATACGTTATTATGGCATATAGATACTTTTTTAAATTTATTTAAAAATATAAATAAAACAAAATCATATACTAAGATGTATATTTGTATTAAAATTTATATCCTTTTTAGGGTTCCGTAGCCAAATGGCAAAAAACGGAACCCTTATAGATTCGTCAAGTCTGTCTGTCTGTCTGTCTGTCCGTCCGTATGTCACAGCCAATTATTTCCGAAACTATAAGAGCTATACTGTTGAAATTTGGTCAGTCGATGTATTCTGTGAACCGCATTAAGATTTTTACATAAAAATAGAAAAAAAACAATACATTTTGGGGGTCCCCATACTTGGAACTGAAACTCAAAAAATTTTTTTTCATCAAACCTATACGTGTGGGGTATCAATGGATAGGTGTTCAAAAATGATGTTGAGGTTTCTAATTTCATTTTTTTCTAAACTGAATAGTTTGCGCGAGAGACACTTCCAAAGTGGAAAAATGTGTGTCCCCCCCCTCTACCTTCTAAAATAAGAGAGTGATAAAACTAAAAAAAATATATGTTGTACATTACCATGCAAACTACCAACGAAAATTGGTTTGAACGAGATCTACTGAGTAGTTTTTTTTAATACGTCATAAATCGTAAACCGCAATTTACCTTTCATTCAATCAATACACTAGTATAAAAACATCGATGAAAGTTACAACGAACTACAAGAACTTTTATATGATGTTACTTGCTGATACGGAACCCTTCATGGGCGAGTCCGACTCGCACTTGGCCGCTTTTTTATTTACTTGAACTAGTGGCTATTTTATTGAACTACCACTTCTAAACGTAGTTATTATTAAAGTTTAAAACAGAGTGGTGTGCCTGACATAACTAAACTCACAATAGAGATAGTAATAGTGGAAGAACACTATTAGACAGCTTTGAAAACTATCTCTATTGCCGTTTTTAAAAGTTAGATCTTAAACACGGCAACTCTTATATGAGTATTAGTACTTATGCGCTAGAGTTAGAATATAAAAAAATAAACATTTTACGCCCTGCACATTTTAACCAAAGGAACAATAATTGTAATTAAATATACCTATATCTTAGTGATTCTTAATGTTAGTTTTACTTACTTTGGCACTATTTACAGGCAACCAATTCGAATTGAGCGCACTCTGTTCCTTGAAGGTGCCTTCAAAAGTGTCAGCGATATCTTGCATGCTAAATGCGCACACAGCACTTCCTGATATACTGTTAGGTGGTGTTGTAAAGGTGCCGTACATCAATTGCGCGTTTAGACCTCCATACACACCCTCTATCAGTTCTGTTGTCGATTCTGTAAGATTAAACGTAGGATATAAACATTCGAGTACTTTGGATGTGATAAAAAAAACATGTGACCTCTACGGTTTTTTTTCAAAGCCTTCATTCCAAAATCCAGTAATATGCAAATAGCAGTATATTGATATGATCTGCAGATAGATATTATCAATACCTTTTATACTTGCTTGTTTTGTAAAAACGAAGGTTCAATTAATTAGTAAAAAAAATAGTTTAAATACTTAAATGAAAGTTTGGTCGGACTCACTCCTCAAATATTTAGTTTTAATATTAATAAACTAGAGATTGTGTATAGGATGTACATAAATAGGATATATGTAGAATATGTGTAACTAATAATAAATTATAGGAATGGTTACATTTTAAAAAAATTTTGACTTGGCTAGAATTTTCTGCCTAGTTTTCCAACTTATGCGAGATGTGTTTTCCTGAACTAAAGATATTTCACCTCGACATATGTGTATCCATTTACATTCACAGCAACTGATGAACAGTATAACCAAAATAAATGGTATATATTTTTATAACCACCGCCATACTGCACGTACGGACCTTTTTCTAGCAATTAGCATTGCTATTCAACGTGGCAATGCTGCCAGTCTTTTGGGAACGCTGCTAATAAACGATATTTTCTTTATTTTTGTATATACGTACGTATTTCATTGAAGTAGAACGGGAAGTCACCAGCTACGGAACAGTTGAGCCGTGACTTCAGGAACGATGTCCACCGCTGCTTAAAGCGGTGCGGGCCCCCGCGGTCATCACGACATACCCGAGCGACACGGGAATAGACCGCCTGGTTTGCAAAAAGAAAATTAGTTTTGATAACAGAAAGAAACTCAGTTTAATATTGTAGAACATTTTTTTGTTCTATCGTCCATAGTTTCCGGAGCGCATGCCATGAAAGTCATGTTATGGCAATTTTTTTCATACCTTGGATTACATTATTGAAATTTTAGTAGGGATCCCTATGTTTTTCTTGTAAAAAATATAGCCTATGCTACTCAAAGATAATGTAGCATTCTAATGGTGAAAGAATTATCGCCTTCCAGTTGTTTTAGAGTTTATGCGTAACGAACATACAAAAATACAACGTTTCCTCTTTTTAATATTAGTGTAGATTATGCAACGTTTTTACTTATGTGTATCAAAATGATCCCTGTATCATATAAGAAAAAAAAGTGCTTAGAAGATAAAACATTGGTAAAACTTCTTGAGATATGTATATTTTGGCTGATAAATAATGTTTATAACCCATGTAAATGTCCATATGTCTATGATTTGTGATGTACGTACAGTACGTAATGACAAAAAATATAAGCTCTACTTAGTATGTTCCTCGAAAGCGAAAATTCTTATACTAAGTAAATTGAATTTTCAAATTAATTGGTTTGAGAGATATTATAAATTGTAGCCAGTTACGTTACGACTGACTATTCTAGACGATACAGGCTTTTTAAATTAAAATTAAGGGTACATTACTTAGTATATTTTAACAGTCAAACTCACCTTTCCACAGTTAATGTATTCAACAGCTGTTTCTCGAAAGAAGAAATACACGAAGTTTCCATGTACTAAAGAATTCACGAAGTCTGGAGCTGTAAACGACGATACGATACGAACCGATTAAATTTAATTTTCTAAAATTAATATAAAGGTGGAATAACAAGACACTATTAATTTCATTTAGATAGTCGATTATGCAAAGTGATGTAACGTTATTGACGTTAAGTCGATAATTAATAATACGATCGTAATCGGATTTGGCGATTGTTGACACGCCTAACGTCACGAAGATGACAAGTTCTCGCCGAAACACATTCTAAATTCAATTATAATGGCGGATATATATTTGACACATTTGGGTCTAATCGAATGGATATAATAAGTGTAAATATTGATTATAAACAATGGCGACATTGGCAGTGTTTATCACGAAAATAGACAGTATCTAAGTATCTTGATGTTTTTGACTTACATCACACGTTTCATTGTTTTAATATGCATTTAATAACACATTAAATTGTTGTTGAAAGTTGACCTTTAACATCCTTTCATAAAAGAGTATTTATGCGAGTCCTACCAGAGGTCCATTCTATTCCACAAATCTTGAAGATATACATATATTTTTGAAGTAATATTTAGTAAAAAGAGGACGGAGACAGTTGAAAAAAGCACTGCATATATCTGCACTGCAATTCGATATAAGTGGCATTCATTAATTACGTGAAACGATTTTTACTACTTGTTGACCCCTCCCTAACTATCAAGACTCACTCCCACCACCTTGTAAAAAAAAAGGACTATGGCTACCCTCCTCTCCCCTTAAATCGTGCTACGTTATATGTATGAAATGGTGTATGAAATGTAATTACCGTTTAATGTCATGGAATCGTAAGGCTCCGTCTGCAATGGTTCTCGATATATGATTGGTTCCATACCACTGAAGTCTGCTACTGTGCCCGAATACAACTCGCCATCTGAAAGTAATAAAAATATTTTATGTAAAAACTTTAACTGTATAAAAAAAATTAAATTGATGGTAAAATATTGGAAAACCTTACATCGGCTAATTCTCATGAAAATAAGTAACACAAGGGAGACCATGTTATATGTCCCAAAACTCTGTATTTTTAGTAATAGTAAACCACAAAAGCAGTTTATATGTTTCTTTTTCTTTCTTCTATGAGCTCTACACAGAAATAAAAAAAAACGATTTTAATCCGTTACCATACGGATAATAATGTAAATGATAGACTACACACACACGGTTGGCCTAGTGGCTTAAGTGGTTGCCACGCCGCTTCCTACTACGCCAAGTGTCGTGGACACAGGACATAGGAATTTATATTCCTAATGCGGAAGCTGTCTTTTTAAATAAAAAAAAAATAAAAAATAGAGAAACATTAAGATATTCGTACCGTGAAAAGTATAAACCTTTTGAGAACTCTTCTTAAGTTTTCACACTCAACACATTCATAGGGATTCATATGTGTTATTGTAATATATCACCAAATAATGTTAAGTTAACAGTTATATAACAAACATTGACTAGAGCTTACTATATCAATAACAATGAGTATTTAAAACAATAGTATTCCGACTCAATTTCCAATCGGACACAAGCATTGAGAGTCTGGATCTACCTATAATAGAGCTTAGATACGTACTATTGAGTTACATCAGCAAAATTACGAGACGGCTCCAATACATAACTATCCCGAACTAAGACCGAAGCGATAGCCAGTAGAGGGCTGTACTCCCCTGGGCGTTGGTGCACTTAATTGGTCCAGATCAATAGGAGATAACTAACCATGTCCGCAGCACGTAATGCATCTATGGAATACGGACAGTTGCATTTGTACGTGTGCATAAAAAATTTACGTTAAGTGGATTCATGTGTGCATGGCGCTTTCCATTTACATGTGTGAGTAAAATAATACAATTGGTTTATGTGTAAGGTGTACATATGTGTGCAACAGTGGATTATTGGAACAGATTCAAAATGTAAGTGTACGTGTAAAACGAGGCTTCGAAGTGAATGAGTGAATGGCTGAATATAAACGAGTACAATTTAAAAAAGTTACTGTCGAAAATGTATAAAAGTTGTCTCTGTTTTATGTGAAAACTCGAAACAGTGCTTTTGTTGAATTCAATTAATGTATACAATTTTTTTTCACATTCACTGGCCAACGACGAAACCTCGAAAACAAGGCTTTTAATTACCGACGGCTGAATGTATTAACTTATGGCTTCATAAAATTGTTTCTTCTTAAGTTTCACAATGAGTCATTTAAATAATAAATGCAAGTCTGTTGCTCACCGATAAATACGAACACACTGAATATTATAAAAATGTATGTTCAAATTTTAGAAGCCTAATATGTTGCGGACAACAAGTTTGACTATTTAACATTGACTCCCAATCATCGATTTAGATTCAAAACATACAAGTGTTATCTTACCTGGTAAATAAAAATTATTGCCAGTGAATGTTAGGGATTTTTGTAAGGTATTTCATTACTTGACATCAAAAATGACAAATAATATACAATTAACTAAAAATTGTTAAAAATTTAAATCTAGAGAGGGCTAAAATCACACAAGAGTATAAAAATAGTTTACTATCATTAGATAGTAAACTATTATCGCCGATATTAATCAGACCTGCCTAGTAATATCATAAAAATCAGTCAAGCCGTTTCGGCGATATTCGATAACAAACACTACACAAGATATTTTTAGATAAGATTACAACAATGTTGTAGATCTTATTTTTTTTGTTTCTTACTTAAATGGATTGTATACTTAAGTAATATTATGTAAGTTGTATGGTAAAAGACTAGTAAACTACATAAGTAGTTACGCAGCTTTGTGCTGCGTGATATAAATGGGTGTGAATTTGCAAAGGGGTGCTTAAATGCAAAGAAAATTGTACAAAGGGACAGTATGACGGTAATTGATGGTGTTCACTCGTAGGAAACTGTTTGTTCGAGGGGAACTTTGTGTAGGAGATGTCGTTCTTGTTAGTATTGATTTCTTATATAAATTTTGTGGCGGTTTTCAAAATAACATAGACTAGCAGTAAACGTTATCTTGTCTTTCTCTAGCCATACGCAAACGGGTAAATCCCTAAAAGTGTAAGATTTTACAGTCTATAGTAGAAGTATTACTTGGAATCAACTTAGAATATTATTAATTAATCTAATAATTTTTACAATAGATAATCTGCTCTATTTAACAACGAGAGTATCGATACTGTAAGCGTTTCTTTTTAACAAGCTGTTTCTGTTTAAACCTTAGTCGTAACTAGGGTTAGTATAAAGTGTGCCATCTGAAAACCAGCACTGCGCGTACACCGTGTAGCATTTTGCTAAGATGGTAACCCATTCTGGATCAGTACTGTAAATGTTATTTGCTCTCTATTTCATGTATTGTGGGCCGAGAATAAAACATTTTTAAATTCATTTTATAAATTCTAGAAAATATTTACAAGTACGACGAAAATAACTAGAAGTCGCCTTAACGTTCACAGTAGATAATATTTTTATAACGCTTTGAATAAGTAAAGTTGGCCTCATTATAAAGAGTGTATCAAATATGTATGAAGAGGATTTTACGTAGCTCCAGTCAGTAAGTACACTGTAGCTCCCAAATTAATTTTGCAATACCTTCTTTAGTTACACAGTCTAAAGGTGGATATATTTTTTCACAAAGCTTTTTACAGAAAAGTCGATTGTTTGTTTGGGATAATCTCTTGTCCTTTTCAACTTGTTTTATCTGAAATACAATGGCCTCAGTACAATAATGAAAGAATATCCTCCAATGTGCAAATTTATGGAAATTAAAAATATTTAAGTGGATTTAAAATAAAAGCGGCCAAGTGCGAGTCGGACTCGCCCATGAAGGGTTCCGTATCAGCAAGTAACACCATATAAAAGTTCTTGTAGTTCGTTGTAACTTTCATCGATGTTTTTATAATAGTGTATTGATTGGATGAAAGGTAAATTGCGTGTTACGATTTATGACGTATTAAAAAAAAACTACTCACTAGATTTCGTTCAAACCAATTTTCGTTGGTAGTTTGTATGGTAATGTACAAGATACTTTTTTTTTAGTTTTATCACTCTCTTAGTTTAGAAGTTAGAGGGGGGGGGGACACACATTTTTCCACTTTGGAAGTGTCTCTCGCGCAAACTATTCAGTTTACAAAAAAATGATATTAGAAACCTCAACATCATTTTTGAACACCTATCCATAGATACCCCACACGTATAGATATGATGAAAAAAAAATTTTTGAGTTTCAGTTCCAAGTATTGGGACCCCCAAAATGTATTGTTTTTTTTCTGTTTTTATGTAAAAATCATAATGCGGTTCAGAGAATACATCGACTGACCAAATTTCAACAGTATAGCTCTTATAGTTTCGGAAATAATTGGCTGTGACATACGGACGGACAGACAGACAGACAGACAGACAGACAGACAGACTTGACGAATCTATAAGGGTTCCGTTTTTTGCCATTCGGCTACGGAACCCTAAAAATGGTAGGAAAATTAATGTGGCTTGAGTGGATGAATCTTTACATGACAGTTAAGACTAGAATCCTAAAATAATTTATTAGGTGACTTGAAGAAACGAGTGTTATATATCTCTAACATAATCATCATCATCAGCCTATTGCAGTCCACTGCTGGACATAGGCCTCTCCAATTGCACGCTACTTAGTTCGATCCTCGACCACTCGCATCCGGTAGCCGAATCCAACTTGAAGTGCTGTTGATGAGAAGTAGGCCGCGACGTAATGGGTAATGTTGGAAAGTTTTATGTACATAATAGAATACTTGCCAATATGACTGAGAAATTTTGAGCAAAAGGTGTCTTAACTATCTGAGTGGTGGTGTTACCAGCGGTTTTTGTTGTAAATCGCGAATAACACCGCCGAGTACAGTTTGCCTAAGTTACTCCTTTTGTCATTTCATAGGAATTTAACTGTTCAATAGATAGCCTGCCTGCCTGACTGATGGCATTTGATAGAATCAAGGAGTGGTGAATACCACAGTCTTCAAATGCAGGTAAAAATCAAGTTTCAAAGATTTATAACTTTCCGATTAAATAAACAACTTCATGTCATATATTAGGCTAAATACGATGCGTGTTTTTCAATACTACAAACAAGTTTTATCATTCAACATAAGCCAAAATGGCCGCCCACTTTGCGGTTAACAAACAGATCTGTAACCAATATACAAGTTTTGTATTATTGTGTTCTTAAATATACTACCTACGTATTGTTTTCAGTTCTCAAACTTATTTTGGGATGTGACAGCATCTCGTTAAATAGCCTATTCTCAGGTCTGTGGGCGGTTTTGATATTCAGTCCTATTGAACTCATAAAATAAGGTAAATAACTTATTGGAACAAAGTTTTGTGTATTCACAGCTGTAGGGATGTTCAAAACAATTGTTCCCTCTGGATTCCCTGAGAAACTATTGACTACCTGTTTTTATTTGGAGGTTATACTAAACTTTGTTGCCTTAAATAAACTTGCGTAGTTAGTTCTAATTTAGAAAATACTGTAATAATATTTGCAAACAGTAGCCCTTTAATATAAACTTATCGCGCAAATAATACTCGCTTCAATTTCAATTAGGCAAATTCGACTTCGAAAATCGTTTTGAGTTAGATCACATACAACAGAATCTCAGATTGCAACTTTTATTTTAATATCCGTATTTATAGTCGTCACAAAATAATAGACACTCATTGTAGCATTGAAAAGAGGCCGTTCAATGGAAGTAAGTACGCGTGGATTATGACGTGACTCTTCTGCATATTATTTACGTACTGTCTGTAAGCTTATAGTCGTCATAAAATAAGAAGCCCGTTTTGACATTTGTCATTTGACATGCCGCATGTAAGAAATTGAAAAATCAAATTTATAATCCTATTTAATTACTATGTTACCCATACACTATCACAACGCGTATCATAAATAAGCATCAAGTTTAACTTGATATTGAAAAATTGCACTCAAAAACACGAATTAATCGTATTAGTTACGCCACGATGACAAATGTCAAACCGGGCTTCTTATTTTGTGACGACTATAAGCTTACAGACAGTACGTAAATTATATGCAGAAGAGTCACGTCATAATCCACGCGTACTTCCATTGAACGGCCTCTTTTCAATGCTACAATGAGTGTCTATTATACGCCGGCAGACTGTGAAAGTGGGTTCGATCGTTATGAAAAAGATTTTCCCTTTTTCCTAATTTCCTGACAATGGAACGGTCATGGACTCCCTGAGCATATGTGACCCGGTTACCGAAAGGGTTCCGGCGCAAAATGTTAAAAGTATTCTTGCTGATAACATGCTTTTGTGTTGTTGCCGAGATACTTATTGAGACGATTTTTTGGAGTTCGTATACAACGTTTTATGTATGTAGTTAGGGTGGGGCAAGCGAAATAGTCTGTGGAATCGATATGTGTATCGTATCGGTTACGCCCCTCAAATCATAGAGCCGATATCAGGTGTTTGAGTGCTTGTTTGAATTAGCTATAAATAATTTTGAATAGAAATGTTATGTTTATCACGAGTGTTCTACTGCGAAGCAAATATAATCTTGTATTAAATTGATACCACTGATTTTACACTTAAAAGCAACCTGATTAATTTCTGTGTATCATCGTATAATGTAAATTATTTATTTGCTTACGTTATTTATGTAATTAAAATTAATTTCACTTTACTTGTGCAAATCGCAATGGACAGAAAAATACAAAATTCACATTGTATATAAATAACCAAAGTTATTGAAGTTTGAACAGAATTACAGCTGAACTTAAGTGATATACATACAAGTGTATTATATAATTGCAGGAAACACATGGTCTAATTGAGGTTGTAGTGCAACAAGGCGCGTCCTCGGATCCCATTAGTGTCCGAGATAATGCTTGTAGCAGACTAGACTGCGCTTATGTATTGAGCGTATCGCTCGTCGGATAAGAGTAATGTGAGCGTGCCGCAGACGAAATTGGATTACAAACTTGTATTATTAATAAACTTGGCAGAGTAGTTGTAACCAAACTGCGCTTTTCTTTGTTTCTCTATGGGTTGACGTTGAATTTTCAATTCTTACTTTCATGATATACTTTATTTATGTGTTCGAAGGTGAATTGCATAAGTAAAATAGGTTGGTCTTGGCAATCTTTTGTCAATCATAACAAATCTTGACATGCAGTTTTTACGCGCTGTATTATTCAAACAGTCTACGTGTAAAGGAATAAGTGACGAGACGTTGACATACAGTTATTAAGGCTACACAGGCATTTGAGGCATTTGACTCTTGTATATTTTTTATAAGTACACTTTTCAACTTTAACTTAAAGGCTTTCTTTATCTGTTCTATTGTCGTCCTGCCACTTTAATCTTTTTAAGTCAGTTTAAATATGTTTAATTAATAAAAAGCCAGTCTTACCAGCATATACAGCCGTCGAGTTATGTTCGGGATCATATGGACAGACTGCTTGTCCAGACTTTTCTCTCTCCATGTGGTAGGAGTCACGCTGAACGCTGTACTCCCGGCAGAATGGTCTGAAGCTGTTTGTTCCACAAACCAGTAGCCTTCCAGGCCCGAGAGACACTAGGACTCGAATGTAGTTTTGACAGCTTTCCTGTAAAGAGAAGATAAATATAATCAATGCTTTGTAGACGACTAGTATAGAACATACGATGCGCATTATATTTCTTACTGTATTTATGAATTGTGTAGTACTTATTAAAAATGTTAAAGGAAATAAAATCACCACGTTAGTTAGAATTTTCTAAGAGTTAATTATGATACGTCATAGTGACGATGATGACCTTCAGTGAATACCTACTAGCGGATCATCAAGACAGTTCGGTAATATGATTGCATTTGCATTCCAATGAGCCCCCAGAGGTTACCTGTGTACTGCAACATAATGAAACCTGCACATACATACCGCTATATACTCGTCTTAATGTCTTATACTATTTATAGGTACATGCTGTTTTGAAAAAGAAACTGACCAATACCTATGATTTTACGCGAAGAGTATATTCTATTCTTTGTATTTTATGAGAATACTTCAATATTATTTTTAGTAATTAAAATGTATTTGAGGAAGAGAAATTGGAACAAATCCTGTGTCCGCGACACAGGATTTATTCCTATTTCTCTTTTACTTACAGACACACATGAACTTTACAGACACAAGGTACACCCAGACTTAGAACAACAATTTGTAGATAGCACAAAGAGTTATGCCATGTGGAATTTGTACCCACAACACTTGAGGTGGTAGAAAGCGGCGTGGCGATCGCTTAAACCACTAGGTCGACCGTGCAGTCTTTTTATCTTTTTTACGTATTGTAACTGTAAGTACAACAATAACGTCTAAACTAATATCTATAGATATCAAAGTCATCTAAGCGTAACCACAACCGATTACTAAACAATGGTTACAGTGTCAGCTTATTGTGGCTTACGAGTAAGTTATCGACTTGTATCTAATATTGTTAATATTGCGTATTCAATCACAGTATCATGTCAAACAGGTACTATGTCGTCATAGGACTTGTCAGGTAAAGTGTTGACAGTTTGACGGCTGCCTAACGGAAATGAATAGCCTCGCGAATAGACACTGCTACACGTATTGTTTGGTTATCTTACCTAATTAATATTGTTTTGGGCAAATACGAGATAGCTTTATATAGTATGCTTTGTTTTATTGAATGTCAGATGGCTTTGAAAATCATGTGTAATGGTGACTAAAGTGCCCCGGAGACAGTAATTCGCAATTGTCAATTTTTACGTCATTGACTGAATTGAAGGTGCGAATGATGGAGCTTCATATGAATCGTCAATTGCTCGGGAATCAAGTCGGGAGCGTGACGCGACATGTCCGCTAAGTTTATCGACTAGCGAATGATCGAAATTGGTCAATGGACTTCAATCAAAACTGCCATCATTCACCTTCAATGACGTAAAAATTGACAATTGCGAATGACTGTCTATTGTATTATATAAATAAATATTTCGGACATCTTATACATAAAGGAAACCGCTCAGGAAGGCAAAACAAAATCTTACACACAACGCCATCTAGACCCAAACTAAGCAGAGCTTGTATTATGGGTACTAGACAACTGATTTAAATACATAAATTTACTTTTTTCTTATAAATACATACATATTATAAATTGAAAAGTTACTTATGTTTAAGTTATTGTTTAAGAAATATGAAGGTCTAGATTGGATCACATGAACTGCAGTGCATGTATCTAAAGAATAATCACATAGTGAGTATGTGAATAATCTTGAAATAATAACTGAGTGTAGTAAAATTGAATTTAGTGTGTAATTTACGTATAATTCAAAACATATAATTTAAAATACTTAAAACTACTACTTTACTAAATACTTTACATATATGTCAATGTTTTATACAAGATAGGAGTACTAAAACCATAGCGGTGACGACATAAATAGTTCTTTTAACTTTACTAAAATATACCAGATGTTACAATAAACCCAGAGAAAATTACAAACGCCATAGCGAGATAGCGCTACCGCAGATTCATGTCCTTTAATACTCATATATAGTACATGTTATACAGCTATTAGAGCTCTCGGAACTTTCTCGAAGGCTATAGTGAACAGTTGTTCGCACTCGACGACCGTCAGCTGTGCCATTACGCAGCCCGATCCGACGCAACGCATCCCGCAATACCTTCTAGGGTTACCACTAGTGATTTTCATATAAATGTGGATTTATATATTATATTATTACGGGATATCTGGGCCAATGGAACAGTATTTCATTGATGTACTTAACAATGCTTGGTTGTCCACTGAGCGTTCAATAGTAAAAACCATGGTTATTAAACAATGTTTAAATATTTATGGTTATAAAAACATAGCAGGTACTTGTTTTATTGGTGGCTAGTTCCCATGCAATAGATTATGTAAAGCGATCCTGAATCTCTAAAGCTGTTTGTGTTTCGAACGATTACTTGACTGGTTACTCTCTCATTCAAGGCACTCTGCGAATGGGAATTCTAAATGCAAGTCCATTGTGCGAAATCCTAAATCTGACGCAAATTCAAGTTTGAACATGGAAACTAAATTCTGTTCAGGATTAATGGTTTATTGTGATTACAGACGTGTTGTGTCAGCGCGTGACCCTCACACACGCCTATATTTGAACTGTGCATAATAAATGCCATGGTGTTAAGCAGGTAATATCTTGTAATCTTAAGTTTACAAAACTTCTAATATTAATTATTAAATTCTTCAATAAAACATAAACTAATCTTGAATTACAATACTACATTATCTCATTGTCGAGACTAGATCTACAAGACCTACAAAATCAGAGTAAGTTGTCTTCGTTTGCATGGACATGTGAAAAGACTCGGTAAAAGCCATGTAGTGCAGATAGCACTAAGTCTGGCGGAAGATAAAAGAAGCTGAGGTAATCTGTCAAGTGGTCGAAAAACCCTTAAAAAAGACAGCGCACACAAGTGAGAAGATTCAACCCCATATATGGGACCAGAGAAAAGGAAGAAGAAGAATATCGAGACGAGACCCCGTTCTGTAATTAAGAAAAAATCTAGTTATTGTTTTGATATCGTTCAAAAACTGTCTACCTTAGAAATCTTAGACTACTCTCTGTTTAACCAAGCCAAGTGTGCTTTCAATTTTTAAAAAGGTTGATGTATTCCACTTTGCAGTTACATAATCTAATTCACAATATGTCACTGGCAGCGTTCACAGACGTCGTCTTACAAATCTGTTTAGAAAGCAAGTGGTAGTCGCTGCACGTCGTTGGGTGTTCGGGACAAAGTAAAATGGCGAATTCGCCGACGGGCCAGCTTCGGCTTGCAATTGAAGCATGAATTTCCGAAGGTCCCACGAGCGTTGAGTAATCAACTGAAAGGGTAACGAACGCAGTGGTAACTGAATTATGATATCGTTTAACTTTTACGTTAAAAAGATTAGAAATAAGAATCTAGTCATTAAATGAGCACAAAAAAATGGCATGGATGGATCTCTTATGAGGAGTTTGGTCACACGTGAAGGACAGATAAAAATTGTTATTTAAAAAAATTAATAAGTAGGTATGTAGTAAATTGTTCTTGTTGCTGTCGCAAAGCCTAGTACTTAATTTTTCATCTATATTGTATATCTAATGTACTCGAATTATGCGGCTTAGTATGAATTGTAATTATGTAATATAACTTTTATCACACCCTAGATACTTGTTTCGAATTATAATTTAGTATTATTGGGTACATAAGGAGGCCAATCAAAGACGTGATAATTTTAATAAAGGTTTAGGTTTTATTTAAATTATATAATTTCATTTATATGATATAAGTACGTGCATTTTTCTGCATTCTGCTTTTATTTCAAAAAAAAACCTAAAATTTAGCCTTTAATTAAAACTTTCCCAAACAATTGACGTAGAAAGCCGCCAAATTTAAGTTTACTGAAAAACTTAATGATTATTTTTTTCAAGTAAAACGATCCAGGTTCACTGTTACAAATGTTTTTAAATCCGTTCCGCAATTAATGCCACGATAGACATATCGTCCTCTAGCGTCGAAGGTAGTTAACTAGAAGTACTAAAGTTTTGAACTAATATAATTAGCATAAGATTGTTAGAATATGTTAAACTGATTTGCTAAGCTGAAAGCTATTTGAAATACAGGTATTTAAGATCTCATTGCCGGCACTGTATCTAAAATGATACGTTTAGAATTACAACAGTTTGATGGACTTAAATGAATTTTGGTTCTAATTATGTACACAATTTTCAGGAATTTCAATTTTCATCCATTTTAGTTTTATTCAGAAAAAAATACAGTTCTTGATAGACCATCTTGGCATAGTGGCTAGCAATAGCTAGAAAAAAGGACTGTCCAATTAGTAATTAGTATTTATACATAAACTGTATTTAAAACGACGAAGACGATCAAAACGTACCGTTTACACTAACGTAAGGTAGGTTCTAAGTATAGTAAATTATATCCAAAACAGTAAAAAGTAAATTTTAAATACAGTGATTCATTGGTATATGGGAATAAACATGACTACCCAAAGGTATAATTTTTTTACCTATGTTTAGTACTGGACTGCAATAGACTGATGAAAATGATGATCGACTTATACAACATTGTTCCTGCTCTAAGCCATTGCAAGAAAGGTTCCTGCTAGAACCATTTGAGATGGTTCTTAATACAAATTCGTACATGTATTATACAGGCCGTACACTTCTCTCTGCTATTCATATTCTGTAATCCCAAAATGAGGTCGCTCATTAACTGGAACTAAAATAAAGTTATACGAGCTTCCAGGGCGTCTTTCTCGTGCAAGCATGGCGCGAATTTCCACTCGATTGGCTTTTTAATTTGCCGGTATTCGGTAGAGAGACATTTAGCGGAATAAGGCCTCGTTTCATACGCGACCGGCTCGTTCCAAATTCAATTATTCGCCGCAAGATGGCGGCAGGTAACATTGATATTGAACGCGTGCTTCCATTGTACTTTATTTAAAATCATATACCCAAACCTAGTTATTAAGTCTGGGCTAAGGGTTATTTTGTGGCATTGGAGAGTTTTAATCAATTTTGTTTAAATTAGACAGCGAATGAATATTGCTCAAAGGTACCGTAATATTTTTCTGTTTTAAGTGTGCTACGCGGTTTACTACGTCGTAGTAGTGTAGCATTTCTACGGCGTAGCATGATATGATGTATGATTTTAACAGTACCCTTCTTGGATTATTGAATTACATAATTGAGTTTAGGTTATTATATCCATACTAATATAATAAAGCTGATCAGTTCCTGGTTTCTTTAAACGTAGAATCTATTAGTTACAACTCTAAAAAGTTGTGAAATGACTGTTAATGCAAAACATCACAAGTAAATAAAAACTTACCTCATCTTTTCCTTTGACGACGCACATTTTCACGTCGTTTTCAGGTGAGTACCAGACCAGACGCCTTTGCTCCGTCAGGTCTGTCAAACTGAGATTGTACACCACATTTCTGAAACAACAAAAACATGGCTTAGAAATTACAAAAAGTAATACTAAGTAAGATTACAATCATAATAAGTAAAAGTAACATAAAATCCAATTGTAATTTTTTTGTAACACAAGTTGTTATTGTGGTCAATTACACTTGCCACTTCTAGCTAGTCGGCCAACATTCATTACCAAATAAAGTTGACCTCCAACCACACACTCGAGACCACATATTAGTTAGAACACGTGTAAAGTTTGCAGTTCATTTTAAGGTGGATACTCGGCTCGTAGTTGTTAGCTGAATGTTTGTTCGTGGTTTTAATCGCACTTGGAGTTGAGGATTTCAGGTGAAGTTAGTTGGAATGGTTCTTATTGCTACGACGTTTATTTTGCGGGGAGTAGCTGTGGCGGCCCTTGGTTCCAACCTACTGCGGCCTAACCTGCTATTTAATAGCTGCTTAATAGCTTTGTGATGCATATTTCTCTCTATTTAACAATATATACACATATTGCCAAAGAGATTTCTGTGTACAGGTTTTAAAGACAACTTCCTCACTAGGAATAACCATTTTCACAGTTATTTAAAAAAAAACATGTTACATATCAATGATCGTGTTAAACATCAAAACTCAGAACAACAATTGTGAATCACACAAAGTGTGACAAGCAAAATCGAACTCAAAACACTCGGAGTGGATAACTAAAAGGCTACCACTTAAACCATTCTACACTATCTGTCAAAGTTAAATGCTAATTGAGTTGATCATACAACAATTTTGAGCGAAATATTTGACATTACATTAGTAGAGCTATCTTATTTATACAAGTAACTCATCAGTACATGACCTTAATATCACCCGAATGTAGAACATTGGGGTCAACAATGAGGGTGACATCACGTACGTGTCAATGACCTTAAGTATCTTCCACGGTATGTATATATCTATACAAATAAATAAAATTAGAGTATCTATATGATCAGTTTTTTTCTTCATGCATATGAAAGTATATCTGAATTTTATATCGACATATAATGTTGATTGAATCAGTAGTGTTTGGAGATTTTAAGAAACTACAACTCCCTCATTTTCGGGGAGAGTTGTTTTACACCGATACACATTTATTCCTATGTACCCACAGTTGTTAGGTTTTAAATGTGTTTAATTTATAATAATCAGTATCTTTTAAAAATAACATAGGGTGAAGCCGGTCAAGTAAAAAAAACACTATTGCATTCAATAGTGAAGTACAAGTAAGTTTAATTTAAGAAAATAATTTTATTTTAGTTTATTCGTAATAATTAAAATTCTAATGTATTCAGAAGGTGAAGGTGGTTTGAGGCTGATGTCGTGGAAAATTTCGAGGCGACCGTTGAATGTGAACAGTATATAACTGGTTGTTATGGAGCGTATACTGGATATAGCGCTCTAGCAGAGCACGTCTTTTGGCTCAAATGATAAAGAATGAAGTATTGATACTTTCCCGCAAAAAAAAGCCTGTCTATAGTGTACAAAGTTTAGCCCGCTACTCAATAGATGGCATTGTCTCAGCTATCTAAATGGCGGATTCCTTTTGATACCTGAAGTAGAATTTTTGATTGTACGCAAATTGTAGGTACGTTACTTGTACGTCTTATAGTATTTACCAAGTAATATAGTGTAATTTTTCTGAACATGAATTCTTTTGTCTTAGTTTGAAAAATGTGGGCATATTTATTCTCTATTTTGGTATGCGCTAGAAATAGTTATCGACAGTTTGTGTGTTTCTTTTGTGAGCTATATCGTAAATAGGCTAGATGTCAATGTTGTTGGCAGGGTAAAGTTTCCTATGACAGATTTCTTGTATGCTTACAAAGCCGAAAAATACAATGTGGGGTGACGCAACAGAATACAATACCGAACGAATTGCCACTGAGTTTGACTTAGGGAGACATAGATATTTTTTTTGTCTACTTAATCGAACTTAATCGAATCGAAATTATGAACCGAATGAAAACTATATATGTTCAGTATATAAATGTCAAATTCAAATATTATACTGATTTATATAATGTAATTGTTCTAAAATAAACTTACAGACACATATTCATGAAATTAACCTTACTTGTATTTTATTTCTATTATATAATAAAGTTAAATCAATTTTACGTATAGTACGGGCTCTAGATATAATATAAATTTATATATTAGTAATTGGCTAATCAACGTTTATAATCAAGTATATCAGTAATAATACTCTGGATATCATTTGACTTCCGTTGACATGTTGTCTCATGGGAGGGACAATTCAAAGATCACAGAATATCACATTCAATCTATCATTTTTACAAGTAGTCACAAATGTTTGTCAATTATGAAAGCATCATTGTTTTTTTTTCCGTGTTTGATAAAACCCTTATTAATATTATAAATACAAAAGTAACTAACTTAACGGCAAAATAACTAAACCGATTTAATTGAAATTTGGTACACATATAATCTAGAGCATGAGAAAGAACATATATTACTTTTTACCGCGATAACCGATATATACTCAGATGGAGCGGCGGACAAAATCTAGTATTTTTATATAATAAAGTTAAGTGCGTGACCAAAAGCAGTTTAACGGTTACGCAGTTTTGAAAACTAATGTCAAACTAACATTACAAGTGTACACAATTTAGTTTGAATTGTGTACACAAGTTGCGGCAATTTATTAAACTTGCTTGAGCATACCTGCGCTCTGTCTGGCATAATTGCGAAAGTCCCTCAACCCTTAATTAAGATATTTGGCACGAAAATTTCATAAAGAAATTATGACATAAACTTTGCCAATTATTGCTCAGCGAATAGCCGGTGTGACTTACATAATATTTTTGAGATTTAACAGACAAAGTATCACTGTTCGCCTAACTGGGATTGTGAGTCTAACTTTATTGATATTAGAATATACTTTTTAAACGACTATTCTATGAAGTTTTTATGTTTGTTCTTTGTTCCAGAACATAATGTTAGAGCCGACTTTTGACTTTGCTATCGAAATATATATGAGTTTTGAAATTAAATTGCAAGAATACATCATAATATATGGCTTTCAAATTCTAGATAATAGTTGAAAGCTTATAAATGAAACTTCATTTCAAAATGAATAATACCAAAAAAAAAAATTATAAATACCGGTTTGTTAGTTATGGCATCTTTAGAAACCAAGAAGATTACAATTCGGTGAATTTAATTTTAATACAACGACTATCATGAACAACCCATAATGTAACACTGCTGGGGTAAGGTGCAGACCTTACCCCAGCAGTGTTACATTATGGGTTGTTGTGTTGGCTGTAACACTCTCCCGAGAGGAGTCTCGGGAGAGTGTTAAGGCCATACGTCCATACAGTGGCCGAGTGCGAGTTAAAGACTCGCAAGACACAGGACTGTACTTGTGACTACGTAATCTTGCCGTTGGATGTTTTTAATTTGGCCGAAGGCTTCCAACTAAGCTGTTATTCTATGATAAGACTTACCGAGACATTCATGGTATTACACCACTAACGGTCATCCATCCAGGTAATGATCTAATCACCTATGGCACTTGGCTATGAGCATATTACGACGACTATATTGTTTCATTTATAATTGTTTGACTAGAAACACTAAATAATAAAAAATATTTCAGACATCTTACACACAACGCCATTTAGCCCTAAACTAAGTAGAGCTTGTATTATGGTTACTAGACAACTGATATAATTACATAAACATACTTTTTTTTTGTAAATACATACATATTATACACAGGAAACACCCCAACCTAAAAGAAATTTGGTCCGACTCGGCATTCGAACACGAGACTTCAAGCACAGCATTCATATACGCTAGAACTGCGCGACCAAGGCAGTCGCATACAAAATAATTCGAATGAGAGAATATTTCCGATGTTATGTTATTTCAATTTCACTTTGTAGTGTTTTATTGCCAAGTAATTTGAATAGCAAAACCCACGAGCCTTTAGGCTATACAAAAGTCTAATACAACATCAGAAATGGTACAAAATGAAATTTTTCACTTCCATTATGTTGTAAATAAGGCATTCACATTCGACGTCTTGCATTCGAATAATGTTCTTTGTACTCTATCACCGAGGGTCCTACGGTACTTATTTCTAAATAAGGGAAATGTCTGTAATTCACAAATGTTAGGGGAGCCAATTTGTGGCCAGGCTCCACCCGAATTTTATGTGTGAATCGTTTTTTGTTGGGTAACGAAGTGGCATGATAGGATCACACGATGCATGTATAACTAAAACGAATAGATAATCAGGTTAGTACAAAATGTATAAGGATAACAACGTTATCGGTAACACGATAACTTAAAAGAAGTGTATCGATTGGATTATATATATATGTTATAGAACAGCCACCCCAACTATAGTCGGATTTTTAATTAGACAATATCCACTGACGTTTACTGTGTTGTCAGTTTTTGATGAAATAAAAATAGTGCTGTGACAAAGTGAATGATTAAAAAAACTCCTGAATGAATGAAATTGCCTCGATTGTCCAGTAAATAGTTAGTGTGCCGAACTGCCGATATCGGGTACAGAGTTCGAATTTTAGTCATATCAACGAGTTTTCGACGACTTTGTTCGTATAGTATCTATCTATACTGAATACCGAGTGTTTTAAACATTAAGGAAAACATTGAGAGGAAACTTGTAAGACTGTCCTATTTTCAATACATGTAGTTCAAACTATAGATGTATAAAATATAATAATTAGGTATAGATAGGTACAATAATAAAAAAATATCGCACAACACACAAGTAAATTTAATATACAACCCGGTCACATATCACAATTCTCGTCTTTCTTTTTAAATTAATTTATCTATTTAATAAAAATTAAATAAGAGGACGGTTGTTTTTTGGGTCAAAAAACATAATGTGCGTCGCGCGCGACGTTGAGCCGTCAAAAAACTGATTGTAGTTACATACTACTAGTATCTTACATCAGAGCACTTTTATACAATTTCATTCTTAAATAGATATAATATTCTTTTATAGTTTGAAATGATAAACTATTCACACTCATTGTTCATTCATCTGATTGAATGAGAACTGATCGCATCACTATTACTTTAAATATGGCAGCATTATTTTACTAAGTGACATTAGCTACTGTCAGGTAGCGTCGTCTAATTAAAAATTCGACTATAAGTTGCAAACGTTTTGAAATCGCGCAAGTGACATTAGCCAATCAAATAAAAGGATGGAGGCGTCAGCGAATGCAGAACATAACACGCAATTTTTGAAAATTTTGTCGGTCTGTCTGTTGTCGTAAAAATAACAAGTGCTTCATTTATTTTGTAAACGAGTTGTTGCATATTTTTTCTAACCAATATTTGTTTTTTTTGCAATGGGCTTGATGCGAAAAATATTTACAAATTTTATGTAATATTTGTGAGTAATATTTTGGTCCATAGGCACGCTGACCGAAGCTCACAAAGACTGTATCCTTTGTCAATTACTCGCTTCAGTGATTTCTGCCAAAAGGCGGCGGCCATCTTAGACTGTGTGCGACGGATCGTCAGCGTCATCTATTGTTCGGTCACTCGCCCATGTTTTTGTGTTCTGTCCAATCCCGTTCCGCACGCTGATTGATGGTCTGAACTTGCAATTATTTTTGTGTCTTCGTGATTATTTATTTTTTGTCTACCATCCGTGGCAAAATAAATTAATCCGAAAGAATTTTCTTTATCCGGATAAAAGTAAATATCTGGGTGGGCACTGGCATAAATTGATTTCGCGAACAAAGGCGGCAGGCCTACCAATCACAACCATACTCATCAATATACATGATGGACACGTGGGCAATGATCGAATCCAAATGAAAACGTCAAACATGATGGCGCTTTTAAAACGATATTTACATGTTAAACTATATTATTTTATTAACTTGAATAACTGTTTTTGGTGCATATCAAAGATGGTTACGATAGATAGCTTTCCTAAAATAGTTATTTCATATTATGACACATAACTTAAAAATATATTTTAATATTTTTTACAAATATAAAAGTATAGACGTGAGTAATTAAGGAATATTAAAACTAGCCTTTGCCCGTGGTTCCGCCCACCTGTCAAATATTACGGTCATTAGATTACATAGACCATGACAATCACAAATAATGTGGCTTTCTATTATCAAAAGAACTTTTTAAAGTCGGTTCAGTAGATCCAGAGATTACCCTCTACAACCTACCATTAGTAACATGGTGATACATACGTTGCTTATGTGTTTTTCGAAACATTCATCCTGGAATTTATCAGCGCAGAGTATGGAAATGGATTGGTCTTGCATAGGATCCAATATTCTATTCAAACAATCTCTATATGGAGAACCTAATAACTAGATTCAACTCATATATAACACCGCCTGATGGTAAATATGAGTCGGATCCAGGAGTAGGGGGTCACCTAGCTTATTGTCAGTGCACACAATGCAGCATAGTGACCATGCATCATCACCTCGCACTCACCAACGCAACACGACACCACAAATGCTGTTATTATTAGGTTGGTCTTCTGTGTGAGGGTAGTACTGCCGCGGTCGGGCAGGCCTATTCGTACTGAAGTCAGCGTTATTATACTACATTTAAACGTGGATAGACTCCACGTTTAAATTTAGTCGAAAAATGTACTAATTTTTAAGTGATAGGGTTAAAATTTTCCTATTTTTAACCCTATCATTAAAAGAAAGATTATAAGTTAGTTTATGAATTAGTAGAAACCTATATTTAGCAAAAAAAGAAAGCTTGTATTTGTATCTAGGTTGCTTCATGAATTGATGAAAATTTATCTTCTGTGAAGAGATAGATTGTTTTAAAAAGTACAATACGCAGTATAGCGAAGTTATAGGTCGATTAAAATAACAAAACCGTGAACACATTGAGACTAATGTTTATTATACAGGAACTACTCTTAATAATACATTGTAATATGTGGCAAGGGTACAGCTACGTTACATAGTCTAAAACCTGTCGCTACAAGGCATTTAATAACGTCTTGATCTCAACGAGGATATGACTATTCCAATTCTACGTGCTCGATAATAGACTCATGTCCGAAATATGCTGAGATAGCTGGACGTGTTGATTTATTGTATAAATTTCTATTAATTATTTTAAACAATATATGACGCAGAATACGCAGTATGTGATTTTTTTGACATGATGAAAAACATTTTTATTTACAAAATAAATATATGGTGTTCAGTCCGGATAGTAAATATCACAGATCATAGAAACAGGAGATTAGCTTTGTACACAAATTTATTCGTGTTCAGATGTCTCCGCGTTTCTCCCACTTACTTCACTAACACAAAACCAAAAATTGTAAGCACGGCACACACGCTCGTATTTCTCCCGCATACAAAGAAACTTACAGAGACACCAATAAACCCACTAATATAACACATGCGAAAAAAGGGCGGCGCTTCTATCTGTAGCTACGGATTCCGAATAAAGACACATGTTCAAGTTCTGCAACTAGTGATGTGAAGTGATAATCATAGAAAAATATCGAATGAAATTCAGTTAGCTGTATTATCTGTTTTTTCTCCTAAAGATTTTATTGAGTGTGAAAAGAAAACTAAACAGGAGTTTCAATCGAATATACTCTATACAAGCGATGTTTTATCTTAATTGGAATATTTACTAATTAACTACAAAAAAACTGGATATCATCTTCTCGAATCTAGACTAGAACATAGGTAAAACTGCAAGAATTTTATTTTTAAGGATTTTATTGACCAGTAAAATGTTATTATTTTTTTAAAACTTGCCGCTTAGACAGTTTAGGTGTTGCGTTCTTAGTTAAGTAGTGTAATCTTACGGTTGCATATTTTTCCATTACGGCTTTTATTAGTATTATTAAATGGTTATTCATTGGCGATTGATCGTATTGATGAAAATTTATCGGAAGCATATTGTGCTATTTTTGTTGGGAACCAGCTTGGACCCCTTCCTGTCGCATTTATCCACATTTCTTTAATTTTTGGATCCTACGGATAGCTAAAATTTTGAAATAAAATCAAGGTATAAATTATGCATGAGTACCATAATAAATTAAAAATTTAACTTTATCTACACTCTCTTTACGTTTACACAATTATAATATTATAATTTATTTATATCTTTAGAAATCATTCGTACTTAATAGGATCGTATAAAATATCGACAATCATAAACATCACATCACATCTCTAACACAAAAGCCGGCAGTGGCCGCTTCCCGAAACTATCATGTGAGTGAGAGTATCAATAAAACACTTTTCCATTGCGCAATTAGACCAGCCGATTCATTGATCGATTTGTACTAAGCAAGCAATGGTTTTAGTTTCTAATGAAAAGGATTATCTTCGTATTTCATCATGTTTCTAAAATGTTTTAATGAATTCAGTATGAAAAACTATAATATTATAGTACTTAGATATGAAATGAGATGCCATATTTCTTTTAATTTACAACACAGCTGTTATTTTTGCAAACAAGCAGTGAACAACGCGGCATTATCTCAAAAATCAGGAGCAGTGAAGACGTCGCAAGTTGACATGCGACTAATGTCCGAAAATGGCATCAAGCCGCTTTGAGGCCAGATGCGTTCGCAAGCGTCACGCCTCAATTGCATATCTCCCTGTATTTCCATGATCTGTGGTAAATATAATTACTAAGTTTTGATTACAGTAGATTTTACTGTAACATCATATCATAAATTACAAATAAACATCAGACAAACAAGTAGATAGAGTAAAAGTCAAACTATTAAATAAATAAAAACAAAGATTCAATTTCCGCATCCTCTATTTACCATTTCAGTGAAACATCGAATAAATAATTCAATCCTGAGAGTATTTCAATATTTATTTATTTTCTTCCCCATTTTCAGAATCTGCAAGATATGTGAGTCTCAGCCTTGTCAGGGGATTACCAGGGGTCCATAAACTGTCTCCTAACTAGACGATGTACACAACACATAGAGGGGAGAAAGGGGAGGGCTACCGTCGGTGTGGGAATAAATTATTGATAGTGTAACGAAGTGACTTTATCTACGCGAGAATCCCCTCAATACAATTTTTTTTATTAGACAAATTACAGGTAGCATTACCTTCAAAAATAGCCTGTTGTAGTTAATTTGTATAAATGTTTTGAATATTAGTTACTAAATTAGCTGATCTGAGAAAGATATTTTTACGGATCGATTTGTTAAATAAGCGAATCGTGGTTTAAAGCTTTGCATGAGTACTGTTAAATTTATTGAATTTCTAAGACTTTATTTGTGTACTTGCTTTTAAAAAACCCGCCATGGTGTGGGTCACCATTCTGTATTGTATGCACTAACATTAAAGGATGGCGACTCCTGTATTCTACTCATATTTTCCATCAGGCAGAGTAGTCATAGTCAACTCAAATAAATGAGATAGTACAAATACACACATATACATAATGTTTGTTCTGTCTAATTTTTATATTTAATCATAATATTAGTTATTGTCACATTAATACTCAAATAAAATAAATAAATACATATTTGGACAACTTACACACAACACCATTTAGTCCCAAAGTAAGCAGAGCTTGTGTTATGGGTAATAAACAACTGATATAAATACATAAACATACTTTTTTTTTGTAAATACATACATATTATACATAGAAAAACACCCAGACTCCGAAACAAATATTTGTGGATCACACAAATATTTGGTCTGACCCAGGAATCGAACCCGAGACCTCTTTATCAGCAGCCGCATACGCTAACCACAAATAAATTAAGACCGCACAAAAGTCAGTTCATACTTCAACTTTGTTTGAAATTTCTTTGATTTAAAAGGTTAAACACAAAGTGAAGTTTAACAAACAATAAAGTGTTCAATACAGTTCACAAAAAATGCAGTGTTGCGTTTTCAAAGGTGCTGTGTCAAAAAAATTCAAATTTTATAGCGCTACGACGAATTGGGACGTCGACAGATGCAATTTGTTTGCATGCACTCGACACGATTCCGATATTGGAAAAGTTTACAAGTTCCGTTTAGAACAATATCAATAGAACATTGGCGCACGTGCTCGATATATTGACTTGCATAACATTAACAAATGCAACATCAACCACTACTATTATCGTATACAGTTACAATGATAATGAGAGTTCGTGATTTGGCATATTGAATGTGCGTGCTCTCTTTGCGTAGTTATCTATAACAATCGGTTTACATAAGTCGAGGTTCTATAACAGAGGTCTGTATTTGATGAACTGTGTACTTTTAAATTAATTTGGGTTATGTTAGTTTTCTTTCGTTAGTCACTCTCGAATGCTGTTATAGTTATTCGGAAATTGGTTTATACTGATTCACAGTTGACTGTTATAGCAACTTTATACCAATGCTTTTGCTACTGTCACACTTTGTGAGTGTCAAGGAACAGAGTGTGAACCTACGTAGTTGTGTGATCTCCATTCAGACTGGCCGCTGTGGTCGAAATCTACTTGAAGTACATTATCATTTCTTGGTAAAAAGGATGGCATAGCAAGTTATAATTTTTGAATGACTGTACTGATACTGTTAAAGCATTGTCCTTAACGTTAAATAACACAAAGTTATAGATGCAGTAAAAAGTCACCGCGATTATATAAAAATTAAATGAAGGATTCCCAACGCTTTCATCATCAGCATTTGACTATCAAATGGGCACTTACGTGGATTGGTTGACATACATGAAAGTGGCGCCATCTAGCCGCCGATCTCATAAATAATATCTTGTCCTTAATTTTCCTACGAATGATGTCACTTTGTTATCTAACGTTAGCCGAAAACCCTTATTATTTACATAGTTTGTAGTATTTTAGTTGAAGGTTTCACGATATAAACTTATTAATAAGTTGTAAGTTCTATTAGTTATTTTCACTATAGTAGAGCTGCGCTAATTTCAGCATGAACAACGAAAACGAAATCGAGATGTATGAAATATTACAGAAATATTTATAAAAAGTTTATTTTTTAATATCCTGCTCTAGATGTAGAGCGTTGTGCAGCCGTCAGCATCGGCGTCGAAGCCGTCAATATTGCTAAAGTTCCACAGCCACGCCACCGGTCTCCGAGAAATTGCGCTTCACATGCCGCGAGATTTATTGCGATTGTTTCTCAACAACATCCATCGTTTATTTCGTCGATTCGATGACGTCTTATATCGATGCGGCTGGCATATTGTAATATATATATTGTATGGAAAAAAATACGTTTGCTGATGTACAGAACCTGGGTTCCGAGTTTGAGTTTTGGATGGAAATTTCTAAAATGAGTTGTCATAAAATCCATATTACAAATATCCTTAAATGTATTCCGTACGCATATCCACTTTGTATTTGGTTTTCAAAAGCCTCAAATAAATAAGTAAAACAAACAGTGTCGTTATTTTTTGTTGAATATCGGTAAAACATATAGATATATTAAATGGCCAGTCGTTTACCTAACGAACCAAACGTATTATAATAAATTGCAACACACACATTAATTTTTATTTTTATTTATATAAACGAATTAAAAATTTTACACATTTTCGCAGCAATATTCTTTGTGTGAGTTATTACCTTTTTACACAAAGGTGTTCTTTTTCGCATCGGTATGACCAGGATAGACGGAACCCTGAGAAGTTTTTGCTATTCTTCAATGTCGTTGAAAGAGAGGGGTCTTTGCAAGATGGACATCAAACGCCCGCATGCCGAATACAAATTCTTAACATTTTAATTAAAAGCGCTCAAAACGCCGACCGCGCCGTGTCTATTGTTGTCTCGTTCTGACATCACAGTGATTTATGGCAAGTGTAAATAGGAAGGGTTGCTTTCATCTTTTGGTGGTATAAGCGAAATGATAATTGACATTTTTGTGCGAGCAACATAGAAGGGACATGGTATTTGGTTATAGTAAATGTTCTAATAGTTTTAATATCCATCATCGTTTAATTGTTCATAGTTTTTAGTTCAATATTTTAGAAAAAACACTATATAGTAGCTACTGAAACTGTAAAAACTGCTCGGAACGAAATAAGTGTTCCTGAGATTAGTACAAACAAACTCTTAATCATTACCTAAACTTTGCAACTATTTACCGTCATGATGGACCTACACGCGGGTGGAGCCGCGGGCAAAAGTTGGTATGTTCATATTTTAGGATTGGCTGTAATCTTTTCTGTATTAACGCTGTTATAACACCACGCTACGGGCAATAAAAATGCAGGCAAGGTTGCGTGGGTTAGGTTGTAATGTTATATTAGTTTCGTTTGTTCACAATCTAATCTACCCCAACAAACGAATCAAGGCAAGCTTCATAATATGGTTATAAAATTATATCAGTTATTCTGACTATTATCTTGATTCACCGCTTTGAATGACGGCTAGTGTTAAATATTTAATGGTAAACATGTCAATCACTTAGCGGATTACCGAACGTTGGAGGTGAGAAAGATATACCTTAATTTCACTCAAGCACGAAATCTGTTCGATTATCGAATTATTTAATGACCTATTTCAAATTTCGTGTAATTGATGTGAGGTGATTAGGTTGAGGGTGACTTACAATATTTTCAACAACGTCCTTACGTCTGACAGACATTTTGATAAGCCGCTACTGTGTAACAGAGAAACTTTTTAAAGAAGCAGATTCCTCATGAAGTGTCTATAATATATTGACTACCTCATTGACACAATGGCTGCCTTGTTGGTCTAGTGGTTAGCGTATGCGGCTGCTAATCAAGAGGTCTCGATTCCCGGGTCGGACCAAATATTTGTGTCCTCATCATCATCATCAACAGCCTTCAACAGTCCACTGCTGGACATAGGCCTCTCCTTAGAAAGGAGGTATTGGCCTACTATACCACGCTGGCCAGACGGGTTGGTATAGGGTTGGTTTCAAGTTTTCCTTCTTTTTGCATTGATGTTGTCTTGCGTTGTTTATCCCTTAGTCGCCTTTTACGACACCCGCGGGATGAATAGGGGTGGTGACACTCTGTATTCTTAATCCGTCACCAAATGTATATGTGATCCACAAATATTTGTTAACGACTTTTTTAACGATGTCAGAAAAAATATATGTTTATGTATTTATATCAGTTGTTTAGTATCCACAATATACTCCATAATACGCTCTATTTAGTTAGGGACTAGATGATGTTGTTTGTCAGATGTCCGAAATATTTATTTATTTATAATGGCAGCCTGTGCGACTACTATGCTGAAGTCTCGCGTTAGATTCCTGGTTAGACAATGTTTGTATGATCTATAAATGTTTGTTTCGGAGTTTGGGTAGACACGTTATATAATGTTAAGAAATAATCATCTTTAATAATGTGGCATAAGGTAATGATTGGCTTCTTGGAGGTATCGTATCGTTGAATCATCCATAGTTACTTAGTTACCAAAGATCAGAATAATCTTTCAACCCTATTCTTCGTTAATAGAGTTAACGGTGATCCCCTAATGGTATAAAATTACCTATGACTGTCAGCTGTCAACGGTGTATTGGCAGTACTCATTCATTGTCAACCCCACTCAGTCTTTAGTGAGAATAGTTCTGTATGTATAAAGAATTTTAGTACATACAGTGCGTTGCGTTGTCTAGTGTAGTGTACCGAAAAATACACTAGAAGCTACATACACATGTAAAGTGCAACAAAAAGTAATAGTGCCGATTAAAAAAAACTAATTTAATTGACATTAGAAACACCTATCCCTACGAGTTATTGGGCAAAAATGCGATAGTGTTAAACAGTCTACATATCATCAACAGCCCATAACGTCCCACGGTTGGGCTCAGGTCTCTTCTCAGAAGAGGGTTAAGACCATGAGTCCCCACGCTGGCCGAGAGCGGGTTGCAATCAGCCCGTTACTTAATCTTGCCATTGGATGTTTTTAAGGAACCCGGAAACCTTCAACAAAGCTTCACGACTTTTATCTTATGATAAAAAGCGAGACGGTAACGCTCTTAATATATGACGCCATACAAGGTCACCCAACTATGTACTGACCGTGGCGTTGTTGCTTACCCTCGGTGATTATATTCCAATCACGTAAGGTTATTTGGCTATAAGCACATGTAGTCTACTTCTAGAATATAGGGAAATAAATACAAATGTACGGTTTGGAAATTAAGTGGCAAGTATTCGAGCTAAAATTTTGTCTATGTTCTTGTTCCTAAAAGTAAACTGGACTGATTAAGTTGACTAGAACTCACATCACTTTTATTTGTTTAAATTTCCTTGTTAAACAGGTAGAGACATTTAAAATTTCTGATCAAAACAAGAAAGTTTAATAATTCTGTTTCCTTGCAAAATCAGTACGTTTTATTGTCAATGTTTGTCTTTAAGGTTTGGATAACTTTTAATTACGTAATCCCTAAGTACGCTGTAAAACATCTTAGGAACCAGCCTTTAATTATCTTTCTTAGTTATTCAGAATAATCTGAGCAAGTTTAAATTTCTTAAGAAGTTTTTAAATATAATTTATGATATTCAAATAACTTAAGATAGAGAAACTTTTATCGTAAAACATTCTTATTCGATAACCAAGCAATCGATACTACAATAATACTGTGACCCTTTTTATACTTTTTGTGAAGAATAAAAACGAATAATTTCTATTGAACTCACAATAAATTAGTAAAATCAATAAGCAAACGTACGGAGCGAGCATTCCATATAAAGACTTAGTAAATAAAACAATCTTATTATTAGTACCATACGTTTTCCTCGGCGTTCTTTTGATTAAACAACACAAGAGTTAAGGGCAATTTGAGGCGGTCCCGGGAAACTTGGCAGAGAACCTATTTGTTGTGGCCTAAACAAATAAAGTAGTTTGGGGGAAACAGATCAGTTAACTTGTTAAGTGTGTAAGGACGGCACCTTGGTGTGGCTGGATTTGTTACAAATTGCCCAACCCATTGTTTTGTATGAGAATATAATGCTTTGTATATCAGATTGATGTACAAAACTTGATATTTGTATTAAAGATAACTCTTATACGTGTTTATTGCTTTGTTTTTACTTGCTTTGCATTGTCATAATAAAATAGGTAGTTTAGACCATTTATTACGTCAAGAATTCGATAAATCTGCAAATAATTTAAGATAGTAAAACGGTAATTCATAGTGATTTATTGTAGATCAGAAACTTTATAGTCTACTAGGCTAGTAAAGACATGCTTATTGCATTCCATCAAGAATTAATTTTTATTAGTTATTCCTATCATCCATCCATCCATCCATTTCCTGACAGACTACCATAAACCTACTATTGTCGGGTGTTTATGTGCAGGGTATCGATAGCAATACCGTAGGTAATATACTTAATGCTAACAAGTTTATGTGATAGAGGGCTGGCAGCGTTGAGGCTTCATCGAAAATACAGAGGGGTTTCATTCATTCACCCCTTCCCTTTATTAATTACTTACCTAATTTTAATTTTATTACGCATAAATTAACAATTATTGCAACAACAATGTCAAGTGAAGTATCAAACTTTAGTCGATTGTTCTACTGTTTTATGGTACGTAAGTGCACGGGCTTAATTCAAAATGGCGGAGACATTGAGAGTCATCTGTGCTGAGCGGGGGGCTAAATTTTAATTTTATGAGACTTTGAAAATGTTGTTCTTGACAGATATACCCATTCAATACAAAGTTAATGACTGAGTGGAAGATATCTGCTTGCATGTATCTGCTTAAAAGAAAATATTTTCAAAGGAAAAAAAAATAAATTTTAGATATTTGCATGGACGCTTCACAATAATTGAGAAATATAAAAACTGAAATCCATCCAAACAAAGCCTATAAAAGTTTCGGCGCGCGGTTAAAATAAAACTATGTCGAAATCATATTTCCAAAGTTTATTTTAGCTTTATAAAATACACTGCTTTTCCGCTTTTTAAGCTAGTTGTTTTCAAACTTTCCATGGAAAAAATAAACATTGCATTGACTAAATATCATGAAAACAGCAAGCGATTTTCCACTGTGATGACAAGCATTGGGAAAACGATACTTATAAATTTTGTCTTCATTTTATATAGTGCAATATTTTTTAAAAATATTAGATCAAATTAATATTGGTACATAGTACATTCTGTACGATATACAATGACTTTTTTTTAAGTTCCTTATATCACACTGCCTCGTTGGTCTAGTGGTTTGCGTATGCGACTGCTAATCAAGAGGTCTCGGGTTCAAATCTCGGGTCGGGCCAAAAAAGTGTTTTTGGGATTTTCTTAGGAAATTCCTAATAGCTGCCCGGAGTTTGGAAGTTTGGCGGTGATTCACGCCCGTGCCTCGGAGAGCACGTAAAGCCCTCGGTCCCGGTTGTCATGAACATCTATGACAATCGTTATTGGGAAGTCAGTGCCCTCAAATATACTGACAACTAGTTCAATCTTCGAATTTCAGTTCTCCCTTAGGGTTGCGGAGGTCCGATGCCAGTCGCTCCGTGTAAAAACTGAAATTCAGGTAAAAACGGTTGAACTAGTAGCCGACCCCAAATAAACCTGGGAATAATGGCTAGGAGGATGATATCACACTGTGATTTTCATACTTTTCCACCTTGTCATAATAAGTAACATTATTATAACACAGTTTTTGTCCCTCACAATATTTTCCTATGGGCAATTTAATATCGCAATGCAACACATTAAGTTCCTTCCTTCACGAACAGAAATAAGAAGGTATAGGGAACGGTATTGACTTATGTTATTTTGTGAACTAAGTAGGAGTTTCCATACGCCCTTTCATTTTGCTAATTCTAATTGAAGGGTGCACCCCCAGCCCCAGTTGGAAGGAACTTTGTTTGTACAATAGATACTAATTTGTATAGCAAGCTTTCACTCGTGTATATTTTATGCATTTTGTGTTACAGCAATCAATTTAACTGCTTTCAAAAAGGAGGAGATAATAAATGTATTTGTTTATATGGTACTAATGTGGATTTTGATAACATTAAAATGACTTTTTAAATAAGTATGTTATAAAGTCAACAAAATATGATTTTTTTGTGAAATAAATAAGAAAATATGTTACGCTTATTAAATATTAGTGGATACTCGCGTTGTTACCCGTCGTTGTTATTGCACAGCAAATGAAATAAAAACCGCGAGTAATACGAAGGCGAACTACTCTAAAATAAAAATAGCCTAAGATGTTCTTTATAATATCACACAATTGCAAATAAAATCAGCCCAGCCATTCCACAGATTAGCTAATGTACTTTTTAGTGTAAGTAACGAAATATATTTTCAAATCTTTATAGTGAAAAGCTGTTAATTTGAAATTACTAACATACATTACAATTTTATTTATTTGTATAGATACAATATGCAATTGGAGAGGCTAATGTCCAGCAGTAGACTGTGATAGACTGATGACGATGATGATCATGGTATAGATAACAAACGTTAAGTTTCAGTTCAAGTTATAAAGAAATGAATAGTTATTGTAGATAACGTATATATATTGACAGTACTTTATTTTAAACTATTGCAATAAATAGACATGTAACTGGCTGAATCACAAATCGTGAATTTGAAAAACGCATCACAATTCTAAATCTGTGACCGTTTGTCAGATGCGAAGGTCAAATAAATGCGTGACAATCAGTGCGAGCTGCGGGCTCTTCCCTAGGGCCCACTTCAGCATCCAGCGACCTCGTGATTGATGCGATGATTACCTTAATTCCTTTTTTGCCACGAACGCTCTCTTGTTTTCCGTTTTATTTTTTGCTACTTCTGATAATAGGATATTTAAACTAACGTATTTTATTATTTTGGAAATGTTTATTTTTAATTACACACAGTTTCGTATAATTACGAATCTTAATTTGGTATCACGGTTTTTGGCTGAAATGGAACCGAGTCTGGTTGTCCCAAGGGCATCGTAAATGCGGTGCCAACTTTACAGCCAGAAACCTCTCTTGTTAACTATATCCATTATCTAAAATACTTGAAATTTAGGCGTACGTGCGGCCTAGTTTACAACGAGAGAAGATTATGATTGGAAGTGCATCTTGTTAACAGATGGAAAATAGAAGATTTAAGTGCGTGTCATATAATATATATTATATATAAAGCAAACACCCAAACTCCGAAACAAATATTTACGATAGTTTAAGTGACTGCTGTGGTTGAGGTCTCGGGTTCCCCTGTCGTACCAAAGTTTGTGTGATATCTCACCACCAATAGAACTCAGATGTCCAAAATTTTTATTTATTAATTAATGTTTTTTTAAAATGGAAACATACACAAATATTTAACACATATTGACCTTGAAAAGCAGCACGATACAAATTTTACTATTTTTTAAATTTTAGGTTATCTAATTACGTAGATAAGATGCGAGGTGGATGTTTCTTTTATCTTAATCGTTTCAGGAAGACACCTTAAGAAAGGTTAATTTGTTTTCTGAATGAAAGACTAAAGTAATGTATATATAATTAAATTCACAAGAAACCGTAAATACAGTGAGAGTACCTAATTAATAAGAACTTAATTACACCTTGTAAAAGTAGAAAAGGATCCTTAATTGAAAGTTTTATAAAACATGATAAACTTTACCCTGAAAGGTTCGTTCGGAATCATATACCTACTAACACATTTTTTTTTGTTGATTCAATATTTTTGTATTCAAAGTGGACTTGCCAACTGGGCCCGTATGAATATGATTAAATAAGAACAGATTTATTTATTCACGGATTTATACCAGCTCTATGATATTACGAGATTTTAAAATTGTACGTGAAAATTTGATTGTTCAGTGTTTACATTAGCGAAACGGATGTGTGTGTGTATGTAGTGTGAACAAACTGATGATGTCTACACAATAAACGATATTTGTTTTGTTTTTGTTTATTGAGTGAACAAAAAAGGCTGCGAATTTCTCTTTGTTTTAGTTCAATAATAACTAACAAGTATAGTTTTATTAAAGTATGTTGATGAACCGATTTTGGCCACGATGGGCAGTCTAAACGGAGAACAGCCAATAACGTAATATGTGCATTAAAATAGGTATAGGTACCCTCTCTTCAGTCACTCCTATAATATAATGGGAGCACCATCCGACATGACCACGAAGAGATCAGATCACTTCTAAGCTCCGGGCTGTTTTCAATTATAAAAATTCAAATATATTATTTTTCTATGTTTTTTAAAATTTGCAAAACCAATGCGGCAGTATTATGGTATATCAATAGTTATTTTAAATGCTTTGGTAATATGTATAAGAAAAAGAAATGTTTCAGAGGTATATTGCAAATAAGGTGGAACTCCCCTTTCAAAACATGCATCAGCTAACCCCAAATGCTACAAAGCATAATATATGTACTTCATGCTTTTAGGTGTCGACGTAAAAACGAAATCAGCAAGTATCATTTTGATGGCCATTATGTAAAAGTGGGTGTGCGTGTGATAAGCTTCCAAGTGGCCATTTGCCGCTGTTTGCGAGCAAGGCTAACAGACCCTAGTATAATCTGCCGGAGAAAAGTCACTTACATAATGATACAACACAGACACACAAACACACACACTTACAAAAGGGATGTAACAAAGGTGACGGAACCAACTTTCACTAGTGAATTTATAATTTTATTGGCTTTTCGCAAGGATCTGTTTATGTATTTGTTGGTTATCGTGGAAATCAAAGTATCTCCACGACAAATTTCTTTGAAATTGGTTCAGAGGTTTAGCCGTTAGCATAATAGACAGACAGACAGATATGATAACTTTCAAAATTATAAAATTAAGTATGAGATTATTACATTAAGGATAAGATAAAAGATAAGAAAAATGACGACAATTAGAGAATATACGTTAAACTATAAATCAGTATTTTACGGACACTAACTTCAATCGCGAGCGTAACCGAGGACTTTAGCAAACCTGAATGGAGCTAGGGTGTTGAGAGTTAAATCCAGAGAGAAGCGAGGAATTTAAAACTAGTCTTGAGTGCAGCGAGGGATTCAAGCTAGCGCAAGACAAAGACAGCTTTATACGCGAGAAGAATACTCTACTATCTCTAGCTTCTGTGAGAAAATAGTACAAAAGACTTTAAAATATTAACTATTATATATAAGATGGGCGATAATGCGGTACTATAACTTTCAGATCACGGTAATAAACAAAATAATATATTTACGCCTTTACCTACTGTGAATGCGATTTAGAATTATTTTGGTATCTGTTATGTGGGTAAAAATCAATGTTATACAATTTTCACAAGTTTGCCGTAAGCGCGATCGTTATAGAAGAAGTATAAATAATATTGCAATGTCTATGAGCAAATTTTATATATCGACAAAAAAACATCAATCTAAAATGCACATTATCTATTAAATAACAAATATAAAAACAAACGAAAAAACGAATTAGTAGTTGTACATTAAAGAAAACGAAGCATTTAATTACAACCTCCCATTATAAATAATGATGCACCATCTTTGCAATGAGGGCAATTTAAACAAGTTTATTATAAGTAAACTCTGTGGTGCTTTGATAATACTGTGTTCGTATGAGGCCGGCCGAAACAACGTTAATTTCGTTAAAAGGCCACACAAAAGAGGATCACACTACGGCGGAATACCATTACATGGGACGCGCTCCAAATAACGTTTCCGCACGGTAAGCGGCCTTATAAAATTAAGGGTGGGGGTGTTAAACCAGCGGGTACTAAAGCGATGACACATATATGGTAACGAACTTTCAGAACAGACTCTCTAATTTGAAAGAAAAAATTGGATAAGGAATAAAATATTTAGAAAAATTTAAGTGAAGATATTACAGTGAATAAGATATGAAATCATTTTTTAGAGATGTAGAATTCACTTCCAGAGATATTAAACAAGTACAGGAGTCTACAAAAGTTTAATACAATAATATTCTTTATCACATAACATTAATGAATCATCAAACACCACGCTCGGCAGACGGGTTTGTATAAGGATTTTTTAAGTTTCCCTTTTCTCATAGTGATGTTGTCCTACGTCGGTTGCTCCCTTGGTCGACTCTTACGACACTCATGGAATGTACAGCGGTGTCGACTTCGTATTTCTAATACGTCACCACACGGAGGGTAACTATTTTTATTATGACTAATTACTCTTTAGTATCAAATAAAAACACTATGAAAAATCGAAACACATTCTTGAAATTAAACATCCTTGTACTTCTATTCTCCTATTTTAATTTAAAAAAGTGAAATAAAGGTACAAGGGAGATTTTATTTCAAGTGTACTTCTATTCAAAATTTAAATAGTGGAATAAAAGTACTTAAAAAAGAATTACTCAGAATTCTTGAAATTAAATCCCTTAGTTTAATTTTATGAACAAGTTCCACGAAGTGCCGACAATCGAGAGTTTAAATTGCAAATCGTATTGTACTCCTATACGTATTATAATTAAATATTCGTAATAAACTGATCGATCTAGCACGTTAAGGCGAGTTTATTCGAACCCTCAATATATTAGCGACTTAAACGTGAGCTTTAGGGCCACAAGATAACGACTGTTGTTATACAAAAGAGTATAAGGTTTTGCGCGTATTATCATACGTTGTATTTGAATTTCATTAAGCCGATGTAGATTAAATCGGTGGTGGGTGGATATATAAAAACCTTGGATGTTTACGAAACCGAAGCGTGTATTTAGGGGTGAGCATATTTTAGATATTTCAAAAATGTCACAAGATACGCCTTCTAAAAGGAAGATACTTGGATTTTTAGTAGTCTACACAAATATTTGCCCTTAATTCATTCATATACATTCATAGACTGCACGGTTGGCCTAGTGGCTTAAGTGGTCGCCACGCCGCTTCCTACTACGCCAAGTGTCGTGGGTTCAAATCCCACGTAGGACAACACTTTGTGTGATTCACAATTTGTTGTTCTGAGTCTGGGTGTTCTTTGTGTCCGTTTCATGTATGTTTGTAAAGTCCCCCGCGACACAGGAATTTATATTCCTAATGCGGGAGTTGTCTTTTTCAAAAAATAAAAATAAAAATAAAAAATATAAATATGAACACGAAAAGACAAAAGTTTTTATAATGTAAGTGCAGTTTCCATTGCTTATGTTACATTACTATACGTTTAATTGTTACATATGTAAATAAATAAATATATATATATATTTATTATATATATAATAACTGTTTATTGAAACGATTATTTTTATATAATGATACGACAATATGCAATGCTAAATTTAATTTGTAAAATAAAGATATTTGTGTTCATCCATCACGAAGCACTGACATAACTCAATTTACTCTACAGATAATTTCACATGGTAAATATTTAATATGTCTATAGTCACCTAAACATTCCGCTCAGTAACTAAAAAATGTTATTCTAAGGATATCTCTGACGTCATCACAGTACTATACTTGCGCACCTTGGTATGAAGAAAGGGTGTAAACGAAAATGATCTCCACTTATTCCATGGCCCGTCACAGAGTCGTCTAGTCGACATCGGTTTTATTACAAACCTTTTTGCTCCCTTTAATAAATCCCTCACAGGCAAGTTCCAGCAATGAGAATTTCATCGGGCGACAACGTGACCATTGTCATGTAAATCTGATTTGGAAAGAAATGCAAACTTTGCTGGAACGGATGAATATTTCAAATTATACGGAGAGACTCGTCGTTCGTTGTGGAAAATATTGTCCAATTTGCTACATATCTGCTGTTTTTATGGAGTTATTCTGGAGTCTGGGCCAGACGTTCGTTTTATATAATAATCGCGGACCACCCCTTACGTTGCCAAATGGTTTGGTTCTTTAACCTCTCTAATAAATGTTACTTTACTGTTTTAAATGTAAAGGACAAATTGTTTTAACTTTTTTTGCTTCTAATAAAAGCCAAGTTATAGTTATAAATCAATAGTATTTATAACAAATATGAGACTAAAGCATATTAAACAGGTAACGGTCCAATGTATTTCCTGTTTATGTTACAAATAGATCGTAAAAGTTTTCGAACAAACATATGAAAGCGACAAGTCTCTGATTTTAACTTCTTCTAATCTAAGATTACAGAGTGTCTAAGAGTTAGTATTTCAAGGGATTTAAAAGTAATATACTGAACAGTTTTGTACGTAAGTATTTTATTTGTGCTGTAAAAGTGTCTATCAGAAGATCATAAATGAAAATAAGAGGTAAGATCATAAGATGTATCACACACATACATTTAAATGACTTTGTTAGCTTAAACAATATTTTTTGAAAAGTCATAAGTATGGTTCGTACTGTGATAGAAAAAGTTACAAATGCATCATCATCTTCTTCTTCTAAAGCAGGAGATAAACTTCCCTGGCCAACCTGGAAGGCGCTTAATAGGCTGCGTACTCAGGTTGGCAGATCTGGGGACAATCTGACAAAGTGGGGATTTATACACCCAAGCGCAAATAAATGCGACTGTGGTGCGTCACCACAGACAATGGACCATTTGTTGACATGCCCCACGACCCCAGATTCGTGTACGCTTGAAGACCTGCACCAAGCAAGACCAACGCAATCCGCGTCGCTGAGCACTGGGCCAAAATAGTGTAAAGTGTTGCCATCGACACGATCATCTTTTTTGGTAATTGTAACTTTTTTGGTAATTGTTTTGTCGTTACAAGTTACATGCATTTGTAACTTTAAGAAAAAGTTTTCAATTCTTTTTTACGATTCCGTCTTAAATGGCAACCAAGACTGTGAGGGAACGAAGTGTTTATAAGTCGTCTTCCCTCTAAAGGCAAGTCAAAAATCCTTATAAATGTAAATGAGACAGTGCTATCTGCGTCTAGAGGCACACGAGAGGGACAGTCACAGTTGCACCTGAGTTAGCTCTCTGCGGTTACAGTTAGATACAGCACGTTCTTACCGCTTCACTCGCTGCGGTTAAGGGTACCCCAACTTTGCAACGAATTGGAGTGGCGGCGGGAAAAACAAATAACTAAGAGTCTCATTTGAATGTATAGCTTGCAAGTGTTTAATGCGAAATAGGTGCTATTACGTAAATAAAGTAGTGCAAGGATGACTGGTCGGATTTTCTAGTGGTTTGTCGGCTCGAACCAGTGGTCATAAGTTCGGTTTCTACTTAGGATTAATGTTTCTGTTTTGCTTCTGGGTATTAGTTAAATATAATATGCAAGTAGTTATGTTCCTGTTCTGCTTCTGGGTATTAGTTAAATATAATATGCAAGTAGTTATGTTCCTGTTCTGCTTCTGGGTATTAGTTAAATATAATATGCATGTAGTTAGAAATACTTATAGTTCATTTGGGTATTTTCATTAATTACAATTTAATGATTGGTTTACCGTTCTCCATATATTTCATAAAGCAACTGCACGGTTGGCTTAGTGGTTTAAGCGGTCGCGCCTTTCTACTGCGCCAAGTGTTGTGCGTTCAGATCCCACAACACAATAAATTGTTGTTCTGAGTTTGGGTGTTCTTTGTGTCCATTTCATGTATGCTTGTTAAATGCCCCACGATACTACTGTGTAATACGGACGTTTATAATACGGGTTTTTTCTTTCATGAAAATGAGTAATTACATGATTTTAGTAAACTATGCTCAGCGTTCTGTAAACGATTCTAAAAGTCTACACTATTAATGAGAAGTCAATAAAGTATAAGAAAAGGTAAGGTGTTTACCAGCCCTTTGCTACTAAAAGTTTTGTAATTTTCGTAATAAAAAAGTGACAATTAAGACACTAAAAGTCAGACTTACCTTCCGCCGACTAAAAGATAATTTCCATCTCGTAACAATAATCTGAAGTAGTCGGTGTGTGTTTCGTTTCCTAAGAACTTGTGCGTGTCGTCGACACCTAAAACAATACAAAAAGTGCTATTAATACATAAATCCGATTAATATAACAGCTAATCGACAATTTCATACAAACATAATTATATAGTGCTCTAATTTGTTGTAAAACAGGCTACTTACATTACAAAATTATTATCAGGCATTTGACTAACAAATATTATTTAAGAGAGAACGTACGGGTTTGGGATACATCCTATAAGCTAGCTACATTAGGAGTTGAAGAGGAGTCATAAAAAAATGAAAACTAATTTTTGTGGTAATAATTTTTGTAAACATTTTAGGATGTCAGGAATGTTCAAGGGAACTGTGAAGATTAAGTTAAGTTTGCGACCTCAATGTAACATTATGTTCATCAACAGTATGCCCACAGTTGGACATGGGCTTCACCAAATGCATACCACTTTGTTCGATCCTCGACTATATAACAATATGTAGTACCTACTCTGTGGAGGAACGGGTATCGTGTTACTCCAACACAAAGGGAGGATCCTCAGACCAGGCGAGGTGATCGTGCCTGGCGGTCCACTGCCCAAGAATTGATGTTGGGATTTTGTATATAATATGCTATTCGGTGCGAGAATTTCTTTATCGCGATTCAGGATTAGTAGTTACTCCGTATAGTTCATTCCGTGTTTTCTTTCGTGGTCCAGTATTTCATCGGTAGATTGCGCTGTTGTATGATTTTCGCATACGCGGTATGTGGAAGTCGCCATAACTCCTTAAAATCTAAGTTTTACTATGTTGAGTTTAATGAATACTTAGTTATTGCATTTGTGCATCTGAGACCCGAGGTCTAATGATGCAAAAGCATTTCAATATGCTACCATAATGTGGATCATCATACTGCATTGTTGCTTTGTTTGCATTCGTAACAAGAATGGTAACCATAACAATTAGATTCTGCGCATCTTTTCTAACAGGCACAGGTTAAGTACTTTTATAAAATAAACTAGTAGATATAATTAAATGTTAAGGATTGAAATTTTTATTCTGAACGCTTAGCGTTGTACTAACATCTCACCCTTATGGCGCGTGTTAAATTTAACATATTTTGTGTATGAAATTGATCTTATTTTCTTACATTATCCTTTAAGCGTATCCTTATTTTAATATTATACCTGTATCATTTGAAACTCTTAAGGAGAATAAATTAAATTGTGACATCTAACATTCTTATTTATTACACTTGTAAAATTAAGAGCATAAAAGCTTAATTAGATATAATTGAAGAGCAAGTAAGCAATAAGTATTTATTACTGTTCTCATGGCGCATTAGTTTTTATTCTATTTTAAAGTTTGCTATACTTCGGCTAATGGACAGCATGAGTAGAATCCAAGAGTGGGGGCTACCCCAAAAATGTAAGTATCATTTCTTTCTTGTATGTACGTACGGTACGGTACGGTTTGAATTCAACACACATACAGAAAAAAGAAATAAAAAAGATATAGCTAGAGCCACTTTTTAGATGACAAGAATGCCAACTCAGTATAAATTGATTCAAAGAAAATAAAAATCTTTTCTATGTGCCTCAATCACACAATCACATGTTTTTATAACACTTATCAACAAGAGTAAGTTGTAAAAGAAATGAGTATTTTAATAAAAATACTAAGTCCCGTATAAAATATGCAACAGCTTTCCTGTATCTCGGGTTTAATAAAAAAAGTCTGAAAACCATGATGGGCAACTACCATTCACGTATTTATAAAATCTTATTGCCCATTGCGATGGCATTCCATGAGCGAGGGGTGAGTATTCTAAAAGGATGAAAGGATATCCTATAAGACATCGAATGCAGTGGCATTATCTTGTGCAGTAGTAAAATTTTAGTGTCAACAATTCACTTGCCAAACGATTGTGGGAGACACATCGTCTAAAGCCGGGTATAGACGTTCAAAAAGGCGTTAAGCTAAAATATTGGCGAGAAAAGAATATAGTATACGATTTTCAAATACTTTTGCTATTTAGATAAGTGACGTGGGTAAGAGATTCACACATACACTTCTCCTAATTCAAATAATAGATACTTTAATGAAAGAGAAGGTTTTTGCGTCCTCAGTACACATTGTTTATCGAGAAGGCATATCAACTTCCTTTGACTGTTAAAGGGATTCTACTCTGCCTGATGGAAAGTATGATAGCTAGACTTTGGCAGTCTAGTGAGATGCTTCTGTATCAGTGAGCCTCCGGTCTCGCAATCACCAACGAAATACGACAGCAAGAATATTGTCATTTTAGGTTGCTCTTGTATGGGATGTAATATCTTTTTTCATATAAAAAACTGAATAAAAGTGTAACAATGTGCGATCTGTAAGTGTATCTAATCAGTAGTAATCATAACAAAGCATACGATTGACGTATGAATTTGTTTTAATATTTTTTTATTGATTGGTACGTAATTATAACGAACATGTACACATGTCATTGTTGATATCAATTAAACTTTTGGTTTTGTCAAGCCCTTGATAAAATGCTACTAGTTATTCTGTATATTTTGAACATCAAAATATTAACTTGCCAGTTCAAGAAAAACTTAGAAAATTGGGTACTATACCATCTTATTGATTTCTAGATCAATAAGCTGTAATTTAGCTGAAATTATAATAAAATTAATTAGCTTTAACCTTATCTTGTAAATATTTAATGCACACATCGTTTCAATAAAAGTCTCATAATCATGAATAAATTACAATTTCTTAGAAATGAAACAAGCCAGTACGATCCTTATTTTATGAATAATGGAATAATAAACATTTGTCTCTGCCGTACCCTGCCTATTTCTAAGTCATCAATGACTCAAAGAGACTATAAACACTTATCGTAACAAGTAATGTACTATTTGTTAAAATTCTGAGCACATTCCGCCAAGATTAATCTAAAACGATCCAAAGGCTTAAACTCAAGTCTAAATGAGGTCTGAAATAATGGGCGTGGCCCTCATTAAACTCCCTTTGTTGAGATCCGAACTTAGTCTTTTGACATCTGACTCCGATTTGGAATTCACAAACGATTTCCCACTTTATATCTTTTGTGTTAAAGTGCCCTTTGTTTTGAGAGATAATTCGTAGAAAACATTCATGAGATGATGGTGTTGTTTTTTTCAAATAGTCGCGCATTTATATGATTATTTTGGTGATAGCGCGCGTATAGTGCATTTAATATGTAACTTGTATGATATTTTTTTTATAATAAACTGATGAATGATTTCGATTTACAGTTAATTCTATCGTGTCAAAGTTTATCATTATCCTCGTAGATATTCTTCTCGGTTTAGTTTATTCACTTGTGACAAATTCGATGTGTCTCAACTGGCTACATTCCACTTCAGTGTAAACTTGAAAAACTAGTGGCATAGAGTCATTAGCATCAGTTGCAAAATTAGTTGATTCATAAGATAAATGAAATTCGTGAAACAAAGATCCCATCTAAAAGACATAAATCTTCTGTTGTAAATGAAATGACAAGTACAATGTTTCACTCTCAATATTACAAAATAGTACTGCAGTTTCATCAATATGATAATTCGATTCTCTCCTGAAGAAGTTCCTTCATTTAAAAATCGGATGTTCTTTTTTTATAATATGTATAACATCAAACCGTTTCTTAACTATTTCATAGTAAATTTCATTTGTACCAGTAAAAAATTTGCTCTCGATTGTATTCCTCAAATTTCAACTTTCGGGTAGAAGGCGACATCAATCCACGAATTCCAATCTAAATCGAATCAATCTGGCAAAAGTTACAAAAATATCTACTCGAATACAAATACGAAATCGATCGGTCATTCGACTAAACAGCGTCGCGTCACTGATAACATCGGAGATTACTCAAAAGGGACCTTTTTATGTCGATGATTCGGTTCAAGAGTCGGCACTGGGTCGATGAAATTTAGCTATGTCAAATAAGGACGCGAAAATGAAATTCCAACACTGTACGTTAGCCTTTACAATTCTTAGCTATTCCCCTATTTTATTACAATAATAAATTGATTTAGTAACAACGGCCTATATTAATTACTAATTTTCTAGAATTAAATTATGCGCTGGTATTAAAACAAAAGATATTTCATCTTAATGAAAATAGCCTCATTCATACTACTATTTAAATAAAAAAAATCATTGGATTTTATCTGAACAGTGCCCACTTCGTTAAAGATTTTAAAGCAAAGCCGACTACGACGTCACAATATTTTTATTTTACGTGATAATATAGCTTACGACACCCACAAATAATGTGATTTTCAATTGGTAAAATTATTTTTAAAAGGTTCTTTACATCTAGAGATTACCCCATATAACGTCACATACTCACAATTAAACAAACCCAGCAGGTTTGCTTTATTGCTTAAAATCTCTTCCTAAATAAGCCATTACTTTTCTTAATCAGTAACCCTTCCTGTTTAATCATTCTATCTATTAAAAAACCGCATTGAAATCCGTTGCGTAGTGTTAAAGATCTAATTATACACAGGAACAGAAAGTGGAAAGCGACTTTGTTTTATACTATGTAATGATATTATACGAAGTCTGAAGAAAGTTCTAATAAGTTGGTAACAAAAAATTGATTTTAAAAATAGTAAAAGTCATAAAAGTTTTGTTCTGACTTCGCGCTGTAAAAAAATTAACAACGGACACATTTGTTGTTGCTGTGTGATAGTTTATATGTAAATTTTTATGGAACATTGTTGAGAATAATATTGCATATCTGAGTGGTAGAATGGGTGTAATTATATTTTTGTAGGAATAAAAGTCCAAAGATATAATAAAAGTAAATTAAAAAGTTCTAGAACGAAGAAAACTTCAGTTTTAAATGTATAATCTGTATGACGTTTAAGCCACTCTAGTTTTATGCAAATATCTTTTTAATCTCAACAGTTATATTATAATAATATCATTTTGTAACTCTGCAACCAGAAAGAGTGGTTTTTATGCAACAATTTTTTGTGATGGTGTTAGTATTCATCAGTATTAGTCACACTCAATTTGTGTCTTTTCTATTTTTAGGCTATAAAGTGACTCTACCCAGTCTGATGGAAAGCATGAGTAGAATCCAAGAGTAGGGATCACTCACACCACACACCATCCTCACTATGAGTACGAACAGTGCAACATGGTGACCCATACTATGGAAGCTTATTGAGATTTTTCTGCATAATTGAGCCTCCGGTCTCACACTCACAAACGACATACGATAACACGAATGCTGATATTTTTAGCTGGATCTTCTATGTGAGGGTAGTACTGCCCCGGTCAAGCAGGCCCATCCGTGCTGAAATTAGCGTGACTCTACTACCTGATAAAACATTTGTCAATTCGGCAGTCCATCTGCCTCGGCCGACCGTTTAATATTAGTTTATCCCTCTTTACCTGTAAATATATTTTATTTTAATGTATTTAGAGAAATGCATACAAATAAATATGCATACATAGTAGTTCTGTATTGTACCGAATTGTCATAAAGGTCATCAAGATAAAATTGTCCTTCCAGACAGTTGCTATTATCTTGTTGTGTACTACCTTTTTTATTTGTTTACCAGTATCTCGTGATCTTCAGTGTTTGTAGTAGTGCCAAGGACTCCTATGTTAATATTGACATGGTGCTAAGACTAACATCCTAATGTCGCCTTTATTGTCCTCGTTCTTCGCTTTGTTATTTCTTTTGAACAATTCTCTTGTGTATTACGGGATTTGTGTGTATATACTTCTTTTACAATACTGTATTTATGAAAGTGTCGGACCTTAACAAGTCCGTATCTTGACTTCGAAAGACAATAGGTTTAAAAAATCTTATATTACTTTAATAAAGAAGTATATTTATTCGAGAAAAAGTTATTTGGAAGAATTCACTACTACTCGTAAAGTTTATGAATTTAGGATAGACGATACTTTTCATGCTATTAGTTTTATTTTAAATTGTACAGTTTTGTAAAATGCATAATAACAAATAAATAAACTGGTATCTAAAATGAAGGTGAATATTTTTCCCCTATAAAACATTCTGATTTGAGTAGGAGTATCGATCGTGAGATATTAGTCTCCACAATCGTTTTCGATGTGGGGAGATACGCTGAAAATGATTGTGTCGACTTGTAAGGAAAGTATGAAAAGATCTTGAAAAATATTTCCTGAAATGTAAAAATAAAATCGTATTTTCTTCCATAAAAACCGTACCACTTTACTGTAGTATAAGAGTACTTTATTTAGTTACGATTTTAATTAGTTCGCTTATCTTGATATTAAGTTAAGTAGATGGAGATGATTGTCTTATAAACTTTTTTATTCGTGGAGGCTGGAAGGAAGGTCGAAGACTTTGGCCCACATATTAAGTACTTTCACGCGTCCCGTCACCGCCTCGGGGCTAAAATGAGACTTTTTAATTAGTTTTAAAATAATGAAAGGTAGAAAGGAGAGGAAGACCTTGTTAAACTTTAATACGACGATAACTGAAAGAAAAACGTAATGGTTTTCCTTTTTCATTAGATAAGATACATAAAGATACGGTGGCATGCGATGGCTCCTTTGTTGAATTATATATATTTTTTTCTTTTCCCTTAAGGCGTTATTAGTCTGTCTTGCTATTTTATTTTTGCGGGATTATTATAGTTTATTTTGTACAGGCGTCATTTTCATTTGTACTTATTAGAATTTTACTAAAGAAGGATGTACAAAAATTTAAATAATATCTTCTGTAAGTGTGTAAGAGATTTGGTTTCATGTAAAATACATTGTTGTTTATCAACTTACATTATTCTATGTGCTGGTGAAATTGCGATGATCTGGCTGGAGAAACGACCATCAGTGGAAAGTAAGACACGAGATATGAAAATTACTACTATATTTATTCACAACTCTTAAAAGGTAGCATTGATGGACTGAATACGAAATGTGGAGGATCAGGTGCAGCACACTATATTGGGGGAGGTCTATTGCCCAGTAATAGACTCAAGAATCTCTGGTATAAAATATTTATTGTGGCTAAATTCGGATGTTGCTACTTTTTTGTGAACAATTTTTATTTGTTGTCTTTTATTACAAAAGCAGATAGCACTCGTTTGTGTCAATGAGAACAAAAATTTAAAGTAATAGTGACAAAAAAGGTTGTTATGTCTAATACTTATAAGTTTACTTAAAGTTCGTTTTACAGGCAGGCCTGTCCAGCAACCGACCGAAAAAGGCTGTTGAGGAAACATACGAGTAGTTTGTCCTTAATATTCTAAAAGTAGTTTTAATAGTTTCTCTGTTGAGGTTTTAAGATTAGACATGCTCTTACAAAGGCAAAAATAGGTGTTACGTTTGTTAATTTAGCTGAATACTAAATACTTCATATTCTATTCAGTTGTAAATGGTTTCTGTTGCCTTCCGCAAGTGCATATGTTTATTTGCGGAAATTAAACGTGCACTGAGAGTCGGGATCCGGTGTACACGAGTGGGATATTAATTAGTGTTGAGTTGTACTGCCCTCTAGGTGTAAATGTTAACATCTATGTAATAAGGAAGTCTGATATGATTGGATTTTGCAATATTAATAAAACCTTATGTTGTATGTAGTACAGTTTCTTTTATTTTAAATGTAAAAGTATGTTATTATAAAGCTACCTACGTTTAATTGATACTGTGGTAAAAAGGTTTTGAGTTTTGTGCATTTTAGAATCACAGAATCAAAACATGTGTTTCGAGTATTTAAGCAACTTCATTTTCCATTTGGAAGCGTTAAGACGTTAGACTAAGCGTTAGACATATTGATAGTCATTGCTAAAGGTTTATAAAGCATTCAGTGAATTTAATAGTTTAGAAAATATCTGCCTTGTATCATTTTATATATTTTTTAACCAAAAGCTACTTAACTTTAGCTCGCTCTTTTCATCTAACGACATAGATAAGACGGTTTATGGCAGTTTCTTCCGATGCGTTCCGCTCCCACCTGAACCACTTACTGCTAATAATAGCTATATAACCTGAATATAACCTTATCTTATAGGCTTTAGAGATATAATTGTGTTGTAGATTATTCTGAATGTCTGGTAAAGATATTAAGGTGATACTATAGTACTTTTTATCTTTCAAGTCGAATTTAAAACTAAAGGATTAAAAACGCATTCAATTTCTGTAGTGCTTGCTTAAGTTATAAGCCTTTACGAACTTAATAAGGTACGCACAAGAAATGTACAATATATATAAGAGAACTTGAATAGAAGAAATATAAAAGACAACAAAATACACGAAATCATCATCCTTGTTGACTCCTTATTTTTTCTTATTTGTAAAATATAATTGTAGCTACAAATTCTTCGGATGTCTATCGGCTCATGCAAAACAACTTGTCAAGCATATTTAGTCGACTAATATTACTGTTCATCATTGTGTCCAATTTTTTTTTCATTATCTAAAAATGTATATATGAACACAAAAACTCAGTGGGGTTATACAAAGGCTAACTAGAATAATTGCGTCCGGTTTTGTTTGGCTAATACTGTTATCAAAAACAGAACTTCTCCGTGGTTGAGAAATAACAATAAGAATGAGTATGAAAAGAAAACATATTCCTGAATTTTATCAAACAATTCCTTTATTTCATTGTATGGGTAAAGACTTTTTTTTCGACTATTGTAGACGACAACACGACGAATTATCTGACTGAAAAGGTCCTTCACTAACAACTACAGACATGCGTCACTTACACATTGAAAGTAAGTCTTTATTAGTGACGTGACTCTAACTAGTCGACTAGTTTAGAATTCATTTTTTTAAAGACGCTTTTTAATCATTGTCTTAAAAGACTGCAGGAAGTCAAATTATAACATAGATGTTAAGATTGTTTAAAAATGGGAATGTCACAATGGCATAATCTTTTTGATTAAAAAAATATTCGTATTGGATATTTGTGATTTAGACGACGCGTGTAGGACGCCCACAAGCGAGATGGAATGACGGCTGACAGGAGCTCGATGCGAGAAGCCCAGAATCGATTAGAGTGGTGTGTAATGGGAGAGGCCTATGTCCAGCAGTGGACTGCGATAGGCTGATGATGATGATGATGATGAGACGACGAGTATATTCACCTCAAATCATCCACAATGCAAAATATCCCACTGCTGGGCTCGGGTCTCCTCTCAGGAGAAGGTTAAGGCCACACGTTACTTACTTACTTTCATAACATTTGTTCGGTTAAAATTTTGCATTATACATCAGGTAATACGTAACATGTTTAGACGAAAATAATATTACAATGTGACAACACTAGTGGTCATTGCTGTAAGACAGGACATTTTGTCCTCTCAAGCCGGCTCGTTAGGTTTAATGGCCAAGGCTGCCATGGTAACGAGTAACAACGTCGTATGTTATCGCCTGCTATTTTTACTCGCTAAAGCCACGAAATATATTTGCCTTTATCTTTGAAATGTTATCTTTATACTATGTAGTAACTGTTTTTAAGTTTCATAATTTAATAAATATTATTTTATTTTTCTTATCTATTGTTCTTCTTATAATATCAACATGAAGTTTGTATATCTAAATCAAAGCAAACTTGTTCATTCCTATATCAGTGTAATACCCGAGTATGCAACTAAACACACTAGCTAGCTTACCTGAGCTTAAGTTTGGACAACAGTGGCAATTATTCAACTGAAGTTAAGCTTAGTTTCAAGTTTCTGTGCCATTCCAGTTTATTACTGTTTTAAACGTTTAGTATGAATATAGTCCAGGTGTAGAAAACTTATTTTTTCTTGTTACTTTTCTGTTTACCCGACTATGAAGAAGTCAAAAGAAACGGTAGTATTTTTGGCAGTACATTATTGTTTATTTGTTCCACCGTAGCGCCTTTACTTTATTATACTTTATTTATAATAATGGCCCGGGTGACATAGGCTATATAAATTTATTAATAAATTTTACTTAGTCCTTTCATTGTTATCATAATTTCGGATTATAACCGTTGTCTTTAATAAAACCAATCATACTTCTACTGCATACAATTCAGAACTTTGAAATTATCAAGAATTGACTCCATAAAATTAAAAAAAAAAATACTCAATAAAGTTTATGAATAAAAGAGCTCGGTTTAGTTGAGTTTCGTAAATTCAGGTCATACCTGACCTGTATTTTCTTAAGGCGAGAAAATTGCGAGCGGTACACGCTTATATAAGTATAAGTGAGGTAGATCTGATTTAATTTCCTGTGCTCCACAACCGCCACCTCGCCCGCAAGCGAGGAAGCTTCTAGAAGTCTCGAGTGTTAAACGAATTTATACTTACTTTTGTATGACTGTAGCTTTATTTTTATAACTACTACGAATATATAGTTCTTATATAAAAATAAATTACAATATTAAACTATCATATTGTTTTAATTTTCTCTTGCTAAAAATTAAGCTTTAAGGTGAGGTGTGCATCAGAGAAATCATAAAGGTTCGAGATTTATACTAGATACATGAAAAACAATTAATTCTAGTTTTCAATATAATTGGCAAAATTAAACAATGACAAAAATATTGACGAATGCAATGAGATTAAAGTTAATTGATAAATTCAAACCGATAGTACGGAAGTGTCGGTTTGTAATATGGGTAATTATTAATAATATAAACTACTAATAATCTTACTTCAATCTTAAATATATAATTACTGAACTAAATAATCGTACCTTAATGCAGATAACTAATCTTAGACATGATTTACTGTATATTTTCAGTAGTTGGCAGACCGCTACTGTCAGTATCACTGCCGAAAAAAGAGATCCTTATCTCGTCAACCAAAGCGACAGATAAATTAAAATCTATAGAAATAATAAAACTGATGTGTCTGTTTATGATATAAAATAAAGCATTTTTTACGAAATGCATATAAAAGTGTATACAGAAAAAAACTTCACTGACTTTGATGGGACTTTCACTGAAATCTGATGACATAAAATGTAACTTAGGGTAGCTTCGATCAGCAGCGTTGGTCGCTATTTACATAACCACGGGTAACATCGCGGAACTCAGCTATTACAATAGTATATTTATAACTAGCTGACCCGGCAGACTTCGGACTGCCTCAATCGATAAATAGAAGACCTAAACTTTTGTTTAAATAAACTTAACTTAACTTAACTTAAACAAACAAAACGAATCCATAATTAATAAAATAATTCAAGACCATATATAACCAAATCGGTCCAGCCGTTCTCAAGTTTTAGCGAGACTAACGAACAGCAATTCATTTTTATATATATTTAATTATTAATATTATCATACTTATAATAAATAATTCACTGTCAAACTCATACTTGAAATTACTTAAAGTAGTAGATTCATTTTGTTGGTAGGTTGAGATGATCCCTTAATTTCTTACACATGAAATTACAATTTTGTATGCCTCGGGTTAGATTTGTGGTTTGTACGATGATGAATGTTTCCAAGAATACAATAATTTATAACCGACTTCAAAAAATCAGCGATAATTTCGTCGTTTATGAACCGATTTCAAAAATTATTTTTGCATTGGAATGGGCGTAGCTTACAGGTAGTCCCATCGTCACCATATCGGGATCTGATGATGGGATACCAAGGAAATCGAGGGAACTCCTCAAATATCATAGGCACAATTGTCGCAATTTGGGTACTCGGAATAGTTTTTCAATGAAGTCGGTTCCTTTTTGTTAAAATTATAACAAAAAGGAACCGACTTCACAGAAAAACTCCACCTGTAAGCTACACCTATTCAAATGCAAAAAGAATTTTTAAAATCGGTTCATAAACGACGAAATTATCACTGAACATACTTACATAAATAAAAAAAGATTCCGACGAATTGTGAACCTCCTCTTTTTTTTGAAGTCGTTTAATAAGTCTCATAACACGATCTCGTTAAAAAAATACCAACCTGATTTTGAAAACGCTTCTTACACTACCATTTCTTTGTTAAGATGGCTTAAAAAATAATTATGCCGTTAAAAGTATAGTTTCTGTACTAGTTATTGGTTACTGAAATAAAAATTGCTAGTGGTATATTTAATTTAAAACAAGATTTTAAGGCAAAGTGATAGAAAAATTAAAAAGTTTAAATCTAGTTTTTCTGTTGACTGTACAATAATATAAAAAGAAACACAAACAATAAATATTATTTATTTATTGTATTCTCCACACAAGTTTTAAGATTGTTACTTAAAAATCCCGAGTTGAGTTTAAACTGCCGGAAACTTTAAACTTATCTGAAAGGAATAACGCATCGTATACATCTTGGAGAGCCATCGATTTTGCAAATGCATACACAACTAAGTGGTTGGCTGGCACACAAGCTGAATACATATTTACTGGTCCAAGAACGAGGAATGGTGGTTGGACAGTTATAGATGCGTTTCCGGCGTATTCCGAGCTCTGCCGACGATTAATCTTGCACACCTACAGTATCTCTGTGAGTTTCGATGCTTGTGACTCCCTAATGTGTCTTCGTTTTATTTGTAAAATGTTGTGAAAAGGGGTTATATACCTGTTGTAAACTTTGTTAATTTACATAAAATTCTTGATAAAAAATTAGCAATTTTATTTATTTACTTTGAAACATTTCTATCACTTTCTAAGTGTGCAAGTACATTAAAAATATTATAATAAGTCCATAAGCACTAGTAGCCACGAAAAAGATGCCCGTGACAGGCAGAGTGACGAATGGGTTGTTAATGAGCAACCAAGAGATCCGTTTTCCTTATTTTCAAATAATGAAACCTTGAAATTGTACCGTTTGTATAACATTCACCGTAGTGATTTCATCACTCCAAAAATTGGGGTGCATATTAAACGTGTTTTTATATGAGTCCTTAACATCCTCGATAATATATCAAACTCTAAAACACTTGGTTCCATTACTACGATGCATAATACTAAAGATAAATGGCTTTAAACCGAACATTTTTAATATTTTATAAGCGTTTTCGATAGAACATGATTTACGAGACTTCTTGTACATTGTGAAGGAGATTAAAAGAGTCGAGACAGAGACGCTGCTAGACTATGATTTATATATTTTTAAATTTTCGAGTTTTACAGGATTAAGCATTTTATTGAAAAAAAAACAATTCTTTTTTTGAAAGACGGATTATATAGTTAAAGGCAGATGAAGATGGATGAAACACCGGCTTTTAATAATCTACTACTGGACATAAGCTTTTCCTTCGAAATGGTAATACAACGGGTCGTGGCAATTTTTGTATTGATTTTCTACTTATTTTTGTATAGGATCTCATAAATTAAAGTGAAAAGAGTAACTATGTGGCAAAATATGTTTGCCATGTAAAGATACATGAATACTCATAGGCATATTTTAAACTCCAATTGTTTACTTTAAAATTCTCAACTGAAGTGACTCTCACGCACCGTGAGCGATAAAACCACCGATTGTGACATTTATATATTTTGTTACTCATTTTATCTTTTGATTTGTTTATAAAATAAATAAATAAATAAATAGTGTGGTGTTCCTTTTTATATCCACACTACCCTGCAGTAGACTGGTGAATACTATTTTATATCTGAAAACAACTTAACAGGTATATTTGTTATTAATATTATTTGTGGATGATAATAATAATAATCATTATCAATAGGAACTTGTAATTACTTTCTTATTTCATATGCGATACCGGAAACTCAGTAAACAGAAAAGAAAATACCAACAATCTTGTAATTGTGTTGCCTTTGGCTATTTTCCTTCTTCGCGTATGGGAAATAAAATTATAGATATTATCTACACAATGAGTATAAAAGCAGTAAACTCGTGTTTTATAAAACAAAGACTCTTCTTCTCATTACGAACTCATCATAAAACGTTAATAATGTTTTACAAAAAACTTTTTTTCTTTGTAAACCAAATTGTATTGCGTTAAAACTAAAGGCGACACTGGAAGTTTTTGTAAGTAAAAGTAGGATTCAAAAGTATTTTCAACTTTGGGTTTTTGTAATTTTGTTAAGGAAATGTTTGTTTTAAACAAGCAGTATTCGCTAAATGTGTATAATAAATACAAATCCTAAAGTCTTTCACTTATATAGAATAATAGAAGTAAATAAATAAAAAGTTAGACTGCAAAAGGAATTTCTGTTGCATGGAATATATTCATTAGGTGTACAGAATATCGTAATGTACTTATACTATTTGTCATATCGTGATAGGGTTTAAAGTCTCATAACTGTATTTTAGGCCTTAGACCCTCGGATATTCGTATATATTGTGAGTGTCATACTTGAGTTATACGCTCCTTTCAATAAATAAAATTCATATTTTTTACCTAGGAGATTACAAGCCCGAGGATTTAACATTTTATGCAGGAATATTACCGACTACATACAATTACCACAATTTGCCAATGTTTGTTGCGCCTCTATATATTACGCAAAAATATTGGTTGTACCTATAATTACACTATAGCTGTTATTATGGCAGGTATGTACATGTACGTTACCATAATTGAATTATGTAATTAAATTATGAAATAACTCATTCAACTAATTTTTATTTACACGCAAGTTTTAGTTTAATAAGTGTGGGTGTTGAAACGTTGTAATCTGTTACCTTGCCTTTACTATTGGTTGAATATTAGTTTCAATATTTTTTTTTGAATATGACATTTACTAAGCCAGCCAGCCTCTCGAATGCTAGATATCTATGATGAACTACATCCCATAGGTCTAAAAATAACATATCCAAATATTTTGAAGATTACCGTCATTGAAAATGTCTAGCAACATTTTCAATAAAATTATTCCATCAAAATGCAAAAACTTAAAAGGACAAACTTTAGAATCGGACGGATTTTAAACTGGGAGACTTCTCGATATCTCAATGGGATGCGAATAAATTTATATTCCAAGGAAAATGCATTGTAAAAGATAGTATCGGACGGTGCAAAGTGGTTTGCGACGTTCAAGGAGTGTGAGGGTGTGTGGGAGAGGCGGAGGGTTCCTGGGACTTGTCATTCGCAGGGCCTTCACGAACAGGGTAGTCGAGTTACACGAGTTGTCAGCAAGCTTTATCTTGTTTTAGCGATCTTTTTACACTGCTTATAGTGCGGCGACGAACGGCGGCGGCGTACGATCTTGAAGTAGGGATTTTGATTAGTACTGATCCGAAAGCAATCCTGTAAGTCTTTGATGTGTGGACTAAGTTTTAGTGGTGATAAACTTGAGTGTTCTGCGTCGTATAAATAGATGGGAACAATGCAAAATCTTTTGTTCCTTTATGAAGTTCTACTGTCTTAGTTTTAAAGTATGATTAAGTTGGATGGTTTTGATATAAGGTATATCTGAGAATATGTGTCTACTTTTCATGTATAATGGTTTTGGTTATGATAACTGAAGGGTATATTTTTTCTTCTAAATTAATGGAATTGGATTAGTCAAACGCAAACTAGACACAAACAAGATATATGTTAAAAGGTGTAGATTTATTTATTCGAAATTTCTTGTCACAGGGCAAGATAAGATATAGGTGAAATTTGTTTGTATAGTTGTGATTGTCTTATAAAAACGGTACACAATTTGTCAAATCCCGTTGAGGTTTTTATTAGTAGTAACTTATCTAAAATATACAATAGTAATTAGCCACGTATTTACAACTTAGGCAAGCATAGCATTAGCAATCTCATATATTATTGGCTTAGTAACAACTAATTATTGCCACGCGAGAGGTTTAAAAATGTTATTTTGCAGATAACAGAACAAAACACAAAGAAAAGGATGTTATTGACAGGAAGTGCAGGCTATACTACAATGTTATCTGCACAAAATGGCCGCAGTGGTGGATGCTCTTCCGTTGCAGTCGGCCAGGGACAATTAATCTTGTGTACTTAGTTATTTTGTTCCGGCCACCGTCCTGGCGATTCGTGCACGTATTACGAAAACGTGTTGCTTATAGTTAGAATGCATTATACTTACCATACTATAGCACTATTATTTAGGTTTGCAATTACCTAGTTGCTGTCAGGCCTGATTCTTTTCGGTCTTATTTGCAGCAATATCGGGCTGTTTCCAATCAGACGAGGTGCGTTACATTTTTTAAAAGATAACTCTCGTGTTAGAGTGCAGTTCAAACAAACTGGCGCGAACATTTGGTATATTTTAAATTCCTAATTAATTGTGCTTATAAATATGAACTTCATTTAATTTATATTTAATCGAAGAAATCACGAAAGTTGTGTTGCGTATTCTGTAATAAACTATGTGTTATATTTTGACACAGGTAAAATAACATGTATAAATATTTTTACGTTTGATGTCCGCTTAAGTGAATCTAGTTTAAAAAAATGTTTCACAGAAACTGCGATAGTTCAATAATTAAAAGTCATGTGTATTTTAGTTGCTACATAAACATACATAGATCGATTTTATAAATAATCTTAAAGAAAGTCATAAAAGAAGAAATTATCTGTTCTCAAGATCTGAAGCTTACATAGGATTGTATCAGATCAAACATATATTTCATTTAATTTTTTCCAAACTTAAGCAACTTTCACACATATAAAATAAACCGAAAACAAAAGTAAGCCCTTAAAAAGGACTCATAGCAATAGAAAGAATGAACACAAAATTAATTTAGTCTTACTACTATAACACTAAAACAAATTACAACCAAGTCTATCGGTAGCCTGTTATCTTTAAGCCGTTAACATTATAAACAAGAGTCCCTTATCTTTTACATCTCGCTAACGACTAACGTTATACTATAATAGGGGTACTTTCAATTGGTTCTCAAGTTCTGAAACTTACTAACGATTTTAACTACCGTCTCTGTCTTTCGAATTTCGATAGGGAGTAGACTACACAGTACGTACAGGCTGAGTTTGGATTCGAGTAATTGTAGCTTTTTATATGATTACAATAACTTCTTTATATTTAAGCTTATTCAAGTGATTATACTCAGTCTTATAGAAAGCATGAGTAGATCCATCCACCATCTATATTGTGAGTGCAGATAATGCATCATGGTGACCCACACTATGGCGGCTTAGTGAGATGCTTGGACCTCCGGTCTCACACTCACAAATGAAATACGATGTCATTTTAGGTTGATCTTCTATATGCGGTTAATAAATACTGCCAAGGTCTAACTGCCTATTCGTGATGAAATCAGTTTGGCTCTACTACCTTGAACTTATCATATGTATGTGCTTGCATGTAGGACGTATAATATACATATCTTACTCACCATGCCCGTGTGGGGTTGTGAGAGATAATAAAGCAACCTTGCGTCTCTTCTACACACCATAAAGGTATTCAAGAACTTTTACGACTACTTTTAGCTCGACCATGCTTTGGTAAGTAATTTGTAAAGGGTATATTAGAAGTTTACAAAATAATAAAATTTTGTACTACTGAATAGATCAAGCAATAATATTTGCATTATTTGTGAGAACGATACGTTGATATAAACTTTATTAAAATAACTATTCCTCATTATGTTAATATGAACAGTACAACTCTTATTTAACAACGTAACTGTGCTAGTATAATACAGTCTATTCTAAAATGCACATTCAAATTCGACAGAGCACAATAAACACGTTCAGTGTTCTCTCAACATCTATTAAGATGCACCTACATAATCCATGAAACAAGAACAGGTAATATTTTACACAAGAGGAAAAGCTCTGCAGCCTTCTGCAGCTTCCACTATCTTGTAAATACAGTTGTATGCAAGAATATTTAATGTGTGATTGTGCTTGCATATTTTTACAATACAGGTCTGCTTATGTTAATTCTGAGGTGAGCCTGCACTCAAACGTGCTGTGATAAGATATGCTAAGCTGCTTTAGTTTCTTGATAGCTGCAAGTACTTAGTAAGATAACACTATGTTTATTCTAAAGATTTTTTTATAAACTAGTAATAATTTATAAGCACTGGAGAAATATCTTCTAGTTTTGTTTGTTTGAGTTTCTAAAGGATAATGATTTGGAAATATGCTTAGTAAGCTTTAGGTTATAAGCTTTCTTGCTATTTGAAAAAACATCTTGCCAATCAAAATTTGGTTTCGGTTATATACAGTACTCGAATAAATATTTCGAGTACTGTATATTAATATAACTGAAACTAAATTTATTACATTTCTACAATTACGAGTTTTATACCTCCGGCCGGTGTATGTCGGATAAATAATTCTTCAGATTAGTGTACAGTTTATGAAACTCACAATGAAGCTTTCTATTGGCAAAAAAAATTCAAAATCGGTTCTATAGATCCAGAGATTACACCCTGCACCGTCACAACCAATTTTTCGTACTTTTTGTATTTAGTAACTAAAACATTACAAATATATTTATTAAATATATATGACACAAATAAAACTCATGATCTAAATTCAATTATTTAAAAGAGCTATAACTTATTTTCTCTACTAGGTAGTAATCTATGTTACTGAGAGTCTAACCTCATCGGAGGGGCTTAACATCGTAGATTAAACAATAATTATATTAGAAGAAGGGGTTCTGAGACGCTGACGTGTGATATTAGTGCATCCTGCTGCATAATACTATTATATCACAATTTATTTAATATACGTTTAAAGCTGCACATGACGTCATATGAGTAAAATAAAAACTAATATTTTGTAATGTATGGTAATGTATTTTAAATTTTGGGGGGATTTTCGTCAACAGCCTTAAACTACTCGGGAGTTTTTAAAGTGTACCAAATAATTTTTTTGAAATTCAAATACATTTTAGTGAATGTAATGTGATAAGTTTTTAATCTCTTTCTTAGTCTGAATTATTAAAACGACTTTTTTATTCATTGTACATCACTTTTTGCGTTTTAATTTGTTCTATCAATCGAAACTGTTGAATAAGTTACATTAATTATAAATTCAGATTTTTTTAACAAAACTTCTGTCTGACTCGATATTACGGCGTATAGTATGGTAAGCTTTGCTTGCGAGTATTGTAACCAACGAACCAATCCACTTAACTTGAGCCTAACCTTTGTATAAGACGGTGCAATCTCACTTAATGGTACATATTTGTCTCACAACACGCGTGCTGCAGCGTAAGCTAAATATATTGCCTGAGGAAGGCATTATGCAATAACCCCAGAACGACGCGGGATTTCTGCGTCTCAGTCGAGAATTATCGCTAGCACACCGACTCACTTGACATTTATTCTAAGAAATTACGAGCAGGTAACACTCTGTAAGCGTTTCAGATTGTTTATCAGTGTTTATTTTGCAGCGAATAATAGTAGAATACAAACATGTTAGTGCTAGTTTTGTAGCTCTATTCTAAGAGACAAGTACTTTAAAACTTTGAACTAATTGTAAGGAGGTAGACATATTTAATAAAAATATTTTCGTCTTTCCGTATAACTATCAAAATGTAGAATTCTTCATCATAGTGTCATCTTTTCAGAGGTCTATTGCATGAAATTTCTGTCATTGTATTAAATCTCAATCTCAGTTTGAATCTCAAGTTAAAATATAGTCACGAAAATTTATCTTGATTTAGTTTTAGATATCTTAATTAGTTCAGCCATCTCAATTATGAATAAATTGTGAAGTAAACAAATAAATACTCATGTTAGCTTAATTTTCAACCGCTTAGTCATATATTTTTAACAAAACGAGAATGCGCCTTAAATTCTCCAAGATCTAGATTTCCACATTAATTTTGCAAGAAAACTTGTACAGGAATAACCGGGGTGAGTAATGAGAATCTCATTATTTGCACCTGCTGCTGATTTTAATTTCCTGCACACGATGCCTGGAGACGGTTGACGATGGGATTTATTTGTGTAAATAAATATTGCTTGCACGGCGCAGCTCAAGAAGTGTGTTGTGTGAATTTATGTTCTTATGAGAGGGATTGATTAATACGTAGTTGTTGTTGTGTATGTTGTACTTACTTTAATTGGAAAATATTTAAAGATGTTCTATGATGTTTCTATGTCTTTTTTCAATATTTTTATAAACAAAATATTATTATAGAAAGAATAACATTACGCAAACTATACAAATAAATGAAATTGAAGTTATCTATATGCAAAATCAAATTAACAGTTTTTTACTAAGTGCATATGACAGCAGTACCTATATGAAAAGCAATATTATTATATTTTGGCTGTCTGTCTGTCTGTTAGTAATCTCTTGAACGGCTGGATCGATTTTGACGAGATTTTCACTGACAGGAAGCTGATGACACAAGAAGTAACTTAAGCAAATTTATTTTAGAAGAACTTCACTCCGTGGCGTTAGTCATCACACCGTGGGACTTAGTAATGAGAATAAAAAAAAACGGAAACTTATAATATTTTTGCTTAAAACCCACACCGACTTCTACCTTAGAGAAGTATTTTAATCTCATGCCTTTCAGTGCATTGAAGCATGAAAGTGTTTTATGACGTAAGTGCTATTAAATAGATGTGCTATGGAAGCATTAAAGGTGATGTACGTGTACATTCAAGAATAAAATGAAACGCCATAAAATACTATAATATACGAGTTTAAATTTTCATAAATGCAGCTAAAATGCGAGTAAATAAAGCATATATATATGAAGTTTTTCCTCAGCCATAACGCCTTAGTAGACTAAAAATTTTTCTGTGTTAGAATGAAATGCGGCTTTCAGAATGCCTAAACCATTATTAGATATATATAAAACCTACTAAAATGACTCTGCTCTCGACTCTAAGAGGTGGTGGTGATCACCGTCCTCATTGTGAGTGCAAACAATACAGCATGATGACTCAAACCACAGATTAATAAATATGCCCAAACCATGTATGTACGGACAACGAAATACAACAACACGAATGCTGTCATTGTTAGATTGGTCTTCTATTTAGTTCCGTGCTGAAATCAACATGGCTATACTACCTAAGGTAATAAAACTCAAAATATTCTATTGTATCATGCAATAGTTACTAAAATCTTTAATAGACTACTCCCGCATTACGAGTAAATCTTGCGGGGGACTTAATACATGAAACGAATGAAAAGACCACTCAAATTTTGAAAAACAATTTGTGGATCACTTAAAGTGTTGTCTCATGTGAAGTGTAAACCTCAGCGCAGTAGAAATGAAATCGGCATGGCGACCGTTAACAATTAAGGCCATCCATAAGGCTGTCAAAATGTGATCGTCAGTACGTAACAATCATAGTTTTTTTTGTAAAATTATCCCTGTTTTGAAAAGTAAATAATGTAAGAGGATATTTTAAATACAGAAAAATATTACAAGTTCAAGCAACAAGTAAATAATGATTCGTAAAAAATATTTACCGAACATTTCCATTTTATTGATCTCTTTAGCAATAAGCGACGACGCTGAAAGAGTGGACGAAACGAATCGAGATCAAGTTAATTTTGGACAAAAATTAATATTCATATTTCGATTGTGAAGTTTGATAACTGGAGAGTTCGTTCCGATAATGTCAACAAAAAGATATTTCCGTTGAAACTTCCCAACACTTTTATACAAAAGTTGTGTACTTTATCTCCAAAGAGAATTTCACGATTTTTTTTCTTTATGTCATTAGGAAGGAAACTGTATTCAAGGTGATGATAACGATGGGTTGATAGATAGATATATCTCCTTTCTAAGGAGAGGCCTATTTCTAGCAGTGGACTGTTAAAGGCTGTTGATGATGATGATGATACATAGTATTATAAATTAGGAAAAGTATGTATATCCGACATTTGTTTAAGTTCAATTTCTTTATATTGCATATTGCAGTAAATGTAGCGTAGAACATAAAATCCGGCAAAATAATATATACATTGCCGTTATGAAAACTCCAAGAACTTTATGGTACTGTAAATCTGAATGACACAGAAAAGTGTTTACAACCTGCACAACTTTTTATTTCCAATTACATTACATTTACTTTGTTTTATTTTTTAGAAATTCTGTGCCAAAACATGTTTGGTATATATATGATCAATAGTTTTACTACAGAACTTGCAATAATTCTACCTTGTTTGGAATTTGTGAAGGTAAGTAATACAGCAATATCCTTAATAGCACTAACGTTCGTGGGTTCACAACGAGTACACTATTTACATAAATGTGTTCAAATCAAATCTACCTTTCGGAGTTTACTGCTGAACGAAAGCCTCCTTCAAGGAGCGCCAACTATCCTGGTCTTGCGCAGTCTGTATCCATATCTAAGCCGCTATAGTTTTCCTTTAAAGTTCAATATATGGACTAGTACCATAATATTTTTCAGATTTTTCGATCTAGCCGTTTAGCTTTTAGAGGGGGGACGTCCTGTTTTTGCAAAAAAAATGCGTTTTAAAGTTGAATAACTCGCAAACGGATGCCTAAATCGAATAATGAGTTCATAATGTTTTAAAAGACCCATCTAACAATACCCTACACGATGGGGTAGACGCGAGAAAAAACAATCATCCCCACTTTACGTATAGAGGAGGTACCCCAAATAAAAATATTTTTGGTAATTTTATTGTTGCACTTTGTCGACATAATCACAACACATATTCCTGCAAAGTTTCAACTTTCTAGCTAAAACTGTTTGGGCGGTAGTTCGAGAACGGACGGACGGATATGACGAATTTATAAGGGTTCCGGAGTCATGATTATTGAAAACAATTTGAATATACCTAAACAAAGTATTCGTTTTTGTTTAGAGTTTTATAACTATAGTTAAATATAACTATTTGTTAACTATAGTTTCGCAAAATAGAGAAAAAAACTGATCCGGCATATCAATGAAAGTTTTAAATTGAAAAAAAAAGTAAAATATATAAATTTACTGTCTCCGGTATTAATTAGAGATAGGTAACTGAAAACGACTGTAAGTGTATTGTAATGCTTTATGATATATGTTTGTCATGTTGGAGAGGGAATGGCAGGTAAAGGTACGAAAGCTCATTTACCAACATCAACTAATATTATCGAACAACAGCGATGAAGGTTGTATGACTTGGTTGCGATGGAATTTAATCAAAAACTTATACACCCAGCCTGTACTGATTCACTCATAAAAACAATGAGACCCAACAAAGTTAAAGTTCAATATTCAACCCTCAAGCGTTGATTTGCGCCAAACTATTTTTAATTTCCCCCAGGGCCTCCTCATTTATTAGTTTCGGGTCGTTCGGGGCGACATCTGTGCTCGACTTATACGTCCACCGTCAGATGGCGCTGCAAAACATAAAACGCTCGCTTCGACAAAAAATATGAACATACTTCAGCAATCAAATACTCGGCACAGCCATTTTTTTTGCCTGAACCAGTTGGCAATAAAAATAGTTCAGTTTACGTGCGATCACTGTTCCTGTTCTGTTTTTCATTACACATTCTGATCCTGTGAGTGATTTAATGAATTTAATTATATATTCCTTTGGCTGTGTTCATAGCGTGTACAGATTTTAATGATTAATGCCACCTCCATCCTCGATGTGAATATTGAATACAAAAATGTGTTAATATGTAACTCAAAACAGTAATAAATTTTGTGACTATAATAAAATATTTGTTGGGTATGTAACAATGATAATTTTACCTCTATAAGGTATTGTTTTCTTTTATACATTGTGTGGTATGCCTATGTGTGGCCTTGCCCCTTATATTGTACTTAAGACTACGTCGTATACGTGTAGTTGCTACGCCTTTATCTACGACTGTCTACGCGATGTTACACGAACTTGTCTACGATGCTACATTACTACGTAGCAATGTTCATCTACAAATTCACACGTAGCTCTCAACTATCTGCGTAGACAATTTCCTTTATTTAGACTTCTCGAATAAACTTTTTTTTTTATATATATCATTTTCGTGATTCTGCCATTTTAAGTGTTAGCTAATGGAATAACGTGATTAAAGTATATACGATATATATATATATATATATATATATATATATATATATATCGTAGCCAACTAGCTTAATTAGCCGTTCAATCAACAGCCTAGCCTCATCAATTATTATCACTACTCAGACTAAATCTGGTTTTTAAGTTAGGTTGTGTTTTTAGAATATAAATAATAAATATACACCCTTGTACTAAAGAGCGCTCTGCAATCAATTCCTACCGCTACACAGACTAAAATTTGGCTTTTTGGTTAGGTTAGGTTAGTATTTTTATGTATATGAAGAGACGCCTCAGTAGAGGCTGTTGATTGAACGGCTAATTAAACTAGTTCGTGTGAATTCGTGGACCGACATTTTTAATTGTGCGATTTAGAATGCCCCACAACTTTCTCAACATCCTAATTTGAAAATTAAATGCGTCGTTTATTGAAAATGAGAATGACAAGGCAAAATTAACTCATTACAAACCGACATATTATCTTGCAAGTGATATTCGTGAGTAACGAGTTATGACGACGGAACAATTTCAAAGTTTGCCAATTTAATTTGTCACAGACATATTCTGAGATGTATCACGGTATTATAACTTTGTCTTGCGTTAGTTACAGAAAGACCTTTCAGCTCCTTTTATAGGGAAGACTATTTATAAAAAAAAAATTTTTACTTCACTAGTAAGAAAATAAATAAAATGTTTGAGTTTTTAAAACTAAATACATTAATTCGACCATTGTTTTCAATCCGTTTTCTAAAAACATAGGCAGCGTTAAAAATTCAAGATATTCCATTCCAAAACAGAACTCGAATTACTTGAAACTCGATTAATCAAAACCATTTCTTAGTAATACACGCAACAATGATTAATTAGTTGACTACACCAAGGATTGTCACGGCGTATTAATATTACAAAAGCTCTTCTGTAATTTACAAACATGAATTCAAATCTTAGAGTGTACAGCATGACTTTATATCGTTTTCATTCTAAATGGACTAACACTCCTTGCAGTGCACTCATGTTAGATTCGATGTTTTTCCTAATTTTATAAAGGCGTAAGAAATGATATTCGCATTTTGATCTAGAAATATCATTGGTTGTTGTAATACCGTAAGATTCTGGATATCGATGAATTAGCCAGAGTAATGTGTAGGAAAAATTGAAAAAAACTGAAATAGATCTACATGGCTTCCAAGTTCTTAGAAATAGGAAGTACAAATGGTCAGTTCCGTTTAATTGTATTTTCATGTTACATCGATTTAATTCAGAGCTGCAGCAGTATCCTACACTGGAGACGGTTGTGAAGTTCAGCCTTCCCTAGCTAAGTTAACATTCATCAAACGTAAACGATGATGGAAATCTAACAAACATACGGGTATTAAATCTTTTAACGTTAATTTACGTGATCGAAATAAAATATTAGTAGTTTTTTGACTTTCGCGACTTTTACACATACACATTATCAAATTGAAACTTTGGGAAATGGAAGGTATCGTAAACTTTAAAATAATTTTATCGCAAATAAGTCCCGCTGTTAAACAAAAAGTAGTTTCCTGAATTACTACCACTAAATTTCATTTTTTGTAGAGTTACAAAAATGAAATTTACTGTCTTCGTCAAAGTTAATCTCAATCTCTTAGACTTCCCTAATAAGTTAAAATCAGATGTTATATTAAACTATTTTTTTCGTGTTTATCAAGTTCTTATTTCGCGACCAAGTTACTTGTACATAATAATAATTTAAGGACCATCTTTACTTTTTTAGGAATTTCTGAAAGTAAAGCTCATACCAATGCAGCCATAGAATTTCTACTAAGATCGTACTAAGATAGACGAACCTTGTTAATGACATCTCGTTTCGAGAAGCATTTTGCAGTTACGAGTATGACAGTTTTATAGCATGATTTCTATGATACTCGTAGTGGGATTAGGGGTGCAGTATTTTGGTATGTGAGTACACAATACATTAGCAAAGTATCAAACATTATTGGTAAATATCCAAGGCTACTTATGGAGGAATGGCAATTGTGTACTTTAAACACAAAGGGAGGAACCTCCGACCAGGCGAGTTGATCATATGCCTGGTGGGCCACTGCCCAACAGTTGATGTTGAGATGTGTTGTATATATGCTAATCGGTGCGAATTTCTATATCGCGATTCAGGATTAGTAGTTACTCCGTATAGTTCATTCCCTGTTTTTTCGGTGTTTTGACTGCCTTGTTGGTCTAGTGGTTAGCGTATGCGGCTGCTGATCAAGAGGTCTCGGGTTCGATTCCCGGGTCAGACCAAATATTTGTGTTGTTTTAAACTTTCGTGGTCAGTAACATTTAATAGCAATCCCGCAGATTTATATTTAAATATTTGTGTGATTCACAAATATTCGTTTCGGAGTCTGGGTGTTTTTCTATGTATACTAAGTATGTATTTACAAAAAAAAAGTATGTTTATGTATTGTTTATGTATTTATATCAGTTGTTTAGTATCCATAACACAAGCTCTGCTTACTTTGGGACTAGATGATGTAAAAAAAAATGAACAGTTTTTTACAAAATGCGTATCAAAGTATATACGGTACTTACATCTAAATCAACGAATTTGACGGGATTTTCACTGGCAGAAAGCTGATGACATTGTAACTTAGGATAACATTTTTTAGACTAGCTTCGCTCCGCGGCGTTACTCGTTGTAACAATAAACACGGGTAACATAGCGGGACTCAGTTAAAGTAAAGTAATGAATATTCATTGAATCTTACAGTACAGTACCATAACCTGTTTGTGTGTACTTCTTAAGGGCTATAACTACACATTACATATAAGACTTGGTCTTAAGGTCTGGAAAAACAAGCACATGTTTCTAACCTAAAATAAATTGAGAGTTATACAAACGTTATTCGAACAAAAACCGCAGGGAACATTATGAGAGATTTATAGTTTTCGGTCTAGGATATGTACTGAACGAACTTGGTTTTTATTGGTTTTAGAATGAGCTTTTTTAGTATTTCTCGAAAAACAACAACTTCGTACTTGAATAACATTCTTTACTTCGTACTTTTATCGAAATTAATATTTATTAGAAACAGATTGCTTTAGTTTTAAAAATGATTCAGTAGGCATTGTTTGACTTAAAAATATTAATAGAATACTAAAATTGTTTGAGCTTATGATCCAGTTATAATGGCAAGTTTTGGTTCAAAATCGATTAAATGAAAATAATTTTTCATAGCACTCATCATCATAAATTCACTGTAATATCTTTAATTTATATTGATACTCTTTTCATTACCGTAATATTTATCGCTGTCGTTCTGGAGTATGACAATGATAATGGCTTCGCATATGATGTCAGTATTCGTTTATCGATAAGTTGTATAATCGCATCAGTAGTGTCGCGGCTCTATTCGAGTCGCGTGCCAAATGGCTGCTCATTCGGGTCAATGTAGCCGATCGTACGATACTGATGTTGCGGGCGAGAACATGCTTGGAACTATGAAATGTGTATGTAGACTATTAGAACTTGATACTTTTATGACTTCAAGCGACCATACTGTCCTGTTCCTTCATAGAACTTTGTTTATCTTGTGGTATAGTTATATATCTGTTATTAGCGGCAGAGTTGTTTCTCTGTTCTGTTATCATCAATGATATTTGTGTGGATATCTTGGGACTATGTCTTACGGACTGAATAATTTAGTAAAATTAAATTAATAAAAAAAAATAGGGCTCAAGATCATGGGTAGTTGATCGAACTATAAAACCTCATAGGATAAGGAATTTGGTATAAATAATATAGAAAATATGAGATATTTTCTTAAAAGTTTAGTAAAGTGAGGCGTCTCAAAAATTGCCGTAACAGTACCAATCACTCTTCCAGGTTCTACGATAAACCGTTTACTGTAAAGACTGTTCGACTATGGAATTCATTTCCAATGATTGTAAAGCATGCCAATTCTTTACCTATATTCAATAAAATGGTCAACGACCATTACTGGTCTTCTACATTTCTAATTTACCTAAAACATATCTGATCTGATGTATTCGTTTATAATGAAGATGTAGATATTGTGTATTTATGTATATCTGTATTTGTTTCTATTAATGTATGTAATAATAGTTATGTTTTTTAATTTTATCAGAGTGACCTAAGTTGTTTTTAATTTTTTTTCTTTATAAAATCTGCCATTTAATTCATTTTTATGATAGATTCCTCTTTCTCCTTTCTCCATTTCGAAATTGCCTGTTAGAAATTGCTTTTTAGTAAAAAGGCCGCTTGTATATGGTCATTACATTGATATGTCCATTTAAGCAAACAGTATTAGCTAGTATCCAATAAAATTTATTCTACACTACTAATTACTTTTCAACTTCAACTGAAATGTTGCCATAAATTCAATAAAATCAAATCCATTTTTTGAACTCTTAGTCTCTGGTGTAACATTTGCTAACTTTCTGATTCTGGAACACGTGACTATAATATGACAAATGTCGAGGATTAATGCGACCCTGCAATTTTTAGCTGATGGCCCACACCGGGGTCTAGAACGCAATAAAAGTAATGTGTCATCAAGGTAATTCCTGTGGGTCATGTCAAATGTGTTTTTATTAGAAGAGTGGCAGAGAACCCTGATATAGCATTTGAACTTCTGGCAGGTGAATGAGGAAATAACAATAATCAAGATGTGATAAAGTGATGACGGCATCTAACGCTTATTAGCACGATTTAAACAAGAAAAAGATGCTGATAGTAACTGTATAAACATACGTTCTGCACAGCTGATGCACTTACAAAAAAGTATTAGATTAATTAATTAGACAATTTTTATTATTATTGTTTGTGTTGTATATTATTTAAAAATAGCTTTCTATTTTTGCTTGAAAAAGAAATAGTTTAAGTAGACATGGTATCTGAGCCTGACAGGTTTTCTAATAGAAGATACGTTTTATGCAAGAACAATATATGAAGTAATAATCTTGTCTACTAATTAGTAGAAAAGGTACAAAAGTAGAAGTAGAAAAGTAGAAAATGCCTTGGCGGTTTCTAATTGAAAATTACTTGCGCAGCATGTATATTTTGTCTTGGAAAACTTAACTTAGATGTTAAAAAAGTAACATATATTTTAGTAAAGTATAGAAACCTTCTAAATATTCCGTTTTTTTAAACGCTAAATGAAAGGCTTCAAGTGGCGGTCTATTAAACCAGAAGATACCAACAAAATCACTGCAAGTTTCTGAAACACTAAGAGAAAATGTACCTCAGGTGCAAATAGACGATTACGATTCAAAATATTGCCTGCGATTTACTCTTAAACACTGCCAAGGGAAATGGGGTGGGTAGGTTTAGTCCGAAATTTGCAGTATTTCGACAGTTATTTTGTTCAACCTAAATGTATTTATTACACTTAATGTGGTCGTTTAAATTTAATTTCAGGTTCTTCGCTAATATATTGCAAATATGTGTATCATTGGAGGGACAGTCGCAAGTGATACCAAAATTTACGTATTCAATTAATCATGAACTGATTGTGCTGAGTTTTAAATACCACTAAATTTAAAATTAAAAACATGTAATACGGTGTTTACGATTTTATATCAGATAACTAAAATAGTTTTTACAAGTAATAAAAGTCTTGCATTATTGTTGCTTTCATTTTGAACTAGCTTTTGTCTGTGGCTCCGTCCACGTTTATATCGGTTATCATGATAAAGAGTAACCTATTCTTCCTCAAAAATCAAAGTATCTCCATGTTAAATTTCATCGAAATCGGTGCAGTGGTTCGGCCATGAAAGCGTACCAAACGTACATACAGACTGAGTTACTTTCAAAATAATATTACTCGTAATATGGATTACTAAAGTACAAGTTAAGATAGGCGAAATTGATAGAACATATTTAAAAATCATTCAAAATAATATGTAACACAATAAGCATCATGTAAGACATTATATGATTTAAAGATGAATACTATTACTTTCAAACTCGGGTGTATACAATACAAGGGTTTCTAAGGAAAAAATATTCCATTTGCCTTTTTGCGCTGTATGTTAGCGGCCATTTTCCCAAATTAAGGTTGTATTGATTTTACACATTATATGGGGCAATGGTTACTTTGAATAGATATACGCAGAAGCCTCCAGACGAGAGGATAATTTATATTACTTTAAGAGTATTTTGGTATAAGGTTAAAGTCTCCCATTATTAGTATATAAACTTCCTATACTAAATAAATTAAAATAAGCCCTTATTACTGTAAGCATATAGAAATTAACTTAAAATCAAATTACTAATTCAATCTAGTTCATTCAGTACATAGTTTTATATAAAATCTGTCTCGGTATTGGTTTGGTCTACAGTTTGTCTTTCCACAAAGGCTCTAAAACTTTCCGCTCTGAAAATTCTATATCCTTATATAAATCGCAATAAATATAGTATACTTATATTATTTGCTAGAAGCAATTGATGAAATAATGAACAGTAACATAAACAATTATTATTTCCGTGCATCGGAGCTCCCGGTTGTTATCATAAGGTAACAGTCGTGAAGCTCAGTTGGAGGCCTTCGGGCCGCTTAAAAACATCCAGCCGTAAGATTATGTAGTCACACCCTCTCCTGAGAGACGACACGAGCCCAGCAGTGGGACATTTTGGTATGTTGATGATTCCTTGAATTCGGTAGTTTCTTGAATATAATAGACATGACTTTTATATACTCGTAATTATGCATGTACATCTTAATTAAGCGGGTTAACGTGAGATAATCCATAGCTTTGAATATCTTGACTTTTTAAATGTGTTCCACTGACTTAGATCAGATGGTGACTATGACCAGAACGTGACTATGTTAATTTTCGTAGTTATACCTACGTAATAGTTGGTACGACAAATAAGTTAACAAAATAGATTAATTAAATTTTATACTTACTAAAAGCGTCTGTGTAGAAAGTAAGCTTAGGCCTACTATACCACGCAGGTCAGACGAGTTGGTTTAAAGTATTTCAAGTTTTCCTTTGGAAGTATAATTAGAAACAAAATCACTTAAAGTGGTATTTCGACGGCAAAGGAAATACAGTATTCGAGAACAATGTGCTATTTATGTCCTATAAAAAATAGAAGACTGAAAAATCTCTATACCACATTAAGTAAGTTTGCAATGGGCAGTTTTCAGTCCTAAAAAAACATTAAAAGAGGAACAGTAACAAAAAATATGAATGAATCGAAAATCGATCTAATGTATATGTCGCGGGGCGGAAGCGGATGTGGCGCTATAAATCCGCTGTTCGAGTCCGCCCAGCGAACTTCCGGGTGGAAAATGTGCACCCGCCTTTCTCTCGGGCGTTTTGAAACTATCGCTTTTTCGTGGTTTCAGCTTTTATATTTAGTTATATTGTTACAGTAGGCAATGGAATAACTTTTTAGGAGCCTTTAGGCGGGTTTGGAACTATAACATGTTGGTTGATAGTCAATAGATGGTATCGCTATGAGGGTTTGTACTGCTCATTTTGTATTTGAGCATATGTGTTAAGTGTCGGTAGTGTGTGACTATTACAACCCGTTTTATACAGATCAATTTGCAGATCAGTGAGAAATGTAGATTAATTGCATACTTTAAGCAGACTTATCTTAAATGATGTACGTATTAGTGTGATTAGGTGTTTTTTTTAGGGTTCCGTTGCCAAATGGCAAAAAAGGAACCCTTATAGATTCGTCATATCTGTCTGTCTGTCTGTCCGTCCGTATGTCACAGCCACTTTTTTCCGAAACTATAAGAGCTATACTGTTGAAACTTGGTCAGTAGATGTATTCTGTGAACCGCATTAATATTTTTCCACAAAAATAGAAAAAAAGCAATAAATTTTGGGGGTCCCCATACTGAAACTTAAAAAAAAATTTTTCATCAAAACCATACGTGTGGGGTATGGATAGGTCTTCAAAAATGATATTGAGGTTTCCAATATATTTTTTTTATATACTGAATAGTTTGCGCGAGAGACACTTCTAAATTGGTAAAATGTGTCCCCCCCCTGTAACTTCTAAAATAAGAGAATGATAAAACTAAAAAAATATATGATGTACATTACCATGAAAACTTCCAACGAAAATTAGTTTGAACGAGATCTAGTAAGTAGTTTTTTTTTAATACGTCATAAATCATAAACCGCAATTTATATTTCTTTCAATCAAAACACTATTATTAAAATATCGATGATAGTTACAACAAACTACAAAAACTTTTATATGATGTTACTTGCTGCTACGGAACCCTTCATGGGCGAGTCCAACTCGCACTTGACTGCTTTCTCTACCAAAGAGAGTCTAAGACCTTAACAAAAATAAACTATTTCACAACAGAAACTTGGCTTTCCCTTTATATTATATTTAAACTTATGTCACAAGGTTGAATTTAAAACCATAGAAACTCACCAAATGAAAATATCTTGAAAAATTTTAAATCTGATTTTAAAATGTCCGAAATATCCGAAATATTTATTTATCTTGAAACATTTTAAATAAGCTAAAAATGAATTATATTATCTAAGAGTTTCGATAAAGTCAAAGAAAATAACTTCAGGTTAAGTCGGTTAATATCATCAATAAACAAACACCCTTGATTTTATTAATTGTTACATACTGTATTTACAAGACTAATACTTTTTTGTTGTCCTATCTTAATCCCTTTCTGGCAAGGTACATAAGAAGTTCTTTAAATAAATATATATTTTCTTTTTTCAAGAATCGCTGTTGTGACTATATGTAATGTAACAGTTACAAAAGAACTTTTAATGCCCTCTTCAAACATTGTATGGCTTTCGACTTAAATGTTTGATAACGTTCGCGTTGAACGAAGATTGATTCGGGGCTGATGCCGCGTCATCCATCACCCGCTTGGTAAACACGGCTCTTGCTTGACAATACCAATAACTGTAAATGTAAGCTATAAATAACTAAAATTTCGTACGAAGTCGCGACGTGTAGTGAATGCTGTAAGAGGAATGTTTTGACATTTGTTTGTTTCCTATTTTAGCGATATTTTTTTGTATAACTTATATACTGACGTTGAGACATTATCTTCTCGATGAGAGGTGATCGGTAATTTAAGCTATGATGGGTATTATAAGAATGGCATGAACTTTGAATGCCATGAGACATGTCTAAATATACAATCATGACTTAAATTTCTCGTTCTTTTAAATTCATTTGATTTGCAGCTGGTGCAGTTTTTCTCTATATTTAATTTTAATTCAAATAGGATTTTTTGGTTTTATTGGGTGGTTTTATCCAACCCACCATAAAACCATGGTTTTATCCAACTGTCCGTGTGGCGACTTATTAAGAATACAGAGTGTCACCACCCCTATTCCTCCCGCGGGTGTCGTAAAAGGCGACTAAGGGATAAACTACGCAAGACAACATCAATGCAAAGAGAAGGAAAACTTGAAACGAACCCTATACCAACCCGTCTGGCCAGTGTGGTATGGTAGGCCAAAACCTCCTTTCTAAGGAGAGGCCTATGTCCAGCAGTGGACTGTTAAAGGCTGTTGATGATGATAATAATGATTTTATCCAACCCTTCTTGAAACGTGCTGTCATCATCATCATCATCCGAGCGTTAATCCCGGTTGCGTCAGGGACGCCCGGGGTCCGCTTTCCGACTATACTTCCTCCACTTCGCACGGTCTTCGTCATCCCGCGTTGTGAGACCATTGGCACGCATATCATCCCTTACAACGTCAAGCCAGCACCTCTTTGGTCTACCCCTTTTGTTGGGGCCTTTTGTAAAAAAAATATTTACCTGCAGGGTTAAAAGGTCTTTTAACTTAAAATTTTAGACTGTACTTGGCTTGACTTTCGGTATCACCCACGGGGTTGGTTGCTTTTGAATAGAATATGGTTCACTATTTCATTTGTTATTTTAATAAATGTAGCCTAAGTTACCGCATATAACTTATAAGCTATCTGGTAGTGAAGTGAAACCAGTGAAATCCAACCTTTCTAGCGATGGTACTTTGAAATTACAAACAAACACTTCACTTTTATTTATTGCATAGATTGGGGGTGTACAGTACGATAACTAACATTGCGCGGGCCGTGTCGTGTATTGCGATGTGACATTAGGCTGGCTTTCATCACGGTAAGCTTTTGACAAGGGTGTCATAGACATAGCTCGTTCTAATGGTAGGAACAAAAGAGAACGAGGGCCCAAGGCATGAGAACAAAATGTATTTAAAGCATGTGTGGGGTGCTGCGTTCAAACGTTACTTGCTACAATTCTAATTTAAATGGTTTCTAATTTTTTAGGGTTTCGTAGTTCATGACTTCCTAACCCTAATGGATTCGTCATGTCCTCGACTTACCGTCCAAACGGTTATAAATATAAAACTTTGTTAGAATCGTTGTTGTTTGGAGTGCGTCTACGTCGACAAAGTGCTACAACAAAATCACGAAAAAAAATTTTATTTATATAAAAATATAGGGTATGATTTTTTTTCTCACGTCTACCCCACCGTGTGGGGTATCATTAGATAGGTATTTAAAAACATTATAAGGTTGCTCAGACGATTTTTCGATTTAGGTATCCGTTTGCGGGGTATTAAACTGTAAAGAGGACGCCCTGTTTTTTGTAAAATAGTTTTTTGTAAATTTTTTGTAAAAACAGGGCGTCCCCCCGTCTAAAACTTAAAAGGCTGGCTAAAAACTCTGAAGACCATGATGGTAGTCCATATACTGAACTTTAAAGGAAAATTATAGAGGCTTGGATAACTTTTTTGGTTTAGGAGTTATAGGGGCCTAACTTGTAAAATGCACTTACTTGAAAACTTCGTATAAAACTAAAGAAATAATAAGTGAGCGTAACAATTATTACTGAAGCACGATTTGAAATCCTTGTGCGATTGTGGGTGACAACGAAACCCTATTCTATGCGTCCCCTGACACGCACTTGGCCAATTTTTATATTAAGCCAGCAAACTGATATTCACACAAGTAGATGATATGACAATGGTTTTTTCCTGTCATTACAAAATCCTAAAAATGGGTAACAATATACCTCTTAAAAGTAACCCCTCAAATTCATGCTATTAAAAGACTAAATTGAGTATTACCATCACGGGACATATGTGCGTTATCATCGCGCGGTTTATTTATAGCCTAGCATATAAATATCTGCACTCACTTCGTCGGGGGTACAATCACAACACGCCTGCAGAGCCTAGGGCCGTTGCGTATCAGTAATTCCTATCTCTTGGTACAAAGGCACGTTGATTACGCTCAGAGCCACGGGCGACGCAGTCTGCCATCTGAACGTAGCCTAATGCGTCTCCCGCCCCTTGTGAATGCGCCTTTTTATTTTACGATCAATGGGGTTGAACAGATAGCTTCGAAGCTTTCAGAACAGGTAGTTGCTTTAATCTAGGTTTTTTTTGCTTAATTGCAACTTCATAATTGAGAAATAAGAATATAAGAAATCAGCCCATTTCGTTTGTAAATATTGCCATGAACTTGCCATAACTATTCTAAAATTATTAAATTTTGTAATCAAAATTCAAAAAAGAAAATAAATGAATAAAATTTTGAAGTATTCGTTTGGTGAAGGACTAACTGATAACTGTTGTTAGTGTATTAAGACCCCTTTTCATCCGTAGATCTTGTAAGAGGTAACTAGGGTAAAACTAAGTAAGAGATCAGCTCTGTTATGGGATGGAACAAACCATGTGTTTAGCCAGCATGGTATATTAAGACTTCATCTAAGAGAAGGCCTAAGTTCAGCAATGGACTATTTCAGTCCGGTGATGAAGTGAAATACTATTATACTAGTTAAGTTACTAGGATTAGCCTCGAAATAGGAAACTACTAGCTGTAAGATATGTAACTGCTAGCTTCAAGATATGTAACTGCTAGCTTCAAGATATGTAACTGTTAGCTTCAAGATATGTAACTGCTAGCTTCAAGATATGTAACTGTTAGCTTCAAGATATGTAACTGTTAGCTTCAAGATATGTGACTGCTAGCTTCAAGATATGTAACTGCTAGCTTCAAGATATGTAACTGTTAGCTTCAAGATATATAACTGCTAGCTTCAAGATATGTAACTGTTAGCTTCAAGGTATGTGACTGCTAGCTTCAAGATATGTAACTGTTAGCTTCAAGATATGTAACTGCTAGCTTCAAGATACGTAACTGTTAGCTTCAAGATATGTGACTGCTAGCTTCAAGATATGTAACTGTTAGCTTCAAGATATGTTACTGCTAGCTTCAAGATACGTAACTGTTAGCTTCAAGATATGTAACTGTTAGCTTAAAGATATGTAACTGTTAGCTTCAAGATATGTGACTGCTAGCTTCAAGATATGTGACTGCTAGCTTCAAGATATGTAACTGCTAGCTTCAAGATATGCAACTGTTAGCTTAAAGATATGTAACTGTTAGCTTCAAGATATGTGACTGCTAGCTTCAAGATATGTAACTGTTAGCTTCAAGATATGTAACTGTTAGCTTCAAGATATGTAACTGATAGCTTCAAGATATGTAACTGCTAGCTTCAAGATATGTAACTGCTAGCTTCAAGATATGTAACTGCTAGCTTCAAGATATGTAACTGTTAGCTTCAAGATATGTGACTGCTAGCTTCAAGATATGTAACTGTTAGCTTCAAGATATGTAACTGTTAGCTTCAAGATATGTAACTGTTAGCTTCAAGATATGTGACTGCTAGCTTCAAGATATGTAACTGTTAGCTTCAAGATATGTAACTGATAGCTTCAAGATATGTAACTGCTAGCTTCAAGATATGTAACTGCTAGCTTCAAGATATGTAACTGTTAGCTTCAAGATATGTAACTGTTAGCTTCAAGATATGTGACTGTTAGCTTCAAGATATGTAACTGTTAGCTTCAAGATATGTAACTGTTAGCTTCAAGATATGTGACTGCTAGCTTCAAGATATGTAACTGTTAGCTTCAAGATATGTAACTGTTAGCTTCAAGATATGTAACTGTTTAAGTTTCTCTCAGGGATCGTGTTCGAAACGAGGTAATCCGGCAGAGAACTAAAGTGATCGACATAGCCCACAGGATTAGCAAGCTGAAGTGGCAATGGGCTGGCCATATTAGCCGCAGGACCGACAACCGTTAGGGTAAACGTGTTCTTGAGTGGAGACCGCGTCTCGGCAAACGTAGTGTAGGACGTCCACAGGCCAGGTGGAGTGATGATTTGCGCAAGACGGCTGGCAGGAGCTGGATGCGAGTCGCCGAGGATCGAACTGAGTGGCGTGCAATTGGAGAGGCCTATGTCCAGCAGTGGACTGCGATAGGCTGATGATGATGATGATGTAACTGTTAGCTTCAAGATATGTAACTGTTAGATAGATAGATAGATAGATAACTCTTTATTTGCACACTTTGTTATAAATTCATAAAACAAAACAGAACTTACATTTAATGTACAAAGGGCGGCCTTATTGCTAAGAGCAATCTCTTCCAGGCAACCTTGGGATGGAATAAAATGTTTTGAAAAGACAGTAGTTGACGGTGCAATGAGTTTTGAAAAAATTATAATTCGCTCATGAATATAACTTAGGAATGCATATACTATATATCTCCATACGTGTACAAATAGATACATACGTATACATACCAACATACATACATACCAACGATATACATACATATACATTATACTAAACATATATCATACATAATATATAATATAAATACATACATATATAATAACAAAACATTCACATAATGTCCAAATTTGTGACTGATCCAGCTAAGCAGTATAAAATTCCTGAATCATTTTTTTAAAGCTATTTATTGTTTGTGCCTTCCTAATGTTCGTCGGTAGTGCATTCCACAAGCGTACAGCTTCAACTGTAAAAGACTGGCCATAAAATTTTGTGGAATGCTGAGGCATCTTCAGTCTCAAATCTTCAGATGACCTTAGACATTTGTCATGTGTGTCATTAAGGAACTTGAAGCGTTCTTTGAGGTACAAGGGGGCTTTAGGATTAAATAAGATATTGTAAAGCAAAGTGAGGATATGAGTATTCCGGCGAGAGCGAATCGGAAGCCACTTGAGCATTTGACGAAATTCGGAGACATGATCGTATTTTCGTAGGCCAAATACAAATCGTATACAGAAATTTTGTAGTCGCTCAAGCTTATCAAGTTGTGCTTCAGTGAGATTAAGATAGCTGACATCGGCATAGTCGAGAATTGGAAGAAGAAGTGCTTGTGCAAGTGCAGTCTTAGTTGCGGTCGGCAGAAAGTTATAGAGCAAGAGCCCAGAGCCGCCAGACCTACGTCATTAGTGCAAAGCTGAAATTTTCAGGATTATTAGTACAATGTCTTGTTAAGATGTATGTGTACCCATTAGCTTGAAAGCGGGGCCGTTTCTGAGATAGCGCGAAGTACAGATAGATAAAAATATTACTTACCTACGTTAAAGGTGCAAAGCTAGTATTTACATATTTTTTCAAGAATATTATTTACAATTAAAATTCATTACTGCCGGACACTTTCCGTGGGCCATTACTTCTGCCAGACGTCTTGAAAGTTGTGAAAAAATTAGGTAAACTACGTTATAGTAGCAAACCTAAATTTTATACATATTATCTAAGGTACTATTTTAAGACCCTTTGTATGACCAATCCAAAAAGCGTGTAAAAACCATTTAATATTTTACAATTATATTCTTGAATTAATACCAAAGATGATATACCTCAGCTTCCTAATTACTACAAATATATGTCTGAGGGGATGATAGGCCCTTCGGCCGCATACAAAGGGTCTTAAAATAGTACCTTAGATAATTGCATAAAATTTAGGTTTGCTACTATAACGTAGTTTACCTAATTTTTTCACAACTTTCAAGACGTCTGGCAGAAGTAATGGCCCACGGAAAGTGTCTGGCAGTAATGAATTTTAATTTTAAATAATATTCTTTAAAAAATATGTAAATACTAGCTTTGTACCTTTAACGTAGGTAAGTAAGATTTTTATCCATCTGTACTTCGCGCTATCTCAGAAACGGCCCCGCTTTCAAGCTAATGGGTACACATACATCTTAAGGGGATCGTTTCCATAACTGCTCGAAAAAGCACTTACGGTTATGACAAGAGAAACAAATTAATTCATTATTTGACAGTAAAAAATATATTTCAGTTCCTTAATAAAGCAATCTATAGAGAAACCGAGTAAAATTACTAATACGATTATTTATTTTCGAGAAAAAAATCATCAACAGTGACTAAAATCACCGAAATCGACCTTTAGTATGGAGAAATAATTTGCAATAAAACAGAGTTCACGCGATCCAAAAATTCAGTGTTCTCCGAATATTCAAGGCGAGCGCACGCTCGTTTTTAGCTCCACACGCACTGTCACGCACACAGAGATTTGATTGTTTACATACGACGACGTGACTGTGTGTAACTTTTGATAATATTTGGTAGGTCTGAGAATAGACACACCAATCTTTATATTTTAAATTATTATTAACCAACTTCAAAATAGGAGTTTTTTTTTTTTTTATTGTACATTCATTGATTACTCTGTCAATTGTGGACCGATTTTTAAAATTCATTTTATATGCCTCGGTGGCGCTGTGGTAGCATATGCGATTGAGGCCTCGGGTTCGATTCACGGGTCGGACCAAATGTTTATGAGATCCACAAAATTTTTTTTTTAGGTGTTGGCTGTTTTCAGTGTTAGTTTATAGGGAAACCCTAAAATTTTATAAGCACGTTATAAATAGTTATTATATATTTTTTATTTTGTAATGCTATTCCAGACGCAATATCTGGTAGCCATCATTTCAAAATGATGAGGGCAGTAGTAGCGCATGCGACTACTTTGCTTGAGTAAGGATTCAGGTTCGATTCCCGTGTAGGACCAAATATTTGTGTGATCCGCAAATATTTATTTCGGGGTCTGGGTGTATTCTATAGGTAAGCAACAAAAAAAGCATGTTTATGTATTTATATCAGTTGTCGAATCATTAATATAAGCTCTGCTTAGTTTGGGACTGGATGATGTCGTGTGTAAGATGTTCGAAATAGTTGTTTATTTATTATTGTAATATATCATACTGCCTTGATGGTCTTGTGGTCAGCGTATGCAACTGCTAACCAAGAGGTCTAGGGTTCGATTCCCGGGTCGGACCAAATGTTTGTATGATCTGCAAATATTTGTTTCGGAGTTTGGGTGTTTTCTATGTATAATATGTATGTATTTATAACAAAAAAGTATGTTTATGTATTATAAACTGCGAAATAAATATTTGCGGATCACACGAATATTTGGTAGATGATATTCTGTGTCATTCGTCTGAAATATTTATTTATTGTTATTTATTATAAACTAGCTTTCTGCCCGCGGCTTCGCCCGCGTGGAATTCGTTTATATCACACCACATGGTAAGGGTAGATTGAACAATCTTACCTGATTTTATGTTTGATAATAAGGAACTTCGACACAAACTTTCGTCCCCTATTTCAAACCCTTCTACCTTTATTTTCGCGATAAAAAAGTATGTCCTTTCCCAAGTTCAGTTCTATCTTCATACCAAATTTCATTAAAATCGGTTCAGTGGTTTAGGCGTGAAAGCGTAACAGACAGACAGACAGAGTTACTTTCGTATATGTGTGTTACCTTTAGTCGTATCTTTCAAGATGTTCAGCTGATGATGGAAAGTAATACTACTCAATGCTTTGGTCTTGGATGATTAGTATTTCACTTTTATACGTATGTATAAACCGCTAGTCGTATTTATGTTTTACTAGCTTTTGTCCATGGCTCCGCCCGCGAGTGTGTCGATTTTCGTGGTAAAAAGTAGCCATGTCCTTTCTCGAGGTCCCATATATCTCTATACTGAAATTGATCAAAATCGGTTCAGCGTTTTAGGCGTGAAAAGGTAACAGACAGACAGAGTTACTTTCACATTTATTTTAGTAACATTATTGCGTAAATAAGCCGTTTGCATTAAATATATTAAAAAAAAAAGCAGCCAAGTGCGAGTCGGACTCGCCCATGAAGGGTTCCGTAACATCATATAAAAGTTCTTGTAGTTCGTTGTAACTTTCATCGATGTTTTTATACTAGTGTATTGATTGGATGAAAGGTAAATTGCGTTTTACGATTTATGACGTATTAAAAAAAAACTACTCACTAGATGTCGTTTAAACCAATTTTCGTTGGTAGTTTCCATGGTAATGTACAACACATATTTTTTTTAGTTTTATCACTCTCTTATTTTAAAAGTTAGAGGGGGGGACACACACATTTTTCCACTTTGGAAGTGTCTCTCGCGCAAACTATTCAGTTTAGAAAAAATGATGTTAGAAACCTCAACATCATTTTTGAACACCTATCCATAGATACCCCACACGTATAGGTTTGATAAAAAAAAATTTTTGAGTTTCAGTTCCAAGTATGGGGACCCCCAAAATGTATTGTTTTTTTTCTATTTTTATATAAAAATCTTAATGCGGTTCACAGAATACATCAACTGACTAAATTTCAACAGTATAGCTCTTATAGTTTCGGAAATAATTGCCTGTGACATACGGACGGACAGACAGACAGACAGACTTGACGAATCTATGAGGGTTCCGTTTTTTGCCATTTAGCTACGGAACCCTAAAACACAGTCCTCTGCCTCTTCAACCTGTCTATTAAACTCAAAACATAACGTAACTTAAAAACTACTGCACCGATTTTCATGATGTTTGAAACAATGGATAGATTGGTTTTAAAGGAGTATATAATTTGTCAAATTTTAATTTGTCAAGTTTTTTAAATGCCTATAAGACCACGTATCGTTAAACACACATTATTGACATAATAAAATCTTACACTGAGAGTCACTAGTGTAAGATTACGGCCAATTACGGGTGCGACCTGGATGAACGGTCTGACGTATTAAAAAATCTTTATTTAAATAATATTGTGTAATAAACAATTTTATTCTACATATTTCATGTAGAATAAAATTGTTATAAATGTCTACAGTATTTATTATGATAAGGATTAATAATACATTGTTCCAAATTACTTTGAAATTTTTATTCACAAATAAAATAATAAAGAAATATTAAAAAAGTATAATTAAAAAAGTATTACTGTAGGTTATTCCTAATTTATGTAACTCGTAAACTTTTGTCAATATTGGCTTTATTTATGTGTTCCTTTAAAATAATAAAATAACATTAATAAATCTTCTTTAAAAGGTAACCTTAATTATGATGAAAACCGTATTTAAATACCTTGCGTATTTAAAAGGATCTGAGTTGACAGACAATGCACGCGAGCGAATTTATTTTATACTGTGTAAAATTATTTTATAATCTTTGACCATTCGATTGGTATACAGAAAGTATTATGACTTTCTGTACTGAATGAATCCTACGGGCTTTACGTTATGGCAAGATACATTGCGTGCGTTGTAAGACATTAAAATACGTTCTACAAAGGCGAACAGTTGATGGATATTTAATATAAGCAAAAAACCGAAAGTCGGTGATTGCTTGCTACGGTATGTATGCGACAGTGCGCGATGGGTCTGTGTGCATGTAAAATATGTATGTGGGTGTTCAATCACAAATTCTCACGCTTGGTATCGCGGGCCTTAACAAGATATTGTACTAATAATCCTGAAAATTTCAGCTTTGCACTAATGACGTAGGTTTGGCGGCTCTGGGCTCTTGGTCCATTACGTAGTCTTCTCAGAGACCCGGCAGCGGCGTGTATTTTTCGACTAAGTTCTTGTATATGTGGACCCCAAGATAACGTACTGTCTATTACGATTCCTAGATTTTTGACGCTAGTACTTATCTCGAGAGCAGTGCCATCAAATAGCTGTTAGCTTCAAGATATGTAACTGTTAGCTTCAAGATATGTGACTGCTAGCTTCAAGATATGTAACTGTTAGCTTCAAGATATGTGACTGCTAGCTTCAAGATATGTAACTGTTAGCTTCAAGATATGTAACTGATAGCTTCAAGATATGTAACTGCTAGCTTCAAGATATGTAACTGCTAGCTTCAAGATATGTAACTGTTAGCTTCAAGATATTAACTGCTAGCTTTAAGGCATGTAACTGCTAGCTCAGAAATAGGTAACACACAATTAAAAAAATGTATACATATATGTTACGTCCATATGGTACGTCAATGTACATTTATTTTTGGTACGTAACATTATTAACTTTCTTTGCATGTTTTAAAACTATTCAATTCATTGAATTGAATAGCTATTGCTAAAATGTGAGCTTATAGATACGAAGTATTAGTTCAAATTCAATTGAAGTTAAAATCAATTTACCAGCAACACGAGGTATACTAGAATTTTCTAAGAGTTGTAAGAGAATTCTGCGGTTAAATTGGTTTTTGAAATGCAAAACTTGTTTCTTTCTTAGCTAAAGTTTCTAGTTGGGAAATCTGCAAATTACGTTAAATTTGCGTCTCGCCATTTAATTATTTTAATTACCTTAATGGTAGAAGAAATTTCACCACATTGACACATTTTCTCTTTCAAATCTTAAAATATGACTAGTAATTTAAGAGTGATCTCAAATTTTTATTCGGAATTCTCACAATACCTTTCTGCTTGTTGGTGTATTGTGAGACTGCAATGCAGTTAGACTTTGTTTCTAGACTATTCGTAAGACAACCCTACACAACTATAGAATTACAATTTAGTATATCATGGTGTCTATATCTACGCGGTTACATTTGACTTATACGTATATAAATACCCAGAATTTGCTAATAGTTTGATATGAAATATATGACAGATGTTTTAACATAATTTTCTCAACGTTCCAATCGTTAATATTATACTACACTTTTATATTATTATAGACCTCAAGATTCCGTTATGAGCGGTTCTTAATATTTAATAGGCCGAACTCTACATAAGGGAATTTATGCTTTCAAATATCCCAGTATATATTACGGACGTCTGAAGGACATCATATGTGACCCCAATAATGTTTTTATGTTATTTTAACTTTGGACCAATACTGATATTAGACAACGGCTGTGTTTGACCCGTGGAGTTATGAGATAGATATACGAAATGGGGTCAGCTTATGTTGGTTTACTAGAAGCATGTTTTGTTGGTAGTATCTGAACTGGGTGTTGGAGTATATTTTATTCAAATATTTATACGTGGGTAGTATATTGATATCTCTATTTATTTCTGAAATAGAAACAACGTTGTGTTTACGTTTCTATCATTATTTATTTACCTTTTAAGCAATGAAAGGAAGTAAATGTTATCATCATTTTATTAACAGAAGTGGCAAATACATTTCAATATTGTCAGATTAGAGCAAATTGTAATTTTATTATAGTTACTCAGATGTTTTGCTATTTATGATTGAAATCGTTTTTGTCTGTGGAGAGTAACTGTTAATTTACAGATTCAACTTGTAAAATGCACTTATTAGTTGCAAAATATTATTTGAAATCAATTAAAGAGATTGCAAAAACAATTTGCAAGAAGAACCTTTCCACGGTTTTCGTAAAGAGATCCGAGTAATATAAATGGTACTAGTAGATAAGATATTGCGATAAATAGTAGCCAAAGTTAATTTCGAATTTATTATATTAGTATGAATATGGATATCATCTATGGTATCCAATACTCAAAGGAAGTCACGCATCAGTTAACGAATTTCCAGTCAGTGGTTTAATTATGTCGTCTTTTTGTATAGAAATACATATAATTTCTGTATACACTCTATCAATAAATGAAACTGTACATCCGTTAGATAAGATTAGACAGCTGACCTTTTGATAGGTGATATATCAATCTTCATTTCCACCAAGAAATTGTTTTTGTAACTTACCAGGAAAATGAGACATTGATGTTTCTCTTCTAATCTAGTGTGAGAGAGCATATAAGTTAAGTTACTATAATTTCGAGAGTAACTCTGTCTGACAAAGTTAAATTGTGCACCGATTTCAATTAAATCTAGCATATGATGCTTTAATTATTCAGGAAAAATGGATTGGCTACCACTAAACGCAATAACCTACGCACGCGGAAGGAGTTACACAAAATATCAAGTCTAAACAGGTTCAAGTGAAATTCAAGACCTCTAAGGTCGAATTGAAAGTTTTCCGCTGCGTCTGTCTGTTCGCGATAAACTCAAAAACCACTGCACCGATCAATAGAAAGCCATGCTCTTTGTGATTGTCATATAAATCAACCAGAATGATTATCGCAATATCCGTCATACACGCGGACGGCGGCAAAATCTGGTTAGCTATACTCGTAACTAACAATCAAGTGACTTTGCAAAGATATTTTAATCTAATTAATTTCGTCTGCTGAACATTCGAGGCCTTGCGTTCAAGAGCTGTTTTATACAGACGAAAGTCTCACGAACATTATATAGAATAGAACATCTGCTAAGATAGCCAAAGGGTTGTAGTTTTAAAGAAAAAGTTCTAAAGTAAATAGTAAGTTTTAGAAACTGAGACCTGTAATACAAGTTTACTTGGAATTGGCCCCTGTCTCTCATCGAAATTATTTGGTTCTATTTTGTTGACTATTGATGAATCTTGTTATATTTATTATTATTTATAGAGACGAAAATAACAAGAACATAAAAAAGCAAAAGGTTTGTGGTTCTTAGAAACTGAAGGAATTCATACTACGTATAACTTGGTTTTGATGAGATTATTTCTGAGACTCGAAAATATAGATTTCAAGAAAATTGGTTACAATAAATTTAAGCATCAGAATTGGTTGTGTGTTTACACGATGTGCGTATGGAATTTTACATTACATGATCAATTATCTTCTAGCATTTTATTTATTTGAGGTTTATCTTTTGTCAATGCAATGCACATTTCTATTATAGTTATATCCCTCTGGTCGTTACGTAATTAATTTTATTTTGTATTAATTTCGCCATATAGAGGGAGACCTACATGAATATAACAAAAAATCTAAATAAAATAAAATATATCTCTGAACACATAATTTGAGGGTTAATTCCCAACGTTATTCGAAAATAATAAAAATAATATAAATGTGTTCTGCGTGACAATGCACTTAAACTATGCGAGTGAATGCTCATCCGAACCGGGGTGAACGAAGCAGACAACGCCGCGGGTTAGAAACGCTGTACAAAAGAAACGTTTTTAGCTGAAGATGTTTTAATGTCGCCAGATGTACGCTCTCAAGCTGTCACAGAAATGATGAATATCTCGTATTTGGAATGAGAAATTTATTTATGTCCGATACGAGCCTGCCATCAATTTATTTGTTTATATTTATTTACATAATTGTAAATATTACAATGTTAAATTATATTTTAATTGTGATAATATATTTTTACCAATAGTTTTATAGGATCTTGGATTAAGAAATAAAGTACAAATTCGAAATTTACTTGGAAATGAATCATCATCATCATCAGCTTATCGCCGTCCACTGCTGGACATAGGCCTCTTCAATTACACGCCACTTATTTCGATCCTCAGCTACTCGCATTCAGCTCATGAAATGAATATAACGTATATGTAGATAAAATAAAGGCACGCAATTGAATGAAAATGCCATCAACTATTATTAGGGTTTATAAGTAATTTCTGGATATCCCCAGCGTAGTTCACTTTTAACTCGAACTGGTTATTGCCGAGTACTTGGACCTCTTTAATTTACATTTTGACGTCATGTTTGCTGAACTATATCGTGTAATCCACACAGTCTAAAGAAAGGTTCTTTAATTGTTTGTATTTAAATTAAATCATATGTCTTGGACGTTTGTTTTACTTGTTATTCTAATTACTATGTTTATTCTAGTTTTAGATGCTTGTGATGATTTAGTTCTAGTTTAGGTGTAAGTGTTTATTAAAGATACCTAATAATTATACCATCTTAGTCGTTCCATCAAAGTAACTTTATTAATGTAACCTGTTCATCTTACTGTGATTTAATACACATCGAAATTGTATTTTAACAGCATGGTTGGCCTAATGATGAAAATGGTCACCACAACGTTTTCGGCTTCGATAATGTTGTTGGTTCAAATCACAAATGGGACAAAGCACTTGGTGTGATTTACAAATAGTTGTTCTGAATCTGAGTGTGCTTTGTGACAGTTTTATGTATGTTGTAAAGCCCCCCGCGACATAGGATATTTAACACTTACACGCTAGTGGTCTTTAAAAAAATATCGTAATGTTCTTCGACAAGTGTGGAAATAGTTTTTAGATAGGGCTGTTAAAAACGTAGTGTTGGTGACTTATAGCAAATTAGAGACGGGAAAACAATAAAACTTTTACAATGCGAGTATATACTGACATTCCAAGAGTTACTGCTAAATAACGAACAAGAAAAATAAGTACACTCAGAGCTCAAGACAAAATTAAATTATCTTCACAACAATAAACCTATAGAAAGTGATGTTTATGGATTGTTTATTAAAACGAGAGCTTTTGATTTGATTCAATTATAAACGAGACCTCTCAAGCTAGATAATTGATTTAGGATAGTTAAATGGAAATGTTTCAAAGTTATTACATTGGTTTCACGTTTGCATTCTTTTGTGGTTGTAATATTTATTTGTTTCTCCTAATAATAATGATTGATTATTTGTAATATAGTTATTCAATACAAGAACCTCAAGATAAAAAAAAATGTTCCTACAAATTGCCTGTACTGTGACTAATGCCTCCTTAAATTAATTGTTTCGTTGGCATAGAATTATCATCGGTTAGAATTTGCAACTGCTGGTCAAGAGGTCTTGGGTTCGTTTCCCAGGTCGGATCAAAAAGTGCTAGTGACATTTCTGACTTTAGAAATGTATAATAACAGCCCATGATTTGGAAGTTTTGACTTTAAATTTATTTCTGATTTCTGACGTTAGTAATTACTCATTTTTAGGGTTCCGTAGCCAAATGGCAAAAAACGGAACCCTTATAGATTCGTCAAGTCTGTCTGTCTGTCTGTCTGTCTGTCTGTCTGTCTGTCTGTCCGTCCGTATGTCACAGCCCATTATTTCCGAAACTATAAAAGCTATAGTGTTGAAATTTGGTCAGTCGATGTATTCTGTAAACCGCATTAAGATTTTTACATAAAAATAGAAAAAAAACAATACATTTTGGGGGTCCCCATACTTCAAACTGAAACTCAAAAATTTTTTTTTCATCAAACCTATACGTGTTGGGTATCTATGGATAGGTGTTTAAAAATGATGTTGAGGTTTTTTATATCATTTTTTTCTAAACTGAATAGTTTGCGCGAGAGACACTTCCAAAGTGGAAAAATGTGTGTCCCCCCCCCTCTAACTTCTAAAATAAGAGAGTGATAAAACTAAAAAAAATATATGTTGTACATTACCATGCAAACTACCAACGAAAATTGGTTTGAACGAGATCTAGTGAGTAGTTTTTTTTTTAAACGTCATAAATCGTAACACGCAATTTACCTTTCATCCAATCAATACACTAGTATAAAAACATAGATGAAAGTTACAACGAACTACTAGAACTTTTATATGATTTTACTTGCTGATACGGAACCCTTCATGGGCGAGTCCGACTCGCACTTGGCCGCTTTTTTTCAATTATTCAAGATATTCTTTGTTCTAGACTTGTCTGTTTATAAATTTGTCTACAACAAAGAATTAAAAACCAATCTAACAAATTCAAATAACATACACAATTAACACTTCGAAATGTTAAGCCCACATTTCTTTAACAGTATCTATATTAAAAAATCCTTGGACCTTAGCCAATATTAGATTAATAAATTACACCACATTTGATTGTTTCAAAGGGACCAGTGTTCATGTATAGATAGTTGATGACGGTATAGGGTCTAATGTAGTAGGGATTGGACCGTATCGGATAACGTTTCAGATCCCGGCTAACAAATTAGTATTTTTCAGGGACTAATTAGACTTTGATCCGAAGTAAGGGTCTAAGTGGATTAGTATTTGAAAGGCATTTATACCTAAATGAGAAATTGTCTCGCATGAAACGTTTTAGTAAGACTATGTTTATGCATGACTGGTTAGAATATAGAAAGGTCCATTACCTTTCTATAGTCCTCTCCGATCTATATATTGGAAAATTTTCATTAATTAATGGGAAATGTTGATTTATATTTTTATTATTACTAAATACTGATAGTATTTTGTCTGCCTCGTTGGTCTAGTTGATACCGTATACGACTGTTAATCAAGAGGTCTCGGGTTTAAATCTCGTCGGGCCAAAAAGTGTTTTTGGGTTTTCCTTAGGAAATTCCTATAGCAGCCTGAAATTTGGAAGTTTGGCGGTGATACACCTTCGTGCCTGGTTGCCATGAACAACTATGGTAATCGTTATTGGAAAGTCAGTGCCCTCAAATTTACTGAAAACTAGTTCTATATTCGAATTTCAATTCAGCCTTAAGGTTGCGGAAGTCCGATGCCAGTAGCTCCGTAGAAAAACTGATATTCAGGTAAAACTGGTTGAACTAGTAGCCGACCCCAAATAATATTAGGATAGGAAGAAGAAGAGACTGATAGTATTTTGTGTTTGTTTAAACTGTTATCGTATTTAACACTCATAATCGAGATGACCTGATTAATAAAGAGATGCTTTTATTTTGTTTTATTTCAAAAACAGCTTAAGTGATGAGTTTTTAAGTCGTGAGTTGTAAATAAATGAACACTGGGTTTGGTTTGGGACTGAGTTTAGTGTAGTATTTCATATCTCTCATGTTCCACTAACTACTCTCACGGCGTAACTTGCGGTTGTTATTGTAAAGGTACAACAACTGACACTTGAATTTATTTATTTGTATGTACGTCTAAATTTGTATATTTAGAGAAATTTTATTTTTTATTTGGCAACACATTGTCAAGAGAAAAACAAAGAAAAACCCTACTGTTTTAAAGCAGTTCAAACCATAATTGCAATCCTCATTCATTACTGGCTATATACATGAAAATTCACTCTGCGTTTGAGAGCTCGGGGCGTTGCACACAGTTCTCTAGTTTCTCGGCCATGTCCTGTCTGGGATTATACACTGTCCGGGCACCGCGTGCCTTGTTTGGTCCAGACTTGTGGCTGGTACACCCGACAATCTGCGTACTTGAGCTTTGGATCATTATGTAAACGAAAAAATGTAAATTAAGTACGACGTATCAAAGTAAAATTGTGTGTTTGTAATTGTGACAAAAGTGTCTGTTTTATATTACCAATTAATTATATGAAAAAATATTTTTTTATTTAGAAAAATATTTTTTCATTTTTCTTATCTGTCTGATCATTCTAGCTACTGAAATGAACAGACAGACAAAAAAAATTAACGGCTTCACCCTGTATATGTTGGTATTCGCGGTCAAACAATTGTAATACAACAAACAATAAATGTTGCGTAAAATTTACCACAATAACTTATAGAAAACCGCATTTAACCGGTTATGACACTTCTGGGATTAGTGCGCACAAACACACAGACAAAAGTCTAAAAACTGTTGTTTTGAGTTCCATTAATTTAACCCTTCTGTTAGTTTAGCTTTTCTACAATATCTATAACGTACATACATCTTTCTCTTACAATTTTATTACATGTATAGATTTTCCCATGTTTAATTAAAGAAAAATCAACACTATCTAAAACTCTAATCTATTCACAAAGGCAAAATTTAGTTGACAAATTCCAGGCGATAATGACATATCTCTCGTCTAGTTTCGCATTTGTAATGCATGGTCTCAACTGAAACTTTTCGACATTAGACTTGCAGATATTTTGTCGCCGACGCGTCGGAACTGGCTCCTGAAATACGGCAGACGGTGTACTCTTATTTATTACTTTTAGGCTCCGTTCTGATGTTTGCATAACTGGTTAACTCGTTATATAGAGTTGTTTAGAGTCTTAGTCTTAGTCTACACTAAGTGTAGAGAACGATTTCAAAATAATAAATATTTGATTTTATATTTCTGAACTTTTATTTTGTAATTGTTTAAGTTTTATTAATTTAATTGATAAATAGATTTTGGATAGAATAACGAAACATTCTGGTATTGTGTTTGTGTCACTACGTATATGTCAATAAGTGTTATAGGTTTGTCATTTATGTCTTTGAAGTGCTTCACAGACACACAGATCCCAATCTAGTGAAGGTTCGAAATTGAAACCGAGTGAATTGAACTATTGGGAATAAATTAAATTGCCAAGTGACCTATTAACAACTATGTGTCAATTTGAATAGAAGTACGATATGTATGCCAAGTAGTTCACTGCTAGTATTGTCAAGTTTCTACAATTATATAAATCGTGTCGCGGTGTATGTTACCAAACTCCTCTGAAACGGTTAGACCGATTTGTATGAAATTTTGTGTTATAATATCGGGTAGGTCTGAAAATCAGCCTCTATTTTCATACATCTAAGCCGCGGGCATCAGTTCTTTTATAAAACCCACATTTTTCCGTTGCACTTGAAATTGACAGAATTAATTAACATCAGCTTAATAAATGTCAAACTGTATTGCTGTGTTTTGAAGACTTCTTTTCAGTATTTAATGTATTTAAAAAAATGCATTGTTGATTTGGAGACAATGATTATGGTTAAAGTCCAAATTTAAATAATAAGATACCCATTGCAACGAAACAAATTATAACATTTTCAGACTATTCCAATAGCATAGTGCTTTATATTTCTCTCTTTTGCAATATTATTATAACTAGAGATACACCTACATACAGTTGCCTATTTCTATTTTAAGGATTTTTTTATTTTGCGTAGTGCAGTTCTAACGGTTTGTGTTAGATCTAAAAAACTTATTTTTTTTGCTGCCAGTAACATAGTTTCATGTTATGTTTACTTACGTTTTAAAAAATGTAGATTTAAAACTAAGAGCTCTTCAATAGTATTTTCATTCACAAATGAGGAATGTATATTATTTTATAATAATAAATTTCTTTAGCTGCGTTGGGCTTGTGAAAAATCATGCAGTGACTAAGTATCTATAGAAATAAACAAAATTGAAGTGACTGTATGTAATATCAAATTCACAGTTTTTTACTTGTTTTGATTGTCTGTTCATCTGTCTGTCTGTTTGTATTGGAAAGTCTTTGGAATGGACAGACCGATTTTGACGGGATTTCACTGGCAGAAAGCTGATGACATAAGGAGTAACTTAGTCTTATTGTTTTAGAATAGCTTCTCTCCGCGGCAACAAAAATAAATACAGGTAACAACACGGGACTCAAATAGTTACAAAATATATGTGAAGAGTGAAATTATACTGGAACAAAACGAATTGCTAACCGAGTTGTGGTGAGCTATTATTATATTATTGACTAGCTACGCCTCAAGACAATATCTGCGTTTGTTTTGTAAAGTTGTTTTTGTACCTTAACAATCATAAACGCGGTTAACGCCGTGAGACTAAGCTATTATAAAAAAGTAGCTTAAGTTACTATTTATATTATCAGATATTTGCTAGTGAATATCTAATCAAAATAGTTACAGATGTCAAAACGATAAAATTACATTATCTTCAACTAATTTCACAAACAGACAATGGCCGTGATTCTGTTGTTAACATCACTAAACCAACTCTACTACTAGTTCAACCCGTTTTAACTGAATTTCCGCATTTCAATTAGTTTTCCACGGATTATATACTGAACTATACATACACACTATATACATATACTACACGGATATTGAAATTAAACTGATCCGATACACGGGTGAAACCGCGAGCAAAAGCTAGTGCAACTTACTACATGTTTGTAAAATAGCAGAAAAATTATTGAGGCGAATATTTAAAAAACTTTTTACTATATTACCCTGAAATAACAACCACAGTCGAATTAGTTATTTACAAATTAATTTAATTTTGTACATGAAAATGGCTCTCATATAAAATTATATGTCTGTATAAAAAATTGGGCAACAACGATAGTAAAAGGTTTATCACCACCATCCAACATTTATTTATTAAAATTATTCCAATAACACATTCTATTGTCCTTGTATAGTAAAATCACACATGCTTCTACATAAAATTCTGCGTAATGGATCAAAAATTGGCCAAGTACGAGTCGGACCTGCGCAGAAAGGGTTCCGTACCATTATCTATACATATGGAGCGTATACTTTTTGCCATTATAATCATTTTTGTTGTATGGGAGCCCCCTTACTTATTTTATTCTGTTTTTAATAATTATGTTTTGGTCTCGTATTGCACATTGGGTACAGAACTCTAAAAAAGTCGCCGTTCACGTTCCTATTCATCAATTCAGCCTCACGTTGCCAAATATAAATCAGAACGAAACACCAAATAAAAGACCGTAAATGAATACTTTTCCCAATTAAATCACGGCTTTAATTAAACGAATGTTTAAAGCCCATCACGGATCATGAGGTCAATGTTTCGCGACCCTATTCCCTCTAATACCAATTGACATTTTTACAGCAGCGTTAATGGTGTAATAAATTTATTAACCGGGGGCTTTCGATCACAGAGGCGATTCTCGAGTTCGAGACAACGTAGTCAAAAGATAAAATCAGTTTGGATAACTTAACTAAAGGCTGAAGTTTTTAATCATCAAGATGAGCACAATAGAACATAGGCTGGCACTCAATTTAAACAAGGAAAGATTTGAATTTTGATCTTAACGATGAGTTTTCCAAATAAAATGAAACTCAAATATACTTGAATATTAATATAATTAATAAACCAGTCATGGTTCAAGGTTTCATCGTATTCATAACATAAATTTCATTATTAATAGAAAAATGGACAGTAATTCAACTAAAAAAAATGTTATTCTGCTAAACTATTAAGGTCAAAGCCAAAGAAATATTACTGCCTAAAAGGCAATAAATCAAACACTTAAGAATCAGAGTGGCAACCACAAATCCGAGTCTAACAAATGTCCAAATTATTTTAGCCTTTTCCAAACCGGGAAATTCACAGTAAATCGACCGAAAATAGCCTCGTTTTATCTAGATACAGTCGACGAAATTGATCATGTACGAGGCCGATTTTTCGATTCCATCGAAAAATCGGCCTCGTACATGATCGTGTTTTAACTGTTACAGCCTTATTCGAGGTTGAACATTTTCGGTAGACTTCAAATTAACGAACACTTAAAAAGTATTCTCCGAAAACTGTTCACACGGACTTTGAGCACGTATTAATTATTGTAGAGATCATGACTGGAATTTTTACGGAATATAAATCGTTTTTCATCGGAATATTTGATTTTATTTTTCGTGCAAGTATATTGCAACCTCAATATTAAAGTGATAGTGATTTGAATATAATATTACTTAATAAATACCTAAATCAGAAATTAAGACAAATACTTTAATGGATAAACAAATTAATTTCCATGCCTATTTAAATTTATCATTATTAAAAATTTTACCTAGTGGAAATTCTTTAGATTTTATATGAAAACCTTTGTCTGGTTTTGTTTTTTTTTCAATCAAATCAATCAAAATCAAATTTTATTTCAATTGTTTGAATTAGTAATAGTAATACTAAAAGCTGTATAAGTGTTTTGGTACAAAAATGTTTTAATTTAAGCGTCAATTAAAATTTTAAGTTTGGTACTTAATACTAATGAAAAATCAATATCCAATAACAGGCTAAAAAGTTTAGGCCTGTCATTGACGAATCGAAGGTTATAAGACTTACTAGATACACAGACTGTATTATAAAAGAAGTCGACTCAATCGCGTCTCATGTTTATTGGTTTAGTTTGTAATTTCTATAAAACTTATTACATCATACCGTATAACAAACGTCATACATAGTTTGTTTTCTGAATGGGTCTCGACTTAGCACCAGCAAGCGTGGCTAGCACTAACAACAACTTGTAAGTCTAACACTTGGCTCCGAAATAAAGTGCTCCAGCCGCTTTCTTCTTCACGGCGCATGCGTTGTTCATAAAGCCCCACCACCCGCAGTCAGCTGACGCCTGCTGAAATGGTTTTAATAGTACGTATGTGTTGGACTATTGTGTATGTATGTATAGCTTACCCAGCAGTGAGCCAAAGCGGGCTTTGTCACACGTTAGCATGAATGAGGGAGAGCCACGATCAATATTTTGAGGTCTGCAAGCTCAGGAACTTATGAAATTTTTAGTAGTTCCATAATGCTTCTGTTTCAATGTGTAATTAAATCTGCCTGGGTTACGTCACGATTCGACAATTATTTGGCGCTTGAATAATGACTAAATTTTAACTTTATAATGTTGTGCAAAAGTGGTTAGGGAAAAAGTTATAGAAATGCAGAAGTGCGTTTATAGTAGTAAATAACTAAGCAAAGTTATATGCAGTTGTGTTGTATGTTTAAGTGTATCTTACCATTATTAACTTTGAAACTTTATATAACGTCTCCAAAGTACTACTTTATACATTAATATCTAAATACTTAAAACTACAGTGACACTTAGATGCAAACAACTGCATGTTATAGCAAGGAACAGAAAAGGTTAAAGAACTTAATACATTGCAGACAATAATATAACTACTAAGATGACGTACAAACACAAAGCAGAGATAGAAAACGAGCTAACAGTGAGAAAGTAAAGAGGACAGGTATTGTCATGTGTACACTGAAGGCAGAAACGTAATAGAATAAAATAATATATTAAAAGTTTTGAGGACACAGTGCGATTGTGAATGCATTATATAAAATAAAATAACAACTGCAAATAAAAAGACAGAAATGAAACAAAAGTGAATAAAATTTCGATGGATTTTTTGAGATTTTCATTTGGAGAAGTGAGCTAAGCTCTTTTTGTCTGAATCGTTCCAATTAAGGCTATTGAGAGTTGGATTTCATTTTAAAATACCAAACTTTCGGAGCTTTTAAATACATTTCAAGCTCTGATGAAACCATCGTCCAAGGACAATTGAACGTTGATATCATCGTTTAACATAGCATAAGTTGTTTTTTTTATGAAATCCAAACATATTAATTACGCATTTTCTTTTATATGCCAGCCAATTGATAACTGAAAATAAATAACTTCGGAAATTAATTAATACAACAACCATTCGTATACTTAGACAGTTGATACCTTAGGAGTCCCTCGACTAGAGGCTAGACTCACCTGAAACTGAAGAAATGTATCATTAAATAATATAAAATGGTAGTTTTGACACATATGACGAGATAGTAAATAAGTTAGATGGTGACAAAGGCATAGATAACTAAGTAAACTAGTCAAACCAGTAACTGGGTTATTAGCTGGTGGTTACATGGCAATAAGATCGCAGAGATTCTTGTGCAAAAACATTGAGTATTGGTATTAAAAATCATAATTATTTCAGTACACGGATTTTGGAGTCTATGATTTTCAAATCCCATAATACTATAAACATGTATGTATGTATTGGTCAATTTTAAGAGTACTACTAGTAAGTAAGAACATTTTCTAAACAATTACATGGTCTGTTTAGTACGAAGCAGTTGCAATACAAGGTTTAAATAGGCTTAAAAACTTTCAGCGCCAGTGCAATACCATGTTACTCATCATAATTACTGTAAAATAGCATTAAATTACATCTCTTACATTGATGTATCTTAAACTAACAAATGATTTAATTAAAATTTTATAAAAGTCAATACTAGAATTTCCTTCAAAGACTTATTTTTATTTCCAATAAAAAAATTGTATTACTTCGTATAGATATCGTAAATTGTCTAAAACAAATATCCATTTCATGTTACAATAAAAAAAATGACCTAATATTGAAAATAATGTGTTCATTGAGATCTTCAAAAGCGGACTAGTGAACAACATTTCTAAACGCAGCTCAAAGTTTAACAGACTAATTTGAATATATTTAGTTGAATAGCAATCATCAGAATAATAACACAAATTGTGTTTTGAATAACATAAGTATACTATTTTGCTTGTGTGTTAAATCATGTATGTGTGCATTCTATTGAGATATTTTTAATCAAATTTTTAATGTATCAGTGTACCTATTATGTATTTATATGTATTTGTGTATATAATATATCATATTTAATATTTATATATATAAAATAATAAATCAATAAATAATAGATATATATGTAACATAATATATAATATTGCTTCTCATAAATAACACACCTGCCTTACATAATTTTGCAACACCCAAAGGTTTGGTTGGAAGAGAATGCCTGTGGCATTAAATCCGCCTTGTGCAATATGTTTGCAGGAAGTTTAAATAAATAAAATAAATAAATAGCTCTTATTTTGATTGATATTGTTGGTTTTGTATGCGAATTTAGCAAACCATTATCCATATTAGTTTATTTCGTTCTCATGCATCAAGCTGAATAGCTAAACTAAATTAAGGCTCCTAAGTATATTAGAGATACAGACAAAAAGGGATCGGTATAAGCCTTTGCAAAGCCCACTGTCTGATATATTTTGTTGAATATAAATGATGTTCCTAAAAGTATTTTTACTACAACAACGTTTTATTCTAATTACATAGTGGACATAGTGCTAAAGATCTAATTAAGATATCTAAGCTTAAAATACCAAAATGAGATTTATTAATTCAAATATTCAAATTCATAGCAATAACTTTCAAGAAATGTCATAAATGTATAAACTGACGAATGAAGTAACGAGATACAGAATTTATTTAAGAATAAGTAAAATATGGTACCACGTTATTAGAAACGAAAGGTATGGAAACTTCATCACTCGCTTGCGATTTCAAATCATTGGATTCAAAAGCTGCTCCTGGAAAATGGAGCAATAAGTCAACAAATGAATCTGCGATGATACATCGCAGGCTTCCACGCCAATATCGTCTCCATATAAGATTTCTTTCCTAGATTTATCACCCTCTATGCAAATAGAGGCTGTGATGGATATTGCGAGACGGGTCGGGTTTACCGATGTGTCGAAATTAATGTTTTTTTTTCTCTGTCAACTGGTGGCAGTGTCGAGATATTCTACTCATATTTCATCACGAGAAAGTAATAAATAACTTGCAGGATAGGAAATGTGTTTTAGTACTAGTCGTTGATAAAATAAATTGGTGAATGGTTTTAATAATGTTTTTTATTAATGTGGTGATCCAAAGAGATAAGTCAAACGTTTTGATTGTTAGTTCGAATAATTAATATGGGTATATTACAACGTAAATGTAAGCAACTATTTGCGTTAAGGTTTAATAGCATACAAGTAATTCTAGTCAGTAATTAACTCTATTTTCCTTACCCAGGCAAGGAAATAAGTCCATATATTTAAGCACCAATTTAATCTATGTTAAGTCTCGGTCGCAGAGTGGTACCAGATTGGATTAACAGAGCGTGTAGCTTGGTCAGCAGTGGTATAATCAACTGGTCCCGAATTAATCGCTATTATTGATTCGGTATTAATTGGCGCATCGATGTGGTCTGGCAATCACTACTCGCGTTTCTGCATTCTGCTGTGATCAGCTAAGTCAGAATCCTGCTATCATGCACAAGTTTATGAATCAATAATGAAATTTCAAGAATATGCAGACAATGATGACAGTTTTTTATTCTTCAGGTAGATATTTGCAAGTGAAGGAATTGTCAACGTCTTAAAATTTTGATCTAAAAAAGTTTCATTTCAGTTTAGTCCCTATAATTTAGTTCAAATAAACGATTTTTATTAGTGACATTGAGTCTCTTTTATAAATAAAAAGTATATAATATAGGTGCTTGATATGTATTTGAATTTAGGTTATTGGCTTTATTTAATTTTGAATTGAAATCGTTACGATAATGGCGCTTTTTAATGAATCAAATCAAAGTTAATATGCAATAATCAACGCTGTCAAAATGTTAATAAAACATTTCTAAAGTGTTAAATTTGTTATTTACATAGTGCATCTGGTAGACATAAAACCAGCGATATGCTTAATTCTGGCAATACTCTGGATTTTGACTCGGAATGTGTCTGGTTGCCTTTTTTCTCAGTAAATTGCCACCACATGTCCAATTTTCCCCAGTTGACTCTTACAATTCACCCGGAAAGATGATTAACCAGGACTGTTTTCGTTCCATTTCTGTGTATATCCTGCAGGATACAATTAGTGTGAAGGCAGCTCGATATTATTACTATGACCATTATTTCGTGCTGCTTTGGATTGCTTCTACCCAAATGCTTACATGGTATTATTATTACTAATTTAATTGTTACGGTTTCGACCCGTTAGATCTCAATTTCGCTTAATGGAATTGGACGAAATTGCACGTAGTAAATTTGGGTCCATAAAATTAGTGTAGCAGAAATATAAGTGTCTTGGGTTTTACTTTTCGCTTAGATATTAGTTTGTTCATTAAGACTATGTTCATTTTTTTTAAAGAGCGACCCCATGGTATTGTTGAAATATTATAGATTTAAAATCAATCTCTTTTTGTTCATGTAGGTATGTTACTAAGTCCACATTAAAACTCTTATGCGAAGAACTATCCTTCTTTTGTTTCTAAATGATGAACGCTAAATTAATTCTACCCATTTCTACATACTCGTATGTTTGAAGCGTTAAATCTTTTGTATTCTGTTGTAATCCTTCTTCTGTACTGTTAATCCACTATTTTCACATCTACATTAATTATACGACTCTTAAATCAATAGCCGTATCCCCTTGAAACTTTTTTGTAAGCAATTTGTTTAAGTCTGCAAATTTTACTTTTAAATCACATTGAAGCGACGCGACGCCATCACATATAGCTACATAGTTACTTGTTACCAAGTATTTGTCTTTCTTTTGCTTTTGTCGATTGTTTTGTTAATTTCGATTGATAATTATAGTTGTCTCAATATTTGTTAAAACTATTCAACTGACATTCATTTATTATTTAATATAAAAGTAAGCTTCTGAAACAATTAACTTTATAACTTTTTTGTTTGAACGTTAATTTCTCTTAGAATGTTAAAAATAGTTCTTATTCGAACAGAATTGCAATCGATTGTTACTTGTGGCTTTCAAATCTAAAATGGGATGTACTTTCCTACGAACTAAATTGAACGTCATTATCAGAAACCACTAGATGACACTCGATTCATTCCACTTGATTGGCTCATGTGTGACAATTGCCAATAACAATTGATTAAGCTGGCAATACTCAGCTGCCATCTGTCGTCTGTTGTGATGACGTAACATTTTAATTTGAATATAGAATGCAGGTCAAAACTATTGAGACTCATGCAGTATGTTTACTCAAAGGTCCTTTAACTAGTCATTATTTATTATTTATTTATTTATTTATTATTTATTTATTATTATTACAATTTATAATTTCACACTCTAATACATCTCCAGTTCATGCTGAGTAATTTAGCAAGTATTTGTATATTATTACACCAGAAATGTTCTGCTGGTACTTAAAATAGGAAATACCTGAGCTATAAGTACATTCAGTAAACAGTCAGAAAATTAGAAGAACTAAGTTCAAGAGTACTTTTATCATTACTAATATAAAAAACCCAAACAAAAGTGTAAATAATTTCGGTTTACAAATTGAAATAACCTGTGGAGCAGATCTTTAACTGCAAATAAACTAAGTGTTAATAATTCCATCTCTAACATCTGTGTCAAACATCTAAGCTGATCTGTAGCTAATCCTTGGATTTCTAATGCAAATACATTCATCAGCCCTAATGCATAGGAAGTAATCAGTCTGCGAACCCGTCATGGTGTCGGAGATATAAATCAAACTGGATTAAACTGGTTTAGGGTGGTGAATATAAGAATACTATCGACGAAACCGTTAATTTTCAAGTGTGGGTGCACTAACACAGGGATTAGTCATGTCTGCAAGTTATTGTCTTCTTAATTTATTCTTTGGTCGTTATTTGCAGATACTTTATGAAAGATGTTTTAGGAGACGCTGATTTGATACTTTTGATATGATTGCATCTTATTCTTTTTTAATTTTAATTTTCTTTGTCAGATGATGCTGAGTTTAATTTATTATTATTATAGAAGTTTAATTTATCTAAAACTAAATGCATATCAGATAAAAATCGTGTTTTACACACATATAGTACTAAAACTTCTAATTTTTGAACTTGTATTAGAATTTACACTGAGGGAACAAAACGCAGACTATTTTATAATAACTTTTTAAGAACTAAATTCCGACAGTTTGTTATAGGTTATCTTAGAATAATCGTTGTCTTTTAACAACGTCAGTCTTTTTGTTACCTACACCTTAATACCAGTACATTACCATGCATTAGCGTCCGCTTATAGCCCCTACTTACCCTCCTAAATGGAATGTGGATGATGAGGGTACAAGATAACGTTTTATGGACGACAGGAGCTTTAAAAAATCAAGAACACATTTACCCAACGTGAACAGAGAAGTTATAAATATGAAAAACAATATTATTTATGGGTATATACATAATCTGGCCATCCGATCTTTCTGATACATAATTTGTTTAAAATGATTTTGATTGTGAAGAAAAAAAAACTAAGTATTTATTAAAAATCCCATATTTTAGGATTTTATGTAATATCTTTTTGGTGTTAATAAAAACCACAATGTTGCTGCGCATTAAAGGCTCTAAAAGCAAAATAATATTAGTAGTCATAGATTTAAATCGGTCTATGTTAGGTTTGATTCTAGGATCATCATCGTTTTGATTTCAGAACTTTCAGATGTGTATTATGTATTATATCGATATTGGACTTCTTAGAAATAAATGTTTCTTAGAATAATATTCGATAACAATATTTTGTTTGTGTTACGCTAATTCATCTAAATTGGATCTGTCAGTTACATAAATTACCCGCGTTCAATATGATCTATTTAATATTACTTAGAATTTTAATTAGAGTGCTGTTCTTGACTGTACAACCAGAAGGAATAATTCATATATTTGGGCATTAGTCTGTCTGACATGCACCCTTTCTTTGATGAAAGTCAAAAGATTTACAAACAAAATAAGAAATTTAGATTAGTCTGACAATAACGGTGGTGATTATTTGACAGCAAAACCATTTCGTTGAATTATTTGGCTTTTGGGAGCGTTAAATATTTCAACAATCAGTCGCGGCTCGTTCTCTAAGTGCGGGAGCTAACTTCCATCGGGCAATTAACGGCATTTGCAATTCCAAATTCTCCATCGTTAGCGACGGAAAAAATTGCTAGAGTGGAAAAATTAAGGAGTTGTGAAAAAATAAACACAAACTGCCTGGGGAATGAGATAACGTAAAACTCTTGCCGTATATTAATTAAACAATAAAAAAATAATAAAGTTCTCGTGATTGAATAACTCGGCAACGTGATTACACAAAGTTTTGTTTTAAGACGTAAAACATGAAGACTAATTACGTTTATTCTTGGATAACTCTTTTAATTTCAATAATTAATTTGTCTAACTTTCTTAAATTTGAAAGTTATATTTTTGTTCAAAAGAAATTTTAATTTAGATCCTTGAAGAAAATGTTGGAGCGGTGAAATACCTGAAACAAAAGAAGACCCACATTAATACTGGTCATTCAAATTTCTGAAAGGTAGTATAATATGCCAGAGATAAATAACTGAGAATAAATTTCGATCTTATTTTAAATAACTTGACGTGGTGTAATCCTATTTCGTTGGAAAAATGGTGAGTAAATTTTTTGTTTTGCAAACCGAACCAAATATTTATCATAACATTGGCTGCAATGCGGTAACTGAGGAAAACAAGACGAAACAGACGTAAGATTGAACGAGGAGTATTTTCCTCTATGGTAAAACTCCAATTGTAAGTAATCGGCCCTCCCCCTCGTTCCTGACTTTATCACTGAATATTTTAAAATATATATTTGCCCATTTTATGCCAAATAGACTGGTTGCGTATTTAGAAAATAGTTTTATTGCTTTTAGCAAAACTATATGTAACTAAATATGAATATGCTAATGTAAATAGGAAAGGAAGATAAGGTACATAACATATTTATAAAATCTTAAATCATCAGCTAATTTAGTGATTTTGTAGTTTATATCTAAATTCTTCTCTTCACTATACTTATTTACCGTCGCTGATTTACACTAACTTACTGTAATAAGTCGTGTGTGCTTTGAAAATATATAATTAGTTAAGAAAATGCATGAACATTATATCCTAATAAAAGTTTTACAAACACAAATAAAGATTGCAATATATGCAATCATTTCATTGTAACAAAGAATTCTGTACATTCCTTTACCTTCGAACACAGTTACTAAGTAATTCAAGGAAAGCTAGAAATTTTCCAGAATTTCAGTGTTTCAAGCAATCAACAACAACGTATAACATATATACGGACTAGAAAGACTAAATTTAGAGATAGAAATTAATACTAAGTTAATAAAGGAAAACATTTGGACAATTGTAAAAGGCAAAGACAGAGACAAATTCTTCGATTACTGTAAAAACATTGCAGATAGAGTAATTAAAAGTAATAAAGACAGATGAGATAAGTATGTTTGGTTATATATTGTTTATATATAAACAAAAGCATAAATGTAAATAGTATTAATAAATAGCAATCTAGCATCCAGTAAAATAAGAAAATGTAAAAATATAGAATTTAAGTTTAAACTAAATATTATTAATGAATAGCAAATAAGTAAGTAGTAAAATAAGATGTATAATAATTGTAATTGAAGGCACACCGATAGAATAAGATTATTAAAAAATGAAACTTGTGTAAGAAAAGATATACTATAGTGATGCGAGTATCGTTATTTCCCTCATAAGTAAGTAGTGAGTAAGCAAATAAAGATTACTTAGCAATAGAATAGGTTCTGTAAGTGGGAGTCCCACCCACGTAAAGAAGGAAAGTGGAAGGAACAAAAGAAAGACTTAGTATGCTGCATAAAAGTGCGAAAGGCATATAAGATGGAACTGGTGTGATAAAGAGTGTTGGTGGTTAGTGTGGTAATAAAAAAAAAAACAACTTATAACGTCCAGGGTACTTATCTACTCTCAGAAGTAAAGGGTTAAGGCCATACATACATCCCCACCCTGCTGGCTTATGCGACGAAGCCCATTTTCAATTGTCAGGATACGTCAACAAGCAAAGTTTCCGCATCTGGGCTTCTGAAAATCCACAGTTATTGAGAAGCCTTTGCATGCTCAATGTGTCACTGTATGGTTGCGCTAATGTGGATTGGAGGCGTGACTAGGAAGTTTTTTTTCGGAGATCAGGCTGGAAATGCGATAACGGTCAATGGATCACGGTATCGTGAGATATTAATAGGGATGGTCGATGTTGAGAAAACATCGATGTTAGGCTATATTATACTATTTCATGCAAACTGTATAGCCACTCTTCAAAGAAACCAGCTGACATTCGTATGGGAGCAGTATGAAATGATGAAGGTATCCTTTTCTTTGTGAACCCTTTTCATTTCCGTATTTATACGTATAATCGGGTTACGGGCTCTTCTCTATCAGGTCAGATAGAATAAGTTTAAGTTTTCATTCTCACAGTGTCGAATAAGAAACGCGCAGTGGCAGCATATGAGACTGTTGTGCTTGAATCTCAGGTTGGTTCGTTTGGTCAGACCAAGTGTGTGTATGATCTGTAAATATTTGTTACTGAGTTTGGATGTTTTTATGTTATTCATTTTTAAAATACTATTTATCTTCTAGTGAGGTCATAGTTTTCTGTTGAATCTTGCTATACTGTTTTTTTATAGTCTAATTTGTTTCTGAAAATCTATAATGATCTAGATACATGCATGTGCCTCCACTCTATCATCACATGTTCCGTACCTACAAATAACATGGATGAACACAATAATGGCTGTAAGATCTAGCATATTGATCACACTAATACACTGTTGTCCATCTTTATATATATAATTCTTCTGTGAGTGTGTATGTTACTGAACTTCTCTCAAACGACTGGACCGATTTTGATGAAATTTTTTGTGTGTGTTCAAGGGGATCTGGGAATGGTTTAGATTTGCAATTGGACCCGGTAGGTGGCGCTGCGATCAAGTTCTGGAATTTTATAGTTGTAGTATTCCTATTATTCCTATATCATTAGTAAAATGTAACTGCTTATACTTAACTGTTGTACACAGGAATAGGAATCACTATTTTATTTGACACTCTTGTGAAAATCAACAACCCATAACGTCCCACAACTGGGCTCGGGTCTGCTCTCAAGAGAGGGTTAAGGCCATAGGTCCCCACGGTGGCCGAGTGCGGGTTGGGGACTGGCAAGACACGTTGCGGCTACGTAATCTTACCGTTGGATGTTTTTAAGCCGCCCGAAGGCCTCCAACTAAGCTTCACGACTGCTATCTTATGATAACAACCGGGACCAACTGCTTTACGTGACTCCCGAATCACGGAAACGCTCATAACATATAATGCCACAAACGGTCACCCATCTAGGTCTGACCGCGCCGTCGTTGCTTACCCTCGGTGATTTTTCTAATCACCTAAGGCCACTAGGCTATGAGCGCTCCTTGAAATTCGTATTTTAAATGCAGTGCAATAAAGATGATTTTCCCATGTACATACGTTGCATTTTGACTACGATCAAATAAAGTGAGCATTAGTGGATTAAACCCCATTGTCCCGGATTAATAGTCGAATGTCGTGATGTAAATAAATTCAAAAGGCCAATGTTTTAATTTTCACATCTGTCGTTCTAACATGATGGCGAGGGGTTATTATACCCTAATAAGGGTACTAGGGAACTATGAACGAGTGTATAAAAGTCATATAATACTTTAAATAATTTATTGCTTTTGTAAAAACAAATTACATTTGTGACAGTTCTGAATTTCAATTTGACGTTGATTACATTTCAAATAGATTATATTACTGTTCAGTCTCGATATAAGGTTAATTAATATTGTATATTAGTATTCAAGACACGTAACAGTTCGAGTCATACATAATAATTTATAATGAACATTTATTGATTTGAAATTCCTGTTGTGAAATGCTTTTAGCGATGGCTCAATAATTGTCTGCCGGCGGAGATTATGACGGGTTATCACGTCACGTCACGTCATTTGCAAGCCGTGCTGTGCGGAATTTTGGTTTATCTGTTCGGAGTAGTGCTTAGACACTGACAGATTTATTAGGTTATAGATAGTTATAGATAATTGCCTCGTTGGTCTAGTGGTTAGTGTATGCGACTGCTAATCAAGAGGTCTCGGGTTCAAATCCCGGGTCGGGCCAAAAAGTGTTTTTGGGTTTTTCTTAGGAAATTCTAATAGCAGCCCGGAGTTTGGAAGTTTGGCGGTGATTCACGCCCGTGCCTCGGAGAGCACGTTAAGCCGTCGGTCCCGGTTGTCATGAATATCTATGGCAATCGTTACTGGGAAGTCAGTGCCCTCAAATATACTGACAACTAGTTCAATCTTCGAATTTCAGTTCTCTCCCTTAGGAGATGCCAGTCGCTCCGTGGAAAAACTGAAATTCAGGTAAAACTGGTTGGACTAGTAGCCGACCCCAAATAAACTTGGGAATAAGGCTAGAAAGAAAAAAAGATAGTTATAGATAATTAATGAAACATAATTTGAAATTAAATATCTACCGTATAACTCATTGTTTATTTTACTAACTAGCTACCTAATTAATAAATCTTTGGTTTCTTAGTAAAACTTATATAACTAAACAAAATTGAGGTGTCTATTTGTAACATCAAAAAAGTTTTTTATTAAATGCATATGAAAGTAAATACGGTACACACTTACATGAAAAAAGTATTTAAAATCTTTGTCTGTTTTTGGAACGGCTGAACTGATTTTGATGGGACTTTCACTGGCATATAGCTGGTGAGATACAGACTAACTCAGGCAATTTTTAAGACTAGCTTCACTACTCGTAGTTTGACGTAACATAAAACAACATCGTGGCAACAGCAACGGCAGGTATCACCACGGGACTCAGCTCGTTTTTATTATTTAAGATACATTTGATTAAAATACCTTGTATTTTGTTATTATATTCCAGTTGTACATATATATATATATATATAGTAATGACAAATTTTCATAGATTTATTTTAATCTTGCCATTATTTTTCTCTTATTTCGGCATTGCGCTTACGGCTTAGTAAATTGTGCATTATAATGAACCTACTGATACCTATTTAATCCCAATCGATTCTGGGTTTTTTTTGGACCATCTCTTTTGCACAAATATAAATAAATATGTCCGACATCTTACACACAACGCCATCTTGTCCCAAACTAAGCAGAGCTTGTACTGTGGGTACTTGACTACTAATATAAATAAATAAACATTCCTTAATACATACTATACATAGAAGAACATACATATTATACATAGAAAACACCGAAAAAAATATTTGCAGATCACACAAAGATTTAGTCCGACACGGGAATCGAACCCGAGATCTCATGCACAGCAGACGCACACGCTACCAGTGCGCCACAGAGGCAGAGTATATCTATATATGTATATAGTCTATATCTAAAACGATAAAAGATAAATTCCAACTACCTTAAAATTCTTTGTTAGCGTTCAAAAACTAATACACATAGAGAGAAAACATTAAATTTGTTCAATTCAACCACTCTACTTTCCGTTGGCGAGTCAAAAGACTGCATTGCGCCGAGCGAAGACTAATTCAATAACAACCACATGCTCTGCACGCTTCTAAAAACAGTATTTTCATGATTTTTAGACCGGCTTTCATATCGTGTTATTCAATTATTAGATCACTGCGCTTTGTACTTTGTGTTTGAGCAAATCATTAGTGCTTTTATGTTATGATGCGCAGAGCATCATATTTTTCCACTAGCGACTAAATGCGTCACGCTTTTCGTTTCATTTTCAAACGACGTGAAAACGCGTGAAGCTTTTTTGAGTCTTTGTATTGTAATTAGGAGATGGGATGCGCTCCGTGTTCTTTGTTTTAGAAAAAGAGGGTCGTCATGGCGTTAAGAGCGCGCATAAACCTAAAAAAATATCAGATTTCACCCGCGCGCTTCACACCCCCCGCTCTCGTATCGGCAAGAAGATAGGTATCGTAGGTATGTTACTACGTACGTCACCGCGCGTTTCCGTAGCTACCGTATTGTTTTGTCAAGTACGATCGAGCACAATACACCCAAAATAATCAGATAAAAATTGGCTAAGTGCGAGCAAGTTTAGTCAGTCAGATTTTGATAGATAAAATGGTGGTAAATAAATCGAAAATGTAGGTACCTAATATAATGATGTATTTTCATAATATAATGTCACACAGGCGGGTCTTTTTGTGAACAAACACTCTCCAAAAAAGATGAAAAAACTATTTTAAATCTGTAGGTACTTTGTAATGATTTTCTTTTATGAATTTTACTCAAAGTAATACAAAGACACAAATTTTATACAGTTTATATTTTAGAAAAATAATAATTACATAAAAGATACTTTTATGTACTCGTAAGTGCATCAATATTCTGCAAATGACAATATTTTTTGTGGTGCATTAGAATGACGGTAGAGAAATCTGGTGAAAAGGTTTTGTTTTCCTCCGACATCGTAGGCTGAGATTGGATTTTTTCTAATTCGGATGATTACATAGTTTGTTCAGAGGTTCCAGCTTCAGAAAAATTCTTGTCTGAAGCAGTAACTAAATCTGAAGAACGGATTTCCACTAATTCGGAAGTTAGATTCGACCTTTTTGGGGTCCAGCTTCATTCAGTAGTTTGTGTTGACGTTTTTTGCTAACTAATGGTTGTCTCAGTGACATAGTTCTGGTCTGACGTGGGTCAATCAACTCAGGCAATATATGTTCCATGTAAAATTTTGTTAATTTACCAACCATTTTAAATTTCCAAAAGTCATCATCGCGCAAGATTTTTTCTACAGTTAACTTTTGGTTATCAGCCGACCACACTGTGAAAAGAAATATTTTGCTATTGGTTATATGAAGTTGACCAAGAATCGGTTTTGTTAATGACCATTGTGTTGTCTTGTATGTTCCAAAATTTACAATAAATTTCTGCGAAGTTCTAACCATTCGCTACTATCTCTTTGTAAGATAGTAGCTCTTTCGATCTGTGATCGTTCAGTCTCAGTCTTTTCCAAAATTTTTAGAAAACTACGTTTCGCCATCACATACACATCTTCTGCCATATCAGGCTTTTGGCAGGTGTCTGTTCCATAATTTAAGTCTTCGATAAAAAATTCGTCTTCGGTTTTTTGGAAAAACGTAGTTTAAAACGTACTTTAAAATTTTGTCGCAACTTATTTTAACAAATTCTTTTATCTTCAAAAGATTTTATTTTTGATTTCGGGCTTTGGCCTAAAAGCGATTTTTGTACATTATACAACGGTCTTTTTGCATTGTATGCCACAACAGCAGTCGCACACCTGAATTGATATGTTCGTCGTTGTATTAAATTTGTTCGTTTGCCCCCCACAAATTTTGCAATTATGCTATTGAATTGCTCTACAGCATTGCTGTCGCAATCATTAATTAGACTACGTGAATGTGTAGCGATTATACCCACAATATGTTGGATTTTAGCCGAGAATGTTGAGGTTTTTACTTTTGCAACAAGATTTTCACTTTTTTTCTCACTGCTGCAATAGTACTCTTGACATTTGTCGTGAAGACCAAATGAATGGTTATATGAATTAGAAATATCAGTATATAACTTATTGATTCGTACTCCTAGTTCATCATCATCAAATTTATGTTTTTTATAGCCGAACAAATAACATTTCTGATGGCAAGTATTCTTTGAGTAGTGAACATTTTCCTCAAATTGATGAGTATTTAGTATCTTTGCTGACGACAGCTAACTTATTACACATGTTTCAGAGAATGTGGTTTCGACATTCTATTTTTTCTACTGTTATCTCTTTATACGGTCTTGCTTCTAGGATCTTCGAGTAAGTGCTTGAGTCTCCATCTGCTATAATTCGTCCATATATAAGATTATACATCTTTATAGATTTTTTGAACCCCTCAGTTATTATTTCAGCCTCCATGCCATAAGAAGGATCCGTATAGTTTTTAAAACATGCGTGTATTTTTGGCGATTCATTTTTATTCTGAGCATGAGTGCAAATGCAACAATATTTGTTTTTGACTCCTAAGTATAAAACTTCTCCGAACTTTTTTACGCCTATGGCTGCTGCTCCAGAAAGCGCCGCATAATTCATTTTGTAAGACCGTTTAGACCAGCATGCATCAGCATGCCATCTTTCACTCTCGCTTCTTCCACTGTAGCGCGTCTTTCACATTCTGCAGCAGGTGCCATAGTTTGGTAAGCAGTGTTTTCTCACTCCTCACAAAAATGGTTATGTTTTTTGTCAAAAATTTGTTGCGAAATTATGGGAAGATTCATTGCCGCACACAATCCTTGAAAATTTTCCAAACCGATACCAGCATATGTGATACCAGAAACTGCAGCTGTATTTATATCCAAGTTAGCGGTTGGGTGTGGATCTGACGTATTTATAACAAACGTAGCTTTACACATATTACAAGAAAGTTTTAATGAGTGCAGACCTATTTTTGTTTCACCAGTGATATTAAGGTGCATGCATATTGAGGTGCATGATTTGAAATAATTTTAAGTTTTCAAAGAAGTACACTTTATCTATAATAAGTCGTTCACTCGCATCATAGATATTTTCATCTATAGCTTGTTTAGTCTTCTTTGTCTTTATTGCCGTCTTTGCCCGATTATACACCCGTGGCTCGATATTACTAAAATCAAACAAAAGGGGTCACACTTGTGTATGAATTTATTTTATTATTAAAAAGTTAAACGAAAAATAAATACATACCGTTGTGGTACAAACGTTTCATCATAATTTAGATCAAGTTCTGTTAAAACTTCAATGTTCTCTAAAGGTTTAAATGTAGGTCTGTAAAATAATTAGAAATTAATGAACAATCAACCATATACAGGTTAGTATTTTAATTTACTTACTTTTAAAATAGGTAATTATTCACATTTTATGTGATAACATGTATTGTGTAAAACAAAAATTAAATGTTAGTTTGTCTTATTTTCATATGCCGCTAAGTATACATTATTAGTGGCCGGTCGGTGTTAACCATGAGCTTTGTTACTTACTTGGGTACTAAGAAACATTTTGCAGTGCAAATGTTTTTTGGAAGGAAATTAATCCTCACTTATATTGTAAATTTTTTTATAGACCTTAGTTATCGAAGTATTTTCTAAAGTAGAAGCTGATCTGGAAAAAAACAATAAATAAATCATCATTATCATCCTAACGATCTCGCTAGGATGATAATGATGATTTATTTATTGTTGATTTATTTATGCAATCGGATGTATCTACATCCGGTTGCATCCAAAGAGTAAAAGGTCCGTTTTTCTCCTACTTATTTAGGTAAAATTGACTTTTAAGAAAGCGAATGCCGTTTGACCTCCCAACTCCGAGAGGAAAGTCAGCGCCAGAGCCTCGTCCGTTTATCGGCAGGTGTACCAGCTAGCTGGTGAGGTTGGCTTAGGCCCCAGAGGTCTCTCGTGGAGTAGGCAGGGTGGCAGCACGGGACCCTTTCCTTCCGACTGACGTAGGTGCTTTCCGGGCACGGTTGCTTCGGAAAGTACCTGCACTCGGTCGCTAGGAGGGAATTGAGTCCTGCCTGCCACCACTGCGACTGCAATGAGGACTCGGCCCAGCACACGCTGGCGGTTTGCCCCGCATGGGCCACACAGCGTCGGGCCTTCACTGCAGTCATCGGAGAGGATCTCGCCGGTAGCGACAATTGTGTTACCGCGGTCGCAATCTTCTGCGTGGACGTAATCTCGCAGAAGGAGAGTGGAGCAGGTGGAGAGGGCCCGGGAGGACGACCTCCACTCGGACCCGGGCAGCGGAGGCGCGCCTACCTGCGCCTTATGCCGCCTTGAGTGTGGCCGCGGATGGGTAGGAGGGGTTCCCCGTCTATCCGCTGTAGTGGCCAGCCGCGAGGGGGTGACGTCCAAACGGAAAATATAGAACCGAGACAGTGCCCGCAACAGGGCGGGCAGGCACCGGGAGGGGTCCAAAAGGAGATAACACCCTGGCCCCCTCCCTAAACACAGGCGCAGAAAGGTCACACCGTGTGGTTTTAGTCGGTTTGAGTCCGACACACCAACCCGCCGTAAACCCCAGGCGGGGTGACGCTCCGCGGGGATTTCCATACGTAAAAAAAAAAAGTAACAAAATAATATTTGACTTTATTTACTTAATTCACGTCTATTCATTCTTTGTAGTACGAAAATCTTGAGGGTTAGTTTACTTTTTTTTTTAAAATAGACCTTCATTGTTGTTTAAAATTGTTTACCTTAGGACCAACGTCCTAAGGTAAACAACTACAATAAACTTACAAAGTTGATGAGTGATTTCCGCTTAGCGAATCGTCTGGATTGCATTCATCACCTTGTGCTAATTTGCAGCTCGGCTGATTTGGCTGAATCTTTTTTTGTTGTTTATAATAAATTATTATCAGAAGAGGGTTCTTATGGAAAGAAAAAATAAGAAAATTGTGCAGAAAAATATCGACAATAACGCATGTGGAACCGCGGGTAAAAGCTGGTTACAAATAAAATTGTACGGTAAAATATAAGTTTATTAATTACTGGCATCAACATGCGAGTGGTCAAAAACATCGATTTGTTTTGCATATACTACCCACACGCCGACATCCAGCGCATCTACATTGTAGATGTGAGATCATTACTACTCATCAATCAACTACAAATATAAGAAAAGTAAAGTAATAGGCCTTCGACAATTAGTCAAGAGTTGAATTTTTAACTTCTTTAATTCTCTTTTAAAGCGTTTTGTTTTATATTTTTTATTTCCAATGATTGACGAAGTATTTTCTTGAACCGGAGCACAGAAGCACAGTCTTCTCGTCTCAACGGAGCGACCGCGACTGATTGATGAAACAAAACATGCCCGTTACCTCGGGTCAAGTGCGACAGAAAGGGAGCGTTCTGCACGAAATAAGAATGTAGTAAGCGCCGAATCAATTTTATTGTAATTACTCGTAAACTGTACATTATTTTTTTAAAACACTAATACAGTCCCTTGGTAATATACATTTATATAATGTATTAAAATATTGACTCAGTAATATACATATTTATTATAATAAATGGATTTTAGTGGAAAATTGGACGTAACTTTGTGATTATTTTCTATCGATAAAATATTATAATTTTATGTTTTCACTCAGACCATCCCCTTTCAAATATAATGTAATATATATATATAAAAAACAGATCATTTGTGGCTTACTTTCGAGTGTAAAAATCAAATCTAAGATCGGCAATTTATCTTTATACCCCCTCTTAATGCTGCGTCACGTCGACTCATGTCAGAATAGGGTCGTGACATTTTTGTATTTAAAATACGATGCAGATATGATACTTTTATAATTAGAACGCGAGGAATTTGTTTCTTTTTAATCTGACTGAAGCAGGAAGGTATTAAAGTGGTTTCAGGTTTCTCTTTGTGCACTTTGTCCACGGTAACTGTGAACGTGTTTTCACACGTTTTTGATTGATTAATTAAACAAAACAAATACAAAACGTGCTGTTCTAATGAATTATAATTATTAATAAAGTTTAATTAAGGTAAAGCATTTTCACTTTAAAAAAATAATTACGAAACAATTTAGTTAGTTTACGTATTACTTGTGTGATCGAAGTTGCCATAAAACGGAACAAATATTTGAAAGAAAGCCATTTTCAACAAGCTTTGTATTTTTAGTAACCAACTATTGCTTAATATACATTGTTTAGTATCATTTCAGTACTGAAAATCGTTGAAAAGTTAATAAATATTAAATACAGTTTGGATTCCACAGGGATCTCTGATTCATTTTAAACTTTATGAATGAAAGAAACTAACTAAAAGCAAAGTACAGTAGAAATTCTACATATCAGATGACTGTTTTATAATGTCGAATTCATGGAACTTTTTATTATACTTTTGAGATATGATTTTCATATCCACCTATGTATATGTATCGTAAGTTATATTTCATTAGGTTGTTGAATTTTTCGAAGTAGTTTTGGAAGACCTCAAAAACATTCTGCTTTGTCTGCTGTATTTTTTTTTTTTTAAGAAATTTTATGCAGCATAGTCGGAATAACTTTTTAATGAAGTTGTTTGTCTATGTTATGTAGCCTATATTTATTATCGTTCATAACGGTGCTTTCACTCTATTAAAGAGAAAATTAATTAATTGAGTTCACCGACAGTCATTTGGATCATCATTACTTTTTAATATAATTTATTGGCACATAGTTACAATGATACCCTCATAAAGTTAGATTGTTCTGTCCTCAACCTTTTCCTACCTCTGTGTCAACTTACCTGTGGTAACTTACGGGGTTGCCGTTAGCAGGTAAGTTGTTACTAGTATACACTTTAGAAAATGTAGTGCAATGTGAAATATAAATCAATCCTATGAATAATATATAGAAACTGGCGCCATTATCTGCCATCGGACTATACATATATGTGCTTGAAATAATACGATAATATTATTATATTAGAGTCGTTAAGTGAATTTGGCACAATGCCTACTGCTTGTGCAAACACACGTTACATTTAAACGTGGAAGAATTATTATTCCTTAGGTCCTTCTCTTATAGAAATAGTCACTACTCCGTTGTGATATGAACCAAAGATTTTGTTGTATTTCAATGGAACAATGCTTAGTTTTTTTTAAACTGACTGCACGGTTGGCATAGTGGTTTAAGCGGCCGCCACGCCACTTTCTACTTCGCCAAGTTGCTTCAAATCCCACGTGGGAAAATACTATGTGTGATTCACAAACTGTTGTTTTGAGTCTGGGTGTTCTTTGTGTCCGTTTCATGTATGTTTGTAAAATCCCCGCGACAAAGGATTGATATTCCCAATGCCGGAGTTGATATTCAAAATTAAATGACGTGAGGAATTTCGTATACATTTATTAATTTATATATTTAATAAAAAAAAATACACAAGGATTAATCATACAATTCTGAACGCCCATGAATATTTTCAACTAAAAAATTGTCGATCCTTAATCCTCCTGATATATAACTAAGCTTGCACTTAAGAATATATATGACCAAGATTTCAACCAACCACTTACAGAGTAGTCAGCGCAAAAGAATGAGACCCGTAAACAGTAAATACGGGCGCCATTAGGGATGCTCAGCACGAATTTGCATTAAGATTAACGACTAAAACCTGTAGTGGGACCGAACCCTAGTGCACACTGCAACGCGCCAATACAAAGCCTTTGTCAAAATATTTCATGCGAATATGGCCCCTTTAAACGAGTAAATACTGCTCATAGTGCCGTAAACGCTTGCGGCTTTATGTTAACTTTATTAGTGTGACCCAGTTAACGTAACCAGTTATTTAATGCAGTTTAATGATCCGTTTCAATGCCATTGAGTGATTAATTTTTGATTATCTATAAATTACCCAATGCCAACGGTTTATTAATTTGTTACAAAGCAAAGTCATGCTAAATGTATTGGGTCGACTACCCGTGTAAATCCTGAATGGTTTTGATTCGCTGTAAATATAATTTATATACAATTTTGCAATTGGAATGAATAGTTTTACTTTTATACAAAATAATACCTTTACTTTTTGAAAATAAATATTACGTAACTAAAAATACGATTATATGTATCGGGATCATATAGTTATAGTCAATAAAAAAGTTCTGTGGATAATATTGGAAAATGAACCCTTTTCTTATTTACTTACTTTAACATTAAATCAAGGTATGAATATGGTTCATAATTTCTAGGGTAGAGTGTATATACTGAAGTAACATTATAAAAAAGGTAGTTGCCAAACTCCACAAACTTTAGGCAGTCTGAGAGCATAAATGTAACAAATAAAGCTACGAACATATTGTTACCAGGCTATGGTTATACGTGGCCGCGCCATGGGGCCTGGCGGCGGGCCAATTTGTCTAATGTCTAGTTATGCCCCATTTACTGCCTCCGTATCAACTATATCCTCTATGTATTATATCGTAGCTTTTCAGTTTGTTTTCTGCCAAAATAGTTCTTCATTTGATTTATTTTTGTAAGTTTGTTATTTCTGCGTAGGCCTATGTTTTGGTTGAACAAGTTCGGCTAATTGCGATGTTTTTTTTTTCAAAAACATTTATTTTATATCTACTTTTTATTCGATGTATTTGTATAAAAGAATTAGCTTTTGCCCGTGACTGCACGGGTATATCGGTTTTTGCGGTATAAGTATGTTCTTCCTCAAGAATTAAAGTACGTTATTGAGTTTTTTTATTGAAATTGGTGCAGCTCAGTCGTTGTTAGTCGCGTAAAAACAGATAATGCTGCATCGCCATTCGCAATGTATGGTATATGTATGGTGACTCAATTTTGTCAATTTTGGATTCTACTCATGCTTTCTAGAGTCATTTGAAAAACTAATCAAACCGACATACAAAGATAATTTCAAATTTATAATATTAGTACTAGTAGTATTAGTAATTATTGGTAGTGTTTAATTACTAGCAGGCCTTTTCTAATGGCAAGTTATTACAAGTTACTACCTATTTATCCCGATGGGTCTTGAAAAATTGAAAAATAGTAAGTAAAAGTTTCATTAAAAATAACATTCAGTAAAGTTTAGCAGTGTAAGTCTTAAGAACAGTAACAATTAAAACCCTTTATAATGTATTTTCTTTCTAGCTTATTATATTTATAAGTTTACTTAGAGCTAGTAGTTCCACCGGTTTTACCTAAATATCAGTTTCGCCACGGAGCGACAAACATCGGACATCCGCAACCCTGAATGGAAGTATGCCTGATGGAAAGCATATTATTTATAATTTCTTTACTATTTATACTGTCTTTGTTATTTTTATTTGACGCTTACCAAGATGACTCTACCCTGCCTGATTGAAACAATTATTAGATTTCAAAATTAGGCTACCACACTACGGCGGCCTAGGTATCTTTTAAATTTTGAGACTAACAAAAATGTTCAGAAAACTATTTCAATAAAAAATAATAAAAATTACCAGGCCTAACTATATTTTGCATCTCTTTTAGAAAAACAACAGAGCAAGGTTAGGAATACGAGTATATTTGCACAGTCGCAATTTGTTTCATAAGCGCAGAAGCCTAATATGGCACATTACATTATGCATATGTAGGAGCTTTTAGACGCATACGATGATGGGTAATTTTTCACGAGGGCAATCAGCGGTTTTCCCCTTTTTCCTTCATACGTCAAAAGAGCTATATACGTAATGCGTTGCGTATTCGAGACGTTTTATTTACACGAAAGTCGCAATAAATGTGGGTGCGGTGATTAATATCTTGGCAGTGTGAAGTGTTGACAATAACTTTTTAACTCTTATTTTAAAAAAATATTTGAAATTAGATCAACGTAGCATGAAGAAGTGTTCCAATTTAAAAAAAAATGTAGCTCTGAAAATATTGCAGCCTTTCATATTTTCGAACGCATTCAAATTATTTTGAATGTAAAATTGAACAAATATATTTCCAATACATAATCTAATAGGTTTACAGTTTCATCGCGCGGCTTCGCTCGCTTTTTGACGTGTCATCGTTAAGGGAATCTGTTGAATTATACTCATGAATATGTATTCCAACGTCGGGCGCCTCAGGCCGGTAATGGTGGGACAACGGCTTCTGTACCGTAGGCGAAGTATTGAATCAATGTGGGATTTATCTTCCAATTTGTATAAGTTATTTTGTTTTAGTACCCTTTATTAACAAGACGTTAAGGGGAATCTTGTGGAATTGACTATTTTTAGGTTTTTTTTTTTATTTTGCACATTTATAGTGATAATAAGAGAGATACCTTTGTATACAAAATTATTTTAAATTATAGCTCAGATATTCTAATAAATTATTTGTTTTAATATATTGAGTTTTCTACTTAAATAGAATTCGTTCTAAGACAATTTAATAAACTTCGTATTGTTCTCATATTTTTTGATTTTTACGTCAGCGTTGACCATAATGGAAACATATAAACGCTGATATCTCCAAAAGGACTCTCACACTCTTTAATTTAAATAGTATCTATTTGGATAAGTATATTTTTCAACTGTTATCCCTTACTTTGAACATGTTCTTGTACTTTAATTAATTAGTATGTAATTATTAATAAATTGCGTGTTTTTTACGATATAAGTTTATAAACCAGTCTGTTCTATGTGCCTGCGCAAGTGGCTCTACTTTGCCTGATGGAAAGCATAAGTAGAATTAAAGATTATTTTCCACTATATTCATTGTGAAAGCGATATGGTGATCACACTATGGAGGTCTGTTGTGCTGTTTCTAGGAGGTCTGTTGGGCTAATGTTCTCGCACTCTGTCATTTTAAATTAAACTTCTGTGGTCTTCGTCGAGCCGTCCCTTTTGTACTGAAACCAGTGTGACTCCACGTATCAATCCTTCAGAAATCTCAAAAACACATAGTCATCAAACATTTTGAAACTACTGTGATTTTTAATTTATCAATTTAACCTAGAAACAATGTGTGACAAATTTAGACTTATCACTTCGATAAATTGTTGATATATCGACAATCGTCTCCATGATAATCTAGTGTGTTCAAGGCCTTATCACGAATATGTTTCATATATCTATAGTCAAGCCTATTTGCATATGTATTACAATATTAAGGAATATGTAGTATAGTAATATAGGCTTCGCAAATGTCATTATGTGTAAGTTTAAACCGGGTTCTCTTAATTAATGTAATAAAGTCATTGTACGATATTCATGTCGATCTGATGTAATTTACCGTGATACGTAGAAGTGATATTATTTTAATAACATTTAGTTAGGTATATTTTCCTATTTAGTTGCCATTTCAAATTATACTAGTATTCAATCTGGGCCGAAAAATCTTTCTTTTAAATTATATAAAATAGTTATACCACTCTAAATCACTGATACGATATTGACTTCTATAAACCTACCAGTATTATGACAATTTTAGTTATTATACATTACAATAAACTAACATCATTTTTATAAAATTCGTTCACTATTACTTATAATGGAATGTGTTTGGTTTCTTATATCAATAGCAATCGTATACTGAATTCTTGTAATGATTGCGAACAAAGGCAATATCTGGTATTCATGCCCATTATAACTACACAAAACAAACATTTACTATAATAGAAAACACTTCTGACTGTTTATTTCTTTAGGTTAAAGAAATTATTGCTACGTCATGCAAATAGGTACATGATACCTAATAATCGTTTATAATCAATATATATATCGACTAAAATACGTTTAGATTAATCGAGTACGATTATTTGTTAATTCTTCTGAAAAACTATTTTTTAAAGTCGTGTCTATACTCTTCACGAAAACAATAATAAATCTATACTAAAACAAGCTGCTGTATGTTCTACCGCTATGTCCTACAACTGCTACTACTACCTAAACTACTGAACCGAATTAAATCAATCAGGTGTTAATAGATTCATGATGATGGCCCGGGTGACAGGAAATAAACATTTTATCAAAAGTTTTACAGGGTTACGGTTTTTCTTGTTGGCCATGATTAAATTCCCAAAAAAACATTACGAATTATTTTCATTGTAAATTTATTTAAAGTATTTATTAAGGTAATTTTCTCTCACAAGAGAACAACCTAATATTCTATTTACATTCAGGCTGTCGTATTATATAGGTGACTGAGAGACCGGCGATCCAATGAAGTTGAAGCATTACAACAGGCCGCCATAGGTCATCAATTCACCATAGGGCCTGTCCACATCTCCACGTCACGACGTAGCGTCAACGCGCCGTGCCACAATACCGCACCGTTCCACGTTGACGTCGTCGTGACGTGGAGATGTGGACAGGCCCATACTGCATTGTCTGCATTCGCAACGTATATGGTGACCACTACTCTAGGATTTTACTCATGCTTTCCACCAGCAAGGGTGGAGTCACTTTCACAGGATCATAAATAAATTATCTAGGATTTACATTACAAGTGACTCTTTAAATCCTCCACATGTTCGTTTCTCATAAATAAATAAGATGGTTATCCGTGTTCTCTGTAGAGTTAGCTGTAAATGTACCAACATGTGAATTATTGGATTGTGTTCAAACAGGCGTTGCTCAGCCGTAGCTCCTTGTTCATAAGTTAAAACGCCGAAACTGCTTCATATATTTATCTGTTCTATCATGCAAACCACTTATCTGGTTGTGTTCGTGAACGCTCGTGTTCACTCATTTAGTAACATGTTCATATCTTAGTGAATTGTTGAACATGATTAGGATGTAAATCTGTTTGTTTGTGTGTTCTTGATTTGAATTAACTCGTATTGTTTTGTGTAGTTGTTGTTTCATTAACACATCTACTTACATGTATTCCACTATACGCCTCTAAGTAAAAAAATAAAAAAACTCGTATATAGCTCGTAAATAGATATGTCACTCGAGTCATTATTACGAATCTATTGTCATCTCATTGATTAAACTGGTTCAGTGGTTTAGGCGTTATGATGGAACATACAAACATACATATATTGTCAGAACTATTACCCTTCCTTTTGGCTTCATCGTACTCGGGTAAAAAAAAATGCAGTGTTAATTCGTAATAAATTTCACCGAGTGACACTCAGTTGATGATCTCATCTTAAAAATTAAAGTAAAAAATGAATAATAAATATTTTCGGACATCTGACACACAGCGTTTGGACTATCAAACTTAACTATAGACTTGTATCTACTATGGGTACTAGATAACTTATATAAATACGTAAACATTCCTTTTTCTTTCTAAATACATGCATATTTGACATGTGCACTATACTTTTCCTTTGCTTACTTATAACTCTAAGTGACCACAAAAATATTGCCAATTTATTACGAAATCCAAGCCAATAAACGAAAGTACCCGTATAAAAACAGCTTACACTTCATCTACAAACCCGTCACCGCCATATCACCCCTTTAATCCCATAAAATTTATGTCTCTGTACAGAACTACAGGCTGTTCAACGAAAGAGCATTATTATTTTAAGACCGATCTATTTATTAGGCGGAACCCTGGGCGAAGGCTATAAACAATCTATTAATAAATTAGGGTTTCACCTTTGGGATCGGCTGAACGTGCTTCAAATATTATAAAGCTAAACTATTTGTAGGGGAGGGCCCTTTAACCCTTAATTACTCGCACAAAGAATATTACACTACTGCTCGCATGGGGTCACAGATGACCCCAAATCGTATGAGTAGTTTTATTAGTTTTATTAAACCTTTTTTATGACTCCTACGAAAGCAAAAATGAATTTTACTTTCAGTGAGAATGCTATGGTTTTACCGACTTAATGAAAAATGTTTAGTTTTTATCTTCTTATATAATTGATGTGTCAGGTTTTTGCTCACGACGACGGACTTAAAAACTGTTATATCGTAACCGATAACGTTTTTTTTAATTGTGTACTTGCTGGTATGCCTAAGATACTTAAAATCATGCTTAGACCAATGACTACCTTAAATTTGAATAAGAAATCGAAGAATTTATTTATTAAACTTACATAAATGTATTAAATATAAATGTCGTATTTATACGTAGTTGCCAGAATAAATAATTGCCATAACGTACTAGTCGTAGAGAGGCATAAATCTCAATCATAATTTGTGAGCCGTCAAGCGTAGGCTAGTGCGGCCTGGTGATTGATGGGCCCCGCGCCCGCGCGCTCATTCTGAATTCAAACGAGCCAACGTCGCGCGGCGGCCGCCACGTTGCAAAATGGCCGACACGTAACCAAATTGTTTAAAAATCTGTTAGACTAGTTGATCCCACCGCGTACCCTGAAAATTGACCTCGTATATCTCTCTCAGGTTCGTCAGGTGAGGACGAGTGATACCACAACCTCTCTGTGAATCTGTATTGAGCAATTTCTCTCTCTAGCTCAGCAAGTTCTCATTTCAAGCGAAGGGGGGGGGAGATAGTTGCATTTAGTGGCATAGTGGCAAAGCAGTTGTGAGCCACAAGCGCATTAAGTCTTACATTACCAAAATGAAATCATCATTATCATCAACCTATCGCAGCCCACTGATGGACATAGGCCTCACCAATTGCACTCCACTTAGTTCAATCCTCGGCTCGATATTCACATCAAGCTCCTGCCAGTCGTCTTGCACAAATCATCACCCCACCTGGCCTGTGGACGTCCTACACAGAGTTTGCCGAAACACGGTCTCCACTTAAGAACCAGTTTAACCCAACGGTTGTCGGTTCTGCGGCTAACAAAGCCTGCCCACTACCACTTCAGTTTGTTAATTCTGTGGGCTATAAAACTAAATAATCTTACCTAAAAGCCAATAGTGTTTCTTTTCTTGAAACCAATAAGACGAGAACACACTTATCGTTACGTCACGTATGACATTACTAACGGCTAGTGCCTAATTAATGGGAAGTTAATATCCATTGAGAATACCATGATTAATGACGAGAAAGCTATTGTGTCTCATTAAAACTGATTCTATTAATGTAAATTAGGTACTGAATTTATTGCCCGTAAAATTAAGGCTTTTTATTGATTATAAAATAAATTACTGGTATATAAACGTATCGGTATAAATCACTTTTAATATGCCTTAGAATGTAACTGTGACGAATATGATAGATTTATTTATTATCAATTTAGTTATTAAACAGAGGTGAAGAGCTAGTTTGAATATTTTATGTGATTTAAATTAACTTTGAAATAGAGTTACTATATCTTTGAATTGTGTGTGGTCAGGATTGATATGAAAGACATTATGGATACTGCATCGGCATTGGCTGACACTTTAGCGACTTTCTGCTTTTGATTAATTTAGCCGTGAAGATGATTGCCAATTAATCTAATCAGATCGAGTTTGAAATTGGCAAAACAAAAGCTATAGTAGATAGAAACGAAGTATATGTATATTGTACTTCCTATATGTATACCTACTTCCTAATCCAATTATAAATTAATACTAAGATTCGTCCAAGGGGGGGAGCCTGGTGATCTATGTTATATGTGAACGTTATATGTGAACGACATGTGTAATATATTCACTGAGGGATCGGTTTATCAGTTTGCTGATGACACATGCTTGATATCTGCTCATAAAGACCTACGTGAGGCGCAGAGGGTTATGCAGCACAACTTTAACCTATTGTGTGGCTGGGCCCACGATGTGGGTCTAGTTATTAATGCAACTAAAACTAAAATGATGCATATACATTCACCTTACTTGACATCGCTCTGTGAGCCAATCATTGTTGCTCATGAACACTCGTGCTTACACCAGACAACACTATGCAATTGCCAACCACTAGAGTTGGTGTCTCAGCATACGTATCTGGGCCTTACTATAGATAGTAAATTCCACTGGGGGCCTCATATTAATAGCGTATGTAGTAAACTAAGATCCGTTCTATCCAAATTATATGTGCTAAAGTATAAAGTACCGTACAAAACACTTAGAATCATGTACCTCGCACTTGCCGACTCCGTGATTAGCTACGGACTAAGTAGTTACGGGCGCACATACAAGACCTACCTCGAAAACATTTATAACATACAATTAAGCATCTTGAAAACAATAGTACCTAGAAAAACTAAACTAGAATTTAAAGAAGACGAATGTGGCTTATTCAAGCATTGTCAAATATTAAACGTGTTTGACAAAGTGAGCGTATGTGTACTGGGTGAGGAATACCACAACCTTGCTAAATTAAAGAAAAATATAAGATTGGAGTCATTACGTCACTTGTCAAACTTACCTACCTATAGAATACCTAAGCGTACTAACGTATATGGGACGCGGACGTGGGAACACATGCTGCCCCGTATATTGAATAACATACCTATCGAAACCCGTAGCAAGATGAATAAAAAAAACTGTAAAACTGTTTTGATAAAGCATTTACTGTCTAGCTGATACTTAACTATATATATAATAATACTATATAATAATATTTATGTTTTACAGATATGTAATTTATTTGTAACCGAGATGTGTCTGATATACCACGGATAAACTCTTGATGGTTTGTGTGTTATATAATGGATAACTGTATGCATGTATGAATTTTATATTAGACAATAAATAAAAAAAAAAAAAAAAAAAATGACACAGGGTTATCCTGCTACAGACACCAGCCTCTCACAGATGAACGACAGTGACTGAACTGAACCGGTATTATACCTTTACTAAAATTTTTACTTACCTTGGTGAATGATAGAAACAAGTAAACTATTATTGTCATTATTTTTATTATTATTTTTAGCCTCTACCTCTTTTTTATATTATAGGGTACAAAACGAGCAGATGGCCACTTAACAGCCACCGCCCATGGACACCCGAAACGCCAGAGGAGTCGTAGGTGCGTTGCCGGCCTCTAAGATGGGAGAACGCTCTTTTTTTGTAGGTTTGAAGGTCATATCGGTCCAGAAATACCGCAGGAGACAGTTCATTCCACAATTTAGATTTGCGAGACAGGAAACTTCGGGAAAAACGCACTGTTGTGGACTGCCAACCATCTAAGTGAATTTTAAGCTAGATTTTGGATGATAACCTATGAATAATTCTGCCTGAAAGGCTAATCAAGGCCCAAGATCGCAAAGTAACCTTGGTTTTTATCTGTTTCTGATTTTGAATAATTATGAAGACTAAACTCATTTAATTTTCAATTTCGATAATAATAATTGTTAAATGCGCACTCATATATTATGTTACTTAAATATAGATGCAGTCTTTGATATTGTTTATTTCACATTAATATCATTTATTTTATGGACTCAAGTATAGACTACATGGTTGGCCTGATGGTTTAAGTGGTCGACACGCCACTTTCTAGTCCGCCAAGTGTTGTGGGTTCAAATCCTACACGGAATAACCTTTTGTGTGATCCACAAATTGTTATTTTGAGTATGAGTGTTCTTTGTGTCCGTTTCTTGTATGTTTGTGAAGTCCCCCGCGACACAGGACCTAGGATAATCCTAATGCGGGAGTTGTCTTTTAAAGAAAAATAATAAATAAATATAAACAAAGTTACACATTAACGCGTTACTCCGTGTAAATCTAGAACCTTAGCATAGAGGTAACACTATAAAATGAATGCTACTGAAGTGAACGCCTGCATTGTTAGGTTATCTCAAACGGCGCTCAGAAGCTCGAACGATAGCGGATAGCTAACGTAAGTCGATCCTCCTTGCCTCTCGTTTCACCTCGTACCTGCTTTCCTTTGAAAATGCCGATACATAGAGAGCAAGCTAAAGATGATTTGAATTATAAGGCGGCTTTGTTAAATGGATTGTTATGATCCCGTAGTTAGATATTGCCTATAAAGCTATGAACCTTTGAAACTAAGCTTGTATTCGCTGTTTGTATTCTATTTGTGCAATGGGTTGAAAGATAGTTTTATTATCTTAAGTGTGTCCAAAGGTGTTTCAATAATATTTTATTGGGAAAGTATAATTATGCAACTGGAATGTTACTAATTTATTAACGATGCCATTATTAATTCTGTGTTCATGCATTGCACTAGCAGTGCAACGAATTAAGTATTATTTTTATTGAAATTTGATAAAGAAATACATGTCATCGATTCTATTAATAATATACCAAAGTATTTTCATTGTAAAAGTATGATCAAAGAAGATTCTTTTTGAGTAAAGTTCTATTTTTAACGTATGATTTTTTTAAGGTTAGTAATGAGGGGATGGTATATTAAAATAAACTGAAATTTAGCAATGTAATAGGGTTTAAAATGTTTGGACAGTGTCGAAATAATTACAGAATATTTATTTTGAGAATAATTATTTGCATTTTTTTAACACGTTTATACAAACAGAAAAAAAAAAAATATTATTTAAAGTTATTGGAGAGTAACAAATAATAATAACATTAAATTTTCATTAAACAATCAACTTACAATAATGTGCTTTCATTGCTATGGTGTTAGGTACCTGCCGGTTCGAATCCACGGTAGTGCAGCGGTTTGGGTTCGTACTTATAGCCTTTGTTCGCTATATAGAAGAAATAATTTGTAAGGAAATCAGTATATTTAAGAGTTTCTATTTATAAATTTGAATTTAACACGAAGTCCTAGAAAAAATATTCCGTCCCGGTTCAAAATAGGTTGGCCCATTTCATAATTTTTAACACTCTATACCAAATATCTATTCCTTCCTTTTATAAGCTTAAAATATAGGTTGACCTTTAAAACTATTGTAACTTATGACATTTTGGAACTGACAAGGTACATTTTCATTTGTGATAAAACTGGCACGTATTTTCTTTTTTTTTTTGTAACATCATCTACTCACAAACTAAGCAGAGCTTGTGTTATGGGTACTAAACAAGTGATATAAATACATAAACATACATTTTTTTGTAAATACATACATATTATACATAGAAAACATCCAGACTCCGAAACAAATATTTGTGGATTACACAATAATTTAAAGACTGTGAAGACATCATAATCATCAGAATATCGCAGTGAACAGAATAACGCAATGCTGGACAAATACCTCTCCAATTGCACGGAATTTGGCACTAATTTTATTGTGTGAATCTTCGAATTTGCTATTAATGAAAACTAATCTTAGCATTTGCTATCAATAAAAACTAACTTTACTACACAACCATCTTCAAGAAAAATTATCTTTGACAAGAATGAATGAAATTTGTCTTATATATTTCAGACGTTATTCCTACCTTCATACACAATGGGGATGTCAAATGCAATACAGATCCACAAAGGCTATTATTATACAGTTGCCGAATGAAGTTTGATCAAACGGGAGCAATATCCAATTCACACGCCGTAAGCAGCATTTGTTGGCAACTAGGAACCGGGAAAGCGTCACAAAGTAATACATTCGGGAAACTTTGCCACTCGGGGCCGTACGCGGACTGCATCGCGGCCCATCGAACTACGATTCAATATATATTAGCTTTGGAAACTTTGATTTCTGTGTTCTTATTGCTTCACGCAAAATGTTAGGCAAGTGAGTTCAAATAACATTTGCAAACCTTTGGTCCGGTCGGGATATTCATTTAGTTACGTATTTTGTGGAAGTGTTATATTTTTGTTTTATGGTTCGGTAGTAATATCAAATCTCACTTCGTTTTTAATCTTATTCACATAATTCACGAAGAAAAGTATGAAAACATTCTTTGCGAAGAAGCGGACATGTGAATAACACTATATTTATTAGGGTCATTGACTAGTTTGACGTTTAAAGTGATTAGATTTTAATCTACTTGTGGAATAAAATAACCATCACCAAATGGTTTACAGGATTTTAAATTGTAATACATTTATTTATTGACAACTGTCCGCTATGTTATTGTAACTCTTTCATATAAAATTACTAATTGTTAAGAAATTAATAATTTTATAAATCCATCTTACTACGCCTCCACCGCGTGGGTGACCATGCTGCATTGTACATAATTATTTGAAATAAGGACGGTGGCCATCACTCTTGGATTTTGTTCATGCGTTCCTTCAGACAGAGTTGAGTCATGTTGGCAGTATTTGTTCTGATGTTTGCTCTGTCAAGAGCCTGTTTGTAGAAATAATCAAGTGCTATTTGCCAGTGATTACAAAAAAACTGACAATTTACGTTATTAAAAGGTATTTGAGGAAAGTTTTATACCTAGGTAGGTTAGAGTCAAAGATTTCTTCAAAAGCAATGAACTGTAAAGTTATATGATATCTGTTGATACGAATGTTTTATTAGCCCGTATGATCTTTCAAGTTCACAAGTTTCTGTTTGCTGTCCTAAGGTAATACTAAACTTTCTTCTATTGTGAAACTCACGACACTCGGTGAAGCTTCTGTTATAGAACTTTGATATTTATTACATCTTCATTATATACTATCTGAGTCCCTCGGTGTGTCCCGCGCTTGTTGTTGTAAATCGCGAGAAACTCCACGGAGCGAAGCTAGTCTTTAAAAATAGCTTAAGTTACTCATTAGGTCATCAGTTTTATGCCAGAAAGCGCCTTTAAAATCGTTCCATCCAGCCGTTCCAGAAATTAGTCGGAACAAACGGACAGACAGACTGTATTTTTTTTTTAAATTGCTACTTTATTTTATTACCGTAAATGCTTTGATACGGATTCAGTTAAAACAATGTTCATTTGATATTACTTGACACTACAATTTTATTTATTGTTGTATATATATATATTATTATACTTAATAATATGTTTTGAAGACCGAGTTCCATTTAAAAACTTACATAAACTTACATTTCAAGGTAGTAGAGCCGCGCTGATTCAGCACAAACGGGTCAGCTCGACCGTGCGGTACCCTCTCACAGTACACCTCTTATGACAGCATTTGTTTCGTTGGTGGAGGTATTTCTTCCTTTTACAGTTATCAGTTAGCGAACTTATTAAGACAGCATATATTAGGTGACTTAATCGACTTAAGTGAATGATGCAATGTACTCACTTGCTCTTTACGTATACGCTTCACTCGTTGGTCTGGTGACTGCTGATCAAGATGACTCGGGTTTTATTCCCGGGTCGGAAAAAGTTTATGACATGTAATCCGCATTTATTTGTTTCTGAGTTCAAAAAAAGTATATTTATGTATTTATATCAGTTGTCTAATACCCATAATACAAGCTCTGCTTAGTTTGGGACTAGATGATTTTGTGTGTAAGATGTCCGAAATATTTAATTATATATTTTAACACGAAATATGTTACAGATGTAAGCGTAAAACGAGCATTTAACCTCGCAACAACTTTTCAATAGCAATATGTAAATATAGCAATATATTACGTGTTATATTGTTGGGGTTATCCTCATCATATCATTGAACACGGGCTTACAGCCTGTCATATCTGTACGCTCTGACCGGCATGTGGATTAGACGATGTATCCCGCGTCCTTGGGCGTTAGCTCGTATAATATGAGTGTTTAATATCACACAAATATGTGATGGTTAAAAGGAAAATTTAACATCTCCGGGTGTCGTAAAAGGCGACTAAGGGATAAACTACGCAAGACAACATCAATGCAAAGAGAAGGAAAACTTGAAACAAACCCTATACCAACCCGTCTGGCCAGCGTGGTATAGTAGGTCAAACCCTCCTTTTTAAGGAGAGGCCTATGTCCAGCAGTGGACTGTTAAAGGCTGATGATGATGATAAAAAGTTAACGTGTGAAGTGACGACATTGCAAAAAATTATCATTCATACGTTCACGAAATTTTACGCTCATTGTTAAATTGTCAATTACTAAACAATCATAATTGGGTTTGAAAGACTAATTAATCCAATATTAATCCTTACTATGTCAACATAATTCAAAACTGGACAAAGCAATTTACTTCATACATTACAAATTCTCCCATTAGTTTGGGAAAGAAAAAAGTTGTTTTTATGGTAACACTGTATGTATTGCACTTATTACTTTTTAAATTTGATTTTAGCGCCATTTCTTTTAATATCAACGCTTAAACAATATCTTTACTTGTGAAAAGTATTTCTGGTTGATTTACAATACTTTTATCACTTAGAATTGCATAATTTCACTACACATTTGGTCATTTTGTTTTCATCTCAACACTAAAATGACTTTTTCCTTGAATTACAGCAAATCCTAATAGCGGTTTTAACGTTCTTGGTACGCAATTACACATCTAGTATATTAAATATCAATGAGCAAAATACAATAAATAAATTGCTTTTTAATTTCCTTAATTTAAAATAGGTATTCTATTAGAGGACCGGGAAAACGTATGACGCAATTTTTAGAACAATGCAATTGTTGAATTATACAAATATTAACAAAGTAAAAAAATTTGTAACCTTTTTTGGTGAGCTCGTTATCGATACATTTTGGGGGACTCTTTGATCAAACCATATAATTTGTAGGACAATTTTTTTTTCGAATAATTGAGATAATTATCATCATATATAACCGAAGAAAAACCTGTTAGTAATAATTTTTTGAGAATCATCAAATCAACATATTTTATCCCTGCTACCGCTGTTACCTACCACAATCGAGAATTATCGTATAGGAAAAGTTGGGCACCTCATAGAAACGAAGCTATTCACGAAGATTTGGCTTGATAGTAATTATTTTTGTATCTAGGATTTGTACCCTACTTTGGAGCGTAGGACCGGGATAACCTACCACGCAATTTGTAGGACAATGAAATCGTTGAATTATATAAATATCAACTAAGTAACAGAAAAAAAAACAGCTGGCTAGTAATCATTTTTGGTGACCTCGTTATCGATACATGTTGGAAGAAGGGGTACTCTTTGATCAAACCATATAATTTGTAGGACAAATATTTTTTTGAATAATTTAGACAACTATCATCAGATTTAACCGAAGAAAACCCTGTTAGTAATAATTTTTTGAGAATCATCAAATCAACATATTTTATCCCTGCTATCGCTGTTACCTTTTTTTTTTTTTTTTTTTAGTGTGTGAAAAATCATCATGGACCGTCACCCCACCGGGGGTTACGGCGGGGTGGTGTGTCGGACTTGAACCGACTAAAAAAAAACACACAGTGTGCCCTCTCCGCGCTTCTCCGTTTAGGAGTAGGAGAAGTCCAGGGTGGGATCTCCTTCTGAACTTCTCCAGCGCCTGCCCGCTCCTGATGCGGGCACCGTCTCTGTACGACGACCCTCTCTTAGGCGGCGTCCGGCACACACCGACGCCGCCCCCTCGCGGCTGGCCACATAGTGCGGGTGGAGGGAAAACCCGTCCCGTCCACCCGCGGCCACACTCAAGGCGGCATGAGGCGCAGATGTTCGCGCCTCCGCCGCCCGAGTCGCCGGCGGCGAATCTGGTCCGATTGGATGTCGTCCTCACGGGCCTTCTCCGCCGCCTCCTTCTGCGTGATTACGTCCTCGCAGAAGGTTGCGACCGCGGTGAATGCGCTCTCGCTGCCGACCATGGAATGAACGACGGCCGGCAGTGAGAGATCCCCTCCGATGACTGCAGTGAGGACCCGGCGCTGCGTCTCCCATGCGGGGCAGACCGCCAGCGTGTGATGAGCCGAATCCTCACTGCAGTCGCAGTGGTGGCAGGCGGGACTCAATTCCCTCCTGGCGACAGAGTGCAGGTACTTTCCGAAGCAACCATGCCCGGAAAGAACCTGCGTCAGTCGGAAGGTAAGGGTCCCGTGCTGCCGCGCTGCCCATTCGCCGATGACCGGCTGAAGCGCCTCTACGGTGGCGAAGCCAGCACGTGGAGTCTCCAGCCGGACCGACCAGCGATCCATCGTGGCTCGGTGAGCGGCTTCGCGCCACTCGCGCACGTCCTCGGGCGGAGGTCCAACTCCACCACTCTCCGCCCGGTAGTTAGCCACTCGCCGATAAACGTCGGCGAGCACCTCCGCCTCCAAATCCCACGGGGGTGTTCCGGCCAGGGCGCACGCCGCCTCCGTCGATACGGTGCGGTAACCCCGTATGGCTCTGACCGCCAGAGTTCTCTGCGGCCGCCTAAGGCGCGCCCTATTCTGCTCGGTCAGAGCCGCCGCCCACACCGGTGCACCATAGAGTGCCATAGACCGGACAACCCCCATGTACAGCTGCCTCGTGGCGACACTGGCTCCTCCCAGATTGGGCAAAAGACGCCCAAGGAAGGAGGCAGTGCCGATCAGCTTCGGAGCAAGCTGTTGGAAGTGCTCGTCGAAGAGCCACCTACCGTCTAGGACCAGACCCAGATACTTAAAGTGGGCCCGGACCGGTACGAGGACCGAGTTGACCTCGATGGAGGCGCCGGCGGGTGGACCACGACGGGGCCCATGGAAAAGTAGGGCTTCCGTCTTTTCTAGGGCCACCCGCAAACCCAGCGCCTCAATGCGCCCGACCACCAGGGAGACTCCTGTGGTGGCCAGGCGTGCCGCCTCTTCGAAGGTCGCCCCCCGGGCTGTCACAAGAGTGTCGTCGGCGTAGCAAATTACACCGACGCCGGGGGGGAGACGCCCTCGCAGGACCCAATCGTATCCCATGTTCCACAGGAGTGGTCCGAGGACAGACCCCTGTGGAACACCGCACGACATGGCCCGACGTCTCAAGACTCCTTCTCGGTCCTCGTACATGACAGTACGCTCCGTCAGATAGTCTGCCACTAGCCGCCTCAGGTACTGTGGCACTCCGTGGTACTGGAGTGCGGCCCTGATGCAGCTGAATGGCAGACTATTGAATGCGTTGGCGATGTCCAACGACACCGCCAACAGCACGTCGCCTGAGCCCACCGCCTGTTCAGTCGCGGCCTTCAGACGCAGAATTGCGTCGACCGTCGAACGCCCCTCCCGGAATCCAAATTGGGCGTCCGACAGATCGGGGCCCACCTCGCGCAGGTGCCGGACGATGCGGGCGTGGAGCACCCTCTCGAACAGCTTACCCGCCTCGTCCAGCAACACGATGGGCCTATAGGCCGCGACCGAGTCGGCAGACCGACCTGGCTTCTGGAGCAGAACCAGCTTCCCGCTTTTCCAACACTCAGGGAAGCGTCCGGACGCCAGACTAGCGTCTAACACTCCCCTGAGGCGGTCGGACATATGATCGAGGGCTCGGGCCAGCACTCGGGCAGGTACCCCGTCTGGCCCGGGGGCGGTGTTCTTGGATCGAATCCTTAGAACAGCCGCCCCTACCTCTGATTCCCTGACGGGCGGCACATCAGCCTCGCCTTCGTCGTCGCCTCCGGCCATGACGGCCATCGACGGGGGCGTGTGCTCCGCCCGCTGTGGGAATAGGCCCTCGACCACTTCCTGCAGGAAGCTGGGCTGGAGAGTCTCCGTGAGGGGCAGGCCCCCCGCGCAGAGCTTTTTGCGCACCGCACGATAGGGCCGACCCCAGGGGTCACGCTCGAGACTCTCCAGCATCTCCTTGCGGCTCTCCTCTTTGGCGCGACAGATGGCCAGCTTCAGAGTTTGCCGGATCTCACGGTATTCCTCTTGAAGCCGATCCACCTCCTCACCGACTCCGCGGTGGCGTCGCCGACTACGAGTGAGGCACCTCCGGGCACGAACACAGGCCGCACGGAGGGCCGCCAACTCCTGGGACCACCAGTAGACCTCCTTCCTTGGAGGCCGACGCCCACGTACGCGGGGCATGGCCGAGTCGCAGATCTGCGTAATCGCACTGCAGAAGCGACCAGCCCCCACGTTGACCTCTTCGGCCGGGGCCTGCGGAGGCAGCCAAGAGTTAAGAATGGCCGCTATCGCTGTTACCTACCACAACCAAGAATTTTCGCACAGTAAAAGTTGGGCGTCTCATCGGAACGAAGCTACTCATGGAAAATTAGCTTGATAGTAATCAATTTTAAAAATGAACCAGGGATCCTGGACTATACTAGTTAGATTGAAAAAATCAATGTTATAATCAGATTGATAAAGCTTTTGTCCTTAAATTTTCGGATTTAAACTACTAGCTTAGCAAATGAACTATCGACGTATCTCGTTTTGACCAGCCCGATTTAATTTTAGTAAAGCTTTCTGCGCTGATAGAAAGCGATATTTTGATTCAAAATATGCTAATGTTTTTTATGAAAAGTAATGGTAAAAGCCGTGTAGCAAATTTCCAGTGTCCATCTTAGCAATGTACGCGATCGTTGGATTTAATTAATCACAAAATTATGGAGCGAAAGGGTCCGGGGTCATGGATGCGCGATCGTGATAACAGATGGAGATGATGGTGCAAATTGAAAGAGTCCTTAGTCCCTCGACCGTCTGTGGATTTGAACTACTCAGTAAATTTTGGAGAGTAAGTAAATGATTGATTGTTTTTATTACTTCTCTTAGAATTCATTATGTGTCTTCACTCTTTGTATGTTTCTACTATGTTTGTAAAAAAATATCGTTACAATTTTTTTAAGATTAGATGTGGGCAGCGTAGAACCGGTTGTTAAGTTCGGAGCATTGGGGAGGCCTATGTGCAGCAGTTTATCAGCTGAGATGTTATTGATGATTCAAGGTCTACTAATCTATTCAAAAGATTTGATTCCGATTATTAAGAGACTATATAAAAAAGAAAATGAAGTTCCCTAATAACGGAAACAAGAAGCATAAAACTTGGGTAAATTTTATAAATTTGTGAATGTTACTTAGAATATTATGTGTATTAATAGGGACCATAACCATTTCAATATACATCATACTTTCAAGCCTTGATATATCGCCAACTCATTGATAATTCCTCTTAAGCCATAGTCTAGTTTATGCGACATTCAAAATAAGTATACGTTCATTAAAGAACTAATAATAATCTTTGCTCCTAAACAGAAACATTACGTGTGATATTTCTATCATTTACAAAGTTAAATTGATATATAAAAGACATTACATTATATACAAAGACATGTCAGTCAGACGAATCTTGCTGCTCTATTGCAAATACCAATTGAAGTGAGTTGGCAAGCTCGTACCAAAACCGATATAAATATTCCAGTAGCCGCTACTTCTTACATATTGTACCAACATCGAACTAACTCGAAGGCGAGGTTTAACGAGACGGCAAATTCTGAAAAACAAGCGAGTCCGATGAGGGTCAGACAGTAGAGATACAATTAAAAAGCGAAATGTAAGCCAAAGATTAAGCTCACAGAAATAATGAGACGATTTGTTGAATAATGAGCGAATGTACCAATTGAGACGCTTAGGAACTTTACTCATTTGTTTGTTACATTCAATCTCTTTCAGATAATTTTTATGGTACTAGCAAAAGTATGTTCAGCCGTAGTTACGTCTATTTTCATATTTTGTTTGAATACTTCCATATTTATCGATACACACCATATGAACATACAGTAATTTACGAACATTTATTTTGGGGAAACTAGGTACTTTTCATAGAAGTCTACAAATTTAAATACCTGGTCTATATTTTGCATATATTGTTTTTGGTGGTTAGGAAGAGGTCATCTTAAGCAATTTTTTTAGTAATTTTGAAGCTAACTTTTGAAGACTAAAACTGATAAAAAAATAGCGAGACCGGAATAACTAACAGTTAAATAGTTTGTATATAGTACCTATATACATTGTGGATATATATTTTATTTATTTTCAGAAAATGTCAAACAACGTCCGTATTCATAGTAGAAAATTGTTACTTCCATGTATTTTATTTTCACTTTCCGAATGAGGGCAGCCATACTGTCTTTTGATTTCTCAATAATAGGGTAAATTCAAATAACCGTGTTTGCGAATTAGGACGGACCTTTGACTTCGTTATCGATAAGCGTCGGAAATAGCCATAACTGAATTCAATTACTCGATTACAGTAACGAGGTCGTCTTGAAATTGTCAAGTGCAGTTAGCAAGTTACCAATGTAAAAAAAGTGGTAAGTGTCAGTGCGGCGGCAGTGCTGGAGTCGACAGTCTACAGTTCCGAGTCTACTAAGTTTTTACAATAAGAGTACGAGCGATAGAGTAACAAGTCGGAAAATTTTCCTTTGCTCGTTTTACCCACAGCGTCGGGAATCAGGTCGGAAATATCGACTTGAAAATTTCTAGTTTGTTAGTTCGGAATGACACCGCGGTCGAAGATTGGATTATTTTTACAAGTTGCAATCGTTGGGTGCTCCGCTGGCTTTTCTTCCAGTAGCAGTTACTAGATGCTTGAAAATTGTATAATTAGAATTTTATTTTATTTGGATTGTTAGTAATATCCATGTTGTTGTAACTTCATTATTTAGAAAACAAGGTAATGTTTTCAACTCATATTTTTGCAATTTAATTTTTGTTTTTCTCTTCAGTATTTCTCATTTGTATTTTTAGAAAATATATATATTGTGTTGTAAATTAAATATATGCTTAGTAAGTTAAAGTTTTTCATTGAGTGGGTCTTACTCATATTTGAAATCAAATCTAAAACAATACTATGAGGTGATGATTCTATCAATAAAAGTTTAAATGAAAAAGATAACATATATTTTTTGGGTACAACAGATAATCTTTCCGTTTATATTCATATATTTTTTGGGTTTTAATTTTTTTCTTACTTGACACATTCTCTGTATTTTAATTATTATCTTGCATTCATTAACTAGCTAAGGCCTATGCTTATGAAAATGTCCAATATTTCGAGTTTCATAACCAGATTCAACCTCTTCACAGTATTCCTTTCCATATTGTCTTATCAGAAAACCAACAAAGCAGTAAAACAAAAAATAATTTTGAAAATCATTTTGTACAGGTGGACGTACGTAATGTGATTTTGTGTGCCGCAGGTGCCAGCACTGTATTGGGTTTGGTTAAATTAATGTTACATTGGTTATTATGCAAATTTGTGCAACATTTGCCCGACGGCTGTCAGCACTGAAAATGCTCTTGGTATTGCGTCTGATACGATTAATGTTGGAGCTGAAATCAAAGAGCCGTAAGATTTATGGTCATAACTTATCGCAAAGTTCAATAACAGATAGAATAAATTTATTTTGTGTAAATTAAATGTTGTACAACTTTTTACCCGATTGCGTCAGAAGGAGGATATTTTTTTTGGATCGTATATATGTAGGTATATTTGTATGAGTATATGTTCATTTCTTTGGCATACCCTACGGCTCAAACAGCTGGATTGATTTTGACACATGGTGTGTCGTTGAATTCGTTAGAATTGAGGTAGTGACATGGACTATATCAATTTTAAAAAGCGGCCAAGTGCGAGTCGGACTCGCCCATGAAGGGTTCCGTAACAGCAAGTAAGATCATATAAAAGTTCTTGTAGTTCGTTGTAACTTTCATCGATGTTTTTAAACTAGTGTATTGATTGGATGAAAGGTAAATTGCGTGTTACGATTTATGATGTATTAAAAAAAAAACTACTCACTAGATCTCGTTCAAACCAATTTTTGTTGGTAGTTTTCATGGTAATGTACAACATATATTTTTTTTAGTTTTATCACTCTCTTATTTTAGAAGTTAGAGGGGGGGGACACACATTTTTTCACTTTGGAAGCCTCTCTCGCGCAAACTATTCAGTTTAGAAAAAAATGATATTAGAAACCTCAACATCATTTTTGAACACCTATCCATAGATACCCCACACGTATAGGTTTGATGAAAAATTTTTTTTTGAGTTTCAGTTCCAAGTATGGGGACCCCCAAAATGTATTGTTTTTTTTCTATTTTTATGTAGAAATCTTAATGCGGTTCACAGAATACATCGACTGACCAAATTTCAACAGTATAGCTCTTATAGTTTCGGAAATAATTGGCTGTGACATACGGACGGACAGACAGACAGACAGACAGACAGACAGACAGACAGACAGACTTGACGAATCTATAAGGGTTCCGTTTTTTGCCATTTGGCTACGGAACCCTAAAAATGGCACTCGCAAATGAAAAGAGGGAATATAGATTAAATTATTTTTTCTCACTTACTTATTAAAATGGGTATCAAATGGATCAAGATCGTAAACATACCGTTTCTAAACTATAAAATCATACATCGTATAAGTGATTGTTCTAACACAAATTATCAAAAAGCTTTTCACTGGAATCATTAAATAAAATGACTTGACAAAAGTTTCTAGTGATATTACATTGAATTATCAATCATACGAGTGAAACCTATAACATTTCATTTCCAACAATTATGACTCATTGAAAAATCAATCGGCTAATATTGAACGATTCTAACGGTAGATAAATTTTGTACACATATAATGTCATTCATAATCAATCAGATTAAAATCTATCTAACACAAATACAATGTAAACCGGTGGTCGCCACAGGGTTGAATCGACCAATTAATAACCCAATTCTGTTACCTACTCAACGCATCACATATGATGTCATAATGAATCAATAGTTAAATAAACTCGGGAGTTAGGGGGTTAGATTCATGGACGAAAGGACCCTTTAGTATAAGGTTACGTTTATATATAAACTCATTAATCATACGGTAATGGAATATCGACATTAACGTATTCTATTAAGTTTGCTGATACAAAATTTAATAAAAAAAATTTGGCATTTGAAGGAACAATTCTCTGTAGCAGAATTGTTATAATTGAAAATATTTCTTTGACTTTTTAAGATAACATTTAAAAACTATATAATTGTATAGATAGCATATTATTATGTCCTTCAGTACAGAATAAAATAAAATTGTCTTTTTGTAATTTCTGGTTAACACATTTTACCAAAAGCATATGAAACTATATATGGTACTTACAACAAAAAAATCTTTTATACTACACCTGATCGGAACAGTAGTCAATATTCCCTGAAAATGAAAAGAGAAAGTTAGTCTTTTCCTTGACCTAAATAAGCGGGAGGAAAAAATGTATGAAAATCCATTTCTAACGTGTTTTAGCGGGAGAGAAAGTTGTATGTATTTTCATTTCTCATGTGTTATCTTATCTATGGCGCGCGCCTGCCCAAAGATTATTCATATAATTTAAATATGGAATCTCCGTGCCACTGACATCCTTTTGTGAAGAATAAAAAAAACAAAAGAAGCGCGAAATATTTATAAATATTATGTCAAATTCTAAGCTAAATCACATACAGTCGTCCCACGAAGACGTCTAGACAGGGCAATCGTGCGGGGCGTGAGGGGTGAGACGGGGGAACGGCTGCCCCGAGCTGCATACATTTACAGTGTTAGCAGCTCGGGAAACAACTTTCAGGGCTGTCGTGTGTCACTTTAAAATATTATTATTTTGGAAAATAATTCAAATGGTGCATACGACGTGTGTTGTGGAAGATTGCAAGTCATCATCTGAAATGAAAATCCAAGATGGCGCCTACTAAAATTTGCAAATTTTTCGACATGGGTATCATGTCCATGGTTTACGAAGTCACTAAAAACGATTATGGGGTTGAAATGAAAATCCAAGATGGCGCCTACTAAAATTTGCAAATTTTTCGACATCGGTATCATGTCCATGGTTTACGAAGTCACTAAATACGATTATGGGGTTGAAATGAAAATCCAAGATGGCGCCGACGAAAATTTGCAAATTTTTCGACAAGGGTGTAATTTTTAAGATTTGCGAGGTGCCTGAAAATAAAAATGAGATCAAGTGTCTTTCGCGGATTTTTTTTTCATTTCATTGATTTTTTTTTTAAATTAAATTACATATGTTTGAAACTAGAATACCAAATTTCAGACTAATCCGGCAACAGGCCTTTCCTGTTGCCGGGTTGACCCCCTTATATATTTCAATTACTTGATTTGACCCAAACAAGGCAAGCTAAATGAAACTGTTAAAAAAAACTATATTTTTGATCATTGTTAATTATTGCTTATAATAAGAATCATAATGTTGATGACGATGTTGATCTAAAATAAATAAATTTATTAATAAATATTGTTTACTTGAGACAACCCTAGCAGTTGCGACAATGTCTAGACGTTGCCGGCATTTACCACGAGATCAAAGGCGTCGTCCTACTGTATGTTTCTTTATATACTGTGGCTAAATTGTGTCTTACATGGTGTCTTACGTTTTGATTTTATTTTATAAATACTTTAAATGTTCCTCACAGGTGTAGTATAAAGCACTGTGTAGCACTCGGGTGAAAGTCCCATTCCTACCTCGGGAGTATTGTGGCCCTAGGCTGCGCCTTCGGGCCACAAACTGCTCCCTCGCTAGTAATCGGTTCCTTTCCTCCCTCGGTGAACAATGTACTATTCTAGCGGGACTTCTGACGGGACTTTTACTAGCAAATAGCTGATGATATAAGGAGTAAAAATTGTTGTAAATGTAAAGCAACAACCGCGGGTAGAAGCGTTTGACGCAGATGGTCTTAAATATAATAGTTTGGGTTTGAAAAACTTCTCAGTTTTCATAAGGTGCTTCACTCAACATGTATTGGTAACCCCTACTCCTAAATTGTACTCATACTTTCCATCAGGCAGACTAGTCACTTTTGTGGGCCTAATTATACGTTAATAATGTCCTACATGTTTCAAAATAATTTTATGTATTTTAAACTTTATTGTATACTTGAATAAATACTGCGTTTATGTCATGGACAAACATTTGTAGAACAGGCTCTGTCTAGTTGTTTAAAAGACGTATTAAGTTATAATATACATGAAATGATGTTGCTGTGTGATGTTAAGAAATACGCACGTAAACATTGGCTAATCGCAGAATCGAATTTACTGAGAATGTTCCATTGTAATTCAAGACACTTGCAGAAAAAATATTCCATGTATTTATAACCACAAAACGGTCTTAAGTAAAAGTGAACATTATACTTGAAGCAAGTCTGGAGTATAACAGCTTTTTTACCTCCTCTTTAAGCGTGTGATTACACCCTTATCGTTGAAAGAAGTTAATCTAACATGCACAATGCTAGTCACGTGTCAACTGTAGAAAGCCAGTGCGGTCCGCTACTGTCCCGCATTCAATTACATTGATAACATCACGCAACGCCGCAATTACCTTGCTAATCCGTCAATCGAGAGCGAACATGCCTGAATAGGGCCCTAAGTACTTCGCTAGAGTGACCACTTATACTATTATTTGAGGACAGTCGTTATTGTTTATAATTAAATTAAATGATATATATAAGTATAATATTGTCATTCCTCAGCATCTATTTCATATTATATTTATTACTAATTAACGAGCTGTTGAGTTGAAATGTTTTTTTTATTGTATTGTCAAAATACTAGGCAGTATTTTGACAATACAATAAAAATTAAAGCTTACAAAATCAAATCACTCACAGTTAAATTATGATAAATTTAATAGTAGAAATAAAACTAAACCTCAGGAATTATAGTAGCGATAAGTTTATATTATATGCGTGTCATAGGATAAATAGATCTATAACCAAGAACACATTCTAAACTTAAGTAATGCATTCTCGCAGTTTATTTCTCCAATTCATCCGTGTGGTGACGGATTAAGAATACAAGTGTCACCACCCCTTTTCATCCCGCGGGTGTCGTAAGAGGCGACTAAAGGAACAAAATAAGCAGCTAACATCACTGCCAAGAGAAGGAAAACTTGAAACAAACCCTTTGCCAACCCGTCTGGCCAGCGTGGTATAGTAGGCCTAAACCTCCATTCAAAGGAGAGGCCTATGTCCAGCAGTGGACTGTTAAAGGCTGTTGATGATGATGATTTCACCAATTTGAATGAGTTCTGAATGCAAAATCAAAAATCCTTATAATAAACAGTGAAAGCGAAACACACTTCATGCGTCCCAATTTATCCCTTCGAAGTGGTACCCTGTTATTGATATTTGACAAATAAAGTAATATATCAGACCGCATTAGAGGGGAACTTGCGGGAGGATTGGTATAAAACATAATCTTGACCGATAAGATCGTATGCTGTTACATTTATTGAAGCTGGCACTGTAATCAATGTCAGTGGTAAGGGACATATAAAAGTAATACGATAACTAGTTCAGGACGGGACATATCTCATATGTAATTTGGAATGAATGAGTTTAAAATGTGAGTTTTAGTTATATTTTGAGGTACTTCATGAATTATGAATTATATGAATATTCTTATGAATATCAGTTTCTTTTGTAAATGAGTTATATAAGTATTGTAAGTGATAATATTAAATGTTAAATACGATTGTTAATATTGACGCATCATACGCTAATTATCACGAATACAGCTTTACGTTCATTGAAAATCTTAGATTGAATATTGCTAAATTAACAAGTAAATATAGTTGTGATCTAATTAAAGATGACATTATAAAAAAAAAATGTGATGATGAAATTTGTTTATCGATATGTGAAATTGTGTAAATTTTTATAGTAGCATTTATTATGTCAACAATATAGTAGTCTTCATAATTCTTCATCATATATTACCACTAACATTTTCAACCTATTACCACTAACATTTTCAACCTCTTATTTGATTACGCCAAAGTTGCCATTATAGGTACTACTCTTACAAATGAAATTCCACTCCACAATCCATTTTTCAAGTTCTCAATAATCAATATGCGCATCCGCCACATGACCACAAGCCTCCGCTCGAGAGTCTGCAAATACTAAAAAACTTTTATGACGTAAATCCCCTATGATATATCGAGTACCCACACATGTACATCTCCAACTTGTTGACGAACTAAAGGGTCCTTCTTTACAGAAGCACTTCCATTATCCATATCGATTCTGTACATTAATAAAATCAAGTACTCGATACTAAGGATATTTTATTGTGTCGATAAAATGGATATGTGACATTGGGGTGGAGGATAATGACGTCATATGATTATTCCTATATTTATGTACCACTATAGATACTTGCTTACATTTGGGAAGATAGTGGTAAAAGAAAGTGAATAAATTTTGTACTTTGTCTTTGATATATGTACTTACTGATATGTTGTGATATATGAGAAGCGCTCACAGCCGAGTGGACTTAGGTGATTGGAAACAATCACCGAGGGTAAGCAATAACGGCGCGGTCAGACCTAGATGGGTGACCGTTTATGGCATGATATGCTATGAGCGTTTCCGTGGTTCGGAGGTCGCATAAAGCCGTCGGTCCTGATTTTTACTATAAGATAACAGTCGTAAAGCTTAGTTGGAGGCTTAAAAACATCCAACGGTAAGATTACGTAGCCACAACGTGTCTTGCCTGTTCCTGACCCGCACTCGGCCAGTGTGTGATTATAACCCTCTTCTGAGAGGAGACCCGTATACAGCAGTGGCACGTTATAGGTTGTTGTTGTATATGACTATATAGTCATTTATTTCAGTTCTTATTACCAAGGCTTTTATATAAAAAGTTAATATTTATTAATTTTTAATCTGTAATGATTCTAAGGCTTCCTATGATAAAATGATAGACTATTTGATTTACATTTTAATAATTACGAACTCCAGTACTTTTTCAATAATCACATTTTGATAGTCTCACATTTATAAACCTTTTTAGACAATCTGCAACTGGAAAAGTACCACTACAAATTATTAAAATATTACGGCAATTAGGTAAAAAAGTGGGAATATGTACGTGATTTCAATGATATATTATCACTTTTACTCTAATCAGCAGACTTTACATCGTATGCTTTCTACTTTACGACTCAGATTCCAGCTCATGAGTATTTTATCACCTCTAGTAAAGGAGTCCCTCTACTGCAGCATTTAATCTGATTTAAAGACTGTCTAGACTAAAAGCAATAATTAAATCAGGGTGTCCGTATTCTGCTAGTTTTACTTGCTTAAACTTACGAGTAACGAAGGTGTAATGTGGAGCCAGTGTATTACCTGAGAAAAAAAAAAAAAATATTAGCGAAGTTCATAGGCATTGTTACGAATAAAAAAAATACATGTATGTTGCATTGATTCTAACTGCATGTGAAGAAGATACTTAAAACTATCTAGCGTGTATGTCAACTATCGTGGTAAAATTATGTAATATACTTTCTAAAGTATCAAAATATCTCCGAGTCAAAAATCAAAAGCAAAAATGAGAGCGGTTTAGCCATGAAAGCGTAACTTCGCCGCTCATAGCTAAGCTCATAGCTAGGAGTGGCGACTCGTGGCGTGCCTCGTACATTTTCATACTTTTGATATTACCGCTCGGCGTTTCGCTCTTAGCTACCGCTCACAGCGGTAAGGTCGTAAACGGGCCGTAACAGACAGACATACAGACAGAGTTACTTTCAAATTTATGATATTAGTCGAAATGTAGCATAAGCAAATTTCAAGTCGTAAGACGATGAAGAATATGATAATTGTAAGGGAAATAACTTTGGTAGTAACCGCAGATTAGAGAACATTATAAACCTGTCTGAAGTTTAAATATTTTAGGGCTCTAATTTAAATTTTGGCACAACTTCCCTTTGCTTTCTTTGTCTCACTACATTACGATCAAAGTTTAGTAGTACCTATCGATAGTAATACTAATTTTGTATAAAGACCCGATTACGTGCCAAGTAACATTCAATAAATTCAGAAGTTCGATAATAAAGGTTGAAATTGTTATAACTCAGAAATTTCGTATCACGAAGGTTGATAAAATATTTCCAATTTTTTAATTAGTTCAATAGTTTTAGTTCGGTTAAATTTTTTGTTCAAATATTCAATGGAATGTTTGGAAATAATTCTCTGTCTTTGTTTTTTTTTTGTTATTTATTTAGTGTAGTTACTATTAATTCGTGTACTTTATTATGATAATATATTTTTGATATGGTTAATTGTATATTGATTAAACATTCTAAAGGAACGTAGAAAGTTTTCTTGATTATACAAAATTGGTAAATAAAAATGATCTCGTAACATCTAAAAAAGTATTGGATTTTCAGTTTACCTATATTTGTTAAGTTTATTACTTTAAGATATAAGTTTATTACTTTACTATAAAATTGAAGTGTATATGTAATATGAAATAAATAGTTTTACTAAATGCATATTATTAAGAAAGTATATATATTACAATCGTCGAAAAAAGCAATTTTAAAATTTTGTCTGTCTGTCCGCCTGTTTGTTCCGGCTAATGTCTGGATCGGCTGATTTTGACAGTACATTCACTGATAGATTGCAGATGACATAAGAGTAGCTTAGGCAAAGTTGTTAGACTAGCTATGCTCCGCGGCTTCACTCGCGATTTAAAAGAATAACTCAGCTAGTGCTTTATACAATTATAAAAGGTATTGATGGTTAATTAGTCAGATAAGTTTTTTAAATAATCTTCAACTTCTATCTGTTTCTTCTTCTTCTGATCAGTCCTGTCCCGAAGTCCTGTTCAGTGAAGTAGAAGATCCTCGTGACTAGAGAAGGGTTTAAATATTTATGTTTTGAAATTGATATTCTTTTATCTACTTCAGATATAATTATTGTACTTTACATTAAGAACTAACAGTCTTTAGTAGTGTGTACTGTCCCTATACAACTAACATATATGTACATATTCAAATAAAACTTGATGAATGTTGGAACTAGAACTTAGTATTTTGAATTCGTTAGTGCTTATAAATCAAATATTTCAGATTGATGTGAAGTTTTTTCAAGATTTGTTCTCTGCGTGAAGATTCAAGGAGTGGAGTTCAAGTTTGGGGAAAGTTTATCTCTAATGTAAAAGTTAGTTGGAGTTTCTGGGTGTGTCAAAAGTTGCCGGCGACTTCGTGATGTGTGCAACGACCATAGACACCCGATCTTAGAACTTATATACTTTTGTCGCAACGATAATTGAGAAGTTTTGTACTTGTTTGTCATTGGTCGCTTCAATACTAGTTACACTTACAAGTAATTGAATTAAGGGTTTATATTACCAATGGGCATAGAAGTGGCTTAGATTTACCTTTTGCTTCATTAGATAATATTAAGTGTATCGGCGCATACGAGTATGTTGATATCACGATAAATCTGCCTCATTGATGTTGTAGAATAGATCAAGATCTACCACTTGTAAATACTTTTATTTGTTTATGAAAAAAGTTTGTATGGTTGATGACTAATAGGTATATAAACTTAATAAAGATTTTCTGTAATAAATACCTAAGATACCCATAGGTTCTTTCAAGTCCAATAAACCTAAAATTATGAACAAACATTTAGCTACGGTGAATACTTCATCAGGCAGGCCGTGTGATTACGTATCACACATCCATGGACAGCATAGACTTAAAAACATACGACTATCAGTGACTTTTACCTACATAATCACAGCTGGTTAAGTAAACCTTGATATATTTCATTTCGATCACGAAAAAACAGTATCATTTCCTCCCCAAGGTCTCTATTTCTTGTAAACAAACATTTCATTTCAATCAAATTTAAAAAAAAAGTAAATCGATACGCACACAATACAAGCTCGCAAAAAAGGTCTATATTATATTTCCGCCGGCAATGGACCATGAACACTGGTGAAATTCCGAAATTCTACCAATCGGCATTATTAAGCGGTCCGTAGGCACATGTGCCGGGGTATAGAGTTGTCTGTAACGATCGATACTCTGATGGACTGCCCAACTTCTCTTTTAGCGTGACTATAGTGCCGCTCGACCCGTTCCCACTAATATTTTTTCGTGATGGATCACTGCCAAATAATTGGATCTGAGCCAAATGTATTTTGGTACATTAATAATATTTGTTGTTAGACTTGCTTACAAAAAGCGGACTTACTTATCATTTATGACCAGGAAATCAGTGTTCAACATTTTACATCAAAATAGGTGATACAAAAAATTTTCAAATGGAAATACGGATTAAATTATGAAAATATTGAAAAGCTGTTTTCAAAAAGTAGAACAGTTTATTTATTTTATATTTTTGCAAGCTGATTAAAATCGGTACGAATTAAAAACTTTTTAATACAAATTTATTTCTATAAATACCGTCAATACCGCAGTGATATGAAAGATCCGCCCGCACAGTGTTTTATCAGCCTAAAACGAAACGATCGAATCTGTTCGCTTTGTTTAAAAATGTAAAGCAGGTTCACATCACTGCAGCCTGAAAGGCAGGAAATGCATTTGCAAATTAGATTTTTAACCCCTCGCCTCCGGCGTTATCCTGTCTTCAACTCACTTGTCTTTTCACCCTCGCTCGTATGCGGGGATTTCGGATGTTCCTGTAGCATTTATATGAAATAAACTTTATTTAGATGTTAAATCACCAATTTGGATATATAGAAAACTAGCTTTCGTCTGCGGCTCTGCCTACGTGTATTCGGGTATATCCTTTATCAAGACTATATCTGTACCAAATTACATTTATATAGGTTCAGTAGTTTTTGCGTAAAAGAGCGAGAGATAGACAGAGTTACTTTCAGATTTATAAAATTAACTAGTAAGAAAGGATTATACGTAGTGTGGTGAACATATTATAGTGAGTAAAGATGATTATATAAGTTGTGAATTGAACTTTAGTTAAATTGTTTCCAAAATTATCAATATATTAAATTAAGAGTAAACTAATATTTGCCGTGTACTTTTAAATTTAGTAAAAACATAGGCTTAGAATAAAACCCATTACCATAGCAAAGGTTTATTTGGAGACTTTATATAAAACGTAAAATGTTCTAAACATTTCTAAAAGTAAAATACTTGCAACCCTCACAAAAATATTTATATCCAAATAAAAACATAGCCATAGAGTTGTATTTTTAAAGGTTTTATTTTCTGTGGTTGCAAAAACCCGGTTGAAATTAGAAAAAAATAGCATAGGAATACAGCTTTAAAACGGGCAAAATTGTGGTTTCTCGTTCACACTCGATTTGGCAAGGAAATTGCTGCGTCTCGTCGATGCCGAGTTTACATGCACAGGCAGCCTGCACAATCTCGTTTACTACAAACAATTGAAATAAAAAAGTTAATTTGTTCGAACAATTTACATGCAAACTTTGTGAAAGACTTTAGTGATGTAAAAAGGATAGAAGAGAATAAAATATCTACATATTATATACTAGCTTTCGCCCGCGGCTCCGCCCGCGTGTATGTCGGTTATCGCAGTAAAAAGTAGCCTATGTCCTTTCCCAAGTTCAGTTCTATCTTCATACCAAATTTCATCAAAATCGGTTCAGTGGTTTAGGCGTGAAAGCGTAACAGACAGACAGACAGAGTTACTTTTGCATTTATAATATTAGTAGGATAAATCTAAATCAATTTGTGATCTCGGCAACGGCTCTAACGAATTAGTTGGAATTGCTGCTGATCAAGAGGCCTCGGGTTCGATTCCCGGGTCGGACCAAATATTTGTGAGATCCACAAATATTTGTTTCTGAGTCTGGGTATTTTCTATGTATAATATGTATGTATTTACAAACAATGTATAATGTTTATGTATTTAAATCAGTTATTTAGTACCCACAATACAAGCTCTGCTTAGTTTGGGACTAGATGCCGTTGTGTGTAGGATCCGAAATATTTATTATTATTGTAATGATTTCATATTTGTGGGTTTTCGGAACTACATTATCAAAATCTAGATAGTGTTTCGATTTCGAAAAATAAGAGATTCTCGAGTTTTAATGCGTTTTTATTTCGTATTTATCATTACTCTTAGCATTGCTTGCGACTTCTAAATAAATCTTTCAGTAAACACTTAATGGTCAGGCTGGTCAGTCCAACACAGCAACACTACTGCTACAAGAGGGATGGCGATGTTAATTATTAAATAGTGTACACCGAGCGAAGCCCGGTCGACCAGGTACTTATTATTAAAGGTGAAATTTTTTTTTAACGATAACACAGGGTTGAATTAAATACTATTTTTAAAGACACTCATATTTATGTCATAAACATACAAAATAATAAAAACAAAGGCAAGCAGGAGGAAATTTACGAAATGTACAAGAATTTAATATGAGAAAAGTTAATAAATAGAAAGAGTACTAAAACTAAAAACGTTTCGTATAAAGATGTACTTCATGTGTTCAATCTAATTTTGTATTTACGAGAAACCAAATCAGAATTGATTTTAAATTGTTCAGAAGAAAACCTTCCATTGTGTCTGTACGCGGAGCACGTATCCGAACCACAATCTTACTAATAGAAGTACTGATTGTAAGATAAAAAAAGTGTCGTTTACTTCTCGGATTGTATGTTAATATGTGAAAGAAGCGAAAATAAAATGATTTTTTCCAAGGATATAGTTATTTTTGGCTATAGTAGCTTTTGTAGTATATGGTAAAGTGTATAATGAAGCGAAAGTTATCAATTATGGCATACTGAGTAACAATTTTAGGTCTTCAATTTCTGTGTATTTTTAATATAGTTGCCACGCCAATTAAACTTGCGTTAAACACGTTTAGAATCCAAGAGACCATACATATTAATAATGCAGGCATCATGGTGGCCTATGGGGACATAGTGAAATTATTTTACAAGCATTGTAAAATGTATATTTTTTCTTACATTAGAACAATGCTGTCGACAATTTTGAGATAATTTTCAAGACCTGTTTATCAATCATGTAACACAATTTATTTTATTTGAATTTTCATATTGCTAACCGGCATCTCAAAGTAAGAAGCGTGAAATGGGTGGTGTTCGTAATTGGTTATATTTACCTCAAGCGCCATGGGTAGAGTGGAAAAATTGGCCTATTTAACGAGAAAAAATTATATGGGTACCCCAGTAGGTATTTAATTGGGTAAGTGGGCGGGAAAATGGAGTAAAGATGCTCGTTTCGACACAAATTAAGATGGTACATCAAAGTACTTTAAATTTCACAACAAAACCACTCCAAATGTGGCTTTTTTTTCAGCGGTGAATAAAATATCTTTCCGTCTAAGCACGTATTGTAAGGTTCGAATGAATTTATGATGTATAAATGGTCAATTACGAAATACAGTGATAAGTAAACAATTAATTCTATAAATTTAGTTTAAAGCTATATCAATATTTTTAAGCATGTCTAATGTGTGAAAATTAATAAAAGAAATTAAAAGAGTCCGTGATAAAGAGCGTGTTACTTTTAAAATGATAACTTACAAGTATTTCTGAGATTTCTAAATTGTGCTTCGGAAAAAACCGCCGCAATTCTTTAATAAATCTGAATAAAATGATAGAAGTTTGATGTAGAAAAAGTGTGATACCTCTTAAATAAGAGTATAAAAGATCACTAAATTCATATTTTAGGCTACACAATGTATATTTTGCGTCATCGTCTTGTAACCTCGTAAGCCTCAGATATATCAAACGCTTTATTACGACAGTTTATTGATCTCAACTCTGTAGAATCCTTGTTTAAGATGAGCCTTGGGGTTTAAAAGAGCTAAGGGGGCCGTGTGGTACTGGTCACACGGTGACAAAGTATACGAGGGATTGGAGGAGAGAAATCGGTAATAAGTGAAACTTTAACTGCAGGCAATCTGGTAGAATGGACCCAACAATGATTTATATATAGATAATGGGCTGAAATGTGTTCCATTGTTCATGCTTGTTATATTTCTATCTTATAGGTGGGCGTTGGCTATTTGTAATGTCATTTGCAGCTAGATTGGGTGAACTTAAAATGTGTGGGTTATTTGTCATCTCAGTTTATCAAATAAAGTTGTGATTATGTAAAGAATATTTTTATTAATCAACTAAAATAAACTAACTTCGAAATTTCTACCAATTATTCTTCAAAATAATTACGGGTGAAAAAATAAATTAATCAAAAAAACACTGATATACGAACGATGTGTTATGTTGTTTTATTCTATTGAGTTAGGGACAACTAAAATAATTAACACATTTTTATTAGGTTTAAAAAAATACAATTTATTTCGATATTCCTCTTGGTTTTCTGCCTTGGGTCTTGTGTGAAATGCTTGTAGAGTGCGTGAGTTTGTTTCAGACAAAAATTAAAGTGTTGTATTAATTTTTAAACTATTTTCATTGGGATACTGTCCAAAAATACATTTTAATAATGTATAATTAAATGATTTAAAATGATTTAAATTTATAACACTTTAAATACTAAACAACTAAAACTTAATTTAATTTCATATAAAATTTAATAATTTTACAGTTCCAACAAAAATGATCAATTTATGTAAAGTAATTTAATACTATAATTAAGTCATAAATATGTATCTATCATACTAGCGACCTCGATATCCTGGTTATAATAATGAAATATCGGTTCACGTATGCTATCGGGCAAAAACAATTTGTCGAGACCGGTGCAGAAATGTCGATAATTAAACCAACCTGCAGCTAGCTATTTCAGCGTTCGATCGACAGACCCATATATTTTGCTTTCATTTTCTTTTTAATCCATCCGGCTATGAATCCATTCCCTCCCCAGTATAAATTACTAGCGCCGCCCCGATAGAGACTTCATCGATATCGGTGAAAATCAACCACGATAAATCCAGCATCTATAAGTTATAAAAAAAAAGGATAGGAGGACAAGAGGGGCAACAGCGGTATCGATAAAAAAATGAATGGTGCTACCCATCTTCGACGTGATATGTTGGGTTGGGATTAAGCAACGAACATCAATAAGTAGCTTTCAAAATTCAGCGCACACCGTTACACGAGAGGTACGGGAAAAAATTGAAAGGAGACTCAAATATGTCGTCTGAATATTAAAAAGCAAAATACTGAATAATGCAGCGAACGAACTGCGAATGATATAAGAGTGTAAGACGATTGCTGGAGCTATTTGCAAGCCATTAGTGCTGATAAAGCGTAACGGAATTTTGCACAGACGACTTTTTACGAGGACATCGACGGCCTTTTTTGGTTCAGACATCATTATTATTTTTTTGTGTCCGCCGTATATGGAATTTCTTTTGTGTAGCAATCTCCGTGTTCGTTTCTGTCAAAATGAAGTGGTTTTTTTTTGGACTACAGAAACTTTTTATTTTTGAAGATTCGTCACGTTTCGTTTTCTGTAATAATGATTGTAACTTGACACTGTAATTTATCTTGTGCGGTATTTTTCCCACTGAAGTAGGAAAAAATTTCCTCGTCTCATTTTTTGTAAAAAAAGTTGGCAGGTCTATGAAATTATTAAGTCAAAAAATACTGGCCACTAACGGTATCATAAAGAATAAATATATCTTTCATATTTACGTAGCTCAAACCGAAGTACGTAAATAAGGTACAATTGATCACACTCGTTAGCGTGAAATGTACCTAAATAGTTGGTTAGAATAGATGTAAGTAGAAAACCTTTAGGCATACAAATTTATCAAACAACTTTACTTATAAGTAGTGATTTCCAGTAACCATTTATTGAACCTCATTTGAGAAAAATAAATACAAATACAACTTAAGTATTTTGTTAAAGTTATGCTCAGTTTTTTCAATTGTTTTTTGTTCAAATTGCATGCAAAAATAAGTTGTGACTTAACTTCTTTGTAAAGGTAGAAAGCTATTTATTCGCATATTCGTAGGAAAGGCTGTTGTAAGTAAAATACATGATACGGTCATTACCAGGGATAATCCGGGAGATAAGTGTGACGTAAACTAAGGGATGGCTTTAAGCATTCCGATAGATTTCCATTTTCCGAACCCCGATTGTAGATCTTAATCACCGTTGAAATGAATGTCTTCGGAACAACATCTTCTTTTATTATTTAATAATAGGCTTTGAGCAAACCGCTACCGCCTAGACTTGCTATATATTTGCTTTTAGTTAAATGGATTATACTTTGAAATCGGGCTGTCTAAGTAACACTATGAGACGAGTTACAGGATTTGGTCATAGTAATACTTATTAAAACAGCTAGTCCCAAACTAAACGGAGCTTACATTATGGATACTAGACAACTATTTTAAATACATACATATTAAACATACAAACCACCTAAACTCAGAAACAAATATTTGCGGATCACAAAAACATTTGGTGCGCCCCGCGAATCGAACCCGAGACCTCAAGCTCCGCAGTCGCATACGCCACCACTACGCCACCAAGGCAGTCATCAAAATCTACGATCTATTTCTTCCTACCTCTACCTATACTGGTATGATTCGAAGTAAAAAAATGTTGAATATTAACATATTATTCAAAATATCACTCAATACAAAGTTAACTATTCTATGTTTATAATTGACATGAGTTTGTTACAGGTCAAAGGAAGTCTGACAAGTTTGTCAAGTTAAGCCTCCTCTGAACTAAACTGAAGTGAAGTTAGCAGGCATATGTGATCTAAATTCGGAACGACATTTTAGTTTCAATGAAAATAGATATACTGAAATACACAGTCTTACTCATTGGTAATCAATGTTCTTAATCATAAAAGTGTTGTATATTTTTTCATCTGTTTTCTTCACAACACAACGCTGTTCAAACAAACTAAAATAATTCAACTTGCAGCGGGCCGTTAACTTTTTCACATACTCTTTATAACGCCCAGTCAAGCAATAAAGACAAAATAGAATGGCGGAATTTCGTCCGGAAAATGCAATTTTCGCCAATAAAGTGCACATGCCCCATTAGTGATAGTAAGTAGTGACTGTAAACACCCCTAGTGGGGCTATTAAGGAGGTTTTATATTCACACTTAGGTTTATTAAAAGCCTTTCTACAGTAAGTGTGACTGTGAGAGGTTTAACCCTGGAGGGTGGTGAGAATATCTATACGTTCTTTGTTAGCCATAGTATTACGTATATACATATAAAGAGTCATGCCTATTCAGAGAGTTTTTTTTTGAAAGAATACATAACTATTACAGAAAACCTATACGGTTAGTAGGCAATGCTCACTGTTGGTTTATGACGCTAAACAGGTAGTGAGTATACTATTTTGTTCTAAGGTTTGAACAAATTTCATTTTGATTAATATTTTACATTGTGAAGTTTGAAATTACGCAAATTTGAGGGAAGTGCATTCATAAGTCGAGGAACTAGGTAAGATGTGGTTCGTTCGCCGTAGGTATTGTTAACAGAGATTACAACATATACAGAGTGTTTTATTTCGTTTCGAAGTTTTTGATTTGACCTACACTTACTGATACATCTCTTTTGCTTCGTTCACATTCATCAATCGCTGCATGCATGCTTGTCGATTCCTAGTTCTCTTGACATGACCCTTTACCGAACATCACTAATTTGGTCTATAAATGATCTCGTTGTGGTCGAATGTAGGTAATTAGTAAAATCTGTTATTTTGATATTATACATAGACACTTTAATTTTATTTACTTGTAGACCTGTGTCTTGTATTAGTAATAAACTATCTTGATCCCAAATTGATATCAATACGCCTATAATATACATATTTTTACACTTCATTAGGTTTTAAAATCAACTATAGCATAATCCGAAATTAATATCAGAACACCCAAGTCCGTAGATCCCAAATTGTAGGAGTTTGTGAATTGGACCGGACCGCATCAAAATTTGTCCTATCTCATTTCACAACGAACGGGCCCTCTAATACGTCCCATTTAATTTACTAACAATTATACGAAGGATTTCCTAGGGTTCTTCACATGTCATTAACTTTTTACAGTGCGACGCGCTTTACAAATTGTCTTTACTGGACAATGAGGGATGTTTAAAAAGAAAGGATTGAGGACTTATTTATACTCCTGTTTTAAACAAGAGCAGAAAAAAATAAGTTAACTTGTTTTTGTGTTCAATAGTTTTTGTTGTATGGCGGGACTTACTTGCGATAAAATTATTAAAAATGTCTTGATACTTTCTACAATACATTTCGACCAGGCAATACGTAGTCACGGGTAGACTCTTTGTCAAAATTTGTGCAGCTATCATTTATTTCTTTTAAAGTTATTGCACATGTTGTAGGAAGACGGACTTAATGTCATGAAGCATTCTCTCCCAATCAAAGTTGAGGTGTTGCAGAAATATGATGCGGTAAGTGCTATTACTGTAATTACTAAAATACATTAGCAACATGATTAGTACATAATGTCAGAAGCATGTAAAACAATTTCACTTAGTCTAATATTTCAAGGTATTAGACTAAGTGAAATTGTTAAACCATTAATTGTGAGGAGAAAATAAATTCATTCATTCACGGAAATACGTTTTCGATTATCACTTTGTTTTAAGCGTGTGACGATACCAATCAAACACTAACATTACCTATTTTTACCTGTGTAAAATAAGTAAGTATTACATTGTTACTAAAAGGATGGTTTTATAATATATACTAAAGGATATAAATAAACATGGTTCTCCTTTTATATTGTTGAGTTAGTATCATATACATAGTTGTACCTCACACAATGCCAAATGTGCTATCTCTCTGATTAAATAAAAAAACATTTTTTTTTTCAATTTACAAAGTACATAATTCGAATGCTTTGATGCATTCACAGCTAGTTTTAAGCTTGGAAATAATTTAAGATATGTTTTTATTTGGCAATGGTACGAAATAGACCATAACTGCCAAGACTTGGCATCAGGAATTGGTGCAATCTTATAATGACATTAAACACAGTAAAAAAATATCTATTTCCATTTTGAAATATAGTGCATCCAAAGGCTGATTGGAAGAAATTGCGAAACGACATTTGCATTACATTGTTTGAACGTTTTTTTACTTCATAATGTTTGGAAACGCATAAATAGTATGAAATACACATGTAGTGTTATCTACATAAAATTTTGATGTAAGCAAAAATAAAATTAGGAACAATATTAAGCAGGGTTTAAGATATAGCTTTTCAGACCTAAAATTGACCATCATGCTAAATATCTTTGACAAATCAACTTCTACAAGTAATTAATTTACAACACAAGACAAGAAAATATTTTAATATGAACAAAATAATATCACAAAAGATTTTTATCATTTCGATAATAATCGAATATCATTCACTTTACTGGTAAAAATAAGCCTATCAAACGACACTCGTAAATCACGGCTTATATCACATTCTGTTGATAATAAAACATAGAAAGAAAACTTTGGACAAAAATTTCATGTAGCCATTCCTGATAGTATTATTTCGGTAACTGCATAGGCTGCTTCTTTTAACCTCATGGTTTTTGTTTATATACTTCGTAGTATTAGTAAATATATGTATGATGTAATAGATGGTTAGAAACAATTACCGAGAGAAGGCCACGACAGTGTGGTCAGCGCCTAGATGAATGACCGATATTGGCGTGATGTCTCCGTGATTCGGAGATAGAGTTAAGCAGTCGGTCCCGGTTGTTATCATAGGATGACAGGCCTTCGGGCATCCTAAAAATATTTAACGGCAAGATTACGTAGCCACAACGTAATATTGCCAGTCCCTAACCCGCACTCGAGCAGCGTGGGGACGTATGGCCGTGGCTCTTGAGAGGAGGTCCGAACTCATTGGGACGTTATGAGTTGTTCATGACAGAATAAATAATGTTTCCCTCTCATAAAGCTTTAGTAATCATACCCGGAACTGATGAGAACATCACTACACTACAAGAGTTCGGGTACTAGTGCGCTTGCTCGTAATTAAAGTCATCGATTAAAAGCAAACTTAGAAAACTGCTAACTCATTCCGTTTCTTTTCCTTTAGTACTAGTTATACTAAGGCTTTATAAGGGAATTATCAGGACCTAAAGCATTAAAGTCCGAATATATGTTTTGATGTTTAAGGTTTCCTAGAACAATTGCACGCAAACGTTCCAAGAAAATTATAACCAAACTGAAATGCAACTACAAGAACACCTTCTCCTACATCATTGGACGATAAAGCAGTCGTTAATATCCGGCTACTTTTATTAGACAAACTGGATACCAGCTTGATATGGTGTCATATATTTTCAGCTTCATGTAAGCTAGGAAACGGCTGCAGGCTGGTTTAATTATCCGCATTCCGGGTGGACAAATTGTTCGTCGCTACGTCCTCGGATATTAATTTCGATACATTGTCCCTGTTGAAGCCACTGCGATTACTTCAAACGGAAAGTTCGTAGTAAGGCCAGCCACTGTTGCTAACAACAATACTGTAATATTTTGTTTGTTATCATATTTTATTATTAGTATATGAGTTTTGGGTAAGCTTGCGAGAATTACCCATTATGGACATTTTATTGTTAAGAATTACGAGAAATAATGTTTTATTTATCAAATAATAATATCTTCGTGTATCATATGTGCATTTATTGGCACAATTCACGTTTCTACCCGAATAAAATACTGAAATTTCTTCTATTTATTAATAAGTTGGGCAGTACTACCATCACACAGAAGACCATCCTAATAATGACAGCATTCTTCTGTCGTATTTCGTTGATGAATGTGAGACCAGAGGCCCAATCATTCTTCATCATTCTCCCGGGAATGATGCAGAAACATCTGACCAGACCGCCATGGCATGGGTCACCATGCTGCATTACCTACCACACATGCCACAATGCGGATGGTGATCCCTACTCCTGGACTCTTACTTATGATTTCCATCAGGCAGACTCACTTAAGTAGGCTTAAATATTAATCTAAAAAAAAGTCTAAAGATGTGTTTTCATCAAAAAATATCTACATAACGACATTTATCTAATTAATTTGTTATGTTTGAATTTAAAGATATGTATGTTTTATTAATGCAAATGTGAAATTATGTCTTATTGCTGAAATATGAAATCGTTAAAGTATTAAAAGCCTTTACACATGAATATGATGCTTTATGTACATTTTTAACCGACTTCAAAAAAAGGAGGAGGTTCACAATTTGTCGGAATCTTTTTTTTGTCGGGCAGTGATTCGAGAAGGCATTTATGAAAATGTAGATCTACGATAATATTTATTTACTCGTTGGAGCTAGACGGACTGAGTACAGTGTGCATTTTAAAATGAAGTACATCTCTGTACCTATCTCTTATTTATATAATTTATTATTATCACACAAACGAAGAAAATTTTGCACATAAAGTAACGTTAATTCCCATTATATAGTCTAACAAACGTTCTCTGGGAATCAGAACGCACAGTGGTGCGGAACTCGGGCAGAGAACGACCCCGCTGAGATATGTTTTAGATAAAGATTATTTATACAGTGTCTTATTTTACAAATCCAATTTCCGCGTGAATACACGGGTCGGTTGTAAATAAGACAGACAAAGCTCTGCCGGAATCGCGCGCCGTTCAATACGTTATGCACACCACGCTCCGTTGCGCCAAGCAATGAGCTTTGTAAATACACCAGGCACAACTGAATCATCACTTTTTTGTTTACATTATTTCCTTACAAAACATGTAATAATGAGTATTGCTTTTATATATAACTACCGTATATTCTTTCATGTGTATTCAGCAAAAATCTGTTAACTTGTTGTTACAAATAGACGAATCAATTCTATTTAATTGTATAGGTTGTTGCCTATTTTGATAGAAGCGTTTCTTGGCCTTGTGTGATTGATAACAATTATTGAGGGTAGCAACGACGGCGCGGTCAATACCTATATGGGTGATCGTCAGTGGCATGATACCATGATTCGGAGGTTACATTAAGCAGTTGGTACTGGTTGTTATCATAAGATAACAGCCGTGAAGCTTAGTTGGATGCCTTCGGGCGGCTGAAAAACATCCAACGGTAATTACGTGTCTTGCCAGTCCCCAATACGCATTAGGCCAACGTGGAGACCTATGGCCTTAACACTGTCCTGAGAGAACGCTGTCCTGTCCTGCCTAGCAGAAGGACATTATGGGTTGTTGATGATAGAGGATTCATTTGCTGTTTTGTATGTTTTGAACGTACAATCCCAAACACTACTGTCTAATGTTAAGTCGACGTCGCTATCATTTACAACATGAATACTTAATCAAGATTATAACGGAACAACATCTATCATGTTCCAATCCATGTAAAATGTTTGTGAGCAAAAGAAGTACGTAAACAAAATTAATTCATTTATTCTTTTCCGACATCCGTTAGCGCTATCGGCTTAACGTTTTCTAAGTCATTAATTTCGAAAAATTGGATTCTCTTAACTGAATAATGGAGTTCCCCTTGCGTTCCACAGTATAACAAAGGTTTTAAGCTAGGAATATAACAAGTGAACAACGCTATTTTATCAACTGAGATGTGTGATGTTACGCTTGAGGGCAAAGCTAGACTAAAAAGTTAGCCTTAGTTACTCATCCAGTATCTGCAAGTCAAAGTCCTGTCAAAATCCGTCTGACCATTCCAGAAACAAGCCGGTACAAACAGATATATATTGTTTTTTATGTAAGTACAGTATATACTTTCATATTCATTTAATGAAAAGCTGTTAAATTTAAATGACAAAGAAACACTTCTTTGTATTTATGTGTATTGACAAATACGAGTATGTAAGTATGTATAGATTCGTTTTGATAAAGACTTATTCACATAATCTCTTGACATACACGTTCATCATCAACAGCCTTTAACAGTCCACTCCTGGACATAGGCCTTTCCTTGAAAAGGAGGTATTGGCCTACTATACCACGCTGGCCAGACGGGTTGGTATAGGGTTGGTTTCAAGTTGGTCTGTCGCCAAGCTCGACAGGGACTTACTGGAGGAGGCGGCCATTCTTAACTCTTGGCTGCCTCCGCAGGCCCCGGCCGAAGAGGTCAACGTGGGGGCTGGTCGCTTCTGCAGTGCGATTACGCAGATCTGCGACGCGGCCATGCCCCGCGTACGTGGGCGTCGGCCTCCAAGGAAGGAGGTCTACTGGTGGTCCCAGGAGTTGGCGGACCTCCGTGCGGCCTGTGTTCGTGCCCGGAGGTGCCTCACTCGTAGTCGGCGACGCCACCGCGGAGTCGGTGAGGAGGTGGATCGGCTTCAAGAGGAATACCGTGAAATCCGGCAAACTCTGAAGCTGGCCATCTGCCGCGCCAAAGAGGAGAGCCGCAAGGAGATGCTGGAGAGTCTCGAGCGTGACCCCTGGGGTCGGCCCTATCGTGCGGTACGCAAAAAGCTCTGCGCGGGGGGCCTGCCCCTCACGGAGACTCTCCAGCCCAGCTTCCTGCAGGAAGTGGTCGAGGGCCTATTCCCACAGCGGGCGGAGCACACGCCCCCGTCGATGGCCGTCATGGCCGGAGGCGACGACGAAGGCGAGGCTGATGTGCCGCCCGTCAGGGAATCAGAGGTAGGGGCGGCTGTTCTAAGGATTCGATCCAAGAACACCGCCCCCGGGCCAGACGGGGTACCTGCCCGAGTGCTGGCCCGAGCCCTCGATCATATGTCGGACCGCCTCAGGGGAGTGTTAGACGCTAGTCTGGCGTCCGGACGCTTCCCTGAGTGTTGGAAAAGCGGGAAGCTGGTTCTGCTCCAGAAGCCAGGTCGGTCTGCCGACTCGGTCGCGGCCTATGGGCCCATCGTGTTGCTGGACGAGGCGGGTAAGCTGTTCGAGAGGGTGCTCCACGCCCGCATTGTCCGGCACCTGCGCGAGGTGGGCCCCGATCTGTCGGACGCCCAATTTGGATTCCGGGAGGGGCGTTCGACGGTCGACGCAATTCTGCGTCTGAAGGCTGCGACCGAACAGGCGGTGGGCTGCGGCGACGTGTTGTTGGCGGTGTCGTTGGACATCGCCAACGCATTCAATAGTCTGCCATTCAGCTGCATCAGGGCCGCACTCCAGTACCACGGAGTGCCGCAGTACCTGAGGCGGCTAGTGGCAGACTATCTGACGGAGCGTACTGTCATGTACGAGGACCGAGAAGGAGTCTTGAGACGTCGGGCCATGTCGTGCGGTGTTCCACAGGGGTCTGTCCTTGGACCACTCCTGTGGAACATGGGATACGACTGGGTCCTGCGAGGGCGTCTCCCCCCCGGGGTCGGTGTAATTTGCTACGCCGACGACACTTTAGTGACAGCCCGGGGGGCGACCTTCGAAGAGGCGGCACGCCTGGCCACCACAGGAGTCTCCCTGGTGGTCGGGCGCATTGAGGCGCTGGGTTTGCGGGTGGCCCTAGAAAAGACGGAAGCCCTACTTTTCCATGGGCCCCGTCGTGGTCCACCCGCCGGCGCCTCCATCGAGGTCAACTCGGTCCTCGTACCGGTCCGGGCCCACTTAAAGTATCTGGGTCTGGTCCTAGACGGTAGGTGGCTCTTCGACGAGCACTTCCAACAGCTTGCTCCGAAGCTGATCGGCACTGCCTCCTTCCTTGGGCGTCTTTTGCCCAATCTGGGAGGAGCCAGTGTCGCCACGAGGCAGCTGTACACGGGGGTTGTCCGGTCTATGGCACTCTACGGTGCACCGGTGTGGGCGGCGGCTCTGACCGAGCAGAATAGGGCGCGCCTCAGGCGGCCGCAGAGAACTCTGGCGGTCAGAGCCATACGGGGTTACCGCACCGTATCGACGGAGGCGGCGTGCGCCCTGGCCGGAACACCCCCGTGGGATTTGGAGGCGTTTGTCGTGTGCTCGCCGACGTTTATCGGCGAGTGGCTAACTACCGGGCGGAGAGTGGTGGAGTTGGACCTCCGCCCGTGGACGTGCGCGAGTGGCGCGAAGCCGCTCACCGAGCCACGATGGATCGCTGGTCGGTCCGGCTGGAGACTCCACGTGCTGGCTTCGCCACCGTAGAGGCGCTTCAGCCGGTCATCGGCGAATGGGCAGTGCGGCAGCACGGGACCCTTACCTTCCGACTGACGCAGGTTCTTTCCGGGCATGGTTGCTTCGGAAAGTACCTGCACTCGGTCGCCAGGAGGGAATTGAGTCCCGCCTGCCACCACTGCGACTGCAGTGAGGATTCGGCTCATCACACGCTGGCGGTCTGCCCCGCATGGGAGACGCAGCGCCGGGTCCTCACTGCAGTCATCGGAGGGGATCTCTCGCTGCCGGCCGTCGTTCGTTCCATGGTCGGCAGCGAGAACTCATTTACCGCGGTCGCAACCTTCTGCGAGGACGTAATCTTGCAGAAGGAGGCGGCGGAGAAGGCCCGGGAGGACGACATCCAATCGGACCAGATTCGCCGCCGGCGACTCGGGCGGCGGAGGCGCGAACATCTGCGCCTCATGCCGCCTTGAGTGTGGCCGTGGGTGGACGGGACGGGTTTTCCCTCCACCCGCACTATGTGGCCAGCCGCGAGGGGGCGGCGTCGGTGTGTGCCGGACGCCGCCTAAGAGAGGGTCGTCAAATCGAGACGGTGCCCGCAACAGGAGCGGGCAGGCGCTGGAGAAGTTCAGAAGGAGATCCCACCCTGGACTTCTCCTACTCCTAAACGGAGAAGCGCGGAGAGGGCACACTGTGTGGTTTTTAGTCGGTTCAAGTCCGACACACCACCCCGCCGTAACCCCCGGTGGGGTGACGGTCCATGATGATTTTCCACACATAAAAAAAAAAAAAAAAAAGGGTTGGTTTCAAGTTTTCCTTCTCTTTGCATTGATGTTGTCTTGCGTAGTTTATCCCATAGTCGCCTTTTACGACACCCAAGTGGGATGAATAGGGGTGGTGACATTCTGTATTCTTAATCCGTCACCACACGTTACTTACATTGAAATTGCAATTTGTTAATGTTTGTTTGTTCAGGGTAATCTCTGGAACAGTTGAACGGATTTTCACGGGACTTTCATTAACAGAAAGCTGATGATCTAAAGAGTAACTTAGGCAATCGCGGCGCTATTCGCTATTTACAGTTTTAACCGCGGGTTACACAGCGGAACTTAGCTAGTTTAATAAAAAAAAAACAAAGTTCATTTTCAAATTCATTAGAAACCTAACGGAGGATCTTCCATGCACTTATAGAAAACCGTACGAAGTGTTCTTATTAAAAAATAAGAAAAAAAAAGAGTAGCAGTGTGGTTATATTGTCGGTTTGTGTGTATGCAGCCTTATCCTATGTAAAAAAAAGCGGCCAAGTGCGAGTCGGACTCGCCCATGAAGGGTTCCGTATCAGCAAGTAATTTCATATAAAAGTTCTTGTAGTTCGTTGTAACTTTCATTGATGTTTTTATACTATTGTATTGATTAGATGAAAGGTAAATTGTGTGTTACGATTTATGACGTATTAAAAAAAAACTACTCACTAGATCTCGTTCAAACCAATTTTCGTTGGTAGTTTGCATAGTAATGTACAACATATATTTGTTTTAGTTTTATCATTCTCTTATTTTAGAAGTTAGAGGGGGGGGGACACACACATTTTTCCACTTTGGAAGTGTCTCTAGCGCAAACTATTCAGTTTAGAAAAAAATGATATTAGAAACCTCAACATCATTATTGAACATCTATCCATAGATACCCCACACGTATAGGTTTGATAAATTTTTTTTTTTTGTGTTTCAGTTCCAAGTATGGGGACCCCCAAAATGTATTGTTTTTTTTTCTATTTTTATGTAAAAATCTTAATGCGGTTCACAGAATACATCGACTGACCAAATTTTAACAGTATAGCTCTTATAGTTTCGGAAATAATTGGCTGTGACATACGGACGGACAGACAGACAGACAGACAGACAGACTTGACGAATCTATAAGGGTTCCGTTTTTTGCCATTTGGCTACGGAACCCTAAAAAGTCGTGTGCCGTCAGTGTAGTCGCAATAACAACACAAACACGCCCTTGCACTCCTTATCATGACAGTCGAAAGGTACTTTTTCATTTTTCTTTTGTTCCCAGCTACTCATGTTTTTGTTAGTGTGCAGGGTGTCTCTAAGGGCGCGGTGGCGGCCCGTATAGTGGAAAAGTCACATGATTTAACGACGACAAAAATGTTATATTCGTTATACAGCCGGTGTGTGCGTTGCTTGTGGCTTTGCGTGACATATTTTCTTAGTGTCGAGGATGACAAATGGCTAGATAAATCACAGAAAGCGAGCTTTTCGTTCAAAACTTTTATTTCTTCGGATATGTTACAAGTTTATGTGTTTACGGCTGAATGCCTCATTTATTTTGACGTTCTATCTTTGTCATACTTTTAGTATTGAAGATGTTTAAGATTATAAATATACATATATAGACTTTGTATAGGTAAAATTTATATATTTTCTAAAGAATAGGTCTATTTCATTTACATACTACCTGTGTCCTGCAGTGTTACCCGCGGTTATTGTTGTAAGCCAGGAGTAACAAGAAGATAAGTTGAAATTTTGTATTAGTTACATCTTATTTCATCAGCTATCTGTATGTGGAAAATCCATCAAATTCGGTAGAGCTGTTCCTGAGATTAGCCGGAACAAACAGATAAATAGGCAGATGAAAGTACCTTATATACCTTGTAGTAAAAAACTTGATTTTACAAACAGACACTTTAGTTGTATTTATTTGTGTAGAAAATACCCTACAGTATTAACTTAATTACATGCTCCACGAACCAACTGAAGTCACAAACAGAAAAACAAACCTCAAGATAACATACAATACAAATTGCTTCTGTCAACCACATCTAACGGTCTACGGATATTTATTGGTTAAGATGAGTATAGTGCATAAGTGGCGACAAATTGTGGGATCATCGTCTTCATGGAGGGCATTTGCCTATTTTACTCAATTGAGTTGTTATTACGTGGGAACGTTACTGAGATCTTTGCAGCTGTAATCTTGTAGAGATGTACGGTTAATATTATTTTTTGATCCTTATTAACAATAAATATTAAAAAAATTTGGTTGAATGCTCTGGCCTTTTTTTCTGGCACTTTAACAAACTAACCAACTTTACGTTGGTTAGTATTAAACTAACAGATTATTAGAAACGGCAAACATTATGACTTTTCTAAGATTCAAATAAAGAGTATAGACGCTGTAATCTATTATACTACTAGACGTTCATGTTCAAAAGCTCTATTTTTATTTTTTTTATCTGTTGCTTCCAAATGAAATTCTCTAGTATCTAGATAAACAATATAATATTAACTTTGAAATTAATTTAATCTCTATCCTATCTTTCATCAATACAAAAATATAAGGAGGAAGCAACGACATTTGTGGGGAGAGACACCTCCCTACCAAGCCCTACTTGGCAAAAACGCTAATTTCCGCCGGCGCCGTGGCTAAAGCACTTCGAATTCAGTCTTTATAACAATGCTAAAATATTCCTCATGATTCAGTATTTGGGACCGTACATAACTATATCTATGGAAGCTTTAACCTTAAACTTAAGATTTATTTTAAAAGTTAAGATACGTAGTGTCATATTTTCTTAAGCTCCTTATTGTGTTTGTCTTGTGTTTGTAATTTTAATGGATAAAATACTAGTCAGAATAACACCAGTCATAGTAATCTGTAAAAATAATGGGTAATGAGTCTATTGATTACAATTTTACACATTAATAAGGGACACGTTATTTGAGATTATTTTTCTGTAAAAGTTATAATATACTAAGAATGGTTACATACACCGATAGTAAAAAAACAGCGCAAAAACATCATCTTCCTTTATTAATAGCACACTGATTTTAGCACGAAAAGGCGGGCTCGACCGGGGCAGTACTACCCTCACACAGAAGACCAACCGAAAATGACAGCATTCGTGATGTCGTCTTTCGTTGGCGAGTGTGAGACCGGAGGCAAATAATTCTGTATCTTTCTCCTGGACTTCAGAGACCAGGAGAATGATGCATGCTGTATTGTATGCAATGAGGATGGTGGCCCTACCTCTTGGCTCTTACTCTTGCTTTCCATCAAAGTAGAGTCATTTTGGTATACTCAAACATTAATAAAAATCTTAAACAAATTCGCACGCAGAGTACAATGACAAAGATTTTTATTTTGCGAGTTTAAAGTAACTAATTATATTTTGTTTACTTTCTATTTTATGGTTTTAAGTAACCAACCTTTTCCAAAAATGATTTTTTTATATATACGTTTATATTTTAAAACAAATGTTTTAAAAAATTGAAAAATTGGATTTGACAGGAAGATGTCAAAAATAGAAGTTTAAAGAAGAATAATCGAAGAAAATTATATTCTCTTAATTATAAATACGTATAAAAAAATAAAATGTACAGAACTGCATATCAACGAGGTATGCTTACCGTTTTCTTTAGTGGTGGATCCAAACCCTTAGAAATTTGGGACACGCAAACCAAAGATGGTTATATTAAAAGATTTTTAGACCAAGAAATAAAGACAATGGTGCTGGAAATACGTGGAACGAATATCAGTACAACATATATAATATGCCCTAAGGGCAATCAAGTACTGGGAATACATATGCCTTTCTTGGTTATGGTAGTTAAAAACCTTAATAAGTATTTTTCTTTTGAAGTGACTGTACTAGATGATACTGGGACTAGAAGAAGATTTCGAGTATCTAATTTTCAAAGCACTACTCAAATATTACCGCTTTGCACTGTTATGCCAATTGGGCTGTCAGATGGATGGAATCAAATTCAATTTAATTTAGCTGAATTTACTCGACGTGCTTATAAAAAAGAGTTTCAGGAAGTTCAAAAATTAAAAATAAATGCCAACATACGATTGAGGCGTATATATTTTACAGAAAGACTAATGAATGAAGATGAACTTCCTCCAGAATACAAATTATACTTTCCTTTACAATCAAAGAAAGCAAATAAAAAGGCTCCCGACCAGATTGCTCCGAAAATAAGTAAAACAGATATACAGCAGTCTAATTTACCTACAGATAATTTAGAAGTTATAAAACCACCAGAAGAAGCTGTGCAGAAAGTTACTAGTGCGGACAAAGTTGCACAGAAAACGGTCAGTTCAGAGAAAATTGCAAGTGCAGAAAAAGCACCCGATGCCGAAAAGGTGCCTAGCACAGAAAGCAAACCAAGTCCTCCAGTCACAGAAGAAACACCAGCCGCAGTAGAAGAAGCACCAAATGCAGGAGAAGAAGCACCAGCTGCAGAAGAAGCTCCTAATGCAGAAAACGCTCCTGATGAACAAACACAACCTCCAGATGATTCAACAGCTGGTGATACTGGACCACCTACAACAGCTGAATCAACAGTTGGCGACGCCAGTGAAAACCCAGGTGGTGCATCATCTGTGGAGGGAGCTAATCCTGAAGAGTAAACTAATATTACGTTAATTATTGTAGAATTATGCGCAATTCGTGTAATTAAATACGTAATTTAGTTTTAGATATTAGGTTTTTATATATGGTTCTTCTTTAAATATAAATATGTAAATAAACATCTTCTCGAAATATGATTTAATTTAATTAATTGAAATATATGACTCTTTCAAGGACTTGAAGTTGAGCGTGGCATGTCTCGCTTGTGCCGTGCAGTACTGCCGCGCAAACATTCGTTGTTATAGTCCAAACTAGTGCACAGCAAATTTGTATCCCGCGAATGCCACGCGTAGCTGCCGCGCACCTTGCACGCCGTGTTTGGACACCTTGATATTCATTTACAATTGTAGAATTTGAGAAAAAGTACTTATTTTAATGGTTGTACAGTCAGCGTCATAATGATATTGGCGTTCAAAGTGGTCAAAATGATGTGAAAAACACTAATTCAATTTTATGTTGGCTCGCAAGGTGCTCATATTGTTGTACGCATTCGAAGTGGTCAAAAGATCTTAGCAAGCAATTGTCAATAATATGTTAGCTAACAGAGTGTTCATATTGATGTTATCAAATAGGTTGTTCATTGGTTTCTAAGCATGCAAACTAGTCAAAAATATCTTAGCATTAAAGAGAAACCAACCTTATCACCCACAGATAGAGTATACTATGCAGTTTCATTACATAGTATAAAACAAAGTCGCTTCCCCTCTCTGTCAGTCCCTATAATATACTTAGATCTTTGAAACTATGCAACGGATTTAATTCCATTTTCTTTAATATATAGAGTGATTCAAGAGGAAGGTTTTTATGTATAATTCATGCATAATATTATAGTGGAGAAACATTGACAATTTTAGAGGTTTCTAATGTGATGTCGTAAATAAACCCATTTTTTACGTTTACATTGTAAACGCTGGCTGTACCCTACGAGATAGATCAAAATAATGTACTACATTATTGTATACCTTAAAAAGTCTAACGTAAATCCTATCCTATAAGTCTATAACGTATATCCTAACGTAAATGCGATTTGGGAATCGTTACGGGATAATATGCAAGCTGTAATAATTGATAACAATAACTCATCTTCTGATTATAGTGATTAGCATAGAACCTAAGTCATCTTCTGATAATTCGGACTCTGAACCATCAATTAAGAAAAGTAACAATGAGGACAGTACAGAGGAAGAACCAAACACAGACATTAGTCTTTCAGCAGAAACATTTGGCAGTGTATCGATAAGCGAGTTTAAAAAATACAGAGTACTAAGCCCGCTAAAGATGTTAGAGCAAGAAAGAGGTTTAGTTATAGTAATGTGTGTGTTGAAATCGGTACAAATCCATGTGTAGACCAGCCAATATAACATATAAAGAGGCTTTAAATGGGTTAGAATCAAGAGAATGGTGTAAAGCTTTACAGGAGGAATCATTAAAATCATTTGAAGAAAACGAATCTTGGAAAGTAGTGGACAAGACAAAACAAACAACAGAGGTTAAGTGTAAGTGGGTGTTTAAGAAAAAAGTGGACAGTTGTGATAATGTGCGATATTATGGTCAGTTAGTCGCCAATGGTTTTACACAAAGACCAGGCACAGACTATACAGAAACATTCACACCAGTGGACCGTCACTACAATAAGACTATTGCTTGTATTGAGTGTTAAATATAATCTAGACATAACTCACCTTGATGTAACCACAGCTTTTTTGAATGGGCATTTGAAGATGTGTATATGAGTTTACTATACAATTTGGAATGTCATAAAAAGAATGTATTAAATTTAAAATAAAGTGGCTCTGACATACGGACGGACAGACAGACAGACAGACATGATGAATCTATAAGGGTTCCGTTTTTGCCATTTGACAACGGAACCCTAAAAATCTGCCAAGTGCATGTCAGACAGAAACCATTTCAACTCTAGAGGAATTGCAATTAGAAAACATTCGTCACCCTCCGTATTCGCCAGAACTTGCTTCAACGGACTACCATTTTTTTCGTAATTTAGACAATTTTCTATGTGATAAAAAGTTTTCTTCCCAGGAGGCAGTACAAAATGCTTTCACACAGTTTGTAGAATCTAGGTCACTTGAGTTCTATCGCAAAGACATAAATTACATTCCTATTAGATGGCAGCAATGTATATATAATAATGGTAGATATTTTGATTAAATAAATATGTTAAATGAAAAAATCCCCCACGCACATAAAAGGGTTCCTCAGTCACCCATAATGATACGTGGTTTTAAAATCGTATCCAATAGATAACTGCTATTTTTACGTATTAATGTGTTAATTTATGACGTTTACCAAGGAAGCGCCTTTTACAACTTAAGCCTCTATAACTCCTGAACTAATAAAGTCACCTAATCTGCTACAGTTTTCCTTTAAAGTTCATTATATAGACCACCATCACGAATTTATCCAGATTTTTTACAAAAAAGTGCCCTTGTGGAGTTTCTCGTAAACGGACACCTAAATCAAAAAATCCTCTTAAAAATCCATTATTGTTTTCAAAACACCTATCTAATAATACCCCACAAGATGGGGTAGTCGCGAGAAAAAAAATCATCCCCACTTTACGTAAGGGAGGTACCCCAAGTAAAAATATTTTTCATAATTTTATTGTAGCACTTTGTCGACATAATTACAACACATATTCATGCAAAGTTTTATCTTTCTAGTACCTATCCTTTGGACGGAAAGTCGAGGACGGACGGACGGACATGACGAATCCATAAGGGTTCCGAGTCATAAACTTCGGACCCCTCAAAGGCAATCTACGGATTGAAAGAATCATTTAGGGCACGGTATAAGCGTGTGGATGATTTTTTACACACCTTGGGGTATAGGAAGTCAATCAATGAACCTTGTTTATTTGTTAAACATATTGATAATGTCAGGATGATATATAGCCTTGTATGTGGTCAATTTTATTTATTTTTTGTAATTGTAAACTGAATACCTTAAGACTAAGTTAAAATCTAAATTTAAATTAAAAGCCTTGGGAAATATTAGACAATGCTTAGGAATGAGAGTCAGATGCAACAATAATGAGATTTTTGTAGATAAGGAACAATTTGTAGATCATTTATTAGCTAGGCTTATCATGAAAAATTGTAACCCAGTCAGTACACCAATGGAAGTAAATTTGAAGCTAGAGAAGAGAGACACTCATTGTACTCCTTGCTGGTATCCTTACCAGCAATTAATAGGAACTTTAGTTTATTTATCTATGTTAATCCGCCCAGATATATTTTATGATGTTTGTTACTAGAACCAGTTTAATAATAATTACAATGAAACACATTGGAAACATTTAAAACATATTTTAAAATACTTGAAAAAAATCAAGCATTTTGGTTTTTTCGTTTAAGGGTTATGTCAATGCTGAATGGGCATGAATATGAAAATATCCAGTACAAGACTTACGGTCCACACAATATCATATTGTGTGGACCGTAAGTCTTGTACTGGATACATATTTAAGAAGTGTGGTAGTGTCATATCTTTTATGTGTAAAAAACAACCAACATTAGCTTAATCTAGCACAGAAGCTGAATTTATGACTTTAATATTTGTAAGGCAAGTGAATAAGCCATTTACTTGAGAAGCTTATTGTTGGAATTAGAATGCAGAAATGAGTCGCCTATTCAAAATATGTGTTGGTATAATAAATTAACAAATAAATTATTAAAAAAATTATATTAAAAATTTCTAAATTATTACTGTAGGTTATTTTTAGTTTATGTTACTCGTAAAATTTTGTCAGTATTGGCTATAATATAAAAAAATATTGTTTTTAAGAAACATTGACTTTATATGAGTTCCACTAAAATAATCCTACTATATAATCCTAATCCTAATAATATTATAAACGTGAAGGTTTGTGAGTATGTATGTATGTATGTGTGTATGTTTGTTGCTCTTTCACGCAAAAACTACTGAACGGATTTGGATGAAACTTTACAGTAATATAGCTTATATATCAGAATAACACATAGGCTACTTTTTACTGCAATAATCGAGATAAGCGGGCGAAAGCTAGGTGATTATAAAAATACATTAAATTGTAGATGTCAAAATGTATCACTGTTTATTTCCTGTCAAAACTTCACAGGTTGCTAGGCATAATGCGGGCTACACACCTTCAGTTTTAACTGTGCGATTTAACTGTACAGTCGAACTGTACAGTTAAATCGTTAGGTGTGTAGAACAAACAGTTGAACTGTACAGTTTTAACTGAATCTAATCAAAATATGAATAGATAAATCTGTACAGATAGAACTGTACAGTTAAAACTGAGAGTGAGTAGTCGGAACTGCACATTTTTGTCAATTTTGTCACAGCGAGCGTGAAGTGAACACGTATCGACCTTGTTATCTGCCTTTGCGAAAACTTATCGACCATTTTTATTAATGGTGTCACTAATCTAATGACAGCAGATGCAAATATGTATCTTCATTCATTCTCAAATAATTATTGAAATCTTTTGGAGTAATTTTTTTTTTCTCTTTTTTTTCTTCTACACCACAATTCACGTTTGTTTTGTTTTCTTCTATTTTCTTTTAACACACACATTAGCCCTACGATCGCCAAAGCGTCGTCTATGGAGGCCATGATGATAAAAACTGAAAGATCGTATATTTTTACTTGAACGTGTGTGGGCTGTAGGGACGTACGATTTATCTGTACAGTTAAACTGCACAGTTTTATCGCACAGATAAAACTGAAGGTGTGTAGCCCCCTTAACACATTTGCATAGCAACCATAATGATACGCGGGTAACACCGCGGGGCGCATCTAGTACATTAATATAATCACATTAATAAATCTTCCCTAAAAGATAACTTTAAATAAGATGAAAACCGCGTACCTTGCGTAATTTAAATGATCAGAGCGGACAGACAATACGAGCGACTTTATAATGAAGTGCGTAAAAAAATAATATTATTTGACCGTTCGATTATAATAGGTACTTTCTGTACCCGGCGTGTAGCTTGAATGAATCCTACGAGCTTTACGATATGACAAGATACATTGCGTACATTGTAGGACATTAAAATACGTTCTACAAAGCCGAACAGTTGATGAATATGTAACTTATACAAAAAACCAAAAACGCAACCACATCGACTCATTTGCTGAAGCTTCTATGGCCACCTTCCGGCTCCATCATCAGACCCTGGTTACCATATAGTATCAAAGTACTCGTAAAGACGAATAAAATGAGCCCAATTTCGATGGGGTTGCGTCTAATTACGGAGTTCCTATGGCCACCTTACAGCTCCATCATCAGACCCTGGTTACCATATAGTATCAAAGTACTCGTAAAGACGAATAAAATGAGCCCAATTTCGATGGGGTTGCGTCTAATTACGGAGTTCCTATGGCCACCTTCCAGCCCCATCATCAGACCCTGGTTACCATCTTAGAGTGTCAAAGTACTCGTCAAGAAGACGAATCAAATGAGAATTTTTACCCGAAAATAAATAATCGTATCATTAATTCTACTTTTTATCAAAGAAATTTCAATTGGTTTTATCTCATTTATATACCTACATCCATACTCCTTTTCTCAGTATAATATTGTAGATTACCTATGATTCAATAGAATATTGGACTATGTTTTTTAATAACATTCGAAACAAAAGACATGTCAATTACGTCATGCAAGAAAGGAATGAGAAAGGTATTAAAGACAAAAAAGGACAAACATTTAAAAGTAATAATGAATCTGCAAAGTATACTCTATCTGTGGGCGATAACGTTGGTTTCTGTTTATTGCTAAGATATTTTTGACTAGTTTGCATGCTTAGAAACCAATGAACAACCTATTTGATAACATCAATATGAACACTCTGTTAGCTAACATATTATTGACAACTGCTTGCTAAGATCTTTTGACCACTTTGAATGCGTACAACAATTTGAGCACCTTGCGTGCCAACATCAAATTGAATTAATGTTTTTCACATCATTTTGACCACTTTGAACGCCAATATCATTATGACGCTGACTGTACCACGTAGTAACTTATGTTCCAGTGTATTCATATTTTGACATTATACCAAAAAACCTCATTTCATCGTAAACTAACAATCGTAAGATTCTATTAAGCACAATGTGAGCGATTCACCAAGTAATCAGTTCGGTAATTCCTTGCTCTAAAAATCTCCAGTGAATCAGTTTAATGTCATCTCTACGAAAAGGATACTAAAAAACAAGAAATACTGTATCAACTTTTACTAGAATTCTAGTTGCAGAGGTCCGATGCCAGTCACTCCGTAGGAAAACTGACATTCATGTAAGCCGGTTGAAACGTTGAACCAGTAGCCGACCGAATAAACTTTTAAATATGAAAGGCTATGAAGATGATGATTTATGCCGGTCATGACCAATGAGATCATAAATCCATAATGTAATAAATATTTCACAACACTGTTTGAATCAAGGAAACGAAAAAGTTAAAAAAGCAGACAAGTGCGAGTCGGACTCGCCCATGAAGGGTTCTATAGCAGCAAGTGACATCATATAAAAGTTCTTGTAGTTCGTTGTAAGTTTGATCGATGTTTAATAATAGTGTATTGATTGAATGAAAGGTAAATTGCGGTTTACGATTTATGACGTAATAAAAAAAAACTACTTCCTAGATCTCGTTCAAACCAGTTTTCGGTAGAAGTTTGCATGTTAATGTACATCATATATTTTTTTAGTTCTATCACTTATTTTAGAAGTTACAGGGACACACATTTTACCACTTTGGAAGTGTATCTCGCTAACTATTCAGTTTAAAAAAATATATTTGAAACCTCAATATTATTATTTAAGACCCATCCATAGATACCACACACGTATGGGTTTGATTAAAATTTTTTTTTTAGTTTCATTTCCAAGTTTCATCCCCAAAATTTATTGTTTTTTTCTATTTTTGTATGAAAATTTTAATGCGGTTCACAGATTACATCTACTTACTAAGTTTCAACAGTACCTATACTTCTTATAGTTTCGGAAAAAAGTGGCTGTAACATACGGACTAACGGACAGACAGACATACAGACATGACGAATCTATAAGGGTTCCGTATTTTGCGTTTTGGCTACGGAACCCTAAAAAATTACATGTAACCGGTTTCTTTAAACTATGCACTGCTAGTAAATATAATGTTTATATGATCCAAACACTGAATGTTCAAAGTAATAAAAAAAAATGAATTATAGTCGATATTAAACCAAGTTCATACGATACGAGTACAAAGTTATAGAAAAAAATATAAAACTAATTTCAACCCAATCATATTTGTGTACATACTCGTACTTACACATACATACATAGATACAAAGTTATACGATTTTTGATAAAATTGAATCATATAAAAACTATTTTTCTCGTCCTCCATGCTTACTACTTTTTTTTCGGAAAAATAGTAACTGTCAATGTGTAAGTCACAAACAGCTTTATTGTAATTCATTGTATTGTTTGAAAATGTTTAAAAACTCATACCAAAATGGTCTGCTGTCTATTTTTTACAGCTGCGGATCGAATCCTCTAGCAATATGGGATATGGAAGTACAAAATGGTCACATAAAACGGCTGACGGATAGCGAAGTAAATTCTATAGTGCTAGAGATTGTGAGTACAAATGTAGCAACTACGTACATAGTGTGCCCCAAGAACAATCAAGTATTAGGAATAAAGTTACCGTTCCTAGTAATGATTATAAAAAATTTAAAGCGATATTTTTCATTTGAAATAACTGTTTTAGACGATAAAAATATGAGAAGACGTTTTAGGATATCAAATTTCCAATCTACGACAAAAATAAAGCCTTTTTGCACAACTATGCCAATAGGATTAGCTCACGGTTGGAATCAAATACAATTCAATCTTGCGGATTTTACAAAAAGAGCGTACGGAACCCAATTCATTGAAACTTTACGAGTTCAAGTCCATGCTAATGCACGTTTGAGACGAATTTACTTTAGTGAGAGACTTTATTCTGAAGAAGAATTGCCACAGGATTACAAACTGTATTTACCTTTGGAGCGCAAACAAAAGAAAGGTAAAGTTGAAAAGAAAGATCAGGTGCCGCCAGCTCCTCCTCTTGAAGCAGTACCTCCTGCTGAAGGGGCAGTTCCACCTTCTACCGGAGCAGAACCACCTCCTGAAGGAGGAGCACCCATTTCGGCAAAATCTTCTAAAAAGATAGCGATAGCTGCCAGTAAAGCAGAGGTAGAGAAGAAAGATGAAGGTCTCGCACCAACTGCAGAAGAAGGAGAATCTGGAGCTCCACCATCTGAGGTTGAAACTGACGTTGGAACTGAGGGTGCGGCCGAGGGTGCACCTGAGAGTGCAACCGAGGGAGGTACAACTCCTGTTGAAGGTGAAGCTATCCCTGTAGAAAGCGAGGCACCACCTGAAGTTATAGAAGGTGCACCTGAAAATGCAGAAGAGTCTGGAAATGAAACACCAGCAGAAGAACCCGGTACCGAAGCTGCCGCAGAAGGAGAATAAAAGTGAATGATGTTTCAAAATGTAATATTTTTGATTTGTTTTAGTTTTCTAATCTTACGTATATATGATAATCAGTAATGTTATACTTGTTATATTTTGCTATATTATTTCTTAAAAGTTAAGACCAGAAATTAGTTGCACAAAAAATACATGAATTATTTTAGAATGAGTCATTCTTGTGGTATACCATTACATACTCTATGTCGTTCTGTCACGGATCATGTAAGAAGAATGTGGTCAGTATATGGCTCGTTCTTAAGATTCTATGGTTTCTAGACATGTGTGAATGAATTTTGCTTATACAAATAAAAACATTTCCAATAATTGCGTCCTCAAGGTTTATTTGTCATCTGTCTCACATAGCTCGCCCATGAGTTGCACACCGGTAGACTTGTTAATTGAGAGTAGATGGCCCTAGCAGCTCTATTTTCAAGGTGAGCCACGCTGATTTCAATAGATATGCTTTTCATCAGGCAGACTAGAATCACTTTGGTAGGTTTAAATATAAGTTCCTTTACAACTTTTTCTAGTCGTAAACCATTGCAAGAAGTAATTCTGAAGTATATAAAAAAATATGAGATCTCAATCTAAATATCGTTTAAAAACATATCTTTATAAGAAGGTTTGCACGCTAATCTGCTGAACGAGAAAAAACTGATATTAGTCAAACGTTGGCTTCATAGCGCTCAATATGCAAAACGGGTCATAAAATCCTAGTACAGTCGGTTGGTGGCGCCTCTTTAATAGTTTATATTCTGGTCTATGGTGCGAAATTCCGACTATTACTTAGGGATGGGCCCCATCAAACTGCTTAAACATATCCGAGGATTTATGGCTAACTGTTCTTAGTATATTATTTATAGCGCTGTTGAGTTTAGTGAGTATTATTCTCGTTATAAACTTGTAGAGGCTTTGAGTTAAATTTTGTACGGGAGCATCAAACATTTTTGTTGAAATATGTATAAATAACAATAATTTACGGAAATACACCTTTGAACAACTATTTTAGTTGCCACAGTTATAGATGTCCACATGTATTGAAATAAAATTAATAAGCCTAATGACATCTATAGATGTATTACAACTCTACATACCTTTGGATCAAACTGTTTATTTGAAAATATAAAACATCTAAAGGAAATAACAAAAAGTGAGTACAATTTTTCGCATCTGAAATAACAAAACACTATTTGTTTGATGAATAGTCAGATTCAGAACTTAACATCGTGGAAGCAATTGGTTCAGCAGATAATAGCCGCCTTTGTGCACCAACCAGATGTCTCTGTTATTATAGTCGTCACAAAATAAGAAGCCCGTTTTGACATTTGTCATTTGACATGCCGCGTGTAAGAAATTGAAAAATCAAATTCATAATCCTATTTAATTACTATGTTACCCATACACTATCACAACGCGTATCATAAATAAGCATCAAGTTTAACTTGATATTGAAAAATTGCACTCAAAAACACGAATTAATCGTATTAGTTACGCCACGATGACAAATGTCAAACCGGGCTTCTTATTTTGTGACGACTATAGCATAAATGAATAGTATATATACTACTTATGACTCACATATACTTGTTAAATTCACACAAGTCAATGGAAAGAACTTTCGTGATTTGTATTTCTACAAAGATATTTTTGTAACGTTTCGTTTCCTAAAAAATTATAAAATAATGAGGAATTTTATTTAATTTGCTTTTATGTTTAAACTGTTATTTCGTGTAATACCAATCCTGATTTAATTACTTATCAATATATTGGATTGTGTGGTAACGAGTTCAGAATAATTAGTTTCGTCATTCCTATTTATTTGGAATGTCGCACTTTTTGCGGAGATGGGACTATCTTCCCTCATACACATTTTAGACTCACATAAACAAACAATCACTTCTCAGTATAAACTCATATATAACATGTAAAATATTAATTTCAATATTCCACATACTCATTAACATATTCCGTGTCATAACAGTGTAATTCATATTGGTATATGCCAATTTGAGCTTATGTTTTAACGGAAGAGACCTTCTGTGTCTGGCTATTCACTATCGTATTGCTGGGTATAACTGAATTAAAGGTAACAGAGGAATAACAACTTACGATTCTTGCATTACCAATAATGTCTTGTCCATGGTACTGTAATCCCTTCTAATAATTTTGTGGAATTTATGTTTACCTGCAAAAGAAACAAAAATTGTTACTGCTAAAAGCGAAACAGCGAATAGTTGGTACAACCTAAAATAAATGATATAACGGAGCCTTTATAACTAACCACTTATGATGATTGTGTTTTCATTTTAAACCATTGTTAATAGGTATTCATTACGCACGATATGTGGAACCAATGGAAGACTTCTATATGTTAAGCCTAAATAGAAAAAAAAATCAGTTCTAGATTGAAATGAGTAATATATAATATACATAATACAATATATGATTTCATTACACTGAAAAATTTGTATCATAATTAGCTTGTTGTAGTTCACCGCTAAACGTAAGCCTCACTCTACATGCGTCATAGACTTAATAATATTTTCAATAAAATTTACTTCGTATAGAAATGAACGAATTTATGATTTTAACGAATTGAATTACTGACTGGTGTTCAAAATTTTAAATAAAAATCAACAATTGACCTCTAAAGCATAACTTACTAAAAAAATATTCGTGTACCGATAAAAATGTTGGCAAAACTACTTCCCTAAATCTGGGTCATCCCTTTATCACAAACTAAATATACAAACAGAAATACACACAGCTTTTTACTGATTTCACCTATTCAATATAATGTTATTTTGAGTGGAACTTCAGAAACTATGATGAAAGGAAAATCGTAAAAGGCACCCTTTAATCATCGATGTTCTGCAGAAAAATTGAAATTGAAATCGTATCGTGATCTTTATTTTTGTGTATTAAGGTTCTAAGATATGTTTCTTTGTTTATTTAATCTCTTTAGTACTTTTTCGGATGCCCTTACTTGTATTTTCTTTATACCATTAATCTAATAAACTTATTGAAAGTAAAAATATTCCTTCTGAAATTGAATTTCTTCAATAAAGAAAATACCTTAATGCACGAGTATTAAATTAATATGTATTTGTATATTATGTTAGTGATTTACCGAATAGATAATGTATTCTTGTTTTCTTTTGTATTTAAGGTTACTAACAAGCATTATGCTCAAACATTTATTGTTCGATTTTAAAATCTATGTATAACATGTAAGATTTTAGAGTATGTCATAAATTTGTCTATAAGTCTGGTACCTAAAATATCAATGGATGTTAAAAAAGAAATTATTCAGAAGACTGCAGACTCAGTAAAATTATGTATCAATAACCGATATTTACAACGAAACCTTCAACGATTTAATACCTAAGTTGAGTATCCCCAAACAGAATGAATCATATAAAACACAACAGTTTACGTATATTGTTCCCAAAATATAAAAAAAATCACGATTAACAAAAATATATTGAACTTCTTTAACATCCCTTTGAATGCCTATACATGTTTTCTCTTCAGAGATAAACATAAATGTAAATGTTGTAGAAAAAATAATATAAATGTATATCAGTGTTGTTTATGGTCTTCAATGTAGATCTTAAGTCACATACATCAAGTAATATGTACAAAATACATGATCTCGTACATATTCGCTCGACATAAGCGCGGGTAATAAGTTAGCGTGGCGTAGAGGACGATAAATCACGTAGCGATGTAACTGTTACTTGTGGTCTAATGTACAAGTTACAAACTTATACTTCACAAAAAAAGGATTTTATTTCATTGATTTATGTTAATTTAGAAAATGGGGCCTTTTGAGTTTTGGTTTGATAAAAGATTTACAGATATTTAATAATAGTCTGGCACGCTTTGCGGTCTCAGATTGTGGTTGCATTGATAAGAAATAAACAGTCCTGAAAAATAGATAGCTATGAAATCTTTGAAGTGCGTTCTACATCTTATTACTCAGTCGGTGCGGACCTTGTTGAGTTTTTTAAACGTACACAGCAACTTGACATTATTATTTACACAGATTTACGTACTCGTACTTTGCTAACAGTTTAAACTGACACATGTTACATTAACGTTATAGCTCACCTACCCTCATACACGATTTAATAACCCTTTTAATTTTCTGGTATTTATTACAATCAAATAAATGTCATGCAAAAGGTAGTTGAATACTCTCGAGTTGAATACTTTAATTATAATTAAAGGTTTTAGTTTAAATGAGCACCTCTCAACCTTCATATATATAAAAATACATATTATTTATTAAATTTAGCTTATACTTTGTTAAAAAAAACATTTACTAATTACAAGAAAATACAAATAAATAAAATGCTAAGAAACTATAAATATGGGTAATTCTTCTTCTTCATACAATGTAAAGTAAAATATCGTTTACTGATGCTAGACTTATTATTCCATCGAAATTTTTACAACAAAAGTTGTAACATGCTTAGAAACTTTTTTGCAAACAAAGACTGCGGGGGTGGTCCCCCTCTATTACAGAGTGATACACTATCGATGTGATGGGGGAACCGCCATTTATCGGATGCACCGGGGTACTGCTGATAATGTTTCCCACGAAAACTAGAGATAGTGTCCGGATATCGGGCTTACTTTAAGTAATTTATGGTACTACAAACGATTTATTTTCTACAAGATCATTGTGACGAACCAAAGATAATGAAGAACACAGATTTCCTTTTTTTGATTTATTATTGTCATTTCAAATATAGTTGAGTTTTCTTTTATGCTATCGTATTTTTTTGCTAGCAAGAAATTTTTTTTTGTAGAAGGTAGCTTTGGAATAATTGTATTTTAAGAAATTTAATTTCAATATAATTTGAAATCAATGTACTTTGAAATTATAATGCATATTATATGTATAGGAATATCTTACTTACATTATATTAATCAATGTAAGCGATAAACGTGCAAATAAATTTTAAAATTATTAGTAACTGGAAATTTAACCAATCTTTCTTTCTCATGTTTTCGATCTATCACTCTCTTTTGTGGAGACAATAGCGTATATCAGTGTTGGAGTTGCATGGAGTTCATATCTGTACAAAAATGAATGAATTCCAAAATATCTTTTTTTAGCATCTTTTTTGTTATGAAAAATTACGTCTAAAAGATTTGATTTTGCACTGATTTATAATCCTAAGGCTTTATAGAATATATAAAACTTGAAATTAAAATTTTAACAAAGGTCAAACATCATAAAAAACTCTGGCATCAAATAATATAACACGTCGTCATATATAATTTTGCTGTATAATAATAAACTTTTAAAACGAAACTGCCCATAATCAACAGTCTAAATGTATTACGACATCGTAAAAGTTACAGTAACAAGTAATTATGCACCTAAGTGCCATAATAGTGTAATAGTTTGGACATAAAATGGGAGCGCCTTCTGTTACACTGCAATAAAACTAGTAATTGAATATTTAATTTGAATGTTTTACCTTTTTGGAGCGTGATTACCAAACAACGCTAAGTTTATTTGCTTTTTAAAATTATCTGTACCTCTTAAGATATATTTATATATAGATTTATGTAAAAAGTACTAACTTAACAGTATTTTAATACGTTTTATTTACAAAAATTGTTGTGAATTATGTACTCTGAAAACTCACTCAGATTTTGAGTTGATTAATTTTTATCTTTCTCAAGTTAGTTCAAATTTATAACAGCAAACATTCTTTATGCTTATTCAAAAGTTACAAATGTTCTAAGATTTTAAATTAAAAAAAAACTTCTTTTACTCGGTGTTGTTCCATTACACCTAATAACGTCTCTAGCCAAAAGCATTAAGAACAAATAACTGTCCATTTGTAAGCACAACTATCTTTTACTACATTTAATACATCACATTTTTTTGCTACTCGTATTCTTAATGAATACATAGATTATTCGTTGGTAACTACGAGACCGGAGGCCCAATGATAAAGATGCATCTCATTAGGCCGCCAGGGTGCAGGTCGCCGTATTCATGTCTGCACTCACAATGAAAATGGTGTCCACTACTCTTGGATTATACTTATACTTTCCATCAGGCATAGTAGAATCTCTATGGTAGGTTTATATACAAAAAAGAAATACATAGCGATTGTTAAAATTCACTGATTGCTAGTCTTATCGCTCTGCTCATGCCTTGTACCCGTTACTCCCGGACCAAGCTAAGCGAACAGTCCGCTGCGTCGGCTCGGCGTTATATTAAAGCCTTAATTTACTGCTGCATTATTAAGCAACAGCAAAAATTGGTCATAAATAAGAATTTACCAACTACATACACTGCTGTTTAATGTTTCCGTTTTTTGTAAGAGGAAAAAATTGTTGCTGTTAAAATTATCATAGCTTGAAATAATACTAGATATACCAGAGACATGCAAGCCCGCAAAAAGCACATATTTATTTAAAAGTTATTAAAAGACCAATTAAACTCTATAAAATAATAAAAAGATAGAATAAAGATAAATAATTCTTGTGTCACGTTATTAATCATGATTATATCTGAAACTATCTAACCGATTTTAAAGTTTTATTTGTTTTCAGGCGTGCCCATTGGGTAGTTACCATCCCACTTATAACAATACCAGCATGGTTAAAATGAAATGCAAACGAAATTGCGTGGGTCCGCTAGTATTTTCTTTCTACCCTTATTCCCAATATTATTTGGGGTCGGCTACTAGTTCAACTGGTTTTACCTGAATATCAGGGTTTCCACTTTCCTAAGGGAGAACTGAAATTCAAAGATTGAATTAGTTGTCAGTAAAGTTGAGGGCACTGACTTCCCAATAATGATTGCCATAGATGTTTATGACAACCGGGACCAAGGGCTCTACGTGCTCTCCGAGGCACGGGCGTATATCACCGCCAAACTTCCAAACTCCTGGCTGCTGTGAGTCAGCTAGCATAATACATACAATATTTGACTAAGTGACTACATTTATATATATACTAGTTGCGCCCCGTGGTGTTACCCGCGTATAATTATGGTTGCTATGCAAGTGTGTTATCCATGGCAACCTGTGAAGTTTTGACAGGCGATAAACAGTGATACATTTTGACATCTACGATTTAATGTTTTAGTCACCTAGCTTTCACCCGTTTATCTCGATTATTGCGGTAAAAAGTAGCCTATAATGTGTTATTCTGATATATGCTATATTACTGTAAAGTTTCATCCAAATCCGTTCAGTAGTTTTAGCGTGAAAGAGGAACAAACATACACACATATTCGCAAACCTTCGCGTTTATAATATTAGTAGGATTTAATAACTGTCAAAAAATTAAGTAAAACACAAAAATCTGACATAAATGATTTTATTTGGCAGTCCAAAGGTCATAAATCGGAAAATAATACCAACTATATAAATGTGGATATAATCACAAACACAGATCTTCTGTCATCACTTTAGCGAAAAATAAAATCGAAGAGCCACATCACTAAAAGTGATCCAGTCTGGCCACAAAACCGACGTAAAACAATTTGCTATTGCGTGTTCTCCGGACTAGTCAGCTCACGGCAACTAATTTTTGAAGTCGTAAAATTTACGACAAAGGGAGCATAATCTATCTCAAGTACGGTCAGACGAACGTGCTGCGCCTTCCGAATTTAGGTACAGTCAGCAGAAAAGACGTTCGATTGTTGACGATTGCGATCGTACTATTTTTGGTTATCAATGTTTAGTGGACGTCGTTTCTTGCAAGGTTTGTGCTTCTAATATATTGCCGTACGGTTTTTCGAGAAATAAAACCACCTCTTCCTTTTAAAAGCTTTTAAGGAATTTACTACAACTGGACTTTTATTTTATACTAGCATTTCATTGCGGCTCTGCCCGCGTGTCGGTTATCGAAATGAACAATAGCATATGTGCATCCTGGAGATTTAAAGTATCTCTTCATTCCAATCGTTGAAGCGGTTTAGCCATGAAAACATAATAAACAAACAGATAAAGTTACTTTGCAATTCATAATAATATGATGGATTCTAACTCTATACAACATGGAATGCACAGAATTATCATAAAAATTAACTTGAAATTGTCGTGTGTTCAAATTGTAACAACATTCTGTTAACAGAAAACCATATATTAAGAACTATTAAGTGGCCGATTGCAACCTGGTAGAAATTATAACCGGTTGAAGATGAATTTGCAAACGGTACAACACTTAGAAGAATTAAAGGAGCGTCTTTAGATACTTGTGGATGCAGATTCAATTAACCAAGTTGCTACACCCACAATACTGAATAGAAAAATCTGTAGTAAGCGAAATTAGAAACTTTGGGGTGACACTGCCACACTTAGTGAAATCTGCCAAAAAAGGATTCAAAAATATTATTATATACCACACTATTTGAGTTCTCAAAGTAGATTCAGCATGAATGGCCCGACACGTTCAGGGCGAGACTCACCTCGCACAGGTGATAAACCTAAAATGACAGCATTGGTGCTGTCGTATTTCATTGGTGAGTAAGAGGCCGGAGGCCCAAGGCTGCAGAAGCATCTTACTAAGTCGTTACAATGTGGATCACTTTGCAACATTATCTGTACCCACAATGGAGGTGGTGACCCTAACTTTTGTATTCTTCTCACGTTTTCCATCAGTCAGAGTTGAATCACTTTGTTAGGTTTAAATATAAGTTCTTATGCTGTATAAACAAAGAAACAATGCGTTGTTATAATTAGTATGACGACATTGTGAAGTATTTTCTGTATGATTCTGATTATTCTCTCCGATAATTCAAGTTATAAGTGGTTCCCTTACCAATCCCAATCCTTTTTACATTGTCTTTGGTGAATGTTACTGTCGCTGAAGACAAGGTACATTGGTTAGAAATCAGTCAATTATGTGTACTTTTTTTATGTTATTCTAAAAGATTTTGTTTTAGTATCTATGCAGATTGAGAGAAATTTTTAAATATGTAGTCATTAAATCAATGAATTGTACCCTTCCTAGGGCAGAGTTATATCGGTAAAAAAATTACGTTTAATATTTCTTCTGTAATAAATCCATAATTTTTAATCATTAAAATGTAACATTGATAACCACTTCTGTTTCTATTTACCAAATCCCATAACACGTTCATTGTGTATTGTGAGCTGCATTAATGTAATTTATTTAAAGGATGTGTACAGTATGAATATAGCGCAATATAGTGCATACGTGCTATAATTGAGTTAGGTAATATTAATAAATGTATATTGACCAAACTGTGCTGTGCATGCGGCATTGTATGTTTCCTAGTCATAATATGAAATAAAGAATACGTTTATATATTTAATTACGCATAGGTACTAAGAAGTGAAATTACTTTTGTTTGTAAGTCGATATTTACTTAGTTTAAGGATATCGATGTATTTTGTTACTGATGTCTAAACTTAGCAAGTATTTTAGAAAAAATATACTTTAAATCGGGTTAAAGATTTTAATTATTATTTTTATCTTAAATCAAGTACGTCACAGCAAATACATTGAAAACAAAACGACTAACTATAAATATAAGGTCACATATGCTTGCGTGTATCATTAGAGCAGATAATACCGACCAAGTAGGCTTGTGTCACGGAAATGACAGGCTGAAATCCCAGTAGGTGAATCCCCTGGGCATTGCAACATACTTTGTGTTATTACTCAATCAAATCGGGAATGCTCTAGTAAAACGGTGATAATTATTTATAGTAATGGATGACAATTAAGGGGACTACACAATTTGCATTAGACACAACTTAATTGTCAATGTCATTCGCTACTGTTATGCTTTGTTTATATTTGCTGGTTACGTTTGTGCTGTGTAGTTGATTAAATACTTTAGCATTGATTGTGGCCAATGTCAGTGAATATTGAGGAAGATCCTGAACGGATAATTGATCTGTGGATTTCTATTTTGGAATAAATATAAATCATTATAATGACTCTTATAACAATGTATTTTAATATATATAACCAACCATATAACCATATATAACCATCATCGGAAACTAAATATACGTTGGAAAGTAAAAGTCGTAATAAAATGAAACCACAAGAAGTAACTGTAGAATAGAAAAAAATAAAATAGAAAACTCTTTATTTGCTCACCTTATTACAGAGTTACAATAGAGTACATTAAATGTATAGATATGTGGTGTACAAAGGATGGCCTTATTGTCGAGGCAATCTCTTTCAGGCAACCTTACAATAATATGAGATTTATGTACGTAGAAACTATCCAAAATCCAAACAAAATTTTAATGTTTAGTATAAAACACAAGGTCTCAAAAAATGAATAAAGTTTATTCCGTGGTCAGTAAATAACCGATAGCCGTTATCAGTGGGAGCCAGCGACGGGTAGCCTTTAAAATACGACCCTTTACCCCAAAGAGGACAAAAATGACCACGGTTTATGTACTGTAAAGATAAACACTTACATTGTTCGTAAAAGGTATAAAATATGGGAAAATAACGTTTGCACTAAGTTTTGGCTTATACTTAACAGAAAAAAATGGTTCATTAGCATAATATAACAGTTCGACATTGAGGGTGGGAAGGGTTTGTACTTTACATTGGTTTAAATTGTAAACATCACAGAATTAGATATTTTAGAAAATATATCTGTCTGGGAGATTTTATTTCAGTCTGTAAATAAGTATGTATATCATACTATTATAAAATGTACTTTATGTTATGTATAATAACAACCTACAATTTCTTTGTTAAATGACTAATTTAATTTAGTTTTCACTAGAAAAATAACTATTTTGGCAGCAAATTCGCTAACAGTGCATGCAACATGAAAATATAATAATAGTAGATTTTTACTATTTTTCACTTATTACTGAAGAATCAAACTCAATTCGAAAATCTTCACTTTTATCGATAATTAAAATCTACGCTAGCCATATTGCTTCGGATCGAAGAGTACTCCAGACATAAGCCTCGCATTCACTTGAGTAGCAGTATAATTATTTTATTTGCTAGATTTACGACAGTTTTTGAGTTGATCCTTATATTTAATTACTTTTTTGTCCCTAAGTACCCTAATGTGTGCTTTTGAATTTTAATAGATGCATGATTTTTCTGACGTCTTTCTGTTTCTCTTAATCCATCCATCTATCCATCCACTCATATGTACGGATATACATAATTTAAATGTGTATACCTCTAGTAGTCTCTCATCATGAATAAAATTGCCATTTGAATGAGTCTTCTTTGAATTTTTTTGTTTAATGTAATACACAGGTATTATGTATACGTATTCACATAGACACGTGCCTATATTTTTATTATCATCATCAGTCTTCGATAATTAACCTTTGAACAAAGGATTTTCCTTAGACATAGGTCAACATTTACCTTTATACCTTCAACTAATATTCTATACATTTTATCAAACGTATGTAAAAAGGTATAGGTTCTAAATAGAGATATAACTATTATTTGCGTGAGACCCTGTACAATAGACTCAATCTAATATTTCAAGTCAATAAATACTGTTCAGTGTAAACTCGCCTTTAGTTAGCAGAAACTTGCTAGAAATTACATTGTAATATGAATATTATGGTTATTGTTACACAATAGTTATTTCAAAGTTCGAATTAACAACAGATTGGTTTCAAGGATATTCTCCTTAGAGGCTGGCTTACATTATTATATTTAGTAACTAAGTAGCAATGTAGAATTTATATTATATTGATATTCGGATAAGGCAAACTACATTTTCGTAAAGATAATCTGCTGTAATTTGTCATGTAAATTGTTTTACTTACTTACTTAATAATAATATGGAATTAGATTTCAGAAGCTATGTAAAAAAGTTGGAAAAGTGTGTCTTAGAATTTTTTTAGGACGCCCTGTTTTCATCATCATCATCAACCACTCATAAAATGTCACACTGCTGGGCTCGTTAAGGCCATACGTCATATTTTTTTTTATCTTTTTTTTAATAATTTAATAAAGTAGGAAAGCTACAGCTCTGTACGGAATAGTACACCACTTAGTGGCATTAACAATATTTTATAAAATATTAGAACAATGCCTGCAGAACATCATAGTTGTTGTAATGAACAGACACTATTAGTGAAATTGCAGTCTGCATTGTGTCACTAACTGCAGTGTGGTAATATTTCATCTCTATTTAGTATATTTCTCGAAACAAGATATAATTTGTCACTAATAATGTTTTTCAATTTTCTCAGTTTGATTTTATTGTGACATACAATTATTAAACTTTTTTTTTTATTAATTGAGTCCCGCGGTGTTACCCGCGATTATTATTGTAAATAGCAAGTAACGCCACGGAGCGAAGCTAGTGTAAGAAAATAGCCTAAAATACTCTTAAGGTCATCAGCTTTCAGACGGTTAACGGCCCCTTTTAAATCGTAATAGCCGTTCCAGAGATGAACCGAAACAAACAAACAGATGGAAAGACAGACAAAATTTAAAAAAATTGACGTTCTTGGTGTATGTACCGTATATACTTTGATATGCATTTTGTGTTTTTGAGTTTTTCTCAGGAAATTCCTTATAGCAGCCCGGAATTTGGAAGTTTGGCGGTGATTCACGACCATGCCTTTTAGAGCACGTAAAGCCGTCGGTCCCGGTTGTCATGAACATCTATGGCAATCGTTATTGGGAAGTCAGTGTCCTCAAATATACTGACAACTAGTTCAATCTTCGAAATTCAATTCTCCCTTAGGGTTGCAGAGGTCCGATGCCAATCGCTCCGTGGAAAAACTGAAATTCAGGTATAATCGGTTGAACTAGTAGCCGACCCCAAATAATCTTGGGAATAAAGACTAGGAAGATGTATAGATTTTTTTTAATCTATAAATACTATTAATTAGCAAGATTGTCATTGGCTATTAGCAAGATTGTCAGTGGCTATTAGCAAGATTGTCATTGGCTATGAGCAAGATTGTCATTGGCTATTAGCAAGATTGTCATTGGCTATAAGCAATCTTGAATACAAAATACTAGTTTAAACCTTTTATGCATCTTCTTTTTAGAATATTTGAACGTTATCTACATACTTAATTTCCTAATTGCCATTTTAAAATAACAGCATTCCGTACTGTCCACATACTCAAGCACTAATATGAGTCCAATTAAAAAAGCACACACAACATACAAGGTGGGTTCGCTGTTGAATATTCATGGCACACTGGAGATTGTATCGCTTAATAAACACTCTATATACTAGTCCGCTCACGTGCTGCTAATGACCTGAACTGTATCAAAGGAAATTTTAATTTTCACTTACATCGTTTGGACATAGATTTATTATAATATAGACACACAGTAAACATAATTTAGATTAAGATTAATATTTTTTGTGCTTATGATATGTCTCAGTAATCAATTAGAGCTCTTTTACTGTAATGGCACATTCTCCTATAGGATTTTTTAATAGGTTACCAGCTAGTGTTATGAGTCTATCAGTGGAAAAGTTTAAAAATGTAGTCAAAACTTATCTTATACGTAAAGGTTATTATACAGTTGACGAATTTTTAAATGATAAAGAAAAATGGTTTTGACTACTTGCTCCTTATCATTTTATTCTACTCATGTGAATGTTGTTATCACATTGTTTAAGAACATGATTTTACTTTTGTAAGTAAAGATTCTACGTGACTAATAAAGGCCATTCTTCTCTTTCTTTTGATCTTATAATTAATATTTTATATTTAATCTTTTGTTACCAGTAATTTGGCCAATATTTGAGCACATATAGTTTTTACCTTTGTTGTAAGTAGATGCTCCTACTATGTTGTACTCACTGAGGCTGTTGTTTTTTTTTTTAATTAGCATAAGTTCTAATTTTTAATCACTATAATTTGCATCAGTCCTCTAACATGGTGTATAGTATATTAGTGGCAGCACCTTACCCCCATATCAGGTTTATTATATTAAAACATTAAAACTATGTAAACATTGGCGATTTGAAAGGAGTGGCCGCGAGTTTTTATTGCCACGTTCTTTTCTCCGGCTCTACCTATTGTTTGCGAACATGGCATAAATGTACATGTAGAATCTTGACCTGTCACAAGAGATGTATTGCATCCTAAGTGAATAAAGAATTTTGAATTTGAATTTGAATTTGTATATTCGCTCTCTTTCTCTCTTGTATATAAATTAATTGGAGTAACAAATTTACTATGAAGAATACTCAAAAGTATGTATCTATAAGTAATAGTACACACCAATAACCATACATATTTGTAAATTTTATGTTTGTAATCTATATAAATGTAGCAAACTAGAAAAATACGTGGCCCGGTAAATCAAATCAAATCAAATTTTTTTTGTCGTATTTGGATTTTAGTTTTTACATTTTGCAATTTCATAATGTCCAAAAAAGGTAGGGGTTCAAAATTTGTAATGGTAGCAAGAGTTATATGTGATAACTCGTGTTGTTAACAGGAGGGGTGTACATCGACAAAGTCCGATGGGGTTTTAACACGCAATCTTTTGTATACCTTAACTACAACAAGAATATCTATATTCAGCAGTAACCAATGTTTTTTAGCTATTGATATTACATGATAATTATTTTGTTACTATTGACTATTACGGATTGAAAATTGCCTTGTAGCTCTCCCTCGAGAGTCTATTATTTCTGGTGCTTACATTACATAATGATGTCGAATAATAACAAGACAGTTACAGTAGGAATTATCATAAAATAAATTAATGAATAACTTTATAAAAGCGGCCACGTGCGAGTCGGACTCGCCCATGAAGGTAAGTAACATCATATAAAAGTTCTTGTAGTTCGTTGTAACTTTGATCGATATTCTAGTAATAGTGTATTGAATGAATGAAAGGTAAATTGCGGTTTACGATTTATGTCGTATTAAAAGAAATCTACTTACTAGATCTCGTTCACTAAGTTTACACACTACTGACTCACTAAGTTTACATAGTAATGTACATCACATATTTTTTTAGTTTTATCACTCCCTTATTTTAGAAGTTACAGGGGGGGGGGGCACATTTTAACACTTTGGAAGTGTCTCTCGCGCAAACTATTCAGTTTCGAAAAAAAATGATAGTAAAACCCTCAATATCACTTTTGAAGACCTATCCACACATACCCCAGAGGTATGGGTTTGACGAAAAAAAAAGTTTTGTGTTTCAGTTCCATGTATTTTTTTTTTTTTTTATTTTTGTATGATAATCTTAATGCGGTTCACAGAATAAATACACCTACTTACCAAGTTTCAACAGTATAGTTCTTATAAGTCCGGAAAAAAGTAGCTGTGACATACGGACGGACAGACAGACAGACATGACGAATCTATAAGGGTTCCGATTTTTACCATTTGGCTATGGAACCCTAAAAATGTGCATTTTGTTGGTAGGATTTCACAATGTCTGAAAAATGACAAGAACATTATATACGTCGATTATATTATTTGCCATAAATACTAGGATTTCTTATTGAAAAATAATATTTAAATAATTTATAATTAAAGTTTAACCAATCGTAACTGTCAGTGCAATTCGAATTACAACTTTATCTTTTTCACACAATCTAAATTGGAAATGCAAATCACAACAACAAATAATCAAATGCATCATTTAGAAATCAAAACCCCTCTCATGTTGGAACAATTATTTCAAGCTCGGTCGCGTGGATGATAACATTAGCCGTTCCCGAAAACCCGTAACCCGTAAAAACCGGCATTAATCACCACGCCGGTCTAACTAATTACGGTTTAATTTAGACCAAACAAAAGACCCCCACTAGGAAAGTCGCTTGATAAATCTCTGCCATGTGTGTTCCGGCTAGTGGCCAGAAAACTGGTATAACCGGGCCTACTATTTTATTACTTAAAATTCGGAATATTTCGCAGTATACTTACATGTACATATAACATGTATACGATGACTCTTATCGCGGTAAATAGCAGCCTGTGTTATTCAGATATATAAGCGATATGAGTATTACTACAATGTTTCTCTTAATCCGTTCAATATCTTTGCGAGAAAAAGTAAGAAACATCAATACATCGTAACATTCATCCTCACAAACTTTCGCATTTATAATATCAGTAAAATTATTAACTTTGTAGTTTTTGGAAAAGGATATATTGCCTATCAATTTCAGCTCTCGAAGTATTCTAATCGAACTTATCTTATCTCTTTGCCAGAGTAGCGTACATATATTATAATGAAGAATAAATTATAGCAACCTAAGCATTCAGTTGAATTCTATACTCATATTACACAAGGTAACATTGTGAGTTTCTAAAGATATTGTTTTTCATATAAATTGGGCAAGGGAACAGCTTTACAAGACTAAGTAATGTTAAAATACGATGATTTTACTTTGATAGACTTTTCTTATATCAAAATGGATTTATCTTGGCTAAATACAATTACGAAATTTCGAATACGAAAATTCTTTGTACCCTTTGAAGATTACAAACCACAAAAAATTAATACACATATTAAGAATTGAATGATTATAAATCAAAAAATAAATAATTTCTATTATATCATCACATCATAGCCTTTGATTGTCCATTGCTGAACATAGACCGAGGGATTAGAAAGGAAATTTTGGTCTAGTAAGCCACTAGCACACACACACATGTGTGTGAGTTATAAGACTATAATTTGGAAATGTGAATGTTTTTCTAAAGATAGAACTTTACAGTTTAAACGTAAAAGAAAACTTAACAGCGGTTGACTTTAGATTGCGATTTAGTTTAGTTCAGCACTAGAAGTAATTCTAGCTGAAATACCAACAAAACATGGATAATAGGCTACTTGAAGTTTGAGCGATGCTGTTTTCGAAACAGTTGCACTTCAACAATCTGTGAATCTGTTTGAAAAACTGAACCGAAACATTTCAATTAAACGCAAATGATAAAAGTTAATTAATTGAAACATCGACTAAGCCGGGGTTTACCGTCAATCATACAATCCGGAACTTCACTAACGGTAATTGAAAAAGTTAATACTTAATATCTACAGAGATCAGAAAACGTGAATTATTAAACCAATTAAAAGTTGGTAACATTAACTGATTCAACACACAACAAATTTGTACAGAAGTTACCAGCCTTACAGTCCCCATTTTATTACATATGGACCCTTTCCGTTACGTATAAAATTGCCATAAAGTTTTGATAACGTATAAAAGAATAAGGATACAGGCCTGTACGAAAAGGTAGAAAACGATTTTTATGTACTTTTAAAGATTTGCTCAGGTAGGCAAATCACACGAGCAAAAGTTATTAAGAAGAGCCCACTTTTTACGAGAGATGTAATGTACATCCTTTATATCTTTATATAGTTTTAGAAATAGGGGATGTAATCCTAACGTCAAACTGATCTTGACACTGAGATCATCAAGATTTTGTTGCTTTTAACAGCATTGATTTTTAAAGGTCGATATTGTGGCCTACTATTGATAAGAAGTATCTGATAAACTTTTAGTTATTCTGTTTATGTTCAATTGACATGATGTTTTGACCTGCACTTAAAACGCAAAATTTACAATTTGTTTTTACATATTTTTAATAGTTAGAAAAGGGAACAACAAATGTGTTAAGAGTTAACACGAGAATATCAATTTTATTTTATCCCAATTCACTAATAAAAAAATAGCTATGCTCGTAACCCTTATATGAATTTTTTAAAAGATTTCGTTTGTAAATATACAGATCGCGTTGGCTGTAAGTCTCGGATTACAAGTATTATTGCAGCTAGTGTAGGCCGAAAACGTGTAAAAAATTCATTAGAAAGTACCCACTTGCCATTTGAATATGAAACTTACTACCCGAGCGAGTGAGTAGCAAATCGTTAAATAGCAACATTCAACTCATTTTCCAACGACATTGAATATTCTGCCATGTTTGAAGGAAAAACAAAGTGTTAAATTGCGTGGGGAGTCGCCTTTGATCCAGACTGGTCCAAGGAAGTTTGATTCCTGTGGTGAAGCATAAGGGTCTATATTAGTGCGGATGTTAGCTGTTGTAGTGTGGGGAGGGAGACGTTTCCTGTTACAGGAGACACATATAGAGGATGTGGGTCAAGTGGCAGGCAACAAAAGTATAAGTGTTGCGATGACGCGCTCTTATGGCGGCACGACGTCGTCGCTGTGCAACACGATGTTTGACTGCATTCTGTTTGGTTAGTAACGAAACCCTCTTTTTATGCATTAGTCACATTTGTCTAGTAAGGTTAGCTCATAATTATGAACCTGTTAGTCTAGTTGTTAGTGAAATTGACTGGTAAGTGAATTTCTTCTATACCTGTAAGCAATCTTATGATAGTTTCAAATGAATTCGCTTTCGCTGTCTGTTCGTTTATTTTTTTTAAATATTCTACTGATTTTAATGCAGTTTCAACAAGTAAAGTGATTCAAGAGAAAAGTTTCTATGTATAACACATTCATATTATCGCAGAGGCAATTCCAGTTTTCAGAGACTTCAGTGCCAAACTGTGCTGATTCACTAGTTTATCTATAATATAATATGTATGCATTTATATTTTTAATATATAAATGTATTTTTAGGGGTCTGGTTTTCATCGTTTCTTTTTACTTTAAAAATGTGATTGCCGCGTGTGAGATATACGAGATTATATTTGTTATAATAAATGTATAGCTATGAGAAAATAATTTAACAAAACATACCACAATTCACATGAATATTTAATCTATAAACCCATTATTTATCATTATGTATTCTATTTTTAGTGTAGCGTTTATGTTTCCTAAGCAAATTACATTGTACACAAGGTAAATTTGCCGTGTTGACTCGGTTAGCTAGCCACGTTGATGCCCCAACCGTGAATATTAAAAGATTTATGAGCTTTTGATAATATTAATGACCACAAAAGGAGGCCTTAATTAAAGGGGCAGATGACTTAAATAGTTTATTGTCTTCTATCCCCGTTCCTTATCACGAAATTGTAGCTTCCTATATAATTTATATCAAACTGAAAATGCTGAATAAAAAGTTTCTTTTATTACGAAACATTTGATTAATTTCTTAGTAACAAAAATAAACTTAATTTTATTTTCATTCCTTAAAATATTGTAACAAATTTTAAAATGATAAAAAAACGCTATCACAATAATAACAACAATACCACGGTTGGTTAAGATCATAAGAATCGTTGATCAAAAGGACGTGTTCTTACATTTTTGTAATCTAATCCGTACTACAATAGAAAATATACCCTACATTCAGAGAAATAGAAAAGAAAATTGTGTGCAAGTATATGTTTACTGTGTCGTGAAATTCAAACAGGAGCGTCTGAACTAGAGGCGAAATGATAATAATTTCATATTATTTTGGAATTGTGCTTCACACAGCCCGCACTGTTGGGTCGTAAGCTCAGTTTATTACATACATTTCACCAGATTCTCTGAAAGTAGAATTAACCCTGACGGTACTGGCACAATGTTAATACATGTCGAGATAATGAGAGATGGTGCGTTGAACCATAAATGGATTTAAACTTGTATTACTCAATGTTAAATTGTTATAGTGACAGATAAATAATAATGTTCGTAATTCTTAATTAAGATCACTTTCACACCAAACATATTTCAATTTTATGATACGTCATTGCCTAGATTCTCTAATCAAGTTTAACTCTTGGCTCTTTTTTTATATAAATTAATTGTCGTTCAATTTAATAGAATATTAATCTAATAGACTGTAACCCTTTGAGAAAATGTGTATTTAACTTGTTTTAAACTTTAATTTTCCCTATCAGTTCATGCCATTGCCATATACGTCCAAAATTCTAGAAGATATGAAGAGATGTGATTAAGGCCTTCAAAATATATTTTATCAGTGAAATCCTATAAAATCTACAAGCAGTTTGGACTTTATTCATTATATGCTACATGTAAGACAACATTATTTTCGATTTTTGAAAAAAAAGGGTTTTTATCCTATTTGTAAGTATTAAGCTATTGCTGCTAGTACAGCTAAAAAGGTGGTTAAAAACAGTTTCTCGATTGATTAAATCTTAGCTATATCTTCTTTTAAATTTATTACTAGTTCACATGAGGACAAAAGGCGGACTGAAATATAAAGAGATCTGTATAATATTTTTATTTAATTTACCGTAAAAAGTTAAAAAGCCAACAGCTTCATACCTAAACACGATTTAATAAATTGAATTAAAAGTAAAAATTTGAATCCCGAGCTTATGTTGCTTATTCCAGTATTTAAAACGAAATTTAAAAAAAAATGTTTTTTAGTTGTTTTACAATACGGGTTGCACTTCCATTTCGGTTCGATGGGGGGCACTTTTTAACTCAACAACATTCCTAGCAAATTTACTTCCCTTATAGAAATTAGGGCACGTGGTTGCTACTGGTAAATCTTTAAATAGTACAATAAACTGCAAACCGCAATTAGAACTTGTCATGAGTACATTCAAAACAGAATCATAATTGTAAGATTCAAAATATATATATTTTTTTGCACATAACTTTGAAGGGTTAACGGGTCATAAATAAGCACGTATCTCGCGATCTTCGCGTTATAATCGCCCCGTTTATCTTGTAACGCTACATTAAGTGCGAAAGCTCTAACGTCTTGAAATATTCCCTTCACTGATATTAAGATTCATTAAACTTGGTTTTAGTGATAACCAAGAATACTTGCGAACTTCAGACTTTAGTGTAGGAATAAGATGCAGTTTGCAGTATTAAAGTATTCTTTTGAAGATAAAAGTGTCCGTTTTTAATCTTCTTAGATTTATAGCACCGTTCTCAGAATTCAGTAGAAACTGTTGCGAATACTTTGTATGCGATTCTTTTTTAAATACTAATTAAAACATAAGAAAAGTAGAAAAGTGCTTGATGGTGCAGTAAATCGTTAAATTTAAGATAATACGATTATATTAGATCTTTGAAAAGTTTGAAAAGTAAAGCAGATTCTCTCGTAATATACATATTTTATGGTCCGGAGAGTTTTAATTCATATCTCTTACATAGACGATATTTTGAAAACTAAAAAAGGTTGACCTTTTTCATTATTATTTGCAAATGGAAAACATGAAATATTAACAAGAAATATGAATAATGAAACGGTTGTGTATTATGTTCTGAGCTATTTGAAAGGGTCCCTCAGTACGAATGGCAAACCGGAACACGTTGGTACTTCATTAAATTCAGGCTAAAAGTTCATCGTGCTGATTTGATATTCAATTTGGAGTTTGCAGAGACTGCCATAAATTTTTTATGTGCACATATAACGCCTGTCGATGGATTTTTTTTCTATTGAGGAGGTACGTTGCTGGCAGATTGCAGTCGACTATTGTAGCTGTTTATTTTACCATGTTTTTTATTAATTATCTCTCCGTATTTTTAATTTATCTTTTATATATTTTACTTATTTATTTATATTATTAGAATTGAAAAAGAATAAGGGTCTGTAAACATCTCCACGTCACGACGTCATCAACGTGGAACGGTGCGGTAACGTAGCACGGCGCGTTGTCAAAACAGTTGGGTTCGACTTGAGTGCGCAGACTAGCCCAACAATCGGTTGACTATTCTCGAAAGATTATACTGAGAACGGTTGTACAATGAAAATAAATATAGTACTATCCAGAATTGTTATTATTGCTCTCATACAACGGAGGAGGAAAGCCAAAAAGAGATTCCGAAAGTGTTGGGTACATCCTATCCTCAGTGATAGATTAGTTACTGGAAAATTTTACACAATGTATTCCAAATGATTTGATTACCCGAATTTTTTTTTGCCTTTACGATTTACGATTACGATTACGATTACGATGCCAAATTTACGATTCACGTTTCTACAATCAATGATTCTGCATGTACCGATGCCATGGTAAAATATACACACGACTGTTTGACGCTAAGTGAATTGAACTATACGCCGATTGCCGAGTGGAAGAGCGCCGTACTGATCAAGCGGTCGGCCGACAGTTTAATTTGAAGGCAATCGGGAATCCCATCAAACTTATTCATCGGACGATTACTAATCATAACAATGGTCACACTTGCATACATCTCCATACTGATTAAGACGCCGACCAAACTATTGGCCGATAGAAAGTCTGTAGTCTGCGGGGGCTCTTAATGTTTTGTGGCATACAGGCCCTATGAGTGTCGGTATAAAGAAGACTCAGCACCAAAACATCAGCTATATCGACCTGTGCTATGTATCTACTATCGTTAAAACGATAAAGGACTGGCCTTATTTAATAATTCTGATCTTGACTTCTGTACAGTACACGAAAAAATGAGCAAAGTGCGCAAGAATAAAATATATAACATGCCAAGAAAAGCAGTTCATTTTCTTTTAAAACGAAAACAATTTTTACTTATCATACCTACAATTTACATTTCGCCAAATAGCTTCGAATACCTTTTCAAATTCTCGAGAGCCAACAAAATAATACAATATTTATTTGAGTTACAGTACGAAAATGCCTGTGTCCTTAATTTACCTTCGTAAGTAATACACAATTGTGGTAGGTTTTATTTTTTTATGAGTGTGCACACAATACAATCGTAATTCGACCTCATTCTGAGAAGGTAGAAGGAAAAAGTGCTCCCTCATTATCGTTTTCCGTATTCGCGTCGGTATCTCAAGTGTTTGGAAACAATACAAATCCAGTTGGATTTTTTTTTCAAAATATTTAAAAGTTTTTTGCCCATTATGATATGAAGCTAAATTGAAGAGAAGAAATGGCTTTAGAGTCGACTTAATAATTATTATTAAGATACGGAATTAGACGAAGTATAATAATATGATGAAATACGTATTTTCCTAGGAGATAAGACGCTGGAGATGTGAGTCATCTTACAGACGCAGTGCCCTCACTCTACACAAGAACCTTGTCCATAATATCACAAGTTTATATCATTAAGATTTGTGGCGCTATCGGTCGTTGGAAGGTAACACTTTACATCTTTATATATATATAATTCTTATGTTCGTGTGTATGTCACTGTACTCCTAACGGCTAGATCGATTTTGTAGAATTTTTTTGTGTGTTCAAGTGGATTCGAGAATGATTTAGGGATTTTTTTTTCGTCTATCCGAACATAACCTCAAAATTTGGCGGTACGAAGTTTGCCGGCTAGTTAAGATGTATAATAATACCACATAAAATAAGGTGTGTGTATTTGTGTCATACTAGGTTCACATATTTTCAATGAAAAGTAATACAAAGAATTTCCTGATTCTCTCTCCATCTAAGCAGTGAGCTTGTCAGTTAAGTGACATAATGAATCAACCCCACTTTTTGTGCCAAGAATTATTATTATACCATATATTTTTTTCATTAATCAATATATTGCGAGTCATCAGCATTGGGGGGAGCAACGGAAGTACCCGACCGGAAGCGAAGGGACTAAACTCAGCGGTTAATTGCGCGAAAAGCGAAGCCCTTCGTTTTGAATATCGAACGATTTCCGCGTGAGCTTCAAGGATCGTGTGTTGGAGGGTGTTTTAAAGAATCTAATTGATGTGCGATATGTTTGCATGTCTACACGATTGTATAATTATGTTTTCGAAAATTAACGCTATCACGTAAGGCTAAGGTATACGATGTTTATGTATTTGTACTGACCTAGGCCAGGAGCTATTACGATGTCTACCAGTTTAATAATATATAATTATAGATTAAACAAGAGAGGAGGAAGATATTCTTAAAATATTGATATTATGACTTAGAAAAAATATATATTCATCATACCTTATCTAAAAACTGTACTAAGAGACATGAATTATGGTTATCCCTTATTTTGACGTACTGTTTAAACATTTATTTTATAATTTAAGCTGATTTTAAGTATCTCAAGCTTCAAGCTTTTTTTTTGTAAAAGCGATGGTGAAGATATTACTTAAATACGCCAGCAATATTCGATGTTTTAATTTCAATTGAACGAAGCCCCTCAAGAAACCGCCAACCATCCCGGTCTTGGGCAGTATGCATCCATCCGCTGCATGCCATTTTTTTCAAGTCGTCGGTCCATAGTGCCGCAGGGCGTCTTAAACTATGTTTACCTAATTCTTTCAGTCTTCAGTCTAGCAATTGTCGACCTCATCGACCATCATTGATATGAACAGAAATGAATAAATAATAATTATATAAATATTTCGAAAATCTTACACACAACTTCATCTAATGCCAAACTAAGCAGAGCTTGTGTTATGGGTACTAGACAACTGATATAAATAAATAAACATACTTCTTTTATGTAAATATATACATATTAAACATAGTAATGACAACAGTTGACAGTTGAAAATAATTAATAATTCAGTGATGGGAACATATTAGAATTTAATAATGAATTATAAAACATTTATATTCGTAAGTCATTGTATATGACAAACATGTCTTGAACTATGTTGAACCTTTTTACACACACACACGTGTTTGAGCGAATATATCTTATCTTATCTTATCTTATCTTAAAAAACACCAAGACTCCGAGGCAAATATTTGCTGATCACACAAACATTTGGACAGACCCAGGAATCGAACCCGAGACGTCTTGATGAGCAGTCGTATACGCTAACCACTAGACCAACAAGGCAGTCAAATGCTATCATTTAAACTATAAGGTATATTTCGTTTTGACAAGTACAAATAAGTAAGATGTCACTACAGTTAAATACGTAGATTGCAAAGAATTTTCGACTAATAAGCAACATCTATCTTTGAGATTTTACTTTGCGTGTGACCTTTAAACAATATTCTTCTGAAGGTAATGGTTGGAATTACATCACGTTACGTCACGTTACATCACGTCTAGTTTGTTATAGCAAGTATAGGAACATTGAATATAAGTAATAATAGTATAATATATCGTAGATAATATTCCACGAATATAGTAATAAAATATCCTAGATAATATTTCACAAACGGAGAACTACATTCCACTATATATTTTCTTCTTCTTTCCCTTCTCTTGAGACTTCTTTTTGTTAAAATCATTCTAACTATCGGATACTTCAACCGTTACTATTATTTTATCAATTAAAAATATTGGAATCGTTTTTTTTAAATTAAACATTACTGAGAATCGTCACTGAGACTTATTAAAGTAAATGGCCTAATTAAAGTAAATGAACTCTTCATAATAATAATAATATATCTCTTTAGTGTACTCCAGAATAGTAACATACAACAATAGCTTAAACAAGGAGGTACAAGTGGAGGTACTAGTGAATCACAATAGAAGAACGCAAGTAGAACACTATTTAAAATAATGATATAAAGGAGTACATGAGAATACACGTAAAATGTAATGGACAAAAGAATATCCAGACTCGGAACAACAATTTGTGTATCTCGCAAAAGTAATGTAGCATGTGTGGTTTGAACCCAAAACTTTTGGCGCAGTACTTTACCATCCGTGCAGTCCGATTATGTAGGAATCGCAAGCAACATTATCTTATATCTCATTTCATCTCAGTTCAGTATTCGGCACAGCTGTATGATAACGAATCCGCTATAAAAACAGCCTCAAATTGGCTCTGCATATAAATCACAGAACCCGCATCCCGATTTATTTGAGTACAAATATTTATGAATTGAGTTGTGTATTTATTATATTTGTATGTTAATTCTGATGCTGAGTTTTCACAATAAATATACCTAATAGCATCAACGTATCTTAAAATGTAGGCAATTCGGTTTTGCACCGTTAGAATTGACACAACTTTGTTTTTTTTATTTATCACTAAAATATAGGTATAAAAAATATATTCTTAAGACATAACACGAGAAACTTCTAATGTTTGTGTTGTGTTACACAAGTAGTCGGTATCGCATATTTAGAACAATATTTACAAAATAATATACGTCTGACTAGTTAACCTGTTGACGTATTAAATATAAATGAGAGCTAGATATATGCCATTCTATGTGGTCAATGCCATCTGCAATTGTTAAGAAATATTATTTGAGAAAAAATCGTTTAATTTTATTTGATCAACGTTGGATGATGCATTATTATACATTATGTGTGCATTTTTTGCTTTGTTGAATTCACGGATGAGTTGAAAAAAATAGGTTTAAAACCATGCAGTAGTATTGTATACTATACGTTTAAATCGAATCACAAAATACATTTAAGTCTAAATCAGAAATGGACTCATCTGCGACTAAAACCGAACATTGTAAGCAAAAATAATGAGATAAAGTACAGTCAATGAATTATTAAAATTCTTTTTCAAACCATTTTAATAGAAGTACTCGAAGCAAGTTTTATCTCTGTAATCCCCACCACAAGGCAAGTTTCACAAGTAAACGAGTTAACTTAAACGATTTTCTTGCGGCCGGAAGAAAGAAAAGAAAAAAAGTAACGGCATTTGCAAGAACTCGTCTATCTGGTGTAAAATAAACTTGTGTACTTGCATCTGTTTGGGAGTTATATTTTTTGATGACTGTACTTTAAAGCAATTTAATATAGTTTGTTACAAACCTTCTAAAAGTTGTTAGTGAAATGTTATATTTGTTTAAAAATAATTTGTACACACAATAATATATTATAGACATGACACATTAAAAGTAATATAGTACTAGTTGTCAAATGTGTTTTTATAATTCCTACTAATATTATAAATGTGAAAATGTAAATTTGTTTGTTACGCTTTCAACCGAACATCATGATACTTTGTACACATATTCTTGGAGGTATTAGAAGTAACATAGGATACTTCTTATGAAAAAAAATAAAAATTTACGTAACATAAAAAGGTGTTTGTGCTTATTTATCAGAATAGCACATAAGCTACTTTTACTGCAGTAATTGAGACGGGCATTATTAGTAAGCTAGTAGGTTGGTGACTCTATTCTCTTCACTCTAGTGGTCACTATTTTTTTTGTAACTGCACATAATTCAGCATAGTAACCTACGCCATGACAGCCTAATGAGGTGTTTCTGCATCATTAGGCTCACTAACACTCGGTATCGTACTCTCGAATAAAATATGACAATTTTAATGCTGTTAATTTAGGTCTGTGTGAAGGTACTACCACACTATTCTGCTCTTGCTGAAATGAACGTGACTCTACTACCTTGAGATTATTATACAGAAATTCTGCTGGATATCGTTACAGACAATGTGTTCGTAATATTACCTAATAAATATTACTTTATAGCGTTAAAACCCCAAACACATAATTATTGAGGTGTTAAATCAAGACAAATATGAAACAAAGAGCTGCGCGAGATATATTCGCTCGGCAAACACGAAGTCTCACCGGCCTCACGCTGAAGTGTCGACACTCTGTAATCACTCACGACTTCGTCCCATTTCGTCCCAGACACTAATTAACGAATGCCTGCAATTAGAGACACCACTCGACAATGGCTTGAGCTTTAATATTTTAGGGCGTTTTTAATGATGAATGAGATTAAAAATTGTTGTTTTCGCCCTTAACTGAGCGAGGAGCACGTTTCTTTAATTCGATTTTAATATTTCATCGCAATGTCTGAATAGACTTGATTAGGATAAACTCAATGAATGAATACATTTTTTTATATTAATACTGGTTGGATTGAATTTATCGATTGATCGATCACTACAATCCAATGATCGATTGATGGATTTCATTTTAAATAATTATAATGTGTGTTAGCTGCACTACTATTTAGTGAGAAAAGAATGAGAGTTAAGACAATTATCAAAAATTGTACTAAGTTAGAAACGTTTACACATATAGAGGATTTCATTATTGTGAGTTATGTAAGCAAACACAGAAAAAATCTATTAGTTTACTTAGTTAAGATCTTGTAAAAAGTATTGCTATTATTACTGCCCTGGTCGAGTGTTTTCAGCAAGAAAGGGTCGCCTTTCTAGCTGAAAACAGTATGGTTCTACAACCTATCAAAACTTGCTACCTGTTATGATCCATTCTAATTTCAGGTTCAGAAAAATATAAAGAACCAAGAGAAATCTGCGTATTTTGAATATTGAAATAGTAGCTTTTAATCCTTAGTGTTCTATATATACGTCAGCAGTTTTAATGCATTAGTATCTAGTAATGTTTCATTATCACGTAGAGCATTAAATCTCTAAGTGCTACGTTGCTACAGCACGTAGCCTTCTGTAGCATATTTCGGTGCTACAACTATGAAATTAGACTAATAGTAATAGTTGGCTAGTATCTAATGTACAAAATTACTAAGTAACTGAGTAGTTTACTCTATGGTTTTACTTCATTTTATTTTCTTATCTGCCACTGCTAAACACAGATATTTTATAATGATCCCCACTAAGCTCAGATTTGAGTTTTTGAGTTTTGTGCCGTTATTGTATATCGACAATTTGATATTCAAATATTACAGTTTATAAATGGATCGTTTAAGTTCGAAACTATAGGATCATGGGGTCCAAATGCTAGTGCTATGTTTAAACAACTAGTTAAGCAACTGACCGTAACAGTACGCTTTTTTCGAGAACAGAGAATAAGCATTCATCAGCATCAGTCTTTTAGGAACTATCAGTAGAAGATGATGTGGAGGAATGTACCTATGGAAATCTTTTATTTTTTTGCATTTTATATATTTTATAGTAAGAAACTCGTAGGTCGATATGACTTCTTATAATTACTTTTTACCATTTCCTTGGCCTGTTCCGTGAAATCATCATTGAGGTCAGATGTATTAAATCATTCATTCTTTTAATTACCTGAAACAAAAACAATATACCCTTAATTTTTATATTTTATATCTTCAAACATAATATTAAATGAACAGTATTTAAAGAATGTTAGTCATCAAATTAAATCATGAACGATTTTACTGTGTCCAGATAAAAAAATCAACATAAATTATCGATGATAACTTTCGTATTGATCAAATTATAAGAAATACAAATACATTATATTTCATATATTTCAGCACACAGTTTAAAGTCTACGTTTGTTCTGTTAATGTTGCTCTTAGAGTGTAAACTATACTGAAGTCTTCAACCAACCGTAACTCCCAACTTATTTATCCGTAAGTAAACATGTTTGTTTCCACGAATACTCCTTTGATATAATCTTAATACCGGTCTACCTGGCTGTCAGCAGACAAACTTAGCAGACAGTTTATGGTACGAGAACTTGCAACAAGTTTAATTTGCCAGTTTATCACGCGTTAAACATCAGCCAAATTTCGTTTCTATATATTTGCTTGTGTTATGTTTGACGAAGTACAATAAAATAAATTAAAATAAAATAAACTGTGTTGTGTTATTGTCCGTGTGGTGACGGATTAAGAATATAGAGTGTCAACACTTCTATTCATCCCGCGGGTGTCGTAAAAGGCTACTAAGGGATATACTTCGCAAGACAACATCGATGCAAAGAGAAGAAAAACTTGAAACCAACCCTATACCAACCCGTCTGGCCAGCGTGGTATAGTAAGCCAAAACCTCCTTTCTAAGGAGAGGCTTATATCGAGCAGTGGACTGTTAAAGGCTGTTGATGATGAAAATAAACTGTTCGAAATGAAATTCACTTAATTCAAGTCTATGCAGTACATATGACTTTATACATGATAATATATGATGCCACGTAACGTTTGTCATCGAAATGCTAAGAAGAAGACTCATTATATAAAAAAAAACAACTCTTAAATGTTTAATAGGAGTGAAATGTCTGTAAATTTACTGTTTATTTAATGTTTTCAGTTATGAAACAAATAACAGCGAATTCGTATCTTAGTTAGCAAAACGTTGAGTTATCTCAAGGCTGCGGTAATACCACAATACGTTACATAATCCTGCGATTATTTGCCGAGCTGCCAGAATATACATACTCGTACAAGTTAACAAAATAATTTCGAAACCTCAAGCGTCAACTTATATTGCTTGTTTAATTTTGGAAACAGAAGCAAGGCAATATTTTCAACGGTATTGTACTTCCATATAAAATTACGAGAACGTATAACTGGACGGTCTGACAAATGGGCTTTGCACTTCGAATTAGAACGAATAAATCCTCAGTACGGTATTGGGTTCCACCGTTCGTTATTTCACTGACCCCTCAATATAGTACGAAGATATCTCGAGAAGTGAGAAAGCCCTACTATTTGTTTTGGTGAGTGTAAATTTTTGATCGCGCTCAGGGACTACGGTGTTTTATTAGTTTCTTTGTCAGTAAAGTTTCGGCAGGGATATTAGGTGCCTGAGTTATTTCAAGTGTTGTTTGATCGCACTTTAGTTGTAAAAGTTAATAAGAATGACAGCAATGAAATCGAATCGTGTAGAAAAATAAATTGTAAATATTTTTGAGAAAAGAAGATATATAGTTGTTAGTAGTTTGTTTTTTAGTTTTTCATTACCAGTGATAAAGAAAAACACGAAAACTTCAACATTCAAAACTAAATTTCGTATTAGAAAATACTTCGTAGATAATATAGAATAATATATTAAAGAATTTTTCGATATTTTAAAGTAGTGTAGTAAAGAAACATCGTTTGGTAATGCCCTATTCATATTACAAAGACTCGTAAACGAAAACCAGTTCATAAATAAACATCAGATAAGGAATAAATATATCCGTTTTGCTAAAATAGACATATCTCTGTCATGAATAATTTTATGGCCAATACATTAAGTATAATATCCAATTTAGCAAAGTGTCACGTAACTAAATTTAGGATGTCTTCTATTGCTAGACAGTATCGAGATGGAGATTTGACACGAAATCTTAGTAAGAGACCCCAAACATCTTGAAATGAATTCAGCTCGTAACCCCAACCAACCTTATTTCCAACAAAATAGAGTCCAAGTTAGTAAGCTATGTTTCTAAAATCACCATGGCACATAACATGCAATTAAGGACCTTAAGTCGTGGATGATAAAGTTGTTATTGCATTATAATTAGACATTATCTGCTAAGGTGGGCAGTAAACGCATATTTCACTGGGTCCCTTGTTTACTGTTACTACCAAAACAATGGCTACCGTAATAATAATTACTCCATACAGATATGAAATGGGGTCTTGTAGGAAAACGACGAAAATGTAGTGACTTGCTACGTAATTGGATTATAGGGTGTACTTGTACTTGATTTTGTGTCAGGGTTTGGCAAGAGATATGCAGATCGTTATGTCAGAGTTACATATTGGCACTTTATGTAACAGTAAGTGTCATTCGATAGTTTACGCTTTGAATACGTTAGCGAGTTGTGTGCGCAATTCTCTTAGAATAGAATTTAGCAATTTATATATTGACAATAAGTTCTAAATACCTCGTTCCACATAAAATTCGTTATCACAAACCAGAAAGAGCCTGTGCTACATATAGTAACTACACTGAGACTAGAATAAACATACGTATATTTCACTAGTAGATATATAAATAGTCTTAGGTGGTGGTAGGTGGTAGTCCTTAGCTGATTGAATTAATCACCGAGTTTAAGCAACGACGGTGCGGTCAGAACCTAGATGGGTGATCTTTTGTGGCATGGTATGCTATGAGCGTTTCCGTGATTCGGAGGTTACGTTAAGCAGTCGGTCCCAGTTGTTATCATAAGATAACAGTCGTAAAGCATAGTTGAAGGCCTTCGGGTGGCCTAAAAACATCCAACATCAAGATTACGTAGGGACAACGTGTCTTACCAGTCACCAACCCGCACTCGACCATCGTGGGGGCATAACCCCTCACCTGAGAGAAGACATGAGCCTAGCAGAGGGACGATACGGGTTTTTGAAGATGTTGATATAAATTACGCCCCGACATGGAATTAATGGTATGCTCCAGTCAAAAAATAATTTGTACTGGTGGGCAATTGTGATCGCCAACATCTACAAGCCTACAAGAAACCACGCAAAATGTTGTAAATCGCTAACTCTACTAGATTACTTTTACGTGAGTAAATCTAGTTGCTTATTAAATTATTTTTAGCAGAAACACTACCTCACGGAGATAAGCTGCCCTGGCCAACCTAGAATGCACTAACAGGCTGCGTGTCCAGGGTGCACAATCCAAGTACATGCTGACAAGGTTCAACTCCAGCAAAAATAAGTGCAACAGCAGCATTTCTTCCCTGACAATAAGCTCCTAACATACCTCGTGAGCCCTGAACCATTCACGCTTGACGATCTATACCAAACTAGGCCAAACGCTATTCGCGTCGCAAAGCATTGGGTCAAAATCGTTTAAGTTTTTCCATCGCCACTATAAGAAAAAGGAAAACGCACGTAGAAAACTTCTTGTAGCCTATACAATCATTACATTTGAATGAAGGTAAATAAAGATGCAGTAAAAGTGAAAATAAAATGGTAGGAATTATATTACGGTACCTCCAAGTAGTACTTCGTTACATAGTGTTTTGTTAATTCTTGTTCATTGAAAGTTTACCTAATTACATTTATTACTTTTAATGTCATTATTGTTGCCATGTATTCATTTTCTTAATTACCTGTAGATATTAATACTTTCTATTAAGTTAATAACTGAGTGTGTACGTAAATATGAGTCGTAAAGCTCTACTGCCGGTGTTTACACTACATATTTCCCGTATACTGAAGCGCAATAAAAGGATTGTTTATATTTAAGATATTTGCGAATAACTTAGTTAAGTAAGTAAAGCAATAAAATTAATTTAGTTCATGAAACTAAGTGAAAACTTCACAAATTACAAAAATCTCTTTAGGAATATAAGTTTAAACGATAACTTGTTGTACTTAGCTTAAGTTACTTCTTATTTTATCGGTTATCTGTGCAAGTTCCGTCGAAAATCGGAAAAGTCAGAATAAACAGATGAGCCGGAATAAATAGACAGATTTTTCTGTAAAATTGTTTTTTTTTAATGTGAATACCATGAACACTTTCATATACATTTCGTGATAATCTGTTAATAAGAAATTACAATCAGACAAATTTTATTTATTGCAATAGATGTTTATAAACAAACTGAAAAGAAATAATGCAAATTTCATTTTCTTCTTTTATTCATTATAAGATCATACTTAGCAAATCATTCATCATTTATCATCAACGAAACAAATTTATTAGCTATCACGTTACTTAATAAATAACTATTATCCTAACTTCATCATGAGATCAGATTTACTCATTCATTATACAAACTACATTTACATAGTTGCAAAATATACCACACGAACGCGAACCACGTTAAAATTGGTCTAAGATTTAGTAACACTATTATGTAGTTGGAAATGAAACTGCTGAAAGTATGTTCAAAATAACAACCAAAAACACACAATAAACTTAAATAAAATGTATCACTAATACCAAATAGGGATAACCAGCACATTTATTATAATGTAAAAGAATTCGTTTCGAAATAACGTTGTCCATCGTATTCTTGTTGGAACAACGGCGAGTTAGCGCCAACAAATACTGTATTCTATGAATGTACCTATTTGTTTTCGAATCACGTCCGTCGGGGCGCCTTGGGCGGTAAACAGGGGAGGATGCAGGAGAGAGAGGGGGGTCTAACGGGCGAAAAATTGCGTACCTATTCCTTACTGAATTAGTACACCAGTGTAAATGAGTTCAAGACGCCCAGTTTGCGATCTTGGCCGTGATTGCACCACTCTAGCGAATTTCTCGAGATAATACCATAATAGTGTGTTGCGGTTACCTCACTAATTGGATTGAGATGTTGCAAAGAATTGTTTTGATGTAATTAAATTAACGAAAATGTTGGATTAGAGTGAATTGTGTGGGGGATAGGCGTATTGACGTGTGTACGGAAAACCAACAGTGAAGCATCGCGCTAATTGTTTTTATTTGACGTTTGAAGGAAAGAACACACACAACATACTTGTTAATTAATAATATATAAACACAGTAAAATATACACATTCTTGAGATTTGTATTTATAATGTGGGTAATATTAAGCAAATAAAAAAAATTCGGACATCTAACACAACGCCATCTAGTCACAAACTAAGCAGAGCTTGTATTATGGGTAGGAGCTAGACAAGTGATATAAATATATAAACATACTTTTTTGTTAATACATACATATGATACATAGAAAACACCCAAACTCTGAAATTAATATATGCAGATCACATAAACATTAATTCCGACCCGGGAATCGAACCCGAGACCTCAAGCACAGCAGTCGCATACGATAACACAGCCACCGACACAGTTTAAGTAAGTTAACAACTAAGTTTATATGTTCATAGTTATCTATCTCTCACTGTTAATATTTTTTATATATAAACTTCCCGTAGGGTCTCAACTATGCCTAATGTTAAGATTTAGTAGAATCCAAGTCTATTGGTTTGTCTCATTAACAGAGGTAAATTAAATTTTTTAGTGTATACAATACAGGTTCAGTCACTGTCGTTCCTTAAAAACGTATATTCATAAGTACTTCTTAATATAATTGTAAATTAATACTAAGATTCGTCCAAGAGCTGGAGCCTGGTGATCTGTGACACAGGGTTTACCTAGTACAGACACCAACCTCTCACAAATGCTTAAAAGCATATGTGCGTGTATGTGTTTGAGAGAGAGTAATAAATAGGTATGTATATGAATACGAATATTTGTATGTGTGTGTGTGTGTGCATTACACATTTGTTGATTAGTTTATGGTTGTATTTATTAAGATAATAGTTTTCAGTGTCGGTGTATGATAAGTTTAGCAACCATGACAAAGAGTTAATAGAAAGGAGATGGTTAATTTTGTTGTATAGGTACGGACCCAAGAAAAAATAGAATTTATGTGACAAGGCTGTTCTAAATGTTGCATCTACTTGGTGAATTTTATGATTGTGGCATTTTGCGGCGTTAAGCGATGGATCGTAATTCGATTGTGTGTGTGTGTGACTTTACAACTATTCGAAGAATAAATAGCTGTCTAACTGTAAGCACATTAAACTTCGCATATAGATTGGTTGTAGGATGCAAGAAGGGCAGGAATAGTGCCACCTTTAAGACTGCTCTTTGGGCTCGTTCTATCTTTATCAAGGTAGTTTTAGCGATTTCGTTTTAAGTGCAGACAATGAAGCATGGTGGTCACACTATGACGGTCTATTAATATACTTCTGCATAATTGGGCCTCCGGTCTCACACTCACGAATGAGATTCGAAAGCATGAACACTATCGTTTTATGTAAGTTGATCTTCTGTGTCAGTAACGTCTCGAATGAACAAGCTCATTCGTACTGAAATCAGCGTAGCATGCCAATCTGCACTCGGCTAGTTTGGGGAAGTATGGCGTTAACCAGCTCCTGAAAGGGGAGTCGAGTCCAGCTGTGGGACGTTATGGATTGTTGATGATGATTCTATTTATCATATATTAGTTTAGAAATTTCTAACTGTTATAACTTTGTTACCAGATAAAAAGGTCGAAATTAAAACCTATTAAATTGTTATCCTAAGCCCCACTTCCACTTATTCATTGCCGTCAGAGATTATAAGAAACAAGAGATTATATTTTAATAATAGAGAATATTCAGAAGCAAAAATGTACACATACTTTGTCAGACCGTTAGCCACGGAATGCGCACTTTCCTTTAATTACTCAGTTATTCTGTGGTATACGAAAAACACAAAAGAGGCATAGCCGAAATGCTAAAGTTTCGCTTTAAGAACCCCTTCTAGGGCTGACACAAAGTCCATGTTTGAAATTTATTAAATAAAACAAGTATTATGTACTTTTAAAGTTAATTCTATTAAAAATAAGTTTTGCATAAAATTTGTGATATGTGTTATTTGATAACGGTTTAAGTGATTCAAAAAATGTTTTATCCAAGTCATTGATTCGTAAATAATTTATTTTATACCTTAACCGAAATTTACACACGCCTAAATATTTTCTAAGAAAGCAAAATATATTAACCATTTCATAAATTTATTATTGAACGTTGCAAAAATGATGCGCAATACTTCTTTTTTGTGGCTACCCGACCCTAGCGGAGGGTTGGCTACAATGGCGCGCCTGGCCACCACGGGAGTCTCCCGGGTGGTCGGGCGCATCGAGGCGCTGGGTCTGCGGGTGGCCCTGGACAAGACGGAGGCCCTATTATTTCATGGGCCCCGTCGCGGTCCGCCCGCCGGCGCCTCGATCGAGGTCAACTCGGTCCTCGTACCGGTCCGGGCCCAGATGAGGTACCTGGGTCTGGTCCTCGACGGTAGGTGGCTCTTCGACGAGCACTTCCGACAGCTTGGCCCTAAGTTGGTGGGCACTGCCTCCGCCCTAGGGCGACTTCTGCCCAATTTGGGCGGGGCCAGTGTCCCCACTAGGCAGCTGTACACGGGGGTTGTCCGGTCGATGGCACTTTACGGTGCACCGGTGTGGGCGGCGGCTCTGTCCGCCCAAAACAGGGCGCGCCTCTGGCGCCCCCAGCGGATACTGGCGGTCAGAGCCATACGTGGATACCGCACGGTGTCCACAGAGGCGGCGTGTGCCTTGGCCGGAACACCCCCGTGGGATTTGGAGGCGGAAGTGCTCGCCGAAGTTTATCGGCGAGTGGCTGACTTCCGGGCGGAGAGCGGATTTCGCCCTCCGCCCGAGGACGTGCGCGAGTGGCGCGAAGCCGCTCGCCGAGCCACCATACTGAGATGGTCGCTCCGGCTGGAGACCCCACGCGCTGGCTTCGCCGCCGTGGAGGCTCTTCAGCCGGTCCTCGAGGAGTGGGCAGGGCGGCAGCACGGGACCCTTTCCTTCCGGCTGACGCAGGTACTTTCCGGGCACGGTTGCTTCGGAAAGTACCTGCACTCGGTCGCTAGGAGGGAACCGAGTCCCGCCTGCCACCACTGCGACTGCAGTGAGGACACGGCCCAGCACACGCTGGCGGTCTGCCCCGCTTGGGCGGCGCAGCGCCGGGTCCTCACTGCAGTCATCGGAGGGGATCTCTCGCTGCCGGCCGTCATAAGATCGATGGCCGGCAGCGACAGTTGTTTTACCGCGGTCGCAACCTTCTGCGAGGACGTAATCTTGCAGAAGGAGGTGGCGGAGAAGGCCCGGGAGGATTCCATCCAATCGGACCCGATCCGCCGCCGGCGCCCCGGGCGGCGGAGGCGCGCATACCTGCGTCTCATGCCGCCCTGAGAGTGGCCGCGGATGGGCGGGACGGGTTTCCCGTCCGTCCGCAGTAGTGGCCAACCGCGAGGGGGTGACGTCCGCGTGTGACCGGACGTTGCCCAATTAGAGAGTCGAGTGAAGAGTTGGTGCCCGCAACAGTGCGGGCAGGCGCCGGTTGGAGTCCAGAAGGAAATCCCCTCCCTGGACTCCTTCCAATACAAAGGCGCAGAGAGGGTCACACCGTGTGGTTTTAGTCGGTTCGAGTCCGACACACCACCCCGCCGTAACCCCCGACGGGGTGACGGTCCGCGGGGATTTCCACACGTAAAAAAAAAAAAAAAAAAAAAAAAAAAAAAAAAAAAAAAAAAAAAGGGTTGGCTACAATAGCGGCTATATTTGATTTACGCAGAACAATGGCGATCCACACTGTGTGGTGAAAGTCATAAGCTACCACGAACATTCTTTAAAATGTTACACAAATTTATTTTGTGAATAGCTATGAAATAATTTTACAAAATGATCTTTCTAAAAATGATGTTAGTAATAATACTGTTTAGTCCATTGTTTTCTATTTAGATATAAAATTGTTTGCTACAAATCATTTGAGTATTTTGTTTACAGTTTTATTTTTCTTACAAGAGGTTGTACAGTTTGAATTTACTTATTGCGTTGTATCATATTATTAAAAGAATTGTATCAACTTTTCACATGAAGCATTTTCATCATACCCATACTTTGGAGCCCGGGCTCGGCTTTCCTGCCTTTCTTCCTCCACTTTGTCCGGTCTTTGGCATCTCACAAACTTGCACACAAAACAAATTTATAAGACTATCACTTTAGTTATAAAAGTTCAAAACATTTTTTGAATTATGCGATCTTTTTTTTCTTTACATTTCGATGACAAACGTTAAGACTCAAAAAAAATTTTTTAACAGCGTATCGGAGGCAGCCATCAGGTGTCTTAACATGCAGAGCGCTATGCAAGATGGGACATTGTTTCAATTGCACCGCACAAACAGCTGAGATCATCACCGTCCGAGAATCCCCACCTAAACAGAATTATGCGATATCGACTAATATACTTCAAATCTAATTGTTGTAAAAAAATCTTGTCTAAATGTTTACCACAATCGTAATTACCATAATTACCATTATCCTTGATCATTTGTTTTTAGATTTACCATTGCTTATATAGATAGAAGTAATATATAAGGATAGAAGAAGAAATATATATTTATAATAACAACAAAAAATCGTTTTATAAAATGTAGATTTCAAATATTAAAATACATTAGAAACAGGTGTTTGTAGCAACCCTTGCGGTTGGTAGTCAACAATAGACGCTTTGTTGAATTTTCGAAGAACAAAAGGCACAATGGCGAGTCACATGCGACTTTAGTTCCTTCAAGGAAATGATTGTGTGGCGAACACCGTTTTGTGATGATTATGCAGTTATTGTGAAAGTGTTTGATTTTCTGTTAAAAGAAAATGATGGATCATTTGGGTCAGTTGTGTCATTTTGAAAGAAAGAAAATCTCGATTTTCGTTTACTTTAGACGTAAATAAATGGTTTTCCTATATAACAAAATTATAAATTTGGAAGTAACTCTGTCTGTCTGTTGCAATGAAATTTGGCTGAATTAAATCATAACTTAGTACTTTGATACTGCATACTCTTTATTTTAAAACGGCTTTTAGGCCTTCTTCATCTGTCAAAACATAGTTTAATAGATGTTGATTCGGAAATTAAAATTCTCTCATCTGAAAATCAATATTTCAGACAGATTTTTCTTGTCTTAGTTTAGAATTAGCTGAGATTTGTTTTTTTTTATGAAATCAGCCACTATATTATATCTGAGTAGTAAAAGACTACACAGGTAGTTTATTTTATTATTTGTTTTTAATAGTAGCGAAGTTGAATTTTATGATTTTCACACATTGATATTACCTACACATCACATCAAAAGCTTTCAATAGTCCACTGCTGGTCTAAAAATCATTCATTTAAAATGAGGTTCCTTGCACATCATCATTAACAGCCTGTTTCCTGATAAATATAGGACTCTCCTTAGAAATGAAGTTTTGGGCCTGTTATGCCTGTTATTTAAGAAGCCTGTTATACCGCACCAGCTTAATACATATAATAATAATAGTTTATTGTCCAATAAAGATTGCTAACAATTTGATAAGTTTATCAGATCATTACATTTGCATGTTAACTATGTACAAAATTGTGTCTTATTACTAGCCTCCGTTGCTGAACTAGGTTGAAATCCTGGATTAAAAAGGATTAAAATACATATTCGATCGTTCTCAAAACACAAATATCATCAGACTACAATATCCTCTACAGTAAACATGTTCCAAGATAAATTAGGCATTACTAAGAGTATGTAAATTTCAGGTACGATAATTCATGCGAGGCTTCTCTCACGAGGGATAACACCAATTGTTATGCTCCATTTGTTGTTCAAGGATACATGTGTGTTGAATTCTTTGTTTCACTAACAGTTAGGAATGAAATAGTGCGTATAATATTATAATTTCGGAACACTAGGGACTAAGTACTGGGTTGTAACTTATAGAGTAGGCAGCGTATGCCTAGGTAAAATAGATTAAACCTTTGGTATCAACTTTATGGAGGTAAAAGGCAGGGGATTTCACATAGTCGTCGCTTTCTCATGACCTAAGTACAGTAACACAAAATTGGGAGTATAAAATTCAAACAATAGTGTGTTGTTTTACAAATTTAATTCATCGAAACATAAAATTCAGCGTATGAATTTCTACCAACAGATAATGTTTTAAGATTTTTCTTTCAGGAAAAAAAATAATCTATTTTACTAAAGAAATTGATGGCACTATGTCAAATATTAAATGAATTTTAAAGATGACTAGTCTTTGTCCGCAAGTTCGCGTGCGTGTATGTTAGATGTCGCAGTACTATTTAGCTTATTTATAATAATGACAAATATTGTGCATTTTTATTGGTAAAAGAATTTTCAAAGTCGTTTCAGTAGATCCAGATAATAAATAGAGCGTCACAAACTCATAAAATCAGTAACTTTACCTCTTTATAATTAATGTTATAATGCTATACTAATGTATAGATTATTATAATATGTACTTCTTAGCTACTATTAACGAGAGAAGGATCTCTTAATACAAAGGACAGAAACTCAGTGCATAAATGAGTGTATGATATTAAAACTTCCGACATATCGTACACAATTATTGTAGGAATATAGGATTTCTTGACAATAGTCCTTCAGTGTTCCAATTTATCTACCATTAAATTCTCTCGTCATAGTTCCAAAGGGCGAGAATTTGAGATTCATTGGTCGAGAGAATTTAATCCGTACCGAACGGTCGGGCCGTATAATTGTATTCATGATTCGGCATCGTGTGCGCCGACCCTTATATGCATACTCAACCGTTTTAATGACCGTAGACCCTTACAATACGTAAATGATGCGGACGAAACGATTTTGGATTTGATTTAAGACTTTATTGTTATATATTTGTATGTAATTATTGGAGTATGTAATTTAATTCTAAGAAATTTGATTGAGTTACCTCGTAAATATTATTCATTAACATTAATACGATAAATCTGTATGTCCGTTTGTTACGCTTTTAAGTTATATATTTATGATTGGGTATAAATATACTTTGATTCTTGATTAAGGACGTAGGCTATTCCTTACAGCGATAACGGGTAAACACGGGTGGAGCCGCGGGCAAAAGCTAGTAATAAATATTGTGTAAATATATTAAATTATGTAATTTAAATATAGTACTACTAGAACTTTTGATATTGCCAAAAGTCATAAGCACGACTGACCACCTCGTAGCGGTTACCGTATGCGACTAACAATAAAGAGGCATTGGATTCGATTCCCAGGTCGGGTAAAAAAGATTAATCGAGTTTTTATATTTATAGAAATGTGGAAGCTTGAAGTGCGGAAGCATCGATGTTGGGGTCTTGATCCCCATGCCACTGATAGCAAGTAGAAGGAGGTAAGAGCACTCTTTCATTGAAATTATTTGTCCACTGATTCGGTATTATATTAAACTAGACTGTAAGGTTAAATTGTATCTCACAAGTGTTTTTCAAGCAATCACAAATATCTGTAGATCATACAAACATTTCGTCCGACTTAAGATATGAACACTGAGCGACTGAGGCAATTAATATGTCCTACAAAGACATACATTATAGGTTAAAGCTATAGTAATATATGTACAAAAAACATGTACATAATACACATTCACAATTTAATTTGATATAAACACACATAGCGATTGTCCACAAACGCTGTGTTTGTATATATCAAATTAAATTTATGATCATCATTCAATTTAGATTACTTGAGTAAGAATTCTTATTTGTGATTCACATTTATTATTAAAATTTAGAAGTTTCATTATTTTTATTTATGAACACAGTAAATAGCGTGATCTTCTAAAGGGTTAGATAAAAAAAAATTGCCGAAAATTATACTGCTAGTCATGAATATCTATCTTGAAGGGATAAGAGGTTTTCTTCATCAACAACCCATAATGTCCCACTACGAGAGGTTCGGGTCTCCTCTCAGAAGAGTATAGGTTAAGGTTTTCTTTTTCTTAATAAAATCAAGTTTGTTTTATCGCAATAATTTTGTGCTTTAGCAACTTCTCGATTCAGTTCCATCCATATAATGGAACGTCGTAACGAATGTGACATAGGAAGATTAACCCTAGCATGTCTGCAGCCAATCTTGTGCCAACGTAGATTTATTATATGGGGACTGCGGCCGTCGCAGGCTGGCACCGACGGCATGGTTACACCGAATTATTCATAGCTGGCCTTGCTCGAATTGGGAAGCTATAGGCGCTCGCATTTGTAGGAAGTAGGTATTGTGTGTTCCGCATCGTGCTAGATACGGGAACGCCGTCACTTTTGCAATGTGTACAAGAATTCAGCATTAAGAATGTCTGCATAAAAATAGTAGGTTAAAGTAGTTATTCTTAGTAAGTTTTTGAGCTTTGATCAAATTAAATACATTTCTTATTACATATTGTTGTAAAAAACGATTGAAAATTAAAATTTCTTTAACTCTTCTCTAGGAATCTCTTTCTGTTTACGGTTCCGTATTTCATGACTCAGAACCCTTATAGTATAATCTGGCCGTCCGTCCTCGACTTACCGTCTAAACAGTTAGTACTAGAAATATGCAATTTTGCAAGAATATGTGTTTTTAGCACGTCGAAAAAGTGCTACAATAAAATTTTTTTTTGGTACCTCATTATCATCATCTCCATCTTGTCGGGTATCATTCCATAGGTCTTTAAAAACATTGGAAGATTGTTAAGACAATTATTCAATTTAGGTATGCGCTTGCGAATTATTCAACTTTAAAGAATATTTTTGTTACAACAGGGCTTTTCCCTCTCCCACCCTCTAAAAGCTAAACAACTAGTCCAAAAAATTTGAAGTAATCATGATGGTGGTCCATATAATTTAAAGAAAAACTTACGGCTTAGATTACTTTATTAGTTCAGGAGTTATAGATACCTAACTTATAAAATACGCCTACTTGGAAAACTTGGGCTTAATGCCATATGCATTTATAAACCAAAAGTTGGAGCCACCATCCTCATTGTGAGTGTATACAATGTATGCAGCATGGTGACCCACACCTTGGCGGCATAGAGCTATGTGTCTGCATCATTCTTCTTCAGACAGGGAGAATGACGCAGAGTGATTGGGCCTCCGGTCTCACACTCACTAACGAAAGACAACAGCGTGAATGTTGTAATTTTTGGTTGTTCTTATGTTTCGGCCGAGTCGGCCTATTCGTGCTGAAATCGAAGTAGCTCTGTAATACTTATTAAAATTTACTAAAAATGTTACTAGATAATTGCTTCCAAGCAGTTTTTTTCTACGAAATTAAGATTTAATGGCTTACTTAATTAATATCATTTCAGGTATTCAGCTTCTGTAAAGAATTTGTAGTACCTCTTATGTATTTTAATTAAGTAAGCCAGATATGTACAGTATATAATTAATTATAACTTTATTAAATATGACAGTCCTTAAGTTCCTCTTCAAAGTTGAAGTACATTAATTCGTTAGATGAAATCTAGTATATCAATGCTTTTATCGTTTAATTATAGTATATTAGTGAAGGCAGTTTGGAAACTAATTATTTTGTTTACCACAAATATGTTTTGAGTATTATTACGTACTGTTAGGAAATTCTTAATAGCACCCCGGAATTTGGAAGTTTGGGCGGTGAAAGTAAAGAAGACGCGAAGAGCACTAAAGCTTTCGGTCCCGGTTCTCATGAACATCTATGGCAAACGTTGTTGGGAAATCAAAAACTGATATTCAGGTAAAACCGGTTGAACTAGTAGCCGCCCCCAAATAATATTGGGATTAAGGCTAGGAAGAAGAAAAGTTACTGCTCGTGACTCTGACCCCATTTATAACGTTTATCGCAGTAAATATTAACCTACGTGATATTCTAATATATAATGAGGTACATGACTATACAATTTTATCTAAATCCATTCAACAGTGCGTCCAAACTTTCGCATTTAAAATATTAGTAGATTATGAAGTAGAATGTTTCATTTGAGTCGATTGTTGGAAGATTGCTATTCTCCTTAAAACGGGGGACCCGGACATCGGATTTAAAACTGCACAGGTGCTTCTGTAAGTGTTAACTTTACAATATAATTTATTAAATATGTTGCAATGTTTATTAGTTATACTTTCATACACTAAGCAACAGCTATATTTTGTCAAAGGTACAAAAAATAACATGAGGACATTACATGCTAAAAAAGTGCTATCCCCGAGAGATACCTTAATTGATTGATCAAATACAAAGTCACAGAACTGAAGGTATGAGCAAAAAGCTATTAAATTTAATTTCGTGTTCAAGATCTAACCTTCATTTATGAATTTTTATTCCTAGTGTAAAGGTTTAGTAAAAACATAGCTAAATATATAATTCAATGTTATCTTAAAAATACTTTCTCAAAGGTATACTATCTTCTAATAAACATTACAAATATATAAATATCAAAGCTGAATTGTTAATGAAACCTCCCGGATTACCAAGAAAATAAATCATCAATTTTGGATATTTCTGAAGATATTTCTTTTGTAAGTGGACTCTCGCGGGATTCTTATAATTCATCACGTTACTCAACGTTCGTTTTACTGAAGTGATCAATTTATTAAAAAAACTCACGAATATTTTATAGAAATAAGAGTTATTATTTTATACGTATTAGAAACTTTTTTGTGATTATTTTTCCGTAGTACTCGTATTATTATTTAGTAGGTATTCATTAATAACACTGATAAACACAAATAAATATAGACAAAAATTTATCGAAAAAGCAATGGACAGCCTTTGCTAGAACTGATGTCTATCGGATAATATGTATATGGTCAAGAATGTAAAGTGTGTAGGATTTAATGTTTGTGAGAGGATTGCATAGAAAATCTTTGAAAATAGAAAATCATAACTACCTACTTGTGTCAGCCCAAAAGGCTCACACAAGTAGTTATGATTTTGTCCTTTTAAATCCATTTACCTGTTCTGTTCGTAGCACCTAAACTAAAAATATAAAAACAGGATTTATATTACAGACGGAAAGGTGACGGTGTATACGACTTTGATTAGAACACTTGTAGGAACTTATTTAATTTTGATATGCTGGCAGTTGTTACTACTGATACTGAGAAATTTAAGTAAATACTCCAAAATGGAATATGTGTATTTGCAAATAAAGTTAATTAAGTAATTTTACCATTATTTATCCAAATATTGACAATAGTGTATATTTACGAATATAACAATTAAAACTATCTCAGTTAACAAATATTTGTTGCAATGTAATATAAACTAATGTATTAAGCGTAATTTTGTATCGGAATCGCAATTTGGTAATTTCCGTGCTCTATATAATTTTAACGCTGCTACCAAACAAAATTACAATGTGTGAAAGTTACTTTCATAAGGAATAGTCATACAAAGTTGAACTTTATTTCTGTGATTTATATTGCAATTTCGGTTGCGTTTTTTAATTTACCCTTAAGGGTTTACCCTCGTCCATCGTAAGGACAAAACGACATGTTTTCAGTTAAAACTAGTTGTTTAGAAATTTGAAACTATGTATAACATGTTTAATACAGAAATTAGTATTGTTTCTGTTGTTTGTCTCGATTTTATAGTTGTCAGGGACCCTATAACGGGAGGGAGAAGGAATTTAATATCAGGCATTACTTCAAGTTTTATTTGAGGGTTTAACCATGTGTGCGGAGTAATGTTATCCCTTAGAGCATTTCATAGAAACTTCATTAGAAAATTTGACCGTTATTTTGTTCACTGCAGTAGGTAGTTACTGTTTATGATCCTCGTTTAATTTGAGTATTTTTTGATAGGATTTCATTTAAAAGAAAACTTAAGCAAAAGAATGATTTTGTTTTTTTTTTATGTATGAGACTGCCAAAATGACTCCACTCTGCCTTATAGAAAGCATAAGTAGTGGTCACCATACTTATTGCGAAAGCAGACAATGTGATATGGTAACCCACGTTATGGCGGTCCATGGAGATTCTCCTGCCTCATTGGGCTTAAAGTCTATCACTCAAAAACGAAACACAACAGCACGAATACTGTGATTTTAGATTAATCTCCTATGCAAGGGTAGTATCGCCTCAGACAAGTCAGCCCGTTCGCGCTGAAATCAGCGTAGCTCTACTATTTCTATTCCGAATTCACATTTCTGTATTTAAACAAGTGACAGGCACTATTCATACTTATACTTATTAATATTTTTAAAGAGAAGTAGCCAAATGAGTTTCAATTTGAAGTATTTTAGTAACCTAACCAAATACTCTTGACCAACCACTTTCGAATTAAAAAAAATTAACCCTTTCATAGCTTACCATCTAATTCTGTTGTGACGTTATATGAACATCGCTAAATACATGCATCTACTTGCATTTCTCGCTTTATTTACCTACTTAATTAGGCAATATGAAGTGCCTGAGCACTAATTAATCCGAAGATATTTGCTCTCGTCAATCAGTCAGCAGTAATTTGGCGTAATCGTGTAATGAATAATTAATATCGCCTATATCATGTTGTTTGTTGTGTATACTAATGAGGGCCAATCACCTGGACATAAATATGAATGCATGTGTTCGGTCAGTATATAATCAATGTTATAGGAAAATGCCTTGGGATGCGTTTGCAATGGTTAAATGTTTAACATAGTAACTCTTCAACACGTTGCACCTGATTTCCTAGTGTTAACGATTTAGTACGTACTGTGTAGGTATTTTGTTCATTCATTTTTGTATATGTAGTACAACACCAATGGTGTCTACATAGAAATTATTATTCTAAAATTAGTATGACTTTATTAATTTCCTTTATACTAGTGGAGTTATAACTAATGACAGAAACTCGAAGAAGGAATATTCTGGTTTCGAAAGTTTGTCCTGGCATTAATAATGAAGAAATTCGCACATTACGTATGTAAGTTCGCTATATTAAGTATGCCAATCAATATTAGTAAACTCCATGGAATGTATGGCTTATGTCAACTGGCTGATATGTAAAACAACTTTTTCTACAGTAAAGTATGAGAAACACTATTACACATGAATAAATGATGCTTGGTACTTTCAGTGAGTGAAAAGAATTACAAAACGAGTACGCATTAGCTTAACAAATGTCTTTTTGTTCTTCTCAGCAGTAATACATGCACAATTTGTCAAGATAAGTGCACACTAAAACAGAGCGAAAGATAAAAGCTGGATTACGGAGCTAGATGTTTATCTATTTGTTAAGGAGTAAAACTATTTTATTTCACCTTCCCAGTTTTTATTATTCCAATCATTGTTTGGGACCGCCTATTATTTCAACCACAGATCATAGAAAATCGGTTGAAATCACAGATCATAGAAATATTCTATGATCTGTGATTTCAACCGATTTCACCTGAATATCGATTTTTACACTGAGCAACTGGCGTCAGACCTCCACAACCCTTAGTATATTTGAGAACACTGACTTCCCTATAATGATTGGGATAAATGTTTATGATAATTGGGACCGACGGCTTAACCTGCTCTCCGAGAGACATAAGGGCGTCGAACACAGCCATTTTTTTATACTCTACGGCCGATATCAAGAACTTCTTGTGAGAAAAATTCAGCAACAGCTCAACCTGGGATTCGAACCCGAGATGTTATATATATTTTTTACATTTTTATAAACCTCACGTCAGATGTGTATTAATTGTTGGAAAATTCTACTTTGCAGTCTATGTAATATATAAGATACCGTATGATCAATCGTACCTTATTTTCTTACCATTAAGTAAAATTTTTGTAAGTTTTAAGTAATTTTTTAAATATATGGGACTAATCCCGAAGTATACAATTATCGAAAATGGACTACTGTGAATCGGACATATAATGCAATCAGTGAGTACACAAACAACCATCCCCTGTTTTGCTACCCTTAGAATTGGAGTTCTTTTTCCAAATGTATATGGGACCAACTTCGGAATATACCCTTTGAAATAATTATCACAATCGGAGTACTATGTAAAAAGTCATGCATGCTAATATATCAAATATATGTATACGCGTCGGATTAAGAACCACTTCGGTTTTTTTTTTCATCGGTTAAAAAACCCGTTACTACATTATAGTATCAAACATTTACTCAATGAAATTTCTAATTACTTACCATTTCTTCAGTTCATTGTAGATACGTAATTAACAACCATCTCTAATTGGCGATACTCAATACCTTCTAGTCAGCAATAATTAAAGAAAAATAACTTTAACCATTTTCCCTTATCGAGGGTCAAGGAGCGGAGTTCTGTGTCCTTTTTTCACCTTTTTATTCACTTTTCCGTTTCATTTAATTTGCCTCGTCAGTGGATCGCCCTTTGGCTGTGTTATCCATTTGACTGGCTTGACACCTCTGTATTTAATTTATTCTTTGACGACGGATTAAGAACTTTGACGAATAAGTGGTATAAGTGGTTGTGGTTTTTAAATAAATTTGCCGACTTACAGACTTGAATGTATTTCCATAGGGTTATTCACAATATATAAACATATAAATATTTTAAAATGCGTGGTATTGTTGGGTCGTGATAGTTACCGAAAGATATAATTAGTAGGTGTATTGACTGCAATATCTATTATAATAATTCTGTTGTCACGTGGGTTAGTAGTGATTTCCAGTTTTTGTCACAGAGGCAACATCTCTTATAACTGCCGAGGCTTAATGAGCTTGGAAACTTCGGGACTGTCGATAATGCTGCTGGACTGCTCGCCGTTGCAACCAGTCAACACACTGCCCGGATACATGGCAAATATGAGAACAGTTCTTTCTTTTTTTATATCAGGATTTATACCGAAATTCTCTGTCGCGAGGGTTTTTACAAGCATACATGAAACAGTCACAAAAAATATCCTCACTTAGAACAATTACTTGTGGATTATACTCTTACTTTTATACTAGTGTTATCCGGTGTTGGATTTGAACCTACAACAGCGAAGAAGGAAACGGCGCGCGTGGCGACCGCTTAATTTAGTAAGCGATCCATACAGTGGACCTTATTTATTATTTAATCACATAATAGTGATAACAGTTCAAGAATAGATTAAAACTGCCATGGTGATTTTTACCTAATACCTTATTATAGTTGATATATTTCTAAACAATCACGGATAAACTGAATTGGTAATACACCACCAGCATTTCTTCTGAAATATTTCTAAGAGTAAATAACTGGTTATTTTAACGTTATTATATCCATACCCAGAAGTCCCTGCAGCAATGGAGACCAAAATTACCTGTAACGATAAAATTAAATATTAATATTGAAGTACTTGTAGGAGGTACCGCTGGCCACGTGTAAACGGAATTGGGTCGGCCGAGTTTACTGAATTAGTACAGGAATTGGGTTATAAGGTAGGCACACACTGTGGTCGTGTATGTCAAGTTATGGAGTTACATACACATTTCTTTCCGTTTCTGTTACTTACTACTTATGATGAGTTTACTCTAGACTGTACCTACTATTCTAGACGATTATTCAAATTTTTTTTTTATCCTTTGCATGATCTTAGTTTTAACAGACCTGTAGTAATTATTGGCATATATGAATAAAATTAATCAATATTTCAGAAAACACACAGCGCCATCTAGTCCCAAACTAAGAAGAGCTTATATTAAGGTACTAGATAATTTTATAAATGTAAATCATAAACATACTTTTTTTGTCAATACATGTTATATAAATACACATATCCTTGCAACAGTTGCAACGTTTCATCTTTGTTTCACTAACCGTTTGGATAGTAACTCAAGGACGGATATGACGAAACTATTAGGGTCATGAACTACGGAACCCTAAAAAGTGAAAACGTTTAAATACCTACTGCCTACCTGTTGAGTTTTGAACATAAATATTGACTTATGCAACAACATTACTCAGTACATTAACTCATTTTGTTTTTTCCTAAAACTGTGTTCCCTTTATTTATTTACTTTCGCAACATAAATCTCAAACGTTTATCATAATATACAATCGTATCGAAAGCAAATATCATCTCTCCCTTAAGTACATAAGAATAAGTAGCTGTAAGCTGTGAGTGAGAAAATGTGATTACGGTCGAACACACAGGTGATGTGTATGAGGAAAATGGACACCATTAACGCACAAGTCACAACAACAGATGTGATTATAGGTATTATTATTTCTATACATATTAAATACTGACATTCTGAAATAAATGCTGACTTTGAATAAGAATTTCTTTTAAAACCAACCTAACAACAATCCAACCCGAGACAATAATCCTATTGTCTCGGGTTGGATTGTTGTTAGGTTAGTTTTAAAAGATGACTATCCAGTCATTAGGAAAGAATAGTAAATTACGCGAGAATCTACATGTAGTGGTTGACTCCCATGTATGATTTTTCATGTTAATTAATTGATTTTATTGTGTAGTTTCTGTTAGAGTGGCGATGGCGGCGGTGGCGCAGATGTGGTATAATGATGCATTTGTCGAGAAGATGGAGTCCAAATGGTGAATCACACTGGTCACTCTTGAGTTGCTTGTATCCATGGTCTCTAGTAGCCATGTACATGTCAATCCATATGATATATGACTTAAAACCCAAGACTCTGATATGAGTTATTTGAGAAGGACTATTATATATCATAAAAGTATATATAATATATATATATATGATAAATATATAGGATAAATACCATCAAAGCTATCAAAACTTATTTATAACCTAAAATAAACATAGATAATAGCTACAATCACTACCTACAAAACAATTATTTAAACTGGGGCAACTAAAATTAGGTGTAATTATTACGATAGAAAAGCAGATAGAGTACGTATAACTTGAATAATAAATTTTATTATCAGGTTTTCTGATTTCTTCTTACCACAATTTTATCATCGCTTTTGAAATCATTCAAATTAAGAAGATAAAGTGATAAATATTGGTTGATGTCCGATAAAAATTATTAGATAATTATACACTTCCTCAATTTATGATTTTCATTGAAAAATAATTGAAGTAAACACTGATTAATTGGGTGCTATGGAGCTTAAGAGCTTAGACGAAGATTAACTTCCAAATTTTCTTAAAAGATTCGATTTAAGATTACTATTATATAACTGCGCCATCCCTAGTATTTAAAATCCATTAATAACTTCTCAAATAAGCTAACACTTACTGTGGTGTTGCTAGTAGCGATATATGCCTTTTAGTGATAAATTATTTTAAAATATGCTTTTATTCAAAATTATCACCGTGAGACATACCTATACATAATGTACCTTACAATTTTTCTTAAAGATAGATTTATGCTTAAAACACAGACAATACTGATTAAATATTGAGTATTGAATATACTCGTAGAATATTGAATGTAGAATTAAGTAAACATTTAGAGTAAAAAATAAGATGATTCTCATTAGGCGAGGATCGAACTAAGTGGCGTGCAATTGGAGAGGCCTATGTCCAGCAGTGGACTGCGATAGGCTGATGATGATGATGATGATAATTCTCATTCCATAATTTTCATCCTTATGCAGGCCACACACTTCGTTATGCGCTATAGTGTGGTGCCTGCTTAAGGGTGAAGTAGTGTCTTTCCTAAAAGTTTGAATAGTACTCTCTCTAGTAATTTCGATGGATAAATGGAAGAGCTTGTTGTAACATATATTATGAAGTCTTCTTCTTCTTCCTAGCCCTATTCCCAATATTATTTGGGGTCGGCTACTAGTTCAACCGGTTTTACCTGAATATCAGTTTTTCTACGGAGCGACTGGTATCGGACCTCCGCAACAGTAAGGGAGAACTGAAATTCGTAGGTTGAACTAGTTGTTAAATTTGAGGGTACTGACTTCCACATAACGATTGCCATTGATGTTCATGATAACCGGGACCGACGGCTTTACGTGCTCTCGTGCTACGTGTAGTACCTACAAAAAAAATTAATTGAGATCTGCTCATTTTTCAAACTCAGTTAAAAATTTGAAGCTATCCAAACAAATATAATTTTCACATAAAATACTTTCTGGAATGGATATAAAAATGGTTCCAGAATTGGGTCGAGTCGTTATCATGCAAGCGGCATTCTTTTCTACAAAGAAAACACATTTGAAATATGAGCGCCATATTTTAAAGATTAATAATAACAGCACGTTCTTTGTTGGGTAAATACAGCCTACAGATATATACGAAATAATAAAATTTTAAATATATTTTTGAGTTATATAACATTGGTGATTATATACTCAAGAGATTTAAGAAGTAAGAACTTCATCAATAATTCTCATTTAACGTCTAAATGATAGGTTTTGTAGTAATCTTAGTGTCCAAACGTCTTTGTGACTTAACTTGTAACTTGATATTGACAGTAAAAAAATAATTTCAATGTCACAGAAACTTGAAAATAATTTGAAAATTAAAAGTTTTTGATAAAAGCCTCCTTCTTTTAAAAGACATTTACAATATATTATGTTTCTGAACTATTCAACACTTATAATAATTAATGTACAAATTACTATTGCATTCCTGTATCGATACCTCCTAAATCATAAATCTTGAAAAACTACATCACGGTAGTATAACTCATTCTGTCATGGGATTTCCAGACTGTAGATATTGATAAATATTCTAAATTACTTGATGAGTGTGACTATTTTGGCATAGTGGTTTAATCGCTCGCCACGCCGCTGTCTACTGCGCCAAGTGTCGAGGGTCAAATGCCACGTGGGACAACACTTTGTGTGATTCACAAATTGTTCTTCTGATTCTGAGTGTTCTTTGTGCCCGATTCGTGTGCGTTTGTTAAGGTCTCTCAAGAAACAGGTTTTAAATTCCTAATGCGGGAGATGCCTTTAAAAAAAATGGAAGATTTATATCCTTTTTAGTTATACATGAAACAACATACATTGGAGTTCTGTTCGCTCCTGAATCAACGTTAACAATACCATAATTATTAAAAGCCCAAACTATAACAATCGATTCTGTTTAACATAGGTTCTGTTTAAACATTTTGAGGTAGAAACTTGACGTACTCCACATCGCTATGTCTCTCAATTCACAATACAACATTGACAGCATCCCTTTGAGTAACACAACACCTATTCACGAACTTTCGCTCAACAGTACAGTTTAAACGTCGGTAGATGTTTCACCGACGCGACTAAGTTTAACACTGGCTGTAAATTACCCGAATGCGAAAGTCAGTTTTAGTAAAAAAGTCTAGCTTTTGCTGAATTTGACTACAATACTGAATTTGACTACACGGGTGCGTAGTGGTTTAAGCGGTCGCTACGCTGGTTCCTATTGCGTAGTATGTTGTTTGTTTGATCTCGCACACGTAACAACATTTTTATGATTCACAAATTTTTGTGTAATGTGGTTTTTTGCTGTTATTGCTTGCAAAATAATTCTATTGCTGTCAAGATTATTAGTCACCATCCTCATTGTACTAATAAATATTTCAGACTTCTTACACAAAACGCCATCTAGCCCCAAACTAAGCAGAGCTTGTATTTTAGGTACTAGAGAACGGATATAAAAACATAAACATACATTTTTTTACATTTAACATATATATAATACATAGAAAACACCCAGACTCCAAAACAAATATTTACGAATCACACAAACATTTGGTCCAACCCGGAAACCGAACCCGAAACCTCAAGCATAGCAGTCCCATAAGCTCCAGTGCACCAACGAGGCTGTAGAATATGTTTAGATAATGCAACATGGTGACACTCACTCTGGCAGTCTAGTAAGATGCTTCTGCTTTATTGAACCTCCGATCTTGCACTCACCAACGAAATACAACAGTAAAAATGCTGTTTTTAGGGTTCCGTATCCAAATGGCAAAAAACGGAACCCTTATAGATTCGTCAAGTCTGTCTGTCTGTCTGTCTGTCTGTCCGTCCGTATGTCACAGCCAATTATTTCCGAAACTATAAGAGCTATACTGTTGAAATTTGGTCAGTCGATGTATTCTGTGAACCGCATTAAGATTTTGACATAAAAATAGAAAAAAACAATACCTTTTGGGGGTCCCCATACTTGGAACTGAAACTCAAAATTTTTTTTTTTATCAAACCTATGGATAGCTGTTCAAAAATGATGTTTAGGTTTCTAATATCATTTTTTTCTAAACTGAATAGTTTGCGCGAGAGACACTTCAAAAGGGGAAAAATGTGTGTGTCCCCCCTCTAACTTCTAAAATAAGAGAGTGATGAAACTAAAAAAAATATATGTTACACATTACCATGCAAACTACCAACGAAAATTGGTTTGAACGAGATCTAGTGAGTTTTTTTTTTTTTAATACGTCATAAATCGTAACACGCAATTTACCTTTCATCCAATCAATACACTAGTTTAAAAAAGTCGATGAAAGTTACAACGAACTACAAGAACTTTTATATGATGTTACTTGCTGATACGGAACCCTTCATGGGCGAGTCTGACTCGCACTTGGCCGCTTTTTGGTTTATGTGAGGTCGCCCCGGTCAAACCGGCCTGTTCGTGCTGAAATCAGCTTGGTTCAACTACTTTGGGAATCCAAGTGATTACATCAATTCGTTTATGTTAAGTGTCACTAGATTGGAACATTAAATAGAGTTGAGATGAAAGTCAATATCAATACTGTTTTCGTGTAAAATTAAATTCCATGAGAAAACACTTTCGTAAGACACAAACAAGTTTGCCAAAATATTTGTGGGCAACAAAGCCAGTTTTTCTTTCCTCGGTGTGTTTATCCTGACAAATGGGTGTTGCATTATTGCGGCCTATTCGGGAACAGAACTTAAGACCAGGCGTAATGTATTTCGCAGGTTTTTGTTTTCTTTTGTCTTGCGTATACTCAGGACGGCTAGGATTAACCGTCTTCAGTCCTTTTTCAATGTATTCTTTAGGTTTCACATAAATATAAGTTTTTATTGTACATTTGTTTAAACTATAGTGAACTCGCAAGGCTAAGATTAATGTACTTAAGTGTGGGTTGGTTAGATGGTAAACCTTTCCTTCGTTAACAGAAATATTTGGGAATCCGATTTACGATTTTTTCACACGTTTTCTTTCACCTATTTCTATAAAAACGTTTAATGCAGTTCTAGACATAGAACTTGAAATTCGTTAAGAGGATAAAAATAAAGTAAGTATCGCAAAAGAAAAAATATAGCAAAATAAAACCTATATCACCTATTTATATAAGTGTTGAATAGTAAGGTCACGATGAATTCAGCACAAATGGGAGTACTCGACGGGGGCAGTACTACCCTCGCATGGAAGACGAATGTAAAAAAGCATTCAAACTGGTAATGAGATAGCATCTCACTAGGCCGCCATAGTGTGAGTCAACAGGCTGCATACGTGTCCACTCACAATAAAGATGGTGACCACCACTCTTGGATTTTGGATTCTGTTCATGCTTTCCATCAGGCAGAGGAGAGTCAATTTGGCAGCTCATTTAAAAAAGCATGTCAGCAAGCAAGCATAAACAGAATCCAAGAGTAGTTGTACTGTACTCATTGCAATTGTATGACAGACAATGTAATAATGCAGCATGGTAACCCACGCTTGCCCTATTTAGCTTGCATGTATTTCATGAATCTGCATCATTGGTCCTGCGGTCTTCTGTTCGAAAATTACTGAATGAAATAGTCCATGTCATACTTATATATATTGTAATAAAATAAAATTCAAATTCTATACACATTGTTTACTATTAGTAATATTTCACATTTTCAAGAAACAAGATAAAAAAATATAAACAAGCAAACCACCAAATTTCTACATAAAACTTTGCCGTTGTATTTTATCTAAATAATACATTTCTTATAAAAATCCTGATAAATACTCTGAGAAGTTTCAAAGAATATCCTATCTGCTTTTTCTATTGTTTCCATTTCGTAAATTAAATTACGAGGAATGCACTTCGGTCTGCATTTCCTTAGCAACCATTATTCTTCGAAATCCTTATACATTAAAAATATTCATACTATACATTCTTCTTAACACAACAATAACTTAGTATAAACAATGCATTTCATAAAATACCTTGTATTTTATTTTCATAAAGTACAAGGAGGACCGAAAAACATACATGTTTACAAATAATATTGTGTTGTATTCTAGAAATAAGTTGCAGAGTTCAGTAAATATATCGAAACAACGTAATTTTGACAAAAAATATCTGATAAAATACAGCTATATTTTAATATATTTTAAATAAAACTCATGTTCGGTTTGGGGTTTTATTTCATTTTGTTGATCTTAAAATGTAATGCCTACGTGGCGCTGCGACTGCTGTGTGTTTAAGCATTCTAGAAGGCAATATAGTTTCATATACAAGCTCTGATTAGTTTGAGACTAGTTGGCGTTGTATGTTAGATATCCGAAATATACATATTATATTTATTTTTATAGTGTATTATTAGCTATCGCCTGCAACTGCGCCCGCGTAGTTGTCGATTATCGCGGTAAAAAGTAGCATATGTCCTTTCTCAGGCGTTTGACAATTTGGGTACAGAATTTCATTTAAGTCGGTGCAGTAGTTCTTGAGTTTAGCATAAACAGACAGACAGACAAACGCGGCGGAGGACTTGATTTTGTGATATTATGTAGTTATAATAGATTGATTCCTCTACATGTCTGTAGACTGTCGTCTAAACACATTTAAACATCTTTACAAAAAAAAAATTATGTTTGTAATATCAAATGAACAGTTTTTATAATATATAATAATAATAATATTTTTTTTGAACCTTTGAAATATTAATACATTACAGTCTAGCAAAGACTTCACAAACTAGGCACAGCCTGTGTTGTGAGAAGTCTTTATGAAGAAGCCGCTTGACAATTACAATGACAGAAGAAGAGAATTATTATGAAACTAGTTGACCCAGAACTTGATCGCAGCGCCACCTACCGGGTCCAATTGCGAATCTAAACCATTCCCAGATCCCCTTGAACACACACAAAAAATTTCATCATAATCGGTCCAGTCGTTTGAGAGAAGTTCAGTGACATACACACTCACAGAAGAATTATATATATAAAGATGTATATGCAAGTATATGTGGGACGGACATCGTGCATCGTATACACAACTTTAAAACTTTTGTATGCCTGTCTGTCCGTCTGTCTGTTTGTTCCGGGTAATCCCTGGAACGGCTGGGCCGATTTTGACGGAACTTTCACTGGTAGAAAGTTGATAACCTAATGTACTCATTAGGTTATCAACTTAGGCTTAGGCTATATTTTATTAGACTAGCTAGCTCGGCGGCGTTACTTGAGTTAAGAACAATAATCGCCGGTTCAAGGTGGTTTAGACCTACTGTACCACGTTGGTCAAACGAGTTTATTTAGGGTTTGTTTCAAGGTAATCTTCCTATTTGTAATGATGTTGACCTACGTGGTTTTACTCTCTCAGACAGCTCTTACGACACCTATAGGATTGATAGGGGTGGTGACATTTCGTATTCCAATGGCACTATGATCATCTCGCCTGGTAGGAGGACCTTCCTTTTGTGTTGGAGGTACACGACACCCGTGCCTGAACAGTGGTGACCCCAACGTGATAATTGTAATTATATGGTAGTTGGTGATGGAGGAACACGTCACCATTCTTACATATACTCGTAGTACATAAAAGTAATAGAATTTATAACACTTGTTATACGAGTAGAACATAATGATTGATTCATGAAAGATCGTCTTTTGTCTTAAATATCATTTCGATAGTATCGTAAACAAACCTGCCAAGTTCCACCCGTTTATTTCTCTGACATTACAAATATTTGGGCCATATAATTGTAAACAGAACAGTTTTTCTATCTAATCTATTTTGTCTCAGAGGGTTACGGTTGAGTGACAGCGGCTGACATAATCCGTTTATCGTGACCCGTGATGCTCCCTATTGTCCACTGGGCCCAAACCCGACTTTACTACAAATTGATTCAATACACATCGATTGCTTTTGTCAAAAACAGATTATATGAAATAAATAGCTATCGAGTATACACATAAAACTGAATAATAATATAATGAGAAGTGGGACTATATAGCGCCAGTGCTAACATGAATATTGGTTGTCGTACTTGAATTTAAATATTGGTCATTTTTCATTCATTCAACTTTGTAACGCTGAACTATAAATAGCATCATAGAATTAATATATACACACAGTAATTCCCACATTTATAGACAGCTGTTTACCTAAGCAACAGTAAAAAAATGATAAAAAATGACTTAGAAATTATTGTAACCAATCATTTCCAAAGAAAAAACTAAATCATTTAATGGAACACACTGTAAACCCTACTTTAAAAATGCTCATTATATTATTCTCAATACTAACAATTATAATATTTTTTATTCATTTCACAACACAGAAGAGTAACTTGGCTGTGCAGCTGCTGCGCGCTCTGATTACTGAATAAAATTATATATGTAAAATATACAATTTAATCTTAATAACAGAATACACGTGGACATTTTTTATTACAATAAATATAATAACGGGTTCTGGCAGTAGAGTGACCACAAAATAATTACTCTGCGGAAATTAAATTCCGTCGTATACTGCGTGTTTTGACCGAATTAAAATACGGGGCACGTAATAAGTGTACGCACCCCATGTCTCTAGGGGTGCATTAATAATGGTAAACGTGCATTCCGTCGAATTATGTGAGGTGCAATTTGTGGTCGCCAGTAATGAGCTCGTTGGCGAAGCCCACTTTTTCGTCCACATTGTTTTTGAAATGGATTTGGTTAATATGATTTGAGATTTGTAGTCTTTTGTAGCAGTAAGAGGGCTTAACATTCTTGACAAGGTTGTCTATGTTTTGAGTTTAGATATTCGACTCTGAATTACTTGAACTATTACCACAGAATACATAATAGTACTCATACAGAAGACTCACTCCGAAAAGTAAATTAAAGAAATCGGGGCCCTAGGCGTTAAAAGATTAAGTTCAATTCAGATTGCACAGCGCCGAATCAACTACAATTATATTTACCTACCGTTGCGTCTCTTTCTATCGTGTAACTCTTACCTGTTCTGACGACGTCTAGTCGACCGGCATGCGCGTCCGGGCAGGCAGGCGACCGACTATACTTAAACTGCGGAGTGACACCCCCCTGCTATTACTTAGGTTACTCAATCTCTCCATATAAGCAATAAGACTTAGCAATAAGAAATAGGTAATCTCCTAACTTTACCTTTTTACCTTCTCATTTCCCAAACTTTGTATTTCAAAGTACCAATGATCCTATTTAATTTCTAAAGTACTTGGTTGATAGCAATAAGTTATCACGTTAGTAATAGGTGTTTAATAGGCCGCTGCTTACACTCGTGCCATGTATATACGTACCTACGTATTTGCCATAGTAACAGGGTTATCGTTATAGAAATCTATATACATACGTATATAGATTTCTATAGCGACTAAGATTGCTTGTAGCATATCTTATTGCACTCTACCCTTACAGAGGGTTTCAGAGAGTGCAAAGGGGAGATGTAGGAGATTAATTACTTTCTATGTACATATATACATACTTGACCATTATAGTCTCATTTGACGGACCTGTTCGTCTAGTGAATAATGACTCTTGACTGCTAAACTGGAGTTCGTGGATCCGATTCCCACTCAGAACAAATAACTGTGTGATTAACACGATCATTCGTTCTGTGTCTGAGTGTAACTAATCTATTATTATTATTAAAGTAAATTTATTTACAGACTAGTTACCATAACACTAACTGCTGTTTTTTATCTAACTAACCCTACAAAGTGACCCTACTCTGCCTGACAGAAAGCATAAATAGAATCCAAGAGTTGGGGTCACCATCCTCTACTAATATTCAAGAAAGAATCGTATTTAATATGAACATACTATTTGAGCTTCTTATATGATAGTGCCACTCACTGCCAACGACATTCTTCTAAATATCAGTCCATTGTATCGCAGACCGTTCCACAATACATTTGCCTAATCATTTCAGTTTTGTTGTTTGTATTTTAGCTGATTACATTTTTATTTATAGTTGTTATTATTATAAGAATAGACTTCAAAGTACAGTCGGATATCAAAAAAGTGCTATCATATACATTCATTTGAAGTAGAGTAAAACACGATATTCATACCTCTTTAACCTAAAAACATCAAATTTCTAAATCAAATCTCAAGTAAATCAGTTATTAGGAGGATGCTATTTAAAATATTTAATATTCTGTAGACGTAGATTTATCATATAAAAACGTCGGCGGTATACAAATAAAAATAATAATCATCCATATCTGTTAACTAACATCACGATTGATTACAATATAAATCAAAGCTCTGAAGGCTTTTAGTTGATTGGATTATGCAATAAATGATATCTTCGTTCTGTTTTAATATTGTAAGTGTTAGGTTGTAATAGGCATAGTGCTGGATCATGTGGAATCTTTTATTTAAACATTTATTCCCATTGACGTTGTAGGCTCGATTCTGTTTCATAAAATATATCATCATAAAATAAAAATATTAATGAATATGATAATTTTCATGACTACGCCTAAAACAAGAACTTGATTCTGACAAAACTTCAGAAACATAACTTATTGACAAGAATTTGTTAGCTTCACCTGTATGTTTATTTGAAATAAACTGTGTAAGCATGTTTTTACTTTTTAAACTAAATTTGTTTTAAAACAGACTTCAATTTTTGGAGTATTGTTAGAATTCTACATCGTTCCCGATATCCCAAATAACTTGTTTAATGGGTTGTCTCGTAGTTAAATATTAGTTTGGAATTCCTGCAGGCAGATAATAAATAACCTCATGTATATATTATGGGATTAAATTGGAGAATTTCGGCTAATGGAATTCACTAGTAATTTTTCAACATTTTGATTTTAATTTTAGTATTAAGTATTTAAACCACATTCTATATTCTAATCATCATATAACTACATTAAAAAAGTATTTTGTGACTGACGTATGTATTGTAAATTATATTATTATATTTGGTTAAGCAATACATAACTAATTCTCTCATTGTTCGAATCGTTGTGGCGACAGCTTAAGGAGAAAATCGGCCAAGTGCGTGTCAGGCCACGCACAGGAAAGGGTTCCTCAGTCACCTATAATGGTATGTGGATTTAAAATCGTATCCAATAGATAATTGTTATGTTTACGTATTAATACGTTAATTTTGTATGACGTTTTCCAAGTGAGCGCATTTTACCATAAGCCTTTATAACTCCTGAACTAAGAAAGTCATCTAATCGGTTATAGTTTTCCTTCAAAGTTCATTAGATGGACCACCATCACGATTTTTTTCAGATTTTTTGAACCAGCCGTTTAGCTTTTAGAGGGGGGGGGACGCCCTGTTTTTACAAAAAAGTGCCCTTTAAAGTGAAATATCTCGCAAACGGATACCTAAATCAAAAAATCGTCTAGGAAACTCTTTATTGTTTTTAAAAGACCTATCTAATGATACCCCACACGATGGGGTAGCCTCGAGAAAAAAAAATCATCCCCACTTTACGTGTAGGGGAGGTACCCCAAATAAAATTATTTTTCATAATTTTATTGTAGCACTTTGTCGACGTAATTACAACACGTATTCATGCAAACTTTCATCTTTCTAGCACTTACCGTTTGGACGGTAAGTCGAGGACGGACGGACGGACGGACGGACGGACGGACGGACAGACGGACATGACGAATCTATAAGGGTTCCGAGTTATGAACTTCGGAACCCTAAAAAAGGTTATGTTATGCATATAAATGGCTTTTTGTTATGGCATGAGTAAAATGTATTACAGGTCCAGACAATTTTATTATCAGCGCTTTCAATTTTGAATAGATAAAACGTTGCGGGCAATGCACCGGCCGTGAGGCCGAAGTGCAGCACGTCTAACCATTGGCACTGGGCCAACTACCAGAGCAGGCTCACAAATCGACGTCTGGTACTATCACCCTTCTACCCAAACTACCTATACCAACACACTCAAATAGGAACCGTAAAATCAACGTACAAGAACGAAATTTATTTGCATAGATTCTTGTTACAGAAAACATTTTGCATTCAAATGTGTCGCTGTGTTTCCAATATTCTATATCAATAAAGTGGAATGGTCTTGGCAAAATAAGCCCGATTTTACAGAATATCGTTGTATGATGACCGTGCAGGTGTTGCTGTATACCACAACATGTATACCATACAAAAGGTTATTTGAGATTATTTGGTTAGGACCGAACACGTAAGTGTTTTGGTTAAATTGTTTTCGCTCTGCCTCTAATAACAGTTTAGATTCAATGAAGATTAGTGTTCGGGTTCATATTGAAAAACTGTTGAAGGTAACGATTTGGGCAGCGCTAGCATTGCAAGGTTAATTCATATAAGTTTTAGTTAATTATGTGATAGTATTGGAAGGTTTCGAGTACTCTTTCCTTTTTTCCACTAAACTGAGCATTTTAGTATTGTATTCTTTGCTCAAACAATTTATTTTCCATATTCTGCTTATGGTATCACTATCACCATTTTATTTTATAACATTGCACGTCTTATCTAAATGAGTTATAACTATACTAATATTATAAAGAAGTAAAGTTTGTGTGTTTGTTAAATTTTAAGGGATCTACTGAACCGATTTTAAAAATTCTTTCACCAATAGAAAGCCACATTATTGCTGAGTGTCATAGGTTTTATAAAAAACCGAAAAATAAAAACGCTTTTACGTGGTAGTCCATTTTGCAAAGTGAATCGGAGAAAAAACGGTCGAATAAAAGCGTTTCTTACGAACGCTGCCTTAACTATGTCAGATACATTTTTGAGTTCTAGAGAAAAGATGTGGAGCTTGAAAATGCCTACAAAAAAGTCAACGACAGCATTTGTCTAACTTTTATATTTAAGTTATGCCCAACGAAGTGGGCACGGGTCAGCTAGTCATAGATAAAAATATAAATCAATTCGCGTATAAAAAACATTCAAATGGATAAGCAAACATACTTCTTAATTACTTTAGTTCTTACAATCGATACACTAAATTACAAAATTAGACATATTTTAATTACCAGCTCTATAGTTTCCTATTTGAGTTGCTAAAACAAAATATTATCATCAAAGTTGTACATGTATAAGTAAATTCTTTGATCCATCTAGAGCGTCTTCTTGATCCTTTAAGTAAAATTTATAACGAAGCCACTCTGATAAACGTAAGTTTAACTTTAACTGACTGTACTTTACTTTGTCTTCGAAACAATAAGAAAATTTTACCAACAACAATTAACTTCACAGTTCTTGCGGTTACTGACCCCGAAACAAAACAGTCTTCAAGGGTGTCCGGTTGAAGAAAACTCCCAAGTTCCCCACTCTAATTACTGGCCTCTACAAAGAGTTTAGCTTCTCAAAGGTTTTATTAGTGCTAAATTACTAAAGACTATAACTATTCTAGGTAAGTTTAAGTAGAATTTATTGGTGTGCTTGTTAGACTTAGTCGCACAGTCTTTACGAGCTCGCTATTTTCCTTTTCACGTGTACTATTTAAAATAAAATCATGTAATCTTAAATAGGACATGCTCAAAAATATGTTCATTAAAGAATGCTTTTATCTGAATCAAATATTAAATAATTATTCTTCAAAAATATTACATTAACGTTAGGTTGCATTAGTAAAATCAAATAAATAGTAAAGGTAAACTAAGGCGAAATAAAGTAATTACCAAAAGATAAACTTATTAGTAAATAGAACCTGAACTAGTTTGAAAATATCACTGCAATAGTTAGACGAAACTAAATGCCCAAAAAAACTTTCAAATATTACATTATATACTACAAATGAAGTTACTTATGTGTAGGCCAAAACCTCTCTTCTAAGGAGAGAACTATGTCCAGCAGTGGACTGTTAAGGTTTTTGATGACGATTGATGAAGAATGTTTTTATTTGCTTAACAATCAGACTAAATCTAATTTATTAAAGACTATTCTGTACCATTTCGTATTTTACAGCTATATAAACAAGCACTTGGTATTGAATACTAATTGGTTTGAAAGCCCTTGGTATTGAGTATTCATTGCAGCCTGTTTTTAGGGTTCCGTTGCCAAATGGCAAAAAACGGAACCCTTATAGATTCGTCATGTCTGTCTGTCTGTCTGTCCGTCCGTATGTCACAGCCACTTTTCTCCGAAACTATAAGAGCTACACTGTTGAAACTTGGTCAGTAGATGTATTCTGTGAACCGCTTTAATATTTTTACACAAAAATAGAACAAAAGCAATAAATTTTGGGGGTCCCCATACATAGAAGTGAAACTCAAAAAAATTTTTTTAATCAAAACCATACGTGTGAGGTATCTATGGATAGGTCTTCAAAAATGATATTGAGGTTTCTAATATCATTTTTTTCTAAACTGAATAGTTTGCGCGAGAGACACTTCCAAAGTGGTAAAATGTTGGTCCCCCCCCCCTGTAACTTCTAAAATAAGAGAGTGATAAAACTAAAAAAAATATATAATGTACATTACCATGCAAACTTCCAACGAAAATTGGTTTGAATGAGATCTAGTAAGTAGTTTTTTTTAATACGACATAAATCATAAACCGCAATTTACATTTCTTTCAATCAAAACACTATTATTAAAACATTGATGAAAGTTACAACGAACTACAAAAACTTTTAAATTATGCTACGGAACCCTTCATGGGCGAGTCCGACTCGCACTTGGCCGCTTTTTCTTTGTTTCATATGTACACTACACTAAACGTTGTTAATTCAGTTTATAAAAGAGCGTCAAGAGTGTATATACATACACGTATCACATATTTGTGACTTTGTTTATATATGTGACTGTACACATGTATAAATAATGTTGCGCATATACCATACATGCTATTATTTGCATAAAATAATAATAATAATTTTTATTGTACACCAGATCAATTCGGATCAAACCTTAAAGTTAGAATGTACAAGTGGCGGCCTTATCGTTCAAAGGTAATTTTACAGTCAGCCATGGGATTGGAAAAAAACATTAGATGTAAAGTGTGGTTAGTACCTGGTGCATTACAAACATATAGGAAAATTGTTTAAATATAAAAAATTTAAATAAACAGCTAACATCATTGCCAAGAGTAGGAAAACTTGAAACAAACCCTATACCAACCCATCTGGCCAGCGTGGTATAGTAGGCCAAAACCTCCTTTTAAAGGAGAGGCCTATGTCCAGCAGTGGACTGTTAAAGGCTGTTGATGATAATGATGATACATACATATATAAATACATACACAACATAGGTAATAAATAATATTAGATTTTTTTACTTTGTCGGCGTATCGATTATTTTAAAGTGTCAATGATTTCCATCCCCACGGTCACCGGTCTTAATTTCAGACACATAACAGTGTTACCAGCTAAAATAATCGATACGCCCACAACTTTATTAAATTAAACAAGTGTTTACTGCATCCAAACGTTTAAATGGATGCGGACTAATGCGGAGTGCCCAGACCGGTATGACTTTGATATAGAAGATCTGAGGCATCAAATGACGGCAATATTTTGATTTGATTTGACATTTAGTTGTTTACTGACCACTGCAATTTTACAACACAAACCTTATAAAGTTATGTTTCAACTTATAGAATCTCTGTCAACCAATATAAATCAAATGGGCCATACACATTTTCCCAGTCATAAGTAAGTACGTACGTCAAATAATAGGCCTAAATGTCCTAAGCAAATACGAATGTTCTTTGTATCAATATATATACACAGTTTGTATGTGTATAAAATGGTGTAAGCAAAGACTTTCCCTTAACGAAAAATCACTGTTTATTATAAACAAAGTGAAACGAAATACCACAAGAGGGTAGAAAAGTGCTAAAATTGATGTGATGTATATAACTACTGCTGTCGAAACGAAAATACAACATACTCACAGCTTAATGCAGATACGGAACAATGAAATCTCAACTCTAAATCTACTACTATAAAGCTTAATCTGAACCCCTATTTCAATCCAGATGTGCCGATAGCCTGAGGTAAGTTGGGTTATTACGAATTGCTTTAAGGTAGTACGTTGTCAAAGGAAAATGACCGTTACTTAAAGACACTAAGGTTGATATTCTATTAACTCTTTAATGGGTGGTTACCACGATGACCTGAAGGTTGTACTTTCGCCCTTGGCATTTCGCCAGGGTACTTATACGGAGACGGACGCGTCTGCCTTCAGTCGTCTAGTTTTACGGCTTTTAGATAAATTACGTTGCTGAAAAAACTTAAATCAGAAATATTTTGTATTATGTTTATTTTTGTTCCAAATTCAACTGAATACAATTGCTTATATGTAACTACTTTCTTATGATCTAGAGATTAATAGTAACTATTTTACTTGTGTTTCTTAAAGAACACCCGCTTAGATGGTTTATCTAGCAAGTGACGACACATGTTTAGTTTACGTAGGTCTCACTTCCCGGATATCTTAATAAAAGCTGTTCTCCAGTCTCTAAATGGCATTTTGTGTTTTAGTCGAGTCTCGGTGGAGAGACGAACCGCGGGGGGGTTTCTGCACGTACAAAAATATGGCCTAAATTTATACCATGTTAGAAAGGTGTCTTAACATTACAGTTCTATACGATATCGTTATTAATATTAATGTCAATGGTTACTATGCTATACTACTATTTCTAACTCATTTTCACTCATACTCGATACCTCAATTGCACCGTAGAAAACCAATTCAACGGCTATTATTTTACATATATTTTAAATCTTCAACTAAACAAAATACACTAGAAACTATAATCATGACAGGTTATGATAAAGGCAAAACGTTCCTAGAGCATTCTTTACTCGTATCGTATACCAGCTTATTTATACTATTACTATTGCCAGCGTGGTATAGTAGGCCGAAACCTCCTTTCTAAGGAGGTACCTATGTTTAGCAGCGGAATGTTAAAGGTTCGTTATGATGATAGTGTTTGTAAACATTCATCTAGCTTTTAATTAACTTCTGCGCTTTTCGGAACACGAACACATATTTCAAAATGCTAAAATTTAAAAAATAAATCTAAAGAGATTTAACAAAATAAACTTAAGCACAGCTTAATACAGTGAACTTAACGTAGCTAATACAAAACAGAATAAAGATTATTTTTTTCTGCTCTATTCTATTTTGCAATAACAACATTTGGCTATAACACAATTTGTTAAAAAGGATTTGAGCTTCCTGACTTCCTACTTCCATTGGCAGAACGATTCAAGCGTAAGTTAGCATCTCCAACTTTGCTCGACATATTTATACGCCAACATATTTACATACATATGAAAATAAATGAGGAGTTGTTCGTAGGTTATTTTTCGTAAGCAGGTGCAACCACAGAGGGTTGTTTACCCAAATAACATACCAACTGTACCTCAAACGCTGAAGATGGTATGAATTTAAATACACTTGGAAGTTCTTGCCATATTTTACAGACGGGTACATTTATCGTTTCTCCCGTACGTAGTCAAAACTTGTGTGTATATTTAGGGGGAAATGATTGCTTTCCCTGACATACAAATTGATAAATCTTTGGTCATATTGAATATTGTATAATAGGGTTTGATAAGGTTTGCTATGATATCCTTTGGATAAGACTACACTTGTAATATTCTAACGGCGTTCAGCGGAACTCGATCGATTTTTTTTAACAATATCCTATTAATCGAGATTTAAGTTCCAGTCAGTAAATGGTTAATTGCTTTAGTTGAACTTTCGCCGTGATTGTAAGTGTCGTCTCAAGTGATACTAAGACGCGCCAAAAAGTAATAAAAGTAATGGAAAAACTAAGATCTTATTCGTCTACAATGGTGTACTATAAAATGTTATGGAACGTGGGGCCACGAGAACAGAGGGTATTGAATGGGGCTCTATGCGATTATGGGATTCCGTAAAGTGCATTGGATTATCTTAAAGTAAAATGTATTTTTTATATGTAATTTACGAGTAAGATCTACACACAATACATGTTACTGCACCATGCTATGCATTTTATAGGAAAATGATTATTATTAAGATTTATTGCTAGCTAGTAAGTTACCGCTTTGCTCACGATACTCAATTTAGGTATCAGAATGTTATTATGTTATGTTAAAAAAAAAAAAAAAAACTTTGACTTAATGGTGTGAGGAGGGCGGTGGCACATCTATTATCTAGTATATGTATTGTGTATATATTATGCAATTCGTATGTTTTCATCATAATCATCATCAGCCTATCGCAGTCCACTGCTGGACATAGGCCCCTCCAATCGCACACCACTCTGATAGATTTTGGGCTCCTCGCATCCAGCTCCTGCCAGCCATCCTGCTCAAGTCGTTACTCCTCCTGGCCTGTGGGCGTATACATATTTTTCTTTTAAGATCTAGTGATGAAAAATAAAATTTGGAAATTCCGAGGAACAACTGTGTAATAATTATGTTTTCAAATTTCAATATTGTAAAGCTGCTACGATTACAAAGAGAATTAATTCCTTTTTGTCCTGCTTCGGCAGCTTTTTTAAAACAAAACATCAAAGTATACGATCCTTTGTGATAGTAGGTGAATCACAGTGTCATGGACGAAAAAGTACGAGATTTTATTTGGAAACACTGATTTATGGTTGGAACAAAATAACAAAGGACGTCCGTGTCTATGGACAACCCATTCCATTCTATAATTTCGAATTGGGTTAGAGCTCGTCATTTCTGGAGGTTTATTTCCAAACTACTTAGACTCTGTCCATTCCTTTATTATCTTTTTGACAGTTCAACAAATTTCGAACTTAGTGACGTTCTCACACGTCACCGATTCGATTTGAAATCAAAATCAATCGATATAATATTCTTTAAGTCAAGACATTTTAAGTCAGTGGTCCAAAAATAAACTATTTATTCGAAGAGTAGTTGTTCTTTATTCTAAGTTTGAACTTAAATTCCAAAATTCCTTGCAAATAATCAATCTTGAAGTCATACTATTTAATTTCCTTTCTATTTTATTAAATTTACAGATACAATATTTACATGAAGTCAAATTATTTTGATCATAATAATATGACAGATTATTTTAATCGTTTAATCGATTTATCGTATTTAAAGATTTTTTTATAGTTTTTGTTTTTTGCTATGCACAAGCCCCTTCCCTAACCGTCTATAAAGTACGAAATTACTGTAGTACATTGTTACGAAAAAAAAATACCGGTAATTTATAGGCGTGACCTGTCAAAAAGACAATAAACGAATTTACAAAGTATAGGTATCTAGTTTATACAATTATAAATTTCAGTATTTTACGATACTCTGCACGTCGAGAACGTTTTGTTATGCTCGTCTAAAATTAGATCATATTTCTGAAAGTTGTATAAATAAGGTATTTGTCAATATATTTATCCGTCCAAAATTGAAACTTAGAAATAATGAAGTAATACTAATTGAAATTAATAAGTTTTGTAACACTGTTTTATGAGCGCTTATTCAAACTTACTAAGTTTACTGAAAAGACGTAATCAAGAAAACCTGAAATGACTAGTATAAAGAGTCTCTATCGCTGTGTTCGAGGCCGCGGCCTACAGGCACTTAATATTTTGTGACGTGCTCCAATTAAAAGAAAAAAACTGTGACGCGACCCCTCCACAATTGCCTCGAAGAGTGAAATACGCCTTTTATTGTTTGAGACACAATAGGGGACCTGACTTGGTCGCAAACAATATAGCTGTCCTATTATTTGAAGGAAAGAAAATAAAGTGTTTTCATTAATGAACTTAAATTTTAATTACGTTTTGCAAAATGATCTTTTCCGTCAACGGTATAAGTTATATCAATTTTTCATGAAAAGAAATGTGTCGTCAGTCAAGTTCAGTACAAGTCAGAATTTTGGAAACCGTTTTAACAAAATTTGAATTATTTATGTAAGTATTTTGCACTGTAGGTATCAAACTATGGTCCACTTAAAACTAATTGTAAAAAAGATTTTTTGCGTTATTATTTTGACATTTTGCTTGTGACATTAGAGAGTAATTTTGAAACAATTGTTATGTTAAGTAAATTTGTAATTATAATACGTAATTATTAATTTAAAAGAGACTATTATGCTTTGATGAATGAACATAATTATTCATTAAAAAGTGATGTATAATAGGCAGAAGATTTGACTGTACAAAAATATTCTCTCAAAAGGCATAATATACTTTTTGTGACATAAGAATGAAAATATTATTGAAAATATTCGTGTTTATAACAAAGAAATCATTCAACACAAAATCTAAATCATCTGCAAAACGAGTCTATTTTTCACAAGAGTATTATGCGGTCTGATAAATTCAATAAAATGATAATAATATACAAGTGGAAATGCCATTACCCGCAGATGTCGCCGTCCAGAATTAATGCAAACGATCACAGAAAAAAATGAAATAAATTACGATTTGTCCTCCACATAGTATAAATAATAACAGTTTTATGTTTTGTTACTTGAACTATATTTTATGGAAAATAGAAAAAATGAAAGAGTGATGGTCTCTCTAGAGTAAAATACTTTGATTTTACTGACAATATTGGATTGATTCTCACGCTCTTCGATATTACTAGCTGTATTCATGATAATTAATTTATATATAATTACAAAAATTATAATTAAATATAATTTTCCAACTCTCTATTGAATTCTCTCTCTTCGCTACTGAAGCGATGAACATAATAATACTAGAATATTTTAAATCGTAATTGATGTGTTACGTGACTTTAGTATTTATTGATTTGGCAACAACAACCTAAAAGCTAGCCAACTTAAAAAAATAAGTGCCATCGCAAGGTCACTATCGACATAGCGATTACGCGTCGTGGTATTCGTGAGACTATGTCCTGCCATATACTAATAAAACTACAATAGCTCTACTATAATAAAAGTCTTTCAAATAAATACTCAAAAGTTCTAAATAAAGAAGTAATCACTTTCTGCATACTTGCTAGATAGATCACTTACCTAATTCTCTAAGGGCAATTTAACAGTCGTACCGTTTACAGTTTTGGAAGAGAAAATTCTGGAAGAACTGAGGCTAGTGAACGTTTGAATATATATTTGGGAGTTTCCTTTAAGTAGCAACGTTTAAAGTTTAAAGTAGATAGAATATTCCTTAGACGTCATAGTAAGGTGTTTTAATTTTCATCTTTAAATGCAATGTGAATTGCAAAGTTTTTATAGGTTGAATGAATGTATCCAAATATATAAAGGTGTACTATAACCAAATTAAGATACTATTCTGTACATATAAACATATCTTATACAATTTCACACTAAGTATTACATTTGAAAACAAGTTAAATAAAAAACTAACCATAAAGAACGTTACAATATTCCTGATGTCTTCTGAATAAAGTTTTACTAAGACTTTTAAAACATAACGAAAAGCCTGAAACACACACATCAACCGAGACTAAATTTGTATTCCACTCGCCATGCGCTGACAAAGCAATCAGTAACCCACACGTACTTTACTCGCAAAGTGGTCAATAAACAGCACACTTACAAGTATGTAACTCAACCCTCCCTGAACTTCAATACAAATGACTCTATTTAAGAGAATCGTTTCACTATCGTCCCTCAAAAACCGACCAATATTTACAAATTCAACACTCAAATGGCACTCCAAACATACGATGACGTCAGCCCCACTACTATTGCGAGAATTTCCCCCTTCTCGATAAGTCGATAATAGCGAGACTTTTCGGTGGGAATCTTAAAAAGGCATCTGTATTCTGCTCGGTCGTCGACCTGTTAGTTTCATGTTTTTTTAGCCGATGAGCCGCCGGACAAAGATTGATGTTACTTCCCTATAGTCCTGCATTGTTTTATAAACAATGCAATGCTAACCCTCTTTCGATAATGCGTTCTATTTTAGAAATTTTAACAGCTAAATTATATTCTTTATAAAGTTTTAAAGCAGTAAGAGAGTACTTAATAAAATTTATTTGAATTTTCTTCCAATAATTTCTACGAAGTTCTCATAAAATATTCGATGTAGTACAACAGGCAATAATTAGTAAAAAACCGGTATTTAGCGCGTAATCGTTGGAAAAGTTTTCGAAGCAGTAACTGCTGCTACGGGACAGCAGGTACGGAAACACTAAGGGCAGCTGTTTTGATGCAATCCAATTAGACTATTTATATTTCTTTTGATGTGATAACTTAATATTTAGTATAAATATTTGGTACACATCGTTAATGATGTTAGATATATCAGCATTTATCAAAACATATGAGAATTTAATTACTTTAATAAACAGGTCCACATAAATCAGAAACACTAATGAAATAAAAATAAGTCGAAAAGCGTTTAGTAAACTATTGTTTACGAAACAAACACTGATTTCTAAACATTTAAGAATCATTTTATTATATTTTATAATAGTTCAGTTTAAAGATGACTTTAAAACACTCCAATGAAAACACAAAAAAACAATTTTTGCAATACAATTTGAAAGAAAAATACGCTTATAGATAAGATAACTTTCATTGCAAAATAAATTTTGAAGACTGTTATTATATGAACAGTTAACTTTATCTTAGAAATTATAAAATATATTAATAGACGGTGTCATATACTCTAATGTTCGCAGTATCCTTCATCTTATATTCAAGGAGCAAAAAAGCATCTTCGAAAGGATAAATTCGTTGGAAAGTTATCACAAAGGACTGGGATCCTGATTATTTTAATTACAAGTTAACTTACTTTAGGTATTATCTTTATTAATGTACAAGGCATATCCATACTTTTACACCTATGTATTATTTAATGGAATGGAAACATTCAACATCAACATAAGCATTAGCGTAGGTACGTTTATTCGACATGACTTTAAAGTGTAAGCGTAGTTATTTATAGGAGAGCATTTTATATAATTGTGTTAAGGTCTTTGTAGGTACGCAGTTTAGGAAATAGTATAAAATTTCATATATACCAATAGAATAATACTTGAAAAGTTTGAAGGCAGACCGAAGCGACCTGTCCAAATGATGTAATCGAAAGTGCAGACTAATTAAGTATGTGTGTATAACGTAGCGTACACATCAAACAGCGTATTTGCACAATTCTGTTGCGGTCGAGGTCCCGGTAATGAATAGCCCAATTTTCCGCATTTTCCGCTATTAACAACATCCGGGCCGGGCCGGGTGACGCGCCGCAAATAATGGCACACCCGTATACGTTCACTCGTTTGTATAGAGAGGGCCTTTTTATGAAATAGGTGAGTTTAGAGCTTCTAGTAGTCTTTTGTTTGTGCCTACACTTTCATGTCAATGTTGATTATAAATGAAGCAGTATTTTTGTTCATGAATACCATGGCGATTTTTTAGATTATAGTTTTTTTTTGGTGTTTCGTTAGGTGAATAATTTTGTTTTTCGAAACTGAAAAAAGTATAAGTCATGTATCTAAATAATGCATTAGACATTAAAATGTTATTGAAATAATTCTATTCAAATAACAATATCTTCGACATTTGACACCTTTCGGAATTTAATCCCAAACGATGCTGAGTTTGTATTGTGTTCTTATTGTAAACATACAATACATTGTACGTTTACAATAATATAATACTAATATAATATAATAATATACATCAAAAAAACCACTAATATTAGGAAAAAACATTCCTAATTTGGTAAAAACACATTTTATCTTAACCTGCTTTCCGTTATGTTCTACTTATTTTGATCGCAATTCCATCACCACCTTTTCTATTATTACGAAATGTCAGGAGTCAAATATATCTTATCGCTCAAATGCGGATACACTCAGCGTATTTAGTTAGCTTTATTATCTCTTAAAGCCCGCTTAATATCAGCAATAAAAGCTTAACTGCTAACTTGAATAAAATAGAGCACATTGTCTTGGGCCCATAAACTGTTGGCAAAGTTCCACTAAGGTAGGGGTTACATTGAGCTCTAGATAATACTATGTACAATATTAGAAGCTGGAAATTGGAATTAGTTGGAATATGTTTTCAGTTTGTGTGACTTATTTTGAGAATGCCATAATGATATTAGATACAAACTTAGGCACAAACTACGTAGGTCAAGGTCACTGGGAAGAGAAGGAAAACTTGAAACACAAATCCAACCTGTCGTAGGCTACAACCTCCTTTCCCAGGACAAGTTTTGGACTGTTCAGCAGTGGACTGTCAGTTGATGATAATGACGTTTGATAGAATCATCTAACATGGCTATATCTATAATCAACTGACGGTGAACCAGATAACAATTTTCCAGGTAATTGAGGCTTCTGCGGTATGCCAGGTCTAAAAGGTAGTTTACTACCTTTTAGAACGTCTATTAGAAAGGACATGTCTGCTACCTATTAAAAGCTGTAGCGTATTTGAAGCTTAAAATTGCGTATGCGACTGTTACGCTTGAGGTCTCGGCTTCCATTCCTGGGTTTTACCAAATGTTTGTGTGACGCGCAAATATTTGTTTTGGACAAACTCCTATATCCGACCCTGAATCATATACATGTTATACATAGAAAACTTGTATTTATAAAAAGCATGTTGATGTATATATATATCCATAGTCTAGTATCCTTAATACAAGCTTAATATATCGAACATCTTACAAACAATGACAACTAATTTGAAGCCAAGCAACAGAGTTTGTACAATTAAAGCTAGAATACTTTTTTGGTAAATAAATACTTACATAAAAAATACCCAAACTCCGAAAAAAATACGAAACAAATATTTGTATGTGATAAACAAACATTTGGTCCTATCCCGGATTTGAACCCGATACATCAAGCACAGCAGACGTATACACTACCACTGCGCCACTGAGACAGTCATACAGTAAAAGCCACTCCAATATCATTTAGTAAAAGCAACTGGTAGTCCAAATATAAATAAATAAAAAAGTAAATAAATATTTCCAGACTTTATCGTCAAAGACCTTTATATCCCCTAGTACACTTAAAAAAATACTTAAGCCCATTCGTCAAGAGTATCCTTCATGCATATACCCTAACAAAATCCTCCACTTTTATCTTTCAACCCTAAAGCTGGCGAACCACCAATCATAGCGAAGCGAAGCTAACGATTTCCGATATAAACGGCTACCGTTAACGACAGCAGTTACCACACAAACGGCTTGCGATACACACCCGGTGCCCTATCGCTCCGTAATGAATTTCCTCTTTTCATTTAGTACCCGTAGCTTACCTTCTGATCGTTTGGCAAATACTCTCGCGAGATGTTGTTCTATGGAAGGTGCGCTTAAAATGCACTGGGCTTAGAGACTATTGTTATACTACTGTTTTCTGTTGCTGGTTAGAGGTTTCATATGAACCTAAAATGATAGATATACAATTTGAAACATCTCAAAATATGAAGAACAGCATGATTTTGGTAAGATGGGAAAATATACACAAATTAATAAATTGAATCGTCTGTTTGTAATTACTTACATCAAAAGTCGAAATTTCTATTTTTCTTTTTCTGTCGGTTTGTTTGTTACAACTAATTTCAGGAACGGACCGATTTTGACGGTAGTTTTACTGGTAGATAGCTGATGATAAAAGAAGTAACTTGGGATACTATTCTCGGATTCGCTTCACCCCGTGGCGTTACTCTTGGTGGTACAACATTAACCCCGGGTGATTAGATACTACGTGACTCAGTTTTTATTTAGGAAATCTTGTGTTTAAAAATATATTTAACATATAATTATTGCTCCTTATAGGTCACACATTCATAAAGGCAGTTTTACGAGTACAGCATATTTGTAAAGTAGTGCGCTTAATACATTTGATAGTCGCTTAAAAGCAAAAAAGTTTGTTTTTCATAAAATTATATATTTCTAAGTATTATAAAATATTCATTAAAGTTACACTTATGCATATCAAATAACAAGCAATTTGTTTTATTAAAAATTCTTCGTAAAGGTTAATCAAAAAATGACCCCAAGATGTGCCTAAACATAATAAAGCTAAAAAGCTAAGTCATTAAAAATATACTGTCACTAACAAAACTTTGATAATAAGACCTATAAACTTTTTAGAAGTACATTAAAAACTCATTTAAACATCTAAGCTATAATATAAAAGTGTGTCTCTATCTTTATATAACTTGTAAGAGAAGGTTAAGAAGTAATAAAGATTTGATTGTCTCTTAGCGGTGCCTTATTTGATTGTGAGGAGTCTGCGATGGCTGTGATTAAGACATAATGGCTTAAGTTCCTATATTAAAACAAGAGACACAATTATGTAAGGCAGTTATCGATTGACTACACTGCCTTGTTGGTCTAGTAGTTAGCGTATGCGGCTACTGATCAAGAGGTCTCGGGTTCGATTCCCGGGTTGAAACAAATGTTTGTATGATCTGCAAATATTTGTATCGGAGTTTAGGTGTTTTCTATTTATACTATATTTGTATGTATTTATGGAATGGAATTATATCAATTGTCTAGTACCGATAATACACGCTCAGCTTAGTTTGGGATTAGATTGTTTGTTGTGTGTAAGATGTCAGAAATATGTATTTAGTCTGAAAATATTTGTTTTATAAACCTCTAATTAGACTTTGTAACACAATGTAATTGAAAACTACTGACTGACATCCTTACTTGTACGCACTAAGTTATTTGAAAACAGCACTCCACAGTTGGCCCAGTGGTGTAAACGGTCGCCACGCCGCTTTTTACTACGCCAAATGTTGTGGGTTCAAGTCCCACATGGAACAATACTTTAACTGACAAGTGGCTAATGCTGACTTACAAGGAGTAACTTAGTCTAATACTTTTAGACCAGCTTCGCCCTTTGGCGTTACTTGTGGTGGTAAAGTAACAAACGCAGGGACCAGAGCACTCAGTGTAAATTATAATATAAATTTCCACTACAGTTCACCAACAATACAATTAACCAATCAACAATTGTAATCAAAAGAAAGCTTTTGTATTTATTAAATTAAATCTTATAATCTCTGTATTTGTGGGTCGTAAACCACTGTCACTTTGATTTTCCACAAGTATAATCACGACTATTGAATCGCAGTGATTTGGGGGACTTTCTTGACATGCTCTTTCGTGTTTTAATCGCGAGGGCTATGACTTGGGAGAGGGGCGAAGAGACTCATAATATCAAATGCAATATTGGAAATAAAAGAACAAGAATATATATGTTGCACTCTTAATAGCCTGTTATTACTATAACACTATTTAAAGGAACCTCGTTTTTATGACGGCAACTTTAGTTTTTTGTGGTTAAACATTTTTATTTAGGTTATTTGCAGAAATGTCTAAAGTTAAACACTAAATAAAATGAAAATCGTAATACAAGTACAAAATTCTAAAACATTGTCAGTAGACCTATTTAATCAGGCATTAATTTTAAATAATAATCAATCCGCATAGCAATGGTCCTAATTCTTATAAGATTTTTAATTTTATGAAACATATGTCTTTGGTACTTTGGCAGTCATAAAGAAAGGCACCAACAAGTTTCAGCGAGAGTCTTCGTAATCTGCTGTCGTACTAAGAGGGTCAGACATTTAAGTGACTAAAAGAAGTGACCCTAAGTGGCACATAAAGTACTCCAATAAACAACACCACTCAATAAAAAGAGCTACTTCCCATTGCCTCTTAATATTCATCCCTTACATTTTTCAGTTACAGTCTATAAAAAAATTACGAGATGTTCCTGCGTAGCTCAATTTACGATTATATACTTTAATATACTTTGAATATTAAACTGGATCCATCTTATTGGGAAGATTTTATAATGCGAACTTTTTTCCCATTTTAGCAATTTTCCACAAACAAACTTGCTATTTATTTTTTTGACTGCTTACATTACAAACTTAAAACACCTTTCGAAGTAACATATTTGTTTTGGCTACCGAACGACTCTTGATAAAAAAAGAAACCTTTGTTGAAAATACATGGAATAACTGTCTCAGGTCCATGTCACGAGTCAAATTCCTAAGAAGCGTTTGTATGAGTACTTACTCTATTGTTTCCGATTGCGTGCTAAATCTACGAACTTACAATAAACCTTAATGTGGTTAAGTCTTAACTTGAACGTAGACTAAGTTGTGAGTTACCTTTTCATAGTAAAAGAGACTATGTCGAGCAGAACTTATTTAATTAAATTAATGCCTAGAGGTACTGCACATTTTCAATTAGAAATACATGAAAACATTTCTCGAATACCATGCAATAGCATAAACCATTCATATTAATTCAGCTCGAGAAATATTAAAGCCAGAAATTATTCAGAGCTTATAAAATGGTTACCGTTGATATTTATCATAGTTAAATAAATTTATTACAAAATGGTAATTTTAATTAAATTATCTAAAAAGTTGTAATTTTTTTTTCGTTTTCAAACATTCAGAACAGTGTATAAATTAGATAGAGGCAACTCATGTCTGAAATTACTAACCGATATGTATCCCCACATGTTTATTTAGGAATACACAACATAATCAAAAATACACTTCTGGCAAATACATTTTCGTTCCCTAAGACTACACGATAATAAGTAAAACCAATACGATAAAACATAAAAGGTGTTTACTAATACAGCAAACAACAAAAACAATTCACTTCAGCTCAACGAAAAAATATGAGCGTTCCAGCACCTCGAACAAAAAATCATCATAGTTAGATACTAAATCCAACAGAATAAATATTGGCACAAAGTCCCCAGGGCACGTGTTGTTGACACTACATATTACGATACGTAACAACCCTAATTTATAGCGACAAAACCGACTTTTCCGGCAGCGATGAAATCGCGGTGAAAAATCGCATCGAGAAATCTGACGATATAGAAAAAAAGGCGAGCGGAATACCATAAATAGCCATATTATCCGATCGGCTTCATTCTCCAACAAATTCCGCAGTCCCGTCTTGAGTGAATATTTGTGTTTTACAGTGCTTCTCGTTTCGCATTTACAGCTCGCTAGGTTCCAGCCAACATATTCTGCCGTAAAGATTTCTGATAGATTATGATTTCTTACTTATATTTTCGACCCTCATTATCGTGAGCACTTGTATAATTTTTTAGGTACAAACTGGGCGAGTTTAGAAAATATTGCGTTTGTAGTATTTTTCAAGAGTAAAAACATACGTCCTCAAAACCATTTAATCATGATTTAAACTAATTAATCACTTACTTCTGATTACAATATTTGGGTAGATGTTTAAGTTACTAAATAAATGAATTGTTATTCTTGTTCTTTGTTTCATTTTATCGTGAATAATAATAAATTCAATAATAATTTATTAATATTAAATAAAGCTTCCTATAATATACGAGTATAATGACGTATGTTGGTTGGTGAAGCTATTCTACACGGTGATTTTATAGACGTTTTGAAAACGAAACATTTTAATTTGTAATCATCTATAGTACCAATAAAAATGGATAAATCAATTGTAATGTTGACTATAAAAAAGTTTCAGTTTTAATATTCATTTTTTCTCGATCGACTTGGAAAGTAGTAATGCACTGCAAAGTAGTATGAATTAAACACGCCGCGCGCCGGTGACGCTAACAGCTGATTTACAAGTTTACCTATGCGCGAGCTAGCGAGTAGGTACTTCGTAGTTTGACTCCAGTTTGTTCTTCATACTTAATACGGGCTTAGGACTGTCGTATTGTCGGATATACCTATTTATTTAAACTTCTTTTCGATTAATAACCACGAATCACATCAAATCAATTTATCAACGGATTGTAGGACTGCGGCGTTAATACCTATTTTTTTAAAACTTCTTTTCGATTTATTAACCACGTCAGGCGTGTTAAAAAAATCGGAGCTATCTACAGAATAATTAGCTTACATACCTATTTACAGTTTATTTAACACTTCTCTGTATCGAAGCAACTGCTCAAAATGGAATCCGCGTTCAACACACAAGCGTCCACGTTTGATACAATTGTATTTTAATTTTCTTAATGTGTCTCTATCACTTTTCACTTTATCAACTTCATCACTTAACAATTAACATCTCTAAGTACGAGTTGCCGGTTAGATGACCTTTGGTCCGTAGTTAGATGACCGTGACCGACTGACGCCAAGGACGTGTGACGATTGAGTCCCGCTGCGCGCTGTTGATTTTATTGGCGATTAACGATTTACGATATAAAACGCATAGTATTTCTGTTTATAGTATGTACCTACGTGTGATTGAATAGTGCTACTACTGGTTCTCACTTTTTATCTGTAAACGATTTGAATATCGACTTTGATGATTTTTTTTTTATATATTTTATTAAATTAACGTTATATATAGCTTCTGTTAATGATTACTAATTCAAAATTTTCGGTTTCAAAACGCTTTCAAAATCACCGTGTATATGTACTAATATTAAAGAACTAAATAATTTATTTGTTTGAACGTGCCAATCTAAAATGTAAATACATACTTAATAAACATAGAAAACACCTAAACTCCGAAACAAAAATCTATAGATCTTACCAACATTTGGCCTGAACTAAGATTTGAATCCGAGACCTCAAGCACAGCAGTTAAATATTATGATTTACTTTTTTGGACATCTAACACACGCGATCATCTAGTCCCAAACTAAGCGGAGCTTGTGCCACGGGTACTAGACAACTGATATAATTTTTTTTCTTGTAAATACATACATATCATACATAGAAAACACCCAAACTCCGAAACAAATATTTGCACATCATACAAACATTTGGTCCGACTCGGGAAACGAACCCGAGACCTCTTGATCAGCAGCTGCTTCCGCCAACCACCAGTAGACAGTAAAGTTGCATACACTGCCATTGTTCTACCGAGGTATTGCTTACTTATGGGCGTAAAATATGCGGATAAGCGTGAAGTATCAGTTTCAAAGCTCAATGCTGCATAAGGAAAGATAGTGAATAGTTTATACTACCTGTATATCTTAAACAAAGAACGTGATAAAAGTTAACTGAGACTACGTCATAAGTTTCTGTACAACATGCCCTTTATAAAATAAATATTCGTTTAGATTTTTTAAGAATTATCGCTCTTTTTATCCATGGGCTCTTCTGTTGAACTTCTAAATAATTTAATCAAATGTGTTTTGAATAATGCAATTAACTTCTGAGCTTAATCAGTTAATGAGGAAGTACACAATACTCTTTATGTAAACTAGCTCCAGCCCGCGTCGCCGCCCGTGATTATGTCAGTCATTGCGATAAATTGGAGCCTACATGTTATCCTAATGTACTATATGTACTACATGCTATGTTACCGTAAACTTTCACCTAAATCTGTTCATAAGTTTTTGTGTGTAAGTGTAATAAACACATGCATATATCTTCATATTCTTATAAACTACTCAGTAGAATTTTACCTTTCAAATATTTTTATAAATCTAATACCTTCTCAATAACACTAATATCTCTACACAAAAAACTGTTAAACAATCTAAAGAAAACAACGGAAAAGATACTGACAAAACAAAAAAAAAATAACAAAAGAGTAGATACAAAAAGGTTTCATTACAATAAAAAAATAGTGATTCAGGACAATCTACAGCGCGGAGATACTCTAATGCGAAACCAGCTGTCACGCAACGTAACGGATACGATACGACTTTGGCCTGTCAATCTCATGGGATTATGTCTAGCCAGGATGCCATTTTATTGGAATAGATGGAGCGTAACCGAAAGTAAAATAGATGCTAATTTTAATGATAGAACCGTATTTTACAGCGATATTCGTGTAAAATATATGAATAATTAATGTAATCTGATTATTTCATTTAAAGTTTTATTAGTTGAAACCATCTTTATAAATGTTAATGTGTTTTATTTACTATGCATCTCTATCCTGAGTCGTTATTTAAATTAGACTTGTCAAAATATGGAAACACAGATTACAATTTGAATGTAAAATTTAATTGGAAAAGTAAAAATTACTTTTTGGTAACATTAAATAGAATATGCAACGATAGTGCGATCAGTACGTGTTTTAATCAATACCATAAGTGGCATGATACCATAAGCGTCTCCGTGATTAGGAGGTCTAGTTAAGCAGTAAGTGCAGGCCTTTGGACGGCATAAAAGCATCCCACACTAAGATTACGTAGCCATAAAGTCTATAACCCGCACTTGGCCAGCGTAAGTACGTATGGCCTCAACCCTCTCCTAAGAGGACACCCGAGCCCAGCAGCGGGAAATTATGGGTTGTTGATGATGATGATGATGATGAAATTGACATTTTTGTTCATTGTCTACAAGATCTGTTGCATGTATTGACCTAATTCTTAGACGAAACAAGTTGATTTATTTAAAAATGTAAAACAATGTACGAGTAAATATTCGCTTTTTTCATAAACTAATATAGAAAACACGATCACCTTTAACTCCACAAACAAAACGACACATAAACATTTATGTACATTGCTTCTTTCGTGTATACATATGTCATTAATCTTCGTAATATACATTGGAACTCCCCTTCCCAGTGGGGGTTTGGTTATGATCCAAGTGATGGCCGCCACAGGGAACACTTAATAAAATGTGTTTTTCCAATTTATTATATACTTTTCTTAAAGGTTTTACAACAATTTTATGTGTTACGTTAACATAAGCTTTATAAGCGTCTATTAAGATACTGAAATAATTTAATTGTTTGAAGTTGGAGGGTTGAGTAGAAATTAATCTGTTTGTTTGTACTCGTTTTTACTATTCTATTCTTAGTACGTTTATTCTATCATACTTGTCATTAACTTTTCGTCATCACCAACAGCCTTTAACAGTCCACCGCTGGACATATGCTTCTCCTTGAAAAGGAGGTATTGGCCTACTATAGCACGCTAGCCAGAAGGGTTGGTATAGGGTTGGTTTCCCTCGACTACATGTCGGACCACCTCAGGGGAGTGTTGGACGCTAGCCTGGCGTCCGGACACTTCCCTGAGCGTTGGAAGTGCGGGAAGCTGGTACTGATCCAGAAGCATGGACGGCCTGCCGATTCGGTCGCGGCCTACAGGCCCATCGTGTTGCTGGACGAGGCGGGCAAGTTGTTTGAGAGGGTTCTCTCTGTCCGCATCGTCCGGCACCTCAGCGAGGTGGGGCCCGACCTGTCGGACGCCCAATTCGGCTTCCGAGAAGGGCGTTCGACGGTCGACGCGATCCTGCGCCTGAGGGCCGTGACCGAAGAGGCGGTGAGAGGCGGCGGAGTGGTGTTGGCGGTGTCATTGGACATCGCCAACGCCTTCAATAGTCTGCCATTCGGCTGCATCAGGGCCGCACTCCAATACCACGGAGTGCCAGGGTACCTGCGGCGGCTGGTGGCAGACTATTTAGAGGAGCGTACCGTCGAGTACGAGGACCGAGATGGCGCCTTGAGACGCAGGGCCATGTCGTGCGGTGTTCCACAGGGGTCTGTCCTAGGACCACTCCTGTGGAACATGGGATACGACTGGGCCCTACGAGGGCGTCTCCCCCCCGGGCTGGGTGTAATCTGTTACGCAGACGACACCCTGGTCACGGCCCGGGGGGCAAACTTTGAGGAGGCGGCGCGCCTGGCCACCACGGGAGTCTCCCGGGTGGTCGGGCGCATCGAGGCGCTGGGTCTGCGGGTGGCCCTGGACAAGACGGAGGCCCTATTATTTCATGGGCCCCGTCGCGGTCCGCCCGCCGGCGCCTCGATCGAGGTCAACTCGGTCCTCGTACCGGTCCGGGCCCAGATGAGGTACCTGGGTCTGGTCCTCGACGGTAGGTGGCTCTTCGACGAGCACTTCCGACAGCTTGGTCCTAAGCTGGTGGGCACTGCCTCCGCCCTAGGGCGACTTCTGCCCAATTTGGGTGGGGCCAGTGTCCCCACTAGGCAGCTGTACACGGGGGTTGTCCGGTCGATGGCACTTTACGGTGCACCGGTGTGGGCGGCGGCTCTGTCCGCCCAGAACAGGGCGCGCCTCTGGCGCCCCCAGCGGATACTGGCGGTCAGAGCCATACGCGGATACCGCACGGTGTCCACAGAGGCGGCGTGTGCCCTGGCCGGAACACCCCCGTGGGATTTGGAGGCGGAAGTGCTCGCCGAAGTTTATCGGCGAGTGGCTGACTTCCGGGCGGAGAGCGGATTTCGCCCTCCGCCCGAGGACGTGCGCGAGTGGCGCGAAGCCGCTCGCCGAGCCACCATACTGAGATGGTCGCTCCGGCTGGAGACCCCACGCGCTGGCTTCGCCGCCGTGGAGGCTCTTCAGCCGGTCCTCGAGGAGTGGGCAGGGCGGCAGCACGGGACCCTTTCCTTCCGGCTGACGCAGGTACTTTCCGGGCACGGTTGCTTCGGAAAGTACCTGCACTCGGTCGCTAGGAGGGAACCGAGTCCCGCCTGCCACCACTGCGACTGCAGCGAGGACACGGCCCAGCACACGCTGGCGGTCTGCCCCGCTTGGGCGGCGCAGCGCCGGGTCCTCACTGCAGTCATCGGAGGGGATCTCTCGCTGCCGGCCGTCATAAGATCGATGGCCGGCAGCGACAGTTGTTTTACCGCGGTCGCAACCTTCTGCGAGGACGTAATCTTGCAGAAGGAGGTGGCGGAGAAGGCCCGGGAGGATTCCATCCAATCGGACCCGATCCGCCGCCGGCGCCCCGGGCGGCGGAGGCGCGCATACCTGCGTCTCATGCCGCCCTGAGAGTGGCCGCGGATGGGCGGGACGGGTTTCCCGTCCGTCCGCAGTAGTGGCCAACCGCGAGGGGGTGACGTCCGCGTGTGACCGGACGTTGCCCAATTAGAGAGTCGAGTGAAGAGTTGGTGCCCGCAACAGTGCGGGCAGGCGCTGGTTGGAGTCCAGAAGGAAATCCCCTCCCTGGACTCCTTCCAATACAAAGGCGCAGAGAGGGTCACACCGTGTGGTTTTAGTCGGTTCGAGTCCGACACACCACCCCGCCGTAACCCCCGACGGGGTGACGGTCCGCGGGGATTTCCACACGTAAAAAAAAAAAAAAAAAAAAAAGGGTTGGTTTCAAGTTTTCCTTCTCGTTGCATTGATGTTGTCTTGCATAGTTTATCCCTAAGTCGCCTTTTACGATACCCGCGTGGGTTGAATAGCGGTGGTGACACTCTGTATTCTTAATCCGTCACCACACGGACTTTTAGTCATTTATTTGTTTGACTGTATAATATACATAAATGTAAATACATAGCTTCTTCTTTATAAAATACTAATACTAAAAACTTTATAATTACTAATTGACTATCGTCAATATTTTTATACATAACGAAGGTTCTTTGCCTAGTCTAGTCAAGCCTTCTTCTTTTACGGTTTATTTTACAAACTTAGTGAGAAAATATATTGTTTTAAACTTTCATGGTCAGTAACATTTAAATATAAATCTGCGGGATTGCTACCATGTACCTTATTGTTTGTGAGTATACTACATACCTAGATTGGTCAGGGAAGCGATTGAAATTACGAAATACAAAAATTTCAATCGTGAAGATGGTTTTAAATTGTCAAATGTCTGGAATCCAGTGATTCGAATGTGCAAAAACCGGCGTAATCAACAAAACATAGTTTCGCGATCAGATACTGTTAGTGTTGTGTGTCGAGAACAGTTGCGAGTGAATAGTGAGTTGGTAAACAGTGGTACCGGGGGCGATCGTAGTAAAAGACTTCGAAAGAGGGTAGACCGATATGTCTGCCAATAACATCCCACCCGCAAGATCTTCAGTTACTCCGTGATCATGGCGCTTGCAACAGCGCCGAAATATCGGATACTCACAAACAATAAGGTACATGGTAGCAATCCCGCAGATTTATATTTAGTGAGAAAATAGTCAAGAAACTAAAATTATTCAAATCGAGCGCCACTACGAACAAACTAAAACAAAACAAATCATAAGAAACAAAATACATCTTCTGAACAATAAACAGGCTCCATAAATCATAATCTTCAAATAGAATGTTTCTTTATACAATTAGAAGTTTATTCTTGAACATTGTATTATTTCGTACGGTTTATTCGCTAGAGCCCTCTGATGTCACTAACATTTGTCTCTAAAGAATTAAATTTTGTCTGAGAACGAGAACTTTTCCTTACTGAGGACAAGTTCTTGGCTCCAACAAGCGATTAGTTTTGTTCTACCTATAAGTAGTTCTAAATGACTATAATTATGAACGTTATAAGATTACATATTCAGCTAAGATTTATATTAAAAATAAAAACTTATATGAATAACAGTAATAGGAAATTCTTACCGTAAGTGCAGATATAAACCAGTTAAGGAAGTCGTGGTTAAAGCATAAAACTAGAAAAAAATATTTCCATTTAGAGTTCTCGGAGAATATGTCTTATATTTGTATGAAGGTATCACCTTAAAATTAAAACGTGTTACGGGGGACACAAAAAAGATCCAGACTCAGAACAACTATTTTAATGTTATTGATGTAAGTTTTGGCTCATATGGGGATCGAGCTCACCACCACCATTTTGAATAATTCTGATAATCTCTCGTAATCGTCGGTATATTTTACTGCTTCGGTGATTAATGTACTATGTAGTACTTGTTCTTAAACTTATATTATCACGCATTATATGGAAATAAATAAATTTGGTAAACAGAGTTACTAGTACAAACTTTAACAGTAAACATTTTTTTAAACGGAAGAAATTTTAGGACACTGAAAGAAGCCGTATTATAAGTAAATACATGACAATGATCAGCATTAACGCAGCATAATCCAGGATTGTGACCCTTGATGCTATCACATTACCCACACGTGATGTTGATCTATGCAAATTATAGGAGGGTTAGATAACCGTACACTTATGTCAGTATCTAATTATTAACACATTAGAATAGCCTAAATAGGTACTAAACCTAATTTGTTCGATCGCCAAAGATACGTTAAGTTGACGGTAACTGCCACCGACAGTTATAACCAGTATGCCATTGATAAGTTATCAATAATAGGATATTTGCTACATTTAACTAATTCGGGAGTTTGTTTGGGATTCACAGTTCATCCGTGATCATACAGCTTGCAGCAGTACCAAAATGTGGAAAACTGATTACCTGAAAAGAACATTACATATACCTACTCGTTTTTAGACTATCACGCCACATAGTCATGTTCTTGCTGTTAACGGGACTTATTTGTGATAAAATTACGTCGGTATCATTTTTGGGTACAGTATTTGTAAATAATATATGTAGTCATCACTACAATATTTGAGTTGTTAACAGTTAAAACAGTTGAAAAATAAATAATGAAATTAATATTTCGGACATTTTACACACAAAGTCATCTAGCCCCAAACTAAGCAGAGCTTGTATTATGGGTACTAGGCAACTGATATAAATACATAAACATACTTTATATATTATAAACTCTTTATTTACATCATTTTTTAAATGGATTTATTTCTCTGTATAGGAGCTAGGGTTAACTTCAATTATATTAAATTTTGTTCTGTATCCAAAACGTTCTGTATCCAAAACTATAAGAATTCAAGAATTTTAGTGGCAAACTCGTGTTTCTTTTACTCGAGTCGACCTTAACAAATAACAATATTTTTTATATCTTCAAAGTTTGTTTCGATAAAATATCAAATAAATTTAGTATTCTGTAACCGCTGACTTGACTATAACTTAGATGAAATCAGTAATGTACAATTGTGAATGTCATCAAAGAATTTCGCTTTATACAACACTCGGCATCGCACCGAATGCATTCAATGGAAATAAAAACGAGGTTGATTCATTTATTTGTGTGCACAGGCGGTTTCAGTTTCATCGTATAAAGTAAATCGTTTTTTTGATTGCAACCTGTCCGATCTAAATGACACGAGTAAATTTTTTATTTGTTATACCGAGTTTACACTAAAAGCTTAGTGGTATGCAACGAGTTTAAAACAGACACTCGAGTGCGAGTGCTCTTTGTGCAACCCGGTCGTTCATTTTAAAATTGACCGTCGTTATTTTAAACCAATCACGATAGCCATATATCTTGATTTGAGGATCTATCGCGGGCATTCGCGGGTAGTAAGAAAAGTTTGTACGTTACATCTACTAATAAATAATACCACGGGGCGTCTACATAAATTGGAGAGACTTTTGACAGGAGATCGGATAAGGCCAGGGTGGAATATCAGGGGGCGCTCTCTGCGTTTTTATCGCGATTATAATCGGCTTTGGCCAGCGCAGCAGCGTGGGGAGATTTCAGAGTGACAATATTTGGTATTATAGTTGCATTTCCTATTTTCCATTAAAGATTTGCTCTATTTCGTATGCGGAACGCTCAGCAGATTCTACAAGATTTTATTTTTGTTTTTCCTATTCTATCGTTACTTGTGTGACAGTAAATATGTTGGCTGTTCCAACTGCAATTTTGGAAGGATTATAGTATGAATACTGTTTATCTAACTATTTATAAAAATAGATCAATTTTAAAATATACCTTAAAGTATAAAACTTAACTAAGACCTTTATATATGTCAATTCTTTAAACATTGGTTTTCCAGAGATCATCAACAATAAAACCGCACTAGAAGCAGTAAAGTCAGAAATTAAACAACTTCATCAATTAAAATCAATAAACAACAAACACACAAAAACTATTGAGCTGAGTTTGGAACATTAATCATTTATATAAGACCGATTTATATACTGCCTGTTAACCTTAGTAAACAAAAATAATGTTACAACTCAACATAAAACATTTTCACGAAAAAGCGTCTGGAACATTTCTCTTCGGCATTTTTTTATCGTGTCATAATCAAACAATACAGAATTTATATAAGCTAGTTACTTAAGTAGAACAACCTAAATGTTCATACGCGTAAAGCCAGCCATACATGTACAATGGCTCAGCAAATATCACTCAAAAGCCGAACTGGAATGACTGACAGCTCTTTTGTAGAGCGAATTTCGCGAACCTAGCGTCTTGTGTCGTTTATTATAATATCAAGCAAAGCCTCCCAGTTGACTCAACATTTTTTAATAAGGTCGCTCCTGTAGAGGTTATTTAGAATTAATTGCTGTACTTTGATACTTTGACATGTGAGTCAGCTAGTTTTATAACTGAAAGACCTTGACAAATAACTGAAGTAAATTTAAGCGAAAATTTCGTCGTATTGTAAAAAACGGAAATTATAGCTACTGCGGTATGTAGTACTAATGTGATAAAAAAAACACTATTAATTTCCTTTCACTCACGTCGGTAACTGAAATTTATAAGTCACGAAAGAGGTTTTTTACGTAACTATTAACCTGCGTCATACTTTATTCTTTCAATCTAGGTTCTTAGTTCACAATGAAAAGCACCTTGTTCATTATGAGTATTAGCATTTTGAAAAATAAATGACATTGATACATACATATAAATTAATGATAAAAAGAGGCAATGTTTATGAGTTTGTAGTAGGTTGTCTCTGTATTTACTGCTACTCTGTTTTTTTTATTTCGTACTGAATTTGCAAATGTCTTTTCAATATAAAGTCACATTATCTGTGTCATAAGCGATATATTAACCCCGATTAACGAGTGCAAAGATGTTCAAAAGCTAGTTTCTTTACATGGACTAGACTACTGAATGAGATTAAGTTCAACCTAATTATATAAGTAAATTATTATATTTCTTGTGTTTCTAGTTTTTACATGGCTTACTACTAAAATATATAAAAAACGTTTTTGTTCTTTTAGAAATAAAATATGATTTACCAGAACTCTAATCCTGATTATAGACACCTAGAACCCCACGTGATTAATCAGAATGAAAGTACTCTTAAGGTAAGAGAATATTTCATTATAACGAACAATTAATCAGTTCAATGGTCATAAATACGCTCAACATACCGAACGAAGAAAACGTTGTTGGAAATTTACGCACCGATCAGTGACGGGCCGCAGTCCATAGGACGACGCCAATAGGCGCCAACAATATTCTCGGATTATTTGCAAATTGAATCAATTTGCTGAACTCGGCTACGCTTTTAGTGTGCGCCATTTAATATGTAGCTCTTTCAACTTTGTTTACAAAACTTCATCAGAGGTGTTATAATGATACAAACGAGCCGGAAAGGCTGCAAATGCTTTTAATATTGTGGCGGCATTTTTTGTACGCAGTTTAATTTAATTGAACCTAATTGTTTTTAAACTAGAACAACGTGGAATCCTTTGGTCATTTAGTATTTGTGAGCATTAAATCGACACGTACATTAATGCGTTTTAAGCCAATGCCAATTTTTGTTTAAGCTACTAATGAATAATACGTTCGATGGATCAGTTAAATCGGATCATTTTAGATTACATAATCAAAGAAAACTATCACTTCAAAATATTTTTATCGAAGTGAAATACAGTAATAAATCAGAGATAAACGGTTGTTAATACGAATAATAACATTTTACTTTTGATACGAACTGCGTAACTGAAATTAATTACGAACTTACATGATTTACAACAAAAGTCGCTTCCTAAAACCGCCTTCGTTAATCATAATAAATGTTGGTTGAGCATCGCACCGGTGATGAGGGGAGTTATTACCAAAATCCACGCTCAGGTGATACGCCGTTACTAACAAAAGTTGATAATATTTTGCTAACATATAACAGTAATAAAGTTGACGGGCATAATTATGTGTGCCCAAAGTTGATCTGTGTTTGTTTGCTGTTAACTGTTTGCGTCCAGCGAGGTTAGGCTGCGGTATAATTTAGGAAACGTACTCAGTTATGTGTTACGGCACACGGCTTTCGTATACTCCTATGTAAATATTGTAGGGTTGCCTCTATGTGAGTAACGGAGGTAACCTAAATATTAAAACTTGAAAGAAAAATACATTATGAAAAGTTTACTTCAAGTAGTATTTGACAAACCCTTAGACGAGAACAAAAAAGCGAATAAATTAAAGGAAAAAACTTCTTTAAGAATAAGTTTTTTATTGAAATTTACTGAAAGGAATAAAATAAAGTATTCCTCGAAAATTTTTACTGTCATAACACAGTTTATATAACACAAAAGCTTATTGCGAGGTTTCAGTACCCCTGTTTACTTAGTTTGAAAATTTAAAAAAGTCATAGTTTTATCAAGTTTTATACCTGTTTAAATACTGGTGAATCTCGCATGAAGCTTTTGTAGATATTATGTACATAAAGTGGTAAATAAGACCAAACTCAATGGCAATGTGTCGTTTCATTAGAAAACTCCTTTGACTACCTCCCAGGTCCATGTTATCATAGTATTGCATTGCCACGCAATACACAAACGGATGTGAAATTTCAGCTCAATCGGCAACCAGGAATAGGGTCTAATTTAACTTGCAAGATTTCATGGCAGGTAAAGTGACAGATGAAACTTATTAAAACTTAAAAATAAGTACCTTTTATATGAAACAAACATGTCAGAATTCTGTCATAGGCATAAATAGTGACCAGTATTGATTTAAAACCCAATATCTAACAATTCCGTTACCTATGTAAGCCTAAAGACTAACAGAATCATATGACATGTCTTACAATTTAATTAATAGCTTTTGAAGAAACAAAACCCGAAAAAAAAAATTCAATACTTATTATTCTTTGAAAAGATTTAAATTTAAATGAATAGAATATGAAAATCAACAGTTACTGCTAGTTAAACAGTAATATTAGTTATTTTTATAACTCCTTATTACTAAGAATGATTTGCAAAATTGAACTTGAACTTGAACGATTATGCCGGCCAGTACACCATTGAATAAACCCTTCAGCGTTTTGTAAAGTACATTTATAAAGTACTTCAGTTCCGGTTGTCAAGAGAACTATGAGTGCTACGGGTGTTCAATCTGAAACACGCTGCGGAAATTCTGACAACCGTTCTAAATTTATATCATAGAATTCTCTGCTTACACTTGAACGTAAAAAATGTATTTGCAATTTTTATTTAGAAAGAAAATATAGATATTTTAGACTATGTATGTATTTAGTAGTGCAGATATTGATTGGATTATCAAAATGTGTAAATTATAATAATTTAATTAAAAAGGATTTATTTTACAAATGAAAGTACTATATCCCTTTTACATTGATAATATACATACATACGTATACGTATTGGGATTTAAATATGAACTATAGTTTCAACCAAAACAAACCTGTAATAAAATATAAACATGTGCATCGCTATGTTTAATTCCCAAGAGTCTGGTTTTACCAACTTTCTATTGTGTATCTATATTGGCGATATAATTATTCAAATTTCCTTTGATCATGTTAAGAAAAAAAAACAAATTATACTAAGTTATGTGACTATCGGGCACTTTGCTCGAATCACTTACTGTGGGCTGGTCACTTACACATATTTATTCATACATTTACTTCTCGCTCCTTTGGTTCGTGTTGATTGAATCTGATGTTTATGGCTCAGTACCTTTGGCAGCTTTCTAATTCATTTATATTGAATATTTGAAGACATTGAAAAATAAAAGTAAAACAGTAAGGTAATATTCGTGTGGCATTTAAAATGATAACAGTCATTTTGCTTATTGGTAAGCCTACTCATGTGTTGCTATATTAAAACTTGACTTCTTTTGTTTTTGACACGAACAGTTAGAATTGATAGATACTCTTTTGTCAGAATTGTAATTTTTCATTATATAAAATATAAGATCTATAGGACGCACTATGGCCAGACGACGGGAACTTTTGTAAGAAGTCTGGTGACGACTGCATGCAAAAAGCAGTAGACTGGGCTCTGCTGAGTTCCTTCGAAGAGGCTTATGTCCAGCAGCGATTTACAACGGACTGGTGATGATGATGTTGTATCTATCTACAATAATCTATACGCTGCTACAATTTTTTTTTTAGTGTCGTCATAAATTTAGTTTTAAATTTATATGTAATATTGAAGTTAGAAGCACAACTTTAAATCAATCGTAGAAGATAAGACGATAACATATCAGTAAGTATATTTTTTCTCAAACATCCATTCCAAAAGTACAATGTTAACTATATCTTTCTCTCAACAGTATTTTAAAACATTTTATAAACTTTTTTTTTTTGTCTGGCGACACCGTTGTGTCCACATCCCGCATGTGGTATGTCCAAAACGATTGCGTACGTTTATTTACAGTCCAGTGAAATTCATTTTCCGAACCATACCTTTAAAGGGCCTGCATTTCAACCAATTGAACAAATAAGTTGTTTATTTGTTATAGTAACTCGACAGACTTTAATTAGTAAAACCGTTGAATTTAATATTATGCAGACTTGAAAAATCAGTACCTAAATATTATGCCAAATTATTGTACGGTTATTAAAAGTTATCTGTTACATATGATCTAACCTTATTACATTTAAGGTTGAAGTTAGAGAAATGAAGAAAGAGTAACATGCATACCACCTTGAAAAACTTACTAAAAAACCAGGATTACACCCCATTAGCACACCATCATAAGCGAAATGCAAAGACGAAAATTCGACGCCCAATTTGCATTGTATACAGTATTGCGTTCTTTAGGGTTCTTTCAAACGAGGCTCAAAGTAGTGTATAAAATATTTTTTATCATAACATCACTCTGTAAGCTTCAACAATCAATAACAACTTTGAAGATTGTTTAACATGCAGCTTAAAGATAATTTCGTACTATGATGGTTTAAATTAAGTAAAAATTCCTACCATAGATGAATCGATTGTAGAGTTTTTCAGAAAAGGCATCAAAAGGTTCCTTTACGCATATGTGGCATCTTGGAAACATTCATCTTATCCTATCTATATCCAAAGTTACTTTTTGAAAGCTATTTTCTTAATTGCTTACCAGGTTTGTTTATCATTTGCAATGGGTTTCGTTGCATCATTTTCATCGATTTCCTTCAGCAATCAAAATATTTACAACTATTATTAAGAAACACATAAGTAGCTAGTTAAAAGGGGTGGATATATTTCACAATAAAGACATAGCAAAGTTTGCTTACACTGGTAAAATGCCCAAATGAATATTTCAATTAGAAAATGCATCAAAATAAACCGCCCGCCGCGCTCCCAAGGCAAGTCCGAGGGGATCCACCCTAAAGAAAAGGTCGTTGACCCTTCACCCGACTCACACTCATGTTACGTTCATTACAAATTCTTACATCCATCCTCTTCACACACATTTAAATAATATACATCCGTCTCATTCAGCCACTAAATAAATAATGCCGAAAATTCATGTTTCCAGCGTAAGTGCGACTTGATATTATAGGCGGCAAATGAATTGAAAACTTAATATAATAACCATTCATGTTGAGAGAGTTGATTTAGATGTTATCGAATACGTAATGTATACATTAATATTGTGTAATTACGCGTATTATTACAACCACTACGTAAGCTAGCCGCCGACAATAACATTTTAATTATTTAATTAAATGTAGTTATAGTCGGAAAGGCATACTTTGTGGTATGCTAAAGCACCGATCCTGTTATTGCCATGTTGTTCAATAACTTTTTATCAGTAGAACGTATTTATTTCACAGTAGTTCTAGGTTCGTTGCTAGGTGGCGCTGGTAATTCACTGAACTCTATTTATACTTATATTAAGATAAACATCATCAACAGCCTTTAACAGTCCACTGCTGGACCTAGGCCTCTCCTTAGAAAAGAGGTTTTGGCCTACTATACCACGCTGGCCAGACGGGTTGGTATAGCGTTGGTTTCAAGTTTTTCTTTTCTTTGCATTGATGTTGTCTTACGTAGTTTATACCTTAGTCGCCTTTTACGACACTCGCGGGATGAATAGGGGTGGTGACACTCTGTATTCTTAATCCGTCACCACACGGACAAGATAGATATGTACAAGTTAAATGATCAATAAAATACCTTGATGGATCATATCAATTTATTTTTATTGATCATTTGCCTTGTAAATGTTTAATTGATACGTAATAATAAACGAAATTCAAATGCATGCAATGATCATACACATTTCACACATGCATAATTATACTAGTGTAAACGAGGTTTCAGATACCTTAAGCATTTAAGTAGTTATCTGTACTTCCATACTAATTTGTATTTTAATTTAGAAAGTAACTTTGTCACTATAATAATACTATACATTCTAAAGAAACTATTGACGAATCGAAATCAATGAAACTAAAACACAAAAAGCAATAATTGTGAGAAGTAGATGTACCTACAAAGTCTTGTTACGTTAATCTTAATTAGAACACAATATTTACAATAATAGAAAGAGGTCAAACTTTCGTCAATAACTTTAATAAAAAAAAGTATAAGTATTTAGAATAAATTGTGATAGAATGCGTGGGGTTCAATTATATTATAAAATAACTCATGTAATTTAAGGTATGTATGGTTTTTGACGCATTAGCATTAGCATTTGGCTTATAGATTAAGATTAAACAACAATTTTGAGCACAATATAATTACTTTATGGAAAACGTTTAAAGCCTAACTTCTTATCGTTTCATTTATCCACTAATTTCAACATTTAAAGTCATACCCGAACTAGTGAATTATTTAGCAGCAAACAACTACAAACCCATATTCAGGAAATATCACTCCAGGATCAAAAAAAAATTGTGATAGCTGAGAACTGAACAGTGGATAGTTATTTTTGTAATATAAAATGTAATATATATGTAATACCAGCTGATGCCCGCGGCTCCGCTCGCGTCCTAAGGGCATGAAAAATAAATGTTGGCCTATTCTCAGATCTACCTGATATACACATCCCATATTTTATTAAAATCGGTCCAGTCATTTCGGAGGAGTATGGTAACTTGGTAACTAACACTGTGAGACGAGAATTTTATATATAAGACTAGCTGATGCCCGCGGCTCCGGTCGCGTCCTAGGGGTATGAAAAATAGATAGTAGCCGATTCTCAGACTTACTGAATATGTATAAAAATTTCATAAGAATCGGTCAAGCCGTTTTGGGGGAGTATAGTAACCAACACTGTGACAGGAAAATTTTATATATAAGATATAGAAAACACCCAACTCCAAAACAAATATTTGGAAATCATACAAATATTTGGTCCAACACAGTATTGAACCCGAGACAGCACTCAAGCACAGCAGCCGCAGACACTATCACTGCATCACAGAGACTGTAGCATTATGTGAACTATCATCATCAAACAATTATTTCATTATATTAGGCTACTCGATGATGTGATTAAAATAGAAAATGCTCTAGTTCTTATATTAAAAATGTTGTTAATATCAACTATAAATAGAGTAACACATCTCTCCCTATAGATAAACAAGCCTAAGATTTAACTGTCAGTTTTATGCCTTTGTTTACGGTTATGGACACCGGTTAATGTGTCGATATTAATGCCAACCCTATAAAGAAATTTACGATGTTCTTAATTCAGAATATTGTGGCGAATTACTATTACTAGAGATTGCCCGATGATCGAATTTCAAATACATTTTTTGATCATTAGATAACCAGTATAATGTGAAATGTTAGGTCAATTTAGTTTAGCTTAGACGTTTTTACGTAGTTTTCAATTTCGTAGCACTCTTTTTTGTACTTCGTCCACTATCTTCTCAACTTTCTTTTAAACACGTTCAAAAACTCAACGTACGAGTATTAGACTGTGAATCTATCTATATAAATAAATAAAATTAAAGTGTCTGTATGTAATAACAAAATAAGTTACTAACTAAATGAATTTGAAAGTAACTACGGTACTTACATTAAAAAGGCAAATTTAAATTGTTTATTTTGTCTGTTACGGCACTTTGATGGGTAGAAAGCAGATGACTTAAGGAGTAACTTAAGCTATTTTTTTTAAACTAGGCTCGCTTCGTAACGTTTCTGATGATTGACAAAAATAACCGCGAGTAACACCGCGGAACTCAGCTACTTTATAATAAAACGAACGGGTCTATTTTGTTTATACTACTTTAAACGTACGACTAAACTCAATTAAAGAAAATAAATATGGTGTAACTGTTATTCTAAACGAAATGTAAACAGTTCGGAATAAGCTGGTTTTGTTGATGTTAACTGAAACTAATATAACTTATTACTACTAATAGGTTTAGTGAAAAGAGAAAGATATAGTAACTCTGTGTCTTTAAAATAACATCTGAATAAATCAAGTTAAACATCCAGCATTTTTAGAGAAGATACAATGAACGAAGTACATAATCATATAAGCTACGTTGATCTTACATTAACATCGATTAACGGTACGAAACATACATATATCTCTGTGGTAGTCTGAAATAAGATTTGTGAAATAGTATCTAATGAGTAAGTACTTATATTTGTAAGGTTGTTATTGGTGTAAACGACACCTTTAACTTTTTATTTAAACATAAGTGAGAGGATTATTACTAACTGAGCAGTTGGTCTCATAAAATTTTGAATAAATTGTTGTTGTTGAAAAATAATAATTACAAGCTTGAAAGTAATTTTACTATGCCTATAATGAACACTTTTAATTTCATAAGAACCGATATTAAATATGTTTTTATACATTTAATAATAATTTATTTTTAAGATATGGTACGTACTGATATAGTTAATGAGGTACAATATTGCTGACTCTAGAAAGCCATTGAAACAATTTTCTAATGAGCGCTGAATACTTGAAACAATTATGATTGACCTGACTTTGATTAGGGCAAGATCGTTATGAAAAAATATTGCAGGAATGAGAAATTTAAAATTACGAACCTTCTAAATTCTAAGTATGTCAACTGTATTCAAAATAATTTTCTATGTTATTAATGGTTGTTCTAATTTTGATAGATAATGATTGATTGTTTATTAACTTGCATGTTATTTTGCTTGATCATCGTGAAACTTTGCATTGTCAGAGAAAGAGGAAAAATAGACCTTTGCTCCATGACTTTTAAGTCGCGGCCTGATGTCAGTTTCTACAGTAAATAAATTCATTGTCTGATGATAAAGATCTTTGTCTAGAAAACCTCATTTAAAAAATATTAACAGACTCAGTTACTATATAACTAAGTCATCTCAAATACTTTATTAATAAAACTAGGGGATGTCTATAAAAGGGCCTGCCTGGATGGAAAATAGGAAAACGAAGAGAAGATGGCGTAGTATTTTAAACGGTCGCGAGGCCGCTTTCAACCACGCTTAGGTGAAGGTTCAAAGTTTTGATACGAGAGTTATCTTTAAGAAAATGATCTATATCATGTAAATCGTGTATATAAGTAATGTAAATCAGTATGAAAATTAGTAAACAAAACCAAATGTACTCGTGCGTAAGCATAAATAAGTTGCAACAATATTACTTTTCATCAAAAAATTATATTCCACCAAGCATTACAAGTACATGTAGAGGCCACCCTATCATTCCATTCTGTAGGAGCGTCAAGAGGCGCACAGCCGCGCAACCCTGACTCGTGACCGCCAGGCGGAAAATTAAAGCCTCGCTCTGACTGACCCGACGACACCGACTTTCTTGCATTGTAACTGGATTGATGGTGACTCTTAGCGGAATAATGTGCGAAGAGAGCGGCTTCTTGCCTTGATATTGTTTTGATACTTTTGATTTGATTTGCAGAAACAAGTTGTGTACAATAATTTTTTTATTTTCGAATTATAATTAATTTAATTATATTATTGTGGTTCTTGTACTGAATAGTAAAAATAGTTGAATGGTTTCAAATGTCCTATCTGTTCAGACAAGTGTACTCAATGCCGAATGAGAAATAAATAATGAAGGCTTCACTTTCTTTTTTCTATTATATTTTCTCAGTCTTATGATAAAATATGCTAGTAAAATACAGTCTGTATTTTCACATAAAGGATTTTTTAAACAATTCATTCTTAAGGGTTTATCTAACCAAAATTGACTTATAAGTGTGAAAAAATTGTTATGGTATTTTACGTATAATATTTCCACGAAAACTAAAACCAAACTATGCAGGCTTGATACTTAATTGTGTCTTGCCAATTAACTAAGGGCCACAGCACACTAGCTACTTTTAGCATCAGTGATCGGCGATTTTGCAACTGCATCGATGCTATGTTACCGCTACCGCCATCTGTATGTGTGCGGAGAGTAGCGTTAAGCTGCTGTGTCGCGCTTCTAAAAAGCGACTCAATCTCCTCGTTTGGCGTTTTTAAGAGTGCGGTGTGGAGCGTTCGGTCGCTTTATCTAGGTTCTAAAAAGCAACTAGTCGCCGATCGTCGATGCTAAAAGTAGCTAGTGTGCTGTGGCTCTAATTAACATATACCCGCATCCAGTATTTTACATAACAATTCATCACTGACATAGGGTGCACAACTTTATTTACTGGTCAGTGGCGGTCTAATTAATTGTTGTATTGATTAGTAGATAAGCGTGGGCAATTAGGTCGTAGTTTAATTGGATATATTTCTAGCGATGGAAGCAATAATATTGACGAAGGTGTGTAATATATCCTCATTTCTTTAGATGACTTATAACTTTGGTATAAAACCGTATAATTAATTATGATTAAATGTTCATGACTATTTTTTGTAATGGATGGATTGGTAAGATGTACATTACGTAGTTGCAGGTTGGGATAGCTAGTAGTTACTAAATTAAGGCCCGTTTTCACCAGTGAAACCAGGATAAAGCGTTAATTTTATAGGACATCTCAGCAGTTAAGTGTCCCCTTAAGGTAGGTGAACACGAAAATATCACTAAGAGTTACCTAACTCTATCTAAGTGACCCTTTTAATTTAGGGTACTTTGGTGAAAAGGGCTTACGAAGAAAAGTATCTATATTTTATCATTCCTAAGTGTGACAAGGCCTAATAATGCCTTTATTTAGTAGAAGCTTAGTTCCTCCGACAAAAAAAAGTTTATCCTCTTACGTTTCACTATTTGAAAAGATTAGAACTTAAAATAAAATTTGAAAGATGTTAAACTGATTATTCGTTTAGATATTATTCGTTTGTTTACAAATACAACAGTGGTGATAAAGAAATGAATTTACAAAAAAAATTCAGCTATGTGAAATTTCCTAAAATATATTTGAATTGCTTTCAACAATTGTACGGAATAAATTTAACTTTTACTGAAATACTAATAGACATGGGATTTAAAAATCCAAACAATTTATACATCATCAAAAGTTTCCTCATTTTCTACAAAATGGTTCCTATAAAAATATTTATGATTCAAGATAATGTTAGAACGAATCGTGAATATAAATAAATAAATATTTCGGACATCTGACACAACGTCATCTAGTATCAAACTAAGCAAAGCTTGTACTATGGGTACTAGACAACTGATAAACTTACATATTTACTTTTTTTGGTAAAAACATACTTATTATACAGTTATAACATAAGCATTTCATCTTAGATGTACTGTATGAAATGTACCTAATGGTTTATGTATAAAAAAAAATGATAAATGGTCCCAATGAAAGACATGCTTGTATTGTATTATATATTTTTAATACATATTCATTGGGGAATAAAAAGAAAACAAATGTTTCACCGTATTTATTCTAAATTTGTACTTTTAATATAATATATAATTGAATCGAGCAAACCTGTCTTGTCGAAAGATGCCAAACTAATCTTTAACATTTTTTACCAAATTTATTTAAAACATTTATTTAGCTTGACTTATAAAAATTAATCCCTTTGAATTTTGTACATTTAGTTCAAAATAACAACAAAAATACCGCTTTATATAAATAAAATAACAAGAAGTTAAAACACATTTTCTCTTCAAAGTTTATTTTATTTAGAAGATCAGTAACGGATTATCTCGAAAAACTGTGAAATCGAATTACCTCGGGGTATTAACTAGCTAAAACTAAAGTAGAGTTCATTTATATAATATTAAGGTAGCCTAAACTTTTTATAAAGCTTTTTTTTTATTTTCATCAAAGGTCAAAGAAAACACAAGACAAAACCGGTCCTAAAAAAGGAGGCTATAGTCTATTATACCACGTTCACTAAACGAGTTGGTATAGGATTTGTGTCAAAATTTTATATTTTGCAGTGCAATTATCCTGTGTATGTAATCGTCTCTTACGATACCCATGGGTTGAATATGAGTAGTGACCTCGTCATGGTAAGAGACATTCTCAATCCAACACTCTAAATTAGCGTTTAAATATTTATTAAAAAATAATAATATTACTAGCTGCCCCATGCATTCCCGTCTTCTATAACTCGTATACGTAACAAACTTGTTTACCATTTAAAACAGATTAATGAAAAAGATATACATATGTTGTCACCGACTTTTAGTCAGAACTTTTCAAGCGGATTAATCTTTCATACTTTGTTTTTGTAAAACTTTACCGTTTACAAAAGTCACACAATGGTAGCTCTAATAATTTTTACAAAAAGGAACCAACTTCAATGAAAAACTATTCCGAGTACCGAAATCGCGACATTGTGCCTATGATATTTGAGGAGTTCCCTCGATTTCCTTGGGATCCCATCATCAAATCCCGATATGGTGACGATGGGACCACCTGTAAGCTATGCCCATTCCAATGCAAAAATAATTTTTGAAATCGGTTTATAAACGACGAAATTATCGCTGAATATGCATAAAAAAAAGAATATTCCGACGATTTGAGAACCTCCTCCTTTTTTTTCAAGTCGGTTAAAAAGAGATATAACGTTTTTGTTTTACGTATTAATAATAATCTAAAACACAGCTATAAAAATAACGGATGCAATTTTTATGATTTGTAGGTATATTACAATTATCACGTAAATACTACCTGTAATTATCACGTCATATTTATACACTCCTACAATAGTAAAACGATAGTTATTAGACTGTTTATATAATTAAATCAAAAGTCAACGTACAATATACAATCAACTGCTTACCATTGCTTTACAGATAATTGACCCTTCTATCAACAGTCTTTAACCCCTAACGACCTTTCCATTTACCATTACAGTAATAAAATATCTGAAGACAATATAAAATAAAAATTCAAATGTATTTCTACTTGAGTGAGCGCCCGTATTATATATTCATTGGACAATCTAATGATTACGTCACATTGATGTTGGGAATGGAGTGGAGTGGCATAGACATGCGCATATATTTTTTTAATAGATTAGAGCTCATGCTTACATAAGTAAAATTTGCAATCTCTAACTTCTCTAACTTCGTGTTCTTGGAAATAATATGATTATAGAACATTGTAAATTATATGTATTAAATGTAACACTTTAAACACTCTTGATAGAAGTCTCGATACATTTTTTTAAACAAATCAAATGAAAGCTTGAAACAAGGTGATTTGGTAGAGTACTAAAGTCATCGACCTAGCTCACCGAATAAGCAAGCTAAATTTACCATGAACGAATATAATCGTTGGGGTGTAAGATTTTTAAAGATCAGACCACACCACACCAAACGTACTTTAGCACGCCCACAGGCCTCGTGACGATTTGCACAAGATTGATCAGAGAAGTGGCCTATGACTAGCAGTGCACTATAATAGGCTGATGATGGTGATGGTGATGGTGATGACAGAGAGCTTAAAATAGACAGCTAATAGATCAGATATCTTTAAGACCAAAAAATACATTTATCAGGACGAAGAGCTGATGAGAAGCCATTTAATCTGGTCAACATAGAACCGGTTGAAGTGGAAATCATGATTGTTAAGCTTCGACCTTCGATCGATACCAACCTATTACTACACATTTCAGACTACAAACAAATTACTAATTTCGTCATTGACTCAAATTGTGTGTTTGTTTACAATTTATGTGTAAAACTTTCAAAGAACTTCAAAAGAAACAAACAAATAAAACTTTTACAATGTATATTAAACTTAATGGCGAAGATAACAAGCTTCTTTCTTCACATTTCAGTGAAATAATAGCTTATATTATACTTATTTCTGGAAATCGGTCCGGGAGCATTGCATACCTGAAACAAAGAAATAACTTCTAAGTAAAAATATAATGTGATTTACATATTATTATTTTCTAGTTTATTATAAAATGAATAGGCAAATTGTAGATATAGACATAATAAATTCATAATTATGTTTTCAACGGACCTCACCAACGAAATGCGATAGGACGAATCCTGTCATTTTAAGTTGGTCTTCAGTGTGAGGGTAGTACCACACTGGAACAGTCGGCAATTGCATGCTAAAAATAACGAGACTCTAATACCTATAGAATTGAAAACTAAGGGAATATTATATCCTATTGGGATCAATGTAAATGTGCGAGAAAAGAAGAGATAATCCGAATAAAACTACTCAAGCCTACCTAACCTAGCATAGATTGATTAAAACCCCACTAAAACTCTAGTAATTTTTAAGAAACTGTCGAAAAAACTGTATCAAAAAGTATGTTTAATTATAAAAGTGAAATATGACCTATAAAGTGTTGACATTGAAAACATTTAAACTCAAACAGCATCAATAAAGCATTAAATCTGTGGTGCCGAAAAAGTAAAAGTACGATGTTGCCACACACAAATATAAAAAGGGAAAACAAGCACACATAACCACGAATTCTATTTTTCCGTCTAAAAACGCAGAGTCGAAACGCATAACATCGAAAAGGGAAGCCGGTTGAGGGGCTCTAACTCCCGTATGAATCCGTTGGAATGAATAAAAAATAGCTCACACAAAGGGCGTACGGGTCAAAAGCGAGATACCTCTGAGTGTAATAAAGTCTCTCTTTTGCAGTGAGAGCCCGGCAACGTTTCAAATTAAAAAGTAATGTGGCTTTCGTCAATTGCAAAGGAGGATCTTTTGCCGTAAACTTAACGTTTGATATGAATACACCCTAAGGCTTGATGACGTAATACTCTTACATGTGCCTTTCAACAGCAAGGGTCTGAGAACAGTATAAGTATTTCGATACTGAGAAAAGTACATTGAATGTTCTGTTCTTACTGTTCAATTTAAAATTTTATATTTATTAAAACAAGGTTCAAACTATAAATTTATATGCCAAATAAAATTACTATGATAAACAACTTGTCCCTGAAAACAAAAAATGGCTTAAACCCTTGAGGAATAAAAGTTAAATTACGTACTATAAACTTTTAGTGTTAGTACAGAATACATTTATTTTGTTTTTCAAGGTATGGAACTGTTGTGTGAAAAAGTGGATGTACATTAGTAGGCTTATTTATTCTATTGTATCGCTCTAGTATATCGTTTCAGTATTTAAAGCACGACAGACAGACAAATTTATTTTCATATTTATAAAATTAGTAAGGAAGTAAGGATGCCACAACCATGTACATATATTGTATTTATTACTGGGTATAAGTTAAGTGACATGTGTACATATAACCAGTGTCATATGGCAGCGCCGAAACTTTATCAGGAATTGATAAAAAAGTTTTAAGTCAACTGCAAATTTAACTTTAAAGGTCAAGAAAAACTTTTTTTATATTTAAGCCTATTTAGGCCTGTCAAAGTGAATATTCTGAGCCAGATACAATGCATGAGTAGAGTCCAAGAGTAGTGTTTATCATCCTCACTCTTGGTGCATACACCACAGTGACCCATACTGGTCTTGCACTCACTAACGAATTTATTGAGTTATAAGGTAATCACGGTTTTTCAGTTACTTTATAAAACTATTTCAAAAGTTTTCTGAGCTCTAAATTACAATGAATTATGGTTGAATGCACGGTGAAACAAATGAGAGCAAAGTTGGCTTCTGGACATTTTAAAAAATAAGCGTCGTCTAAAAATATGGTCTGAAAACTTTCAAGGATGCTCTTCAGCAGTTTAACGTGGTTCATAAACAAATAACTTTTACAGCTTTTAAATTCTGCATTTATATTTTACTAGCTTTTGCCCGCGGCTTAGCCCACGCATATTTTTTTCTAAGGTCATCTTTCGCCAAAATATTTTAAGTCGTGAAACCATAACAATCGGACAGACTTACTTTCAAATTTAGTATTATTTCCGCTCGTATTATAGAATACTAGCTGCGCCCCGCGGTATTACCCGCGAATATCATTATGGTTACTATGCAAGTTTGCTATGCCTAGCAACCTGTGAAGTTTTGACAGGAGATAAACAGTGATACATTTTGACATCTACGATATAATGTATTTTTATAATAACCTAGCTTTCGCCCGTTTATCTCGATTATTGCAGTAAAAAGTAGCCTATGTGTTATTCTGATACATAAGCTATATTACTGTAAAGTTTCATCAAAATCCGTTCAGTAGTTTTTGCGTGAAAGAGCAGCAAACATACACACATACTCACAAACTTTCACGTTAAAATATTATTGTTAAGAACAAAAATACTAAAAACTTCTTCCAAAGGTTGCCTAAGGTGCTAGGCCTATTAGTAGACTACTTAAAACTATCGATGAATTAAAAGTACAGTATATACTAATTGAACCTCCAAATGTAGTTGTAAAAGATTCGAATATATTTGAAAAGATTTAATGCTATACAGAGTTCACGACATTGAATCAAAACAAAACATTACAATTTATTCGTAAATTAATTATTCCATAATTACGTAATTTTTATTGTTACATTTTACTTAGACCATGTTATACGAATAATATAATTAATTTCTCAGTAATATATACTTAAATATAAAACTATCATACCTTAACAAATCTCTCTCTCTCAAACAGAATCTCACATCTGCCAAATGCTCCAAAAAGTCATTAACTTCAAAACACGAGTTTACCAAACGCCATTGGTTATCGAGCTGAAGTTGTTTGCAAACTTAGCCTCCCTTTGACAGCGGCTTTTCGACTTCAACCGGGTGATTTGATTTAATCCAACCTATATTTCTAAGTTCTTAAGCCCTATGGCTGTATTTAACTAGCATTAAAACGCTGATAGTTGGTGACTTTTAGCTAATGATAGCTATGAAGAATCGTTACAACTTTTCAATCCTTAGATTATTCAACCACTAATAGTTTAACTTTTGTCTTTGTATTTTTTTTATATTTTACTAACGTTTGAGTTAGAGACGTATTAATAGATACGATTTCATCTTATCTTTGTTTTTGTTTAAGAAAATAGTATAACAATGCTGAGTAAACATGATCAATTTGTAAACTTGAATAAGTTATTGTTGTATTGTAAAAATCTACCTGTTATAATTATATATTTACAAGACCGCTTTAAAAAAAGAACTGAAATGTTCATCAAATTAAAACAAACCTGACCGTGAAAATGAAAAATTGACATAATTTCAGCCCCAACTATCTATATTCTTTAATTGTTCTAGTGCTTGAGTAATTAAATAATCAAAGAAAAACTTTTGTTTCAACAACACCTGACTATAGTAATTAGTCAAATACTTAGGTTCTTTCAAATTAAGAAGATATAATAGGGATACATACAGTATAATATCAATTGTTTAATAATTTGCAAAGTTTTATTTGAGTTCAATTTTTCACCTGTAGCTGTGTGCACGTAGCATGTAATCTAAGCCCTTTGAGAGACAGCAAGTAACATTATTCCTCACTGCAAGATCAAGTACCGGGAACTTTATCAAAGATCTTTGAAAAGATTTCACCCTTAGTATTAACTAGAACACCACAACCTCCTTCAAACAGAAATAATGGGTAGAGATAACGGCAGAGCTGGGCCATTACCCAATTGGGTAAACGGGTATTCCATTCTTTTGTCCGAGTTTATCTCGTTCGCTGAAATATGATCTGCGGATAGAACTGTGATTGTCACGGAACCATTCAATTTCGAGAAAACTCTCTCAGTCTTCATTAACAATGAAGGATATTGATATACCACTAACACCAATTGTTTATGAACTATAAACACTCCTATTAACGACTGATTCTCAGTAACATGTGCTTTATGATCTTGCTCAGACTTATATTCGTTCATCCTAAATAGAAAAGTAAAACTTAATACTTGGCCAAGACATTTATTGCTTGCTTGTATTGCTGTGTGTTACAACTTTTACATAAACAGCGAGAGTAGGACATGACGCAAACAAGATACGAACTTCTTTATTAAAATTTATGAGTTCTATCAGACACAGAAAGTTTTCAGGCCTACTTGTATTATGTATAGAAAAGCGGTTACCGTTTTGTTTCTTACTTTGCTTTGCATAAATAATGGCAAGATTTTTTTGTATGAAAAAAATGAATACGAAATTTGTGCGACAACTTTTTTGTCAATTCAAAACCAGATTTTTACAGTCGCCTTTGTTCTTTTCGGCATATATAAAATACTGTTGCATTTTTGTTACCATCCTAATTTAAATGTACATACGAACTTTTATTATTATATTTACTTTAGAATAATTATGTATTGTTGAGTTTTCAATTCTATATTGCTATTGGTTTAGTATCCAGTTTTTTTCAAACACTTTAAAAAAAGAAGCTTGCCCTTGCCTATTAAGACGTTAATTACATATAGGTACATCCCAAAGGATGGCTCTGTCCATAGCAATATAAATACTCATACAAGCGTCGCATCGTCGCAGAAATACCTAGAACGTTTATCGAACTATCTTACATCGGTAAAGCCGTAAAGTAGAAGCATTCCTGGCGGTCGAAGTCAGAGACTAGTACGTATGAAATTCCAGGCCAAACTATGTGTAAATTGAGGCCTAATTGCAAAGTCCTATTGGTATCTAGGTTTCGGTTGCAGGCTCAATGAATAGAAACTCTCAGAACGAACTCTTGTTCACCGAGAGCAAACGTAGGACGAAGATATTGGGTGTTGTATACGGGTGTTCTTTGTGTCCGTTTCTTGTATGTTTGTAAAGTCCCCCGCGACACAGGAATTTATATTCCTAATGCGGGAGTTGTCTTTTTTAGAAAAAAAAAAAAAGAAAAAAAAAAAAAAAAAAAAAAAAAAGATATTGGTTTTAGGCTTTTATATGTCACCAGCAACAATCAGCTCACAATTTTTTGTTTTGCCTTATAAGTGAAATGTCTAACGAAAATAGTTTTATTTGTATTGGTTTTACTTTTTTTTACGTACTGAATGAGATTTATAAGAATTTCGTTCATAGTACATAAAAAAAGCTACAATATATTTTCAGTATTACTTGATGTAAGTTTAAATAAATGAAACCACTTTTATGAAATGCGAGAGCACGATGGAGGGCGAGCATTCGTATATCTTAGTTATAAAAAAACAACAATCAACCTAATATATTAAAAAGTCATTCAAATAATGTTAAATTTATGTAATAACATGTGTAAAGAGATAAACTAAATATTAGTAACAACTAAAATTATTGTAAACAATTAACATTTCATCCCAGCTTAAAATACTACTTAAGTTTACTCTCATCTTATGCATATGCACTTGCTAAGTTGAAAAACTAGTAAATATTAGTAACAACTAAAATTATTGTGATCAATAAACATTTCATTCCAGTTTATACAACTTCTTAAGTTTCTTTCATCTCAAATACGTACTTAAACTAAATAAAGGATAACTGTCGACTTTACGGAGCGTATTGCGACCAAGCAAATACTATAAGAAAACAAAATTCTGAAGGAAAAAACGCTGTTCTCACTTCATTTGAAAGTGGGATATAACTACGAAGAACGGTGGCCTACCTTGATCCGTACCAAATGAATGTTTAATAAGGAAGAACTCACGTAGATATAGCTTCGTGGAACTTTTCATCTACACAAATAATAAATTTATATATATCCATATTTTTAGGGTTCCGAAGTATATCACTCGGAACCCTTATAGATTCGTCATGTCCGTCTGTCCGTCCGTCCGTCCTCGACTTACCGTCCAAATGGTAAGTGCTAGAAAGATGAAACTTTGTATGAATATGTATTGTAATTACGTCGACAAAGTGCTACAATAAAATTATGAAAAATATTTTTATTTGGGGTACCTCCCTTACACGTAAATTGGGGATGTAATTTTTTTCTCGCGGCTACCCCATGGCGTGGGGTATCATTTGATAGATCTTTTAAAAGCTAAACTAAAAGCTAAACAGCTGGCTCAAAAAATCTCGAAAAATTCGTTATGGTTGTCCATATAATGAATTTTGAAGGAAAACTATAACGGATTAGATGACTTTATTGATTCAGGTGTTATGGAGACTTAACTTGTAAAATGCGCTCAATTGGAAAACGTCATACAAAATTAACGCATTAATACGTAGAGAAAATAATTATCTATTGGATACGATTTTAAGTCCACGTACCATTATGGGTGACTTAGGAACCCTTTCCTGTGCGTGGCCTGACACGCACTTGGCTGGTTTTTTATTTTAGTTATCTTGAACTGTTTTAAAAAAAATGTTGTTTTGTATAGTGCATTCTTATAACGCATTCTTATCTTCTCTTTTCATTTGACTAAAAACGACATTGAAAAAATTATACAAAAATGAATTTAGATCAGATGTCTGGGATCTATAGCACAAGCTCTGCTTAGTTTGGGACGACTAGATGACGTCTTGTGTCAGATGTCCGAAATATTTATTGTTATTTCATACTAACTTGTATCATAAATTTATAAACTAAAATTATAAGTAAAAATTATAAATATTACAACCGCCTCTAACATTCACAACCCTAGCACAAGATTATATCGATTTTTAATTGACAGTATACGGGTACTGTCAATAAAAATCGACGGGTATGGACTCGTAACAATCGACAAAGATGACTGTATGGCAAACAAGTTCGACGGTTTAGCGTGATTTCCAAGACACGTAAAAGTCTTAGAATATTAAATCAAATCACATCAAACCATTTTTATTCCAAATAAAGCAATACAACCCCACTTTTGTAACGTCAAGTAGTCAGTCAGTAGTCAGTCGTGAAGCTAATTGTTTGTTCCAATTCGTAGATCCTATGGAGAAGAACAGATAAGAATCTGGACTCTCTTTTCCAACATAGTTTACGAAACGAAATATACGAAATATTACGAAATTATTACCCATTCAGACTGGCCGAGATTGTTGAACTCTGCAATGTTTTAATCTTAATTGGTTATTATTTAGTCACAAGCCTTTCACGATAAGATAAGATAGGTTTATAGGTAAAATTGTGGCACAGTGGTAGTGGTAGTGTATGCGTTTGCTGTGCTTGAGGTCCCGATAACAAATCCCGGCTCGGACCAAATTTTTCTATGATCTACAGATATTTGTTTCTTAGTTTGGGTATTTTCAATGTATGTAATTATAAAAAAAATAATGTAATATTCTATCAGTAAATCTAGTTTCATAGTGCAAGCTCCCTTCCCTCTGGATATCTGAGGCGATCAGACGTGTTAAAAGTTACTTGTTGCTAAAATTTAAAATTAAATTCAAATAATCATCAATACTTGTCAATACAAAGTCTACCTTAAATAAGTGCCCAGTGAACTATTATCGTAAAGCTCCAGTGCTGCTTTGACGCGTGAGTACATCTATGAATGTATAGTGCCATCCCTCTCTATGCAGAAGTAATAGAAAGAAACAGTCATATTAGTTGGACATAGATCTGGTTACGTTTGACGGAAAGCATATTTGTATTGATCTGTCGCGACCGGCCAGTTTATAGTGAGCTCCTTTCACTTTAACAGTGCAACTTCGGTTCATAAGCTTGTTATTGTAAATACATACGACATACATTATGCCAGTCGATCGCACACCGGCCACACCGCCTCAACAACTAATTACTTTGTCTACGCGCACAGTCCAGCGTCAACGTAGTGATTCGGAACCAAACTTATGCGACATGCAGAGTGAATTGGAAAATCTAAACGTAACCGTTCGTACGAAGCGTAAACGTTCGGATGACCATGGCGATGTGAGCTTATCCTCATTTATGTCTGAGATCACGAATATGTTTCGTGATTTTAAGAATGAGCAGGAACTTAGAATTTCGGCGATATTGGCTTCTATTACTGACATTAAAAAACAAAACTGTGATGTGTGCGCTTCTGTCGAGTACGTGTCTAAGTCATATGATGCATTACTTGAACAGATTAACTGTTTAAAATCAGAGCGGCAAGAAAACCTCGACTATATCCGTACTCTTGAAACTAGATTAGAAAAGGTGGAACGAAACGCTCGTTCTAGTTGTGTGGAGATACGAAACATTCCTCCAAATAAAAAGGAGTCTAAAGAGCAACTTCTACAAACCTTGATTTCGACCGGTAAAACTATAAATATCCCCATTGAATCGCATGAAATCAGAGACGTCTTCCGCATACAGACCAAAGAACCTGAATATAAACCTATCATTGTTGATTTTACCAGCATCCTAAAGAAAGAAAAATTTATTTATATGTATAAGCAGTTTATAAAAAATACCAGATTAACAACAGAACATCTTAAAATAAGTGGAGCATGTAAACCAATATATATTTCAGAAAATCTGACTCCTTTAATGAAACGTTTGTTCTTTCTGTGTCGAGATTTTGCGAGGGTAAATGAATATAGATACTGCTGGGTATCTCACGGCAAAATATACTTGAGGAAGACGGAAGGTGCACCGTCCTTCTTAATAAAGACTGATACCGATTTATCAAATTTGAAAGCCTCTAAATGACTAAAACTAGTGGTAGTGTTGATGTATTACGTTGCGTGTAACATATTATACATATATGTGTATGCATCCTACCCTACTTTTAGTCATTATCTACAATTTCACGTTGTATGTAAATGGTCCAGTCTGAATATACTGCATGTTTACTTTACTATAGTTTTTATTATTTTATTAGATATAGGATTGTATAACTTGTCTACACTATTTAAAATACTCCATCATAAGCATCACAACATTACTCACACATCAATTACTATACACAACACACTCTATTACTTTTACACACCAATATCAACCTTACTGTATGGGAATAAATGTAGAAAATTGTGCCTCATACTTGTTTTACTCTTGGTTATGTGTCGTTATGCGCCCGTTGAAGTCAATACTAAAAATCTATTGTTTACAACTGTGTTTTGTTCGTGGAACATGCTACCACATATAGGATTATTTTATGTTAGATATTTCACTTTAAATTAATAATATTAAATGGATAATAGTAATTTATTTAATGAGATTGAACGAATAGAAGTTTCAAAATCCCTAATATGTTCACCCGAGCAAAGTATTCGATATATGAATAACGCAAATACTTCCATTAAAATTATACATGTAAATATACGTAGCATTAGTTGCAACTTCGACCAGTTATTGATTTTACTACGAAGAATACCAACTAAATTTAACATGATAGTTCTGACCGAATGTTGGTTAAGCAAGTGCCCTAATATACCTAGCTTATCCGGCTATAATACCTACGCGTCACAGTATCGAAATCAAAATGATGGTGTTGTTGTTTACATTAGGGACGATTTGGAGTGTGCCGTTGAATCACCGGCTTTCTCTGAAGCTAACTGTTTAACAATTAAATATAAGAATATATTTGCCTTAGTTGCACTTTATCGCTCGCCTTCATACAGGCACACTGATGGGTTTATGAAATCTTTGGACGAAACCTTAAATTTAATGAAGAATTACCAAAATATTGCAATAGTTGGTGACGTAAACATTAACATTGCACCTGAAAACTCTGATAAGAACTGTGACCATTATTTAAATACAGTTATGTCTCATGGCCTAATGGCCGCTCATACTCTGCCAACTCGAAATAATAGTTGTCTAGATCATATTTTCCTAAAAACAAAAAATAACGCAACATCTATAGTCCTAGATACCTATTTTACTGACCACGCACCTATCATTCTAAATTGTAACCTCAAAATTAATAGTTATAGAAAGGAGCGGTTAGTTCAACGAGTAAACCATTCAGCTTGTGTGTCAGAAATCAATAGTATGGACTTTGGTCGAGTTCTATCGTGTGAAGATGGCAACGGTGCGGCTAAATTACTTGTCGATTCAATTTGTGATGTAATTAAAAAAAACACCCGTACACTTTTGTTAAGTAGTAGGAATTTAATATTGAAGCCATGGATTACCCCGGGCCTTCTAAGATGCATACGAAACCGAGACAAACTTTTTATTAAACTAAAAAAAGACCCAGGAAATCTTATCTTAAAAACCACTTATAACAGATATAAAAATTTTTGTAATCGTTTGCTAAAGTCAGTAAAGAAACAGTATGAAATAAATGAATTTAATAAACTCAGTAAAAATCCGAAAGATACTTGGAAATATGTAAAAAAGTTAGGTAATATAAACAAATTTAAACCTTCGTCCAGTGACCTTTTATCATCCTCAGTTGATCCAAAATCTGCAACAAACTCTGTAAATAAATATTTCGCAAACATTGGTAAGAACCTAGCATCAAAAATTATATCAACAAATCCCGCACATTACTGTAACTCAGGGAGGACCAACGGCTGTTTGCTTTCTCCTCAGTCCTCAATGTCTCTTTTCAAGACTGACAACTCCGAAATTAACCACCTTATTTTAAGTCTTAAAAATACAACAGCTACTGGTTGGGACGGCATCTCTACTACAATCGTTAAAGATACCAGATCTGCACTTACTCCTATAATTGTATATGTGTTCAACCTCTGCCTTGTATCTGGTGTTTTCCCAGATGTGTTTAAGATAGGTCTTGTACACCCCGTGCACAAAAGCGGTGACAGAGACAGTGTTAGTAACTATAGACCGATTTCGGTCCTTACCACTCTTTCAAAAATCATGGAGAAGTTATTAAACAACAGATTAAAAAGTTATCTTAACAAAAATAATATTTTGGCTGAAAACCAGTTTGGTTTCCGTAGTGGTAAGTCGACCGAAGATGCTGTGTTAGAATTAACAAACTCAGTTGTCAGGCACTTTAACTCTAAATCTAAATCAATAGCTATATTTTTAGACCTTTCAAAAGCCTTTGACACAGTCTCTGTACCGATTTTGCTGGGTAAGCTAGAAGGCATTGGTATTCGAGGGGTGGTATATGACATTTTTCGATGTTACCTCGAGGGCAGGCGTCAGTGTGTTAGTATAGGTGGTTTTGTGAGTGACCTAGAACCAGTGGTATTTGGCGTGCCTCAAGGTAGTGTCCTCGGCCCTACCTTGTTCTTAATATATCTGAATGATCTATGTAAACTCGTGCTAACAAATTGTAAGATCATAACATACGCTGACGATACTGTTCTTCTGCTGCACGGTGAATCTTGGTCAGAAACGGCTCTCTATTCTCAATCGGCATTATGCACTGTTTCCACCTGGCTATCCAAAAATCTGTTAACCCTAAATGTAGAGAAAACAAACTTTATTGCGTTTGCTCCAAAATGTACGTCATTGCCTACTGGTATAACATTGATGGCTCACAATGACATATGTGCCCATAGCTCAAGCTGTTCTTGCTTACAAATTACAAGTGCTGTTAAGGTAAGGTATCTGGGTGTATGGATCGACAGTCAATTGTCCTGGCAAGAACACTTAAAAGTTACTACCACCAGGATCAGGAAACTAATGTTTGTTTTCAAAAACCTGAGAACAACCTTAGATCTGCGTACACTTAAGATCGTTTACTATGCCCTTGCTCAGTCCGTTCTCTCATATTGTATTGGCGCCTGGGGTGGTACTGGAAAGAATAAGCTGCTTACTCTGGAGAGAGCTCAAAGAGGAGTACTAAAGGTCATGACACACAAACCTATCCGCTATCCTACTGTTGACTTGTATAGAGAATTAAATGTGCTCACGGTCAGGAAATTGTACTGCTTAAATATAATCTTACGGAAACACACCGAATTAAAGTTCAGACCAAATCCAAATCCAAACAAAAGAAGAAAAGACAGAGTATGTGATGTGAGGTTTTGTGGAATAGAAGTATGTAAAAGGCATTATTATTATCTGTCCCCTATATTGTATAACAGAGTAAATAAAATACTAAATATTTACCCTATTGTATTACAGGAATGTAAACATAAAGTAACGCAGTGGTTACTTGGCCTAAATTATAATGAGACCGAAAGTCTCTTAACACAAATTCAATGAGTAAGCATTTAAACACACACACAACACACATTCAACACACATACACAACACACACTCAAAACACATACACAACACACATAAACACACAAAACACACTCACACACACACATACTCACAACACACACGCACATTTACATAAATACAAACAATCCTGTACCTTAGTTAAAAATGTTATTTATATCATTTGCTTTTATATGTTTTGAACTCTGTGTAACTACAGAACTAATATTGTTTTTTGTTTTCCGGAGGTGGGCGTTAATGGCTGCAACACAGTTATTTAACTATAGCGGCCATTACCAACCATATCTGTTTCTGTGTACTCTGTAATTATTTGGTTCAAATAAACTTTTATTATTATTATTATTAAAAAAGCTCTGCTTAGTTTGAAGTCAGATGGAATTGTGTAATATATATTCAATATATTACACAATTCCATCGAAATATTTAATTTGACTATTTTCCTTACAAACAAGTGGATCTGAAACTCGTTTTATTATAAGAACACAATTTGTTAAAGTGTCCAAACATTACGAAAATCGTTGAACCCAATCCCTGACATATCTTTGGAAATAAATCTTTTCGTTCGACTTAACACAATGAGTCTGGTATACGGGTATGTAGAAACGAAGACCCGTACCGGAAAGTGGGCGTTATAATTTTCAGTATATCCGACGGTTACCTATATTAATGTGTTAGGAAGTACGGTAAAGATGAATTCCTAAAATAGATATCATTGTTACATTTTGTTATACCATACAAGTGAAAAGAAATGGCAGAGTGGTGTTAAATAAGTAAATTTTCATTACAATGATTTTGTTCCGCTAACGCCATTTGCCCTTTTTTACGTAGTGAACGCCATTTTCCTGCTATTGGAGATTCGGAAATACATTTAAAAGTGTAAACAAAGAAACAAAACAATGACAATAATTAATAATGTTAAGATATTTCTTTCACATTTCTTAAAATATACTTAGTCCAGTTAGTTGTAAAGTATAACACGTTGATAGTTGAACATGTGTACTTCAGTGTAAATGTAGGTGTTGTCTACTTCTGCCGCTCTCCCTGCCCGTAGGAGGCGCACCGGGCGTCGAAGAGCATTAGATGATCGTCGGCCACCTTAGGAAGAGGCCTGCAGGTGACAATCTTGGGCAGATCGTCATCTGAACAGACACAGGCGAGAGGTTATGCATGGGGTGCTAAGTGCACAAAGGCGCAGAGAGGGTCACACCGTGTAGTCGGTTCGAGTCCGACACACCACCCCTTTTTTTTTTTTTTTTTTTTTTTAGTGTGTGAAAAATCATCATGGACCGTCACCCCACCGGGGGTTACGGCGGGGTGGTGTGTCGGACTTGAACCGACTAAAAAACACACAGTGTGCCCTCTCCGCGCTTCTCCGTTTAGGAGTAGGAGAAGTCCAGGGTGGGATCTCCTTCTGAACTTCTCCAGCGCCTGCCCGCTCCTGATGCGGGCACCGTCTCGATTTGACGACCCTCTCTTAGGCGGCGTCCGGCACACACCGACGCCGCCCCCTCGCGGCTGGCCACATAGTGCGGGTGGAGGGAAAACCCGTCCCGTCCACCCACGGCCACACTCAAGGCGGCATGAGGCGCAGATGTTCGCGCCTCCGCCGCCCGAGTCGCCGGCGGCGAATCTGGTCCGATTGGATGTCGTCCTCCCGGGCCTTCTCCGCCGCCTCCTTCTGCGTGATTACGTCCTCGCAGAAGGTTGCGACCGCGGTAAATGAGCTCTCGCTGCCGACCATGGAACGAACGACGGCCGGCAGCGAGAGATCCCCTCCGATGACTGCAGTGAGGACCCGGCGCTGCGTCTCCCATGCAGGGCAGACCGCCAGCGTGTGATGAGCCGAATCCTCACTGCAGTCGCAGTGGTGGCAGGCGGGACTCAATTCCCTCCTGGCGACCGAGTGCAGGTACTTTCCGAAGCAACCATGCCCGGAAAGAACCTGCGTCAGTCGGAAGGTAAGGGTCCCGTGCTGCCGCACTGCCCATTCGCCGATGACCGGCTGAAGCGCCTCTACGGTGGCGAAGCCAGCACGTGGAGTCTCCAGCCGGACCGACCAGCGATCCATCGTGGCTCGGTGAGCGGCTTCGCGCCACTCGCGCACGTCCTCGGGCGGAGGTCCAACTCCACCACTCTCCGCCCGGTAGTTAGCCACTCGCCGATAAACGTCGGCGAGCACTTCCGCCTCCAAATCCCACGGGGGTGTTCCGGCCAGGGCGCACGCCGCCTCCGTCGATACGGTGCGGTAGCCCCGTATGGCTCTGACCGCCAGAGTTCTCTGAGGCCGCCTGAGGCGCGCCCTATTCTGCTCGGTCAGAGCCGCCGCCCACACCGGTGCACCATAGAGTGCCATAGACCGGACAACCCCCGTGTACAGCTGCCTCGTGGCGACACTGGCTCCTCCCAGATTGGGCAAAAGACGCCCAAGGAAGGAGGCAGTGCCGATCAGCTTCGGAGCAAGCTGTTGGAAGTGCTCGTCGAAGAGCCACCTACCGTCTAGGACCAGACCCAGATACTTTAAGTGGGCCCGGACCGGTACCGACACACCACCCCGCCGTAACCCCCGACGGGGTGACGGTCCGCGGGGATTTCCACACGTTAAAAAAAAAAAAAAAAAAAAAATGGGGTGCTAAGTGCGCTCCTAAAGAATAGCGACCGATGAGTGACGGTTGCAACGGAGACAGGATCCGTCTTGGGTGAGATGGGTCCAGGCCTGTCGGGGGGGGGTCAGAAGAATGGAACTGCGACTCTCGTGCCCCCGATTATTGGCAAGCAGAGGAATACCGGGGTTGTTTTTAGTCGGTAGAAGTCCAACAGACCCCTTCGCTCTCCTCCTAAAAACCTATTTACATATTATGAAAAGCGATAGTTTAGTACGAACAAAATTACAAGCTACAATATTTTTTTGAAAAGCTTTTTTGTTGAGTAACGAAAAGATGTCTTGAACAAACAATTTAAACCCACCAATTACTTTTCGAAAACAATTTGAACCGAACACTTATCCTTTTCTAAGAATGCACCGAGCATATCAACGTACATAATTAAATGGAACGAGCCGAAGCGGTGATGTCTAGTCAAACATCGGACAGCGAATCAATGATGTATACCTTGAATTAAAGGAAATTGTGCCTACAGACATCGCGTGTTTCAGTAATGAAAACAGTTCTCAAGAAGAATGAGGGCGGGGCGCCTATTATTAAAGTGCACGATATAACAAAGTGAACGATAGTTGAATTAATTATTATTAAGTCTCATCCAAAAATTTGACTAATGAAATGTTATTTTTAGTATAAATGGTAGAATAAAATGGGATTATAAAACAGATAGAGATAGTTAAGAAACCTAAAATGACCATTCGGGTGGCCGTATTTCATTGGTAAGAGAGCGGTGGCTCAATGGTGCAGAAGCATTTCACTCAGAGTAAGCATCACCATCTTTATTGTGAGTATAGACAATGCAGCATGGTGTCCCAGCTATGGTAGCTTAGTGAGATGCTTCTATATAATTGTGCCTCCGGTCTCACACTCACCAACGAAATACGACAACACGTAGGCTGTCTTTTTTAGGTTGGTCATCTGTGAGGGGTAATACCGCCCTGGTTTATTCGACCCACTCATGTGATATGAATGTTTAATTAAATTAATTACGTTTTATTCCTTTCTATAATTATTTCTATTTTAAACACGAGACTTGAATAGATATTTTTTAATCAATCACGAAATAAAGGCTAAATAGATATAGATTTAGCACATAACAATTTTTTTCGTAAATTAACATTAATACCGAGTACGAATGAAATCCACACCTCTTGGTTTAGTAGTCAACATTACTAACAACTAGTCAGAAAATATTTAAATCACGTTTTCAATTCTCGATTGCATCACTATTTTCTAAATTAAATGTAAGCACGAAACGCAATAAACTCTAGATAAATACGAATACAGAAGTGAGGAAACAGATTAATGTTTACATATTTAAAGAGAAGAAGAACATTAGCTGGTGCGTTTTATTGTTATGGAAGAATAAAACCTTTTTCTTCATTGTTTACTGTGTAGTAATGTTGTGTTCTTATACATGAACACAACTGTTTCGAGCTTATATGGTACAGTTTACGTTACTTGATTAAAAAGAGTTAATAAATTTTAAAACAGATTTTATTTGTTAGAAACAATTGAAGTACTATAAAGTACTTTCTAAAATTGCCACTATTTGCCTCGTAGCTATTTGACTGTTTTTCAAGTATAAAAAGATATTAAAATTTTCAGACATCTGACAACGCTTTCTAGCTTTAAACTAAACAGAACTTACGCTAGACCCCTACATTAGGCGATTCAAACACTGCACCGCGCTCCGTCGCGTAGCGCGGAGTGGCAGATTTTAATATTGTATTCAAGTACATCGATTAGTATAGAAAACACGCCAGGTCCAACACACCAAAAACGCGCTACGACGCGCCGCTAGCAGATTCGGGATTGGCTGCCCCGCGCTTACGCGCGTGTTCGCGTCGCCAGTGTGTGAATCGCCTTAGCTGATAAAATACTTTATACTTTTTTTGAAAATACATTCACATTATACATACATAGAATTTGTAAATATGATGATGATTAATAAAAGAAATTTACTCATAAATATAACTTTTTAGATCTTACGCCAGTATTCTTTTGATGTCTACAATGCGTAGCAGTATATTGCAGCATAATGCATGACGAGTTTTGTTCAAAATCCTGCGTCTTATATGTTCAAATTCTTTTTCTATTAAATGTATAATTTTAAGCATATTTCAAAAAAGGGACGTAACCCCATTAAATTTCTACGTGTAACTTGAATATATATACATGTGTTAGCAGGTAAATTTCAAGTCTTCATTTTGGGCTGAAAAGTTCAGTTTACATACTTACACGCTTTGGTGAACCCACAAGGGAGGTAAAACGTTCCTAAGTGCTTCAAGTAAACGCAGGGACATAAATATACATTTTAATAGGCTAGCGAACGCGTTTAGCATATTAAGGTTTTAAGGAAAAACGATTTAAAGGCACACTTAACAATATGTTATGAAATTTAAGCGAATAATCAATGCTAAACCAAGTCTATAAATCATTGAAATCTCACCAATTACTAAGACCATCATAGTTTGATCTATGTTTCTGTATAATTTGTTTATATGTTGATCTGAAATTAAGCTGGCCACACTATTATAGACTCTCAACTATTTTAGTTTGAACTGCCTCATAAAGCAGTTCGCTTGCTGAAATAGTTTTATTTGTGTTGGTTGTTGCTAATTACACTGTTTCGCTATATGGCCTCGGTTGAAATTAATATTTCACCTAATGGTGGAAATGTCACAAGTTACTTGATATATGTATTGGAGTGCGAGGCCCTGAGATTACTTCGCCTTGTTTTATAAGCCGACCACCCAAATGTCCTGCTTATTATGTTCATTAACACAGAAGTTTGTACGTCTTCCTATTACGTCGTAAGTACAATGTATTAGTTTTGAAATAAATAGCCTAAATAATATGTCAAAATTGGGTTACAGGAGTGTGCGTTGTACGGTCTTCAATAATGATACAAAACAGTGTAATTAAAAACAATGAGCGATATTATAAATAAATAGGTGTGTAAACGAGGTGTATATAGAGTTTTATATGGATCTTAAAAGTTTATTTTTTAGATCTTTATATACTTATGTACATAATGCCTCAGGCCGTCTTTACCAGGCAAGCTTCAGGTGGTGCAGTATTCTTCTTTAGTTATTTTTGGACACTACCTATGTAAATATCAGCAGCTTTTCATCGTCCTCACATTTAACTGTTTTCTTAATAAAATGCCTAAAACAATGTAACCAAAAAATTGTAAAAGAGTGTCCATGGAGTTTCTTGTCTGTTTTTCTCCATAGGATCTACAAATTGGAACAGACGATTAGCTTCACGACTGACTACTGACTGACTACTTGACGTTTCAAAGGTGCCGTTGTGTCGGTTTATTTGAAATAAAAAGTGATTTGATTTGTAAGATAGGTGCAACCAATTCATAATTATCGCAAGAAAATGTATTTATACGTATTCTGTTCGCTTGTTTTAGTAGGTATATCTAGAACTGGACTGAATTAATCTGGTGAGAAAACTATAATAGTAGACGTCGCGTCGTATGTCGTTTCACTGTAAATGCAATTTCGTTTTAAATCATATGTCTTAGTTTTACGTAATTTATTTGTTTTAAATTTTAAGCAGCTTGCTAAGCTAAGATAAATAATACTGCCCAGGATATTCTACACCAATCAACCTTAATTTAACTATATTTCAAGGTTATCATAGCATGTCTTGCATGCGTACTATTGTTCCTTTTACTTAATAACCTATTGTACTATGACACACATATAAATATATACCTATGTGGTAAATGTATTTTGTATTTCATCTATTCAATGAATCGTTAATAACGAAGAAGCTTTTGTGACAGCTAACTGATTCGACGTGGATAATTAATTATGACACTTGCCATCCACACACATTTCCACAATCCATTACTTAATATTCAAGACTATACAGACAACCATAACAGAGCCATTCTTAAACTTTACTTGATATTTTAAAAGCAAACCTATATTTCTGAAATCTCCATACACATTGAGGGCTATGTTAGATAAGGTTGTGCGTGTATAAAATACTTGAATTAGATTTTGCTATACGCTATTGTGATCACGTTCCTTAATTTTGTAACAGACCCGAGAGACTCTAAATATTTCTTCGTAAGAATTTTCATATTCTAGTTTTCCTATATTGTATATATAATAATATTTTGATCCCAGTCTCTGAAAAAGCTTTTAAAAAGAAAAATTTCGTTTGTAATGTTTAAGATTTTTGAGGCCAGAACTTGAGACTAAATGTTAGGGCTGAAATATTTTTATTTTTGAATTTATTCATGTCATCTTAGAGATGTTTTAGCATACCCGTAATGGGCACAATTATTTCAAGAAAGTACAAATCTTTGTTCTTTAAATCAGACTAAAATACTCCAGCCATCTCTCAATTATGGAGCCTCTTTTCAAGCAGTTCCTGTATAGAATATCATTTACATTCCACTATATTAAAACATAAATAATTATATAACATTTCCAATAAAGTAATGTCTACAAAGTACAAATAAAATAATACAAAAGGAAATTTATCGTCTCAAAAAACGAGATCGCGTGACTAAAGTATCGAACTTGAACTGTCAGCGTTGGACTTCAATAATGTCTACTACTTTGCAAAAAGTTATCTTCTCATTTTCTTACATTTCCTTTTTCTTGAAATAATAGGTAACTTTGAGGATATTTACGAAACACAAAGTTTTCCTGCATTTCATAAAAAGAATAAAATATTCTTTCATTTTGTTTTTACTTGTATTCTCATTCTTTCTCCAATATAAAGATACAGGTAAACACAATATTTTAATATACTCTGCAATGTTAACAAAATCACGTAGGTGTATAAATTACATACGCCCTTTTCAGTAATCGAATTATAATGAAACGGAAATAAGGAGATCGGTCGCGTAGATTGTGGCCTAACTGAATTCAATATCCATATGACATTGTCATTTCAAAAATGTCATTTCAATATCACCTTTACTGAACAACGCTTATTTTTGTTTCGATAAAAATATTCAACGAAAACTTACGGGCAAAAACCTTTTTTGTGATTTGGCACAATCTATATAAAAGTAGCAATATGCAATAAGTCTATGTCAGCTTTACAATGAATTGGACTGATACAATTGAATTAAAATAGATTGAATCTAGTTCTATTTTATTGAAATTCTAAAATATAATGTTTAAAATTAGTTTCTGTACTTATTTTTTTTTTTATTAACTTAATCTAAGTAAGATAAATACCAAATAAGAATAAACAACAAATACAAAACATAAAATATTATATATTCTGAGCGTTTTTAATTTGATTTAAAAGTGTAGATAAGGATCAGTGAAATATTAATAGTATAAAATACTAATATGTTAGCGAGAATGTTTGTTTAGCAAATAATTTATTTTTATATTTTAATTATTTTATTCAGTCAATTCACTTGTCGCAGTCGACAACTATATCCAGCTGTGGACTCCTCCTTAAATAAGCATTAAACTCAGTCTGATCAAACGGGGATAGCCCAACTACCTTCCTAAGGTCGAAAGTGATTTTCTGCTGGCATAAGATTGGTTTCTTGGAAATAATCACGATTGAAATCATACCTCTAGTTCATGGTTGCCTGGAAGAGATCGCGTTCTAGTGAGAGGGCCGCCACTGGTACCTCCTAGATTTAAGTTATCGTACCGTACTAATTAATCAATAAAGTGATGTATTATTATTATCTCTATTGAATCAATTAAATACTAACGGTAATACGTGTAAAAAATCTGAGTGCGTAACTATTCAACATTAATAAGCATTTTAGTTAGTTCAAACTATGATCATTATTTCATTGATAAAATATGACTCCAAAAGTATATGTAAGTCATTTCAACAAATAAATTATAAATGTAATTAAAAGGAAAAACGCTCACTTATAACTAAACTTATGAAAAGAAAACTACAAAAATACAGAAAAAGAAACCAAAATGTAACATGCAATAAGTTTCATTTTACATTAGTTACAGGTACGATAATTGCAAAGACACTATTTACTTTTGTGTAAAACCTTTTTTACGTGCTTTTTAAACAGTGTGCACCTCTTATTTAATTTTTCATTCTGTACTCGGAGGGTAATTTCGATGTTTTAACAAGAATTTTGTGACATCTCGTGAAATGTGAAACATAAAACTTTGCTTAAAACATAACATTTATAATTTTTTTTTGTATAAATAATTAATATTTTAAGAAATATCATATCTGATAAGAAATATCATAGTCCTTCAGCAAAAAAACAATATTTATTTATCTTGTCTGAAAAGAACTAAGTTATGTCTGCCAAAATTGAAGTTACTTTATTTCTTTTCGGTATTTTTAAAAAAAAAATCGTGAACTTATTCTAGTATTAACGAAAAAAAGAAGCTGATAAATACTTTTTTTAATAATCTGTTAGATCTAGACTAGTATAAAGAAAATATATAAAAACAAATGTTAATTGAAATACTCTAAGCCTTTAAACTACCTGTAATCAGAATAAATAAGTTGGCTAGAGAAACAAAGCCTCTCATCTATCGTAAAATATCAAATTGTAATCAGATATGACCTATCTCTGCAAAAGAACTTTACACAGAACTCGAGATATCGATCAGAAGTGCAGATAAAATGCTCAGATAGATAAATTAAACTATCTTTAGAGGCTTGATTCAGCTATCGAATCGAACCTTTGATTGAGTTCAATTTATTTCAGTCGAACTGGCCGTCATTGATAGAGAGGTCACAATTAGACTAACTTATCCTGAACGAAAATAATTTCTGTACATATATTTTAAAATTTAGACGATATGATTAAGTTACATTTGGCTAGAAAAATATGTTGAGCAATACTTTGTGCTAAAACTACCACTTCTAAGGTTTATAATATGCAGTTTTCACCTTTACAGGTCGTTCTTATATTATCTAATATTGGTCCAAGAGCCCAGAGCGATCAGACATAACTTATTTTCACATGGATGAAACCTTAACTACTCAGTAGCGTCTAGTGTACTTTTAAATACCTGCGTGTTTGTGGAACTAGATCTGTGACACCTAGGCAGATATCAGGTGAGAAAGGTAACTAAAAATAAGAGTTATCTAACTTAAATTAGTATGGCTGATCTTTATATATATTTTGTAGAATATTATTCTAAACTAGTTTCATAAAGTGTCAGACATTTTCATGGACCAGAGCTTGTGTCAGACGCTCTAAAGATTGACAAAAAATTAATAAACTTTACTTATTTTTACGTCTGATTTTTTAATATGTTATTACAGTAACTATTACAAAGTTACATTTCATCAGTCAGACAAATTCGAGTGACCAAACATCCCTTAAACACAAAAATTATTCAGTCGGGAGTGCGATCATCATGCTATTTCAGAGCGAGTGAGACGTCCACAGCAACTTGGATCCCGTTTTTTAGGGTTCCATAGCCAAATGGCAAAAAACGGAACCCTTATAGATTCGTGATGTCTGTCTGTCTGTCCGTCCGTATGTCACAGCCACTTTTTTCGGAAACCATAAGAGCTATACTTTTGAAACTTGGTAAGTAGATGTAATCTGTGAACCGCATTAAGATTTTTACATAAAAATAAAAAATAAAACAATACATTTTGGGGGTACATACTTGGAACTGAAAGTCAAAAAAAGTTTTTCATCGAACCCATACGTGTAGGGTATCTATGGATAGGTATTCAAAAATGATGTTGAGGTTTCTTATATCATTTTTTTCTAAATTGAATAGTTTGCGCGAGAGACACATCCAAAGTGGAAAAATGTGTCCCCCCCCCCCTCTAACTTCTAAAATAAGAGAGTGCGGTTCTTCTTAATGCGGTTCTCTTATGGTTTCCGAAAAAAGTGGCTGTGACATACGGACGGACAGACAGACAGACAGACAGACATGACGAATCTATAAGGGTTCCGTTTTTTGCCATTTGGCTATGGAACCCTAAAAACGGGATCCAAGTTGCTGTGGACGTCTCACTCGCTCTGAAATAGCATGATGATCGCACTCCCGACTGAATAATTTTTGTGTTTAAGGGATGTTTGGTCACTCGAATTTGTCTGACTGATGAAATGTAACTTTGTAATAGTTACTGTAATAACATATGAAAAAATCAGACATGTAAAAATAAGTAAAGTTCATTAATTTTTTGTCGATCTTTAAAGCGTCTGACACAAGCTCTGGTCCATGAAAAGTGTCTGACACTTTATGAAACTAGTTTAGAATAATATTCTACAAAATATATATAAAGATCAGCCATACTAATTTAAGTTAGATAACTCTTATTTTTAGTTACCTTTCTCACCTGATATCTGCCCAGGTGTCACAGATCTAGTTCCACAAACACGCAGGTATTTAAAAGTACACTAGACGCTACTGAGTAGTTAAGGTTTCATCCATGTGAAAATAAGTTATGTCTGATCGCTCTGGGCTCTTACTCTATATTATTGCTTCCTATTTTAGCAAGCTTTTAATATTTGTAACCCTTAAGTAGCACAAGAAGCACACTATTATTAAATACAGTGAAAAAACGGAACTCGTATGCACGCTAATTGAAACGTACATAATTATCATTTGGAATATATATAATTTTATTAAACATTATTAATGTGTAAATATATACATAGACATCGTTTTAAAAAAAAAATAACACAAATTCATAATAAACCATCGTTTTGGTTTGATTCTTAAATATACATATTTCCTATGAAGTAATTTAACTACCCCAAAGGGGTAATACCACAGCGTTTCACAAACTAACTCCAACCCAAATGCTCAATTATTGTTCAGGCGCAAACTGCACAGCTAAACATAATTCATCTTACAGTAATTTCTATACGAGGATGGTTAAAATTCAAAGTCAAAACGCCACGAACAATATCGCCAAAAGCGTAAAACCAACCGCGACTTTTGAAAGGAGTCAGCGAACCATGCGAATTTACGGGAAACTCCAGGACAAAACCAGCTATGTCCTGGAGAGACAAATTCCCGCTTACACGCCGAATAATAACTGCCAACGACAATTCATGAAATTGCAGCAAATTTCGCTCCAATTGTAGACGCCGAAGAATGTTGAATTTTCCATTATAATTTCGTTGGTAATGGCTCGCCATTCGAACATCTCTGTTGTAAGACCAAACGCGTCCTAAACTTACTAATGTATACAATTAAGATTTATGTAAGCTAACGTGTAATAGCGTCAAAAACGTTAAACGTGAACAAACATGGTGTAAGCGAGTTCTAATCTATGCAGAGGCAGGCATTGTTTTGTTAGGGCACGACGTCGCCCAAATAGTGGCCAGTCCCATATTAAAATTAAATTTAGCTCAGCTTGCGAAGATTGGTCAGCACTTGTTCATTAATGAAACAAAAATGAAGCTGGACCTCTATCGAGAGCGCCGATCCAGTTCTTATTGTTGTTTATAAAATTGTGTACATAACATTTGTTCGAAGACCTGACTGTGATGAATTAAATTTCTTTAGCAAAATGATGCAAAATCGTACTCATACGTTAAATATTCTAAGAAAGTTGCAGGCATCAAATATAAAGATATATTGAGATTGATATATTTTAATGAGGTACATATAGACGATATGTCATGATCGGTTGTTCATTTTTATTAGTTGCAGCGAAAAATAATTAACTTGCTTCCAAGAGTGATAAACATAACCTAACTGACTTTGTTTTAACATGCCCAAGGGGCTCAAAAAAAGTTCATTCTGAGCGTTTTTAATTTGAAATGATGCCAAAAAATAAGAAGCTCCTGGAAGCGCACATGGCGGAGCGCTGCGACTCGACGGTGTGCGATTACTTAAGTTTAGTGCGGCTGCGGACCGAATTACATGGAATAGCGCCCAGCGTGGGGCTCGGCATAAGCAAATTGTGAGAGAACGAAACGGTTGGAAATTGCAAATTCAAGCGGCTCTGGCGCGTTTTGTTCGAGTCGGTTGCCGCAATTCGCGCACCTCCTCAGTTCCTTACATTATTTAACAAAGTAGCCTTGGAATAAGATTTCACTGTGTGAGTTTTGAACGGCTCTAGAAAATTCATTTGTAATTCATATAAAATTCTTTGCACTTCGTTCCTTAACTTTATTACGCTTTCACGTTTTACTTTTCTACTGTCATTCGGTCGCATTTAAACGCTGTGGGAGCGTCATATCGCCTATAATCTGATCCAATTAAATTTAACAAAGAACAATCTCGGTGCTAATTTCCTGTACCGAGGAAAATAGCTGTTTCAATTATTTTTTCCCGTCGTAATTCGTCGAGAAAGATTGGACAAACAAATGTACAAATTAAGCTCAAACGAGGCACCATTTGCTGAGTAATTTCATCGGACTTTTAGTAAAAGGAAGTCGAGCCCATATTCGATATTTCGACTCAAGGAATAAATGGTCCCCAATAATTTTAACAAATTTCCTGCCCGATGCGGCATTATGTTTCGCGACAGAGCAATCTGGGCCCGTGATTACGTAGGGAAAAAACGCTAAGAGGCTCCCTTCAGCGACGTTACATCTTAATGTGGCCACAATATACCTAATGGCAAGATATTTAGACCACGAGTGCTCTTGACTGCTATACATCAAACGAAGGCATTACCACAAAACGTCGGTTAGATACCGACAGCATAAAATATTCCGAACACAGTGATATATCTGAGGGATATGGAAATAGGCGACGGCGGGGAGTAGAATATGTATGCCACGCCCGTTCGTGACAAGAACAAAAGATGTGAGATAACAGTCCTTTGATCTCTTTAGCCTTTATGGTTTAAGTGGCAAGAAATACATGGCAAACTTCACATTGTTATCTTTTATCATTTATTTTTAGTTTTACTGTACATAGCATATGCATGAGGAAAATTTTGAATTACTATATTTATCTAACCTATTTTGTTGCTGTTAAAAGGATAATTCATCTTTGATTTATGATATTTGTTTTTGTAACAAATTGTTACAATACTAAGTTCACGTTACAATGTAAGTTCGACAAAAAGGTAATTTTATATCTAGGTAAATTCTTCGCTCTTGAGCTGAATATTTTTAAATAAATACGGGATCATATTTCAGTCTATTTTTGGATGTTTGGACTTAAGCAGAGCGTCTATAGAGAAATGTATCAGTTTCTTCAGTCTCTGTTACATTACGTTATATGTCTATTAGTTAATTATAACTTTTTTAAAGGAAAGAAAATGTTTTAATCACTGCCATATACTGTTTATAGTAAAAACCTGATTAAAAAAATATAAGTTACACATTTTTAGAACCTCTGTCTAATCTTTCTAAATTCATAGCAAAAAAAACTGAGTAGTTATTTCAAATTGCACAGCAGCGACAAAACTAATAACCTTGTCTTAGCCTAATGCCAATACTCTCAATAATAACATTAAAAAAGCTAACGAGAATTGAACTTTTGTTTTTGCTGACCATCCATAAACCAATGCTGTATACGAAGCGCTCCCCGAATATCAAAGTACACGTGCTACGAATGGTAATATTTGAAGAAACATAATTCATAAGTCTGATGCAGTTGATATAAAACTAAAAAAAGCGGCCAAGTGCGAGTCCGACTCGCCCGTGAAGGGTTCCGTATCAGCAAGTAACATCATATAAAAGTTCTTGTAGTTCGTTGTAACTTGGATCGATGTTTTTATAATAATGTATTGATTGAATGAAAGGAAAATTGCAGTTTACGATTTATGACGTATTAAAAAAAACTACTTACTGGATCTCGTTCAAACCAATTTTCGGAGGTAGTTTGCATGGTAATGTACAACATTTTTTTTTTAGTTTTATTACTCTCTTATTTCAAAAGTTACAGGGGAGGGGACGCACATTTTTGCACTTTGGAAGTATCTCTCGCGCAAACTATTCAGTTTAGAAAAAAATGATATTAGAAACCTCAACATCATTTTTGAAAACCTATCCATAGATACCCCGTATGGGTTCTATGGATAGGTTTAGGGTTCGGTGAAAAAAAATTTTTTGAGTTTCAATTCCAAGTATGTCCGGACCCACAAAATGTATTGTTTTTTTTTTCTATTTTTATGTGAAAATCTTAATGCGGTTCACAGATTACATCTACTTACCAAGTTTCAAAAGTATAGCTCTTATGGTTTCCGAAAAAAGTGGACGGACGGACAGACAGACAGACAGACAGACATGATGAATCTATAAGGGTTCTGTTTTTTGCCTTAGGAATACACTAAAAAGTTATTTGATAAAAATATGTTGAAAATACATAATTATCGACGAAAAAATGAAAAGAAAAGAAATGGTTTGGTATTATTCGTCTATGATATGACCCATATTCGAGATATGTATATCTAAAAAACAGCAAAAGTCTGTTAATTAAATGTATAGAAGAATGGTATAAGAAGCAAATTGACTGGTGGGTTCAGATTCAATATATCAAGACACGAACATTCAAAAGTTCGAACTTTTCTTTACGGGAATATTATTCCACAAATTTGGTGCAAATTAAGTTTTTGCACGACATTGCATATCAAGCGTCAATGTCCATGTTGCTGATATTCCACAGCAGCGTTTAAACTACTGAACATAATTGCAATAATAAATGAGTGCCGGCCCACGTGACATAGGCTATATAAATTTTATCAAAACTTTTTACGTAGGCGGATTACAGTTTCTAAACATGTATTTTTTTCAAAAATCATGCCTACAATTTAGGCATTGAATGATTAATCAATCTAATCCTAGTTTTTGTATTTTAAAAATTCAACTAACGTTGTTTGATGGTTCATTTATTTATTTGTGCAAATAAATGAACCATAAATGAACATATTATAATATTTCTGGCAGTCTATGTATGTTTTTACGTTCCACCGCAGCGTTTAAACTACTAAACAGAAACTAATAACTTATTTTCTTTTATTTAAAATTTATTACTGCTTTAAGTATATTACAAAATTCACATAAACACACAGTTGAAACAATACCCAGCACATACTCTTAAGACCCTTACAAGACTTTTAAAACCACATGCCCTTGTTAGTATATACAGTGCACCCATTTATTTTGTATTTACATATGAGCAAAAAAAGTAGTGTACTACTTATGCAGTGTTACGAGCAGTGTCAGAGAGAAGGTCCCTAATGAAGGCCCGGAGACACTTTGTCTCAGTTTTTGCTACACCTACTTGTGTATGAATAATTTACTACAACCTTCAGCAGGCAGCCTTTGTGACTGCCTTGAGAGTAGTACAGCTTACACTTTTTCTTCGCGGTGAATTCTACTGTGATTTTCCTAAAATAATCTGGTGCCAAGTAGATATTAAAGTATAATGTAACATTTTTAATAGATATTTGAGTTAATAATAGTCATTATTTTTTAAAGCATAAATGACTAGATCTGTTACATTTTATGACTTTTCTTTTAATCCTCGAAGGTAGACATACGAATATCATGTCCGCGTTCAGCCTCAATTCTACTTACATTACAAATTAATAGTAGTTAAATGGGCTAGTTCGTCAAATAAATGACAAAATTGAAAATAAATATTGATAGAAAAAATAAATTAAATGGACAAAATGGACACAGATGTGAGAAGAGACTGTTATTTAATTTTCTTTCTGATGATAAATAAATAAATAATTATTTTGAACATCTAACAGTCCCAAACTACTACTAATACTTTTTTTCGTGAATACCATTATGCATATGCATAGAAATCACTCAAACTCGGAAACAAATATTTGCAGATCATACTAACACTTGGTCCGACCCGGGAATCGAACCTAAATAATTAATTATTACACTCATTACTTGAGCGACTAATCTTATATATAAAATTCTCGAGTCACAATGTTTGTTCCCATACTCCTCCGAAACGGATTGACCGATCCTTATGATTTTTTTTATGCATGTTCAGTAAGTCTGAGAACAAACTACTATCTATTTTTCAAACACCTAGGGTGCGAGCGGAGCCTCGGGAATCAGCTAGTTATATTATATATTTCGTGAGTGTGTGAGTATAATAGACAAAAATACCAATGAGTTAAATTACTTCAAACTAAACATCGAATACATTTTAATTTGGAAAAGTATAAAGATATTTATGTTTAAATAATTTTACCACATTTGAATATACGAAAATTTAACGAATGAAATAATTTGCTTCAAACATAAATAAGTATTATTCATGCATACAAAACCCTTTGCATAACTTACGAGTACATTTTAACTAAGAATATGTAACGTTACGCTTACTGTGCTGAAAACATAAAGTACTAACCATGAGAAGCTGTGGTTATAACTGTTACTGGCATCTAGCCATTCTACATTCTGGCAAAATGAGGCGCAAGTAATGACTATAACACATTAGCACTTAGACCACTGAGAGATAAGATTAAACATCACATTATGTTTTTGTTTGAGAATCCGACCAGGCGAAGGATCATGCCTAGCGGGCCACGGCCTAACAGTTGAAGTTGGGATGTTGTATTGAACTTGGGAACTGGCCTTGGGAACGTCTCTATCGCGATTCAGGATTAGTAGTTACTCCGTATATCAAATTCCGTGTTTCTTCGTGGTTCAGTGTTTCTTACTTAGATGGCGCTGTTATATGTATATCGCTTGTGCTGTATGTGGAAGTCGCCACACATTTTAACACGATTAAATTAACAACACGAAATAATAGTGGTTAACTAGTAGTTAACTTTTCTAAATCTACCCATAGTATTCTAATCTAAAAGACAATAATAATTTAAGTTCTATTAATTAATTTATAATCAAGAGTGAACACAAATATACCTCGTCTATGGGATTGATGAAGTAACATGATCATATCAGAATCATTTCAGATACAAACACTTAATTTAAAAAACCGCCACTAAATTTAAAAAAAAACATCAAATCACTTTGAAAACAAATATTCTAATAGGACAGTGTTCCAAAGAAAGTAATATAAGTACAAACTAGTATCGCATCGCATCAAATCTATTCAGAATTTCAAACGAAGACGTTTCTAGTCCATGCAAGATTACACCCATGCAATCTCATTCAGGCTTATCTTTGTATTGGATAAACGTGGTGCATTGTGCATTGGGTATATTGAATGGGCTATGTCTAGTCAATATCTCGGCCGTGTCAGAATATAGAGGGACTTACGACAGCCAACGTGTCAAAATCTAACACAGCATACGCTAACGCTTTTGTAGCTATCCAGATACAATGCACATCAGTTTACAATTGATGTGTTTCCGTAATACTGCGGTTGTGAATTGCTGAGATGTCGATTAATAAGGAGGTGTATTTTATAACATAACATAAAATCAAGCCTGTTTTTTCGAAGAGTAGGCAGAAGCATAAAAGCCTACCACCAGTTTTTTTGATCACACGTACCTACGATCAAAAAAAACTACTACCAAGCGAGCTAATTTTCGTTTATCGGGATTTTTAGTTTGTCAAAACCTTGACCGTCACTAGTTGCAGGTGATATTAGGTTGAGGCCTTAAGTTGTTGGTGGAAATTATTTTTAATTTAAGGAATATGTTGTGTATGGAAGTTGATGGTTGCAAGGCATGAGGAAGACCAAAAAAAAGGTGGTGGGATTGTGTGAAAGAAGATATGACTTAAGAAGGGAGTTGACAGTGAAATGACGAGTGATAGAGTGGAATGGAAACATAAAGAAAATGTGCCGACCCCAAATAAATAATAATAATAATAAATAAATATTTTGAACACATAACACACCACCAAATTAAATTGTAATTAGGGCAGGCAGATGATGACGATGATCGTCAGAAATCCTTTGAACTTATGACTAAGTTCGAAAGATTTCTACTACTAAAATCTAGTAGAACCAAAATTAGAATTTGAATTCTTTTCCTTCTTAGAATTCCAACTGAAAAGAATAAGCTCTTAAACGACGACAATATGAAAAGTTTAACAAAGTTAAAAGATAGAATCCGGTAAAAATGCTATATATCTAATAAAACTTGAACTTTAGTTTAAATTCCCTTATTTTATTACAATACTAGCTTTCACTTGCGACTCCGCCTGCGTGTATGTTGGTTTTCTTTTTCTTTTTTTAAATATTTAAGCCTACTAAAAATGAGTCTACTCTGCTTGATAGAAAGCATGAGTACGATCCAGGAGCAAGAGCCATCCATGCAAATGCAGTGGCCAAATCAAGAATGATGCAAAATGACTGGGTGTCCGGTTTCACACTTTGCAACGAAAAACAACAGAATGAATGCTGTCAATTTCAGTTGGTCTTCTGTAGGAGAATAGTACTGCCCCGGTCGAGCAGGACCATTCATGCTGAAATCAACGTGACTCTACTACCTATATCTTATCAAGATGAACACAAGACATAAAAAAATTAATGATATTTAGACTCTAGGATTATATTTTTACTTAGTGGATGCTCTGTCATTATTATGTAATGAAAAATATTAAATGATAACGCAAAAAGTAAAGATTTCTACCAATTAGAATTCAATTGTGTGTCAAATTATGTACTAAGTTCAAATGTATTAAGTTAATACAGATTAAATTCTTATCTTATACATGTAGTTTCATCAAATTTGAAAATAAGTTTTTTCTTTTTTTTTCTTTATTTCTTATACATTGTCGACAGTCTAAATAATTACCGTGACATTTTACACATATGTGTTCACGATTCCTATGAAAAGGGCATTTTGTACTTTTATTCAAAAGAACTTTTCCCTTCCATTTTTCCCTTATACTCGAAAAGTCTACGATGAATCTTGTACATTAAAATCAGTAATTATTTTGAAATTTCCACTCCTGTGGCGTGTGAACCCACTTACAATATATAGGTGATGCATAAACAACAACAACATAATTAAAGTGTTTTGAAGACATTATGAGTGTGTAATTACACCACAAACACTTGGCTTGTCGCCAGAGCGCATTGTGGTAAATTAGTGAAAGGCTTTGAGCGTCAAAATGCGAAATATACCTACTCTTATCTATTTTTCATTCCATTCCATGATGTTTTGATTTTAAGCACATTAACTCATCTCATACTTCTTTTAATCGAAAGACTTAAACATTTACTGAATTTATGCATCAATAAACTATTTCTAAAAGCATTAGGAAAACTGCTCAATCTGACATTATTTTAGAACACAACTAATTCATAAACTGCTGCATCGAATTCAATGAAGTTTTGGCATGGAGACACTTTGATACTTGAGGAAGGACACGATTACTTTTTACTACTATAACCAATATACACGCGGGCCAAGCCGAGAACATTAGTTACTATTAATAAAATGACGGAAGATTAATGACAAAACATAGTAAGTACAACAAAAATAAGTTGTACATTTCACAAGCAGTTAGGAAAGAATATAAATATTGCAATTCTCACTTAATTAATGCGGACATTGCGACAACAGTCGTATATTATATTTCCTAAGTATACCACAGGATATTGGTAATACTCTTGTGTTCTAAACACATTAACATTTTATAGGTAACTTATAAGCGTCTGTTATTTATATTTCCCGTACTTGGTAAGTATTGCAGGAAACAGTACTAATCGCTAACTAATCGCCATATATCACAAAATTTGCTTTACCACATTACATATTTCATAACTTTGTACTTCATTTAAAATACGATTTAAGTTAGGATATGGATACGAGTATGTTCTGACATAAGCACGTATTAATCAAAAGCCCAAAACCTAAAGATGTGTTTCAAACAATCATTGGGATTAAAACAGCTTCTTTACTAAGTTGAAATATATGGGTTATATATCAGAGTATGTTATCCGAATCGGTTCACATTTTTATGCACTATGATGAACTTAATTTAAAGGAAGAAAAGAAAACAAAATTTTATTAGAATCACCTGAACTACAGCACATCTTCTGAACCAATAAACGGTATAATCTTGTTTGCAAAGTTTGTTAAAAAATAACAAATTAATTTAGTGTGTAGTATACATAGTTGTGCAAAATTAAGTAGACGCAATAAAGATTTGCTCTTAAAACTTTTCGGGTACAGCCAACGGTTCGGATTAAGACGGCTTCACATCGGATTGCAAACTTGCTGGAATCTGATGCTCTGCTCTTCGTTTTAATCTAGACTTGATAGTACTTTAAGTAAAAAGTATATAAAGCTTAGTCTGTTGTAACAATTCTAACGTGGAGTACAGAGACAATGTTTTAAACGAAGTAATGAAATAGCCAAAATGATTTCTTTGTTTGTGCTGAATGCCAAATAAAATGTTTTTTGACTGCCACGGTGACTGGTAACATACCTTACCATGTGTATATTTGAAGTATGTAATCGAGAGTGACAATGCGTAGCGATGACGGCGGGCTAGTATTATGACCGGCGAGAAACCGGTTAAAACCACTTCTCATGCATTGTTCCTATACACAGCGTGAACAGTATCAGTTGTCTGGTATCCATACCATATCCAAACTCTGCTTAGCTTGGGACTAGATGGTGTTGTGTTTTAGGTGTCCGAAATATTATTATGATTATTTATTTCTTTATATTCAATAGAGAACTATATAAGGGTGTTGATGATGACGATGATATTTATTTTAATGTTAATTCCTTAGATGGTATTCTTGACAGGAAAAAATTATTCTCAGTAAGTCGCATGTGGTGACTTGGTACCCACTAGGAGATTGCAGTTTTCACTGTTGACTTTTTAGTATTATTTATATTTCCATAATTACGTGGCTCTAACATATAGAAGATGTTCTACCATTTTTGTCTTTTACGCTCTTTAAACTTCTTTGACGCATCTGCTATTCGGTCATCCAAATCTACGTAGTAATATTGTAAATTCGAAATTAAATCTTTCTGTCAATTTGTCTGTTACGATGCACTGATTTCAATTAAGTTTCCAGCAGAAATATTTTGTTTATTATGGAGGCTAATAGGCTACTCTTAACCACGATATTAATTGAATCAATTTTATAACAAAACTGTCTGGGGTTCCACTCGCATCCGTTTGTTCCTTTATTACTCAGGGGTATTCAAATATTCCTTTTCTCAAATATATTGATTTTACGCATAAAATTGATGTGATAAACATAGAAACTAATTAATCATTTTCTATTAGTAGACACTTTTAAAAATAAAAAGTTTTTGTCTGGTCGATGGACACGCTTTCTTTGACAATATTTTCATTAAAGTAAACCTTTCAAAGGCTCATAAAGTAAATACAAATAGGATACCAATTAGCGGTGTGTTGCCAATAAATTACACGCGACTAAACTGCAATTATGTAAATCATATTGCCGGTACACACGCAACTACAACAATTAAACCGTTTTCAGAGACACGGATGCTAATAAGTAAACAATCCCAAACTTATGCATAACATACTGTTAGGTAATCTTGTCAGAATATTTAACAGACCATGTATGATTATAATTAGTATTTATATCTCCGTCTGATGGAAAGCATGAGTAGAATCATAATGTGGGGGTCAACATTCACATTGTGTTGTGAGTATAATGCAATGCATCATGGTGATCCACACTAAGGCGGCTTGGTGAGATGCTTCATTGGGATCATCATTTAACCACAACCGGTGTACTTCTTTTGAAATATAGATTTAGACCTTTACGTACAATCACGATAAGTTTCAATGTACGAATCAATCATCAAAAGAAAATACCTAATAGGTGCAAGTACTGAGCTGAATTTCTAACAAATCAATTAATCTCTCTTAATCCAAACTTGCGAGATATTTATAGCCTGGAGGATGTTGCAGTTGCATGGCTTTCTGCCAGCGAAGACTAGCTTCTTGCCAACATTATATAACACTACCTACACATATGTTAAAGCTGACTGTTTGTATGAACTAAGATATTTATAGTTAATGCATTTTAAACAAAAAAAATGTTTTCTATTTCTTCTGTGATTTATGAAAACAAAAACTGAGTCGCCGATAATGTTCTGCTAAATTGTAACTTTTGCAAAATTTACCAAGAGTTTGCTTAGTGTTGAAAAAACAGAACTGTGGTTTGTGGTTTTAAACAATCGGAAATATCAGATGGAAAAAATATTCATAAGAAACTCACGATCACGTATCGCCTGGGTGATCAATTTGCAGGGAGGAATGAAATATAGTACTGTTTTAAGTTAGTAACATATTTGATAATAGCAGTATGTTGTGGACCCTTAAAATGCTTTTCTTGTAATGTAGATTGAACTCAGCTTGGGGTACTATGATTTATAGGGCACATATTACAAGCTTCTGCTTGACAGTGTTTGATGGTTTAACAATAACATTGTAAAAGTCTGAAACATACAATATTAGATTTAGCACAAGGATCAAATTGCAAAAACAGATTTATGATTGCACAACATGCTAAAAGTTTTATCAATTCCAATGTCACCATTAACTTAAAATGACTGAAATTAAAAATGTGTTATAAAATTAAAAGGAAAGTAAAAGTTGCAAGAAAACCCTGAAATAATTCTAATTTTCCAACTAAGTCAACCCAATCGTGTGAATTTATTCGACGACTACGTTTTTTAAAGCTTTTTTACATGTATGCGTCTCCAAGCAGTACATTACTCACACGGCGGGGTGTCAAGGGCTGCAATATTTAATCTTGTCGAGGAAAACTTCTCACTTATCGAGAGGAAATGGATAATCTCGATTCGAATCCGGTACGCCTGCGCTGTCGATTTCATGGCAAACCAAATCGGATTCCGATAGAAAATGTTCAGTTGCGAAAATAAATAGATTAAGGTTGTAAAAATAGTTTGTACAATCTTCAATGCCAGTAATACCTTATTTTAATCTGATCTCAATCTTTTCTCGATGAGTTGTGTTAAAAATAATCGTACTAGTAGTTAAATAATGTCTATTTTTAATGTAATGCACAATACAGCTTAATTACGAGTATATATTCGTATTATCACTTAAATATTGACTTTCATTTTCTTTATTTCAAGTCAACATCAAAATTCTGCTAAACAACTATGCTGTGGACTTGCTGCAATGTCTAATGAAACAATAGATTACCATTATGAATCATAACTCATCACGTTCTGAAGTCAAATCATTAAAAAACGATAAAACCTACTAAGTACCACTTTATACTGATATAAATAATATTACTCAAACATTTTTAACAAAAACTCTCTTCTCCTCGCTTGAATTTTTGCCATATCATTCTTTAGCTATAATATTAACTATATAATACAATGTATTCATGGTAACATGGCAAGCTCTGCAGAAGGCTGTTGCCAAGTCGTTGTCAAAACTGCAGTAGCTAGCCAAAATAAGCTCAACAAAAAGTAATTGACCTACAATATACAACGTATACATTTTTTGTTTTGAAATCCATTTAACAACAAAGGTTTGATGAAAATGAAATTTTATTGTTCACCAAGTATTGACCTATCAAAAACATAATACACGCGTAAAAAAGAAAAAATCAACAACAGATGAGTAAAAAATTTAGACATTTACAATTTGTAAAGTGTCAGTTTCAACACAATATTGTGGTTTTATATTTTATTTGTGAATGTGCTCTTATGTTTACTTATATTTCAAAATAATAAGTTATGACTAATAACTTTTTATTTTGAAATATTAGAACGTTAAAAGTCATGAGATTGGAATAAATTTCAGTTTTAATTAGAAGTGTTTAAAGGTTTTCAGCATATATTTTTGAACAATCTTTTTAGATGTAACAGTATAGCTGGATAAAAGAAGTCTAATTATGCAACAATTCATCAAAATTGCATAAGAACCAAGAATTGCTACTTTGTTTATCGTTCTTCGTTTGTTTATCAATATTTCGAACGTCTGTGACACAACTCCATCTAGTCCTAAGCTAAGAGCTGTACTGTTGTGGGTAGTAGATAATTGATTTAAATACATTTATACTTTTTTGTGAATTCGTACATATTATACACAGAAAACACCGAAACTTCAAAACAAATACTTGCAGATCATACGAACACAAAGCACAGATTTAATTTTATGCTACTACTGGCGAGGTAGTCAAATCAAGGCATCAACAATATTTTTGTAGCAATTGCAGACCTCCATATTTATAGTGTTATGAATAACAATTTATAACATTAAACATATATTATAAATTAATTAATAAAGCCAAACTCAGAGCAGAATAAATACATGAAAAACATACTAAACTTTAGGTATTTACAAGTTGTACTCATTTAAAAGTCTCGAGTTAGGTATGTGTATTAATAATAACTAATTAGTTTTGATTGTGTTGTACTACATTTTAAACTTTTGTTCTACAATCAATGATAAAAAACTTCTACAAATTATCCAAGAAGAAGGTGTAATTCTACTATGTCCTCCTCTCCCCGTCACCCACGTCAGTACTTGACGAAGGTCACAAGGGACAATCTACCTGCCACCTAAACATTCGCAAACCATGTATTTTTATCTAAGTGATACTTTATATTGGTGAGTTCGTAGTTGAACAGAAAGGTATCGGAGAACTCAATTTATTAATGCCACAAATGGGTAAATTTCAAACGTTTAAATCGTTAAATTAAGCTACCGTTTGAGACAAAATTGACTTTAAGACTGGAACAAAATTATTTAGCTTTTGAAGGACTTTCATGAATGATTTAGGTACAATACTTGCCTGATCTGTTAAATGTTTAAACAAATGTCTTTCCGTCAACTGCGTGGGATATTTTTTTGTAGAAAGGGTGGAAAATTCATTCAAAACTCTTGCTCCTTAGGAAAAAGGGAGCGTGGTCTGTAGTGGAATTGCTAAAAACGACACAGGCGGCATATTCTGGCAAACTGGGGCTATGCTATTTCAGGTCCACTTATGATCGACGTTACGTCGTGTCATCAGGGGGGTGTCACTCCGCAGTTTAGGTATAGTCGGCCGCCTGCCTGCCCGGACGAGCATGCCGGTCGACTAGACATCGTCAGAACAGGTATCAGTTACACGATAGAAAGAGACGCAATGGTAGGTAAATATAATTGTGAGCTGATTCGGCGCTGTGCGATCTGAATTGAACTTAATCTTTTGACGCCTAGGACGACTCTTTAATTTACTTTTCCGAGTGACACTTCTGTATGAGTACTATTAAGTATTCTGTGGTGTCATGCCCTATCCCGAGGAAGGGACTGTTCATGCTCTTGAATTTCATAAATTGTGCTTCAACTAAAGATGAGCAATATTTTTAAACTTTAGTGACTTACACATACTCATGTTTATTCTTCATCATCATCACAGTCTAACGCAAGTTGGTGCGATTCTAAGCTTCAGTTTATCTTCAGACTTATTTTATTATACAAGTGAGTAAAAAAAAGTTTAAGAAGTAAAATCTAGTCTCACGAACGGTACAGTTTCTTTGCCTACATGTAACGTAATATAAATGAGCTTATTGATATGATTATGGTATTTTTTGAATGAACTTACACCTAATAATGTAAGTAATCGAGTTCATTCACAAAACAGGTAATTTAGCTGATATTTTGTTCAACGAAAACTAAATCGTAAATACGTTATCGTAGTGTGATAAACTACGCCAGACAACATCAATGCAAAGAGAAGGAAAACTTGAAACTAACCCTATGCCAACTCGTCTGGCCAGCGTGGTATAGTAGGCCAATACCTCCTTTCTAAGGAGAGGCCTATGTCCAGCAGCGGACTGTTGAAGGTTGATAATGTTGATGATGATGAGTATGATAAAAACATTAAAATTTTGAAATACTCTCCTAAATAATAAAATCTCATACGATTAAAGATAGTTAAGTAAAAATTAATAAGTCATTTAATTTTATTTGACACGAGCCTGTCTAATAAACTTAATTGATTATAAAGTTTCGGGTCTGAACTGAAATTATCTAAATGGATATTGTCTGAAATTAATCTGCGATGTAAAGTGAAGTGAAACATAATAAAATGGTGGCCATATAAAGGTACGTGTTTGCTTAAATCCTAATCAACAGTCAACTGATGTTCTTAACTTAGTCTATCTAAAAACTTAGCGATGGTCTGAAACAATTTATATGAAAATTTACATTAAATATTTATTACTCAAATCATTTTGTATTTTAATATAAACATTAGCTTAATACTCTTTAGCTATGTCTATCATAATATTGTAAGCGTGAAAACGTGTGAGTTTGACACCAACCTTGATCAATAGTCAGCCGATGTTCACAACTTAGGATCATAACTTACCGCCCGTATCCTTACAGCTTGTGCAATTTATTTGTAAATGTAAATTAAATATTTATAACTTCAATAATTTTGTACTGTAATATAAACATTGATCATTTCCTCTAAAATCTCTACTTAATATGAAAATTATTTAGGCAACAATAAATATTTTGTATTTACACATGAAGTATCATATGCTCATACTCTTCTACTTCACAACAATTATTAGTTTCGTTAAAATTCAATTCAACAACGATTCAGTGGTCGTAAACCTAATGTCTTGAAGCTTCGATGTAGTGTTATCCGTAGTTTTTCGAAACTGAAGAACGTTTCGTCCGCCCGAATGAAATTTTAATGTTCTATCTTTAGAAGGCGTATTCTAAATAATTCACATCGGCCAGACTATAGCCTGGTAAAATGACTACCAAAGAGAAATACCGACTGGGAGTTAAGTGAAAACGTGCAATAAAGCCGAGTAATGTTGCCAGCTTATTAGAATACGCGTCTGCTTTCATGAAATTAAATGGCCGACTAAGGAACTCTTTATTTGTTTTTATTTTCTTCGAATTTTGTTGGGACACATAATTTCCTCTTTTTTAGTCGTTATTTACGTTTATGCTTAAATTATTGGCCCTGTTATCACTGCTTTTCTGTTGGTTTTTGCCTTTTCATTTAAAAAATCAACTTGATTCTAAAAGAAAATACAACGTTTAGTCCTTAGACTTGTTAACATTTCGTTATTTCTTTTGGTCACTTAACGTTTTTTTATACTTAAACGTATGTAATATTTAATTTTAAATTATCTTATATCACTTATAAAGAGTTGTCTTGAAATATTTTGGTTGAAAATTTTGATATAGTCGGACTACTCGCGTTACAGGTAAGTGGGTTATTTTGATTGGTATTGAGTTTGATATTTTTTTCAAATAAACAAAACTTCATGCTTTTATTATTGGTATAGTAGTAGTCAATATCTATGTACACCCTGCTATGTGTTAATGTGGAGATCGCGAGAAAACAAACGTAGTGATGGACGATTTGAAGAAAGTAGCTGGCAGTAGACAATAGATAATAATTATAAAAATAAAAATCGGACATATTAACACTTAGACTAAGAATGACCTAGACCGGTCATATGCGTGCACCCGTAAGGGATAGCAACAAAGTACATTAAATATGAATGTTGCCAGGTTAAAACAATTCCCCTTTATTAAGGGAGAATCGTTATTCCGTTTACTGTTCCAAACGTTTTAAAAATCTGTCAAATATGGTTAGATTAGAATTGAAGGCCTTCAAAACGAAAGCTGAGGATGTAACCGGGATCAAGATTGATTACATTAAAAAAAAATGTTTTAGAATGTTATAGTATTTATTGGCCCTTAAATAAAATAAGTATGTTGAAGAAATTAGTTTGTTTATCTTGTCTCTAGTTATCAGCATATTTTTGTAGTGTAATATATCCTTACGTTCAAATATTTTTACATAAAGCTTTGCTATTGCCCAACCTTGTCGTCCAGTAGCCTTCAACCACATTTTACGTACATTTTCATCTTTTGGAAATCTGGAGGACAATAAAACACCAATCAAATCAAATTAAATTTCCTCACCATATGGGGTAATTTCAAAAGGCTGATGCGTTATCCCTAAAATGCTGGTAACCTTGCAAAATTACCTTGACACATTAATGGTCATTCAAACTTTAGCTGTGACAACCTACGCAATTTGGTCGGATAATTACAAAATTTTCACACTTTAGAAACTATTTTTTATCACTTATTTTCAATTATTTCTGCACATTAACAAACAAAAATTGATGTAATTAATCGTAGTTAATATTAAAAACAATATTAGGCCGATAAAACGCTATTTTTTATACTTACGTGTGAAAGGTTATATTTTCATATTTGCGTTCACTACGGCTTTTGCGGCCGAAAACACAACACTGTACCACATTTATTAAAGTATCTGGGTTGAAAACAATTAGTTAAACTTAAAATCACACAGTAATTCACTCAAAAAGCCTTATTTTCACTCCTGATAAATTCCCGCTTTGTAATTTGTTTGACACAAATGTTTTGTGACAAACCTATACGGCGATAAGGACAAAAAATACGTATCTCTATTTTTCTCTAACACACTGGAAAATGGTATCGTTATCTCACTCTCTCGTGGTAACGCTTGTTGGCATGTCAGGTCTTGGTCATTCTTAGTCTAAGTATTAACACTAACACAGAACGTCATCTAGCCTCAAACTAAGTAGAGCTTGTACTATGGATATTAGACAATTGATGTATATATACATAAACATACTTTTTTTGTAAATACATACATATTATATATATTATAGAAAAACCCAAACTCTGTAACACATATTTGCGGATCATACCAACATTTTTTCCGACCCAGGAATCGAACTCGATAAATCAAGCACAGCAGTCACATGCGCTATCATTGAGTCACCGATGAATGAGAACTGCCAAAGACCGGGATGGTTGGCGTTTCTTTGGGAAAGCTTCGTATCATAGTGGACGGTGATAGGTTCACTTGACTGTAATGTAGTAAATATATGCATATCACAATTTAAGCTCTAAAAGATCATCAATATTTCTATTACGATTAAAGTATACATATAAGGTCTAAAATTATAAAATTAAATCAAATAATATCGTGACAATAACTAGACTGTCTCGAACGTGGCTTGACTAAGTTAGCCCGCAATTTGTCCCATTGACTTGGTGCAATGAAGTTGTGAGCCAACTCTTGCTAACTCCTTTGAGAACACCTGGCCAGTGACTTGGTCAATGTAAATTTAGTTCCGCAAAACCTTATTCAGTTTACAAATAATGTAACACATCTCGTTTATTGAGTGTGTAAAATAAATCCGAATAAAAATATAGCATTATATTTTAGTAACACAAGTAATAATATTTCATAATATTTTTATATACTACAAATTCACGCCAGATCATTGCCCTAATATGTCCAATTAGCATAGATAAATTTTTATACAACCTTACAGTTGTAAGATTTTTAGTTTTGGCTTTACATAAACAATGAAATAGTAACGTTTTAGTCATTTACTAAAAGCAACTATTTATAATATGGTCGATTATTTTCTTACTTTATTTAAGTAAGAAAATAATCGACTATTTTTAATTATAAAATCTTTTATTTTGTTAACGTACATTTTTATTTGAGTGCGGTTATAAATAGGCTGAGGATGGTGATGACAATAATACGCCTTTGAATAAATTCAACAAAAACATACCTAAGATTATTTATTTATTTCAATTCATGAAACCCGTGTTTGTTATAGACTTACTTATATTCAATTCACTCAGTTGATTTTCTTGTAATGACCAAAATATATACTTACCTAAATACATTTAATGAAGCCATTGTTGGATATTTTACAAAGACAGTCGTATAAAAGCATGTTCAGTAGAATTTATGAACCAATTACACACACACGAGCCATTAGACCACTCGCTTTTACATGCTAATCTGTTATTGATAGACGGTAGCCAGTGTTAATTATCCCTCTTGGGTCATAGAGGATATTGTGTAAGTGTGTCATAACAATATTAGCCTTTTACTTATGAGTCTATAAAAACAAGTATTTTTGGATAAATCTTTTTTTTACTTCCAACATTACTTTTACTTTTATTTTAAATAACCTGATAAAGGAAAGAAAAATGTGTTTAAAAATAACTAATTGGATTAATTAAAAAATTACATTAAATTAAATATTAACAATATTGTCAATAATAATCTTATTGTTAATAAGAGTAGGTAACTAGTAAAACAGTAAGTGTTAATGTCAAAATTCCAAAGAATCGGCTAGCTAAAAAGCAGTTTTCCTTTATATACATTTATATTGTAATATTTATTAAAATTGTTTAATACATTTTTTCAGGACGATATATAATAAATATAATATTAAATATATTTTAATATAAATATATAAAATTATTTATTTATATTTATTTATTTAAATAAAATATAAATTAATACAATTTACCACTGTAATTTAGTAATAATAAAAAAAAATCAAAGTTGACAGCCTAGTTTAATTCACTAAAAGCGGTCGAATTTTAATAATCGCCTGTACCCATAGGTTTAGCCGATCGAACACTTTAGAGGGCTTTATATTGACGTAATCCTTATTTATGAACTGGAGGTACTTTGTTTGCCACAGGATTATATTTATAGTTGCTAGTATCAACCGAAACTCTTTGAATTTTCTCAATCAACAAGTTTTAATCTGTGACATTATGCAGTCAAGATCCATCTAAGTTGGTTCTTTTAAAACTTATCTAGTTTGCTAGTGCCTGCCACTCTTCTGGTTGCTATGAATAATTGACGAGGAAGTGTTACTTGGTAAGTGTGCTTTGCATATATAGAGGTACAATGTATTATAAAATTGAAAATAAACTGTGTCATGTTTAAACAAAAAGTTTTAAACTACTTATATAATTTATATAGCCACACCGCATTATTTAAAGTAGACTACTGTCACTGTAGAAAACTATAAGAAATAATATACACTTAATTACTTGTTTGAATTTAATTTATTATTATTAGTATTACCATAGTTTAAATAAAAAAATTTTTTTTTTCTAATATACAAAATTTTACTTTCGCATAATAATCCTTACTAATATTATAAACGCGAAAGTTTGTGAGTATTTATGCATGTGTGTATGTATGTTTGTTGCTCTTTCACGCAAAAACTACTGAACGGATTTGAATGAAACTTTACAGCAATAAAGCTTATATATCAGAATAACACATAGGCTACTTTTGCTGCAATAATCGAGATACACGCGGGCGGAGCCACGGGCGAAAGCTAGTATTTCATAAAGCGTCACAATACTAGACTCTAGAAATAGAATTGAAAATATTGACACTCAACTTCAAATGTGTCATTTCACATATTAAAAATTCAAACATTGTTATTTCATCCGGAGCCAGAGCCTCACACTTCCAAAGACATTTGTTGCTGACCTTTATGGCCGAATAAATAATTTAAACTTAACTCAAGCCCCCAGATTTACTTAAACAAAGGTGGTCAGTTAATAGGGTAATACATTTTGGTCATTTCTACGATCCGTTAAGGGGTGTGGTGCTATTGTAAGCGAAGACAAAGTACGGTGATACCAACCAACACATTTATTTTATATCATTTCTCCTTGTACCTTCAGGAAGTTGTATCACAGGAAGATGTGATGCAGTTGCCGTAGATAATTTTAAGAATCATGTTTAGTTAAATATGGTCAATTATCATAAAACTTTAATTTAATAAAGTGGACGATACATGCTAATGCGATAATTATTGTGCATTTTTAAATACTGAATTTAGGTAACTAGCTTAGCTCTTCTGAAATGTTGGAGAAAAAAAATACACAAAAGAAAATTTATAATTCTAAATTCGAATACTTTATTACAGTGTTGACACGGACGAGATTGGAAGCAGCCTTCAAGTAGCAGATCACGTCAGGGTAACTACTGTAGGAGGGACGAATGTGGTGTCCTCTAACATAATGAGATGATCCTCCGACCAGGCGAGGTAATTAAGCCTGGCGAACCACTGCCCAAAAAACAGTAGTATTGTACTACACAACTGTATATGCTTATCAGCGCGAGAATCTCTATGTCGCGATTTAGGATGTAATCCGTGGTTCAGTGTTTGTTGATGAGCTGATGTAAGTTTTCGCTCGCGCCAAATGTGGGAGTTGCTTACGTCTATTAATATATCTAGTTTACTTAAAAACAGATGAAAGTGTTTTAATTTACACGTAAAATTACTCTGTTTCGGACAATAATCGCATACCCTTAACGACTGAAAACCACATTAAAACAATTTAATTACCTTACCATTTACACATTCTATTTGAAAGTAATTATTCCGCGGGTAGTAACACCGTATCCCAAGGCTCTGACCACAGCACTTAGCGAATTAGCCATGTCACAAGTTAATGGTAAATTCAGACGAGGGTAAGGTGGCATTAGGCCAAATTAGCCATGTCTATTCTGTAAAGGGACAAGTAACTGTCTTAAATTACTGCTGAGTTAGTTCTAGGTTCACTAAGATGTCTTAGTGTTCAATAAAAGGAATTTCGTCACAGAATACGTAACGTACGGACGTACTTAAGTACGAGTATTCCCTGTAGTGCTTCTTGTTAAACTAAAGTGTTACTAGTTACACACAGTAAATTGTACTTATTACACTTCAGCTTCTACAATTTTACATTACATTACAAATTCGATATTATTTACTTTGTAACTTTTTCTTTCTATATAACAGGGTTTCCAGACTTCTATAACGATGGTTAAAATTGATGAGATTCTTGTTCAGTAATAAAAAAAAATGTTAGTAGAAAAAGTACACACAAAAATATTGTATTTTATATCTCATTATTGATTTTACTTTTTATCATCCAAATATTATACCAAATAAAAGACGATGCGTTTTGAGAAGGAACCTTTGCAATTGATGAAAGTAGATGCAAACACACACCGAAAAGTGAATTGACATGTACACTGAATTGACATGTACAGTGAATTGACTGCCTCGTAAGTCTAGTGGTTAGCGTATGCGGCTGCTGATTACGAGGTCTCGGGTTCGATTCCCGGGTCGGACCAAATATTATTTGTGCGCTTTACAAATATTTGTTTCGGAGTCTGGGTGTTTTCTATGTATAATATGTATTTATTTACAAAAAAAAAGTATGTGTATGTATTTATATCAGTTGTCTAGTACCCATAACACAAGCTCTGCTTAGCTTGGGACTAGATGATGTTGTGTGTCAGATGTCTAAAATATTTATTATTATTATTTTATTGCACTTATGTAAAGTATATCAAATGGCCAAGCAGCTACACGATATTTTATAGATTCAAAGTTTTAGGTACTTATGTAATCAGTAAATTTATTATGTACATACAAATGAGCCAGCACTATATTACACTTCAAAAATAGCTCTGTTTTAATTTTGAACAATGTAAAACATAAAACTATAAATAAAACATAAATTTAATTCGAATATAGAATATAGGTAAAATTTGAAACAGTAATGCGATTCAGCTGTCTCAAACCGCTCAGCTTCCTAATATCTAAACTGTCAAGTTGCAAGAAGCGTTAAGCCAATACAGAAGCACACGACACCTGCATTAGAATAGGATTTGTGTGATATTGTTATTATTTAGATGTAGCAAGCTCTCCATTAAATACCGTAGCTTAGGATTATTTTTATGAAGCCTATTTCATTGAACTTATTACTTTTGAGCATAAAATCTGTTTTTTTTAATGTAAAATTCAATTTTAAAGGAGTATTTATTTTGGCAGGAGCTATTTGACATTATAATAAATTAGCTTTCGTAGTTCTGCTCGCGTGTATAGCGGTTATCGCGGTAGAAAGTAACCAATATCTTTTCTTAGTCTCTAGACTAACTGTGTACCAAATTTCAGTAAATCAGTTGAGTAGTTTTGACGTGAAAGCGCTACAGAGAAATAGACAGATATACTTTCGCATTTATAATATTGGTAAGGACAAAGATTTTTAATACATAAGTAGTTAGTTTTAAAATGAAATGTACAATTAAAAATTGTTAATAAAGGCTTTTATTTTATTATTATCAGTCTATATTACCCACACATCTTTAATTACAGATCATTACATTGTTCAAGTTTCTATATTTTACTATCATTTTCATCAATTAGAATTTTATAGCTATGTCATTGTAAATCCAAAATTTGCTTATCGCACTACAAAACTAAATTAACTTATATTACATGGAGGGGTTAACAGGAATCCTAGCAATGATAAGCCTCTGTCACTACCAGCCTTTAATAAAACATTAAAGAGAAGATTTCATAACGTTATCGTTTAATACCTCCCGATGCTTTTAGTTACAAATCACACACGGACGTTATGCGAAGGTTTATTTTATGCGGATAAACGGATTACACAGTTTTCCTCGTGATAGTCTTACTTTAATGGATTCGTCTGTTTGCCGAACAAGTTTGCTACGAATCACTTAATCTGCCACGCTCTTGATACAATTTTATGTGATTTATGAACGCATGCCGCCAACAAGGCTAGACGAAAACATTTATTTTGGAGATTTTCTCAAGTATTTTATGGGAAGTGGGGCCTAGAGTTGTAGGTTAATGTCGTAACATGAGTTTTCCTCACTCATGATACTCCATCTACATATTTACGTATGTACTGCTCTCGAGTATTGTCATATATTTGTGCATAGGTTGTGTTCGTTACATTTATGGTGTTTGTCGTTTTTTCGCCTTCCTTTTAGGTTTATAAAGAATTATTGACTGTTTACAACGACTGGAGTCAAAATGTGACTTATACATTTCCTTCTATAATGGTTTCCTTGTGTGATAGTGTAATATTGTATATGTAAAAGTATATGATAGTAAATAGCAAGTTTAAAATATGCGTTATGGCGCTTGCTATTACTTTACCTATTATTACTTTAAATAATTAATTTTAGAATACTACCTAATATCTATTAGTTAGCAAAATAATAAAACGGCGAATTTTTAGTAAACAATAATAAATTATTAAAACGGCAAAGTTTTGTCCTATGTAGGGTTTGAACTCACAATATTCAGCGCAGTAGAAAGCAGCATGATAACCGCTTAAACCTCGAAACAAACCATGCATCTATTCTGGGAATTGCAGATACTATGGGATTAGAAGCTTGTACTTTTCTTCATGAGATACGGTGGTAAGAAGCAATGGCTCGGTAAATTAAAACTAGACTAGAACAATATTTTTTTTTTGTTTGACTGCATGGTTGGCCTAGTGGCTTAAGCGGTCTGCGCCAAGTGTCGTGGGTTCAAATCCCACGTAGGATAACACTTTGTGTGATTCACAATTTGTTGTTCTGAGTCTGGGTGTTATTTGTGTCCGTTTCATGTATGTTTGTAAAGCCCCCCGCGACACAGGAATTTATATTAATAATGCGGGAGTTGTAAAAAAAAAAAAAAAAAAAAATGAAATAGGGGAAATATTATACTTTGCCTCTAATACCCTACATACAGCCAAAATATCGATCTGGGTGTAGTAAAAAGTAATCCATTATCTATTATCTTTCTAACAGGTGACTTTAGTTAGCTGTATCTCACTTTGTATAAGTTCTATCGGGTTACACTGGTGTTAGAATGGTGTTAGGAATGGTGTTAGAAAGATGAGATTTCGTACTTATAAAAATGTCTGACAGTTTTGTGATTAATTGACTCAGTTTTGTGTGAGTGACATAAGCAAAGACAAAGTACCTACGCTATATTTTACAGTTTTTCGTCGATAAAGGCGAAAATACTAACCAGGCGGCTGAAAATGTGAAAAGTGTTTTTGGTCCTGATACTGTAACAATCACGCGCAATTCAGGTTTTGTCGATTCCGTGTCAGTAACACCGATGTTAAAAATGCACAACGGAATGGAAGGTCAATTGTCGAAAATGACTATAAAATCATGAACATTGTCGAGTCTGACCATCATGCAAGTACTGTTTCGATTGCCCAAGAGGTATATATTGCACAAAAAACCGTTTGGAACCATTTGCACAAGGCTAGTCCTAAATAGAAAGCCGGTGTATAGATGCCACACGAGGGAAAGCATAAAACCTCATGGCGAATTTGCATCTGGGAATCGCTGTTGAATCGGGAGAAAATAGACCCATTTCTAAAGTAGTTGGTGAGAAAAAGTAGAGAAATTGTGTTCCATCTCTTGGATCGACTCGCAAAAAGCTCCGGATGCTTAGTTGAGAGTTGAATTTGGACTTGACACAGTACAATTTTGCTGGTAAAAATTCTTGAGAGAGATGCTTGTCAAAATCGATTGTCAATTTTTAGCCAGTAGGGACGAAGGATTCTATGAGAGAGGCATAATGCTAGATATTATCTTCAAAATGACAACAAGTTATCGAACAAAACGAAGCATATATTTGGTCTAAATAGGATCATTCTAACTACGGTAATTAAAGGCTTTAATTTCATGCAAAAATGAGAATTTATTTTTACTACACCTTATTTTATAGATAGGTATTATAGGCCCTGGTCAGGCCAAAAGCGTTGTTGTGTATTTCTCACAGGTAATCCTTAATAACATAAAACCGATATTCAGGTGAAACCGGTTGAACTAGTAGCCGACCACTAATAATCTTGGCAATAAAGGCTAGGAAGAAGAAGAAGAGATATTATAGTCCCTACCTCAACTTTGATTTACTAGTAAAACATTTGTATTAGAAAAATAATAATAATAAAGGCCTCTGGTAATGAAATGGATACTGGAAATATTCATTCTATTAGTGAAATCCGTTTTTAAAATGAAATCAACATAAATGTCGATGACATAATAAAAAGTCATGAAAATAAAATAAGATAAGCGTTGTTCGCAAATCGACTCAATCGAATACCGAACCAATTTCATTTTCAACAAAATAAACCTCTAACTCGTTACAACTCCCCGCATTAAACCAGTTAGAGTTTCATCTGGAATAGCTCGACAATAAAAATTGCCTTTTATACACTTTATAATATACAAGTATACAAATAAAACGTACGTAGTATATACGGGAAAAAGTACACGATTTCAGTGTTCAAAGCGTAACGAAAGTTGGAATTATTAATTTTTTACGACACCACCAGAGAAATTTATTTGTTTTTCCACGCCATATGAATAAAAAATATACAAGATTTACTGGATAACGCTAAAATAAATTTTATGGGAATTTTATTGTTTGTTCAACTATTCGTGACGTTTTGGGACTATTGTAAAATTCTAAGTTTACGAATATAATGACGTTGTACATAACTTCTTTTACTAGCAACTTGTTACGATAGTTATAAATAAATAAATAAATATTTTGGACATCTGACACACAACATCATCTAGTCCCAAGCTAAGCAGAGCTTGTGTTATGGGTACTAGACAACTGATATAAATACATAAACATACTTTTTTTTTGTAAATACATACATATTATACATAGAAAACACCCAGACACCGAAACAAATATTTGTGAATCACACAAATAATATTTGGTCCGACCCGGGAATCGAACCCGAGACCTCTTGATCAGCAGCCGCATACGCTAACCACTAGACCAACGAGGCAACCAACCCGTTAGTTAGTTCGTATATTGGTAAAAAAAAAAATATTTGCAAATTTCAAACCAGCCTTTTTTTGCTATTAGAAACAGGATCAAACATGAATTGCTCGTATATGACAAAATGAACACCCAGACTCAGGACAAGAATTTGTGGATCACTCTGTGTTTTTTCCCCATATGGGATTAGAACCCACAACACTTGGTGCAGTAAAAAGCGGCGTGACGATCGCTTACGCCACTGGGCCAGCCATGCAGTCAAACAAATAAAAATTACATGGCAGTCGAATTACGACAACTTTGAATCATTAGCCATTGTTATCAAATTTCTAACTCTATAGAACATGTGTCAAAACAATAGATTTGTGCACTATTTTTATTTTTAAACTTTAGGTATTTCAAATATGATATACTTCTGCGTGCTATATTTGTTTTATCTTAAATATAGATATCTGCTAGATCCTAAAATAATATTGGTTCAACATCCCAAGAACAAGTTATTTACAATGTCAAAGAATATTGTCATATATGAGATACCTAAAACAAGACATCGTGAAACAAACAAACCTTCTGACAATATGTATCTAATCCTTTATTCAAAGAAAATATATAAAGTAGAAAAGTACAAAAAGGTATCGAATGAGACGCCACGGGTTTCGATTCATTCTCAATCCCCGTTTACAAATAATCGGATAATCCGATTTCCACGCAAAGTCGAGAACTCGATTCGGTACATTTAATATACACAATAAAACAAGAATATGCATACGCTGTCAGTTCTATACGTAATAGGATTCACAAAAAAGTTTCCTGCGTGATATAAACAGATCGTGTTTTTCGAAACTATATTTTTATTAGAATCGACGGAGTGTGACAGGCAAGAGGTTAGTCGAGAAGAAATTTAATCGTCTATGTAATATATAAACACGTGGTTTACCTAATAAAGTCAATTAAGATTAAAACCTTATAACGTTTGACTGCCTCGGTGGCGCAAAATCTAAGGGGTATGATAATGTACTGATACTGGAGTGCTGAGACGCGGTAAGTTATTTCAAAATCGTACAAGTGAAATAAATTAGTGAATATGACATATAGTGAAGACAAGGCCCTAAGTTAACAAATAACATATATAATAATCAAAAAACTAAAAAAAACTGAAGTTTAAACGATAATACAACAATAACGATTTTGAGGGGACTTTCACTGGCAGATAGTTGTTGACAGAAAGAGTAACTTTAGCTATTTATTTTAGGAATATTATCAATAACTGCGGATATCGAAATAAAATAAAATCACTAATAAAGCTTGTCTTTGGAATATCACCGTAGTTTAATTATACTAGTTATACAACAGAAGTTTCAAAAATGCAAATTAATGCTAGTTAAAATCAACCTTATTGACTTCAATTTATTCCTAATAATAATAATCGGAGGAAAAATTTGTATTTATCATAATAAAGTAATTACTAAACTTTGTATTCTACTTAACTGAAACGCTCTTTTATTACCTCTACGATAAGTACCCATCCGTGCGGGAATCCACACAGCTGATGCCATTTAGGTGCTCCTTAATCATTCGTAATGGATATGACATAAACACAAAACACCACAAATCAATAAAGTACGTGTACAGTCGATCCATTTACATTCGTATGGCCAACTTTGTCCCAAGGGTAATCACAATATGGTAAACCAGTTCCAAAGTTTGTGACCAAACCCTTACTGGGTCCTACACATAGTTTACAGGTCAATTTTCTTGTTAAAACATTCCTATTGTAAATTCTGCGAGGGTATACAATTGTTTGAATCAGTTTCTGATTGTTGTATAATTTGTAAACCAAGTCGGGTTGTATGATAATACATTGTAAATCATATTGCCTGAATAGTTTTAATTGAAACTAATTTCCAATAATTTCGAGATTGCAAGGATCTTGCTGATAAATAAATTTATTAGAATAAATAAATAAATAAAAATGACACATGACATCATCTAGTTTCAAACTAAGCAGAGCTTATGCTATAGATACTAGACAACTGATATAAATACATAAATATACTTTTTTATGCAAATACTTACTTATTATATATGGAAAACACACAAACTCCAAAAAAAAAAATTTACAGATCATGTAAACATTTGGTCCGACCCGGGAATGGAACCCGAGACCTCTTGATCAGCAGCCGCATATGCAACCACTAGCTAGACCAACAAAGCGTCTCATTATTCAATTATTCTAAAATGGAAATCCTAAATAATCTCTATTAAACTTTAATTCATTCAAGATCAATTTTGTTCTTACATAGTTTAGAATAAAAGTATTGTATTTTTATACATTTTTACATACAAATGGGTAGTATATAAACTTGACTTCTAAAAGATAAAGATATCACGTCAAACCCATGATGTACGAAATTGAATTGAAAAGAATTCTAATAAAAGTCAAAACTCGATTAGAATAAAGTATTTCAATAAAATTCAATACCACATACTGCACTGCTAATCAAATTACATTCACTCAGAACCGTTGGCGCGGCTATGGCATACATCTCTTTGAAGGAAGAAAACAATTTTGATACCTTAAATTTCACTTCAAAACTATGTTTGAAACTTTTATTATTGAAATGCACTTTATCTATGAATGTATTTGTTTGCTCGAGGCGCGAGGGTGCACATCAAAGATGTCGCTAGTCTTACACTTTACGCATCATACAAATTCAGACTTTATCTTTAACCAAACAAGTATGAATTCCCGTCGCTACGCCTAAGATGGGATAAAACATTATGTATGTTTTACTTCTGAATGGGGTTAATGTACCTAAGTTTTGCAGCGCTAAATATTGTACGTAATAAAAGCCAATAACGGTTATAGCTTCAACTTAAATGATACACCTCGACTCAATTGCGAAGAATCGTATGTTAATAACTACGAGTATAATATGTGAAAGAAACTTGAACTACAATAATAATATTAAATAAAGGAGAAATAAGAATATCGTCTCACAGAAATTTCGTCTTTTATAAATAGTTTTAAGTATTTCAAGGGAAGCAGGAAAGTTCAGTAATGTCTATGTACTTTTATGATTTGATGAGTGAACCCATACGAATTCAATTTAATGTCAATAAGGTTCAAATTTGAGAGACAAATATCACTCTATTTATATTTATGTTGAAATCGAATCCAATGATTTTAGAAATTATCTTTATATTCACAACAGTGATATACTTTTCTATAACATTTAACATTATTTATTAATATGCGAATTCTTAATAAATATAACGAATGTAATTTACACCTAGATCATTAAATTATCTTGTTGATATGATTTGAGAATATACATATCAAATACATACCCATCTAGATTATGAAGCTTTCAGTTTGGACTAAAACTGAACAGTTGTACAATAAAACGTAGAAAACAGGGCACGGAAAGAAATTCCCAGGTGCCTGTCTCCTATTTCTGCTGGAAAATACCGCATGCAAATTTGTCAGTATGTACCTGCAACAATAGAAAAATAAAAGTTAAAAGTATTGTATACAATACTCGTAGAACAAACAAAGTTTTGGACTTGAGATAAAGTGAAATTACATTGTATAGTATTAAAATAAAATATTCTTAACGTCGTTAAGTTGAGTAGTAGAAATGATTCTTACCAACAAACTGTTAATCTAGTTTTAGAGAACTATTATATAGGAATTATTCTAATATTTTTTTTGTATATTTAAAAAAGTCAAAGTTCAAACTCAGTATGATAGAAAGCATGAGTAGAATCAAAGAGTGGTGGTCATTATTGTGAATGGAGACAATGCAGCATGATGAACCGTGTGACTCATGGCGGCCGAGTGAGATGCTTCAGCATCATTGAGCCACCATCTAAGTTTACTTTGTGTATTTTAAATAAATGCTTATATTATAGTAAGGACTATGAGAGTTATGTTTATAGATGTAGAAAATGTTGGTTACATAATCAACACAAATAAACGAAATTTAAGTGTAACGACGATACTATTGTGAGAATTAATACGCCAAACTGAGACTTATAACTGATTTAATTTTTAAGTAATTAAACATATATGACAACTTGTTCACAACAAATGATTATATAATGCAACTCGATCTCGCAATTACAGCTCTTTTTATAGTCTTAACCCCTCTCCTCGCCTCACCACTGCCGCGCCTCCCCCACCTCACACCATCTCTCCTCGCCGCACCTCGCCAATCACCACTCGCCGAGTCAAATTCGTTTCCTTCCGTTACAGTCGGCCATCCTGAAACAATTGCACCGCAATTGGTGCACACACCTCGTTAGCTCTCAAGTAAATCGATCAAGTCATCCCTAGCAACTACGTCATCATCGCTACTAGACTCGCTATACTCAGGGGCACCCCTATAAACACGTAGTGAATCCGCTGCTACAATACCCGTGAACTTTTTGTACCCACGCATTCCTTTGACACTCCTAATCTCGTAGCGGCTATTATTTAACACCTTTTGTATAATGTAAGGGCCAGAGTATAGAACTTGTAGTTTTTTATTTACACCCTTGACTTCCCCACCAGAAGAAGATTGCTTCCAAAGAACCAAATCTCCCTTTTTAAAAATATGTTCAGGTTTCCTTAGTTTGTCAAAATTACGCTTCATATTCTCGGCTTGTCTTTCTAGCTGCTTAGAAGCCTTAGTACGCTTCTCGCAGACCGGTATAGATAGCTCATTACCGATTAAGTTAGGTATTAATCTACCCCTATGACTAAACATGATTTCATAAGGATGGTAACCTAAGCTGCTGTTCAATGTATTATTCATACCCCAAACAGTATCTGGTATACACTCGGTCCACATGTTAGGGTCTACATTTCGAGTACGCATCGCATCAAGTAATGTACGATTATAGCGCTCCACTTGCCCATTGGCACGCGGACATGCGATGGCATTAAGAGTGTGATGAAAATTGTAACAGATTGAAAATTCCTTGAAAGTCCTACTAGTAAAAGCTAAGTTTCTATCTGACACAACTTTTCTAGGAAAACCAAACAAACTAAACATATCTTTAAGGACAGAAACAGTCTCTACTGAATTTATTGTTCTCGTTGGACGTGCCAATAAAAATTTAGAAAAAGAATCTACCACCATAAGAATATACTGATAACCCTTTTTAGTTTTACTAAAAGGGCCTAAGTGGTCAATATGCACAACTTCCATTGGTAAGGACGGCTTAGGAATAGGATGCAGTTCACCGCTAGCCTTCCCGTGATTACTTTTAGCATAAGCACATTCTAAACAACTAGCAACGTACTTTTTTATAAATCGTGTCATTTTAGGGAACCAATAATCAGATTTAATTAATTCCTCGCAGCGTTTTATACCTACGTGTCCTATTTGGTCATGGAATTTCTGCATAAATTTCCATCTAGCAAATGCGGGTACAACTAACCTATCACCATTTAAAGTTTTCCTATATAATCGATCATTTTTAATAGTATAATTGTTTTTGATATCCTTGCAGGCATTACCCTCCATTAATTGTTTAATTATGTTGTTTAACTTATCGTCTTGCAATTGAATAGTTAAGTACCAATCATCACTAGATATCATATTTATATCTACCTCCGTAGGAAAAGATTGCAACATATCAATATTGACATGTACCGCTCCTGTGGTTGATGGGTTACGGCTCAGAGCATCTACATGCCTCATTCTCGCTTGCGGTCTATATTCAATTTGAATGTCATATTCTTGTATCGTAAGCCACCAACGTGCTATGCGAGGGACTAAATCCTTTTTTAACAAAGTATACCTAACGGCAGAGCAGTCTGTCACAACTTTAACTGAACGTCCATACACATACACTCGAAAACGCTTTAAAGACTCAACAACGGCTAACGTCTCAAGTTCGTAGCTATGGTATATTGATTCCTCACGAGATGTCACTCTACTAAAATAGAACACTGGTTTAAGATCGCCTTCATTTTGTACTTGAAATAGAATACCTGCTATACCTAATTTGCTGGCATCCGTATGTACTTCACAGGGTAATAATGGATCGTACAGTGCGAGTACGGGCCGTGAGCATAATTTTTGTTTTAATTCATTAAAACTTGAATCATGCTCGTCGTTCCATAACCACACAGAACATTTTTTTGTCAAATCGGTCAACGGTTTTGCTATAAGAGCAAACTTATTTATGTACTTTCTAAAATAACTACAAAGTCCTAAGAATTGACGCAACTGATGTAAATTGTTAGGTCTAGAGAAATTATGTACTGCTGCTATTTTTTGGTCACCCGGTCTAATACCATCTGAACTTATTTCGTGGCCGAGAAACAACACGGTCGACTTCAGGAATGTACACTTTTTCATGTTTAACTTTAGATCTGCACTCCGCAACTGAACTAGCACTTTCTCTAATAATTGTAAACCCCCAAAAGCCGTGGATGTAGAAAGGAGCATGTCATCCATAAAAGTAATTATATCATCACTACCCACATATTGTGTTAATTTTTGAATAACACGCATGAAAACCGACGGTGCATTGGCTAACCCAAACGGTACTCTTAGATATTCATACAAACCGTCTGGCGTAACAAACGCAGTCTTATTTATAGAATCTGCATGAATTTTTAAATGATGATACCCAGAAAATAAATCTAAGCTCGTAAAAAAACTTTTGCCGGTCAGTTTCGATAACTGATCATCAATGTGGGGTATAGGAAAACGGTCTTTGATAGTTACTGCATTTAAGTCACGATAGTCAACGCATAACCTAAACTCACCATTTTTCTTACGAACTAGTATAACTGGGGATGCATATTCCGACTTCGATTCTCTAACGATTCCGCCACTTATCAAATCATTCACTAATTTAGTAACAATGGGTCTTTCTGAATGAGCTAACCTATATGGTTTTCGTACTATTGGTTTGTTGGTAGTTAATTGAATAGACATTTCTCCTAAACTAGTACAACCGATTTCGTTTATCGAACTAGCAAAGCAATCCTTGTACGACTTTAATAATCTAATTAATCTGTCTGATACGTTTGGTTCAACATCTCCCATATCCACCTCTGTTAACTCAATATTCATATTATCAGAATTGTCTCCCCTCACAGTAAAACAGTTTGAACTCACCTCAACATGAGGAGTACACTTCTCAGCTCGCGTGACCAGCATTCCTTTCTTCCATGCAATGGACCCGGTGCCGATGTTGCAGACTCGTAGGTAGCCAACGCCGTTGCGCAGTACTGCACTGGCCACGGCATACACGACGCCGCCCATGCTGTAGCGCCTGGGTTTCGTGCAGTAGTCTCCCGGTCCGGCGCCATGAGTGGATACTTTTATCAAGTTGTCTCCCACAGGAATAATTGTATCTTGAAATAGCTCTACTCTGTAAGAAGTCGCTTCATCACACATATCAATACTCATTAAATCATTGGGGGTAGTTTGACCTTTAGACAAAGTGACTCCATGTTTAGATACACTTAACATTAAGTCATCCCTGTTGATAATGGTCTGACCAATGATTAAGACGACGTCGCCCAAATCCACATCGGTGACGACGGCAGTGGTCTCTAGTTGCACTTTGTCCACAAGTAAATCGAATGTAACTTTACCTAAAGCACGAACAGTACAACCATTAAAACCTTTTAGTACAAGGTTACTAGGCATCATTTTCAGTTTAAGGGCATTGGCCGCACCTGCATAAATAACGTTGAGTTCACTACCTGTATCTAAATAAGCTTTCATATAAACTTGATTCACCTTCACATTCTTCTTGTACACATCGTTCAAGTATGACAAAAACTGAATTTTCTTAACACCGGTTACATTATTTTCGCTTGTACAGGCATTCGCTACATGACCAAGTTGGCCACATCTATAACATTTACGCTTGTCGGGTAGATTACACGCCGTGGCTACGTGACCTACTTCTTTGCAACGATAGCAGATCGGTGGTGGTCTTGTAGACGTATCTTTCTGCTGCCTACTTGGCCCTTCACTAGCTCTTGTTGCCCCGGATACTTTACTAGACAGATTCTGCGTCTTCAAAATATTTGTTTGATAAGAATCAAATGCTGACAAAAACCCCTCGTATAGCTCATCCGGACTTGTACATTGAAATGCTTGGGCGTTTGCTCGCAGTTCGTACGGCAAGCCCTTTATAATACAAGACACCGTAGCTTGATCACTCAGTTGGCACCTATAGCACATAGCTACCTTCTCTTGATAATATTTAGTCATAGATTCCGATTGTAACTTCTTTCTAGCTATAAGTTCATCTAACAAGGCGGCGAAATCATGCTGTCGAGGAAATGCCTTGATAATCATACATTTCCATTCTTCCCAAGAACGTTCATACGACTCTAATCTATTGAACCATAACCTTGCTTGCCCTGATAATTTAGATTGTAAAATAAATGATTTTGTGACGTCATTCCAATGATAAATCACACCTAACTGTTCGATTTTTCTAATCCAACTCTTTACATTCCAATCTTGATTGTCAGGGTCAAATTCGGGCACTAATTTTTCAGTGTTTTGGAGTGTCGTTAGTTTAGATTCATCCTCATTATTTAAACATTTTTTTAATGCCCTATCTACCTGCTTGCTAATAATTTGTTTAACTTTCTCTGATTGTGAGGTAGATTCAAAAAAGTTGTCACTTACTTGCGAATTACGAGATTGTCTGTTCCTTTTTGATTGTGGTTGATCGCCCGAATTAGTACGGAATCTCTTCATTGTAATATTAATTTTACGTAGCCCACTTCTGATTGTAACGACGATACTATTGTGAGAATTAATACGCCAAACTGAGACTTATAACTGATTTAATTTTTAAGTAATTAAACATATATGACAACTTGTTCACAACAAATGATTATATAATGCAACTCGATCTCGCAATTACAGCTCTTTTTATAGTCTTAACCCCTCTCCTCGCCTCACCACTGCCGCGCCTCCCCCACCTCACACCATCTCTCCTCGCCGCACCTCGCCAATCACCACTCGCCGAGTCAAATTCGTTTCCTTCCGTTACATAAGTTTTAACTTCAAAACTAGCTCTACCACGCGGCGTTGCACGCGTTTATGGTTCTTAGAGTATTGTTCAACCGCGGGTAATAACGTATAAAATAAAAATTAATATTGTATTGTATAATATTTGTCCTGCAGTGTACGTCTTTCTTGTGAGAAGGTATGAAAAATAAGGGAAAACCTTTTTTTGTGTGTTTACTTACTCGTATTATGAATCTACGTTGTTGAAATACCCTTTATGTACTGACACTCTTTTAGACAGAGTATCGCACGCCGTGTGGTTTTAATCTGTTCGATATTGACACACAGTGCCACCAAAAATCTCGTTAGGTCGAAAAACCAAATGAATTTCACACGTACACGGACAAGAAAACCGCATTTAAATTTACATTTATTCCAACACTCAATGTCTGTTTCTACAGAAACATACACTTTGAACATACACAATAAAAACAGAGAAATATATTATTTTCCATAGTTTTAATAAAAATAAAATAAGAACGAAACATAACATGCATAGTGTTCTGCAGCTAAAATTCTCTAAAACTAGAAAATTCAATAAAGAGCTTCTAGACGTTAAAGTCGTACCGTGTCAGGTCTTCAAAAGGCAGGAAATTAACCTAAATAAGTGGAAGTGGCCGTGCGATGCATTATAATTACTCATATGCACGCCATCCAAGCACAACTTTTATTCAAACATGCAGTGGAACTGAAGGCGTCATTTATTACGCGGGTCTAGATTCACACTCACGTGAGGTAAAGTTTAAATGGTATATACGAATTTACAAAGTTATTATTTATAAATACTCTTGTCATATAGAGGCTATACAAGATATTTTCATACATTCCCTGGATGTCACAAGTTTTGCACAGATACATTGCCTGGAACACTTGTAGCACAGATTTATTTATACAATTGCAGTTCTACTGAATCACATAGATTAGGCTTAAGGTACAGGTCTATAAAACTTAAGCCTATCCTGTAGCGACAAAAACAAGAGCTGCGTGTCACGCAGATGAATATGCTGCAGTGAATGCGCGGAGTCATGCAAAAGGACCGCGTGAGAAACTCCCGCATTGGTGGCAGTCTTCATGTCAGTGACATCGCAAACAAAATGCAGGAGTCTCGCCTATGCTAGTGTCGCATGGCTATGTGGGTAACAAATGTCTTTCTATGCCGCTCCTGTCGGGTCCCGGTAGAAGGGGTAGACCCAGAAGTTACTGACTTAACGTCGTAAGGGAAGAACCGGGAAGAGTGCTCAGACGATGATGATGACACAATTATATTAGCGGCAAGTGTCTTTGGAATGTTTCTTAATAAACATATATTTTGTACGTAAATAACAAGTACACCAATTACAAAGGAAACATATCCTGTACATACTCTATATTGTTAACACGTGACAAGACAGCTACGTAAAATAAAGCTGGTTGGTTGGTTGGTAATCAATATACATAATTATGTATGGAATGTAATGTAATAATGATTCATAATTACACATAACATTACATTTTGTGTGATACACGAATTTTCGTTACTATAAGCATATATTACATATAAATTTACATATATATATATATTATACCAAGTGTTGTGGGTTCACATCCTACATAGAACAAAACTTAGTGTGATTCACAAAATTGTTTATATTCGGTTCGGACAAACCATCACGTCGCAAATCTCAGCCTGGTATCGACCCGAAGGGAGGTTCCACTGGTTAAGATTAGGTGTAAGACACCTTTTAGATGAGGGAAAGAGAGAGATAAAATATATGAACTTTTTTCAAATTATCCTGTAACAGTATACCTTTTAATTACTAAATATCATAAATTATTATTTATTTATTTTTACTAGACAGCCTCATAGATTATCACAATCATTTTCAATATCCCTGTAAATTACGATATTATATACTCATTACCTATTAGGAGCTGAACATCAACGAAAAGAGATAAAGGCGAAATTGGATAATTCACCTGCATTTCTTTTTATTGATGTTTAGCTCGTATTAATCGTAGTGTTGTTACTGATTTTGGCCTTATTGGTATAGTGGTTAGCGTATACGGCTGATGATCATGAGGACTGCTGGGGTTCGATTCCCGGGTCGAATCAAATATTTGTTTCGGAGTTTCGGAGTATTGATGTGTTCTATGTATAATATGAATTTATTTACAAAAACAAAACTATAAATGTATTAATATCAGTTCTCTAGTACTCACATAGTACAAGCTCTGCTTAGTTCAGACATAATTTAGTCTCACTAGATGATGTTTTGTGTCATATATCCAAAATATTTATTATTGTATTGCCTTCCTCTATAAATGGGCTATCCAATACCAAAAGAATATGGAAATTAAGTCCAGCCTTTCACGCGTGACCAAGGGAAGTGCGCTTATTTATAGATGTAAGTATAATAGTTGCGTTACTAAAAATAGCAGCATAATGCAGCGTGGCTCATCTACTTTGAGATTCTTATCGTTTCTTAACAAATTGAGACACCTAATTATAGTCATTCAATAAAATACAACGATATATAGTCATTGTCCCAAGCGATTTTTAAAAGTTATTACACACTTTTGGGAATAGCATTTACTAAAAAAAAACACGTCAGTCAAGAAGTCACGTTTGAGACCACTGGGTCAGAACTCAATGTATATTCAATAATGTATTTCAAAATGTGTACTAGTTTAATCCTTACATTTCATTTGGGCACGTGCCGTGAATGTATAAAAACCAGGTAGGACGACATTGCGTCAAGTAGGTAAAATTAAATTGCGGAAATCAGACGCCTATGGTCATTAACATGCCAGTCCTACTGTTTTAAGCGATGACGTAGTTTCGTCGAATGACTAGAATCAATAAATATATAGCTAACCACGACCGACACTTTGTCAATAGTTGCGCTAATAATAGTAAGTACTCGATGTCAATCAACTAAGTATTTCAATACATTCTTCTTTCGTTTAAAATACTCCTTCTGTGATTAAAATATTCCCAAGAATATTTGTGTTGGTGATTTTCGAAATCGTTACGCAAACTGATTTTGGAATTCTAAGCTCTGCCATACGAAATATATATTTTTATTTTATACTTTAATATAATTTATAATATCACAAAGTAAGCTATAACAACGTAAGATAAAAATAAAAATCAAGTACTAATAGTCTACCATACAAAACCTACGTCTAGTTAATATACCTTGGTACAGAATTTGTAAATTGTAACCACTAATGAGATGATTCCTGGTTTTTACAGATGTTGGCAAAAATAACAGTACTAAGTGACCCACATTACAGTTAGTTTATCTAAGAAAACACACAAAGTATGTAGATAACCTAAAACAATGTAAACGAATTTAATTTTCAACAATGGCAACTGGCGAGTTTTAAAACAAAAAGTCAGATCTCGTAATTGCACTAATTAAATGGTGGAGTCACGTACAAATTAAGATGGCGAAGAAAAATTCTAGTAAATGCACGAACGGGAACGTTAATTGAGCTCATTATGCAGTGGATGCACTTGGATGACATGCTTTATTTCAATATCACTGTAGAGCTCTTACTCCTGTAATCATATAATTACGGGTACAAAGAAGCTAGTATGTAAGGAGTATTAGAATTTCAGATGATCATCCGAGTTATGAATTCAACTTGAACGAAGGAAAAGTCGTTCCTGTGTAGTGATCAACATTATCAGACTATGGAATGGTGGTTCGCCCTTTACGTGGTTATATTCATAAATAACATCTTCATTAATTTAATTCATTCAATGACTGTTCGTATGAAATTTTAAATAGCTTCCTTATGTGTCAGACTTTAAATTTTTAATACAGCGTCGAAATGGATGCCAATGTATGAGTATGATAAAAATTCAGACCGCAAACATTTAAATAAATGATAAATTTCCCGCTGTATCAGCAATATACAGAGAATGATATTAATACTGGATTTACTCGTGTGTTCATACTCCTTTTATGAAGATCAGAAATAGTAAAAGTAAGTTGATTATTTATATCTTGTATTGATATTTTACCTTTTTGAATAATAAAGCAAATTAATCACATATTCATTACATATAAAATATAACGCTTTAATAAATAAGGTCTTTTTTCTTTTTAGCTAATCTCTGAATCGATTCTGCTTGTATATTTTTCTGAGCACTTCATTATCAAATATCTTTATTTGTTTTTGTATTGATTTTCGCTATTTGTAAGAAATCTTAGTACTTTGATCTCTAAAAATAAATAAATATAATATAAAACAATAGTCATAAATAAAACTAAAGCAAGTATAAAGAATGTACTTATAAATACAGAACAAACAACTCCAAAACACGGCTCACAATCAAGGCTGTCGCGCTCGCAGAACATAACTTAGCTTTTTCTAACACAAAGAGCAGACAGTGCTAGATTGCTAGACTCAAATCGCTACATAAAGCATAGGATGCACGCGATGTACGCTAGGGTTGCCCCTATCAAGATAACCTAGTTAGTTTAATTAGTGACGTAAGTTTTTAGCTTAAAATAGGAATGGATATTATAGTGGTTTTATTGTAGTGGTTCTCTCTGTAGTTTTCGTGGTGGGTAATTAACTGAATGAAAGGGTTTACGATTTTTCACGTACTAAGTATTGCTGATATACTTTATTTATTTGTAAGTTTTAAAGAAATTATATCCGTGTGTAATGCAAGGTAGTAGAGTAACTAGGGGATGGTCCAGCTGGACCGAGCGGTACTACCCTCTCTCAGAAGAACCTAAAAGGACAGCATTCGTGACGTCATATTTTCTTGATGAGTGCAAGACCAGAAGCCCAATGAGGCAGAAGCATCTCACTAGGCCACCATAGTGTAGGTCACCATGCTGTATTGTCTGCACTCACAATAAGGATGGTGACCCTTACTCTTGGATTCAGCTCGTGCTTTACATCAGGCAGAGTAGAGGACTAGTTGAAATAAAATCTATTTTGGCAAGTATATTCCGTAAATGGCTAATAAGGAATTTTATTTCCGTTCCATTTGTTTCACTCACTAGGGATACCCTACCTCGAGGAATGCAATGATTAAAGAATATATTACATTACAGGTCTAATGAGTTACGTTATTGGTGATATCATAGAACTAGCTAGGGCACTCATTGGCATTTACATCGCAATGTAATGGGAAATTAGGTTCAGTAGCGCAATCGTCTGTTTTTGTCTGTTGCCTAGTGCTTAGCGTATGCTGATCAAGAGGTCTAGGGTTTGATTCCCGGGTTGGACCAAGTGTTTGTATGATCCGCGAATATTTGTTTCGGAGTTTGGGAGTTTTCTATGTATAACATCATTTTGTACAAATACGTGTATGCACTTATCTAAATCTGCATACACAAATAATGTGCGAGCGTCTTTATGTCGCATCGGTTTCGGTTTCAAGTTCATAATAATTTAATGTTGCGTAATTTTTCTACATATTGACAATGATCTAAAATTTTAGAATTCGAGTCACTACAAAAATCACCAGGTAAACGTAATGCCGTAGCGAAAGTTAATTCTGCAGCACTAACACAAGGTCATGTATGTTTTTCCAAAAAAAAAGTACTTTTTTTGTTTCTCGGACATATTTATACACAGAACGCCATCTAGTCCTAAACTAAGCAGAGCTTGTGCTATGTGTACTAGACAACTGATATAAATACATAAACATACTTTTTTGTAAATACATATTACGCATAGAAAACACCCAGACTCCGAAACAAATGTTTGCGGATCACACAAACATTTTATCCTACCCTAAATCGAACCCGAGACCTCTTGATCAGCAAGGCAGTCAAAATATATATGTATTTATATCAATTGTCTAGTACCCATAGTACAAGATCTTCTTTTCTCTTTTCAGTTTCTTTGAGTCTTACGGCTCCATCCTGTTGTAGGACCACTGTCTCCTTGCTGTTTTGTACTGCGCTGAGTATTATGGGTTCCAATCCTACATTAGAAAACACTCTGACACTCATTAGACAACAACTTTCTCTTGAAATTAATATAACGTGACGGTCTAAACCATTATTTTGAATCATTATTTTCAGTAAGTTCTCAGATTGGTGATTGATGTAAAATTTTCAAATATACAACCATAAATCCTGAATCCATGATTTTTTTAAATTAGAATTTTAATTACAAAACATAATATAATTACGAATCATGTGAGCCAACATAGTTTAACCTCTACTCTACACAATGGCAACCCTAAATAAGGCTCGTTGCACACTGGTCGCGTGACAAAGCGTCCAGTCACGTCAACTGTCAACCGCGTGTTTGATATCGAATTACCTAACGGCAACCTCTGTCTAAAGTCTGAATAATGTACTAGATAACACTAGCTAAAATGCGGTGTGACATTATGTCTTATTTCTTCTCAAATTACGACGTCTAAGTACTCAATTATTTAGTTTGAGACTAATTTGGATGTAGATCTTATCAAGATCTTATCAAACTGCAAGTTAGTAATGCCAAGGGAATTGTTTTATTTTATTAAAATCACTCATAGCCAAATGGCCTGCAACATGAAAGGAGACATGAGCAGTGGAACGTCATGAGTTTTTGATGAAAATCATACTATGTATTTAATCTTCTAGTTATTCATGAACCTGAAACAGTAACTTCTCTCTCTCAATGAAAGCATGGGTAGAATTCAAGACCAGTGGTCACCATACTCGTTGTGAATGCAGACAATGAAGCATGGGGACCCACTATGGTGCACTTAGGGGATTCTTCTAAATAATTAAGTATCAGGTCTCGCACTTACCAACGAAACACGACAGCACAAATGCTATCCTTTCAGAATGGTCTTCTCTGAGAGGTTCACCGCCGCCGGTGGATGCGACCCCTTTGTTCTGAAATTTCGTGGCTCCACTGTCTTGGAACTATACTTTCTTCTAATATCCATTATTAATACCAAACGGCCTGTGTGTCCGACAATATTATAATACAAACTATTGTAACTCGACTACAGAACAAAATAGATATGTGACCTATGAGTGCCATGGTAAGTTTAGATTTTGTATATTTTTATTATCTTTAAAAAACATACGTAGAAAATAAACGAATATTAAAAGAGTTATGTTTAGACTTTTAATTAATATGAGTAATGGAAAATATTCTCAGGCATTATTAAAAGGTACTTTGAAATAAAATTATTACAAAACAACGCGAAGTAATCTTACCATGTTTTTTTAATTTGAACTCAATTGGCTTCCGGCTTAACATTTATTTATCCGGGTTCCCATTCATGACAGTTTTAGGTCAGTGCACAAAGAAATACCAAGGACTCCTTACGAAAAACTCATTAAAACAGGGATTAGCCATTATTACGATGTTTGATCCTGAAAGTTTTATTATCTCAGACCAAAACTTGACGATCCAATGCATTTCATTAACAAAAGCACCAAACAGAATACGTAATTTAGACAAGCCTGTGATTAATGGAATTTTTCTGCCAGTTCTCTTACAAATTATGTCAAAAGATAAGGAGAAAATCTTCTCAGAAATTTTCTATAGTCGGATACTACAATATGTATAAATTGTTACATGTCTTTCTTACCGGCAAGTGAGTAGTCACATATATATTTGAGTAAAACTAAAATTAGGTACATATATGTTGCATTTTCACGTGTTCATGTTTAACAGTATACATTATAAAATTGATGATTTAAAAAATAATCTATAATGATGGTTGAAAGATGATATCCAACATAATTTAACCTCTATTAAATTGCACCCTTGTATAAGGTAGGTTTCACATTGGTGGTTTGACAAAGCTTTATGTCAGGTCAACCATCAACCGCTTGATTGATATCGAATTATCTAACGCCAACCTCTGTCCAAAGTCTAAATAATGTACTAGATAACACTAAGTACCAGATCAATAGAAATTCTCCGTCAGTTTTCTTACAAATTTAATACTATGAGATGATGATAATCAAATATATTATTTTCAAGTCCTAGTGATAGGTTATTCAATTTATTACGATTTTTCACTTTTTTTTTGGATATTATTAAACGGATGCCGTTTTGATTGGTCTTCGGCTTCAGATACTAATTTTGCTAGTATTATGAAGTAGAGAGTAAGTGACAATGGAAAGATATCAGAAGAACGATTACTCTTCCTTCTCTTTAACTCGAAACATAACACTCATACAGATGAACAACTCAGTAGTAAACACATACTTTTAACAAATTTTATTCATAAGTTAGTATTCCAAATTTCTTTATGACAATTTTGTAACTAAAGCGTGATTTGTGAATTCAGTAAAACATCCTTTAATATGTTAAATTGAATCCAAATAAACTTTACAGAAACTCGATGACGTAGAAATCAAGATTTATTAAGTGTAAGTGACATTACTGACTTGTTCATCCTTAATAACGGTAATGAACGCGCAATGCAGTCACGTCATGTCAGGAGCGTGTTTAATATCATATTACGTGCCGTGGCTCCCGCCAAATTATAATATGATAATGGCGTAGATAGCACGGGATCGGTACTTCGTAATATAATGCACGTAACTGGCTTAACTTTAGGATAAAGCTGACGGTAAACGGGTAGGTTGTCTGGATGCACCAAATATAGTAAAGTTGTATTTCTCTTCTTTTCTATTACTCAGTTTTCATGTATTCTGATGATCGTAATTATTCATGTTTAGTACATAAATAAGGCTTACTTTGTAAAACTTGCGGTCAGAGAGTTCGAGAATCAAACTGTAATGCCCTATAACCTTCGAAATCAGGACGCTCTCAGGGTTGCGTAGGCCCGATACCAGTCGCTCCATGAAAAAAAAAATGTATTTAGGTAAAACCGGTTAAACTAGTAGCCGAATCCAAATAACACTGAAAATAAGAAAGCAAAGACTATAATAGTGGTTATATTCTCAATGTAAGAAAGACTCGAAACATAGCAGAGCCCTACTAACTAAACAGTCACAATAACAATTTAAATTTAACAATAGATATAAATGATGTCAATTTATTAAAAAAAAATTTTTTTGCTTTAAAACGATATCAGTGTTAATACGAATATTATATAGCAAGTCGCATTTCAAAACTTAGAAAAAGGTTAGTCTGTATTATCATCAATTACACTCATCAAATTTAAATTTATTTCTTACAGTCATTACTAATTTTATTAAGCACATACAAAACAAATACCCCAAAATATAAAAGGCCGTCATAAGCCACGTTTAAATCATGAGGATTTCCAATATCTTCATTTGCTTGTGACGTAATACCTTGACACGAAGCTACGATGTTCAATATTCCGAGCATTCCGAGCACGGTAAGACAACTATTACCACAAAACTGACTTAGATCAACTAGTACCTTGATAACTCCGACAGGTAATACAAGTTACTGACTTAAATTTTCATATCCAGTACTGCAATGTTGTGCAAATAACTATGATGAATGTAGAAATCTTGTTATTGAAGTTTTATTTTAATATCTACAACTGAAGCTATTGTATAATACCAATAAAATACTAAATAAAACCAGTTAATTACCTTAATCAATTAAGTTGTTGTTATAATATTTTAAGTTGTTTTATTCATGAAGTTTTACTCAACGTAATGATATGGGTATTTAAGTGTACTAATGCGGGTAGACTTTAATCTCCTTTAAGTAAACCTAGAAACTTGAAATCTTTTAACGAAAGAACCGAAATCTATTTGCAATAGGCATCTAAACCAAAAACCATAGACAGATATTTTGCTCAATCGTTTTTCTCCTATTTATATATGTACACATATTTTGTGTGTGTGTATTATGTCAATTTTCTGATATCATATAACGCATACTGATGCCTAGTATGCTTTACATGATGATGATGATGATGATGCCTAGTATGCTTTACATGATGATGATGATGCCTAGTATGCTTTTACTCTTTTATCGAGTTTTTCGGAAAAGTCTTTCGATCCGTTTTTTTGCATTCGTCTATATTTCGTTTTGTCCCGGTAAAACATTTTTTTACTAACTAACTCTACATAGAATGAATTATTACATAAATATAATATTTGAAAAACATGAAAAGTTCAAATAAGACAAACAAGAAGATGGATAGGTCAGTGTAAATAAAAATAAGTGGACCTTACTAGGAAGTCCGTGTTTTTTAACTTCGTTGATTATATAAGTATTGACACAGAGAAAACCATTTCACGTTCAGATACCACTTTCCTTGTATCAATATGGGAAAATCAGCAAAATTTGTTAGTCAATGAGTTGAATAAGTTAGCAAACGGTTCCTTGCATGACTATTTTTTTGATTATGTAAGTTAGTGGTAACTCCAAGTACTACATATCTAGGTGGCATTACTACCTAGATATGTAGACAAAACTCGAACGTTTCTCTAAATGTATCTTATTCCAAAGCAATAAGGTTTCAAATTAGTTGTATAATCAGACAGATGTTCAAAGCTACTAAAAGCATTATCCAAATAGAGAAATTGTCGCATTTAATAAACTAGGTGTTGGAAGTAATAAAACACTGACACTGTAGGGCTACATAAAGTATTGGATACACTGTCCGATATTCGATACTTTATGGACCATCGAGTACCCTAGGTATGGATAGATAGATACTATTCAAAATGTTCACGTACTGTATTGTATTTTATTATCATTTTGGCATATCTTTATATATATAATTCTTCTGTGAGTGTGTATGTCACTGAACTTCTCTCAAACGACTGGACCGATAAATATGAAATTTTTTGTGTGTGTTCAAGGGGATGTGGGAATGGTTTAGATTTGCAATTGGACCCGGTAGGTGGCGCTGCGATCAAGTTATAAAATTTTAAAGTTGGGCGGTACGAAGTTCGCTGGGTCATCTAGTCTAATATATAAAATTTTCGTGTCACAGTTTTCGTTGCCATACTCCTCCGAAACGGCTTGACCGATCTTTATGAAACTTTATATACATATTCAGTAGGTCTGAGAATCGGCCAACATCTATTTTTCATACCCCTAGGACGCGAGCGGAGCCGCGGGCATCAGCTAGTTATTTTATATATTTTTACTGTACATAATAATTTTACGTCAGTTTTAATTAAAGCAACGGAGCGCTTCAAATCACTTGCATTTGAAGTGCTCAGTATGGGTATTTAGATAAGCAAAAGAAACCATTACAAACCAAAAAGAATCTGTATTTTAATCTTATATTTTAACTCAATATTGTTAAGTTTAACATGAAGATAACTATTTGAGTTTTTCTTTGTTTCTGCTTAAAATATTCACAAAACAAAGCACATCATTATTTAACTTAGCAATTGTGTATCTGACACATAGAATTCCTTAATTTAGACATACTCGAGACCAATAAGCAGGGATACTCCACGATTACAAAGATAGTTTCAAAACTATGTCGATATTGGGAACTAATTGCATTCTATATTAATATTGTGTTCTGGACAAAGCTCATCGTTATATTATTTAGTGTTATTGCTGTCTCTTGAAACTATATAAAGTAATGCTGCTAAAGGATGTATCTTTACTTGAAACTACGGCATTTCTATCATAGTAACGATAAAGATGTTGGACTACGTTGACTATCACTACTATTATTAATAATTCGAAATAAAACCTATCTGTCTGATACGATGTCACGAGTATACTACTGCACCGACTTCAATAACATTTGGCATGGAATACTTTGATTGTTATAGAAGGACATAAGCACTTTATACTGCGATAACCAACATACAAACGAGCAAGGCCGTGTGCAAAAACTCGTAGTTTAATAATTCAATAATTTACCCAGATTTAATATTTTATAGCATCTGATCAGTAGCGGATGCGCATGGAAATATAAAGTTAAAATATGTAAATTTATTGACCTTTTATTGGTATTTAATGTGGTCTTTTAGTGTATTATTGTTAAAATGTAATATACAGTTTAGTACAGTTTAGTTTATTAAAATGTAATATACAGTGTAATATACAGTTAGTCCGTGTGGTGACGGATTAAGAATACAAAGTGTCACCACCCCTATTCATTCCATGGGTGTCGTAAGAGGCGACTAAAGGAACAAAATAAGCAGCTAACATCACTGCCAAGAGAAGGAAAACTTGAAAACCCATAATCAACCCGTCTGGCCAGCGTGGTATAGTAGGCCAAAACCTCCTTTCAAAGGAGAGGCCTGTGTCCAGCAGTGGACTGTTAAAGGCTGTTGATGATTGATGATGATGATGCAGTTTATAGTAGCGTATTTCATACTCATTTAAATAATCAGTAAAATAGTAATGAAGTGGAAGAAATGTAAGTGCACAAGACCATTAAAATGATAAAGACAACTGGTTATTATAAAAAAAAAAACATAATTATTTCGGTCATTTTACACACAACGCCATCGAGTCCAAAACTAAGCAGAGCTTATATAATGGGTACTTGACAACTGATATAAATACATAAACATACTTTTTTTGTAAATATATACATATTATACAAGGAAAACACCCAAACTCCGAAACAAATGTTTGAGGCTTACACAAACATTTGGTCCGACCCGGGAATCGAACCCAAGACACAGCATTCGCATAAACTGAGCCACCGAGACAGTCATTGATATAATTTATAGGGTTGATTTTGACAATTATAAATTGATAGTAATACTTTTATGTGAAATATAACACATATTTCATCATAATTTTCGAAAGTGTAAGACTGAAAGAAAGAATAGTACTCCTTAAAACCTTTTTAAATACTTACAATTGTAGTAAATGCATTCATTCTATAGACGATGAATGAAAAATAAATATAACTGTTCAAATTGTCCCTAATACTTGTAACATAATAAAATTTCCAAAAGCTCCTAACGGCAGTACAAGTAATTAGAGTATTTAAAACTAAACCTAGATTAAAAGCCTTCATTACGTAGCCCACTAATTGTAGATTGAGAATCTGTCAACTGTAGTGGTTAATTTTGCTTAGCTTGTTTACTAACAATTAAGGTTAATGATGATAATAGGTTAATGAAGACTCACAGAATTTTGTAGTTATAATTATCTCCAAAGTTTAAATAAATATAAATAACTTTAATATTTAGATACAGTTTTGTCACGCGGGAATGCTTAACGCACCATGCTCTCTGTGGAGTCTACTTATTATAGAGACCTTCGACTCGTGACGTGTGTTGGCTCACGAAGAAAGGTTCCGCCCTGCACCACGACCCAACGACTGAGGTAAAGGATAGAATACTTTTATTTACAAAAATTTTAAAGCAACTGATATGACACTGCAGAACTACATAAATAAATAAATAAATAAACAAATATTTTGGACATCTTACACACAACATCATCTAGTCCCAAAGTAAGCAGAGCTTGTGTTATGGGTACTAAACAACTGATATAAATACATAAACATACTTTTTTTTTGTAAATACATACATATTATACATAGAAAAACACCCAGACTCCGAAACAAATATTTGTCGATCACACAAATAATTGGTCTATATCAAATGACTTTATTTTCTACAATTATTATTGAGTACTATTTAGAAAAAATTTGAATGTGCCTATTTTCCAGCTACCATACACATTTCTATATATGATTTGGGACATTTTTACAAATATTCAAAGAAAAACCAAGCTGATTTCAACACGATCGGTCCGGCTCGACCGGGGTGTTACTGGCTTCTTACAAAAGACCACCCTGCCGTTTTTTTGTGAGTGCAAGACCGGAGGAACAATATTTCAGAAGTGTCTTAGTAGAAAATCTTTAGAATTGGTGAAACTGACTCTAAAAATGGTAAAATCTTTTCATTCTAAATAAATGAAACCACTTGATCTGTCTGTTCGCTTAGACCCTTCAAACGACTTAACGGATGTTTAAGCGATTTTAGTAATAGATAGAGTGATTCGAGGTGGAGATTAATATAATGATAATAGGTAATAGCAATGTGGTGAAAGAAATGCAAGTGCACAAGACAATGAAAATGATAAAGACAATTTGTTATTATAATAATATATTATATACATATTATACATAGAAAACACCCAAACACCGAAACAAACATTTGTGTCTCACACAAACATTTGATCCGACCCGGGAATCGAACCCGAGACACAGCAGTCGCATACACTATCACTGTGCCACTGAGGCTGTCATTGATATAATTTATAGGCTTGCTTTTCGAAATTATGTATTGATAGTAATACTTTTATGTGATATTTCCAACACATTTTTCATCATTTGAATATGTAAGACTGAGATTAATATGTATTGCATGAATAATATCTAATCAAAGAAAATATGACTTCCATCGGATAAAACGTCCTTATTATCTTATTATTCTGTATTCTAAGTAAACCCAAACCTTATAATATCATCTATGAACTGAAAATAGCCTACTTTACATGAACACAATTGTTTTGAGGCCGACTAACAAAATATTATTTATAATGTCAAGCGCTCGTCATGTTGATTGACAGTACCATAATATGAGGAACCTACTTGAGTAAACGTTGTAATTTTAAAATCTTATATTTTCTTCGACCCGGTAAAAAGGCGCTGGTTGAGTAGAAATATTTATAGACACAGACTGAACTAAACATTATATTAGTTTTCAGACGGACTTTTAAATTTTATATATTTAGCATAAAGTTGTAGTGTTTAAATACTTCAGAGAGAGAGAGAGAGAGATACTTATTCTGAAGAACAAAATCAGGGCTCATCTCTGGGCTCTGTGGTATGCTTTTGGAGAGGCCTATGACCAGCAGTGGACTGTAGTGGGCTGATGATGATGATGATGATGTTTAGACTTTTGCGACTTTTACACATAGACTTTTACACGAGGGATATAACCCGTTTGTAACTTCGGACTATATAAGGTATCGTAACCTTTTTAAACAATTTTATCGCGAATAAGTCTTTACACCAAAAACATTCCACACACAAAAACACCCTTTTTCTAAGGCGTAAAGTTTAAACTAATATTTATATTTGCAACACAGAATTTTAAAATTCGTTCGCTGTCATAACAATATGGCAGCTACAGCAAGCTGTCAAAAAGCGCGCGAGATGAATACCAGCCGATACATGGCATGTGCCTAGAATGATTTGTGGCATCCGCCAAATATGGCGCAGCCGCGTTAAATTATTGATTTATAGTTATATTTTTGTTCACGATCAATTTATTTCTATTTAAAAGTTTTATTTCATTAATGGACGATCAATCGACGGATTAATCATATTCTTTATTTTACAGTTATTTTCTTTATACAAGTATGTTCTCGTTTAAAGTAATAACATTATTATTCTAAAGAGTCTGAGGCCTATGAAAGTTACAAGAGAAATATTAACACTTTATTGAAAACTGAAACTAATAAATAAAAACAAGACCCCAACTATAAAACACTAAGAAACACAGATTAACGTCTAAAACGAAAACTAACAGCCAAAAGAGCTACTAATATCAAAATTTTCCCGTTCCCCATAACCATGAATTGTTGTATTTCAACCGCGCAAACAGAACATATGACATTGTATAAAAAAAGTAAATCCGAGCACAGGTGACGTCAGAGTGACCTGTGAGAGGATTACACCTGTAAGCCTCTCGAGTATCGCGGCTTCAAAGCAGGGACGACTTACGGACCTCTTGTAGAGGTTTTATGAGCTCAACTAGTCCATAATTAGTATAGTATTATTTTAAGAGGAAACTCTGCCTAATGTGGGAGATTATGGCCCACCGTTTTTGAGAACATTAAGTAGTTGGTCAATTTTATGTGTTATTCGTTACATAAACCGAGAGTGCACTAGTTATAAATAATTTCTTCAGGAAGGTGTAGTTTTGCACTTTTGAAAATAAAGTGTAAAAAGCTCTTATTTATTTTACTCTTTCGAAATGTTGGGTACAATACTGTCTCTAAGTTCTTATGGATAAGAACCGGCAAGAAACTTCATATTCTAATTTTTATAAAATATTCATTCAAATAAGTATTCATTTCTAAATAAGATAAAACACGAAATCCTTATTAAATATTATCGACAATTATTCATTGGTTTAAAATGTTATTGATGTAATAGACAAATACAGACGTAAAAAAATATTTTTAGGCATCCCCAAAATCAGATAATTTAAATTGGGAAAGTATACAAAATCGTACAATGAACGATGTGTATTGATGGAATATTTTTTCTGGATTTTATCCAAATCCTTAAAGTTAGATTTGGATATTGGTATGGATTTCAGTTAGAAACACTTAAATCCATAATAATCGATTTTAATATTAGAAATTCGAAAGGAACTCTGTCGGTTACTCTTTAAAGCTAAACCACTACACCGATTTGGATGAGTTTCGGCATAGAGATAGATTGGAACTTAGAGTAAAAGATAGACTTTATTACTATCGCGATAATCGAAGTATACACGAGTAAAGCCGCAGGCAAAAGCTAGTATTGATATAAAACAACCTATCATAATGTTTATATTAGTCTAATGTACATATTTGTAGATGTACCCAAATCTACTTAAGTAGAAGCAATAGTACCTCTATTGTTTCTACTTTATTCATATACATTTAGAACCAATTCAGAGGACAAAAAGAATCACTTCAAAAAACAATGGACCAAAAATTGCTCACTCTCCTCGGTAGGTGAGGAGCCAGGGGAAATGCACTTGATTGCACTCCGACATTTCCCCTCACACATGATGCATTTTGATTTCAACCCAGTTCTTATTCAAACCAAGTTGAAATTCACGTTATATTTTTGCGTGACAGTTTTTAAATCGGATTGCTTTTGTTCGGTGATGGACATAATGCATACGAGGAATATGATGCAGGGAATTTATCGTACTTAACAGTAAAGGTATGCCATGATGCAACATGTACATTAAGGTTTTTCTTAACTATTAATAGTACCATGAATAATGAAAAGATTAAAAACTATGAAGATATTATATTGCTATCTCCTTTATTAAAAGCGGCCAAGTGCGAGTCGGACTCGCCCATGAAGGGTTCCGTAGAAGCAAGTAACATCATATAAAAGTTCTTGTAACTTTGATCGATGTTTTAATAACTGTGTATTGATTGAATGAAAGGTAAATTGCGGTTAACAATTTATGACGTATTAAAAAAACTACTAACTAGTTCTCGTTCAAACCAATTTTCGGTGGAAGTTTGCATTTTTTTAGTTTTATCACACCCGTATTTTAGAAGTTACAGGGCGGGGACACTTTTACCACTTTGGAAGTGTCTCTCGCGCAAACTATTCAGTTTAGAAAAAAAATTATATGAGAAACCTCAATATTATTTTTGTAGACCTTTCTATAGATACCCCACACGTATGGGTTTGATGAAAAAAATTTTTTTGAGTTCCAAGTATGGGGACCCCCAAAATTTATTGTGATTTTTTGTATTTTTATGTAAAAATCTTAATGCACAGAATACATCTACTCACCAAGTTTTAACAGTATAGTCCTTATAGTTTAGTATAAGACAGACAGACAGACATGACGAATCTATAAGGGTTCAGTTTTTTGCCATTTGGCTACGGAACCCTAAAAAACGATTCAGTTGTTTAGACACAACGGTGTAACACACACACATAACTGCCAAAACCATTGGCCTTACTTTTGACTTCATTGTGACGTAAAAATTTAAGAATTAAAAATATTCTTCCTTTCTTCATCTGGGAGCACTGCAGTGCTCCGCCAAGTTAAGCAAAAACCGGCATGGCCTTAATTTTCAAATAAATTATTGTTTGATTAATCAAATAGAAAAATACTTTTAATGTTATGCTTACAAAAATAAAGTAATAGTATACAGAAAGAGTAATATTTTATACTAGCTGAGTCCCGCGCTTTTACAGTTGTTGTTGTGTAATTGCTGTAAATCACGAGGAACACCGCGGAGCGAAGCTAATCTTATTAAGAATAGTCTAAGTTAGTCCTTAGGTCATCAGCTTTCTGCCAATGAAAATCCCATCAAAATGGGTTTAGATATTATCCGGAATAAACAGACAGACAGAAAAAAAAATAACATGTAAGCTTTCAGATGCATTTAGTAAAACACTATTCATTTTTTCATTTGTATAGATTTGAAAACAACTTCATGTGAAATTTAAATCATAAACTACACGATAGTTTAACAATGGTCAACTAATTCTTCACACGACTTCGACTAATAAAATGTAATCGCGTGACACCCTTAGTCGATGACATCAATAGAACTAGTTAGTTTATTTAAAACATCACTACCGTGTATTGCAAAGTCAATCGTTTAATCATTACATCAACATATGCAATCCCTATTTCGTTGTTAGAATAGTTTTTACATACAATTACACGCAACGAACAATATAAGGTATACATATAAAATAAACAAGTTTTAAGTATCGTTTGCAATATCAATAAACAGTTTTTTACAATTTGCATACGGTAATTTTTTAGTGTCTTCATTTTTTTTTATTTCGTTTAGGACGTCTGTACCACTCACATCACAAAGCTTTTTTGTTTCTTCCGCGTAATTACTGGAAAGGCTGGACCAATTTTTGACTTGGTTTGAATTTTACTTGTGAAAGTCCCGTCTCGTCCCTGATGATATTAGGAGTAATATGGGCTTTTTAGGGTTCCGAAGTTCATAACTCGGAACCCTTATAGATTCGTCATGTCCGTCTGTCCGTCCGTCCGTCCGTCCGTCCGTCCGTCCGTCCGTCCGTCCTCGACTTACCGTCCAAACGGTAAGTGCTAGAAAGATGAAAGTTTGCATGAATACGTGTTGTAATTACGTCGACAAAGTGCTACAATAAAATTATGAAATATAATTTTATTTGGGGTACCTCCCCTACACGTAAAGTGGGGATGATTTTTTTTTCTCGAGGCTAGCCCATCGTGTGGGGTATCATGAGATAGGTATTTTAAAAACAATAAAGGGTTTCCTAGACGATTTTTTGATTTAGGTATCCGTTTGCGAGATATTTCACTTTAAAGGGCACTTTTTTGTAAAAACAGGGCGTCCCCCCCCCCTCTAAAAGCTAAACGGCTGGCTCAAAAATTTTGAAAAAAATCGTGATGCTGGTCCATTTAATGAACTTTGAAGGAAAACTATAACCGATTAGATGACTTTCTTAGTTCAGGAGTTATAAAGGCTTATATGGTAAAATGCGCTCACTTGGAAAACGTCATACAAAATTAACGTATTAATACGTAAACATAACAATTATCTATTCGATACGATTTTAAATCCACATACCATTATAGGTGACTGAGGAACCCTTTCCTGTGCGTGGCCTGACACGCACTTGGCCGATTTTTTTTATAGACTAGCTTCGCTCCCTGACTTTACTTCTGATTTGCAACACGTAATAATGTACCGAACACACACGTACACGTAATGAAAAAACACGTACTAATCCAAATTCCCTTAAAATTAGTTTAGCGATATAGCCGTGAAAGTGTAACAAACATACAGACATATAGTCGCATTTATATTATCAAAATGATTCGTTATGAGTGATCGAAAATCGGACTACATTAAAAAAGGAACATCGCGTAATCGATTTATTGCGAGTACATAAGAATCTCACTAACATGTATTTTTCGTAGTCTGTCAATGATTCTCGTAACAGGCGAATTGAATAATAATGAATTGACACAATGTTGTTCGAATAATGGATACTAATATAAGCTATGATAAGTAAGGAATAATAAAACCCTTACTACCCTAGATTGCAATCAATTCTAATTACAAATTTCCTATAGAATATTGTATGAAGGAAAACTAAGCACTCGTCTCAATTATACTGTGATTATATTTGGATGAAAACATGATTCTGATATTATTGTAAGACTAGCTGTTATTGTTATTGTTATCGTTGAGAGTCGCGAGTAACATCGCATAGCGTAGACCGTCTTAAATAATTAGCCAAGTTACTTCTTGTGTCATTAGTTTTCTACCAGTGAAAGTATCTTCAAAATCGGCCGTTCCAGAGATGAGCCGAAATAGCCACAGAGATAGACAATATTTTTAAAAATAGCTTTTTTGGTAGTAAGTTAATTGATATACATTTGGTAAAAAAATGTTCATTTGATATAAAAAATATTCTCCTATTTAATTTTTTTGTATAGATATAATTATGTATGTGATATTCGATATTGCCCGCAGCTCCGACCTGTGTGTATCATTCTGATTTATTAATATATTTAAAGGTTATATATTAAAGCTTATATATTTAAGCTTTCAAAGAGTAACAAAGGTACTTTCCATCGTTACAAAACATCGCTTTATAGTATCGCAATGAACGAGTACCTTGGTATCGAACCCGAGACCTCATACACAGCAATCGCTTACGCTAACACTGCGCCACCGAGGCAGTTAGCCTGGTGGCAAAGTTGTTGAGCAGAGAAGGTAGAACTTTGCAGCTTTATTGCAGAGTTTAGGCATTACTTTAACCGAACCATTGTCACACATTTGTAACTTGAACTGAATGTAACCGAAATGATCGAATCTTTTAATGAAATACTAATATTACGAATTCGAAAGTAACGCTGTCTGTCTCTCTGTTACGCTATCACCACTGAGCTGCTGCACCGATTTTAATGAAATTTAGCGTGGAGATACTTTGTTTCATATAGAAGGACAAATACCACTTTTTACCGCGATAACCGAAATACACGCAGGCGAAACCATGCCTAATACAGGACATGCCCGTATTGACAAGAATATTAAAAAAAAGTAAACAGGAGTTGGTAAAAAGTTTTCTACGCATATAATAAAGTTCTTATCATTGAATTCAGGATATTATTGGTTTCAGGTTTTGTAGTATCGATCAATATCCTCATTACTGATTGGCCTTTAATAATTACACGCAAGTGCGTAGATACGCAAGTAAAGCAGGAACCGTAACGGTGGCCGAAGCTTGCACAACCATACCGACGGCAATGCATATTAACTCCTGCGCGGGCGCATCGGACACAGTGACACGCCACCCGCCAACATGTACCGTAACATCGCTGTAAGTATTTTGTTTTCGTCGATTTAATTTCTTTATAAATATCACCCTTAAATATTCCTTTACTAAAGTAAACGTAGATCTAAACATAATTTCAAATCAACAGTTTTTCATTAAATGCATATGAAAGTAGATATATACTTTATTTACATCAAAAAGCAATTATTAATTTTTGTCTGTTCGTCTGTTTGTGTTGGTTTCATTTAAATCAGTTCAGGAGTTAAGGTACTACGGCGGAACGTATATGCCTTGTATTGGTTCAGTGGTTTAGCCGTAAAACCATAACAAATAGACATAAAAGTATGAGTTATTTTTATATTTATAACATTAAGTATTTATTATATAACTCAATCATGATCTTTTTTAGGTAACCCTGGTTGTAATGGTCGCCAGCCATATGTGCTTGGCATCTCCAGTTCCAGAACCAGATCACTTTGGTCACAGAACACAGTAAGTGAACTTACTCCTACATTAATATTATTATTATTTAAACTTTGCACCTGATTTAGATAAAAAATTATAGTAGTGAGATACCATGGTTCGATCCCGGGTCAGACCAAATTTTTGTATGATCTGCTTCGATCACAAATAGTACTTACTTTTATTGATCGAAGATGATCTGCAAATATTTATTTCATAGTTTTGGTGGTCTCTATGTATGCTATTTATAAAAAGAAGGATTCATATATTTATATCAGTTCTCTAGAACCCAGAATGCAGGCTCGGCTTAGTTTTTTTTTAACATTAGTAGCCTAATGTAAAAAAAAACTAAGCTAAGTCCTGGCCGTGATGTGTCTGATATTATTATGTATAAAAATCGGAAGCAATGTAGCATAACATGAGTAATGCAATAGTAAGCACATAAGAGAATAATTAATTCAAGCCCACGCCTTAGGTATGCAAGGTATGACAGCACGGTTGGCCTAGTGGTTTGAGCGGTCTCCGCGTTGCTCTTTGCTTCGCTAAGTGTCGTGGGTTCAAATCCCACGTTGGAGGACACTTTGTGTGATCCACAAATTGTTGTTCTAAGTCGGGGTGTTATTAGTGTAGTGTTCGTTTCATGTATGTTTGTGAAGTTCTCCGCGAGACAGGATCTATATACCTAATGCAGGAGTTGTCTTTAAAAAAAAATATTTATATTTTATTTACGTGATTATTACATTTGTTTCAACATACGTTAATTAGGTCAAATTAAAAATGATTGTACGGATGAATAGAAGGCCGTGCTTGTGTGAACAAACTTTATATGAATATAAAAATATACATCTTTTTGTGAAACTGCCGTCTAACGCTACATAGGTATTACACTTTAAATTGATATGTTTGTACTTGATACCAATGATACATACGACTTGATCTTTTATAGTTACATGCTATACTTAAAGCTTTGCTTTCTATAGCCACTAGTATTTCCTGTTGTAGTTTTAAACCTTATGCAGATAATATTTAAATCTTTTATTTTGTCTGTCGGTTTGTTCCGGCTAACCTCTGCAAACAGTCAGACCGATTTGACGGGACTTTCAATGGCAGATAGCTAGTGATATAAAGAGTAACTTAACCTAAATTTTTTGGAGGCGGTTATTGTGGTAAAAGTATAACTAAAGTTTACTATTTTTAGTAAACTTTAGTTATTTTTAGTAAACTTTAGTTTACTAAATATAGTATTTAGTAAAGAATAAAAAGTAATTTAATGAATTATGGGGATGCACTAATAACATATTATAGCTAAGAACACAATAAGAGCGGTTCTCAACAAAAAGACCGATTAATGAAATCCATTTCCTATACATATCTCATTCCCTCTGCCATAATTATTGTTGCTACTATCGTGAGATTTGGTAGATCCGTGATAATAAATACGATAATATCTCGCTGTCTATCTGGCAGATTTATGGTAGACATAACTGTTAATAGCAGCCGCGACATGAGTTATGCAGTATTGTTGTTGTACCTACAGCATGTGTACAAATACAAACGTACTTATTTTATTATATAGATACCTCTTGATTCATATACTTGAAAGTTATAACAGATAGAAAAATCTAACTTCACATAAAGTTAAGAAAAACATTGTTTCCAATGCATATTTTACGACTAAATGCTAAAAAACTGTACCGCGAATACCTAACGAGGTCTATAATAATAAATAAATAATAAATATTTCTGAAACGGGTAATACATATCATCATCTGCCCGCTGCAGGCCACTGCTGGGCATAGGCCTCTCCCGAAGCACACTACAGAGCCCGGTCCGTTACTTTCCGCATCCAGTCGACCCTACGTAACACATATTAGCTATCAATAGCTAGATATAGAGCAAATATTGTTCTCATCAAACAATTGTATTTGTCCCGAGCCCGAATGTACTCCACTACCTTAGACTAGACAAACAGAAATAAGTTTTTAAGTACAGTAATAACAAGAATAAATTAATAAGATCAGTTAAATATCCAGTTAACTTGATTATTTAGAGTTTTCCGGCTTTAGGGAGCCACATGTATGTTTGTAATCGACTTTACTAAATGTGCTTTATGTAGTAGTCTTTGTGACATAATGAAAACATTTTTCTCTTTTGCAGCTTGAGAATTCACGTACCGTATGATGTTCATACAGTACATCATCACCACGTCAAAACCATTCCTGTGATCAAACATGTCCCAGTCTACAAAGAGGTACCCATTATCAAAGAGGTTCCTATCATAAAAACCTTACCAGTCATACAACAAGTTCACGTGCCTGTTCTCAATACTGTACACGTCGAAAAGCCGGTATTCGTACCCTACCACGATTCTTGGCATTGAAGCAGTAAGTTGTAGATATTAGTAGGGACAATGGTTTATTTCCTGTTGTGTTGTTGTTGTTTAATTTTCTCAATTCTCAAAACTTAAGATAAAACCTTCCTATATAAATAGTTGTACGACTAATAAATAAATACATTGCGGGGTTGCAGTGTTGTGAAAAATGATTTGCCATTGTTTTCATAATCCAATTTTGAAACCTGTATTCGATTTTTGTTAGATAATGTCAAATTTACATATTTAAATCAAACCAACAACTACTTGAATCGACTTCACATTCAAATCAATACTCATTTTCTATATCGAATACACAAAAATAAGTGAAACTAAAGCTGTATTGTCCATCTTGTATTTGTAAATGGAAAAGAATATTTCACAAATCCTGAAATAGTACAATGCAATATTTTAGGTCTTTATTATGTAATAGCACTAGTGCATAACGGAATTTAAAATGGCAGATAACGAATGCGACTAATTAACTGCATATGAAACTTCTGACCACGGTTTTAATTGTATCGATGATGTTGTCGAAATAATTTTAATTTATATGCATTATACCTGTTATTTACAATAACTAATAACAATACAACTATATGTATAATAATTAAACTGTATTTGTGTGTGAATTTATGAGACTTTAGAGGCCATGTCATGAGCTTACAAAGTATAAACTTAATATTAAATTAAAACTAACCATAGCACAGGTACATATGTTACGACAGACATCGCACCCCTAGATTATAACAGATTCAATTTGGAAAAAGCAATTCAGTGATTGGAATACTTATTTGGAAATGTGTTTGACATCTCTAGAAGCCGGTTTACGTAAATAGCTCTTGACTCAAGTCATTGACAACATTGAAATAGTTTTAATCTATGGGAGTATTTAAGTATTTTACATAAATTTGAATTGTAACATAAGTCTAAAAGTATAAGTTGTGGTTGAAGACTACGTCATACTTGCCAAAATGCAATGCAAAACACAATTTCTCATATTTTCCAAATTCCTGTATATTGTCCCTACAGCTACAAATACTCAATTTATGTTATGTTTGTTGTAAATATTTGTTTTTATATCAATCTTGTTACTCACGATACGAAGTGTACATTCTTCTGTGATAAAACAATATAAAATTAATTTTAATTTGTTTTATTTAACGTAAAGATAAGAGTCCTTAACCTGTAAGATGTTTAATAAGTAACGTAATTTTATCAACGTGCAGATATATTACGACGAGACGGTGGTTTTCATGATTTTCATATGTATCTAAATTTCTATCTTATCGGTAGTAGCATATTATTAAAGCGCATTTAAATACCGAAAATATGTACAATTTTAAGACAGACTGACAAATTCGTAAAATACGTGAATAAACATGTTAAGAATTTTTATCTTAACTTGATAACTAGTTTAATTGTTAATGAAACTTTACAAACTATTCAAAGTAACGCACACACAATAAAAACTTCAAATTTATTCAAGGTTCTAAGTTCCATGTCTTTTTGGTATATCCACCGATTGCTACTTCCATTGAGAGCAGATTTTTTTTTTCAGTTGAAGGAGTTTGTTAATATAAATAAATTATTCAGTCTTAAATCAAACACAACAAAATAAGATATATTTTTTTAATTCTAAATGGAATAGATATTTAAAGTGATGTACAAAAAGATCCATTTCTCATTTTTCGCATTGTTCATTAAAACACGAACAAGACTGTCCGATTCACTGTCTAACGATTGTTATACTGGATAATGAAAAAAAAGGTAGCAATACATATAATAATTATATTTATTTTTATGTACAAAGCAACCTTTCAATGAATACAAAAATTTGAAACAAGCTAATCATGAAGATGTATAACATTACACACAAAAAGATGAAAGAGAAAGACGGATATACGATATCTATTAACAAATTTCATTAAAACAATTTCCTTTTTACGATTTATTATTTTATTAATGTTGTCTTGTAAAATAAAAAAAGGAAAGGCAAACAACTTGATTCATTTAAAGCAATACACATAACAGTTTTTATGGACAAAGCACTATTTCAATAAATAGTTTCAAACAAACAACAAACGAAATATTAGTACAACACTCCGAAAAGTTATCCCACGCGGATGTACAAAGCTTTACGTGCTCATGTAAATATGAGTGCGAAAATTGTTCAGCATTTGTCTGAGTTTATTGTACGGACGCTTATCGCCATACGCAGCAGCTATCGGCATGTCGAGCCATTGTAACCCTGTCAAACCTAAAAGCGCACAGTCTGTTTGCTCATACAGTTTACGAATTCGTAAGCCGCGACCATAATGAGTCCTTGTTTATTGCAACCAACAAATGTTTAGTGCGTCAACCAAATACGCAATGTAAAGAACAAATGTTAATGCTGTTTTTGAATATAATTGTTCATAATTGAATAACCGTTACATTTGACAGTTAATGATGTTCTTAACGAAATCCATGTTTCATTGTAAAATGATTTCAAGTTTTTTTATTTTATGAACTGGCATATAACACAGTACATGACACAGCTAAGAATTTATTGTCTCTTTTTCAAACTCCTTCCAAAACTTATCTAGCAAGAAACCAACATTGTGACATTGCGTCAAAATATATGTTAAACGTCATGTAAATACACACTTAAATCAAGTTTCGGAAAAAATCATTCTAGTCATCCTAAGATCTATAGTATCAGCAACATAAAAAATAGTAGAAGTAGGTACATCACCGAGATCCTTGAATATGAGGATGGACATAGGCTTTACCTTAGAAAGTACTAACGGGTGTAACTACACTCACACATATTGGTACAAAAAAACGATTATAAAACTCTGGAATATTGCTAATTTTCTATAGATCTTGGTCTTACTTCATACTAGCTAGGCTAACTACTAAACAAACAACGTAAAAACAAATAAAACATCAAAATGTGAAGTCATACAGTACAATTTATCAATTGACCTCATTATTGCACGCTAAATTGATTCACGTATTGTGTCACACAAATTAATTCTTTTTGAAAAGTCACGAGCACTTACTGATAATAATTATTACGCTCATGTACAACTTTTGACATGTGATAACGTGTCAGTTTAAATTGAGATGCCAATTTGCTTAACAATGGGGTGATTACTGTTTTAAGGGGTAAGTGTGAAAAGTCCTTTTGGAAAAACACATTGCAAAATGTTTAAACAAATTTTACCTTTCGAGAACTGTCGATTACATTTATTTTCAAGCTCTTTCTGATATTTGTGAAAATGGGAAAATTACTATTTGGTATCTTTCGCATTTCAATGTTTAACGAATAATTTTGCATGCCTTATTCGATGTTATATATGCATAAGGGGTGCTTTTATGAAGAATTTAATCTACATAATTATATGAAGAGCATACAAAACAGTGTTGAAAAATCAGAATTAATATATATATGCATAAATAATATCACAATGAATTTTAATATACATAATATATATCGAGTAGCCGAGGATTGAACTAAGTGGCGTGCAATCGGAGAGGCCTTTGACCAGCAGTGGACTGCGATAGGCTGATGATGATGATGATGAAGTAAAATTGAACATGTACAGATTTATGGTTCAAGCTATTCAATGTGAAATGAAATTGCAAATATTACTCTCTAAAGCATATTTAAGCTTTGATTTTGATACAACATCATTTTGCACTCAATAAACAGTATTACTATTCAATTAACGTATTCTACGTGATAGGACATGACAGGTAATTATATATAATTTTATGTGTGTGGTGACAAAATGAGCTTTCATTGACAAAATGTGATAAATAACTGTGGCAGAATTATGATAAAACCTCCATTGTGTGATATGAAGACCAATAGGTACTCCGTAATAATCAAATCGGCCACATTACCCGCTAAATATTGTGGTCAGATTTAGTAAGATTAAAGTATTTGGTGCCATGAAATTTATAGTCATTATACATCACGCGTGTTTAGGTTTAAACCATTTAGGTTACTGATACTGGTCGAAAGTTATGAGCAGGTTTAAAAATAATAACATAATATAAAAATGAAAGGTGAAAAATAATAACCGGATAGGTCAATTCTTGCTCTTATGTTGGGTATTTTTTTTTACCACTACTACCCTACTATTACATAGGACCAAAATAAAATGACAGCACTAGTGCTGTCGTCTTTCATTAGTGAGTGTGAGACCGGAGGCCTAATCATTTTGCATCATTCTACTCATACTTTCCGTCATGGAGAGTCACTTGGAGACAATATGAGATTCGCGATTTTTCTAAATCTAAATATAGTAGATGTATACTTAACTTTGTTGTTTTGTTTACAAATAATCATGTTTCATTACGTTATGTTAGTTTAAAAATCAAACTGGTAGAGTGTTAGTGATGACATTATAGTGATATTGATGAAGATATTATAAACAAACATCGGCACATTTACGTTAGCAATCAATCCTAATCAAATCAACTTCGCTTCGGCATCAAACCGTAATCAAATATTTTGATATTATGCTGTATTTTTAAATACAAGGCGAGTAGACAGGGCACGGAAGCCCAAAAAGCCAAATTATTAATGAAGTGAAATCATGCGATTCGAGGTGGAACACCGCGTGATTTCCGACAAATTATATCGGGTGAATGATTTTTTTTAAATTATACAACACGATAACCAATTATGCGGGTCAGTAATTTCTCTATCCAAAACAGACAATTTGTTCGGAACTACACAATCCAATAAACCGTTGTTTTTAAGCATTCGATGAAGCAATACTATTTGGCGTGTGTTAATGTACAATTTCGTTTGTAAGCAGTGAACTGATTTTGCAAAAACTTCAATTGAACAAACGTATTTGGGCATTCGCTGTTGTTTTTGGCAGTAAAGCTCTAAGGTATTTCTGTGTTTAACATGCAAACAGTATATCTGCTATTCCACGTTAGTATTTTAATTGTTTTTATAATACTGTTTCACGTGTAGAGCGGGATGTCTTTTGTAAATTGAGTTTGTTTGACTGCGATTTTATCACTAAGTACATATTATATAAAATGAAGTCCTACACCACGGCTGTCTGTTTGCGATAAATTCAAAAACAACTGCACCGATTTAAATAAAAGGCTGAGAAAGGGCATAGGCTACTTTTTACCGCGATAATCGACATAGACGCGGGCGCAGACACTAGTAAAAACTAGTTGAAAAAGAAGTGAAGATCATCAAGTTAGTAGTAGTAGTCTTCACATTTTATGACACCAAAACATTTGAAGACTTTCTGCTGTAGACTACTATTAGGATGGCAGTTGTAACCCTGCACCACCATAAACGATACCATGTCATCATGTCGACCACTAAGTGACACTCTTTTTTACTGTCAAGAGCTTTTCAGGGCTGCGTTTCTTTACAATTTAAATCATTTTCTTTCAAACAAACAAACTCTTCAGTATTTTAATATGAGTATAGATAAATATACATTCACAGAAGAATAAAGTAATTAATAATGTCTAATGCATTATTTTATTTATAACTAGCTGTATATTGTTTTAAACTTTCATGGTCAGTAACATTTAAATATAAATCTGCGGGATTGCTACCATGTACCTTATTGTTTGTGAGTATCCGATATTTCGGCGCTGTTGCAAGCGCCATGATCACGGAGTAACTGAAGATCTTGCGGGTGGGATGTTATTGGCAGACATATCGGTCTACCCTCTTTCGAAGTCTTTTACTACGATCGCCCCCGGTACCACTGTTTACCAACTCACTATTCACTCGCAACTGTTCTCGACACACAACACTAACAGTATCGGATACTCACAAACAATAAGGTACATGGTAGCAATCCCGCAGATTTATATTTAAATATAACTAGCTGCTCTCAGCGGTGTTACCCGCTATAGAATTTAGTACCCAACGGGACTAAACTAGTCCAAAAGTTATTATTACATAAGCAGGTATATCTTAGTGAGTCTCATCGAAATGAGTGTAGCCATTCTACAGATAGTAAGTTTAAAAAGTTACTTGCATTTGCATGTTTGGAATTGCAAAAGACACTTTACAATTTTATTTCATTAATTTGTATAGATATACATTTTAAAAAACAACGAGGGGTATTTAACTGGCTTTACTACCCTTACATATGTAAAAAAGTACACTCATAAATACACAAATAAAATTGTACGGCACTTCTGCGTATAACAGCACATCTCCCTCGAGCATTATATACAGATGGTACTACATTTGATCAAAGTTATGTTTATTTCATGCATAGCTTCTTGCGGCATAGAGGACTATAAAATCTAGAATGAATATATTCAAGGAGCCAGTCTACACGAAATTTACGTAGTGAAAGTTCAAAGTTACTTCCCTTTACAGAGTTGGCCGGCTGTTTTGGAGACGACTAAGTTTCCAAGTTTTGAAGTTCCATAGCTTTGGAAGGCTTCCCGGGCAGGACCGGAGGTCTGTATTTGGCCGTCCTTGCCTATAATCCAATGTTAGTTTAGATGTGTTTATTTAACAATAGGCGGCTTTAATATTGATGTTACTTGGCTTTCAGGACCGCCATTTTCGATCAACAGTTAAGATACCCATTTAATTGTTAGTATATCTACTGTTAAATTAGCAATAAGCTATTCAGTGAGAGCTATTAATGGTCATCTAGTAATATCATGATCTCAGTTTGGTTGTACTTACATAATTGAGCAGTTCTGACATACATATACGTAGCCTAATTAAAGTATAGGTTTACTGTCCTTGATGTCTATGTCACACAAGTCACATCAAAGAGTACTCAAGTTAGGAACTTCTAGAGTTCTAAGAACATATAAGTTATTTTATTACAGACAAGCTTTCGCCCGCGGCTCCGCCTGCATTATATCGGTTACCGCGTTATAAAGTAGCCTATTTCATTTTTCAGGCTCCAGACTATCTCTGTACCAAATTTAATTTAAATCAGCTTAGTACTTTTTTCATGAAAACGCGATAGACAAACAGATACAATATTAGTAAGGATTAGCGAGAACATTAATGAATGAGTATGAAAAAAAACATATTTTGAAAAAATAATCGATACCATATTCAAGCAGCTTGATGTAAAACCAAAAAAATACGCTCATTACAGCGTACTCTCTCATTTGTATATCTCATCAAGGAAAAGATCAATTAGGAAGATTACTTATCGCCTTTAAAGATTACGTCATTCGAGCAAACGACGATGGTGAAGTCCCACCCCCTTAGGCACGAGGAGGGGTGTAAGTGACGAAAACGCACAATATCTTCATTTCTGATTCCCGCCTGCGGCCGATAGGGGGCGGGCTTGTTAACTTGGGGACAATTTTATGTGTCTACATTACTCGGTTGATAGCAAGAGCTTTGGAACCTAGTTTTAATGAAACCGCATTGTAGTTAGTGTTATGTTTATGAAACTGGAAGTGAGATAGTGTTCGTTAACTTTGTCTGAGAAGGTTGAGACTTAATTTTATAGCCAGAATTTGCTAATTCACAATAATAATTGAATAAAGGAATATAATTATTTAAAGGAATAGAATTAAATAAAGAAATAATCATTGTATTAAACATTACAAAGATGAAAACTAAATAAAATTATTATATCTAACACTCAAACATACAAAAAGAGTATTGTGAGTAAACTAAAAAACTTTTTACAAATAAGCTTTGTTGCAGCTTTAAGTATTCTCATTGTGAGAATATTTTAAAGCAATTTCATAACAACATTATCATGAATGCAGTTTCGGAACGGCTGAATTGTGGCTATTGCGGTACACAGCTAGGAATGTTAGACTCACAGAGCGATTAGCTAGTGCATAACCAGAAGTGTATATCGTAGACCCCAGTAGTATACTCATACCGCAAACGTAGTATTTTGTGGTAGCTGCAGTATAGTTATCAAAAGCGTAATATCTATGCTAACCGTCGTCATTGTAAACCTAAAATTCCATAGGATATGGTATGTGTAATATCTCATTTATTCATATTGTTAACTAATATCAGTAGTAACCAAAAAATATATATTGATTGCTTACTGATGCAAAAAAAGATATTTATTAAATCGAAATGTTAAACACGTAGCCTTGGAAATTACAGTTTAGTAAAACAAAAAAATACATTATTCTTTTCGTTCTATATCAATTCTAATCAATCAAGCTTAATATGTTAAACTTCTTTAAACGAATATGACCTTCAATTCCAAGGGCTTAAGTTACTGAAAAGTTTTACTATCAATTCAAAGTCTTCAGTAGTAACTTGAGCAAATTACTATTAAATCAATATTACTCTAATTGTGATACCACCTTCCATCATTTAGCTTCTGAATCCTTTATCAAAACAGATCCAAATTATAACGTCTTTCAAACTATGTCTTATATGAAGTGAAGTCCTGTGTGAGAATTTAAACAGGTAAACCTAAATATACCTTTAACATTTGATTATTTAGTTTGTAAATTATAAGTATCAAAACCGCATTTGGAAAAAATATGAAGTCAAATCGACAATCGACGTGATACTAACAAATTAATATTTTAATATAATTTGTCTAGACAGCTTTGAAGCAGTACGCTCGTAACTGCTGATGGTTCTATAAATCTACTGCGAATTACAGACGGTATATTGTTTGATACTGTAGTTGTCATTATATCTGTCAAAATAAATTCTACGTTTTATATATTTTTTTCGGTAGATTGTTTTTTGTTCCCCATTCCGCCTCATCCACATGTTTATTACCATTAAATTCATTACGACAACGACTTGAAGACTATAGACCCAGGTTCGATAATTTTTGAATACAAAATATATAATAGTAGGATGGAAAAAAATAATAGGTTTCCCATTGGAAAAGGAGAATATATTATAAAAATTAAAGGAAAAAATATTTACGGGCGATCTGAGATCGGGAAGGGAAAGGGTGGGGGGGTGGAGTTTTAAAGGGCAAAAACAGTTTATCTCGATTTCCGGCAAAACTACTAGTCCTAGAGAAAAAAGTTAAATTGCAAAGTTGTAGGTAACAAAAAGATCTACAACTTTTGTATTCACATTTTTTCCACATAACCTCAAATTTTATGTGAAAAATTCAAAAAACCTAATTTATTTGATTTGAAATATTTATTTTTTCACCTTATTTTGACTTAATATCGAAAACCTAATTTTTAATCGAAAATTCACCCGTCAAAATATCAACTTTTTAAAAAAAATTGTGTGTTTTCTGTTCGATGAAATCTCTTCTTTTCGATGGTGTAAAAATATACATATATTACAATAGTAAATCTTCTCAGAAAATGCAAAAACTGAAAAAAACTCGAATTAGAAAATGTTTAATCATAACGAGGTATTTATTAAAATTTACACTTTAATTACTCGAAAAACGTAAGATTACATTATACATTGATAAACAAAAATATTGCGAATCGAAATAATATATACTACTATAATTAACAAGCAAACAAGTAAATAAAGTTAATATTTAATAAGATCTACTACTACTTAACATCTACGGTATTTTGAGAAAGTAGTAGAATCTTCTTTAAATTATATGAATAAATGTCTATTTATTACTATTTTATGATAATTTAATACCTGAGTGAACCATATAAATTTTAGGCCATCAAAAAGGTATTTCATAGAGAATTTTTCATAGAGAGGTGGCTTAAAATAACTCAGCCTGCACGTGTATTTTTATAAACGATGTTGTACTTTGCTCTGTTTTACAGCTGCTACGAAATAGCAGGTATGTAGTAAGGCCCAGACCCGTCAAGCCCACTTCTCTATTTTTTCTGACTGCCTTGTTGGTCTAGTGGTTAGCGTATGCGACTGCTGATCAATAGATCTCGGGTTCAATTCCCGAGTTGGACCAAATATTTGTGTGATCCACAAATATTTGTTTCGGAGTCTGGGTGTTTTCTATGTATAATATGTATGTATTTACAAAAAAAAGTATGTTTATGTATTTATATCAGTTATTTAGTACCCATAATACAAGCTCTGCTTAGTTTGAGACTAGATAAGATGTCTAAAACATTTATTATTATTTTCACTTTTTATTATATAAAAAGGCTTCTACCCTGGTCTACAGAAGACTTTAGAATTGAAGACGTTAAATATTTGACATTGGCAGAAATAGCTGATATTATTCGACTGGTTGTCATCTCATCAAAAGAAGAAGAAGAAGATAATTATTTATCATACATTTCACTGCTTAACAATATTCTATACATACTGTACTAATTCAGAGTCTGCAAGAATTAATAATAACCGAAGAGTGTTTGAACATACATCACCTAAAGCAACGCAAAAGTTAGTTCATTATGAGTTAGTTAGTTGCAGTCAAGATTCACCAGTTCACAATTAAGTGCTTCATTATTATATACCCCCATGTTATTATATACCCCCTTGATCTAACTAACAGGGATTTAAGCACTTTAATGCAATATTCAATCATATCCTCATAAATATGCATATGTCCTGACACTTAACTACTTCGCACATTAAGTGATATAAGAAGACTATTATGTAATTACATGTTGTACGAACTATTATAATTATAATGTATATATATCATACACATTTATTCACTTTGTCACATCTCAACTTATCTAAGAAAAATGTGTTATTTTATTAGTGGCTGATTTACAACAAAACAATATTAAAAAACAAAAATAGGTAATTTCTAAATATGTTCAGTTCATTTCTCTTCAATTAAACTACTGCCAAGTTAGGAACGCAGTTCTTGCCTGTCGTCCTGAACGTCCGTCCTTCCGTATCTGAACTTGTAAGTGGATTTAATTTCAGGTAATAAACAAAGTTATGTAGAATAAAACTTGTGTTTTCTATAAGTGCTAAATAAGATAATCTAAGAATGATCTACGTTTATTCAGTACTAAGTTACGAAAATAATGAACTAAATGCCATCTAAGAGTACTTTGTAAAATGAATAATACTTAACAGTTGTATTTAATTAAATTTAATATTAAAGAGATTTATAAAAGATAAAGATAAATTTCTAAAAATAAACAGATTCTATGTAAAAGATACATTCAGGAAAAAACCTTAGATCCTCTGAGTATATATAAAAATAAATGATAGGTACATTTTCATTAAACATATCGTCGTACCCTATTCATCGTGTCCTTACAAGGGACACTATCCCTATATACAAACTATAAAAACGCTGACATCTCCATCCTTCGAAACAGAAACCGTACAAAAACATCGTAACGTTGAATAGCCATTTTTATCGTCCATTACAGCGACCAAACAGTACCAAATACACAAAGTAGAACAAACAAAGGTGCGTAGTTGAGAAGTGCACAAAGCATGCAACTTTAATATTATTTCATGGCCTGTTAGGGCTGCCACTAAAACAAAACATCACATGATATAAATGTCTGTTTAGCCTTTTTGTTATGTAGGCGAGATCGCTAACTTTGCTTTTAACAAATTGAAATGCAGCCAAACTTTAGATCATATCTAAAGTAACAACAGTTAATATAGCAGGAAAAAAGTTAAAGCAAAATGGATTTGCATAACATATTAGAGGTTTAAAATACAAAAGATGAGGAAACAGATTTATAATATTAATGTTAATTGTGACACACACACTTGTAAATTATTGAATATTACAGACAGGCACATTCACAATACGTTGCTTCATAAAATGCGAACTTACCTTGCTATTTTTAATAATATTAATAACAAATTTAGCAATAATAATAAAATATAATACAGTGGACAGCCCTAGCTATGACAGATAGGGGTGGGCCATGGGTGCGACGCAAGCGCTACCCGATACCGGTCGTTGAACTCATTGACATATGTTTTATGCATCTAAACTTTAGATGATATTTTTGATAACAATATTAAATTACGGTGTCCCCCGTGAATAACATATTCAAGATAAAATTTGTGTGAGAAAACTAGGGCAGATTATGTTATTTGATGATAAACTTAATTATACAAAAAAAAAGTACAATTGATTAATAAAAAAAATATTTATTAAACTTGGGGATATAAAATCTCGTCATCTATACATTCACATACTTTTGGTGAAAAATATTTTTTTGACTAGGGTTGGATTAAAATAATTAATTTATATATAATAAACCATATTGGTTAATAGATAGGCAACTTGAAATATTATTTTCACCTTACAAAATCGACAGTACCATTTCAAATTGCAAGACGTTACGGAATAAACGGAAATGATATCATTACTTAGTACTCCGAAAGTAAAGAGTTTGTAAAATAAAAATAATTCTAAGGATCTATGAAGGTATTTATGTATCTATTTATCTATGTAGGTGTAATAATATTGAAAAAAATCAAAAATGGTTCCTGGTATTTCCCAATGCTAAAATATTGAAAAACAAGAGAAATTGTTATAATCAACTAATTGTTATCAAGAAACTATCGCATTCTAAAATAGTTAAAACATACTAAAGTGTCAGAACTACCAACTCGGTCATATACGGCATCAAAATAAAAAGCTAAATATCTTTTGGTTACCAACAAAAGACTCACCAAATCAGACGGGCTTAGAGTTTCACATCGAAGAAATATACAGGTAATATCTATTCTGTGGCGTTTCTCTCGAAAATAAAGTCTTTTTGACACGTACCCAATATAGCCACGAGTTTGCCGAAGGCAAATCCACTGCGAGATTTGACGGTATTCGGAGATATGTATACGTTGTGGTACGAAAGGTACATAGGTATGGCATGGCATTCAAGTGTACACGTACTCGTCTTTATAAGCGCTTAGACATATTCTTTCAGTCAGTCTATTCAAGTTAATTTAATTTTTAAATTTTTTAATTTTTGGTGAGAGTGACTCTTGTTGAACCGGTACATTTGTGTTTCGGTCTTGCAAGACTTATTTCCCAAATAGCCTTTTTTGCAACCCTTGCATTATGAACAAATTCTGTGCAGTAAAGAACTTGATAAACACACATAAAACGGACACAAAGAACACCCACTCAATAAAACTATTTAGTAGCTTGCACAAAGTGTGTTAGAACCTAAAGCACTAATGAGCGCAATGGTGATGGTGATCTCTTAAACTACTACACTATCGGTACAGAACTTTTGTATGTAATACCTATCTAAAACTCTATTAACTCTATCCTATCGAAGATGTATGAATTTATGGATGTTTGTTACTCTTTCCCGCAATAAGAACTGAACAGATTTAAATTTTACAGTGATAGATCTTACACAACAAAATAGCACAAAGCTTTCTTTTTACCGTGATAACCGATATACACGTAGGCAAAATCTAGTCAACATTGAAGCCCACTAAATAACCTATATTTGATAGCTAAGCACGAGCTTGTATCTCATCGCAGTCGGCAATAGGTTCAACATAATATTGTAGCCGTAAAAACCGGCCGAGTGCTTAATTGCCAATAATTCAACGTTTGGTGATTAATACCCTCTACGCAATTACGGTCTAGACAGTTTTTTTCTTCAGATTATCACAGGATTGGTAACCGGACTGACCTTTACGTACGTACAAATTGTCATTAAATAACAATTTAGATTTATAGAGGTAAAACGCTTATACCTGAAATGTTATAGTAGAAAAACCAATTTACTTTTGTTATTAGCAATTTCATTTTACTTTTTTAGACAGAATATATCGTCCTCGTAGTTGGAAAATTAAATAAGTCCGGTTTTACAGGTATTTTGGTATCACATTCCGTTCCAAAAATATAGCCATTTTTGTCGGACTGGTGGAATACTAAATATCTTCAGACAATTTTTTTGAAGGAAAAATAAATAACTTAGTAAATAAATCAATAACTGTGGTCAATGATAAGTTAAACGTCTAATAATGTAAATAACATGATTTGCTGAATTTCTCACAAAACACTAAATCGCGTTTATCTCAGAACCACAAAATTAGAGTTATTTAATTTTCCAACTACGGGGACGATATACTCTACGTCTAAGTCTAAAACATACTATGGTATTTTTGTATCTTTATATGGGATACAAAAATATATTATTTATTTTTATGTAGGTGTGTATTACAATTATAATATTTTTTCGCTTTTCGAAGGAATTAGATCAAAAATAAATATTTTGAAGTTCTATTTTTCAGAAAAACTAGCTTGCCTAAATTTAATATTATCATAATTTACCTCTATTTAACTATAATTCCTGATAGTGAAAAATTTTGATGTAGCAATAGCATGTGGTTTGCTCACAAACGCACGGGGATGACGTAATAACAGCTGTCCCCGGATCCCTCCTGTCTTTAGTCGGTCCGACTCCAACACACCACCCCGCCGCAAATCCCGGTGAGGTGACGGCCCGTGGGGCTTTCCACCCGTACAGGAATAAGAAAATGACCCACAAGCGCAATATTCTTTTTGAAGAAACAATACTACCTATCTATATATTTATTTTTGTTTGACTGCTCTGTTGGCCTTGTGGTTTAAGCGGTCGCCACGCGGCTTTCTATTTCGCCAAGTGCTCAAATCTCACATTGGACAACACTTTGTGTAATTCACAAATTGTTGTTCTGAGATTAGGTGTTCTTTATGTTCGTTTCATGAATGTCTGTTCACACAGGATATGTAATTCGGGAGTAATGCGGGAGTAGTCTTTTAAAAAAGATGAAATTGAAATCATTATAATAGAAACAAAACCAGACTTTAAAGTAATGAACCAAAAAGAGAAAAACATATCACAATATCTATATGAAATTCGACTGACTCATGTATTATAAAGTAAGCTTAGAAACCAATACAATGTCGTGCCAAAGAAATGGAGATACATACCTACATACATACATCATCATTATCATCATCATCACCTAATGCCGTCCACTGCTGGACATATGCCTCTCCAATCGCACGCCACTTAGTTTGCTACTCGCATCCAGCTCCTGCCAGCATACATACGTTCAAAAAAAATTACCCTCCTGACTCAGTCGGGTAAAAATATATCTTCCTACTTAGCACTTATCAAAATCAACAACTATTCAACCAAACAAAGAAGTAGAACAAACTATCAAATCATTAACTTATTTATGATTGTCAATATTACACACACGTTTTAAATTTAGAATTATTATGTAAGCATTGAAATTTATTTTTAAAAAGCCATAAGCTTTCTTTAATTTCAACACTAAGCTGAATGCACACTGGGCACACACTCCTACACAAATATAAACAACAGAAATAGTTTATTACCACATTATAACTACTCATACAAAGCGAAATGAGGAAAGCAAAGTCACTATGAGTTATGCAGAAACACATCAGTTGGCAGGTGCTGCTTGCACCTAGTGTTCCGCTCTATAATGAGCCATATCCGCAGATATCCTGCTATGACGTCACACTACACAGTTTTATTGCCATTCCGTTGTTTGTACAACGGATCCGGTGACAGACGTGGAGCCATGAGTGTCATTATACAGTATAAGATAATGTAGAGATTGAAAATACAACTAAATTGTGTATTCAATTATATTTTATTATAGTTCTATATTGAATTAATTGAATAATATTATGAAGTTATTTTCTTGATTGAAAATACAACAAAATTTTGTATTTAATTGAATCATAATTGTATTTTAAATGTAAATGTATTTTAAGCAACTGAAAAAGAGCCTTCATCTGCCAACAAACTGCTGTACATTTTGGCAGAAGTTTGTAAACAAATTTCATTATGGATTTGTAATTAAATTGATATAAATAAACGTTTATTACTATTATAAAGGTACTTTCTTTAATTGACGAATATTTAATTTACTAGAAATAGTTGTAGAATTAATACCTTAGAAGTTTACAGAGTAAAAGGGAAAACATTATATGTACTAAAATAAGTAATCTATAATTAAGAATAGAAGAAACAAATATGTAGTCTTTAGTCTATTTCTCTCTTTTGACTATTTTCCCCTTACTAAGAATAGACTTAGTATTTAAATGTAACCGTGTGTGAAGCAAGAAATTTCCCTTTCAAATAAAAGACTGCCATCTTATTTTAATCATTTTGTGTTTTAAACAGACTGTACATAACACCAAAATAAAAAATGACTATTCTTTTTGTCAGCTGAAAATATTCAGACTCAACGAAATTATTATAAATAGTTTGAAATACAAGTACTTAGTACATTTGCAATTCTAGGGCTATTCGCGTTCTTCAAATACTTGATAACTCACTAGCACATCTGTTTGTGCAGACAGCATTAATCATAAAGTATATAATTTGTTAAATTTTACTGAGAAAGTTACTTTGTATCTTATTTTCTCTTTCTTTAATTAAAGAATTTAACAACTTAAGCCTACGTTTTGAAGCTTTAGTTTCTATTACTGATTATAATTGACGCTATTCCATTCATAATTTTAAGCATAAAATTCATGAACATAAAAAATTAAATTAACAGATTATATCGCATTTTGAAGTTAATATAATTAAGAAAATTTAAATCTAACATGTAGAATTTATAATTCTGACTAATTTTAGAAATATGAATGTGGTTTTGGTGTTAACTTTTTTACACTTAAAAATGTGTTTTGATTTGATATCAGTCTTAGATAAAAAAAAACACTTAACACCTATCAAAATCAATAACTATACAACTAGAACCCCGAAATGGAACATACACTCAAAGCAATTCATTAAATTAAGTTACAATTGTCAATATTACATCGAGTCAATATAATCGAAATTTATTTTTAGTTAGAATACTCCAATTTTAACACTCAGGAGAATGCACACTGGGCCAACACACTTCTACACATGTATAAACAAAAGAAATAGTTTATTACCACTTCATTACTACACACGTAAAGCGAAATGACTAAGAAATTGTAGGTAAATTTACACAAACTCGTAAATAATTAAAGTGAAGATCAAGCGCTAAATTGAACACCAGACAACGGTGTTAGGCCTCTAAGGACCTTAAGACTAACATAAATTTAGAGACATTTTTGGGACAAACTTAAAATACTATTTTAATAAATATTTTGTTTTTTTTTAGGTAGGCATTTAAATATACATTACAGTACAAATGAATGTTGGTCTAGTGGATAGCGTATGCGACTGCTAATCAAGAGGTCTCGGGTTCAAATCGCGGGTCGGGCCAAAAAGTGTTTTTAGATTTTTCTCAGGAAATTCTTAATAGCAGCCCGGAGTTTGTAAGTTTGGCGGTGATTCATGCCCGAACCTCGGAGAGCACGTAAAGCCGTCGGTCTCGGTTGTCATGAACATCTATGGCAATCGTTATTGGGAAGTTAGTGCCCTCAAATATACTGACAACTAGTTCAATCTTCGAATTTCAGTTCTCCCTTAGGGTTGCGGAGGTCCGATGCTAGTCGCTTCGTGGAAAAACTGATAGTCAGGTATAAGCGGTTGAACTAGTAGCCGACTCCAAATAAAATTAGGAAGAAGAGTACAATGTGTATAAAACGTACTTTTCCTTACAATTAATAATTATCATCATTGATATTTCATTTAGAAAAATAAGGAATACGAAGAAACATCTATTCATTAATTATTTAAAATTAACATAGTATTATTTACAACATACAATTGATTAACTTTAAAACGAAATGCAATTTGTTTTGTTAGTAATGTACTGACACTTGCCTATTACTCATTTCTTACTTATCAAATCACGACATATCTTAAATTATTTCAGGAATAAACGCTATGTCTCACAAAAATAAAGCACCTGGTGTGCCTACAACCGTCGCCCTGAGAGCCCAGACTATTGACATTATGCAAGGAGTCCGTAAGCTTCGGTCTGTAAACCACTGGAGGCCTTTGTCTGACAGACTACGATGCGGTTTAGTGGCTCTACTGAGAAATAAGACCTACGTATTTACATAAGTGGATATTTTTTATCAAATGTATTGAAATTCAAATCCGATTCAAGTTTTAAAGCTTTTGTTATTCTTTATCGGTCTCGATCATCGGTCGGTGATCGGTTGTTCGGTATTGGTCTCAATCATGAATACTCCTATATATTTTTATAAAGAAATGAGTAATTCTAAATTCAAAAGTTGCTATAAATTTATCAATAGGAGTCCACAATGATCTCGCATGTTTGAGGAATTTAAGTTTAGGATGGTTGGGTACATCACTATTACGAGTTGGTACATTTAAAAATCCTTTCACAAAATTGAAGGAGGTTCACACTTTCCTGTGATTTTATATGCTTTAGTTATATTATACATGGAAGAAAATATATATATGTTATCTTCTAATACCGTCACGGTGTAGGGTCATGTAACGTACCTATGGACATTTTTGACTACCTAATATTCAAATCGACATATTTTTGTATATACTCAAAGTATAGAAATAGTTAACATCTTATATTGTAGGGCATACGGTCTAATATGACTGGTTTTTTTTATTACGTCTTGAGTGTTGCCATTATATTATTTTCAAACATTATTTGTAAGTATGTTGTTTTGGCCTAAGGTACGTTACTTGTTTGTACCTTCGGACAGCCTTGTATGTACCTTGGGACAAAACACAAGACAAAGATTTATGTCTAATCAGTCTTTTAATCATCATTAAATTAGATAATAGAACTGTAACAACATATCTTCTGCTATTTATACAACAAAATCAAATAATAGTCTTAGGTAATAATAAGAACACTTTAATTAAATTAGAAAAAAAAATGAGATCTAAGTCATCCAAAATATTTCAAATGATTTCGGAGCTAAAGCTTTTTCATGCTTATAAACTGTAGAACACCCAGTCTGATCCAAATTATAAATGTTTTGCGGATTAAATTCATAACATTGGTACAGTTCTTTCAAATTACTGTCAAACTTCTGGACATGAACTTTATTGAAGCAAATTGCACGTGCTAGACTCGTTGCTTCTGGTTTACGTAAAGATATTTCAGGGTATTTGCTGCGATATCTGAACAGCCATTGCCGGCCAGCCATTCCATCACGATTCCAAGCTTCAGAAATCTTGATGGAATGGCTTTGAATCATTCTGGGCTAACTCCTTTTCTTTTAACGCCGGGTTTACTCCTTGGCACTGCAGGCAAAAAGAAATGGAACATCATCAAATAGTATCTATAGGTACAAACATTGTTTGAACCTCCGGACGTGTCCCAAGGTACATACAGAATTATGTCCAAAGGTACAATCAAAGCAATTTAAAAAAGAAACGAATTATCTTGACTTGTAGGTTAAAATTCTGTGTTGTTAGTTATATTATTATAGACGCAACTACCTTAAGACAAGTAAATTAATTAATTGTAATAAATATGTGCATGCATGTCGTATATAAATCTGTAATCAAAACATCAAAATACTTACTTTTGAACACGAAAAACTTCACAACAATTTCACACGTCACCCGATGTCAATACAATCACGCCACTAACTGGTGTTGCCAATTAGGAAAAATACTATTCGTTTTGTAGAATTTTGTAATTTTAAGCTTGGTACTTTTCAAAATATAATCAGTGTCCAAAGGTACAAGCGTCCCTAGGTACGTTACATGACCATACTGAGTAATTTTTTAATATTTTCTATTAATATTAACTTTTCTTGGGTACACTTCTAGACCATTATTTCAGTTTAAGACTGGAACTTACTGTCAATTTATGTATTTCCTTCGTACTTTGATACCGGCTCCTTTGAGCGGGTTGTCAAAAAGCATCATATCATCATATCGCCATATCATTGATAGCTATACTGCCTGCATACACAGTGACTATGACGACCCCCACTTTTAGATTCTACTTAAGCTTTCCATCCATATGTTGATGTTGTTGATGAAATAGTAACCTTCTATTTTTTAGGAGTACATAATTTTTTTAACCTTTGTTTAGTACAACTTAAAAACAATTTTTATTAGTTTCTGAACTATTATTAACGTTTAAGTTTACTTACTTAGATATTAAAATTCCTAAAGAAGTATTTAAAGTACGATTGCAAAATATTTTTGTAGATATTCTCAAACTTAGTAAACATCGAAACCACTTTATTCTTATATTCGTTATCTTGTAAAATTACCTTCGAAATTACTCATAAAAAATAGGGAAACGAAGAAAGAACGTGCAAGTGCCATTTTTATCCCAATCTCGTCCATCGAGTTACCCAATTAAAGTCGTTGAATAATAAAATCAACAAACGCTTACTTCGTAATGAAGGCACCGTTATAGAGTTAATTATTTGCATGTACCTGAAACAAAAGGTTCTTTGATTAATATACAACCACAAGAATATCTTAAGGTAAAGTTAAAATGATTTGACGAAAGAGAACAAAGTTGGGAGATTTACTTGAGTTTATGGTTATGCCTATATTGTTTGATGTCAGTATTTTCAGTTCAAAGATATCGAAAATCAACCTAAAATGACAGCATTAGTTGTGTCGTATTTCGTTGGTGAGTACAAGACCGGAGGCTTGATGCAGAAGCATCACACTAGGCCGCTTAGTGTGGGTCACCAAATTCCATAAAATAATTATTAATATTATAAACGCGAAATTTTGTGAGTATGTACGTATGTATGTTTGTTGCTCTTTCACGCAAAAACTACTGAACGAACTTGAATGAAAGTTTACAGTTATATAGCTTATATATCAGAATAACACATAGGCTACTTTTTACTGCAATTGTTGCCCCGGGCGAAAGCTAGTAATGTATAATTATAGCTATACAATTAATACCAATAATTACAGTCATCATTTATATTAATATGTTTCGGGAGAGTTATTAATAACATAAAAGAAATATACTGTCTCTTCATATTATATACTAGTCGATGCCAGGGCTCCGTCCGTATCTTAGGGGTATGATAAACATATGATGGCCGATTCTCAGGTCTACCCGATATGCACACTAAATTTCTTACAAATCGATTCAGCCGTTTCGGAGAAATTTGATAGCAAAAACCGAGAAACGAGAATTTTATATATTACATATAATTGTGACGGAATTATTTCTCGAGATAGATGAACCATTTAAGTATATTTGAATGTGTTTACTCAATTAAATCGCCCACGTATATATCAGTTATCACGGCAAAGAGTAACCTATGTCCTTTCTCAGACTCTAGACTATTTATGTGTACCACACATCATTCAATTCAGTTCAGTAGCTTTGGCGTCAAATCACGACAGTCAGATAAACGAGTAAGAATAAACTAAAATTGTATATTAAGAAAATGTATAGGTATATATTCTGAAATACAATATTAACTTAAAGAATATTGGAATATTTACATGGAAGCGTCAAAAAATTTCCTCCGAATCATCGCTTACTGGTAGCGTGCCCAAAAGACTGGCAGCATTGCCAAGTTGAATGGCAATGCTCATTCTCTCTGCTAGAGAAAGGCCAGCCATTAACTAATTAGATTACTTTAAAGTTATGTATTTACAACTTAGACTACCCAAAATTAAATTTTACAGTATCTGTACAAAGTTTGTCTGGGAGAGATCGCCGTGAGCGATAAGACAGCCTATTGTAATACCTAATTTAGAACTCCATCTAGGTCTGTACACAAACTTATACTTTTATGGAGTGCAATGACATTGTTTATATTAATAATATATTCATAAATACTTATCAATGTATGCATTACTAAAATAACTTGAGTCAACTACAATGAAAATGAAATTTCCATTCAACTTTCGTACATCTACAAAAAGCCGCCAGAAACATATTTTCCTTAATTTCCGTTAAACATGGCTTGGAGCAAACGCTGTTATGACGCACACAAGTTCGGCTTACTCTGGCAAACAATTAAGTAAACCCCAATGTAGCAACATTAACCAAACATAAACTTACACCGATTTATTTTTGCTAAACAATTGCTTAGTAAGTCTTCGTCAATACGCAAACTGAACTGATATTGTGTGTCTTGGAATTTGGATGCTTTTAATAACAAACAAAAATCTCTTCGTTTAAAGAACATAAAACACAACAGTTTTAAAGCTAATCGCTAAGGAGTATTTTATGTAAAAAGTACACGACGGTTTACTTGTTTTACTCAGTTAATATCCTGAGGCACAACTATTAGCTTTATGAAAGTATAACAACTTTGTTTATAATGATTGCGAATCCGTAGACCCGTTGAAGTTTATTTTATTCTTCATTATGCGTCATTACGTTACAAGCATGCTTATATATATATATATATATATATATATATATATATATATATATATATATATATGTAACAAAAGATCATATTATAACTAGTATCAAAATCATACACGGCGACTTTTTGGCAAACTTTATAGTAATAAGTATACCCATATGATTTCAAGAGTTCGTGATAGGGACATATGACATAATAGTCTCATCATCAACAGCCTCTAAATGTCTACTTCTAGACATAGGCCTTTAGATACATAGGACTTTAGATAGTGAACTCAAACGAATAATTAATCCTAGACGCGTTCAATTGTTAGTCTAGGAGATCAGAAGTTTAATATTATTTTACAACAATCGGTAGAGAAAATAGCTACAGTACACAGAAAGTTTAAAAGGCCTTGCTAAATATGATAAAATAAATAATGAATCATTATAATATGATATAGCAATTACGATATAATAATTTATGAATACAGATATTTATGTATCATATACATATGTTATTCAACAAAAAAAAAACATTTACTTCGAAAAACTTTCCTTTCAAATCCAACGATACTTTCACTTTTAATGTTATCATGTTTAGAGGAAAATATGTTAAAAAAAAAAACTTTTAATTGTAAATCTTTGTAAATTTCTACAGAGGTTCTAAAAACGAGATAAAGTACGAAGTAGCAAATGGAATAATATAAAAATAAAGGGTCACAAAATACTTTGTTGTCACGGGCTGCGTACACGTGACCAAGGGTTCAACGAAGCTCCTGAACAGGAAAATTTAAACAAAAAACGTGATTATTTTCACAAGAGGCCAAAAATGTACCTCAAAACGATTTAATAGAAACATGAAATTTCTTCCAAGAGCTAACAAAAAGTTCTAAGTGATCATATGAAGACAGACATCAAAGCGACACGTTTTCACTCCTTCAAAATGGGTGCCCATAATATCAGATGTCTGAGATCTTGGAAATGGATAAAAAGGTAAAATATTATTACTATCGTCAATTACCATAAAGGTAACAAAGTTTTTCAATTTTGATTTCAATAGTATGTTGTTTTAGCACCAGAAACATGCAGCGGTTGATAAATGTGGACGAAACAAAAGAGGTGTGACAGGATCATAGGAAGTGGAGATCAATTATCTCTGTCTACCCCTCAGGGAACAGGCGTAACTGTATATAGGTATGTTCTTTTTAACAAAGTGAATTTTGAAGTGACGAAAATCAAGAGCTTGGAAGGGAGGTTGAGATGGGTGGTGGGGGTGCTTGGACCAGTCAGCGATCAGTCACTGTCAAGTTGCCGATAGCGCAAGACGTCTTCGTATCGCGTACAATTTTATCGTTAACGATATCAATCCGTATTTTTAATCGAAACTTTTTAACAGGCTAGCTGTCAATAGGCTTTTATATTACTTACTTTTAGAATGTAATTTGTTGCCATTTTTTAAATTACTTTTCAGAAATAAAGAAGTATCAAATCATGACAACTTAAAATTTTGATGTTTTGTACCTTATTTAATTGAAAACTTGTTAAGCAGAAAAGATCCTCCAATAATTGACCTAAACTTGAATAAAATTATTTATCTTGATTTTCGGCAAGATGATTGTTTTTTTTTGCTTATCATGGACCAATAGTTAAAACGTAATTTAAGTAAACTTATAATTCCTAACTATATAAAACCAATAAAAACCGAGTTGTATATTATATAATAGGTTAGATTTTTTCTACTTAACAGGGTCCGATTTAATTTGTAAAAATCAATAACGTTGGCCATACTTCTAAGATTTTAGAAAATTTATGATATACAGAAGTACACATTCAAAACTTTAATTCATTTTATGATTTACCTTACGATGTAAACTATTATAAAGTGAATCATTTTCTAAGTCTTTTTCAGCTTTATTGACAGTCTTATGAATCGTCACTGCATCGTTATCAATTGGATCGTTTTCTAGTAACTGAAAGAACCCTCGTCGATTTATTACTTCACGGATTTTTTTCAATTGTGCCAAACGTTACCAAGCGAGATTTATAAGACATTCCCTTACAAAGAGTCACGTAATTCTCGTTCCAGTTGGTATTGAGACGTTCTTTACTCGGACTATGCAAAAAATTAAATCGATGGAGACGACAAGCTATGAAGTCGGATAATCGCATTTCTCCTTTGTGATAGAAACATGACAGGAGCATGGTTTTTTTAAAGTTTTGGATATGTGATTTAACTTTTTTAATTTCCCTTGTTTTGAAATGTTCTTTCAATAATACTCAAAAGCAATGACTAGAGCGATTTTTAAGAAATCCTGCCTCATTGTAAAAATTGCATACTTTATTTATCTTATATTCTGTCTTGGAACATTCTATCTTCGTGAAAATTTGAAAATACACTTTTCATCAATAATTCAACACCCCATAACGTCCCACTGCTGGGTTTGAGTCTTCTCTCAGGAGAGGGTTAAGGCCATAGGTCCCCACTCTGGTCGAGTGCGGGTTGGGAACTGGCAAGTCACGTAGTGCCTAACCTTGATGGATATTTTGAAGCCGCCCGATGCTTACCCTCGGTAATTGTTTCCAATCACCTAAGGCCACCTGATTATGAGCACTTCTGGTAAAAATACTTTTACTTATCTGTATTTAAGTATTTGGTTGTTCTTAGTCATTCGTCCGAATACTTTCATGCTTAGTAAAGAACTTTACTTTTTTTTCAATTTATTAGTATTAAATGTATTATTAATAATAAATAAATATTTCGGACATCTAACACACAACTTTAACTAGTTTCAAACTAAGCTTGTATTATTAAAATTAAATTTACTGATAGAATACGTATGGTATACGAAGGTACCTTTTTTTGTAAAAACATACATAATAAAAATAGAAGACACCCAAACTCCGATACAAAAATCTGTAGATTATACAGAAAAGTCGCACACGCTACCATTGCTCCACCGAAGCATTAAATGTGTTATATTAAAAAAACATAGTAATATTGCGATTATCTTTATTATAATGTAAAATACCATACGCTTTTATAAAACCTATCTCATTATCATTCTTCACTTTTATCTATTCTTTTCTCAACCAGTCTCTTTATTAAGCAATGTTTTCATTGATCTCAATTCTTTGAGTACACCGTTTTTTCAGTTTTTATTTGTGTTGTTGCTTATTAATATCTTTCTAACATAGAAGGGGAAAGTTTTTCGTTGAAATTTAGCTGAAAGTACTAGACCGTCTGATATGGTTATGTATAAATTACGTAATAAAACACTAAACTAACCCGATTTATAATTAAAACATCCGAAATACATTTTTTTTAATTGGTTTTACACCAAAAACATTAATTGTAATTCCCAAAACCACCCTCTGAATTGATTAAGTAGAAATTTTATAGCTATGCTTTAGCGTCGTCAGAATGGGACAGAACTTCCCCATTCAAAGAGTCCTAGTGTGAGTCCAAGACCATTATAATCGCTGTCCATCCATTTGTTGCACCTTTTTAGGGTTCCGTAGTTTATGACTCGGAACCCTTATAGATTTGTCATGTCCGTACGCCCGTTCATCCTCGACTTACCGTCCAAACTGTTAGTGCGAAAAGATGAAACTTTGTATAAAAATGTGTTTCTATCACGTCAAAAAAGTGCTACAATAAAATCATATTTTTATTTGGGTTAAGTACCCTACAAGTAAAGTGGGGATTTTTTTTTCTCGCGGCTACTCCATTGTGTCGGGTATCGTTATATAGGTCTTTTAAAGATATAGACAGGTTGTGAAGATGATTTTTTGATTTAGGTATCCGTTTGCGAGTTATTTAACTTTAAATATTTTTTTTGCAAAATACCCCTCTATAAGCTAAACGGCTGGCTCGGAAAACCTGAAAAAATTTAGGGTGATAGTGTATATGATGAACTTTAAATGAAAACTATGACGCAGTACATAGCTTTTTAGGGTTCCGTAGCCAAATGGCAAAAAACGGAACCCTTATAGATTCGTCAAGTCTGTCTGTCTGTCTGTCCGTCCGTATGTCACAGCCAATTATTTCCGAAACTAAAAGAGCTATACTGTTGAAATTTTGTCAGTCGATGTATTCTGTGAACCGCATTAAGATTTTTACATAAAAATAGAAAAAAAACAATACATTTTGGGGGTCCCCATACATGGAACTGAAACTCAAAAATTTTTTTTTCATCAAACCTATCCGTGTGGGGTATCTATGGATAGGCATTCAAAAATGATGTTGAGGTTTCTAATATCATTTTTTTCTAAACTGAATAGTTTGCGAGAGAGACACTTCCAAAGTGGAAAAATGTGTGTCCCCCCCCCTCTAACTTCTAAAATAAGAGAGTGATAAAACTAAAAAAAATATATGTTGTACATTACCATGCAAACTACCAACGAAAATTGGTTTGAACGAGATCTAGTTAGTAGTTTTTTTTTAATACGTCATAAATCGTAACACGCAATTTACCTTTCATCCAATCAATACACTAGTATAAAAACATCGATCAAAGTTACAACGAACTACAAGAACTTTTATATGATGTTACTTGATGATACGGAACCCTTCATGGGCGAGTCCGACTCGTACTTGGCCGCTTTTTTTACTTCAGGAGTTATAGAGGTCTAACTTATAAAATACGCTTACTTGGAAAACTTCGCACAATAATAAAAAAAATAAACCTAAGAAATATCTATTGAACACGTTTTTTTTTAATTCCACTTGCCATTTTATATGACTACGAAACCCTATTGTGTGCGTGACTTGACTCACACTTGCCCGATATTTTTGATTGATAACATTAGTGCACTTTCATAATTTGGTCAAATGGACTTTCATTTAATTCAAGTACTTTAAGAATATAAATTTACATTATTAATTTCAAGAATATATATTTTAAATTAGCACGCTTAAGACATAAAATCAATGCCAGTTTAATTAAACCATATTTTAAATCAAAAATATGTATTACAATCAAAACAAACTAATAGCTTTATTAAAAGTCAATATTTTATAATGAAAAAATAAATGCGTTATTGCATTAGCGTATGGGGTGATGCGCATAAGACACACTTTGTCCAACTGGAACGTGCACAGAGGGCTGTCTTAAAAGTTATGACGTTCAAGCACTATAGGTTTTCCACCGCAATGCTATACATGGAATGCAGGGTACTGACGGTGAGACAGCTCTTTATTATTATTGCGCGCGCACATCAAACTGTGCCAAATTTAGTAAACCCGCATAGAAGGAGATCCTTAGAACTCTAATTTGCACAAAATAAACCCAATCTGCCCCCTCCAGGCACCAAAAATCACGCAAAAGTCAGCCAAAAGCCATGTCCCACAAAGAAAATATTTTGTCTGTATCTTTTCAAAACCAAGAAATAATAAAATGTTTATACTTTCGAATGTTTCTTTTCTATTTATTTTTCACTCGCACGTAGCTCACTCGACTCTCACACGACGCTCTTACAACCCGCAGTGCGTGTCTCTTAATCAGTATTCACATTCACACATTACGGCCAAGAGATCTCCGGATATGACGAGTCGGTTTCCGTTCTTAAGGTATTATTCAAATTTTATCCGTTTGGCGTTAAACAGACCCTCGCCGGTGCATATTTTAAATAGAATGGGTTTTATTGATCTATTTATATGTTTTTTTCGTATATTAAATACGTATTATTAGAAAATATGTCTGTATAATTGTGTGTGTATTGTATTGGAGAGGCCTATGTCCAGCAGTGGACTGCTATAGGCTGATAATGATGATGATGAGTATGTGTGTGTATCAAGAGAATAGTATTTATACAGTCGTGTAAGACGACTGTAATGCATATTCTCTTTTAAGCAAGGAGGAGAAGAAGGTCTTATATTTATATATATATTGAGCCTACTAAAAGAATTGGCATACGGGCAGGCTTAGGGGGGCTTCAGCACTATCCCCATTGTGTATGCAGACAATGCATCGTTTTGACTCATACTATGGCGCCTGGCGAGATGCTTTTGCATCGTTGGGGTGTCCGGTTTCGCACTCACCAATGAAATACGACAGAACGAATGTTATTTTAGATTGATCTACTGTACTAGCCTGTGAGAAAGTCACTCACTAGATTTTTTTTCTAATAGAATAATATAACGTATAATAATAATAATAAGAAGAATAATATACTTATTATGTACGTTTCATCCATACGTTGTTGGCATACCCAAAAGACGAACTAAACGGTTTGACAGCTCGTTTTTGGTGAGAGTCGCCAAAGTTTGGAACAACCTGGCTGGGTCTATTTTTCCTGATGAGTTGAACTCTGGAACCTTTAAGAGTAGAGTGAACAGGTTTCTTTTGGATGGGCGTGTACCATCTTCGTCTTCATCTACACTTTCTATCAGGTGAGATGGAAGACAAACGCCTATTCCATTACAACAATAAAAAAAAAGAATATATATACATAGGTACATACATTATTATAGTATATAGTTATCTAAGTCTATTAATATTATTTCAATAGACTTACATAAGTTATATACGGTGGATATTCTAGACTAAGACTCTGTAACTGACAACAAAGTTCCTCAGTAAATATTACGTAAACTAACCGAAAGACCACTCCTAAAGTGGAATTAATTTCAGCAAAAACTTTACTAGCTACATCTGCTACAGAATTACATTACATAATAACAGTAGGCAGATTAATGCAGAATATTATAGAAGTCGACAGCCTACACAAATAACAAGTATGTTCGTACAAAAAATGGAAGTTTGAAATTCGTTAACAAACGCAAACATTTGTTATAAAAAATACTGTCCCATTCCTGTGTAGTTATTACTGTACAACCAAAAGAATGACATCGTTTTAAAAACTGTTTGGATGAGTTAACTCGGTCTTATTTGGAAATCCAACTTGCATTGTACCAATGGCATCATGAAGTACTCAAATAGCGGTAATAATTTTTGGGATTAATCTATATTCAATGATACATACAAATAATGTGACTTTTCATTAATACAAGAATTTATTAAATCGGTTTAATAGATCCAGAGATCCCAATGCAGCCTCATAAATTTTACCTTTATAGATAAAATGTAAAAAGTATAAGCTACAATTAGATTTCAAATATAGTGTTCATACCGCATTTCACAGACCCTGTGAAATCTAAATACTGTCATGAAAATCAATAACCACCCTCTTTAAATCCCCAAGTTACAATTTAAGTCGAATACTGCAAAAATGTGCCAACCTTATACACCATGCAAGTCAAGAATTACATCTATATTATAATTTAATTAATATTTAGCTGCCAATATGATGGTATGATGAATGAATATACTGATTATTTGATAAAAGACCGCTCTTTTTTGAACGTAAAATTCTTATTCCTCTGATTCATGCATTCCTAAAAGATGATACAAAATTAATGTTAATGTACCAAGTCTACACGTTACAGATCTCTGCTCTGAATACTTAACCACTCAGAATAAGGGCCCGTTTCTGATTAATTTTAGATCAAAGTCGTATAAGAAAGTCGAAGTCAAAGGACGTCGAGACATTTCGACCTTTCATTCTTTACTTACTTATAGTGATTAAGTAACGTTGACAGACGTAGATAAATTGAATCCATTTATGAAATCAGAATATGTACATGTGTATAATGTAGTAGTTTGGTCTAAGGATAGGTAAACAGGATTAACGCGTCTGAATATTACTGAGCAGAGATAGACTGCTAACGTCTGCGGAGGCAACGAGGCATGAAGCCAGTCCTCTGTCGGCGGACATGACGTCCCGACCTTACCGTCTCACACCCCCACATATTTACACTTCTTTGTCTGAAGAGCTTTCTCCTGCCCCACCCATCAACATTCTAAAAAAGGACAATGCATCAAATCTAGATACCACAAAAGTTTAGCCAGAGAATAACAAATGTGTAAGTCTTTAATCTTCAATTATAAAGTTCTTTTTATACCAAGAATAAATTATTCGAAAGAAAAATCGTATAGCCAGCAACGTAGAGGAAATTAAACTTTGCTTAAACTCTTTTTGTTTCTTTACTTTTTCGTAATCGTATCGGTGATCGCAACCATTTGTTATCGAGGTTCAAACGACCAAAGAGGAACAATTCAAAGGGACCGTAGGCGACGAGCTGTAGTATTGTGTTGTAGGTCTTGACAGGTCAACTAACGGAATAAGGTTTCGTGAGAGAACTTCTGTGCAATGGCGATCAATTTGCTAAAGGAACTGTACACTGGCAACTTTGTTTAGTCGAAGAGGTGATGCTACATTCAAGTGAATTTTACAATTATAAAATAATTTATTTCATAAAATAAATATTGCTGTACAAGGATAGAAAATACAGTATTTTCGTAAGCAGATCAAATCTTCATTTCCCTAAACACAATCCCATGATCCGATTATGTGTATTCTGCAAGTACAGTAAGAATTTTTAAAAGCAAAACCGCTAAACTGAGGTGGATATTTAGCAAAGCGTCGTTTATACAACAAGGGTTTGGAGTTACACAATGTTATATTGTGTGCGCCGCCGCCGTCGGCGTCGGCATATTTCAAGAGATGAAGCAGACATTATTTTTATTAGCGTTTTATTTTTTTATTTGATACTGACTACATATGTGTTATTTTCTTTTATATATATATATATATTTAAGTCTACCGAAGTGACTCTACTCTGCCTCGTGGAAAGCGTGAGTCCAGGAGTAGGGGCCACCATCCTCATTATGAGTGCATATAATATAGCATAGTGACCCACCCCTTGGCAGTTTAGTGAGGTGAGATATTTCTGCATCATTCTCCCAGCTTGCGGAGGCCGGGGCTCGGTCGAGCCGGCGCATTCGTCTTGAATCTAGCGATTCTCTACTACCTACAGAATATAAGCACAGAGTCAATTGGTGAAAGCTAATATTTTACCCTTAATAACACGCCATGTATTAAGTATAAAGTTTATAATTTCAAAATTTTGGAATACCGATCCATTTTGTTATAATATAACTTTTATCGTTTATGCAATGTTTATGGACCAAAAAAAAAACGTAAGACGCCTCTGTATTTTCTTTTGGTGATTTTTTTTTAACGTGAGTCTTAGGAAATACCGGCACCATCTAAAACTGTAACAGATTTACTTAAAAAAACAAATCTAATTTATCAACTACAAAAATATATTATTCCGTATGTAGTTACTCTAGTGTAAATTTAATAATTAAATGGCAACATTTAATTGGAACGGGTATGGATTACTTATTAATCTACTATCAGGAGCAAACGAACAACAAAAATAACAATGTGTATTAGCCATACAAAAGATACAACAAAACTAGACGATTGCTGTCCTAACGCGACTCCGTGTGTCCCCAGCGAACAACGAAGGGGGGCCCAACCGAGCGTGGCGGCACCCGTCTGCCGTCCTGTGTTTACCAGATCCACAATAACTCCATTGTATGACTAACTTTTCACATTGTAAGGGGTTATTGCTAGGAAACTGAGATACTTTTGGCCCTGGAGTATTTGCTTTGTAAAAAAAAAAGATTGGTATACGATTTATTTACAATGTACTTGCAATAGTTTTGTACTTTTATAAATAAACGCTGCTATTGATATAATATGGCATTTATGTTTTCTGTATCACAGAAAAATCGGTCAATTGCGTGTCAGAACACCCTCAGGAAAGGGTTCCTCAGTCTCCGATATTGGTACGTGGATTTAAAATCGTATCTAATAGATTATAATTGTTATGTTTACGTATTAATGCGTTAATTTTGTAAAGTGGAATTTCTCACAAACGGATACCTAAATCAAAAAATAGTCTTAGAAACCTTTTATTTATTTTAAAAGATCTATCTATTGATACCCCACACGATGGGGTAGTCGCGTGAAAAAAAAAAATCCCCACTTTACGTGTAGGGGTACACCAAATAAAAATATTTCTCATAATTCTATTGTAGTACTTTGTCGACGTAATTACAACACATATTCATGAAAAGTTTCATCTTTCTAGCACATACCGTTTGGACGGTAAGTCGAGGACGGGCGGACGGACGGACATGACGAATCTTTAAGGGTTCCGAGTCATAACCTTCGGTACCCTAAAAATATAAAAACTTTATAAATATATGGAGAACTATAAGGGGCTGCTGATGATGGTTATAGAATGAAACTAGAATTTTATTCGGTAATCTATTATATATTTACCCGTTATTGTTATCATGCTTACAAAGTATATAACTAAAAAAAACATTTTTATAAGTGCAAAATCCAAGCGGTTATATATAATGAACACAAAATTTTTGCCACAAAGAGGTATAAAAAATATTTTTCTCGGACCTTTTAAATATGGACACAAAATTTCATATGAATCGACCAAGCCGTTTCGCAGGAGTATGGCAACTAACATTGTGACAAGAGAATTTTATGTAGGTATATATGTAGATAATATAATAATAATGAAGAAGGGTCAAAGATTTGATGCAGAAGGTAGACACGGCATGTATAGTGAAGAGGTTCCTATCTTTGGAGCCCTAACGACTGATTTCTTGGTCTTGTACTTGAAGTCGGTAATTTACTATGTTTTATATTTATATATAAAAATATAATTAATATATATACATATAAAGAGAATAATATGTTGAACTAGCAGCTGACCCCAAATAGTCTTGGGAACAATAATAAAGTCTAGAACAAGAACAAGAAGATGGACAAAGTTATAACTTTATTGTACATTCATTACAAAAGGACTTTCAACTAGGTACAATTTGGGGCCTTATCGCTCGGAGGTAACCTCTTACAGGCCACCGTGTAATTATGTACCTATGAAACTTACTGTAGCTATTAAATAATGGCAAGAAAGCGCACCCACTATCATCTCAAAATATTCCGATAAGGTCACAAGTTTATGTAAGTCCTCATTACTTCTCATGGTCATAGGTCAACATGAATGTACTATGTACTTCAATAAATATCTGTTTTCTAATAGAAGTCTTAACGCGTAACAAAAGGACACAACTATGTATACATATTATTGTGATTTTATTCCATAAACAGTTCTACAGTTTGTACACACATTTTCTTATCTAAGCTATAATACTTAATAGTCATTCCGTACACCAATGCCCGTTTTCACTAATCATACTTTAACCGTCTCCTTGCTAGGAGCCCCCTCACAAGGGTACCCACAAATATTTGAAAGACTTATAAGCACTTAGTTGTTTCCTAATGGTTTGAAAAACGAAAATATTATGAACAGTTATTTAACTCTCGCCAATTGATCGCTTTAGTTTCATTTATTATGCATTATTCAGAATGTGCAGAAACATCTCACTAAGTCGCCATGGTGTGGGTTACCATGCTGCATTGTACGGCCCCCACTCCTGGAATTTTATGCTTCAGGCCGAGTAGATTCACTTTAGTAGTTTTAATATATAATAAATATCAAGAAATTGTAATGGTTATTTCTATACCTGAACTTCTTATAAACATTATACTCTACTGACAATTTAGAATATCAAAAGTGACAGTTCATTGTAACACTAAGCATTTAGCCTACAATACGAGAACTCGGGACCCTGGAAACGATTGAATCCTTTAATCTCCTTTAGATTTATTGGCTCTTAACTCAGCTTTAACAAAATTAAACTTTATAAAACTGTGAATGGATCGTGATAGGTCTCTGTAATTTTATTTACGACCAAAGTAATCGCAATTAAAAGACTCTTTAAAGGGGTTAAATATATTTTAGTAACTTTTTGCTATTATTCATTTAGACCAACAAAGTTTAGTTATTAATTTAAATTAAAGTCCTATACAATATACGTTTACATCATCTAGTATCAAATACATTAATTTTATATGATAAATTGCATGGCATTTGTACAAAGCTTTTGTAATATTACAAATTAACTTACTTATTAAATTCATAAATGGAGAAAAAACTCAAACGTTTATAAAAATAAACCTTGTTCTAAGTTTTGAATTTGTAAATTATTGCATTTGACTACATACATATAAGAACTAATTTCGATTTGAGAATATATGAAATTATGTTTTACTTATATTTATAATAAAAAAGACCAGATGTAGAAATAGTGAAAGTTTTTCCCAGCTTCCCTTAAGAGCAGCAGTAATTACTTAAAAATTTCTTCTTACCTACAAATACATCACTCCGATCCCCACAATAGTTAATTACATGTATTTCTTTTATATTAAAGAATTACTGATAATTATAAAAAGATGAACTGTATTTTATTTAGAACAGCCACAACTTAATAAAAAATTAGAAACAAAATAAATAGTGACGTATATCTAAATCCAATTAACACAAAGTGGCCAGAAAAATCGTTGAGACGCCATCTATACGTCTATCCTACTATGTAATACATAGTAGTACTTAATCACATTAATACACTGCAAAGAAACACTACGAAAATACCCCTAGTTTGGTTTCGACCTAATTGAAATTCAAAACGAGGTTTGAAACTTGTCCTGTGGTCGACCAACATTCCATCCAAAATTGACGTTCATGTCACCTCTATAATCGAATTTACTAAACCTATAACAAATCTCAAAGGACTGGTATTTCAAGTACAAACGAATGCCAAGATTTAAATAAAGGTAAATAAATTAGTATCAGCGTATACCAAGCTTTTGCTGACTGTGTGTCATTGCGTGCTTCTGTGTGTATTAGACCGAAAGGTCTGCCAATCTTTATTAACCCGCCAGAATAATCTATTGGTTAGATTAACGAAGACATTCTTAGTTCACACGTTTGAGTGGTTGAAAACGATTTGTGTAAATTGAAGTGCTGATTACATTCCTTCCTTCACTGCCGCCTTAATCTTTCCGATCCATTAAGCGCCATAAGTAAAATGTATCAATCATTAATTATTCTCTTTTGTGTCTAATTCTAATTCAAAGATTTATTTTATAGTTGTGCGATTCAAGATAACTTCAAATGTTTTAAGAGACTTATGCGAATTATTCACTTAAACAGTTCTAGATTGTTTTTTTCTTTTGAACACATTATGTGCTATGTACTTAAATAATGTGTTCAAAAAAAAAACCAGTATAATGTAAAGTATACTGGCGTGAGGTTTAACTCTAAAATAATATACTAATCTTATTTTTTTCAAAGTACATTTATGCCTGAACATTATAATTTATTTTATTCGTTCACCCCAAATGTCATCATGATAGGATATTGATATAAGTAACGTATTAAGTTTAGTTATACATTAGAGTTTAATTTAAGCCATCGAGTATTTATATTATATAATTCTGTTTTGTTTACATGAAATCCTTACTAATGTTATAAATCCGTAAGAAACTGTTTGTCTCCCACTAAACCGATTTACATGTAATTTGGTACACAGTCTGAGCTTGAGAATAAACATAGGCTACTTATTGCCGTGATAACTAAAATACAAGGAGCAGAGCCGCAGGCGAAAGTAGTTGATTATAAAAACAAAATATACACAAAAATAACCAAATAATATTACTTTAATTATACTAAACCTCTCATCGTTATTACGGAAAATAAATCAGATTCATCGAGAATTCAATTTCAAAACTCATTTTCCATTATTATAAAACGATCATTTTCTCTAACTTAGCGAGTTTTGTTCGTCGAATCGGCATCTAATAATGTAGTGGGTGAATAAGAAATCTACTTACTAATAATAACATTGTCAGTCTATTGTCCGTTGGGTTGACCCAATTACGGGCCGCGAACACCACATTGGAGCGAAATTGTTCGATCTGTCTGCGGAAATTAAATTTTCTGAATACCCCTTCGTGAGTCGATAGAGAAAGCAAAAGTGTGCGGCCATTCGGATTGGACCCCTCACGCTTTGCTGAGCAATCTCGGTCGATGTTTCTTTAAAAGAAATAGTGTTGGGTATTATCTTTCAATTGGATTTTCTTTTATGGTTCTTTTCAACATCACATGGAATTATCCAGAGTTTCAAATTTAGATTTAGTAAAATAAAATATCGGACTAATATAAGCTTGTGTTCCATTAACACGAAACACTCAAAGTATAACTTGAGATCACATAACCGTAGCAAGGGGGATTTTCTCAATTCATTTGTTATTTTGAAACCACACTGATCAGTCCGCAACTGGCGGGATGTATTGTGAATCCCTCCATTGTGATTTTTTTTAACGCTGACGTAGCACTTTTCCACGAAAACCGTTTCTAAGGCCTTTGTGCGCCGGCCATCCTCAGGGATATTGGGATCGTATGAAATGTATACGGCTGTATATTAAATATGTATGGCTGTCGTATTGTTGGTTTTTAATTTGTTGGATGTCGAGAACAGATTTTATATTCCGAGCTGTGTAAGCGGTCTGATGACAATAAAGAGACGGTCTAGACGTTGCGTGTATTAATACTGGTATACTTTTACCTGCCATTTACCTGTATAAAACATATTAATAATTTATCTTGTAATTTATTCCAAAGGAAATTATTAACTACTTCGTACTTCGCACTTCGTACTACTAAACTAAATCTCTTAGAACTTGTTTATCGTTAGTTTAGGCACTTCAACAGAGCCTCAATAATAATAAATATTAGGGATATTAAAAACAACATAAAATAAAGCTCAATATTGTAATCTAATATGATGAGTTTATTATTAGTAGTTAACTGTAACAAACAGAATTGGGTAGATAAAATTTAATAATATTGTTTTTTTATAAAATGGGCCGTGCTTTCATATGCATTCAGTAAAACGCTTTTATTTAAAATGAAGTATTTCGAAATGAAAAAATAAAAAGATGAAATTACAAGCAGTTCAATTTTATTTATTTGTGTGTATAACAATAGATTTTATAGATTACGTTTATTCCTCAAGAAGTATCTATGCATAGTACGATACACGTTATCATAAAATCATTTTTGCAGACTGAAAATATAAGAGTTTTTTAGAAACTATAAATAAATAAACCTCTGACAGTCCACTTCTGGACTTCTGGCCTGTGCCTCTTCTAAGAAAGGTTTTGGCCTACTCTACCATGCTGAGGAGAAGGGTTAGTATGATGTTTGGTTGAAGATTTCCTTCTTTTATCTTTCTCCATTATATCTTCTTTCTATCTCCATATTATCTTTTTTTATGGAATATATATGCCTTGCGTAGGGTATCAGTAGTTTTGCTTGTTGAGGGGTTAAATAGTAACGAAAAAAGGAAATACGCTAGTTCGGTTTGACTCTGGATCGCGTCAAACCTTCAATACGCACTTTCCTAACATGTGCACAAAAAGTTTAAAATGCCTAGGTATAGTGATGAGAATGTCGGCACCTTTGCGTTGCAGGACCACTGTCATCGTGTTATACTACTGTGCTGTGCGTAGTACTTTAGAGTTCAACTTCATAATCTGCGACCCGCGTCCAGCGCAAATTTGCTCGGTTCTTAAACAAAAAGATATATGGGTTCTATCCCTATTTACATCCATCACTTTTTGTTCTCGGTATGGTTGGTCTAAATACACTAGAATTGCGGCGTAAGTGTGCTCTAATGGCACACTACTATCTGTTAATAACAATAAAATTGATGATTCAAAGACGTTATCTCGTTGTATGTTGTGGGTACCAAACCAGTATACCCGGCTACGCTCGTGCCGTCTCCTCACTGCGCCGCAGGTACGAACGTGCACGGCACAATACGCTCCCACTAGCCAGGCAGTCAGTCTGCTCAACTCTCTGATTGCTCTGTATTCGGATGTTGACTTATTTTTCACCAATCTGAGTGCATTTGTAAAATTTTGCATACTTTTCCTAAATGGTAGGTATTAGTATTGATATGTATACATGAAAATATGTTTTTATAGTAATTATATTATCTAACTTGTAACACTATATTATGTTGTATTGGCTCGCTGTACGTGTTGGGCAAACTGTAAGTGCAGTGAGCAGTTGAATGAATAAACAAATAACTAAAATAAATAAATAACCCCTGAACACAGGCTTTTCAATCTCATATTATTTTCATTTTGGTGTTTCAATACTATTAATCTTAAAAACTGATAATACTGTTGCTCAATTTTATGTGTTGGTTAGATGATTTTGACAGAGGCCAACGTGGCATTTGCTTCGAAAAATAGGTTACTAGGTTACCTTGTAAAACAATAGATTTATTACTGCCTTCTTTATTATCAGTCCCGTGAGTACTGCATAAACACAAACACTCATAATAAATCTCAATCTTTGAACTCTTCGTGTGGTGGTAGAGAAAAAATACCGTCACTGAAAAGAAAAATTTCAAACAAACTCCATACCATCTGGCTTGCGTGGTATAGGTATAGTAGACCGAAACCTCTTTTCTAAGGGTAAGACTATGTCCAGCAGTGTACTGTTAAAGACTTTTGATATGATGTGATGATTCCTTTTAACAAAATGAATTTCATAACATCTACAAAATTAGTTAGATACAGAAATAAAATTATTTTTCAAATGAGATGTAATCATAACATCCCACGTAAAATAACTGTAACATGAAATGCATTCTAATTTTAAATTGATTGAACGCACAATTGGTAATAACACGAATCCCATTCATTCGTTCTATATGCCATATTGTACCAAAGTTTATGAAGAAGTTACAATGACCCGTGGTGTACTTAGTTCAAGTAAGTTGAATGGAACCATTCAAAACACATTTAACAGAATATTCATTTAAAATAACATGTCGTCTAGGTTTCAAACTATTTAATTAATACTAATGTATATTAACGTTGGAAACACTTTTGGTTCTCAAATAAAAATGTTTAGGAATGTCTAAAGAGTTCGCATAGTGTGAAAATTTAAAGACCAAATACGTAATGTTTTAAAAATGGAAGGAACTGACGAAAAAAGAGGTGTGTCAAGATCGTAATAAGTATAGATCAGTTACCTCTGCCTATCCCACTAGAAAATTCAAGTGACATTTGTGTATATTTGTAAAACTAAATATTAAAATTGCAAGTAATGATATTTCTAAATTTTAAAATGTTATTGCCCTCTCTTTCAGATTACTTTATAATGTTCACATCCATTCGTATGACACATAAATATAAAGCATTAATGGTATTGGTAAATTAGTTTTAAGAAATCCTCAAAGAATCGATCTAGTCTCCTTTTATGTGTCTACTCTAGCATCAAACAATCATTCCTGCAGAATGATAGCCTCAATTAGTCCTTATAGCGAAGTAATAGGCGTCTATTAAACTGAATGGCTTACAATTGCACTCAATGTCATTGTGTGGTCAACAGCCTCATCGAGTGAAATGAGAAACCAAAGCTTACTTTCACTGTGGTATTTTCTGCACTTAAACTCAATGTACAGACAAAGCGCCTATCGATATCTCGTTGTACAAGATTATATTGCGTACTTACAGGTCTGGTTAGTTTCAAGTTAGGTTCAAAGAGGTTTTAAGTTTCAAAAGATTTAGTGCAGCCACAGTATAATATAACACATTACGGTTTATTAAATAAAACAACTCTTTTTCTTTTCAGTTTTGTGTTTGTGAATGATAAATTTATTTCAGACTACATTAACACAATTTTAACATATTTTTCTCCTTTTTATAATTTTAAAATAACTATTCCAGCTATTAAGATTTCTATGACAACGTATTTTTGAACGTTTATCGCCTGAAATGTACCATTTGTCACATCATCTCTCCTTGAATACACTTCTCTAACAGCCACTTGAGTAATGTGAACTTCTGTTTTAGACATTGTCTTCAAGTCAAAGAACTTCGAGAAGTTGAGTGGTCACTTACAAAATAAGACAGTCCTCCAAAAATAGCAAATGCAATAGTTAAACTATATTTATTTCATGCCTAATAAAAAATAGGTTTATAAGTATTAGACAAAAATACAAACCGGGATATACCTACATAAAAATTATAGATTAATTGTTTTGTTTCAAATAATTTTTGTTTGTAAATTATGAAAAATCTCTTCACCTACTGAATAAAGCCATTAACGATTTTGATGCTGCTTTATTACACCCCGTGTATCATTTTTCAAAGCTCGAGCACTTACAGTTCAACGACCTAAGTAAGAGTAGGAATATTATTCCGCGACTTCGATGACACAGTGCAGTTGCAATTGTCCTGTTAGCCGGGCCACAAACAGCGTTGGTTCAATCAAACGACCCGGATGGCTGTAATTAAGATCTCTCAAGTAATTAGAGTGAGACAAATAGTGGCAAGCAAACTGTGAAGCTCTGTGAGGATACTGGATTGAGTTCGTCTGAGGACGGTGCGGACTAATTTATGTGGCGTTTGTGTTTTTGGTATGGTTAGTAATAGGGATAAATAGCATGATAAAGTGAATATATTTTAAATACCTGGTATTGTGAATAATTAAAACAGCATATGCATTTGTTGGTTCTTATGAACTACTTAGTACTTACTCCTGTATGTTGTGTCTATTGTCATTTAACTATGTAATGACACAAAATATAAGCACTTTTGACTTTGTTGACGAATAATAAATTTAGTGTTTATATTAAAATTTCAGCTTTTCTTATGCTTCATATGCCTTCATGCTTTTTTGTTCATTCTGCTTATCATATCGAGCTTTATTGAGTAATTTAAAGCTTTTAAGCATCTTGAGGTTTCTGAAATCAGATGCTCAACGCTACGAAAGTTTATGGAGTAGGTTGAAAAGGTACACCTTATATTGTGGTGTTTGTTTGTACCGGGCACTTGAAGAAGTCTTTTATCTCTTGATATATTTGTTTGAAAACAAGGTTCAACACAAATAAAATATTAACGTAATTGTGGGCGTTCGTTCAAAAAGTTTGAAGATTATTTCGAAGCAAACTTTTTAACTAATAAAAGCCGTGTAAACGTGACAACACCTTTAACCTGAAATATAATTTAATTAGCAATGTACTGTTTTATACCTACAGCAAATTTTATAGAAATCGAGAAACTTGTCGAACGTACTTTTTGGTGATTGGATACAATCGGCATAGTAGAAAGATGTCCATTATTTTTCCAATAGATGGCTTTAGTTATCTATATCTCGACTTGTATAACTCCGATCGGGTTCTACTGAATGGCGTTAGAAAGATGAAATTTCGTAATAATAGTTAGTTTTGTTTGTTTTGTGATTAGTAGACTCAATTACACCTTAATTTCTTGTAAAAAAAATGGATATCTTTTACTGCACCCATGCGTGGCGTATGTCTGTTTCCACAATGAAGATGGCAATTACTACTCTTGGATTCTACTCATACTTTATACCAGGTAGAGTAGAACCAGGGTTAAATATAAATAAAAAACCAGTCAAATATAAAACAATCATTTTCTATACTGATCAATGTTCATCAAGTTACTTTATACTTCCCAAAATAAACTTCTAAAATTTCAAAGGATGTATTTAAAAAATGCCATAGAGAGAGGGTCACAAACACGAGATCTAAATTTTGAAGTGGACTTTAAAACAATTCACGAACTTTTTTAGCGTTTCCTGCCTCACGGCAATGACCTTAATTTGTCAAAAGCGGTATTCTGCTCGAAATGGGTGAGCTGTATAAACATTTAAAGAATTAGACAACGAATGAAAAAACATGTTTTACATTAGGTGGTTCAGAGGACCGAATGAGTTCTGTTGTTTTTTTTTTTCATATGTAAAGTGGTGTGAAGAGTCTACTTTATTTTTCGTGATATTCAATAATCAACATAGCCTTAGAAGATTATTCTACTGGGTATTCTACGCATGTATTAATATGTGGTTTTGAAAATACGTTATTTTCTCTTTTAATAGGTGCGTGCGTGCGGACAGAGTTCCCTTCGAACTTATAATATTAGAATGGAGCAGGGATACTGGAAATTGACATAAAGTATGTCCTTACTTAACAATTTAAAATAAAAATCCCTTTCTATAACTTTTTGCTGTCTGAATTTTTTTATAACTGCCAGTTATCTGTTTATTTTAGAGACTAGGTACTAATACTTTGGTGTGGGAAGAACTCAGAAGCTATAGTGCCAAACATCTGTCGCCATTAGAAAAAACATAAAGTAGTGTGTTAAATAATAGTTTATAATTAGATTTTAAACATGTTTGTTTCAAAATATATCAAGATTCAATATATCTATATGGAAGATTTATTTACTAGATTATTAGTAACATTCTCACATGTAGTCAATTTAATAAATAAACCATTACATACTTTAGTTGAACCTACTTCATACTAGTTACAAAAATAAAATAGTCAATAATTTTAATGGACTTAAAGATGCGCATGTAATACTTAAAATAAATGTAAAGTGAAATATTTTAATGAGTAACCCTTTTAAATATACTTAAACATATTTACAAAAAGTCATTCAACCTTTCGCAGCTGTACGAAAGTTTAATAATTAAACAAAGCTGCCACATACCATACTTATATAATGCACCAACAATTTAAATTACTTAATAATTCAAAGCAATTAATACACAAACAAGAAAAACACCCACTTCAAGCAAATTCCAATTTTCCCAACGAAATGAAAATCTTCAGGGTAAACTATTAAGTCTCAAATTGCTTCGTATATTTCATAGAACCCAATTCCCACATGAATGATCGTAGCGAAGTGGGGTCAAAAGTCGCAGTTAGTAAAAAATCGGGTGGCGCAGATGTTTGGCACATGGCGGCGGGCGTCGTCCTACGATAGAATAACGTTTAATAAAACGAAAAAGTCGCCGCTCTCATTTCTTTCTGGCCGATATTTTTTCCTGATGCGTACACTAGGTCAGAGGAGATGGCGATTATTGGGAAATAAACGCCGTCCGTTTTCTCATGTCGATAGCTATATTTTTGTAGCAAATAGCAGTTTTTATGAATGTTTGACTTACCGTTGAAAGCAACAGGTGGCTAATTGAGGATCGCCTAGCATTTGACGTACCAAAACGTTTATCAATCAATGGGACTTGATGATAGCTATCAATAATAACAGACGAAGGGCAGGTATTTAGGCAAGACCAGTCGCAAAGCGTGCGGAAAGAAAAAGTGGGAACATAATTTAAGTTAAGCACGTAAATCTTGATAACTCTAAAATATAACTTGAAGTTTTGTGACAAAACTGACACATAGAGAAAGAAAAAAATGGTGATATAAACATAACACTTGTTCAGTACTACTCCATCTATTTCGTAGCTAGCTGTCACAAATATCAAGCAATATTTCAAGGACCGCTGCTACGAGTATTCCCGTTATTTTTACTAATTTCACCCGACTACGGCAGAGCCCATGAAGGGTGATTTAAATTGGTAAAGGTCAGTTCTTTGACAATATCTTTAGTATTAAACTATCAAGATTTTTACGTAATATACATGTATAACAATTATTCTATACAGCACAGTACTGGCAGGCATAAAAACAAACTCTATAGAAATACTTAGATGACGTCACGGTGGACACCCTAGTGTCAGTGTGGAACAAACATGGTAACGAGCCAAATCACACGCATTAATCGTGGGATATGGGAGCAACCCTGACAGCTAAAGTATGACTCATTATGAAACCATATTATGTTATTAGAGCTCATAGTATTCTGTGAGAAAAAACATCACGATAGAGTATCGTTATTAGTTCATATAACGTTCTCTCTTTCTTAATATTATTTCTTATTATTTTTTTTAACACCTTTCCCAATATGTGAGCCTGACTGACGAGCAAAAAAAATTGTTTAACAGCTTTTCATAGCAACACACTGAAATGGTGGAGCCGCAGACATTTACTACATATTTGTATAATATGAGCATTATTAAAGTACACTTATACAAGGTTTTTTGCAAAAGATGTGTTATGGAAGCTGATAAATTAATGAGAAGCTACTATTTCACAATTGTATTCAGAGTGAAGAGATTTTATTGAAATGGTAAATATACTACTGAAAATTTTATTTAGTTAAAACTATCACGATTAATAAAATTGGCGTATAGAAATATTTTTTGCAATTTTTACTTGAGGTTTGCAATGAACACGTTTGATATATCTTCTTATTTTAAATCCAAATGAAGGAAAATCAAATAGCAAGTTCTGGTTTGCACACCTACGTGACACAGAAAATTTGAAAAGGGAAAACTAGCCTTTTATGTCTAGCTTACTTACTAGCGTGAACCATGATTTTTACGTAAGAATAAGCATTCCATATGATATATCTAGTTACAGAGCTCAGGTTAGACTAGTCGAGAGAGACGTGACGTTTATATGAAATAGATAATAATCAGATCATTAATGAACTTCATTGATCTAAAATAACTCGTCATACGCAAGTTTACCTAAACCATTTATTAGATACGCGTGACCCTAAGCAAACAGTTATTAACTTATAAAGATTAATTCTTACTCACTAATGCTTGACTTTGCTGAGAGTACACGTTCTCACATTTCAAATAATTTTATCTAAATTTAGGAAATTAAGGAGAATATAGCTAATTCTCATCTGACTGATTGTATTACGGAGATCTGAGTTAACAATCGTAAAAATCAAAACTAAATCCTTACTAATATTATAAACGCGACAGTTTGTGAATATGTATGTATGTTTGTCACTCTTTCACGCAAAAACTACTGAACAGATTTGGATGAAACTTTACAGTAATATAGCTTATATATCAGTATAACACATAAACTACTTTTTACTTCAAAAATCGAGATACACGCGGGCGAAATCTAGTAAATTAATATTTCGGACATATTATAACAAAATGCCAACCAGTTTCAAACTAAGCAAAGCTTGTACTATGAGAGCTAGATTGACTTATGCAATACTTATATACTTTTTTGTAAATGCATATATTTTTTTAAACATCATTCTGCATAAGTTTGACATCTGTATGAGAAATAATTAATAAATGTTTCGGACATTTAACACACAATGTCAACTAGTTTCAACTAAGCAGAGCTTGTATCAACTATGAAACTAAATTGACTTATAGAATATATATAAGTAGGTACTTTTTTCGTAAAAAAATGCATATTATACATAAAAAATACCCAAACTCCGCAACAAATATCTGCAGATCGTAGAAATATTTGGACCGACCCAGGATTTTAACCAGCCTACAAGCACAGAAGTCGCTACACTATTACTACTACTGCGGCACGGAGGCAGTTGAGAATGCAGCATCTATTTCTTAATATCTTATTTATTAATGAGTATTAGGAGGTGTCACTATAAATACGAAGTTAAAGCTTTGTTTAGTGAAACCCAGTCTAGGACATTATGCCCCCTCTATAAATAAACTTTGAAACACAAAAAAGTTACAGATGTTATAAACATTCAATAATATGTATAATATTAGCTAAATTATTATTTTGCATGAAAAACTTCTACCCACTTACTGAACTTCAAATCATTGTTAATGACTAAAACACAAAACCCATTTCCGCTTACCGCGCAATTTTTCCTAAAACGCTCAGGTGATACACGTCACCTAAACAATTACTTTTGACACATGTCATAAAAGTCAAAATGTCAGAAATATGACAAATAAAACGTAACAATGACAGCGGCCGCACAAAATAACTTTATTAAAGACAGTCTCCGCACTTCCGTTGTTGTATTTATTTTTAGAATCGGCGAAAATAATGTCTGATATCTTAATAGGCTTACAATATAACTATTTGTGTTTGCTGGTGCCGAAAATAGGATAGTATTTATGGTTCTCTGTGGAAATTCATGAAAATTATAAGTCAATATTTGGAGGAATATCCTAGACCAGTAGTAAGCGTTTTTGGCTCAAAGAGAGTAGAAGAAGTAATTATGAAAATGTAAAGAAGGGTTTAAAAATAATTTTGAATCTTTGTTACTGCTAAATACTCTCCATAAACTCTGCTTAAAATCTGACCGTTTTAGTTGATGCAGTTTTGATTTCCTCTCCAAGATAATGTAGTGTAAGTACTAAAACTTTTTTTATCAATAGCAATAATATCATCTACTAATTACCTAGAAATTTTCTCTATCATTAAGTAAACGAAGAGAAACGAACCATTTGCAAATGTACTGCATGTACGAGTATGTATGCAACTAACTATGATGTCTGTGTGTGTTGACTATGACTATACTGGAAACCCAAGCCCATGGCTGACTATAAAGATGACAATTTATATAGATGTACTTTATGATGCCATTTCACATCGACCACCGTAAAGCGATAGAAAACGATGCAGTTTAACATCTTGTCCCGTGTCGTGCATTAAAAGCGCTTAATGTGCTCATGCGGTAAACGTAGGTAATTCTAAATTATTTGTTGATACTACTCCCTTTTTTCTTTTTACAAACCGTTTAAAACGTTTTTATAAATGTTTTTTTTGCAACTAGCGTTTGTTAGTAAGGTTTGTAGAAGATTAGCCTGCGCGGTCTAAATTTTTTGTGTTCAACAATATAAAAGTAACTATTACAACAATTCATGAATCGAAATCTAAAATAATTTTACCAAAAATCCGACTTCAAAAAAAATTATTCAGAGTACCCAAATCGCGCCAGTAATATTTGAGGAGTTCCCTCGATTTCTCTAGGATCCTATCATCAGATCCTGGTTTCCTTGATTCTGGTTGCACATAGGAGGCACCAGTATTCAAATAAAAAAGAATAATCCAAATCGGTTCACCTATGCGAAAGTTCTGAGGTAACAAACATAAAAAAAACTCAAATTGAGAATCTCCTCCTTTTTTGAAGTCGGTTAATTAGAAAACATGTCACACATATGTAAATATGAAATTGCTTATAGAGATTATAAAAACGTAATGGTAGTTGTTTCAAATACTCGTAGTGATTTGATGTACATGTTAATAAAAAAAATATGTACAATATTTTATTCAAAATCACATTGTAAAGAAATTTGTAGTAACTACTACATCTTGAAAGCCTAATAATGGAGTAATGTCAACAAAACACGCTTCAAGGGTTTCTTAGGATCGGTTAGGTATTTATTACGTATAACAGCCTTAGGCAAAACTACCCAATAACAAACCGACGTCGAACCCTATAATATTCGTCCATACATCATCTATGGTGTGGTACACACGCATCAGATTTGAGGGGAGCATTTAGGGGTTCGTTGGCTTAATGACAGCTCCGACAATCGATCGTTCTAGAATCAATTTCATTACAAGCATACATTGGATTTATTAAAAACGCACGATTCTAATTGCTCCTAAAGCTTAATTGCCAACCAACCAATTTTAATTTGAGTGCTGATACTCAGAAAATTCGATTAATTTTGCCTATTTTTATATAATACTAGCAGAGCCCCGCGGTGTTATGCGCGTTTGTTGTTGTAACGGGTCGAATTTAATCTAAAAAAAGTAGCCTAAGTTACACCTTATATCATCAGCTATCTGACAGTGAAAGTCCCGTCGAAATCGGTCCAGCCATTCCAGAGACAATCCAGAGCAAATAGACAGACATACAAAAATTGTAAAAAAATTTTTTTTGCCATATGTACCGTGTGTATGTGTGTGTATACAGCATTTAGTAAAAAGCGGTTATTTTAATATTACAAACAGACACTCCAATTTTATTTATTATTTTCTCGTTAAGTGCAACTTTTCTTAATACTCGTATATGCATGCCAAAGTGACTCTACTCTACCTGATGGAAAGTATGAGTAGAATCCAAGAATAGGGGTCATCATAGCGAATGAAAAGAATGCAGTACCCACACCATGGCGACCTGTTGAGATGTTTCTGCATTGAACCTCCGATTTTGCACTTAACAACCAAACAAACACGCTCCAATGTTGTTATTTTAGGTTGGTCTTCTGTGATAGCCTCGATTGGCACATTCAGCATGGCTGGCTGGCTGATAAATGTGAGAATTGTATTTAACAATATTTTACGATCCGACATCTTCATTAAATCCAGAAAGATTCGATAATGCCATAAAGAAAAACTGTTGTACAAATTTAGTACACTTAGGCGATTTAATTGTTAACTTCAAACAAAATCTATGAATCTCCAGGCAACGGAATACAAGCACTCAAATCTATAATCCCTAGTTCCCCAAACCCATACTTCCTCCACTTACAGATCTTTGGTCATGTTTATGCTAAATTAGTGTCGGCCCTTTGTTCTTTCTGCTTTACCGAGTAAATATTATTACTCAACTACAGCAGTCACGTCTTCACTACATAGTATAAAACAAGTCGATTTCTCTGTCCCTATGTATGCTTACTACGCAACGAATAAGCAATTAAAATTTTTAAGCAATGCAGTATTAATCCTTATCCAATTAAGTACCTTAAATACATTGTGTATTTAATATAGATTAATATGGCCCTGTACAGTGTGTAATTTAAATTAATACTTTTGAAGATATTACAAATTTAAAATGCAGGAACAAAGCGATTGTTACGGTACCGGCTGGGGCCCGTTAGTTGACGCTGCAGTCGATTTGTCACTATCAGTTATTAACTAAACACAATACTTTATTATGAATTAATATTCTAAGGCGGTACGAAGTTCGCCGGGTCAGCTAGTTATTTCATAAAATGAAGCTCGATTGTGTGTTTTTAGTATGTGTTGATTGTGAAGAGTGAGAATCATAGTGCACTAAATAAAAAAGAAAATTGCATACAAGCTATCGCTCTTTTGGATAAAAATAAGATTAAAGTCGTATGCACTTTGAAATTAGAACACTGAAACTGGCTGAATTGAACTAGTTCAGAACAGCCATTATTGACGTTATAATGCTTTTTATGCAAGAGTACCTAAATCTTTATTTTTTAACTATTTTATGGTATTAGTGGGCAGGTCATTCGTCGGAAAGTGACTACTGACGTCAATGAAAATTAGCAACTCAAAAATCTAAGCCCGTATATAAAGTTGTGATATCACTTCTTGTGGTAGACTCACACTTGAAACAGTCAATGTCAATAAATTACCCCGTATTCATAAACATTTTAACTACAAGCAACAATTGTGTCATTTTTAACTTTAAAGTTACAGCTTTGAAGTTGAAAACAATACAAAAACTGTTGTTGAAAGTAAAATAACGTTTATTATTATGAGGGTTAATATCAATAAATAAAGCATCTAAACACATTTATATTGTGATTTTATCAAGGGATCAAACAGAATTTTCCAGAAAATACTATACTTTCTTATAAAAAATATAAACCAATTAATGTTTCATTGAGCAATTGGATACTGTAGGCTATTCCAAAACTGTGTGTATCTATTATTAAATGTAACTTGAAACTTATATTTAAACATAAAATATATTTTATACTAAAGGCGTTCAAAACTTTTAACTGTGCTGTCTTTTAAGTTACGAAACGTTCTCAGGTTACTTTGAAAATGAAAATATACGCTGATGCACTCTCTTTAAACTCGGCACTATTTCGAAAGAATATCCGATAGCTTCAATTATTCGTTCCGTATCGATCGGGTGTAAAACAGAACGTATTGAATGTTTTATTAACACTTTCGTAACTCAGCACGGGTAATGCGACTTATGGAAACCTGGTTATCTAGGAATGGTTATAATTACTTGTGCTTCATAGTTTGTTTAAGCGAATACATGCGTGAATGGACTATCTAAATGTCTTTAATGATATATATTAAACTAAATAATACATATGTACGAGTATATTGATGAACTCGTATCAACAACCCATAATGTCCCACTGCTGGATTCGGGTCCCTCTCAGGAACACATTGTGGCTACGTAATCTTACCGTTGGATGTTTTTAAGCCATCCGAAAGCCTCCAAAAATACTCCACGACTGCTATATCTTATGATAACAATCGGGAGCGACTGCTTAACGTGACTTCCGAATCACGGAAACGCTTATAGAATATCATGCTACAAACGTTCACCCATCTAGGTCTGACCGCGCCGTCGTTGCTTACCGTCTGTGATTATTTCCAATCACCTAAGGCCACTCGGCTATGAGCGCTTCGTATGTCTATATGAAATTTTAGAACATGGTCATTTACAAGAATTACTGACTTCTGATACATGTGTTATACTAATTTATACCTTCTTTTAAATGAGTCTGCTAAAGTGACTCTTCTCTGACTGATTGAAAGCATCAAGCCACCATCCTCGTTGTGAGTGCACATAATGCAGCACAGACCGACCACAGACACCTCAGAACTATCATTATTCATTGCTCCTATTGATATTCTTGTTCACTCGTTTCTATAAGTAACAGTTATGTATGATACCGTTTACTCCATATCAAATATGAAGTAATCGACACATTTACAAACTCGGTTGGTCATGCAATTATGCAGAAAGCGTGACCTATATTATCGGAATCAAATACGTAGATACCCTAATAATGCATCGATTGCACTCACACTTATAACAATATTTTTGGTCTTTACTGTGGATTTGGTCTTCTATTTGGTATAGAAGACCATATCCACAGTAAAAGCTCAAAAATATTATTACTGGCCTGTATTATAATTATGATTAAAGAATAGACGAGTTGAACAGTCTCCTATCATTGTGTCAGTCCCACTGTGATAACCGCCATTTTTGTAGACCCATTTCAAATTAAGCAACCGTTAATTAATTTATATACCACCTCATATAATCGTCCTGGATGTCTTGCCATCGCGTTGGCAGAGAAAACAGAGAGTGCACAAAATACCTCGTGCGTAGTTGGTTGGTCACCGTTAAGACTGGCGAAGAGTATCTACGAGTAATAATCGGCCTGAAGAGGTAAACATCCAACTCCTAAGCATTCAAATTTCTTGTAAAAAACAATAAATTTGATTAGATTCATGTCATGTCATGAATTGTTCAAAACAAATTTAATTTAATCACTTATTATTTTGATACTTCATAACACACCCACAGAAATCATTCGTAGTTTAAAGATATCATAGACCACACAGATCACATTCAATAAAATCATGAATAATTAATACTAATGACAAAGTGAAAAATCGTAATAGACAATCTTAACAGCACTTTCAAAGGTGTCGAATACATCTGTAGATAGCATCCATTTAAAGATACGTTTAATACGTAAAAATAAATTAATTTGAGTGTCTGATAGAGCAAATGATGAATGATCCCAGCTTCAAAATAAACTTAAAAAGCAATGAGAGAGAGACAGTAGCACAGTTATCATTGAGCTCCAGGTCATTCAACCCAAGTCAAGTTCAAGAGTAGAAGGGCCGCACGTTCCCTGTTATTTTTAGTGTACTAAATATACTAAACCCGTTCATTCCGAGTAATGGTTTCCTGTTGTTCATTGGCGAGAGTGCACTAAGCGTTTGCACAAATATATGAAAAAGGACTTTGCAGGATCAAAGTAGAAATGGAAGCGTAAATTTAGGATAATGTTTTAATAAGCAACGCAGAGTAACATAAAAGTCAAATAATGTAAACTGGGAACGCGGATGTGTACCTACTATCATCTGCAGGCACAATGCATTAATTGTATGCATAGTCTGATGCAATACGGATGTGCGTTAATTGTTTATTATTAGATTTTGGTCGTATGCCGATGCATTATCAAAATGCCAAAAGTTAAAAATGTTAGAATTGAATTTAGTAATCTTTCTATGATATTAATAATAAATAGAATATAAATTAGTAATCTTTTGGCATTTTGACAGTGCTTATAATTCGATGTACCTAAAATTACTTTTTTTTATTCATGGTTTCTACTCAAGCAAGAATAACATAAACACAAAATAAAATAATAATTTTTCTTTTCGTATACACAGCACTAAGTCTACATTCCAAAGTCAAAGTTAGGCAATTACATTTATGAAATGATGTCAGACACTTACAAATTCAATAAATGATCCAATAAAACACCTACATCCAATCTACATGATCCGTACACTAGAAGTGATATAGAATTTATAAACATACGACTAAAGAAAAAAGTAATAGTTAAAGATTGTGATAGAGACCTCCAAGTAAGACCACCTTGCTTGACCAGGTAACTTGAACTCTGAATGAAAATGAACCTATGTCAATTATTAAGCCTTAAGTCAATTTTCGAAGAAATCAATATGCTTCAATTTATATAACTAATAAGTTGTATAAATATGTTGTATAATTGCGTGATTTGTCTTATATAACAAAATAAAATTAAACATCTACAAGGAAACTATATTCAGTCTAGAGAAAAACTTTTGATAAAATTTATATAGCCTGTGAGCCGGACCATTATTACGAATTTATTAACACCTTTAGTCACTCTACTTTGCCTGGTAGAAAGCGTGAGTAGAATCCAAGAAAAATCGTCAAAATACTCATTCATTAAAAGCGGTTTAGTAGTTTAGGCACTACGATGGAAAATACAAACTGACTTAGACTACCAAAAAATTCCCTTTCTTTTGGCTTCGCCGTAGTCGGGTAAAAATCAATGTCAAATTTGTGCAAATTAAACAAAGTGTAATTCACTGATACATTTTCTTAATTATCCTATATTAATAGTAACTGTTAAGTATACCTCTACGACTGAAGCATTACAAATTACACCATTACCATCACATATACTTACAAACACAGACACACACAAGCATAGCCATTCAACTACCAGTCATAACTTGGGTGTTTCAACGTCTCTTACCTCTCTTCAACCTTTATTTCTATGACGCAATTAAGTTCAATGAACATCAGTAACAAATCAAAATCTAATTATGTTACTCTACTAAGTTAAATGTATTCGCAATATAAAGCTCAAGTGCATCTCAGCATGAGATCATTCACATACATTTCACTTATGAGAATGAGTAATGTAAGGATCTTTGAGTCGCAATACATTGCAAATGTTGTCTTGTGACTAGAGTTCAAAAATAGACGTGGATTCTATTGAAAATAAATTACATATGTTAGCTATACTACAGTACTGAAATTGAAATTCAAAAAGATTACTGGTAGGTATTTCTTTAAACTTTAATAAATAGGTACTACTTAAAATTGCATATTATATCCCTATCATTTTAATGATACCTATCAGTTTATTGAAATGTATTAAATTAATGTATTAAACATTTATATCAAACTCTTTGATGCAACAATGTATAATAACTAATCATTGACTCTTGATAACCTATCAAAAAGAACTTTGTTTTGTTACATGAAAGAAATAGTGTTGAATGTGTTTAATTAAAACATTTCATTTAATGTAGCGCAGGAAGTAACGTGTTTCAGATATGTGCTAGATAAGAAGACATGAAAATAAAAAGCAATATATACCTATTAGGTCTTTACCTATGAAATTGCCTTCCTTCAGTACAGGTCATTTCAAATAAAAAAAGTTTGTAATGGCTCTGTATTCTAAATTCAAATTAATTTTGTTTTAAAACAATGACATTCTATTTACAAACTCAGTCTTTTGATTTTTTATTAGTGTTGTATTTTCATTACATTTGAACATTTTTCGTAATAATGGATACTTTAAAAAATCGTTTAATTATGGAATATGAGTTCCGTCGTGACACCAACGCGACACAAACGGCACGAAATATCAAAAACCTATACGGAGAGAACTGTACAAACGAACGCACAACCCATTTATTGGTTTTCAAGGTTCCGTTCTGGAAATTTTGACTTGAAAAATGAAGCTAATGGTCGTCCGGAGACTTTGGTTAACAATAATGAATTAAAGGCGATTGTGGAAGCTGACAAAACTCAATCTACAGCTGAGATAGCAGCAGCTTTTCATGTAAGCATCAAAACAATATTCATCCATTGGCAAGGTGAAAAAGCTTGATAGATGGGTGCCCCACGATCTTAACGATCGTACGCAACGTACGCGTCCAGACCTGCCTTGCTCAACAGGCACAGAAATGAAGGAATTTTGAAACGAATTGTTACGTGCGATGAAAAATGGATTCTGTTCGACAATCGAAAGCGCTCAGCAAGTTGGTTAGACCCTGGTTCAGCACCAAAGCAATGCCTAAACCAAAAATGACCTCTAAAAAGGTTATGGTCACTGTTTGGTGGTCTAGTGCGGGTGTGATTCACAACAGCTTTTTACAAAACGACATGCAGATGTGTACTGTGAAGAACTAGAGAGAATGATGGAGAAGCTTGCACATATGCAACCAGCTTTGGTCAATCGGTCGTCCCCACTGCTCCTTCACGACACAGAAATAAAAAAGTTTGAAAAAATAAGTGCTTTCACTTCTTGCATACAAAACGGCAATTTCATAGGTAAAGACCTATTATTTAAACGTTATTTTAACTAGTATTTTTAAACACCAGCAACAAAGAGTTAATCAAATACAAACAAACAGTTACCCTTAGATACCTGTTAACGAATCACCTCTAAATAACTCCTATTAAGTCGCATCAAAACCCAATACTCTTTTAGAGTTCAAACAAAATCGGCATTTAAAACTCTAATACATAACGGGGAGCAATCCACCCTTAGCCGCTACATTCCTATTGTTCGCTGGCACATTGTCAGGATCCATCTGGCTCATTACCGGCTTGGATCCCCGCCAGTACGAACGGACCCCTAGTTTAATATGGACATGCCACTCGAATCCTTTGGCCCAATAAACCACACCAACTAAATTTCATTATAAAAACTTTCAATTCGAGAAAAGGGCTTAAAGAACCAAGGGCACAATACGCTACAAATATTGATCTATTACTATAAACGTCAGGAAAATTTCTTTTAAGGCTTTGAATAATTACTTTAAGTTTTAAGGACGTATTTATTTCATGTGTTAACATACATTTACAAAAAAAGCGGCCAAGTGCGAGTCGGACTCGCCCATGAAGGGTTCCGTATCAGCAAGTAACATCATATAAAAGTTCTTGTAGTTCGTTGTAACTTTCATCGATGTTTTTATACTAGTGTATTGATTGGATGAAAGGTAAAATGCATGTTACGATTTATGACGTATTAAAAAATAAATTTCTCACTAGATCTCGTTCAAACCAATTTTCGTTGGTAGTTTGCATGGTAATGTGTAACATATATTTTGTTTAGTTTTATCACTCTCTTATTTTAGAAGTTAGAGGGGGAGGGACACATATTTTTCCACTTTGGAAGTGTCTCTCGCGCAAACTATTCAGTTTAGAAAAAAATGATATTAGAAACGTCAACATCATTTTTAAACACCTATCCATAGATATCCCACACGTATAGGTTTGATGAAAAAAAAATGTTTGAGTTTCAGTTCCAAGTATAGAGACCCCCAAAATGTATTGTTTTTTTCTATTTTTATGTAAAAATCCTAATGCGGTTCACAGAATACATCGACTGACCAAATTTCAACAGTATAGCTCTTATAGTTTCGGAAATAATTGGCTGTGACATACGGACGGACAGACAGACAGACAGACAGACAGACTTGACGAATCTATAAGGGTTCCGTTTTTTGCCATTTGGCTACGGAACCCTAAAAAGGGTGTAAATAGTCTATAAAAGACAAAAACATTGCACTAAAACTACTAGATACGGACTGAGAAAAAAAAACACTGATGTGAGAATAGAATATGTACATCAAAATTTGATTCCAAGAATTCAAATATGTATTTCTTTTATAAATTCAAGGAAAAACATCGATCATAATTCTATGCATACGTATATCGATATTCATCTGCCTACATCTAAATCGATTAAGTGTATGGTTATGGTATTGAAAATTATTATCAAAAAAAAGAAATAAAGTTAACTACATCTGCAGCGGTAGATATAAAACGAGCATAATCGTAGTACTTATCGCACAGCACACAGGCGGAACTAAGGGAGGCCCTTATAAAATAGTCGCGTAACACGTTTCACTTGCTTTGCCTAACGTGACCATTTTTTTTCGTGTCAAAGCGGGATGCCTACGGAATTTTGAATATTAAATAAATAAATACATTTATAGGGTACATCGGTGTAATTATATAAATATATATAATACACGGTTTAGGCATGAAACATAAGAACCCAATTAGAGTTACTTTAGTATGTATTTTTAACAGACTTCAAAAAAGGAGGAGGTTCTCAATTCGTCGGATTCTTTTTTTTTATGTACCTATGTTCAGCGATAATTTCTTCGTTTATGAACTATTTTCAAAAACTCTTTTTGCATTGTAATGGGCGTAGCTTACAGGTGGTCTCATCGTCATCATATCGGGATCTGATGATGGGATCCCTAGGAAATCGAGGGAACTCCTCAAATATCATAGGCACAATTGTCGCGATTTGGGTACTCGGAATAATTTTTCTTTGAAGTCGGTTCCTATTTATTAAAATTATGTAATATAATAAGGAGTTGGGATAAGCAAGTATTCAGTAAGTTTCTAAATAAACATATAATGCACAATAGATAAATGAACTATTAATATATTTATTTATTCAAATATAAAGACAATAGACTATCTTAACTTTTTCTTAAATTGGACTGAGATATTAATTTGCAGTTACATGTGTTTTGTATAACGCTGCACTGCGCTGCCGTCTTTCGCAATATAATAATGTAGGCAAGTAATAAGTAAGTAGGTATAGAGGTTTATTCGTAAAAGCGGGACAATTTTGTTCTCGTTGGGGACAGCGGGACGGACAGCTTGAAAGCGGGACAATCCCGCCGAAAGCGGGACGTATGGTCACGTTAGCTTTGCCTCACGTCACTGGCCTATTTCTTACGATCCATTGACTCCAACCCATTCATTGGTGCCTTTTCAAATGAGAAGGGGTTTTAAATGCTTCTCGTTGCAAATGAGAACGTGTATGAAGATTTATGGCACGATACATCATTATGTATGAATAAACGCTAAATACGGGTATTCCGTAAATTTCTTTAAACTAATGAAAATAATCCTGTACACTTACTGACAACAATTACTTTGTGATAAACAAGTCTGTTATGAAAGAGTAAAAAGCGCTCAGGAAAGTCAGCAACTTTTATTTACCAGTTCCGTAGAGCATACTAATTGTTATAAATAGTTTTACTTGAATAAAACAACATTTAGATCATAAAACTTCTAGTCATATGTTAGTTACGAAAAATAAGCTTAAGACCTAACAATGGTATAAAAATTCCCAGAAGCTGTTATACTGTCAAAACTGTATCCATTCCATACGAATAACTACGAAAGTGACTCTGTCTGTCCGTTTGTGTCCGACTGTCTGTCGTTGTCTGTTTCACTTTGACAATTAAACCGCTGAACCAATTTCAATAAAATTTGGCATGGACATAGCTACCCTTTACCGGATTGAGGCGGCAGAGCTGCGGGCAAATAGTAGTTGTGTTTAATTTAAACAACTGGCATAAAAAATACTTAGTTAATTGTAGCTCTTACTCTATTGCTATAAAAATATATACTGAGGGTTCTTTGAGTGAATGTTTTTGATTATATTTGTTTAAAAAAGAATACAACATCGAGTATGAGACTAGGGCTGATTGAACGTCCCCCCTGTCTGCGCTCATTCTATCCATGATTAGCTTCATTTTAATCCCGGTTTAAAAACTGCATAACAATGGAGCTCACTCGTGTACTTTATAAAAAGAGTCTACCGTTTATGCAGTTTCCTTTACCGTTGAGGATTCCGACAAATATTTTTATTACTATACCAATGTTTGCGAACCCCTCATCAGTTAGGGTTGGATAAAAAATACCATTCAATCCGCCATATTCCTTTGATTCGATGTCTTTAAACAGTTTTAAATTTGAATAGAACAACTGATGCTATTAAATGATTTATTTTTTACTAAGTTGTATGATAAAAACTAATTATTTTTTTAGAAATCCTTTGAATTAAATTATCCAATCGGTTGTATAACGTGTATAGGAGTTTTGTTTTCAAACTGTTTTTTCTTTAGGCACCAAATTAGAAACATACTCTCAGCATAGCATTCCAAACTTTTCTCAATTTTATAATAAAAGGTATAAATTTGTCCAGAGTTTTAAAACAAACTTGGTATTTTCAAACGAACTCCTCATTCTAAGAAGTCCATCGGTAAACATATGAGTGCTCTTTTATCGCCAATTCAAGTTGCAGACAATCTTCCAAACGCATTCCACAAAGTTGAGAAAATACTTTAAACTCCCGCAAAAGAAACGCACTTTGAAACAAATTCTATATGGAGTAATTTAGTAGGCATAATGGTAGATGTATTTACAATATTTTTTGTATAGAGAAGTTTAAGATATAAACGCAAAAGCACTTAAACAAAACCTCAAAAACAAAAGAGGAAAATTTGATTGTACATCTAAAACCAGCGACCCCAAACAGCCCACTAAAAGAAATTAATCGGCGTGTCCGAAAAAATAAAAACAAAAGAAACGGTAAATCCCACACTGGGAAGACAATACATCGCGTCGTCATAAAGTTGTCCCTCTCCCGCCAGGCGGCGCCATGGCGGTCACCCCCCTTCGTCTCTAACCCGCCGCGTCGCCGTACGCACGTGCGTGCTACTTGTCTCATCCATTCACGAGTCTACACAGTCAAATCGAGACTCTATTTCCAGAACCTTAATCTCATTTTTGTTTACACACATTAACTAACCACAGAAGACGCTGCTCAGTCTATTAGTCACCGTATCACGTTACCATTAAACACATTTTTGCTTTCCTTTAGAAATAAATTCTTCCACAGTCTAAAACCAATTGTATTGCCGTATGTTTGAACTTTTGTCCTTTTTTGATTGACTGTTATCATTGCCACATGCCCTTATGATTTTTATTAATACTGACATTTTAAATTATTTAAACAACACGGGAGCAAGGAATTTGATTGGTTTTCTAGCTGTTATTATTGTATACTATCAGTGCAAGATAAAGAGCTTTCTAATAGTTAATTTATAATGTCTATGTCTGTACCAGAAAAATTATTCATGTACTTTTATTATGAAGTGAAGCAGCCACCACAGAGCCCATAATAAATTATGAGCTATAGAGTTGCATCATAAACAAGGCTCCGTCATAGAAGTATTATGCACCCCAACCACATAACAGCTCCCCAATGTATTGGTTCCTGACGAATGACCCAATAAATACCCATAAGGTAGAACGTGACACGGACAAAATATTCGAGGAACATAAAAGCATTATCCTGTTAAGTAATTTATTTCTTCTTCAGGTTGTAAGTGAACGGTTATTTTATGGTACCACTTAAACGTTCTATAATCCACGCAGTTAAAGTATAAAGGAGGGTGTCGGGACCCATAACGCAACACCATAAACGACAAAGAACTGAACTAAAGACTTAGTCACCTGTTCCGGCCTTAACCCATAAATCTTTACTTTTTAAAAGGGGACCCATACACTTTGCTTCATCTCAGGATTTTACCAGGCTTATATCATTCAAATTTAATTTTGAAAATATATTAACTTATTTTATTAACTTATTTTATTTACTTTTCATTTTCACAGCAGTTCTTTGATGTAAAGTAGGTATAGCGTTTTAATATTTAATTAAGAATTCATTATCTCCATTATTCAATTTCTTTTAGTATTTTTGTAAAGGAAGCCATCGTAATACGAAGTTTAATTTCCTCGTCGTTTTCGATCGGTAGGTATATTGAAAGCGAGAAAGCTTTCGTGACCCCAGTAACGTTAATCTTGATACTGAGTCATCGACTGTGAGTCAGAAAGATTTCATCCTGCTTGCCTCCCGCATGTTTCACTCTACCCACTCTTTAGGAACCGGTCTAGATGTGTTTAACTGGCAACTGTATTTTATACGCACTTTAGTTTATTTTATTAGGTCTCTAAAGCGTCTTATATTAAACATCACTTGTATAACCTACTGAATGTTCGATAAAGTATGGCTCTTATGGCAGTACATTAAGTGCCATACTATACTTATGTATTTTACGAGCGTTATCTATGACGTTTCTTTTCATATTTTTCGGATGTGTTTTGTGTAAATTATGTTATTTATGAAATACCATAAAAATGCTCTGTAACCAAATTTCAGTCAAAAACAGTACTTATTTATAAGTGTCATATTGTCAAAATTATCGCCACTTTCATTTCTGTGACTACTTAGTTTCACACAAAAATTAGCAGAAACCAAGAGCAATTATCTTCAGAATTACGAGTCTAATTAAATCAATGATAAAACCTTCAAACTATCTAAAATTGTTTTTAATATGACTGTCTCGTAGCATAACAAATGTTCCCACGCCTAACACACAAATCATTTAAAAAATATAAATATAACATTTAGAGTTTATTAAAACCAAAACAGTACCTAAACAGTTGGCGGACTTGGCAAATAATAACTATATCAGTTTCTAGCGGACGTGAGTGCAGTAACATTACCCATAAATTGGGTTAGATTGCAAGCACTTATCTCCAAGGCATTGCAACGGTGTACAGTGCACGCCGATTGCGTGGCCATTTTACTTATACTAGATTGAGGTACAAAGTACTTACTTGTAATAAACTAATAATTGACCTATAAGTATTATTTTACAAAATGAACTCGAATTGTACATTATTAACGGAGAAAATATAATATGATAGAACATAGAAACCATACATGGGGAAGTCGCATAATGTACCCAAAACGTATTGACAGAAGATCGAATATTAAACCACACAGCGGTCATCTTGACCCTTCTAATTTCGATTGGTGGATCATATTACCAGAGAGGTGTTGACACGCTCACTACAAGTGTCCCTACATCAAACACGGTAACTATAGGATTCTAATTAACTCGCCTCGTCAACAATCTCAGAGTTGTTTACTCTATTACATTTCATTGATATATCATATTGCCAAGTCACTTGAACTGATACACTTTGTGACAATCGCGCTTCTGATAACCAAATTAACATTTCATTGCATCGAAATCATTGCCGGCAAAACAATAGACGGATATGCGACAGGAAAAGTCGCGTCGCAACCACATAATACAAACGTCACCTATTGTAATTCAAGGTTCATCTTTAGTCGTTTCCATATACAGATACACTGGCTTAAAAATGGAAACACATTACGTTGCATACAATACAACAGACAGTTCCATCCGCTACGTTAAACATCGCCAGAATCGGTAATCCAAGCGTAACATTGCAAAACGCAGAACAAACTGCTTCGCTTTGTGTTGCACTAATGAGAGCCACGTGGCTGTCCCCCGCAATGCAGACTACACAATAAAACAATGACGGTATAGTTGTGCATTCTGGCTTTATTCCTGCAGGACTGTCTCGTGACTGCGACTCGTTATGGGTGTACCGCAAGGAGCACTCCATAAACTTTACTGTTTATTCTATTTCGAATAGGATTGCCACCGAATGTTACCAACGTTGCTCATGTGTTCATGACAACTTTAGTATAACATTTAAGCTTTTGAATTGCGAACACTCGGTTGTGGCTTTTAAGCCATTTTAGGTAAAATATTTGTCGTGAAAACAAACGAAAACATTTAGCTTAAAAGCTCTACTCTTAGTTCCAACAAATTACTGAAATTGATGATTCAAATAGCTTTACCCACTATACAATCATCTAATATAAAAAGTAATGCACATATAAGTTCATTCCGTAATCTTCGTATTTGCTACTTGCTATAGTATAGTATAGTAACTTTTTAATCTTACTTTTATTCTGTCTGAAATACAGAATTTTTTGGAATTCTTCTATTATATGCATAATAGAATCATGGATAGAATAAGTTTCTGAAGATATTTACATACAAATGCATGAAACCTTACACTTTACATTTTCCCTAACTCCGATAAGATAAGAGAATTTTCCAACGAAAGACGTTACGAGCCATACAACATACTAATATTATTGTTTGTTTGCCTACCTATAAATACCCCTTTAATGCTAGCTTGTTCAACTGTCGAGTGGAGACATTTAATAATTTGCTTTGGCTTGATGTATCGACGCACAGACACGTATATCTATTGGACAGTAACCTAAACCTACAATATGACCACACTATGTTTAAAACGTATTCAGGTTCTTTAAATAATCATGGACTACGTACTATTTTTGGTAATTTATTTGACATGATTACTGACATCACACAAAGCATTGACATGGAATATAACCAGGACGATAAACAAGTAGGAAATGAACCTACCAAAAAATTTTTTCTTGACTAATTATATGTACATTATGCATCAGAATATTGCAGGATTGTTAGCGAAATCTAACTCGCTTGCAGTCTGCCTACAAGAGTTGATCGAAAGGAATATGCGTATAGATGTCTTATTAATTACCGAACACTTTATGATGGCAAGTTATGAAAAACATCTAAACATACAAAACTACTGCTTGGCTGCATGCTTCTGCCGGAAGGAGAGCAAGAGGGGTGGAACATGTATTTTGGTTAGGAATGGACATCAATGGAAAGAATTATCTTTCATAGCCAATTTATCTACAACAGGTGTTTTCGAATGTTGCGCCATCGAACTCACCAAATACAGAATTGTTTTCGTGTGTATATACAGGGTGCCAAATCCTAACAATTTTAATGAGTGTATGGATAAATTGGAAAGGCTATTACGAATTTTAATACAGAAATCCTATAAAAATATAGTTTTAGCGGGAGATTTTAACGTTGATGTTTTAAAAAGAAATAAGCAATCTATTGAATTTGAAAATGTATTGTTAAATTATAATTTAAATCTTGTACTTAATCGACCAACCCGCTTGAAGACATGCATTGACAATTTTGCGCATAATTTTAGCAAGACATGTAGTGCGTCAATATTGGATCTAGCGTTATCTGACCACACAGCGCAGATACTGAAATGTCCTATTGATATTATCAGTACCATAAATCAATGGCGAACCATTAAACGGGATTATAATAAAGAACATATTAGTAAATTTAAGTCGTACTTAAATAGTTTAAGTTATTCAGATGTTTATGAAGCTAATGAAACAAACGTTGCATATAATGCATTTATGGATATATTTTCATTTCTGTATAGACAGTGCTTTCCCGAAAACTTTGTTTCTGTAAATTTGATTAAAAAACAAAAATGGATATCGTGTGGTGTAAAAATTTGCAGCAAAAAGAAACGAAAATTATTGTGGCAGGCCCGATTAAAACCCACTCAACAAAACAAAGATCGGTTTAAAAATTACTCTAAGATGTATAGAAAAATCATACATTTAACTCAACGTGCACAAAATATTCAAAAAATAACATCATCTAAAAATAAGTCGAAAGCTACTTGGCAAATAGTTAATCAAAGCAAATTAAATATGCCAAAGAATTTCATTTATAAAATTAAAGAAAATGACACAGATATTGTAGATCCAAAGCATATTGCAAATTTATTTAATAACTATTTTGTTGATAAGATTCATACTAATAATAATTTCGGGTGCCAAGTCACAAAATACATTTTAAATAGAAATAACTCCATGTTTATGGCACCGTGCTTACCGCAAGACGTGCTAAAAATTATATCCGAACTTAATAATACACATAGCACAGGACATGACGGTGTACAAACAAAAATAATTAAAGCAGTAGCACAGGAGATTTGTGAGCCCTTAGCTCATATAATCAATTTAAGTATTTGTGAAGGCACATTTCCTGAATTTTTAAAAAAGTCTGTGGTTAAACCGTTACATAAAAAATCTGATAAAGAGTTAAAAGAAAACTATAGACCCATATCTCTAATTACAATATTTGCTAAAATATTTGAATCATACATTTATAAAGAGCTTAGTACATATATGGAAAAGCATAGTTTACTTTGTAATGAACAGAAAGGTTTTAGAAAAAACAAAACTATTAACATGGCAATCTACGACTTTTTGTACACGGTAATGACAAATGTAGACAGAAATAATCCCGTTTGTGCTATTTTTTGCGACATGTCACAGGCATTTGATTACGTACAACATGATATACTGTTACAAAAGCTTGAGGCCTACGGTATTCGAGGTAACGTTCTAAATCTCTTTAAATCTTATTTACATGATCGAAAACAAATTACAGAAATCAGTAGAATAAATAGTAACACTAAACGAGAGGAATTATTTGCATCTGAGGAACGTACTGTTGTCTATGGTGTTCCTCAAGGGAGTGTATTAGGGCCGTCTCTCTTTACACTTTACATAAATGATTTTCCGAAATCCATTAATTACCCTATGACGCTTTTCGCAGACGACAGTACAATCACTATACCTTGTTGTCATCGAGATTTGTATGAATTCGATGTAAATAGTACTTTAAATAAAACAATCGAATGGTTAGATAATAATAATTTAAAAATCAATATCAATAAAACAGTAATTATACATTTTGGCCAACGCGCATTGACATTTCCTAATTTTGACATTAAATATAATAATAATACTATTGACATTGTTAAGACTACTAAGTTTCTAGGTTTAACGATTGACTGTAACTTAAATTGGAAGATTCATATTGAAACTATTTGTAAAAGAATAACTAGTAGTGCATTTGCTTTATATACGCTTTCATTGACACTTGACATAGATGCATTGCTAACAGCGTATCACGGATTAACGGAATCTATTTTGAGATATGGGGTAATTTTTTGGGGCAATTCAACTAACAAGGAAATCGCATTCAAAGCCCAAAAACGGTGTTTGCGGTCAATGTTTAGACTTGACATCAGAGACTCTTGTAAGCCATATTTTATACGTTATAAGATCTTAACACTACCGTCTCTCTATATATTAGAAACGGCATCATTTGTCAAAATGAATCCAAGCCTATTTCCACGTATGGCAGATACTATTCCTCGAAATAGGCGCAATAAAGATAAACTCTGTCTGCATAAGTCTAGGACTTCATTTATGCGCAGAAGTGTTATTTGCATGGCTCCAATTATTTTTAATAAATTACCTAACAGTTTGAAAAATTTAAGTAACCAAGCCTTTAAGCAAAAATTAAAATCAATTCTTGTTGCAAAAGCCTATTATAATGTGAATGACTTTTTAAATGATAAATTTGTTTTGACATAAATAAGTAGATAAATAATTAGATATTAACTTAATTGACTTTGACATTGTATACAATTTTATTTGATTTTATATTTTTTGTTCATGAATTATTCATATTTATATGTAATGAAAACATTTGACATTAAAATAATTGATATTTCAGTGATGGGAACATATTAGAATTTAATAATTTATTATATAACATTGATATTCGCAAGTCATTGTATATGGCAAACATGTATTGAACTATGTTGAACCTTTTGTAACTTGCATGCTATAATTTATTGTATGTACACACATGTTTGAGCGAATAAATCTTATCTTATCTTATCTTATCCAATTGCAACTCACAAACTTATTTTATCTTACTATTATCGACTCAAAAGCCAGTGTTCTGTCGGTTTTCATTGATCTTTACTCGTTTAGGAATGACAGTCTCGTGATAGACACTCGTGACACTTTTGACACAAACACGAGAACTTTTGAATGAAATGTTTGTTCGCGCGCTGTCGTCAAACAACACAACATAAACATTGGATACTGGATGTCGTCGACGTACTGAAGTTTGTGGGGTCCCTGTCGTGATCGGTTTCGAGGACTATTAAGTCTATTGTTGTATGAGTTCACTAACACCGACATGTTTCTATGCCGATTGTCGGTGGACTCACCTAATTGTGCGAAGACCTTGGGTCTGACGTTCTCCTGCCAGGCAGCGGCGGCGGCGGCGACGATCGCCGCCAACAGAAAACAGCGCAGCACGATCATGGCACTAGTCACAAGTCGACATCACTTGAAGAGCACTCGCGACACGCGGCTCCACACGAAACAGGCAGGCGGGGCGCGTGGCGGCCGGCGGCAGACTGGCGGGCCGGGGGACTTCGGGGGCGCGCCTGCGCTGCCGGCGCCCCGCGGTCTCGCATGCGTGGGGCTGCGGAGTGCGGACCTCGCACGTGACGCAGCCCTCCTCGCCCCCAGCGCACCCTCGACGGCTATCGTCAACCCTGCGACGTCATAATCGCGTTAAAAAAGCGCCTGCATATCCTAATGAACGCCGACACTAACCCTGCAATTAAACCCTACAGGGTGCCGCCTCAGGCTTTACTTTTGTTTTTGGCTGTATTAAAAATTCGTTAGGGTTATTCCGAGGGCGTGACAGTTCGGCGAATCGTAAGGTCGCAATTACAATTTGGTGGCTAACAACGCGACACAGGGTCGAGTACGTTGTGAAAGCTTCTATTACTTTCCCCTTCTGTAGGAAAATCACAAACTCGTACTACGCTCGCTAATTGAGAGCTGTAGGAAAATTTCCTAATTACAAAGTCAACTACCTGTATCGGAATTCATTATTCACCTAGTTGAACTTTTTGGGGTCTTGTTATAAATAAACACAATTCACTATTGCAACACAGTTTTAATAAAAAAAAAGTTATTTTTTTTTGTTAATGTCACAGATCATAAAATTAATCTATCATACATAAACGAAAGGGAATCAAATTAAACGCAGACCAACGGTTTCACAATAATTAGTTCCACGAGGGTCTAATATAAACATCATGTGAGAGCTGGTGCAACTTTATCGAAATAAAAACTTTCATACAGCAGTAGGGCTCCCATTCGCATTCATTATTATTAATTGGACACAGTTGTTCCCCATTTATTTAATGTGAACCGTGTAGAACTCTGTCAAAGTTATACTATTCCGCCGTTACACCAGCAATGCATTGTGCATTCCCCGTGTGAAAATCAATAAAATAAACATTTATTGTTACGTCTCGTGCGCTTGATGCGGTGTTCATTATAAGGGTGCTTAAAATTTGAACTATTATTTCTGATGAATTGATTTGCATTTTATATATGTATAAGCTGAGTTCCGCGTACTTACCCGTGGTTATTGTTGTAAATCGTGAGTAACACCGCGGAGCGCAGCTAGTCCAAAAAAAAATTCTGCCAATGAAAGTCCCGTGAAAGTTGGTTTAGTCGTTCCATAAATTACTGCGAAAATCGGCTATATAAGCCATCTCCGGGCGTATCAAAATACTGCTAATTTGATATTACATACAGACACTCCTATTTTATTAATTTATATCATCATCATCATCATCAAAAGCCTTTAACAGTCCACTGCTGGACATAGGCCTCTCCTTAGAAGGAGGTTTTGGCCTACTATACCACGCTGGCCAGAGGGATTGGTATAAGGTTGGGTTCAAGTTTTCCTTCTCTTTGCATTGATGTTGTCTTGCGTAGTTGTTCATTTTTTTTTTTTTTTTTTTTTTTTTATTTTCTTTATTTGGCTCATCAACAATTATTTACACTGAGTAGGTACAAATTAAAAACAATTTTAAAGAATTCTTAGTCTAGTGTAACAATTACTTACAGATAAGCACCGCATGCCCCTAATACAATGTACAGTACACAATTAAATAACATTTATATAGATGACTACAAAAGTATAAACATACCAAATAGAAATCATACACAATGTATAGCTTACATGTTTATAGCGATGAAAACAGGGATTTCAAATACCGTATATCATTGTGCACTAAGTCTATTTACACTGTCCCCAGTGTAGTTCCAGCCTAATAAGAATTAAGTAGGAAATTCTCATTACAAAGCGGCACTCGGTGCCGCATAGAGATAGAAATTTAATAAAACTTGTTAAGGTACATCTTTCTAACTATAACCTGAAAAGAATATTAAAGTAAACACTTATAAATTAGAAAAAAGAATATTCGGAGTACCTTCTTCATTCCAATAGGAATCGTATTCATTAATAAAAAGGTTGCATTTTTTTGTTAATGACTACATTTTGTAATCACATACGAGTATCAATCAAAGTTAGTGAACTTCATATCAATTTAAAAAAAAATAACATTATATTTTGACATCTGGTTGTTGTCAAAAAATATAATCTTACAAAAAGGTGCAAAATGTGTAGTTAAATGTAAACAAACCATTAAATGAAACATCATTAAATAAAAACATCATCTACACTCGATGTGAATAATCTTGTAACCAGCTCGCTAGTCACAGATAAATAATAAAATTATTTTAAAATATACATAATACTTTATTGCTTCCATAATCTAATTTTACAGTTGATAAAAACTTATATCAAGTAACAATAATAATTATGAACCATGTCGGGCACAGCATAGAAGAGAGAGAGAGCAGAGAAAATATATTTCTTTATCTTTATAATGAAATGAGTATGTGTGTGTTAAGACATACACATAACTATTTTTTTATTGTTGATCATTATTTACTTGGCTATCTTTATATTGGGTAAAAGTAACTGTTATCGTGTGACAAAATACATGTCATTTAAAAACTTATTGTAAACATGATTACGTTGAAGTATAAAAGCCGTTAGCAATGCAAATAATGTATCTATATAACTAATTCATACAAAACAATATCATAAGCTCTACCTAATTTTAGTTTTTTTATGCTAAGCCTACCAAATTGACCCTTTAATGCTCTCTGCTTGATGGAAAGCATGAGTGAAATCCAAAAGAAGGGGTCACCGTCCTCATTGCGAGTACACACAATGCAGCATGATGACACACACTAAGGCTACACTATTAGACAGAGAAGAGTTATACTGCCTTGTTGGTCTAGTGGTTAGCGTATGCGACTGCTGATCAAGAGGTCTCGGGTTCGATTCCCAGGTCAGACCAAATATTTATGTGATCCACAAATATTTGTTTCGGAGTCTGGGTGTTTTCTATGTATAATATGTATGTATGTATTTACAAAAAAAAAGTATGTCTATGTATTTATATCAGTTTTATAGTACCCATAATACAAGCTCTGCTTAGTTTGGGATTAGATGACGTTGTGTGTAAGATGTATGAAAAAAAAAAATATATAGCAGGCCTTAATAAATGAAAGATGCCAATTTCAAACAAATACAAATATACCTTACTCAGAAATAGCGTTGCTAAAATACAAAGCTACAGATACATTAAAACATATGCAGTAAAATCATTCTTACATAGACGATATTCCAGTACTACATTAGTGCAGTCGAGCAATCCAAAAGAAATCAATTCAGCATTCTATTATTTTATATCTTCCTCAGAGCTGTATGTCCCCCTAACTAGCAAGAAGATTCGTGCCCAATTTTTTGCTATTTATGTTTTATAGGACAACTCGCACATTAGGAATATACTCCTGTTTCGCGGGGGCTTTTCAAACATACAAGAAACGGACACAAAGAACACTCAGACTCAGAATAATAATTTGCTGCTCACACACAATGTTATCCCGAGTAGGATTTGAGCCCACAATACAGTGCAGTAGAGCACCGGCACCGCATAAACCACTAGGCCAACCGTGCAGTCAATGCCAAAAAAACCTCGAATATGAAATGAAGCTAAGTCTAACGCGCTACTGACACGTTTGTTGCATTGAACAGGAATGCGGCATCTTTAATTAAATGGGATTTGAGTAATCGTATGTCATTCTCGTTGACAGGCTTTTGATGAGCTACAAAGTTGGGAAGGGCTTATAATTCATACATTGCCTGAAAGCCTGTATAATTACATATGCATTATACATTATGTAAATAAAATTGTGTAAAGTATCATCTAATTATTCTGTACTCAAGTTATTTACTATTTAACTTTTGAATTATCATTGACTGTAAATAACTTACACGATTGAAAACTATAATCATTTTCCCAGCCATATACCTTAAATTTAGCATATCTAATAAATATACCCTTTGCCATGATTTTATATAATTAAAATCGTGTGCGCCTAATTATATACCAATGAATTAAAATAACTTTTTTTAACAATCCGTACATCGTTAACATTTAATCCTTACTTAATATTATAAATGCGAAAGTATCTTTGTCTGTCTGTACGTCTTTCACGGCTAAATTAAAAAAACGGCGAAATTTGGTACACATATAGTCTATAACACGAAAAAGGACATAGGCTACTTTTTACAGCGATAACCGGCAAACACGCGGGAGGAGCCGCAGTCTAAAGTTAGTTAAACTATAATTTAGTTTATGATAGTTTCCAGGATTGGGTAACAGAGCCAATTTTCATTATTTGACCTACGAAAAGTTTTATAGAAGACACGTATTAACTCGTTATATACAAAACAAATACCAACTTTCAAATAAGATCGTCACGTCTGTGTAATTTCGTCCGTCCTTTGGCTAACTGTCGCAATGCCACCCTCGGCTATACGAAGATTTGCCGGACCCAAATCTTAGGCCGAGGGTCCTCCCCTATTCATCCTAACAATTCCAGAACTTGAACATAATTCATTTTTTATTGATGCCAAAGCAATTAACTTATGAAGTGCTTTTTTCTTTACAATAAAAAGACATCGTATAACATCACTTTAATTAAGAATTTAATAGGTCGGTTGATGTATTATTTTTTTAATTACATTTTTTGAGGAGCATTTATGAGCCGTTTCGGAGTACTTATGGATATGTTTTTGTCTAATAATGATCTTTATTAGTAAAAAGTTTTAGTTTAAAGTAAAAGAAACACAATATTTACGATTCTTCAGAATGTTGATACCATTGAACTGGGCTTTATCTTATATATGTGTTTGCGGCGGGGCTGTATGTCGGACTCGAACCGACTAACACCACACGGTGTGCCCTCTATGCGCTTCTATTGGGAGGGGTCCAGGGTGATATCTCCTTCTGGATTCTCTTGAGTCAAGTTCTCACTGCTGTTGCAGTGGTGACAGGCGGGACTCAATTAGCTCTTAGTGACCGAGTGCAGGTACTTCCCGAAGCAACCATGCCCGGAAATAACCTGCTGCCGCCCTGCCCACTCTAACTGTTTTGACAATGCTGCAACCTGGAGCGAAAATTTTCAATGACGGTCTCACAGTAGTTTCGTGAAATGTTTTGCATTTCCTCTCGAATATTTTCCTTTAAGTCCTCTAGGGACTCTGGGTTACTGTTGAAAACTTTGTTTTAAAGGTATCCCTAAAGAAAGAATTCCATTGGGGATAAGTCCGGGCTACGAGTTGGCCAGTTAATGGCACCTCTTTTGGATATCACTTTTTGTCCAAAAATTTGCAAATTGGAGCCTGTGAGCGCGATCTTGAGGATGATTGAATTGATGGAGCTTCATTTTTATGCCGTATGTTGTAATGAGCGAAAGAATGTCTTTGCACTAGAGTAAAAGAATCGTTGTTCAGTAGGACTCTCGTACACAGTATTGCTTATTACTAAACGACGCCATGGTAATGAATTCCCATTGGCCGCTTTTGCGCTTCGTAGCCCTCCGCCCCACCCCACCGTCGCTGTTCGTCACAGCTACCGATTCAAATTTAAACGAACTTTTGGTTCATCCTTTATTTCTTCCTCATAATACAGTAAGCTTGAAACCATACAAACTAAGTTTTAATATGAAGTAGGTACTTAGATCACACATTTACTTACACTTAAATCACTGATGATGAAACCAAAACCAAAGAGAAAACGTTGCGTCAGACTACATCTATCTAATTAGTTCCATTACTGTATACGTCTTTGGGTGAGGCTGTTTTTTCCATTACATGTTCGTTTCTATTTCTGTTCCCTTTTAGTCCATTAAGTAATTTAATCAAATTAAAAACACCTGTAATATAGACCAGTTACTTTTCAAGTAGTTTTCTGTATGAAAATGTGTTCATCTCGGTATTCTGATACTAAAACTATGGCCCTCTTTATGATGTGGTTAATTTTGTTGACGTCTTAGAATGTCAATAATCATTATTCGAAAAAATCGTATAAAATTGGACGTACTGATTCAACAAAGAACCTATGCTCACACATGCCAAAATCGAAATATTTCGGACCCTATTTCTAAGAAGACAAGGATAGCTATCTCGATTTGTCATATGTTGATTGGTTCCTTGTTGCATAATTAATTCAATCTTCTCATAATAAGGTTTTCTCATAATATGCTTGTATCGTAAGTGTGGTGATCGTAAGTTAAATCGGTAATCTTCTTTACTTAACTATCTGCTTCTACGAGGATATCTTTCGTGATATTTGTGAGATCGAGAGTATACCTTCATACTTCTTTGATGTTTTAATCCTTACTAATATTATAAACGCGAAAGTTTATGAGTATGTATGTATGTTAATTGCTCTTTCACGCAAAAACTACTTAACGGATTTGGATGAAACTTTATTGTAATATAGGTTATACATCAAAAAGAAACACAAAGGCTACTTTTTACTGCAATAATTGAGATACACGAGATGGAACCGTGGGCAAAAGCTAATCACTGATAATACAGCTCTTAAGTGCATTTCTAGCTACATTTGACATGATGCACTTTAAAGGTACTTTAAATTTTCCTTAGATTAGAAAATACATTAAGAACTCCAATTGGGATAGATAACTACAACCGTGCCATTTGTGTGATCTTAAATATAATTATTATTTTGAGATTAGAAATATATCGTACCGCGGGATTTTTTAGAAACATATTATATGAAACGGACACAAAGAACACCTAGACCTAGACAAATAGTGTTATCCCATGATGAATTTGAATCCTCGACATTTTTGTGCAGTAAAAAGCGCCGTGACTAATGAGATACTAAGTGAAAATGCCTTTTCCATCATCCTTACTAGTATTATAGATGTGAAAGTAAATCGGTATGTCTATTCGGCTTACACGACTAAACTACTAAACCAATTTAATTGAAATTTGGTACACAAATAGTCTAGTACCTGAGAAAGGACATAGGCTACATTTTACAGCGATAACCGACATACACGCAGGCGGAGACGCGGGTGAAAGCTAGTCTTATATATGTATATATACCTATAAAACAACTGGCACTACATCGCAACAATTGGCCCTTGGCTATCAAGCAAACATATGTTTTTTTGTAAAAAAAGTCAAATATTTATTTGAAATATGTGTATTTAAGTAAGTTGGTTAAAAGCTGGCAAACGAACGTTGTTGGTAAGCCACAACACCGCAGTGACCCGGTTCTCTGAAACGCGAGTCGTTTACTCGCGACTATCTCGGCACGATAAACACCACATACACTGTGCTTCTACTTTACTTTCCTATGTGGTAAGAACTAAGACTCTTTTATACTGAATCTTTATATTTTTTTAATAGTTTTATTTTATTAATTGGTCTAGTACTCTAGTGAGGGTTCAAATATCAAGTTTCAAACCACCTTACTAATCTGTCTGTCCAGCTTTCGCGCAAAACCTACTAAACCGATTTAGATGCAATTACTTTCTACCGCGAAAACCGACATACACACGGGCGCAGCTGCTGGCGAAAAACCGGACAAGTGCGTGTCGAACTCGAGGAACTCGAACAGAGGGTTACGTACGTAGGATTATTGCCTGAACAAAAACTATTTAAAATGATCGCACTAGTTTTAAGTTCTCTTGTAAACGCAAAACTAGAACATAAATAATTTTATAATGATTTTAAAAAGTCTTAACTAAAGTTGCCTGTAAGAGATTGCCCCCAAGCGGTTAGGCCACCACCTAGATTTAAATTTTGGTAATTATCTAGTGTGGAAAATAGGTATGTAGTTCAGATTATTATTATTTTCATACTCAGATGGTGTAATATTGAAACATTTACTCTGATATAATATGTATAAACCTAAATTTGCGAGTGATTTATAGATATTACTTGTTAACTGAGCGACATTATTTTGTTGCAAATCGAAGCCATTTGTTTGACTTGACACGTCATGAATTAAATTAAAATTGATCAAATTAATAAAGTTTTGAGGCAACGAACAAAAATACTAGTACATAAAACGTTGGCTCTCTTTTAAATTATAAAAGCAAATAATAAATTTCTTTGTTACCAGATTTTTTGCAATAAAAACAACATGATTTGCCAATACAATTCAACATTTTAAAGCCAAAAACTACAGCAACAAACATCGTTATACAGTACAATGAATCCAAAACTCTTTAACACACAGTGATACTAAATAGCTCGCGTTAAACCAACAAAGGATGCCTCAAGTAGCGCTCGTTACTCAAAAATATTTGTTTTAAGCTCCAGAATAAATTCTGCTATAGTGACATAAAAATCCTATTCAACAGGAATAATACAAAGAGTTAGTGTGACAGGACAAAGCCTCGTCCGTTTACGTACCATCCTGTTACGTCGCCTCTCTTGATTTGTAGCAAAGCAAACATCCAGTTCATTCTACGCGCAAAAATACGACCTTCCTTGACATATTTTTCTTGGCTGCCGGACGAATTGTTGATAAATATCTATAGCCTACAGTCCCCAATGAGATTTTTTAACAGAACCACCAATTCTGATTCAAGATTCGGGTCCTTTTGTTCATTTTGGGTCAAAGAAAACATTTTCCGATGTTTTGAACGTCCGCAACAGTTGTTTGTGACTATCGATAAAAACATTCAAGTTTCACTGATAAGTTTAAAAGACAACTTATTGAAGGCTCAAAAATCTTGATCTTTAAATTTTGAATAAATAATAAAATAAATAAATATTTTGGCCATCTCACACATCTCTACACCCTATACCCTACAACTATTTGTACTAGAAAACTAATAAAACGTAAACGTATTCTACTTTTTTACAAATACAAATCTACATATTATACATATTATACTAGTTGACCCAGCGAACTTCGTACCGCCCAACTTTAAAATTCCAGAACTTGATCGCAGCGCCACCTACCGGGTCCAATTGCGAATCTAAACCATTCCCAGATCCCCTTGAACACACACAAAAAATTTCATCAAAATCGGTCCAGTCGTTTGAGAGAAGTTCAGTGACATACACACTCACAGAAGAATTATATATATAAAGATTAAACAAATGTTTAGCAGATCCTACAAACATTTGGTCCGAAAAACGAACCCGAGACCTCGAGCACGGCAGTAGTACCTACACCTACCACTGCCCCATCGAGGCAGACATTTTTTTTAATAACATTGACATGTTCTGTGATGACAACTTTTTGGTTTTGACTTACATTTCATAAAAAATTGGCAGTATATATAGTAATATTACAAATTCAAAAGTAACTCTGCATGTATGTCCACCCGTTTGTCTGTATGTTACGCTTTAACGGCTAAATAGCTGCACCGATTTCAAATTAGACTTAGGCTTTTTACCGCTAAAACCGACACATGCGGGCGCAGTCGTGGGCTAAAACGAGTTTACTATATTAACGTAATAATAACTTAACACGTTCATCATATATTATTTTTCTTGGAACTCGAAATAGTAACAAAAAATAATTGTTAAATACAAAGATTCAATTCAACGTGCCGAAAAGAAAATTGGATTTTCTACTTGGCTGGTACAAAAAGCGTATTAAAAACTTCTTGGGAATCCTTACTTGTGTAAGTTGAAAATTAAATAAAAACTTAGCAGTCCACAGTTAACATAATAAAGAAAGAGTTAAGAAACTCAATGTGTAATTTGAAATAGTTTACATCAATGGACTGGATTTTCGTACTTATATCAAGTTTATTGCATACATAACGTCACTTCTATTGCCCAGAGAGATGAGCAGAGACTATTGATCCCCTCTTACTAAGGTTCTGACACACCTCTTTGCTTGATCCTTGGTGCTTTTCAAACGGCCGTTCTTTATAACATCACCAATTTGCTCGATAAATGTTCGCCGTGAACGACATCTCCCAATACTTCCACACATATTCACTACATATTTCTTTTGGGAGTCTTCTATCATTCATTCTTAAACCATCTAAGCATGCCCTTTTTAAGGTTTAATAGTTCACGACTGGGAACCCTTATAGAGTCGTCATGTCCATCCGTCAGTCAGTCAACGCGTCCGCGTCAAAACTTCATACAAAATAAAGAAATATTATGTAAACATAACAATTATATATTGAACATAATTCTAAATGCATGTGCCATTATGGGTGTCTACGAATCCCTATTCTGTGCGTGGCCTGACACACTTGCCCGATTTTTAATTTTTGAATTTAGTCTAATTTTGCTTGATGTCTAACTACTATTTACTACTCAATAACCTGTTCAAGCATCCAGGCAAGTTGAACAATTGTTTTATTTTAATCCTTTTTCTCTCCTAGTATCATTGGACATCGCAGTCACAAGAAAATCAAAGGGCGATCGATTTATAAACGGTGACACTTTGTATGTATGATCATTTTTTGCCTCATAGCTCCTAGAAGCGTTTTGAAGGCCCGCTGGTTATAGGCTATGACGTGTCACTGAAGCGAATGTTGCACATGATTATTATGATGTTAAACCTGAAAGTCCGTGTATCGACGGATTAAGAATACAAAGTGTCACCATCCCTATTTATTCCATGGGTGTCGTAAGAGGCGACTAAAGGAACAAAATAAGACGCTAACATCACTGCCAAGAGAAGGAAAACTTGAAACAAACCCTTTACCAACCCGTCTGGCCAGCGTGGTATAGTAGGCCAAAACCTCCTTTCTAAGGAGAGGCCTATGTACAGCAGTGGGCTGCTTAAGGCTGTTGATGATGATTGATGAAACCTGAAAATCGGTGACATGAAAATTTTAAACAATAGATGTTCAATCAATGCAGCAAGCTTTGAAAATACGACTGATGTAAGTGTTTAATATTCTAACACTTTTATCATTCATGACTCTTTTGTAACTGAAGATAGTTAGTTAGTTATACGTTTTATAAAGTGCAGTAAAACAAAGATACCGATAACGATGTATTTTTCTTCTCAAAGTGGGTCGGTCGATCGATCTCAGGCAGGTTACTTAGGATCGACGACACTTAATCTATGACGTAGCATTTGATAATTTCACGGCTGCCGACGGCGACTGAAGGCTTGCCTGCTATCAATTCAATTTCATACCTATAAATTTCATCGGAAACTATCTTGCTGCGATGAGTTCTCGCCAAGTTAATACAGTTTCTTGTAAAATATGTTCTCGTGTTAGATTGCGTTATTCGAGTGCTCGACTTTATGAGGTTTATGAAGTTCCTGATAGTGATGCTTTGCAATGTTTGTTTCGTTCAATTGACAGCTAAAATTGATTTGGAAAGTTTGAAATATTTTATTAATCATTAAGGCAGGCACAGTCAGTGAATACTTAGAAGAGACGCGTCGAGGATCATTATCTATCTCTGTAACCTTTAAGTTACCTTTAAGTTAAGTATAGACCATTTTAAGGATGCCTGGAAGAGATCGCAGTCTGCGATAAGGCGGCCCATTGTACCAATGTTTTTAAGGTTCCGTAGCCAAATGGCAAAAAACGGAACCCTTATAGATTTGTCATGTCTGTCTGGCTGTCCGTCCGTATGTCACAGCCACTTTTTTACGAAACCAGAGCTATACTTTTGAAACTTGGTAAGTAGATGTAATCTTAGAACCGCATTAAGTTTTTCACATAAAAATAGAAAAAAAAACAATACATTTTGGGTGTCCCCATACTTGGAACTGAAACTCAAAAAAAATTTTTTTATCAAACCCATACCCATACTCATACTATCTATGGATAGGTGTTCAAAAATGATGTTGAGGTTTCTAACATAATTTTTTTGTAAACTGAATAGTTTGCGCGAGAGACACTTCCAAAGTGGAAAAATGTGTCCACCCCCCCTGTAACTTCTAAAATAAGAGAGATAAAACTAACAAACTACCAACGAAAATTGGTTTGAACGAGATCTAGTAAGTATTTTTTTTAATACGTCATAAATCGTAATCCGCAATTTACCTTTCATTCAATCAATACACTTATTATAAAAACATCGATCAAAGTTACAACGAATTACAAGAACTTTTATATGATGTTACTTGCTGATACGGAACCCTTCATGGGCGAGTCCGACTCGCACTTGGCCGCTTTTTTATTGGATTGTATCCTACAATGTATTTTTGAATTATGGTGTGCAATAAAGAGTACCTATCTATCTATCTCACTCAATTTATTTCTATTATGAATGTAATTCAATATTTTAGTATAAAATAGTTTTAATTTATGACAAAAAATAACTTATTCGTTATAGGATGCCAAAAACACCAAGGTCATCAACTTTTGGGTAAATAGAGCAAGTTTGTCAGAGAAAAGATTAAACTGCAACACTACCATAGATCTCATGGAATTGAATGATGAAATAAAATAAGTTCTCATTAATACGACGTAAAGTTTTATTTTCTTAGTATGTTTTCTATTTAATAAATTTTCTTATTGTATTATATTTTCTTTTTTATCCTCCATCACTATATATAAACTTTTAAAACAGATTTTTGTCGTTCAGTTATTAATAAAACATAGGATTTTATATTAATTTTAACCATTAAAAAGGTTTTCAAAATAGTAGGTACGTTAAGGTTAGGATTTAATACGAGTAATTTTCTGTGTTTAAGTCTGCTAATAAACCGACTTGTGATCGACCCTGTTGCATTTCTTAGTATTAAAGAAAATCAGTGTTAGAGATATTCCATTGAATTATCTTACTGATTTAACAACAAGAAAAAATATAAATTCATTTATTTATATAAATAGAGGGGTAGCTAGAGACGATTCATACTACTCGATATTGAAGTAACCCTTCAATTAAGTGAAATGAAGTCTTTTCTAAACTATTCGTCAGAGAAACGATTCGGTTGACGAACATTATACGCTGTCGATGATATCTTGATACTAGTTAAATACAATAACGGGTACATTTCGATATAAAAGTCAGATATACAGATACTTTTTTTCAGAATCATCATCAACAGCATTTGACAGTCCACTACTGGCCTCTCCTTGGAAAGGAGATTTTGGCCTACTACACCACGCTGATCAGATGGGTTGGTGTATGTATGCATTTGTTTCAAGTTTTTCTCCTGTTTGCTGTGATGTTGTCCTGCGACCACAGAATGAGAGGCTTCGAGCCACTTGCATAAGTCAAAACCCGCTTTCCGCCCGGAAGTCAGCCACTCGCCGATAAACTTCGGCGAGCACTTCCACTTCCAAATTCCACGGCAGTGTTCCGGTCAAGGCGCACGCCGCCTCGGTCGACACGGTGCGGTAACCACGTATGGCTCCAACCGGTAGTGTCCTCTGAAGTCGCCAGAGGCGCACCCTATTCTGGGCGGTCAGAATCGCCGCCCACACCGGTGCACCGTAAAGTGCCATAAAACTATTGTATCCTAGTCTAACGTGTAAATATCACACTACACTATTGACAAAATAATTTTAAAGTATCAAGTTCATGCAGTTGCACAACTGAACTGAATCGATACTCATATGATTATAAATGTAGATTGATTGGCGCTGCATCTCTCGTTTCTTTTTCCAGCGAGTTGGTATGGGAGTTCTATCGAGCGGCCAGATATCTCAGTCGTAGTAACGACACTATACTAAGTGATTTAGACGACCAACGAGACTTTTCAATTGAACTGTATTGAGTGACATTGAGTTTGCAGGCTTATAGTAAGATAACATTTTGCATTTCTTCATACTTTATCTTCTTTACAAAATCAAGTTTTATTGGACATATTGTTTTTAAAGAAACATTATACGAATTTATAAATCGATCGCCATAAAAACCCAGACCATCCCTTTTAATCTAATATTCAAAACCCGAAGTGTGTTTTTAGTCTCATACCTGTTTTCACCAACAATACTTAAACCGTCTCCTTACTGGGGGTCCTCTAATGTAGGTAGTCTCTAAATTTTAAAGGAAATCTTAGCACTAATATAGGTGTCCCCTAAGGGTTGGTCAAAATGAGACTATCACTAAAGGTTATCTAATTCTCTCAAAGTGGCGTCTTAAATTTAGGGACGTTGATGAAAACGGCCGTCAGTATCCTATGTCTCCGTTTAACAGACGTAATCAAAATGTAGTTAAAAATTTTGATTCAGTTCAGTATGTCGGGTATTTATTCGATAAGAGTATGGTCAAAGGTGGGTTATTATAAATTATTGTCTCAGAGAAAGCGCCACTTAAGATAATGCTATCGGTATTGGGGCCGAACATTGCCACGTTGTTTATTTTCTGACGTCATATGGCTCAATGTCTATTTATAATTTTATGGTAATTTAAATTCATGATAAGAATTCTTCTCCGTTATGTTTCTTTGGACAATTTATCAAAAATATTATATTACTTACAGAAAACGGATGGCGTGCAACACAAAGGCAGGATCCTCCGACCAGGCGAGGTGATCGTAACTGGTGTGCCGCAGTTTTATATGCTAATCCGCGCGAGAAGTTCTATATCGTGATACAGGATTAGTAGCAGTTGCTCCGTAGTTCGATGCATCTTCGACAGATGGAGCAGTAATATGTTTTTTTTATCTAAGTACTATACAACTACATTAAAGTAATAGTTTAATCAAAATCGATCCAGACGTTCCAGAGATTAGCCGCAATAAACAGACAAACATGAAATTAAAAAATAATTGATGTGAGTACTGTATTTACTTTCATATTCATTATTGAAAAACTGTTTGAAAACAGTTATTTGAAATTACAAACACACGTCTCAGTTTTATTTATATGTATCGTACTTCAATATACCTAAAAACAGTACGGTATAAATGTTATGGTACAGGATTATGATTATAATATGCTTGAGTTATAAAATTAACTTTTTCAACACTCCCTCTTCTTTCTTTTCTACTCTTCATAAGAAAGTATAATCCCAATCAGGTGGAGCACACCATCGTGAAGGGAAAAAATGCAAAATTTAATTAACAAAGTTGTCTGGGAGCTAAAACACAAGTTTCCTGAAGAAAAACGAACAAGCTGACACGATAATTTGATTCTGTTAAATTACAACTGGTTGTGAGCGTGTGAAGAATATCGTGGAGGGAATGTTAACACACAATTGGTATACCATTACGGAGCGTTATATTGAACTGTCTGAGTCAATAATTTGTACATTTGTATGATATTCTGACATTGTACTCTAGGTTTTAGGAGGAATAATTTCAAGTATATTTACTGTGTGTTCTGTGTTTACGCAAAAAGTAGATTAAATTTGACATATTTGATAATGATGGATTAATGGAAGATGTGGGTACGGTTCTTGAATTTGTTTTGTGCGAGGCCAGGCTAATTTTAATCTAATGAAAATTGCTGAAATAAATTTTCGCTCTGAAATGTCATTTGACATATAGTTTGCATATGCAACTTACAAAAGTAAAGTACTTCGTACAAAAATAAAGATATAATAAGTAAACATAACAATTATCTATTGGAAACGATTTTGAATCCACATACCATTATGGGTGACTACGGAATCCTATTCTATGTGTGGCCTGACACGAACTTGGCCAATTTTTAGATTGTTTTTATTGATAAATTAACAGGGACAATACAAGAGTGTGGTAATTGTGTCATCAGCGACATTTACCACATAGTTGTTAAAAATACGCACTGTTCTTATAGGGTCCAACATTTTGAGTGATGGATGGCGTCGGTGTCTGTCACACACCACAGTATTAACTAGCTCAGACACCGTCGTTTTTCACACTATCTGTGTGAGATTTCAAAGTATGTTACCAACTAATTAGACTAACATAGATTAGCAGTACCTACTTTTTGAGCAAATATATATTATTTAAAATTAATGTTAAATTTGGTATCTGTCACCGTTTTATATGGATCTACTCGTATCTTGTTTTAATCTATAACAATATACCTACATTGTCATTGATTTAACATTTTAGCTTAAGTTTTATATTGGATTTTTGTAAATTTCATGTTGATTTCTGTGTAAGACAAAGAAATAAATGGTCCTTCTAATATAAACAAAACACTCAGACCACAGACGCGTTGAACTTGACTACGTACGAACTACGAACTACTTATATTAAATTAATGTAACATTTGATAGCTAAGTTACAAATGTTCTCTTTTTGCAGAACTGAAATGGTGGATGGAAAATTTGATGATCATAGAGTAGTTAAGACATAAAAAAATGTATGCACAAAGAAATAGAAATATCACAATCACTTTTATTAATTAGTAAACACCTAGCATAATCTTCTCAGCAACTAGCTATAATTCTATGTGGCTTACAAAATTCAACTTTGCAAGTAGATTGAACTAGGGAATGATAAAATAATTTACAGCTATTTTCCTTCATGCAGCTGATATTGAGCAGAATATTGTTATCCTTATCATAACTGGCTGCGCTGACTCGCGTTTCGTAGCCAATTTACTGCTCATGAGATTGCACTTTGTACAGCATTAGACTTTAATGCCAAGTTTTCCGTGCTTGGCTTCTCTTACTCTTCCATACTTTTCGTGTATCTTTTATTAATAAAACAATAAAAAATATTTATTGCTGGTGTCATGAACTTTATCCGTTAAACCTATTTTTAAAGGAAGACTGTCTTTTAAGAGTCTGATTTTAAGAGTCTGTTAAAATCATAACCCTCCTTTGACTTTGCCCTTGTCAGGTAAAAATATTTAAACTCTTTGTTAATCTCCTTTTCGATCAGTCGAGTCATGAACTTAATCCTTTAAAAATAGGTTTAACGGATAAAGTTCATGACACCAGCAATAAATATTTTTTATTGTTTTATTAATAAAAGATACACGAAAAGTATGGAAGAGTAAGAGAAGCCAAGCACGGAAAACTTGGCATTAAAGTCTAATGCTGTACAAAGTGCAATCTCATGAACAGTAAATTGGCTACGAAACGCGAGTCAGCGCAGCCAGTTATGATAAGGATAACAATATTCTGCTCAATATCAGCTGCATGAAGGAAAATAGCTGTAAATTATTTTATCATTCCCTAGTTCAATCTACTTGCAAAGTTGAATTTTGTAAGCCACATAGAATTATAGCTAGTTGCTGAGAAGATTATGCTAGGTGTTTACTAATTAATAAAAGTGATTGTGATATTTCTATTTCTTTGTGCATACATTTTTTTATGTCTTAACTACTCTATGATCATCAAATTTTCCATCCACCATTTCAGTTCTGCAAAAAGAGAACATTTGTAACTTAGCTATCAAATGTTACATTAATTTAATATAAGTAGTTCGTAGTTCGTACGTAGTCAAGTTCAACGCGTCTGTGGTCTGAGTGTTTTGTTTATATTAGAAGGACCATTTATTTCTTTGTCTTACACAGAAATCAACATGAAATTTACAAAAATCCAATATAAAACTTAAGCTAAAATGTTAAATCAATGACAATGTAGGTATATTGTTATAGATTAAAACAAGATACGAGTAGATCCATATAAAACGGTGACAGATACCAAATTTAACATTAATTTTAAATAATATATATTTGCTCAAAAAGTAGGTACTGCTAATCTATGTTAGTCTAATTAGTTGGTAACATACTTTGAAATCTCACACAGATAGTGTGAAAAACGACGGTGTCTGAGCTAGTTAATACTGTGGTGTGTGACAGACACCGACGCCATCCATCACTCAAAATGTTGGACCCTATAAGAACAGTGCGTATTTTTAACAACTATGTGGTAAATGTCGCTGATGACACAATTACCACACTCTTGTATTGTCCCTGTTAATTTATCAATAAAAACAATCTAAAAATTGGCCAAGTTCGTGTCAGGCCACACATAGAATAGGATTCCGTAGTCACCCATAATGGTATGTGGATTCAAAATCGTTTCCAATAGATAATTGTTATGTTTACTTATTATATCTTTATTTTTGTACGAAGTACTTTACTTTTGTAAGTTGCATATGCAAACTATATGTCAAATGACATTTCAGAGCGAAAATTTATTTCAGCAATTTTCATTAGATTAAAATTAGCCTGGCCTCGCACAAAACAAATTCAAGAACCGTACCCACATCTTCCATTAATCCATCATTATCAAATATGTCAAATTTAATCTACTTTTTGCGTAAACACAGAACACACAGTAAATATACTTGAAATTATTCCTCCTAAAACCTAGAGTACAATGTCAGAATATCATACAAATGTACAAATTATTGACTCAGACAGTTCAATATAACGCTCCGTAATGGTATACCAATTGTGTGTTAACATTCCCTCCACGATATTCTTCACACGCTCACAACCAGTTGTAATTTAACAGAATCAAATTATCGTGTCAGCTTGTTCGTTTTTCTTCAGGAAACTTGTGTTTTAGCTCCCAGACAACTTTGTTAATTAAATTTTGCATTTTTTCCCTTCACGATGGTGTGCTCCACCTGATTGGGATTATACTTTCTTATGAAGAGTAGAAAAGAAAGAAGAGGGAGTGTTGAAAAAGTTAATTTTATAACTCAAGCATATTATAATCATAATCCTGTACCATAACATTTATACCGTACTGTTTTTAGGTATATTGAAGTACGATACATATAAATAAAACTGAGACGTGTGTTTGTAATTTCAAATAACTGTTTTCAAACAGTTTTTCAATAATGAATATGAAAGTAAATACAGTACTCACATCAATTATTTTTTAATTTCATGTTTGTCTGTTTATTGCGGCTAATCTCTGGAACGTCTGGATCGATTTTGATTAAACTATTACTTTAATGTAGTTGTATAGTACTTAGATAAAAAAAACATATTACTGCTCCATCTGTCGAAGATGCATCGAACTACGGAGCAACTGCTACTAATCCTGTATCACGAAATAGAACTTCTCGCGCGGATTAGCATATAAAACTGCGGCACACCAGTTACGATCACCTCGCCTGGTCGGAGGATCCTGCCTTTGTGTTGCACGCCATCCGTTTTCTGTAAGTAATATAATATTTTTGATAAATTGTCCAAAGAAACATAACGGAGAAGAATTCTTATCATGAATTTAAATTACCATAAAATTATAAATAGACATTGAGCCATATGACGTCAGAAAATAAACAACGTGGCAATGTTCGGCCCCAATACCGATAGCATTATCTTAAGTGGCGCTTTCTCTGAGACAATAATTTATAATAACCCACCTTTGACCATACTCTTATCGAATAAATACCCGACATACTGAACTGAATCAAAATTTTTAACTACATTTTGATTACGTCTGTTAAACGGAGACATAGGATACTGACGGCCGTTTTCATCAACGTCCCTAAATTTAAGACGCCACTTTGAGAGAATTAGATAACCTTTAGTGATAGTCTCATTTTGACCAACCCTTAGGGGACACCTATATTAGTGCTAAGATTTCCTTTAAAATTTAGAGACTACCTACATTAGAGGACCCCCAGTAAGGAGACGGTTTAAGTATTGTTGGTGAAAACAGGTATGAGACTAAAAACACACTTCGGGTTTTGAATATTAGATTAAAAGGGATGGTCTGGGTTTTTATAGTCAGTAATCCCCGTTATTAGAGGTTACCAATTGTTTTGAAAATAAAAATGCCTACATTTCTGTTCATCACTAGGGTCTAAATAGATACTCTCAACGATAACGGAAAATAACCATAAGGGTCTTAAACACCTACGCAATTATATTATAAGAGTATTAAATCTACTTGTCGACTTATACCGTAATAACAACTTCCTACAGACGTTTATTGTTGAAACTCATAATTATAATTAATTATTTTATTGTTAGTGTAAATAAATATCTGATTTTATTCAAAACATCGCTTCAATTTATTCCCTACTAGATTATTCCCTCATAGCTACATGGTCTTAGGTGATTGGAGACAATCACCGAGGGTAAGCAATGACGGCGCGGTCAGGACCTAGATGGGTGACCACTTGTGGCATGATATCTTAAGTGTTTCTGTGATTTGGAGGTCACGATGCCGGTGCCGGTTGTTATCATACAATAACAGTCGTGAAGCTTAGTTGGAGGCCTTCAGGCGGCTTAAAAACATCCAGCGGCAGGATTACGTAGCCGCAACGTGTCTTGCCAGTCGCACCCGCACTCGACCTGCGTGGGGACGTATGGCCTTAACCCTCACCGAAGAGGAGACCCAAGCCCAGCAGTGGGACGTTATACGTTGTTGATGATGATGTCATATTTCCCTCGGCTCTCGGCGGTAAATGCCTATGTGTTATTTAGGTATATAAGCTAAATTACTGTAAAGTTTCATCTTAATCAGTTCCGTAGATTTTGCGTAATAGAGTAACAAATTCATACATCCATCCTCACAAAGTTTCGGATTTATAATATGAGTAGAATATTTATAGAAATAATAGGATAGCACAAGATATTTTTTTCTACGCGGGGAATTCTTTTCGCATCATACCCATCGTGTGGGGTGAGCGAGGGGTGTGTGTGGGACTCCCGGAGCAACCAGTCTACCCGCTAAACCCCGCAACGGCCTACCTAAGCAGTCGGGAGGAACACTTGGAACGCATCAGCGCGGCCGATTGGGGAACTAGCAACTTCTGCTGCGTCCCCTTCGTCGCCTCCTTCAAACCCTTTCCCGATCTCGCTCCGCGGACTCCTTCTGGAGCATAACGTCCTCACAGAAGGAGACCGCGGCTTTCCATCCCTCGTCACTCACCAGCATTACCGCGACCAATGCAGGCGGTGACAGGTTTCGTCCGATCCATCCGTCCAGGACTCGACGCTCAGACTCTCACGCAGGGCAGTTTTCCAGCGTATGCTGGGAGAAGCCCGGGTCGGACCAGCAGTGGTGGCATTGTGCCGTGCATCACGTCCGATCCTGCTCAGGTACTCACCGAAACAACCGTGTCCGGTGAGTACCTGAGTCAGTCGGTAGGTGACAGTAAACTACACAAATAAAATCATAGTTTTGTTTTCATAAGGCATTTTTCTTTGACGATATATCATTGATACAATTACTATTTCATCAAAGAATCATCAATTCAGTCAGATTTCGTCTTTGTATTCCAACCTCATAACTGTTTTTGCCTATTTTCCAATAAGTATTTTAAAAACAAAGACTTATCATCAAGCGTTAAAATTACAACAAGTTTTATTCAAACTTGTTGTACATTTATTACGTTCCTCTAGCTTTCTTCCACACACATACCGATGACTAATCGAGAAAAGCGGTTTGTTTTAGTCTTAGAACACTTTATATATCGGGCCGTCCAATTTGAGCTTTTCCCTGATTAAACTGATTGAAGAGAAGAAAGATAAGGGAAAAGTAGATTTGAGCTGAACCTTAAAAAGAAAAGGTTTGCTTGAACTGAAAGATATTTTGCTCAATTAATGTGAATGCACCCTTATATATTTTTAAATGTTAGATTTCTTATATTGAATCATAACAGTCTTCTATTGAAATTTCTCAATAAATTAGGACCTATTCTAAAAAAATATAAGGTACACACTTTTGTTGATTTGAAGTAAAGGTTTTAAACTAAATACGGATATTGAGAATTCGTCTTTAGACACATAACAATCTATATACAAATTGTTACAATATGATCTAGAGAGGAAATTAAGATAATTAAGTAAGTTGGTGGTGTTGGCAGGCGGATTGGTTATCGCTATAAGATGGTAATTAGTTTGCCCTATTCGCGGTCATAGCGGTTAGTAGCCGAATATATTCAAGTAAAACTGCTGAACGGCCCATCTCCAAATATTTCATGTACCTATAATGTCAATAGATTCCTTAAACTATTTGAGTATTTTAAAAACAAAACTTAATTTTTAACATTAAACTTAAGTACCTATGATAAAAACATTACCTATAATAAAATAAAAAAATCATTTGCTTATCAGTCTTATCCTGTATCTATGACTTTTGATGACAAAAACCCTGATTTTAATCCTAATAAAAATTTATATAGATATATTTGATTTCAAACAATCAAAGTGGAAAAAAGGTAATGGATAGGTAAGTCAAAGTTTTTAATTCACGATTGTTATTAGTTTACACATGTATTAGTGTAGGTAATTTTAGCCACTCGTTTCTATTTATGAACATCTTATACCACCTATTATCACAAATGAGAGATCAAGCCAAGTTGGTACCTAACCATTATTTTCAGTCATGTTACAGTCCTCAAAATACAGATTAACTTCTATTAAAGAGAATAATAATAATAATAATAAATCTTTATTGCAACAAAGTGGTTAACATAACACTGTACAGCCCTGACTCCCAAAAAAGCGCTAACTGTGTGTTGGGAGTCAGTTCCTTATCAAAGACAAATAAACAAAACAATAGTTACAATATTAGACATTTAGTTTGTATAGTTAGTTGTGTTTGTGTTTCGATGTGATGTGGTGTGTTGTGTGTGATGGAGTATGGATTGTTGTGTGTTTGTGTGTGTAACATTATTCAAGGTTTTCATCCATTTATTATTTAACTATTTGTAGTAGGCTTTCCACATCATCAAATTCCAGATCCATAAGCCACAATTTTACGATTTGTTTTATTTTATAGTTTGTTAAGTTTTTAGTTTTATAAGTGACATTTAATTTATTATAAAGCCTTGGTGCAAGGTTATTATAATGCTGTTGGGCAAATTTACTTGCTACCCTTGAAACCGGACATTTGTCTATCCTTTTGCCCGATGGTTTTAGATGTGGAACAATAGTTTTATGATATCTGCGTATTGTCTGATATATAAATAGTTTTCGTACAGTAAGAACATCAGCTTTCTTGTAGACTAAATGTGTAGGGTGGCGAAACGGTAGCTGTAGAAGTACTTTAAGGACGACGCGTTGTGCCCTTTCAAGTTCAATTATATGGGTCTTAGCCGCTGAACCCCATGAGCATATACAATAGCTAACTACACATTCAGCTAGTGCTTTGTAAGTTTGAATTAAAAGTTGAGCATCCTGGATCAGTCTTAAGTCTCTGAATATATATATAAGTTTTCTTAGTCTATTACTAACCACGGTTATGTGGGAAATAAGCATCGATGACAAATTGAATTGGAAGACAATTCAATTTGTCATCGATGCTTACTCCCAAATACTTAACGTCAGTATCTCTTATTAACGTCGGACAGCAACAAATTGAAGGCGAGGCTTTAGTTCGGTTACATGGATAGCAATGGACACGAAGCTGACAAATGTTAGGCGCTGAGGCCGATGTTTTGCTAAAGCAGAGAAACTTTGTTTTGGTGGTATTTAACGATAGTAAACTATCTTCAAGCCATGCTGTGATAATAGACATGCCTTCTTCTGCTAGTTGTCGCACAAGGCACCATGAGTCACCGTGAAAAAGTACGACAGTGTCATCTGCAAACATTTGTATGTCAGCGCCCCTTATCTGGTACTTGCATAAATCATTGATATACACCAAAAAAAGACTTGGACCGAGGGTACTGCCCTGCGGAACCCCATACGTCACTGTGTCGTAGTTACTGGTATGATTGTCAACTCTCACACATTGCCCTCTATCCGTAAGGTAGTCCCTGAACCACAGAAGAGCGTTTCCTCTGATTCCTATGTTCTCCAGGCGGGTAATTAGGATTTTGGTCGATACGGTGTCGAACGCCTTCTGTAGGTCCAGGAAAACGCCTATGCATTTCTTCTTTTGGTCTAGGTATGTTGTGATTTTAGAAGTCAGGTGTAGAACAGCGTCGTCAGTAGACCGATTGCGGCGAAACCCGTACTGATTTTCCGAAAGAATATTATTATTTTCTAGGTACGCAATTAATCGCTTGTTCATTACCTTTTCTATAACTTTAGATATAGTACTTAAAAGAGAAATTGGGCGATAATTTGTTGGTAGTGATTTGTCACCTGATTTATAAATAGGAGAAACAACGGCGCGTTTAAATATATCAGGGAAGACACCCTGCTCAAAACTTAAATTAATTAAGTGACATATGGGCCCCACAAGACAATGACGAAATTTCTGTAGAATATACGCTGTGATTTTATCAATACCAGGAGCGCTATGTTTTCTCAAGCTAATGATCACTTCATTAACCTCAACAGGGTCTGTCAGGTACAGTGCCATCGACTTTAGAGGCGAATCCGATATTTTAGCTTTTTGTGCTAGATCTGTCTCTTTTGTATTTAAGTTTTCTAATGTTTGTTTTGCAAGACTTGGACCAATGGATGTAAAGAACCTATTAACTTTATCAAGAGAATCAGCAGCAGTCACTTCAATGTTGAGTAATTCCGATGATGATGCGTTTGATTTGTTCATGTTACATAATTCCTTTATAATATTCCATGTTTCCTTTATATTACCCTTATTTTTGTTTAATTTATCTTTGTAATAATTTTGTTTTAAATTTCTTATGATTTTCTTTAATGTATTTCTGTAGTTAATATACGTATTTATATTATTTAAATTACTATTTGTTTTTGTTTTTTGAAACATTTTGTCTCGTTTTCGTATTGATTTAATTACCCCTACAGTAATCCAAGGTTTTAAAGGTCTATATTTCTTAGTAATTTTTCTTTCTTTAGTGTTGACATTAATAATATCTCTTAATTTAGTTGTTAATATTACTGCAGCATGATTGACATCGGTTGTAGAATACAAATCACTCCATGATTCCTTCTCCAAACACTCACCCATAGTACCGAAGTCAATGATAACTTTACCTGTATATAACGTTTGCTTGGGCACAGATGTACTATCAATGTGCAATAGTATAGGTGAGTGATCAGTTAGTTCATCGAATACATACGTTTGGACTTTAGAAGTGGTTCTAATCATAAAATGATCGAGGCACGTAGTTTGTCTAGTGGGACAGTGTACCCCTTGCCTAAGCCCGTGATTAGCCATTACGTTTAAATATATAGCAGAATTGGTACTTATATTATCAGGCATAATGTCTAGATTCAAATCACCAGTCACAATAACAGTTTTAATTTTGCTTAATGTATTTAAAATGCAATTTAAAGAGTATATATAGCTAAGCGGATTTTTAAAACTGGGTGGGCGGTATGTACAGAAAATATATACGCTATTTGAAAGACTTACCACAATACAATTGCCCTCAGGACAAACCGGTTCCGTACACGATGCTTCAAAGATTTCCCGAACGTACACAACAACTCCGTCATTCTGATTTAGGGATATTTTCGATCTAAACATTTTATAATCATTAATAGAAGGCGGTGTAAAGTGTTCATTTGTCCAACATTCTGTCAACACTAAAACATCCATCTTTACGTTAAACTTAGTAAGAAACAATAGAAAAATATCGAAATTTGCACTTATGCTTCGTATATTTACAGTAAGAATCAATAAGGAATTATTTTCAGAGTAGGATATCAGCTGTAAACAGTCTGAAGGCTCATTTAATCTCTTGCATTCAATGGTTTCAGTGTCAACGTCATTTGCTAATTTAGTATGTAGCTGATTAAATTTTGTTTATAAATAATTTCAAGTCACGATTTAGTAGTAATAAGGGGGTAGTTTGAAAATTTAATATCTTTATTAGACCTTTGGTATCATTAAAATATATACTTAAAATATTTTTAAAACATCTTAGAAAATTAATAATTTGCCCATAGTGGGTAGTTACATAAACAACGGAATCATGAATAATGTGTTTACAATATGTTTTGTTATCTAGACAAATGGAACGAGTTTGTATGTAGTGTTTATTGTAGTAGTTTACGATTAGTATGAATGTAGTGTAGATAGTGTATGGTATGTGTAGGTGATAGTGAAGTATTAATGTGCTTATATGGACACCGAAATACATTTCTTCACATTCAGTCATTACAGAGAAAAAGTAATGGTTACTAGAACTTAATAACAAACGTGTATAACATATCCCTTTATAACATCTGTTCCAAAAAACCGACCATAATCTGATAATGTCTACCAAAAATAGTTTTAAAGTAGTGAGTTTAGGTAATGTGTGTAATTGTGAGTGTGATATCGATAAAATTGTATTGAAATGGTATTTTGACATAACAAACAATAACATGGCACTAAAAATAAGTATGATCGTTAAACCACAACTCATTATTGAGCCGTTGTTACAAATTTGGACTTTAGTAAACTCATTTTGCAGGAGACATTGCTTTTTACGGTAAATAGAAAAAATATTTTGAATTAAGGCTAGAAAAAAAAAGTTTAGGGGATACTCGCAGCAACCGTCGAAATCGTCTCTTCTCTCTCAGTCCCCTCAGTCGCCACAGAAATTGCAAGAATACGCTCCAAGTCTGATGGTGATCGTATTTGGACAGCTGGGCGGCCCTCCTTTCGCCTGACGTATATTGCACCCTGACTGCACCAGCAGAAAGCGTAACCGAGTTGCTTTGCACGTATCCTAGCAGATCGAAACAAAACTCTGTTTTCTTTTGTAAGCCTCTCGTTGAAGAATACTCTTTCCGTTTGCGTACTACACACGCCCAGATCAGAACTGCTGAGCCTCCTCCGCGACTTAGTAGCCCTGAGGAATCCATCACGCATCGATCGGCGTAAAAATCTGACAACTATTGGTCTTGGCATTCTGGTTCCGTCTTCCGGCAGCGACGTGGTCACAGGAGGGCGGCGTGGCCCAACACGTGATACCCAATCAAGGTCCCTATCCTCGAGCTCAATCCCTATCTTCTTAGCTGCAACGAGCACTATGTGCTGTACATTTTCGTTGGCAGTCTCCGGTATACCAACTATCTCGACTTCATTACGAAGATTGGACTGCGCTTGTGCACTTAATTCAGATTGTAATTGTGTTACCGTAGTCCGCAAAAACACAACCTCTGCCTCTCGCTTCTCCAGATATTTCAACCGCTCGTCAGCAGCACCGAGTTTTAGTACCAGTTCATCCAATCGCTCATATGAGTGGGACAGGGAAACTGTCACATCCTCTAATTGTGTCTTAAGGGCGGTAAAAGCCTCAGTCATTGTTCGTAGCTGATCGGTGAGCTTGGTTACATCAGATTCCGTAGATTCTGGAGTTAGTTCAGTCTTTTTCCGTACGGTGACATTGTCAGATGTAACTCGAACTGGTGTAAGACTATTGTCTCCACCCTTTTTTTGCGTGGCACAGCAATCAGGACACCTCCATTGCTTCTTGCGGTCGGCAGATAGAGTTGTAACGTTGATACATAACGTACAAAAACTTTTTTCACATACAGTAGACATACACCTAACTAGGTGAGGTTCCTTGATAGTTTTCATACACCCGGCACACTTCATACTGATTATGAGTTAAAAGCTAAGTTCTGGAGAAAATTGGAACAGACAAACTGACGAGCCCTCGATATCTGTGTAATGCTTGAATCCTTGTAGTCGCTAATAAAAGTTCCAATAGCTGAGAAAGTTCGAGTTCGCGACAAGAATGTCGTAAGCGCCGTGAATAACGCGTCGCTTACGCGTTATAACGAAACACTCGCACAATATAAGTTAATGACGGTGTGTGCAGTTTTAACCGTAAGTTCAAATTGTCTAATATTGAATGTTTGGCACTGTGTATCGGTTCACACACTGATAAGGTCGATGGAAAACACTTTCACAAATGATAATTGCATATAGTCCACAACAAACACAAACTGAGACACAGTTATAATATTAACTTTCACAGGCGAGTAATAACGTGTGTGAGTAGAATCGCAGTTGACGGACGAATATCTGAGACCAACAGCTTAACGTGACTTCCGAATCACAGAAACGCTCATTACCTATCTTGCCACAATCCCATCTAAGCCGCGGCGTTGTTGCTCAACCTCGGTGATTGTTTCCAATGATCTAAGGTCACTTGGCTATTAGCTCGATTAATAATGTATTGCGTTTCATTTGCGATAAAACTAGCACGTAAAGAATGAAAACATAGGTAGCTAGTTCAAAGTTACTTCGTAGGTTTAGGTCGATACAGAGATCAAGCTGTATTTTAAAGACTAAAGCTATATTTAATTCGTCGTCACTGACCGTGAAAAGCCACACAAAAGCCTGACGCTGTAGTCAATGAACAGGAACTCTAAGTGTTAACCGTATTACATTCTCGAGTTACTTCAAAGTAACGTATTAGGCGGCAAAGTGTATAGATACAAGGATAGATGGAAGAAATAATGTCTAACCATTAGCTTCTTTTGATTAGAACAGTAATAAGTTAGTAATGTGAGTCTCCTTCTGGTTCGAATTACAAAAGTCACGGCGATTTGGGTAAAAGTACGAAGATTTGAAATCCGAGAAATGAAGCTTATTCCTACTAGTCAAATCCGTGTCCGTTTTATCAGAATTACATCCGATTGCGTGTATATTATAAATATTTTCATTTTTTAATTTATTTGTAAAGTTACATGTATTTAACATCACCATCAAAATATCGCAGTAAACTGCTGGACATAATTAAAACGTATCAGTAATTTAAAAAAAAATAGCTTTCATTTTAATAATAATTAATTTTATCTCCAAACATAAAACTTAGTACTAGATTACAAAAAAATTGAAATATTTCACAAAACGATTAACATTAGCATTTGCAATCAAACCAGGCCAAGCCTGCATATCGATTGGCGGCATTTTTTTCTTTTTTGATAGTTGTAACTCACGGAGTTCTCGTAATCCAATCCAAACATAGAATTAAACTTAAGTAATTTTAATTTTATATTTATTATTTTTCTGTGAAAGTGTGGAAATAATAAAAGTCCTCTTTTTTAGGGTTTATACAATACAATACAATACAATAGTAACCAAACTGCAAAAACGGAACCCATATAGATTCGTCATGTCTGTCTGTCTGTCCGTCCTTATGTCACACACACTTTTTTTCACAGACAACTATAGTGTTCAAACTTGGTAAGTAGATGTTTTCTGTGAACCGCATTAAGGTTTTCACACAAATTTAGGGTTCCTATATTTAGATCTGAAACTAAAAAAAAATTTTCCGTCTAAACCATACTAACTATGGATAGGTCTTCTAAATGATATTGAAGTTTCTACTATCTTTTTTTTCTAAACTGAATAGTTAGCGCGAGAGGCACTTTCAAAGTGGTAAAAGGTGTGTGTGTGTGTCCCTGTAACTTCTAAAATAAGAGACTGATAAAACTAAAAAATAAATATGATGTACTTCCACCGAAAATAGGTTTGAACGAGTAAGTAGTTTTTTTTTAATAAGTCATAAATCGTTAACCGCAATTTACCTTTAATTCAATCAAAACACTAATATTAGAACATCGATCAAAGTTACAACGAACTAACTACAAGAACTTTTATATGATGTTACTTGCTGCTACAGAACCCTTCATGGGCGAGTGCGACCCGCTTTTTTTGAGTGATGTAAGTGATGAAATGTATGTAGTGTTATGAGGCTAATGTAGAGATGTATTGAAAGGAGTAAGCTACAATTATATTGGCAAATATTCGTAGCCCGATGATTTGTATAGCGTGAGAAGATGCTGTAGAGTTATATTCAATTTAGCGTATACATCGAGAATGAAAGAAAACCTTTTTTTTAGTTTCCAATAATTCTGTTAAAAATAAATAAACTAACAAATCTTGTGACGGAGTCTTGTATGGATTCATTAAAGATAAGTCGATCCAGGCAAAAATATTGTTACGAACACAAAGAAATAAAAATAGATTCATTTTAGGTACATCAATTCCTTTATAAAGCTACTGCATACTTTTGTAGAAGTATCTTTGCTTCGAAAACAAAATGTAAGCATCATTTTCCGAACGAAATAAATGTCATACTCAAAGAAGATTTCTTTACGAAGTTAAAGTTGTATCAGAATAGTAGACCGTTGTCTTGCTGGCCCTTTTTAAAGACAACATCAATTTAACTGAAAAATAAATATCAAAAAGTAACAATAAAGATATTGATATGGTTGTCCTGAAGCATTGAATCTTCAATTTTTCCGAAATCTTTTAGTTTAGTCTAGAGATCTTGTATAACAAACTTCTTTGAATAATCTTGCCTCTAAAGAATTCAAGATCCTAGTACCCTTAACACAAGTTAAATCTTTTTTTGGGTACCATAATTCAACTTATATTATAAATATAAAATTATCGTGTCACAATGTTCGTTCCCATACTCCTTCGAAACGGCTTGACCGATTCTTATGATTTTTTTATGCATATTCAGTAAGTCTGAGAATCGGCTACTATCTATTTTTCATACGCCTAGGACGCGAGCGTCGTCGTCGTAGTATATTATAATTGTATAATAACTTGTGTTGTAAACCTGGATTCACGTTGTATTATGTTTTAGTCGTAAACAAATATTATTATCATGATATTAGTACAAACTGACTAAGTTGTGCATTGTTTTGTACAACCATCTAATTTTAAAAATAATTTTAAGATGTAATCCCTTTTTATAAAATATCTTGAACTAACCTTGTCTTATAGTTAAAAATAAAACAACGAAATACATACAGGTTCTAATAGAAACTACGACTGTTTATAATTAAAATAATAGTTTTTCAACGACAGATGATTACGCAGTTATTTTAAACTTAGTTTAATTCTAGTTTCAGATAAACTTAAGCATTGTATATTACTAAATAGTAAACAAACATCAAAAACATATTGGTTAACTATAACTGTAAGTGCTATGTAAATAAAGCAACAATTTAAGTTTGGTGCAAATAAATAAAGTGTAATAGACTTCATTGTCCCGTCCGCAAATAGAATAGAAAACCGAATGCATTCATTCGAGCTGAAAGGATTTAATCGAATACATTCATTTTCAAATTTTATTACGTCAGTCAGACTTTGGTAGTAAATTTCATACTACATGTCACAAAGTATTTTTATGCTTAAGCCTCCCAAAGTGATTAAATTCTGCGTGATGGAAGCTAAAGTAAAATTCAAGAGTGGTCACTAGTGAGTAGTAGTGGTCACTATCGAGATGCTTTTGCATCATTGGGCCTCTGGAATCGTACTCACCACCGAAACACGAGAGCCGAATACTATTCCTTTAGGATGGTCTTCTGTGTGAGGGTAGTACCGCCACGGAAGAGCCGGCCCGTTTGTGGTGCAATCAGCGTGACACTACTACCTTGGTTACTTGTTTAAAATATTTTACGTTGAAAAAATTAGGAAACATACATTTGTAAACTGTATTCATATCTGTTAAGGACTAATTTCAAAGATATGCCTAATGGTTGAATTTTACAAAATTCATAAACCATGTTTAATTTAATATCTATTTCTTCAATCAGTTTTAAAATTGCCCATTCTAGATTTTTTTGTTCAAACATTCAAGATCTGCTCCGTAGCAGCTCTTAATGGATAATTCCATTCCATCAACGACTCAACATCGACTAACATCGACTCAACATGCTCATGTTGAGTTGTTTTTTCTCGACAACCCAGGTTTTGGAATTGCTTGTAGAATCTTGGACTGCTTACATTTTAAATTCATTCCGTTTAACATTTATTTATTAGCCAAAGATTTTCAGTCGCAAAAATTGTATATAATGAGTAAGACCACTATTTTCTTTAACATCTAACACGAAACACCATCTAATTTTAACTTAGTAGACCTAGTACCATTATAAAACTTGATATTTTATTTTTCATTATTTTTTTTCTAGTGTCATGGCATTTTCGATTTATATGTAATTGTATATATACGGGCGAAGTCCTGAGGGAATTTATTTTTTAAACAGACTCTTAAAATGCTAAGAAGATGCAATGCGTTTAACAATCATGTAAGTGACATTAATTTAAGATAAACTTTCTGCAGATTAGTTATCGAAACAATCGAATAACATTATATGGGTTCGGTTGACGACAAAATTCCCCAATAAATAACAAAGGTTGGCACTTTATATGTTATCGAAGAATTATATATGGGCTTATTTATGTTTCAGGAAACCGTATGGTCTATAGAAACTGAGTTATATTCGATACGGGATTATAATGCGCTGCTTTCGATGTAATGATTGATTACGAAATATGTAAGTACATTATTTTGTATAGCTTGTTTATCCTTTATCTATTGTCAGGTATTCGAGGCAAACAAAGTTGTAATACATATATCAAAAATAATTATAGTTTGAACCACACATTTCATAATCTTATAAATATTTATTGAAATCGTGATCTCTGCCTTTGTAGTTGAGTCTTCATCGCGTACAAACCAGCTAGGGTCTCGGGGTAACTTTTCCAGGTATTTAATTGAGTGTTTATGTTGAATTTAGCCGACTGACTTCGCATCTCCACAACCCTGAGCTAGAACTGACTGACATTCTAGGGTTCAACTAGTTGTCAGCATATATGAGGGCACTGACTTCCCAATAACGATTGCCATAGATGTTTATGATAACCGGGACCAACGATTTAACGTGCTCTCCGAGGCACGGACGTGAATTACTGCCAAGAACTTCCATACTCCAGGCTGAAGTATGTTTCGCATACATTACAATGATATGATATGATATGTTTCTTATGTTGTGTTAGGTATTAATCACAATATTGAAGGTATTTTTTACTGTATTAGATTATTAATATTTTTCAACATTAGTAGTAAGGAAAACTTTAGTCGCAGTTTCATCTTTAGGACTTTCAATTTACATACAATACCTTCTATTACCAAAGGTTTACTATTTAATGAACTATTTTGTTATATAATTAATTACCTATTATTTTGTTACCTAAGCAATAAATTTTCTTGAATAGTCTCTTATTATTTTCGTTCAAGTTATTTTTATGTCTATTAACAAAGTCTTTAAATAAAAATAGAGTCTAATTGAGCACCTCCTTCTTTTCTGAAGACGGTTAGCTAAATGTAAACTAAACCAAACGTTAGCTAATATTTATTTATTAATATTCTGAAGAGAAATAAGTGTAGCGCATTAAATTTACCTACATATATAATTATATTTAATTTAAAAATTAAGAAATACGCATAAATAAGTCTCTTAAGCAAACGAAAGTACAGGTGATGTTATTAAAGGTGTCTCAAATCATATGTCAAATATATTCTATTCACCTCAACATTGATCGATTTAAGCTTTGTACATCAAATGATGTAACATGACGTCATAAGCGATTCCTAACGATCACGAACCTTGTATACAAAACAACAAAATACAAATGTATTGAGAATTGATCGCTATGCAAACATGTTATCAGCGTTATAGAATTTTAATTAAAAACCAAACACGTCCAGCCACAATTTGCCACGTCATTTCGTTATTTTGGCACAGATTTGACTTTAATTGCAAACAAAATTTATTGCCACTGACTGACACATTAGGGATTTGGCTTAATAAGTATTATTTCATCTATCAACTTTGAAAGTTATCTCTTTGCTGCACAGTGCTATTTATAGCAATTTGAAAATCTTTTTGTTCACTAAATTTTAATTATTTTTACATAATTTGTGAGCTTTCTGTCAAGAAAAGGTCCGGTTCCGAAATCAGAACAATAACAGATATACGAACAAGTTTTATTTGATATTATAAATAGAATATAATAAACTTAATTCAACAATAACGAATACAGTTGCGTAAAAGAGCATATTGGTTGAATGACTACGTACAACTCGACTACGACTCAACTACGTTCGACTCCACGGTTGGCCTAGTGGCTTAAGCGGTCGCCACGCCGCTGCCTACTGCGCCAAGTGTCGTTCAAATTCCACGTAGGATAACACTTTGTGTGATTCACAATTTGTTGTTCTGAGTCTGGGTGTTCTTTGTGTCCGTTTCATGTATGTTCGTAAAGTCCCCCGTAACACAGGAATTTATATTCCTAATGCGGAAGTTGTCTTTTAAAAAAATGAGAAATGAAAAAACATGAAATGAGAAATGGCGACCTTATAAACCAAAATTTTTCAGGCACCTTCAGGATGAAAAAAATTTACTGTAAGATAATTGTAGTATGTAGTTTTGAAATAAGATTTTTATTATGGCTGAACATGCATAGAATATAGTACTACTCCTCTTTTAAGTCAATCGAATAAAAAACATTATATTTTAATACTTACTTATAGTGGTCACGCTGATTTTAACACGAATGGGCCGGCTCGGCTGGGGCAGGACTACCCTCGCGCAGAAGACCAACCAAAAAACGACAGCATTTGTGTTGTCATTTTTCGATGGTGAGTGGGAGACCGAAGGCCCAATGATACAGAAGCATCTCACGTAGCTGCCATAGTGTAGGTCACCATGTTGCATTCTTTGTACTCGCTATAAGAATGGCAACTCCTACTCTTGGATTCTACTCATGCTTTCCATCAGGCAGGGTAGAGTTACTTCGGTAGGCTATAAATAAATAAAAAATAAAAAAAACATTTGTATGCCTTTGGGATTGTTGAAATTAGCTACTACTAATATTCGAACATAATATATATTATGTAGATATACATACATATACTATCAGTGTATGTATTCGTTAAACTTTATTCTAGCAACAAAATAGTGTGGCAACACTAAACGGGTTATCCTCTCCAAATTAATTTAAGTCAACAAAAATATTTTAACGCTAAATAATTTCCCTCGAGGTTTCGAGTGTCGAAACTTTATTATCGAATAGACCTTTCGCTCGTCAAGTGGTTTTACTGGAGAGTTTGTTACAATATTATCATAAGTTTATACCAAGAAATTGATACAATATTATATCAAACTTTCAACCCCTAACGCCTACTAAATAGTTTTAATCAGTTATCTTTTGACAAACGACAGTAATATTGACACCTGGGCGTAAAATATGTTATGATTTTCAAAAATTCCTAAGTAGAGTTGTGAAAAAGTTATAGGTTACGCTTTTATAATTCTAAGGGGTTATGCCAGTCATTTCGAACAACCAACTTGGAAGAAAAAACAGACAAACGTAGCTCCTAACGCCATCTATCGTATCTATTCTGAATCAAATACAGGGGGAACAACATACTCTTTCATTTTTTAAGCTTCTTTGTAAAGCAGTCTGTTAATTTTATGTTTTTTATACTCACTGTTTCACCATGACTTAATTTATGGTAATAATTGCAATAAAGGTTATTAATAATTATTGTCAGGTTAGTAATAATTATTGTTAATAAGAAATCTCTAAAAGGTAGTTTCCATCTCCGGGAAAACGTATGAAATTTCTAATCTATCGCCTAACGGTGATTACATGAGATCAAGAAAATCAATCAAGTAATAGGAAGCCGTGGGTTGGAAGAAAAACACAAAAATAATACTTTCTTACTTGTGAATAATGTTGTAATTTATCCTTGTTTCCATTTTAGTAACTTTAATATTTAAAGCAATATAATAATGGATGTCACTTCAAGGAACATACAAAACTTTCGAAATTGTTTTATTTCTAAAGGTTAAAGTTTAAATGATTTCTTTTGAAGAGTAATAATTTCATTAAGTAAATAGCCACGAGTTATCATTGAGAAGATTTATAAATAAAATAGAGGAGAATTGCGAACGAACACTTTAAAATCATAAAACAAAGGTAGAGAGATGTTTATAGCATTGTTTTAATAATATCTGTACCAACAGAGATAAACAGTGAACGCCACTGATGTGATTATTTAATCCCCAATCCCCGAGACGAGTGGCAGCCAAGGGGCCGTTCGTCAGAACCATAAAAATAAATTACAATGTTAAATTTTGCACACCCTAAATCGCTGGGGATTCGACAATTTGTTCCGGTATGCCGTTGCTTTTTATTAGCAGTAAGTATGGTGACACTAATGGTAACTATAACTACAGATTATATTTAAAGTGATACTAACTAGATTGGTAGGGTTATTATAATTTAGTTAAATTGACAGGATTTCGCATTAGTGAATAATTAACGCATCGAATTTATAGACGCAATCTATTTCATTATCTTATTTAACAATCCACTGCTGGACATAGGCCTCTCATTAGCAAGGAGGTTTTGGACTACTATACCACACTGATCAGACAATATAAGCATCGACGAAGTATGTCCTCCGTGGTATATGATTTATTTCGAGTTTTCCTTCTCTTTTCAGTGGCATGTGTCTTTTGACGCAATTTATTCACAGGAACGACTTCTTACAACGAATAAGTTTTTAACAGGTAAATAAAAAAAGAGGCCAAGTGCGAGTCGGACTCGCCCATGAAGGGTTCCGTATCAGCAAATAACATCATATAAAAGTTCTTGTAGTTCGTTGTAACTTTGATCGATGTTTTTTTAATAGTGAATTGATTGAATGAAAGTTAAATTGCGGTTTACGATTTATGACGTATTAAAAAAAAACTACTTACTAGATCTCGTTCAAACCATAGTTTGCATGGTAATGTACAACATATTTTTTTTTAGTTTCATCACTCTCTTATTTTAGAAGTTACAGGGGGAGGACACATTTTTCCCCTTTGGAAGTGTATCTCGCGCAAACTATTCAGTTCAGCAAAAAATTAAATTAGAAACCTCAACATCATTTTTGAACACCTATCCATAAATACCCCACGCGTATGGGTTTGATGAAAAAATTTTTTTGAGATTCAGTTCCAAGTATGGGGACCCCCAAAATGTATTGGTTTTTTTTCTCTTTTTATGTGAAATTCTTAATGCGGTTTACAGATTACATCTACTTACCAAATTTCAAAAGTATAGCTCTTATGGTTTCGGAAAAAAGTGGCTGTGACATACGGACGGACAGACAGACAAACAGACAGATAGACATGACGAATCTATAAGGGTTCCGTTTTTTGCCATTTGGCTACGGAACCCTAAAAAGGTCTATTAAATTATTTTTGTTGTAGAATAGCAGAATTATTTAAGATTAGTTTCCTATTTTATTTTTAAAATTAAAAAGTTCTGCATATAAAGAACGCACTGTACGCACTGCAGATTATATTCAGATGAATTAATAGCTTACATTAGATTCTCGTGATCTTGTAAACCGAAATTTTATATTTCACAAATAATCTAAAAACAAAAACACACTAGAGCATTATATTTTATTAAAAATCTTGTTGATTACACTAATTCGAAGTATTCGATAGTCAGTTAATTATTTGGTGTTAAAACTACTACAAGTAAATTGAAATTAGTGCTCATTATTCAAGTTATTTCCATTCAACGACGAACTCAAACAGATACCTCCAAGCAGATTACTTCAAGTGTAGGAGTCCTATTAAATAGTTCTAACTTTACAATTATCTTGTGAAAAGACAGACTGAGCACTATAAACGTCTCTAGAATTTGAGCTGCGCCACCTCTGGGCGTCATCCGGCCTTGAATACCACATCCTTAGTCACCAGCATTAACTGAACAACATGGCCAAAATACCAAGAGCTCCCATAGTATATCACGCCACCCTATTTCACCATGTGACAGTTGAGAATCACGGGAGGGGCGGGAGATCAAGTAATTTTAGCCATGCCAGGTGTAAATGTAGTGTTGAATTTCACGAGTAATTCTACTTGTGACACTCCAACATTTGACGGGAGCTCGGGAATTTATTTCAAGAATGCAAAACATGAATTTTGTACTCAACGGGTATCATGGACCGCTTTTGCCAAATTGGTTGCGATGTGTCATCTAAAAGTGTTGCATAATTTTTTTGGTTTTCGACATTAATTATGATAAGTATAAGTCATGGACATTTGGTTTAAGTCGAGGAGTTAATGAAGTTTGTTAGATCTACATATAAACCTTGAAAAACAATTTCAATAATTAGTTTTGCAAACGAAGGTGACCGTTTCTTTTAATTCTTGTTTACCGTTTTAGTACAAAGTTTACACAGGCCCTAAAATAAAAAAGTTATCAAAACCGTTTAGCTTTTAGAGTGGAGGCAGGCCCCGTTTTTCAGAAAAAAATGAAATGAAAAAAAGTTGAATGAACAGATACCTCGAAAAATGGTTTTAGAAACCTCTCAATGTTTTTAAAAGACCTATCTAATGATACCCCATTCATGTAGTGGAGGTAACCCAAGTAAAAAAAATTCATAATGTCGTAGTACTTTTCCCACGTAATTACAACAAATATTCATGCAGTTTCATCTTTTTAGCACCAACCGTTTGGGCGGTAGGTCGAGGACGGACGGACGGACATGGCGAATCTTTAAGGGTTCCGAGTCATAAACTACGGAACCCTAAAACTACTTATGAGGTATTAGGAAAGAAATAGATTTTATAAAAAATGCAAGTTGCATAAATAGTTTTGATAAAATAAATTCAGCTTAGAAATTCATTGATATATATGTTCAGCATCATCAAACATCAAACTGAAACTTGGAAACTTAACTGTTAAAGATAAGCCTCGTCACTTTCTTTTTCCAGAGAAAGACAGACAAACAGACAGACAAGATTTTAATATATTGCTTAAGTAAGAACTGTTTAATATATATTTTCCTAGCCTATATAATTCCCCAGACTATTTTAGGGTCGGCTACTAGTTTATCTGGTTTCACCTGAATTTCAGTTTCTACACGAAATTACTGCCATCGAACCTGAGACCTCTTGATCAGCAGTCAGATACGCTAACCACTAGACCAACGAGGCAGTAGGTATATACAGTCATGTGTATTCAGTAAAAATAGTCATTTAATATACTATTACAAAAAAACATTTCAATGTTGTTTATTTGCTTAGATTTTATATAAACTTGCTTAGATATTAAATTAGCAATCTTAAAAGTAGCTGGTGCTGTAATATGATAAGTATTCCAGTAAAAGAATATCCAGTATTCTATAAATAACACAAAAATTTACAAAGTGTAACAGCAATGGTATACTTACAACACTTTTACATTACTCTCTAATTGTCAAAGAGCAAAAGCGTAGGACAATAAATTCGCATACGTAGGAACAACTTGAATAATTCATTTAATAAAAACGAAAAGATAAATGACCTGACTGACACAGCGACGTATGTTGTCGGCGACATATCACCGTGATATACCTACCTACACTTTCGTAGAAGTAGGTATACTGACTACTATATAATTCAGTTTGCAATTTTGGTCCGGCGCATTCTTATGTTATGTATTTCAGATGATGAATGATACGTATTTTAATTATAATTTCCACTTTAAAAAGAACCCTTTAAATATTGAAAAATGTTTCTTTTTTTAAATTATTTTTGATTCCTTGAATGTTTGACAATATAAAACAACTTTTTGCAATAATATACCGACCTTTGTAAACATTGCATAATGTCAGCAGCTTTGATTTCTTGACGGAATCATTTTTATTCCAATCATTCAAACCTTCTTTTGTTTCTCGCTGCAGTGCCTGACATCAGCGTACCACCCAAAAGGGAAAAGTAATCAGATTTATATGCTTGTTTTTTTTAATTTTCTTATTTCAAATATAGAACGTGGCAAATCACCACTAGTTGTCAATAAAGAAACTTCTAGAAAATGGATTTCTACCTCTATGCCAAATTAGAGTAACTCTAACGCTAACTGCGAAGCCATCATGTGATTTTTCTTTTATTTTAATATTGAGTAGTAATACTTAGCTTAAGCACTTTAGTTGATGACCAGATAGTCGTAAAAAATGAAATTATAAGTTCTTTAGTATCATTTATGCAATAGAGGTTGACTCAAAGGCGATTTTGTGAACTTTCGCATTTATAGAGGTGACCGACATAAAATTTATATTTACAACTTTTACTATTAATATACATTAAAGGATAAAATTATAAACAAAAGTTTACACATTTTCTAAGTTACCTACTATTAATGAGGTTCATAAAGATCTACTAAGACATTGTTTCGTAGCATTTGAGTGTACAGTGTGCAAAGTGTCTTTTGCAAAACACCTAAAAGACTTTAAATATTTTATTTTTTATTGGTTCTTAATTTTGAAGTCGATTATATCAATCGACTAAATTGAATTTAGTAGAATAAACAGTGTATTTTTTGTGCATTTGTAAAGTAATAGATATAATAATATAAGTAGTATAAGACAGCCTCTCTCGCACTCTAATTACCTACTGTAAGACTGCCTTGTATGTCTAGTGGTTAGCGTATGTGGCTGTTGATCAAGAGGTCTCGGGTTCGATTCCCGGGTGGAACCAAATATTTGTGTGATCCACAATTATTTGTTTCTGAGTCTGGGTGTTTTTCTATGTATAATATGTATGTATTTACAAAAAAAAAGTATGTTTATGTATTTATATCAGTTGTTTAGTACCCATAACACAAGCTCTGCTTACTTTGGGACTAGATGATGTTGTGTGTAAGATATCCAAAAATATTAAAAAAATAATAATTAATATTTAAAAAATACTAGCTGAGTCCCTCGGTGTTACTCGCAGTTATTGTTTCAAATCGGGAGTAACGCCGCGGAGCGACGCTAGTCTAAAAAAATATAGCCTTAGTTATTTATTAGGTCATCGGTCCAGCCGCTCCAGAGATTACTCAGAACAAACAGATAGAAATTTTTTTAAATTATTTCATTGATGTAAGTACCGTATATACTTACAACTGCATTTAGTAAAAACTGTTAATTTGACACGTACTTACATACATATACAATTATACATACAGACACATCTTCAATTTTATTTATTTGTATAGGGTCATAGCTAGTAAATAAATAAAGCTTTAGATATAAATAATAATAGAGATACAGATAAAAACATTTGATAAGATAGGGTAAATCAGTAAAGAGAGAGGGGTATAGTTAGGGGGAGAGATACACCTCGTAAGTTGCAGATCCAACTATATATGACAGCAGTCCTTCATCATCAGGGTCACTTAATGGTATCGACGATACGAATCACTATTCTGACCCAATACTACATAATTTTGAATAGGCAAAGTATCTAACATCCATATTGTTGTTGAAATTTATTCAAGTGCTGGTATACATTTCTTTGAAATTTTTGACAAACATTTCGTCATAACTTAATATGAAGTTAACCCATTTTCATTAATTGAATCCGTCCAATACGTATCCATTATATTACATGTTGAATAATGAAATAAGTAAACAAAAAGTAAAGCTATCAATAATGTAGGTACTATAATTTTCAGACAAAGTTTACACAATAGCGAGGCCGCCGCCTCAGCATTCGATTTCAATTAATTTCAATTTACTACGCCTTATGTACAGAAACACTCCCAAGCTCAATATGCTAACTCATACGTAGTGCCCTGAGTAATGACTGTAAGGCGCAGGCTACATCGACAAAGGGCCCATTATGTCAAAAACAAACCCAACCTCGTAACCAATTCCCTCCATGTTTGCGGAGGGCTGCTCTCTTATAAATATGCAAATGTTATCCTGCGTTTAGCCTTCTACTGCAATAATATTTATATTGAAATTGGCAAACGCCACCCGCCCTTGAACTCTCGACTATTATTATACTGTTCAAACAACCCTTTTACATTCGATTGGTGTCCCGCAACGGATTGATGCCATTATCTATATTTGACAAACTAGCAGATAACATGACCGCTGTTCATATTGTCACTGTATATTCTTGTAAAGAAATGTTTATCAAACAGTTTTCGCAGAGATCGGGATTTATTTGGATACCTGTATCAATATAAACATTGATCTGCAAACTCAAAATGAAGAAACCATTATATGTAGCTCCCGACAGTCGAATATCAATCCACCAAATCCTATGAAAATAATAGTTGAACAAATAGTAAAGTATAAATTTTTTTTCATCTTTTCATATGACATCGTTCTTAACAATTTTATTTTCTTTAATTTACATACAGATATTTAAACAGAACAAAAGCTAAAGTAACCCATATTGAAAAAACTTTTTTTAACAACGTCCGACGCTACTCTCGTTTTACAAAAGGACAATAGTAAAACTGTCCGCAAATGTTCGCGTTCTTATAAAAGATACAGCTCGCATCACGACAAAATGTTAGAGATGTTGTATCCTCTCTAATAAAGTAGGAACTATAAAAAACCACTACAATCATCATAACTCGACCACAATGGACGTCCGGACATAGTACTTTTAAAAAATTAACGTTTACTTACACATGAAATACACATACGACAATAGATGCAATGATAAATAAATAAAAATGGCCAAGAGCGTGTCAGGACATGCATAGAATAGGGTTCCGTAGTCACCCATACTATTAGGTAGATTTAAATTGGTGTCCAATAGACAATAGACAATTAACGATTTCTTTATTTTTGTACGAAGTTTTCCAAGTGAGTGCATTTTACAAGTTAGGCCCCTATAACTCCTCTCGGATCAGAGTTACTTTGGAATTTATACTATTATGAAAATGATAATATGGATTATAACAATTTTTTTATTAGCTGATATTTTTTTTGTTTTTGCATACAATTTATGTTCGACGGTTTCATACGATTGAAAAGTGCTAAACAGCGTTAAGTCACAACACTTCCAAAAGTCTAAACTACATAATCCAAGTAAGTATAAGTTATAAACTTGAGTAAAAGTCTCTGCCAGCACGAAACTTTTACGAGTAAGAGATTCGACACGGCTAACACGATCTAACCTAACATAAACCTCGAGACATAATGAAGAATCTCAATGCCTGCAACTCTTGTGTAGTAAATGGAGTGATGCATATTTTTCTATCAAATAGTCAGTTTTATGTTTTATATGATATAATATAGTTTAGTTGAAATGGTGACAGCGACCTGTAGTTTCGTCCCAGAACATTTAAAACAAAACACTCCTAGAATAAGAACTGGGCTAACTTTAATCATTTAAATGCTGCTTGCAACAACCATAACATCGATTTATTTTATACACAGACTATCTTCTAGTTTCAATAAATTAATAAAAACCATCTTAAGAACATGATGAAACATACACAATTACGAAACGATTTATATGCTTCTTCGTAAAATATACGGAAAAAGTCATCATGATGTCAGACGACAACATGATATGGGAATGCCAGATTCATTAAAAAAAGTTACTTTTTTAAATTTCACTAGTTTTAAGCAGAAAAATAATACATAAACGTTATTCTATACATTGTTCTATCGTTAGATTTACTACTAGCTTTCACCCGCGGCTACGCCAGCGAGTATGTCGAATATCGCGGTAAAAATTAGCTTGCGTTCTCTTAACCTCTAGAGAGTATCCGTATACCAAATTTCATTCAAGTCCTTTCTACAATTTTAACGTGAAAGCGCTACAGACGATAGATACTTTCGCATTAATAATATTAGCAAGGAATTAAGGATTTGCTTTTCCGCGCGGCTCCGGCCGCGTGTATCTCACTTGCCACGATAGAAAGTAATAAATAAATCAGTGCAATGATTTACCCTTGAAAGCATAACATCCAGAAAGATAGAAAAAATTCTGTCGATTTTATTTATAATACTACAATTGACTATCAAGAAAATAAACTAAAACAAGTATTTTGACAATAAAGCTAAAAGTTCAAAAAATCAGTTCGGACCCTCCTTTATTTCAAAAGCAATCTAATTAAAAGATTTCGTACACAACATAAAATCTACTTCCCACGTACGTACCTAATAATACGAACGGAGGGTCGAGTCTACTACGGGCTAAAAATTAGTTTTGGTACGGTCTCCACAGCGCCGTGTAATGTGATATTTTAAAAGCTAGACATTTTTTAATGGTAGACAAAATTCGTTCATTAATATTCATTTGATAATTTATCTTACAAGTCCTATAATTCAATTAAAAGTTCAGTGTTTTTAAATATATCAGGACCTTATGTATAAAACTGATGTTCTTCATAAATTTTGTGTAGTTTTTTTAAGGTCTTACTTATTTAATTACCAAAATTTGATCAAGTAAACTAGATAAATGGTTGGTCTCTTTCATTTTACCACCTTTAAGGTAAAATTTGTGGAAAAATATGCAAGTCTCTGATAGTATAAACTTACCTATGCGAATGGTTATTGGAACCCGTTTGATATTTTGGATGCGAAAAAATACAGTTTCGGTTTTGAGTATCATACTATCGATCTTTGTAAATAATTAGGAATTCAATTATTTTAGTCGTCAAAGCCATATTTGAAACTACCGTGAACAAACAAAACTTTATTTTGGTTTCGGTATAATATTATATATAATACGATAAATAGCAAATTTTACACTGTAATACTTCAACCATAATTGATAATGAAATATAGATTTACAGATATAAACTATTTTATAGTTACTATTTGTTTGTTTGACAATTTTAGGTATTGTTATCTTCAGAATTTTATAAATTAATTAGGAAGGAATAGTTTTCATCGGTTTTATCACAACATTTTGATTAAATTATTGAGAAATAATGTTTAAGCTCAAAACACTATTATTGTACCTGCTCGCTAAATAAAAATGAAACGCGTTAATTTCTTTGTTTTTATTGAATACATTAAAAGCAGATAAAAGTTTAGTATTGAGTGTGACCCCCTCTTGCTGAAATCACAGCTTGCATTCGTCTGGGCATGCTAGCGAGTATATATTTTATGGTTTCTTGGGGAATACGTTCCCACTCCGCGGTAATCACATTCTTTAGCTCTCTGATGGTCTGCGGAGCCGGCTGCACTGATCTCACTCGTCGCTTCAGAACGTCCCAGACATGCTCTATGTTATTGAGGTCCGGACTTCTAGCTGGCCAGTCCAAACGACGAATTCCGACTTCTAGCATATACGCTTCCACATCGCCAGACCGGTGGGCGCGAGCGTTGTCGTCTATAAAAATTGAGTTTTCGCCAAGAGCGGTTAAAGCGGGTTGTGCATAAGGACTTAGAACTTCCGTTATGTATCGGTGTCCAGTCAGTGTACCGTTTTCGATGAAGACTAACTCCGTACGATTCATAGAATTTATTCCTGCTCAAAACATAACAGAGCTCCCTCCATAAGGTGTGATTTCTTCAAAACATGTCTCTGCAAAGCGTTATCCTCGTCTACGTAGCACTCGCCGACGTCGGTCTTCACCATGCAGAGATATCCTGGCTTCATCGGAGAACAATACCCTATCCCAGTCTTCATGAGTCCATGACACACAATTTCGAGCGAAGCTAAGCCTGGCAACTCGATGTCCACGGAGTAATTTAGGGCTGCGTGCCGTGCGATGACTGTGTATATTAGCAGCGAGAAGCCTCCTCCTGACCGTCCATAGACTAATTTGCACATTTCTTACTTCTTCGAGTCTGTTCTTGAGGTCCACATAAGAAGATTTGCGATTTCTCAACGCTTGACTAACTAGAAAACCATCATCCCGTGGTTCGGTACATGTCTTTCTGCCAGAACCAAGCCTTCTCTTGACGGAACCGTCGACCGACTTACATTTAGCCTCTGAGCCACGAAGCATTGGCTGCAATCTTCTTCAAGCAGCGCAATAATTTTGCTCGCTTTTATCACTTTGTCTACCATATTCGAGATTGCTAAACAGCAATAGCAATACTTTTAAATGTCAAGGACACCAGATAATTTAATAAAAATTGACAAAAAGTTAATTATAGTCGATATTAACTATAGGGAATTCGCGCCACAAAATGAAGTTAAAAGTTATTTTATTTCAAAACCAGGCACAGTCAAAAATTTGAATTCGGAAGGTACTCTTATAAACATTATGGCACTTTTATAACTGGCCAGTAACATGTTCAAATGATTAAAACCTTTTTGGTATTTTATTTTTTTTAGCCAGGAAGAAAATCGAAACCGCCCGTTTTTTTTGCAAATGAGTGTATGTTATAATTTTCGTTATCAGTTGGATGGTCACTAATTTGAATAGAAATCCAACATCCTTTACATTAGAAGTATGAGATAATTTTACAAGGTATCTTAGGAAAGCACATCACATGGTCACTTATTTTTCGCATAAGTTTCAAAAGCGCTTTATAGACTTGAATTAGCTAATTGCTGCCACACGATTGTGGGCAAATTTCAGACACACATAAATAAGAAGTTATGAGTCGCATTTGTCTATAAATTAACTAAATTATAAAACTGTTAAAACTTCCAGTTCTAAGGATTATCTAAAAACAGCTTACCCATAGATCAGGTTTACTTTGCCGTTATTCATACTCGTAACTATATTTACTTAGAGCAATAAAAATTTCAAAGCGTTAGTGAAAGTGTAAAAGAATAATGACGCTATAATGAACTGAGCTAGCTCACAAAAACAGTGAACTATTGGGCTAAGTCCAACTTCTAAGCTAAATGTTCTCCTTGCAGTGAGTTCATCACATTATTCAACTAGTTACAGAGAGAAGTCCTTATCTAACTTTAACAATACCGCTGCGGTTTATGAAAAGTTTTTGCCATTGATCTTTCGAATAAACTATAAGATTAATATAAACAATATTTATTTATTTATTTTCAAAAGCAGTTACCACTGGATTACAAATAACTTGACAACATTTTTACAAATCAATGAATCTGGGCATCTGCAATCAAACTAGGCAATGCCATAAATTTTGTAACAAACCTTTTGTAGTTACTGTTTATATTCAAACGGAAAATTTGACAATGAAGTAATAGATTTGTTTGACCAAAAGAGAATAAACTTGTTCCAAATTAATTAAACTGAGTGTTAAAACCGTAAAAAAGAAAACCAGAAGTTTAAAAGAACCTAAGAAAGAGTTTAAGCGGTGTCTGTATACCACAATGCCTGGTATTTGAATGCAATCTCAATCATTTTAATACATGTTCAAGTAAATTATTCTTTTAAAATTAAAGTATATGATAAGAAGATCTGCCAGAAGTCACCATTGACGAAAACGAGATGGCTCTAGGATATCCGAAAAATGGAAAAGCCCCGGGAGAGGACCGCGTTATATATACCTGAGCCATATTTCTCAATGGGATGATGAGAATTTGGTCGAGTTCAACGTCAAGAAAACACAGGTGTGACAACAAAACACACGCTTACTACAAAAAAATCTCCGTTCCTTCCTTTCCCCATTTTTCAGAACACTCAACTGCCAATGCAGGACGAGCTCGGTATCCTGGGTATGGATATTTACCGGGATCTCAACCGACGGGAATACATAGAGAGCGTCACCAAAGGGGCCTCGTGAAATCTAGGTGTGCTAAACAAGGTGAGACGGTTTTTCTCGCCGGGGCATCTGTATCTTCTCTACAATCCCCAGGAACGTTCCTGCATGGAGTACTGTTTTCACCTCTGCGATGGAACTGCGCAATACTTACTTGACCCTCTTGACTAATTGCAGTGGCGAGCAATCCGTATTATTGACAGTCCCGAAACTACCGAGTTCCTGGAGCCTCTGCAGTTGCGGAGAGACATCGCTTCTTTGGCGGTCCTCAATCGCCTTTACCATGGAAAATGTTCTTAAGAGCTCTTCCAACTGGTCCCTCCTTTTCCCTTACTTTACAAGACAACATGATCTAGACTTGGAAGTCACCGCTTCAGGGTAGAGGAAATACGCACTAGAATGAAAAGGCATCTCACTAAGCCATAGTGTGGGCCGCCATACTTTACTGTTTTTTTTTTTTTATGAGGTCTATTTATTAGACCTCCCTACTTTTCCCCGTTCATGAAACAGGATCTTTTACATCTAGATTATTAATTTAAATTCTAACACTTATAATATAGTGTTGGGTATATACCCAGTTTTTCATTTTGATTTTTTACAATATATTTACATGTTTTAATATTTATAATTACATTTCTCATACAATTCACATCTCTGTAAGTTCCTTTTGTTAATTTATTTATATTTTGTTACTTTGGTCTATTTAATTCTAAAGCTTCGTATTATCGTTTTAAAAAGCTTTCCTTAATTGTTTGCATTTACAATTTCATAGCTTTAATAAAATATTTGCATTCAATATATATACTTCACTGTTTGCATTCGTAGTAATGGTGTGTAGTTTCCCCCACTCTTGGATTCTACCTTTCCATCAGGCAGGGTGGAGTCACTTTGGTAGGCTAAATATATTTTTAAAAAAGGCTGATGAAGACAATGAAAGTATATGATATGTTCTGATACCTATTATAACCACTAGTCTAACTTCATCACTTAATTAATATGCTAATTAGTCAAGGTACTGTAAAATATTTCGAGCGAATTTAATTTTATTGAATTATGAATGTTAGAAAGCTGGGCCAATGGACAAAAATATCCAAATTAAAAAGTTTAAAGTGATATAAATTATTTCAATTTATTTCTTGGAACACTTTCGGTAAAAATGAACCATTCTAACCACTACGATAGCTAATTTTTACCCATACTTTCGGCTCCATGGTTTTGGCCAACGCTGTAATAGATGAAATTCAATGTGTTCGAAGCAATATTTTTGGTTTTCTCTTAGGATCATATCAATGCCTAAAATGTATATGCAGAGTTGACTGTAATCATTTAATGTTTTGCACTCTAAAAATCAAAATTCAAGTTAGAAAATATGTTCATTAAAATAATTAATAATGAACTTAAATATTTCAGAATATTACATTTTCAAACCAAACGTATCATTAAATACTGCGATTTAACTTAATGCAAAATGTACGAGAACACTTAAGTTATAAGTAGCGAGAACTTTGATCATCAAGTGAACATACAAGTTTGCGCTACTTAGCCACTAAGGGTGGGGTAAGTCAAGTCCTTTATAAACATTTGAGTAACATTTATTGATAGTAGCTATCTCTAGTTGAAATTTCGTTTAAACTTCCTTTTTATATTTGTTTGAGGTAGTTATTGTTTAGAAGTTTGTTTTTAAAATTGTATCGTACGTATTACGCATAAGACTTAATTTTCAACACAAACGTCTATTATGTTGGTATATTATTTCAAATAATTATTATTACTCAAACATTGTAATAGGTACGAAATTTGAAGCGCTCATAGCCGAGTGCCCTTAGGTGATTGGAAACAATCACTGACGGTAAGCAACGATGGCATGGTTGGTATCTAGACGGGTGATCGCTTGTAGCATGATATGCTATAAGCGTTTTCATTTTTCGGAGATCACGTTAAGCAGTCGGTCCCAGTTGTTATCGTAAGATAACAGACGTGAAGCTTATTTGGAGCTTTTTTTAAATAAATTAGCTGCCAAAATGACTCTGACCTGTCTGATGAAAAACATCTAACGGTCTAAGTCGAACTAAACGAACTAAAAGGGTCTACTTTTCCTGATAAGTTGAGAGAGAGTTAAGAGTAGAGTGAACAGGTTTTTTTTGGATGGGCGTTCACCATCTTCCACTTTCCATCAGGTGAGATGGAAGACAAACGCCTATTCCATTACAACAATAAAAAAATGAAAAAAAAAGATTACGTTGCCACGATGTGTCTTGCCAGTCTCCAACCCACACTCGGCCAGCGTGGGGACGTACGACCCAAACCCTCTTCTGAGAGGAGACCCGAGCCCAGCAGCGGGACATTATGGGTTGTTGATGATGATGATGATGACAAAATATGACAGAGCTAAGGTACAGAGCACTTCAATGAAAACAAAATGCGAAAAAATCTAATATAACAGAGATAAAGCCAAAGTGACTCTGCTCTGCTGATGCAAAGCATGAATAGAATCCAACAGTGATCCCACCATCATCCACCATCTTCATTGTAAGTGCACATAATGTAGTATGGTCATCCAAACCATGGTGGCTTAGTGAGATGTTTCTGCATCATGGGCATCTGGTCTCGCACTCGTCAATAAAACACAGTAGGTAGTACGTACGTCATTATTTTTAAGGTAGGTCTTCTATGCGAGGGTAACACGGCTCAGGTTGAGTCAGCCCATTCGTTCTGAAATTATAGTGGTTCTAATACCTAGAGTAACAACTAGTTGTTGTCATTGTAAAAAAAGGTTATTTTTATTTTGGTCCAAAATTCTGATAAAGATATTAATAGCTATGTAATCATATTGATCGACTTATTGTCGGGGCTATATAGGAAGAAATATGAAATATGCCACCAAAAGTCACCCACAGATTCCAAGAATACAATTTGATCTATAATGGAAGACGGTCCAAAGATCCCACGCGACACGATTACATTTTCATCGATAAATTACGATGGCAACAATTTGCAGAATTCTTTTAGAAACAAGGTCAACTGATGCTAAAAAAGCAAGTAACATGTCTATATTATATTCTCCTGTTACCTAGACACGTTTTCTTACAACGTGATCTCACTTTCAATGAAAGGCGAGATTTTCAAATCTCTTTTTTATAATTATCAAGTGTAGCTTAAAATAAATTTCCCTCCACTTGTAAATGTGACGAGCGATAGATGATGATTAGTTAGGCAATCTATCTATCTAAGTAGACAGCACCGTCTGCAAATGACGTCCAGTCAACAAAGGCACGTTTAACATAAATTACAAAACAGTAGCAAACACGAATATTAATAGGTAAACTAATGTTTCATTATCATTTAAATGTCCAACTGAAACTAATTAAAACCTTTACACACAATTAGGTACGTTGCAATATAGACGGAAACATGTGCTAATTTATGCAGGAATGTACATGAACAAATAGAGAGAGGTATATTTTCAATCATCGGTTTGCTGGTATATGAAGTTCGGTAATAGAAAATTCATTGAGGTTTCATAAAATTAAACTTCATGGTTGCAACACAGAATAATTTTAGAGAAGCAAACGACGTCTTAGGATGATTCATACAAACTTAGTTTTGTACACTTGAGGTATGTGTATAGTCTAAAGACAGTTGAAGAATTAGGTTAAAAAATAGCTGTAAGAAGTTCAAGGCAAGGATCATTCTAAATCTTTTATAGTTGATCGCACATTGATACTTCTTTATTAGTACTTTTCTCTTTTTAATAGAATTGAAATTTCGCAATTCAGCAATCCACTGCTGAACGAAGGTCTCTCCCACTAAAAACTACAAAAATGTTTTGTTACCTTGTATATAATCGCAATTACATCTGAGTACACGTTTCATTATATATTTTGGACCACATAGCCCCAAGTGGCATGCGATTGGGAGGCCTACGTCCAACAGTGAACTGCGACAGATAATGATGGTGTGAAAACCCTACTAAAAACTTCTTGTGGTTGATGTGGCGACTTCCACATACAGAACAAGCAAAACACATACAACAGTGCCATCTACCGAAGAAACACTGAAACATGAAGAAAACGACGGAATGAACTAAACGGAGTGACTACTAATCCTGAATCTCGATAGAGAAATGATACGACACTACACCCGTCCCTCCACAGTAGACACTGTCCCTGACGTTATTTCCAAAAAGTTTTTAGCAATTTGTAATCTGCAAACTTATAAAACTTAACTGTCTAACATTCTATTATTTTGTAATTTTACTCCTAATTATTAAAGTTTAGGGAACAAAAAGACTTTGTAAGGGTATTGGGCGCGCGTCCTGAGTTTCTAAAAGACGATTTTTTTTATTATCATTCGACAATTAATTACCAACCTCCACTCTAATCTACACCACTCTAACCTACAGAGTCTACTGCTAAAGACGTTTTCCAAGGCCTTTCCCATACAGTGCTAATTTTTGAACTATCTTAAATTAGTAAGCACTAGGTGTAATATCGTTTTGTTTAATTTTAGATCTATTTATACACACATACTAACTAACACGTTGTTATTCATTGACATGAAATAAGGAAAAAATACTATCGCAAAAAATGGATAAAAACATTGTTTTAAGTTGTTTACATGATGTCTCAAAATTTGAGCTCAACCGGTAAATATCTTTTGAGTTTTTGGAGCGAACCCAAACCAATTTAACATAGTAATGACAATCCGTAATTGGTATGGCATAGGCTACGCATTTTACGGCGTAGCACAGTTATGTATTTCTCTAAAATAATGCTACCATTGCTTAATTGACATAGAACTGCGGATGTTTACTGTGCAAGTTTTACTGAATGGTGTGCATTATACAGCCTTTTGTGCATTTAAATTCATAACATAAATGTGTTACTGCATTTCTAACCATATATCCCAATCTTAATCCAAAGCCAGATCAGCCAGATGAGAAGTAACATCAAAGTGCTTGATTAACTGTTGATCTTTGCAGTAATAACTAAGTAAATTCTGATGTAACCTTTACTGTGAAGGTCAATTAACTAACATAGTGTATCTAGGTCTTGAACGTCACCATAAAGCAATAAAAACTAACAACTAGTTAAAATTTATGAAAGACGCGAACAGGCTAAGCCGTCAAATTTATAATAACACACATTTCCACAGTAATTGTGACAAAAGGTGTCATATAAGCTGGATCTCGCAGGTTTTGACCGTCATTATTATTACGTTACGTGATTCCGTGTAAATGGTTTTTGGTGAAACACATAAATGAATACTGCGCGTAGGTTGGAGGTGAGTTTCATGACAGCGACCTTTCTATTAAAATTCTACAAATAACAAAAGGGACGGGAGGTGTTACTGCCCCTGTCTGTTTACCTGTCCTGTGTTTAAAAAGGAATGTAATACAATCCGAGTTATTTCCATTATTCACATTTACATCAGATCGTTTCGAAATTGTATTTTTTAGCAGATGCATAGACAACTAGAATATATTTTTATATTTTACTGGCAAGTTGTTATTGGTCATTTCTAAATTTACAACCCACTTTAAATCATAACAGTCCCGTTTCTGTACCTATAAGAAATAGCTTGCTGCAATAAGGCATAGTATTTTAATAATATTTGTTCTTCAACATATTTCTGTTTGATGGATAAATTGAAGAATCTATGGAAAAATGTTTTGTGCAAATATGAATCTTCAAAAAAAGAACCTCCATAGCATGATTGTGGCCATAATATGGAGCGAGAACATGTGGAACTCTGTCAATCCGTCTCTTTCTGTTGATTTGTTTTGTTTAATGATTTTTATGCATGGGAGTTTTTAGACTTTCGCTAATTTTACACATACCTACTCATGTCTATCTGTAAGACTGTTTACCAGTGACCATATGCGAAATACCCGTTCGAAACATGATAGGAAAGTAGAAGGTATCGTAACCGTAACCGTTTTTAATTTTATTGCGAACAAGTGTCTTTTAAAGCAAAATACATGAGAATTTGAATCTAATTTAAGTATGTTTTTACTGTAAACGGCACTTATTCGCGATAAAATTACGATACTTCTATTTTCCGACGTTTCGAACGGGTTATACCGCTCGTGTTTACGGGTAGATTGATGTGAGCTTAATAAGTCCTGTTTACAGTAAAAACATGAGTATGTGTAATAGTCGTGAAAGTCTAACAACAGTAATTTAAGTATGTTTAGAATTAATAGCAAATGATAATGGTGAAAGATTAATGGAAGCATGTGTGGAGATCTTTTTACAGAGAAATTAAATAGATTCACAAGTTTACATAGTAGAGACAGGATGAAAGGTTGATAGATTTCATTATTTGATTATTATATTACATATTATTTGATACATTTCGTAACGTCAACTTTGTTAGAACCGATCATATAAAACCAAACACAGAGTTTTTTCAACTTACTTTATGGCAGTCTCCTCTTAATCTAAATTAAAGAGTTTTTTCAATTTAAATTTTGTATTTTCACAAATGAAGTAACATAACATGCGATCCTTAATTACAACACTGTTCGCTCTAAACAAAAAAGGTAAAGCAATTTAATACCTGGCTGCTAACGACCACCACCGCAAATGTGTTAAATATTATTTTTACAGATGTACAATTTGAGCTCACTTTAATAGTTCTTGATTAAATTTTAATATAAGTGTACGAAATTATTATTTTTAATACGCATATTTGTTTTTAAAAATCCACCGTCGTCGAATATTTATTTTCAAATACATATTTAACACAGATAAATTACACCCAGATACAGAAGAAATGATCATGCTCATCACACAAACATTGGTCCTACCTACAACTTCTGGAATAGCAGTCAGGATCATTAACCACTAGGCCAGCGGTACAGTCGAATGGATACATATTTATATGGTAATATTGAACCCGAACACAGCTGTGACCTGACTTTCAAAAGGCACCTGACTGGGGTTCCGTGATGTTCTTTGAGAAAAGCATAATATATCCAGCACTAGACTACGACGGGCTGATGATGTTGATGATTTAGTTAGAACTCCAAATAACCCTTTAGCTTATTTAATATGTACTTTGTCTTGAATCTTACGATGAACGTTATTAAATATTCGAAAAGTTAGGTGAAAATGTTTCAAAGGGCTTTGAAGCACACACGTATTACAAAGGTATTTTGATGTTAGAGCAAAATTTATTTTAATATATGTTGGTGAAATTTCAAATTCCTAATATTCTAAATGTTTTGATAAAAAATAGTTTTGCGTAGAATGAAAATTGTGATGACTTCACAAGAATTTCAATTATTTTATATAAGATGTTAAATCACCTTTTAAGATTTATACGTGAATATATGTTTTGTGTAAAGAATTTTCAAACTATACACAAACTAGCTTTCGCCCGCGGCTCCGCCAGCGTGTATCTCGATTATTACATTGAAAAGTTGCTATATTACTGAAAATTTTCATCAAAATCTGTTGAGTAGTTTTTATGTAAAATAACAACAAATGCCACCGTATTATATTCACAGAAATAACCAGGAGAGATAAAACAATTGCAAACTGACCGACGACGCTCAAATAGGTGAAAACTCATAAAACTTACTACGAGTAGGTTAGCTGAGGCGGACGTTCATGGAGTGCCGTTTAGAGAAACAATAGTACAACTGAGTTCCGGCCGAGAGGCCTCCGGAGTCTGCAGTAAACTGCAATATACTGTATAATGCCTGGAAGTTTAATAGCTACTTATTTAACTATTTATAATGCCTTGTTCCTTTAATAAAGGTATGCAATTAAAATTGGTTGATCAAAAAACTTATTCAAATAAAAATTGAGAGTACTTATCAATTTCATTCACTACCGTGAAAGATATTCTAATAATAATACAGTGAAACTTGGTTAAGTGAGACCTAGATAAGGGAGTAACCTCCATAACTGGAACTCATTCTGAGGTCCCAACATTTTGGCACTGAATTACCTTTGATAGTGGGACGAAGCAAACCTCTATTGTATCGTCTCTGTCTCTGTTATAGACGTAACTATGATGATAGTTACGTCTATAACAGAGTGAATTTTGTATGCATAAACCTCTGTAACTGCGATTATATCGTTTTATTTTTTTGTATGTATGTATTATTTGTTTACTTAATTATTCGTATTTTACGTGCAAATTCCGCACTTAATTACGTACGTAATTTCGAGCCTCAGCCTTAATAACCTCCAGTTTTAGTTTTGCTTTACTATCATACGGTGTTTATTTGAAAAATGTCAAAACGAAATCTAAAACCTTCATTAAAATGGGCGCGGAAGTAAATTTAGTAAATAATTCTAAACACGAAGCAGTAAAAGCACTAGAAACTTTTCACAGTTATTTTAAAATGACTTCAATTGGTGACCGAAGCATATTTGACAAAAGTTATAACATCTACAAACCTCTGATGGCTGATACTTCCAAAAGACAAACTAACATGACAGATTTTAATAACGTAGGTTTCCATATTTGTAATACGTGTAAACTCGCTTGAATATTTTTGTTTATTACAATTTATTTTTTTAATATTTTTTATATTTTTATTAATTTAATAATCGCACCTCTACAACTGAAATCACGTGTATTCTGACCTCTAATAATGGAACCCTCTGTAAATAAGACAAATATTTATTTATACCTGGATATCTGAGACACTGGGTAAGTGGAATACTTCTATAAGTGAAACAATATTGCAGTTCCCTTGATGTCTCACTTATTCAGGTCACTGTATATGTACCAAAAATATCCAAGGTATAATACAATACCAGTTATTAAAAAAACATTGCCGATAACTTAAACAAGCGAAAATTCACATTTCTTCTGTTAAGACAGATAGAAATATTATTTCTACAGTTACTACGTCGAAGCTTTAAACTTAGCAAAAATTGCACTTTAAACAAGAAAATGACCAAAAGTCTCCCTGACAATGACAAAGTTCAACTTCAATATCAAATGCGACCAAGAGAATAACCATTAAGCATTTCCTTGTGCTCTGCGTACAATAAATGAATGAAAATCTATGGTCCAACTTGGTAGATACAATTGATAACTTGCTCCGAGCTAAACTTTTTGCTTTCCAGTCCATTATTGACGTCTAACATCGAAGGGAAGGAACGGTCCGAGTTTGCTATATTTTTAACCTTTTATTCTCTGAGGATATTTTCGCCTTCTCCAGCTAATTTAATGGATTTTTAATTACCGACTAGAAAAGTTTGACCTAAATTTTATTTCTTTTCTTGTCGAAGTGTTTGCGACATGTTTTTCAAGAACCGATTTGTATAGAATCTGCATGTATACATGTCTACATTATATTTATATATTTATTTACGTAAATTATTTATAAAGATAGTAATAAATTTATAGATTTCATATATACACCAACAGCAAACAAAACTACTGACCAGTCTGTATCAACTTTGGCTTGGTTAGTATTCCTAAACATAGAACTCCGTCAGAAGTGTTATATTACCTTCTATGTTAGACCTGTTAAAGCAATAATTAGAACTATTAAACAATGCATATAGCGTATGTGACTGCTGATCAAAGAGGGCTCGGGTTCAAATCCAAAAAGTGTTTTTGGGTTTTTTTTAGGAATTCCTAATAGCAGCCTGGAGTTTGGCGGTTTGGCGGTATTCAAGCCCGTACCTCGGAGAGCACGTAAAGCCGTCGGTCCCGGTTGTCTTGAACATCTATGGCAATCGTTATTGGGAAGTCAGTGCCCTCAAATTTACTGACAACTAGTTCAACCTTCGAATTTCGGTTCTCCCTTAAGGTTGCGGAGGTCCGATGCCAGTCAGAAAAACTGGTATTCAGGTAAAACCGGTTGCACTAGTAGCCGACCCCAAATAATATTGGGAATAAGGCTAGGAAGAACAATGTGTACCTATGTATTTACTAAAAAGTATATAATATGTATACATATAAATACATACATATATTTTGTTTGAGTCAATTGTCGAGTAAATACATATATTTTGCATATATATAAATACATACATATATTTTGTTTGAGTCAATTGTTGAGTACCCATGGTTCAAGCTCTGCTTTACTAGATGACTTTTGGCTAAAAAAATTATAATGCTTTGTCTACGACTATTTTAGTCAATGGGTTCGAGTATATATAAAACTTTATTTGGAGCACAGCTGTTACATTAAAATTGAAGAGTTCTAATTAAAAGTGGACTCACTGGTCACATGCTGGTCAACTTTTATTAGTGTGCTGAGTAGAAAAGTAATCAAGACTGCAATATATCGTCGCACACCTCTAACTCGGAGATAACTCTTAATTGTTTGGTGTGACGCTTCGCGGAGACATTGGGGACCGTCTCGTTACCTTCTATCTTGTTTGCGAACAAATTTCAAGTTTTTAAAGTTTAATAAATAAAGTTTACATCAGACAGTTAATGTTTTAACTCAATACCAATTCCTCCAGTTTGTATGGAAACACAAAAACGATTGAGACGTTGTGAGACGATTGGCAATTACAATTTTTCAATCCTAAAATAAACCTAGTCAGCTCTTACAACGCAAATTCTTTATTTTTTATTTTTTAAACATACAAATCCCGACAGCAGATTTGAAGTCACACCACTTCGCGCGGTAGGAAGCGGCGTAGCGACCACTTAAATCACTAGGCCAAACGTGCAGTCCATTAATTAATTATGCAAAAAAGTAAGATTATAGGCCGAAAGCATGCTGAAAGTGCAAGAATTAAAATCTTAATACGAAAACAGGTACTAAATTAAATTATTATGTTGTTGACCTTACATGATGCAGAAAGAATAGTGACAGTAAAAAATCCACTGCCAAGAAAGGTTGAAAATTACTGTTGGAAATGTAATATTAATTTTATTCTAATAAATTTCTAGACTTTAATTAAAAAAAAAATGTTTTCTTACTACCTAATTATATAAATATCAATGGTAACCCTTTACCCTGGATATTTAAAAAGAGCCAACTTTAGTATTTTATATCTATGCAAATAACAAAAAATTAAATCAGGACCGCATAGATTAGGGCTCCGTAGTCCCCCATAAGGGTAGGTAGATTTAAAATCGTGTCCAATTGACAATTGTTATGTAAACTTATTATTTCTTTATTTTTTTCGAATTTTTCCAAGTGCAAGTGCATTACAAGTGCATATTCAAGTGCATATGCATATACAAGTTAGGCCACTGTAATTCCTGAAATACAAAAGTTATCAAAACCGCTATAGTTTTTATTGAAAGTTCAATGTATGGATTACTATCATGTTTTTTTTCCTGTTTTTTAAGCCAGTCAGTTAGCTTTTAGGGGGGAGGGAACTGTTTTTAGAAAATAAAGTCCTTTCAAGACGATTAACTCATAAACGGATACCTAAATCGAAAAATGATTTTAAATACCTCATAATGTTCTTAAAAGACCTAACTAATGATACAACACACGATGATACGGGAAAAAAAATCATCCCTACTTTACATGTAGGGGAGGTAACCCAAATAAAAATATTTTTCATAATTTTATTGTAGCACTTTGTCAACGTAATAACAACACATATTCATGCAAAGTGTCATCTTTCTAGCACCAACCGTTTGGGCGGTAGGTCGAGGACGGACGGACGGACGGACGGACATGGCGAATCTATAAGGGTTCCAAGTCCTGAACTATGGAACTCTAAAAAAAATCCTTCATCTTGAATTTCAAATTCATTATGTTGAAACTGCAATTGACATTTAGAATTACGTGAAGTATATAGTTTTTATTGTAAAACGTTCGGATACACAACAAATAATAACAAAGAAAAGACACTGGCCACATGCAATCCATAATACAAACACAATTTATTTTTAAACAACTTTCTTGTGACGTTAAAGATTCATCGATTTTGACAAAAATGACAGCATGAACAATATAATAAAAATTCACGTGAAAATAAAATGAGACAAAATACAATATAATGTGACTTTACTAAACTGCATTTTTATAAAAAAGTAATACTGTGATATGCCGGGACCGGATGTGAGAACCAATGACAATGTTCTCGACGACATGTCGACAGAGCCTACGGCAACTGTACATAGTGGCGTAGAAGCTAAACCTGAAAGAAAATTGACTGTCCTCGAATCACATGGCTATGTGCTTGGACGCACCATAGGCTCTGGCTCCTATGCCACGGTTAAGGTATTACAGTTATTTTTATGTAGAAATATTCTTTCTTACTTTTGCAAGAGAATTCCCTCAACACTCGAAACAGATAATAAATGAAAAAAACAAAATAAAATTTTCTTCTAAGAAAATAAAACCTAGTGTTGTCTATTTGACACTAAAAACAGTCCATGTGATGACGGATTAAGAATACAGAGTGTCACCACTCCTATTCATCCTCGTAAAAGGCGACTAAGGGATAAACTACGCAAGACAACATCGATGCAAAGAGAGGGAAAACTTGAAACCAACCCTATTCTAACCCGTCTGGCCAGCGTGGTATAGTAGGCCAAACCCTCCATTCTAAGGACAGACCTATGTCCAGCAGTGGACTGTTAGAGGCTGTTGATGATGATGATGATGACACTAATAAATCTAAATTAATATCCAACATATCATTTGAACAGCAGCTAAATTACGAGCCGATTCTGGGTACGGTTTTGTATTTAGTGATACCTATAAAAATCGACGCCTAAGTGCCGTCACTCGTGCTTTTCCGATTAGTTAATTTAATCATCTTCCTAGCCTTTATTCCCGAGTTAATTGGGGTCGGCTACTAGTTCAATCGGTTTTACCTGAATTTCAGTTTTTCCACGGAGCGACTTTAGTTTTTGTAGTTGACTTAGTAGAGCGGAGTTAATTTAATGTTAATAAGTATTCTTTAGTAACATGAATATAGATTTTTATAGTCCCTTCACTGCTAGGACATTTTTATATATAAAACCCATCACGGTATCTGCTTACCTATCTTAAAACAGTACCAATCCTTGCAGTCTAGTTTGATAAATGATAAAGACAGGTAGTTGAAGAGAGCCGCCGCGCACAGGTTCGAGGCACTAATCGCTCGACTTATGCACAAATTTATAGAAATAGCATAGACTTTCATCTTTACTTCACTTGTCCAAGTTTACACAAGTTACTTACATTTTCAGGTCGCTACAAGCGACAGGCATAACTGTCAAGTGGCAATTAAAATAATAAGCAAATTCCAAGCACCAGGTGATTATCTTAAAAAGTTTTTGCCAAGAGAAATTGAAGTTGTGAAAGGTCTTAAACATGAAAATTTGATACGCTTCCTCCAAGCTATAGAAACCACTCACAGGTATTGTAAACCCTTACCATTGTCTTAAATCATTTATTTCTTAAACGTTTTAGTTGTTTATTAACATTTTTATATTATAGAGACTTTGACAATTTACGTTAAATCTCCTTTGCCTATCAAAATTCGATAGGCAAAATTTGGCGTATTTTTATAGGCAAAGGAGACTTCACCTTTAAAGTGAGTTGTATTAATCAATACAACTCACTTTAAAGGCGTACTTTTAGTTAATATAAACATCTTTACAGTAATGAAAATCTTTGCGAATACATTATTTTGCAATAGTTTTTAACTAAAACTTCAATGTATGTATACGTTCGTAGCCTGTTACTCAACAAAGCTTATTAGGCGAATACTGTGTGAGAGGTACACATTACAAAACAAACTTTTAAATTATCTTATTTGAAATGCTAAGCGTAGCGTACCTATAAATATATTCAAATTTAAAATTACCATATAAATGTTATATTTATTGATTTCATTGTTTTTACGCTTTTAAAATAGATAGATTTTAGCACAATCTCTAACCGTCTGATATTTACCATAACTGAATTGAAACACAATTGAGTACGATCGTTTTTAAAGCTTAAATAAAAAATACAATTGTAGATCAAAGACCGCAAACATTCTCGAAATGAAATCAAGGTCGATTCGCTTTCATTTTTATTAATACAATGAATATAACTATATGCGTGTGGGCTCCAACGCTTATAATAATACATATAATGAAACTGTTTTTTTACTGAAAAATAATATAATTTAAATTAATACTTATACAATGCTTTCTCTCATAATAACGAGGGAAAACGTGTAGAAGGGTCATCTGACAAGTTTAAGCTCCGCGTACCTCACTCGCTCTGGAAAAGTAACAATAAATAGCAAAACACCGATTGGCCCCACTTCTGTCACGATACACACCGTTTAGATTTAGATACACAAGCATCGATACAGATCATTTCTGCCCAAAATTTTGAGTTCCTTTTCTCAAAATTCTAATAAACATACTAAGAATTCTATCACTCTAAATAGACATATTAGGTTTCATTACTTTTGCTAATAACATGGTTGTCTGAATTAATATTTCTAGGGTTTACATCGTTATGGAATATGCCGAAAACGGCAGTCTCCTAGATATAATACGCAAAGATCAACATATAGACGAGGCCCGAGGCCGACGCTGGTTTCGACAACTCGTTGAAGCAGTAGATTACTGTCACGAGAGAGGCGTGGTACACAGGTGCGTACTTGCATATTATATCTAACAGAAGATTGAAGATTGTAGATTGTTTTTAGTTTTGTTAATTAACATTTTTAATAACTTGCCCTGCCATTTTATAGTTTTTAACATATCGTGTCATAACAGATCTACATTTATAATAAATTTCTGACACACATTTCAAAATTCTGAACTTATTATTGTGTATGTAGGATACATACACTCTGGTAAAGTCGCGGGAAAAAGGTAGTATGACTTATAAATACATTCTAAAAATTCTCTTCAAGTTACACTGTATGTACAGATTTGTACTATATTTAAATGTACCAATTTTTTAAATTTCTTTGAAATAGCTCATGTGGGTACGGATAATTACGTTAACATTAAGAATTAATGGTAGTGATAGGTATTTCTTAGCGCCCTATCTCGAAATAATGCACTAACTTATTTAAATTTGTGTAACTGCTTGAAAGAATTTTAATATTTCAGAGACATAAAATGCGAGAATTTATTAATGGACCATGGTTTAAATATAAAACTATCGGACTTTGGTTTCGCAAGAGGTCACATGAAACCAAAAAATGGTGTTTATGCTCTAAGTGAGACTTTCTGTGGTAGCTATGCATATGCCTCCCCGGAAATCTTGAAAGGTGTTCCATACAGGCCACAAGACTCAGATATATGGAGTATGGGCGTTGTGCTTTATGCAATTGTTTATGGGAGACTACCGTTTGATGATACGAATTATACACAACTTCTCAAGGTATTGTAAACATTCTTTAATCATTATTACATGTTCACATAATTTATAACGATAGTTATTGGTCATTTGTAACTCTAAAATGAAAAATAAGAAAAAATTACTAATCGCCTTCTTCATTGTCTCATCAAAACAAAATTATGATTTATGGAGTCCAAACTTTAGGAATTTACACTAACTACCTACCTCTTGAATACATGATGAGGTCAGGCTCTTCAGACAGTTACATAAAAAGATTTTATAATTTAAATAGTTTAAAAGTGAAGGTGATTGTGATGTACCGCTATCCAATTTTGACTACGGCTCCGGTCAGTCTCATCGGAGACCAGACAACGACTCAGGAAAAAATAATAGTACACAGGTGTGTGCCGCAAAAAGTGAAGGAACTAAAGCTAAAGCATATAAACTTTACCTTTGCTAGATCCATCAATAACATTTTTTTCATATTCTCAGCAAGTACAAAACAAAGTATCTTTCCCACGAGAACCGAAAGTGTCAATGGACTGTCGCAAGCTAATTACAAAAATTTTAGCACCTTTAAAGGTGCGTGTTAAGATACCACAGATCCTAGCTGACCTCTGGCTCAACCCCAACCACAGTGGGAAAGATGAAGAACAAGAGACCGCCCAGGTGAGTAAACCGTTTAAAATAACAAAAAAACTCGACTGAACTTAGAGTACCTACTAGGATCTGAGTAATGACAGTAGATTACGTGCATACAAAATACGCATTTTTATAGTGCACATTTTTTTAAGTTGGTAAGGATTTTCTATTTTCACATGTTCTATTAATTTCCATAAATAAGTACATAGTAGTAAAAACATGCTAAAATAGGTTGCTCATACTTCTTTGACGTGATCATAATAATTGTAATGTGCTTTTGATTCATATATTTCTATCTTTCATGTAGTGTAATAAACAGAATTCGTTCGAAAATCTCCGACAAGCATTTTTTCAATTTTTTTTTCGTTAACATTTAGCTTTATTTCGAAATCGGTCCTTTTATTAACTTTTGTTTCTACAATGATTATCAAAACTATTTTAGTCAAACAGAACATACATGAATTTTAAACTATATTAAATATTTCCAATCATACCAAACACATCATAACTCGTCTTCTAATGGTATTTATGTTTTTCCCCCATTTAAGAGCAAATCATTATCAGTCCCACAATCAAACACCTTGAAGATACCATCGGTTTCAACGAACTTCAAGAGGGCATCCCTTACACCTTCAAGTAATATATCCTTCTCGACATTGCCCAAATAAAGTATTAAATGATTTGAAAATGATACAGAGAAAATAATCTTGAGGCTACCCCTGACCAAGTCAGGTGAGTCGAGCTCATTTTTCTTTGGCCTTTAATATTATACGACATAGCAGACGGATACATACTGGCATACATAACAATAAATCTCCAGGTGTTTAACAGAAACTCCGAGTGAGTTAAATAACTGCCTATGATGATTATCAGAACATAAAAGAGTATAAAACATCATTGGCTCTCATTTTTGTCATGTCAACCTTCAAAACAGGATAACTCCTAAAATCTATCGACGTTTGTGTCTTTATCAAAAGTTGTCATATTATATTACCCGGTCATAGAACAGGATTAAATCAAAACGAATAATGTTTTCTTTATACCAGAGCTTATGTTCTGGTATAAAGAAGGCCTCTCTCTTAAGGCCGTAGACAATTTATTAAAAAAAATCAGCAAAATGCTTGTCGGATCTTTATAGTGGTAGTTTTGTATACTTCTAATTCTAAATAAAAAATAGCAATTCAATAATTGAAATCAAGTAGTAAATTAAAAATGTTGTAATAGAATTACATCCACTATTTTAAACAGGCATCATCTTACAGGAAACGATCCCGGTCTCAAAAGAAGAAATAAAGAGTGTTAACATTGGTACAGTAACTTTTGACAGGAAATTAGAGGAAGTGAAATAATGCATTAAAAAGAAGAAACCGTGAATAAAAGTCGAAATAAATACAAGATTGTCCTAGTTTTGCATTTTATTGGTCGCACTGACTGGTATTATTGTAATCTTTATATATATACATTTATAAATCTTCTGTTCGTGTGTTTGTAATTGAACTCCTAAACGGATTCGATTTCGATGATTTTTTTTGTGTTCGAGAATGGTTTAGATTGGCAATCAGACCCGGTAGGTGGCACTGCGATCAAGTTCCGGGATTTCAAAATTGGCCAGTACGAAGTTCGCCGGGTCAGCTAGTAAATTGTAAAGATAAACAATTAATAAATTAAAGAAAATAACTAGCGAATGCTTACTATCCACTCTTTGACAGGACTCAATAGGTACATTATAATGAATACCCTCAGTTGATTGTGATAAAAAAGTTATAAATTGATGTTATGAGAACCATAAAGACCTTTATTTATCATAGCTCAGATAACATTTTCACACAAAAACTAGTAAACAGATGAAACTTTATAGTAAGAAGCGCTCATAGCCAAGTGGCTTTAGGTAATTGGAAACAATTACGGAGGGCAAGCAACAACGGCGCGGTCAGACCTAGATGTGTAACCCTTTCTGGCATGATAAGAGCGTTTCCGTGAAACGGAGGACCGACTTAGCTGAAGCTTAGTGACTTGTGCCTGTTGGGGCCTTGACCCTCTTCTGAGAGGAGACCTGCGTCCATCAGAGGGACGATATGGGTTGTTGTTGTTTAGTAATACAACTCGTAATCAGAATAACTCATAGATCGCTTATTTCTGCGTTATCCGAAATACATAAGGACTGAACCACGAGTTTAAAGTTATTCCACAATAAAAAGCTCGCTCTCCCACGATAGAAACTTCACTAAATCCAATGTAATATTAGCATTAGTGGACAGGCCAAGGCTCATACAAACCTGACCACAAAGCAGATTTCACATTCGATGGACTAGCTGACCCCACACAGCCTCTTTTCTGTCTCCTGTTGCCCGCAGCATGATGTTCTAACAACGTGTACAAAGCTATTTTAAGACTATTGAGCTTTCTAGTGAGTCAGCCTTAAAACATAGACATATTATGATGTCGCTAATTTTTTTGAAACTTATGAAGGGGTTCAATTATTGTGAATCTGCGCAACCGTAAAGATTTTATTTATTAACATTTTCGGACATCTTATGAACATCTTTCGGACATCTACGTCGACGTGGTATGGGTCACCATTCTGCATTGTCTACCCTCACAATGAGGATGGTGACTCCGACTCTTGGATTCTACTCATGCTTTCCATCAGGCAGAGTTAGAGTCACTTTGGTAGCCTTAAATATATAATAAAAAGATTTGACGAGTTGGGTATAGCGGGTCAATTTCAAATTTTAAAGCGGCAATATGATTAACATTAAACCAATATCACAGCATGTGGGCGTATATTTGAAAAAGACACCTACTTATATTGTTATGACAGAAGAGAATCTGAGATCTTGATTAATTTTAGAGGCATATTTTTGTCACATTTCAAGGAGTAAACTGCAATTAATGAGGAAGTATCCAGTAGTATTTCAATAGTTCGCGATAGTGTGGATCACCATACTGAATCTCTCTACTCACACACTGACACACACATACACAAACACGCTTGAATTCTACTCATACTTTCTATTAGTTTCTATCTCTAAAGTAGTTACTTTGGCAGGCTCAGTAAAAATAATCAGAATAATTTTGTCTGTTTGTTCCGGTTACTCTCTGGCACGGCTCTGGACCGATTTTGGCGGGACTTACATTGGCAGAAAGCTGATGATGATAGCTTTTTTAGACTAGATTCTAAATACTATAGAAATGTTACTTTGCTATGGACTACACAAGTTCAGGGAAAGACAGTTGTACCTGGGTTACTAAAACAAATGAAACTATGCTAAACCTTGTATTATGAAAATAAACATACAATCAAATATTTAAAGTTCCCATTTTTTTATTTATCACCCTTCTTTTTTTTCTTCTTAGTCTCTGGTTCTTTTTTCCTACAAACGTACTCGTCATCTTCAAGTAATTTCTCTTCTCTGGCAGCTTTCTGTTTTGCTTTCTTTATGCATACGCAAGATAATATCAAGGTAACTATGTAAATAACAGCAGCGATCCAACAATTAATTGCTACCTTAAAGAAAAATATTTACTTGTTAGACTTGGAACGAATGTTTATAAGGTCTCAAGATCTATTCCCGGGTCGGGTCAAATGTTTCTATGGTCTGCAAATATTTGTTTCGAATTTTGGATGTTTTCTATGTAAATACAAATAAAATTATATGTGTATTATGTATGTATTTCACTTGTCTAGTAACAATGACTACCTGCACAATGCGGTTATCCGTGTTTGTAGGTGTACCCCGTGAGGCCAAGCTCATATAAAATAAAAGTAGCCTAAGAAGATACTCATTAAATCATCAGCTATCTCCCAGTGAAAGTTGTGTCAAAATTGGACAGATGTTTTAATATAAGTACTCTGTGGTTTGTAATTTAAAAATTGTGTTTTGTCGTATTTTCGTCGCAATTTTCACATTTTTTCTCTCTATAAAACCTTCTTTGTAGGTATTTAAGAAAAATTTTTTTTTTGTAGATTTGGTTTAATTCTTATAAGTTTTATTTTGGTACAGTGTACGCAATGGAAGTTAACATTCCCCCGTTTTCGCAAAATTGGGCATTGATACTCTGTTCTTTTTGGTCGTAGGTAGAGAGATTATTTATAGCTTTATAGCCTTTCATTATAACTGAGCTGAAATAATTTTGCAAATCGGACCAGTAATTCCTGAGCTTAGTACAAAACAAACAAACAAACAAGCTGTATGTATAACATTAAATAGCTCCTATTGTTGATTCTGAGCAAATTATTTTCGGATTAGATAGATAAGTAAGAATACTGTTGTAAAACTACATAAATGAAAAAACAAAGCATATATTTTAGGAATAAAAAAATACTGACTGCGAGATAATTGTCCTTCGTCTTTTTAATAAAGTCATCATAACTATCATAATGATGCGGTTCAACATCTTCGAACAAAATAGGCACTTCAAAATAGAAAAGAGATCCCATGATTGTCTGAAAGAAAGTAATTAAGTGACAATGTCAATTTGTCGTTGCACTCCTTCTGCATAAAGTTTAACTGTGCCTAGAATTCGTGTTATCGTATTTCATTTGTTTCATCTCAATCATCAAAATCATCTCTCTAAGCCGCCGTGGGTCACCATGCTGCATTTATTTTTTAACACTGCAATCTTCGATCAATAAAAGTATTTGTGATCGAAGACTGCAATGCTTCTAGCTATCTAGATTTTCTACCTATCAATAGCGATGATAAAAATAAAACTAATGAAGTATGCGCAAAAATAGTTATATTGAATCTACTAATTATTTAATATCGCATCTTTATTTTCATTATTATGAAATATATTTTTAATATTATTTTCAGTAGATAATTATAGATTAATTTCATATAAAACCAGTGCCCGAAATTTTAAAAACTGCTCGACTGCCTTGTTGGTCTAGTGGTTAGTGTATGCGGCTGCTGATCAAGAGGTCTCGGTTTCGATTCCCGGGTCGAACGAAAAGTTTGTATGATTCACAAATGTTTGTATCGGAGTCAGGGTCTTTCTATGTATAATAAATTTGTATTTACAAAAAAAAAGTACATAAGTTTATGTATTTATTTCAGTTATCTAGTACCCATAATACAAGCTCTGCTTAGTTTGGGGCTAGATGACGTTGTGTGTCAGATGTCCGAAATATTTATTATTATTATAAATACGACCACAATTCATTTAATTATTAGCTCTCTGCACTCTTTTTCTATATAATCTTTAATTAATAATTTAAAAAAATGCCCAAGTGCGTGTCAGGCCACGCATAGAACAATGGTTTTAGTCGTGTCCAATAGATATTTTTTATTTTTACTTATTACTTCGTTATTTTTGTACGAAGATTTCCAAGTAAGCGTATTTTACATGTTAGGCTTCTATAACTCCAAAACTAAGTTACGTAAACAGTTATAATTTTCCTTTAAAGTTCAATATATGGACTACTATCATAATTTTTTTCAGATTTTTTTAAACAAGCCGTTTAGCTTTTAGAGGGGCTGGGCGTCCTGTGTTTGCAAAAAAATGGGCTTTAAAGTTGAATAAATCGCAAACGGATACAAAAATCGACATATGGTGTTAGCAACCTCGTAATCTTTTAAAAAGGCCTATGTAATGATACCCCTCGCATAAAAATAACCGCGATAAAAATATTATTTGTAATTTCATTGAAGTTACAACACATGCATGCAAAGTTTCATCTTTCTAGCACCACCCGTTTTTACGGTAGGTCTGACGGATGGACGGACATGGCGAATCTATAAGGGTTCCGAGTCATGAACTACGGAACCCTAAAAATTGGTCCAGTTTTTGCTTCAAGTATTATCCATATTATACCGTTAAGTATAAATTCGAAAGCAACTATGACTGTTACGCTATCACGGATAAAACGCTTCACAAATTTCATTGAAATCGCTAATGAAATCCGCCATAGAGATACTTTGATTCTTGATGAAGCACATAGGCTAATTAATCTTTTCCGCGTTAACTGAAATACCCGCGGGTGATTTCAAACATCGCTAGCATGACAGAAGCTAGCATGTAGATAAAAATAAAATCACTACAAGATCACTACCTACTTCATTTAAAAAAAAAAACAATCCGTTGATTAGAGAAAACACGATAGTAGACACAGGACCTATGTAGGTAGTCACATAATTATCTATTTGTAAACTTGTCTGGTGTTACGAGACGGAACGGATGAGTGACTAAGTCAAATATCATCAAACAAAATGAGAAAATGAAGTCAATAATTACCCACCAATTGTATAATACCCCACGCACTTATCAACATGCAACAAATACCACAATACAATAACGCACTCATGATTATACCATACCGAATTAAAACATGTAAACTTAATTCGCAATCTTGAGTTTTATTTCAATATGACAACGTCTAAATTCTTTTATTTTGATAGATGTCTAAAGACAAATATAAATAGGTCGTAGAAGAAAAAACCAATGAGGCGGGACAGAAAATTACCTCTTAGTAGCAACCTAACAGTAAGTGACAGTAAGTCGGTAAAGTGCAAGCTATTTAATTTTAAGCAACGAACGTACATATGCAGTGCAAAAGCAAGATATCCACAGGCTCCACAGCTCATATACCTGCCACCAGGGGCGTCTAACTATAGTACAGAGTGTACGGGCCCAATACGTTAGGGACGCCGACACTTTCAATGAACCTGCGCCCATGTTGAAGCCAGGCGTCATAATTTAAGCCCACTTAAAAGAGCTTCATACGTGTGGCACACTGAGTTCTAAGTTCTATATCGTAATTTTTCGAAGTAAGCCTTGATGTAAAGAATTCAATATTATATTTTAAGCAAACATGTTAATACGAAGTAAATCGTTTTTTTTTATTCAGACAAGTTCCCAAGTGAAGTGAGAATAACGCGAGCAACGATGCACAAAACTGACAAAATCCCCTGTCTAGCTACTATCAAATAGCCTGATATGTAAATCGTAAAATAGTAGTAAATAGTATGTAGCAAATAGTAGTAGTAGCAAATAGTATGCTCACCTCACTACCACGGGATTCAGTCAAGTCAGTGTGACAATGTTTGCAACACCGTATGCACAGGTCAGAAAAGCCGAGCGGTCCTTAACCCGTGCACTATGCACTCCCAAATCCAAAACTGAATCACCAGACTCATCTGTCTCCGGTGTCTCCCATAAATTATAGATTATGTAAATTTAGACCCCAGGTAGTAGACACGCTGATTTTAGTACGAATGGGCCGGCTCGACCGGGGCAGTACTACTACCCACACAGAAGACCAACTATACTACTATAACAATAAAATGACATTTTAGGTTGGTGGTGAGGCCGATAGCTAAAGAAAAGGAGATGGTCCAAAATGTATGGACCAAAAACCCAGAATCGATTGGGACTAAATGGGTATCAGTAGTTTCATTATATTGCACAATTTAACCCACCGAAAGCGCAATGCCAAAATCAATGGGGTGAGCGAGACTGACAAAGTATACGAAAAAAATCATGAGTTACTTAAGATTTTTAAGTTTATACAATACAGCAATATACTAACGACTATAATAACAGGATTACTATCCTATTGTTTACTATCAACCATTTATGTTCATAATTATTACTCATCATTAAAAAAAAAAACAAAAAAAAACAAAAACGAGCTTGCTAACTGAACTGATAAGAGAAAGAAATGACGCCGTTTTACCGAAATACTAAATACTGAACTAAAGACATTTAATGGGTAATAATAGTAATAATGCTTGTATTGGATTTTATGCTAGTTGTACATATTACTGCTCGACATAGTGATTACACTGATAACTTATAATTTTTTCATACATACTTTGTCAGCCTATAGCTCATATACACCATTGATTTCGGCATTGCGCTTACGGTGGAGTAAATTGTGCATTATAATGAACCTACTGATACCTATTTAGTCCCAATCAATTCTGTTTTTTTTTTGTGACCATCTCTTTTACAAAATAGCCAGCAGTAAATTATTTTATACATTTGTTTAAATACATTTTCTAGAAGTGTTATTTGAATTTAAATTTTAAATGAAATTGATAGGGAATGCGACGTAAAATCTACTTAGTTTTTTTTTTTTCTCAACCTACATAAATGTGTGTGAAGAAGAAGAAAATCTTTTTGAAGCTCTTATATTTCTTTTATCTTTTACTTATTTATGAGCCTGGAGAAATGACTGTACTGCCTGATGGAAAGCATGAGTAGAATCTAAGAGTCGTCGTGACCATACCCATTCCCAAACTAATGTTGCAGATTTCTTCCTTACTACCTTAAAATATGGGATCTATTTAATAAATCCTCTGTGAAAAATTGCACTAGATTCTGTATTGATATTCAATTTATTTAAGTGTTTGACAGTCGAAACAATACATTTCCAATAGAATACAGTTGGCATTTCTAACCACACATGCTAAATTCGATACCGGAATTAAAACATCATACACTGAAGCGCAGACTTTAAAGATTTCGAATGCCGATTCCAAATGGGGTCTGTCTAAAGTTTAGTATGTAATTAGCGGCGCTGGCGTCGGTCTCTATTCGTTTTGCAATGCATAAGAAAGGGATAGCTGTCGCAGCGCACTTGCCACGACGCCAAGCGGCAATATCGGTTGCAGAAAATTTGTCTTCAGGGCGCCCATGTGAACTGTGACAGTTCACAGTGCGCTGCGACAGCTCTTTCTTACGCATTGCAAAACGAATAGAGACCGACGCCAGCGCCGCTAAACTGTGCTTCTATGTATGCTGTGTTCATCGACCCCTCAGTTTTGATTTCACTTACATCATCATGGGTCAAAGAACTAACAAATAAATTTGTATTTCATCTTATAAGGAAGTTTTGATAAGTATATATGAAGAAACATAAAATCCAATGAGGAGAGGATATTAAAAACATAAATAGCAATGAACATCAATAAGTTTACTTCAAGAAAAACTAAGCATTATACAATGTACCTATATTAATAGATATATACTATGTACAATTTATAGTAGCTTACAGCATGCGTTCATAGCAGTTATTACTTCAGCACATTTTTTTGTTTTACTGAACTAGATTTAATTTATAACTTTGGAACGGTTGACTCGTTTGTGACAACCCATTTACAGTATTATTAAATATGAAATATATATTATGATTACAATCTTAACACAGCTTTTCAATAGATAAATAAGTAAATCAATTAAAACACTTTTTTCATTTTATTTCTTATATAAATGGTTTCCAGTATTAAATAATTACTTGAGTCATGTGATTCTAAGGATAGTCTGTAACACATTTTTCTGACAACTCTATTCTTTGCTTATTCTTATTTATTTTTATGTACATTACTATAACATCAACTTGAAAAGCTTTAACATTAGTTTTGCTATAGAATTTTTACTCTCAACTTTTATAGGAGGTTTTAATATTATTAAACTTGAGAGAACATTGAAGACCCAAGAACTATTACAAATAAATTAAAAATGGAATGGAATAACAGTAACAACATGTACCCCGTGTGTACCTACCATTATATTCATAATACCACTTTTACATACTAACTGAAGAACGGTTGTTCATCCAGAACTGATGTCCAGATATAACCAATGTGATGACATACAGCAAGGCAGCGATCCAGCAGTTGTAAGCATTCTATAATAAAAAAAATGAAATTAGATCGAGTAAGCCTGTATATGGACATCACTACAGTTTTATATAGGTAGGTATATAACTAATCTGTAAGTTTATGGTTTTATTGGATGTTTCCTGTGTATAACACATTTGTATTTAATAAATATCTGAGTATTCTATTAGTCAATTTTATTGTCTATAGTATAAGCTCTGCTTAGTTTTAGTTGAAGATGTTGTGTAGCAAATTTACAAAAAATATTTATTTATTTTGTGATATTTAACACTTATTTTGTACTAAGTTGTTGTTAACAAATGCCATTATTTAAAACCTAGAACAAGCACACATCCTACCTGCACCAAGCACCTACTTGATGGAAATTTGCCTAGAAACAAATGAAAAGACTTATTTGTCGTTTTAAAGTCGTTAACTATTTTATGTATGTGCTAATGGAACTCACGGTAAATTATGTTTTAAACTTAAATTATCTACAAGTAATACTGTAAAGTAACAATAACTATAGTAAGAATGCTATTAAATTTTATAACAGTTCTGTACAATCAGCTATAGCATTTTTATTACCTAAAGAACTCAATCACTACCTACTAACAAATACTTCCCACCTACAAGTCCTATTGATAATAAAATAAATTGTATTACTTATAGGACATCTTTAGCAGACATAGATAGCAAATTTCTCAAATTAAACTTAATTTGTATGGTCTAACTAAACCCATTTGAAATTTCTATGATATAATTATGTGGAAGGGTTATAGCTGAATACCTAAGTGTAAAATCCTGAAGAATAAACCATGAATATATTTTTTTATCAAATTGCTGTTCCTCCTGTTTTTCCTGAGGCAGGTGTATCGTTAATATAGGTAATGAACATTTATTAGCTGTACTAAGTGACTCACCGTAGTGTATCCAGCTTCAACATCATTGATGAAACCTGTAATTGATTCGTGGTGTTCACCAAGAGGGAGATCTTCCAACAGAGCTACGGATCTGATATGGTAGAAGACACCCATCAAGGTCTGAAAGATTGACAAAATGTTAACTCGACAAGGCTCTGAAGACCAGATTACAAAATATAGTTATATACTCACCAACTGTATAATTCCCCAGACGCTCAATACAAGGCCGCACAGCGACAGTTTAGGGCCACAGAATTTACAGGCCATTTTGGTCGTTTATTTATTAGAATTATGAACACTAATTTACTTTACTATCGACCACTAGCTGTCAGCTGGTGTCAAAAAAATGGTTACTCACATGATCTTTGCATCTGCTTTGTCTATGGAAGATGATTAAAAGTAACATTTTTCCTTGAACAAAATTTATATAAATATTTTGTAAAAATGAATTAGACGTAACAGTGCTAAAATAATGTAGACATCATTGACATTATTTATTTAATTACAAACTATAGTCGAAAAAACTCCTTTATGCACACAAAATCTTCTCTATGGTTTCCACATTTTGTAAAAAGGAATGTAAATGAATGTTGCTAGTAATTGTAAAATGAGGGTAAGTAGTAAATTAACACAAAAATTTCAAAGCACATAATTTTAAAATGATCCTAGTCAACTTGAATACATTAGTTCTCTTATATTTTTAGTTTGTTACAATTCATTTTATGATATTACCAAAATTCAAAAGTAACAAAATAATAAGAGAAAATCCAACACTTTGGGAAGAATTAAAATCTTAATATAGAAACACAACAGACGATGCGATATTCTGTGAGTGAATGACACATTTTCTCGGGCAGTAATAACTAATAACGAGAAAATAAATTTCGATAATGGTGGATCGTTTAGGTAGGCAAACAATTGTTTTATTAATTGCTGTACCGAAAATTTGTTCTAACAATTACGATATCTGTCCTGTGTAATTGTAGAAATAATTACGTGGGTGATCACTATCATTGTTTGCTCGCTCGCTCACTTTCCTTTGACGTCAAACTTTTGGACCGTAATGCAATTTTTAAGTAAGTAGGTAATTTCCTCTTTTTCAGTTAACAGTGAGGCCAATGCCAGAAGAATCGCTATGGTTGAGAGTTGCTTTGGCAGCTCTGGACAGGTAAGTTTGTAAGACTTGACAATAGATTTCTTTTCTAACTTTATAAGTGTGATAATCCCATCGTTATCAACCGACAAAGTTTGCACGATAAAAATCTTCAGTGCATTGGGGGAAACTATATGAGCAGAGATAGCGCTTGTCATTGTTTTATTTATTTTTATTAACTAGAGTAAAGTAATAAATTTCATATAACTTAACAAACATACAGTATCGTAATACTCAAATTTAATTTAATAACGTAAAAGATATTTTTATGGAAAAGATAATAAATTAAAATCGTTTTCCTACTAAACTCATAAATATCACTGTAACACTCTATAATGCTTGATTTCACTAACTGTACTTACTAAAACTATCTTGTAACTAGGAGCCCTCCAACTAAACTAGCATATAAAAGTTGGTAAAACGAATTACTAAATCTTTTAAGTTAAGGATATGTCAGTGAACATGCCATTAGTCTTTTTTTATATCAGATATGTTAGTTTAAACTGTTTTGTTTTGATAATAGCATCATCTCAGCCAAAAATATGTTTTATCACAGTAATTATCATCTGAAGTTTGCCTTTAAATAAGTTGTTTACTAGCCAAGTGCTTACAATAGAACAGGCTTTGTCTAGTTCTAGTTGAGATGTGAACTCAACTTATTCAAACTCAAATGTTACGACTTAATCTTGGAGAAACGAATTTGAATTAAAACACAACTACAATGATAAAAGTATGACCCTTAAAGATATGGAGTGTATACTTGGGAATATAATATCTCAGCTTTGATATGAAAAATTTCTTGTTCGCATCTATGAAGTTCGCAAGCAAATTTGCCTAAATCTCCTTTTTACTTTTTATTTTTAGCCTTTGGCAGAACAAGGCAGGGTCCTTGTGGGAGAAGGTGTCCTAACAAAAATGTGTAGAAAAAAACCAAAAGCAAGACAGTTCTTTTTGTTCAATGATATCCTTGTCTATGGAAATATTGTTATTAACAAAAAAAAATACAACAAACAACATGTTATTCCACTTGAAGAGGTCAAATTGGAATCCTTGAAGGATGATGGACGTAAGTTTTTTTTTTAAATATCTTTATTTTAGGCTATGATAGTTTTGAATGAATGCTTCACAGTTAAATTGAAAGGTCAAAGACCTTAAAAGAAGTGACTGGTATAAACTAAGTTATAATAATATTATTACTTTTTGTAGTATAAATTTGGTAGTATTTATTTATGAATTTTATATTTCGTCTTTTGAATTCAACTTAAAAAAAGTAAGGTATCACTTTGGTCTGGATCATGGCATAGAAAAATAGTCACACACGATGGTAAATACTTGTCCTAAAATTTCTAGACCCAATAGAAAATTTAAAAGTAATTTGAATCTTTAAAAGACGTCTTGATGAAATTCTACAAAATCTAATTATAGACAAATAATTCAGACATATTTTAGATACAAAAGATTAAATTAAATTATAAATTCTTACTTACATGTTAAACAGATACCTAATCTAAATGCTATGTAGGAACTCATAAAAATATTACCAACTAGCTGACACCTGCAGTGCTACCTGTGGTAATTATTCTAAATTGCAAGTAACATTGCGGACCAAAGCAAGTCTAAAAAAATTGCCAAAGTCACTCCTTATGTTAGCAGTTATCTGCCAGTGAAAGTCCTTAGCTGATAGACAGACAAAAAAATTTAAAACAGTTTATTGATGCATGTATCATATATACTTTCAAATGCATTTAGTAAAACACTGTTCATTTAATATTTAATTTGATTTATTTGTATAGATTTAAAGAATTTTTTATTTTTTTTTCAAATAAGATATTGAAATATTTTTTTTATAATTATGATTGTTAAAATGTAAACTCATAATCCTGTACGAAAAAATAAAATTGAAGAATCTGTTAGTAATTTCAAATGCTTTTCACAAATTTTTCTGTCTCTTTGTTCCCACTAATCTCCAGAACTGCTGAACTGCTGGACTGCTGGACATTCTTGACGTAACTATTACTGTCGGATAGCTGATGTTATAAGAAGTAACTTAGAATATAAATATAAACCGAACAATTCAAAAACTAAAAATTGGTATTAGATGTATGCCTAAAGTAAGTTGGTTAGTCTGTTTAAAGGAAAAAAATAATAGTGAGTGTTCATTTTGTTAAGTGTAACTTACTGCGCTTTGCACTGGGAAGAACTGTAGAAAATTTATCCTCATAATTATCTGTACTTTTATGGTTATTAATATTTAAACCTTAAAGTTTAGTTTGACAGTTGATTTTAGGTTTTAAATAAATATTTTAAACATATAGATGACATTGTGATGATGTATGATGTCCGAAATATTTATTTATTGCTTACTTTAGGACTAGATGGCGTTGTTTTTAAGGTCTCTGAAATATTATTTATTTGTTTAATCTATTTGCTTCATCTATTGTATTATGGGTACAAGATAACTGATATATATACATAAACATTTTTTTTTGTAAATACATGCACACATATTATACATAGAAAACACCTTAACTAACTAACACAAATATTTGCAAAAATCACTTCTTATAACATCTATTAGAAGTAACTTAAGAAACTATTTGCACCCACAGAGGACTCGTGATTATTGTTGTACCTTAAAGACAACCAAAGATAACACATCAGGGCTCAGATAGTATGTCAGTAAACCAAGTCAATATCAGCACAAGTCCTCTACTGTTACCTAGATATTTAAGATTTACAAATATGTGTTGATACGATAAAACTCTTAATAATAAATGTTAAGGTGGTTTCAGTATACATAAAAAAAAAATGCATTTGAAATAGAGTTTTATTCCCATTAGTGCCAAAAAGATTAATAGAACATAGAACTGATGTAACGTTAAAAAGATCTATGTGTCATTGGGTTTCATGTAATTTAATATATTACTATTATATTTGAATTCTTTTTTTATTTTTTAAGATATAAAAGAAAGCTTGGCAGACTACTAAAACTCAGATAAAACAACAAATGTCTATATATGTGATTTTGCATAAAAATAAGAACTTATTTTTGGCATCTATTACATCTAGGATAACCCCTATTAGCATTTTTCACCTCACTTTATATTTTGTTTTTAAGAAATAAAATAAACCTCAGGCAGAATACTGAAACACAGAAAAACAATAGTTGACTTATGCTGTCACAGACTTTTTAGAACTTTTCACAGCGAACAATTCTTACATACATTATTTTCAGGAATTTTTAAACATGTACACAGCTCACGCAATGGTAGCGCTCAATAGAAATATTTTTATCCTGGTTAGTCCTGAACCTCACATCGTATCACCAGGGGGAGGGAGGGGTTAAAAATGCCAAAAAAAACGTAATTAATTGACGGCCCCTTTTATCTATTTTTCATGTCAGATTGTCCCTCATTGTTCATAAATGCAACCACAATGTGCCACAGTGAATCGTAGCAGGATACAACTACTAATATTTATATATTTTAATAATTAATGAGTAGCTGTACTTTGTATTATTTTAATATTATATTTTATTGCTCAAATGAGTCAATAAGTGAATGCCCCTGTGAGTCAGCCCGAGTATTCATATTTAAATATGGCATTGATTGTTGAAACCTTATCTATGACTCAACTTACTTACGTATTTTGAAAATAAAATAGATTTTGCCCTATGTCAATGTGATTAGGGCCATGATAAGACGTTTTTTAATTTATGAGGACATGGGAAAAACTTTAAAATGTAGGTATATAAATTAAATTTCAACATAATAGCAGAAGTAATTCTAATTGCCTCATCTATAAAATTATAAACCTATAGAAATAATAAGAATTGAAAGGAAATTAACGGGTTTTTACTAAATGCATGTGAAAGTATATAATTATATACTCATATGTTACATAAAAAAATTTTTTTTTTAAACTTTTGTCTGCTTGTTCCTGGCCGATTTCTGAATCGGCTAGACCGATTTTGACGGAACTTTCACCGATGTTTCCGCGATCACCGCGAGGCACACCAAGTGTTTATATAAATGTAATAACCAGGTGCCGAGGTTATTAGAGCGAGCGCACATTGGTCACCTCTAGGGTGACCACATTAGAACGTCCGAGCCACAAGCTGCGGGAGTCGATCGCGCTCGCTTCTTGTTGTTCGACTCGCATGCACACACGGCCCCAGTCGCCGGCTTCACCCCGATCCCACGTTTTAGGTCTAGTCTTGTTGTAAGCAGCGTACTGAATGCACGTACACGATGTCTACGGATCCGATTCCTCATTTTAACCGATATCGAAGAACGTCGATAATTCTGAATTCTGAGACGTTTCCTACGTCTTAGTATAATAAGCAATAATAACGAAATCAAGAGCGCGTCCATTTTTGACAAACACACATCCGCCTCTGTCGAATACACTTAAACAACTGACGCAAGTGGCAGCCACAGAAGGCCGCATCCAGCCACCAGTAGCTCCACGCACTACACGCCGCCAGCAGTGGTCTGACTGAACCACTAGTGGTCGCATTTAGTAGTGGCGGTTGGTGGCCATAATGTGCGGGGGCTCTTAAAGTCTGAAGTCTTTCCTAACATGTCTTGCAATGAAGTGGTTGCAAACTTATATTATAAATGCGAAAGTGACTGACTGTATGCCATGGCGGCCTGGTCAGGTAATTCTGCATCATTCTCCTGGTCTCTGGTCTCCCAATGATGCAAAATTATCATTTATCAATAGTGCAGGTCACAATGTTGCATTTCTACATTCACAATAAGGATAGTGATGATCACTCTTGATTTCTACCGTGGTATGTGCACTTCTGACAGTATCTGTATGTTCTTTACAGAATTCCGCAACGGATGGCTTATTCGCACCGCATCAAAATCGTTTGCTGTATATGCTGCAACTGCCACTGAAAAAGAAGAGTGGATGGCACATATAGACAAGTGTATAGAAGATTTGTTAAGGAAGAGTAAGTATATTAATCATTTTTAGATTCAATTCAATATTAGCAAGTAACGATGATATTTGAGTGTGCTTATTGTAGAAAGTTTTGTCTAAGAATGATACCGTTAGTCATATTTGTGCACATTTAATTAAGATAATACATGGAAATTAATGACAAACATTCTTGTGTTAAAATTATAGTGCTTACTTTATTTAATTTACATTGAAGTTTTATTTTTATACTGCTGCCATTTAACTTATCACTTTAGAATTTAATAAATTTGTTGTGGTACAAAAAAATTGTAATATTTATTTGCTGTTGTATGTAAGAATATACATAGATGGTATTTGTGCTTTGTTTCAAATAGCTTATTATTTTGTTAGTGATATAAATATATTTTAATTAAAATAATTTTCTATATAGATTGATGAAATTACAATCATGAGTTTGTATGAGACGCCAAATCAGCCATTTCATTACCACTAGCCACCCAGAAGTGGTTGACATCCTACCTATAAATTACAGACTGCAGTTATTTTGGTTTATTGAATTAAATTTCAATTCTAGGTGGCAAACAACCACCGTCAGAACACGCCGCGGTGTGGGTACCAGACAACGAAGCCTCAACTTGTATGCACTGCAAGAAAACACAATTCACTGTTCTCAACAGGAGGGTGAGTGAAAACTTATTTGAGTTACTTGTTATTGAATGATATTATTATTATAGAGCTGGATGCGAGAAGCTCAAAATCGATCAGAGTGGTGTGCAATGGGAGAGGCCTATGATATATTTCATTTAAGGAAAAAATGTAATTTTTAAGTGTGAATAAGCGTCTGCATATACCTCGTATATATACAGTAAGGTATGAAATACATTGCCTTACGTAACATCAAGGAACGTAAAGTAGTGAACACTCCCATTATCTAGCGAATTTTGTATTGACATTACTTTCCTAATCTAATATTTGGAAAAAATTCCTTAAAATATTCCTGTTTTGAACGACATTTATGTTATGCAAATATGCTACAAATGATTACCTAATATTATTAGCAATAATAAAATTTATAATCTAGTAGCGTAACTACGATACGACACGGTGACATTTATTTACACATTGAAATTGTAAGAGGTCGATGTAAAACTATCAGAGAGGTTATTTATTAAAGTGAGAGCTCAAAAAAGGATGTTTTTAGATTTTCTATTTATTTATGTGTGTTTGAGCGCGCTCATCGTAACTTAGTATCTAGCTTAATTTTGTTAACCGATTTGTGTGCGGTTTTTTTAGGGTTCCGTAGCCGAATGGCAAAAAACGGAACCCTTATAGATTCGTCATGTCTGTCTGTCTGTCCGTCCGTATGTCACAGCCATTTTTTTCCGAAACCATAAGAACTATACTTTTGAAACTTGGTAGGTAGATGTAATCTGTGAACCGCATTATGATTTTCACATAAAAATGGAAAAAAAAAACAATACATTTTGGGGGTCCCCATGCTTGGAACTGAAACTCAAAAAAAATTTTTTCTTCAAACCCATACGTGTCTATAGATAGGTGTTCAAAAATGATATTGAGGTTTCTAATATCATTTTTTTTATAAACTGAATAGTTTGCGCGAGAGACACTTCCAAAGTGTAAAAAAGCGGCCAAGTGCGAGTCGGACTCGCCCATGAAGGGTTCCGTATCAGCAAGTAATATCATATAAAAGTTCTTGTAGTTCGTTGTAACTTTCATCGATGTTTTTAAACTAGTTTATTGATTGGATTAAAGGTAAATTGCGTGTTACGATTTATGATGTATTAAAAAAAAACTACTCACTAGATCTCGTTCAAACCAATTTTCGTTGGTAGTTTTCATGGTAATGTACAACATATATTTTTTTTAGTTTTATCACTCTCTTATTTTAGAAGTTAGAGGGGGGGGACACACATTTTTCCACTTTGAAAGCGTCTCTCGCGCAAACTATTAAGTTTAGAAAAAAATGATATTAGAAACCTCAACATCATTTTTGAACACCTATCCATAGATGATCCAAACACGTATAGGTTTGATGAAAAAAATTTTTTTGAGTTTCAGTTTCAAGTATGGGGACCCCCAAAATGTATTGTTTTTTTTCTATTTTTATGTAGTAATCTTAATGCGGTTCACAGAATACATCGACTGACCAAATTTCAACAGTATTGCTCTTATAGTTTCGGAAATAATTGGCTGTGACATACGGACGGACGGACAGACAGACAGACTTGACGAATCTATAAGGGTTCCGTTTTTTGCCATTTGGCTACGGAACCCTAAAAAGTGTGTCCCCCTCCCCCTGTAACTTCTAAAATAAGAGAGTGATAAATTTCTCGTGTCTTGTGGTAAAACTTCACTTAACTTTTAGTGTTTCTTTAATTTCAATCTGTTAACAAATAAAAACATTATATCAGCTCAAAGAAACACTAGCAAAAGCTAGTCACAAATAAACAGGTTGCACGCCTTTTACTATACTATACATATAAGAACATTATTTATTTTATGATATTCGTGTATTTGTTGTGTCACGTCATGCCAGATAAAGTAAACGTTCGATTAAATGTGTGTAAACTATTGCTTATCCTGGCGGTTAAACGTCACTAATGCCCCTTATCAGATAATGGACATTAAAAAGTTCTATGCCACTTTAAATGAAACGTTACAAATCATTTATAAATATGATGCTACGTACTATTTTACAGAATATTCGCACGTAGAGATGAGGTATGATGTTTTAAACGAACCCTGTTAATCAGGAGAGATTTTTCCAATTATTCGTCGAATATGCCGAAAATGGTGTTAAATAATAATATACATATATAAAACTCGATTTTCCGTTTAATTTATTTTCTTGTTTTAAATAGTTAGGAAACATACGATTTTCGGTAAGTTGATTGGATCTTTTCGGCTTAACAATAAACAATAAAGTGTAAATTAACAATAAAGTGTAAATAATAAAGTAGTTGACTCGACGAACTTCGTACCGCCTAATTTTTAATGTTATGTTCTGAAATGCGAAAAATAAAAATCCCAAAACTTGATCGCAGCGCCACCGGATCCAATTGCAAATTTAAACCATTCTCGATACGCCTTAACACACCAAAAAAAATCATCAAAAACTGTCCACGTTATATTGAGTTGAATTACAAACACACGAACAGAAGACTTATTTATAAAACAAAATGTATGTTTCCAGCACCACTGCCGCAAGTGCGGGTCGGTGGTGTGCGGGCCGTGCTCGTCCAAGCGCTACCTGCTGCGCGGGCAGAGCGACAAGCCGCTGCGCGTGTGCCTGCAGTGCTTCGACGAGCTCAACCGCGAGCGGGCGCGCCCTCAGGCTCAGGCACCGCCTGTCACCACTCCACCCGGTATTTGTTTACCCACCCACTTGAGATTTTTTTCTTCCTAGCCTAGGAAATAAATTCCAATATTATTTGGGGTCGGCTACTATGACGAGGGACATATAAGCCGTAGGTAAATGGCCCGAGGTACGTCGGGGTTCCAGGGATTTCTTTTCTAGGGTACACCTGGTTCCCCGGTTATTGGTACCTTGAGACGGCGTGCGGTTTTGGACATTTCGAGTCGGACGTAACCACCAACTGGTGGTATCCGCATAGACAAAAAAAATAAAATGAGGTCGGCTACTTTTGAATATCAGTTTTTCTACGGAGCCACTGGCATCAGTCTTCCACAACCCTGAGGGAGGACTGAAGTTCGAAGGTTGAACTACTTGTCAGTATATTTGAGGGCACTGACTTCCCATTGAGGATTGCCATGTTCATGACAACCGGGACCGACAGCTTAACGTGCACTCCGAGGCACCGCCCTGAATCACCACTGAATTTCCATGCTATTTCCTGTAAGAAAAACCTAACAACACTTTGACCCGGAATTTGAACCCGAGACCTCTTGATAAGCAGTTGCAACACATTAGATCACGCCGTTTTCTACTGCGTTGTGAATGTTGTGGGTTCAAATCCCACATGAAAAATGTGTGTAATACACAAATTGTTGTTCTAAGGCGATTCACACACTGGCGACGCGCCCACGCGCGTAGTCGCGGGGCAGCCAATCTGCTAGCGGCACGCGCTCACGCGTCGTAGCGCGTTTTTGGTGTGTTGGACAGCGTGTTTTCTATACTAATCGATGTACTTTCATACAATATTAATATCTGCCACTCCGCGCTACGCCACGGAGCGCGGGGCAGTGTGTGAATCGCCTTAGTCTGAATTATCTTATAAATCCGTTTCATATATGTTTGTAAAGTCCACCACGACACAGAATGTATTACTGATGGGGGAGTTGCCTCTTTGATTTATATGTGACACTCTTTTTTAAACAGTATCTCATAACACAGTTTCCCACAAAAAAATGACGTCCAACTTCATAACCAATTTTTAACGAATCGGTCTGTATAGAATGATTACAATAATTCTTCCTTTACATGATCATTTTTTAAAGTTTGTCATCGGCGATATGTAGATAATTAAGAATCATATGTAGCGATTCCCACATTCAGCAAGACAAACACGTTCTACAGCGACATCTTCTGAAGAAACACTGAACTACGGAGTAACTGCTAATCCTGTATCGCGATCTAAAGAATTCTCGCACAGATTACCAACTTAGTATTACTATCAATAAAATAAAACAACATTTCTCTTTTTCATTTTATTTTCACATCCAACCCTATTTATCGCAGACTAAAAAGTGATAGTATCACAATCAAAAATAATATAATCATAGCAATTTATTCTAATATCTTATTTATGTATAAATATCTATTTATCTATTATAAATATCTATAAACTGCCTTGTTGGTCTAGTGGTTGGCGTATACGGCTGCTGATCAAGAGGTCTCGGGTTCTATTGTATGAGTCGGACCAAATGTTTGTATGATATGCAAATATTTGTTTCGGAGTTTGGGTGTTTTCTATGTATAATATTTATAAATTTACAAAAAAAAAGTATGTTTATATATTTATACTAGTTGACCCAGCGAACTTCGTACCGCCCAACTTTAAAATTCCAGTACTTGATCGCAGCGCCACCTACCGGGTCCAATTGCGAATCTAAACCATTCCCAGATCCCCTTGAACACACACAAAAAATTTCATCAAAATCGGTCCAGTCGTTTGAGAGAAGTTCAGTGACATACACACTCACAGAAGAATTATATATATAAAGATATCAGTTGTCTAGTCTATCACAAGTTCTGCTATGCTGCTTAAGGGACTAGATGATGTTGTGTGTTAGATATCCAAAAATATTTATCATTTTTATTATTATATATTAATTTATAGTAAAAGCTGACGCTTCCGGCTCCGGTGGCGATTCGTCAGCTGACGAAGACAGTGACGACGAGGGTGTTACCGCTGAAGAGAATCACGACGAGGTAAGAACAAGTACCACTAGTAATATAACAGCACTTTCATTATAGATGATATTCAGTAATCATTTGCACAAAACAAAACCAATGAGAAAACATGTCTCGCTGATCAAAACTGTTTCTTGTGTAGATCATGCATGTAAAAAAATAGTTTTGAAGTATTCCTGGTATACAAAAAATATTTATTTTATTGCTGCTTTACATAAAAATATATCTTTAACAACATTTTTTTTATAAAACGTATGACAAATGTAAACTTGAAAAAATAATTAGGAAAAGTATAAAGAAGTTAATGGAATGGAAATATGTACTATTATTTTATTAATGTTATTAAATGTTTAAATATTTCATTCACAAATTTACACGAATTAAATGTATTTGCAAACCTACAGAAAAATACAGAGTTTATGTAAAGAATTTACGAATAAAACATTGCTTTTTCAAAATTTTAATTGTGGATGATTATCCTTATTCTATTTTAACAAATTCCAAGTTACTATACGATAGAAATTGTCGTGGGGTTGCCTTGTTGCTACCGAACGACGACCTTGATGTGTTTGAACTTGATAAATGAAAATCCTTGATGATTAACATTGTATTTAATTGTGACACGACTTGCTTCGTGTCTGACTTCTTGTTAAGTGATTACAAATTTGTGTGAATGTATAAAATAAACTAAAGCGCTGACGCGGGGTAACATGTACGGTAATTGGACCGTACATATTCCCGGGCCAGAGAAGAGATGCTGGGCAGCTTAACAAAAATATAATATAAATTAAACTAAAATTATACATAGCTATCAAACAAATCATTGATATTAAAGATTAATAAATTGTTTGCATGTCCTGAACATTAAGAAAGAGCTAATTCCCGTTTTTACTACGACCCCTAAATTTTAGGGTCACTTGGAGAGAGCTAAATAACCCTTAGTAGTGTTTTCGTTTTTACCAACCTTTTGGGTTCGCCTACGAAGGAGACGGTATAAGTATAGTAGGTAAAAACGGGCATTAGTCTCATAAATGAATGAATAACCCGACGATGGTGAACCACATTCATCTCAAAATTTAGTGTTAAAATATTCCTAGACATATTTAAGGTTGCATTTATATTAATAAACACGTCACGGATCATTTATTATTACTTATTGCTGACTACTTTAAGAAAACAAATCAACCATTGATAGTTTTTCGCTCTTAAATTTATAGTTCACAAAACAAATGATGATATTCAGACACATAAGCAGATTACGATCGTATTCATCTCTGCTCGGCTCGGGCTCCTACCGAAACGATAATAAAACATATATTATATTCGTTCGTTCGTAGATAGACAAATTTTGTTTATTTCTGTCGCGTCTATCTTTGTCGTGTGTTCATGCGCTTTTTCGTCACAAATTCAGGAGTACCTGTTATTAGTATTCATAACGATAAGAGTCAAAAGAGATAATTTAATCACAAATATTTGAAATACAAAACATTATTTGTTTCTAGGGATTTACAAGTTATAATGGTGTCAAAAATGGATATGGAAATAAAGTAACCACAGTATAGTACAAACTGAATTGTGTAAGTTTAGAACATTGTTAGAGGCCATCCATCATGCTTTTAAAAGTATTGATATTTTTATTTTTGATGTGTTGTTTTCCCACATTTCATTATATACACTTACCATTGCTCATCAGATTTATTTTATGGTTACCAAAAAGCTAAAACAATGTTTTTTCTAAATAAAACTCATGGTTTTTGTGTGTGTACCTACTAAAAGTTTTTTTGAGATTAAATATCAACAAAAATGTGTTTTCAAAAGAAGTACAATGTGTGTTTTGTTAAGAAGAGCGTCGAAATATAATTTGTAATTTATATAAATTTCATCAGATTTTTTTTAAAACCTAAATTAGTATAAATGTAGTGATCAGTACTCAGAATTGATTACCACATGATGTATCTCCATTTGTGTTTTTTATATACTTGTTGAAAACCGCTATTTTGAAATACGAAAAGCACAGATCAACGTAGGTCTACCTACCGGAGGGGAATAGCCATAGCGTCTTTTTCCGATATAAACAGTGTCATTATTACGGGGTTGGGGAGGGTTCTTCACAGATACTCATTATAGAATCATATACAAAAACAATGGTCTGTCACTATAAACTCACACATAGCAAGAAAAACAAAAACAAATTCACACACAAACCTATTTTATGTCATAACAGGGTAAGCGCTCATATGGCTCATTATGCCTTGAATGAGGCGAACGCCTGAGTATGGCTACTCCCTACGGTGTGGTCTATGACGAAAAGTAAAATAAATGCCAATTACCTAATTTACAAATTGTTTTGTTTGACAATTCTGCTCAGCGCTAATTTATACTAACGCTAAATGAAATTCTTTTACACATGAAGTTTATCTAACTTATTTTTATCAAATCATTACTGTGCATTTTTGTGCTGTTTGAGTTTGGTATTTTTGTTTTAAAGCTGGCGTTTGAGAAGCATGTCTTATTCTAAAATTAGTTTATTCGATAATAACGATGGACCATTCCGAATGTACCAATTTTGCAAGAGAATATACCTATTTTATTTTTAATAAATTAAAAATGAAATAATTTGGAACAAGACACGCAAGAACATCAGCTTTATATAAAAACATTGGTGACAATAGACCTTCACTAATTCGTTTGTCGTCTCAGTATTTGTTTGCATCGATATTTTAGTTACTTTTTTACCGTCTGGTGTAAAAAAGTGCATTCGGTTATTTTCGGAAGTGAATCTCGATAGTTACTCGGTAAGAAGTAATGGACTCAAATCGTCTTCCTTGCAACTCGCAAAAGTTAAGCAGCGTTTATTACATATAGGTAGTTAGTAATAATAAGAAGCGAGTACTAGAATTTTTCATCTTGACCCTTCTCTGATAGTTTCTTTAAGATTAGGTAGCTCGTTTGATTATTTTATCCAACGTTGTAATAATGAAGAATATTTAAAAAAATATATAAATATATAATATAAAAAATAAAAAAAATATATATAATATAAAAAAAATATATAAAAGTCATATTTTTGTCTTAAATAGATAGGTAATTAACGTAATTCAGAGTGACTATAGCTATTACAAAAGCCCGATAAATCTTAATAAATAACCGAATGCACTTTATAACCTTTTATCAAATGTGTACAGTAGTTTATTTTAAATCATTTATTGTTAGAAAAATTTTGACTTAATCTCAAGGACTTACCTCTCTAATTCTCTTTAGCATATACTACCCACAGGATCTTTTAGAGAACTGAAAGTCGACGTGTATTGTCCAAATAAAGAGTTGTACTAAAAGAAGTCCTTAATTGTGTTACCCCATGCCCAAAGAAATACAGAATTACCAGATCACAGTTCTATTTTTCGTCACTTACTTGGTGTACAGTTTTTCTATGTGACATATAAAATTGACGATTATTTAATTTACTTTACAGCCAAAGTTCTACGGTGACAGCGATAAGACTGAAGAGACCAACAACCATTCGTCCAAGGATTCCGCGAAGTGAAAAACTTATTGAAGAGACCACTGTCCATCACAAGATTTTAAACAATTTGTATACATTGTATAGTAACGTTTATCTGGGACTGGCTAAATACTGTCTTGCATGCATTCATTTTTTGTTAAATCTTATGAAACTTGTAATTACTCACACTGTCAAGGGATCAATTTTTTATTATTAGATTTATCAATACTGTGACGTTACTTCGAATTTTTTACTAAGAAAGTGAATGCATGCAGTCTCGATTTACACTGTTCAGTCAGCCGCAATATATAACCAATTTTTGTACCATGGACGGTCTCCAAGAGTTTACCACAATGGCCTTTAAAATTTTCTTACATTAGGGAGAAAGTGCTAGATAAATGTCATATATAGTGGATTAATTTAGTGAATATTTTATACAAATCAAGTACTTTGGCGCCCCAGCCGTGTTTGTAAAATATGATTTTGATAACTTGAAGTAGGTACGCTGGAAATCTAACAGCTTTAAACCGCTCAATAGTGAACTGAGATGGAGCTTTTGTTTAAGGTTTCAATCATATTTATTGTTTGATAATAAGACATCATGGTTATAAGACGTTTTAACAATATTTAGGTTTAGTCATGTTATGTCAATATATTAATATTTTACATACGTTAGTTTATTTTATTATAAACTTTTATAGTTGCTATTTCGATCTTTTCCGTCGTGACCGAAAGAGGGAGGCAGGGACTGCCGCTGTATTCATAGCAGCTATATTTTATATAATAAATAATGCCGAGAATGCAAAGTAAGGTGCTCGTAATTATAACTCGCAACAAACCGCTAAAACACTTCAGTTACACGCACTCGCAAGTGTCATTCGACGCCTCCGCACACCGCCTTTAGATACTGCTGTACAGGTAAATTAACTTGGAGAAATTTTTGCGTTTGTAGTAGTGTATGGTCACGTGGCACCTGTGGACAGCGTAAACTGGTTTATTCTGGTTTTGTGCGTGTTTCCACTTCCCACTATCAAGTGACGATTTTTTGCTTTAGATTGAAATATCTCGAAAACGGTGCGTTCTAGGCCAAAAATAACAAAATTTTTGACCCCCCGGAGTTTTAAAAACCTAGATGAAAGGTAAAAAAATTAAAAAATAAAATATAAATCGGTCTCTCCTCTTTGAAGTTTCACTTCTATCGTGTGTGAATCGCACACACACCTTTTTTTTTATATAAAGTCAAAACCTTTTTCTTTAAAGTCAAAACCTTTTTCTTTAAAATAAAAACTTGTTTTTATTGAAAACAAAAATCAGAGTGTTGCTAGGGATAAGTATAAAATTAAATAGTAATGTTAGGATATCGAAACATTTTTGTATAGGCCAGAACGATATAGTGGAAACGCGCTCTAAGATCTGAGTAATATACACACCACTACATATGCAAAAATTTCTCGAGACTAATTTCACTGTATATATATATAACATACTAAGTATGAAGTAATATGCTGCTCTACCAAACAAATAATATCAAAACTATTGATTTATTGTAATGCTACTGCTCCACCTGAGTCTTAACGCGTTAATTAGTGCGCTACGCAGATGTGGCCATCGTTTTAATGCGTTAAAAACTAATGGCATTACTAATGCCGTTAAACGTTTAGCGATAACTCGAGTGTCGGTTTTTGGGGCACATCAAAGGGTTTTAGCGCGTAGCTTAGCGCGCTAATTGATGTTGACTACATTAACGCCGTCTCATTTTATCGGACGCGCTCGCATAGCAAGGACGAGTGCGCTTTGTTTTAGGCGGGAACTACATTTAGGTACGACAACAACAATGGAGTGGTTGAACGAAAAGGCGTTAGTTTTTAGAGCTATTGCAATAAGAGCTGTGTCTTTGGAATCCAAAGCCGCAATTCCATAAAAATCGCCGACGATGTATATGAATCATCCACTATCGTCTTTTTTTCGTTTTTTCTCCCTTTTTCAAATACATAAAATAATTTATGAGGCTCATTATCGCAACTATTTAGCTGCTTTAGGCTCCATTGTGAGTGTTGTGTGTTAACGCGTTAATTGACGACGAATTACGTCTTAACGGCATTGTAACCTTAATGTAGCCAATGCGCATTTTAACGCGTTAACTAACGCGTAGTTCGCCATTAACATTAACGCGCAGGTGGAGCAGTAGCATTAATGTAAACGTTTACCATAATAACGCAGCATCTACATTAAATCATTTATTCCTTATTAAAATCAAACCATATAAAATTTTGAATACTTTGATACTCTTCTGTCAGAAACGTGGTCAGTAAACGAAAACGATGAATTAAATATGAGAATACATTTTACAGCATCTTGGAAATGTAATATTATGGTACAAATTTGAAAATGTTTTGATCGAGGATTGTCAATTATTTTTTACCCACTGCTCGAATAAAATAAGCATATACTACATAACTGAGAATGACGCTGCTGTGTTGAAAAGAAAAAAATTACAATTTTTGTAATCTTTGTAACATTAGAAAAATAAAAAAATGTCTTGGAATATTTGAAATGAAAAAATTCACAATAAGTCTAATACTAATAAGTTCTTTGTTATTTATCAGATCTTAATTGCAAAGAAGCAAGTGAGATGAAAAACAGCAAGTTTTTTCTTACTTAAATGAGATTGAGTACACTGTATTTAAGATACTGATACTCAGTATTCAATTGTTATACAATATAAAAATCCCAAATATCAATATAACCTTCTATACTCATGTGAGTACCGAAACAGGATTTTAAGTCTGTAAGATTTTAAATCGTGGTCCTGATTGTTTTTTATATAGTAAAAGTCCACTAATGACTTTGATATACATATATAAATTGTATTTATAGGGCAAATTTCCATCCATTCGTAAGATCCATCGCGTACACTTTTGTACACATAGATGCACACTTTTGTTACATGATGTTGATGCAGAGTTGTTAAACAATTTTAAATGATGGATGATATTTATTGAAACATGGTATTGTGCCAGTACTACGATTTAGCCTAAAAAACGAACATTGTCGCTATTACATTTCTGAGTAGCATCACATATTATTTTTATATAAAATCAAAGTAATTATAGATTTTGTATGTATATTCGATTCTTAGATATTAAGAGGTGCATTATTAAGTTTGTTTCGTTGGAAACGCGGTTATGTTTAAGGTGTATTTAATACGAAGCTTGCAACAATATCTAATGTAGAACATTCGTAAAGAAATTATTTATTAATTAAACATAGGCCTAGTTGTTAACGATTTACACAATTTGTGTTAATTCCCGTACTACTGCTAAGTGAAAATTATGTTGATAAGATATTGTTTAATTTTCAGTTGACAAATATAATATTTTTAAAGTTATCGTTTATTTTCACTCCCTTTTAAGTAAAAATGATTAAATTCAGTCAAACAAACTGGTTAATATGAAACACGGGTAGCTAACTCGGAGCATCATATTGTTTTGGGCTTTTTCCACCGGAAACCTAAATTATTTAAAATTCTACGCAGACTGCGCTCTGACCCATTACAATTAATGTCTAAGAGGTTTATTCGCTATATCACAATATACATCATAGACCATTTTTCTGGCCTGTCTGCGTAAAATAACGGTTGGTCTCGGCATTGTAATAACCCTAACAAAATAGATTTAAAACAACAACAATAAGTCCCGTTTACAGTAAAAACATGAGTATGTGTAAAAGTCGCGAAAGTTTAAAAACAACAATAAGCACAATTCGTAACAAAAATAAATATATAACAATAACAACAACTTATAACAAAAACTAAATTTAAAACAATAACTCGTAACCAAAACTTAACAAAAACAAACTTGACCCAAGTTTCGTGCACGCAAGTGTATTCGGGTGCGAACGGGACGTAGACACCATGCGAGGGGCAAGGGTCTACTGATGCACCAATCGCGCGCTCGCACCCCGCGTCTCGCGCGCGTACCAAAGGGACCTAAAATATGACTTCTGCGCATCTAACGACTCTTGCCAAGTTACGTGCCGGGGACAATATATCTGAAAACACAATCGCTCTGTGCTTGCTTTGTAGGTACATAACACTATTTTCTGGAAATGTCTACCATTGTGACACAGTGCGAACACCAGCAGCTTACTGAGGCATGTACTGTTTTCAATTCAGTTTGACGATTTCGGTGTGATGAAACTTCCACTGGCCGAAATCGGCCAAAAAAACTCGGAAATGTTAGTAATGTTTTCGAATAAAAATACTGTAATGTTGTCAACACATTTATTCATAAAGAAGAATGACGGATACATGATACATATTGACCAATCGTTTTTGGTGCCTTATACTATTGTATATGGCACCAAAGTGACAATCTTAGTACCTACATTTAGGTGCTAAGATTATGTCACTACAAAGCTGCAAGCTGTTTGAAAACACTCCTAACATGATTGTTTATTTCAAGTAATCAATTAAATTCATTTTTAAGAAATCTGTTTTATATATTTCAGACGAGTTTTAACACAATATGTTTTTATTATTATGTTATTCTAAGTACAGCCAATAAATTATTTCTACTCTTAAAACTATTTTAATTTAAAATTCTTACATACCTAGTGGTAATATAAATTTGGTAGAATAGAATTATACTCTAAAAGATAGAAACTAGTTAGTATTAGCAGCGAGTTCGAACCATTGCCTCATAGCGTCTCCTAATACTGTAGGTAGTGCAGACATGTCCCGCAATATGAGGTAGAAGGGGAACGGGAATGTATCTAAATATGATTCGAAGCGCACGAACGAATTCGACACCGGGTCCAAGACCGGCCGCCTGATATCCATTATCGAGTCCTGAAAAATAAGACAACACTAATTATCATTTAGAAGTTGATTACTCAACAGCTTATTGGGCGTTTTGAGAATATTATTAGGTATAATATAAAGCTTGATTATTGTTTGGCTTCTGAGTTAAGTAACTTTTATTCCTTATAAAAGTATTTTGGACAAATAATCCGCATCAGCAATGAGTATGGTGACCAATTTCAAATATAAATATATAAATAAACTAGCTTTCGCCCGCGGCTCCACCCGCGTGTGTGTCGGTTATCGCGGTAGCCTATGTCCTTTTCCAAGTTCAGTTCTATCTTCATACCAAATTTCATCAAAATCGGTTCAGTGGTTTAGGCGTAAAAGCATGACAGACAGACAAGAGTTACTTTCGCATTTATAATATTAGTAGGGAAGTAGGGATATGGACACATGCCATTTTTAATTATTTAATGATACCAAGGATGGATTAGATTTACAATTCATATTATTTAGTGTCAAGTTATTTGCTTTCGTGACTTTAAAATTAAAACAGATTAAACTCTTAAGATTTTCTCGGAGTAATCAAAGACATGACCGTTATACACATCTTTGTAGACCTAAATAGTCGCCCAGCATGCTAGGTGAAATGTTTAATAAAAGAGGGGGTAAGTAAAGTACTCTACCTTATTGTCAGGATTGTCGATGATAACATAGACCAAGAATATTCCTTGCTGCCTCGCCCTTCTCACCGCCTGTAGTACCCTCGTCTCTCCTTCACTAAATATCCCTCTGCCATCACTCACAATTACCAACAACTTCGCATTCACAGCGTCACTTCTCATTGCTTGTTCTTCAAACATAATGGTACTAAAATCTAACAATTGAGCTATTTTCGTTTTTGTCTGCTCAAAGCGCAGGTGTTCTAGAATCTTCGCACCGGAATGCTCAGTGAATTGTTCGGAGAATGGGTGAAGCAGATTCGGTTTTTCCCCAAAGCTGAGCACGGCTAATTCTCCGGATTCCAACAGGTTTAACGCCTGTAATAAATATATTTATTACATAGTATTATATTATTGCAATAATCGTCTAAACGTCATATATTCATATCGACCAGAACTGAGGACCTGTGCAAGGTTATTTCACATTTAGTCTCTCGACACAGGTGACCACTGAAGGTGTTGCCCGTAATCGCTACATTCACCAGTCTTTACATGAGATTAGTATTCTTACCTGAGAGACGAGTGCAAGACTCTCAAACGCCAGTTCCTTGCTTCTGTTATCTGACATAGAGCTAGAATCATCCACCGCTATGGCAATCTTATACTCGCGTTTCGCAGGCTTCGTGCGGCGAAGCCAGATGCGGTCCTTGCGGAAGTGAGACGCGATGTACGGAATAACTCGACGCATGTTGATAGCGCGACCGGTCCTGAAGTCACCTGCAAATGTGATATTTAAAATAAATACTTAAACTAAATCAGAATATAAGTTATTATCAACATTATGTGCAATTCTTCACTTGTCATAGTCTGTTCGGAAGATCCTTTTTTTGTAGTGTACACCTGTTCTTCTACATAATGTAATCATTTTAATGTCGGTGTTGTTTATAATACATGTACTATTACCGCTCTTTGGCGTGAATCAAGTAACAGAATATGATCTTTAAAAGAATAACAATCTTCATTCAATAATGCTGTATGGAGCACTTCCATTCCATCGCACCGGATTGTGAGAGTGAGGGAACACAAAGTGCACCCGAGTTTGTGCACATTTGTGCACTGTAATGTCTCCTCCGTAGTTTTTTAAGAGCAACACCCGTGTCAGGAATACACTCCTCCGCCTACAACACTCAACGCAGTAGAAGACGCCTATTACGGTATCTGTTGTTGGGAGTGGTGAACTAGGAGAAGCAATCTGCTAAGAGTACATGATGTAGTAGTGTGAAGCCAACGTACCAGCTCGCCTGGAGCGGCCGGTGGGCTCGAGCACGAGGCGCAGTCGCTCGCACAGCGCGCGCGCCTCGCCCGCCGCGTCCCGCCACAGCGCGCCCCACACGCCCGCCGCCGCGCCCGCCCCACCCGCGGTCCCGCCCCCGCTCAGCCACTCGCGCAGCGACATGTACGTGTCCAGCCTCATCTCCTCTACCTCCATACCCGTATCGATACACCTGGAACACCAAAGGATAACATCAGTATTATTGAAAGAAAAAAAAATGCTTAAATACCGTGTGTAGTGTATGTCACTGAGTCATTCAATCACTCGCTCACTGTACTATCTGTGAATGAATGAGAAGGAAGCAGAATGCCATCTCCAGCACACGTGTGGTCGTGACACAGTTTGGTCAAATATCAACGACGATAGCGAGTGGGCGCGTGCGTCTGTGAGCCGGCAATATAGAAGGGTATACTGCACCGTGGGAAGGTATCTAAATTCTCATCGATCTCTTCGATGCTTCTATTTATGTACCCAAAATATTTGCACTTAGCCGAAACCTCTGATACAAAGTTGAAATAATTTAAATAATTGTATATATTTTATATATAACTATGAACCATTCTGATCAAGATCAAGAGTATATCTTAATACTTTAAAACTTAGAGCGAGAAGGATTCTGATAGAAATTACTATACCAGAACGAACAGTCTTTTTTTTCTCAATCCTATGTAAGTAAAAAACCTACCAATAATCGCCAGGCAAGTTATAGTTACTTGGACGATCTATTCAGTTATAAATACGTATACAAATCAGCATTACTGAGAAGCTAGGCCACCAAACTGGACTAGTTGTCGTGTTCATATAAAGCGAATACATAGTTAAATTCATTGCAGGCAATAGAATTCAGAAAATAGAATTCTGATGTTAAAAATACTACAAGAAATCTCAACCGCAAAATTATGACATTTAGTGTACGTCCATACTGCGAGCCTAACGCGGTTGCGACGGCGGGCGCGCAATATCAAACATATGAAAAGCGCCTTTGCGTCCATACTGAAGTGACTAAGGCGGGAGCCTAGTGCGGCGGTCTTGAGCGACACAGCGCGCGTAATTTTCAAACACTCCTATCCGCGCGTTCTGGCCACACTACGGGCCTAGTCAGCGAGCGACCTAACGAGCGGTTGGCGGGGGTAACAAAGCAGTTCGGTCTTATCACTCGGCGTTTTCGCGTCTTTTAATTGTTTGTCGTAAAATGACGGTAAATACGGAAATATTTATAAGTGCGATTCAATGTAGACCACCTATATGGCAAAGTAAACATCCACACCACAGTAATCGCACAATAACTAGAAAGTTATGGAGTGAAATAAAAGATTTTTTTTTTAATTTTTTTTGTTTTTATTTTACTAACAAGTTTTTATTTATTTCGTGTACACCATCTCTAGTGTTCAACAGCTCCCATCGCAGGATCGGTCTAGTAAAACTAGCAAATCTTCATCCATAGTTTGCAACACCTGCTAAATGTCGAACCGCTACAAGAGCCCGCGCGTCACTGTGGCCACTGCAAGCCCCCGCTTGCCGCGCCCGCCTAGGCTCCAGTCACCGCGCATTCAGTATGGACGCACGCTTACCGTTACATATATAAAATGTTTTACTTTCTTACCCAGTGTGGTATGAAGACTCGGTGCCTCTAGGAACTTGCGCTGTCATAACATTTTCTCCTTCCACTTCCATACCAGTTTCTCCTGTAGGCTCTTCTCCCGTCTCCTTCGTATTACCCGCCTTCTCTTTCTCTTTGTCTGCACTATCTTTCATTTTCTCTGGCTTTATTTCTTCACTATTCTGGACCTACAATTATATATATTTTAATGTTGGGTGTAAATTCTGACTCATTATATTGTTATACAAATGAACTCTTCAACAATGGATATTATCGTTTCTTTCGTATCTACATTTTTATTTCTTTATTTTGCATTATTTGATTAATTTTAACAACGGCTCTGTTATTCTCAACATGAAATTTACAACCTTAGAGTTTAAAATGACGCGGAACGGTTGTTTAAAGTAAAATAACCGATATGAACAAACAAGTTACAGTTAATTACCTCAATGTTTTCCTCATCTACATCCATCGGTACTTGCTCATCCTCGTTAAGAGCTTCAGCCTCTTCATCTTCTTGTTGAAGTGTTGGCTGTTGATCGGCTTGTTCTTTTGTTGCTGCGTCTACTGCCTGTTGAAAATAAAAAAAATACTTAAATAGTGGAAAGATTATACTGGTAATGATGCACGACAGTTCTTAATACTATTTTTATTAAAAATTCAACTTCTTAGAAACAAGGTTTTGACATTAGAAATAATACTAAAACTCGTGTAAACAAAATCTTCGGAATAGGAACTGTTTTTGAATATAAATCGTCAATATGGTATTTGATTATTTTTTCCTAGAACAACTGAAAAAGTTACAGTCGCTTAAACCATATACTTGTTTATATTTATTGTTCATGAAGAAATACATATTTTTTTTAAACAACAAGGCAATAATTTCTTATGCTCAGCTACTACCATAATATACCAGATTAGCTTCTATAATTATAATATACAATTTACAGTAATCTGCGTTCCTCACCTGAAGATCATCCTTTTTGGCTTCCTTAACATGTTGGTAAGCGTCGGCTTCCTTTTCGGCGTCATCATCGTTATCAGCGCCTTCCTCCATCTCATTGTCTTTTTCAACACTTAGGGTTTGAGCTTGTTTTCGTTTCTTCTCATTAACATCACCTGAAATTATTAAATTAAATTTGAAATCACGAACAATTTTTTTCTATTACATTAATAAACGTCTCTGTGAGGTGACGGATTAAGAATACAAAGAACAGAGAGTCACGCTGATCAGCGGCGGCTCGATCTGGGCTGTAATAGACTCGCATACAAAACCAACCTCAAATGAAAGCAATCGTGCTGTTGTTTCATTGGTGAGTGCGAGCCCGGAGACCTAATGATGCAGAAGCATCTCAATAGGCCGCCTTAGCGTGGGTCATGGTGTCTGCATTGAGTATGGTGTCCACTCTCCTCTCTCAACAACGCGGAGTAGAGTCACTTTGAAAAGATGATATAAAATAGTGCTTACCCAGTGTTCGTTCAATGTCAGTGTCAGCAGGTTTATTCTCTCGTTTTTTCTGCTTGTCGTGTGAGCTTTCAGCGCGACTCGCTGCTTGCTTCTCACCGCGATGGCCTTTGTCACTCTTATCTAATTCTGATCTGCCCATCGATTGTCTTTCTTCACCAACTTGTTCCTGAGATTGTTCCTGTTAGAGGTAAGATTTACATTAAACGAAAAATAGAATTTGAAAATATTTATGTGTCTTCTTTTTTTATAACAGCAATCATGAAATATTATTCAATAAACGAGTATTTTATATGTAATTTTCAACCGTAACTACGTAATTGATGTACAATAAACTATATTCTATTTTATATAAATTTAGGTTAGTGGCAGTCATAACATACATACATACTGTAACCATATAAATAGTTGTATTCTATGTAGAAAACCTAAAACACATATATATTTTTTTTTTTTTTTTTTTTTTTTTTTTTTTTTTTTTTTTTTTTTTATATTTAAGCCTGCCAAAGTGACTCTACTCTGCCTGATGGAAAGCATGAGTAGAATCCAGGAGTAGGGGTCACCATGCTTATTGTCTTATTGTGAGGGTAGGCAATGTAGCATGGTGACCCTTACCATGGCAGCCTGGTTAGATTATTCTGCATCATTCTCCCGGCCTTCGAAGGGCGGGAGAATGATGCAGAATGATTGGGCCTCCGGTCTCACACTCACCAACGAAATACGACAGCAAGAATGCTGTCATTATTAGGATGGTCTTCTGTGTGAGGGTAGTACTGGCCGGGTCGAGCCGGCCCATTCGTGCTGAAATCAGCGTGGCTCTACTACCTCAAAATATATTTAACACAGTGCTAAATATTTGTATGCATGAATAAGTCTGTTGCATCAGTCCTAGTTTATTTCGTGTCGTGGTATACAGTAGATAGTGCACGCTATGATTACTTAGCACACAGCATATAAATTTAAGTAAATAGTAGAATGCACAAAATTATATAATTTAATTTATTATATTAAACTTACAGTAGCAGCAGCTTCTTCATCTTTCTGCTGTTCAGCATTAGTCTCAACATTATCATCAGTTCCTTTATTCATTTCAGCTTTCTCTGCATTTTCTTCTGCAGTTGGATCGTCATTAGACGGATTTGCTTGAGGATTTGCCTCTTGATTCTTTTGTTCTACTTCATCTTCTTCGTTTATATTCTCGGGATTCTTTGCTAATTCTTCGTTATCATCATTTTCTGGGGCGTCTTGTTCTTTTGGTTGTTCTTTTTCTTCTGGATTTTCTATTTCTCCACCTTCTGTATCTTGTTCCTCCATGCCTTCTGTGGTGTCTGGTTTATCAGATTCATTTTCCTCATCCTGGTAAAAAAAAAAAGATTTATGTAGCAAAAATACTTTAGCCATACAAGATTCTCCACCCTTTTGAAGTTTGGAATGGTTTAAGAACAGAATTATAAGTGTTCCTCGGAGAGCACTTAAAATCATAATCTCTCCCCGGTCTTGTCGAATAGCAGTTCCTTCGGGTTGTGAGAATGAGGGAACAGAGAGTGCACCTGTGTTTTCACATACACTAGTGAACGTGTAATATCTTCTGTCCTCCTATCATCACCATCCTCGATATATTATGATAGAATAATGATATTCTCTTACGCCTTAGAACAATGAAAATCATGAATATAGCAATGTGTATAGAATGATGTCAATGGGCGTTGAATACGCATCTAATTTCAATTTTTGATTAAAGACATATATCTTGTCCATGTAAGATCTGGTTCTAGCACACAAGATGGAATAAATTGTGCTGGTCCCAGCACAATTTATTCCATCTTTAAATTTCACATAAAATGTAACGAAAAACAAACCTTGTCCTTCCCTTCGTCCTCTTCGTCACCAGCTTTATTGTCACCGTTACCTTTATCATCACCGTCACCTTCTTCATCACTAGACACTTCTAGCCCAGCTTTATTATCTTTGCTTTCATCATCTTTCTCTCCATTTTGTTCATCTTCCTCGGGTAAATTCTCTTTCATAACGTCTATATCGAACGGATTCTCAGTTTCGGTTTCACCCTCCTATAGAAAAAATATATTATAATATAAATGAGCAGCTAAAGTTAGAGCATTAAACGTGAGCTTCATCACAATAAAAATATAGTTCAAAAAACGCTTACTAAAGTAGATTACATACAAACACACATACAAGTGAAGCTAACAAAAGCTAGTTAAAACTAGTTTTGATTCCATTAAACAATTTAATTCAATGATATCTTTATGACAATTGCATAGCTGAATTTAAAATTTCGAATTCAATTTCATTTTCAAACATTTTTTTTACAAACAAGACATTTACATTTTCATCACCAGCCTCTTCACCATCCACATCCATGTTGTCGGGTAGTTCAAAGTCTTCAGGCTCGGGCATTGGTTGTTGATTGCCGTGGTATGGATCAACCTAAGAAAATTATTAATTTTACAAATTTATTTTAACTATATATGTATATCGCATTGGTAACACACACAAAGTAAACTTCTTTAGTTCGTAAAATGTCGAACTAAACTTAATAATTCGTACTTGAATTGTTAGTTAAAAATATGTAGATAGATCATAGAGCACCGGTGGGGAGTATCCGTAGCATTGTTTACTGATACAAAACAGTCTGTAATTTTTGTAGTGAAACTTCTTTAGAATCGTTGTGATTTCAAACCGGATGCAACGGAAAAAGAACAGGAAAGAGACACAAATGCAAAATTAGTGAGCTAGAGCGAGAGAGCAAATGTCGGTATGTACAACCCGTCCTAAATGACGTCATGCAAACTAAAGAGATACCAAAACAAATCGAGACCAACAGTAATGAATACCAGATGTAAAATTAAACAATATTTTATTTGTGGGGGGAAATCTTCACACATACACAGTTTAGACTCACATACAAAAATAATCGCCTGTCACTACGAACTTAACAAATAACAATTAAAACAAAACATTAACATTTAACACACAAACACATTGTGTTATAACAGTGTGATACATAGGCCCATTTAGGCTTATACTTTGACAGAAGAGAATGCCTGACACTTATGGCTACACTACCATTGTGCTCTATGAGATAGAGCTCTCTTTATGTTAGATATATAGTGTACAAAGGGCGGCCGTATTGCCAAAAGCAATCTCTCTTGATAAAATATGTGACTTACGTGATCATCTTCGACTTCTGGTTCCTTCATTTCATTAATGTCTTTCTTTTCTTTTTTGTCTTTTCCTTCAGCGCCGTCATCAGTTCCCTGTTCTTGTTCTTTAGCAGCCATTTCCTTCTCACCTGTACTTTCACCCTTACCCTTTTCTTCTTTGTCTTTCTTCTGGCTTTGATCTTCATCCAAGTCTTCTTCATCTTCTGAACCCCAGATTTGTTGATCAAGTCTGTTTTTATTTGAGAGCTTATTTAATATATTTAAAACTAAATTGTTTGATCTAAATTTATATATTGTTTAATGTTAGAAATTGATAAGGACCTAATTAGAATAAATTAAAAGTAAATGAACACAAAAACAACTTTAGCACAAAATGACCAACATCGTAATAAAGTGGTCAAATTGTGTCTTTTTTAAGTCTTAGTGTTTTTATAATACAATATTTAATTTCAATACAGGCATTTTGCTCTCAGTAAGTTATGAAAATATTGTTCGTTGATCGCTTTTTAGTTTAATTGCTAGATTAATCTTGTAAAATTGTAAGTGAGGAAAACAATATACATACTTTTCAGCAGCATTATCAGTATCGCCCATTTGTTTGTCAGCGTCGTCATCGTCGTTCTCTTTATCAGATTCATCGCCTTCTAGAAAAATAATAAATAAATACACGTTATAACGACTTTGCTTTTTATCATGTTGCAATAATATTTATACTACACCTGATCGGAACAGTAGTCAATATTCCCTGAAAATGAAAAGAGAAAGTTAGTCTTTTCCTTGACCTAAATAAGCGGGAGGAAAAAATGTATGAAAATCCATTTCTAACGTGTTTTAGCGGGAGAGAAAGTTGTATGAATTTTCATTTCTCATGTGTTATCTTATCTATGGCGCGCGCCTGCCCAAGGAGTTTTCATATATTTTAAATATGGAATCTCCGTGCCACTGACATCGTTTTGTGAAGAATAAAAAAAAACAAAAGAAGCGCGAAATATTTATAAATATTATGTCAAATTCTAAGCTAAATTATGTTTTACATGGTGTCTTACGTTTTGATTTTATTTTATAAATACTTTAAATGTTCCTCACAGGTGTAGTATAAAGCACTGTGTAGCACTCGGGTGAAAGTCCCATTCCTACCTCGGGAGTATTACGGCCCTAGGCTGCGCCTTCGGGCCACAAACTGCTCCCTCGCTAGTAATCGGTTCCTTTCCTCCCTCGGTGAACAATGTACTATTAACCATGTATGCACTAGCATATATTTTATTTATAGCCGTTTTTATCCACGGTCCCTGACTTAAAGGCTCACTCAGACAGAATTATGTAGCCCTAAGTAATGTTTTCGTTTTCACCAGCCTTTAGGGTATACCTAAATGTTTAGATTTCTCCTAAAATATAGGGGTTATCTACGTTACGAAGCTTTAGTAGTTTAAGGTGAGGTTTAAGGCTGGTGATGACTGAAATATAATTCCTAAATAAATTTGAAAATCTCACCTTTTTTTTCAACATCTTGCAGATGTGAATCGAAGTCATCTGTCATGTTTACTCCTTTCTCCTCCTCTTTGCAGTCTCTATTCTCTTCATTCTTTTCTTCACCGGGACGTTGAGCATCATCTAGTTGATCCTGCACACGTACAAAAGGGTGATATTTAATATTATTGAAAGTAGAAGAATATGTTTCTTGATAACGTGGAACGTACTAATCTCAATGTATATGTATTGTAGATGTAGCTCGTTTAATGAGAACGCTTTTAAGCCTAAATTCCATACTTATATAGCATCACGTAATGTCCAATAAGAACTGATCATTAATGAAAAATGTTGCGAAAACCAAAAAAAAACTACCTTTTGAAATAGGCATACTAAGTTGTGCTGACCAGCTAGTATCAAATAAAAAGCAGACATATCCATACTACTAATATTTTGAATTTGAAAGTAACTGTCTCTCTCTGTAAACATATCAAAGCGTATGTAACGCGCGGGCGGAGCCCGGAGCGAAAGGCTTCTAATAATCTCACCTGGTTTTCAATTCTTTCGGAAACATCTTTCTGCCCCTCACCATCTCCCAGACCCATGCCACCTGATAACTTTCCAGGGCCACCTTCCCCTTCACCTTCTTCCATATCTAGATCTGAAGGCTTACAGAAACTGCAAAAAATTTTTATTAAATTCAATGCTACACTTTTCTTAATACATATAATAGGTAATTATTTGAACAGTCATATAGAAGTAGGACGCCCACAGGCCAGGTGGAGTGATGATTTGCGCAAGATGGCTGGCAGGAGCTGGATGCGAGAAGCCCAAAATCGATCAAAGTGGTGTGCAATGGGAGAGGCCTATGTCCAGCAGTGGACTGAGATAGGCTGATGATGATGATGATAGAAGTAGATTGTTGAGCTTCATAATTGGAAATTATGCAAAAAGGAACCAAGCCACACACACCCCAAAATCGAGATAAGGACCCTATCCATAAGAAGTCAAGGATAATTATCTCGATCTTGCATGTTTGTCCATGCATGCAAACAAATGCACACACTAAGTCCAATTGATATCAGAATAGTATAGTTATAGATATTAAAGTGATCAAGCGATCGCCTGAAACACAGGTTTACCCTAGCTCAGGCAAGCGGCTATTTAATTTTTTGAGCTTAATATAAAATTTTTACTAATGTAAGCATGTATAATTTAATAGATTTCGTTAATTTTACGCTAATCTATAATTTAGCCTATTTAATACCTTAAGAAATATTTTTATATGAAATCTCCTATACTGTAACATATGTATGATTATAATTGGTCAATGAAATAAAATATTATTATTATATAAAGTAAATAGCAATGGTAAAACTCACCCTTTACAAGCTAAGTCGGAGAATATCTTAAGTAAAACGGACAGCATTTTGCACGACACTCTATGCACAGCCACCTTTTGAGTGATAAAGTATTGCACAAACAACACTGTTTGCTCCAAGATCGGCACCAACCTCATCACTACACTCTTTATATCATCTACTTCATTATCTTCAGTTATATAGCCGACGTAACTTAACAACAAACATTGTGTTTTATTTATCAAAGCCTCTAGCTGTAACATTTTAGAATCGTTGCTCAATTTCTCTTCCAAATGTTTCTTTAAGTGTTTGTCTTCTACAATGTCTTTTGATTCTTCTTTGCTATCAGTTTTTATAATTTCATCAATAGCATTCAAAACTTCGGCGTTCTCCTCAGTGTCTTGGGGCAAATGATTTTTGTACACCGATTGAATAATCAAAAGCATTGTAGCTATTAAGTCTTCCGTCTGTCGTATTATAATGTCACTTGGTGCAGAATCCATTTGTTCGAACAATTTATCACCTTTTTCTGTGTCCAACTTTTTAATTTCTTCCATTGTAGCGCTTAAATATTTACTTAGTTCCACCAAACTTCTTAGTATGGGATGTTGTTGTTTACTATCTTCTATCGGTACTTTGAACGTTAGTTGATAGTCATTTATTATAAGCTCAACATCGTTCAGTATATTTTCCAAATTCTCAACACAATCTTTAGCAACGTCGATATGATTTTGCGATATTACGAGAATGTTCTTTTTAACCAGGCACACATCTTTAGGGACATTGCTGGCAACTTTTTGTAAAGCATTCTTTTGCTTGTTGACATTACTTATTAGAGATTTGACTCTTGCATACAAGTCTTTCCATTCATCGCTGTTTTTGTAGCATCTGACTATTTTCGAGTCCGAAATAACACAGTCGAAATCTGGCTCAGATTCTGAATTAACACCTTGTTCTGGGCACGACTTTATTAGTACATTAAATTGTTCAAGGACGATACCAGCATTCGCATAGCATTCTGTCAATAGATCTAGTTTAGAATACAAAGTAGACAAATTTACGCGAGTGTTATTTATATCTAAAATGTTCATTAGGCTTGTAGTCAGTGTACGTAAGTCGCAGAGATGACCCGAATACTTGGCTATAGACTTCTTTTGTGTGTTAGTGAGTTTCTGAAATATTGAAAAAATGGTTTACTACACAGTACAATGATCTTACTTTCAAAACATTAAAAATATTTATTAAGAGATCCAGAAGGACTGCACCTGTTAATCTATATTTAATTACACTTACCAATAACTGTGCGGCAAAGCCTTTACATCTCTCGATATTTTGTATGCCCAAATCTTGGTGAGGCTGTTGTAATGTCAATGTCAAGGTTCTGTGACGAGCTATGTTCTTTTGGAAGTACTTCTCGCAACCAGACCAAAGTAATGATAATGAAGTGTCGCAACGTCTGTAAATATAAAAAGAAAGAGTTCAGATTGTTTCCAAAAAAAGTCATAGCTGAGTTACACAACACGAGAAGTGTTGTAGACAACAACAGATCGCGAATAGAAACATTCTCATTCCAACTTCAAAATAGACGAGGGTTCCCTTATAACTTACCTGGTCTTCAAATAACTTATAGCCGCTTCTATATCGACAGGTGGTATAGTGAAGTCATATAAGTCTTTATCAGACGCACTCAGTATGACCAGACCGGTGCGGTAGTTGAGACCTAGTTTGGTCAGGTACTTGAAAAGATCAGCTAATGCTTTACGTTTCTGCTGAACGAAGTTCTTGGCTTGGGATGTTTGTTTCTCTTTCGGTAGAGATGAGTCGACCTGAAAAACGATTAATTTAATATTTGTGTCTACGTTGACGTGTCGTAATTTTGTATGTTATTCTTATCTTTTGTTTAAATGAATTTTTGTTTGTATACCTCTTCAGTATTAATTATTATTACTCGTATTTGTGATTATTTAATATTTTTGTGTGTTACATAATTATTACGGTATAAGTTCATTATTACATATTAATTTTATTCCACTATCTGAGTAATAACACAGTTTAGCCACTAGCCCCGTTGAGTAGATGGTAATGGGACTACTGGGCAGAAAGTCTCAATTGTTCCATTATAGGCCAACTTTATACTAATATATTTTTGTTCTTTATATTTTTTACTTGATTTAAAAAGAAGACTATCTGATTTACAACTATTTAGTTTGACCTATATTTTGTTCAATTTGTTTAAATGTTACTGTTTGTTAAGTATTGGTCGGGTATTGGTATATTCCATGGGACTAATGCGACGGATCCGGATTTTATAAACCATCAAGGAAATAATCTAATAATTTTAATAAGAAAACCGACTTCAAAAAAAAAACTATTTCGAGTACCCAAATCGCGACAATTGTGCCAATGGTATTTGAGGAGTTTCCTCGATTTCCTTGGGATCCCATCAGATCCCGACATAGTGACGATGAGACCACCTGTGAGCTATGCCAAATCCAATGCAAGAATAATGATATCGGTTTATAAGCGACGTAATTATCGCTGAAAATACACAAAAGAAAAGATTCCAACGAATTGAGAACTTCCTCCTTTTTTGAAGTCGGTTAAAAGGGCTACAAATGTAAAGGATTTTTCTTACCTCTAAAGAGCCAAGATGCGTGCTTGTCTCAATAACCGTTGTCACAAAATCATCCAACGCTTGCACCATGGCCGGGTAAGCAGTGTTAGTGATGGTATCCTTGCACAAAGTTCGCGCCTTGTTTAACAGGCTTGGTACTTTTACTATGAGGGAACTATCGCCGGGTACAAGCTTACACGGTTGCTCTGCTTCGTCTAGATATTTCTAAAGGATAAAAAGGAATAAATATGTAATGCTTTGAATTTCATGCTATCTAATTATGATGCATTTCGATGAGCAAGTTCTTTTGGATTTTATTTCCTGTCTCATACTCACTAATACGGCGTAAAGTTATAATCAAATCCACCACTTTCATGCAAATACTAAGTTCAGCTTAAATGATAATAACGATCAATATAATCATTAAACAAAAAATAAAGTAACATAATATAATGATACTTTGGCGGTAACTAATGAAATCCTATAATACTGCAAGATACATTGCATATAAATACTGCATAATAAGTAGTAAGCTTGTATTTACCACACGGAGAACAATAGTAATAATAATTAAATAGCAAAATCAGGGTACTTAATTATATTTTTATAATAGTATTTACCACTTTCTAGTATCAAAAGTAATATATTTTCGATAAGCAAATACAGTTTAATACTATGTACCTCAGATTGTGTAAAACTATAGCATTCTCATATAAATAAAAATGATTTACTTAGCAGTTAAGACTAGAGTTAGCTATTAAACAAACAAATTAATAAACAGTTACAGATAGGTCTACCCCTCAACCACTAGAAATACATTCAACAATCATTTATTAATATATAGAGGTACTACCTGGATCAGCTGTGAATTGAAAAAAGAAAAAGAAAATTAGTATCTAACAAAAAACAAAATGCTGTTAAAATAAACATATCTACAAAATTTTGTTTACTATGTGGTGGGTAGTTGTACAGTTAACATAATAATGCAAGTTAATGGTACTACTATCAGACAGTATATGCGTACATGTATGATATCATCAATAGTCTTCAACAGTCCACTGCTCGACATAGGCCTCTCTTAAGAAAAGAGGTTTTAGCCTACTATACAATGCTGGCCAGGCGGGTTGGTATAGGTTTTGTTATAAATTTTCCTTCTCTTTGCAGTGATTTTGTTTAAATGTAATATATCTCTTAGTCACCACTTACGACAATCACGAGATTAATAGGGGTGGTGACACGTATTTTTAATCAGTCTTCACACGGAGAGTAGGTATGATTTGGTAATAATATTTTAGTTACTAAATAGAACACTATAGAATCTTTTATTTTAATTACTTTGTCTAAAAAAGTAAACATGTTACAGATTTATTTTTTATTAATAGCCTGACAAAGTTATTCTACTCTGCCTGATGGTAAGCATGTTTAGAATCCAAGAGTAGGGGTGACCCTATTCATTAACATCATACAGTGTAACATGGTGGCTGATGAACTAAGGTGCTTCTAAAATGATATTAATGAAATGTTTTATGTTAACTATGTTTAACTAAAGTTTAACTATGTTATGTTAAAACAATACACTAAGTACAAAGTCAAATCTCAAGACAGTGATATCCAAACACCATACAGTATACTACAGTAACAGATAATAAAACACTATTTTCACCAAAAAACTAAAACCATCTGCTTAGGGATTGCTACGTTAGGTGACTCCTTAGTCTCCTAACGTAGCAATTCCTAAATTTTAAGAGACATCTTAGAACAGGTGTCTCCAAGGTTAGTGAAAATGATAATATCACTAAGGGTTACCCAACTCTCTCTAAATAACTCCTTAAATTTAGTGAATGTTGGTGAAACCAGTCATAAGTGCTGTTATTTCTGGCAAAAATACCATTACGTACCTTGATATTCCTGGCCAGTACAATATGGTTGGTGACATCGATCATGTAAGCTCCACCCGCTTGGGCCGCGGCGGCAGTTGCCCGCTTGGGTCGGTCCCAGATACCCACGTGGTCACCTATCTTCTCCGCTGTGTTGTCCACGAGGCAGCTACCCACACTCTCTTTAAGAACATTCTGGGAAATAATGTAATAAAGTTATTACTATATTCAATAGATTGCGGCCAAGTTAATACAATTTTAAAAACTTAGAATTCTGCATTTCTACGTAATTGTTTTCCAAATAATGCAAGATTGTAAGGAAAACATAGTTTGTTAATATCGACTGCCTTGTTGGTCTAGTGGTTAGCGTATGCGGCTGCTGATCAAGAGGTCTCGGGTTCAATTCCCGGGTCGGACTAAATATTTGTGTGATCCACAAATGTTTGTTTCGGAGGCTGGGTGTTTTGTATGTATAATATGTACGTATTTACAAAAAAAAGTATGTTTATGTATTTATATCAGTTGTTTGGTACCCATAAGCCTTTAGTTGTCCACTGTTTAATACAGACCTTCCTTTTGCCAATATAAATTTACATAAATATACTATACTTGGTCTATCCACGTTAAAATATAGAACAGCATCGATCAAACCCCGCCTCCTGACCAATCAGATTTCAAAAAATCATTTGTTAATATAGCTTGACATCTGATTGGTGAGGAGGCGGGGCTTGGCTTGGCGTTGGCTATTTTCTTAACCCGAATGGATTAGATCAACTACAGAGTTAAAATAAGAAACGAAAAAGAGAGAGAGAGAACGAAACTATTTCCTTTTTTATAATTTGGCAAGATACAAGTGTCTCGAATCGATTCTCTTTCTAAAATTGCTAACGCCGTCATCTTTTTTGCATTATTGGCTAATATTTTGTTTTGAACTCATAACTTGGCGATGAGATACGTCATTCCCATTCATTTGTTAATTTTCTATTATAGTTAACGTTTGTCAAATTGGCTAGGGGGGCAGCAGACACAGTACGGCGTCGATCTGAACAACTTTATACAGCATGCAATTTGTCTAGGGGCCCAAATAACAAACCAAAGCATACTTTATATTTACACTACGATAATGATAAAAATATACGTTTGTTCGTCAGGCGTATTTTTAGTTATTAGATACATTTACAAACCTCAAAGTCTTTAGTATGTTTGTGTAAAGCTTTGTGAGCTTTTTCGACTGTATCTTTGACACTCCAGTAACTGAGATCTCGGTCCCAAGTGCATATTTTGACAAAATCACGTAATTTCTTCTCAATAGGAGCCCGTTTCTCTTTGATATGGGAAGCTATTTGGGCGCTGAATTGACTGTAGTAGTTGTATGTGTTCCAAAGGATTGCAAGAAGTTCATCTGTAAGAAAATGTTAGAGTCATTAATGGAAACCTTTCTATAGATTTGAATATATCTATACTAATATTATAAAGCTTAAGAGTTTGTTTGTTTGAACATCTCAGGAAGCTGGTAAAATCTGATTATCAAGAAAGGCTGTAAGCTATTGATTCATGCTATGACCAAAGGGAGAGGAATATCAAGGAAATATGTATCAAAAACGGGGAAAATTATTTCATTTGAGAGCTTTCATTTCATGCGCTGCATAAACATTTAAGGTTTCACAAAAACAATGAGTGAATGAATTGATTTCCTTTAAAAGATCTAAAAAAGTTCGCGACATCAAATCTCTATATTTTAAGCTAACTCACTTTCTTCTTCCTAGCCTTATTCCCAATATTATTTGGGGTCGGCTACTAGTTCAACCGATTTTACCTGAATATCAGTTTTTACATGGTGCGAATGGCATCGGACCTCCGCAACCCTAAAGGAGAACTGAAATTCGAAGTTTGAACTAGTTGTCAGTAAATTTGAGGGCACTGACTTCCCAATAACGATTGGCATAGATGTTCATGACAATCGGGATCGACGGCTTTACGTGCTCTTCGAGGCACGGGCGTGAATCACCGCCAAACTTCCAAACTCCGGGCTGCTATTAGGAATTTCCTAAGAAAAACCCAAAAACACTTTTTGGCCCGACCCGGGATTTGAACCCGAGACCTCTTGATTAGCAGTCGCATACGCTATCCACTAGACCAACGACCAAGGTAGCTCACTTTATTTATTTTTATGTAAATCATATTTGTTTCCGCTGTATACCATCAAACTACGAGCAATAGAAGACGCAGTCGAGGCTACGTGAGTTGGCTAGTAATAATAGGTGTCATTAAAAAAAACATTTCAAGGCTGAAACTGAATCAACTAATCACAAAACTGTCAGAAAAGTTTTTTTAGACAAAAATCTCATCTTTCTAATGCCATTCAGTAGAACCCGATCGGACTTATACAACGCGAGATACATATAAGCTATCTATCGGACAAATAATGTTTTTTTTACTACACCCAGTATATAATAAAATCATTCAATCCTTCTACCCAATGACTTACCTCGTTGTTCGCTCTGTTCCAAATGGACCAAATGACAATGATAAACGAAAATGATCTCAAGTCTAACTTCATACTCAGCCAAGTTAGACTTTTCCATGAACTCACACAACACAGATATGACTCTTTCAGTCTCATTTTCTTCCTTCTTTTCTAAATATGATTTGATTACTGAATATAGGTAGAACCAATACTTGTGAGCTTCCGATTGTTTTCTGCAATTATTAAAAATACATATGTTACAAGATTAGACATGACAGAAGAAGTATTAACAAAACATATATTTATGTCAATGCCGGATATGATACACAAAGGCAGAAACTCTCATGAGTGTACCGTCTTTGGAGTGTATAACCTGACAGAACTACCAGAACTCTGATGGACCCACACCCATAGAGTAACACAGGCCCGCGGACCTTAGGGGAATAATAGTAATAGAGTATTTTGTCGATACAAAACAGTCTATCATTTTTGGGGAAGAAAATCTACACACATACCCTAAACACTTAATAAAAATTTCAAGTTTTCGCACACACAAACAGTGTAATTCATACACAGCAGGCTCATGCTTTCACAGACGGGAACGCCTGTTCTTGGCTACTATCAATATGTTAAATGAAAAGTGTCCTATTCTCTAATCGCTTATTAATATACTCAGCACTCACCGATGATACAAGTTATTGAGGCACTCCTTCCAATTCGCCATCTCTAGTTTTCTCCAATTGATGATCTGTTGTCCTACCGCTAGCGATACGTCAATTAAATTATTCCCTTTGTGAGCGCTTTTGTTCCATTCCTCAATTTTATCCCGTAATAATTCAAGACCAGTGAGGAAACGGCTCACTGGACTGGTTACCGGAATACCTAGTATCCTGTTTACTATTACCATTATCTGCAAAAAAACCGTTTAAGAATTACATTTCTCTCTTCATCTCGTACTTGTTTTCAGACATTTCTTAAAAACGTTATGTTTTGACTTTTGATAAAGACAATGGATTTGATTTCAAAGCCTAGAATTGTAATTCTTCATTATTAGCATCTTACAATAATTTTAAAACTATTAATTAATCTACGTTCAAGATACAATTACGTTTTGATTTAATAAAAAAAATGTATTGATTTTCAATTTATTTTTTACCTCCTTCAAGGTAGGGAAGTCCGGCCATTGCTCCAATAAGTTATTAGTGCTCTCTTTCACTTTATGAAGTAAAGGAACACACTGTTTTGTCTCTGACACCCATGCAGCTCTGTAGAAGTCAACCTTACTCGATGTTTCTAAAAAGATATAATATTATTTTAAATAGTTTTGAGAGTTATTAATCAATTTTACAAATACCAGGTGGTCCTCACTCAAAATTTTCAGAAATTATTTTATATAACATACACTTGATAGAAAAACATCATTACAAAAATCGATGTTCTTTTGTCACTAATATACTGAACATAATAATAATACTTATAGAAAATACAACATACCCTCGCCATCCACTTTGGCTTTGATCTGCGATAAGAGCACCATAAAACTTGGCGACAGCACCCCTTCGAATTCACTACCGAGAGCTTTCCACGTATTAGTCATAATTCGACTAAACGTACGATATCGCTGTAAAAATGGACTTATCACATCGTTGCCGACTAGCTTTTTCCGAGCTGGCAACCATTCCGTTGACGTCATTGTACGGACGAAGTTCGAATGCCACTTGTAAACCAAAGTTACGTCCTGAGAAGATATTAAGGCTTTTGTTTTGTTCTCCGATGTGCGTTGTGGCTTAACCGGTATTTGTTCTAGAGTATTTGGTTTGAATTCAGCGAAATCTATGTCGGAGTATGATGGGAACATTTGTTGTATCTCTTCGTTAGCTATCGCTTCCTCGTCTTCATCCTCACACTTCGATCTATAAAAGATACATTGCGTTTTTAACTATGTCATGATTAAGTCATCTTCTTTTTGAGAAGAAACCCAATAAAGGAAATATTACAAGCTTCAGAAATCTATCAACTATTCAAATTGTTGAATATAGAATGGACGATATATAACTTTCACCTTATATATATATATATATATATATATTCGGTAGATTGACCACGAGCATTTCTACCTGTGAGTCTCGTTATACAACAAGGACTGTGTGTAAAAGTCGTGAGTCATAAAAAAAAACTATAGATAATAGAATAAACTTACTTAGTAACGTATAAGGCTTCATCATCTTGCTTCTTCTTTTCAATATCTCGCTGTTGTTGATCCCAAACCTTGACGATTTCGTTCAGAGTCGAGGTCACCGCGAGTGCTGTACATTTATCAAGTTTGTCTAACGCCGTACAATGCATTCTCAATTCGTCCAGGTTCATCTTCAATAGCCTGCAGAAATATGTAACTTTAAGTAATGTATAATCGTTTTGCCTCGTTGGTCTAGTGGTTAGCGTATGCGGCTGCTGAACAAGAGGTCTCGGGTTCGATTCCCGGGTCAGACCAAATATTTGTGTGATCCACAAATATTTGTTTCGGAGTCTGGGTGTTTTTCTATGTATAATATGTATGTATTTACAAAAAAAAAGTATGTTTATGTATTTATATCAGTTGTTTAGTACCCATAACACAAGCTCTGCTTACTTTGGGACTAGATGATGTTGTGTGTAAGATGTCCAAAATAATTTATTTATTTATTTATTAATTTATTTTATAAACAGAATCTAAAAACATTTAATTTTATTAGTCGAAAAAAAAGCGTAACGATCTAGAAAATCTTTGAAAAAAAGTGTGCCTGTGCATTTTAAAATGTGTATGATGTAACAAATTCATTCAGTTAAATTGTATGTATCGTTGCTACTTCATAGAAGATGAACTAGGTAATCCCTGCTGTGTTACCCCGGGTTGTTGCTGTACCTTTACAATACGGCAAATTAAGCTACTCCTTATATTCCGTAAAAATCGGTCCAGACGTTGCGTTCAAGATTTAGAAGGAGCAAACAGACAGGCGAAAACCTTCATATACATTTAGTATAATCTAAATAAATCTTCAATTTAATATATTTCTATAGATTAGAAGAATGTTTACTTACTGGATCCGCTCCATATCAGCTACAGAATTTCCATCAGCATCTATAGAAGCTTTATTCAACAGCAGAACGAATTGTTCTGCAAGAAATCTGTTCAAATATTCTTTGGTAACACCTTTAATTGGTATTTTGTTCGGGAAAATCATCAACTCTTCCACAAAGTTCGTAAACAGTGGGCCGTTTTCTATTTTAACTATATACTCCTTGATCAAATCGTTCAAAGTCGTGATACCGTATATCATCTGTGACAAAGAACTTTGGAGAGGTCTTGCCAAGTCTGGTAGCGCGTCGGTATATAGTTCGACTTTCTTATAAAATGCGTTTACTGAGTACAGCCAAGAACTCGCCTGTTTTGTTATAAGTTGTGCGTTACGAATGTCGAACGTTATCTTAGATTTTTTTGATAAATGTGATTCAAGTTCATTGCTAATTTTTACCAAATCATTTATTAACGCTCTGGTAGTGGTTGTAGATATAACTGATTTGGAGAAATGTTTGCACTCCTGAAAATAAATAATAAATTAATCAATGGAGTAACATTTTATAAGGAGGTATAAGCTACACAAATAAATAAAATTGAAGTGTATGTATGTAATATCAAATGAAATATAGTTATAAACATCAAAAAATAATTTTAATTTTTTTCGTCCGTCTGTCTGCCCGTTTGTTCCGGGTAATATCTGGATATATTCACTAGCAGATAACTGATGACATAAGAAGTAACTTAGGCTCATTATTTATGGTCTAGCTTCACTCTGAGGCTTTACTCGTGATTTAGAACTTTGATTTTAGAAATTTAGAACTCAGCTATTTTACATAATAAAATTGGGAGAGCTAAAAAGTAAGGATAAAATTTTTAGCAGTCTATTCGACTCTATGAATTTTAGTATTTACTAGCTATATTACGCGTTCCGTTACTCGCGTTTTACAGCAATGACAGTGGGTAAGTGAAAGTCCCATCAAAATTTTAGGCCGCACGAACATACAAAAAAAAAAAACCTACTGTTATGATATAAGTACCGTATGCACCTTGATATGCATTTAGTAACAAACTGTTCATTTGATATTACATACAGACACCCCAATTTTATTTATTAGTATAGATCTGAGTCTGGTTAAAGAATTTCAAAGTGTTTCTTGTTAAAGAAATAAAATACTTAAGGAAATAATTTCGTTACATTAATTAAGGACTAATTGGATGATACATCAATTTTGACATACGCTATCACCGTTAACTCCACCGGATTTGTAATTTGTATGAGCTCCAATACGAAAAGAGAGAAAGACCAATGACGAATTTAGGGTTCAATCACCATAGACTCTCAGCCCAGCTAGGTAGACTTAAAATCCTTTAAGAAATTCTATATAATAATTGACTTACTTTCGCGAAGCTTGTGTAGGATGGCTCGCCAGGTCTGAAAGTGTTCCCTAGAGCATACTTTTTAATTTTTTCTGCAATCTCTGTCTTGAAATTCGCGATGATTTCACAGTACGGATGTACTTTTCTAACTTGACTAAACAGCTTCGTTTGTATCTCAGTAATGTTGACTTCAGTCGGATATTCCAACTTTCTATTATCGTCAATACCCCCAGTTACAAGACCGTGGAAGTAATACGCGCTAAGAAGACTATTCAATATTGATGCATCTTCCTCTAAATACTGAGTTTTGAGTTTATATTTCTCAATTTTATCCACTGTGTTAACTTCAGACATTATTTGCATGAGCAGAAAACTCGTTAAAAATGATAATTGTGCAATTGAGATTTTAGCACTTGGTTCATCACGATCTACAATACATTCTAGACTCGTATAAGCCTCGTAAGCTGCTGTTAAAAGGTTATCAAAGTTAACATCTCTGACAAGGTCCAATATTGGCGATATCCCCTTATTAATAATATCTTCCTTTGAGATGTCTTCTTCCACATTCAAGGCATACAAATATATTATCAGTTTCTCACATTTCTTCATTTCTAATTTTCCGTCTGATATCCTACAAACAATTGAAGAAATCATTACTATCCTATTCAAGAATTATGTGAATGTGACATTTTACGCATACACAAATATTTGTATAATATGTATGTATTTACAAAAAAACTATGTTTCTGTATTTATATCAGTTGTCTAGTTACCCATAATACAAGCTCTGCTTAGTTTGGGGACTAGATGGCATTGTGTCGATCTGTTAACTTGTGAATGACTGAACAACGATGAGATCTAAATATTTTTAAAGTGTAGTATTATTCATTAAAATACACATTGTTGACTGATCCCTTGACCAGACTCTCATTAAAAAACCTGAAAGATAAAACTAGAAAATCGGGTACAATGTCTAACATGTCTAACAATGTCAAACAGAGTCTAATATATACAGTAAGGTAGTTAGTGACAGCCCTATCATCTTTTCATGCTTTGGTTGCTTAATAACGCTAAATAAAAAAAAACTATGTTTATGTATTTATATCAGTTGTCTAGTTACCCATAATATAAGCTCTGCTTAGTTTGGGGACTAGATGGCGTTCTGTGTGAAATGTCCGAAATATTTATTTATTTGTAACACACTAGCCTATGGTCTTCCTCTAGAATAAAAGTAACGCCATGCCAAAACTCTTTTTTTTTATTTAATATAATTTATTTATTATTCTTTCACAAAGGTTAGAGTACATGTAATACACACAATGTATAAGTAGCAATTTTCATTGTTTCTTTGTGAGAAACTGATGTCTATATTAGGAAAACCTGTGTTACAGATCACCAGGCTCCCACCTCTCGGACCCAATGAGGTGAAATATTCGTATAGACACTCAATTACATACATACAGTACATACGTATATTAAATAAAAACAATGCACAATGGGCATGACAATAGGCATGGAGACACTGAAATCTTTATGTGTTTCATACGTGAAATAATAATGGACACTACTCATAATGCTTAAGGAGTATTACACACATATTACTAGTGTAAGTAAAACAGTATAAGAGTACTCACACTTTTATAGAGGCTGCCGTATTCAAAGTTGCAATATTCTTCCATAAAATATTCAAAATTGAACCAAGTTGCATAGAATAATCTGTTCTATCCTCCAACGATACCGCTTCATATGCAAGTAGATGTTTTGAATCTGGAAAATAAGTGTAAAAGAATATTAATCAAGAATGTAGATACAGAGGAATACAAAAATTCAAGTAGTAACTTTAAGCAACCATATAACATTAACCTCATTTGTAAGAAGAGTTCTATGATCAGCAGTGGACAATTAAGCTCTAAAGAAAATTAGGAAACAAAGGGAATCACATCTCTACCAATTGTAATAACAATAAGTTCATTTACAGTTAACTATACATCGTCTCATCAAATAATTATATTACATAGTCTATAGGAATACAATATCTAAATACAATACCAAAATTGAAGTGTGAAATATACAATTTCAAACGGTTTTTGAATGTACTACACTACTGGATATAAGCCTTTTTTTCTACGTGTTTCCACCCTCTCAGGTCGTCATCCCACCGGGGTTTGCGGCGGGCCGTGTGTCGGAATCAAACCGACTAAAACCACACAGTTTGCTACTTTGCACCTGACGTGGAAGAGGTCCAGGTACCACTGTCATTGGGACATCTGGACCTTCTGGACATAGGCCTTCCTCAACGTTCTACACGAGAGCCGGTCTTGTACTGTACGCAACCAACGACTTACCGCGACCTTTATGAGGTCATCGGACCGCCTTGGTTCTACCCAATACTGGAAAGCGCAGGTAACAAGCATTTAAATAAAATCTCAAATGAATAATAAAATACCTGTATTGTCAGTACTGACAGTGAACTTTTGCAAATAATATGGCAACAGAGCCAAACTGCTGGACCATCTCTCGCTGTTGATTGGGATCTCCTCTAATCTTGTGTCCTCCGTACTTTCTGTTATTTGTGCAGTCAAAAATGGCACAGGGTAAAACGCTGGCGAATACATGAGACATTTGTAAAACTCATCCCAAAACTTTACTGGAATAGATGATATTCTGTAAATAAAATAAATTCACGTTGTAACGATACCATTCAATGCCATACTATTTATATGAACATTACTAAAAAACATTTTTGGTTTTAAATTGACAAAACAACTACAGAAACAATAATAGGAACTAAGTAACCAAACAAGTTGAGCCTTGTTAAAATTATGCTATGGTCATTGATAGACTAATAAAAAATCGAATGAGTCTATCAGTAGAGACATGTGGCTTAAAATTTTTAATAGGAAACTACATCACTAATGCAGCATGGAATTTGAACTTTCCAATTAAAAAGTAACATTCAACACTCAACTAGCTAGCTTCTTAAAATATCAATAATATATAATCTCCAACTGCCTGCAGTTGGAGATTATAAATTAGATTTTTAATTTTTAAGATTATAAATTATAGAAGAATTATAGAAGATTATAAATCCCTCTCCTAAAGGGTCGGGATTAGGACATACGTAAATGTAAAGAAAATAAAATGTTAAAACAGTTTACCTTTCGTTGATTTCTGGTCGATAATCTTGTAAGTGTACCATAACTTCAATAAGATTCAGCAAAGCAGGAGGAAATCCATAAGTCACTTTACCTAAGTGTATCAGAGTCACCAAAACATCAGAAAGTTTACTGACCACTTTAGGCTGATCTGTATTTGTTAATTGAAAGATCATATCTATAAAGTCACCCTGTACTATAGTAAATATTCTTTGAATAACATAGGAGATCAAAGGCAGTAGTCTAATTCGTGGAGCTTGTCTTAGGGTTTGATCGTTATTCAGTTGCTTAGAAATATTTTCTTGAATTACTGCTAGTATTTCTTTATTGGGCACATCTAAAGCCATATTCATATCCGTAACAATATAGTTATTTAAAGAAAGTTTGTTTAACTGCTTCGAAATAGGTTGATTCATGTCAAAGGATAACTGGCGATATATTTTGGTTTTCTCGCAACAAATATCATATTCCATTCTGTTGGCAAACAATTTAGGTTGACCATAAACTTTTCTTAGCTTTTTGCTAAGTTTCGTCATATCTGTACTATCTGGATATCTATTAGTTATCATGTGCCTAATGTCAGTAATATATTGTTCATACAGATTATCATTTTTTTCGGAAATATCAGCAAACGGTAAAATCAAATGTTTATGCAACCAATTACTATGCATATACAATACAGGAATAAGATCTTCTTTTAAGACTTGACGGCGACTACCTTCAGACGGTACAAATATATCTTTGTTTAGCTGTATAAACAACCGACTACGCCAATTCAATGCTTGCATGATACGGCAGGTTTTTAAATCGTCTAGTTCATTATTGGCTAATTTAATTGAGGTTGTAATGTAAGCCTCAATAATTTCAAAGTAGCGTGTACAATTTTTAAGAATAGGGTATTCAGCAAAATCGTCTGTTAGTTGATTGGACAATACAGCTCTTGAATAATCGAATATTGAAAAGGTTGTCTTTTGCACTTTTGAATTCATATATGCTATCGCTTCCTTTAGAAGTTTTTGGTAGAATAATAACGACTGCATGTTCGAATTGGAGTACTTTGTACTTGTTGCAGAGCTGTTTACTTCATAAAATCTACTGAATGTCTCTAGCTTGGTGTATCGTGACAAGTGCTGAAGCGCGTAATCATTCAGTAGGTTCGGAAATTCAGAAATTTGCGGAATGATCTGATCTTTAAAACTACCTCGGATAATAACGTGAAGCGCCTCTAATTGATCTCGATGAACCTTTTGATATGCAGTGAACAGACTACCAAAAACGGATACTGATTTTTCAGAACGACCTTCAACAGCAACATAAGCAATTTGCTTGGCGATTTCTATTGCAGGATTTGTACAAAGTCCTTTGATAGTGAGAGTGTGGTCTGTTTTGATACATTTACTATACATATACTCTTGATCAATCACTGAATCAATTAGCTGCTGCATCATAAGCTTTTTCATTTCAGCAAGTGACATCATAACGTTCGAGTCGAAGTCCCCTCCGCATCTCGGTTTGATATAAACATCAGAGAAACTACTAATAAATGCAGTTTCTACTTTAATACCTCGGACTATTTGTTGCCAAGTTAAATGTGCCGCTTGTAATAAATGTGAAATTGTAGGACGTTCAAATCCTGAAAAAGAATTGAAAATGCAGTAAATGACTTAAAGTTAAAATAACATAAATAAATAAATATTTCGGACATCTTACACACGACGTCATTTAGTCCCAAACTAAGCAGAGCTTGTATTATGGGTACAAAATATCTGAAATAAATAAATAAACTTTTTTTGTAAATACATATTATACATAGAAAAACACCCAGACTCCTAACTTATATTTGTGGATAACACAAATATTTGGTCTGACCCGGGAATCGAACCCAAGACCTCTGGATCAGCAGCCGCATACGCTAACGACTAAACCAACAAAGCAGTCAAAGGCAGGGTTAGCATAACACACACACACAGAAAAAATTTTCAAAGTTATAAAATTCCATTATTTACTGGTGTAAACTATAATACTCATTTTAATTGATATTAATAATAATAGGTTCATAAAAAAGGTGAAGTAGTTAGGCTGAAGAGTTGTGTGATGGAAACTTCTATGAGTCCATGATAACTACGGGGAAAACTTCTAGTTCTAGATTCCATATCAATGTAAATTACCAAATCATTACTATAGTGTTTCAAAGGACACAGAAGAGAATATTTAATTTTTACTATCGGGCTAGTTGGCCAGGTGGTGACTGATCCTAACTGGTACGCCAGATATTAAGTGGCATTAAGTCCGCCTTTGTACAACAAGTGCAATAGGTTTTTCGATTCCCACCCAGGATAAATGTTTGTGTGATGAACAAAATCATTTATTCTATATCTCGGTTTAATTTATACAAATAAATAAAATGGTAGTGTCTGCGTGTAATATCAGATAAACAGTATTATTTTTATTAAATGCAAATTGAAGTAGTAGTAGGCCAAAACCTCCTTTCAAAGGAGAGGCCTATGTCCATCAGTGGACTGTTAAAGGCTGTTGATGATGATGAAAGTATATAGATATTTGCACCAAAAATGTTATCTATCATCTGGTACGAATGGACCGATTTTGGACTTTCACCAGCAGGAATCTGATGACCGAAGGATTAACTTGGGCATTTTTTTTAGACTAGATAGTCCCCGCGGCGTTAATCGCGATTTACAACAATAACCGCGGGCAACACGGCGGGACTTATCTAGTCTAAGAAATATATAAGTTTGTCTATCCGCGTCTGCTTACCATAGTACAGGCTTTGCCTAGTTTGGGATCAGACGGCATGGCTTATAAAATATGTGATTATAGTATTATTGTGATGACAAGTAAATACGTACCTCGTATATATGACTTCATCAAGTCATGGCATTTGATGCACATTTCGTGATATCGACCAGGTAAACCACATGACGATAGCAATCCCGTCAAATCCATGTAACTTATTGTCTCCAATATGTTAGTGTCTAAGTCATTGGGTTTGAGTAAGAATATTTCAACTCCCCTGTTTCTCATTGCCCTGGAAATCTCTCCATACTTCGGATCCATCGTAAAGAATATTCTGAAATTTGCATGAGGTCTTATTTCACAGTAATCACCCCTTTCCGGTACACTTAGTACTCCATTCGGTTCTAATAAGCTGTTCAGTCTATCGAGAACTGCAGCTGAACACAAGTTAACATTGTCGAGGAGCAGCCAAGATCCTTCCAACATTGTTTTAACCAGTAATGAGTCGACGAATTCAAATTTTCCGCCAGCGTTCACGGACGTGATTAAAGATAATTTCTTTTCTAGATTCTCCAAACTAGTTATTGTGTTAAAAATTTTAGTCCTGTCTTTCAATCGTTTCGTATACTGAATTAATTTATTACAATGTTTCAATAGAAATTCAACTTTTTGTCTATAGTTGTCCATATTATCTGTTGTCACTTCATTGCTAGAAGTTGTTTGTAGTGCGTGGTACTGATACAGATTACTAAGCAACGCTTTTGATTTCCAGTTTTCAAAATCCTCCTGGAGCCAGATATTCCTAGTTGTTTGCATTGTAAGGTTCTCAATTGTATCATAAAGACTTTCGAGATTTCTGTTGTAATCTACTTGTTCAAATCCGCCGAGCAAATCGGAAACGTCCATGGCTGATGTCACAGGAACTACATGTAATTCGTTTCCAGTGAGATCAGCAAGTATTTGTACAACACTACTTTTTCCTGTACCTGAGGGCCCAACTAATAAAGATAACCAGTTCATTTCAATATTCTGAGCCAAAGCTTTAAGAGTGGGGAGTTGACTTCTCAATAAACGCAAGTTTGTTTTCATAGCTCGTCGATTTTTAAACGTCTTATCAAAATTTCGTTGTACCGAAACGTCACCTATAATTACTTCATCATCTGTTAGCATAAACGGCGGATCACCGCCGCATCTTGAATACGAAGGCGTAAACATTAACTCATACTTAGCAATCATTTTTTTTTTATCTTCAGCTGTTCTCATGCGGTTAACATACAGCATATCAACGAACTTGCCAGGACGCATTAGTTTAGCTCTCAGTTGATCGTTTATGAGAGCCTCGCACCATCTTTGTATGTCCCTCAAATTCATTTCGTAAGGAGCTCCTACATGACCCCAGGATTGCAGTACAGTGATTTCATTTGCAACTTCACAATTGAAATTTACGATTTTCTTTGCGATATCTCTACTCAATCTGGGATACCGGGCTTGCACAATATAAAATAAGTCATGTTTCGTGAGAGTGTCGACATATACTTGAGTAAATCTATTCAGAAACGAAATTGGTAAACCTCTTCTAGCACCTCCCTGCTTTAAAGGATTCTGGCACGCAAAGATTCTAGTTTGTTGTTTTACTTTAAACGTTTTACTAAGCTCTGGGATGTAAACCTCGCCTCGGTGGTCCAAGCAAGCGTTTAGACCTTCTAGAACCGGTTGAGGGGCGAGATTCAATTCATCTAATATAATCCAGTCTCCATTTTGTAGGGCATTTAAAAAAGCTCCTTCTTTAAAAGCAAAAGAACCATCTTCTGTTGGTAGATCTGTTCCAAATAAGTCTGTTATATCCTGAAATACAAAGAGATAACAATGAATATATGCAATATAAGCATTTAACACGTGGCAAGAGTTCTATTAGAAAAATATACTTACAGTTTGATCACTCAAATTAATGCGTACAACTTTATGTCCAGAAGAATTTGCAAGTGCTGTCACTAAACTAGTTTTTCCAACACCAGGGTTACCTTCTAGAAGAATCGCCTTATTCAGCTGTAATCCGCGTAATAATCTCAGAGTGTTACTACCAGTTGTGGGTGCATTAAAAACAAATATATCATCTTGATCTATAATGAATGGACTTGGCCCTATATCAATATAGAAAGGATGTATGCCAAACTTATCACTATTCATTTTAGCTTTAAATTTTTTTCTTTTGCTGCTTAGCATGTCTTTAAGACTTTCTAAGTATTCACTACCAACCGTCTTAATTTGATTCAAGAGAAAATCAATCGATGTTTGTCTTAGAGTATCTAGAGTCTCTGACTCTGTATGTCCTGTTAGGGCTGTACCAAAACAGTCAAGGAAAGTCATGCAAGCCCCATGAACGTAAGCTTCAGGTGTATCCAACAATCCTTTAGCAACTGTCACGTTAATGAAATGTACCCAAGAAAGTAGATCTCGGATGCTAAATGGGAATTTACTAGTAACTTCTGAATTTTTCAACCATTCCGTGAAATCTAATATTGATGTACCAATTCCGGAGCTTCCGTCTTCCTGATTGCCTAACGATACACCCTGGTTGACACTTTTTTCCAAAACTTTTAAAAGGTCTTCTCTAGACGTAACACTATCACACCATATTTCCGTAAATCGATTCCGAAGCGCTGGTGAAAGCTCTTTCTTACCAAAGTCTCCTCCAGGATTCATAGTACCAATAAAATGAAAGTTCTTGTTTGCTGTGATCACAACAATATCAGAATTATCTTCCATTCCTCTTTCAGCTAACACAAGTTGACGCTCTGGTTCAAGTAAAGAATTCATTCTTTCTAAAACACTATCATCTGCCAGTGATATTTCATCAGCTAAAAACATATCACCCGACTCCATAGCTTTTATAAGAGGCCCGTCAACCCATTCAAATAGTCGGCCATCGTTTTTATATTGACGGACAGGTCGGAGTCCTCCTAAGAAATCGGAACTCTCTGTGTGCATGTGACAATTAACTGTAAGAAGCTGGCGATTATTCAAAGCGGCCAGAACTTGACAGATAGTAGTTTTACCACAGCCCGTTTCTCCTACTAATAGCACAGGCTCGTCAAAACTGAAACATTTAGCTATTAAAACAGCTAGTCTTCTCATATTAAAAGTCCATACTACATGAGAAAATTCTTGCATCTGGTTATTTAAGATTGCTTCTAAGATAAACTTGGTAACTGGAGAGGTACTTGCATGAAGATTAAATAGATTATTAGGATTAACTTTCCTCTTTATGTGTTTTTCTATAACTTCCTCTATAATAGACCGTTCATCAGTTTGTCGCACTTTGCCAGCTAAAATAAGGTAACCTTCGTCTGCGATGTGTTGGTCCCAATCGTAAAATTTATCATCAGTTAAAGATTCTTTTGAAGCATGTTTGTACCGCTGTCCCCATCTGAACAAATCTCGGAGGGTGATAAAACCATCTTTGCCTTGTACAGCAGCTGACCCACGCCTCCGTATTTGTAGCTCAGACATAACAGCTATCATCTTTTTACTGTACGCCGGTGGAACGTGACATCTTTGATGTAGAATGGTTTGAAGTTCGGCTTTTGGTATTTCGTCGAAATGTAATTCGACAAATCTGTTTCTAAATGCCCGTGACAGCATCTTGCGACCTCCATACAATCCCGGCGGATTTTGTGTAGCAAATAGCATGAAATTAGGATCAGCTTTGACCACCTGCTGTGTTTCTGGTATAAACAATTCACGATTGTCGTCCAACACCCGATTCAGTGCTTCTAAAACGTCACTTGGTGCTAAATTTAGTTCATCCAGTATGATCCAGTATCCTTTTCTCATTGCTTCGACTAAAACACCTTCCTTGAATACAAGTTTACCAGTAGAATCGCTGGCGTAGGATCCTATGTACTCTTGGAGGTCTGTATGTTCGTGATTATTTATCCTGACGCAGTAATTGCCAGAAGCCTTAGCAACGTAAGTGATAAGGGAAGTTTTTCCAACGGATGTGTCACCCTGTAAAAGAATGGGCAATCGTCCTAACGATATTATACGAGCTATATCACGGAGATTTTTTCGAACTGTAGGTGTAAGTATATAGTCTTCGGGTATAGCTATTTCTAATTTGCCTTGAGGTATCCAATGGCCTTCAAAAAGCAAGTAGTTTTGTCCTAAAACTTGTGGTTCTGGGATTTTTTGATTTATTTCCGATGTTACGTTTTTCTTGCCAATAACAGCTCTAAAAAAAGAAAACCATTATTAACGTAGTGCTTTGATAGTAATTTAAATAAAACATTAGGTATTACTTACTTAGCTATCATGGCTTCTACTTTCGGATGTGAAGAACTATCTAACTGAGTTAGAAAAGATAAGCAAAAAGCTTCATATAACGACCTGGACACTGTTCCACATTTAGCTTTAGCAGCTGCTGTCAAAGCCCTGCACAATGTTCTTAGTGAATAATGAGGTGCATTTCCTAAAAGAAAAGAAAAACGGCGTTATGTATATAAATATGCCAAATGTTAAAATAAAATGATAGTGGTAATGACTAATGATGCAGAAGCACTCAATTGACGGCATAATGTGGGTAACCATATTGCATTGTTTGCATTCGCAACAAGTGTGGAGACCATAAGGAAGAGTAGAATCAATTTAGTTCATATATATAAAAAAAAGCTTAGTTACCTGATCCATCGACGAGATTGATCTTAGCTTCTTTTTTTATATTAGCATAAAAACTAAATATTGCCTCCATAGCAGCCCCACTTAGATTCACATGATATAGATAGTCGCCGATAAGCAACATTAAATCATTCTTCTCGGTCAATTCATCGATGTAAAACTCCGTAAATCGGTTTCGTAGACCTGGTGGTAAATCTTTTTTACCTACGTCCGTAGCAGGATTCATGCAAGCAAAAAGAGTAAACTCTGGATGTCTTTTAATAGGTACCTTGTCGCCTTTCTCTAATAAATCTATAGTTTCGCATTTATCTTCTAGCAGACCCGCTAAGCATTCTAGAATTTCTGCTGACGCTAAATTAATTTCGTCTAATAATACCCAGTGTCCTTCCTGCATAGCTTTAACTAGAGATCCTTCTATAAAAGCAAATGTCAATTTCGAAGCTGCCTTTACCTGCTGTTCGAGTTTTAGCAATTTAGAACCAAATGCTAACCACGGTTGGAGTTTAGTTTGCTTGTTTGCAACGCTCAATCTGTTCATTGCCGCCTTGTGGCTCTGCTTCATCAAAGTTACTAAAGCAGACCAGCTTTCAGTTTCATAACAGGTGTCAATATGTCCCAAAAATTTTATATTTTTATCTGCATTGTAAAAACTTTTAAAAAGTTCTTCGAATTGTAGTTTTATAGGACGAATTATGTACTTCATATCAACAGGTTTATATCCACCAAGTAGATCAGCTGAATCAGATTGTTGATTCATATTGATTACGACCAGTTTGTGACCAGTCTGCTTAGCTAAGTATTGCACTGAAGAGGTTTTACCCGTACCCGTTTCACCGACCAGTAATACCGGCTCATTCGAAGTAACACAGCATGCTATTTTTTCAAGCAAACATGCCGATTGACGAGTAAACGAAAATACTGTTTGCTTATTATCAAAATTTATAGCCTCTAGGCTCTTTTCTATTCTAGGAACTTTGGATCTACCAACTTTTAAATAGCTAGCATTCAATGACACATTTGGCTTATAATGTTTGCAATAAAATTCCGATTTTGTTTCTACTATACCTAGCAGTAAGCCAACTTTCTTTGCCAATTCCAATCTATGTTCTGGAGACGCCACTGAACAAGTGAAAATGTCTAAAGCATCTTGTAATACTTTTAACGCTGATTCAGGACAGGATACGTTAAAATCAACAACAGCTCTAGAACACCACTTCAATAAATCTCTTGTTGATATAAGTCTAGACCCTCTCAGGAATCTAAGATCTTTTTCGTTTGAATTAGTCACGCTTTCTGTGGTCTCTAACGACGTATCGTGACTGCCTACAGAAAACAACATAAATACTTCGATTATTCTTGAGCATATTGTTGTAAGGGCTGGGTACATGGTTTGTATGATTTCCACTAGTTCTGTTCTAGATAGAGGTTCTACATTAATTTGTGTTAAATGCTTTTGAAGTAATGTACTGGAGTTGGATAACTTTTTGTGGTATCCAAAACTAGTGGAGATTATTCTAAAAAAAAACATAATGACATTAAACATTTAGTAACATAATTAAACCTACAAGTTTATCATATTTTACAAACCTTTGCGTGACGAATAGTTGGAAACCAGGGCTGACTGGCAAGGAATCTCTATAACCAGGAACACATAGCGAGTTTCTTTCTAAGAGGGAACTTAATGTAGAAGCGACATCCAAAGCTGCACAGTCTATGTCTTCCAAAAGTAGCCAGTGCCCATTTTGCACAGCCTAAAGGAAAACAGTATATGGATATTATAATTTGTAATCATTTTGGTTTGTTTCCCTACATCATAGACGAAAGATACTATATACACTGACCAGGGCCGGATTTACCATAGAAGCTGAAAAAGCTGAAGCTTGGGGCGGCAAAATTAGGGGGGCGGCCGACTGGCTCAAAAATATATGGTACAGAAAAAAAGTAAGCTTTTTTCAAAGGCCATTTTTGAATTTGGAATATAAATACTGTGTCGACGATAAAAAAGTTTTAAAAAGAATTTAGTAACTAGATTATTTCCTAAAAAGGGAATTGACTTTATTGTGAACCGTGTTCTTAATTACAGAAGTCAGTAGGGGCGGCAAAAATTTTAAAGCTTTGGGGCGGCAAATGTGTAAAAACAGCACTGACACAGTTTGAACAAACAAGCGCATACAAAGTTTTTGTTACATTTATGTTAAATAGGTGGCAATAAGTGTCATTGTATCATGAACTTCAATAGTATTATATGTGTTACGAACCCGAGGGTCAAATACGAGAGCAAATTGTACCACTAGGTGTCGTTTTTCCCATTATTGACATTAGAAAATCTAAACGACTATAAAAATAGTTGTTGCTTGGAGTGGTTACCGTGAGGCGAGTTATAATTTTTTGAACTTTCATGTACAAAACCGAGACATTTTTTTTTTTTAAATACTATACGTCGTATTTTATATCAGCGTTCTTTTATTTCATAGAAATATAAACTAATTATAGAGAAACTATTTAAACAATGTTGTTGTTGTATAAAATGTGTATAAATTTAATGAAACAAACCGGACACAATCGTATTTATAATGTTAGGTATATCAGTTCCAAATAGAACTTGCTTCATAAACTGAAAAATAAAAAAAACATTCTGAAGGTCTATGTAGTATATTTCGTCGATACCTACGTTTAACAAAAAACGCATCGCTTGATAAAGAGATAATAACTTAAAAATAAGTAATGTAATTTATTTTCTCAAGGATACAATAAAATTTGAACATATTGGAAAATTATTACATGTTACAAAACAGCTGTATACACTTTACCAAATTTAAAAGTGATATATGATTAATTTATGAGCATAGTCAACTGACCTTAAAATTATGATTATCTATGGTGTTAAACTATCTGACAATGTTTTAGAGAACAGAATAATTGGTAGGTTTTTGGTAGGATTGCATTAAGAGGTATTTTATTTTTATGAAAGAAATAATATCACCAGTTTCTGAAGGCCTTTTTTGCATGTTCAATAATACGGGATTTTTCTTAATAATATAACTTGAAACAAATATTTTTGATGCATACCTCGGTCAAAACACCTGGTCTCCAAACAAACTCTCCTGGAATGTCTGTACATTGATGTGAACCTAACAGCATACGCGAATCTGTCTGGTCACCAAGTTGCACTTTTTTAAACGCCACTCCCTTACGTCCTGTTATAGCAGCCAAATGTTCCACTAAAGATGTCTTGCCAGATCCCACAGGACCCATTAGACATATAGCTTGTCCTGAAAGCGAAATTGTTATATAAATATATTAACTGTCATAGAATCAGTATACATTAAACTTTTCCGAGATATGATAGTATTGAGTGCAGAAGTACAAAAATCTGTTTGACTATAGTTTTGACTATTATACATCTATATAGATATCTTTTTCATTTTATTTAATTGCTTCATGCCCCTAAAAAGATCATTAATTGCAACAAATTTATTTCAACTATATAAAAGCTTATTAAAGTATAAAATTTTCTTGACTCAGATTAATTCAGATTGATCCACTTTTTAAAAATTGGCAAATTGCGTGTCGGGTCACGCATATAATAGGGTTCCGGAGTCACCACATAATGATAGGTGGATTTAAAATCGTATCCAACAGATAATTAGGGTTCCGTAGCCAAATGGCAAAAACGGAAACCTTATAGATTCGTCATGTCAGTCTGTCTGTCCGTCCGTATGTCACAGTCATTTTTTTTCAAAACCATAAGTACTATACTTTTGAAACTTGGTAAGTAGATGTAATCTGTGAACCGCATTTAAATTTTCACATAAAAATAGAAAAAAACAATACATTTTGGGGGTCCCCATACTTGCAACTGAAACTCAAAAAAAATTTTTTTATCAAAACCATTCGTGTATGGGTATCTATGGATAGGCGTTCAAAAATGATGTTGAGGTTTCTATTACCATTTTTTTCTAAACTGAAAAGTTTGCGCAAGAGACACTTCCAAAGTGGAAAAATGTGTGTGTGTGTGTGTCCCTGTAACTTCTAAAATAAGAGAGCGATAACACTAAAAAAATATATGTTGTACATTACCATGCAAACTACCAACGAAAATTGGTTTGAACGAGATCTAGTAAGTAGTTTTTTTTAATACTTCATAAATCGTAAACCGCTATCTACCTCTCATTCAATCAATACGGACATGACGATTCTATAAGGGTTCCGAGACAGTAACTTCGGAACCCTAATAAGAAAAAAGTTCAATATATGGACTACTATCCTGAAGTTATTCACAATTTTTGAGCCATGCGCTTGGCTTTTAGAGGGGGGGGGGGATCTGATGTGCTTTAAAGTTCACTCACAAACGGACACCTAAATCGACAAATAATTTTAGCAATCTCAAAATGTTTTCAATGATTAGCAAGCTGAAGTGGCAGTGGGCTGGCCATATTAGCCGCAGAACTGATGGCCGTTGGGGCAGAAGAGTTCTTGAGTGGAGACCGCGTCTCGGTAAACGTAGTGTAAGACGCCCACAGGCGAGGTGGAGTGACGACCTGCGTAAGATGGCTGGCAGGAGCTGGATGCGAGAAGCCCAAAATCGATCACAGTGGTGTGCAATGGGAGAGGCCTATGTCCAGCAGTGGACTGCGATAGGCTGATGATGATGATGATGATGATGAAAATGTTTTCAAAGATTTGTCTAATCATACCCCACACCATGGGGTAGATGCGAAAAAAAAATTAACCCCACTTTACGTGTACCCCACTTTGTCGACGTGATTACATCACATATTCGTGTTGTTTTCAGTCACCAACCATTTGTGCGGTAGGTCGAGGACGGACGAACGGACATGACTATCTATAAGAGTTCCGGGTCATGAACTAGGGACCCTAAAAGTACCTTGATACAGAAACCTGACCAGAGCTTGTAGCATAATAAATAACCAATTTATAACTGTAAATGAATGTCAAAAATTAATTATATAATATAGATTTGAACTCACCTGAAGCAACCGCTAAAGCTAAACTCCTCAAATTATTTACAGTTGAGTTCACAGGTACTAAATTACCAGTCTGAACATTATTTTTTTCAAAAACTGGCAATAATATGCCATCAATATTTACAACAGTGTCGGGACTCAAGTCACAGTTAAGTACTCCAGTCAAAGGGCACACAGGCACTTTTTTATTCTTTTTAAAAAATTTTAGTCCTACTTCTGGACCTATGTCTAAAATATTTAAAAGTTGTTGGGATTCGACTTCTGTCATATTGGTAAGAATAGCCATGCATTCTTTTACCATCCTGGAAGTAAAATAATTAATAATAAGAACATAAAACAATACCTCAGTTGTTGTACAACAATACCATGCAAGAACAGTAGTATAAACCATTCATGTTAAGTAAACTGGGACACATTGTTGTGCACTGATCAAGCCCGCCCAGTGACAAATTAATTCCACAATTAAATCCCACGAATTCACATTGACTTTTCAGAAAGACCTTCAATACAATTTCTGAGTTACATTTAGTTTTGAAAAATTAATGTTTCGCCTATACATATTATTAATTTTATTGTACAAATATATACACCCAAGAAAATACAAGTAATTTATAAAAAATTTATGTGTACAACTGTTCGACTTAAAAGTTGCTGTTGAAAGTGCATACATAAAAACAACAAATTTTGGCAAGACATTAATAAAGTGTTATATTACTTCTTACCATCTCACTTCCGCATCTTGATGTTTGCAAAAATTAATGACAAAGTTAGTCCAGTCCCATTTATGTGACAACTCATTGGGCAACTTCTTAAGCAAGGTATAACAACATAATACTATATGTTGGTCATTAATTTTCTGTCTATTACCAAGAAGGCGCCGTTTTTTAGGGACGACATTATATGTCTCCTCATGACGGATAAAAACTTCAAAAGGTGGTACTCCGTTGATTTCAAAATATTTCAAAGTATATCTGAAAGTAAATTAAAATTTTCATGCAATATTTTTGTAAATTCAGTTTCTACTTTATCATGTACTAAATCTCTGTTTAAGATTGCATCTAAGATTCTTGCTAACTGGACAATAGAGAAGTTACAGGGCATAAAATCAATTAGAGCATTCATGCTCTAGTCTTTCATTGGTGAGTGTGAGACCAGAGGCCCATTCATTCTACATTATTCCTCATAATAGTATATGGGTCACCATGCTGCATTGTATGCACTCACAATGAGAATGGTGGCCCCTACTCTTAAATTCTTCTCATACTTTACATCAGGCAGGCTAGGCACTGGTAAGATTTAATATAAAAAAAACCATTATCCTTCTTTATATGCATTTTGTTGGTGAATTTGTAACATAAATCGAATATATTTTCAGCCAACTACAGAAAGGAGTTTCTATATTCCACTAAATGATTTTTACATACACTGCGTGAGGGTCCTTTAAGTCTATGTGATGTTCACTAAGAATGTGGAGTGTAAACACACCTGTTGCATGCTATGCATGTAATATTTTTTTTTTTTGTTTTTTTTTTTTCTCTTAATTTTTTTTGAAGACAACTCCCGTATTAGGAATATGAATTCCTGTGTCGCGGGGGACTTTACAAACATACATGAAACGGACACAAAGAACACCCAGACTCAGAACAACAATTTGTGAATCACACAAAGTGTTATCCTACGTGGGATTCGAACCCACGACACTTGACGCAGTAGAGAGCGGCGTGGCGACCGCTTAAACCACTAGGCCAACCGTGCAGTCATAAATATGAGCCAACTACAGGAGTCAATACCTTATGCCATCCTGTACTACAAAAACTATACTACACCAAAACCTCTTTTCTATGAAGAATCTTAGGTCCTCTATTAGAGTATTTCAGGTATATAAATTTAACAAAATTTAACTTACTGTAATATATCAGGATGTTCACAGAGTGCTGCCAGTGTAATAGAATATTCTAAATGACTAATCTTTTCACTATCATTGCAGGTATTAAAGTCTGAGTTAGAAAATACTGGTGTTAGTGGTATTTTAGCAGATATCAGTGCTAATAGTATATTGGAAAGATATTTCTTAAATAGTTTTGCATCATCAACATTGAGGATAAATTCAGATAACTCTTTTACTACATTGTCAATGTAAGATGGATCCAAAATATTTTTTTCCTGTAAAAAAACATACTTTATTAATTTAAATATGTTCTTAATTATCATCTTCCGAGCCTTTATTCCCAAGTTTATTTCTTAATTATTGATACAAAATTGTTAACCGACTTCAAAAAAAAGGAGGAGGTTCTCAATTCGTCGGAATCTTTTTTTTTTTTTTTTTTTTTTTTTTATGTATGTTCAGCGATAATTTCGTCGTTTCTGAACCGATTTCAAAAATTATTTTTGCATTGGAATGGGCGTAGCTTACAGGTGGTCCCATTGTCACCATATCGGGATCTGATGATGGGATCTCAAGGAAATCGAGGGAACTCCTCAAATATCATAGGTACAATGTCGCGATTTGGGTACTCGGAATAGTTTTTCATTGAAGTCGGTTCCTTTTTGTTAAAATTATTTTTATTTGTGAACCTAAACCTTGCATAGAATAAGTCACAGCTTGTTTTACTGCAGGTCAGTAAGACAGATTTGCTTTGCAGCAGTTTCATTTTCCAGCAGATTACACTTTAAAGCAGATTTGCTTTTTGACAGAAATTGTATAATGGTGTTGAATTTTTTATTAATATATTGGGTATGTAAGCAAAAAATTTGGTTTTTCTATCAATAATATTATTAATGACCATTGTATATTTATTTATAATATGATATTGTCATAACCAATTATAATTGAACTGTGAAATCTATACAAATTAATAAAACTCTATTATGTTAAGGCTTTACTTGTGTTTTAAAAAAACAATGCTGCTAACACCTCGGAACTCAGATTTTGCTGAATACAATGAAATCGATATGTTTATGTAACACCATGGAGTCCAGCTGGTCAGATATATCTGAGCTTATCTGAAATTATCATATTAATTTTTACATTGAGTTAAATTGTTAGGATTTCTTTTTAAGTACTTACAAGTTCATTGTAAATATAGTTCAGGTTTTTTTAAAAAAAAAAGAACAGTAAATACCATTTTAATACCTTGTTTAATATTTTATCAATTGGTACAATTATATGACACATTATATTTTCAGGATATATATTACTCAAATATTTTCACGACACTGTATTTCTACTGTAAAATGAATCTGTCACTGAAAGAGAACTTGTCTTCACAAAAATAAGCCTATCATTCCAAGTAAGGTAAAGACACATCTTATAAATAGCACAAGAAAAAGTTCAAAAAAACTAACATGATAATATAAAATCTTTTGATAGCAAAGTGTAGTGTATTATTTTTTAAGTTTTCCTCTAAAATTTTACTTGTAATTACAAGTATAATAACCACCGGTAATACTGCAGGACTCAGCTAGTCACATATATATCTTCATCTCATTCATCAGTTAAGTAGTAGTTAAAAGTTTGACACTTCCTTTCTTTAAATATTGTAAAAGTAGGAAACACACACATTTCAAACAAATACTCTTATAATACGCACCCTGTGCTATTTTAATGCCGCTAATAAACAATTTTATATCAAAATACATACACATACATAAATTACAGACAAAACAGTACAAAATTACTCATCACACAATGAGAATGAAACTCAGGATCAACCCGAGAATCATCATCAGGCTTAGGTCTAACATTAATTCAATGGTTAACAACAAATAACAAAATATTCATAGTGCAGTATTTTTTATTTAATAAAAAAATGGATTAGCCAATAAATGAAACCCCGTATGTATTCTAAATTAAAGTTAATTTAACAAATAAATTATTTTTATGAGTAATAATAATACTATTGTCATTTGTTGTTTAATATTTTTGTACTGAATGATTTATGTAATGTTAACAATGAATGAATTCATTTTTCAACATATTAAGTAATAGTTAACAGGCTAACTGCACTTATTGACTAAGTACTTTAATTAAACATGTGTATTAAACATGGTAAGTGTACTAACCTGAAGTTCTTTGCATGTTTCTTTCAATTCTGGGGTATTAGTTTCTGCGTTAATGAAAGTAAGTGCCTCTGATACGTAAAACCTCATTTTAACATACCGCTGAAATAAATACAGCGATATAAACTAATATTTAATTATTCCGGGCCTCGTGTTGAAGTATACGGCAAGTACAAAACATGCGCACACTATAGGCAGGGAAAAACATTGACAACTTTGACAGTTCGTAAATAATGCCAAAAATCAATATCTGAACTTCTTCGTTCAGAAACAAGTCATATTTTGCGATTGATGTTACTCATATAGTAAAACATTTTCTTAATTTATAAATTGTGAATTGGTATTTACACATAGTTCTTCATATTTTAAATTTTATTAGTTTATAAGAAATATAGATTAATAATAATAGGTAGTAGAGCCACACTATTTCAACACGAATGGGCCGGTTAGGGGCCTGTCCACATCTCCACGTCGTCGCCGACGTCGGCGTCGTCAACGTGGAACGGTGCGGTATCGTAGCACGGCGTGTTGACGTCGCGTGGTCCATGTGCTCGCTCACTTAATGTTTTAGTGTCTTTAGCGATTAGTTGTGAATAAAAGATGCCGGAGAACATAGATTCGCAAGAGCCCCATTTTGGTCCCGCAACTGAATATTTCGGAATGAACTAAAACACCACCCCACTGTAATGTAAATAGGGGTTTAAGTAAGACGGTGTGAATAAAGAGGGTGGTCGGCTTTCTGCGTGATTGCGAGCGTAAAGAGGACACATGGTCATACTTGCGGAGATTCATAAATCAAATGCAGTTATTGAGAAGATGGTTGAGTTTAGTGAGGAAGTCTGCATTCAGGTCGAAGTAACACACATCGCCGTAATAATAATAATAATAATAATAACGTTTATTGGATCAATTAGATTAATTACAAAAAGTATGAACACTGTTACTTAAACTAGGGTTTCCTGTGCTATAAGTAACAGTTACAATTCGAAGTTGGTCTAGCTACGTACTTCACATTTTATTGTACAACAATCTGTTATTCTTACGTTATTAAGTTTTAATTACAAAATTTTAAGGAAAGTAACAAAAAATAAAGTAATGAAATAAAATAAAGTTATAATGAAATAAAGTAAAATTACATTACGAACATTGTTTATGTACGGAAGGTGTGTCAATGTGTAGAATAATATTTGATAAATAGTTTGAGTGGGGATAAAAAAAGTGTATAAAAAAGTGTATTGGTTACGTATGAGACATAGGGTATGGACAAATTATTTGGGGACGCAGAGAAAATTTTCTGTTTCTTCGTAGTCCAATTCGCTTAAATATTTAATCACAGTTTTCTTAAACTTATAGAGGGACAATTTATATAATGATACTATCTTTGTAAGTTTATTATAGTTATAGGCGGCTGCAATACAAGGATGTCTTTTTGCAAAACTCGTTCTATGAGGTATGATTTTATATACATAATCCTTACGTCTTTTATTTATAGATTGATTGGTAGGTAACTTGGTATGAGCATAAATTAGATTTTTTAATATGAATAATTTGCGCACTGTAAGGACTTCTGTTTCTTTATAAAGATTTACGGTAGGGTATAGCATTGGTTTGGACGTAAGGACTTTGAGGGCGGCTCTTTGAGCTCTTTCAATTCTTATAAGTGACGACTTATGTGCTCCTCCCCAGACGGAAACACAATAGATTATAACTGATTGACACAGTGAATAATAAATTACTTTTAATACATTTGCGTCTAGTATATGTCTTAGTTTTCTGAAAATAGACATAATTTTTCTTGTTCTGTTTGTAAGCAATTCTATGTGACGGTGCCAGTTAAAATTCTCATCGATCCAAACACCAAGATACTTAATATTGGATACTCTATCTAAGTGGGTGCATTGACAAATGCTGTCTAACCGATTTTCACAAGTGTGTGCAACTATATTAAACGGATCTGGTATTCCCTGTTTTGTTAAAGAAAAAGTTATATATTTTGTTTTGCTAAGATTTACAGTGAGTTTATTGATATTAAGCCAGCACAGAACCGTTTTGAGGCCACTGTTTGTGATATTTTCTATCTCATCCCAATTTCTCCCATAGAAAACAATTGCTGTATCATCTGCAAATGTGAAAATTCTCGCATTGAGTAATTTCAAGTTACATAGTTGATTGATGTAAATCAAAAACAGTGTTGGACCGAGAATACTCCCCTGGGGCACTCCATAAGTTACATGAGCATCCTCACTTATATATGAACCAATCTTTACGCGCTGAGTTCTATCGGTTAAATAACTTTTGAAAAGATCTAATTCTTTACCTCTTATACCTATGTTTTCTATCTTGTCAAGGAGATGCGGAATAGAGACAGTGTCAAATGCTTTCGCAAGGTCTAAAAATACTCCTAAGCATTTAAGTTTGTTGTCAAGGGACATAACTACCGTTTCAGTGAAACTTCTAAGAGCGTCTTCGGTTGATTTACCCTGTGTAAATCCATATTGATTCTCCGATAGAAGTTCAAAGGATTTCAAATATTTTACCAGTCTCTTATTTAACAATTTTTCTAGTATTTTCGACATTGCCGGTAGAATAGATATTGGCCTATAATTATTGACACTATCTCTATTCCCCGACTTAAATACTGGGATAATTACTGCAGTTTTAAAGTGTTTAGGAAATATGCCTGAATGAAAACTAATGTTACATATGTAGGTAATAACAGGTGTGAGAACATGATGGGCCATTTTCAGTAATCTGTTTGAGATTCCATCGTAGCCTACGGCACAATCATCCTTTAGGTTCATTATTATTGATAATATTTCCTTGTCATCTGTATCTAGTAAAGCAAATGAATTTGTTGATTGTTGGGATAACTTTTTTTTTTTTTTTTTTTTTTTTTTTTTTTTTTTTATATTTAAGCCTGCCAAAGTGACTCTACTCTGCCTGATGGAAAGCATGAGTAGAATCCAGGAGTAGGGGTCACCATGCTTATTGTGAGGGTAGGCAATGTAGCATGGTGGCCCTTACCATGGCAGCCCGGTTAGATTATTCTGCATCATTCTCCCGGCCTTCGAAGGGCGGGAGAATGATGCAGAATGATTGGGCCTCCGGTCTCACACTCACCAACGAAATACGACAGCAAGAATGCTGTCATTATTAGGATGGTCTTCTGTGTGAGGGTAGTACTGGCCGGGTCGAGCCGGCCCATTCGTGCTGAAATCAGCGTGGCTCTACTACCTATAAATTCAATATAACTTATTAAATAACTTATTTACAGCAGCTTTTATGTCACTATTTACAGGTTTTATATTTTCTGCAAGATTTTTGCCCACCGATGCATAATGATTATTCACAATGTTTATTGAATTTTGTGGGTTTTGATCTATATCTAAAAGTATTTCATTGTTATCTTTTTGTTTATTAATATGTGCAATCTCTTTTATTAATTTCCATGTCTTCTTAGAATTATGTTTAGCTTTTTGAAATTCTGAATTTTCATATGCACATTTAACTTTGTGAATAATAGTTTTGCAAAAATTTCGGTATCTTATATATATTTGTTTTATTTCAGAGTTGTCAGGATTTTTCTTAGCTTTTAGATGCAGTTTGTCGCGGTGTCTAATACAACGTAACAAGCCTGGTGTGATCCATGGCTTGATTATTTTTTGACGATGACTCTGTTTTCTGAATGTGGAGTTATTATTTATTGCTGTGGTTATTATGTTTGTAAGGAGCTTTAAAGCATTGTCTACATCAGCACATTTATATATCGGAGTGAAATCTGATTTCTCTAGTTCAGAAATTACTTCTGGGTAGTTAATGTACATTTTTGGGTGCTTATTACCATACTCTAACAATTTCTTGCCTAATGACAAACAGACTGTATAGTGATCGGTTATAGTTGTAGTGATTACTAGTACGTTACTATTCAGAACAGTTTTAATCATAATATGGTCTAGACAGTTCTGATTTCTTGTCGCTAGTAGGTGAGCTGGTAAGAGGCCATGTGAAGCCATTAGATTTAAGTAATCATGTGCTCTTGGTTCATTGTCACATTTTTTAATGTTAATGTTAATATCCCCTATAAATATTATGTTTTTGAAAGGTGAAAATATTGTAAGGAGGTTGTCAGTTGATTCAAGAAATTTTTTAATACAGTATGTTGGAGGTCTATACATGGCAATAATAACAGTAGCTGTATTTAATTTTATTATTAGGCAATTAGCGTCGTCTAAATTATGTTCGTAATTATGCGCCTTTAGGTATTTTTTTGTATAGAGATAGACCACTACACCTTCGTTTTGGGTTTTATGCGCTGTAGAGCAGAAGTAGGAATAGCCATTTAGTTCCGGTATACCGTAAGAATTTTTTAACCAACACTCCGATAGTATGATTATGTCAAATTGAAGTTTCAGTTGTGTCAACAAAATTTCAAGTTGGGAAATATTCTTAGACTAAGAATGACCAAGACCTGACACGCCAACAAGCGTTATTACGAGAGAGTGAGATAACGATACCATTTTCCAGTGTGTTAGAGAAAAATAGAGATACGTATTTTTTGTCCTTATCGCCGTATAGGTTTGTCACAAAACTTGTGTGTCAAACAATGTTCAAAGCGGGAATTATATCAGGTGTGAAAATAAGGCTTTTTGACGGAATTACTGTGTGATTTCGAGTGTATCTAATTGTTTTTAACCCAGATACTTTAAAAACTATGGTACAGTGTTGTGTTGTCGGCTGCAAAAGCCGCAGTGAACGTAAATATGAAAACATAACCTTTCACACGTAAGTTTAAAAAAATCCGTTTTATCGGCATAATATTGTTTTTAATATTAACTACGATTAATTACATAAATTTTTGTTTGTTAATGTGCAGAAATAATTGAATATAAGTGATAAAAACTAGTTTCTAAAGTGTGAAAATTTTGTAATTATTCGACCAAATTGCGTAGGTTGTCACAGCTAAAGTTTGAATGACCATTAATGTGTTAAGGTAATTTTGCAAGGTTACCAGCATTTTAGGGATAACGCATCAGCCTTTTGAAATTACCCCATATGGTGAGGAAATTTAATTTGGTTTCATTTGATTTGTGTTTTATTGTCCTCCAGATTTTCAAAAGATGAAAATGTGCGTAAAATGTGGCTGAAGGCTACTGGACGACAAGGTTGGGCAATAGCAAAGCTATATGTAAAAGTATTTGAACGTAAGGATATATTACAGTACAAAAATATGCTGATAACTAGAGACAAGAAAATAAACAAATTTCTTCAACATACTTATTTTATTTAAGGGCCAATAAATACTATAAACTTCTAAAAAAAGTTTTTTTTTAATGTAATCAATCTCGATCCCGGTTACATCCTCAGCTTTCGTTTTGAAGGCCTTCTATTCTTTTTTTTTTTTTTTTTTTTTTACGTGTGGAAATCCCCGCGGACCGTCACCCCGTCGGGGGTTACGGCGGGGTGGTGTGTCGGACTCGAACCGACTAAAACCACACGGTGTGACCCTCTCTGCGCCTTTGTATTGGAAGGAGTCCAGGGAGAGGATTTCCTTCTGGACTCGAGGCCTTCTATTCTAATCTAACCGTATTTGACAGATTTTTAAAACGTTTGGAACAGTAAACGGAATAACGATTCTCCCTTATTAAAGGGGAATTGTTTTAACCTGGCAACATTAATATTTAATGTACTTTGTTGCTATCCCTTACGGGTGCACGCATATGACCGGTCTAGGTCATTCTTAGTCTAAGGAAATATTACACTTATTACTTCTAATGTTTTGTGAAAATATATTTAAGTTTTCGCTCTTAGAGTCAAAATATACCTTAGCCTGATCTGTATTGCACAACATTGAGTTAGAAATCGTGTAATTATCTAAATCATTTGCTATATCTTTGATATTATCCATAAAAATAAAAAATAAAAATGTGTTCTACTTACGTCTGTGATTATTTTCACTGTAGTAACATAATAATTATTAAAATGTCTCCTTTTTACAGTTGACGTAGTATGGTTTGTGTAGTATTGGATTCCGTTTTTATTAACAATGTGTGGTAAGAGTTTAAAATGTTGTGTCGTTTGTGAGAATTTGTGTAACAATATAATTGGCTTCCGTACATAAATGGTTACACTAAATTTACATAAAATAGTTTTTACTATAAAATATCTAATAAAACAAAGAAAACAAATAAAGTAACTAAAATTTTTAGAAAATATATGTTTGAAGCTGTATATGAGGAATAAAATATAGGAATAATCAATTATTGGGATAATCAGTAACTGCATCAGAGAGATTTTTGTTTTAAGAGGTAGTTTTTTTCTACGTAGGCTTCCTTCCAGTAACTTTTTGACTGACATGAGTGAGTTGTTGTGCTCGCCAATCAAGCGTTGAGTCGATGAGAAGGTTCAGGTCCTTGACTACAGGGCTCCAAGGTATAACTGAGCTGTTGAAGACGATCGATGGGAGTGAAGCTACATCCAATCTACGCGTCATGATTTTCCTACCTACTACGATTGCCATGACCATGATCAATGACCATGATTTTATGCAATCTAAGTCTCTGTTGATGTTGTCAATGGCTTCTGTTATGTCCGCTGCAGCTGCAGATCATCGGCATATAGGTGATACGCACACTGAAGGTGTTGAGCTATGAGATTAATAAATAGAGAAAATAAAAAAAGGAGATAATATTCCACTTTGAGGGATGCCAGTGTAGAGGTCGCACCAGCTCGGGGTCGAGTCTTGAACACGAACACACTGCTGGCGTCCTTGAAGATAAGTAGAGAACCATTCCAGTGCAGGATTTAACAATTATAATCCTAATTATTATTTGTACAGTATTATTCTTATTTTTTGTACAATATTTTCTTATATTGTATAAGGTAACCGAAGTGTGAATTTAAAAGATTTAATTATTTAAAGATTACGAATTTAAAGATTACATACCGTCGAAAATAGTAGTAATTTGATTTTACTGGTTTTCTACAATTTGTGTGTAGTGTTTGTGTTTAGAATTATAAAATGCTTGCTTAATGCCTAATCTGCCTTTAATTTTAATTTTTGTAATTTGTGAAGAGAATTTAATTTTACTCTGACCTGTACATTTATTGCACTACTAAAATCTGAGAAAATTTTGTGAATGTTTGCAAAGCCAATGGTGTTTATTTTTCAATACGGCGATACAGTTATTTAGTTCTTTTGTGTTTGAGTTGGGTTCTTGTTCTTGGGCACTGTTGCCAACGCTACAGTTTTAACTATGGATCTACAGTTTTTCGGAAATTCCTTTAGTTTTCAGTTTAGACCTCGAAATCTACAGTTTTTTACATAAGATGCTAGCGTCATCTATTTTATTAGTCCGTACATTAGTGTACGGACTAATAAAATAACCTGACCTAAGTTAGGTTTACTGAAGCTGACTTAGGTCAGCTTCAGTAAACCTAGTATTCCTGCGTCATATTTTGTTTTAAGTAAAAGACGGAAATGATACAGAGATGGTCGATCAGCACATTTCAGATAGGTGCCGATTATCGAGCACGTAGGATTCCGGCTGTCATTTCCTTGTTGATATTAAGACGTGTTTATTGTGCAATGTAACGATAGATTTAGAATATATAATGTAGCTATAAGATCATAACTAAGAGATTCCATGTACATACCTTAAGATGTAAGGTTAGATAATAGTACAGTTATTAATTAATAAACATGGCTCCAAAAGAATACACGATCATTGTTATTCGGTATCCACATATAACTCGCCATAATCGTGAACCTCTACGACGTAACAAGATAGAAGAAATAAGTTCGCTATAACTGTTAAAAAAAAAAAAAAAAAAAAAAAAAAAAAAAGAAAAAAAAAAAAAAGAAAAAAAAAAAAAAAAAAAAAAAAAAAAAAAATTATATTCCTGCGTCATATTTTGTTTTAAGTAAAAGACGGAAATGATACAGAGATGGTCGATCAGCACATTTCAGATAGGTGCCGATTATCGAGCACGTAGGATTCCGGCTGTCATTTCCTTGTTGATATTAAGACGTGTTTATTGTGCAATGTAACGATAGATTTAGAATATATAATGTAGCTATAAGATCATAACTAAGAGATTCCATGTACATACCTTAAGATGTAAGGTTAGATAATAGTACAGTTATTAATTAATAAACATGGCTCCAAAAGAATACACGATCATTGTTATTCGGTATCCACATATAACTCGCCATAATCGTGAACCTCTACGACGTAACAAGATAGAAGAAATAAGTTCGCTATAATTGGTGACCCCGACAACTGAACAAGAACGAAGACATGAAGGTCGCTATAATTGGTGACCCCGACAGTTGAACAAAGAAGATGAACAAGGACCCGAAAATTGACCTATGAAGAAACCCGACTATTGAACAAGGAAGAAGCAAGTATTCGTACCTTCTGAAGGAGAAATATAGTGAACTGATATGGCAGTAATGCCAGGACCACCCACGTTTATGGTTCATGCAGTGAGGCTATCGTCGCTCTCCAAAACAACAATGATCATCATTCAAGTCTCAGCCAGCCAGCAACCTCGGCCTCAACAGGGATACCACACCCAGGACGCGACCGCTCCAAATTGGTTACCCCATCGGCCTCAGAAGCGCCCCGACACAATATGGACACACCGCTTGTAATTCCAACGCTCTGGAACCAGCGGACTTCAGCCCCGACTCAGTGGGGACTAGCGGCATACATAAGTGTTCTCAAAATGAACTTCTGACGCCGTTTCACGAATAATAGAAGTAATCTCTATGCCGTCAACGCTAGATTACGACGAGAATTGTCGTGTGCAGCAGAAATGTCAGAATTAAAGAAGTTGCCTGGAGAGGCGTTAGAGCAATATAACGACAAGACGTATTACGATGATTTCAGATCGCAGCTAAAGCATGATATCAATCGAATACTGTCGTTACCGAGGCTCGCTCTCCAACAATCAGGTAAATCTATTTCTTTCGTTTATCCGCCGTCAAAGTGCTGTGGGCATATATTCAAGTTGTCCTAAATTCAGTATTACGATACTGAGAAGTACGTGTATATTGAATTGACCGAGTAAGGTTGATGTAATTTGCAAAGCGATATTATAATAAGGTTGCTGACTATGTAAATCTTGAAATGTTATTATAAATATATTATTGTATACTTTATAGATTTTGCTGACACGAGAAGGTCGCAACTCTCGATCATATGTTTGTTTTGTATTCATTTTAATGTTATGATTTTTATTGACCTAGATTATATTTATTATCTAGGAACTACTCCGCGATACTGACTTAATACGTAATGTTATAATTTTTAGTAAAATATGTTATGTTTATAATTGTCAATTCTTGATTTAAGATGAAGATTTTCTGAATTTACTACCGTAAAATTTTTTGGTGGGAAGTTATATTCCTGCGTCATATTTTGTTTTAAGTAAAAGACGGAAATGATACAGAGATGGTCGATCAGCACATTTCAGATAGGTGCCGATTATCGAGCACGTAGGATTCCGGCTGTCATTTCCTTGTTGATATTAAGACGTGTTTATTGTGCAATGTAACGATAGATTTAGAATATATAATGTAGCTATAAGATCATAACTAAGAGATTCCATGTACATACCTTAAGATGTAAGGTTAGATAATAGTACAGTTATTAATTAATAAACATGGCTCCAAAAGAATACACGATCATTGTTATTCGGTATCCACATATAACTCGCCATAATCGTGAACCTCTACGACGTAACAAGATAGAAGAAATAAGTTCGCTATACCTAGGAAAAGGCAACGGCTCTGCAATATTTTCACTATTATCGTATATCACTTTAATCAGAATACTTCTATGTTTGCCGCACAGTACTGTCAACCTATTTTGCGTACGGAGTACTTCCATTTAAGACAATTGCAGGACTCCGGTTTATTAAATAAATACGCAATAAATAAGCATGTGGGTACATTTGCCTCCATCATTAAACATATAGCCTTGTCTAGCAGTGATCGGTTTTTTCATTCACTTATGCCGTTCGGCGTTCTGCTGCGGAGTATATGGTGCTGTCAGTCTCCTTTTTATACCACATTTTGCCAGCAGGTCATCAAATTCTTTGCTTCTATACTCGCCACCATTATTCGACTGCAAGTGCTTAATTTTCTTATTTGTGAAAAGCTCTACTCCATTTTTGTACTCCTTGAACTTTTGTATTACTTGACTTTTATTTTTAATGAAGTAGATACAGCAGTATCTGGTGAAGTCATCAATGAAGGATTATGTAGTATCTGGACCCATCAAGCGATTCCGTTTCGAATGGTCCACAGACGTCTCTGTGTATAATTTCTAAAATTTCAGATGACAATCTGTCATGGCTGGCAAATGGAAAGGGTGAAAGTTTACCTTTTATACAAGTTTCGTAGGTATCTAACTTTACTTCTTTTATATCTAGTCCTCTCATCATCTGCTTCGCAATCATAATTTTTAGGTCTTTTTCGTTGATGTGACCCAATTTCCGGTGCCATAACATCGATTTATCTTGTGACTTCGCTGATTCTTCCGGTTTAAAATCCAAATAATAGAGCCAGTTTTTATTTCTTGAAGCTTGAAGAAGACGTCGTACTGTAGTACGTCGTCGTCTTCTTGTAAAATCAATGCATATTCTTGTTTGAATAGTACCTTGTAATCGTTATCAGTTAATTTTCCGACTGATATGAGGTTTGTCGCTATTTTTGCTACGTATAACACATCAATCAAGTTATATTTTTCGTCGCTGGTCGAGATACTAATTTTTTCTCGCCCTTTGATTTGTAAGGTGTGCTTCTTCGACGCGAGACATAAAGTGTTACATACATACATAAACAGAAACTTCAGGAGTTATTACTTCAAAGTTTTCTTCCTCGCCCGTCATGTGAGAGCTTTCTGTGAGAGTTCTTTTTGTGACTTATTTTTCTGTAGGTGAGTGGTTCCTTTCTTTGACCAACATGCCTCTGTAGTGTGGCCTTTTTTATTGCAGTGTTTACAGACGATGACCTTCCTCTTCTGTTTGGTTTAAAGTGCGTCAGACCTTGATGAGGTGTCATTTGGTTCTGTTTGCTTTCTGGCCTCGTTTCCTTCAACAATTTTTATTTGTAATTCTTCTGGACCAGGCAGCACATCCCGTCACTCAATAGCGATGCGGAAGTTTCATAGTTTGCTGGTAGGCTATAGAGCATCATGATACTCAAAAGTTCCGGGTGTATTTTGACATCCATGTCCTCCAGCTTTCCCATCCATAATTTTTTTTAAATGGTCGCGGATATCCTCTTCGGAACTCACTTCTTCAGCACCAGTTTATACAACAGCGTAGTTTTTCTCGCCGGACCAGTGCTCTGATGTATGGATTTCAGTTTATCCAATATCTCTTTTGACGTTTTACAACTTTTTATTTGTTTTAATTCCGTCGGTGAGATGAGCAGAATAAATTCCGATCGAGCTAGTATGTCAAGTTTTTCGATCTTACATTTTTCTTCGGCGCTTGATGTCGGCGACAACTTTATTCGCCGCTAACGTAATCCCATAGTTCGGTTTTAATTAGTACGGCCTGGGCTTGTACACACCAGGTGTCGTAATTATTCCATATATGGTTTCTATGGATCGATATGTCGAGTACGCCATTTTTACGTTTTTGTTTTTTCTTTTGGCATTTATGCAAACGCTCTGCTACCAATTGATGGGAGTGGAATATAAATAAACCATTTGCAATAGAATGACTTTTTATTTAAACATAACAAAAAGCTTGACAGACGACCATCATAGAGTTGTTTCACCATAGAGGTTGCACAACAAGTTTTGGTCTATGCTGGGGTTGGCAACCCTGTTTTGACTGTTTTGGGTTCTCAAACTTCTCAATTTGACAGTTTGTTTGTTTTTACGCGGGATGTAAAACTTATGAGAAATATGTTTAAGTTTTATTTATAACTGTAAATCATTTTTTAACAAGTTTTATTTAATGCTCATATTAATTTGTGAAATTTTATAATGGATAATTCACAAAGCTCAGATTTCTTATCTGAAAGCACAGACATATTTTGTAATAGTCCTGCTGGTGATTCTACGATTGTATCCTTTTGAATTATTTTTTCTAAGACAAGTTCCTCATAACAATTTTATTTTCTTAACTTTTATTATTTATTGTCTCAGATGGATACTGTATTATATGAGTCACTAGTATCGAACACTAAATTGGCTTTCAATAACGTACGCAAAGATCTAAGGAAGTCTAACTTTTCTGAATACTTTTCTAGATTGTTAGAAGATTGCTACTCATGTATTTCTCAGGTAACACATTTCACTATTTTATTATTAGAGCACTTTCATTTAGAAATGGAACAAAATCCAAAAAATCTTAAAGCTTGATTATGGCAGTAGTATACAAATAAGTAAATCTCTACTTTATTCACTCTTACTACTAGTTATTGAAAACACCTTGCAATCGATTAAGTAATTTGAGAGCTCTAACTGTACTAAAATGGTAGGTTTTTTTTACCTATCATGTAAAAATATATCAGGGGAATAATAAAACATTTTCTCAATTTCAGAGTCTAGATTTGATTGCAACATTGCTGTCTGAAACACATGTAAACATTGACAAAGTGATAGATTACATGGATGATGCTGCATCAATGCTCCAGTTGCTGTCTGCTTTATTAAAGAACATTATTGAGACAATATCAATGTCCTGTTGTTCTATGAAAATATATCCTACTGTCACTGGACGAATTGTTATGTTGGTTTTTACCCATTGTAAAGATAGGTGAGTCCCAAATGTATAGGGAAAATAGTAAATTAATGTTCATATCTGTACATGTATATATCTATATTTTCCTTAGCTTAAACTCTTACTATTTTTTCCTAGCCTTTAGTATTTTCTATATATTCGGCGATTCTGTTACGACTTACAACAATACCCTAAAGGAATAATTACTCATTCATAAAGCTTGATTGATGATGATGATGATGAAAGCTTGCCTGATTGTAATGTGGATCCGTTTGTGGAGACAGCCCTTGATAAGAATAGGCCTGAGTAAGAATTAGTCTTATGGTTGTAAGACTAATTCTTACTCAGACCTGTCTGGCTTGGTAGTGAGAATATCCAACCACTTCGAAATATGCTACATTATTTGTACCAGTATCTAATTTTTTGCAGTGAATCAGTCTATGGCCAGCAGTTACAAAATGTGGAGAAATCTATAAAAGATCTGTTCAGATCTTGTCATGAATTGCAACTGACATACCTCATGGTTTTTGAGAAACACTTCGTATTTGATCTCACTGTACAAGAAGAACTAGATATTCTGATTGAAGGTAACACTTTATTACCTAAACATGGTCGCTAAAGGTTTTTATTTATCAGCTTAAATTGCTTTTTTTTTTACTTATCCTCTCCTCAATTCATGTCTGTAATGCAGACAAGAAAAAACGAGTGATGATGTGTTCGTGTCCGTGCGGACAATTCGTACACCTTTAAATAAGGTCTATTTTAGTTAAGAATTTAGCATGTAACTGTTTTTTGTTCCAAATAAAGAAAAAAAAAATATTTTGGAGAAATCTACCATTTCTACTGTATGGTTCTTGTTCACGATCAAACAGGAATGAACTGGTCAACCTTACCAAATTAAATTTGAAAAATCGTTTGTAGATTTTTTTTTGGCAGTACCTAGTTGTCGGAAAGCGACGGCGTCAACGGCTTTCTGACCGCATATTTTGGCGCCAATTTTATATAACTTAATGTTTAGTTGATGTTATGGTGTTATGTTTATGTTATTAAGTGCTTAGTGTTATAATGTGCAAATAGTGTATATAGTGATAGCAAAATTATAATTTTTCAATAATTGAAAACTAAAATTGGCCCCCAGACGGGCCCCTCCTGTTCTAGGCGAGTGATTATTTCGCAACCACACTCGCTATGCATTTCAAAGTCAATTGAAGTGTATGAAATTACATAAAGAAATCTAACAGGAATATAAATTATTAGTTGTTTTATTATATTTATCAATAGATTTAGAGGAAATCATGTTTTTATGTTTTTTTTTCTGTATACTATTCATGTCGCAAGGCGGACTGAACAGACGGAGCACTTTTTTCTTTTTTTACCTCCACTGACGAGTGGTTATCATAATATTGTATTTTATCTTATCTGTTATTTTTTTTTTCTATTTTAAGGGTATACTAGATTAGTTATAATACTGACATGATTTATGTAATTGTGATTTGTCACAAACAATAAAAATATACATACCTTTCCACTGAAGTGACAAGACCTTAAAATGACATAAATAATATCTCTTATGAAATAAATCCATAAATTAAAAATATTTTTTACATCAAGAGTTTAGTTTGGTTTAGTTGGCTTGTATTTAGATGACGTCTTGTTTTAGTGTGACATGTTTAGTTTCACTTTAGAAGTTTTGAACATTCAACACCAGAAAAGTATAGCTAAGGGCCACAGCGCACTAGATACTTTTAGCATCGGCGATTGGCGATTTGGCGACTGCATCGATGCTGCATCGCGTTTTAGCGACTTCCTGCGTTCGATCGGAAACGCGCGTTTTAGCGACTGCTCAGATGCCAAATCGATGCTACCGGCATCCGAATGTGTGCGGAGAGTAGCGTTCAGCTGCTGTGTCGCGCTTCTAAAAAGCGACTCAATCTCCGCGTTTGGCCTTTTTAAGTGTGCGGTGTAGAGCGTTCGGTCGCCGTATTTAGCTTCTATAAAGCGACTAGTTGCCGATCGCCGATGCTAAAAGTAGCTAGTGTGCTGTGGCCCTAAGATTTAAGTTATCGACAAATAGACTGTAATTAAATTAAGTTAAAGTACATTATCCAACAACAAACTTAATAGTGAATTTTTATTTATTTATTTAAACTTGTTGCACTTGTTGTACAAAGGCGGACTTAATGCCATGAGGCATTCTCTCCCAGTCAACCTTCAGGTGATGTAAAAATAAGAAAATAATGTAAAAATTAGTTTAATAATGTTTACAACAGAATCTCCACTCTGTGTAAATTTATATATAAACTAATATTTGGTTAATTTCAACAGCTTTAGATATCAATTTAAAAATAGGGGAAATAGTACAAAGTCTTGATGTGAAAACTATGGCTGAACAGTGGAAGGCCTACACCATGATTTGTGAAAAATATTCAACTACTCTTATGGACAAAATAATCTTTAATGATTGCACTAAAATATTGTGTACCATGGTCACAAACAATATCAAGACAGCCTTAGAGGTATTTATTTTTTATCTTTATAAAGTGACAATCCTAAAACACTCACTATGCCTTTTTAGGGTTCCGTAGCTAATGACTCGGAACCCTTATAGATTCGCCGTGTCCGTCCGTCCGTCCTCTCAAACGACCTACCGCTCAAACGGTTGGTGCTAGAAAGATGAAACGTTGCATGAACATGCTACAACAAAATTATGAAAAATATTTTTATTTGGGGTACCTCACCTACATGTAAAGTGGGGATGTTTTAGGGTACCTATACCCACCCTTGTAGAATGTCCGGCGTAGAAGCAGCCGAGTCGTGACCTCGTGGCGGCCATCGGAGTGGGGATTCCCTCGCTCCATAGATTGCAGTCATGATACGGAGCGAGAGCGCGTGGAAATCCGCCGTCTCTGCTGTGAGCACGTTTTGCTAGCAAAGGAGATGGCAAAGCGAGACCGGGAGAGGTTCACAAAACTTTTAGTCCGTCAGACCTGGAAACGGGCCAGATACCGCAGACCACTCGGGCGCCGGAGATTGTTAAAGGAACTGGGGTTGAAGCGCGAACTCTACAAATAGCGTGTGGCCTTTCTTTAAGGCAGGAAAGAACATTAGAGTTCCCACATCGTTCTACAATCCGTAGGTGGCCCGAGGTACTTCGGGGTTCCAGGGATACCCACCAACAAACACTTAAAACAGAATAAATAATTGAGTGTATATTTATATAGTACATATTTTCATCACGCCTGCGATCAAAATTGCGATCAGTTTATTTTATCATAGTATCACTATAGAAGCATACATACTCATAGCAGGCCTCCGTCACTCGCTCAATGCCACGCGCTATATAGCTACGGCTCGGCATATCGTCGACGATGCAACTCGACAGAGGGCCGTCAAACGTCCGCCTGAGCTCGTTTCCCGCGCTTACGCTTCGTAATGCCGAAACCACATAATTATTTTGCAGTAGATGGGTGTAAAAGTCATATATATATATATATATATAAATAAATTATATAGATAAATTACATAGAGGAGTTAGAAAAGGTAATTTTAAATAATTTTGACAACGTTTAATGAATCGGCCTGGTAGCACCTTAGTACAACTTTTAAAAACCGTTGATTTTTCGTCGCTTTGCTCCTGTTTTCGATATGATTATCTGTTTAAATATTTACGCGTTTTAGGATATTTTCAACTATAAAATTTAATAACAGAGAATTTAGAGAAGGAAAAAAGAATATAAATCATTATATAAAACTTAAACATATTTGATTGACTAATAAGAAATATGGTTGAAACGCAACATTCGTTTTATTACAATAATTTTATCATAGGTAGGTAGCCCTAGCGCATTCTTACGAGGACTCGCTGGCGCGTGTCCCACACGGCGGGCGACACAGTATCGACCCTTTGTTCACGTACTTATGGTACATTTCTTCTCGTTCTGAGTGGCAGGTATTATTATTAAGATATTGTAGGCTATTATAGCGTAGGTATTTTCGCTTTTTTATGGGAGTGATGTATCTGTTACGTAGTAACTATTTATTAATCTATGCTCATAGATCTTCTTAAAAATACATACGTATTTATCTCGAGGCGGCAAATACGTATTTATATCGAGCGCAATGAACTGCATTACTTACGGAAATATTTCGAATTATTTTGCACGAAAAAATATGGTTAATTCACAAACGATCGTACGAATAATCCTTTACGATCTAAACTATAAAAAGTATACATTGCGTTTTAAATTTGAGTAGCCAAAATTAACAATAATTATTTTAAGTAGGTAGGCATTTTCAGGCACTTTCGAAAAACGTTAAAGTACTACTGATTAGTTGCACGGATCTTCTATAAATCATTCTTATAAAGAAAACTGCCAAGAAACTCGAGACGTTACTCTTTTAACGATCGTTACAATATTATTCAAGTATGCAACAAAAACGTAAAATAACAAGATTAGTAATTTTCACAAAAATAGCCTGGAATCATGGAATTGAAAAAGGAATAAATAAAAGAAATCGGTACAATTAACAAGGTTTACGCTATTGATGCACGTACCAAGCTTTTATATGTATTAGCTACATTTATAATAATAATGTTTCGAAATATTTTGCACTATAGTATTAGGTAGTCACTGAGTGTCAGTGTGTAGAGTGTCAGATATCCGAAATATATTTTATATGTGGCGACAAAGGATCTCTTTGGATTTACCATTGCTCGTATTTCTAGTTGAACACTTGTTCATATCATTGTTTTGACTCTTCTACAGGAAAATCAAGACGAGAAATTGATTCTTAGATGTCTCAAAGTAAGCAGTTTTACTATTAAAATATTACAAAGAGTGTTCATTATATTCAAGCATGCTGTGGATAAGGACTATGAAAGTATCATGGAATTACTGTTACTTGTTAACTTGTAAGTAGTATTTCCTGTTTGCATTTTGCAGCATATCCCGTATAATATATTATTAATATCGAAATCAAACTTTGGTATCTCGTCCTTCTTAATCACGCGAACAGGAAATGACTCTAATGAAACTGAAACTTACATAACGGTTATATAAAGTTAAAGCTGTTTTTGTTTTTTATTTCAGAAATAATGAAGCCTATTTACAAACAATAGCTGGGAAGTCTTCGCAGTTCATAAATGTATTCAACAGCAATGTCTCATTGCCGCTAAACGTCCTTCTGGTCGAACTTTTATCTGATAATAAAATGTTACAGGTTTGTACTTCTGAGTCATTTTTTGTATTTTCTTAGAAGGCTATCTATTTAATGCAACTAACTATTAAAGTTGCGCTTGCAAACGACATAGTGATCCTGGCAGTCTCTGCACGACCTTGACTAAATGCTCAATAGTTTGACCGATACTTCGAGACGAGTGGGGCTCATGATGAACATTGGCAAGACCTAAATCACTATATATAAATATATGCATATATCTTCGAGTTCCGTGGCTCGTTACCATTAAGGTTGTACCAGAATAAATCCATCTCGCCGGCATTTTTTGATTTTTTCTTTTTTCGATCGGGAGGCCAATGGAAGAAATCGTTGAAGGTTGGAATGGGAAGCTTCGTCATATTTTAGAGTGCGATGCTGGGCGTTTCTCTAATCGATAGAATTCTTAACGAGAATATTTGACAGAGAACTGTAGTAACCGATATTCAGGTCGTTGGGGTTGACAAGTGCTAGAGTGGAAACTGCGATTAGGGAAACGTAGTGTAGGACGCCCTGCGGCACGATGAATCGACGACTTGAAGAAATTAACTGGCGGTGGATAGATGCGGACTGCCTAAGAACAGGGTGATTGGTGCTCTTTAGAGGAGCTTTTGTTTAACAGCATAGGGTTGTAGGTTTAATTGGAACTATTAAAGACAGTTTACCAAATAAAAATTCGCCACTGCACTTCATATTTCTGCATCATCAATATTCCACTGCCCAAGTCCAGGCTGGCCAGCAATGGCGGCTTGTAAACATTTTTATATTGTGGTAAGAAGAATGTGTTAGCTTCTTCGACGTGGAAGGTATCAAACACGCCATTTCACAAACGCAATAAATTTTAATAGTATGCGTGAGAAATATTGAAACAATTACTTTTTTGTAGGTTATTGTATAGTTATAGCAAAATGTTCTCATTTATTGTACAACTATTACTTTAAAACCTCATTAGTGACAACGTGACTAATTATTCACACGAGGTGGCCATAGAAATATGAACTTGACAACCTAATGTTAAAGCTGGCCTTGAAAGTCACCTTTTTAGAGTAACACATTGCTCTCGAAATAAACAGTTCGGTTCTTCCTTCCTGTCCCGAGTAATCAAAATCTGAAAGTTACACATTATCATTCTGGTTCCCTCTCACTATGATCCGAGGCGTGAAAAAGCATCTAGCGATCTCTCGCTTTCGGCCGTCATACGCTACATGGCCGGTAGTTACAGTTATTTTACCGAGGTCGCCACCTTCTGCAAAGACGTCATTTTGTAGAAGATTGCGGTGGGGAAGGCCCGGGATGACGATGATGAGAGTGGCCGCGGATGGACGGGATGGGTTTTCCACTCTATTCGCTTCACCCGCGAGGAGTGTACCGTACGTCGCGTCCTCCTCCTTGCGTCATTATCCTCAATTCTGAGGGTCGTGACCCCTACTTGTTAGAATTCTGCGAATGGCAGTTAGCCATTTGTCTCGGCTTTGAGCAGTGTGCAGGGCAGCATGGAACGTACTGCTGAGGGATGAGCAAATTTGGTCTGCCCAACGCAATGCAGAAAATGGCAGAAAAGGGGTCCAGATGGCGTAATAAGAGTGTATCCTGGACCCCTTCCATTTCTGGCGCAGAGTGGCACACTGTATGGTTTTAGTTGGTCCGATACATAGCCCCGCCGCAAATCCCGATGGGATGACGGCCCATGGGGGTAAGTGGACTTCCACAGGTAGAAAAAAGGCTTTTTCAATTTTGTTTGTTTTTTCACAGTTCATATGTAATTACAACGTGCTTGCCATAAGGAAAGATGATAAGCTATTTGGATTTATAATATTAATTATATCAATCATACAATCATTACTACAGAAAGGAGGTGATCAACTAGCAAAGTTACAGAAACATATGCTCATCAACGTTATTTACAGTTTCTTACCTCTCTGTAAGTATCATCATCACCAACAGAAAAGGTTTTTTTCTTTAATTTTAAAATTTGGCAAAGAAAAGGGGCTTTGGCCCACTATGGGGTTGGTTGGCATTTGTTTCAAGTTTTCCTTCTCTTTGCAGTGATGTTGTCTTGCATAGTTTGTCTTTTAGTCGCCACTTACCACACTCATAAGATGAATAGGAGATATCAAATATCTCTTTCGAAGTATATTAATAACGATTTCGTGTAAACCATTGCTTAAGTGCTCGTTGACAACCGCTAAGCCGACTTAAGAGCAGATAAACTAATGAGTAAATATTTTAATTACTCTATTGTTTTGCTTCATGTGTGTAAACGTCGCTATCTTAAACATCTGATTTTGTTTTTAATTTTAAGAAATTGCTTTTTGTTATTCTAGTTGAAATGCATATCTGTGAGCGTACATTACAGGTTTAATTACAGTGGAAGTAACGTTCCGTTATATTTTGTATATAAGTTACAAGTGATTTTAATTATTTTTTTGTTGCGAAGGGAATTAAATTTTTACATTTAATTATTTTACTTTAAGGTCACCTTTGGTTCAATATGGGTCTAATATTTAAATGTGAAGTGTCTGGTGGATACTATCAGACTTACGGTTTGTACGAACATTTGCTCACACACACGGTAGCTTTGGCGTCGATGATGATTATTGAAGAAATTAACATTCTGGAGAAAAGAATGCTCGAGAGTTTACTCGGTACTGACTGTACGAGCGCAATTTTTACTGTCAATCTTTGGGTACTGCTGGCCAGGTGAGATGTAATCTTTTAAATCATATAAAAACTTCTATTTCGGTTTCAATAGCCAAAGCAATGGCTTTAGTGTACATTTCGTGAAGACAAATCGGCACGATAAAGCCGTCTTGCTCGAGGCGGTAGTACCCTCACACAGAAGACCAACCTAAAATAATAGCATTTGTGCTGTCGTATTTCGTTGATGAGTGTAAAACCGGAGGCCCACTGATGCAGAATCATCTCATGCACTCACAATGAAGATGGTGATTCCTACTCGTTGTCGTCGCGTTGAGTCAGATGTCCGAGGCCCGATAATTCTGCATTATTCTCCCGGTCTCTGGAGGCCAGACCGCCATGGTTTGGGTCACCATGCTGCATTGCCTACCCTCACAATGAGGATGGTGATCCTGGATTCTACTCATGCTTTCCATCAGGCAGTAGAGCCACTTTGGTAGGTTTAAATATAAAAAAAAGAAATTAAAAATTTTTCATACAAAAATTATTTTAAAGAGGTTTTATTTAAATCAATTATGTTGGGACAATTGATTGGTTTTTTATGTTACATTGTCCGGTAGATATCAAATGTAAATAATTGTTTTAGAATGTCAAGCAGACAACTAGTTTTAGCTCAAGTTGTATCACTGAGTAAAATATACCAGAGACTAGAAAATAACATTTTATTTGAAGATTCTCCGCAAAAAGTTAATCTGGGTCACGCAATCAGAGGATTATTCGAAATAATGCCAAATGAAGATAAGAAAAAAATATACAGCATGTACAAAATATGTGATGAGGGAAACATCAACTTATGGAGCAGTTTAAAAATTAAAAACCTTCCGAATGAAGTTCAGTGTCATGCTGAAGAGACAACTATAGAACAATTCCAAATACAATTACAAAGACTAGCATCGAATAAAAATATTAAAATGGATTCTGTAGTAAGTTCTTTTTATCTTTTTTGTTGTAACTCATTAAAACAATCGTAAATCGAAAAAGTCTGGAGAACGAACTTAATGGCCCTCCAACACACAGGGAGGATCTCTCCGACCAGCCATGGCCCTACGGTTAATGTTGTGTATATGCTAAACCGCGCGAAAACTTCTTTATCGTGATACAGGTTTAACAGTTACTCTGTAGTTCGGCGTATCTTCGATAGATGGCGCTGTAATGTGTACATTCTGTCAATCTTAGTCATAAAAGTAAGAAGCTGGTGTTTGGCCAAATCTGAATAGATCAAATATATCTGATATTCTCTGCTTCGTTGCTACTTTCCATTATCCCTAAAACTAAAATACATGTTTTGTTTCTTTTAGATTAAGTTGATTTTATTAGCGAGTACTTGCCCGCACACAAATCGAGATGATGAATTAGAGTTTTTAATAATAGAAGCATGGGGCAAGGCTTGTTTGAACAGCATGAAAACACCAATGAAACAATTACATCAAGGAACTCTATGGTTTTACAAGTACGTCGAAGCTTTAGTCGAGTTAACGGAATCTATGGAGCACATTTTTGATGAAAACAGTGTTCATGTCGTTAAGGTACAATTACCGTATTTTTTTTATATTTAAACAATTCTTCAACCGAAACAATCTACAGAGAATGTAGATACTAATTGTCGAGCAACGGAATTCGAAAGTATGTAACTGTCTGTTACGCTTTCACGGTTAAACAACAACAACAACAACAACTCATAACGTCATACTGATGGGCACGGGTCTCCTCTCAGGAGAGGGTTAGAGGCCATATGTCCCTACGCAGGCCTAGGGCGGGTTGGGGACTGGCAAGACACATTGTGTCTACGTAATCTTGGAGTTCAGTGTTTTTAAGCCGCCCAGTGTTTTTTTTTAACAGACGTGAAGCTTAGTTGGAGGCCTTCTCCAACTAAGCTTCACTGACTGTTATCTTATGAAAACAACCGAGACCGATTGCATAACATGACTTCCGAATTACGGAAACGCTCATAATGCAGGCACCACACTTCGTTATGCGCTGTTCGTTATGCGAGTTATCCCCGCTTTTGTTTTGAATTCAAACCAATCACAAACAATGTCTATTTCTAAGCACGGCTGTGATTGGTTTTTGATTCATACGTCGTTTTGGGTTTCAAAACGGGCCACTTTTTGTGTGAAATTTGTTCCGAGTTAGACTTCCTGACTTATTATTTATTCGTAGATCCAAATATATGTTTTTAGGAATAAAGGTAATTCAACACAAACCCATCGTAATTTTAATTTGTTTAGTTTTGTTTTGATAAAATTAGAGCAAGCAAAATGTATGTTCTATACATTATAATGTCGTTCTTATCACGCTTCACAGTAATTTCTTATTTTAGGTACTTCACATAATATTCAATGTCATACAAGAAGGATGTACCGAATTGAATATGTTACTTATTGATGTTCTATGCAAATTAGCAAATTTTGTGGCTAACGATATGAATAAACATACTGCGGAGACCATTCTTACGCAAACTTTTGGTGCTTTATTTGAAAACACAGAATGTATAGTGCAGTATAAATTATATAATACGCTACGGACGTATGAAAATAATTATTTGAATAAAATAGTGTATCATGCCTTAAATAATAAAAACGAATCACTCAAAGCAGCCTGGACTTATTTCATAAAACATGGCAAGTTGAAGAATAATGGTAACGTAAATTTGAAGAAACAATTAGAGTACACAATGGATTTTGAGTATTGCCACAGATGTATTGAAAAAGGTGATGATTTTAAGAATTCAAGAGCGTGCTTGCAACATACTTTGAGCAATAATTTTGATTTATTAGATATTGACTCACTGTTTGAGTCTGATGCCGAGCCTGCCTGCAAGAAACCTAAATTAAACAGTAATGAACTAGAAGGAATAGTAAACAGATTGGAGAACGACGCATCGTTACTTTGTAGTATAAAAGAAAATGTTTTTACATCTGAATATAAAAACAGAATAAAAATGATATGTAATAAGTTAAATAATATAATAGATTGAATCCGATTGTCTTTTACTTATTAATGGACTAGCCCAGCCAGGCTTTGCAATTTTAATGGACTAGCCCAGCCAGGCTTTGTAATTTTCGGTTTTCTTCTATAATTCTTCTATAATATTCTTCTTCTATAATATACACGAATTACTCATATGAAACTTCATCTTGAATCACTATTTATTGCTGAAAACCCGTTGAATAACCTAAGGGAACAAACAGACTTCGGCAGCGATTTATTTTATACTATTATAAAGAAAATTAAAAAAATAAAACAATAAAATATTTCACATTTATATTTATTGTTGTGTTAAAAAAATCTTTACAAGTAAGTGTGAAGTATAGTAATTTAATAACCGTACTTAACACCAGTATTACAGTTACACTGTCATAAAGAATTTTTATCAAAAAGTTGAAATATGAAACATCTAAAGGGAAATAACATTGAACTATGATGGCATAGGGCGACCATGCGCTAAGGTTATGGCAGTGTAACTAACTGGCACACGAGAATAAACTAAAATAGATTTAATTGATACTCGGAGGTAATAAGACCTTAGTTCACATGTCAAACAGTATCAACCACCATCAGTCGCACTTGAAATTTATGTCTTCACCTATAATATCGAAACATTTACACCTGGTACAGTTGTACAATACCGCAAACTCAAGTATAAATGTAATGTAACACAGCAACAGTTACTAAATAAATTCTAGTTAAATATTTATATCTAACATACATCATTCACAAAGCTTATATTATTCGTTCTATTGATCTCTTTCATAATTGTGATGGCGTATATTTATATGAAAATACTTAAAATTTGCTAACTAATAATTAAAAGTAACGAATACATTGATGATATTGCCGTACATGTACATATATAAAAGGAGGACTTAGCCATTTCAATTAAGCATAAAGCCTAAAGCGTATCATACAGCTAAAACTTAAATGAATTAGAATAAGAAATAAATTATATAAAATAATACGAGTGAGTAAACAGTACCACTGTAATAACTTTAATAACATCGTACGACTGGCGTTGTTACATAATACTTGATGATGATACATTTCCATAGTCTTGTTCATGAAAACTCTTTATTTTCACCCAACTACGGCAGTGTATGTACGTATGTTCACCGTGGCGCCTAAAAGACTGAAACGAATTTAATGTCCTGTCAAAGGATTCGTTATGTCCCGGGTGATATAGTTTATATAAAAAGTTTTACGTAGTCGGGTTAATAGTTTTTATTTTTTTAGTTTATTTACAATTGATGTCGACATGAATAACTTTCATCTTAGACATATGTGCTCATATCCACAGTGCAGAACATCCCGACTGATAACGAGTACACTTGTTACACTGTCTACACAATACACAAAATCTATCATTCATTATCAGCAGGTAAAACATTTTGTGACGGACAAATGCAATGCGTACAAATATATTACAATTTAAATTTGTGCGACAGTTATGTATTTTTCGTAACATTAGTACATCTATTTTGTATTGCCTCCTTGATCCAACTGGAATGATCGAATCGGTGGACTTCGAGTATAGAACACACTGCACGTAATACCAACATACTAATATCACTCTATTACCATTATAACAAATTTGGTATACTTCATAAAATCAAATCGTGTCATATTAATTTACAAATATACCACATGGTATTATTTGTGATTTACATTTACTTTTTAAAATACATCTATCGATTGAAACAACCGTTTCGAAAACTTACATCGACAATATTAAATGTTCTGAGGATGTAAGTATACACCTTTTATAGCATACAACATAGAATAAGCACCGGGTTCGGAAACAGAATAGTAGATATTGCACAATAACAGTGACATTTTCTATAAAAATGTGCAGTTTTAACAAATGAGAACATTAAGTTTTGACATTATTATAATTGCAAACATCTATTATACATACTAAGTTATTCTATCAAGTTAGGATACAAAACTTACACATTCAAAAATACTTATTTACTTAGGCCAATCACACTTTAGTTTTAAAATAAGTGGTTAAATACGTAATTAGTTTGTTGTGTTACAATTTAGATTACAATGCGGCTACATTAAACTTTCACTTAAACTAAAAGTCTTGGCACAAATAAAATATTTATAAATATTTTGTATAATCAAATAAAAATGATTAACGTTCTTGATTGAGCATGACAATAAATATTTGAAATGATTACGAGAACTAAACTCAGCAAAATAACAAATGTAAAAACTTCGTGGTTGCGCATATCATATAAACAATAAGAATAGCTATCTAAATTTTAGAACAGCTTAAATTAAACCCTAACGTCTAAATACCCTCAGAACAATTATGTATATAAAAATTCAGTTCTTTATTAGGATTATTTGGCATCTATCACCAACTTCGTTATTCTACTAAACATGGTATACGAAGGTGAGAATACCTGTTAATAATGCGCCTCTTCAAAACTAATTCTTTGCAAAATATCGCTTCATTCGCGACATAGATCCCTGCCGAGCCTAAAGTTCGTCCTTCGACACTCGCTCCTGCACGTGACCGCGCCTACTCTCCGCTCTACACGCATCCCAACATCACTACACACACCTAAACATTTATGTGATATAGCCTCTAACCTCAAAATTGATGTCAACTACGTTGGATTTTGAAACCAAAAATGTTTATATATCCTTAATATTTATATATTGTTCCAAATGCAATTAAGCAGAGAGCACATTTTATTTAATTGCAAGAGAAAAAACGGCACGAGCCAAACCGCAGCAATGACGATTTTAAGCGTATGAAGCACTGATATGTTGTTGACCATATGAGATGTAGTATGAAAAATAAACGACTTATCCCATTCCAATTTTTTTCATTATCAATTCAAGTTAACACCTATTATAGAGGCTTATTTAATACTCGAAAAAACCGCTTAATTTAACCTACGGCTAACTACATTTAGAAAATTGTAGACAAACTTAACCTTATTAGCGATCGATGAGTAATAGAATTACGTCTACTTCGCTCTTCATCTTCGCGAACTCGAGTCGAACTAGCTTTATCTTGCAACAATAAAATCATGATCTCTCCTCTTGAGGACCTCAAAGTAATCATTCGATCCGTTATTGTAGTAACGGATTTTATCCGGATCCGGGTATCGGAGTTTCGCTCTCCGTCAATCAATAAATAAGGGAATGTAATTTTCGGAAAATGTGTATCTCGCACATCGCTACTAGCATCGACACTGGATGCTGAAGCTATTCTTGAAATCACCAACTCTCGCTCGAAGTTTCTTCAATTATAAAGAACCAGAATTATACCAGAACGTAGGTTGGGTCGACGGTTCTTTTCGAGTAGTCAAACTCGCTGCTGCATCCCAGTATCCGGGGCGTACTATATTCGCGACCTTCCCGAAAAGCCTTGGCCGGTGATCGAGTTCCCGGCCGGTTAGATGTGGTGGTCGATGTCGCCGAGTCGATGCGGGGTGTGTGGAGGTGTGGAGGAGCCGGTCCCTAGGGCGCGCGATGGTGCTTGTGGCGCGCGTGGTGCTGGCACAGCGGCGCGGCGCGCAGGGAGGCTTGCTGCTGCGCCGCGACGCTGGCCTGGTGCGCCGCCTGCATCTGCCCCAAGCTGGGAAGAGAGTGCATCTGCCCCAGGTTGGAAGGCATCGCATGCATCTGCCCCATGTTCGTAGGGATTGCGTGCATCTGCCCCATATTCGTAGGGATTGCATGCACCTGCCCCATGTTTTTGGAAAGCGCGTGTATCTGCCCCATGTTTGCGGAGAGCGCGTGCATCTGTCCCACGTTGGCTGGGAGCGCGTGCATTTGCGCAACGGTCGCAGGGAGCGCATGCACTTGACCCATAGTAGATATGGTATTCGGCAGTGCATGCACCTGACCCATGGTAGACGGTAACGCGTGCATCTGCGCTATATTAGTGGGGAGCGCATGCATCTGGAGATATTGCATCGATGCGCTATTGTGCAGCATGTGTAGATCTGGCGGCATGTGGTACAGCCCTGGAGTCTGGAACAATATTAAATGTTCGTTAGATATCATGTACAATTTACAATGTTAATAACAAACCGTTTCAGTAAACATAACAAAATATATTTCACTCATTGCTTTTTAATTTTGAGTTGAATCTAAAATTTTAATTATTTGAGTCAGTACAAAACAATAATGGATGCATACTACTTTAATATACATATAAATAGACCCTAGATGAACTATTGATAGTGCAGAGTGCAGTGATGTGTGCCAGTACTTACGTGATGCGAGTGTGCGTGTCGGTGGGGCGGCAGGGAAGGCCGGGCTCAGCAGGCAGATGCCTCCTTATACTCAGAGTTGTCCATTGTGAAGAAGTCCTCGAGCTTCCATTGCAAGGTCTCAAAAGTGGGTCTCTTGAGCGGGTCCTTGTTCCAACACTCCAGCATAATCTCGTACAGTGCTGGAGGACAGTTCTGCGGGCACGGCATTCGGTAGCCGTGCTCTACTTGGTGTAGTACTTCAGCGTTTGTCATGCCTGAAAATATATTATCATATAGAAGACAAAGTGTTTTGAAAAGAATTGTCTTGGTAGAACTTGTTAAAATACATTCTTGGAATTAAACTCGGCACTTTATTCTACTGTTTATTAAAACTAAATTGAACCTGACCGGTTTCGCTTTATGACAGTATCAAAGGTTAGATAATTGTCTCGAAATGTTTCATTTCTGACCACTCCTATAGTACTATTATATTATTTTAAGTATTGTAGAGTTATAAACTTACCTGGATAAGGTATTCGGCCGTAAGTGACAAGCTCTGTTAGAAGTATACCGAACGACCATACGTCAGATTTTATAGAGAACTTGCTGTAGTTAGCGGCCTCCGGGGCCGTCCATTTAATGGGAAAGCGGGCTCCCACGCGCGCCTCGTATTCATCCTCCTGTTAAATAATACAACACGTTTATAACACTTCCAATACCAACTTACAACTAAAATGCGGCATTATGTTGACCATATCGGCAAGACGATTTTATAACTTTAATGCTGTTTATTTCAAATTCAAAATTCTTTATTCACTTAGGATGCAATACATCTCTTGTGGCAGGTCAAGATTCTACATGTACATTTATGCCATGTTCGCAAGCAATAGGTAGAGCCGGAGAAAAGAACATGGCAATAAAAACTCGCGGCCACTCCTTTCAAATCGCCAATGTTTACATAATGTTTATAAACCTGATAGTGGGGGTAAGGTGCTGCCACTAATATACTATACACCATGTTAGAGGACTGATGCAAATTATAGTGATTAAAAATTAGAACATAAGCTAATTTAAAAAAAAAATACAACAGCCTCAGTGGGTACAACATAGTAGGAGCATCTACTTACAACAAAGGTAAAAACTATATGTGCTCAAATATTGGCCAAATTACTGGTAACGAAAGATTAAATATAAAATATTAATTTTAAGATCAAAAGAAAGAGAAGAATGGCCTTTATTCGTCACGTAGAATCTTTACTTACAAAAGTAAAATCATGCTCTTAAACAATGTGATAACAACATTCACAATTTTTAAATATTAGATTTTAAAGATTAGATATTTTAAATTCTTGTTTATTATTAAAGAAAATTATCCACTTTTTTTAACTTTAAACCACGTGAAGCCATTCTAACATAAAATATAACTTATTTCATCATCTTCACTTTGCAAGATAAAATTAATATTGCAAAAATATACTGACGTAACTTTAGAATCATATCTATTTTATCTAATATTGACAAGAGAACGTGCTTATGTAATATGGACTTGGGGTACTTTTTCGAACTCATTTATTTTACGATTCATTGTTCCTATTGGCAAATTGCTCTTTAATAGAATATTGTCTTTGAATATAACGATTTGTTTAAGCGGCTAGGAAAGTTACATTATGTTTTGTACATCATGTAAAGATTAATTTTATTAAATATTTGGTCGTTTCTTACTAGAAGCTATGACAATGTTTTGAGAAATGTTCTCTCGCAATTATGTAAGTTTTTGATTTTTTTATATACTTTGAGTAACTATACATAATACCTAATTAAAATATTTCAACTTACTTTAATAAGCCTGGCAAGACCGAAGTCTGCAATCTTGACAATATTAGCATCTGCAACAAGTACATTTCTAGCCGCAAGATCACGATGTATGTAGTTTTGTGATTCGAGGTACGCCATACCAGCAGCGATTTGTGCGGCCATGTCAATCAGCTGTTGCAGTTTCAAATAGCGACCTTTACCTGCACAAAAATAAACACGAATAAAAATCTTTTATTTTTCAGATCGAATTTAGTTTAAATATAAATACGTGAAACAACAACTGTGTTCAAAAAATGCCGCGTACGGAGGAGTGTGAAATTTCGTACACAAATTATTAATTTTTTTATTTATATATTATTATTATTATTTAAAAATATACGTCTAATTTTGACCACTTAGGAAACGATAGTAAAAATAAATAACTATTTGCAATAATTGTAATTGTTTTGGGGAAATTTAGTGGTATTCATTCGTATTATACTTATTTTTTATAAAATTATTTTTCTGCTTGGATTTATTTTGTAGAGTTCAATTGCATACCTTGCAAATAATCCAATAGAGATCCATTTTTCATAAGTTCAGTGATGATGTATATTGGTTCCTCGAGAGTGCACACTGCGTACAGCTGGATGAGTTTGCTATGTCGCAATTTCTTCATGATCTGTGCTTCGGCCAAGAAGTCCTTGGGGTCCATGGTGCCGGACTTCAATGTCTTTACGGCTACCGGTGTGGTGTTATTCCACAGTCCCTCCCACACTTCACCGAATTGCCCATGGCCTAATTTTCTGACGAACTTTAAGGACGACCGGTCGATTTCCCAATGGTCACGCGTTTTGTGAGACAAGCCCTCTGTTACCGGCTTTTCAATCTGGAATCAAAAGAAACACCTATTAGTATGATAGAAAAATACAATTGCTGACAGAAAAATAGACTATTTTCCATGTTACCTACTCATATCTACTGAAAAACTGCTTACTATGTGTAATAAGTGACAATTCTCACGTATACAATAAACTTTGTAAGCAATTTGTCCAATAATGTTTATTTGCTTGTGAGGTCAACAGGATATGCTTTAGTTCTCTGAACTAGCTTCGCTCCGCGGCGTGACTCGCGATTTACAACAATAACCGTGTGTAACACCGCGCAACTCAGCTTCTTTATAAATAAAATACTAGTTAATCCAGAACTGCATCTCTTAGACTCTAGACCCCGTACTAGTGCTGCCGTCTGTCTGTTTCTTTTGATTTTGACGGGACTTTCACTGGAAGAATGCTAGTGACATAAGGAGTAGCTTAGGCTAATTTTTTTAGACTAGACTCGCTCCGCGGCGTTATCTATCTATATTATACTAGCTGACCCGGCGAATTTAGTATCGTCATAAAAAATAGGAGTTGATCGTAGAGGGTTGAAAATTTAGGGTTGTATGTATTTTTTAATGCCACATAATAAAAAATGTTTGTCGTGAACATCCCTTATACTTAGAAGTTTGAAAAATAGATAGTAGCCGATTCTCAGACTTACTAAATATGCATAAAAAGTTTTATAAGAATCGGTCAAGCCGTTTCGGAGGAGTATGAGAACAAACATTGTGACACGAGAATTTTATATATAAGATATAATCGCGGGTAACACCGCGGGACATAGCAAGTATTTTATAATGGTCGAGTTGAACAAATCAAGCAGAGTGATACAATTATATTGACTATTAATAAGTTTTTTTTTTACTTGTAACAACAATGGGTCGTAAGCGTAACAATGTCGATTGTCTTTGCCTTATAATTAAAGTAGTTTCATGTAATTAATTATTCTGATCTGAGGTTTAGCTTCGCTAGTACTTTTCTCACAACCATTTATCTGATACTGTATTTTATGTAACGAAAACAAGATTTAATTGACATACAATTTTTTTTAATCATCATACATGTATCATTACGAGAGCAACGGGTGAAAGAAGTAATGTAATGTCTGGATCTATGACATAAATTATTTCCTACCAAAACATGGTTTAGATCATAAGTTCGAGATTGGAATAACGTATGTATTACTGTCAGAGACTGAATGTCTACTTAATGGTTGCAAAAACCGTAATTTACTCTCAGAAATGTTTTAATGCCGTTCTACTTTCTTTGAAGTTCAACTTATACGTACAATTTACTTTTAACAAATGTATACGAACATTGTTCACTTCCGTGAATCCTAGTAACACTGCATTTAAAGACTATAAACGCGTGCTTTTGTTGAATTACAATTCATTTGGAATTCTTAATAGGTATGAAACAGTTTAGTTCTTTTAGCCCATGAAAGTAAAAATGTTTAAATTTCGCAGGCATTAGTTACCCAGTTTAAAACTAGATTTTGCAGAAAGAGTTCAGTTGAAATACTTAAGACAAAGGTAATGAAAATAATATGTGAATTGGTTATTTATGTATTGCATTGTAACATTATACATTGTAACTTGTTTATCACTTTTATAAAATACTACTACAAGACCTTGGGGTTAGCAGAAGAGTTTTTCTATTCATTGAGATATTTAAATGTGAGGCAAGGTTATGCATAATTCTAAATAATAGCAAATGTATATTATTATGTATGATATAGTGGACTACAAGGCAACGTCAGAACGAAAAATGTAATGCGTTCCTTTACTACACATTGTTTTGTTACATTGAATGTTTAAAGAACATAGTATGGTTGCGGAAAATATCACCTTTCAGCTGGTTTGAACAGTACATCTTATGAAGGTTGTAGGGTTGGTAAGTGATCTTGTGAATAATATGAGAATTTATTTAATTAGTTAATGAATGTGGCCGTAAGATGCTTAGAGCCTCTATAAGTTATAGATAAAAGTATTATTAATACACGTGACCAAATAATTATTTTTTTAAGTTTGTATTTGTATAAAATGAACAAAGTGAAATTATAAGTAGTTTCATAATATTTAAATAGTGACTCTCCCGATTTGCTTGCTGATTTAGGCAATCGCTCAGATGCAAGTTCTTACATCTTCATCTTTCTTCATGCATGGTTGGCAGGAAGAGTTTGTCTCTGAGCGATGAGGCAGCAACTTGAACTTTCCCAGTTGTACCTACGTTATCTTTTTATTGGTTGAGGTGTACATAAATAAAGCGATATATGTTAAATTAATTCAGCATATCTATAGAGATTATGAAAGAAATTTCATAAAGCAGTGAGGTACTATCGTTTTAGATTTTAAAATGGTAGTACTGAAGACAAGCTACATACTCGTGTTGTTTCCGTAGCACTTGTATTTTGGTGTCTGACCGAAACCGAAGGTTGAGAAACTAAGAATTTTATTCAAGAATGGCTTGAATGTGACTCCCCAAGACTCGTACATCCGGTCGGTCCCTCTCGCTTATTTGTTTATGAGTCGTTGTTTTGGTTAGTGAGGAATATGCGATAAAACCATCGGCTTCGGTGAGTTTTGAGCCAATCCAAAAGGTTTTGCCGAAAGTGTTTTTTTGGTCGAAGATGGCCGAATTCGAAACTTCTGTCGGACACTATTGAATTTTTATTAATTACTTTATTAACACACACTACTCACAACCACTCCTAGATGGGTATTCAAAATATTTATGGATTAAAGAAGAAGAAAATTCTTATGGTTAAGCAGCTAACAACGTTCAATAATAATAGCAGAACTCATTATTCCTGTATGTAATATATGTTGTACTTTTATTTTTAATTCACACTGCGTTGTGTGTTTGTAACATGAGCTTAGTGTCCACTGTCCACGGAGCGCGACGACTCGTCTGGTCCGCTGTCACGCACCACTCCGTTCACTTATACAATGCATTCTCAATAAGCCTTTAGGATTCGTTTTTTTATTCACACCCGTTTTCAATACAGTACTGTCGGCAACGGCGCCTCACGATTCTTAGTACTCATTTCCATGTTATTTCCAACAAGAATAACTGATTTCTTCTGAGAGGATGAAATTATTCAGAGAATAAATGACCATAGTAGCATTGTAAAGATATGTGACAATAATGTATATTCTAAGAATTTATGTAATCAAGTATACTAAGATTAAAGTTTATTTGCAATGCAAGTTTTACATTACTTCGAAGTACAGTTTTTAGCACGTAGTACAGGTTTAAGTGGAACATTGTATGCTGTTATTATATGGATATTAGATAACGCTATAAGTTATGCTCAAGTTAAATTTCATTTAGCAGGTTTTCCGCTGCAGTAGTTTTGCAGTGTTTACAGTCTTGTTTTCCTATCGCAGCAGTATGGTAGAATATTTTATTTTTTAATTCTAGTGTCAGATTTAAATATTGATATATACGATTGATCTATATCTATCGATTTTAATCACCTATGAATTGCACTGTAAGTGATTTTTTTTAAATAATTATATCATTGTAGAAGATCAACTCTCTTATTCTCGGATATATAATAATATGTAGTTTAATAGTATAGATATAGTTCATGTAATAATATAATAAATAAATATTTGGACAACTTACACACAACATCATCTAGTCCCAAAGTAAGCAGAGCTTGTGTTATGGGTACTAAACAACTGATATAAATACATAAACTTACTTTTTTTTTTGTAAATACATACACATTATACATAGAAAAACACCCAGACTCCGAAACAAATATTTGCGGATCACACAAATATTTGGTCTGACCCGGGAATCGAACCCGAGACCTCTTGATCAGCAGCCGCATACACTAACCACTAGACCAACAAGGCAGTCAATAAATAATGGATAAAGGATATGGAGTGTAAATACCTCCATTGATCCTGTGGGTGTAACAACACTGCAAGTGGAGGTAAACTTCAAGTAAAGATGATGATGTTAAAATATTTTCATTCAGCCTTTGTCCCATGTTTTTCAATTGATTTAAATAATTTAATATAGTTAAAAAAATAAGGGTCAATAAAAGTAGTTCTGGAGTGTGTTATTTATTGAGGGAATCAAAATTACTCGACCAAGAAATTGATAGCCATCAATTTGGTTCATCAGTATTCAGCAGTTTTGTACGTATCTAAAAAAATTCATCCCGCATATGTCGCATTAGTTCTGCAATTTACCTGAATAATTATACTGCATAATTATACCTATCCAACATAGTAATGCCATGTAGATAAAGGAACAGTAATTTTAAAGGGGGTTACAGATTTACGGTTATATCGCAGATACTTGATTTCATTGTAATATCAATAAGGATATATAATGCGTATGCGAAAATGAGGCGAATTCTGTATTAGAGACAAAGTAGCACTTCTCAGCAACATCCATTCTAATGTTATTGATTAGAAAGTAACTGTCTGTCTGTTACGATATTTCTCGACTATGCTGTTGAACTGATGTATAGAAGAATTTTCAAATACAGATATATCGGACCTTGGAGAACGACATAGACAATATATTATCGCGATAACCAACAGGTGTGCGGAGGCACGTACCCACGGGTAATAGTTGCTATTTAATAAAAAAAAAGGTTCGCATATTAGAGTTTGTATGTTTTTATCAGTCCCCTAAAACATAGGACATATTCCTAGTGTGAAAATATAGTGAAACCAGAAACCTAACAGAAAACCGATGTTAAACAATTTACAGTCTATCGAATGAGGTTACAGTATCAAATAAGGTTACATAAATTACTTCTCTCCTTACCGCCGCCCTAGGACATCCCTACTTTATAAAAAAACTAGCTTTTGCTCACGGCTCTGCCCGCGTGTACGTCGGTTATCGTGGTAAAAAGTATCCTATGTCCTTTCCCAAGGTTCCATCTATCTTTATACCAAAATTAATTAAAACAAATTCAGCGGTTTAGTCGTGAAAACGTAACAGACAGAGTTACTTTCGCATTTATAATATCAGTAGGGAAGTAGGGATATATCTACAAAGTTGAAACTCAATTTTTTATAAATTAATTTCTTTTATAATATATCGGTTTTTCCGCTGTCACAATAATGTCATAATTCCAAAAGTCATTAATTTCAAAACCAAAACTTGACTAAAGGCGCATTTACACGAACACCACTATCACAATGACACATATATTATGTCTAAATCGGTATTACACTTGATGCAATGAGAGAACCATACAGCCGCGTAACATACAGACGCTTGTTTCAGAACTAAACAGTGCAAAGTTGAACGTCGAAACCTAAGCAAGTAGGTGATATTATGTATTTGAAGTTGATGTAACGGTTAGAAAGATAAGGTTATTGCAGAAAGTGATGTATGTTATACAATCAATCGTGAATCAACTAGTAAAAGTGAAATCCCATCTGAACGAACATTCGAATAAGAACGAACAAGGAATAAAAACTTTTTTAAACAAAAATAACCCATTTGTAGAGGTTTACGCGATGCTATGAAGTTGTATGTTATGGTATTGTTAAGAGTGATTTTTACGCTGAAGTCATAAGTACTTCTTGTGCCAGACACAAGAAGTGCCTGACGTAAGACGCAAATAATAATACAGTACAGAATAACCTTGTTATCGAAGTTGATTAGTTTTCTCAGAATACGATATAATAGTTGGCTCATCATAAAAAATGGGTTTTAAATTAAATTCTGGCGCGAGTTGCAAGGTTTACGACCTACGTGAATTGTATCTGCATGTTTCACTGAAATCATCAGGTTATTGTTATATTAGTTTTAAAGTACTTCTAAACAGCATATTGCAGGGATATTGTGAGTTTACATTTATAAACCTGTGTAAACAATGAATTCCGTAAATGTTGCAGCTTACCGATAAGGATTATAGGGAACAATTCTTGTTATAAAGTTTGCGTAGGTCTATTTCTCCTGTTTCAAAAGGTGCAATTTTTTATGTTTTATGAATATCACATAAATAGGAATGTCAGATCAGCTGCACTCCCAGATAGTTTGAACTAATGAAGAGGTGAATTAATGAGCTGAGTAGGGAAACAGTATTGATTACATATTCACGAAGACAACTGTGAACTTTCGTAACTAAGTATTGTAACTGCAATTAGAAAAAGAAACCTTCTCTTGACACATGATTTATATCAGAATATTTCTATAATCAAAAAAACTCGATAGCCATGACACATGTCTAGAAATCATACATGTATAAACGATCTCTAAAATGCAGCTTACGATAGCTATAAAATTACTTCATTATTTGAAACCGCGTGCGCCACTGCGCTTTACATAACTTTCTATTTTAATGCCTTTTTGTAACAGTTAAACAAGACGAATAATACAAATCGATTGACGTGATATTAAATGCATGAGATTATGTGACGCAGATGCAATAAGTACATATGCTGTTCAACGTAGAGGCTTAGGTAATGCCGGGAACAAATTGTTCATTTAGAAAAAAGTAGACAAATAGTCGCAACGAGACGCTAAATGAACAATGGAATTTGTTATAATGCGCAAAGGTCACAACCTATTTTTAGGGTTCCGGTGCCAAATGGCAAAAAACGGAACCCTTATAGATTCGTCAAGTCTGTCTGTCTGTCTGTCTGTCCGTCCGTATGTCACAGGCACTTTTTTCCGAAACTACAAGAGCTATACTGTTGAAATTTGGTAAGTAGATGTAATTTAAATTAAATAAACATGGACAAAAAACAATACATTTTGGGGGTCCCCATACTTGGAACTGAAACTCAAAAAAAATTTTTTCATCAAACTCATACGTGTATCTATGGATAGGTGTTCAAAAATGATGTTGAGGTTTCTAATGTCATTTTTTTCTAAACTGAATAGTTTGCGCGAGAGTAAAGAGAGTTGCGTAAAGTGGAAAAATGTGTGTCCCCCCCCCTCTAACTTCTAAAATAAGAGAGTGATAAAACTAAAAAAAATATATGTTGTACATTACCATGTAAGCTACCAACGAAAATTGGTTTGAACGAGATCTAGTAAGTAGTTTTTTTTTAATATGTCATAAAGCGTAAACAGCAATTTACCTTTCATTTAATCAACGAACTACAAGAACTTTTATATAATGTTACTTGTTGATACGGAACCCTTCATGGGCGAGTCCGACTCGCACTTGGCCGATTTTTTTATATACAAACATAAGGACATTGTCTCAGAGCGTGAATAACGGAGGTTGTAATATACAATCAAAATTTAGGAATTATTAGTATTTGGGAATGCGGTTAACCTTATTAATTAAAACGTTTAAGTGTCTAAGTGCAGTCAAGGGTGCTATTTTTATATTTCTCACCGAAGTTTAGTCGACTTAACTTTTCAAATTTCTCTTAAATTAATAACAATAATAGATACTAAAAAACATTACTAGTACTTGTTCTCGAAGTATTACAGCACATGTGCAATGATAAAACTCTAATCACAAGCTTCACTGAATTTTATTGTTAATACATTTTCGAAATCTAATTTTATTAAATCCATAAGAAATGCCAGCAAAGTTAGTACAGTATTTTAACACATTTTTACTTGAAGGATGTTTTATGATAATAATATTAGGTTAAATAATCATCAAAGTGGTATTTAATCATTTGTGACAACACGCGGTAAGGACACGACCAAATCTTGTCATTACATCACTTGGGCTCTTAAGATTTCCTGATTTTAAACGATTGGAATAAATGTAGTTTGTATGTTAAAAATTGATGGAAATTCTCTAGAGTAAAGAAATCCTTGTCAGGCTGGACGTCAAGTACGTTATGTTTATACAAACGTCCGTAACTAAAGTGAGGCATGCGATGCGAGACCTTGGTATTCCCCACTGTATAGAAAATAAAGCTTTTTTATACTTAATCATTGTGTAATGTAATTATATTCCAAGATTATTATAGGAATGGACAATTATGATAAAAGAAAACATTCGAACATTAGCCTCGAATAATCACGTGGGATGCAAAGAGTCACTAAAGGAATTTAATAAGATTGCATTTAATTACGTGATGGTGCACTATTTCTCTGTGTATCTTAAAACAACTCCAAATGTACACGTGTAGCAATGTTGATATGCCGCTTGAAGTACTAGCTTAGGGTTACAGTTAACGATAAAAAAAAAAATATTTTCCTAAATTTGTATGCCGGAAATTATCCAAGGAAAAGTTTGAAAATATGCTTGACTTAAATATCTTTAAGATGACGATGTGTTATGTCGTTGAGTCCTTCGGTGAATTTAAAGTATCCTTGACTTCGTTCAATGCCTTGTAATATTTCACACGAAGCGAACAAAGACTGACCGACAAAAACCATAAATTTAATAGTCGTCTCAATATTGCATTTTCAAATTTATATGCCTCCGTTATGTTGAAAAATATTTATTATTTTGGTGGCCTTGGCTTGTCAAGACTATGATTCCGCGAATCTATCAAATGTAAAATTTAAACACAACATAAACGATTTGCCATACACGAGGTATTAATTGATTTAGAATTAAAATGGGCTGACAGAACACTCAGTCATATCCTGAGTCAAGTAATATATTCAGAATTTTAATAAGTTTCTCAGTACCAAATTGACTATGGAAAAGAAGCTTGAAGCATATCCACTCTGAATTTATAAAGTGACATTGTTAGTAGTAACGGAAACTCGTGACGTACCTGCACGCAAGGTTTGCTGAGTGAGACGCAGAGTCCATCGGCATCCTTGCTGTAATGCTCAACCAGCTCTTGCAGCGTGCGGAAGGTTGTGCGTCGGGCTATGAAGAAACCGCCCTCGTCCAGCTGTCTGATGCGGTAATGCTTCACCGTATCTCCGTCTCGCACTGTGAACAACAATTATTCACACATTTGCATTTTATTGCAGTATAAATTGCGTAAAACTGGAGTACGAATGCTCCTAGTGAATTAAAAATGTTGCAAGATTGATGTAATGTAGTATTGTGAAGAATTAACTAAATAGAAGATCAATGTTTGATAAACGGTGTAATGTTCTAGGTACTAATTGCCATTGATATCCTAAATAGGAGTTAAGAGTTTTTTATGTATGTTGATACGTCTTACCCATAGATGTAAGGCAGGGAGCAAAACAAGTTAATTGAATATCTGCGTGAAAATGCATTTATGTAGGTAGGTACTTAAAACTTATATAGAATTTAAAATTTCTATATCATATACCGAGAGTCACTATACCAATTATAATTAATCTAACAATACCTCCGAAGCCAAGACCCATGAAGTCGTTTAGAAATTCCATGAATCGAAAGTTAAACCCGTATCGAAAATACAAATATTCCTACACTAAACCAATATACTTTCCTAGCTACACCTGAAAAACATATACCTTTCTTCTGGTCTAGTTAAAAAATATTTGCTGACAATAGTAAGTAGTGATGTCACATTTAAGTAAAAATGTTTTGTATGACACGTACAAGTAAAATAGGTAGTCTCATTATCTTTTGTAGAGAAACTTGTAACGGCTTGCTAATCTCAGCCACAATGTAATTAATGGCTGTTGTATTCTGAGAAACGCGTCGTGTCAGCTTTTGACATTTCGATTCGGTTGATGAAGGCAACGAATTTGTGCCGGTCAAACACATATTCATTTAATTCTGTTTAAATATAACGTATGAACGGTGTTATTTGCATTCAATTAAGTTCTAAATTATAGTGTGGTGACAGATTAAGAACAGTGTCATCACCCCTATTCATTATATGTGTGTCGTAAGGGACGACTAAGGGGACAAATTATGCAGGACAACATCTGCATCGACATCAGGCCAGCGTTTTTAGAAGGACAAAGCTTCCTTTCAAAAAAGAGGCACGAACCTACGTTTAGCAGTGAACTATTAAAGGTTATTGATGGTGATGATATATTCAATGGCGTCAAATTAGATCATATTTTAAGAACCGATCAATGTTCCGCAAATTGTATTCTTTATTACAAAACTATTATCGCTTTACATTTGATTGATGGAATCCACGATAAGTACGTGATTATTTAAAGAAATCCTAAAACGACGAATGAGTGCATCTTAACGCCACATGATAAAAATCAACATCGCTATCACCTCTTCAGATACTTTATTGGAACTTATTATTTTTTTGTGTAATTACTAAAATTTACTGAATTGTTAATGACGCCTACAAATAATTAATGGCCTCATTCTGATCATTATTTTTGTTATTTTTAACTTTAAGACTACAGACTACAATTCCAAAAAGGGGAGTCTTTTGGAACTGTAGTTACTTAACTCATACGATAGTATGGCTTCATACATTATTATTCCTCTATTCTTTATTACTTAAAAAGTCATATTTTTTTGAAACAAAGATAAATTTGTTCAATTATGACGAAGCTATTTGTTACAGGGGTTTCTACTAAAACCTTATTATATATTCTATCTTTCCTAACTGTAATAGAGCGTACACTTTAGTGAATCCGTAATATTTTTGGGTAAAATCACTGACTTACCTTGTACTTACCTTAAAGTCACTGATTGTTACATATAGAATAGGGTAAGTGGAATTAACAAAACCTATATATGTAAAATTTATTTAAAAGAGGCCACACGGGAAAGGTTATGTGGCTAGAAATTATTAGTTGCATTACCATAACTCGATCTATTAGTACATTCTTCAGCAAATGCATGCATATCATTTAATATAAGTATCAGTTAATTTAAATAAAGTGTTAATTGAATTAAGTTTTGGCGATTTTGGAAAGCTAATATTTTAGGATCCGAATAGTTGGATAATATTCTCATTTTACTCTTATAATGAGTTACTCTCTGTTTCCGTTATGAGTTGAATCATATCAATAGTATACTAGGTTTAGCGAAAACATCAATGGTCAAAAAAAGAATGATCCTATTATACAGTCGCTTTCATCAGAAAGAATGCATAAATAAGAATACAACTCGTTCACATTTATGTTCGACGATCCAAAATCTGTCGCCAAATACATCGCGTATCGAGTATGATTCGAAAAAAATTGTCTCTGGTTCGTCCCTTTTTTTTATAACATAGGGGGCAAACGAGCAGATTAATCACTTGATGGTACGTGATTAATTCCAGAAATAATAATATTAATATACTAACTGACCCGTCAAAATTAGTACCGCCTAAGAATTAACACACAGACAACAGCGCCACATACCTAAATTTGTGTGTTCAAACCTTCAAATTTCAATGGATTCCTCCATTGAAATTTATACACAAGATTTCATCTAAATTAATTCAGTCATTCAGAAGGAGTTAGGTGACAACCAAGTTTAGAAGAATTATATGCATTAAGAAGATATAGTCCTTCTCATCTTGATGAACAACACTAAAGTAAATTGTATTTACATACAGGCGTAAAAAAAAACCTCACATCATCGCTTACTAGTAGCGTTCCCAAAAACGGGCAGCATTCTGACTTAATTACAAAAAAAAAGCGGGCAAGTGCGAGTCGGACTCGCCCATGAAGGGTTCCGTACCAGCAAGTAACATCATATAAAATTTCTTGTAGTTCGTTGTAACTTTCATCGATGTTTTTATACTAGTGTATCGATTGGATGAAAGGTATATTGCGTGTTACGATTTATGACGTATTAAAAAAAAACTACTGAAATGATATAAGAAACCTCAACATCATTTTTGTAGACCTATCGATAGGTTTGATGAAAATAAAAATTTGAGTTTCAGTTCCAAGTATAAAACTTGAATTCATATAATTTGGGGGACCCCCAAAATGTATTGTTTTTTTTCTATTTTTATGTAAAAATCTTAATGCGGTTCACAGAATACATCGACTGACCAAATTTCAACAGTATAGCTCTTATAGTTTCGGAAATAATTGGCTGTGACATACGGACGGACAGACAGACAGACAGACTTGACGAATCTATAAGGGTTCCGTTTTTTGCTATTTGGCTACGGAACCTTAAAAAGGGTCAGTTTGTTCCTCATTTCTCATCAATGCAACCACATTGTGCCATAGTGAAGCTTAGGAGGGCAAAGCTAATACAATATATTTTTCACCTGTTAAACGGGAGAATGAAGCAGAATTAACTGACCAGGCTGCCATGGTATGGATCACCATGCTGCCATTGCCTGCAGGCTCGCCAGACGAGAAGACTATTGTGATATATCGTAATTGAAATATTACGGTTTCTTAGTCATTTAAACGTAATTAACTAATTATTCAAAGTGAATATAAACATCCTAATTTAATAAATGACCAACTATATTCTGTGTTTGTTGAAATTGGCCCAATATTTTTTTGTAAATAATTATAACATTATTATAAAGAATATTAAAAGATTTTTAAAGGCTTATTAATTTAGACAGCCTCGGTTTTATCAATTCAAATTTTTTTATTGAATAAAAAAATGTACAATATTAAAGAAACGAATTCTATCGTGGTACAAACCATCTTTGACGTGAATGGTTCAAATAAAGTTGGCAACACTACTCACCAAACGCGATACAACGTTGCTATAAGTCTGATACATAGGTAAGTGCTGTTTATATTGGATGTAACAGTTGATTTTAATTCATAATAGTATCGTTATTAAATTTTCTACAATTTTAACAACTACACTTAAAATTTAAATTCATTGAAGAGAAAGAATACGAAATTTCACTTTCATTGATTGAGAAAGTAGTCAGAAAATATATGCGACGCCCATTGTTACTAAGAAATATAATTTTATAGGATGGTATTTATTGATGCGACCGAGGTGTTATTTACGAGTATGTGTAGACAATTAGATGCTACATGTAGTTATTGAACGAGACGAGAGTAAAATTATATCTCGACGACTTCTCTGCAAATATTGTACATTCTTCACCTAGGACTATTTGTAGTTATTCGATATATCATTTAAATGTATGTTAAAGAAGTAGAGCCACGCTAATTTTAGCACGAATGGGTCGGCTCGAACCAACCTTAAATGGGAGTATGATGCAGAAACATTTCACTAAGCCGCCATGGTGTGGGTCACCATGATGCATTGTATGCACTCACGATGAGGATGGTGGCCCATACTCCTGGATTCTACTCATACTTTACATCAGGCTGTGTAGTCACTTTGGTAGGCTTCAACATACTAGTATGTATTTATTTTGTCGTTTAGCAATCTGGATGGTTTGACTTGCAAAATTGCCATATATTTTGACATTTCTTTTGGTTTTAGAACAGATGGTACTTAAATAAGAAAGAAATTATATTACTTGTAATAGAAATAAAAGATACGGGTAACTGGAGACAGATACAATCTTAATAGAGTCTTATAGACATAATTTCGTATTTAGTAATAGAAATATTACACCTATGTATTATAATATTATCTAAATCATACATATAGCTAATAATTATGAGTGTAACGACTTAGCGATGTCTTTACATTTGAAAGGAACATTATTTTTAATGTTTTGTCTCATGAAGTCATGATACTAAAATGACGTTACTGTACTGCACAAACTATGTAAGTACTTTATTGAAATACGTGTCATTAGACTTATTAGTATACAAAATACTTATTTATTTTCTTTTATTAAAAGGAGCTCTGCTCACTAGCACTTACTTATAAATAGCTTTAGAAGCTGTTAGCTTTTATATTTTAGTCTTATAATTAGCGTTTATAGTTTGCTACATTAAGTGGGTAGGTTTTAAGTGAAATCTAATCCTGTTTGTTAATAGTTTACGTAACACTTTGATTTTTAAAATTGATTATTTATTTTAATAACTTTTACACAGTCTTTGCCTCGGGCTGCTCTGATGTTGGTGAAGCTACGTAGATATAGATATGAACAATATAATCCAATGTAAATTTTCCATCCGTAAGACTTTTCCTGGACTATAGATACACCTCAAATAACCAAAAACGGCGTTGTTTTGCACCTTTAATTTAGAATATCTCATAAGCCTGACCTGATAGAGCTATTCTGCGACTGTGATTGAATTCAGCATACCAAAATCCTTCGAGAAAGTATATTCAGGTGTCTGTGAAAGAAATTTTGTCAAATTTCGTTGCATTGTGTATCAGATGTCGTTGTTTAATTTACATTAAGAAAATAATTATAAGATTGCATTACTAATACTATGTACAAAATGTTGCGTTGTTCGAATATTGAATGATGCGTTATGGAATACAACTTTGACTTTAGTGACAACTTAAATAAATGCAGTTATAAAATGTCCACTTGTTATTAATATTAATATGATGTAAGATAGTTGCGCGACTAAGATACTCTAGATTACATAACAATTATACAGTTTTAATTAAATTGAAATATTCCTGTTTCAACAGTTGCTGGATTTTTTAAAATTATTATTTGTTGTAGTTTTTTCCTTCACCTCGAGTGTCAATGGAAATGTACGAATTTGTTACTTGTATTTTATCAAATTTGAGACCATTATGTTGCATTATATTTACACTTCTTCACCTTGGAGTTACAGCATTTCATTTTGTAATGAAATCTTCCAACATTTATTTCGAGTAATATAAATGGTAATAAATTCATGTGTTCAGGGTTGGGAGAATTATCATTCCGTAAAATAAGGATATCAAGGCACTACAAGAGTAAATTATTAATCATTTGTAATGATTAACAGGAAAAGTGTACAGTACGGTGTGCCGATCGATATCGATATTTCCCTGTGTTTAATTGAGTTTGTTCAATATCGTTGTATAAAACTTGACGTATGTTTATATTGTAATAAAAGTAAGAAACGTAGAACATCTGAAATACTGTATAATTCAAGATGAAATTACAATTCAAACAAAGGGGAAGGTGTTTTTTTTTATAAGTAAGCTAAATATTATGACATTGAACGTGACTTGATTTTAGTCTTCATTGATTGTACAAATTCCTGCTTTTGAAATTCTGTATTTAAACAAATGTTTTAATTTGAAAAATTTAAGTATTTGACTACAGTCATAGTTTTAAAATTGAATGCAATGAACCTAGAATGCAGTCATAAGTAATTAGCAGGCATCGAGGTAGTCGTTCGGATGTTCGGTCTTTGTTCTCACGAGGCGCCAGTGCTAGGAGCCTTAGAAAAACTGTAACCGGTTTAGTCCAGTGATCGAAGCGTCCAGAACGAGTGTGGATACATTTGTAATAAGATAGCAGTTAGCGCTATTCTGCGTGCCACTGGACATACTGCGATGAATCACACGAGACCACATTATATAAATCCAACCTAACAGGATGACTTCACAAGTGCTTTGTACTTAAGACACTTAGGAATGGTCAATACTAAAAAGTGAGTAAAATAATGTTACCTGATAAGGAGAAATCATTATGGCGGCTCTCGGAGTCGCGAATGAGAAAAGCGCCATGTTCGTTCTCAGGAAGGAGCAATTTCTTCTCAGCTTCGATTCGTTTTATTTTACGGAAGTACCATCTGCAATGAATAAATACATCATTGGTCAAAAAGTTACATAAATGTAATTTGAGAGAAAAAATAAAGATATAAAAATAAACAGTTGTTAAAACTTTTAATTAAATAAACATAGTTGATAAAGATCGTATTGATAGCGTGTGTGTAGTTACAATGTAAATGCATTTTCATATTAAAGAACACTACATTCGTATTTAAAAGATTAGACCTCTCTCACAGAAAGCATTTTGAGTGTGACTCAACAGCCACGAATGAATGCTATTCTGCATTCAATTGTCGTAGGTTTACGAGTACGACTACGTCCGACGGGGAGACAAACTTAGTATAGTTTACGTTATAACATAAGAACCAATGCTAAACATGAATTTTAATTCGTTACCGAATAACAGACTTCTAAGGTTTAATACTAATTTTAGACAAGTGCATACACATTTATATGTACATAGAATATAGCAATTTTAGTAGTACCATAAAGAGTGCATAGTAACAGTACCATAAATAGTAAAACTCGTATTTATTTCTCAGTCAGTGCGGTTGCAAAACAAAGCAGTAGGGGTCTGACAATAGTATTGCATCAAATCCCGCGCGACAGACGGGCGAGGTCGACGGGCTCTTGATATAAAAATAGTATCTAAGTGGTATAGCTCTAAAACGATAAAATACCCGTGAGCTGTAAAAGAGGCACGATCACTTGGAACGATCATATTTTTAGAACTGCTGCAACTTACTATAATAACCTTGTTAGTGAAAACAGTTTAGTAACAATTACTAAACTATGTCATCAACATAATGAAATTAAATATTGGTGGTGGGTTATTTTTGGTATTAAATGTTTGTTTTAAAAGAGAACATAATAATCGCGCAAAAGATTTCTGAAGGTGTACTTCGAGGCACCATATTATGGATGGCGTTATCAACGCCAGTACAACAATTTTAGCTTGTTCGTGACTGCAAAACTGATTGTTTTTTCTTGTTCTTTGGATGCCGCATGAGATTTACAAGATTCTTGCCCTGTTTTTACAACTCATCATACTATAGCTAGATATCTGTATTCGATATCTATCTATATTTATAGATATTATATTACTGTGTGTTGAAGAAAAAGTGCAAAGCAAGCAAGAATAGTAAGATTCATTGTTTAAAATAATTCATAATGGCATGTGGATTTAAAATTTTCCAATTAAGCACATTTTACAAGTTAGGTTTCTATAACTTATGAACCAACAAAGTTATCTAAACCGTTATAGTTTTCCTTTTAAGTCTATCACATGGACTACCGTCATATTTTTTTCAGATTTTTGAAAGCAGTCGTTAAGCTTTTAGAGAGAGGGGACGCCCTGTTTAAAAAGAAAACTTTAAAGTTGAATAACTCACAAACGATATCATTTAAACGTTAACAAATTAGTGGACTTGGTATTTTATAATACAGGCAGAGCTGATACCTTACAAAGTACAAATAGGAATAATAACATTTATTAAAAAAATAGTAAAGGATTACATAAAGGTACGAATGCAGGTAATTTCCTGAATATTTACGTAGAATTTATTCTTGAACATACTAATGTTGATTATATTCAAGTTCAAAATACGTATCATAAAGGTCAATCTGTGACCTACTTTTATAAACAGAACAACTTCAATGTATTCAATTATAATTTATGTAACACTAATATAATATAGAACATTGTTATGTATATTAACTTAACATAATATTTGGAATCATTCAAAGTCGCTTCACGTAAAAAAACGAAATTCAGCCGTTTCGTAGTAGACTTGAAAGTGACCCCAACCTAGTTTGAGAGAAAAAAAAGTGTAGAGTGTACAGCAGCAGTAATTTCTTTAGACTCTACACAATTCAATAGCTTAGCTTCGGTTGTATTTGGTTTCAACTATACTAATCAAACAAGCTGTATATTATCAATAGCAGCTTCAATAATATTATGAAGGAAAATAATTTAAACAATGTCGCATCGGCTATAAAAAAGAGACATGAAAAGAGTGCCATGGGATATAGCCAAGAATACCTTCGTCGAGACCTCGGCACGCACTAAGGGCAGACTTAGGGCCACGGATCGGTAACTAGCAGATAGCGTCGAAGGCCTTAAACGTATGCTGAATAGACAAACAACATAGTGATTTCCTCAATAATATCTATCAAATAGAAAGTGCACAAAATATCGATAATCGTGACTCGACGGAAATGATTTTTTATTAATATGAATATAACCTATAAGTAAAAAAATTGTACGAAAAAGATCGAACAAATTTAAACGTGAGCTTAACCATAATTACTTAAAGTAAATATAAACTGTTTTTGGCATAACATAACTGCCTCGTTGGTCTAGTCTAGTGGTTAGCGTATGCATCTGCTAACTAAGAGGTTTAGGATTCAAATCCCGGGTCGGGCCAAAAAGTGTTTTTGGGTTTTTCTTAGGAAATTCCTAATAGCAGCCCGGAGCTTGGAAGTTTGGAGGTGATTCACGCCCGTGCCTCGGAGAGCACTTAAAGCCGTCGGTCCCGGTTGTCATGAACATCTATGGCAATCGTTATAGGGAATCCTCTCAAATTTACTGACAACTAGTTCAATCTTCGAATTTCAGTTCTCCCTTAGGGTTGCGGAGGTCCGATGCCTGTCGCTCCGTGGAAAAACTGATATTCAGGTAAAATCGGTTGAACTAGTAACCGACGCCAAATAATATTGGGAATAAGGCTAGGAAGAAGAAGAAGGTTGTAAAATGCATACCAAGGAATGTAAGTGCTTTGGTAAGTGTATACGGTAGGTACATGTAAAGAGCGAAGTGTAAAAACTAGTAACAAACTAAAGAAATAAAAAAAAATTGGAAGAAAGAACGATCATTAATAAAGAGCGTGTAAAAATGTGTATAATTTTTTAAAATCAGACGTAACTTGTAATCTCTCTAGTCTTGGAAGCGGTCATTTTGTTGGTCACTTCAACGACCTTGACCCCCTAAAGTCGAGGAGAAATCGTCATATGTAGATATAGTGATTCATTATGATTATATGTTTTATTAGACCTTCATTTCAAAAGAAATCAGCATGATATCATTTAGAGTTGAAGTAACTTGTGTTACTTATATTATATACGATATTGAACAAAGACGTTTAAGGGAAATTTAGATTTTGGTTTAGTGGAATAGCAGTGTGTGCGCACGTTGCTTTTTTAAAAGTAATATCTATATGTGATATTTGAATATCGGGTGAAAAGACGAACGAGTTCCCGATTTGAATATACCTTATTTAAACGATCGTTTGCCGCTATATTTATTCTAGTATGTTTCAATTGCAGATTTTCGAAAGTGCAAATAGCATTGTGCAAATTTGACCAGGTTATTGTCTACAGTTCGGAAAAAGTTGAGTAAAAGTGGCGCTATGTAATAAAATAGTAGTTAATTTGGTAAAAGTTTAATTATCACTACATATTATAAAATAAAGCGGAAGCAGCCGTGGGCAAAATCTATTTATAAAATAAAGTTCTCCGCCGCGTCTGTCTGTGTCTGTTCGTAATCAATTCAAAACCAATGCATCGATTTAAATGAAATTTTGTACCGAGATAGTTCAAAGCCAGAGAAATGACAAAGGCTACTTTTTACTGCGATAACCGACATAGACGCAAGCGGAACTGCAAACGAAAGCTCGTATATTATAAAATAATATTAATTTCTTTTTGAAACTGTTACTATCAGGAAAATAAGAAGATGAGAATCAGTTATATAATTTCAGCTGTCAAAGAATGAACTTTGAATAGAATGTCGTAGGCAGGTTGCTATTTGGTGGGGAGACGGAAATTCCTAATAAACATCATTCTTAAATTTCTTACATAATCGAGTTTCCGGTTTGCAAGTTCTCATTATAAAAGTATTCCTATAGTACTCGGCATGATAAGCACCGACCGATCAAACTTGAATTGTAAATTAATTTAAGATCGTACAATTCATAATGATTGAATCATTATCCAGAACAGTTTATAAATGTTGGGAACACAAACATTTCTAAACATTAGGTACTTGACGACGAAATTATTACTCATATAAAATTCTATTTTCTATAAATAAAATAATAACACGTTATCCTGATAGATGTGTAAGCTGTGTTTTCATAGATAAGATGTGTTATCAACCGTGTATAAGGCCTTTGAGAAACGTTATGTACACACAAAAACGCTAAATGGCGCTTTCATTGCAAATTAATTAACAAGACTTTAATTCCTAAGTTTTATATTATAGTGCGAGTTAAGCAGAAGCGCCGGTCATTGACTTACGCGTGCCGATGTAGCCACAACTTTTTGCTAAGCCAGTCTCGCCTGGCTCCAGGTTGCTCGCTAGATGGCTAATCTAATTATAGGGTCTCCCTCTCGGGATGAACGAGTACTTGCCTTAAACTTCCATACTATTCCTTTTTTAGACGATACATCGATACCGTTTAGTCAATAGCTTTTTAGAAGACATCGTAAGACTCGATAACTTGCCAACATTATCGAGTCTCTATAAAGTATTGTAGACAATATTCAACTAGCATACCGATGCAGTCTAATCAAACTGGTCGAGTGTATTCACTACAATATCTTGTTAGTCAATCATTATAAGCAGACGTGTAATGGCAATTCCGTCAGAACGTACAGATGATGGATATGGATGATATAAATTTAATATAAAGAATACAAAATTAAGAGTTCTTCCTCTGAATAAGTCTGGTTTATGGGTACCCTATCCTTAAGTGATATTTTTCAAATACGAGTGCATTTAGTTCTGCAACGGTATAAATAACAGGTTCTATTATTGAGAACGTTTACAATAGCGTGAGACATTCGTTGATAGAAGCAAGGATTTAACTGTGTTCTGCTAAATTAATTCCTAGCAACCAATAACTATACTGTAATTATTAAATCTATAATTTTATTTTGCGATATTTGCTACTATTACATTTTCTATACAATATCTTAGAAACAATTGTTGATCGAAATATGTACTAAGTGAGCAACCTAAAGTAAAATCCAGATGCATGAACTAAAAACCTCGTTTTGGGATAATTGTATTTTTGAACGGTATTTTGCGCGAACAATATGGGTTTGTCCGTTACTCATAACGCCAATGACAGATAGGGACTGTCGGTTACACCACATAACACGTCCATTGCATTGGAATTATTAGGTTTCAACCGATAGACAAATAGTTTTAGGATTACAGAGAGACAGTTGACTGTAAATAAACAATTCATTTGACAGTTCTAATGATACTGACGTAGAATGCCAAATAAAGCAACTTTATTATTTTTCTAATATAAAACATTTTAAAATCTGCCAGCGTACCACGAACTATTAGCGAAGTTTACAATGAGTCGTTAAATGTTAATGCCGTCTGTTTATCGTGTAAGGACTTGATGCGAAACATAACGCAAATAACTGTTGGTACCTCAAATTAATAATGCAAGTGATTGTTCATACAATCTTTCTATGGGTACCGATGATGAGATGACAAATGCGTTATATACAGTAATTTAATAGAACTTAGCAAAAATGACAATAATTAAAAAGTTTAAGTTAAATATTTAGTTATCACTCAATATCAGACTTTTAGATGTATGAGGTAACGTTTAAAACGTTTAAAACTACATCTTTCTTATGGATCAATAATATATTAAGTGGTAAGAACGTACTGAAACGCTGCAGAAATATATCCTAGTGCAACAATTAGATTTTTATGCGTATAGTTTGGTTAAAAACATCCGCAAAAGTAACAATTATCGACGGCGGAGGTCGCTGTTCGCAGGCAGCAGCCCCAGCGCTCCATTCGCATAAAAAGTAAAAACAAATCATAAAAACCAGTTGTATTGTTCTTACCCAAGAGACGACCTCAAGTCTTGATAAGAAACGAGTCATTTTCATCGATTTTCTAACACGTGTCTAGTTTCTATAACAAAGAAACATCTGAATTGCAAAGTTATTGTTCGACAAACAGAACATTTTGATTTGAATTCGCAGCTGGTTTGAAATTATAACTAAAGAGTTACACTTATTGCCGTAATTGTTATGCGAGAGTTATTGATAATATATAAAAAGCATGATTGACGATTTCAATAGAAAGCGAGATGGAAGATATTAAAAAACGAAGTCAGTTTTACGCTACAGAAACTACTGTAAGACGTCACGAAACGGAACCTAAGTGTTCGATATAGTGAAAGTAAGTAATTTTATTGATGTTACAAAATAAGTAGAGTCTGTTTTAATTTCTTGTCATTATTTAGTTATGCATATGGCAATAAACACTATTTTGTTTTGGTACTATGTTGTTACTCAGTAAAAGATCACAAACGATATCGATACAATTTGTCCTATTTGAGATACGCAAATGAAGTTGTGCGGGTCAGCAAGTATTTAGTTTATATACTAGCTGAGTCCCGGTTTTACTTACGGTTATTATTGTAATTCTCGAGTCTAAAAAAATATGTCATCGGCTACCTCTCAGTGAAAGTACCATCAAAATCGGTCAAGCCGATCCAGAGATTATCCGGAACAAACAGATAGACAACAATTTTAAAAATTGCCTTTTATCTTACTAGCATTTCATTTGAATTTAGAAAAAAACTGTTGGTTTAATATTGCATGTATACAGACACTTAAATAATTTTTATGTAGATTTTGATTAATTCCGTGAACATAATATTTTTTGTAATTTTTTTTTTAATATTAATTTACTTTTTTTTAAAAACATACCAATTAGCTACCATCTTTTTAATAAGCAATGGTTATTTGGTAGTAATCGTTGAATTTTTGACATGTACAAAAATTTAATAGACCTAAGTTGTTCCATACATATTCTGTAAAGCGATTTCATATCTGGCTATAAATCATTTCTAATTTAATGGTTATACTACCTTTCGTAAGCGTGCCCATGTCTGAACTTTTATTTTATTTTCTACTAAAATTGCGTTGTATTTAGGTTGTGGATACACGTGTTAGCTATATACATATTTTATTCCCACTGTTATTAATTCGTTTGCCCACAAGTTTTATGTTTTACTAAACTGGTCTCCAAAGATTTACTGCCTTACTTTATGATCTTTGCATCTATTTCCTCAGTTTCGTAGAGTGTTTGTTATATAACCTATATGATATTTTCGAATCTGACTAGTAGCGAGAGCTCCCAGAAGTTGTAAAATGAAAAACTCAATCTCAGTTGTAGTTTTTCCCGACTCAACTTATTTCAGTAGCCGAAAATACCTTCATGTTGGTTTTAGTGTTTGTTTCAGGACTAAAATAAAGAGAAAGAAAGTAATAAAAAAACCCGGCTGAGTGCGAGTCGGACCCGCGCACCGAGGGATTCCTACAAGCCTGTAGGTATATCACATCAACAACCTATAATGTCCCACTGTTGGGATCGTGTTTTCTCTCTGGAGAGGGTTAAGGCCATACGTTCCTATTCCCACGCTGGCTGAGTGCGGGTTAAGCCGCCCAAAGGCTTTACGACCTTATAATAACAACCAGGACCGACTGCTTAACGTGACCTCCGAATTAAGGAAACGCTCATAACATATCATGCAACAAACGGTCACCCATCTAGATGCTGACCGTGACGTCGTTGCTTACCCTCGGTGATTGTTTCTTATGAGCGCTTCTTAGGTATATAAGTAAAAGGTTATGGTATTTTTATTGTTAAATGAAATCCATAACATTACAATGTGGGGAGCTGAAGGAGCATAAATTTAAGACAAAGGTCTCTTTATCGTTTCCGAAATCGTATAATTATCAATAACACATCATTTATTTTATAAATAGCGGAGTCCTTCTGTGTTAATTGCGGTTATTGTTGTAAATCGAGAGTAACGCCGCAGAGCGAAGCTAGTCTTAAATTAATTTACCTAAGTTACTCCTTATGTCATCAGCTTTCTGCCAGTGATAGTCCCGTCAAAATCGGTCTAGCCGTTTCATAAATTACTCGAAACAAACCGACAGACAGAATATTTAAAAAATGTATTTTTCGTGAAAGTACTTTTATATGCTTTTATATGCATTTAGTAAAAAAACTGTAAATTTGATATTACATACAGCCACTTCAATTTTATTTTTTCAAAAGTTCTTTTATCAAAGTAACCTGAACAGTAAGCTATTGCTTCTTACCAAATTTCAAAATTCTATGTCAACGGGAAGTAGCTTTTAGTTGCTAGTTTCAAAATATGCGGTATAAATGGTTGTACCTTTGCGTTTTACGTTGACTTAGATTTTTTTTTTAGTAAAGGGTAATAAGTTTATAATTATAAAAAAATGATTATGTGATGTAACTAAATATTTAAGGTTCTCGAAAGTTTTCCTTTATGTATGTTCCTAATGCAGACAGTAAAGTATGGCAGCCCACACTATAGCCCATAGGGGCTAAGTGAGCTGCTTTTTCACGCCGCGCTTAAAGGACCCGGGATCATAGTGGGAAGGAAACACGTGAGCTGATAGTGATTCATCGTGAGTCGAAAATTTTCAGCATTAAAAACGGCTGTATCTTTTGATTGCGTTGGCTTAGAGGTTTGATTTTTTTCACAGCTTCAAGGGGCAGTAGACTTGATTATTTGATATGAATTTCAACTTGATACCGGGTGGAGGTAAGAGAAAGGATCTTGACAGACATCAACGGGATCTTATAAGGGTTCCCGTATTTTTCTTTTAAGGTACGAAAACCTAAAATTGAACTTGAAGATGCCGAGACTTAATTTATTTTATAAGTGAAGATAACGTATCAATAAGTTATTTTCAAAACTCACTGAAAAGTGTTTATTGCTTAGCGACAGAAGATTGAATTTAGCAGTACATGTTTGTTTGTATACACTCAACATTAAGAACGATTCGCTCTAATAATTACTTGTATAACATACAAAGCACTGTAACAATCTTAATTAGCACATTAAACCAATGTTAACTAAGTTTTACTTGAAGGAACAAGAAACTGTGAGAATTTACAAATCAAACAAATATTTCGATGTGAATGCGTTTGTTTCCGTCAAAGAGCGTCATGTCCATTATGTACAATAGCCATGTTGACGCACGCCGAGAACAACATTCATGTTTTCAGAAAAGTGCCCACACAAACATAACTTAAATGTTGCAAAAGACTACAAACTACAGTTGAGTACTATTAGGTACATGGTAAATTTCTATTATTTGTAAAGGTTTTTAGATTCTCGGATGATGTTAGTTGTAAATTTGATTTAGCCTATTTAAGAATGGAACAATGAATTCAACGAATATTATGATAAGCTGTTTGTGCAAGTAGAGTAATTTTCAAGGTTCAGTGAAACTGACGTCGGCGCATCCGCTTTACCTCGTTTTAGCACAAATCGTTTCTCTAATCATTGTTCAAAGTAACAAAAAAATTATAGATTTACTTTGTATTGTTTAAGTAGTTATTTATTCTCCAATCGAAACACAAATGAATACCTAAATAATATAAATTTATTCGTGTCTTAATTATTCAAGCAGAGGACAAAGGAAACAGAACAAAAGATTTGCCGAAAATTCAAAGCACAGTCTGCTTCCGATTAACAAGCTGTTAGGTCTGTAACCGTCACCTTCACGGCTCACTTCCTGAGCCTACTTCCAACTGCCGAACTGCGGAGAGGAAGACATCGGCCGCCGGTGCACCGACCGACAGCGCAACCGTAGCCTTGGACGCGAGCTCCCTGCATTCTAATCAAGCGGCCTTGCGGAAGCGCGTGCTTCGGGCCTGCTCTCATAACGCGGCTCCTTATCAACAAGCTTTACAAAGCACATCGATAGATATCAAACTATCTCAGACACAAAAACAAACTATTTTTCGTAGCGAGTCAGATCAATAGTTTCTAACATAAGGCGTAAAAATAATTTACAGTACATTCTGCTGTATTGTAAATTTGTTTACCAATTATTTATAAATTTATTATTTGTGTAGATGTAATTTACTATAAGACACGAAAGAGATGAGAAAAGAATGTCAATGTAATCTGAACAATTAAGTACTTACGGCATACTTTGAAGTTTCATATATGTATCCAACGGCAATGATTCTAACTCTTTGTTGTTCATGTTAGTCCCAGATAAACGTCTCGCTGTCCTCATCCAACTTCCTTTTTGACGTCGCAGACCTTTCTCACTTTTCAATAATTGAAGATGTCGTTTTACTATATCATGCCATTTCCATTTTACTGTGGCCGGCGAATCGCTAGCTGCATCTTCCTTACACATTTGCAATCCGTCACTAAACCTTCTCATATTTTGAAGATAAACCTCGTTTGATTTAGGAGGAAGACTCTTTCTCCTTTCATCCGCAATAATTATTGATTCTTGCGAATTTTGTTCTGCTATCCACTTTGTAATGAAATCGTTTTTATCACAGACTTGCATAATCACTGGCTCTTCTTTGGGAGGTGGAGGTATCCAATCTAAACTTACCCATTGACTAGATTTTGGTTTAGATTTAAATATTACATCAACCTCGTCGTCGCAGTCCGAAGAGCCAATCGAACATACAGACGTCTTTTTTCTCGGGAATCGAGAACGAATGGACCTCCCAGAGGGGAAAATCTCAGGACACACTATATTTTCAACATTATCCTCTTTTCTAACATCCTGCAAACTCTTTATACACTCGATATTAACATAAGAGTTTTCGGAGCATGAAGAGTCTAGACTAAACCTAGGAGTACTTCGATGTGCAATCCTGGACCTTATAATTACTTCCTCGGTACAATTTTCTTTAATTCCACCTCCAGTTTCACGTTCATTCGTCAAGGAAATTCTTCGTTCATTTGAAATGTCGTTTTCCATTTCAATTATTTTTGCCATGCTAGGAAAGCGATTTTCTTTTTCTACTTCAACTATCCTAGACAACCTTTGAGGGCAATCTTTTTCCGCATCCGTGCTGTTTGTAATTGTAGAAAATGAATTGTCTTCGTTTAGTTCTATTATTCTTGTAATTCTTTGTAACATTTCATTTTCTCCATCATTACATACCGGCGATAGTGGTTTCTCATTCTCAAATTCAATTATTCGTGTTATCCTCTGAGGATGTTCTTTTTCAGATTCCTGGTTTATTGTGGTTGGGTTTAAGTCGTCTAAATCGATAATCCTTGTTATCCTTTGAGTATGATTATCACTAACTAATACTGTCGATTCAGATGCACTACACTTTAAATTATCTCTACTTGTTTCAAAATTATTGTCCTCTAGCTCTTGCATTTCTAAAATATCAGTGGAACTAAGAAAAGAAGATTGGCTCTCTATCATCGCGGGTGTTGTAGCCATGTTACACTTGTCAATGATTACCTGTTCTTCTCTAGAATTACTACGGCTCTTAGCCTTTTGTAATGCACTTTCGGTGAGAAAAACACAGGGCACCTCAACTTGCATTGACATTTTCCGCCTTCGAGTAGAGTTTTCCTTTTCTTGATTAATGTCATTATCGATATCTTCAGGCACTTCAGTATGGGGTAGAACAATAGGAGTCCCTGCTACCATACGCAAAAAGTCTGTTACCGCAGCTATATGGGCTCCTGTTACCGCACCCTGTAACTTAACACCGGATACTTGATGAGGCACTAGTTGATTATCGCGTATACACCAAACCACGGGCAGAGCCCCTTCAGACACCATCGTCGATACGTTAAAGTGTTTGTTTTCAGTCTTTTATTTAAACTAATTTAGTACCAAAGAAAGTATTGAAGAATTTTATAAGCTAACACTAAGCAAAAGAATCTATTCACATACAATTTTCCCGACTAAGTCCGTACACTTTAAAAATAAAAAGAAGTACGAGCTAGTGTGCACATAAGTCTGTTGTCGAAGAGACGGCATAGCGCGAACGCGACGCGGTCGAGGAGGTGCGGAGCGCGGAGTGCGTGCGCGTCCACCGGAGGTCGCGAGAGATAAGGCGGTGAGAGCCGCACGCGCACCACAGCCGCCACCGCGCGCCCCGCCACACACCCGCACCATCACCAAACGATCATACATCAATTTTCATCCGATGCACTCCTCAGGGAATTATGTAACGGTATGGGTCACCCAATTCTACCGTTAACTAACCTATTAAAATGTTTCTTAGGTAACACAAATACTTTTAAAATTACAGTATTAGCTTCAAAATACAAAATATTAAATAATTATTATATTGATTTTTACATAACCCTAAAAGTTAGCTTCATTATATGACTGCTAATTTGGCAGAACGTTTTACAGTGTCTTGTAAGTAACTGATCTTTTGCACCAAATGGTTTATTAATATCAAAATACTGCGACTTTATTATCAAATACTGAGTAACTTTTTAAAGTCTAGACCGAGACTGATGAAAATTGTTCTTGTCGTGCAATCTTCAGGTTATTTACATAAAATATGCAAGTACTGGAATTCAAGTAGGTTTGCTACGGTGACGTAACCAATACGTACCAAATTAGTAAAACATTCGTCGACCACGGACATCGTTTACAATCATTATCAACAATTTAGATTCACGTGATTAATAACTTATAGTGGTCTCAATATAGTAAATGGAATTGAATTTCATTGTTGCAAGTTAAACAGGCATAATTGAGAGCAGAAAGTCGTAATTTACCCTATCTGATGTCGGGTCATCCTGTCGCGTACAGTTAGGCGGCTTTGTGTTGGCCCTATTCGTGTCAGGGCGGTCCATCACTCAGCCGTCGCGTCGGCCGACGCAATACCGCAAGCTATATGCAAGTCTCACTTATTTTTTTAAATATTCTAGAGTGACATTTTGTTAGTAATGATGTTCACTATTGTTTTATTATATTATAGTCACCAGATTAAATAATCCTAAAATATTATAATAATATGATATCAAGGTAATTGTCCGTGTGATGACGGATTAAGAATACCGGAAGATTAGGGATGAATAGGGAGTGTCACCATCCCTATTCATCCCGCGGGTGTCGTAATAGGCGATAAGGGATAAACTACGCAAGACAACATCAATGCAAAGAGAAGGAAAACTTTAAACCAACCCTATACCAACCCGTCTGGCCAGCGTGGTATAGTAGGCCAAAACCTCCTTTCTTAGGAGAGGCCTATGACCAGCAGTGGACTGTTGAAGGCTGTTGATGATTGATTGATGAAGGTAAGACGAAGAAGATATGTTCCGTATTGAAGATCACACAACTTTCCAAAGTATGGATTTATTTAAACTACTACATCTTATAATGGGCGTAGAGAAAACCTGGATATACATAGTGGTTGCACTAATGTCAAGTCATGTCAAAGCGCCCTGCGCAAATGCACACGGACAGTTAAGCTCGGCGCCAACGTAGCTTGCGATGCGCCACTCGTATCTGGGACGGGCAAATCAAGTATTAATTACCCATACGGCACATAATGAATTCTATATAGTTAAAAGCGTCAAATAATTTAATAAATTTGCCTTTGAAATTATGTATATGTAAGATTAACACAGATGTGTATATTTTTTGACAGACGTTATCCTAATACAAATTATACATTTCATAAGAATTTCATCAAAAAATTATTTCATAACCTTCATCAGCATCATCTTCCTAGCATTTATTATTCCCAAGATTATTTGTGGTCGGCTACCATAACCTTAGTTGTCTATCATAACCTTATTCGAACTCATTTTCTAAACAAATATATGAAATTAAAGTGTTCCTTTGTAATTTCAAACGAACAATCTCTTACTAAATATATATGGAAGTATGAAGGATGTATGTTTATACGGTACCCTACTTCTATAAAAATACAAGTTTTGAATTTTGGGCTGTCTTTGTTCCAACTGATCTCTGGAACAGCTGTACTGATTTTAAAGGTACTCACTGATAGCTAGATAGATATCTCATGTTATATAAAGTTAGGCTATTTTTAATTAAGAAAAAATCTAAAACCTATAATAATTTAGAAGAAAAACACAGGCAATGAAAAAGTGAATTGTATGATAACCATGATCCTTTATCTCCTAGAACTAGATTGCAACACGGTCATGCGTAGGCTGGTATCTTAAAAACATTATATGAACATGACGTCTTCAACAAAATCTCGGTTCCGATTCGAAGAATAACTTTCCGATCCGTTCGTTTTGGGGAAATCCAAGTGTCAGTTACAGGAAAAAGATGTATTTATTCTGATAACTAGCTTTGACCCGTGGTTCCGCTCGCGTCTATGTAGATTATCGCAGTAAAAAGTAGTCTATGTCCTTTCTCAGGCTTTAGACTATCTAGGCACAAAATTTTATTTAAATCCCTGTAGTGGTTTTCGAGTTTATCGCAAATAGGGACAGACAGACTTTATTTTATAATATGTAGTGCTAAACATTGATTTCTTGCAATGAAAATAGAAATCCATAAGCCTTGGCAGCCACCACCTTGGAACCCACTAACTTGGAACTTGCATAAATACTTACAACATTTTAATGATATTGATATTATGATACATATATCATAATTTTATTTGTATTTAATTCATTCTAGCAGATTTGTAAAAATCCTATCGTACACAACACATGAAAACACATTCGTGACTTTATATGAATTCAAAGAAATATTAATAACAAAAAATAGTACCAGCTTCTTTACAAGGGTTTTTGGTCGTGAGCGTATAATTAAAAATATTTTTGATATTAAACTTTACCAAATATTTGATGTTCAAACTAAGTGACACTATATTTTTTATATATATTTAGGTCTACCAAATTGACTCTGCCTCATGGAAAGCATGAGTAGAATCAACATCCTTATTGTAAGGGTTAACAATGCAGCATGGTGACCCATACCATAACAGCCTGGTCAGATATTTCAGTCTCTGGAAGCCGGGAGAATGATAGAATAATGCAGAATGATTGAGCCTCCGGTCTCACACTCACCAACGAAATACGACGGCAAGAATACTGTCATTATTAGAATGGTACTGCCCCGGTCGAGCCGGCCTATTCGTGCTGAAAGGTTACATTTTATCGCGATAATCGACATACACGCGGAGGAAGCCACGGGCGAATGCTAGTATTCTATATCTCTTTTTTCGTTCTAAAGACTAAACAGTGTTTATACTTTTGCAGAATTGATAGATTTTGAAGAGAATCTTTTGAGTGTTAGTTTAGTGGTTAGCGTATGCGGCAGCTGATCATAAGGTCTCGGGTTCGATTCACGGGTCGGACCAAATATTTGTTTCGAAGTCTGGGTGTTTTCTATGTATATTATGTATGTATTTACAATAAAAAAGTTTGTTTATGTATTTATATCAGTTGTTTAGTACCCATTAAACAAGCCATTAAACGTTTGGGACTAGATGATGTCTGTAAGATGTCCGAAATATTTATTATTATATCTATTTTAGTTCCGACGCAAAACCGACGGGGTGTTATAAGTTTGACGTGTCTGTGTGTGTCTGTCTGTGGCATCGTAGCTGCCGAAAGGATGAAACGATTTTGTTTTATTTGTTTGAAAGGTGAATTAATCGGGAGTGTTCCTAGCTATGTTTGATGGAAATCTGTCTAATCAGTCAGAGGTTTTTTTAATTTTTCATTTTACTTCTTGAAAACAAATTTATATTTTTACGACATTCATTCATACTCAGTGACACTTTCACAATTAATACGAAATTAAAGGCATCTTTAACGTCAAATTTGATCAAGCCGTTCAGGCTATAGAACGTTTCAGAGTTATCATATACACTAGTAGATCTTATTAGAATGTGCCTGAATGCGGTTAGGTATATACATTAAGAGACAGTAGTCACGTGTGTATATAAATACAAAAAAAGTCTGAAAAGAGTTAGGAGTTTAATTGCCTGCATTAATCAGCCTATGGCTATCCACTACTGGACATATGCCTCTCCAATTGCACGCCACTTAGTTCGGTCTCGGCTACTCGCATCCAGCTCCTACCAGCCGTCTTGCGCAAATCATCACTCCACCTGGCCTGTGGCGTCCTACACTACGTTTGCCGAGACGCGGTCTCCACTCAAGAACACGTTTACCCCAACGGTTATCGGTTCTGCGGCTATTATGGCCAGCCCATTGTCACTTAAGCTTGCTAATCCTGTGGACTATGTCGATTGCTTTAGTTCTTTGCCGGATTACCTCGTTTCTAATACGATCCCTTAGAGAAACGCCGAGAATAGATAGCCCTCTCCATAGCCCGCTGTGCAACTTTTAATTTGTGGACTTTTGTCTTTAGTCACTTTAGGAAGTAGTGCAATTAAAACTTTCATACAAATACTTTGTATATTTCTATTATTTTTTATATTTTTTTCATATTTACATATGCTCAATATAGAAAGATTTGCTTTGATAGATTTGATTATATTACGTGACTGTTATAGCTGACTTTACAATGTAGGCATTATATATGCATGTTTGTTTAAAAACCCACATATTAGAAAAAAGGAAGTTTACAATTCGAAATGTCACATACCTACATATAATTTAATTATCACATACATATAGATTAATTCAAATCAACAGGTAATATGCTTACCTACTACGAGAGATTTTAGTTACATTCGCATTCCAAAGTGATTATTAGCATTATTGGTAAGAGTATAGAAATGTAATCTGATGCCAAAACAATAGTAAAGTTTAAACTTTAAACAAAGTTTAAACAAAATAGTAATTTTAAGTTAAGAAAAAAAATAAAATAAAAACTAAACAAACACTTTTAAACTAAAAAGTAGAAAATAATTTTAATGTAACAAAGCGTCGGAAGCTTTCTGAACATATTTTATTAACGTCGCCGCACGCTTTTTACATTAAAATTATAGTCTACTTTTTATTTTAAAAGCGTGTTTTAGTTTTTTTTTCATTTTATTTTCTAGACTAAAAAATACTATTTTGTTTAAACTTTTTTATTTTATTTTATTTTTCAAATTAGTGTATTGTCATCGGTCCTCGATAAATCTACAAAGTTTTTAACGAAATCCGGCCGTTGAAAGTGGGTCAAAAAGCTAATAAAAAACGTGTAAAAATATTTATCTACTATAAGCTTAGTCGAAAAACAACTCGTACTTTGAGTCTATGAAAAGTCTTTATTTCAATTTAGTTATTTTTAGGTTAGACAAAAGTATTTTTTTTACTAAAAGACCAGTAAATTGAGCAAAATACAGGTATTAACCTCGTAATAAGAGACAATAAGCTTAAACTCGTATACACCTTTATATTGATGTTCTAAAAGTTGTCTGAAGTCACATAATAAATATACTCTCGTTTTTCACTTATTTTGGTTTTTGTAACTCCGATGATGTTAACATGTATTACATAAAATAATTATTATAAAAACTAAAGACGCGACTACTTAAAGGAAATGAACTGAAGAGAAAAACAAGTATCACAATATCTATATAAAATTGAACAAGTACTTATAGTAATATCATAAAGTTCAATCCTCGTTTTCGAAGAAACTGACTTCTTTAGGGGGAATCAGACAAACTTTTATCAAAGGTACCTAATTGAAATTTAAGAAATAATGCGCAGGTAACCTTAAAGATACATGTGGGTATATAGATAAGGTACTAGCAAGGAAGTTTGACTAAATTTTTACTAAAATATCAAAACGATACATAACAAGGAATTTACGTTCTTGTAAATTATGATTAGTGATCAAATTTTAACGTAATAAAAGAAAGAAGGCCAGAGTATCAGTTTCGTGCAATGGGAGAAGCCTATGTCCAGCAGTAGAATGCAATGGGCTGATCAATCAAATTCATTTTTATTTCAAGTACGCCTTTTCAGGAACTTTAAAAATGTTACATTTACGACTAGTTCCGTTCGTTTCCAAAATGTCATACCTAAGAAGAACAGGCAAGAAACTCCAAGTTGATGATGATCAAACTTTGTATTAAAAACCGTATGTTGTCAATTAGTATTATAGAATTACTAATTGCATACGTAAATTATCTACTAATGAGGAAGTTATAAATGGAGTCAACATATAACAATTTGATGGGTAATAAATAAAGGCAGTCGACATGCAAATTTCTCTGACCGTATGTATTATGGGACATTTTAATGATGTGAAGGTTGTCGGATTCGTTACTTATTGTATAATGTCGGCCAGTGGTAGTACAGTTCGAGGAAGCAAGCGGTCAGCGGCGACGGCGGCGAAGTGTGGCGCCAGCAGATGGCGCCCGGCTGAGCAATTGGCGACATGCGATTTTTTCGACATATTAAAATTAGTAACCGTTCACCCTTACTCGAATCAGATGCTAGCATTTGATTACTTGCAACTCCTGATATATAATCCATTAGCATAGAATTTATGTCCGTTTATTGTGCAGTTGATACTTAAATAGATATAGGTGGTCATAATAATTATGGCGTAGTAAATCTAGTTTCTTTTAGTGTTTGGCATGTTATTCAACTATCTACTTTAAATACAATCTTTAAATATTAGTTAAGTATATGTTTATAAATATCCTAGCACTGATAAGGAAACTATGAGCTTACATTTTCACGAATTAATGACATCGACAATAACATGACCGAGGCTTGCCGTACCTACCTAATAATTAGGAGTTCATAAAATTTATTTACTTATTTCAACTGTAATTGTATTTAATAAACATTGAATGACAAACTACACAACAATTGAGTCGTACTTCGTCCAGTACATATTTATATACGATTCATTATTTTTGAATTATTTTAACAACACGACGCCACTAAAGTATTGTATTTAAAATGTTAATCAGTTACAAGACTACAATAGTATTTAGTTGTTACTAATAAAGGAACTAGTTTAAAAGTGGGACATCATTGAGTAAATCTTCCTTATACTTTAAGTTCCAAGTACATTTGTGCATTTATGCAAATTTTGGTCACCTACAAATGAGCTATAAAACTTCACTGTTTGTGCCTAGAATTATAATATACCTAACTAAGCTTCAACGGAGGTTTTATAGGGAAATCATGTGTAATTTACACCTTCGGTTGTTATTCAGATAAATTCACGGTCAAGCCGGCGAATGGGGTGGAAGACGTTCAAACATAATTGATCATTATTAGCACTAATGTGCAATTTAATTTGCTTGTCGTAACCATCTTCAATGTACGTCAATGTGCAGATTACGGTTTAAAAGCGTTCTAGACGCGGCTGTAGAAAGTTGCTTGCGGCGCGACTCTACGGCGCCCGCATATGTCCTGCGATCCGCATTCTCCCTTGCAAGCTTTAAAATAAAACTAAAAAAATAAAGGCAACATCGTAAAATACACTGTATCGCAAAGTAATGAACTTCAGAACAGTAAGTACAGAATAGAAACCTAGGATAAAATAAAACGAGTCTCAGAGAACATCTTCGCAAGCGCACAACTACAATAATCAAACTAAGTATCCATGTGACCTTGCACTAAGAATGGAGGTATAATTATAAGAAATGTTCACAGGAAAATACTTGTTTTAATACTCAATATTTGATGCACACAGACAATAACGTATGTAGATAACAGGAACTTAACCATAACCCGTTAGGGTATTAAATCAATAAAGAACATTCATTTTCATCGCTTAATGAAATCTCAACTGCATCGGCACATATTTTAAAATATTAATTTTAATCTTAACTGCACACTCATTTCGAATCATTAATCTCGTTGATTCTCTTGTCGAGGATCCAATCTTTCTTTACAAAAGGAATTACGTTTTATTTTTTCCTGTTATGCATAACTGTGAAGTCGTGGTCTGACGCCTGAAAATTATGCAATCGATTTATTTGACTGTACAATTCATTTTAAATTGAATGGTGCTGGAGGGATGTGCCGTTTTGTCTTTGTGCCTTATTTGAGAAATAATATTTACAACAATATTACAGTGAAAATGAAGTCTCGTGATCTCTTGAAAGAGAAGCCTTAACCCACATTTTAAAACGATTACAAAGGAATGTCACGAAGTGAGTAGCAATAGTGTTTAGATAATGTTAGTGTATAAACAATCGCATCTGCGGTCGGTGTGCGGCGGCGCGGCGGGTCGATGAACGACCTAGCTCAGTGTGAGGCAGTTTCCTCGGCTGCGGACCCGCCCGTTCCGTCTGTCGCGCAACAGAATACACACCTCAAATATTAAACACCAGTTGATCCGAACACCATTGCAGTATTCTCTTTACGCAGTTAGAAGCAGATGTGCGATGTCATATAATTCACTCAGTTAAATTCAACAGTTGTTAAATAAATTTTATTCTAAGCCCTATATACAAATTTCACAAAGAGCACCTCTACATTGAGCTTGCAGAAATTTCAGGTTCCAAATATGTCTTATGTTAGCGGAAAGACGTTAAGCCGTCGGTCCCGGTTGTCAAGAACACCCATCCCATGGCAATCGACGATGTCAGTGCCCTCAAATGTATTGACATACTAGTACAACCTTCGAACTTTACTTTTAGAATAGCTTTGCCCCGTGGCGTTTCCTGGGGTGGTTGTTGTAAAGGTACAACAATAACCGCGGGTACCACCGCGAGGTGCAGTTAGTCATTATATAGAACACCAAGTAGGGCCTGAATTTCTTCTTTCTTCATTACCAATTTAATCTTTTTGTTGTTTTGATATCTTCAAATCTAGATTAATGGCGTCACACTACAATATTTCATATTAAATGTACTATGATTATAGTTTGTTATGAGGAAATCAGTGCCCTCAAATGTAATAACAACTAGTTCAACCGAATTCAAAAATTCAATTCGTCCTCAGATTACGGAAGTCTGATGGTAGTCGCTACGTGGAAAAGCTAACATGCGGGTAAAACAGGTTGAACAGGCTGACCCTAAATAATATTTGGAATATTAATGACTAGGAAAAGGAAAAAAATCTTATTAACAAACTTATGTTTTTAGGATAACAATATTATGTACAGGTATGAATATCACTCAAGTTTGAACGCCCAGCGCCCAGTGGTGCGCTTTGTGTTCATTTCATGCACTCATGCTATTGAGTACTATTAAATCGCTCATGTACTGTACTGTACTGTTCTGTAAAGATGCAAAGCGATTATATGTGTAAAAATATTTCATACTTATTTAATTACTTCTGTATATATCAGTTATCAGTTTTGGTAATTATTCAACTCCTACGTTTTTTCTTGGGAAGTCAAGTGTTTGATACTTTTTTATCCCCGTATAATACAACCAGAGCAGCAAGTTATATCCATTTTGATAACCACATGATAGTTACATAAAAATATTTATGTAGCACGTAATGCGATGACTTTTATGGCTTAAGCGCCTTGTTTATAGCCGAGGGTTTAATGAACGACCTCACTTACACTTTTGCTGACATGCCATACCGGACATATCAATTCTCTCTAGGCAATAATAATTATATTCGCGCTAGTGCTCCGCGGTACAGATACCAGTTTCGGTGACAAGTCACAGAACTCTCACTAACGGATGTCGCATAGCATCTTGTGTGCGCGACGCTCCATTACCGATAAATTGGCACTAGCAAAAAATATCATTTTCGCTGTACGTCGAGGTACATACATACGTTTCTAATCACATCTTATCTGGGTCAGCGGAAATTTACGATGAGAACGATTCACTGAAAGGCTTTTACATCACATTTCGCCGAGACACCTGGTAGTACCAGGATCCGATCTGCATGACGCGCGTACCGCGCACGCTAATTGGTGGGATATTTTTTTGACAAGATTCGTTAACTAAAATCGAATTACCAACTCAAGATAATTTAATTATTCATTTGTAATGCAACGTCGCACTCTATTTCATTTAAATTAGTAATTAAGATTAGCAACGACAACGCTGAGACGTATTATGAGACAGTGAAAATATTGAATGACAGACGCATTCAAGATAATTAGATATGTTTGAAGAAAAAATCTGGGAATAAGAGAAAGTATTGGTTTAATAAGATAGCGCGGAGACTGCATCAAAAATGATCAATAATAATAAAGTGTAGGCGTGGGACTCAGTGCAGTGATAATTGAAAGTACCATCACTTGCAGGCATCCGTACCAGATAGAATGTGTGTCAAGTCGTTTCACGGTCTTGGCGCACTTCTATACAAAATCGACCATGACTTGGGATAGGTGTGTAGTGTACTGAGTGTAGTTGGCATGAATAAGATCCGCTCAAGAATCAAAGTTCTCAAGATCTAGACCAAATTTTATACTTCACCCTTTCGAACTAATCATATTGTCAAAGCTTTTTTTTTCAATTGTTTGTTTAGGTTAATATTAGCATTTAGTGAAGTAATAATGACAATTGACTTTATTTCTTGTTTATCAACTCAAGAAAAGATGTCATCAGATTCAGGATGAACAGAAATCGAAAATTCTATTCATAATTGATTGTTACTAGGTTTATTCGGATACATTTTGAAGACTGGTGGTTGAATTTGGACCGTTTTATAATCACAGAAATAAACATTGATGTCTTGTTGTGTACAAGTTGAGCCACTGTATTGACTTTACAAAACATAAACTTCACATATCTTGTTCAAAAATGTTAACTGTCTGCATTTCTATATTGCACGTGCGCCATATTTGTTTACAAACGTTGTATGTTTACGAATTAATATATGAATTTATATAATAATACATCTTATTAACGTAGAGAGATTTTGGGTTTTTCTTAGGGAATTCCTAATAGCAGTCCGGAGTTTGGAAGTTTGGCGGTGATTCACGCCCGTGCCTCGGAGAGCACGTAAAGCCGTCGGTCCCGGTTGTCATAAACATCTGTGGCAATCGTTATTGGGAAGTCAGTGCCCTCAAATATACTGATAACTAGTTCAATCATCTAATTTCAGTTCTCCCTTAGGGTTGCGGAGGTCCGATGCATGTCGTTTCGTGGAAAAACTGAAATTCAGGTAAAACCGGTTGAACTAGTAGCCGACCCCAAATAAACTTGGGAATAAGGCTAGGAAGAAGATTATTGTAGCGAGATAAGTTTCATAACATTAATACATAATCATGTATGATGTTTGCCTTAGTATGACAACAGTTAAACTGCGCTGTTTCAGTGAACTGTGAAGTGAAGTGAAGCGCCAATTTTATTCTTATTGTAAACTTCATGTAAATTGATTTACTCATTTCTGGTGTTTGAATTAAATCTACGAATCAGTCTTCCTGATTTAATATAAATTGTTAAAGCAAATTCTACAAGTCGTGAAGTCATGAATTAAATACTGAATGTGAATTGTTTTACAACAATAACAAGTATAGTGTCTCTATATGGGTGGCTTCAAAGTACAGATGAAATTATTTAAATTTGCTCTCAATCCGATTATTTTCGGATAATGTAAGGATTCGGTATCCGGGTGGAAGGCAAATTTATGCATAACACATACTGGCAATATTTACTCCACAGGTTAATTGTGAATAATTCTTAATTCTAAGACTGTCTCTTCTTATGTGTAGTAATGTTCAAGCAATGATACTTAAATATTTCTACATAAGAAGAGGCAGTCCTTACATAGGTAATAGACGTATGTACATTAACTTTGTAAGGACTGTCTCCTCATCAAAGGATAGAGAAATTATGGAATTTGGAAGTTATCACAACTTCTAACTTTTCTAATTATATAAAATAATTGCTATGAAAATCTCTTCAGGGGCTGTAATATCTATACGAATAAGTAAAATAGAATAATTGAAATATCAAATGTACCGTTTTTACTAAATGCATATGAAAATATATACATACTTATATAAAAAAAGGAAAATTTAATAATTTTGTGGGTCTGTTTCTTCCAGGTAATCTTTAAAACGGCTGGACCGATATTGACGGGACTTTCATTGGCATAAAGCTGATGACTTAAGGACTTCTTAGCCTAATTTTTAGACTAGTTTGGCTCCGCGGCTTTACTCACGATTTAGAACAATAGCAGTGGCTAGTTTACAATAAATATAAGAGAGACTTCACAATATTAAGAAATACTTGGCCTCTCCTTACACATATTCATCAACCAAAAATTAATAAAACAATGAAAATAATAAAAAAAACGGTATATAATATTTTAAACTACTATATCTTAGTCTATTCTATTGAACGATGCTAATGACCAAGCAGTCAAGTTGTAAGTCTCACTAGTTCAATGTTCGACGGTCAAGCAAGTGAAAAATAACTCAATTGTTTCAAGATAGTCATCAAAGTTGAAAAAAAAGTATAAAATTAAAATGGCTAAAATATATCAACATTGTAACATACTAATTTGTAGATATTACTGCCCCTGAACGAAATTTCGTGGCATTTTTTTTTTTTGCTGGACTGTAAACAGGCCGCTTAGAAGTGTGCCATCTATTTGTGTGTAAGATGTCTCAAACATTTATTTATCTGATAATAGTAAATTTGAGTAAAATATATTCACTAAATATTTTTTTTAAATATTTTAAGATTATTCTTTGTTGTAAAGTGCATTTTGGTTCACTTGCTTTATCGGTTACAATAACCAGAGTGAACAGACTAATAGACCAGGATAGAAGCCTCTTAAAATAACAAAAAGTGAACATAAATTATAGTAGGATGAAACCCATTGTAAAAGGAGGAGAATAGTACAAAAATTAAAGGAAAAATAAATTACGGGCCTTCTGAGGTCGGGAAGGGGGTGAGGGGTTTTAAAGGAAAAAATGGCTTATCTCGATTTCCGAATACCGAAAAAAAAACCAAATTATTGATTTAAAATAAAAACAATTTAATCTTACACAGAACATGAAACTATATGAGTTTATTTAGCTCTAAACATAATCACAATATAAAAGCTAGTAACAACAATACATTACACAGAGAGTACCTAACCTTACACCACGCAGTCCCGGGACCAAAAGAGACCCAGCTTGACGATGCTGCTCAATTTACAGTCTTCTTCGAATGACGTCACACAACGTGAACATAGGTACAGAACATCGGCGGACTTACCATAGTAAATCTTCTCAGAAAATGCAAAAAATGAAAAAACTAATTCGATTTTTTCTTTTTAATCGTTATTGAGATATTTATTAAAATTTATACTTTAATCACTCGAAAAACGTAAGATGGCATGTTACAATGATAAACAAAAAAATTGGAAAAAGGGTGATATTTTGACGGATTTCGATTAAAAATTAGGGTTTTTTTTTCGGTATTCAGTCAAAATGAGGTGAAAAATAGATATTTCAAATCAAATAAATTACGGTGTATTCAGGACATGAAAAGCTAAGTTTTCACAAAATTTCCTTAAAAAATAATTTTATTTGTAAAAGATAAAAATAAAAAACCAAAAACTTTGTTTTTTGAATTTTTTACATAAAATTTGCGGTTATGTGAAAAAAGTGTAAATGCAAAAGATGTAGATCTTTTAATCACCTACAATTTTGTCATTTATCTTTTTTTCATAGGACTTGTAGTTTTGCCGGAAATCGAGATAAGCAGTTTTTTTCTCTTTAAAAACCCCCATCTCCCCCTTCCCGACCTCAGATCGCCCGTAATTTATTTTTCCTTTATTTTTTGTACTATTCTCCTCCTTTTACAATGGGTTTTATCCTACTATACTTTATTTTGTTTTCAAACATTATCGGCACTGGTCTATAAAGGATGTGCAAATGAACGAATGATCGATATTTAAAAATCGCAATAAAAAATAGCAGGAAAAATTACTCTAGTTTTGATAAAAAAACTAAGATGATTCACTCGACATATAACCTTTTTAAATCCTACTTTAAAACTCGCGATCCGTGTATCTGTTGCGGAATTTGTATAAACCAGTCAAACTGCACTTATCTGTTTTATAATTTATAATGTGTTAAATTGAATTTCTCCAAGATGTCACGCTCATTTAGATGAAGCTTTTTTTGATTAACTAGTCTTCAGCTATTTTAAAAATGTAGTTGATATTTACCATTTCCAGCATTTGCAAGTGTTCAAGACTTCTCATAGACGAATTATGTGAAAACTTGGAATTTCCTTTAGGGTGGTGGTGTGCAGTTCGTATGGTATGTTATCTATTGGTCTATATAGGTGTGTAGGTATGTAGACAATGGGAGAATTCTAGAAAAACATATAGAGCATAGATCTATTTTTAAACAGTTTTTTCCATAAAATGTAGGAATTTTGAAACCTCCTTTCTAAGGTCATGTCCAGCAGTGTATTATTAATGGCTGTTGATGTGATGTATTTTTAAGGTACCAATTAGCCTTATTAAGAAGTTAAGGTGGAAATTAAGGGCAGGATATATCATCATCATCAACAGCCTTTAACAGTCCACTGCTGGACATAGGCCTCTCCTTGAAAAGGAGGTTTTGGCCTACTATATACATATGTCGGCAGGATATATGTCAGCCGAAAATATATAGATATTCGGGATTTATTATATCTATCATTTACGAAAGTAAAATTGTTCTCGTTTATAGTATATTGATAGTATATACAATAGGGATATGTCTAGGACTCCAAATGTTTTATATTATTCAAAAAGACAAACTTCTTGATGTTTTATAGTTTCTTAGAATAAGTCGAACATTTGTATAAAATGACGATCGAAATGTTATAGACAGAATAAATAGAAATTAAGCCACATTCAGAGTATAATTTAACGAACTGTGTGTACCTATGTGTACCTACATGTATCTATAGTTCAAGATCCACTTTTAGATTAGGTATGATTTTGGTAGTTGATTCACAGTTTGGGTAAGAATTTGACTGGTTCGATAAGATTAAAATAAAATTCACGAATATATACTAACATTGGGATTGGGTAACTTAGTTTCTGTAGTCTAAAAATAACTTTCCAAGAAATGTTAACCAGGCATGCAAAAGCTGCACGGCAAACTTACTGAGAATCTATAGTTTTCCGTTTTAAACGGTGTTTGCCCTAATTTGCTGTAATTTACTCTATGGAACGTTGGAACACTATGGGGAGGTACATTTGGCACGCACGCGACATTACGCAGTTGTTGAATGCAAGGGAAACTGTTCTTAGGCCATATTGAAATGTGCCTAACACGGTCGTTTCAATTTCGTCATATCTGAACACTTTCTAAAGAAACTGCAACATGTAAGTAAGAACTCTAACAGACAAGACGCTGCATGGCTTCCAGTGGAAACATGCGATAATAAGATGTAATTGCACACCACCTCTGTGCCTATATTTAGTAGCAAACACTCTGGAACTAGCTGCGCATGCGTCTAGTGCAATTACGTAAAGCGGTTGAGCCATTTCTAATCTAAAAATAATCGTAGGCTTTGCAGACGTCGGCGCCAGTAGGATCGTACGAGAAAGTAAAGACAATTATTTTTCACATTAAACAGGCAACACCACGAAACCGTAATTGATTCATAACGACCCTTATTTATTAGTTTTATTTAGGATAGGTTGTAGAAATATTCAGGTATGAAAATGTCACGACGGAGTCGCACAATTACTACACAGCGACAAGCCACAACGGTTATAGTAGTCGATTTTGTTTCTGTTTTGTTAGCTGCTATTTTATTATATGGCTCTGTAATGAAAGACAAATTTTGTTATTTTGGCTTTGTGACAGGTTTGCTTAAAAATTAAGCAACGGAAGCGACGACAATGCTTCACTTTTTTAAACAAACAAAATAGACGTTCTGGGCACCCTGCTATGTAATTAGTTGTATTAGTCATAGTCTAGCATTATCACCTAGGTTAGGGATATTTAAGTCCATTAAGTCGTTTATCCGATAGAAGGAAACAGTTAAGCGCATCCAAAATTAGGAGCTCTTTCAATTTTTACAACATCAGAGTAAGCAGGAGGCGGAAAAAATATTGACTGCACAGCATCGCACAGAATAATAACAGTTCGCCCGTAAACATTTCAACTTGGACACTTGACCAACTATTAGAAAGCTGTACTTTTTTCGGATGAGACAAGATCACAAGAGCATGTAAAAAAGGTTTAGTAGGATCGTAAACACTTGTAAAATTTGGATCTGAAAAATCATTTTAATTACTATTTTTTTTAGCTTAGTATTACCTTCAGTTATATGGTTAATTATATAACTGAAATAGATTTAACAACAGAATTTCATATCATTAAAGTTTTTTAAAAGGTGTGATTAATTGACGCTCTATGTGAAGATATTATTTTTTATGATTGAGAAGTAATATTATTTAGGCGCTGTCCACAATATCGCAATTAAGAAGTTTTTTCGATTTTTTGACACTATGACACACAACATCAATAGTCCCAAACTAAGCAGAGCTTGTATTATGGAGTAGTAGGCAACTAATATAAATACATATATTATAATACTTCAAGTAAATACATACATATTTTACATATAAAAAACGCAAATTCCGAAATAAATGTTTAGAGATCATTAGTGTCCGACCGAAGATTGAAAAATTAATAAATTTTGTTAAAGATTGGCAAAATATTGTAAAACATCAATTAAAACCAACCACTAACCAAATTAGGTATGTAAATTAATAGATGCCAAAACATTCTCGTTACTGCTAGAATGTGTCTCGCCAAGTCCCCGTCAAGTATTGTATCTGGCAGAGTAGAATAGCACCAACCCGGCTCTAGGTTCGGTCTAAAGTTTCGGGTGTGCGACTAATACTACATACGAGGCAGAACGTCTGACCTTCGTCCAAATAATCGGCTTCGGCCAATTGTTGGGCCCAAGGTGCTTTTTTGGCGGAAGGTTCGGCCTACACGGACACTACAGATCATGTAAACATTTGATCCAACTCGCGAATCGAACCCTAGACTTCCTGATCAGCAGCCGCATACAACAAGACAGTTAAAAAAAGCGGCTAAGTGCGGGTCGGAGTCGCCCATGAAGGGTTCCGTAGCAGCAAGTAACATCATATAAAAGTTTTTGTAGTTCGTTGTAACTTTCATCGACATTTTAATATTAGTGTTTCGATTGAAAGAAATGTAAAGTACGGTTTATGATTTATGACGTATTAAAAAAAACTAATTACTAGATCTCGTTCACACCTATTTTCGTTAGAAGTTTGCATGGTATCATATATTTTTTTTAGTTTTATCATTCTCCTATTTTAGAAGTTACAGAGGGGGACACTCACATTTTACCACTTTGGAAGTGTCTCTAGCGCAAACTAATTAGTTTAGAAAAAAATGATTTTAGAAACCTCAATACCATTTTTGAAGACTTATCCATAGATACTCCGTATGGTTGATAACTCATACACGTATGGTTTTGTATGAAGCGCTCATAGCCGAGTGGCCTTAGGTGATTGGAAACAATCGCCAAGGGTAAGCAACGACGGCGCGGTCAGACCTAGATGGGTGACCGTTTGTGGCATTATATGTAATGAGCGTTTCCGTGATTCGGAGGTCACGTTAAGCAGTCGGTCCCGGTTGTTATCATAAGATAACAGTCGTGAAGCTTAGTTGGAGGCCTTCGGGCGGCTTAAAAACATCCAACAGCGAGATTACGTAGCCACAACGTGTCTTGCCAGTCCCCAACCCGCACTCGGCCAGCGTGGGGACGTAAGGCCTTAACCCTCTCTTGAGAGGAGACCTGAGCCCAGCAGTGGGACGTTATGGGTTGTTGATGATGTATGGTTTTGATAAAAAAAAAAAATGAGTTTCAGTTCTAAGTATAATATGACCCCCAAAATTTATAGCTTTTTTTTCTATTTTGGTGTAAAAATATTAATGTGGTTCACAGAATACATCTACTGACTAAGTTTTAACAGTATTCAAGAGCTCTTATGGTTTCGTAGAAAAGTGGCTGTGACAGACAGACAGTCAGACATGACGAATCTATAAGGATTCCGTTTTTTATCATTTGGCAACGGAACCCTAAAAAGCGCACGTGTTGGATTCAGCGTTGATATGATGGCAATACAAAGGTATATTCATCCATAATTCAAAAATACTTTTTCTAATTAAGTACTATTTTGAATGTAGGTAGTTTAAATAAAAATGAATGTTATTTCTACAAAGTATATTATAGTTATAATTGTAGGTAATAGATAGCATTTAAAAGGTGGTTGACACTAATACTTCGCTGCAGTTAAGTATATCCGTGATGTGAACTAATACATCACTGGCGCCAACAGCAGTTAATCGTCAGTCTGCGCGTGCGCTGTGAATTTTCCCCTAGCATGTACCATTAGGGAAGCTATCATTAACGCAGAGACAGGACTGATCACTCGTTAAAACTAGTCTTACAATTTAATACTTACGTAAATTCCATTACATACATATAGTTTATGGCAAAAGTATCTATACATTTCATCACAACAAACGAACTACATAAGAACAAGAAAATCGTAATAATCCTCACTAAGATGATAAATGGGTAAGTAACTTAGTATGCCGCGCTTTCATGCTATAAATACTAAACCTATTTAAATAAACATTTAGTATATAGAGAGCCTAAGATAGTACATAGGCTACTTTTTACAGCGATAATCGACATACGATCGGTAAGCGATATACATTTTAGCTGACCTAGGAACGTGATCCGGAAACAATTTCATTTAAATTCCCTTAAACCAGTTATTGTTAGCCAACTTAAAAGATAGACTTGATGTCGAGGATTTTATTTCAGAACTTTTAAAGGGAAACGATTCTTTCAGGAAGGACATACTCCTAGGGTACTTTACCGCGATAACCAACATACACGCGGGCGGGGCTATGGGCAATAACTAGCATGAATAATTAGATATAGTGTCGTACTAAATTTCATTTTAATGTAAATGAGGAGCAATGCATGTACATATCATCCGACACATGGTTTGCACCGACCTTAATTGCATTCATGATCTGGGTCATTGCTCTCTCTTAAATCAAACTCGAGAGCCCTAGAATCCCACTTATGATGAACATCGTTGATCCGTCCTCCACGTGAACATTAGCCACGTGTAGATTATGCAATAGTGTCAATGACCTTATCTACTTGTTTGTGTTTCATCCAATAATACCACTACTTGATGAGGATCTTGCCAATTTCAATAAACAGTACTGTTACTTACTAGCGACAATAAATTCTTTGAAGCTTTTTCGCTTTATACATTACTTAATATTACATAACATAATTGACGTCATACTAAGGTTTATTAAAAAAGAGAGCTTTCTAAACAATATTACAAAATGACGATGTAAAGCTAAAGTATTTAGGTGTCCCAGAGACAGAGACACGCCTCGAGTGAAGTATCCATTTAAAACACATTAATGTTCACATAGTGTAGGTTTACAACGTTGTAAGCATGTTGTAAGTGTCGTGAGGGACGGGAGCAGGGCGAACGCATCCTGTATCCGAAGTCGGTGATGTCGGCCAGCTATCTTTACTAGGAAATGTAGGTTTTTAGAAGCCAGTGTTAGTGGCACACCCATACATCTTCATCGTTAGGTTAATTTCGAGTTTTGCGAATTTATGATCTTCCATTTCATCATTTAAATATATATGTAAGTATGTCACCCTCTACATCCATTCAATATAACAGGAATTACTTATATTTAACATTTTTATTTGAAAATCTAAATTTAAATAAAGTTATTTCAATCATTTTCTGAAAACTGATTGTGAATTAACAAAATTGTTCGTGGGGAACTGGGGACCCTAAAATATACAAAATTACGAATTCTAGATAAAGTGTATTATGCTATAGTGTATCTAATCTATAGAAAAATATATGGCTTTATAAAGTCAAAAGTAAAATGTTTATTTATGATTATCGATCAGAATGCGCTAGCGCAGACTCGTATGTCGGTTGACGTCCCTTGATTCAACGAAACAGCTAACTTCCTGCAGCCGAGCCATGCGCAATGAATAAACACATCTCCCACTGCAATATATACTAATACTAGTTTAGAGAACCTTCTAATGGAATGTACACTTGGCTTCCATATATATTGTTTTATTTTGCAAAGTCGTGGTGTTATCAAATACACAACAGTAACAAAATGTTTGTTTTGTTGGTTCCAATGGTTTTATTCAAGTCATCAAGCATACCGTTAAGTAAGCTGCCGCTTGGGAATAGCTATTAGTTACACGCCAGCGTGTTAGCGGTGCGACAGCCACATACAAAGCGTAGGAACTTCACCATTTTAATATTTGCAATACAATTTGCATGTTTGCCTAGGAAACGTTTCCCAGTAAACCCCCCGCGTTTACCCGGACCGCATTAACTAGTGTTTATTTTCGTACCTACTTGTAACTGGGATTCAGTAGTTAACAGCTCGTCTTATATTGTCTCAGGGGTACTCATGGACTGTTTAAAATTCATTGGTAATTAGTAGTCTTAGTGGAGTTTGTTGCAGTTGACCTCGTTTAGGTAGTCAGGTCTTGTACCGCTCGTGCGGAACGCGATGCACTTTTAATTACCGAGGCCATTTGTCTTTCGGTACATTTTGACTGTTACATTGTTAGCTGAAGGCGACTAATCTTCTTATACCTAAACTACCTACTTGCAGAACCACGCAATTGCGTCTGTGCGCAAAACGCATAAATTTGCCCTGTTTTACAACACTTCATCACACTCGGCTCCTATTGGTCGTAGAGTGTTGTAAACTTCTTCAATATGTGGCTATAAAATAATAAGTTTCATTAGTTTTCATTTTAATCGAAACAAAAACTTTACAGCTTTATAACATTCTAGCGACACGGCTCGGCTTCAAACGGAAGTCCTGAAGTTTATCTCTCAGTCTACTTTAATATGAATGTATATTACACACATACCTTTCTCTTGTAGTACGCTATCTATTCTTGAAAAACTGCATTAAAATTTGTTGAGTAGTTTAAAAGATATAATAAGCGTACAGACAGTGGAAACGACTATACTATGGAAACACATTTGATGTCTATTGATTCAGTTCCGTTTCTCGTTACCTCAGTAGTTCCAAGACTACAAATGACGTTGGTTTCTCTGAATATTTGATCTATCAATGCTATTTACTGACGTAAGTAAAATATTTAAAGACACAATTTATACAAATTATCGCTATTATGACCATTACAATTCTAGGGTATGTATGAAAAATATGGTATGTAAAAAATGAAACTATGATTGTGAAAACAGAATAGATCGTACTCATCGCACAGTATTTGGTTTTGTATGACAATTGTACCTCTAAATTTAAACCTAAAGACCTAAAGACGGGCACGGCAGCCGCCTCAACGGGAACCAGCATACGCAATAAATATTATATATAGTACACAAAAGGGTGTACGCAAACCCAGGTGGAGTGCACCTGGGTCTGTTCTCTCGCTCTCATAATCCGATGGGACTGCTATAGGACAAGAGGGGGGAGAGATCAGGCGCAGTACCGACGGCTTTACTTGGTTTCAGAGGCACGGGGGTTTAATACTCAAAACTCTGGGTTTTTATTAAGTATTTCTGAACACAAACTGAGTAAACACGCAAATGGAACCGGGAGACCAATAATATATAGAAGTTTTGATTGTTTTCTGTCGTATAACAGAAGAAAGCTGTTGTTTTAAACAGAGAAGTTACCAAATTTTTTTATGTATTTAATTTAAGGAAAACTTACGGCTAAAATTAAAATATTAATGTTATCTGATAGCCTTAAAGTTATAAGCAGACTTTAAAAAGGAGGAGCTTTTAGATTCAACTGTATGTATGTATGGTATGTATTTTATGTATGTTCTTCGTCGAATCTGGTCTGATAATTTGAAAATTCTTTTAATGATTTAAAACTAGTTCAGCCTTCGAATTCAGTTTAGGGTTGCGGGATACACATATTAAAGTTTGAAAAGTCGTAGTGACAAGTTATATAGAATTATACCACAGAATATATAATAGTACCAGTACAGAAGACTCACTCCGAAAAGTAAATGAAAGTTATAGATACCGTCAGTGTCAAAAGATTAAGTTCAATTCAGATCGCACGGCGCCGAATCACTACGATTATATTTACCTACAATTGCGTCTCTTTCTATCGTGTAACTCTTAACTGTTCTGACGATGTCTGTTCGACCGGCGTGTCTGACCCGGCAGGCAGCCGGCCGACTATACCTAAACTGCCGAGTGACACCCCCTGATTATACCATAACACTAACAATGCATGACTACGGCTTTTCATACTTTAATATGAGTATATCTGTAGACTGATAAGTGATAATAATTGTGTACTATAGTATCGTTTCGTATGACATTATTGAAAACTTCCTACGAATACATCTTGGTAGTGTCTATGTGTCGACTTTCTTGCTTCTTCAGTAACATGTTTAATTCAGTGTTATGAAAATCTTGTTTCATAATTTTTCACCGTCGTTTTTTGTCTTGGTTTTTTATTCAAAACGTTTTGGTGCCGTTATAATATTAATTTATTTGCCAAGTATATTTTAATAAACAACCCAAACCAAGTAATAAATTGTTTGTCTGAGGTATGTGGGAACATATAACGGGTATTTCAACAAGAACTTTGTTTTTCAATTGGGGCAACACCAACAGCATGACAGTTTTGATATTTAGTTTTTTGACGAATTCGTAGTAGATGCTTTGGCAATTGTTACAATTAATGTGCATTTTGCTCGAAAATCGCATTAAAATAATTGAAATCCACTATGAAAATGGTGGTTTTGTTAAAGTTACATTACGTAAAATTCGTGATATTTTTGGGCAACATAATCGTTCTTCTGAGACCGCTATTTAGAATTTGGTCGCTAAATTTGAGTCGACAGGCTCGGTACAAAATGTGCCAACATGAACGCGTATTCGACCGGGTCGTTCAACTGAAAACATCGCAGTCATGAGACACAGTGTTGAAGAAGATTAAAATTTGTCTAATCCTCGTCGTTTTCCACCAATGGGGATTATCCATAACAACCACATGACGAATTTTGCAAAAGGATTTAGCGTTGAAGCCTTACAAGTTTCTACTTATGCAGCAATTAAAGCCGACAGACCATTCACAACGCCAACATTTCTCTGAAAGAATCAACTTTGCAGATGAAGCCCATTTTCACTTGTAGGGTACGTCAACAAGCAAAATTGCAGCGTTTGGGCTTCTGAAAATCCACGAGCAATTATTGAGAAGTCTTCGCATGCTCAAAGTGTCATGTATGTTGCGCTATGTGGTATGGGGGCAAGATTGGGCCGTTTTTTTTCGAAGATGAGGCTGGAAATGACCGTTACCGGTCAATGAATCACGCTATCGCAAGATGGTAACAACTCAATTTTGGTTTATTATTGATGACGTAGATATCACTGACATGTGGTTTCAAAAGGACGGTGCCACATGTCACACAGCCAATAAAACGATCAATTTATTGCAAACGAAATTTCCCGATCGCATAATTTCACGAAATTGAGCGGTTAAGTGGCCAGCCAGATCGTGTGATTTAACACAACTGGATTAATTTTGTGGGGCTATGTTAAGGATTGAGTCTATACGGAGCCAATCGAATGCAGCCTTAGAACTCAAAATTCGCAAAATAGACCTGCCATTTTGCCAAAAAGTGATTAAAAACTTTGATGAAAGAACATCTGTCGGTTTGCTCGTGGTGCACATTTGTCAGATATCATTTTTAATTCATAATTGCCAAACTTTTCTCTTCGTAATACAATAAAAATTTGAGTCATTTTCATCTAAATTATTTTTTTATTATGTTTTAGAAACAAAGTTCTTGTTGCTAAACTCGATATAATATACATACATTCATAGCCTGACATAATCAGAACGCTCTTTTGGCTTTGCCGTAGTTGAGTAAAAACTAGTTCAACCTTAAAACGTTGCAGAGGTCCGATGTCGATCGGTATGTTGAAAATCTGTCGTTCGGGTAAAACCGAAGTAGCAAAACTTCTTAGGAATAATAAAAGCTAGAAAAGAAGAGGATAGAATCAATGATTATAAAGACGAAAGCTATATTTCATTTTATTGACACAGACGGAGACGTTGTAAACACAGCCAATTGCGTAAACACGCATATAGACAACCACAGACTTATTTTATACAGGAGTTTGGATTGTGATTTTTGTCGTATAACAGAAGAAGGAGCAGATATCAAGCTGCTGAAGATTTCGATGTAAACAGAGCATAATGTAAGTGATGCTTAATTTATGAACTGGCTTACAATAATGCGTTCACGGTGATTGATAGGTTGTCCTTCACAAGTCACTGCTTTTCGTAACCAGTATCCAACGGAACAGGAAATTAATTGACAATGCAAAACAATAGTAGTGTTACGAGAAGCACCATACGATCATGAGATCAATTTCAGAAATACGCTTTTTACCGTAATCTCCGTACCTAAATGAAATTTAAAAGGTAAATAAAAACTAGTTATTGGCATAATTAATGATGTTAAACACGTCATAGAGCACCTTCCTATCGCGTATTTTGCATATGGTTAAATACATTGTTCTGGGTAATGATTAGTTGCATGACGTTTCGTTAATATGTAATCGGATAGTAATGGATTATTCAACAGCAAATTCTATACATATAAGTATTTATTATTATGTAATGGAAGGAGTAATTAATATCCACAAATCAAACAGTCATGACGAAGGTTTGATTTTCTAGACAAATGTTACTCATAAATACATAGTGACATCATAGATGAAAACAAAATAATTTACGTGAGCACTGATTAATTACAGTTAGTTTATAAAATAAGTATGATCTATCACGATGTGGTACGTCTGTGGCTACTTTCGCTCGCAAATTTTTCTAGTACAACATTCAGTCCACAGGTTATGCAATAGTTAGAAGTGTAGTAAATACATACTTGTAATCGTTATTGTAATAGCGTTATAATCTAATCGAGGTGCAAATGTTTGGGCGCGACGAGAAAGCGCATTAACTACCCATCTGTATTTATAAAACAAATACTGACAACAATACATTTATTGTAATTTGTAATAATAAACAATAATTCCCATAATAAGAACTCAAACATATTACAATCACGAAAGTGTGTGTTTAAGAAATTATTTTAATGCAAAGTTATAATAATTTCGATATTTTCACATCTTTTGTGTGATAGTAGTAATACTAGATGTACTGAAGTAGTGAAATCTACATAGGATAAAAATTGGGCTAAGACCTATTCATTGAAATCAAATGTGAAAACTATAATAATAAAAGGAAAAGAGATTCACTGACTCTAGCAATAAAAAATATATTAAAACAAAACTTGGACAAAACGATAAAGACAAAGTGCTCCAAAGTCCACTTCACATTATGTAAATATTATAATTTACTGTAATTCATTACTTACAGAACTACGCTGTAGGGAGGGACAGTTTTATTGGTGGGAATTCATTAAATAACGAAGACTGCAACTGAAATGACTCTCGTGTAAGTAATGCAATCATCATCAACAACAGTCTATTAACACTCTGCTGAACAAAGAGATTCTGTGTCAAGCAAAACAGAAATTTGATATCATGATTCTTCTCTATTTTTTATATATATATCTCTATATTTTTTATATACATTTATATTCTACCTACTAACTACTGACTATATTCTCTATTATTTTAACGTTACACTTTAATCGTAAATCAAACAAAACAAAAATTACGCATTGTGTGATAAAAAAAACTTTTTAATTCCTTACTTCTAATTCTTTATTTAATAGTTTTACACAAGTATGCAAGTTTCAGTAATAATTGGCAAATGGAAAATAAGGCCTAAGTAATTATAGTCCTCATTTCTCGATACCAAGAATAATACAACAAAATATAAATCTTTTTCTAATTGGCCATTGTGATGCCGGTCGACCGCTAAGTCAATAAATGTATTTCACTTAGTACGAACTTACAAACCTAAATATACTATTATAATGTGTGGTCTAGGAACAGAAGTCATTCACCCGAGCCGCTTTGAGAAAAACTTGCTGTGTAAAAATTTAAACGTGACAAACCAGTGACGAACCTGTTTTCATTATGCAAACATTTGCTAGATTGTATAAACTTTTTTTAATTTCATTTTATCAAAATTAGAACGAATTTTAAAACGAAAATTGATCATAAACAGCTCTTCTATCCAAATGCTGGACTACTTTTATAAATATAATCCATTTTATTTATCTGGGTTACACACAAAGCAGACGTAAAACATTTTAAAGATGACGCGCTTTTGGAGTTATCTATACAAATAAAATTGAAGTGTCTGTTTGTAATTTCAAATTAAAAAAATAATAATAAATATTCGTGTCATTTTTGTGTTTATTTGTTATCTAAGTGATTTGTAATCTTTGAGAAATAAATTAATTCTAACCGTATTTTTTTATTGTACATGTTACACACAACGCCATCAGACGCCATGTAGTCCCAAGCTAATATGGGTTCTAACTGAGATAAATACATAAACATACTTTTTTGTAAATACATAAGTCATTATATATATTATACATAGAAAACACGCAAATTCCGAAACAAATATTTGTGGATCACGCAAACGTTTGGTCCGACCTGGGAATCGAAACTCAGATCTCAAGCACAGTAGTCGCATACGCTACCACTGCGCTACAGAGGCAGTCATGTAAAATATGAAAATTACAGTTAAGGTAAACAAATCTATGGACATTGTCTCTGTTCTGTTTTGGCAAATTTCTGGAACGGGTTGATCCATTTTGACGGGACTTTCACTGGCAGATAGAATACGGTTCTTCCTTATTGTGCCGAGCAGCTAAAAACTTGAATTCACTGTCAGCTCATGTGTTGCCTTCCTACTATGATCCCGGGCCTTTTAAGCGCGGCCTGAAAAAGCACCTCACTAGGCCACTATAGTGTGGGTCGCCATGCTGCCTGCATTCGCAGAGTATGGTGGCCCCTACGAGTACCTTTGATTCTACTCCTGCTTTCCATCATGCAGAGTAGTCATATTGGCAGGCCACAAATAAAAAAATTTGGCCAAGTGCGTGTCAGGCCAAGCAAACAAATAGGGTTTCGAAGTCACTCATAAGTCATAATGGTAGGTAGATTTAAAATCCTGTCCACAATTGTTATGTTAATTTTTAGTTCTTTATTTTTTAAGTTTTCCAAGTGAGTGCATTTTACAAGTTAGGCTAAATCCTAAAATAAAAAAGTTATTAAATCGCTATAGTTTTCCTTGAAAGTTGGGATACTATCATGATTATAGTCAGAAATTTTTGAGAGCGCCGTTTTAACTTTTAGAAAGGTGGGGGGAGAAGGCGAAAAAAATGCGCTTTCAAGTTGAATAACTCATAAACGGATACCTAAATCGAAAAATGGTTTTAGAAACCTCTCAATGTTTTTAGGGTAGACGACATGGCGAATCTATAAGGGTTCCGAGTCATGGGAACCCTAAAAATGCATTTTTACGAACTTAAAAAACTGGTAATTTTTCGCACGATATTTGATATTGAGTATTTATCAAATAAAATTAATGGTTATTTAAATGCATTCATTTTAAATTTTAAGCAAGATTAAACCACCACACTACGTAGATTTTCATACTCAAGCCATAAAAAATTTACAACTGAAAATGGCAGTATAGTCCACGGATTTATCTGATAAATGTTTGTCACTATCTACATATAACAAGAACCTTAAATTAAAATATAGTCTAAAACTATCTCTAAAAGTCTGTCGTGTGCTATCATACGTAACAACTTCTTTTTTATTTCAATATATTATGTTGTTTTTCTGTGTGACTATGTTGTAATGAATGTCCAGTGTTATCAGCTGCCGCATCCGTATGTTGCTAGCAAACAATGATTGTTCGGAAGAAATCGCCTTAGCGTAAATCATCAATTATTTTTAATTGATGTTCAAAATGAAGTGTACTATAAAGTGTTCTTTCCATCTATCTGTCGATCGATTCTGCCTACATCATTAAGGTCAGTATAGGAGACATTCACAGCTAGCTGTTAGTAGAAAGTGTGTGTAAATAGATTAATGTATAATTAATACAGTAGTTCTTCTTAATGACACACATTGACTAGTTTTCAAAACACCTACTTATGTGCTTAGCACATCCTACCTCTCTGTTGCACATGTATCAACATCTCAATAATAATAAGGAAGTATTAAATTAATGTATTAATGATGTCTAATCGAATTGACACATGATATTCGAAATAATGCTGCATACCAATTATACAGTTTAGCTTTCACAAGTATACATTCTTATTTTAAAAAACCCCTGTCCCGAAGGCTCGGAATTTTCAGGAACAGGTCATTACAATACACGGGCAAGGCAGAATTTAAAAAGTTCTAATATTATTCTTCTCTCGTAGGACTCTAGTAGGACTCGCCCATGAAGGGTTCCGTATCAGCAAGTAACATCATATAAAAGTTCTTGTAGTTTGTTGTAACTTTGATCGATGTTTTTATAAAAGTGTATTGATTAAATGAAAAAAAAAAACTACTTACTAGATCTCGTTCAAACCAATTTTCGTTGGTAGTTTACATGTTAATGTACAACATATCTTTTTTTTAGTTTTATTACTCTCTTATTTTAGAAGTTACAGGGGGTAGTGAAGTTACACACATTTTTCCACTTTGGAAGTGTCTCTCGCTCAAACTATTCAGTTTAGAAAAAAATGATATTAGAAACCTCATCATCATTTTTGAAGACCTATCCATAGGGTATCTATGGATAGGTCTTCAAAAATGATGAAGGGTCACACGAATGGGTTTTGTGAAAAAAAAATTTTTGAGTTTCAGTTCCAAGTATGGAGACCCCTAAACTGTATCGTTTTTTTTCTATTTTTATGTGAAAATCTTAATGCGGGTTACAGAATACATCTACTGACCAAATTTCAATACAATAGCTCTTAAGGTTTCGGAAAAAAGTGGCTGTGACATACGTACGGTCAGACAGACAGACTTGACGAATCTATAAGGGTTTAGTTTTTTGCCATTTGGGTACGGAACCCTAAAAACCGAGAGTTTGGATATATCGTTTAGAGTTTTAGTTAATAATGAATTATCTCAAAAGAAGAATGAAGATCAATGTCTATTAATCAAAGCAGTTTTGTTTAACCGTATAATACACCAGCATTTAACAACGCAGAATTCCCCTTTTTGCAGCAGGATTTAAAATACAAGCTTTCTGTTGGATGGCACACTTCAGAAGTTGTGTCACTTGATGAAGGCTATAAATAAAGATACCGTGACGGACAGTTGAGGGTTAGCATGTAGGTAACGTACATTGTTTATGCGCATAGATAGATTGATCCAGTAGGCACTCACCAAATTAAAAACTCAAACATACAACAATAGGGCTGTTGTTATAACATATAATGTTATATATTCAAATAAAAGCAAACAATTTTTTTAGAGGTTACTGTTCATGCCATAAACAATATACAATTTTAGTTTTATTTAAAGCGCATGCGGTTATTATAAGAAGGAAAAGGAAATTATGTAGACCTATACCAATCAAATATAATCTTTACATAGTAACTATTAAATGAATCACATGCATGTCTTTCTGTACGCTAAATAATATATATACCTACAATCACATATCGCATACGAGTATTGTTGCGGCTTTCACCATCACTTAGCTAATCTATTAATCTAGATAATAAATGTGTTACAAAATCATCAAGAGTTACTTAACGTCGGCGAATCCCAGAGAGATGCTACAAACTGATGTATCTACTTATTATGGCACTAAGTAGGGGTGGACTTAGAGAAGGCGGATCGCTAGTGCCTTATAAAACTTTATTAGCAACACATTTTTCTTAATATATAAATCTACGTAAGTGTGCATATTTTAGTAGGAGTTCATGTAAGTATATATTATTATTATTCTCTTTATTTGATAATATTTACATATAAATTACATTTTGAAATATAAATATAAAAAGTACATTTAAAAATATAAAAAATAGTAGACCACCGACTTCGGGTACAGGGACCAAGAAACCGGTGGTTAGGGCTCCAAAGACAGGAACTTCCTCACTATACGTGCCGTGTTAAGAAGGACTGCCTTATGCATCAGACCCTTGATCCTTATTATTATTATTAATATGATGAAGAGATAGTTTGTGAGTTTGTAGGCAGCCAGTTTTGGGATCAACTAAACAATTTTGGCAGTTCTTTTGCCATTAGAAAGTCACATTATGACAGTGTTATTCTCTACAAAATGTCGCGATATCCGACATACGCCAGGACGACGACGAGGATAAAATCTAATTAAATATAAAATGAATCTCTATTTTCATTGGTCACAGAATCACGCGTGAACAGCTGGACCAATTTCGGTAATTCTTTAAGAATTGGATAGTCCATTTATCATCATCAACATCATCAACAGCCTTTAACAGTCCACTGCTGGACATAGGCCTTTCCTTGAAAAGGAGGTATTGGCCTACTATACCACGCTGGCCAGACGGGTTGATTTCAAGTTTTAGTCTATTTATCGACGCAGATTAAAATCTATTTAATAGCACGTTAAGACTAATAGAAGCCGAGCATCAACGAAAAATGTTGCAAGAACCCAGAAAAATTATTACTGGTGAGAAACACAGATGTTCGAAGATGGTCTTATAGTACTCAGCTAGTATTATAACAAAAATAATTGGCTGTGACATACGGACGGACAGACAGACAGACTTGCCGAATCTATAAGGGTTCGGTTTTTTTGCCATTCGGCTACGGAACCCTAATTATGTACTTGTATATTATATAGAGACTAGATTTTCATAATTTTATGTTGACAAATAGACAAATTTTTAGATAAATAGTAAGTAATTCATAATTTCTTCAATTTAGTATTATAATTGGAGATTACATAAACAATTGTAATTAAAAAATCATGAAGCCTATTCAAAATAAAGAATTGTGTCATTTATGTTTGAAGACTGTTTATTTATGCCAATTGCTTAAGCTTTTAGTACAGTGACCAATAATTGGGTACAGCAGGTGTTGATCATTTCATAATAAGGATGGGTTAGTTGCCAAGACATTTACAAAACTGATTTGAATACTTCGGGTTGCATACAACACAACATAATGCAACAGTGACTGACTACCCATTATATACTTACTGGAACCAAAACAAAGCAGTATCAATAGACTATTTGTTTGGTTTTATTATTTAAGTATGAAGTTGCAAGTAAGTGGTATGACAAAACTGATTTTATAGTAGAATTATTATTATATACGTGGTTGCCCAGTGGTTGAAAATCAACCCTAACTTTTGGCTTCCTGCACTTCACCTCCATATAAACTTATTTTCCGTAATTTTCGTGAAAAGGGGTACGTTAATGCTACATCAACAGCAGATCGCAGTCCAGAGCATCACATAGGCCTCTCCAATTGAATGACACACAGTTTGAATGTGTTTCTGATTAAAGTATTATTGTATAGGTAGACTGACTACCACAACCTTGTCTTGGACTCCAAATGAAATTGCCTTACTGTTTGCTTCGGCTAATCGCGACGTTACCCGCGATTTACAAAAATAACCGCGGGAGTCAGCTAGTTTACTCTTAGAAAAGACAACAAAAGATAGCGAGCCAATCTGTACAGATACATGCTGTCACAAATCATGTTGTGATCTCCTATTATTGAGGAAGCACAAGCATTGAAAACATTTGTTATTTCTAAAACTAGCATGTAAGGTGTATTCCTTATCGGAGGTCCATTATAAATAAATAAATAAACAATTTTTTATAGAACTTTTAAAGGGGAGCAAGTCTTTCAGACATTGTATTTGCGAAACTTTAACCGTTTACGCAGCGCCCTCAATGAGAGATCTCATTAGAAATAATTTTTCGAACGTTTAACAACATTTCATTGATTCTTAAGCTTTATAATATGAATATAGATAATTCTACATTGTGAATAATTTGGGTTGAATGAATTTGTGTATCAATTAATTCAAAATAAATATGAAACTGGCTGGCCATATTAGCTGCAGAACTGATGACCTTTAGGGCAGTAGAGTTCTGGAGTGGAGACCGCGTCTCGGTAAACGTAGTGTCGGACGCCCACAGGCGAGGTGGAGTGACGACCTGCATATGATGGCTGGCAGGAGCTGGATGCGAGAAGCCCAAAATCGATCAGAGTGGTGTGCAAATAGGCTGATGATTATGATGATGATGATGATAAAACTTCGGCTTTTTACTATGAACAAGTGGCATTTTCAAAAATAACAGTCTTACTTGGAATTATTTTAAGACAATTCTTAGTCAAGGAGATTTCTTCTCTTCTGGTAATTAGGATTTTTTTAATATTCTTACAAGAATAATAAAAACATCAACTTATAATAATTTAAATGGCAAAAATAAGTGATTGCATTGTAATGAAATTTTGTATTAAAACAATATGCCACACCTCAAAAATTGTATTATAGCATATTGAAAGGTCCAAGACCAATACAAGCTAATTCAAATCCCTCAAAGAAAATGACTTTCGAAGTATGATCTGGTAAAAAATATACATAAAAAAGTAATGCACAAATTGACTAAATGTGTGAAATAATACACTAGCTTACACATGTGAAAGTAAAAGCAGAACACGAAGTTTTTTGGGAATTCCATGATAATGACAGAAAACTAGATTTCTAATATTGCTATCATTAACTGCTAACTCATACCTATATACCATTTATAAGGGGCATTTTTTGTTTTCCAAAAGGTAAGTGTAGCAAAAAAATAATTCACACAGTTTCAAGCAGCAATAAAAATAGTCTAAAATTTAGAGAACGCATTTAAAAAGTTTATTATACTTTCTCTTATTATGCTCTTGGTAATTCTTACATAAATATGTACACATCATACTGCTATGATAGAAGCATTTGTACACCTACATTTGAATTTATTTGAAGTCATGTAACAGAGGGTTATAATATTTTGGAGACAACTAGATACAACAGGAATATGTTATTGGAATATTCAGGATTCATTCAAACGGTTCATAATTGGAATGCATTATCATCATCACCACCCATAGCAGTCCATAGCTGGGCATAAGTTTCTCCAATTGCACTCCATGTAAAATTGGATAGCACATGGCAATGATATACTGTGGAACCCCAGAACTCCGACAAACATTTTGCAGGGCAGTTTCAAACTTTTGAATTTGTTAAATATTAGAGTACTGTATAAGAGCAGGTGAAGCAATATCCATAAAGTATTATTATTAGATCTAATCTAATAACAATACTTTAATTGCATGTCAGTCACATTTTGAAATAGGGATTGCATGCAGGATGTGTAACTTGAACTGACCATTACTGGGTGAACTGAGCACTCTAACTTACATTAAGTAATTATTTAAGTTAAAGTATTTAATTCTTGTTACAATAAAACCATTTCTCAGTCATCCAAAATTATTATTCTCTTATAAAATCTTGTTGTTGATTTTATCAGTATGTTATCAACAACGGTATATAAATAGTTTAATACTAAATCCTAAATTATTTAAATAATTTAATTTATACAGGCTCTTCTCATCCAATTTTCCTGATAAACATTTGACAATATACTTATTGAAGTAAATATATTTATATATATATATAGTAGGCCAAAACCTCCTTTCAAAGGAGAGGCCTATGTCCAGCAGTGGACTGTTGAAGGCTGTTGATGATGATGATGATATTTATATAATAAAATAGATGTAAAGCTTAGTTATCCTAGAAAGTCCTACACACAAATAGTCATTCCATCTGTCTAGCCTTTGTATATATATTATAGTACAGGGTAGTATATATAATACAGGATGCATTTAATCTAAAGGTGCGATCCTGGTGTTCCTTCTGACAGCCGAGGTAGGCTGCTGCGGGCTCTAGTGGATAGACTGGTTGCCCCGGAGTCCCACAGACGCCCCTTCGTTTACCCAACGAAGGGTATTGTGCAAAAAGCATTCCCCGAGAGAGAGAAATATATATATATATAAATGCATATTGGTCATCTCAGAAATGGCTTCAACGATTTTTGTTGAAATTTGGTATTCAAAATTCTATCTAGGTTAGTCTTATGTTTGGGTAAACATGAGTTTTTGAGTTTTCAAGTGATTCTCTTTTGCATTACTCTTAGCATTGCTTACTACATCTACACTACTTTTTTAGAAACACTTTGTTGGTTGGTGGTTGTTACTTTAACACAACAATTACTTGAGAGAATAGTTGACGTTAAACAATAAATAAAAACAACCGGGCAAAGCCTCAGTCGCCCTGATTAATGTAAGGTTGATGTTTATGTGTTTCTATTTTAAGAGAGCACACACTCGTTGTTTTCAATGTAATGCCACAGAATAAGTATAAGCACTCATAAAATAAATATAGAGTAAAATAAGGATACATTCCATTTACTGTTGATTGTTGGCAAATGATGGAACTAGTCAGAATACATTCTTGAACTTTAACTTGCATGTACTTTTATTTCACTATACTAAAGAGTATATGGGGTATTAATTTCAAGAATACAGCTACATGTTAACCTTTCTATAAAATGTATGTGTCAGTGTAATAACAGCGCAATATTTATAATGTACATTCCTTATTGCTTTCACTTTACATTATGATGAAACATATCTCCTCAAAGTAACACAACTCTGTTATACTTAATACATTCATTATTTAATGCAATCTAAATGTGTTCACATTCTTTACTTATATCTTCATACTATAATATATATAATTAATTTGTAATAATTATATCATATGAATTTATATTTAACCACTGAAATCCAAAATAAGATAAAATATTGAGGCATATCTTAATGGGTTTTGGTTATCCAACCTTTTTAAAATGCAGTAGGCATAAGGACAACTAAAAAATGACTTGATAAGTAATAACAAAACATATTTTTTTAAATATTATTACTTTGTTCTATACAATATTATATAACTAAGATAACTTATTATTTTTTCAACTATTTTTGCTGGGTTTGTTTACTTACCTGATTACTTCTGAAAAAGCTCATGTATTTGAAAACTGACAGTAGGGATTCAAGACTGGCAGAGGGCACAGTCAAAACCATTTGCAACACTGTTCTACTTTGTTGAAATAATTAATATTAAAATATAACTTTCAATGAAGCAACTGATTATTGCAGGGATTTTTTAAACTACAACTAAATACGAGCTTTACCAGAAATTGTAGTTGATATATGATGCTAATATAAGTACCTATTGGATTCTGATAACTACTAACAATTCCACAGGTCTATAACGTGTAACTAGTTGATGCAGTTAAAGGAATAGAAATCGCCAGGAACCATTCACTATTACAACGATTGCATAAAAAACAGATAATGATTACTCACGGTTCGGCCTCTATTGATTGCAGGCGGGCGACATAATTCGATGGAATGTAGCCTTCTTGTTTAGTTTTCTTGCTTCTAGCTAACCACCAGTCACCTTGGGTGTCATTTAAAATTTCCAAGTGTTCTCCTTTTCTAAAACTAAGATCCTCATCGGTTCGAGCATCGTAATCGTACAGAGCTACGAATATTCGGGTGGGAGGGACCTCACTCGCATCTGCTCCCTGATTTACAACTGGCCTAATAGGGTCGGGAGGAGGCGTTGGCACAGGTGTCTGAAACTGTCTAAGGTCTTCATCCTGCGGATTTGCTCTTTCATTTTTACTTTTAGATTCCTTTTCCCCTGTACTACTAAAGCAGTTCCCCATTTTCTCTTTACAAGGTGAGACTGTTATCACACGTTTTACGTCAAATCACACACTTATATGACCCCAAACTATTGGCTAGAGTTTTAATATCTATAAACATTTTATTTTGTCACATTAGAGTCAGAAATTTGAAACAATTATCATGTTTTTAACGTAAACAAAGAACATTACCACTCCGATCGGTCATGACTACAGGCGGCCATTTTGATGCACCATAGACAATTTAAAAATAATATAGATAATAAAGGAGTTTAGATTAATTCGATTAAATTTATTAAAACATTAAGCAGTCCATCTCTCATCCAAGTGTAAACTTCAGATGTGTACGAAAATCTAGGTTTGGAAATGTATTAAATTAGTGACATTTTGAAAACTGTCGCTTTTAATTTTTTTTTAACGCCATCTAGTAGAAATATTGAAAACTAAACAATTCACAACAAAATTTCCAAATTTCGTTTTAGCTATGAAAGATGCCGCTGTAGTACTCGATTCGATTTTTTTGTTTCACTACTGGTAATAAATTATAATGAACTAGCTTTCGCCCGCGGCTCCGCCCGCATGTATCTCGATTATTGCAGTAAGAAGTAGCCTATGTGATATTCTGATATATAAGTTAAATTACTGTAAAGTTTCATACAAATTCGTTCAGTAGCTTTTGCGTGAAAGAGCAACAAACCTAACAAAATATAAACTCACAAACTTTCGCGTTTTTAATATTAGTAAGGGTAGTAAGGATGAACGGTATCATTACTCCTATGACAGATAATAATAACATCTGTCACACAATGCCATCTAGTCCTAAAAAAACCAAGCAGAGCATACTATGGGTACGTGACAACTTATATATTTTTGTCAATACACACATAAAATAATGACATAGAAAATTCGCAAACTCTGTATCAAATATTAGCAGATCATACAAGCATTTGCGGTGACCAGGGATTCGAACCCAAAACCTTATGCATAGCAGTCGCATACGCAGTCAAAAAAATTAAGTTCATTATATGAGCCTGTGGTGTGGAACGCAATTTGCAATGACACCCTTGCAGCACACATTTTCCAAGAACTAGCTGGCACTGTTTACCTACCTGTACCTATCCGCAGAAAGCCTCAAACGACTTAAATATAAAAAATAAAAAGATTGGAAATAAAAATATAACCGGAATTATGTTTTTGGAACTGTTTGGGGTTCAGACACTTTAGACACCAGGGATTATGATGACAATGTGGTCGTTTTATTTCAGATCGAACTTTTGATAATAAGTTGCGACATTTGTCATTCCACGTGGTAAGGCTGCTAGGATCCCTTTTGTCAGTATTGGATAGTCCAGTTATCGAACAGAATTTTAATAAGCATATTAGTTCACGCTGTAATAAGATTACGCTGCTGGCAATAAGAGACGAGAGATTATTAAATACGTTCTAAGCGCTTACAATGACACAATATCAAGCATTAAATAGCTTTAAAATTGATACAGAGGTGGCGATCAGATATAATTAAGTTATAATTTTATATTAGAGATTAAAGTATGAAATTGCCGTTTTATACTGAAAAATTGAAATTCGCTTTTTTTTCAATAAACATATTTATTTAACCAAAATATCTACGATTATTATCTATACATTGCTGCCATCTAATAGGAAGGTCATTTATGCCTTTGCGATAGAACTCTAGTGATCTAGATTCTACAAACTGTGTGAAAGTATTTTGTATTGCCTCCCGGGAAGGAAACTTTTTATCACGTAGAAAACTGTCCAAATCACGAAAAAATATGGTAGTCCTTTGGAATAAGGTGAGGGTGACGAATGATTTCTAATTGCAGTTCCTGTAGAGTTAAAACGGTTTATCGTGTTGTATGAGGTCTTGCGTTATCATGGAGCAATAACCGATTCATGATTCGAGTCTGTTTCACTGCAAGTTTTGTTATCATTGTTCGGAGTTCCGCACAGTAAACATTTGCCGTTATTGCTTGACCAGATTAAAGTAATTTGTAGTGAATAGCACCATGCTGAGATCACCAAACAGTTACCATTACATTTTTGTTGTTAAGCTTTGCTTTAGGACACTGTTGCGGCGTTTGAGCTGAGTTCAGCCATTGCATTTTCCGCTTACGGTTATCGTTATAAATAATCCACTTTTCATCACGTCACAATTCAATCTAATATTCCTTCATTTATGTATCGATTCAACAAGGCAAGACAAGTTTCAAAACGCGTTTCTTTCTGCAGATCAGTCAAACATGAGGCACCTTATTTTGTTTATTTTTTTGATTTAACGCAAATGAGTCAATATTCTTGGTAAGGTAACGTCAAACCATGCCGCTAATACCGTGTGGTGACAGATTAAGATTAAGAATACAGAGTGTTACATCCCCTATTCATCCCGCGGGTGTCGTAAATGGCGACCAAGGGATAAACTATGCAACACAACATATATGCAAAGAGAAGGAAAACTTGAAACATACCCTATACCAACCCAGCGTGCGTATATTGCGTGGTATAGTGGGCCAAAACCTCTTTTCTAAGGAGAGGCCTATGTCCAGCAGTGAGCAGTGGACTGATAAAGGCTGTTGATGATGATTGATGATGCCGCTTATTCGGCGTGGTAGTTTGGCTCGGATCGGCCTTCACCCTCTCTTTCAACTCATTGTTAGTCACATGTGTGGGCGATCTTCCACGATGCGTGGTTCGTTCTTCAAAACAAAAATTCCATCACGAAAGCGTTTAAACCAAAATCGCACGGTGCGTTAGCAATCCCCTCTCCAAACGCAACACTGATATTGCGAGTGGTTTTTGCAGCGTTAGTTACGCGTCGGAACTCCTATTCAAAAATCACTCGAATTTTCGAAGTATTCATCTTTCTAGTCTAAGGTAAATAAAAAAACAACTGAAAGTCTAAAATCGAATGTTGCACCTTTTTTTAAAACCTTATTAGGTACGATTTGAAAATAGTTTTATTCAAAAATCTTAAACCATGAAGGTTTTATGTCAATTCGAAGTACGTATTATAAAAAAAAACGGTAATTTCTTACTTTAACCCCTATTATAAGATTGGATAAAGTAAGCTTTCTTCAATTCATTAGTTTCATAAATATATTTTATGTATTCCATATTTTACATACTTTTAAATATTACCTTATTGCAGTCTACTGCACTCCTCTCAGATCGATTTTGTGCTTCTCGCATCCTGCAATTCAGAAAATTCACTAAAGGTAGAGAAATTAGGTAGGTAATAAATACACTAACAGTTTTTAAAAACTTCTAATTAGGTACTTCTTTCTAAAAATCTACCACGATTTAAACAACGAATTTTTTTTTGTCAAATAATTTAAAGCAAAATAATTGCAGGAACAAGTATATCATAAACTAGCTTTAATTATTTTATATCCTCTGGGCATAGCTTTGCTTGTTATCGTAAGTCTTTGTCCAAGTGATGCTCAATGCGGATTTGTACCTTGACTAAGCCACCCTTATCGCAACAACTTCAATTAAACTAGGATCTAGTTGGATCTTGTTGGACGAGTGTATTCGCGAAGATCTTCCCTAAATCTGTGCTTCTTTTACAATTTACCTATAAGCTAAGTTGTATTATGAATACAACAATAGAAGTATGATTAAGTTTTGAGCTAAACGAACCTTCGGTTCGGATTGAAAATGTAGTACAGTAAGGATAGTGTCCATGATCTTGATCTTTTTTATTCACGACTAGCTAAGTCCCACAGTGTTACCCGCACTTATTGCAGGAAATCGTGAGTCATCATCATCCTAGCGTTGTTCCCGGTTGCTTCCAAAGCTTATACTTTGGTGCCCGGGGTCCGCTTTCCGGCTTTTCCTCCTCCACTTTGCCCGGTCTTCGGCATCCCTGGTAGTAAGACCATTAACACGCATGTCATCCATTACGACGTCAAGCCAACATCTCTTGGGTCTACCCCTTCTACTGGGGCCCGGCGGAGGCGGCATGGCCAGACATTTGTTACATACATAGCCAGGCAGGAAATCGTGAGTAACGCGCGGAAGAAAGCTAGTTTAAAAAAAAATGCCTAAGTAGCTCCATATGTCACCAGCTGTAATTGTAATTAAATGTTCATGAAAATTCCGTCAAAATTGTTCGAACCGTTCCAGAGGCACTGTATATTACTGTGTTATTATGTATTTTTATATGCATATAAAAAACTGTTCATTTGATATTTCAAACAGACATTTGAATTTCATAATTTTAGATTAATTTAGGATTCTTAGATAATATTTATGAAAATCAAATCATCATAATATATATGTATACATGTACTGTTGTGAAAAAATCCAAAGGAGACTTATCAGATATATATATATATTCTATTAATGATAACCTACGACTCATTTTCAGAACTTCCGTATAAAAAAAACATAAGAAAAACAAAAATTGGGCAAGTCGTTTTGGAGGAGTTCAATAACAAACAGCGTAGGATTGATGTTTGTTACTTAATAATTTCAAAGTGAAGTATGAACCGATTTAGAAAATTACTATTTGTTTGTGTACCAACTTTCCATGTTTTAGTGAAGCTATCCTTAGAATACAGAAGTGAAAGTAAAAGTTAAAGTACATTAAATTTAATGTATGTAATATTCAAGTCCGCAATTCGATATAAATAAACCCTTCATAAGGAGCTCTAAAGGTTGATACTGAGTATGCAAATAGGTAATGTCTGATCGCTTTTAGCAATAGGTGCCAGAGGAATTACAGGTTTTCATTAATTGTGTCATCTGCTTATGTCGCAATCTTCAACAACGAAACGTCTCTTTATATACTCTACTGCACTTTTCCTTTATCATGTAATGTATTTTACATTTATTTATTAGAGAAGGCCTACTTGTCATTATGAATGTGTTTCTGTGATGTCTGTGCTTTCATTTCCTTTACAAGAGGAGCGTCTAGGTCTTGCGGCGACTGCGTTTACATGTGTCGGAAGTAAATTAGTTCGCGAAATGTTAATGTTTCTCAATATTTAAATAAAATTAATGTAAAGGCAACTTAATTTTGAAAAAGTTGTTGAGATAAAGTTATAGTTCAGAAGTACATTGACTGCTTAGTTAAATAGTTGTGGAATGAGCACGTTCCTTTGTTCTTTGTCTAGGTTAAATTTATGTGTAGATATTTTAATTAAATGTAGTCTGTTATTTCGTACAGACTCTTTATAGTTTGAGATCAAGCTCCGTATCTAAGGCGTGTAAAGTTAATATTATCTTCTTTCATAAAGGCCTTATAATTCAAATAAACCTATAAATTACATTATTAAGCATATTTAAATAAAAAAAGAAATTGGATCCTATCGGTTACAGTGACCAAATTGGCGGTAGTTAAAGTTGTTGAAAAAATTTGTTATTATACGTGCGACACTGAGAAAAAGTGCCTTCTGCATTAAGCTCTTAATCCAGTACCTTAACGTGAACATGTTGATAGACGTAGACTCAGGGCAATTAATCCATAAGTCGAAATGACTGTTTGCAAAACAAATACAAATTCACATTTCATATGCCCACAAATTTATTTATTTAAACTTAATGCACATATCGTACAAAGGCGGACTTAATGCCATGAGGCATTCTCTACCAGTCAACCTTAGGGTAATGCAGTAATATGATGCGGTAGGTGCAAAATCAGGAAAGAGAATTATATAAAGTCACAAATCAAGCTCATTAGAAATGTACTTCTTCATTTCTTTTTTGTCTGTGGTCTATCGAATTCTATTACTATTAATGTTAATAATAATATCAAAATTCTAAACGCAACAATGTACACTAACTCTAATTTTAGGTAATGTTGTTTTTTCATGACAAATTACTTAAAATGTGTTACTTTAAAAAATATACAGAATAAATAAAGGAATTTGTAAAGAATAATTGAACAAATAAGGTCACCAAATTTCAAGTCCGAATATTAATTACATTATGTTAATGTTGCCATGGTTTTCCCTTCAATCGCCTCTATTGTAAATGATGGTTTTTAGGGTTCCGAAGTTCATGACCCATATAGTCTCGTCATGTCCGTCCGTCCTCGACTTATCATCGAAACGGCTAGTGCTAGAAAGATGAAACTTGTGCTAGAATAAAATCTTATTTCGAGTAAATATGTGAGCTACCCCATCATGTGGGATATCATTAGATAGGTCTTTTAAAGAAATTAAGAGGTTGCTAATACGACTTTTTTATTTAGGTATCGGTTTGCGAGTTATTCCATTTTAAAGGATTTTTTTGCAAAAACAGGGCGTCCATCATCGCTAACAGCTAAATTGCTGGCTCGAAAAATTTGAAACAATTCACTTCTTCTGGTCCTTATGATGAAATTTAAAGTAAAACTATATCGGCTTACATGACTTTGTTAGTTCAGGAGTGATAGAAGCCTAACCTGTTAAATACGCTTACTTTTAAAACTTCATACAAAATTTATTGAACCATTATCTATTGGATACGATTTGAAATCCACGTACCATTATGGTTGACCGAGGAACCATATCCTATGCATTGCCTGACACGCACTTGGTCGATTTATTTTGAGTTAGCGTAACGTACTTATATTGCTGGTGTCTTTTTGCAAATTGCACTATAATCCGTTACTAACCAACAAATTGACGGTAATGCATACAGTAGTGTAAAACGGTATCATAATAATAGCTACCTTTATATAGTAGGCATATAATATTATGACACCAAGCGATAGCCGTCAACTTGTTCTTCGTGTAATAAAGTAATGGATCTGGTTCGTGTTTACAGTTACGTGACAATAGCGAGTATTAAATCTCTAAAGCTAATTAAAGCGTAATTGAGTAATGATGAATGATGTTTATAATTTTTCATATGAATAATTTATTACTATATGTAGAAATTAACGCAATTCACATACATACCTTGGAATTGACTGACGTTTCGTACCTATCAGGTTAAAGTTTAGGTAAAATAGTAGCCAAAGCTTTCACAGCTTAACACGGGATTGGAATTTGGGACTCATGAAGTATGTAAAGTTGCTGTCATGACTGCATTAGATGGCGCACAATTGTCTACCTTTCAAACTTTTTTGCTGGTTAATTGACTTTTAGAAATGTCAACGAGGGTCGAATAAAGAGCTTCAGAGTGAGTGATAAAAATTGGCAAAAGTTTTAATCGACCGTCGACCTCTTCAAATAAGTTGGTGGAATTCAGAATGACAATACTAGCAGTGTTAGGCGATTTACACACGGCACCGCGCACCGCCGCGGTGGGCGGTGGCGGTTGAGCGGATTTTGTAGCGGTGCACCGCGCGGTAAGGCGGTTCTCGCGCCTCACCGCGCGGTTGGATTTAACGTGGTTTTGACCATTTTGATCATAGACTGAAGTGGTGGCAGCAATCTGGCTTTTATTTTATTTACTTTACGCACAAATACATGCATCAGTGGACTTAATGCGATTTTGTTTCTTAGAAAAAAAAGCAGAACTCTAAATAGGGCATTAATTTTATTCTATAAAAGTTCGATACAATATCCTTTTTCTCCACTCGTTTATTTCATTATTTGTTGGCAAATTTCATTTTTAAATTGCAACACGTCCTGCACCGACGATGATTTTTAATTGAAAATAAATCACTGTATTTCTACTCTGTATAATTACAAATACAGTGTTATATTATGTACTGCATTGTTCTGCTCTAACCGCTTAGAACACAATTTCATTGGTGTTCATTATGCATGCCTTTTATTGGTTTACATATATGAACTATATTGTGTTGTTATGCTTTTTTTCAGTGTTGTATATGTCTACTATTGGCGTGTAATCAATAAATAAATAAATGAGCCGCGCGGTTAAGCGGCGGCCCGTGTGTGAGGCACCGCCCAACCGCGCGGTCGTCAGCGCGGTTGGGCGGTGGCGGTGAAAACACAGCTGGACCGCGCGGTCGGTCGGTGTACGTGTGTTAAGCATCAACGGATTTCGTATACCTCAATACGACATGAGATCCGCTTCACCGCCAACCGCGGCGGTGCGCGGTGCCGTGTGTTAATCGCCTTATCCTTCTCCTCCTGTTATTAATTTACCTATCTAAACTATTTTAGTAGATTTTTATATTTTTAGATTTGTTTTACTCACCCCATTCAATTAATATTTTTTTAAACATGTTTGCAGTATCTATCCCTGTAAAATCTCATCTGTTTAGCAAATCACATTGTTACGCCGTACGCCTACCACCACCAGCGCTGCGACTATAAAAGGACAAGACGTTGCGGCGTACTCTGTCTCTCTAGTTTTAGCTCTCAGATAAGATTCCTACTACTTTTAGATAAGGTACTAACAGCTGGACAACGAGTTGAAGATTTATAAGCCCTGTCCTTCAGAAAACAAATTATAATTTATTTTTTTATTTTTTTGTAAATACATATTATAGATAAGATACGACCCAGGAATTGAACTCGAGACTTTAAGTACAGCAGTCACATACGCTACATACATACATAAAACATACGCTTTGTTACTTAGATTGTAGTTTTACGTTACAGATGCGAAGATATGAGGCTATTGGCGTGACCTGGACTTGATTTAAATTCTGCTGGGTTGAACAAAATTTCGTACAGTAAAAAAGTAAAAACAAATCGTCACGATTAAGGCAACCGTAAGCGTAAACTTATATAATGTCTGTCCGTACTCGTGAGACACAGTAATCTGAGTTTTAAATTAGGTTTTCACAGTTGTTTAATTTAATTTGAAGCTTTGTAGTAAGCGAGCAATTTAAGTTGGCAGATTGGAAAATTCACACCTTGTTAACAGTTAATGATATGGGACCCTTACTGCAGTTCAAAAAGTCAAAAAAAAAATTAAAGTTGTTTGGCTTTACTGCATTAGACGAAGCACAGTGCTCATGATTAAGAGAAAAGAAAATTGATTCTAGTTAAGAATAATTTTAGCATTAGCTATATGCTGATTATGACATAATGAGCTACGAATGAACCTTAATTATAAATCTCATTGTTTTATAATTAAAATTCAATTATATGTATGGATATAAATGAATATATTATACATATTTCGAAAATCTTACACACGACGCCATCTAGTCCCAAACTAAGTAGAGCTTGTATTACTATTAAGGGTACTATAGATATACTAAGACAAGCAATACAAATTATGTATTCTACACACTTTTTTTGTAAATCCAAATATTTTAAACATAGAAAACACCCAGATTTCGAAACAAATACTTGCGGATCACACAAACATTTGGTCCGACCGGGAATCGAACCCGAGACTTCAATCACAACAGTCGCATACGCCACAACTGCGCCGCCGAGGCAGTCAAAGAAGTCGATAGATGTAAAGATTAAGGTTTATGTTTATACAAAGTTGACAAAGTTTTAATTTAATACAAAGGCACGTAAATATTACGAAGATATTATGCATTTTTTGTTCACTAATTTTAAATAAATAGCGACTTGAATTAGTGAAGTGTATAAATTTGCGCCTCAACGTTTCAAAATGACGTGCCTAGTCTTGATGACGGAAGAAACTATTGTCAAAATGATTGTTAAAGGTGTTAGATAAAAGGCTTTATTATAATATTAATGCTATTTAATTTCTCAGATAATAACTACATCCATTATATAAAATAAATTAATCGTTAGCAAGTTTTATAAGTATTTTCAATGACTTTGTGTAAAAGCAAAACTATCGAGAGAGAGAGAGAGAAAGATACTATTATTTATACCGAGAACTGCCGAGAACAAAATAAATATGGGAACACTAAGTCTGACAAGTCTGGTAAAAAAAAAATATTTACATGCACATAGCTAATTAAAACTTTTTTTTGGCGATTTTCGTTTGTATATTGGGCATTATTTAAAAAAAATATTTATTACGCATATCTACTGACCAAATAAGATTTTTAGCATTCTAATTTTGATTACTATAAAAACAATTTAACTTTTCATAAATTCGCTATTCATATGAACACCGCTATTGGTGCTAGTTTCTTGCGAATCTGTTGCGAGTCTTTTAGAATTTTTGGCGAATAAACTTACTTATGATAATCAAGTTTAGATCGTTCCTTTATTAGTTTGATCGATGATACTAGAGACGCTATTCTGGCCTCACACAAAGGCAGCGCAATTCCGAGAAATAATACAAAAGAATTTTATCCATTCTATAATGCGGGCAAGTCAAGTGTATTAAAGCTTATTTTTTGGAGTAAGTACTGCTCAGTTTAAACTGTAACTTTTTTTTTTTTAATATATTCAAGCCTGTCAAAGTGACTATACTCTGCCTGATGGAAAGCATGATCAGAATCCAAGTGTAGAAGAAGGCAGACAATGTAGCATGGTGACCCACATTATGGCGATCTATTGAGATTCTTCTGCATCATCGGGTCTGCCGAATGGCAGACCCGATGATGCAGAAGCATTCGCATGCTCCTGCAATATCAAGATTCTTGCAACGTGGGTTTATTGGTTTAATTATTTAAAGTGATTAATATTAATTTATAGCTAGATTATACAAATACTACCTTATTTCGAACAAAAATTAAGACTATTTTTCATCATCATCATCAACAGCCTTTAACAGTCCACTGCTGGACATGGGCCTCTCCTTTGAAAGGAGGTTTTGGCCTACTATACCACGCTGGCCAGACGGGTTGGCAAAGGGTTTGTTCCAAGTTTTCCTTCTCTTGGCAGTGATGTTAGCTGCTTATTTTGTTCCTTTAGTCGCCTCTTACGACACCCGCGGGATGAATAGGGGTGGTGACACTTGTATTCTTAATCCGTCACCACACGGATAGACTATTTTTATACGAATAAATTTCTTTGTATGAAAATCGGTATAAAAGGTTATAAAGAACGTGTAGGCAGGTATTACAAACATATCTTTAATTAAAAATGTTTAAAGCACCCATTTTTACTTTTTAGGTATTGTTAATAGAAAGGATAATTCCGGGATTCCCCTAACTACCGCAATGGTAGGTCTCGATGACTACTTACTGCAGAATAGTCATATTTTTGGTTACATTTTGTCATCATGATCAAAACATCAGAGACTATTGCAGTCCATAGCTGAACATAGGCGTTTCCAATTGCACGCCATACTGATCTAGGATTATTATAAAATCGATCAGAGTGGCTTGGCGCATTCATATTAATAATAATGTAAATGTTATGATAAATTTATTTATCATAACATTTACATTATTATAAATATTACCTTTCTTTTTATCTTCTCTTTGTTACTAAAGAGAAGGTAAAAAGTAAGGTAATACATTAGTAGTAAAGGTTCAGATGACATAGGCTATTCAATTATATCAAATGTTTTACATAATCGTATTATATTTATTTATTTATTTTAAACTTAATGCACATGTTGTACAAAGGCGGACTTAATGCCATGAGGCATTCTCTGCCAGTCGACCTTCAGGTGTTGCAGAAATGTTATACGAGTAGTTTTCTAAAAAAAATCTTATTTACTAAATTTGTGTAGGTACAGTACTTTCTAAACAAAAAAACATCGTATAAATATTACTTCATCACAAAAGAATCTCAATGATAATGAGGTGGCTTACTGAAGCTGACAACACCAATCCAATTTGTAATAGGAGATCAGGGTAGCAATCATTGTAAGTACAGAGAAGAGTGCAGTCCAAAACGTTATCGGGTGAATCTAGATTGGATTTAGGTTGACTCAGCACAGAATGTTATCAGTGGTTTTCTGATCTTTGACCGAGTTATAAAGTTTATCGGAAGATCAACTGAGCTTTCGAATCTACTTCTAACACGTACTCTATGCGGTTTCTTTAATTAATGACTCGGGCGAATTAGGCTTCGATTGAGTAACTTACAAAAGTGCCTATGTAGCAAGCCTTTTAAATCATATTGTTCGTAAAGAATTCCTTGAAGGGATTTCTATATAATTTATGGCAGACTTATTTTGCTGTATGAACGGGTACCTTGTTGTCTGAATTATTACAACTATATATGTTTGTAGTTTTAAAGTAACAGCTTTTCACTAAATGTATATGCAAGTATTTATTTATTCTATTTTTATAATTTATCTCTGTCTGTTTATTTCTGCCAATCTCTGAAACTGTTCGACTAATTTTGACGGCAGATAGTTGTTGTCATAAAAAGTAACTAAGGCTAGTTTTATTTTAGAAAAATAGAGTTACGCAAAAACAAAATCAGCACCATCAGGTTCTAAGTTGCATTTACCAATGGCTTGATAAGAATGTGGTCCATCTTAACGCCAACAAAATACACGTGTGTGCGTTTACTCACTACCAAAAAGTCTCTATCTCCACTTTTTGGCCTTTTTTTGCCGCTATAGGATAAGCTCAGAAACCTTGACATGGATATATGTCGGGATCTCAACCCTTGTATGTACATTGAGAACGTCACTAAGGTGAACTCGCGGGAGTAAGCACCTGTAATAATCACTATCGTCGATCACTCTAGTTTAATAGAGATAACGCTTCTATGACAGTTCTGTATTTATTATTTAATTGTTTTAAACAACTGCTAATTACATTTACAGTTACCCAACACGTGTATGGCCTTTATTTTAGAGCGTTTTCTGAAGATCTCTTCCAACTGGTCCTACCTTCTCCCTTCCTCTACAGGACAGCTTGTGCTGGCCTTGTCACACATTCATAGTCGTTGCTTGAGAATCGTATAAATACGCACTTGATCTAAACGTTTCAGATTTTTTTTTGGAATTTACTACTAGCACACTTTTTTCCCTTCCACTACGGTCTCGGGTCCTTTACCAGGGCAAAACAAAGCATCTTTGTTTTGTCCTGGATAAAGGTTCCGTCATTGTGCGGGTTACCATTCTGCGCTGTCTGCTTTAACAACGAGTATGGTGTCCGACATTGTTATTTCGTTCCTTTATACAGAATGAATGCGATTACCGAAGGAACTCAACATGCTGACAGTACTTACTTAACGTAAGAACCTGTATGCTTGACTTTTATCTTCCACATTATTAAAAAAATTACCTAGTTTCACAATAAACTTACCTTTACAAAAATGCGTAAGCTTCAAATTACAATAAGCAAACCTATGTTTGTGTGTGGATCAGTTGGTTATGTTGTGTGTATCGATTTAGGAAAATAAAGGACTGTCCATTAACACGTAGTTAATCTTGCGTCATAAAATCAGTCGTCAGAAAAATAAACTATTCAGTGAAATATTTTCTAGGAATTAATATTATGTTAATACGACATTCAATCCATCTCGGGACTGACACACATAGGTAATTGCTTTTTAGGCTTGGTGCCAACTCTACCAAAGCTCGTATAGGCGTCGAAATTATTCTTCATTTGAATTTTATTATTTAATCCTGACTACCGCGTCTTCGTGTGTGTCTTAATTTAGCTTTAATTTTACTATATTTTTTGTTCTATAATAAAGTAGCCTAAGTTACTCCTTATACATTCAAGTATCTGCCAGTGAAAGTTCTAGCAATAATTTGGAGAAGGCCTATATCCAGCAGTACTCTAGAAAAAGTCACGCCGTTTATCCTGCCCCCCTTATTTATGAAAAAACTAACAAAATGTAAGACGTTATCTCAACGCTAAGTCGCTTAATTAAAAGAAAATATTAGCCAATAGTACAAGATAATAGAGACATTAGCGGTTGTAGAAACAATATCGATGTAAAAAACTTGCAATTTTCTTTAAGGTACAGTTCTTTGATTGTTTTTTTCATTACAGCTCTAAGTGGTTTTATTATGCTATCCTGTCGGCTATTGAAACTTCTTTTTCGTCGCTCCCTCAATGCTGAGGATCGCGACCACAAGCTACAAGCTTCCACTTCGTGCGGTTATACGCAGAGTGGACCGCACGGTGCATGCTGCCGCCCACCGCCTCCTTCACAGTATCATTCCAACGTGTAGGTGCCCTGCCTCGAGCTGAATGGTTGATCTTAAGACCGAGTTTGGCACTCTCAGCTTCAATATTCTTAAGAAGAGTTGCCATTGAAACTAGAATCATCATTATTGTTAAGAAATACTGTACTAAATCAATCCACAAATTCAATGTTTTTAGCCCTATACGTTTGAAGTAAATAACCTATATATGTTATTATAGAAAAGTATATATGTACAATATCAGTTGTCTTGTGCCCATACTACATGCTCCCCTTACTTTCGTATAGATGGCGTTGTGTATTTTTTTCAACTTATTAGCTGCCAATATGACTCAATGGATAAAAGCATCAGTAGTTTCGATGTGTCGCATGTTTGAAATATTATTATTATAATTGAAACGTTTTTTTATATTAAGACTACCAAAGTTAGTCTACTCTGCCTGAGTAGATTCCAGGAGACTCAATCTTTAAAATACTTTAAAATTTGTAGTTGTGTTTAAATTTGCAAAAATGACCAGTTTTCTATCAAAGGAGTATCACACTAGGATCAACAGCAGAGAACCACAAACACACCAAGTTAACACACTCAGGAAATCAAAGGAAAAACAAAATATCTGAGAAACGAAGAACAGAAGACTGGAGGAATCAGAAATGTAATAAGTCCATTTCCCTCTTTAGCAAAGCGAGATAAAAACTAAGTAAAGAAGGTGTACACATTTAAAAAAGCACCACGGAGATAAAATATTACAAGTCCCAAGTAAGCTAATAGCTATAAAGCTAATTTGATTTTTATAATATGCATGTCATAATTGCCTAAATGCACAGACATTCAGCTTGGATGTCAAAATAATCCCGTAGTATACCACCTCAGATATCTAATAAACTATTCAGCATAATATTTCGTTTGTTCTACCAAAGACTTAATTCCCACAGAGTATAGAGGTGTGGTGTTGAGCATTGACGTAATAGTGACTCGACTGTTCTAATTGAGTGTATTTTGCTCTTAAAGTTACCATGGACTGTAAAAAGTAGAGCTATGTCCATGATAACCTACCGCAAACAGATGAAATGAATTGATAAATATGTAAGGAGAAATTGAAACGTATAATAAATAAATAAATATTACGGACATCTTACACACAACATCATCTAGTCCCAAACTAAAAGAGCTTGTATTATGGGTACCAAACAACTGATATAAAAACATAAACATACTTTTTTTTTTTTAATACATACATATCATACATAGAAAACACCCAGCCTCCGAAACAAATATTTGTGGATCACACAAATATTTAGTCCGACCCGGGAATCGAATCTGAGACCACTTGATCAGCAGCCGCATACGCTAACCACTAGACCAACGAGGCAGTAAAAAAATAAACACCTCTAAAGATCTTAAGCATTGGAAGTCAATTTAAGTTTCTTAAAGGTATTATTAATTCCGTATTATTCTGATAAAGTATCCTTCGCTTTAAATGGCTTCCAAATTGAGTTTTATTGCTTCAACCGTGAATTTCTCTATCACCTAAATTAAAGCAAATGAGAATCGTTTTAGAGTTCTCTGTTCATTCGAATGAGATTAAATATTCTCAATTACACTCAAGTAATAAAAGAATAATTTGGCTTTGTTTTGACAACTACAGAGTGTCTGTAAGTACAAAACTAATTTATTAACTATTCATACTTGGTTTGTTATCTTTTAAAACATTAATTGTGAACCGGACAAAAAAAGAAGCCATTGAAAAAAAACAGAGTATCGGTAAACTTTGAACTGTGACATTAAGTGAAAGTTTACCTGTCATTAAACTTCATAATCTTATAACGACCACTAATAAACAAGTTATCTAACTTGTATTTATCAAAAAAGCTTCCATTCCAACGCTCTTATTTTACCCCAACTTTTAGAAACATTCTGTGTATTTAGAATATTACAGAAAGGAATATGAAGTATTTCAAACTTCACTCCGATCCTTTCCCAAAAATTCGTATAAAGAATCTTATTCGCTTCTTCATCTAAAAATTGATACGTGAAGCAAAAAGTTTTTACGCTTTTCTAAGCGGATGGAGGAGAATGAAATTTCACACACATAGTTTATGTAGAGAAGTAGTGCGGAACGCTAATATTTATTTAATTATGCTTAAAAATCATTAAATCAATAATAAAACATTACATACACCCCATGTTTTTAACACACACACACACACACACACACACACATACATATATATATATATATATGTAACCTTGTATTGGCGAAATCAGTGATTATAGAAGTAGAGCTCTCTTTAGGTTCTATTGTCAAAATAATAGAACATTCATACTGTTCTATTGTTTTATTCAAATTAATTGTGGTCGAGTTTGGACCACTTGGCTACCACTACTATAGCCAAGTGGTCCAAATGAATTTCCACTTATTAGAGGCTCTAACTTTAAGGTATAGTAGGCCAAAATCTCCTTTCAAAGGAGAGGCCTATGTCCAGCAGTGGACTGTTAAAGGCTGTTGATGATTTATGAAGGCTCTATTAAATAACGTTACTAAATAACTGTTGTAGTGTAGATATTTTTTTTTAAAAGATGAGTTTTGTTACTATAAGTAAACGCGTAAATGTCTCTTGGAATTATTATTTTTGTAACAAACCTAGTAGAAATATTCATATTGTTGAAAAACCCGATACATTTGAATTATGTCAACTACCTATGGAGTTTAATACTAACAACGACCGAAGCCAATATTAATTTATTCAGTGTACAGTCATGAACAATGTTCATTTCCATAATATCAAGTAGCAGTGTAGACCCATAGGTCATATATTAACATATAATGCAGAGCTCGAGCCAAATAATCTTTATTTAGCGCTAAAGAACAAAGGTACATGAAATGGCGCTTGTAAGTCAATCCATCTTTCAATCGAGCATAAACAGTAACATATCCCCGTTAAAAATAGATTGTTTGAAAATCATTATCAACAGCCAACTGCTAAATAAAAAATTGTAATAAGTAATTACTCTACTTTGCTACTATTTCATGCTTTCCAATAGACGAAGTAGAGTCACCTTGGCAGGCTATAAAAAAATGTGTCGAAGAGACTACGAAAAGAGATTTATAGGTTACTTTAGACTTACACATGTCCATGTTTACCTATGACAATATCTCTGATTTATTTTTATTCTTATTTTACCTTGTTGACGTTATGCATAAACATACAATTCTGAAAAAATATTCTGGGAAACTTCCGGTTTTCTGTAACACCGGCAACTTTATAAAAATGTATCACCTTTTGTTGTTTTCATTTAAAATTATTATATTTACTTATTTCGCTGGCTGAGTGACCCAAAGTGTGTCTTGGTCTCCGACAAAAGAATGCGCAATTTTTTCTATTCTATAGCAATGACCGCTATGTACTGATTAATTTATATTTTTTTGTTTCTTTTAATTTTAAATATGTGCAATACTATGTTGATAACGTGAAAATTTAATTGAAAAAATGTGTACGTTACAGAAACATTGTCAACAGAATTGTTAAAGTAAATTAGGTCAACATAATTAGCGAGTTACAGTGTGACGTCACCCTTTAGTCCAGTTTTAGATAAAGTAGTTTAAAGTATTGAGTACTAGCTTAATAAGTAGCCTTTGTGTTATTCTGTTATATAAGCTATATTACTGTAAAGTTTCATCCAAATCCGTTCAGTTGTTTTTGCGTGAAAGAGCAACAAACACACACATACAAACTTTCACGTTTATAATATTAGTAGAATGTATGCATTTACAAAAAAAAAGTATGTTTATGTATTTATATCAGTTGTCTAGTACCCATAATACAAGCTCTGCTTAGTTTGGGACTGACTAGATGGCGTTGTGTGTAAGATGTTCGAAATATTTATTTATACTTATAGAATCGTGCACATTACGGGGATATTAACCTACATAATTATATGGATTTTTGAGTTGCTTGCAAAGTTACAACAGTATCATAAATTAGTAAAGAATACTTAGTTGTGAGTTTGTGTGTAGAATATTTCAAATCCTACCAAAAATATTTTCATATATAATGTTGTCAAAATGAGATTATTGATCTTACTACTGTCGAAAAGTTATCACATGTCATGTAGACCCTTGCTTCTAAGTCTATTACACGCCCTAATTTACAAGTTCTAAGTTTATAAAGTCTATACCTTAGTCAAAGTATGCGGCTTGGCCTGTCAATAACAGTTTTCGACACGTTGAAATATCTTTTATAATATCTGCAAGAAATTCTTTAGGGTGATAATAATCTTACTAGAACTTCGGCAATATTGAAATATCAGAGAAAAGGCCTAATTGAAATTGATATAAAAATGGTTTCGTTAGAAAATTGTTTTTAAACGTTTAATTTTAAAGGAATTGGCAAAATTATTTTTCTTTGTTCGGTATGAGGTAGTCAAACCTTATAGACACTTCTCTAATAAGGATTTTAAGGTTCGTTCTATTTATTTCATTAGGATGCTTTTGTCACACTATGACGACGGTAAAGATTTTCTTTACTGCGGTTTGTTTAAATACATGTAGAGAATTTTCACTTTATTTAAGCTTAGCTAAAGTTTTCTCCACAGTACCAACGTTGATGGACTTATTGTCGGAGATACTTTAATCTTTGCTTGAAAATATTATTTACTACAAAAAAATCATAATACTATTATTTTACAGGTTAATACCGTAATCCTTTGTCGCTTTTGCAATAGAGAGGGTTTTGTTGTGAGCTCTTCCAACTGATCGCACCTTCCTCCTTCCTCTACAAGACAATATGACTTGGCCTTGGAGGTCACAACTTCAGATAGATAGAAAAGGTAGGTACGCACTAGATCTCAATGGTTCGGCCATTCCTTTCCGTGCCAAAGAGTCAAACACTGTAACTCACTACCAGCTCACGTGTTTCCCTCTCACTGTGATACTGAGCGGTCCGGTCCGGATCTTCCTAATAGTTTAGGCCGCCATACTACGCCACACTCTAAATAAAAATACTACACAAAATGATTTGAAAGACATTCCCAGCGTATTGACTAAACAACGTGGTTCCAATTTTGTGCTCTTACTTATTCTAACGGAATGATTCGTATCCAAGGCTTGTTTACTATAAACAGTACCTATTTACTTTGTGTTTACGACCAAAGGGTATGTGTTCAATACATTTTTTTGGAGAAATACCTAATAATTTTATATGAAAATAAATGAGCTACATAGGACATACACGAGTATTTCCATATCAACAATATACTATACATAATAATATACTGGTGACTGTCTATATCAACAATCACAAACTTTATAGCCGTTTGTTGTTATAATTTATTATTGAACTAAAACTGTTAAAGCCAAAAAATCTCCAATACTCCATATTTTACGATATTTTACTCCCAATTTTGTTGTTTTCATAATTATTATGAAAGGCTGATGGAACGAAGGTCATTAATCAAAAATTATTTGCGTTGTTATTTTAATTGTCAAATTAGAAGTTGTATCAATAATTTAATACACCAATTTAAATATATAAATCTTTTTATTTATTCAAACATCATTTATTTGAATCTTTCTATCATAACGGTATAACACGTTGTTATTATTCGAATGATTGGTTGTGAGCCGGAAATCTGTAGGTATATTTATTTTGTGTACCGCGTTTACTTAACAAATTCTAAATGATTGTTTTCCTCGATCTTCTCTAGAGTAGGTTGGTCAAATAATCCGTAAATAGAGCATGTGAGATTAAGGAATTAACGTCGTTTAAAAACATTCACTACTGATATGGCATGTGTTGTCAACGTTTTTTGATTTTTGTTTATTTTACTACTACTTATTCCACGTGCCTATGTATTGTGAGATATTTTGAACTGCTATGCAGTCATTGATGCAGTCTGCACGATCATTCCTTTATTTGATTACCCAACGATGATTTCTTATTCTAAAATTTAAAATCTTTGGCGGGTGTCCTATTTTTTTTATATTTGAAGCTACCCATGTGACTCTAATCTGCCTGAAAAAATTATGAGTAGAATCCACCATCCATATGAAGTAGGAGTCACCATCCTCATTGTGAGGATAGACAATGCGCAATGGTGACTCTTTCCATGGCGGCCTGGTCAGATAATTCAGAATGAATGGGCCTCCGGTCTTTACACTCAACAACGAAATACGACAGCAAGAATGCTGTCATTATAAAGATTGACTTGTGTGTGAGGGTAGTGCTGTCCCCGGTCGGCTCATCAACTTTTTCTCTACTACCTTCAAAATTTATTTCATAATAAACTAAAATGTATATATGTTCTTCATATTCCTTTATAATTAAAAAAAATCATCACATATATAACTTGATATGGGTCAAGTTCTAGAACGGCTCGAAACCAATTCGGTAACTTGTTTTTAATTTTCGGTAAGGTTAATATAAAGGTTTTTATATTTATAAAAACATTTTCAGACAACATCACAGCAAATTAAAACAATCACTAGCTACCAAACATAATCGAAACTCAACATATATACGTTATATAAAAATAAAAAATATGAACTATTTAGTATATTGTTCTAGTATAACAATGGATAACTCTTATACTTACTATTTTAGTCCTGAATAGGAGGTAAGAGAATAAAATGTACATGTGGGTGTTATTGTGTAAAATACACGTTGTCTCCCATATTTTGGGAACAATATCTATTTGTGGTACATAAGTACAATACAGAATTAAAATATGGTATTTTGCCAGTGTATGTTATATTTGAAAGATGTTTTATAACTTCTGAGAATTCATTTATCTGCTTAAAAAGTGGTCATTTTGTCTAAAGCTCTAGACGGATACACGGTATCAAGTTATGAGAATGACTGATTATTTTATATTTGAAAATTAACAATTGGTTCAATAATGTAAATTTTACAAGTTGAATGATTATCAGATACTTCTAAAGTAAGAAAGTTAACTAAATCTTGATGGATTTTCTTTAAAAACCGTAGCCCTGCCCATAACTTTATATAGTAAATAACTGAACGAATAGCTAGTTTAATTCGTAAAAAGAAAATTATTTACGCTTCTTGATGTTCTTCAATAGCCTATCTATCGATACTTCACCATATGGGATAAAAAGGAATAAAATAATCCTTACTATACGTTCAGGGATTACATATCTTTTATGAGAGAAGGGTTTATCGAAAATATAAGTACCTAAATGATTTCTTTTTATGTGAGTTTATGAAATATGTATAATGAATAAATTGTAAAGATAAAAAATTGTGAAGATCTGACGACGACATTTATAAAATAATATTTATGTGAAACTTAGAATGTCTGTGTACACATGATTTCCCGCCAGTTACGCCTTCACGTATAACAATGTGAATGCTAATTACACTTAGGTACAGAAACTGCAATTAAATACTATCTAATATCAATTAATTACAAACTGTTCAATGTGATCTGCGAAACTTAAAACTTATGTTCTCTCTAGGGTTTGTTGAAGTCTTAGACATTCTCTACAAAGATCTATACGACTGCATCTATTTGTGTATGTACAAAAGTGCTAAAGCATGAACACTCATGCATTGTTAATAGTTCAAAGCACGTACAATTACTACATTTTACGTTTAACGTGACTAACTTGGTTGAAATGTTTCCAACTTATAAAATGATTCAGCGGATAGAATACAACTGGAATATTAAATTTTGTATACAATATTTTTTCTTAAATACGTATTTTAATGTAGTCTATAAAAAATGATTTTTTTTTATTAGATGTTTAGAAAGAAAATGAAGGAAATCTATCATTGTAACTTTTTTCCTTCTCAAATGAGAAAAGATGTCGTCGTTATCTCCTTTCATTAATTATTATGAAGCTTTACCCTCGGGACAACACTTTTCGTTTCGTTTCGTTTTCGTTTTCTTCTCAGCAATAGATGCCTTCTAAGTTCATTTGACAAAAAATACAATGTATTGTAAACTAACGTTTTATAGCGGGTATTAGCACAGTTGAATTAATATTAAAACTTAGCAGCAAAACCGATAACCGTTGGGCTGATCAGGATTTTGAGTATAGGACGTACACAGCTAACCAGTGGATTGAAGATTTGTGCAAGGCAGAAGGAGCTGGGTGCGAGAAGAAAATTATCGAATCAAGTGGCGTGCAATTGGAAAGGCTTATATCAAGCGGTGGACTGCGATAGGGTTGTGATGATGCTGATGATGATATGTGACGGAATCAGATTGCATGGTTATGTAGCGGTTAAGGCGGTTGCCACCGCTTTCTACTGCGTTAAGTGATGTGGGTTCAAAAAACTTGTTCCATGGTTCACACTGCACTTTGTGTAATTCACAAACTGCTGAATCTGGGTGTTCTTTGTTCCCGTTGCATGTGTGTTTGTAAAGTCTCCCGTGAATTATAGGACGCATATTCCTAATGCGGTAGATGTTTTTTTAAACATCGTCACCGATGGTCAAGGAATATGGAGTGCTTGTTTGAAAAATCAATGTGACTTTGAGTCAAGCAACTAAGATTTCAATTAAACTCATAGCTGGATATACTTACAATATAGGCCATCGATTAATAATTACTAATATTATAAATTCAAAAAAAACCTTAATTGCCTGCACGCGAACCGATTTCTATAAAATTTTGCATAAAGATAGAGATACTATGATTCTTGATGAAGACATAGACTACACAATATACTTAGGCTACTAATATATTACTAATATAACCTGAAGCTCACAAATCTGTTTACTATCCCCACCCATATAGTTATCAAACAACGTGTCATCAACCACAAAAGTGACGCAAATATGAACTGGGATACCTTTATTATGGAGCTATACGAAAAACTTAACGTTTTCTTAGTACAGAGTGACTTAGCAAAGAACACCTTTACTGATGTACATAGTTCTATGTAATTACGAGTAAATAAATTAAGTAGGTATTCGTGTCACTAGAACAGTTGCCCCATTTCAATAAGGTAAATGAATGAAACATAGGTCGCGATCATTTCAAGTTAGACAGAAATATAATAATAATAATATACACAGCACAGTACACAGTGTGGTTTAATTTAAAAATCAACTAGTGTCACACACCACCCAGTCCAATGATAACACTCTTGGTATCAAACAGTCACTATAAGATGTTTTACTGACTAAATAAATTACCCGACTTTGTATAACATAAAATTAAGAACTTTTTATAACATGGTCGTATGCGTGACTACAAGCTCGTAAATAAATTAATATTAAAAAGAAACAACTTTTACGCTAGAAGAACTGAGTTGGTTTTAATTGCACAATTAATTTGTTTAAAAAAATCTCATTTCTTTTTCTAGATAGTCTTTTCCCTTTCCGGTATCTTCTATTTTTTAAAGCACACGCTCCGTCTTATTAGCTTTTCCTATTTTTGTATAAATAAGTAGTCTTCCTCATTTTATTTTCGGATGCTTTGATGTTATAATATAGTTTTTGACTACTCTGGACAGTATGTTTTGGATTTTGCAAGTTATTTTTTGGTTTTTCTATAAGCGCGGTTACTTACGCACATAAGAATACTATAATGTTGTTGCATGTTCAGTTTTTTCTTGATTTTTACACTAAACATTCATTGGAAGGTCCTATTTCGGCTAGAAGTGCCTTAGAATTTTGATGATAGTTTGTCAGTCAGTCGGTGAGTAAAAATATTCGAAATAATTATGACAGGCTATAATTATCAAATTACTTGTTAAAATATCATGGGATTTAAAATATATAGTTTTTATACAATATATGCTTGGTTATCGACAATTTTGGCTTCTAGTTTTATCCACAACGAAATTAAAGGGGATTTGAAAATGGCCTGAACTGCTTGAATAGCAATTATGAAATCTATATCTATGAGTAGAATTGCAATTTACGGCTTCGAGGCTTTCCTCCTCTATTCCATGGAAAAACTTTGTTTGCCCTGATTTGAACCTTTTAGAAGGTGTGTCCTTCTAAAACTTTCTCCACTACTTCTATCACGAAAAACAACATACACATGGGTGAAGCCGCTGACAAAAGCTAGTTAGTTACTAATTAAAGCCCTTACAGTTAATATATTTACTCGCAGGACTAAATAAGATAAAGGCTTGAATGATGTGTTTATACAGGCGAGGTACTAAAACGTACCTAATGAATGTAGGAAATTTCATAATTTGACGTAAAATCAATCAATCTTGTGACTGAAGTGGGTTTAGACAACGACAAAGTAAAAGGAATTTTGCCTTTGAAAATTCTAAATATGTACTGCTTTCAAAGACGAGGAAAATAAATTAAAGGTTGTAAATCTTGTATCTTAACTTGATTTTCAGTCAATAGTGTGGTGGCTTATGAGGTCGCAACACATCTTCCTACTACGATGTGTGTTTTCGGTTCAATCCCTACATCCCTGATCCACAAATTGTTGTTCAGATTTGGTGTATTCGATTTATATACAGTTACTTTCGAAACGTTACAATATTGGCATTAAATGCTTTAAATAGCTTACTTGAAATAATAGAGCCACTTTGATACCTTCACGAATGTCAGGGGTAGTTAGTACTGCCTCACACAAAAGATCAACCTAAAATGTCAGCATTCGTGCTCTCCTATTTCGTTGATAAGTGTGAGACCGGAGGCCCAATGATGCAGAAGCATCTCACTAGGTCGCTGTAGTGTCACCAGGGTCACCATGATGCATTGTCCGCACCCACAAAGAGAACCGTGACCCCTACTCCTCGATTCTACTCATGTTTTCCGTCAGGCAGAAAAGAGATATATAACAATTTGTAATTATGTCTGTTGCGCTTTCACGGCTAAGCCCATGCATCGTCTTTAATAAAATTTTATAAAAGTTGATGCATTTGCAAGTTATATTCTTATAAAACATACACTTATAAAAGTCGGTGACAAATGAATAGAAATTTTAGTGAAGATTATAAAAGCTTTAAAAAAAGGATGCCAAAATTACTAACTAAAACAAAACTGAATAAATTACAAATCTGTTTCTGTGTTCTTCATTTAAAAAAATAATAATATTTACGTGAGGCGTCCTCATGCCCCTCATACAAAGCGGAATTTTGCTTCCCACCGAGATACAATTAAAATAAATCTACTGAACAAAATTTCAAATGCCTACCGGAAAGTTCTTTTCGAGAAAAGCTATTATCTGATTTCTTTTATAACATAATTATCTGGCGTTAATTGATCCCAATGAGTTACACTAGTTTAAAATATTTTTTATTATGGGTATATTATTATGGGTAGACAACTGATATAAATAGATAAACATAGTTTTTTTTTTAAATACATATCACAGATAGAAAATAACCAAACTCCGAAACAAATATTTACTCATTGCATAAGCACAGTAGTCGCATAAGTTAGTTATAATGTATTTTGAATGAAGTATCTACACTGTACTAGAATCTACTGTAAACACTTCTGATGAGAAAATAAACTATTATAAATATAATTTATATTATGCTGACAAGTATCAAATTGGTCAGTATTACTGTATAATTTTAACAAAAAGGAACCGACTTCAATGAAAAACTAGTCCGAGTACCCAAATCGCGACAATTGTGCCTATGATATTTGAGGAGTTCCCTCGAAGATCTCTATATGGTGACGATGGGACTACATGTAAGCTACGTCCATTCAAATGCAAAAAGAATTTTTGAAATCGGTTCATAAACGACGAAATTATCGCTGAACATACATTAAAAAAAAAGATTCCGACGAATTGAGAACCTCCTCCTTATTTTTGAAGTTGGTTAAAAAAGATTTTCACCACAAAATTTACTTATCATTCAAAATAAACCATTTTGTGGTGTGTGATGATGACACTTTTTAAGTATCAGTATCATCATCATCAGCCCGTCGCAGTCCACTGTTGGACATAGGCCTCAGTATATTTGTGTTTAATAAAATAATAACATGAGACAAAATACAAATATTAGGGCTTAGGATTTCAGTATTTCATAATGGAATGTCAGCTGAGAAATTCTTTTTTTAGAGTAGGTTTGACAAAGATATACCGATAAAAATAAAAATAAATATGTCATCATCATCATCATCACCAGCGTATCGCAGTTCACTGCTGGCCTCCAATTGCACGCCACTTAGGTCGATCCTCGGCTATTCGCATCCAGCTCCTGCCAGCCGTAATTAAAGTGTTTATTACAAGAGTCAGTCATAATAGGACCGGTAGAGACGAAATAAATTTAAAGGTCTAATGATATAGCAGACTTACTATCAGTAACTATAATATTTACGACCGTTATCAGCGACTTATTACTGTATTATTATTTATTCTGCACACGGTGTATCGTGTATGGAATAATTTATTGTAATCTTCGAGAGTCTACAGCAAATCTATTGAACTTCTATGACCGTATCTTGTAAGTTGTTTAAAATAAGGTTCTCGTAAGCTTAATTGTGTTAAGATACTCATAATTACCTGTTATTACCGTTAACTATTAGGACTTCTAATTATGAACTCTCACTACAATTTTAAAAGGTGTTATCTATAAATCGAAAGTAAAGAGTGGGATTTAATGTTTAACGACTTAAATGCGATTGCAAACTAACTGCGATAACATTGAATAATCATTTTGTTTTAACTGGCACTTTTCATTTCTTTGTAATTGTACATACGTTTATAAATACCTTCTTGAATTTTAACTCATTTTTATTCTACTTTACAAGTAACTGAAATTTAACCTGACCCGAAACCTTTGAAAATGCCATAGGGCAATAAATAAATAAAAAAAAACAGTTATATGTAATTTAAATTAAGGGTGACTTAAGAGTTGAATAATTTTAAATTTAAGAATGCATATTATTTAAAAAAAAAGTTTAATGAATTTTTTAATGAATGATGGTATAAAACTTTATTACTTACATAACCATTTAAATATTATAACTATATCTGTACTTGATGAGAAACGAGAGAACTTGTTCTACAATAAGCAATAAAAAGCACATTTCCAGAATCCAATACCACTTACTAATTTCAGTTGGCTCTAATGCCATTGTCCAAACTAAACAAATTGCGTCCTATAGGCGTTTCAAATCCAATTGTTTACATATGAGAACGTATGTTTGCTATGTACTAAGTGTGATGCCTTTTAAAATAGTTCATTCGAATGGACCGTATTGTTGAAAGTGTAAAAGCAAAAGTCAATTATAACAGTCGAGTCAAAGTAAACAATCCACTCCTCTCTACAAGAGCATTAAAACATAACTTCTACAAAATGCTTTTTAATATGAATATTGTTGACATGCTATTATCTATGATAGGCTTTCATTATAGTTCGTTGAAGCTATCTTGTTATCTACATGTAATAAAGCAGCGATAGTTTCAAGTTTCAAGAGTTAGCTGGCGAGTTAGACGGTAACTCAGTACTGAATGAAACGTTGGCCGAAACGACCGCGAGCGGCACGACACGCGAGTTCATAAAAAGAAAATTCGTTTTCTTCGTTCTCAATTCATTGATAATTATAATCTTTAGGTTTACATTGATAACTGTTTCTTGTTTACCCTGGAATTGATGTAAGTACTGATTTTATCTACGGTAATCTCTTATTATTAAGTAAACATTGAATTTCGCGACAGTTTTTTTTAGATGTAAGAAGTTATTCTCTTCTAGTAATTTCTTTATTAAACCATAAACCTAAGATGGATCTATGAGTATCTATGTAGAGACAACATGTTTAATGTTTGTAAAAATTATGCTCTAAAATTCTGATCAGCTATTTTAAACACCGTTTTTTAAACTTTTAACTGTGGAATTCTTCAAAATCCATGTCACTTAAATTATAAATCTTGGTATAATCACTAGATTTTTTTCTAAAGCTACATTTACATAAAATACTGTTTTGTTATTAAAGAAACTTGTTTAAAATTTATTCAAATGAATTGGCAGCAAATACTCTAAAGTAGTGAAGGATATAGATACATTACATGTTAAACAATTTTTAAAATACACAAACGTAATTGAAACAAAAATATCTTGATATAAACGAAACCATGTTGTGTATGGAAAACATAAAGTGTTCCAATTCTTCTGAGAGTTCGCACATTTAGTTTATTATTTCTAATGTAGCAAGAATTGTTGGTTAGATTTTATCGAGTATTAAAATCGGCCAAGTGCGTGTCAGGCCATGCACAGGAAAGGGTTCCTCAGTCACCTATAGTGGTACGTGGATTTAAAATCGTATCCAATAGATAATTGTTATGTTTACGTATTAATACGTTAATTTTGTATGACGTATTCCAAGTGAGCGCACTTTACAAGTTAAGCCTCTATAACTCTTGAATTAACAAAGTGATCTAATTCGTTATAGTTTTCCTTCAAAGTTAATTAGATTGACCACCATCACGAATTTTCCCAGATTTTTTGCGTTAGCCGTTTAGCTTTTAGAAGGGGCGGACGCCCTTTTTACAAAAAAGTGCTTTTTTAAGTGTAATATCTCGCAAACGGATACCTAAATCAAAAAATCGTCTTGGAAACCCTTAATTGTTTTTAAAAGACCTATCTAATGATACCCCACACGTTGGGGTAGCCGCGAGAAAAAATAATCATCCCCACTTTACGTGTAGGGGAGGTACCCCAAATAAAATTATTTTATAATTTTATTGTAGCACTTTGTCGACGCAATTACAACACGTATTCATGAAAAACTTCATTACCGTTTGGACGGTAAGTCGAGGACGGACGGACGGAAAGACATGACGAATCTATAAGGGTTTCGAGTCATGAACTTCGGAACCCTAAAAACGAATAGAAGAATATTGTGTCGAACCCTTCCCCAAGATTTGGTTACTGCAATCCACAGTATTAACATAGGCAAACAAATACTTATTTATTTTGGAACCGTTGCTTCCTTCTTAGTTTTCCATTTCGTTGAACATAATCAAATTGTTTTATCTATCGGCTACAATCGTCATCGTGTTCAGAATATTGGTGGTTCTTAATAGCACATATATATCCTAGAATGCACTTCATCCATGCTATTACTTTGGAACCTAATTTATATAATATTTAATCAACGAGTATATAACTTGTTTGGCTAAATTGTGATTCAACAATGTGATTCAACAATTGTTGATCAAAAAGAAAATGATAAATTTACAAAGAGGATGTATTTTTAGTCGACTATTTTTTTTAACCACAAATTGGCAAAAAAATGTTGATTCTTTTTTCTTAATAAATTAATAAATTAAAAAAATAAATTTTTAATTAGCGAATCGAACCAACGTATTACACAACTATAGTTGTACGTTCACAAAAAGTAGCCCCGTGGCAGGGGTAAGTCTTTATACCATCTGCTATTTGAAAGTGAAAGTCCCTTAAAAAACCAACCGTTCCAGAGATTATCCGAAACAAACAGAAAGACGGACATACAGACTGACAGACAAAAATGTATAAAAACATTTTTTGACTTAAGTACCTACCGCATAACCTTTTACATGCGTTTAGAGAAAAGCTATTGACAATGACAATGTAGCATTGCAGACCATGGCAGCCAGGTAGGATACTTCTTTATTATTGGGCCTCCGGTTTCACACTCATTTACAAAATACGACAGCATGAATGATGTGTTTTTCTATATAATATATATATTTAAGCCTATCAAAGTGACTCTGACTCTACTCTGCCTGATGGAAAGCATGAGTTTTAGGTTGAATACGAATCATTAAGAAGATGAAGATGAAACAGAACGAAGAATCCATCAAAAATTACTAATCTATATAATATACATATATGTTGTTTTTGAATGAAACATTTTGCGTATTTCTTAACGCATGTTGAACTTTACTTTCTGCTTCAAATAGCAACTTTGCCTATATAATGATTGGTTTTCTAAACTATTTCTTTTATACTTTAAGTAAAATATTGATTTATGAACTGTTAGAAGCAATTCACGACATTGAAAAGAATTACTTATTTTTTTAAATTAGATAGTTTTTTTAAAGATCTATTAAAGTTAAATGACAAAAACATGAAGATTAAATCTTTACAACTTATATTTAAGTTTCTATTTACTAAAATATTAGTTACCTGTGTGTGTGTGTGTTTTTATATTTTTTCTGGCCCCACCTGTCCTCTTGGCTTGCTATATACAGGAAATGTAAAAAAAACAAACATAGTTTTATAAGGAAACAGGTTAGAAAGGGATCGAGAACAGACAAATGTTGACGTCCCTTCAGTTTTCCATAACTTCTCCGCAATTGAAAAGGAAAAAGGTGTTTTTGGGTCAAGAGTTTTCCTCAAAAAGTTTTCTAAGCAAACACTGACAAATTAAGCAACCATAATATGAGTATTTTTTTACAATACAGGTTTAGATTTTTTACCATTTCACGTTAAATGTTCTTTTATATGATTTTTTATATATTGTACCTAAAAAAAATTATAAGATTTTCATATCAATAGAAATATTGAAAGAAGTGTCTAAGTCGGTTATGCGTTAAAAGTAACCTTCCTCAAGAACCACAGTATAAGCACGGCGGTTTAGCAAGGGAAGCGTAAAAGACACAGACAGACATAGTAACTTTCGACGAATATATGGGTTTATCACTAATATTTAAAGTCTAATTAATGCTCTGATATCACAAAGCCTTGTCTGAAAATTAATTACTTCTAGTTTTACCGGCAAGGAAACATGAAACTTGAAGAGAGAGTTGTATATTTAACCTCTTAAGTGCGTTAAAAGTCTGTTTCGACGCGACGGAGGAATTTACTTTATAATTGTAGTGATACTCATCATCATCATCCCCAGTCTATCCCAGTCCACAGCTGGACTACGATAAATGCACGCCATTTGGTTGCATCGTCGTCTAACAGTAAGTGCAGTTTCCAGTATAGAGAGAGAGAGAGAGAGAGAGAGAGAGTAGGTATTTACGAGTATACGCAGATCGCTGCGTTGATGCAAAAATCGTAAGCAAATAGTACCTAACTATGAGCATATTCTTCATTATGGTATGCCGTTATACCGTTTGTAAGCCCAGTCTATTTTGAGACATTTAGTTAGAATTCAACTACAGGTAATTTGAGGTCATTGTCCACCGTTTCAATGATCTCTATTGTCATCGTATAGTCCCACTATAAGTAGTCACATAAAATATGTATTCTGGTATGTAAGAAAGAAATAACTATATTGAAGAATAAAAGTATCTTAAAGTGATACTGCCACCGCGAAATTCTATTCGTTTCGTAACTAAATAAGTAACAAGTTAAAGATATCAAAACTTCTTGGTGTATAGGAACTTTGTGGAATCTCAATTTGTTCTGAAGAATGATATATTAGATACAGGAAACACTTTTTATTTATAACTTATTTCCTGAGGTGTATTCCAGACTTAACTAGTTCTAATTAGGTCCTGAATATACCTTAGATAGTGAATAACTCAGAAATTAGAGAGACCGGGAGAGTGATAAAACTATGGACATTTAATCGAGTTAGCGGGGCAAACAGATTTCATATTAAAACAGTTTCATGGAACATGCGTAAATTCGTTATTGTTCCAACATTTGATTTGGATTTTATAACAGTAATAATCAAATCAAACAAACTTACACGAGCCGAGCCCTTTATATAAACAACTTGTATGTGGTCGGACTATGCAGATACGTATATGCTTCCTCTATTCCTTTCTATGGGCAAAATCATGTCTACCCACCCTCAGGCTAAGTTAATTAAACTCTTATACAATGTGATGTATCACAAACCCGTCTCGTTCAGATTGAAAATATACCTCCATAAAAGACATAGTATCGTTGGTTATAAAGGTTGTTCTATAATAGGTAACATCTGTTTGTCTTTCATAATTTGAACAGAGAGAATGTAGGGTACAGATTTTTTTTCAGAGTCTGTATTATCTATGTTGGTTTAAGTGCACCTTATGATCACACAAACATTCATATGACAGTTATGTATGTATGAGTTAGTTATGAAGAGGCTCATGTCCAAGTGGCTTTAGGTGATTGGAAACAATCACCGAGGGTTTGCAACGACGGCACTGTCAGTACCTATCCATGTTATAGGTCGGTTTCCGCACTTAGTCCTTTAAGTGGACCATTGTACGTGAGGGCGGCCATCACTCCAGCCAGCCCACCTCCCTCCAGAAGTGGATAAGGTCTCCGAGTCTGTCCAGACATTCTGAAACAGATTTGGATCTCCAAGGGTGTTTTTCCGTGTTTCGGTGACACCTGTGCACTCAATGAGTACATGCGACACCGTTTCCTCTGCCCCTAAGCATGCTCTGCATAGGGGACTATCAGTTATGCCTATGTCATAACGGTCAGTACCTAGATGGATGATCGTTTGTGGCATGTAATGTTATGAGCGTTTCCGTGATTCGGAAGTCACGTCAAGCAGTAGATCCCGGACGTTTTCATAAGATAACAGTCGTGTAGTTTACTTGTAGGCATTCGGGCGGTTTAAAAACCTCCAGCGGTTAAATTTCGTCACCACAACGTATCTTGCCAGTCCCCAACCCGCTCTTATTCAGCGTGGGGACGTATGAGCTTAACCCTCTCCTGAGAGGAGTCCAGAGCACTTCATTGGGGCATTATGGGTTGATGATGATATTGATGTTATAATAATATTATAGAAAATCATTTAAACATACATTGTATACAGATCAGTCCGTGCACTAAAAGTGCGTAGCTACTATAATATGACCTGTTATGTCCATTATGTTTTCAATTGAGGGACTCGTGTATTACAGTCAATTTAAAACTTAATGGTGAGGAAGGAAGGAATTTACTTTGTAATAAAACTTTTTCGTGGTCGCATATTCAAAAATTAAATTACGTTTGCTCGTATTATAAGCAGCTGTATTCTTTTACTTTTTTTGTCTTTATTTACAGAGTTTATCCACAATTACGACTACTTACTGTCGCTGTACTTTTGTCTTTTACTTGTACTAAATAAATGTATGTACTGTTAATAAACGTTTTCAAATCATACCCTTGCTAGCAAATTAGTTTCTAATTTATATAAATATAAAACTCATTTTCCAGATGAGACTTTACGTCCAGCCATGGACTTTTGATAGCTGTGAATGATAATGATAAAAGTAATATATCCTACATTTAGTGAACGTTTACAGTGCAATTGCGTATAAAATGTAATTAAAAGTGGCGGGACTATTAGTTCCTCATTACAATGAGTCTCAACTAACACTATAGGAGAATCGCCTTACAGCGGCTCAAGAGGTATCACGAGGTTGGTTCAAAAAGCAATAATCGGCGAGGGTATTCCTATAATTGGAGCCCTTAACAACGTGTTTTGGTGATTGTACATTTTTTGTGTTGATTGTTATATTTATCCAAGAGTAGGGGGCAACATCTTCATTGTGAGTACAGTCAATTCTTTAATGTTTATTTATTTTTTTATATATGTGGCAAACGAGTTGTCCACGACCATGTTCCTGTTCTGAGTCGTATTGATCTGGGAATACCGCAGATAACTAAATTTGTGTGATGCAAAAAGTTTTATCAAAAGTGCGATGATTGAGCGCCAAATGTTTAAGTTACGGGACGAATATTATTTTACGTTGAACGATTGCCGTGGCCGGTATAAATTCAAACAAATAGTTGAATAAAAATAATGCTATTCTGGAACTTACCTCTCAACGTTGTCTAGACTCAAATCAGACATAGCTTACCATTTCACTTATATTTATCAGATAAAATAAACCTAAGTACATCTACAAAAAATATTTTTATCATAATTACATACCAGTATTAGTGACGAATATTTGTACAAACCCGTGAACTCTCACGTTATAGTCAAATGCTATATTATTACTACTAAATATTACTTCTACAATCAAGTTTTCTTCCATAGCTAAGACAAAGTTGAATAAGCTAGAACAGTAGCTGTTTAATATTATTTTAATACTAATGAAACTGAAACTAAACAAATCCAACTAATATTATAAACGCGAAAATTTTTGAGTATGTATGTATGTATGTTTGTTGCTCTTTCACGCAAAATGTAAAAGCCTATGTGTTATTCCGATATGTAAGCTATATTATTGTGAAGTTTCATCAAAATTCATTCAGTGGTTTTTGCGTGATAGAGCAACAAACATACAAACTTTCGTGTTTATAATATTCGTAGGATAAAGAAAAATATGCTAATACTACAAGAAATTGAGATAAATAATAACAAACAACGTAAATTTCCTCATTTCCTCTGAATTTCGTACTAAATTCAAGTGGTTTCCTTATTCGCATTCATTGGAATAGTCACATCCTCTTTTTACTTTATAATATCTTGCTTAACCTCAACCTGTCTATTTCGACAATCTTTTCACATTTATGTATATTATTTATTTTTTGGGTATGGGAGTTGAAGGGTACAACGGAAGAGGAAGACCAAAGAAAAAGTGGATGGATTATGTGAAAGAAGATATGACTAGGTAGGGAGTTAACAGTGAAATGATAGAAATAAGTGATAGAGTAGAATGGAAGGATAAAACATACTGCGCCTAGCTTAAATAAGATTGTAATAAGGACCAGGAGGACATCTTGATATTAATACACACTTTATGAAAGGTTAAATTGCCTATACTTTTTTCTTTTACGCAGCGAAAGCTTTTCGCACCACACCCTTCGTGGGGTATACATAGGGCGTGTGTGGGACTCCCGGAGGAACCTGTATACCCTCTAAACCCAGCGGCGGCCTACATCAACAGTTAGAAGGAACACCAGGATCGCACCAGTGACACCTACCGGGGATATCATCTGTCTCGGGTCGTATGCAGCGGTCACATCTCCCCAAGATGTGTCTGCAGCGACCCTTAGGTGACGATTTGGGAGTCAGTGAACTCCTATATTGTTTATGAGGTATAAACAATATAAAAGTTCGCTGGCTATTTATGAAGAATATATACTTCTCTTCATTATTTCCTTTATTGTTTATTTACTCGAAAACAACTTTCCAGAGTGGTATTCATAAAAACTATAGTATACTCTCTGTATCTTTATTACATTGTCAACAAGCTTTCTAGGTGATATTATTAGCTTAAGGAATGTTTTTCTAAGAGTACAAACAGAATTATTGATTCCATAATAGTGTAAATAGATTATTGGATTGTATTAATATTGGAAGGTGAATACTGTGCTGACATAAACATATTTTGATAAAAATAGGTATACCTATATTTAGTGAAAGTTTATAACTCCATTAGCTTTCGCTCCGGTTTTGTCCTATCCTATATCCTTTCTAAGGCTGTAGGCTATCTGTGTACCAAATTAAATTTAATTCAGATCAGTAGTTTGGCTTGCAGGCGCGACAGACAGAAAGAGTTACTTTCGCATTTGTAATATTATTAGTAAGGATGATATTGATGCTCAATATTGTGTATTTTAGTTTACTAATACTAATGACGCATCAAAGTTTTTTAGTGGTCTATAAATATTTTACTTTAGTTTTAGATTACGATCGTTCTGTGTTAACGACCTTTCACTAAATAGTGGGTAAATAAAGACGTAGAACCACAGTAAATCTTAATAAATCAAGCAATTAATTATAAATGGAAATTTGAATACCTATATAGTTTTTGTTAAGAAGAACTTCGAGGTAAAACCAATTGGATATCAAAACGCATGAAAATTCCATAAAGATTCCCTAGTGTATCAGTGTGGACAAAATCTCCAATCAAAACCAATCTAAAATCCAAATGAATCTCAAGGGTTTATGCAGGTTATAAAGTGCCGTTGTGTTTATTAAAACTTCCAAACAAATTAAAAACACCACTACGAATCACCCTTTCTGCCTGTTGCTCAACAAACGACGCTGCCGATTCTTTTAGCTATATGTTAATACGTGCAGCAAAAACTTTGTACCCCATTTCCGTATCAACGGAGGAGTATGAAATTTCATACACTATAGTTTATGTGGAGGAAGGGTGCAGGAAACATTTTATCTTATCCCTACTTAATATTATAAATGCGTAAGTAACTCTGTCTGTCTGTCTGTCTGTTACGCTTTCACGCCTAAACCACTGAACCGATTTTGATGAAATTTGGTATGAAGATAGAACTGAACTTGGGAAAGGACATAGGCTACTTTTTACTGCAATAATCTAGATACAAAGGCCAAAGCTAGGTGATTATAAAAATACATAAATCGTAGATGTCAAAATGTATCACTCTTTATCTCCTGTCAAAACTTTACAGGTTGCTAGGCATAACACACTTGCATGGCAACCATAATGATAGTTTGTAAATGACATATAAACCAGTAGACCAGGGTAGATAATGTTTGAAAACAAATAAAATTATAGCATGATGAAACATATTGGAAAAGGAGGAGAATATTATAAAAATGAAAGGAAAAATAATTTACGGGCGATCTGAGGTCGGGAAGGGGAACGGGGGTAGGTTTTCGGGTCCTATAAGCGGGGCGTGAAAAAGCATCTCACTAAGCCGCCATACATTATTGTCTGCATTCGCAGCAAGTGTGGTAGCCCCGACTCTTGGATTCTGCTCAGGCTTTCCATCAGGCAGGGTAGAGTCACTTTGGATGGCTAAATATATAAAACAAAGGGTAAAAAACGGTTTATCTAAAAACTACAAGTCCTATGAAAAAAAGCTAAATGGCAAAGTTGTAGGTAATTAAAAGATATAAAACTTTTTAGGGTTCCGAAATTTATGACTTCGAACCCTTATAAATTCGTCATGTCCGTCTGTCCGTCCGTCCGTCCTCGACTTACCGTACAAACGGTAAGTGCTAGAAAGATGAAACTTTGCATGAATATGTATTGTAATTACGTCGACAAAGTGCTACAAAAATTATGAAAAATATTTTTATTTAGAGTACCTCCCCTACACGTAATGTGGATATGTTTTTTTCTTCTCGCGGCTACCCCATTATATATCATATATATATAGGTATCATTATATAGGTCTTTTAAAAACATTAAAGGGTTGATACGACGATTTTTTGATTTAGGTATCCGTTTGCGAGAAATTCCACTTTAAAGGCCACTTTTTTATAAAACAGGACGTCCCCCCCCCCCTCTAAAAGCGAAACGGCCGGCTCAAAAAATTTGTAAAAATTCGTGATAGTGGTCCATATAATGAACTTTAAATGAAAACTATAACGAATTAGATGACTTTGTTGGTTCAGGAGTTGTAGAGGCTTAACTTCTACAATGTGCTTACTTGGAAAACGTCATACAAAATTAACGCATTAATACGTAAACATAACAATTATCCATTGGATACAATTTCTAATCCACGTACCAATATGGGTGACTGAGGATCCCTTTCCTGTGCGCGGCCTGACACGCCCTTGGCCGATTTTTTATTTACACTTTTTCCACATAACCTCAAATTATATGCGTGAAAAATTCAGAAAAACCAAATTTTTGGTTTTTTATTTTTCTTTTACAATTTAAATTATTTTTAAACGAAGTTTAGTGAAAACTTACCTTTTTATGTCCCGAATACACTGTAAGTTATTTGATTTGAAATATTTATTTTTTCACCCTATTTTGACTTAATATCGAAAATTCACCCTTCACAATATCTATGTTTTTCAAAAAAATGGGGTGTTTTCTGTTTGATGAAATCTCTACTTAGCGATGGTGTAGTCCCTACTAATATTATAAATGCGAAAGTAACTCTGTCCGTCTGTCTGTTACGCTTTCACGCCTAAACCACTGAACCGATTTTGATGAAATTTTGTATGAAGATAGAACTTAACTTGGGAAAGGACATAATATTCTTTTTATCGCGAAAATAAAGGTTTGAAATTGGGGACGAAAATTTGTGTCGAAGTTCCTTATTATTAAACATAAAATCATGTAAGATTGTTTAATCTACTCTTACCGTTTTGCACGATATAAACGAATTCCACGCGGGCGAAGCCGCGGGCGGAATGCTAGTTTTAAATATGCATAAAAGTACATTAAATCAATAAATAAAACGTCACACAACTACCACAAATTCTACACACACACACGCACAGATTACTCTTTTGTCAAATTAACATTGTAGCGTAGCCTTGGTGAAATCGGTGATTAAAGAACCTTTATAATGTTGCCACTAATAATTCAAATTAATTACGGTCAAATTTCAGCCACTTCGCGACCGCTAGTAACATTTAATTAGACAAGAAAAGATTAATAATTACACAAAAATGATTAAAACCCCGGAGGATACGGTTTTAGACCGCAGGAACTTTAGAAGCTCATTACCCTTATACAAACTGTTTGCGCAGATCTTTGTGAACTTTGCGCGGATTTCTATTTCTACGTAGAGAGAGAATAGACAAAATCCAAAATGTGTCATTTATTTTAATATTAAGAAGAATATTTTTATGTTCCTTAAACTTCTACATAACAATTTTTCAAAATGAACTTTTGAATTCAACAATTCAGATTTTCAACAGAGAATTTTTTTGCTAGAACTTTAGCAGAAAAATACATTAAATTTTGATTTTAAGACTTAATTCTTGTCCTTTAACTGTAGGTACTACAAGGGGGTATTCAAAGAGATGGACTGCAATACTTGGGACTTCAAATCATACATTGTAGCATTGAATCCCAATAAGACAGTATATTTTTATTCCCATAAACTTGTTTCATTTAATATTAAGTTACTACTACTACTTTATATTTTCACGCGATGAATGTTATATAGAATTTAGTAAATGTAAGAATTTAAGTATGTTTTTAAATATATTAAACTCTGTATAAATGACTCTACTCTGCTTAAAAACATGAGTAGAATTCAAGTGCAGTAGCCACCATTACCATTGTGGATCCTGACATCGCAGCGTGGTGACCCGTGGTATACTCTCCAACCAATACACTGTAAGTTATTTGATAAGACTGTACAAATACTGTTATTTTAGGTTGGTCTTCTATGCGAGGATAGTACCGCCCTAGTCGAGCCTGTCCGTTCGTGGTTAAATTAGTGTTATTTTTCTACCTTGAAAAACTGTAGAACCTAAGCAAAAAATAGAAAAACATGGACTAAGCTGGAGGAGTTTTATGTCTAGAAAGTGGGGTTCCAATTATAGATTACTAGTTTTTGCCCCGGCTCCGTCCGCATATATAGCGGTAAATAGAAGCCTATGTGTAATTCTGATATGTAAGCTTCATTATTGTTAAGTTTCATCAAAATCCATTCTATGTTTTTGCTTGAAAGAGCAACAAACATACTTTAAATACTCACAAACTTTCGCGTTTATAATATTTATACATGCACCCACGCCCACTAAAACTATTTCTAAGAACGTATTTATTATACGTTCTTAGAATATAGGTACAGCAAAAAGTTTGCTTTTCTTAAACATAGACTTGGAGTAAACCAAACGCTTTTTAAGTTTGCTTAGGTCCAGAAACAATTATAATTTTGTATGAGTGAAAAAATATTAGAGATATCAAATTAAATTTTGTGCAAACAGAATGCATAGTTTATTTCATTATTCAGTCAGAACTTCAAGGTCTTTCTGATTCCATATAAACTCGCACTTGTCGAAGAAACTAATGACTTTGAAACGTCGTTAGTAAAGCTTCTACTTTATATACTCATTGTTTCTAAAGCAATTTAAAGGGTAAATAAAAGGAGCTGAATTTTAACTGAACCATGAACTACCAATTTCACATGCTCCATCTACTATAAATAGTGGTTTAAGTCATCTAAATCGTGGTTCTCTTTGTAATAAGATAGCATTAGTCACTTCCAATTCTCTTCAAAGTTTGCCAATCAGCATTAATTTATACTAATGTTATAAAGAGGTAAAGTTTGTGAGATTGTAAGGGGTAATCTCCGGATTTACTAAATTTTGACAATTATTTTACTAATAGAAATTGTGAGTGTCATAGGTTACATGTATATTAACTCGAAAAAGTAAAGAAGTCCGTCAAATAGAAACACGAAGAAGTTGGTTAAAAAGAGCATTATGTCAACTTTTTGGAGGGTCACCTAAATGGATTTCTTGTGATGTAACAGATTTCAGACTAGCTATGATTTGTAAATTAAGTTCATGGATATTATCCTCTACCACCTTTCAGTAAATGCAAGTATTTTAGAACTGCTTAGTCGGGCTAAAAACAGAAAGGAATATGCAGAGCTGACGGCCAACCTCCATTAATGGAGAGGCAACATAAGGAAGTATTTTAGGCTAGGATTGTGCAGCTTCGTTTAAGCAAAATTTAAGTATAAACACACAGAATGTTTTATTGAGAACCCTAAAAACTTCGTGATAATAATATACCTAGATAGATAAAATACATAGAAAATAAAATTCGTCTTTCCTTTTTCTAATGGAATATTCTTTTATAGATGAACAAGATTTAATATGGTTGTCTGGAAGAAATCGCCATGAGCGATAAGACCGCCAATTGTTGTACATATTATTTGTAACTCATATTTTATGATTCTTTTCTTTTGTACTATTTTGTATTAACAATGAAGACAACAAATAAATAAAAAGAAGATTTTTAATGTGTGAATTGTGTAACGATCTACCAAGCAAGATGATCATTTACTATTACTAGACAGAGTAATAAATAGTAAATGATCATCATTTACTATTACTATGGAAAAGTTTAAGTAAATAATAATATAAAACAACACAAAAAAGAAGAGAAAAGAACCATTTATTTAAATATTTAGTTTAATTTTGTACTTATTTAAGTACAAAATTTAAAGTTAAGACTTCTTTCACTGAATTATTATTCTCTTTCTTTTCCTTTATTTCTCTTTATCAGAAACTCTTAAAAACTAGTAGCTATCAAGCAGATAGATAAAGCAGTTAGCCTCTAGGTACTGGGTACATAGTACCTTTTAGCGTAGTTTCTAGTTTCTTCCTCTAAGCATTATCTCATTATTAATTCTTAACATTTGAGTTTGCAGACATTTTTTAGGCTACAGCGATAAAAAGTTGCAATTTACTAAAGGTTACTTTAGTAAATTGCAATTTTTTAGGAGGAGGTTGGGGCATTGTGGATACCTCTATATTAGAAAAACCGTTTTCATATTTCCTATATAGAACACGGTCGCTATATGTAGATTCATGGTATCTTATTTGATACTTACGAGTGATAGGTTCTTAAGAATTTATAACAACAATACTATATCCAAGTAGCCTATTTTGAATTAATATTGCTAAAAGCAAGTATATGTAGGCATTTAACCGACTTAAATTCGCATTATTGGCTATTGGAAGGTAAATTTAGATTTTTACTAATGTTATCTGCAAATTTCATATTATTATTTTTTCACAAGAATCTTCTCCCCAATAAACTCAACAACAAAAGAATTATCAAAGTTCGTTCAGCCAGACATGACACGATATCATGATCAAAGTTAATAGGGATTTATTTTTGTATATAAAGTATGATTTACGGTATACACCTAAATTTTTGTTTTACAGAATACAGTTATTATTCATATTTAAACTTAATACTTATAAGAGTTAATAGTTCATGTCTTAACATCGCTTTCAGTGATTTCGTGAGATAAACACTGTGTAGGTGAAAATCTTGTAAAATTTCAAAAGAACACCAGCAACCAGTGTAGTTTCTTTAGTACTTCTTAAAGTTCAAATAACGTGTTGGATTTCGATTACAGAGGTGTCACTTAAATCTTTATAATGGGAAATACGGAGCAGGTGGAGGTCTATTCTAATTATAAATATGCTTACTACAAGCAGTTCGTAAAATTTATGTTGAAAAAGACAATACGTTTCTATTTTATAGAATACGAAACTCTAATTTATGCCGTAACAGTTTTAGTTACTGTTATTCATTTAGGTTGTATATTTTATAATCGTTTAATTATGATACTGATTATGTCAATGTCACCTGCCTCGTTGGTCTAGTGGTTAGCGTATGCGACTGCTAATCAAGAGGTCTCGAGTTGAAATCCCGGGTCGGGGCAAAAAGTGTTTTTGGGTTTTTCTTAGGAAATTCCTAATAGCAGCCCGGAGTTTGGAAGTTTGGCGGTGATTCACACCCGTGCCTCGGAGAGCACGTAAAGCCGTCGGTCCCGGTTCTCATGAACATCTATGGCAATCTTTATTGGGAAGTCATTGCCCTCAAATATACTGACAACTTTTTTTTTTTTTTTTTTTTTACGTGTGGAAATCCCCGCGGACCGTCACCCCGTCGGGGGTTACGGCGGGGTGGTGTGTCGGACTCGAACCGACTAAAACCACACGGTATGACCCTCTCTGCGCCTTTGTATTGGAAGGAGTCCAGGGAGGGGATTTCCTTCTGGACTCCAACCGGCGCCTGCCCGCACTGTTGCGGGCACCACCTCTGATGTGTACTCTCTAATTGGGCAACGTCCGGTCACACGCGGACGCCGCCCCCTCGCGGTTGGCCACTACTGCGGACGGACGGGAAACCCGTCCCGCCCATCCGCGGCCACTCTCAGGGCGGCATGAGACGCAGGTATGCGCGCCTCCGCCGCCCGGGGCGCCGGCGGCGGATCGGGTCCGATTGGATGGAATCCTCCCGGGCCTTCTCCGCCACCTCCTTCTGCAAGATTACATCCTCGCAGAAGGTTGCGACCGCGGTAAAACAACTGTCGCTGCCGGCCATCGATCTTATGACGGCCGGCAGCGAGAGATCCCCTCCGATGACTGCAGTGAGGACCCGGCGCTGCGCCGCCCAAGCGGGGCAGACCGCCAGCGTGTGCTGGGCCGTGTCCTCACTGCAGTCGCAGTGGTGGCAGGCGGGACTCGGTTCCCTCCTAGCGACCGAGTGCAGGTACTTTCCGAAGCAACCGTACCCGGAAAGTACCTGCGTCAGCCGGAAGGAAAGGGTCCCGTGCTGCCGCCCTGTCCACTCCGCGATGACCGGCTGAAGAGCCTCCACGGCGGCGAAGCCAGCGCGTGGGGTCTCCAGCCGGAACGACCATCTTTGCATGGTGGCTCGGCGAGCGGCTTCGCGCCACTCGCGCACGTCCTCGGGCGGAGGGCGAAAGCCATTCTCCGCCCGGAAGTCAGCCACTCGCCGATACACTTCGGCGAGCACTTCCGCCTCCAAGTCCCACGGGGGCGTTCCGGCCAAGGCGCAAGCCGCCTCGGTGGAAACCGTGCGGTACCCGCGTATGGCTCTGACCGCCAATATCCTCTGGGGACGCCAGAGGCGCGCCCTGTTCCGGTCGGTCAGAGCAGCCGCCCACACCGGTGACCCGTAAAGGGCCATTGACCGGACAACACCCGTGAACAGCTGCCTAGTGGGGACACTGGCCCCGCCCAAATTGGGCAGAAGTCGCCCTAGGGCGGAGGCAGTGCCCACCAACTTAGGGCCAAGCTGTCGGAAGTGCTCGTCGAAGAGCCACCTACCGTCGAGGACCAGACCCAGGTACCTCATCTGGGCCCGGACCGGCACGAGGACCGAGTTGACCTCGATCGAGGCGCCGGCGGGCGGACCGCGACGGGGCCCATGAAATAATAGGGCCTCCGTCTTGTCCAGGGCCACCCGCAGACCCAGCGCCTCGATGCGCCCGACCACCCGGGAGACTCCCGTGGTGGCCAGGCGCGCCGCCTCCTCAAAGTTTGCCCCCCGGGCCGTGACCAGGGTGTCGTCTGCGTAACAGATCACACCCAGCCCGGGGGGGAGACGCCCTCTTAGGGCCCAGTCGTATCCCATGTTCCACAGGAGTGGTCCTAGGACAGACCCCTGTGGAACACCGCACGACATGGCCCTGCGTCTCAAGGCGCCATCTCGGTCCTCGTACTCGACGGTACGCTCCTCTAAATTGTCTGCCACCAGCCGCCTCAGGTACCCTGGCACTCCGTGATATTGGAGTGCGGCCCTGATGCAGCCGAATGGCAGACTATTGAAGGCGTTGGCGATGTCCAATGACACCGCCAACACCACTCCACCGCCTCTCACCGCCTCTTCGGTCACGGCCCTCAGGCGCAGGATCGCGTCGACCGTCGAACGCCCTTCTCGGAAGCCGAATTGGGCGTCCGACAGGTCGGGCCCCACCACGCTGAGGTGCCGGACGATGCGGGCAGAGAGAACCCTCTCGAACAACTTACCCGCCTCGTCCAGCAACACGATGGGCCTGTAGGCCGCGACCGAATCGGCAGGCCGTCCATGCTTTTGGATCAAAACCAGCTTCCCGCACTTCCAACGCTCAGGGAAGCGTCCGGACGCCAGGCTAGCGTCCAACACTCCCCTGAGGTGGTCCGACATGTAGTCGAGGGCACGGGCCATCACTCGGGCTGGAACCCCGTCCGGCCCGGGGGCGGTGTTCTTGGATCGAATCCGCAGAACAGCCGCCCCTACCTCAGATTCCCTGACAGGCGGAACCTCACCCACGCTGCCCCGACGACGACCACGACGGGCCATCGACGGGGGTGTGTGTTCCGCCCGCTGCGGGAATAGGCCCTCGACCACTTCCTGCAGGAAGCTGGGCTGGAGAGTCTCCGTAAGGGGGGGGGGCCGACGTGCGGAGCTTGTTACGCACCGCACGATAAGGGCGACCCCAGGGGTCACGCTCCAGACTCTCCAGCATCTCTATTCTGCTCGCGTCTTTGGCGCGGCAAATGGCCAGCCTCAGAGTTTTCCGAGCTGCTCGGTACTCCTCGTGAAGCCGGCCAGCCTCCTCACCGTCCCCACGGTGACGTCGCCGACTCCGGGTGAGGGACCTCCGGGCATGCACGCAAGCCGCACGGAGGTCCGCCAACTCCTGGGACCACCAGTAGACCTCCTTCCGAGGAGGCCGACGGCCACGAACGCGGGGCATGGCTGCATCGCAGATGAGCGTTAACGCATCGGCGAAGCGACCAGCCCCCACGTCGACCTCCTCGGTCGGGGCCTGCGGAGACAGCCAAGAGCAAACAATGGCCGCCTCCTCTAGTAGGTCCCTGTCCACCTTGGCGACAGCCCACCGCGGAAAACGGGAGGGACGCCGCGCCGCGTGACCCCTACTGGCGTCCTGGGACCGGGAGAGCTCAAATCGGATATAACGATGATCCGAGAGCGTCTCAACCTCTTCCAGGACACTCCAGTTCCTTACTCGTGCGGCGACTGCAGGGGTAGCGAACGAAAGGTCCACTATCGACCCCCCCTGCTGTCGCACGCACGTATTGGTGGCGCCCCTGTTCAGCAAACAGAGGCCCACCGACGCCGCCCACTCCTCGACGGCTTCGCCCCTGGCGTCCGTCGCCGGGGAACCCCACGCAATGGACTTTGCATTGAAGTCCCCCAGCACGAGGACGTGCCCAGACACCAATCGCCGTATCGAGGTCTCCAAGTTGTTGAGGAAGACCTCGAAGTCGCTCAGACTCCGGTTGGGGGAGAAATATACACCATAAATGGTGATTCCCCCCCATTCGACGGCAACATATCCGGTACCCTTGTCTTTTAGCGACAAGGGCGGGGAATGAGCCGCCGTGGAGCTGACGACTGCCACGGAGCCGTCCCAGTCACCCATCCAGTTTGGACGGGGAGGGACTAAATAGGGCTCCGCGACTACGGCAACACCTATAGACCACTGCGCCATGGTTTGCAGGAAAAGATCCTGCGCCGCGGCACAGTGGTTGAGGTTCGTCTGGACCAGGAGGTTGGAGACTTGATCCATTACTGGATCGTCTCTACAACCCCCTCCATGGGCGACGACGTCGTCGCCTGATTGACGTCGGAGGCAGCCTGGGTCGCCGGGCTAGCCTCCGGCGTCTGCCGAGAAGCGCGGGGAGGCTTGCAGCCCCCCTGCCCCATCTGGTGATTGGCGGGCTTTTTAGCCGCCGCACACATCGGGCAGTGAGGGGCGGCAGAGCATTCTGCCGCCTTGTGCCCGGTTCGACCGCAGCGGAAACAAAGTTCGCTGCAGTCGAAACAGCTCTCGCACTTGGTGCGAGTGTGTCCCGCGACTAGGCACTTATAGCACCTCATCGGCCTCGCAGCCAGAACCGTGATTCTGGCATTGACAAAGCCGATGAGCATGCTCCCGGCGTCAGCCAACAATTTGGCCGACGCCACGGGACAGCTCACCCACACCGAGCCGAGGCCTCCCGGGCCCGGCCGGACGGTGCCGACTCGGATGGTGCCCGCGGCGCAGCCAGTCTTCTCCATGACTGCATCGCGGACATCCTCTGACGTGATAGAGTCGTCCAGACCCGATATACGCAGTTCTGCGCATTTGGTGGGCCTGGCGACCTTGACACCGTCCTGAGCGGCAAACACCTCCCGCAGCCTCTCGGCGAAAGTGTCGGCCGTCTTGGCGCCCTCAGCCCCCGGGAACTCGAATACTCGAGCTCCCGACTGGGCGCGGCGCAGCCTCATCCCCGCGGCCCCGAACTCAGCGGCGAGCCCAGGGCGGGCCCCTTTGAACAGGGCCGCGTAGGTGAGCCCGCCACTGGCCGCCTCCGGCGACACGGTCACCACTACAGCCGCGGTCTTGGGCGGCTGCAGCTTCCGCGGCCTCTTTTTAGAGGCCGCTGCCGCCACCGGCGGCGACTGCGGGGCTTGGGCTACGCCTTGGGCGGCCTTCCTCGCCCGCGCCCGCTGCCGCTGCCCCGGCCTGTTCGAGGCCCCCACAACCTGCCAATCCTCGTTAGAGGTGGCTGGTCCCGAGGAACCCATCGGAGGCGCCGGAGCGGGAAGCGGGGGGAAGTCCGCTCCACTTGAGGGCGCCGTTTGAGGCCCCTTCTTGGCCGGCGCTTTGGCCGGAGCCTTGGCCGGCGCTTTGGCCGGTTTCGCGGCCCCCTTCTTCTGCCCCTTTTGATTTTGGGGGGGGGCCGGGGCCGACGTCGCCGCCGCGTAGGTCACGCGCGTTCCTACCAGAGGAAGCGCGGACGGAGCGGCAGCTTGGGGGCGCTGCGACGCGAGCGGGGGGCGGACAACCGGCGCGGGGGGAAGCCTCGCCTCCAGGCCGGCCAGTCGCCCGTCCAGCATCCGCATCATAGCGTCGAGCGCCTGACGCAGCATGGCGTCAGGGAACTCACCGCTAGCACCAGGCGGGGCCGGGGCCTCTAGCCGAGACGACGCGGGCGGGGCCGGGACCTCTACCCGAGACGGTCCGGGCGGAGCTGGGACCTCTGCCCCAGATGGCCTGGGCGGGGCCGGTACCTCTGCCCTAGACGGCCCGGGCGTGGCTGGGACTTTTACCCGAGACGGCCTGGGCGGGGGCGGGGCCTCCGGCTGAGATGGCCCGTGAGGGGCCGGGGCTTCCGGCCGAGACGACCCAGGCGAGGCCGGGGCCACCGGCTGAGCACACTGAGCCCGGAATTGGGCGAACTGCGCGCTCAGGGCAGTTACCTGGGCCGTCAGGCGGGAGTTGGCCTCCTCGAGGCGCGCCATGTCCCCGCACAGGGTCCCTACAACCTCCGACAGGGCGGAGGAGGAGTCCTTTAGGGCCTTGACAAATACGCCCTTTAAGTTGACCGACTTGATGGCCACCTTGTTAATGATGGCCACCGCGGCACTCGCCCTCTCCTGCACGGACACGGGGGCTTTGGGGGGTTCTCCCTCCACCGGCTCCCGAATCTTAAGCAGGAGATCGACGATCTCCTCCTCCGCTGCGACTTCATAATCGAGTCGCCTCCTCCTGTACGACTCCGCACTCGAAAATACGGAGTCCGTCGGCAGCGAGACAGGGGCTGCCGACCCGTCGATGCGGACACCCTTCGCGACTGGCGTCTCTGCGTCGCTATCCACCTCCTTGGAGTGCAGACGCTTGAGGCTATCGCCCGCCCGCATCTCCGTCTCCATCGGCTCCGGGCGCGCACCATCGCTCTTGCCCGCCACCGCCGACTTGGAGCGTATCCGCTCCGAAGATCTTCCTCCTCTTCCTCTTCGGCTCCCAGCAGTCCGCTTGACTACTGGGAGCCCTACCGAGGTGGGCGGCCCGAGTGCCACCACAGCCTCCTTGGACACTAGGTCCACTATCGAAGAAGAGCTCCCCTTGAGGATGCCCTTCTTCGCCCTTCCTCTCTCCATTTCCGTATCCGTTGTGCTTGCCAGTTTGTTGTTTGATAGTTCCGATCGTTTTTCCATTGATTTTAATTTATCATCTTCCATAATAATCCCACGAGTGGGGGAGAAATAAAAGTCGACCCGGGCAGAGATCCCCCAATACCCGGGCAAGCGAAAATTTTTAACCCAGCCGAGGGGTCCGCAGGTACCTCGGCTTGGGGTGCGCTTACGACTGAACTTCCCATCAGCCATGCATCCCCTGGCCACGCACCAGAACTTGGGATTGGGGGTAATTTTTTAGAGAGGTTTTCTTCCTCGCGGTCCGGGCGGTTAAGCCAAGACCCACGTCCCCGATCAAAGCCGCGAGACTTGACCACAGCACTTCTCTCGGGATTACGCGATGCCGACGGTGGCAAGAGGACTACGTCCCCCTGCCTGCTCGGTGGTAGTGTAAGTACACGCCGAGCCCGCCATCCTTTCTCCACCGCTATCAGCGGGAGAAACTCCGACCCATGAAGGGTCCCATCTTCGGTTTTTTAACGAGGTTAACCTCCTCCATGCTCCGAAGAGCGAAGAGCCAGCAGGGGAACCGGCGGAAACGCCCGCCCCGCTGGACCAGGCCTTGCCCAGGAGCCGATGACATGGCTTCCTCTCCAGCTAGAATATTAGCCGCTGGCGATAATCCTCTCCTCCAGATAACGCGGAGGAAATGAGGAGGAACAGTGCTATCGCCAGCGCCCAGGGTGCACCACGTGGAGGTTTTCTAGCCAGCAGCACCCCAAATATACTGACAACTAGTTCAACCTTCGAATTTCAGTTCTCCCTTAGGGTTTCGGAGGTCCGATGCCAGTCGCTCCGAGGAAAAACTGAAATTCAGGTAAAACCGGTTGAACTAGTAGCCGACCCCAAAATAAACTTGGGAATAAGGGCTCGGAAGATGAATTATGTAATGTCAAGCTTCTCAGGAAAATAAGTTAACTTTACGTATCAAACGTTTCTGTGATTATTTACAGGAATTTCAAATTTCTGGATTGTAACAAGTCGTGTTCTATATTTAGACATGGTCAAAAATGGCTTTTCATGATTATCTAAGTGATTGTGAGAAATATTATGTATTGCAATAGAAATTGTCAAATTATAATTACAATAGCTTTTTCCCGTGACCCTGCCCGCATGAAGGTCGGATTCGACAAAAATACGAAGCCTTACAGTTATCAGTGAACCAATTTCGTTACAGTAGTCATTTTTGGGTTCAACATTTAGCCTATGACACTCACAAATTATGTGGCTTTCTACTAATAAAATAAGTTTCTTAATCGCTTTTGAAAAACATTTTATCAATAGAAATCCACATTATTTGTACAACCTCACAAATGTCTTCTTCAGAAATAGATAAATTTCTGTACTACTAATCTTTTATTCTTAATGCTTACTACCAAAATGCTTTTGAATAAAAATAAATTCAATATTATCTATGTTATTCTTTTCGACTAACCTTCTTTCAATTTTACTTTGACTGAATTACGTTGAAAATACAAACATTTACAAGCTATATCAGGCATTGATATCTATATCTATTTTAATAAAACGGTCATTGATCATTTTGTTTACATATTTATCAGTCAACGTCAGAAACATTGTGTACATGTATGTAGTACTTGTAGGCATAACAAAGGTCACTATTGAATATTAAGTATCTATATGCTAATTGTGTAGTCCATTAGTGCTATCAAAACGATACGCCAAGTCTAATAATAATAAGGCGCGTAAATTATTTTATTTCAAATGTTACTGCAGACCTGTTAGTACGTGTAATTTCATGAAATAATACTTCGGCCATATTTTAGGATTATGATACTGAATGTTTTTTTTAAATTGTAGCTATTTCATGATATTCACGTAATTAAAAATCGTTACTCAGGTATCTCTGAATGCTCGGTATTGTATAGTTCGGTACTCTCAGTCTCGTTGGTTTAATTTTGAATATAATATGCACAAATGTGCCGTAGGGACATTTTTACAGGAAGTGTGTAGAATTCAAAAATAAACATTTAAAACCATTAAACCTACCAAAGAAAAATAATTAAACTGCAATTAAAGGAGTAGGTAAATGTAACGTTTTTTAACTGGTAACATTATATAATGGAACTTATGGGTGTTGCAGTTGGTGTGAAAACGGAATATTCTATCTTTATTATGAGATTAACCGATTTTGTTTATTATTTAAATATTATAGTCGTATTATGCAAAATCTATCATTTTTTATATTTCCATATTAAGATGACACGTGTGTTAACACCATATGCCCGTTTGGCGTGTTTTACTCAGCATGAAGCCGCTTGCACCTGCAGCATTCGATTTAGTCTCTCAAATAGAACTTGAATTGGTACCGACTTAAAACATGCCATTTATTATTTCTTTTGGAGATTTCGATTGGGTGTTGGAACTTTAAATATGATTCTATTTACGAAAATATCTTTTTGTTTCATTATTATTATTCATTCAAAGCAAATTATTAAGTCCTCAAATAATTTATAAAAGTGGTGTTATAAATGCTACATATGTGTTATATCTTTCTGGATAGTTTTCAAGTATCTTATATATTTTTCTTATTTTATACCTGTCTATTTTCAATAATAACACATTATATTTAGCTTTAAATAATAATTATAACCATGCTCAATGTCCGATTTAAATAAAGCTTGCAGAAATTGACTTCGGTACAAAATCCAGCATACATTCTCTCAAAATGCCTGATACATTCTCACAAAAATGCCTGATAACTAAATCATAATTATATTAAAATAGGAATTTATTGATTTTAAAATGTAATAATGGTTCCCATTCAAAAGGCTGTAACTGTAATTAAGAAAATCAAATTCACACGATTTACGGATCCATGACCGTTTTTAAGCCGTATCTCATGTATTTATGCGATGCGTTTAGATTAAAACTGTACATACACTTAGAATGTTAATTCTTAAGCGTGAGGATTTCCTCACGACCGTTTCCTTTGACAATGGAACTTGATATGCATATGAATGAGTATTTTAGGAAATATCTAATGCTGTCATGATACGTATTGAACTTGACGTGTATTTTCTAAAAGTTCTACAAATATTGTGCAGTTTTTCATGAAAGTGGGGATATTTATTTAACTTAGGTACATTCGAATTTTGAGGTACATTTTACAAAATGGGGAACGTTTAGATGGTGAGCTATGTATAGTCTCTAAACGTACAATGCGTTTCAAATAAGAATAGGATGGGAAACATCGATTCGTATTATGCCTAAAATGTTTCAATAGAATATACTGTAATTTTAAAGTTCCCACGAAGTGCTCGGCTCACAAGTGCTTTTAAAGAAACAGCATAGGCATATTTGCAAGTGTTTTAGATATTGGTATAATATAGACATAGTGCCGCGACTATATTCTCAACAGTGTTAGTTCATGAGCACTAATTTGGTAGCTTGTCTCTTGTATTACAATTAGTACACACATGTCTTTTTTACCACTTCTTTTTTGGGGACGCGCTAATTCTCGAAAATTGTAAGGCCAATTTTTTGTTGGCCCCTTCCTCCCAACGAATCTAACAAAATACTAAAAAGTTTTTGAAAAAGTCCACTGAATGTACTTTTTTCATTCTTATCTCCATATCATCCATCATCAGATTTGACATTATTAAAATGATCAACTAATGTAACATATTTGTTCCATGTAGCTAACACCTAACGAAATTTAGTCGTCAACTTGGATGGACGAGTGCAAGTACAAGTTAGCCGCGAAGTATACCGGACGGTGCACGACAATTAACGTTCACTCGAGATTCAGCGCGGCCGAAACTTTCGGCGAAAATAGAAACAAAATCTAAACTGGCCGAAACCAGAACTTTCGATCGGGTACTACTTTCAGTCAAGGTTTTGTAGTTTAAAATACCAAAATTTATAGCCAAGTGCTTGGCTATCATAAATGTAAGATGTAGTCTGAGCACCAAGTTTAATAATCAAGTTCTTGGCTGTTGTATCAATGACACTATGATTTAATTCGCCAAACACAGGTCAGCTATAATTATGTTAAATGATAAGTTTAGTTAGTTAAGATAAGTTAATCGCAGCTTGTTAAATTAATAAGTGACTAACTTTATAAAACCACCAGAAAATTAAATTTATATTAGTTCAAAAATTCTGAACGTGACGATAAATTTACAGCACAATATAAAAATTACATTCGAAACTGTGAAAAGTTTGTACATGGTAGGGGATAATTTTCATGATAGAGAAAGGACATTACGAGGTTAAAATAATATACCATTAAGAAAAGCTTTGTGAGAAAAATAGTTTGTCCAAGTGCAGAATAGAAGAAGATAATTCTTAAGCGTGAAAGGTATATAGCTTATTATAGAAGTAGAAAGAAATAATGTTTGTAATCTGGAAATAATTAGATAAAATAATCAGAGATTGTATACTGCTCGTCGTTGTATGAGTATGAAAATTTATTTTGTTTGAATTTTTGTCTAAATCTATTTTATGTTTTTTAATTTATACAATAAATCCTCGATATTTTCGAATTTGTTTTGGGGGCACAGCGTATTCCCTGTGTATCCTCACCAAAAAATATTTGAGTGCACAATATGTGGCGTATAAACACGGTCAAAAATTCTATTGAAAAGATTGTGGTGACTTACGAAAAAGAAAGTTGCACGTCAGCCTTTATTATTCCATTGCAAAGAGTACAATCAAAACAAAGTTTGAATGTTATGAATTTTAGCGATCAGAGAGTAAAAACAGTAAGACAATGGAAACTAGCACAATTAATATCTACCCATACGATGTTAAGAAAAATTGTTTATTCATTAGAATGTAATAGAATAGAATTTAATTTATTGTACATCAATTACATTGTTGCAGTCAATTATTAGAAGTAGATATGAACTATGGGCGGCCTTATTACTAAACGCAATCTCTCTCAGGCAACATTTGGATGGACAGATCGCCAGGGGATATAAATAAACAAAGGGTAGTTTCGGTGTTTTGGAACTACGGAGGCATTTAAATATACAATATACAGATACAAATATATATAATATACATACTATAAATGTAAACAGTTTCTGTTAATAACTATGGAATCATGTAGGGTACCTAGGTAGTGATGTTTGAGCATTTTCCTAAATGTCGTCAGTGTTTGGGCACGTCTAATGGATATCGGTAAGGCGTTCCATAATCTAACAGCCTGTACCGTTAAACATATGTCATGGAATGTAAAAGTCATAGTGTCATAAAAGGTAGTATGGCTAGGTACTATTAGCTACAAAGAATCCGACGACCGATTTTAGATGTATGTCACTGAGGAATACAAAACGTTCCTATAAGTAAGTAAATGGGGTAAATGGATTGAATAAGATGCTATAAAGCATAGAAAGAATATATGAATTCCGCCGAAGTCGAATTGGGAGCCACTGAAATAATTTTCGAAATTCAGTTACAATTATATTTGCGAAAACCAAATGATATTGAGATAACTGACATCAGTGTAATCAAGTTTATGTAGGAACAGGGACTCAGCTAGCGCAATTTTAGTAATTTTAGAAAGTTGAGAGGTCTTCGTAGAGATCCCGCTGATGCAAACACTTTCCTACTAATTTCACGTAATTGGGGGCCCTAGGATAGCGTGACGATAGCGATATTAGGAATTTGCCATTAAGGAAATTTAAGAATACAATCAAATCTAAGTTATCCGCAAAGGGGTATTATACCATAACAGAATATATTGTTGATAAAACCGCCTGGGATTGAGCTGCCCATTCTGCACATGCTGTTTATTGAATGTTTAAATTTATTTTGATGTGACGATGATTTATGGTTTAAATTTAAATTATACATTTAACAAATTTATCATAAATTATTGTCATTATTGACAACTTTTAAATTATTATCTTTAATTATTATAATTGTGACTATTGTAATTATCGCATTTAAGAATATTGTCTGGACTTCTGTGATGTCTGAGTTTGTTTCGTCCTTTCTTCTCAGGGCTAGTCCAGTTAGGAAAGGCCGAACTCATCTGCTCAAAAAAAAAATAAGTTTAATTTGCAAAAGTGTTCATGTAACCTAATTGCAGAATAAATAATTTCATTTCATTTCATTTCATTTCATTTCATTTCATTACATTTCATTTCATTTCTTGTTATATTGATACATTACAGTACTTGCATCAAAAATTTTTGATGCAAGTATTGATCGGGAGAGTGACGTCGTAAATTTAATGTCTGGTATTTCAAAATAAATTATATTTCAATACATCCTGGAACTACCGACAAAACTACTTGATGGATTGAAAATCAGTCCAGACTGGCTCCTTCATTTTGCCATCCTCCAAATTTGCATTTATAACAGCGAAAGTTTTCGAAAAATATTTAATGGTGCTTGCGTATATATTTGAAGATCACCTGCTGAATAACTAATAATTGTTCAAGCTCGCCTGTTTGTTGGATGCCTTGTTGCCTTGCGCACTTGATCATTGTGTAATTTACAGTTAGTATTGTTTTATAATTTTAGTTATTAAAAATTTTAAATGGTACTTTTATTGACACTTGAATTTAGTTTTTATAAAAATTAAATGATAAAGTATCTCAGTTACAATTTTAAACATTTTGTACCCCAAAAACAATATCCAAACATTTTGTTGAACACTGTTGTTCGTATCAGTGTTCAAATCTAACAAACCTTACTGACATTTTAGTCCGGTGCCCCAACAGAGTTCGATCGGTGTAACATAATTCCATTGCACGTGTCTACATAAAACGGCCGATAACGCCACAAAACAGCCATTATTGATCAATTGAGTGCTATCGAACAGTTAAAATGTGCATCTAATGAATTATTCAAACTGACGTACGCCAGTTTACTCATCCTTTATTAAGATTGATGCGAGGAATAGTTGACATTTTCCGTCACGAGGTTGCTGTTGGTGCATGGATCACGACTCATCGTATTTTTATTTCTTCATACGTGTTCCTATGATAAATAAATTTATTAGACGCGTCAGATTGTTGGTGTTATTTATGATATAATATATAAAAGATAGAAATAACATTTAGATACTTTGATATTCAACAAGATAGAAGTGTTATATTCAGTTTACTTATACGTGTGCATGTTAAGTGTTGGTTTGATGCAGTTTCCGGCGTAATACTAGTAAGTGAGAGAGTCAAGATAATAACCGTGGAATGTCAAGTATATTAAAGGTAGGTAAGTTCTGACTTAGCAATTTGTGAACTATGTTTGGCATGTTTCTTTTACTCTACTTTGTTTTGTTTGTTTTCATGTAGTTCGTATATATTTGTAGGGATTTCTAATTGCAGAAAAATTAGTTTCCAATTTTCTTTTTGTATGAACATTAAATATACCTAAGGTGGAGTGTTTCGTTCAAACTTCAATAAATTTTAAACCTTTTTTTCTTTATTAACAAAATTTGAATTGTTAAGATTTTAAGTAAACCAGTTTGATCAAACAAAGATTAGGTATAATATATTTTATTTTAAGATCAAAGTAATTACAATCTGTGCGATATTTAAAATGCCGTAGACGCCGCGAGGAGTTATTTATAAAGTAATAAAGAATTACCGGATTACGAATTGTGCCTGCTCTGAAATTCATTATAATTGATATTAAAAGCTTTCTTGAAAGTAAAATTAATAGTAAGAAGGGAAATTCTTTAAATTCCAATTTGTAGTTCGCTGACTTGCAAATCACTTTTACGCAATAAAGTAATTATAGGATTAAAATCCATTTTCTTACAAATTGTAGTTTACGTTATTAAGTACATAGTTTAATATGATAGAAACTTGAAAAATAACTTTTTTGAAAGTGCTTTAAAGTTACCAAGTATAATGTATTTGAATATTAACAAATAGAAGTGAATCAGGTTTAAAAAAGGTGAGAAATTATAAAGTGTTTCATTGAGAATGCCTTATTACTTGTTATTGGCAGCTAAAAAAGAAATTACGACGGTGATATTAAAGCAATCATGTGATTGCTTGGAAAATGTAATAAGAAATATATTAGCACAAGAAAAAAATATAAAAATCCTATAACAGCAATCATTGGTTAATAATATTTTCTTAAGAAATAGGTTATTCTCGGCAGCTAAACAAGAAATTAATTTATATATTTGGACAGACCATTTCCTTAAACAGTAGATATGTGTCTCAAAATGTTTAATAGACTGTCACCTACCATAAAGACATGTCATTACTGATTTTCAAAAGGAAATTTTTATTTTTTTTATCTCAAAAAGACAACTCCCTCATCCTGTGTCGCGGGGGGCTTTACAAATATATACATGAAACGGACACATAACAGTCAGACTCAAAACAACAATTTCTGGATCACGCAAAAAATTGTCCTACGTAGGATTTGAACCCCCGACACTTGGCTCAAATGTATGTATACGAACGGATAGTGCATCTGTGTATACGTATACACTTATGCACCGTAATATCTCCCGCGTAGTTAGATGGTCCCCGTTGAGATTGGCCGCCAAAATGCCATAACATATTATACCACAAACGCTTACCCATCTAGATACTGACCACGCCGTCGTTGCTTACCCTCGGTGATAGTTTCCAATCACTTCGATACTTCATAATGCAGTGAGAAATTGATAGACAATGTAATAAGTATGGAGTAGATTAGTAGCAAGATAGTATTGTAACCGATCTTTGTACTCGTTTTACTTGATAAAATACTAGCGCCATTTAGAGAAACTTAAATGTATTATTTGTTTTTAAATTTTACTACGTTATAGGAAAACTCAGTTCTATGGGAAGTGAACAAGGTTGTCAATATACCACTGATTGAAACAGATTTAGCGAATGTTTGTAGGTTGTAGTAGTTCATTGCCATTGTGTGGGCCGTCGCTTAATTTATGACTGCCCAAAAGAAGGATTTGTAATGTTTTCCGGGTTTAGTACTCGTATGTGTATACAAAGTAAGGGTCTTTGTTCTACAGTATTAATACTTAATGATTGTACAGTTTTCGATGCAATATATGTCACGTCTATTTGTGAAAAAAATCGGCCAAGTGCGTGTCAGGCCACGCACAGGAAAGGGTTCCTCAGTCACCCATAATGGTACGTAGGCTTAAAATCGAATCCAATAGATAATTGTTATGTTTAGGTATATTTTGTATGACGTTTTCCAAGTAAGCGCATTTTACAAGTTTCTATAACTCCTGAACTAACAAAGTCATCTAAACCGTTATAGTTTTCCTATAAAATTCAATATATGGACTACTATATTGAATTTTATAGGAAAACTATAGCTAGTTCTATAACTTTTTAATTCATGAGTTATAGGGGCTTAAATTGTAAAATGCACTCAGAAAAAATCGTACAAAAATTAATAAATAATAGGTAAAGATAGCAATTATCTATTGGGCATGATTTGAAATCCATATGCCATTGTGGGTTTATAAGGAACCATATTTAATGCGTGGTCTGACACGCACTTTGCCGATTTTTTTTATTAGCAGCTAATCTCTTAGCTAACTTGTGAAGTAGTCTTTAATAGTCACGTCTACCTAAAAATACGGCTAAAATATGAGAATCTCAACTTCAACCTTAACATTCTCTCAAATCATCTAGATATTTGGAAAAGGTGAATATTTTTTATTGAATAGCATTTAATAATAAAACATTAGGTAAATATATTATTCATAATCTCGGATCAAATCTCGGAATGGAAACATGATCGCCTTTCTTGCCACTTTTAACAATTTGTAGGAACATTACTCAGCTGCCATTACGGAAATGTGAGAGATAAAATCAAGCTACAGACGGAAACGTTAGGCCCTGAGGGGATTGAGGATGTATCCCTCCGACGAAATAATCAAACATTTCAGTGGGATTTGTAGTCTATTTCTTCGTTACAATGCAGTGCACTCAAGTTCTCATTAAGAATTGTCATGTTTTGTAAATGTGAACTGTTTGTGGAAATGCCGTTACTAGTTTTGTTTTTGAAGAGCGCGTATGTTTTTTTATGGGAATCATAATATTTTTTACAGATCTTAACAGTATTATTTGCCACTCGATATTCTAAATTCGTGAACGACATGATATAACTGTTTTTAACTTTCGCGACGTTTGCACATACACGAATATGTGCAAACGTCGCGAAAGTTAAAAACATGTATTTTACTGTAAACGACATAATATATTTAATTTATTTTTTATTGAATAAAATAAAACGATGAGGTAAAACTTATTATATGTTTCTATTTTCAAATCAGAATCATTCCTAAAAATTTTGGATATTTTGAAGATTCCATAAACATATTATGTAATTATGGAGGTAAAGGTTTCGTGATTGCATCAACAGTAAACCAATAAACGGTTGGATGACTTGTTCACATGAACGGAACCATCCACTACGGCAGCCTACTGAGTTTACATATGAGCAATCCAAACCAATAATTAATGATATTTGAAGTACTTTGGGGCTCCAAATTACATGTTATCGCTTCATGGCGTCACAGCAGTCGTCAACTTAACAAATCAAGTATTTTTAAATTGTAGTCTTTGTATGTTGTAATGTCAGCAATTCTATTTGATTATTTCAATAAGAAATTGTAGGAATAGCTTGTAAAACATCACTTTTAATGTAAAATTAATTGTTTAATTAGAATGGTAATTAGAACATAAATAAAACTAAATTTTAAATAGGTTCATGGACGGATGTGGGAAATAAATTACTAAATTAGTGAGTCAGTCGGATATGTAATTAGGGCTTAAAGTAATAAAAACATTTACGTGTTAGTTATTTTAGACTATAAGTATGCTCGTTACACGAATCTAAAGTAGTAAATGTTTGATTTTTAATTATTTATTTTTCTGAAAGTCTGTTTACAATATCGACATGAGCATATTGCAGTCTACTGTTGGACATAGGCCTCACCAACTGCACGCCATTTGAGTTGATTCTAGGCTTCTTCACCTTTATTGAGCTCCTGCCTGTTAAGATCTTAACTCCTCCAAAACTATTAAAAGATTTTGCATATATGTACATGATGATTGAAGAAACATGGACTGGAGCAGATATACAGCTGGTTATGTCTGTTATTTGAACTAGAAAAAAATAATTATGTAGTTGTTTCCTAAAATCTATCGTCTCATCTCTGACAAGGGGAACACCCAAAAGTAGGCTTGCTAGAAAAGTTTATTCTCATAGCTAGCAATTGGTAGGAAAGTCATAAAAGTAATTCATTAATACTGCAGTTAAAGGGTGTTAAAGAAAATAAGGTCATTAATATCATTTCCAAATGTTGTGCACCCCACTGTAATATGCGAGCATTGGAATGGAAATACAATACCAATATTACGTGATTGATTACGTTTGTAATTATCCTTAATTGTAATCTTATCAAACAATGGTTTGATCAGATGGAAGTAGCAATAAAAACCATCGTAAGAGAGTTATCCACATGCCACATCATGCCTCACAGGACACATTGTTAAATCAATTTTTCCATTGCATTTAAGTAAAGTGAATTAGGTTTTTCAAGGCTGTAGAACCACTTTGATTTTAGCACGAACGGACCGGCTCGACCAAGGCGACCTCACTCAGAAGATCAATCTGAAATGACAGCGTTCATGCTGTCATGTTTCGTTTGTGAGTGCGAGGCCAGTATCCTGGCAGTGAGTTCTAGCTTTTGTCTGCTCATCATAAGAAGGAAGAGCCGAACAGTTTCGTTCTGGTGCGCATTTCCTCTACCCTGAAACGGTGACTTCTAAGTCCAGCACGTGTTGTCTTGTAAAGGAAGCGAGAAGGTGGGACCAGTTGGAAGAGCTCTTCAGAACACTCACCATGGTAAAGGCGATAGAGGACCGCCATAGAAGCGATGTCTCTCCGCAACTGCAGAGGCTCCAGGAACTCGGTAATTTCGGGACTGTTAATAATGCAGATTGCTCGCCGCTGCAACAGGTCGAGAGCGTCGAGTAAATATTGCGCGGATCCATCGCAGAGGTGAGAACAATACTCCACGCAGGAACGAACCTGGGTCTTGTAGAGAAGACACAGATTCCCCGGCGAGAAAAACCGTCTCACCAAGCACATTGAGCTTTCGCGAGGCCGCCTTGCTGACGCTCTCTATATATTCCCGTCGGTTGAGATTCAGGCAAATATCCATACCCAGGATACCGAGCTTGTCCTGCATTGGTAGATGAGTGTTCTGGAAAGTGGGGAGGGGATGGAACGGAGAATTTTTTGTGTTGAGCGCGAACACCTAAAGTTGAATATTGTACTGTTCTGTAACAAGTGTTCAGGTTGTTAGTGTTTAACGGGAGTCTAACTCGGTTAGAGTCTGTTTAGTACCTTCAAGTAAAGTGTCCATTAAGCTCATTAGTTTTTGAAGTTTACCAAATGGTAAACTATTAATACATATTATATTATTACATAACGTATTATTACATGACGTATACATAAATATGTATACGTCATGTAATAATACGATTGTATGTAATAATTGATTGTGATTGATTGTGATGTAATAATAAGATTTTTGGTTATAGCTGGATATAGAATTATCGTACCCGGAGGAAATATTATCACGAATATTATGATGAATTTTGTAAAACTTAATAGAAAGACAACAAAATTTAATAGATGATAGTGAAACGCATTTTTAGTTACGTGCGAATCTTGTTTATTGTTTTTTTTTTATTTTACTTTTTTTTTCATTCAATTTGAGGTATGCAAGAATTATATTTGGTAGCAAGCAATATTTCATTTGACAAGACAAGGCTTTGACAAGTAGAGAAAACATGCTTCTCATTACTTTATATAAGATAAAACTTAGAAAATAAAAGAAGTTTCTTTGCATTCTGATTTGAAAGATATACATGAAATAATACATGCATGTATTACGATGATATACATAGCTCAAAAACTAACTGTTTTAAATTTTTTACTTACAAGCTTTTATTTACTATGTTTTTTCGGGTAATATCTTGTAATTCAAATTTGAAGCAGAATCACCTTAATTGATTACACTAAAATTTGCAGACATATACATATATTGCATGACAATGCAGTATATAGGTGATATAGAGCTGATCTGATAACAGAGCCGGAAGGTGGCTATACGAAGTTATAGATAACTTCGTCAAGTTTGAAATTGGTATTTGTAAGTTTTGGTAATGAAAGTGAATATTTCTATTAAATTAGAATTTTATAAAGAACTACACTTAGATAACTTATAAAAATATAAATGAATAAAATAAAATAAATATAAAATAATTTTTTTTTACTTACGTCAGAGATATTAGGTATGACAGGACTGATGTGTATCCCCAATCTCAGAACAAAACGCTGACATAACATAATGGAAATCAAAGTTTAAGTATACTTTTTTAGATTATTACGTATGGAAGTAAATACACTCGGTTCCAAAAATAACGGGTCAGTCACATAAACCCGAATATATCCCGAACTACGTATGCCATCCTAATGAAACGAAGACTGTTCTGTTGTTTTTGCTGTTTTTCATCACTGGAGGCTTCATCACGTGGAGGCAATACAAAGTATTAAATGAAGAAAGTGATGAAAAACAGCAAAAAAACAATCATAAAAAAAATGTAATCTTAAGAAAAATATGACTACTTTAGTTTTTTTTTAATTTAAGATTAATATTGTGGGTGTAACTAAGTTTTATTTTATTTTTTATCTGTATAATTAAATTCTCAATTGAACAGTCTTCGTTTCATTAGGATGGCATACGTAGTTCGGGAGATATTCGGGTTTATGTGACTGACCCGTTATTGGTTTATGTGACTGACCCGTTATTTTTGGAACCGGCTTTATTAGCTATGAACAGAGAACATGTTGAATCTCACCTCCGTTGAAGTAAAACCGAACGTTCGATTATATTATCATCCTAAAGTTTATTACTTCATTCTAAATCTTTAATACCAATTAAAAAGTAACGTATAACAGTGAATCCCAACTCTTATAAAACTGGGCAGTTGGTAAAATACTTAAGTTTTAATAACACCTGCCCGTTATATCTCTATTACAGCACTCAGGGGTTTATTGTTCGTCATGGTGTGGTGGATTGACAAAGAAAATATATTTTAAGAAAAGTGAAATATTCAAGATTGTTGAAAGTAATGTAATTTAGGATTACATTTGTTACTTGTCGTTGTACGTACTTGACACAATAAAAATAAATTATAACACCATTATTTGCGAATTTAAATTTTTAATTTGTTTTTTTTTTATAGTTTGTCGATTTTGAAGATAAAGTACATCGTAATAGAAATCGTTCAATAAACTGTTACACAGCTTTTTATGATGAGGTTAAATTCTTTTCAGATGAAATAACATTTTATTAAGTTACTTTTCTGTGATATCCGTGATAATCCGTGTGGTGACTAAGGGATAAACTACGCAAGACAACATCGTTGGAAAGAGAAGGAAAACTTGAAATCAACCCTTTTTTTTTTTTTTTTTATGTGTGAAAAATCATCATGGACCGTCACCCCACCGGGGGTTACGGCGGGGTGGTGTGTCGGACTTGAACCGACTAAAAAACACACAGTGTGCCCTCTCCGCGCTTCTCCGTTTAGGAGGGGGAGAAGTCCAGGGTGGGATCTCCTTCTGAACTTCTCCAGCGCCTGCCCGCTCCTGATGCGGGCACCGTCTCTGTACGACGATCCTCTCTTAGGCGGCGTCCGGCACACACCGACGCCGCCCCCTCGCGGCTGGCCACATAGTGCGGGTGGAGGGAAAACCCGTCCCGTCCACCCGCGGCCACACTCAAGGCGGCATGAGGCGCAGATGTTCGCGCCTCCGCCGCCCGAGTCGCCGGCGGCGAATCTGGTCCGATTGGATGTCGTCCTCTCGGGCCTTCTCCGCCACCTCCTTCTGCAAGATTACGTCCTCGCAGAAGGTTGCGACCGCGGTGAATGCGCTCTCGCTGCCGACCATGGAACGAACGACGGCCGGCAGCGAGAGATCCCCTCCGATGACTGCAGTGAGGACCCGGCGCTGCGTCTCCCATGCAGGGCAGACCGCCAGCGTGTGATGAGCCGAATCCTCACTGCAGTCGCAGTGGTGGCAGGCGGGACTCAATTCCCTCCTGGCGACCGAGTGCAGGTACTTTCCGAAGCAACCATGCCCGGAAAGAACCTGCGTCAGTCGGAAGGTAAGGGTCCCGTGCTGCCGCACTGCCCATTCGCCGATGACCGGCTGAAGCGCCTCTACGGTGGCGAAGCCAGCACGTGGAGTCTCCAGCCGGACCGACCAGCGATCCATCGTGGCTCGGTGAGCGGCTTCGCGCCACTCGCGCACGTCCTCGGGCGGAGGTCCAACTCCACCACTCTCCGCCCGGTAGTTAGCCACTCGCCGATAAACGTCGGCGAGCACTTCCGCCTCCAAATCCCACGGGGGTGTTCCGGCCAGGGCGCACGCCGCCTCCGTCGATACGGTGCGGTAGCCCCGTATGGCTCTGACCGCCAGAGTTCTCTGAGGCCGCCTGAGGCGCGCACTTGAAATCAACCCTATACCAACCCGTCAGGCCAGCGCGGTATAGAAGGCCAAAACCTACTTTCTAAGGAGAGGCCTATGCCCAGCGGTGGACTATTAAGGGCTGTTGACGATAATCATGGATTTCTTTGATATAAGCTAAAACAGTTCTTCAAAATGTAACATTCAGTGACGTTGTGCGCGTTTTCCACGTATTAATCAATATGAGCGTTGAATTTTCATACTTTTATTTTTAGGAACAGATACTATGATATATAATGTACTCCTTTCTTATAGAAATCTACAAATAACGTAAAATAAAAATATAAACGAGCGGTCAAATAATTTGCAAAATGAGGTCTTATTTTATTATAATTTCGTGATTGTTAATTAGAGAAGGAAAACGGAACATCTATTTTATTTCCAATTAATTTGAGCTCAAAGTTTGCAACAAATGTTGATGAAAAATGTCGTCGACTAAACTTTTGGAATTTAGATTAAAATTATACCTGGAGACTGTTTTCGCTGATCATTTTTGGAAGACATCATCTAAAAAAGTGATAGTAATTATAATTTCTATTTAAATAAATTAAAAGGTAGTTTAGTATATTTATTTTTTGTATTTATGTAATCATTATTTAAATTAGTGTAATGTTGTGAACTGACTTTCAATAAATTATTTTGTAGTAAAAAAAGTTTAGTATATTTTATTCGCCTAAGAGACAATCAAGTGGCGAGCAACTATCTGGAAGAAGATCATACCACTTAATTTATAGTATGTACTAGCACATTCGTTCTGTAGAAGGAATTTAGAAGTACACAGGTACTCAGGACTTCAATTTAAATAAAAGGGTAAAATTTGGTAGAAAGTACTTTGGTGTGACTATGGATGGGGTAAAACAATTAGTTGCCGCATTAGTGTGACTGTTGATGGGGTATGGATAAATAAAATGAACCATAATCTCACCACTGATGTGGCACTTTATTGTGACTATGGATCATTTGCGTAAATTTTTACTCTTTGGAGCGATCATCTGGTATTTTTTAGGACAATCTTTGTGTGAAGATCTTTTATCTTATATATAAAATTCTCCTGTCACGATGTTGGTTACCATACTCCTCCAAGACGGATGGATCGATTTGTATGAAATTTTCTGTGCATATCCGATAGGCCTGAAAATCGGCTAACATCTATGCTCGCGTTCTAGGCGTATAAATATATAATATGTTTATTGCTTTCTATAGAGTTTTATATTTAAGCTCCCGTTTCTATTTAGGCATTACTGTATATAGGTTTAAATTTTATAAAATGTTTGGTAACATGCTTAATGTGTGCAATGTTTAAAAATGTATTCCATAAATAATATGGTTAGCAGTGGAAAACAGTGGAGAATATTTCTGTTGACTAGGGGCATAGTGATTGGATAATTCATTCAGGCTTGAAAGTGTTTTTTATTATAATAGATAAAATATTCTTATTTGAATTGAATTACAGTTACATTCGTTCATCCTCATAATTCGATATATTAAAAGTAGTACATAAAATCTCGTAAATACTTAACTGAACCATATCTATGTTAAAATTTTCATGAATATTCAGCGAGGTCGGATGGACTAACTGACACTTGGACGTAGTGATTTTGTCGTCCATGTTCATTTACATGAATATTTAAGAATTCACATCTGTTGACAACGATTGGTTCATTACTTTGTGGCCGAACAACATCAGTGTCACTTTGAATTGTTTTGACATTAAACGATAAAGAAACTGATATATTGATGACATAATTATAATTATCTTTTCTTTTTTAACTTTTTCATTTACACTACAAATAAATTACAAGTTTAAGTCAACAATAGTTGCCATACCAAGCTCGTGGCTTATGTCACGGCTGCTTAGACGAGATTATAGATCAATCTTTTTTCTTCCTAGCCTTTATTTCCAAGATTATTTTTTGCAAACCAAGTGGCAAACATTGTTCGTTTTCTATTCTCGTGTTTCATTGGCCAATGAAACTCAGTCACGTGATCAAAATAATATATTAGCCAATAAAACAACAGCTAGAATAGAGAATATAATGGAAAACGAAAAGCGTGCTCTTATTCAAAAATATGTTTATTTATTTATAAATTACATTAAAATTTCTATTATACTCTGTCCATTCGTTTATTATCTTTTTGACAGTTCAAGAAATTTCGAATTTAGTGACGCCCTCGCACGTCACCAATTCGATTTGAAATTAAAACAATTTTATTTAAGAAGTACTTTCAATCGATTTAATTAAATATTTTTAGTATAAATATTTATTAATCGTTAATTAGTTTTTTTAAATTATATATGAAATAATTAAAAGTATAAATGATAAATCACTAAATAAGAAATATTTATACATTTAAACAATACAACCGAGGTCTCAACTGACTAGTCTAGTTTAAATTATGAAGAAGAGGCAGATGGATGGATAGATTGTAATAATTTTATATTACACGATTCAATTGTGTACCCTATTACCTAGCTAGTTTGTTAAATAATTAAGTAGTATGTCTTTTGGGAACGCTACCATTATGCGATGATGCGGGAGAATTTTTTGATGCTTGTATGTAAATATTGTATAAGTCAATATTGTAAATAAATAAAAGTGCACTATTATGATATATAATTAGACCAGAACAAAAACTTCCTAACACAGTCATTTGAAGATCGGTTTAGTAAGTATTATGTGATTATTCAAATGCATTTGCTCATAACTCTGGATTTAAACTTTAATAACTATTTAGACGATAATAACCACGCGTTTCAAAGTTTAATTTTACAATCGTGTGCATAGTTGGAAGTCAGTCGTCCAGAAATAAATTAATTAATGCAGAGTTATTGTTCTTTATTGTTAGTTTTGAAATTAAATCCCAAAATTTCGACTTAATTCCTTGCAAATAATCAATCTTGAAGTCTTTTTATTTAAATTTCCTTTTTATTTTATTAAATTTATAGAAACAATACTTCCACGAAGTTAAATAAGTTTATAAAATGATCGATTATTTTAATCGATGAATCGATTTAACGTATTTTAAGAACTGTTTTATAGTCTGTGGTTGTCAGCTATGCACAGGGCACTTCACTACGCGTCTATAAAGTACGATATTACAGTAGTACATTAATTCGAAAAAAAAATCGGTAATTTATAGGCGTGATGTGTCAAAAAGATATTAAAGGAATGGACAAGGTATAATTACATTAATATTATACATGATACTGCTTTGGTAGAAACAGGTTACTTTTAAAATTAGTAACATATAAACCTATAGGCGTTTATTTGTACGTAAATGAAGTATATTTTCTGTTAATCTCATCTGACTATAAAAAATGTTTTACACAACTGGCTTTTCAGAAAAGAATGTTATTTAAAAATTCAAGTGAATTAGTTACAAACATCACGCGGAACTATACCAGTACTGTATAGATTTTCTTTCATCGATGATCGCTACGAGTCATTTACAGATTTTATAAGATTGCGTTTATAATCGTTTTGATGTTATGATGTTTATTAAATAAAGCACTGTAGATTCATTTAAGCTCGGTAACTAGGGAAAATTTTATTGCTTCAAACAAAATTTTCCATGATCATACGTTATTATTTCGATCTGACTCAATCAAAGATTGTGGCGCAGCGGTAGTGCTTGCGACTGCTCTGCTTTAGGTCTCAGGTGAAATCCTTTGTCAGAACATGTGTTTGTATGATCTACAAATATTTGTTTCGGAGTTTGGGTGTTTTCTATGTATAATATTTTATCAGTCAATCTAGCTTCCATAGTACAAGCTTTGCGCAGTTTGAAGCTAAATGGCGTTTGTTTTACTATCGACAAGAGCTACCTATCTTATGAAGCATTTCGAATTATATTAATTCTAGTGATGATAATTAATTATCCAAAAAACTGATTACTGAGAGATATAAACAATTTATTCTTGAAATTTCGAAACTTTCCATTGAAAGGACAGCGATCAAAGTCAATGTCAATTCTTAACATTACGTTCACATCACACGGTAATGTTATTTGAGTCCAACGCTGAAGGTCAAGACAGTTCAATAAACATAGTCCTGACAAATAAGGGATGGACACAACTAAATGGTGTTTTAAGTTTCATTTGGTATACTATTTAGTACACATAACAGGAATTGTGAAAATCGATACACACACCATATGTGAAGCAGTAAAGGATTTATAATCAAGCAAAACTATTTAATCAAATTTTAGATCTAGCTTTTTTTATGAATACTAAATTGCTAATCGTTTTAAAATTCAAACGAGATTTCTAACGCTGTAGTTACCTATAACGGTTGTTCACTGTTGAAAATACAGAACAGTTCTAGAATCATTTATTTCAGCTTTGCTTATAAGACGTGGGTCTGACGTAGTCTGACGGGTATAGATAAATTGTTGGTTTGCTATGTTTTAGATATACGAGTATACAGTATAGTAGCTAAGTCAGCTTATATGACTTAGTTTGGATGGTGTCACTCATTATTTTAATGGTTATGGTTTGTTTATTTGAATTGTCTATAAATAGACATTAGATTGTGTGTACTATTAAGGTGCCCGAGGATTGCTGGTTACAGTTCTGGTGTTACTAACTACTAGTTAGCACTATCAATATGACAAAGGATTATTGGTCACATTTCTTATATTACTTATTAATAGTGTTAGGGTATGAATTGGTGATCTTTTAGTATTTTGATAGCATATATAATCCGATGTCTAGGTATAAAGATTCACTTTCCGATTTGAGTAATTAATTCTTATTCTATTCCAATAATGCATTATCATGTGAAAATTAAGGTCAGTAAGTCTAGCATTAACGTGAAAATTCTATTTATGTATACCAAGGACCAAAGATGTTATGGAGCTCCGTAACCGTAACTGAAGCTATCGGATATCCGAAACAAAAATATAACCGCAACCATATCCCTTTCTCAAGTTTCGAATAGTTTCAGATAGTTTCATATTAAGGCGGAGTCTTAATAAAACAACATCTTTCGACAGTTTTGTAAGTTAATGTAGATTCTGCAAAATGTAAACAGTGTGTTAAAAAAATTTCACGAAAATGGCACTACTTCACTGAGACTTTATCTTAAATTAAAATTATTAAATACTATTTGTGTTTATGTTTTACTTCAATTAAATATTCGTAACCGAAACTATCCGAACCTTAAGGATATTCCGAAATAATTAGATATCCGTAACCGTATCCCAAACCGATATAATTTTATTCTTATATCCATATTCGTATCCAGATCCGAAATATCATATCCATAACATCCCTACCTAGGACCTATTATCTGTAGGAATGAGTATAATTACGTCCGTGTGGTGACGGATTAAGAATACAAAGTGTCACCACCCCTATTCATTCCATGGGTGTCGGAAGAGGCGACTAAAGGAACAAAATAAGCAGCTAACATCACTACACAGAGAAGGAAAACTTGAAACAAACCCTTTACCAACCCGTCTGGCCAGCGTGGTATAGTAGGCCAAAACCTCCTTTGAAAGGAGAGGCCTATGTCCAGCAGTGGACTGTTAAAGGCTGTTGATGATGATGATGATGAGTATAATTTACAAATAATTTATTCAGTCTCTCGTCTTACTTGTCCTAAAATATACCTGCCACAAACAGCTTCGCAACACTCAAAGGTTTGCCGGGAAGAATATGCCTGTAGCATTAAGTCCACCTTGTGCTATATGTTTTGCAGGAAGTCTTAATAAGTGTAGTGTATGTGTAGTTTATAAAGACAACTCCCGTATTACGAATAGAAATCGCGGGGGATTTTACAGACATAAATGAAACGGATACAAAGAACATTCAGACTCAGAACAACACTTTATGAACTACAAATCAAATCAAACCATTTTCATTTCAAATAAACCATACAACGGCACTTTTGAAACGTCAAGTAGTCAGTCAGTAGTCAGTCGTGAAGCTAATTGTCTGTTCTAATTCGTAGATCCTATGTAGAAGAACAGACCAGAAACTCCATGGAAACTCCATGGACACACAAAGTGGGATTTGAACCGTGCAACCTTAATAAATAAATAAATAGTAAGTGATTCAATGATACTGTCCTTAATTTACAGTGCTATTGTACTATGTAAACAATTGTAGGTAAACCAATAAAATTATAAAATAAAAAATATCTAAGATTAATACTATCTAATAACACTCCCAACCTCTTTATTACAGAATACCGAAAACTTTAGTAAATTAAAAGTAGTTAACAAATGAAAGCTCACGATTATTACATATTACAATTACAGTACTATACTTCGAAGAATTGCCTATCTGAAACAAATATAGCTATCGTGTGTTGATTTGTCTGAAAAAATGTAGTTTAAGTTGGAAATTGCTTCGTCACATTTCATTTGGTGTTACTGGTTCGGGGAAAAATAAATACGTGAGTAAATATCACGTCGTTGGGGGACAAGTTGTGACGTATCTGGTAATTCCATATTCCTTTTCGAGTGCTTTACTTTTCATTATTCATTAGTACGTCTGCAACTGAAATTGAATATAGAGTGGTGTTTTGTAAGTCGCGTTCTTTTTATTAGTTTAAAATTGTGAGGTTATTAAATAGGTATTCCATTTGTAATACGTGTCATTAGAGTGTCATTAAACGGTGATAATCAAGGAAATTTGTAAGTACAAAAGATTTTACATCCACAAAAAAAGGTTCTAAACGCATTACAGAGATGTTAAAAAAAATAAAAACGGCGTTTTTCAAATGTAACTACTCTATTTTTATACGCTTTCTTTAACAGGGCTTTTATCTTGTCTATTTGTCGATATATGTAACATTATCGATCTTAAACTAAATACTGAAATAGAAACTGTTAAAATGCATTAAAGAAGACTCGTCCTAATCTGATTACTTGACAATTGTTCCTTTTCGTTCTATTTACTACAGACAGGTTCGACCCTCCTCTTTCAAGGCCTTCATGTAATGTAATAAACGCTCCTTAAGATAACACGCAAAACGATGTGATAGAAACAAATCGAATCAAAACAACGTCCGGAAAATCGAATTACATGACTACATCTCTCTACCAATTTATTATCGTTTCCGCCAGGACGCAGACGAGTTTACAAATTCTTAGAAAAAGCTTTTTGGCAAGCTAGGGATTAAGTGTTTTGAAATCTACGGTGAAATTTTAAAGAAATTAATAAGATTTAAAATAAATTCATTCTCTGACTTAACTTACTGGATTGCTTTCCAATTGCTTTGACAATTAAAATAGGTGAACATTTTGTAAAAGTTGATTAAAATAGAATACACTTTATTGTACACCATAAATAGTTTTAGAATAATTTTTCAGAGATGACAATGATCTAAAAATCATTGTGATCTCTAAGTAAAATATTCATGATTAGAAGCTTTAGATTCTAATCATGAATATTTTACTTAGAGATAAATAAATAAATAAATATTTAACTTAAATAAAAACAGTGCAAGGTAAATCTAATTATATATACTCTATATCCTACTAATCCATTATCATTTGAATAAAAACGCCAATGCGTTTAAAAATCTAAATGTTTTGCAAAGGTTTATTGTAGTAGGTTTGCATTATATCTTGAGAAAATGAAAAGAAATTTTGCACAAATAAAATACGTTACGATACCTTCTATTTTCCGACGTTTCGAACGGGTTATACCGCTCGTGGTCACGGGTAGACTGATGTGAGCTTAGCGTCGCCTTCGTGATGTGCAGGTTGTGTCTACCCGCACTTGATCACGTTGATATATTGTAGTGTCGGTACCCCTAGTGTCGTAACCTTTATAGTATTATCGCGAATAAGTCCCGTTTACAGTAAAAACAAGTATAAATAAAATAGTTGTTGTTTGGCAGTGATTCACGCCCGTGCGTCCAGAGAGTACGTTAAGCAATCGGTCCCGGTTATCATGAACGTCTGTGGCTCTCGATATTTGAAAGTCAGTGCCTTAAAATATACTGAAAACTAGTACAACCTTCAAATTTCAGTTCTCTCATAGGGTTGCGGAGGTCGGATGCCAGACGCTCCGTGGAAGAACTGATTTTCAGGTAAAACCGGTTGAACCAGTGGTTGACCCCAAATAATCGTGAGAATGAAGGCTAGGAAGATGAAGATGAATGATAAATAAAATAGTTAAAGAATTTTATAAATTCACTGCCCTCTTTTACAAACAGAATCTACCAATATGTAAATATTGTTTGTAAACAAAATAACTATGAAAAAAAAAAAAAAAATACAAACACAACATCTGCCTTTCAGTGACTAACACAAACATAATTTTTTTTGACGAAAAACATTACGATTGTACAAAATATTTACACAATTTTCCACAGTATCAAAGCAATTGAAATTGACCTACGTGAAATGTCTGAAACTGAATAATTAACTACACGCCATAAACTAGTGTAGTTAATGGGACGTGCCAGTTTCAGCTCCAAGTCGTAAATATTAACACCATGAACTTCAAGACATCAAAACTTGTTTACTACGATTAACCATCGCCATTTACAATATCTGTAAACATTGTTGAACTATATTTCGGACGTAAATTTCCAAACACTATGGACTTACGGACGATAAATTATAAATTAAGCGTAGGTGTTGAGAGATTCAATTTTTTTTGGTCAGAAAACACGAAGTAGAATGTAGGTGGGTTATGGTGTAAATAAATAACTGGTTCAAAGAAAACTTGCAAGCAGAAGGGCTCTGACCTATTGTACATCTGGTACAATTACGGTCCGTTTACGCCTAAGTACCTACTCTCTATTTTTACCCGACTACGGCAGAGCTAAAAAGAAAGGATAGAAGTTTTGGCAGTCTATATGTTCCACTGTCGTTTCGTCTTGATTTGAAACCTTGTGCAATTGAGTTATAATTTCTTAAAATACATTATCCTTCAATAGGGTAGAGACAAATACTTCATGTGTCAATTGCTAGAATTTTTTTGTAAACCTGTTTTATTGATTAATGTACTTTAATATGACTTGTAAAAAAACGTGCATCAAATAAAAATAAGGATATTCTAGGTGTTACATAAAACACTTATGAGAGAGGCAGATTTAATGTTCTGAGACACTTATTGCTTATGATTGCTGGTCGACATCTTTAGAGATTATAACGGGATGGTAAATAAGTCATAATCTTCTTCAAGAATTAAATACCGAATGCATATTATTTTAACTAAAATGACAGCATTCGTGCTATCGCGTTTGTTTGGTTATTGGGATATAGGAGGCCCAATTATGCTATAGCATCTCAACAAGTCGCCACAGTATGGGTCAGCATTTTGCATTATCTGCATTCGCAATGTATATGGTGACAACTACCCCTTAATTCTACTCATGCCTTTCATCCGGTATAGTAGTCACTTCGGGAGACTCATATGAAAAAAAATATTCTATCAAAACATTAATTAAAAAAACAAAACATAACTATTGTTTTATGTACATATTAATATTCTTGATTGATTTTAAAAAAGTGTTTTTCTTGCTGTCAAGTGTCAGTCTTGTCTGAACAGAAATAAGCCGCGCACAGTACAAATAGTACCAAAATAATTATCGATGCTATTTTAGACTGGCGCTGAGGCGTAGGGTGAAGTTTGCAGCTGGTTTATGAGTTAGTTTATTTTTGCAACTAAGTGGTGTAGCAACATCGGCTTTGAACTGTATATTTTGACTATAATTATGGCTAAGTTTTTCATCGTATACTATCAGGTATTTGCTTTTGTTAAAGAAATTGAAACCAGTTTCCTTATTTATTAACCAATATTTTATTACAGATGTTTATAGTGAAAAAAAATTACATTGTGTTATGGTTTCTGAAATACATATAGCAATTATTTTATACAAAAATAATACACATTATTGTTAAACGTGGAGTGACGACATAGGCCAGGTAGAGTGAAAACTTGCGCAGGATGGATGGCAGGAGCTGGATGCGAGTAGCCCAAAATCGATCAGGATGGACTGCGATAGGCTGATGGTGATTGTTAAACGTTTAGTGTAATACATAGGAATACCTAAACTCACACAAAATATGACTGCCCAGTTCTAGTTGCTAATGGCTACCAAACCATTTTTTTTTACTAAAATTGTCTTTTTGACTTTATTTTTAGCAAGCAATGCTATTATTGAAATACCATCATATAACTCTTACCGTAGAAACTTCTTCGTGGTCTATTTGTAAGATTTTCCAATAAGCACTTTATATGCATGAAAATCGAGAATCCGCACCAAATTGCATATAAATTATAATGTAAAAATCCTCTCTGCATCTTTATAATAATTTGTAGCAGTATTGCCAAGAATTTAGGATATATATTATATTGAACGGGCTTCAACATGTGGCTCCTCCCGCATGTGTATCGGCTATCAAGTTAAAAACCTGCCTATTTCCTTCCTCAAAAGTATCTCTATGCTAAATTTCATTGCAATCTGTGCAGCCGTGATTGAGAGTGTATCGACGGCGCGTTCAGTAACCCGACGGGTGTTATATAACGGTTATTGGCATGTTAGTAGTTGGAAACCTTCGGGCAGCTTGTAAGCATCCAACAGCAAGGCCACTCGGCCAGCGTGGGGATGTGCGCCTTAATTTGAGAACTGAGGCCTGAGAGGGGACCAAAAGTCAGTAGATAAAACATTATGGATTGTTGATGATATTGATGAGGAGCTGGTACTTAAATATTTTGTTTACATAATATATGAAAACACTATTGCATGTTGTGTAATATGCCTTACTCAATTATTTAACGTACCAACATATTTATGACGTCAATCACACGTAAAAGTATTATCATTCAGTATCTTATTTTATTTACACAAAACTTAAGAGCATAGGAAATTTGAGTACAGTCTTTAAAATATAGCTTGATCTCTGTAAATGTGATAGATGGCTACAAAAATGACAAAATAACTTTGATTATGCTTATTAATTTTAAACTAGCTGAGTCCCGCTGTTTTACTCGCGGTTGTCACCAAAAAAACATCTATAATATACCTCGTAAGTTCCAAAATGACACTAGTGAAAACTGTCTCAGAGATCAAGTTACATTTTAAGAACTATAGCTGTTATTTAAATACAAATATAGAACGTATCAGCAGATAAGTACAGAACTACAGAACATTAAAGTTGATATTTTTCTCTTTTGCAGGACTGGCGAACGAAACGATATGAGACGATCACCGCTAATACCACAAAAACTTGCACCCAACAAACAAATCTGTGCATCCAGGAACAAATACAGAGTGTTGCCTTAAGTGATGATCAAAGAAGCGTTCAGTCACAATGCTGGCCGATAACGAAACACACTATTCTAGTCAATCGAATGGCACGTACAACTTCTTCTTCGAAGATCCAAGGTTCATATCAATCCTGAAACATAGAGGTACCAATTACACTTCAAATATAGGCGACGCGATTAAATTTTTAGAAGACTGGCGAAGTAAATATAATATATCTGTCGTCAAAGAATGTGAAAGATCAGAATATTGTATCGGAGAATTTCGTGATTTGATACTAGCGTATAATAGTATACATGGATACGTCAGTCTATTGGTAAGTGTCTTTCTTTATTAAAGTACGGATTTCGCTGCCGAATATATTGATTTTCGATTTGTTTAGCTGTCAAATAGAATTTGTATTTCCGAAGTTCAATTCAGATTTCAAATTTTATACATTAACAAGTTAAATTAGTTGAACGACAATTTGATTTAATTATTAAATTTTAATAAAGGCTAACTCACAGCTGGTGAATCTGTGCCTTTAGATTAATTGTTTTATTCAGTTTTCCAGTTCAGTTTTCGGTGAATGCTTGGTACAACTGTTTTTTTTCCAATATAATTTTAAGAATAATGGGTATAGAAATATTAAAGTTCCTCAATATTATTCATTTATGACTATATCTTTTCCACAGGTTTGCCTATTTGGTAGTTTAGCAAACGCCCTGAATGTAGCCGTCCTCACCCGTCGTGATCTGGCAGTTACTCCTATCAACCGTTTGCTTAAGTGGCTAGCAGTAGCAGATGTGTTCGTCATGTTAGAATATGTTCCCTTTGCGATCTACAGTTATTTGGTGAGTCTATATATTTATAACTAAGCCTATTAAAGTGACTGCTTTGCCCGATGAAATCCATGAGTAAATTCCAAGAGTAGTCTTCACCTCATTTTCAATGCAGAATGTTGACCCACATAACGACAGCTTAGTTAGATGGTTCTGCATCATAGCTCCTCCGGTTTCGCACTCACCAACGGAACAGGGTAGCGCGAATGATGACATTTTATTAGAATAGAAATCTGCGGGATTGCTACCATGTACCTTTTTGTTAATGAGTATCCGATATTTCGGCAGTGTTGCAAGCGCCATGACCACGGGGTAACAGAATTACATTTTAGATTGACCTTCTGTGTGAAAGTAGTACCACCCGTTCTAGCCGGTCTATTCGTGCTGAAATTAGCGTGGCTCTATATCAGCCAGCAAGTTGTCTTTGTATGACTTATTAAAGAGATCATTTGCTGTTACAAGGATCTATCGATGGGAACATGTGATAAGAAAATACATTTTATTAGTGTCACAGAAATAATTATGAACTCATCTAATCTTCAAAGTAGCTGTAACCATTAAAGAAGAGACGATGTATTATTTTTTTCTACAAAATATATATTTTACCTGTCAAGTTTACAAAGACAAAACGTTTATTCATTTGAAATAGTTTAAATGAATACCTACTTCAAATGAATAAATATTTTCTTTTAACAATAGGTGAGAAAACTGTAAATATAAAACATAAAATTTGACGTACATTTTTTCTAACAAATTTACTTATCAGGAAAATTGTTATTGTAATTTAGTTTTGTTTATTCAAAGCCTTAAAATAATAAAACTAGAATATATTATTATAAGGAGTACCTTTAGGCAAGGTTCTGAAGATACTGGCAGCTTTCCCCCTTTGAATAGCTATACTAATTCTTTGTCCGAGGTAGCTGCCAACTCTTCGGTCCCCTGTGACGTCGACTAACCTTCTTGATATTTCTTTAAAAAGCGCTATAGCGCTGGGACCCCACGGACCAAGCTTCTCGACACCGAATGGGACAAAATCATATTCGGAGCCTAAACCCTTGTATTTGCATGCTTTAGCTTTTTCAGCCGCTTCACAAGCCGCACCAGCTCTGTTGTTGGTTCCATGTAGATGGGAAGGGGCCAGCGTGTCTGAACAGGTGGCATCCCATACCAGCACCCGACCCATCTTCCATTGAATCAAGCTCATACCGTCTGGTCTCTTGCCATCGTCTCTTGCAATACCAGTCGGCTCAAGTAGACTTGGCACGTTGACGGTGGCAAGGGACCGTCGTATGATATTGTTAAGTGCGGCATGTCTCGAGAAGTGACCTGCACTTTTTTGGCATGACAGTCCGTGATGTCCTAGCTTGTCGACATCGCTGCCACTGGGACATTTATGAGGAGCGCAGACCGGAACCCCAAGCCGTAGACAGGTTGCGATTCGGAGCGTGTCAGGCTCAAGGAATGTTCCTGTATTTGACGAAGGGTACGCGTGAAGCCAGTAGCCGACCTCATGCGCACCCACGGCCAAAAGCCTAGCACGCGCCAAACCTGTACTACAGCTCAAAAGATTATCAAAAGTCAATTTACAATTTATGTCGTCCCAGCTCCTCTGTGAATTTGGAGAAACTGGAAAACTTTGACCTGGGCATGCAATTAAGAAAGCGTTTCTAGCTTCTTTCAAGCCAGCAATCTCAAAGTTTGAAGGGGATGTCCTTAAAATTTTACTTATGAGATTTGCTGAACTATGAACAGAAGATAGGAAGGCTGGTAAAGCAACACTGGAAATTTTGCGAATCCCTAAACCGCCCTAACGGATGGGTAGGGATGCTTGGGTCCAAGATTGCTCGTTTAGCTGCATATTTAGAATTGATTCTAAGCTAATTTTGATTAAGACGTCGATTTGTGTTAAAAGATCTGGGTGGTTCCAAAAGGAGCAGCAACGGAGCACATACGTAAATTTTGGGACGAAAAAACAGAATTTTAAGATACAAAGTGCATAATGTGGACTAATTTCAAGGAGACGGTCAGCAAAATTTTGAAATTTAGTAATTGAATTATTTGGAAATGGTTCTGAAATACGTATGGCGTAATGGCGTTGAACACTCACATCATAAAAGTAAAGGAGATTTTAATTTCGTAGCATTAAACTATTCCCATATCAGTTACTCGTTCGGACTCTATACTACTGTGAGTTGAACCTTACAAGATTTATATATCTTTTATATCTTATATCATCATCATCATCAACAGCCTTAAACAGTCCACTGCTGGACATAAGCCTCTCCTTTGAAAGGAGGTTTTGGCCTACTATACCACGCTGGCCAGACGGATTGGTAAAGGGTTTGTTTCAAGTTTTCCTTCTCTTGGCAGTGATGTTAGCTGCTTATTTTGTTCCTTTAGTCGCCTCTTACGACACCCATGGAATGAATAGGGATGGTGATACTTTGTATTCTTAATCCGTCGCCACACGGAATATCTTATATATTTTATTCCAATTGAGAATTCTAGTAGGCCCAAACATCCTTTCTAAGGAGAGGCCTTGTCCAGGAGTGAACTGTTAAAGGCTATTGATGTGATCATTTCGTGAGGCCCTCATAGCTAAGAAGCCCTAGGCGTAGAAACTAGCACCGAGGGTAAGCAACGATGGCGCGGTCAGTACCTGGATGGAATACAAAGCGTCATCATGATTCTTTGGTCACGATAAGCAGTTGATCTCGGTTGTTATTATAGGATAGCAGTCGTGAAGCCTAATTGAAGGCCTTCGGCGTATTAAAAAATCAGTCAGTCACTACCCGTTTGACGTATTGCCTTAACTCTCTCCTGAGAGGAAACCAGAACCCAGCAGTAGGATATTATGGGTTGTTGTTGCTGTCATCATTCTTATATAAAAGCTTCAAAAGGCCACGGTCTGTCAATCTATCACCGATGACTATACATTTAAAGCTCCTAAAATGAAATAATGTCTTACAAAATCGTTTATAGTAAAAGTAATTTTTAATGAATAAAAATAATCTTCAAAGGAACCTGCGGCTTCCTAAGTACAGAGTAAAAATTAAATACATCTTGTAACTTTTGGGTCTTTCTCTTTTTCCCTTTTAATCTCACAGACTGTCCCTATAGACTATTTTCACGCATGTAAATTTTTGTGACTCTGTCACTCCCAATTTATAATGTAACCCTTTGTCGTATTTATTTCTAATTCGCGATTCAGTTAACCCTGATGTTGTATAGAATTTCATTCCTCAAAAAGGGCAAAGGGTCTTTATGGGATCACTGCGTTGTCCGCATGTTTATCTGATCCCTTTTCATAGCGGCTTGAAAAGCTATTGGGTTAAAATAACGCCAAATACTTATGTTTGAGTTTGCTTGAAGTTGTAAAAAAAAATCAAGCCTCTATGTCAATACAATAAAAAGATACGGCGATTTACATCTTACAATTAAAGAGTTACCCAGAGAACTGAAATTTATATGATACTAGCTGATGCCCGCGGCCAAGAGGTCTGAAAAATAGATGTTAGCCGATTCTCAGACCTACCCGATAAGCACACAAAATTTCATAAGAATCGGTCAAGCCGTTTCGGAGGAGTATGGGAACGAAGATTGTGACACTAGAATTTTATATAAGAGATTTCTCTTTGATGTACAATTTTAAAATATAGTAACAACGAAAGCCTTAAGTCGTTTACGTTACATGCATGAAGGTTTGATGATGAATATGAGTATTTATGTATATTTTAATTGTGTATTTATATACTTTCTGAAATGAGATGAAGTAATAAGAATGGCAAAGAGATTTATTATTTAGATTTAACACAAAAATAAACTAGAAATAAATACTTTTGTTGTTAACTGCTTCGGTGGCTAAGTGGTAGAGACTGCTTTGCTCGAATTTTGGGTACATGATCTACAGATATTTGTAATAGAGTTTCATTAATTTCTTTGTAGTACTCTATCTAGTATATAATTACCCTCACAAAATCTAGCTTTCATAGTAAAATCTCTGATTAGTTCGAAACTAGTTGGCGTTGTGTGTTAAATGTTATTGAAAACACAACTTTTGACAAGTATCATTTCCTAAAATAAATTTAACATAGTTTTAATAAACCTCTGCCATTTAGTTAAAATTGCTACCCTTAACATTCAAATAACAGTAGTACTCGAACGAAAATAAGTACATACTTTTTATGCGCACATAATTGTCACACGTATATTATCAAATAAGATGATAGTCGATCACTCTATATATGAAATTGGACGCAAGTAATCAAGAGTCCGTTACAACACAGGTAACTGTTTTTCTAACTTAAACCTGTGGCTCATCTAATCTGCCGGCGTGAATTCAAATGTTCCATTTCGAGTCCTAATTGATTTGTGTATTGCAGCTGTTCCCGGGGCAAGGAGAACGTCCGCACTCGTGGGCGGTCTACATGCTGTTCCACATGCACTTCACGCAGATCCTTCACACTGCTTCAATATTGCTCACACTATCGCTCGCTGTCTGGCGCTACATCGCTATCAAGTTAGTAAACATCTTCATCTGTTTCAATAGATTCATGTCAAAGGAGAACTATAGTGAATAGATATTGTAACAATGTTTTTAAATATCTTAGAGCATTGTATTAGTAGGAACATCTAGATTCTAGTGATATTAATGTATCCATATTCTACTTGATCACGGCATTACGCAATAAACATTGGACCAATTTTGATAATTCCATTAATATTGCAAAGCCCAGTTATTAAGAATAGCTTTAGACTGTAAATCATCCCTAAGACCCATCCCTAAAACCTATAGGAGCCGAACATCAATTAAAAATGGTGTAAAACTAAGTAAATTTATTATTTTTAAAAGGCACTTTATAAAATGTAAATTCTAAAGAATTTTAAAATGGTAAATTTCATTAATATCAACTACGAAATTAATAATTCTTCAAGAAATATAAGCAGTTAAAATTAAACCAAATTGAAAAATGACGTTCTACGTTACTTTATGCGACGTGTAGAACGTGCTCATCAATTACAATAGCATATGTAAGTAACTCATTTAAACGCCCACCTCTTTTTACGTGGTTAATACAGATTTTGTTTATTTTATTTATTACAAGATGAACTGCTACACTAAGTGGATAAAGAGAATTATCTGTTATTTATGTTATCATGATGTCATAAATTAGAAATGATTCTCTTGTTATGATTTAAATTCGTGAATAAGGCGATAACGTGGTTTGCAAAGCTTTTATAAAGATGTTAGACTATGAAAGTAAATTAGCTGACTCCTGCTGTCTTAACGCTGCCATAAGTAGAAAAAGTAGCTTTAGTTACTCCTTATAACATCCGCTCTCTGTTAGTGAAAGTCCAGTCAAAATCAGTTGAACCGTTCCAGAGATTAGCCGCCACCAACATACAGAAAAAAAATGGTTTTGTGTTGTTGGTAACGTACTCGTATATACTTTTATATGAATAAGGTAAAAGGCTGTTTATTTGAAATTATAAACATAGATATATACATACATACAATTATAAACATTTTATTTATTTGAATATAGAATAGTAGATATAGAAATTTGCACTTATAATAACCTTTTCTAATGTTATAGCATTTACGTAACGCAGTATGGAGAAACGTGTGTTACTATCGTCCTTCTTGCTTTTTTAGATCAAGACCATGTTGTAAGGAGTCCAGACTATTTTTCTGCTTTTTACACACTTTATATTAGCTTCATCTGTATGTTTGTAACCGACTCCTTTGGGTGCGATTTTGACCCACTTTAAACGGCCTGATTTCGTTCAAACTTTGTGGATTTATCGAGGACCGATGACAATACACTAATTTGAAAAAAATAAAATAAAAAAAATGTTTAAACAAATTTGTCTTTTTTAGTCTAGAAAAAAAATAGTTTTGAAAAACTAAACATACACGCTTTTAAACGAAAAAGTAGAAAATAATTTTAATATAACAAAGCGTGAGGTGCTTCCTGAAAATGTTTCAATATCGTCGCCTCACGCTTTGCTACATTAAAATTATTTTCTACTTTTTAAAAGCGTGTTTGTTTTTTTTTACAACTATTATTTTATTAACATTATTGGTGACTCAATATTAATGTAGGTCATGTATGTATACAATGTATACAACACAACGACAAATATTACAAGGTTATCCCCAGTATGATTTATCACTTTTGTTGATAGTTGTGAACAATAACAAACATGTTGTTGGGATTTGAGATTGATTAATTAATGAAACATTACATTTTCTTAATTGTTTAGGCGTGTCAAACATCTTGTCCATAATGCGTCAAGCTATCATCTAACTTGACGCATTATGTTTATACTGTACTTTATACTGTTTGTACTGTAGTTTAGTTCTGTAAAACGGTGTGATGCAAAGCCATTACATAGAACTTAATACAGTTTTATTAGCTGATGACATAGCTATGATATTCGAATGTAATGATTTGACTAATCTTAGTGATCAAGTATAGTGACAAAATCGTTAGAGTTACATAAATTGAATGTGAATTTAAATAAAACTAGTTACATACTATTTCACAACGTAGATCTCCAAATACGAGCCTACTAATAAAAAAAAAATAAAGAAAAAGAGAAAAAGAGAACTAGACAAGCATGATAACTGGAATGTATAGATGATTTATGTAGCGAAATAAATAGAGTTGTTTATGTTTTAAGTAATCTTAGAAATACTTCCTCACAAGAGTCAGAAGTGACTACTGTACTAGCATAAAATGGCTACGTTAGTTTTGTATTATGATATGGTTTGATACTTTGGGGAAATTCTTCGGAGGCAAACCGATGCTTTATAGAACAAAAACGATTTGTCAGAGCCATAGTTGGAATTGCACCAAACGAAACGAGCAAACCGCATTTTAAAAAACTTTGACATACTAACCCTGTATTGCAAGTATATTTTAGAAATATCAATCTTTGTAAAATTACAAGGCAAAAGAAAAAATATCCAAGAGTTAATAGAAACCCCAATAGGCTAGTTTTAGAATGTACTCTAAAAAAAACATTATGTCAAAATAATTGTTACTCGATGTGCATATTATTTGTATAATACCATTCCTGATTCCCACAAAAAGCCTCCACTGTGTCGTATTAAAAATCATCTCAAGAGATGACTTCTAGAATTCATATGACTCATTGAAATAATGTTTAATTTAAAAACACAATAAAGGATAATTATTTTATATTTCATTGACTTGATACTAATTTTAGTTTGCATTTGCAATATATTAATATTAAGTTATTTTTATTTTTGCAAAAGTGAATTCTTAGACATAAAATTTAGGACTAAAATTGTATACAAATATAATTGAAATCATTATTTAACTCAATATTGAATCTAGTTATTTCAAATAAAACATTTTCACATGCTACCATGGCTAAGTACTCGGTCTTTAATGTGAACATTATTAAAACACCTGTAGATGTACTCTATTTAAGTGAAATGAATAATTTCATTTCATCAATACGTAATATAGGTAAAAAAGGTACTTCTTGAATATGTGTAATCTAATAAAAAGTAATATAATATGTGTTACGTGCCACCTAGTACTACACTGAGTGGTTGAAATCAAATAAATAAAAGTATTTACGTGTTCACTTCGCCGGGGTTTATTCTCTACGAATTTAGCGGCGGCCGCAGCCGCCTCTAAGCTTAAGTATATCTGTTAGCACTTAAACTTAATCTTACGTAACACATAAGCACATAACACAAGTTTTACATTTTACTTAAATTAGTAGGTTAAGTTTGTTGTGTCTCTGAGTCTGTGCATAGGATTTGAAAACTACTCCTTACACCAATTTATGTATTACCTCTAAAACGATATTTGATAGCGTTAAATACCAAGTTATCTTATTATGTACAGCCTATGTGTTGCTTTGATTTATAAAGTATATTACTATAACGATTAATATAAATCCGAGCTACTACTAAAATAAAATCAGAGGTATGTAATACCCTTAATAAGTGATCGCGTTAATTCCCGTAAAAATAATATTAATTATCATGGAACGCGAAAGTTTAAAAGTTAATATAAATCCATTCAATTATTTTTGAATGAAAGCAAATAAATATTATTACATGACCACAAACTTTATCATTAATAATATTGGTAGTTATTCCACATTTTTCACCTCTTCCTTTCATCTACCAAAACGTTAAGGAATTTTCAAAATAAAATTGTTGTTATTATATTCGCTGAATAGTATAAAATTTTATTTAAAAAACTTGCCTTATAAACTTATTGTATTTAACCATACATTTTACACTTGTCCAGGATAAGACATTTATTTATAAATAAAAAATTTTAAATAAAAAATTTATTTATAAATAAAAAATGACTACAAAATTCGGGAATTGAGTGCGTTCCCGTTCACATTGAAGTGTTGGCGGTGGGGCGCGGGAGCGTGCTTTCCCCACGGTCGTCTTCGCATATGTAGTTATATAATATATAATATATAGGAAGCGTAGACAACACTGAAAAACCTACATATGGAAAGTGGATAATGCATGACATTCAAAACATCCATAGAACTATTTGGACCCTCGGCATCCAACATCTAAGCACAAAAAATGTACCTTTAACGCAAAATTCAAATGATGATAAATAGGTCATCTAATTCTGTCACTTCCAGAAGTGTTTTCCTCTTTTATGAGAACATTCTTCTCTGAGCCATATAACAGACAAGCTTTCGCCTGTGGCTTTGCCAGCGTGTACGTCGCTTATCGTGATAATATTTTATGTTCTTTTTCAAAAAATTATGTCTACCAAATTTTATTTAAATCAGTTAAATAGTTTAGGTGTGAAAGCCGGATAGACAGAAAGACAGTCAATTTCGCCTTTATAATATTAGTAAGGATGAGAGTCTGTCCGTGTGGTGACGGATTAAGAATACAGAGTGTCACCACCCCTATTCTTCCCGCGTGTGTCGTAGAAGGCGACAGGGATAAACGCAAGACAACATCGATGCAAAGAGAAGGAAAACTAGAAACCAACCCTATACCAACCCGCCTGGCCAGCGTGGTATAGCAGGCCAAAACCTCCTTTCTAAGGAGAGGCCTATGTCCAGCAGAGGACTGATAAAGGCTGTTGATGATGATGAAGGATGAGAGACAAAGACATACATTGCGAAGAACTTGTTACTAAATAGACGTACAGTAATAGGTAGGTACAGTTTTAATAGTTGTCTAATCGAGTACTGCAATTCTAAGGTACGTCTATACAAACAAATAAAATTGGAGTGTCCGTTTGCAATATCAAGTGAGTAATTTATTTACTAAATGCATATGAAAGTATACTCTTGGTGGCTATTTTTGTCTGTCTGTCAGTTTATTCCGTCTAATCTCTGAAACGACTGAACCGATTTTGACGGCATATTCACTGGCATATAGCTGATGTTATGAAGGAGTAACTTAGCTTTCACTTTTGATAAAACTTATAAGTATAATTTGTTCGTTTCTTTATTCCCGCTGCACACGTTTCGACAAATTGTTGATAAATTGGAATGAATCGGTCCACATAAATAAATTATATGAAAGATTAATCGCAAATTGCGTAGCGGGCATTACAAGAATGTTTTATAACGATTTTGGGTTACGTACAAGTAACAACATGAAACAAACGTATACATACCTCCTTTAAGGTTACCTATTCACACATGTTTGCCAATTGTAATTGAAATTGGCATTTGCCTATACAAACAAAACGTGTATTGTATTGACTTCAGAGTTGGCTCTTTGTGAAGCGTACGTAAATTGAAGAAATATTTATGAATTGGTATTGTTATATAGAATTTTATGATGTTTTTTTTTCAACACGGTTTTAGCTTTTATATAACAGTATACTAGCCGACTCCCGCGGTGTTGCCCTACGGTTATTGTCGTACCGCGGGTGACGCCACGAGGCGAAGCTGGTCTAAAAAAAGTAGCCTAAGTTACTCCTTATATCATCAGCTACCTATTAGTGAAAGTTCCGTCAAAATTGGTCCAGCCGTTCCATAGATTAGCCCTTAGATTAGATTAGAGTTATTTAAAAAAAATGAACTGGCCTACTATCTTTTTATTACGAGGGCAGTATACTGGTGTATAGACTGCGATATAGATATACGATTAATATAACGAGGGTTTACCAATTGTAATTTCAATCCTTTGGTATAATAGGTATTTTGATAAAGTGAAAACGTAATTAATTGGTAGAATGTTCGAGTTTCAGGCTTTCTTAGAGTGGTATGGAATTCAATGCGAGTAGGTCGTTAAATACACATGAACATATAATAATACTTTTTTAAATAACATTTAAAAAGAATATTATACTAGGTAATTAGGCTGAAGTTGGTTTGAAATTATTTTTGTCTGCTTGTATGAAAGTGGGTTATGTTTTTCGAGCTCATTTTTTATATCGGAAATTTTAGTAAACATTGATACGGAAACAAGTAAAATTGTCAGTGTGGTGACGGATTTAGAATACAGAGTGTCACCACCCCTATTCATCCCACGCGGGTGTCGTAAAAGGCGACTAAGGAATAAACTACGCAAGACAACATTGATGCAAAAAGAAGGAAACCTTGAAACCAACCCTTTACCAACCCGTCTGATTAGCGTGGTATAGTAGTCCAAAACCTCCTTTCTAAGGAAAGGCCTATGTCCAACAGTGGACTGTTAAAGGCTGTTGATGATGATTGATGATTTTTATATAAATTTTATACCTACCAAAGTGTCTCTACTCTGCCTGATGGAAAGCATGATTAGAATCCAGGAGTATCGGTCACCATCCTCATTGTGAGGCTAGGCAATGCAGCATGGTGACCCATACCATATATTACTAAATCTACGGCAAAAAAGTTCTACCTAACTTACGTTTGTCACCTCATGCAGTACCATAGAGAATTTAGTAAGCTTACAAAACAGTGCACTAGTCAGGCGAATTTTATATAGATTTTGTGACACTTGTTTTTCTTCTTTTAGTTTATTACTTTTGAGCTGTAGGGTTTTCTGTTTCTGTAATTAATCTCAATTCTCGTTATATTGAATTAATTCTCCCGTTTCGTCTTCTTTGTTTATTGTATCAAATAAGCAAATATCTTTCCCAAAATAATTTTGTAATATTGAACAAGTGGAAATTTTCGCAAACAATAATACTGAAACAAGTAAAGTTAAATTAAGTTTCTCAGACAAAATAGAGAAAGTAAAATATATCGATTTAGGGAACACCGTTTAGTAGTGTCTTGGGAATGTCTAGTAAGTAGGAACTAGTTTGAAAGGGTCGTTTATGTTTGTTTTCTAACCCCCTGTAGTTTAGGAATAGAACGATACAGTAACTCTTTCTTATTTTTTTGGACATTTTTTGGACATCTAACACACAGCATCATCTAGTCCCAAACTAAGCAGTGTTTGTGTTATGGGTAATTGATATAAATACATAAATAAACTTTATTTTGTAAATACATACATAATAAACATAGATAAACACCCAACCTCCGAAACAACATCTCACAAATATTTGGTCCGACCTATTTATTATTTTATTTATATAACTGCTTACTAGGCGTACATTTTGAATTTGTGATTTAGTGATTTTCTCAATAATTAAAAATTTAAAAGAGTATTAAATACTGGGCTAGATATTGTGAGTACGTAGGCTACGTTACGCTATTGTGGCTACGTATTTTTAATTGATTGAATATTGTTATTAAGTTTTATTTCAAAGGTATTCTTCAATTGTGTACTACATGGGTCAATTAAAAACTTTTAGATTTTTTCGTAAGAGCGGGAGCGTACGAGTGAGCGTGTATCATTATGAGTAAGAGAAATCAAACTCTGTAGACTATAAGTAAATACAAAGTTTTCTGAAATCTTATCAAAAATTTACAGTAATACAGATTAGCAGTTACTTTAAGTACACACTATTTACCCTTTTCTCCATTTTTAGATCAGCATCTCTAATTCAACTCAGATTTGTATGACAACCACTAACGAAAATAACATACATACATTTTTTTGACTCCACATGCCACTCGGTTAATTGCTTATATCGAAAAAGGTGCATTTACGAGCATAGTAATCTTCTTAGGTTATTTGGAATATACATAAAAGTTTTACGTTGTTAGCAGTGTCTACCAAAATTTTATACAAAATGAAAATAGCGTGTTAAAGAAGCTCGCTCTAAAGGGTGCCTTGTTATATAATGGTGTTATGTGTGGGTATATATATGTATGTACTACAGTGAGAATGTTAACCTGGTAACGAGTTTTTATAAAGGGTAACAGATAATACTTAATTTAAAATATTTTTGAATTCTACTCATGCTTTCTAAAAAAGAAATAAAAAAATAAAAATAAAAAGTTATAGCTATCCTGTACCAATAGAGGGATAGGTATGAATACGTATTTGATAAATAATCTATAGATGTAAGTTGGTATTGAAATAAACTGCTTTTATTGTTCGCAGGTATCCTACTTATAGTCCAGCTCTTTGTACAGATAGAAGATGTACCATAGCTATATTGCTCAGCTTTGTTCTGCCACCTATACTATGCATACCATCGTACTTTGTAAGTATTAAACATTATTACATATTTCTAGATATTTGAAAAAATATAACTTTAAACATCATCTTGTAACACTCTTCTCAAATTTATTTGAATTTAACGTCAACATCCTTCAGTCAACTGGTGGACATAAGCCTCTGCTCTCCTCACTTCATCACAAAATAAATTTGGTTTTTAATAAGGTTTTTCTGGCCGGGCGCCTACTGAAATTAAGTTCACTTGGGAACATAATCATTCTTTGTACACAGTATGAATATTTGGTTCCATGAAAAATGACCTTCCTTGGAAAGACTGTAAATTTCATATGCAAGGTAAAGTTCAAAATTATAAATTATTATAAATTCCACGAACTTTTTTTTTTTTTTTTTTTAGTGTGTGAAAAATCATCATGGACCGTCACCCCACCGGGGGTTACGGCGGGGTGGTGTGTCGGACTTGAACCGACTAAAAAACACACAGTGTGCCCTCTCCGCGCTTCTCCGTTTAGGAGTAGGAGAAGTCCAGGGTGGGATCTCCTTCTGAACTTCTCCAGCGCCTGCCCGCTCCTGATGCGGGCACCGTCTCTGTTTGACGACCCTCTCTTAGGCGGCGTCCGGCACACACCGACGCCGCCCCCTCGCGGCTGGCCACATAATGCGGGTGGAGGGAAAACCCGTCCCGTCCACCCGCGGCCACACTCAAGGCGGCATGAGGCGCAGATGTTCGCGCCTCCGCCGCCCGAGTCGCCGGCGGCGAATCTGGTCCGATTGGATGTCGTCCTCCCGGGCCTTCTCCGCCGCCTCCTTCTGCGTGATTACGTCCTCGCAGAAGGTTGCGACCGCGGTAAATGAGCTCTCGCTGCCGACCATGGAACGAACGACGGCCGGCAGCGAGAGATCCCCTCCGATGACTGCAGTGAGGACCCGGCGCTGCGTCTCCCATGCGGGGCAGACCGCCAGCGTGTGATGAGCCGAATCCTCACTGCAGTCGCAGTGGTGGCAGGCGGGACTCAATTCCCTCCTGGCGACTGAGTGCAGGTACTTTCCGAAGCAACCATGCCCGGAAAGAACCTGCGTCAGTCGGAAGGTAAGGGTCCCGTGCTGCCGCACTGCCCATTCGCCGATGACCGGCTGAAGCGCCTCTACGGTGGCGAAGCCAGCACGTGGAGTCTCCAACCGGACCGACTAGCGATCCATCGTGGCTCGGTGAGCGGCTTCGCGCCACTCGCGCACGTCCTCGGGCGGAGGTCCAACTCCACCACTCTCCGCCCGGTAGTTAGCCACTCGCCGATAAACGTCGGCGAGCACTTCCGCCTCCAAATCCCACGGGGGTGTTCCGGCCAGAGCGCACGCCGCCTCCGTCGATACGGTGCGGTAACCCCGTATGGCTCTGACCGCCAGAGTTCTCTGCGGCCGCCTGAGGCGCGCCCTATTCTGCTCGGTCAGAGCCGCCGCCCACACCGGTGCACCATAGAGTGCCATAGACCGGACAACCCCCGTGTACAGCTGCCTCGTGGCGACACTGGCTCCTCCCAGATTGGGCAAAAGACGCCCAAGGAAGGAGGCAGTGCCGATCAGCTTCGGAGCAAGCTGTTGGAAGTGCTCGTCGAAGAGCCACCTACCGTCTAGGACCAGACCCAGATACTTTAAGTGGGCCCGGACCGGTACGAGGACCGAGTTGACCTCGATGGAGGCGCCGGCGGGTGGACCACGACGGGGCCCATGGAAAAGTAGGGCTTCCGTCTTTTCTAGGGCCACCCGCAAACCCAGCGCCTCAATGCGCCCGACCACCAGGGAGACTCCTGTGGTGGCCAGGCGTGCCGCCTCTTCGAAGGTCGCCCCCCGGGCTGTCACCAAAGTGTCGTCGGCGTAGCAAATTACACCAACCCCGGGGGGGAGACGCCCTCGCAGGACCCAGTCGTATCCCATGTTCCACAGGAGTGGTCCGAGGACAGACCCCTGTGGAACACCGCACGACATGGCCCGACGTCTCAAGACTCCTTCTCGGTCCTCGTACATGACAGTACGCTCCGTCAGATAGTCTGCCACTAGCCGCCCCAGGTATTGCGGCACTCCGTGGTACTGGAGTGCGGCCCTGATGCAGCTGAATGGCAGACTATTGAATGCGTTGGCGATGTCCAACGACACCGCCAACAGCACGTCGCCGCAGCCCACCGCCTGTTCAGTCGCGGCCTTCAGACGCAGAATTGCGTCGACCGTCGAACGCCCCTCCCGGAATCCAAATTGGGCGTCCGACAGATCGGGGCCCACCTCGCGCAGGTGCCGGACGATGCGGGCGTGGAGCACCCTCTCGAACAGCTTACCCGCCTCGTCCAGCAACACGATGGGCCTATAGGCCGCGACCGAGTCGGCAGACCGACCTGGCTTCTGGAGCAGAACCAGCTTCCCGCTTTTCCAACACTCAGGGAAGCGTCCGGACGCCAGACTAGCGTCTAACACTCCCCTGAGGCGGTTCGACATATGATCGAGGGCTCGGGCCAGCACTCGGGCAGGTACCCCGTCTGGCCCGGGGGCGGTGTTCTTGGATCGAATCCTTAGAACAGCCGCCCCTACCTCTGATTCCCTGACGGGCGGCACATCAGCCTCGCCTTCGTCGTCGCCTCCGGCCATGACGGCCATCGACGGGGGCGTGTGCTCCGCCCGCTGTGGGAATAGGCCCTCGACCACTTCCTGCAGGAAGCTGGGCTGGAGGGTCTCCGTGAGGGGCAGGCCCCCCGCGCAGAGCTTTTTACGCACCGCACGATAGGGCCGACCCCAGGGGTCACGCTCGAGACTCTCCAGCATCTCCTTGCGGCTCTCCTCTTTGGCGCGGCAGATGGCCAGCTTCAGAGTTTGCCGGATCTCACGGTATTCCTCTTGAAGCCGATCCACCTCCTCACCGACTCCGCGGTGGCGTCGCCGACTACGAGTGAGGCACCTCCGTACACGAACACAGGCCGCACGGAGGGCCGTCAACTCCTGGGACCACCAGTAGACCTCCTTCCTTGGAGGCCAACGCCCACATACGCGGGGCATGGCCGCGTCGCAGATCTGCGTAATCGCACTGCAGAAGCGACCAGCCCCCACGTTGACCTCTTCGGCCGGGGCCTGCGGAGGCAGCCAAGAGTTAAGAATGGCCGCCTCCTCCAGTAAGTCCCTGTCGAGCTTGGCGACAGACCACCGCGGAAAGCGGGAGGGACGCCGCGCCGCGTGACCCCTACTGGCGTCCTGGGACCGGGAGAGCTCAAATCATCCAGGACACGCCAGTTCTGTACACGTGCGGCGAGTGCAGGGGTAGCGAACGAAAGGTCCACTATCGACCCCCCCTGTTGTCGCACGCACGTGTTGGTGGAGCCTCTGTTCAGTAGACAGAGGCCCACCGAGGCCGCCCACTCCTCTACGGCCTTGCCCCTGGCGTCCGTCGCCGGGGAACCCCACGCAATGGACTTAGCGTTGAAGTCCCCCAGCACGAGGACGCGCCCAGACGCTAGTTGCCCCATCGAGGTCTCCAGGTTGTTCAGGAAGACCTCGAAGTCACTCAAACTCTTACTGGGGGAGAAGTAGACACCGTAAACGGTGATCCCCCCCCACTCGGCGGCAACATATCCCGTGCCCCTGTCTTTGAGCGACAAGGGCGGGGAACTAGCCGCCGTGGAGCCGACGACTGCCACGGAGCCGTCCCAGTCACCCATCCAGTTTGGACGGGGAGGGACGAAGTAGGGCTCCGCGACTACGGCCACACCGACCGACCACTGCGCCATGGTTTGCAGGAGGAGATCCTGCGCTGCGGCGCAGTGGTTCAAGTTCGTCTGGACATAAATTCCACTAACTAGCTAAACCCCACGGTGCTAAATCTGCCGATTTAACACTGTGGGGCATAGCTAGTGAAATATAAAAATATGAATAAATATTAATGAAAGGAACATAGAACACGAACTTCAGGGTAGTAGTCATGCTGATTTCAACACGAATAGGTAAAAATGTACATATTTTGTTTGTGAGTACGCGATCGGGGATCAATGATACAAAGGCATCTCACAAGGCCACCATGTGGGTTACCATGCTGCATTGTGTGCACTCAAAATGAGGATAATGACCACCACTGGATTGGACCTCTGGACAGGCAAAGTAGAGTCACTTTGGCAGGTTCATATAAAATAAACATATTCCTAAAGGAAAGCGGTACCTATGCTCCAGAATAAGTTGGATAAAAACGAAAAATATACATAAAGAACGGTATTTTATGCGTCAAAAACAGAACACATTCCATTAGTCAAAGCTGGATAGTAACAGGTTTTGGTATGACATTTTCATTCACATTTTTCTTTTTCTCCTGTATGTAATATATTACGAATTGTAATAGTATATTGTAGTTTTTATCCATCACCATTGTTAGCTTTTCGCAGTCCACTGTTAGACATATCCCTCTCCAAGTGCACGCCACTTGTTTCGATCCTTGGCTTCTCATATCTCCTGCAAAGACTTAACTATAATCGGACACGGTACCTAAAATTCAAAGAGCCACTCCTGCCATTGTCATTAATTTATTGATAGCGCATTCTTTAAAATCTTTTCAGTAGCTTAGGCGATATTGTGGAACACCCAATCATTCATATACTGCCAATCTATTACGTCACCTTTTGGTTTCACAGTAGCAGATATAAAAAAACTTATCTCAAATAATAGTATTGTAAACTATACATTTTAAATACAAATAAACAAAACTAAGGATCAGTTTGTAATTTCAACTAACAGCTTTTCACTCAATGTATGGTAATAATAAAAATAAATGTTGTTTATTTCTCTCAAAAGGTACAGTTACATTGTTATGCATACAGATAGATACAGATATTGAACCTTTTTGAGAGCTGGAGTCTGAGCTCCACTGTGGTCACCACCATGTATATGAGAGTGTGTACGGAAAAAAATGGACAAGTGCGTGTCAGGACATGCATAGAATAGGGTTCCGTAGTCACCCATAATGGTAGCTAGATTTAAAATCATGTTCAATAGATAATTGTTATGTTTAATTATTATTTCTTTATTTTTATACGCAGTTTACCAAGTGAGAGCAAAGTTTGGAACCTATAACTCCTGAAATAAAAAAGTTATCAAAACCTTAAAGGTTCAAAATCCAAGATATTCATCAAAGTTGTTGTCGAAACACCCCATTGTTTTTGCGTCGGGGGTTAAAAATATAATTGTAAACATGATGGAAACATCTATTATTATTTATTACATTATGATTATAATTTACTTTATGGAAAAGAACTATTTATTTTCGAATCAAAGATCAGGATGGCAATCGAAAAATCAATTCATTTTCACCTTGGGTGTGAAGACGTTTCGATACCTCTAATTAATTTGTAACTTAAGTAGTTTAAAATAATTTAAGTTAATTACAATTCATTCAGTTTCAATCTAATCTAAATCAGCTAGGACTAAAAAAGTTTCATTATTTGGATAATAAAAATAGTAAACAGTATTATACGTCATAACTAAATCAGTCACAAATTGGGTTATGATAAGAATGTTTTCTATTTTATATCATTATATAATTGATATTTCTTTAGATGTATACATATCGGTTGGTATGTATGTTGTATATATAATTTTGATATGTATCTATGTTTATATGTATGTATGTATGTATAAATGTATGGAGATATATACGCATTTCTAGTTATATTCATTAGTAAATTATATTTCTTCAAACCTCTTTGCACCGTCAACAACTGTCTTCCCGACACATTTAAATCCATCCTAAGGTTGACTGGAAGAGATTGCTTTAGGCAATCAGGCCGCCCTTTGTACATTCAACATTTCATTGATGTTCTGTTTAGTTAATCTGTAACATGGTGTACAAATAAAGAGTTTTCTATCTATATATCTAAACCAGCTCTAAAACATAATGATCAATTTCCTAAAATTATTCAAAATGGCCGGGTGTTAGGAATAATGCCAATTTAGGTTGTACCTGGTTTCATCACATTGTGTTATCATTATGAATAGTAAATGATCGTAGGGTAAGTTAATAATTAGTACAATCAAGGTACATTAAAGAGGGCTCCAGGGCCCAGAACATTAATCGAAGTCTCATAATCATTAACAATCACGCGCTGTTACAAAGAGCTTTTGTTTTTATTCAATTCAGTATATTGCTTACATCTAGTATTGCTGATTGTATTATCGAGTCTGTCTAGATTGCGATAAAGCTAGTCTAACAAAAAATAGCCTAAGTTACTGCATATGTCAACAGATTTTCGTCAGTGAAAGTACCATCTAAATCGGTGCAGCTCCAGAGCTAAGCTGGACCAAACACACAGACAGGCTAATAACTAAATATTACAAATCATAGAATCATACATAGAAAACTATTAATCATAACTTAAAAAGGTTTTAGAATCAATCCTTTTACAATTAAAAAGTGTTTTGAAATAATAGGACAAGTTTACGATAGTTAAATACTTATAAGATTCTTGCGAGTATATAATATATTTAAAGATAATAATAAATATTTTCGGACAACTTACACAACGCCTTCTAGTCCCACACTAAGCAGGGCTTGTATTATGGGTACTAGACAACTGATATAAATACATGAACATACTTTCCTTTTGTAAATACATACATATTATACATAGAAAACACCCAAACTCCGAAACAAATATTTGCAGATCTCACTAACTTGGTCCGACTCGGGAATCAGGACCTCTTGATCAGCAGTCGCATAAGCCAATAACTGTGTCAACGAAGCAGTTGATATGATGGAACCAACAAATCATGTCTGAATAGAAAATACATAATACATGCCCTGTGGTCATCCAATTATAGTTAATCACGGCTAACATAAATTATAATATTTTTTTATTCCATTATAAATGTACAATAAAAAGGATAATAAGTACTATTTAAATTAAAATTAAATCAAAAGAGCATAATAATAATAAAAGGTAACCACTAGGTAAAAGAACTATAAAATACTAAACAAACCAATACGATTAGAAACCGCTATCTATGAAATCGATTTTGTAGAAATAATTGGATTAAAATCAAATCACGAAATATGTCTACATCAGAGAGGTTTGACGAAGGTTGTAGCGTGAAGCTATGCTATTATTGAAACCACCAAGGTTAACCTCACCTGTAATTAATTGATTCCCTCGACTTAAAGTGTTCCGAGCTTGGCTGACAATATAGTGCCCTCATTTGTTTTGAATGTAACTAATGTTTTCTTACAATAGTGATGGCATCATTTTGTGGAAGGAAATGTACAATATAGTTACGACAAAATACGACCGAAAACAGCGTTATATACTGTCGATTTGATTAGTGTTCAAATCATAGGACAGTCGGAGAAATGTTTACGACGACGGTAAATTCCAGAAATTTTATTGTGGGTGCTTGTTTTCACTTTATCAGAAAATATGACATGCCCTCTGATGTAGACATATTTCGTGATTTGATTTTAATCCAGTTATTCCCAATCACGTTCTTTCTCTTTTTAGAGTCTCTTCCCTCACGTCCTTTAAAACATTTCATTATGTTAAATATCATTAATCTTTATTCATCTTCCTAGCCTTATTCCCAAGTTTATTTGGGGTCGGCTACTAGTTCAACCGGTTTTACCTGAATTTCAGTTTTTCCACGGAGTGACTGGCATCGGATGTCCGCAACCTTAAGGGAGAATCGCATTGAAATTCGAAGATTGAACTAGTTGTCAGTATATTTGAGGACACTGACTTCCCAATAACGATTGCAATAGATGTTCATGACAACCGGGACCTACGGCTTTACGTGCTCTCCGAGGCACGGACGTGAATCACCGCCAAACTTCCAAACTCCGGGCAGCTATTAGGAATTTCCTAAGAAAATCCCAAAAACACTTTTTGGCCCGCGACCCGGGATTTGAACCCGAGACCTCTTGATTAGCAGTCGCATACGCTAACCACTAGACCAACGAGGCAGTTCATTATATCTCATAATAAACATGAATGATGTCTAAGAAGTTACTCGTAATCGTTTAAATGATTTTTGTTAATTTATATCTAAAATATTGCTTTGACAATCTATGATGTGTATTCCTACGTGATAATCTGGAATTTATCAAGTAAATGTCATAACAGCCGACTAAGGAATCTTCCCATTGTTAACAAAGCACAGGTCAACAGTAATACAAACTTTACATAAATCGGGTACCAGTCCATCAGTTTAGCAGGCAGAACTACCTTTCTAAGGGAAAGACTACGTATAGCAGTGAACTACTAAAACTTCTTAATTAGTCTAGTCGACAAGTTGAAAATGGTACAAAAAAGAGATACTGCTTTTGAAATTATGTGCGATAGCTCATTGGTTTCGGAAATACGCCTAGAAAAATGTGCCAAAAGCGTGTCAATTAGCACATAAAAAAATGCAAAAGTTCTAAACAATTAAAGATGAAATTTCATAAACTATTAATATTTAGGAAATTTCTAAAAAAGATTCTGAAAGAGGAGGAAATTTTCAATAAAAAAATTATAACTCCCGGAACTCTATCTCCATTATTTATAATTTAAATTTAACGTTAAAAATAAGTCTGAGCGCGACATTTTTAGATTGCGACTAGACTAAATGATGTGATGATTTATAAAATTCATGAATACCTTTTTTACATTTAGGTTACCTTTTTAGGGTTCCGAAGTTCATAACTCGGAACCCTTATAGATTCGTCATGTCCGTCTGTCCGTCCGTCCGTCCGTCCGTCCGTCCGTCCGTCCGTCCGTCCGTCCGTCCGTCCGTCCTCGACTTACCGTCCAAACGGTAAGTGCTAGAAAGATGAAAGTTTGCACGAATACGTGTTGTAATTACGTCGACAAAGTGCTACAATAAAATTATGAAATATAATTTTATTTGGGGTACCTCCCCTACACGTAAAGTGGGGATGATTTTTTTTTCTCGAGGCTACCCCATCGTGTAGGGTATCATGAGATAGGTCTTTTAAAAACAATACAGGGTTTCCTAGACGATTTTTTGATTTAGGTATCCGTTTGCGAGATATTTCACTTTAAAGGGCACTTTTTTGTGAAAACAGGGCGTCCCCCCCCCTCTAACAGCTAAACGGCTGGCTCAAAAAATCTGAAAAAAATCGTGATGGTGGTCCATCTAATGAACTTTGAAGGAAAACTATAACCAATTAGATGACTTTCTTAGTTCAGGAGTTATAAAGGCTTATATGGTAAAATGCGCTCACTTGGAAAACGTCATACAAAATTAACGTATTAATACGTAAACATAACAATTATCTATTGGATACGATTTTAAATCCACATACCATTATAGGTGACTGAGGAACCCTTTCCTGTGCGTGGCCTGACACGCACTTGGCCGATTTTTTAGGTTTAGGTTTTATCCATTAGTATTTTCTAGGGGTAGTCAGTGTAAGATTGTTTCTTTTTTGTGTGGGTACATCGTTATTGTTGAACCTATTTTATTTTTTATTTTTATACTTGAATAACTGGACAGACTCAAGAAAAATAGCATCAGTATAAACCTTGGTGCTTTTAAGTTGCTATTATTGTGTATCTCTTGTAATTATTATTGTAAACATTAATATTGCAAATTCTAAATAACACTTTTGTTTCAGGTTTTCACTATACACAAAGACTTCAGCTACGATAAAGACGAAAATGTTCTCTCAAAAGTTTACTTCGTAGATTCGAATTATAACGGCAGTTTATATCAGTTAAATTTTTGGGTGCATGCAGTTTTAATTAAACTGTTACCGTGTGTTATATTGACAGTGATCAGCGCTTGGTTGATCAGAGCACTGTACAGGGCGAATAGTAGAAAGAAAGCGCTAAAAGGTTATAGTTCATGTCTGCCATCGACAGTAGTCAATGGTAAAGGCAATGTTTTCACGAGGAAATCAACAAAACGGTCCAAAGCGGAGCGACGAACAGACAGAACCACCAAGATGTTGGTCGCCGTGCTACTGTTATTTCTTTTGACGGAGTTCCCTCAAGGAATACTAGGTATGTGTAATCAAAATTTAAAGTAGTTTAGTTTTGTATTTTATACAAATTTATTCTAGGAGATAAATTTAGATCCATATAAATGTTAAATATGAAATGCGAATCAATCTTCAACTCAAAATTTTAGGATGTTACGATTAGGTACTTTTGTCAAATTTAGAGGACGACTAAAAAAACATGAGTAATGCAACTCCAAATTGAAGGTTATTATACGTTCAATATAGAGTTGCAAAAAAAAATGTATACCTAACATAAGTATTGAGGTAATTTAATGAATACATTAATTTTTTCAAGTGAATTATACCTTTGTTTTAATTAAAATGAGAAATCTCTTAGCCCATTTGACATTGCTTAATAACGTTCCCTGGATATTTTATTAAGAAACGAAAATTTCATATAACATGAAGGAGTATTACTTATCTTCTGAAGACAGTTAAAACACTAACAATTAATTCAGGTTTATTAAACAAAACGTTTTACAATAAGACAAACAATCATAGACTACCTGAGTATTAGATTAATATTTTAGAGCCATATGAAAATAATGAATTGTCTTTGCCAGGGCTCCTGAGTGGTGTTCTAGGAAAATGCTTCTTCAAACAATGTTACAATTTATTTGGTGAGCTGATGGATGCTTTAGCGCTTCTAAATGGCGCTATCAACTTTGTCTTGTATTGCTCCATGTCGCGACAGTTCCGGACAACCTTCGGACAGATGATCAGAAACCGTTGCGCGCCAACACAACGCGCCAGTTCACATACTGAATTGCAGACGACGTATGTATAAATAAATGATGTAAAATAGTCTGTGGACAGAAATTACAGTGTCAAGTGTATCTCAAGACGTTGAAGACATTTATTTGAGTTTGGCAATGTATCTCTGAAATGCAAGTTATGTGTGATAGGTTTAGTTAGACAGGCGTTTCAATTGCGATACATGTCATCAGCTCTGTATTTGATATCGACTGAAATCGACTTTGTAAATACAAGATGTCAACTTATCTAAGATGTTTCACATTAGGGGAACAGTTTTTTAGGAATATTCAGCTCTACAAGATGTAAATACGTACCAGCCGTTAAGCTTGAAAACTGTAACTGCGTCAGTTTATGCTATAAAGTGCTATTTGATTTGCATATGTGTATACATTTATGACGGTACGATTAAAATATGTATTTTGAAATAACATAGAAATTAATATTGTAAATAAATAAAAAAACCGTTATTATACTAAAACAGAACGCTATGAAACATAACTCGCTAACTGCTTTGTACTTAAAGGGTATATTACATTTGTATTGAGCGTCAAATTGAATGTGAAATTTAATCCATTGCTAACGATATTTAGCCAACCCTGTAACCATAATGTATGTTAAAATTTGGAGACATTAATATTGGATAGGGACTGCAGATTTTAGAAATTCGTAGGATAAGAGAGAGCTACTAGGAAAACTATTGAAAGACTCTGTAAAAATTCAAAATATCAGCTGTGTGTTAATATAATTTATAAACATGCATTGATGCATATCAAAACACCTGGACTATCGCCATCATAGCATTATAAAACTATATATTTAATGGTTTATTACATGTCAAAACTCGACAGCATAAAAAAGTAATACATATTTTAAAATATAAACGTTTAACCCAACATGAATTTCATTTAAATTTTTGGTGCGTAGGTTCTAAATACTAATCAGACACTCGTTGTATAGGCCCCGTCTCTTGAAATTACAACCTAGTGTTGCAAATTGAGTGTCACCTTACACTATAACGAGGGAACTCTACACTAAATCACAGCTACAACTGAACGATTTAACACCCTGAGGTACTGAAATACCGGTACATGCAGACACTAATTGTATTATCATATTACTTGCATCATATTATGGGCGCAGCTGCACCCGCGTGCATCGCGATACAAAGTAGCGTTTGTCCTACTCCATCTAAAACGTTTCAGTTGTTCAACCGTAAAAGCGTTATAGACAGACAGTGAGAGTTACTTTCGATTTTATAATAGTAGTATGAACGGTCTGGAACGATTTGGAAAAATAAGTATTGACCACACGGCGCTTTATTTACCCGACTACGCTCGGAAGGTTAATATTTTTGGCTGTCTATGTGTGTTTGTATCTTCATCTGTAACGTCTTAACTACTCAGTTTTTTTCAAAGGTGTCAGATTCGTTTCGTATAATAATAACCGGGGTAAGTTTCGGGTATACGTTCTCGGTCATGAACATCTATGGCAATTGTTATGGGGAAGTCGGTGACTTCAAATATACTGACAATTTTTTTTAACGTGTGGAAATCCCCGCGGACCGTCACTCCGCCTGGGGTTTACGGCGGGGTGGTGGGTCGGACTGAAAACGATTAAAACCACATGGTGTGACCTCTCTTCGCCTGTCTTTAGGGAGGGGGCCAGGGTGTTATCTCCTTCTGGACCCCTCCCGGTGCCTGCCCGCACTGTTGCGGGCACCGTCTCCGGTTCATACTCTCCATTTGGGCGGCGTCCGGGAATATACTGACAACTAGTGCAACCCGATGCCAGTCACTCTGTGGAAAAACTGAAATTTAGATAAAACCGGTTGTACTAGTAGCCGACCAAAATAATATTGGCAACAAAGGCTAGAAAGGAACTAGAAAGTAAAAACAACCTCTTATTCTTATCATCAATGACGAAGATTTGCAGATCTTATGTCAATTTATTTTCTTGACTATTGGAAATTCAACTACATGCTTTATGAAAAACAAATATTGAGATCTCTAGAAATTTATTTTAGACAAGTATAATGATGAAAAATCCTAAAAAAAAATTGTCAACAACAAGAGTAATATGTATTTCGTTGATTTGTTTGCTCCAATATATATTAAGGATAATTCAATGTTGCTAGACATGAAACATTCCATAGAGAAAGCACGCACGTCCACATCTGGTTTATTTAACCCAAAAATGTTGGCGAAGATAACGTAACAATAGAATTTGCATATTATTCTTTGTACAATATGTGCTTTTATGCCCAATTGTTATGTAGATCACGAGTTACAACCACTAGTGTTATTCTGAAAAATGAGAGAAAATGGCAAAAACGACTGTAATAATTACATTACAAGTGTAGAATGCCGTCGCTTTACTCGTCCATTATAAATAAAAATAAATATTTCATTCATTACGGCTTTACATTAGATAACTATGTTTACGGGTTAAATTTCGAAATGGTGCAATCAATTTTGACTGCCTCTTTAATCTAACAGGTACAAAACCCACCGGTTTCTGTGACCATGGCTAGTATGAACTGGGCGTCAGGAAAATCAGGTAATATGAAGGTATACTATTATATAAATCACTATCCCGAGTGTGTTCATTCAAGCAAAATTTAGAATGGGAGTCTTGTAATCGGGTAGGATCGATTGTGGATGCGATTACCAGTCGGTGTGCAGTTTGAATGGGTTCTTTGTAATAGTTTGGATAACACGATTTCAGTTTAGTATGTATTTAAGCGTAAATCCCTACTCGTAGCTCTTATCAGCAGATAAGCCGGCGAAATTAAAATTTGTATTAATTAGAGATCAAATTGTAGATTAGAACGTTAAAACTGATTTATTGCAATAAGCAAAGCTAACACAAAAGAGAGTAGAAACGGAATACATAGTTTTAGATAATGGTGGTTACCCTATTTCATACCTAGCAGAAAACTTGCTAACAATAAAAGTCTAGATTATCTTAAGGAGTATGGACGTAACACTGATTTTTGACAAATCACTTTTCGTTGTACCCTTTTTCTAGATCTCTTGGAAAAGAACTATACGTATACAGAATAGTATTTACTGACTTGGAATAAAAAAGCAATGATCGTGTCCGATATGTGTTGTCTGACCTCGGCTATGAATAGACCACACCAGCACTCCCCGAGGTGTCGTAAATGTCGACTTTGGATTATGTCAGTCGCAGAGAATCGTTCGATCAGGCGAATAATAACACACTACGATCTATATTTGCTTTATGTTATGTATCACGAAGTGATCTGGTGTAAATTTCTTTATAATTCTGCTTCTATTAATAGTAATTTATTTTATAAAATAATGGTATTCATCCAGAGCTTTTTAAAGCTTTATCGACTTTTAGTCAAGAACAACAACCCATAACGTCTTACTGCAGGGCACTGATCTCCTATGAGGAGAGGGTTAAGGACATACGTCCCTGACCGGGGTTGGAGACAGGCAAGACACATTGTAGCTACGTAATCTTGCTGTTGAATGTTTTTAAGCCACCCGAAGCTCTCCAATTAAGCTTCATGACTATTATCTTATGGTAACAACCGGGACCGACTGCTTATGTTGATCTCCGAATCACGGAAAAGCTCATAACTTATCATGCCGGAAACGGTCACCCATTAAGTACTGACCGCGCCGTCGTTGCTTACCCTCGATGATTGTTTCCAATCACGTAAGGCCACTTGGATGAGCGCTATATTGAAAAGCTAACTAGTCAACACACATGTAGAGTAGGCTAAAATGATCGACAACTGCTAGGCTCTTTATGATAAATTGAAAAACTTTAACTTTTTTTAAATCATTATTATTAGGCTATGGCAGTCCACTACTGCCGTTGATCTTTACTTGCATGTTACTTGGAGAAAATAACACATGATTGAAGTATTTGCATGGTTTCGTCAAAATGGGCTTGTGGGATTAGGAAGATCGTTGCGGTCACACCATATGATCACCTGTTACTTGTATGTTGTAGTCATTGGGAGACATTTCTAAATGTAATAAACTTTATTTATAAAGATAATATATTATGTAATATACAGTATAATATACTCCCCGTAAATAAGTTTAAAAAATTTATGTGTCGCAGTCAAAATTTTAAATCTAAAAAAACCCATTTTAATTATAAAGTAGTTTACAAGTTCTTTCGATGGAAAGTAGTTGTTTTTCCTTTTAATTGAAATAATCTGAATAGGACTGACACTCGTAAATGTACGTCACAATAACTTCAAAATAAAAAAATGGAAGTGAAAAGCTCGGTCATTTGGGTACTGAAGCAAAACCATCAGTTTTGAATTGTTGGAATGCAAAACTAATGGACGCTTACACCAACGTCTCCTAAATTTAAGGGGTCACTTAGAGAGAGAGAGTTAAACCCATAGTGATATTTTCAATTTTACCAACCTTTATATGACACATTATTACTCAGATGTCTCTTATATTTTAGGGATTAGTTACGGTAGGAGGTGGAGGATGGTGAAAATGGGCATGAGACATTTTTGCCAGTATTCAATCTAAAACCGAACTTAATAATAGTACTTCTAACAATTTCCATTTATTTATGGCCGAAAGTGCGAAGGGCTGATTAATAGTTTTGCCTGCAACGTATGTCTGTACCCATAAAATATCACCCACATTTTATAGACTTAAAGTTTATTATTCATATTTTAAGTTCGCCTACGCTCTAAAACAAATTTAATAGTTTATTTTGTGTCGGCTTAAAACGACAATAATGTGGTTTTTTTATACACCTATCTGCATGGATAAAATAAAACTATAATGAGTTTTATTTTATGATTATGTCGAACATATTCTACGAAAATGTTTCATTACTATGTTTTTTTCGAGTCTATAATGATCCCCATATAAAAAATGTTAACAATAAGCTATTTTACACATTTATATTTACATTTATTTACTTATTATACGTTTTATTTTCAATTTATTTGTTTTAATAACATTCTCCAATCATTAACGTTAATAACAATAGATACCTACTTACCTAGAACTGGGTGGTTTGAATCAAGAAAGAGATTTCAAAGTGTTCATTTAGTCTGAATCTATGAATATTTTGGACAGTAAAAGCTTAGAAGTTCAACGTTAGTTACTGCAAGAGGACGTTTGTGTAGGTTTACCAAACAAATGTAAAACTGTAATGTAACTACTAATCTAATACTGATACCTTTGTCTCGACGAAACTTTACTGTGTATTATTACGCCGTTATACGACAATTTGTGGTTTTAGATAGCCCAACACCAACTCTCAACCCAATTAAGGATAATCCAATAGGATTTTAACAAGTGTATATGTGATTTTAAGCATTTTATACATATAATTCATGATTGTATGTTTAAAAAACTGTGTAAGACTATTTACTGCCCTGTATTTCTCGATATGCAACTACGTGTAATAACTGTAGGTACTTATGATTTGCAGTGGAAAATCTAATATAAGAGTGTCAACTGTTTCATTCAGAAGGCTCAAATTTCATTGACAACTAAGTCATAATGATTGAGGTAATGTTGATAAGTGTGACATCTATCACTTCCGTATAATGGAACAAGTCTCAATAATAAATACGCAGAAACTGTCCGTGTGGTGACAGAGGAATACTCGTACATACTGTAATCATTATTCATACTGTGGGTGTCGTAAGAGGCGACCAAGATGCAAACTATGCAGGACAATATCAATGCAAAGAGAAGAGTTTTCGCCAAACAAACTCTGCACTCACCTGTCTGGACAGCGTGGTACAAGTATAGTAGGAAAAACCTCTATTCTAAGGAGAGGCCTATGTCCAGTAGTGGACTGTTAAATTCCGTTGATGATCACGCAGTAACAATGTAAAATGAAAATGCCAAAGTAAAGTTAATGAATCATATTATGTACTGATAGTGTATATATGAAATCGTTACTCTTAAGATAATGGTATTGTTTTTACCCTTCTGCGACTTATACACGTAGTTTTTATTGTAAAACGGGACTTATTAACAACAAATTATAATAACGCAATGTACAGCGGGCTTTCTATTACAACAAAAATTAGGTATCAATACAGTCGTATGTGTAACGATTGTTACGTGGTTATTTTTCTATTGTATGATGTAAAAGTGCTTGTTGAAGAAATAAATACATAGATAGAAACTTGTTTTATTTACATAATGTTTCCATTGGTTAATTATATTTAGCATTTTTTTGGTTATAAAATGGTACAGGTTTCGTCGAGTGATCTGGTTTATTATTAAATATTTCTGTAGTCAGATAAACTCTATACAATTGATTGGCCCTACCCAGGAATTGAATCCGAGATCTCTTAGTCGGGAGACACATACGCTGGTCGTTATACCAAGGAGGCAGATATACATAATTTTTCAAAGTTTTTGGCCCCCAAAGAATAAGCTATAATTTTGGTACCATTAACCGCTGGAAAATGAAGTGCGGGACGTCCACAGACTCGGTGGAGTGATGATATGCGTGGGATGGCTAGTAAGAGCTGGATGCGAGTAGCCGAGAATCGAACTAAGTGGCGTGCAACTGGAGAGGCCTATGTCCAGCAGTGGACTGCGATAGGCTGATGATGATGATGATGATGGTGAACCGCAGGCATGCATATATTTTAAAGTATCATCACATAACATTTGTCCTTATGGGATCTACCATGTCTATCATGGGAGTGAATGCTTTTATCCCCACATTGGCGCTGGGCATATGGGTTATCGATAGCAGTAGATTGAGATTTTTAAGAAAAGCTTTGGAAAGCATATTAACGCGTCGGTCCCGGTCGTTATGAACATTTTTGGCAATCGTTATGGGGAAGTCAGTGCCCTCAAATATACTGAAAACTAGTTCAACTTTCTAATTCAGTTCGCTCTCAGGGTTATTGAGGTCTGATACCAGTCGCTACGAGTAATAACTGATATCCAGATAAAACCGATTGAGCTAGCTGACCCCAAATAATCTTAAGAAGAATAAAGGTTTGGAAGGTAGACAGATAGGAAGTGTTGACATTATTATAATTTGATATACTAGCAGACCCACACAGCCCCGTCTGTGTCTTCAATTGCCGGTAGCGAGATTTTATACCGCGGAAGCATATATACAGAATTGTTCCCCATGAAAAAGGCTATAGTGAGCCAACCTTAAAGGACTACATATTATAATAATTTTTTTTTTTTGATAATAATAAAATAAAAAACAATTCTGTTTTACAAGATTTTTGCGAAACTTTAACCGCAGCGCACGTTGTGAAAACACTCCACAGGAAAACAAAAACCCGATTTACAAACATTCTGCATTTTTGTTCCGCACCTATTAGTCTCAGCGTAATGATACTCGTATATAGCCCATAGCCTTTATCGATAAATTGACACTGAAAGTATTTTTCAAATCGAAGCAGTTGTTCCTGAGATTAAAGCGTTCAGCCAAACAAACATAGAAACAGTTTTACATTTTATATATTTGTATTGACAAGTAACTTAAAAACAAAATTTTATATAATCTTATAGCAGATGGCAAGACAGCGATAAACTCTATAAATAATTCAACAAAAGATTCAATAGATGCCTATTTTCCAGAGGATTAAGTAAGTGGTAAATACTTTTATCTGTGTTTTGAACATTTATTTTCCTTTCAAGCGTAACACTTCATAATCTTGATTTCAGAAATATCGTTTCAACTTAAAACTTTTGTGTTAGTGTTATTTCGGTAGCGATTTCGTGAAATTTCGCTTTGTTGAATTTATTCTGCAAATTAAACGCGATAATATCAAAATTATATTTGGTACGGTTCGTAGTTCGGAATCTCTGAATTGTTGCTTAAAATTTTAAAAGTTACTTACTGTACAAACACTACATAGATGTTATTCTATAAAAGTGCGATTACATTTGTTAACCGACTTCAAAAAAAAGGAGGAGGTTATCAATTCGTAGGAATCTTTTTTTTTTTTTTTTTTTTATGTACTTATGTTCAGCGATAATTTCGTCGTTTATGAACCGATTTTAAAAATTCTTTTTGAATTGGAATGGGCGTAGCTTACAGGTGGTCCCATCGTCACCATATTGGGCTCTGATCATGGGATCCCAAGGAAATCGAGGGAACTCCTCAAATATCATAGGCACAATGTCGCGATTTTTATTTAGATTGTGAAATGTTAAAAAGTGAAACCAAGCCATTCGACTTTGGCGAATATAACAAGACGTACTTACTGATTTGAGCCGTCAAAGTCTCCAATCTCTGGAATGCAGCTCCTTTCAATTTGTTCAGAAAACAACATAGCTGAAAAAATATTATTATCAGTTCTTAACATCCTTTTTGGTAATTCTAGATAATATATTGGTATTGCTTTTGAGAGCTTCTATTGCGTGCGCTACCTAAACGGTTAGACTCCCATCTTTATTCTTTATCTCGTCCGGATGTAAATTAAAATCGTCCTATTTTTGAGTTTAACTAACTATAATCTTTCTGACGGTAAACAAATTTCTTTTAAAATTCCTATATACTAGTTATGTTTTTAACCAAATTTGTACTAACTCATCACGACCTAAGCATTTAAACCAAAATTTCAACTCAAAATAATTTTAACAAAAAGGAACCGACGTCAATGAAAAACTATTCCGAGTACCCAAATCGCGACATTGTGCCTATGATATTTGAGGAGTTCCCTCGAATTCCTTGGGATCCCATGATCAGATCCCGATATGGTGACGATGGGACCACCTGTATGCTACGCCCATTCCAATGCAAAAAGAATTTTTGAAATCGATTCATAAACGACGAAATTATCGCTGAATATACATAAAAAAAAAAAAGATTCCGACGAATTGATAACCTCCTCCTTTTTTTTGAAGTCGGTTAATAACAAAACTATAAATTGAAACAGCACAAAAATAATAACGCATGAATATGGTTACTAGAAGAAAAACAAAACAAGCCGTCGTGAAGTTCACAGTGATTGTAATAGATGGCGTTACCAATACTGGTGTACTAAGGGGACTTTAGCCCACCCAATCTGGGAGTTATTTGTGTCTGCTTCTCGACTATTTGTCTTTACTAATTTCTCCCAAAATATAAATCTCGGACGTGTAAGCAATGTTGTAATCTTGAATTCTTATTAATTTTTATATACTGAAATATTCACTATAATAATGAAAACATAAAATGTGTAATGTATGAAAGGTGTTACGCTTATACGAACGGATATTTTATTATGCAGATAAAATCAGAGAACATTCAGTTAAAATAAATACATGAACTATTTGTTTAGTTTCATTAATTCCTAAAACTTAGTTCATATTTCACTAAACCCTCACCCTTTGTAAAATTTTATTCTAAAAATACTTACAAGCATTTGTTATTTATTTCGGTTTGAACCTTCAAAACTAATCAATTCGTTCATCAGTTTTATTTGCTTCCGATATTCTATTTCGATTGGATTCTCAGTAAAAGTGATCACAATCGAATAAAAATATTTCTTTACCTCAGAAACATAAAATGATGTTATATGTAACAGTACAGTAAACTCTGAAGTACCTACCTTCTTCAAATTTATATGAGAGTAAGAGAAGAACTCTTTTAAATTAAAATAATCTTTGAAATTAATTAAATGTATGATGGGGTTCTGAGGTATTACAAATACAAGAAAGGCTTGCCGAATTAAAAATGTCCATTTGTTTTGAATTCGATTAAACAAAAGAAATAAAACATTTAAAAACTAAACGGCGGGCTCAAAAAATCGGAAAAAAATCACGATGGTTGCCCTCATATTGAACTTTAAAGGAAAACTATAGCGGTTTAGATAACTTTTTTATTTTAGGGCCTAACTTGTAAAATACACTCACTTTGTAAACTTCGTACAAAAATAAGGAAATAATTAGTAAACATAACAATTATCTATTGGACACGATTTTAAATCTACTCACCATTATTAATCCGGAACCCTATTGTACGCGTGGCCTGACACGCACTTGATCAATTTTTTAAATCTAAAAGAATTCCAAAACCGATTTTTGTTCGTTGTCCATTAAGTGATCAACTTTACATGGTGTCTTTGTTGTAATCACAAAGAGGAAAATGGTTTTGTATAGTTTTGAATGTAAATTAGATTTTAGAAAGCTTACTATGACATATATTACTTTCTTATTACGAAGCACAAAGGTAAACAAATTTTTCTTCTTCTTTATATACATCTCGGACCAGCGACTAGCAACTCAACCCGGATTCGCATGGAAGTGTTTGAAGTTCTTGGATTTAATCTACTGTAACATGCATGTATCACACAGATAAATCTTCCTCTACAATCACTTTATTTATTACTGAAAATTGCATTGAAATTCATCATACTATGTAAAGACAAACTGGTATTGAAAGGATGGTGCGCACTATATTACTTTTATTTTCTGTGTAGATAAATATTACTAAATAGTACTTGTTATTTAATTTTAGGTAAAGTATTAAAACTTTATATGTTCAATAAATTTAGCTTTCTTATGCGAAGTTTTATAGCTTATGCAGTTTATATGATAAGTATGGAAAAATCCAAGGAGGAAAACCAAAGAAGTCCTATACTATTGTATTCATTTTTGTATTTCTCTAACCGGTTACCGGCTGAATGTGACAATAGATTAATGAAGTAGTATGTCATTGACAAATCCTAGTCCTTTGGCAATGAGTAAAAAAAAAACTATTATGATTTAAAACAGCACGTAATATCAATATAAAATCATAAACATTAATTTAATAAATAAATATAAGAAATAAAAGTATAAGTATAATTAAATAAAAGTATAATTACTCATCGGTATTGTCATCAATAACATACATCATTTTGGTAATGTACACCTCTGCAATTGTACATAATGTACACAGCATTACATCACGAAATAAGATTAATGACTCCCCCGTTTATTCAAGGGGTTATTCGGTAACAAGTTATGTAGGTAGATATGTGTAGTAAATGTTGTTCACTTTTGTATATAGTCACACAGTTTGATAGAATCGTGACTACACATAGGCGCGGCGCAAAAAGCACACATAGCCAAGTTGACATATTTGATTAGAAACAACCACCGAGGGTAAGCAAGGACGGCGCGGACAGTATCTGGATAGGTTACCTATTGTGATCTGATAACATGAGTGTTTCCATGATCCGGAGGTCACGTTAAGCCATCAGCCCTGGTTGTTGTTAGGATAACAGTCGTAAAGCTTAGTTAAAGGCCTTTAAAAACATCCACCAGCAAGATTACGTAGCAAAAACGTTGTCTTGGTAGTCTCCAACTCGCACTCAGCCAGCGTGGTGACGTATGGCCTATCTCATCTCCCCTGAAAGGAGACTTCTACTGGGAGGAGACCTGAGGTTAGTATTGTAAAATTATGGGTTGTAGATTGATTGATGTGGCAATACCTGCTAATGATATTTGCGTTTTAGCTTGTAGGTTAAATTGGTAGAAATATTTTGTGGTAAATTGTTCGTGTGGTCACCACCCCTATTCATTCCGTAAGTATCAAAAGACCCAATTAAGATAACAAACTGTAGCTTGCTCTCTTAATTAGGTTTTTGATTGTAAGAACAGAACACTTCAGAACACTAACCCGCCTGGTTAGCATGGTTTAGTAGACATGAACTGTCTGTTTAAGGAGATTCCTATTTCTGGTAGTGAAGTAATAAAAGCTATTACTGATGATGTAATTCGGTACACACGGCACACAGGTAATACACACACAGGTAAACTCCGAAACATCCTTTTTCAGTGATCACGTTTCGTTCGTTCGCTTTGTTCCTAACAAAGTCACATGAGGAACAAAGCATCCTAACAACATCCAGAAAACAAACAGACAAAGGAACTGCCAACTGTCATTTTGTTCAAATAATTCAGAACGTTTTCTAGCTCATTGGAAGTATTCTGAATTCCATTTCGTCAGCGAAAAAACAAGATACAAGAAGGTTGGTTGCGCCGTTTGTTATTTTAAATATAAGTGCGGCCATCTTGGGTGGAGTACAATCCCAGCTTGTCCAATAAGCGACCCTGATGGCAGTTCGCATGCGCATCAAGCCACCGCACCGCAGCGCCCTCTTGAGGCGCGTTACCATGACAACGGTCAAACAATAAGACAGTTGAACTTTTTTCTCCGTCAAGAAAAGTTATCGTTGACGGCTCGCATCTCGCTTTTTACAATTTCTCTGTTCCGCTGTGATAATACATAATTTACGCTTTACAACATTCGCTGTGTGGAGTGCCTTTCATCACGTTGCTGCTGCTGCTAGGCGAGCGAGTTGGCAAGTTCAAGGTGAGTGCTCTTCCCTTGAATGAGTTGTATTTGTATTTGATATAACAACGGCCTCCATCTCAACACCCCGCATGTCCTGTCTGGGATTTAGTTAAACCGCATCTCCATAATTTTTTTGGCCTTAAAGAGCCGGATCTCACCAGCCTGGTGCTATCGTAGGAATTATTCCGCATTTTATTTCGTGTATTTGCGTTTATAATTTGTTCTTCATTTATAAACCGGTACCCGAAAGTACACGCATCGCATATATTCGCATAATTTCTCATTTTCGCTATATTTCTCGCATTTTTTCGCAATATACTTTCATATTTTTCTTTTATTTATAGCGTACAACGCTTATATTTGTTCAACAATACTTGTTTTGCATATTTAACGTAATTTACGCAGTTACAGTTTTTACGGTTTTTCTTACTATTCATAACCTACATTTACTAACGGTAACGCTCAAAAATGTCGTTAGAAGCTAAGTTACGTTTGGTCATTGCTAAAAAAGAAGCTATTTTTTCGCATATAATTTCTTTATACAACACCGCTAAGAAAATTGTTCCGTCTGTTAAAGAAACTAGAAATAAACTTGAATTTTTAGCTGTTTCTTCAAACATTGACAAATTATATTCGGATTTCAATATTTTATGTGATCAGCATAATGAATTAGAATTAGAAAAAAAACCTGATTATAAATTTAACTTTGATAATTGGACGTCTTTCGAATCATTATTTTCTTTTATCAAACAAACACGCACTGAATGCTTGGAATCTCGCCGTGCAGCCGGCGATACTTCATCAGCTGATATTAATAAGGCATCCACCGCTCATCCCAGTTACTTCCGTTTAGCTCCGCTCGAGCTAATAAGTTTTTCTGGTGATACAGAATCTTGGCCGCTTTTTTACCAATGTTTCAAAACAAACGTACACGAAAATAAAAATTTAACTGATGGTCAACGCGTCCAATACTTAGTAGGTAAATTAAGTGGTACTGCGCTTAACGTATTCGCAGGTATTATACCTAACGAATCGAACTACGCTACGATATGGAATTCTTTAGTATCGAAGTATCAAGATAAGAAGTTGCTAGGGTCAATGTACTTAAATAATATACTTGACATAAAATCTACTTCGGACTCAGCTGCTCAATTAAATAATTTTATCGAGCGTGTTCATTCGTCTTGGTCTGCATTAAAACAGCTGGGTATTGACGACTTGGCTGACTTTATATTTACGCATATCGCTTCACGTAAGATAGATACACAGCTGATACAAAGGTTCGAACTATCTGTCCTCGATAAGGAAATACCTACGAGTACAGACTTAGTCAATTTTATGAGGCATCATGTGAAAGTGCTTGAGCGAACCTCCGCTATTCATAAAAGTACTTCACTGCCGCACGCTCAGGGCTTCTTCGCAAACCGGTCGCGTAATAATAGCGCGCTAAAGGTCTCGCACACCTTCGCTGTTACTGAGAATAATGTAACTAAACCCGCTTGTGTTTTTTGTAAGACTTTACATCATTTTCAACTATATGAATGCACTGCATTCAAACAGTTGCCCGTAAACGAACGCTTTCATTTTATTAAGTCAAATAAATGCTGCATTAATTGTTTAAGTTCAAGGCATTCCTCGCTCAGCAAGTGTGCTTCTCGAAGTACTTGTAAGCAGTGCAATAAGCAACACCATACTCTGTTGCATTTCGATTCGTCATTGAGCAGCGCCCCACGCACCTCGCCGCACGCGGCAAGATTGCCGCCGCCTGCGCCCGTGCACCCCGCGCCCGCTTGTAGCTCTGCTGGCTCAGCAGCGGCTACGACCGTAGCTCATAAGTCAGCCGCGCGGCAATCTGTGTCTCCACAGTCTTTATGTATGCATACACATAATATAGACCACAACATACCGGTTGCCTGCTACGATGACGTTCCGTGCACTACGCTAGCGAACTCTCAACCTGTTGCTTTCCACGCTTATAATAAGGTTCAAAATGATAAGACTGTTATCTTACCTACTGCTCAGGTAGACGTCTCGAACAACGGAATGCAATATACAATTAGATGTTTAGTTGACAGCGCTTCTCAGAATCATTTAATCACTCTTTCATGCTGCGAGAAATTAAAATTAAAAATTTGTCCGCTTATTAACTCTTGCTTAAAAACAGTGGGGTTAATATCCGCTCCGATTAGAGGCTACGTATCTCTTTTAATTAAATCGCGCGTTTCGGATGCGAGTTACAAAGTGACGCTGCTAGTGGTTGATCACATTACCGATCATTTACCTACGCGTTCAATCCAAGCTTCCGTCATGGAACATTTTATCAATCTACCGCTAGCGGACGATCAGTGGGGCTCGCCCGGTAACATTGATGCAATTCTCGGCGCTCAGCTGTTTCCATTTATTTTACTTGGGGGAAAAATAATTCCGTCAATCGCTCAGTCTTCTCAGGCTTCTCACTCTGCACCTTACGCTCTCGAGACTACGCTTGGCTAGATTATCATGGGTGAGACATCGACGTCTTGCTCTGATGGTGAGGCCTGGTCCTTCGGTCCTTTAGTAAACGAACTAAACGATAAAATCGTTAAGTTTTGGGAGCTGGAAGAGGTAGAGTCGCATGCTGTTGGGAGCCCAGAAGACAACGACTGCGAGCAGCTGTATGCGTCCACAGTCACGAGAAGTTCTTGCGGACGTTATATCGTGTCCCTGCCTTTCAAGAGAGATCCCAAAACTTTAGGCAATTCTTTTATTACCGCACAACGTAGGTTTAACGCACTTGAGCGTAAATTTAAATCACTACCCACATTACGCCAAGCATATAACGACGTAATCAACGATTACTTACTGAAGGGCTATCTTTCGGAGTTGCCTTACTCCGCCGCTACCGTAATCGAAGGTTACTTTATACCGCATCACGCCGTCGTTCGACCAGACAAGTCGACGACAAAAACACGCGTCGTGTTGGACGCAAGTGCTAAGACGGAGACAGGTCCGTCCCTTAACGATCTATTGCATACAGGCCCTAATCTGCAAGCGGATCTATTCTCTCTCATGTTGAATTTTCGTTACTTTAAAATAGCAATAACCGCAGACATACAACAAATGTACCTAAGAATTTTATTATCGGAAGGTGATCGTAAATATCAAAAAATAGTATATCGCTTCAACGAGACCGAGCCACTCCGCATCTTTCAATTCAACTCTGTGGCTTTTGGTCTTCGCTCAAGTCCCTTTCTCGCCATGCGAACCGTCCGGCAGCTAGCTGAAGACGAGCACGCTCGTCTCCCTCTCGCTGCAGCGGTTGCAACCAGCGAGTTATATATGGACGACTTAACCACTTCAGTGCCGTCTACTGCTGATGGCATACAACTCGCTGACCAGCTGCTCGCTCTGTTCGAAGCCGGTGGATTCAATCTGGTTAAATGGGCAAGCAACTCGCCAGAGCTTCTTGCACATTTGCCCGAATCTCATCGCGCGCCGATTGTATTCACCGACGATAGTGACACGCTGAAGGTGTTAGGCATAAAGTGGACACCTACTACGGACGCTTTCTCCTTTACTACATCCGCCGCGTCTGTAGGTTGTACCAAACGTGCCATACTTTCGACCATTGCTCGCTTATTTGACGTGTTGGGGTTTGCAGCGCCTGTGATTCTATATGCCAAGCTCTTGCTTCAGGAGCTCTGGCTCGCAAAGGTAGGGTGGGACGAAGAGCCCCCTGCAGATTTGAAGGAACGCTTCGTCAAATTCAAAACCGAACTTCCCTTATTGTCAAAACTGCAAATATCTCGGCACCTAGGTACTGCTACGGGCTGCACGCTAAACTTGCTCGCATTTGGAGACAGCAGCATGAAAGCCTACGGCTGCGTCATTTACTTACATGTGACATATCCAAACCGCGACATTTCGGTTCGTTTAGTGTGTTCAAAGTCAAAGGTAGCTCCGCTAAAAACTGTGACTTTGGCAAGGCTTGAGCTATGCGCTGCGTTACTCTTGGCTAAGCTTACCAAGCGAGTTTATACTGCATTTCATGGACGCTATCCTATTCAAAACATTTTCGCATTTTCGGACTCCACGGTCGCTTTGTCCTGGATCCACTCATCGCCGCACCGTTGGCAAACATTTGTTGCCAACCGTGTCAGTAAAATTCAGGAGCTTCTCTCTCCTGACCGCTTCTTCCACATCAACGGAAACGAGAACCCCAGCGACTGCGTATCGAGAGGTCTGTTGCCTTCGCAGTTAGTAAACCACCAGCTCTGGTGGTGTGGCCCTCACTGGATCCATAGTCTAATTGATGAATGGCCCATAGTGCCGTTCGAACCGTCCCGTGTGGAGGCCATACCTGAAATGAAACCATCAGTGACACTTACCGCTATATCCGATGTGGAGGTTTCACCGCTGCTAGAACTCGCCGTCCGGGTCTCGACCTGGAAGAAACTGCTACGAATTATCGTTTACGTCCTACGCTTCGCACGTAAGCTGCCACGCTCGGCTTCCATTCAGGTGTCAGATCTGCAAGCTGCTGAAAACCTAATTTTGCAGGAGCTTCAAATCAAATATTTCGCGGAAGAAATCAAAGCTTTAGCAAAGGGCAACTTACCTTCGCCTGCGTTGAGGAAGCTTGATCCTTTCGTAGACAGCCACGGGTTACTCCGCGTTGGTGGCCGGCTCACTTATGCGAATATACCGTACGAAAACCGGCACCCAATACTGTTGCCGCGTCGCGATCACGTGGTCGAGCTTATCATCGACGACTGCCATCGATCTAATTGCCACACAGGTTCGCATTTGCTCATGTCGCTGCTGCGGCAACGCTACTGGATCATTTCCGCTCGAAACTTGATCCGACAACGCATCCGCAAGTGCAACTTTTGTTTTAAAATTGCACCCACACATCCAACGCCTATGATGGCTAGTCTTCCACCCGCGCGAGTGCAAGAAGCGAAAGCTTTCACTCACACGGGCGTTGACTATGCTGGGCCGTTAAACATAACTCTTACTCGCAGACGTGGCGTTAAGAGTCAAAAGGCGTACATATGCCTTTTCGTCTGCTTAACCACTAAAGCAATACATATAGAAATTGCATCTGATCTTAGCACAGACACGTTTATCGACGCTCTTAAACGCTTTCTCGCTAGGCGTGGCCCGGTTTCGTGCCTTTACAGTGACAACGCTACTAATTTCATTGGTGCTAAACGGCATCTCGACGAACTACACACGTTCCTAGCTGCGAAGGACACAACTAACGCGTTCCAAGCAGCCTTGAACGGCCATAGAATCACGTGGCGTACAATTCCCGCTCGCGCACCCCACTGGGGTGGAATTTGGGAAGCGAATATAAAGTCAGTCAAGACATTGTTATACCGCACGATAGGACAGCAGCTACTCTGCTATGAGGAACTGCTGACTGTACTAACGCAAATAGAATGCCTACTGAACTCGCGGCCACTCTGTGTCCTTTCTGAGCAGCCTCATACCATTTTAACGCCTGCTCATTTTTTAAATACTACCCCGCTGCAATCGTTGCCCGCGTATGAGGTTGATCACACAACGAGCCTGTGCAACCGCAAAAAACTATTAGATAGGCTAGTTCAGAGTTACTGGAAAAGGTGGCACGTTGACTACCTGCACACGCTTCAATTGAAACAAAAATGGAATACTCCAGGTGTTTCAATTGAACCCGGTACGCTCGTGCTTATCCATCAGGATGACACGCCTCCGCTCCGCTGGCCCACAGGCATTATTGAACAAATATACCCGGGAAAGGACGGAGTCACCCGAATGGCTCTTGTGCGCTCTACAACTGGCACCTTTAAACGCCCAGTTGTAAAGCTGTGCCCTCTTCCATCACAATAGACTATAAATTTATAAATAAAAAAAACCATTAGCTTTTGATAAGTTTACAATTATATTCGCAAATATTTACCTATTCATTATTTCATATAATTTTTTACCCTTTAATTCCGCATTTCATACTTCGCATTAAATTCAATTTCATTTATTTGCAAGTTTACTATAACTTGACTCCGCATTATAGCACCGCTCGCATTTATATCTTTTGAAAACCCTACGGTTTTTCAAGCCGGGGAGAATGGTTGCGCCGTTTGTTATTTTAAATATAAGTGCGGCCATCTTGGGTGGAGTACAATCCCAGCTTGTCCAATAAGCGACCCTGATGGCAGTTCGCATGCGCATCAAGCCACCGCACCGCAGCGCCCTCTTGAGGCGCGTTACCAAAGGTATTTTTCAGAGATGAAACAAATAGCTGTATTCACCGGATTTCCTACTAAACTTCAAGACCGATCTTTGTTGTTGTATTTTATTGCTTAGACTTCCTGTAAAAAAAAAGAACATTCATTATAAATAAAATAAAGTTTTTGTGATATAAGTGGTCAATATCTAGTGCCACTATAGTCATTTTCGAAAATGCCCGGAAAGGGCTACTCAATAAAAGCTGTTTGGTTTTGATTTTGAAAACCATCATCAGTAGACCGAAGGGAAGTAGCATAGCGATTTAATCTGATATAAAACAATCTTTCAATATTTAATGTTTTTGAATTATTTTTCTGTGATAAATGGAAAGATCATAATATATATAAGTTTTATAGCCAAATAATTATTTTTTCGTAATAATTCAAAAGTTATATTAACCTAAAATTCATATTTGAATCCAGGATACCGAAAACACACCGACAGCTCCCAAACAAACCAGAGCGTGTTAGTTTTAACTTATTGCAGTTTATACAGAAATAATGATTACAGTGTGATTCCTAACAAAAAATAAATATATATAATCCCAAACACACATAATAGTTTCAGTGTATGTATGCATAGGCCTATTTGGATTTATGCTTTAACAGAGGCGAAAGCATTCGTGTGGCTCATGTATGGCTACTTCCTACCATGTTGCTTTATGTTGAAGACTAAGAAAGAATAGAAAATAAATATAAATAGATTTTATTACGAAAATATTTCTTCATGTCTTACCCAGTTTACGACGAACCAAGGATTTAATAACTTAAAACGACCTTATGAAAGATTCAGTACAATTTTATAGCGGCTGTAAAATTTATAATGTCTTATATAATAACATTAGACGCATTGCTTGAATAAGAAGCCTTGTTGTTGGCAACAGAGGATCACTAATGTTGTTAGGGAATAATAATATTAATACAATAGCAACATGAGTTAGCTTGTTTGAAATGCAGGAAAGTTTCAAAGTTAAGGCGAACCCTTTTTATTAAGTCAGATAAAAGTTGTATATTATACTTACTTTTACATTGTGTTGTATCAGATATGATAAAATACAAATAATGATCTATCTAAATAGTTATGTCTAAACGGAAGACAAAAGTAAATTAAACGGTACAAACAAATCTTGAAAAGAGTGTAAAACGAAGATCAAAACTTTTCGTCGTCGTCAAAACTTTTGTTCATTAGAATTAAATTCGAAATCTACGAGTTTGTTTATTTCTTTTGTCACTGCAATGTCACGGAAAGTAAGATACAATAGAATTTTCAGTGACACTTAGGCGATTAACACACGGCACCGCGCACCGCTGCGGTAGGCGGTGAAGCGGATCTCATGTCGTATTGGGGATTACTAAATCCGTTGATGCTTAACAAACGTACATCGACCGACCGCGCGGTCGAGCGGTGTTTTCACCGCCACCGCCCCTCCGCGCTGACATTCATTCGGAGGGGCGGTGCCTCACACACGGGCCGCCGCCTAACCTTTATTTATTTATTATAGACACGCAAATAGTATAACTATATATCAATTGAAAAAAGCATTACAATACAATATAGTTCTTATATGTGGACCAATAAAAGGCATGCGTAATAAACACCAATGAAATTGTGTTTGGAGCAGTTTGAGCAGAACAATGTAGTTCACAATATAGCACTGTATTTATAATTACACAGAGTAGAAATGCAGTGCTTTATTGATTTATGAATTTGCTAAAAAATAATCAAATAAAAGATTGGACATTCGAGTATAGTTAAAAAATGTATTTTATGTTGTCTCAAACTTTTATAGAATAACATTAATAATAGAATATATTAACATTATAACATTAACATCCGCGCGTACAGGCACGCAAACCGCCTTACCGCGCGGTGCACCGCTACGAAATCCGCTTTACCGCCACCGCCCACCGCGGCGGTGCGCGGTGCCGTGTGTTAATCGCCATAATCAACCGATAGCCGCTAAATTAAGAATGAATATAAGAAATTTTAAAAAGAATATCAGTTTAAAATTGATTTCTGTTATGACTGTTTAATTTACTCGAAAATGAATAGTGTTTCTTTATCAGCCTTTGAAGTATATATTTTGTTACAAATGAATATAAAAGAAATCAGAAATCATCAATCAACAATAATAAAAATTTCACGGTTATACAAATAAAATAATCAAACCAGAGACGAGAGAAAAGAATAAGGTTTCAATGTACGTGTCAAATTACCCTCATTGAAGGATTGAATTGTATCGATTTTGTTCTTATGTCAGGACTTAGCTTTGTTTCTAGAACTTAGTGGATTTGTGCATAGGCCCACTATTTCATAATAAGTAGTAAAACAGGGTAGATTGTTTTAGATAGTTAGTACCTCTTTTACCTAGTTAGTACACGGAAGAAAAGGTAGTAGAGCCACGCTGATTTCAGCCTGAATAGGCCGGTTGTTTTTCCACTCGAACCGTCACCCCGCCGGGGCTTGCGGCGGGGCGGTGTGTCGGACTCGAACCGACTAAAACCACACGGTGTGCCCTCTATGCGCCTGAATTTTAGGAGGAGTCCACGAATGGGCCGGCAACACTAACCTAAAATGACAGTATTCGGGCTGTTGTCTCATCATTCCCCCGACTTCCAAAGGCCGGGATTCTCCCGGAAATGTATCTGCATCATTCGATGCAGATACATTTCACCAAGCCGCCATATTGTGGGCCACCAAGCTATATTGTACGCACTCACAATGAGAATGGTGGCCACTACTCCTGCATTCTACTCATGCTTTCCGACAGTCAAAGTCAATTTGGTAGGCTTAAATATAAAAAATAAAAATAATTGTAAAAATACTAGTAAGTTATCGAAATATTCTTTATTGGTTATTTGTTAATAAGCCATATAACAAAGAAGTTTGTGCAAAGTAGAAATAGTTTATTCGTCAGCAAAACTTAACTTTACTTAGAGAGTCCTGTCACTAATGTTTTTTTATGGACGGTGACATTTTAAGTGAAACCTTCTTATTAAAAGCGAACATATAATGAATTTTATTACATTATTATCCGAAGGTTCCGTTAGCTTAACATACTGACATTCAAATTTACATATAATAGGAGACTGTCGCATTCGTAAATGAAACTCCATACGAATCTCCATTAACTGTATTGTTCTCTAAAAAGCTACTAACTGCACCTGACAACTGAAAAAGAACTTTGTGCTTCACGAGCTACGTGGTATGTACTTTGTTCTTCTAGACTTTTTATCACATTTTAAAACGAAATGTTTAAACAAGTATGTTTTTAAATTTTATTTTTATTTGTGTGGTGACAAACGCCTGATGTGCAACCTCCCACGAGGTTGTCTAATCACCTGTTGAAAGTCACTGGAAGTCATTGAATGTAGGTTTGAATAGTAGGTACCTTATTTGGACTGTATAAATATAATTCCTAATAATTAATTGTATTAGATAGAGTGAATTATTTTACGCTGATATCTAATTCGATGCATTTTACATTCAAGCTTATTATTAATTGATCTGCTGTCATAAAAATATTTGATCACAAATTTAGCTTTAACGATCTGATTTTGTAGCTTTAGGCAGTTTTGGGTTATGTTTAATGTGTCTTTTATTTTCATAGGGTTATTTATATTGTTATTGATTTCATTGAAGACCAAGATCACTAAAGAAAATCAAATCACTGGTATCACAAAAGCCTCAAATAACCTTTTGACAGAGAGAAAGTAGTGGTATGTACCTTTACTAATGTTACAAAGCTGAAGAGTTTGTTTGTTTGTTTGGTTGAACGCGGTTATCTCAGGAACTACTGGTTTGATTTGAAAACATATTTCAATGTTAGATAGCTCATTTATTGAGGAAGGCTATTTATTAACCAATAAGAGCAGAGCACCTATTAAGAATGTTTCAAAATTGGGGGTTTTTTCCTCATGAGAGCTTACGCTGCGTGCGCTGCGTAAACGGTTGAAAGTTTCGCAAAAATAATGTATGGCAGAATTGTTTACCTTTAAAAGTTCTAAAAAAAGTGCGCGGCAGCATATGTCTATCTTTTAAGGTTGTCTCATTATGATATTTTTTATGAGAAAAGAATTAGCTTCTAGCTAGCGCTATAGCGTCGAGCTACGGGCAATAGAAGACATAGACGGGGACATAGCTGTGTAGGTCAGCTACTATTAAATAAAAGCCAATGACCAACTAAAGTGTTAAAATCGTCCAAGATCCGTTCTTTAGGGTTCCGTAGTACCCTAGTTAAAAGTTCCTCCGTCCGTCCTCGACTTACCTTCCAATCGATTAGTGCCAGGAAGATGAAATTTTGAATAAATATGTAATTTATCATGTCGACAAAATGAAAAGTGAAAAAAATAATTATGGTAATCCATATGATGAACTTTAAAGAAAAACTATAACGGTTTAGATAACTTTTTTTTGTTCATAAGTTATAGAGGCCTCACTTGTAAAATTAGAAAACTTCTTACACAGATTTAGAAAACTTCTTTCAAAAATAACCAAAAATTATGTTAACATAACTGTTATATTGGACACATTATGGGTGACTACGGAACCCTATTCTATGTGTAGCCTGTCATGCACTTGGCAGATTTTGTAAAGTCAAATATGTATTCAAATAATGTGATTTTATTTTCCAGACACGACCCTAGTATATTTTCCTATCATATTAGTTATGTGGCTTGACTCAGTAGGTACATAAACTTTTATATTTATATCTAGGAAAAATTCATGAGCTGGAAACGAGCCAGGTCATTCATCTCTGTACACCTTCTTCGATATTCATCCCCAACATAGAAGTGCAGATCTTAGCATATTAACATTATTTGCAGATATATTATGTGTGCAAATACTAAAATATGTGCTAACTATTGGTAAAATACGATTTTTAGGAATCAGACCAACAAGCCGCATCAGCCACCATGCTTAACTTCTTCGAGAATGACAAGGTATTATTACTATTGGGATTGCGATAAACTGGTCTTTACAATGCAATTGAATATCGATAACTATTCGTTTTACAAATATCGTTATTACATCTATGAATCAGATAAGGTTTATAAAAAAAACTTACATGACTGGCTATAAACTTTTTTTATAACGTATCAATTGGAACCTCATTCGTTAAAATCGGTTTAGTATTTTAAGTTCTATGGTGGAACATGCAAATATTTATAGACAGCCAAAAACATTTACCCTTCCTTTTGGCTTCTTCGTGATCGGGTAAAAAAAACAACGTGTTACCAATGTTTATGCTGCCAAATCGTTCCAGACCGCCCATTTATATTATTATATTGATATTGATATTATAAAATCGTTATTATAAAATAACTTTATCTGTCTGTCTGTATATTACGTATTCACGGCTAAATACGTGAACCCCGGTTTGTATTAGACTCGGTTCAGTGCTAGATGGAACCACGGAGAAAGACCAAGGCCTTTCCTTTTATTTTTGCCGTAGTCCGATAAATAAAAACAAGTACCCAATGTTCAAATTTATATAAATATCGTAGGTGTATTAAAATAACTCTTAACGAACAGTTACGAGTATGTCCTATGGCAACAAGATAATACTGCTTTGAGTAATAAAATAATTACAATATTTTCGACAGTGAAAAAGTACATCAGGCATGGGTTCATAACTATTATAATCACTTCCTTAGGTTCCAATAATACAATGATGTGACAGAAACTGAAAATTAAAAAATGTCAAGTAAATGGTCTTGTGCGCGCCAACGCTTTGAAGTTTTTTAATTTATTTACGGTGCTGTCCTGCTGTACCAAACACTGCTTTTTGAAAGTTCAACATAAGCAATAAAAACATTCATCAGCAATCCATAATGTCCCATCGCTGGGCTCGGGTTCCTCTCAGGAGAGGTTTAAAACCAAACGTCCCCGCACTGGCCAAATGCGTGTTTGGGATTCGCAAGACACGTTATGGCTACGTAATCTTGCCGTTGGATGTTTTTAAGCCGCCCGAAGGCCTCCACAGAAAGGCTCATCATAACATATCATGCAACAAACCTTAACCCATCTAAGTACAGACCGCGCCGTCTTTGCTTACCCTCGGTGATTGTTTCTAATCACGTTTCGTCAGCGTTTCATCAACAATTCATGGCTTAAATAAAACATAAATAGCAATAATTAATTACAGGTTGTGTGTTTCTGCTTTTCCCATCGTTTCAACAGACTTATGTTTTAATTAAATCTATTTTAGCTCATTACCCACTAGAGGACTTAGAATACCCAAAATAAAGATATAATAATATATGATTTATTTCTTACCAAAAACCCAAAATACATAAAATACAATTACATGAAATACTAAAATTATATGCCTACATACTTACATAAAATAATTAAATTTAGAATGTGGATCACAACAATTCCACTTACATAATATCAAAACATTTATTTATATAAATGTTCAGGTATAAATATTTCATTTAACATTTAATTTTACCTGAATAATTTCAAATTATAAATAAGCCCTCGTCTTATAAAAACCGTTCATATGAGTAGGTAGTTAGGGTTTGCAAGACTAGCGTCATAAATAAATTTATGTGACTAAGCTTTTGTACAAGGGTCTTAGGTAAAATGTTGGCAAAAGAGACAACAAAGGCTAATTTTAACTAATTTCTTTGTATACAATCGTCTGTAGACAAGAGTGTTGATATTGTTGTCTCGTTATAAAATGTAGAGGTTATTTTGCTTGAAAATCGCTTGATTAGATATTTGGTGCCAAGTGTACAACAGTAACGTTTAATAAAATAAAAATACACTTCATTGTACGTTTTTTCAACTATATGAAAGCACAACAACTTTTGGTGTAGATTTTTAAAAGACTAAAATAAATAAAATAATATCGAATTCGTTAGGGCCTACCATTTTACTTATTTTGATATATTTTTGTGCTTATAAAAACACAATAAAAAAAAAAAAACAATTAAAAAAAAACTCTTTCGTCTACTCTTCATTAGCTTTATTCAAAGATTGACGCCGAAATAAATTTATCTATCATATTAGGTATATTACTTATTTAATTATTTTAGGGCTCCGCCCGCATGTATGTCGATTATTGCAGTACCAAGCCGAAAGTCCTTTCTGTGCACCAAATTTCATTTAAATTTGTTCAATAGTTTTAGCGTGAAAATCTTTTATTATGTATAATCTTCTTTAAAGCAAATATACTGAAATAACTCAACTGATGCAAAATGACGCAGCAGTATCTCGAATTGCTTTGTGCAACACATGTTCCCCCACTAAAACAACAACAAGAGGTTAAGGTTACTACATCATGGAAATACCACTAAACTAACAGTACACTAAATAAAGATGGAAAGCAATTCGTAAAGTTTTGTAAGCTATCCTTCACTAATTAAAAATGAGTTATTGATCCCCTTAAATCATAGCCATGAGGATCATTTCGACCGCGTTAGATTTCAGACAAAAAACAAGCAAAAAAATCGGTCCATTGGCTTAAGAACTTCGATTCCATCCTCACACAAGTCACCCTTTATCAAACAAATCAATGTTTTTCTTTAACTATTATTAACAGTACTTCATTAGCAGATTTTTAGTTTATGGGTGCGTAACTGTAATGAAATTGTGCGAAGTAAACTTGGCCGACGGGAGTAATAAAATTAATTTCATTGTGGATCCATTTATTGCCTCGCGGCATCCCTAACATTAGAGTAATTTTGTGTATTGGGGATTGCCTAAGTTGAGTAATAAAAAGGTTGGACTATAGCAGTGGAGTGAGAAGCTGATTGGAATTTAATTTTGTTTTGAAATTTCCTATGAATAATTTAGATCGAACATTTATATTGATACGACATTACTGAGGATTCCAATTATGATTAAAATGAAATGACAATTTCAATATGGCTACACCCAGCTAAATTATGTATCAAATAAATTAAATAACATTCACCCTCTACGTAAGTAAGATAATTATGTCTTGGTATCCTTTGTCTACTGCTATTAATGTTACGCCTCTGATCCAGTCACCTTTACCAAACCTATGAACAAACCATTGACAGATTGTGACATATTATGTATTAAGAAATTTCTATCCATTTGGTCTGATTCTGTAAGATGTAGGAGTATGTTGTACTTATCTTTCTTTTTAAAGACATGTGATTTTGATTAGTAAAAAAGAAGGTTTTATTTTGTAACAGTATTTAGAAAACAAAAGAACTCTGTTTCTTTCATGTTCTGTCCTTTACTTTATTTTCTGTTGAAATATTCTAGAGTCTATTTCATTAAGTAGCGTAAATGAACTCGTTGAAAAGAAAGCGAACCTTTTTACCCAATCAAAGCAATTCGAGAGGTGTTTAATTAATTAGGTAGAAATATTAATTATAGTCTATTCATCATTGTAACATCATTGATGCGATGGCAAGTCAAACCAACCTTTTGTAGTTTGAGTTTAATTATAAGTTCAAAACTAACTCTGTCTGCCTGTTACGCTTTCACGGTTAAATCACATCACCGATATCAATGAAGTTTGGCATTGAGATACTTTGATCCTTGAGAGAGAACATAGGCTACTCTTTACCGCGATAACCGACCTACACGTAGATGGAGTCACGGGAGAGCCGGAAAATGATGCAGAATGATTGGGCCTCTGGTCTCACACACACCAACGAAAGACTGTCGTCTTTTCTTCTAACACCATGAATGCATGATTAGTCTTCTGTGTGAGGTTAGTACTGCCCAGGTAGTAATGGACTGCGAGAAATGGTTTGTATATTTTGTAAAGTGTGGCGTACATTCAGCAAGTAAAGGAGAAAGTAGGAGTCGTGGCCTATGAAGAGGTCAAACGAATTGCAGAAAATAGACAGGACTGGCAATTGCTCCACCGACAAGGGCCTGGCCCTTAAATTGAGAAGAATTAAGTGTTTTTGTAAAGTTGGTTAATTGTTTGTGAAGTGGTATTTCGTACTTTTAAACGACTCTGAAATAGGAGGAGAGGTGATTTTAAAATTCTGGTTACATTGGGTTCGGCGTAGCTCCTGGGCAGTCCCATGATTGAGATCTGGTCGTAATAACGTGACCCCAAGAAAATCGAAAATCCACAAATTTTGAGGCATAGGGTCCTGGTAGTCGTCGTCTGATGGTGATGAGATGACTAATACTGGTCATTCTTAGAGGATAATACATACTACTACAGTTAGTGGCATTAACAGGAGTAAAATTTGAAGGTGGTCGTTTCCGTAGATTTATGAAGAATCGCAGTTTTATGAAATAGTTCAACTTATCTACGATAATTTGAATTTCAAATGGAAAAATCTAATATATAATTATAAAAAAAAAAATTAAACAGACTCCAACAAAACATCCAACAAAAATGATTGTCTCGAAGCAATAAAATTTAAACTAGCTATCTTAAAATAATGTGTGCCAATTCTTGCCTGTTCTTAATTATAATAAAACAAACGTAATAAAACTTTATTTAAATTAATAGATAATTAGGTAAATATAAGAATAGTCACAAAAGATAGTCAAATTAAATCCAGGTGTTATTTTATGCTTTTAAGGGTGTCTAAACAGAGAGTTTTCATTTGATGTTTTTTTGGAGTCGGTTAAATATTTTCCTAAAATTGTTTTTAATTTTATTACCCGACTACGGCAGAGCCAAAGGAGGATTTTGTCAGGCTATGTATGTATGTTAATTTGTCCCTCATAGTTCCTCAACTACTTTTAGAACTGGATAAATAAAAAACGACGCTGGAAAAGTTTCATCAAGATTTATAGGACACTGGATTATAAACAACGTTACTCGAAAGATAATCGACACAATAGAAAACATACAATAAATTGTAATTTGTCTCAAATATTTTATGGTAATGAGTTATATTTTTGGCTATGATTCGAATTTAATCTATACGATCTACAGTATTTCAATGATTCCCAACAAAAAGAGACATTACTAACACACATTGATAACAAAATTAACCATAAGTACCCATGTATGAGTCTGCAAAAAGTCCAAAGTTTGTAAGCTAAGTATAGATCAAATTAGTCACAAATAAATTTTTTACCAAAATTATTAGCATAATAGATCTTAAAAATACACAGACCATCAACAGTATTTTGTAAAAGGAAATTAGTAAAGTAAACATAATTATGATTAACTCAGCGGACCGGAGAGTTCCCAGCTAAGTGGATCAAGTTGAAAAAAATGTATCTTTAAATATAAGTATAAATGAGGATTAATTAATTGCTAAAGTCAAAAACGATATTAATTATATGACTATTAGTTTATAATATGTGGGGTAAGCCTCCCTAAGTTGAGTTGAGAAAGGTGTAGCCTACACACAGTGTAGGAGAAGCGTAGAACAAGAATGAAAATTGTTTTAAACGTCGAAACTGTATTTTTACTGACGCAGTGGGAAGTGGGTTGAATGTCTTTTATTATCAAGTGACTTTATTTCCTTTTCTATAATTAATCTGTATGTATCTATCTAAATAATTTAGAAGATATGAAATAATTTTCAAATTTAAACGTTGATGACAGACAGACAAACTGGATATTTGGGGCATGTAATTCTAAGTGAATCTGGCTAATTGATGTATTTTCAATTATGAATAATTATGCGTTTATATCTCCAACAGCATAAGATATTATATCTTTCGCGACCATTACACGTTATAAATCCCAAAGTTTTGAAATAAATGTGAAGGGGCCTAAAATTAGGTATGTTCAGAGATTTATTTTCTAGGATGCACCTGGTTTCCAGAATACAAGAACCCGAAACGGCGTGCGGTTTTTGGTCGGTTTGAGTCCGGCATAAACACCGTGGTATCCGGGACGATTTCTGCACATGCAAAAAAGCTAAGCATGAAGACTACGCGCAAAAGCTATGAAGACTACTAAATAAAATATTAATATTTATAAAAAAAAAAAATCCTTTGCTAGCTGCTCAAATGTAATCTATTTATATACACTGAAAAACTTACATTATTACACAAAAGGTATCCCTGTGACAATATGCGCACACACTTTCATTTTATGTAATCGAATGAATAAGATATGTATTAAACACAATAAATAAACTCATAACATAATATTTAAAAAGGGTACTAAAAGGAAATTTTTCCATTACATATTCAGCATAACGATTATATTCAATACTACAAAACTTGTTTAAAGGAAATACGAGTATGAAGCACTTTGAATAAATAACATTACCAAAATGGATCTAAAACACCTATAGGTATGCCTATTTGAAAAGTACTAAATTTCACTCAATTATAAGTGGTTATATTGTCCAAATATGGAACAAACATGTTAAGAAACTTCTAAATGACATAATCTGACTATCAAGCTATTTTCTATATAAATGAAGAAAATAAATAATTGCTTTGATAGTTATTGCTTTTTGCAAATATTAATGACACGTCTTTGTAGTTAATTTATAAGAGAAGTATTTTCGTTTTATCACTTAAAAAAAACATAGTTTTGTTGTATCCATTTAGGTTTAGTTTGGCAGAACTGTGTCATTAGTTTTAATATCTTGTTAATGGAAAATTATATTTATTATTGTAAGATTACGGAACGGTACTAATACGTCATCATCAAGTATCTTTAACAAACGACTGCTGGATCTATGAATATCTCTCCTTAGAAATAATATTTTGGCGTACTATCAGTACTAAACCTATATTTTCTTTATTTAACATCAAGTTATGTTTGTTACATGTTGTAATTAGTTTTACCTTCAAAATCTATTGCAGTCCATTGCTGGTCCGTCTCCCATTGTACGCCACTGCCATCGATTTTTGGCTTCTCGCATCCAGCTCCTGCCAGTATGTCGTCACTCTACTTGGCCTTTGGGTGTCCTACACTACATTTGACGAGACTCTTCTACCTAACGGTTGTCAGTTCTGCGGCTAATTACCTAAGTACACAAAAAAAAATTGAGTCCTAAACTACAGATAAATTTACTAAGTTATTCATCTAAAGTCTAAGTTAAAAAAAAATACGTTTTTTTTTTAACTTAGACTTTAGATGAATAACTTAGTATAGCAGTTCTAACTTCAAATTCTAACTTTATAGAATTAGATCAAAGTACTTGGTGACCCTTTTTATTAAAATTTATTATAATATTTGCCATTACGCCAAAGTAAGGGATAGTAAGTGAAGTTAAACGGCGTAATCTCACATCACTGACCTCTATAGATAGTGGTCAATAATGTAGGATTAGAGGGTACTTTAGCGACCACCCTTTTAAAAAGATTATGCGATGTTCTTCAAGTGCGGTCACTCAAGAAGAAGTTATAGTGGTCCATATGTTGAGTTGGTTACAGCACTTTAATATGTTTGTTTTAGTCAATAATATATCTTCATAATTACTCGAAGTACTACTGCTTACTTTGAAATTCAGACCCGAAGAAAAAAAAATATTATCCTAAATACAAATATCTGACACTAAGCAATTTGACTTATCCTTACAACGCAATTCTAAAATACTTAATAGTTTGGTGAAAGAAGGTAAAGGATTTTCGCAGCCAGTTTCCAATATCGCCTATAATACGCCTAATCACCCCAAGCACGATGCATATTTAATTTTAATAGAGCATACTCTCAGTATTAAATCAGCTACAAAATACAGCTTACAATACGATAATACAAGTGTTGTCATTAATTTTCTCTATATAAATGTTGATTAAATAAATATTAAGTTTATTTATGTACGCCTAAAAAACTTAGTTCTGAATCGATTCATCTCCCTGGCTTTTATTATTCCCTATGTTATTTGGGGTCGACTACTAGTACCGGTTTCGGTTTTACCTGAATATCAGTCTATTCACGGATCCTCTGACATCGGAACTAGATTCCATGGCATGACTACCAAATGACGATTACCATATTTATTTATGACAACGGAACCGACATTTTAATGTGATCTCCGATACAAACGTCCATATACCGGACTGTTATTAGGAATATTTTGTAAGAAAATTCAAGAACCCTCGACCTTACCTGGAAATCGAACCCGAAACCTTTTAATCAGCAATCGCATACGCTAACCGCTAGTTCTACGAGGCAGTTTGAGTGAGTCAAACCGATGGAGCTAAAATTTTAACACTACACAACTTGTTCTTTATTCCTCATCACTCACACACATAACACAATATGGTAAGGTAATATAGAGACTACAATAAATGTCTCACGAATTATCTTTAAAATATAGGTACCATTATAACGGTTTTACCACTGTTATAGTAAAAAGAAAAACATCCTAATCTTTAAAAGCGCAATTTATTTGGAAATTAAAAGATTACTGACTTACTTAGTTTAATTATGCGTACTTAATAGTCCCAGAATAAACATTTCTAAGTATAGTGTTTATTTAGTTATATAATAATTTTCCTCAAACGCAAAAACAACATCTGTTATTTTTGCTGAAAAGCCGGAGAGTGGGTAAAGCTTTATTCAAAGAAAGATATCGAAGGTGAATTATGAATAAGTACCTAACTGTTAACTTATTTTGTTAGAGTTTTCCTTTTGAAACTTTGAGGTTATACTTCAAACATAATAAAAGGAATTTTAAATGATCCCTGTGAGTTCTAAAAGTTTTCGCATTCATTGTGATGTAAAACGATTTTCTCATAAATGTATGTATTTACAAAAAAAAAAAGTAAGTTTATGTATTTATATCAGTTGTTTAGTACCCATAATACAAGCTCTGCTTACTTTGGGACTAGATGATGTTGTGTGTAAGATGTCCAAAAATGTCCAAAAAAAAAAATATCTTTTATATTTTCAATTTGTTGAATAATATTCTAAGTAATACACAGCTTCAGTCACTTGATTGTAGCAACGGTGAAGTCTGTCTCTAAGTTCTCTCTTGAAAATTTAAGCAACAGCTAAACTACTATTATAAAAAAAGTTATCACTTCCTTTATTATAATGAGTGTTTAGGTAAATTAAAACTAAAATATAAAATAACGTAGTAGTTACTCGGTACTGCTTATATGCTATATGCAACTGCTAATCAAGAGGTCTCGGGTTCGTATCCTGGGCAAGGCCGTTGGTTTTCTCTTACAAAAAATTCTTGAGAGCAGTCCGGAGTAGAGATGGGTTTCTGCCCGGGCGGATTGGGCACATTGAATAAGCGCCCGATAAATGCCCGTAAATGCCGAATAAATGCCCTTTACCTGGGCAAAAACTTCAATTTACATTTTATTAATTTAAATTGTGTGTAAATATATGTGTATGCAGCAAGGACTAATTAACAAAAAAATATGATATATTCCTGGATATAAATATGTTACTATTTTAGTTTTTTCTTTAAATCTATGGTCATGGGCGTATAAAAAAAACCAAACTGAGTATTATAATGATAGCAGTTCTTTATATGTTATACTTAGTTAGTAATCTGTGACATAAACACAGTATTTTTGTTTCGATAACAATAGTCGATAGTATAAGTATATACCTATTACATGTAAAACTGACATAATAGACCAGGGTAGAAGCGTCTTAAAATAATAAAAAGTGAACATAAATTGTAGTAGGATGAAAGTGATAAAACCCATTGGAAAAGGAGGTAAATATTATAAAAATGGAAGGAGAAATAATTTACGGGCGATCTGAGGTCGGGAAGGGGTAGGGGGGAGGTTTTCAGGGTAAAAACGGTTTATGTCGATTTCCGGCAAAACTACAAATCTTATGAAAAAAAAATTAAAGGCAAAGTTGTAGGTAATAAAAAGATCTACTACTTTTGTATTTGCACTTTTTTCACATAACCTCAAATTTTATCTGAAATATTCAAAAAACCAAGTTTTTGGTTTTTTCTTTTTATCTTTTACAAATAAAATTATTTTTTCAAGAAATTTTGTGAAAATTTACCTTTCTATGTCTTGAATACACCGTAATTTATTTGATTTGAAATATCTATTTTTTCACCTCATTTTGACTTAATACCGAAAAAAAACTTGGTTTAGGAAAGACCTGTGCCGAGCGGTTAAAAACTGGAACTCGCTACCATCCCACGTCTTTCCTTCCCATTATGATCCCGGGTCCTTTAAGAGGGGTGTGAAAAAGCATCTCACAAAGCCACTATAGTTTGGGTCAGCGTCGCCATACTTCCTCCATCGCAGGCAGTGTGGTGGCCCACTCTCATGCTTATCATCAGGCAGAGTGGAGTCACAATGGTAGGCATCAAATAAAAAATGTTGTAAATTAAGACTTGATCTTGCTCAACCTACCATTATTCAACTTGAACGAGTCGGATTCAGAATTTGATGATTTTTCGATGATGTTGATGATGATAAGAGTCAAATTAATACGTCTCATGATGCTCAACCATCAAAATCAACCAGTCGAACCGAATTTTTTGATGTAACGTCTAACATCGACTTAAATGACGATGATAATGAAATTAAAGATTTATTATTATTCTCTTTATTAACACTTGACATATGTATACTGTTGAGGACTGATGGTAGTCTCCAAAAATGCCTGTTTAATAAAGCGCATGACTCTCGGTCGCGTATTACCAGATTCATTGGCAATTAATTTGGCGATGAGTGTCCTGGACTCAGCAATACGTTTTATTCTACACTGCCAAGCTGCCACTTATTATTATTATTATTGTTCTCTTTATTAAAATCAAAATACTTATTCATTACATTTTTAAATATATAAATCTAAAAAATACATTTAAAAATATTAAAAAAAACATCGAATGAAAAAATTAAAAATGTTATTATTATTATACATATTTAAAAGAGTTATATTTGTTAATTTTTTACGAATTTTCGACAAAAATAATGAAACGAACTGTGATTATTTGTGATTTTAATTACAAAAATGTATAATTAATAATTAATTATAAGTTTTAATTTACAACATACTGACTTTCATCTAAATTAAGAAAAAATAGATTAAGAAAACATTTGTTTTTCACAAAACAAAGGTATTCGTTTTTTCTGCCCAGTGCTCGGGCATTTATTCGGGCGTAAACTTATTTATGCCCAATCTGCCCAGTTTATACCTTTCCGCCCGTATTTGTTTTCGCCCTCGACCCATCACTAGTCCGGAGTAGTTAAAATGACCGTGTTTGACACATGCCTCGGAAAGCAGGTTAAGTCGTCAAAGAACAGTGTCAGAACAATAATTTGTGGCTCACACAAAGTGTTGTTCCAAGTGGAATTTGATTTCGCGACACTTTACGCAGTAGAAAGCAGTGTGGGGACAGCTGAAACCACTAGGCCAATCAATCAATCAATCAATCAACTGCTTGACATAGGCCTCTCCTTTGAAAGAAGGTTTTGGCCTACTATACCACGCTGGTCAGACGGGTTGGTAAAGGGTTTGTTTCAAGTTTTCCTTCTCTTGGGAGTGATGTTTGCTGCTTATTTTTTTCCTTTAGTCGCCTCTTACGACACCCATGGAATGAATAGGGGGCCACTAGGCCAAAAGTGCAGTCAAATAGAAGAAGTAGTTACTCAATAATTATGTAAGTTGAAATGTTTTTTATTGTAATTTGTTGTGGACATAAACAGAACGTGAACCATTTGAATATATTTTATTGAGTGAAGTCTTGAGGAATGGGCATCAAAAGTATTTCACTGCTATTTTTAAGGGTTTCGTAGTTCAACTCGCGGACCCTTTATAGTTTTGTCAGGTCCGCCGTCTGTCTGTCTGTCCTCGACTTACCTTCCAAATGAATGAAATGAATGCTAAAAAATCTCGAAAATTTTATGTGAAGTAGTGATGATTTAAAGTAGAAGAGTTGGAAAAAGTAAATCTATAAGATGTAAGTCACGTTTTAAAAATGTGGGTTCCATTTTGGACCCATAGATTGATTTGTATTATACATATCAATCTATGGGTAGGTGTGATTGTTTACTTTCCTTCACAGCTATTTCCCTGTGCACAACTGTAGACGCAGGACTATTGATTGAAATGTCTCGTCTAGACAAATATTTGCACACAACGTGTTGGAGAAAACATAAACAACACGTTGAAAATAAGGTGTCTTTTCAGAGTGTATTCTTTTAAAAATTTATAAGACAAATCTGACAAAAAATCTAAATATTATATTTTTCATTGAAAGTGAAAATAATGAAAGTCTTGCGACTGTAAAGTATGTAACCAGTTTTTTAGGTTCTGTAGTTCATGAATTCGAACTCTCATAGTTTCGTCATAGTCCGTTCGTCCTCGACTTACCTTGCAACGGTTAGTGCTAGGAAGATGAAACTTTACATGGATATGTGTTAGAGTGCCATAATAAAATCCCGAATAATATTTTTATTTGGAGAACCTCCCTTATATGTCTTGGGGATAATTTTTTCTTGCGATTACTTCATTGTGAAGAGTATCATTTGGTAAGTCTTCAAAAATCATTGAGAGATTTTAAGAAGATTTTTTTATTTAGGCATCCGTTTGCGAGTTATTCCACTTTAATGTGTATTTTTTTGCTGAAACAGAGCACTCCTATGTAAATATCTGAAGAATCTGAAGAAAATCATGATGGTACTATGGTATTCGAGCTGATGATAATTATAATTATATACAAACTTCCAAAAACATACATAGTTATCATAATATCTGTAATAAAAACTAACTACAATCAAACACAAAAGAAATGGTCGTACTCGTCATACATGTTTAGATAAACACAAAGAGCTTTTCGTGGATTGACCGTACATTGTAAATATGAAATATATAAGAATATTGGTATATAAAATAAATATTTTTTCTGGAATGTGGATTAAACCTCTGTCTTAGCGGTTAGGATTATTGACTGCAAAACAAAGAGGTCCAGCTATAAATACATACGTAGACTGAAATTAATTAAATATCCACCCATCTTTAATTCTGGCAGAGGAGTTCAAACAACTATAAGTTCTTGATACCCTTTCGAAAGGAAAGGTAATTTCCCGTCTCTTCTTGTCCAATATTTTTAAACTGAAATATATTTTTTTCTTGTCAATATCGGGTCTTTAATTAAAGATATACACAAAATGGAACTAAAATGTAAAAAGTTTAGGTAAAACACAGGCTCCAATATATAATTTTACTTCAAAACAAAGCTAAAAGCGAGTGAGGGGATAAACAGTGATACAAAGAACTTTTATCAGTTCCATATTTATGAAGTTTTAGTTTAAGGGGTGAAGTTGGCAAGTGCTGGTGATGTTATATGATATGATACCCAGTAATGAGAAATGCATTGAATTGATATATACATAATTTGAGATAAAACCTGTGTAATGTTACCTCTCGAACGTAAAGTTTGATGTGATATTACTGTTATTACATCTTGTTCAGTGGATTTCGACTTAACAGAGATTCGTGCCACCACATCGTTACTTAGAAACATTTATATCTTTATATATATAATTCTTGTGTGAGTGTGTATATCACTGAACTTCTCTCAAACGACGGGACCGATTGTGATGAAATTTTTTTTGTGTCTTCAAGGGGATCTGGGAATGGTTTAGATTCGCAATTGGACCCGGTAGGTGGCGCTGCGATCAAGTTCTGGAATTTTAAAGTTGGGCGGTACGAAGTTCGCTGGGTCAACTAGTATTTATATAAATTAGCTGCTAAAATGACTACTCGGCCTGATGGAAGCTTGTAGGTAGGTAGGATGGTAGGAAGTAGAGCCACGCTGATTTCAGTGGGCTGGCTCGACCGGGTCAGTACTACCCTCACACAGAAGACCGTCCTAATAATAACAGTATTCTTGCTGTCGTGTTTCGTTGGTGAGGGTGAGATCAGAGGCCAAATAATTCTACTGCAGAGAATGATGCAGAATTATCTGACCAGCTCGCCATGGTATGAGCCACTATGCTGCATTGCATAACCTCATTAACCTCACAATGAGGATGGTGGCCCCTACTCCTGGATTCTACTCATGCTTTCCATCAGGCAGAGTAGAGTCACTTTAGTAGGCTTAAATATGATTAAAAAAAATGTTGAATCGAGCAAGCATGATGGAAGCAAGAAAGATGACAGAAAAAGATTTTGTAAATATTTTTTTAAATTTCATTCTAAATCAGTAAATTATTATGAAATATTATGAAATGGCTGCCAATCAATGAATTCAAATCACATTAGGGGACGAAAGCATACATAAGGCAACTGTGTACCGATTTTTAATAAACTAAGCAAGGTCATCAAACTTTGGTCTGTAAAGAAAAATTGAACGTCGGAACTTTGACTTTCGTGAAAGGAGAAAAATTGTTTGTAATTAAAAATTTCATAATTTAATATTTTTAAGATATAAATCTTGAAGAGTAGTTGAAAAAAATACGCTAATATAATTACAGTAGGTATGTATGTTGTTTCCCAGATTAACGCTCGGTACAATTTTGTAAATTTGCAAAGATCTATATAATATTGAAGATGAACAATAGTTATTTATTGTGCTGTTTCAAAATGAGAAGTACCAATGAGAAGCTAAAAAGATTTTGATAGTTAGTTTTTCAGAGATTGTATTTTAAGAAATCAAATTAGGTAAACCACCTTCGATCAATAAAAGTCGAAGTAAACCACAAAGCAAACATGAGATGGTTGTAAGTTCACAACAGTGTTCGTTCGAATATGAGATTATAATAATAATAAATATTTAGAATAACTAAGCAGAGCTTGTATTATGGGTACTAGACAACTGATATAAATACATAAACATATACATTTTTTTTGTAAATACATACATATTAAACATAAAAAACACCCAGACTCCGAACAAATATTTGTGGATCACACAAATAAATTTGGTCCGTCCCGGGAATCGAACCCGAGACCTCATGATCAGCAGCCGCATACGCTAACCACTAGACCAACAATCCTACGAGCACTCAGAGTGTTGTATTATAACACTAAGATAAAGTGCTTGTACTCTCATTATTCTTTACATAGAATGACTGTGTTGACCTTGTTCTACATTATCAAGAAGATGTTTTCTCATTTTTATTTTAAACTAGCTGCGCCCCACGATGTTATCCGCGTATTTTTGTGATACTACGATTTATGTATTTTATTTAATCACTTAGTTTTCGCCCGTGTATCTCGATTATTGCAGTACAAAGTAGCCTATATGGTATTCTGATATATAAGCTATATTACTGGAAAGTTTCATCCAAATTCGTTCAGTAGTTTTTGCGTGAAAGAGCAAATACCATACATACACACATACATACTCACAAATTTACTTTAATTAGTAGGATATAAACATGGGCTTCTACTGACGCCGCCTCTACTTTTCTAGATTCTGAAAGCATGTTGCTGTTTCAATTTAAGGTCTTCGATGATGTGAAAAAAAAACAGAATTGCGATTACGGATAAATCCCCAGAGCTCTCATCAAATCTACAATGTTTATGAGCAATATCTTGCTATCTACTATTGCTATCGCTAGTCAATCTACACTTTTTGTACGTTGAACGTGTTTGAACAACTGATTTGATTATAAGCTTCTAAACCTTAAAGCTACTACAGGAAAGTTCATTTTGTGTATATGTAAATTAAGACAGATCGTTTATTGGAGTATCTCCCGCTTTGTGAACGTAAGCAAATTTTCATACAGCCTACACCATCTTAAGCACTATAAAAATTTAGCATATTTATTTATGAACTTACCTTTCTTATTGCATAAAATTAAAATGTTTCTATGGTTTTTTTTTCACTTGCTACATTGTGACACAATTAAATGTTAAATTTATACAGTTAAATTTCTGATTTACTTATTGAAAATTTTGCTGCTATGTTACAATTGCTACACTTTGTAATTCATTTTTGGGAGTAATTTCTCAAAAAATCATCTAATAGTTCTTCCCTAAACTAGGGTTTTTTTACATAGAACTATTTTTCAATTGTACGATGCCTGGTTTGGTTCCTAGCTTATCATAAACATCTGCTAGCTATTTTCCACCATCACCACTCCACCTGGCTTAAATTTATTTGAACTTGAATAGCGCAGGACAAGAAAAGACAAGGAACAAATTATGTCAAAGCGTTGTTGAAATTACATAATAGAGAATTTTGCACATTGGGAGGCACATTGCGGAGATTGGTATAATTAAGTTTTCTTGTCTTTTTACCACAACAGAAGGAAACTTTATTGTATGTATGTTTTTTATTTTATCATGCATACGTTAACATCCTGGGATACAAAATTGGAAGTATTATAGTTTGGAATAATATTGCGAAAGTTGAGCTGAATACAAATTTCTTTTCTTTTCTTTTTTTACCCCGCGGTACTTAAATTATGGCATATATTATTAACATTAAGAAAAGTAACATTATATGTGCTGAGCATAAATAAATATTACAAGAAAGGCATTTATAAGCATTTATTCTGATCTGTTACTAAAAAAAGTGAATTCTCACCTTGTTATATACTTACTGTATATGTACATAATATATGGACGCTGTTAAGCATTCGTGTGTTAACCCACAAAAAATCGAGTTTTGAGTTATGAATGCTGTCTTATTCTTTAGATCATTAGGCTTACGATAGTGCAATCCATTTTATTGAAAACAAATCGCAGAATATTTTAGAGTACAAAAATTGTTATTGCTTATTTCCTAAATTAAGATTTGTATTTAGCATTTATGTCTTAAGTGCCTTACATTATTAATGCTAAAATCTAGTGAGACTAAAACAAAAAGCATTAATGTGTTATACTACGGTTAACATGAAAATGCGTATATCGGATTGTGGGTTTGAACATAAATGCATTATTGGGCGAGCACCTTAAACAAAGAATACCAAGACCTGACATAAGCGTACACCGTAAGGGATAGAAACAAAGTACATCAAATATTAATGTTGCCACTTTAAAACAATTCCCCTTTAATAAGGGAGGATTGTTACTCCGTTTAGTGTTCCAAACGCATAACAAATCTGTCAAATATGGTTAGATTAAAATAGCAGGCCCTCAAAACGAAAGCTGAGGAGGTAACCGGGATTGATTAAATTAAAAAAAAATTAGAAGCATAGTATTTATTGGCCCATAAACAAAATAAGTCTGTTAAAGAAATTTTTTTTTTTTTTCTCTTTAGTTATCAGCATATTTTTTGTACTATAATGTATCCTTACGTTCAAGCCTTCGACTACATTTTACGCACATTTTCATCCTAAGGAAATCTGGAGGACAATAAAACACAATCAAATTAAATTTCCTCACCATATGGGGTAGTTTCAAAAGGCTGATACGTTATCCCTAAAATGCTGGTAACCTTGCAAAATTACCTTAACACATTACTGGTAATATAATAGCAGATTAGTAATATAATAACAATAACAGATAATAGGGGAAACAGCGGTGGAAAAAATAAAACTTCTACAGAGAAGACAGAAGAAGTAATAAGCTTTATAAAGAAATTTCCGAAATATAAATCGCACTATTGTCGATCACAAACAGATGTCAAATATTTAGCTCCTAACTGTAACCTACAAAAGATATATGACTTGTACACTGAAGTGCATTTAGATCCAGTAAAATTAAGTATATTTAAGAATATATTTTACGGACATTTTAACTTGCGTTTCAAAAAACGTCAGAAAGATACTTGTTTGAAATGTGATATATTCCAATCGAATAAGCAGGGAGCTACTGGAAATCAATTAGAAGCCATTGAGAAAGAACATCAGACGCATTTGGATCGCGCAGCTTCTTTAAGGAAACAAATGAGAGAAGATTTACAGCAAGCAAAGACAGATATTGAAACTGAAACTATTACATTTGATCTGCAAAAAACGCACAACTTACCTTGCTTACCAACTGGTATTTTATACTATAAACGGCAGTTAAATTTTTACAATCTAGGCATCCATTCTGGCAGCACCGGTAAATCCTTTTTTCATACATGGTTGGCGGGACGCGGAACTCAGGAAGTAGGCTCTTGTATACACAATTTTATTTCAGAGGAGTTAAAATCTACAGCTACGCATTTAATTTTATGGGCCGACTCTTGCGGTGGTCAAAATAGGAGCATCAAACTAATTGTAATGTTGCTTCATATACTGCTCAATCATGACAGATTGACTAAAATAGCCATCAGATTTTTACAATCGGGTCATACATTTCTGCCAAACGATTCTGAGTTTGGTGACGTAGAGTGTCGCCTAAAAACGAATTTTCGGCTGTATACTGATCTGGACTACATTAAAGTCATGGCAGAGTGTAGGAGAAAAAACAAATTTACGGTTAAAAAAATGAATAAAAGTCAATTCAAGTCTGTAGGACCTTTGCTAAAAGCTATCACTAATCGAAAAATTGATTTAGATAAGAATAAAATTTCTTGGCTTAAAACTTTTGAAATTGAACTTAAAAAAGATACTCCTTCCATGATGTTTATAAAATCTACTTTAAATGAAACCTCTAGGATAGTAGACTTGTCCAAAAACAAAAGAATGAAAAACATGCAACATTTTAAAAACATTACACTGCCTTTGTTATGGCCAAATGGTAAGGAATTATCCAGCAGCAAAGTAAAAGATGTCAAAGATATTCTTAAGTTAATTCCAGAAGATTGCAAAGAGTTCTATAGCTTCTTGGAGACTGTGAGGTCTGCTGAGTTTGAAGATGATGTCGAAGGAATTGGGAGGACATTAGATTATGCAATAGAAGAAAACGAAGAAGACTGATTGTTACTCGTATTCATTACCAAAAATCTCTCAATTAGTACAAATTTTAAATAATTAATAGGTATAATGAAGAAAAGAAATGGGAAAGTTTATTTTGTTGTTTTTTTTTTTATTTAGGTACAATGTAATGTTCTTAGAAGGTGTTTTAGGTTCAGTAATAAAGTGAGCAAAAGAGCAAGAGAATAAGACTCACAGTTGCTGATTATAATAGATTTGTACCATAAGATGGATACAAAAAAAATTATTTTATTTATTATGATTAAAATAATAATTAAAAATAAAGTTGTTTGGCACTCGGGGAGTGCCGTAGCAAAGCTATTGCATAGCATTTTTTATCAACTTATGCAATTTAATTATTTATTTATTTTTTATTTATATAGATATTTTTTCTTTGATATTAATTCAAGTTTACAAAACAATATACACTGTCTTTTTACTAACATACATTCTAACAATATTATTGCCAAACTATATAATCATCCTATTAACCGAAAGACAATGACAACTAAACAGTGAACATAATAAATAGTAATATGAGCATATCTATGGAATGAAAAACGAAATAAATAAAAAAAACTTGAGAGGTGTCAAGGGACACCCGGATGGAACGAAGTTACACGCACGGCTTGCTAAAATGTGTCGGTATACAGACGAAACCTCATATTCTACTAACATCATTAAAACTTGTCTAAACACGCTACAATTAAACTCTACTCTAGTACTCGTAACTTAATATTTTGCTTTGTTGGAAATACTTTGATACCATATAGTACCAAAGTACTCTTTAAGACGAATTAAATGAGCCCAATCTCGATGGGGTTTCTATGGCCCCCTTCCAGCTCCATCATCAGACCCTGGTTACCATATAGTGTCAAAGTACTCGTCAAGACGAATCAAATGCGCCCAAACGCGATAGGGTTCCTATGGCCACCTTCCAGCTCCATCATCAGACCCTGGTTACCATATAGTGTCAAAGTACTCGTCAAGACGAATCAAATGAGCCTAAACTCGATGGGGTTCCTATGGCCACCTTCCAACTCCATCATCAGACCCTGGTTACCATATAGTGTCAAAGTACTCGTCAAGACGAATCAAATGAGCCTAAACTCGATGGGGTTCCTATGGCCACCTTCCAGCTCCATCATCAGACCCTGGTTACCATATAGTGGCAAAGTACTCGTCAAGACGAATCAAATGAGCCTAAACTCGATGGGGTTCCTATGGCCACCTTCCAACTCCATCATCAGACCCTGGTTACCATATAGTGTCAAAGTACTCGTCAAGACGAATCGAATGAGCCCAAATTCGATGGGGTTCCTATGGCTACATTCCAGCTCCAGCATCAGACCCTGGTTACCATATAGTGTAAAGGTACTCGTCAAGACGAATCAAAACTTTAAATAAATAAGTACATTAACATTTTTAATATGTTAGTAGTTAATTTCATTACATTTTTATTTTCATATAAATGAGCAAATACATTATTTTGAAACAAAAAATCAGAATTTTGCATTCATGTGTTAAGGCACATAACACCTTAATGCTAAATGTAATAAAACATTTAGCGATTTAGGCATAAACCATTTTTCTGCTCTTTCTATTTAATAATAAATTTATTATAAAATATACATTTATTGTATTAATCTATGCATTTCAAGAAAAAAAATGATACCGCATAACAATATTATTTTGCTTAACATACGCGGCAAAAGAAGATTGTTCTCAAAAAAATTTAATAGCTGATTACTCAAAACTAGCTCGGTGTGGGTTAACACACAAATGCTTAACAGCGTCTATATACAGTATTCACTGACAAAATGCACGTATGACTAAAAGCATAGCCGCAATACTACCTATATAGTGTCATAGCCATGCTTCGGAGTATATATAGGCCAGTCTCGATAGGAATGATCCCACGTGGATACCAAGGCTACACCGAAAATCGATGTTTAGTACTTCTTTCATTTGATTTTCAAACAGTGAATGAGGTCACCACAGTCCAAATCCATAATTTCCGCCTGATTCTCACGGTTATGTACTTGTTGCAGGTATTCAAAGGTAGGTAGGTAAATCACTTAATACCTAGTCGTTTGCTAGTTTGGTAATGTACCATAAAAACGTTTACCTTTCAAGACTAAGTTTAGCAATATAGAAGCATCATAAATATAAAAAAAAAGCGGCCAAGTGCGAGTCGGACTCGCCCATGAAAGGTTCCGTAGCAGCAAGTAACATCATATAAAAGTTAAATAGTGTTTTGATTGAAAGAATTGTAAATTGCGGTTTATGATTTATGACCTATTTAAATAAAAACTACTTACTAGATCTCGTTCAAACCAATTTTCGTTGGAAGTTTACATGGTAATGTACATCATGTATTTTTTTTAGTTTTATCAATCTCTTATTTTAGAAGTTAGAGGGGGGAGGACACACATTTTACCACTTTGGAATTCTCTCGCTTAAACTATTCAGTTTAGAAAAAATATATATTAGAAACCTCAATATCATTTTTGAAGACCTATCTATAGATACACGTTTGGTTTTGATGAAAAAAAAATCTTTGAGTTTCAGTTTGATGAAAAAAAAATTTTTGAGTTTTCTATTTATGTGGAAAAGTATTAATGCAGTTCACAGAATACATCTACTGACCAAGTTTCAACATTATAACTCTTATAGTTTAGGAAAAAAGTGGCTGTGACATACGGACGGACAGTCAGACAGACATGACGAATCTATAAGGGCTCCGTTTTTTGCCATTTGGCAACGGAACCCTAAAAAAAGTATCAAATAAAGCTACGTTATGTTGACATGTTTAAGCAAGTAAGTGCCATTCATCTACAACCTAATTAGTAAAGCACTTAAGGAGCTCACATATTATAAGGAAAAGACCTCGCATCAGGGCTTTTGTGGAAGCCCTTCCAGCACATTAAATAGACATAATACGAACATCCATTCCCATTAATTAAATTTACCATAAAAATGAAGTGGTACTACGTTGATTAACTTACCTTCTTCTTGAATATTACCGACTCAAAAAGTTTTATTTATAAGCTTTTATTGTGAGCATACAATTTTTATCCTAATCTAGACATCTATATAAATAAATTAAATTGAAGTGTGTGTTTGCAATATGAAATGAACAATTTTTTACTACAAGTACAAGTATATGCATCATTACATCATAAAAGCAGTTCTTAAAAATTTTGCCTGTCTTTGTCCGAGTATTCTCTGGAACGGCTTAATCGATATTGACGGGACTTCTCTGGCAGACAGTGTTGGGCATTAATCAGTTATTAATTTTAATCATCGTAGTAATTGACTAAAAAATTAGTTGCAATTAATTGAATCATAATTAATGTTAGTTGCATATCGCAATTAATTTATTTAAATTTAGTTAAGTTATTTGCATGACAATTGAAATAATGCAATTAATATTTTTAATTGTTGTAAAAAACAATTGAAACTAACAATTAATAATCATGTTTTTCTGCACACTGCACCTGTAGGTGCACACAATATAAATGATCTTGCTTGTTATCTTCCTTATTTCCCCGCGAAACTTCCTGTCTGTTTCTGTGTATTTTTCAATGCAAACTGTTGTTACCTGTGATTGTTCAGGTACAAACCCTTTTTCGTTCGTGCGGGCGCAGGTAAACGAAAAGTTAACATCGTTTGTCAAAGTTGTAAGCTCTCGCTCAGACTTAAGGCCATCTACTTGACTTCTGTCAGTCAATCACTCAGTCCAGTCTGTTCAGTCAGTCCTGTCAGTTCAATCAGTCTTGTCAGTTCAATCAGACCTGTCAGTACAGTCAATCCTGCTGACTTTGCAAGGTTATCAGTCAAGTGAAAGCCCTACCCTGTGCCACTCTTCCATTTAATATTACTTCTATTTTCTTTATTTAATGAAAAAAAAACTAATTTCAGTTTTTTAGTACAAATCGGCAATTTCATACTTTAGCCCCAAATATGAACACAAATAATAAATATGCATGTAGGATCGGGACGTAATATTATGAGTGGAAGGAAACGTGAAATGAAGAATGACAGGTGTGAAGCATGACAAATTGAGTGAAAGAGATGAGAGAAGAGTGAAACAGTAAGAAAATGTTTAAAATGTGATTATTCACATGGAGATGGGGGTGGAATGAGCTTAAAGATTAGATATATATTTTTCGTCTCGCCAACAGGTGATTATGTTATATTAAATAGGTTTTTTTAAATAAATGAATAAAAAATAAAGTTTGTTATTTTTGAAGAAGAAAATATAACCAAGATTTATAAAAATAGTCCACTCTTTTATTCGGCTCCAATTGGAAACAACCCACATGTTTTTATACTTAACATAAAGAAGTAAATATCATATTGTTAGCTATTAATATGTCCATGACGTAAGTGAAGAGCGCGGGCAAGAAGATTTGCGACTTTAAGCGGTTCTCTTTCAAAGCGCCAAGAAAAGTTTCTGTTTTAAAAATAATGCTAGTTAATGCTAGTTGAAGATTTTCTCTATGTAACATAGATGATCAATATTCTTAGGTTCCAAAGGGTAAGTAAAGTCACGTCAACTTTCAAGGTGATCCTCAGAGCGTATAATTAAAAACAAAGTTTTCAGCTTAGTTTTAAAATGATTGTCTTTTAAATTATTTGACAGTTTGTGGTAGCATGGTGGTGGTAACATTATTCAGTTTCTTATTTTTTTTCTTTCTATACATAATTCAAATTCCTAGGCTCCGTGTCTATAACTACATAGTCTGTCTGTCTGTTCCCGATAAATTCAAAAACCACAGTATATTATACGATTTTAATAAAATTTTGTACCCAGATAGGGTAAAGACTGAGACAGAACAAACTACTTTTACCGCGATAAAAAGCTAGTATAAAATCACTAATCTTTAGACTGTTATTTTACGCAGAAAGTGCATGTTTCGGAAAAACATTATTGTGATAAGCAAAAAAACAACAAAATCATCATATAAACTAAATAAGTGAGGGCGTTTTACATTTATCTCATTATTAAGTAATATAAACTTATTTTGTATAACTCTTCATAAATTCAATGAATTCCTAATTTCGGGGTTATTCCATTCATGGTGATACAAGGATTAATAAACGCGATATGACCTAACCACTGACATACTGAATTCTTATGAATTCAGTATGTCAGTGGTTTGTTCAAGACCTTATGGTCTTCCTTATGAATTTAGTATGTCAGTGGTTTTGTATGTAGTCAGTATGTAGTACTTTTGTGGAAGCGGTATGTTGATGGCCTTTTGAGATTCTAACTGTATTATTCATATTTCAACAATACTTAGAGAATGAAATCAATATAAACAACATCAAGAGAATTAGAATTGTTCGTTTCAAGTCCTGATTGTTACAAAACATTTGTTTAAATAACAAAGCCTTTTATATTTCCAGGAATGGAATAATTGTTTAAAGAAAAAATAGTAACCGATATATTCTTCGATGAACTAAAGGAAAAATATCAAGTTAACAATAAAATAAGGATGTTACCAATGTGTGTGCTGATCGCTAATTGGAAATTAATGTTACACGTTTATCAAACCCACCTATCTGTTCTATTTAAACCAAAGTGATAACTAAGGGATTTAGTTCTTAATCACATGTTATATTACGTCATACTAGCCCTTGATTCTGTAGGCTACCTACTACGCATGAATACTTTTTAGGGTTCCGAAGTTTATGACTCGGAACCCTTATAGATTCGTCATGTCCGTCCGTCCGTCCGTCCTCGACTTACCGTCCAAACGGCAAGTGCTAGAAAGATGAAACTTTGCATGAATATGTGTTGTAATTACGTCGACAAAGTGTTACAATAAAATTATGAAAAATATTTTTATTTGGGGTACCTCCCCTACACGTAAACTGGGTATGTTTTTTTTACTATGTATTATCTATTAAACGAACAGTTATTTATTAACTGGTGATTTTTAAATACTAACAGGCTCTGTAAGGCTACTGTAAATTCCTTTTATGACATAGAAAAATATTAGTAAGTTAATAAAATAACCAAATACGGGGTCTCTACTCGGACAAAGTCCTCAACAAGCGATATCTTCAGTCTTAGGAAGATATAATATCCTTCGAAGTATTTGCGCTGTCAGATTTTAAGGAGAAGATCCTTGCATCATAACATTACACGAAAGGCCGCGCCCTGCCATGCACAACTACTTCATCCATCCGGTTGGAGGGTCTTGACTTTATGTTGGATAGACTTGACATAGTTGTTCCAGTTGTAAATAGCGGTCTGACTCCAGTGGGGGTTAAATAGCCTTGGGGTTATTGGAAGTATCCTTCCACGACAAGTGCCATCTTCATGAACATTCTGTAATTTTTTTCACTTTGCCATATTAAAGCAGTCTATGTCCAGCAGTGGATTGCTGATAGGATCATGATGATGAAACATTCTTGCAGTAATGAGAAGTAATAAAGTCTGACTAGCTTGCAATTGGTTTCAATTTTCCTGATAGAAAGACTGAGTAAAATACTGCATGGTGGCAATACGCTATGATTCTAGAATTATTTAAACAAAACCCTATGAAACAGCTGTATAGTTAATAGAACAGATACTCCAGACAAAGCAGAAATAAATTCAGCAGAATTCTCGATTGAAAGAACGATTGTTCTTTCAATCGAGAATTCTGCTGAATTTAAATGTGGAAATTCGTGCACTTAGTGAATACGAAATAGATTATCTCTTATGTTTACTCATTGAGATCTGGTGAAATGACACGAGGGAGTTTACCTACTTTACGACACAACGGTTACTCTGTCAAATTTGTATACAGAAATGTTAGAAATGTATCGAGAATATTCGTAATTTAACTAGCTGTAGCCGGGAATTATAAGCTTATCAAATAATTCCATTGGCATCTATCTTTATTTATATAAACCGTGAGAGAACAATTTTAGATGCAAATAGGTTTCTTTGTCTGGAGTAGTCAGTTATAGTTACAGAAACATACGAGTATATGGAAATTCGTAGGAAAACATGAAAGTGCTTTGTGTTCATACGTCTGGCAATTTAATGATAAGTTTGAAATAATGTATTCTGAGATTCTATAACTTTTACATCTTCGGAGTATTTTGTATCGTTTAGACTTGAAACAGTCTCAAATCCAAGATTTGAGTACTACACGTTGAATATCGATTAAATTGAGGCGAGGATGATTAGTGAAATGTAGCATGGAACCTTATTTTTAAAGTACACGTGGAATGGAATACCTTTAAAACCGACGTGACTACTCTACCAGAGACATCGATTTTAGGATCAAGGAGCCGGCTCGACCAGGGTGGTACTATGATCTCACAGAAGATCAAACTCTCATATTTCGTTGGTAAATACGAGACCGGAGGCCCAATGATGCAGGGGCATCTCACTGGACCATCATGTCATCATGAGTGGTGTATCAAAATATTACATTGTCTGCATTTACAATCAGTATGGTGACCACTGTTCTTGGATTCAATTCATGTTTTGAATCAGGCTGATTAAAGTCACTTTGTAAGGCTTTAAGATAAAAAAATCTTTTACACAACAATATATAAATATCCGAATTCGTTATATCCCGTTTTATAAATCCAAAAAAGTACAGCATTACGCAAAACTTGTACTGTTATTCCAAATATATCACGGCCATCTTGCCCTTCTCAAGCAGTGAACTATTTCAACCATTTGGCTCGATGACGACACCGCCATGGCCAATAACGCCTGATATTACCGTTTGAATATGAGTGTATATCACTGCAGAATAATAACATTGAATAGTGGACGATGATGATGACGATGATGAATATAAAAAAATGTTGTCTATAAGCTCTGTTATTATCTTTAGCACACACGGCGATTATTTTTTTCATTTTTTTATTTGGTTTCTTCAATCACTAACGCCTTTATTCTCTTATGTTATTCACTATTTAGCTGACCCACGTAACATCGCCTGCGTCTCTTTACATCGACGCTTATCTTCTATTAGAAAGTATATACGACAATTATAAAATCAATTGTTTTATTATATCTGCCTATATGTTTGTCCGTCTGTCTATTTGTTCCGGCTAACCTCTAGAACGGCTGGACCGATTTTAACGAGTCTTTCACTTGCATATATGCAGTTGATGACAAAGAATAAACTTAGGCTACTTTTTATTGACAACTTCGCCCCGTCAAAGGTACAACAACTGTGAGTGACACCGCGGGGCTCAGCTAATAGGCTATATCAATTTTATGTATTTTTTTACATAGTCGGGTTACAGTTTTTTAAACTGTTTTCTTATTAAATATTTGTTACACTTCGGACAATGATTAAGTATTCCAACTTTTATGTTTCAATACTTCGACTTCTAATAGATCACAAAGAAACTTAAATCATCATACATAAAAACGGGAATATGAGATTGTTTACTTGTTTGCGAAGGCTAATTTATAACAACAATTTGTAGTTTATTACCTTGTTTGTTGATACAACTACGGATAAGCAGGCACTTGAAAGAATTAATATATCAGGTCAAAGCTATCAACTTTAAGCAATTAAGGTTTTCGATGAAACTCTTTATAAAATATTTTTATAAGCATATCCATCTGCCTAAAGGCGCGTAGGTGTTAATTATTCTAAATACTACTCTCCATCCCTTTCGTCTTTCTATCTTCGTATAAACAAAATTTTTTTTTAAGTAAGATAAAAAAATATTAAAATTAAAGGAAAGCGATGGTGATATTTAAAAAAGTTTATCTTCAATACAAATTTACCTACATCAAATAAGTTTTCTAATGTTCAATATATTTTTATATTTGGTTCATCATCAACAACCCACAACGACCCACAGATGGACTCGGGTCTTTACTTGTTAAGTGTGTCTAATCGTTTCATACGGCACTTGAAGACCATGACCATGAATCGAACACGAGACATCTTGATCAGCAGCCGCATACGCTAACCACTAAATCATCATCATCATCATCAACAGCCTTTAACAGTCCACTGCTGGACATAGGCCTCTCCTTTAAAAGAAGGTTTTGGCCTACTATACCACGCTGGCCAGACGGGTTGGTATAGGGTTCATTTCAAGTTTTCCTTCTCTTTTCATTGATGTTGTCTTGCGTAGTTTATCCCTTAGTCGCCTTTTACGACATTCGCGGAATACTTGTAAATCAACTAAGTTTCTTTTGGAATCCTCCGTAAGCGCAAAACGTAATTCTCTCAGGAGAGTGTTAAGGTCATACATTTATATTTTTTGGGTATTGGTTAATTTTGTAAACTATAGGTAACGCCTCGGAGTGAAGCCGGAGAATCGGGGAGTCTCAAAAAGAGTAGCCTATGTTATCCTATGTATTATCAGCTATCCTCTAGTGAAGTCCTGTCAAAGTCCAGTAGTTACAGAGATTAGCCGGTATAAATAGACCGAAAGACAGACAAACAAATATGTTAAAATTCAATATACGTATTGTATATATTTTCATATGCATTTAGTGAAAAGCTATTGATTTGAAGCCATAAAGAGACACTTCAGTTTTATCAATTCCTATATATTGCAATCATGTGTTTTCTACATACATGTGAACACTTACTATTGCACTAAAATTTAATAAAACTGATAATAAAAGTACTGAAAGTGATATCAATAATTTCACCATAGAAGTTAGTTGCGTCGGGACGTGAGCAAGCCGGGTACATAACAATCTCAGTTTGACGTCGGCTCGCGAACGACTCGGTGTGCGCGCTGACAACCGCCGTTCTGTGCGAATTCAACACAACTTATAAACAATGGTTTCTGGACTAGATATAATATTAATTGTTGAAGTGTTTATGTTAAACATAAAATAAACTGCCCGATTTTTTTGGTTGGTTTCTTCAGAAGGTGAGTATTTACCTAAACTTTTATTTTAAATATAAAGTTTTATTGACTCGGTCGTAACTTATCTATAAAAAGACATCTTGCTGATAAACATAGAGAAATAATTCTGAATTCAATTCTCAATTCTTTACAATGTATACAGGTGTTTATATAGTCAATAAGTAGTAAGAATTGTAAACCCTGTCGGGCACAGCAACATAGATTAGCAGGAGAGAGGTAGAGCTTAAAAAGTGCTTAATTATTAATTACATATCTTTTAGAATATTAAAATACATACATATAGGCATACATGCACATATATACATACATATATATTATACACACATGCATATTACTTCTAACAATTATAATCAATAAGTATGTATTTTATCTTTTACGTAATAAATAATAATTTTGTAATAAAGAAATACTGAAGCTTACAACTGTAATATAGTTTTTATTAGCCAAAGTCTCAATCCCCTTGTTTTTGAAATAGTCTATTCCCAACAATAATAGGGTGGGATGATAGTTATTGAGAAATGTATAACAACTTTTCTAGTAGGTGTTGTAAATGATTTTCCTCTTTGTAGACATTAACAAAATACAGATCTAAATTAGAATTGTGTGGGCCGTTCGTGAATTTATTTAAACATTAATGGTTTTTTGAATACTTATTCATTTCTCCAATTTAATTATATATATATATATATATATTTGTATATAATAAAATTGTTGATCAGTAGGTAGTTTTTGTTGCTGTTGTGCGTAATGCTTTCCTATCAACTTTGTCTACCTTCCCATCAAAGTATGTAGAAATACGGAAGATTGAAAGATAATATAATTGGTGCGTAGTTAGATAATTATAACAAACTTGAAAATATCAATAATTATTATTACTACCTACTTTTATACAAAAATAATTAATTAATATAAAATATAACGCACATACACAACCATACACACTTGCATTTGTAACACACATGTATTATGAATAATTATGTTGGTTAGGCTGTCATCAGCATGTTCTGTCTGCTCTCTACACATTGTGATTTCCTCTGCAACGGAATCACTGCTGATTCCAAGATACACGTCTCAAATAGCTTTCATTTCAATGGAAAAGTTTATTAGGCTCTATTATCTTCGATGAGGCTTTTGTTTAATAAGCATCGAATCATTAACACACCTGGATTAACAAACCTTGACCACTGAACTCAAAGAGTGGGTTAGCGGCATACGCTTCTAGGAATCATCGGAAACGTCGTATCTTATGAAACCCGAAATAGTTTAAAGTTTACTGATGAACTGAACTTTTGCAACAAGCACTTTAAATAGCAAGATTTAAATAGCACTGCAATTTCATTTTTCAAATATAATCACGGCAAAATAAAACCTCTCTGTTTTCCTATGAGGTTTTCGTTTATGTCAGAAGTCGCTAGTGTTCATATATCTATATTTATAATTGTGCGGTAAACCGGTACACCGTGGATCCTGACTAGGTTTGTGGTACATTATTTGTCAAAACAACTTAATCAGAATTAACTATTTTGTTTCATTCATTATCCTTTTCATCATCTTATTATTGTACATAAGGTTTATCTTTATTGTATCTTATTATAATATTAGTAAATATATTATATAATAATAATATTATATTAGCGAAAGTAACTCTGTCTGTTGCGCTTTCACGCCAAAACTACTGAACCGCTTTAAGTATAATTTGGTATACAGATATTCTATATGCTACGAAAGGACATACGTTACTTCAAGCCGAGATAACCAACATAAATGTGGGCGGAACCGCGGGTAAAGCCTAGTTAAATTTAATTTACATGGCTTTGACTGTGAAGATAATATAAACTGTCAAGAACTACTTTAAAAATAAGTTAAAGCGTGCTTGTGTTACATAAATCAAGAGGATGTTTAGTGAATGTGAAACAACCCCTCAGTCAACATTCGTCCTTCCAAAAGTCCTTAATTTTCGTGAACTAAATTACTTACTATACAGTATTTTTGTGACTAAAATACTTAAATATAAGCTGTTCTTTTGATGTTAACAAAGCTACTATTTCATAAATTATAAAGAAAATTATCACAATGGAAATCCATCAGCAAAAGCGTATTACTTTGGCCACATAAAAAATATTTTAACTAGCTTTCGGCCGTTTTTTTTTTGTAACACAATTTCTTCAACATTAGGTGTGGGTAGGATGTGGCCCTTGCTGTATCTTTAATAAGGTCTAAATAAGAAAATTTCGATGTTTGCTCATGATGGCTGGTAGGAACTGGTTCCGAAAACCTAAAATTGATCAGAGTAGCGTGCAATAAGAAAGGTCTATGTCCTGTAGTAGGCTGATGATGATCATGATTGAGTGAATAACAGTGATGCATTAAATCTTGAGTAAATGAGTATTAATTTTTGTAGGTCTATGTTTTTTTTTTTTAGATTTTTAGAAAAATATTATTCCAAAGTGTTTTCCCTTTAGGATTTGAACCTGAGAGCGGCGTGACGACCGCTTAATCCACTAGGCCAACAGTGCCTGGAGATGTAGATCAAAAATCAAAAAAAATCAAAAATGTTTTATTGTCACAGCAAGATTACATAGTGAAACTGTCTCTTGGCTTCCAAACTAAGTAAAACTTGTAATATGGAGGCCAAGTTGATTGATTGATTGATGATGTAGTAGGCCAAGTAGATGATGTGTAGGGAGATGGTAAATCATCATCATCATCATCAGCCTATCTCAGTCCACTGCTGGACATAGGCCTCTCCCATTGCACACCACTTTGATCGATTTAAATGAAATGAATTAACTTAATATAGGGATATGGTAAATTAATTAAGTTAACTAATTTAATGTTAACAGTTTGTCGAATTTCATTAATCATTTTTGGGTAAACGCTGAAATCATTCTGGGTGTACTCATATTTGTATATGTGGTTTATTTAATCAAATTGATTTTTGATTGGTTTTTTACTAAAATTAAATAGGTAACAACGGGAAACACGTGAAATGAAAATGATTTGATTCTGGTAATATTAAGGACACAGTGTGACTAACTATAAAATTAATAGTTACTACATAAAATAACAGAGGTTAAAGTATGAAATTATTTGTACAGAAAAATTTAAATTCGTTTTTTTTTTCATTTAACATATTTATTTAATCGAAATATCTACCATTATAATCTATACATTGCTGCCATCTAATAGGAAGGTTATTTACGATTTTGCGATAAAGCTCTAGTAATAGAGATTCTAGAGTTAATAGTATTAGGCAAATCTCTTTGTAACCATTGCCTTCCTATATTGTCAGTTTTCCTTTAATTTTGTAGTCCTTATTTTCTATTTAAATTAGTAAAATTATTATTTTTAAAGTAGTAACGCCACATTGATTTAAGCACTAATGGACCGGCTTAACAAGGCTTGGTACTGCCCAATCGCAGAAGACCAAACTAAAATAACAGCACTCGTGCTGTCGCATTTCATTGGTAAGTGGGAGTCCGACGACCTAATGATGCAGAAGCATCTCAATAGGCCGCCATAGTGTGGGCGTTCATACTTTTTACATTGAGTATTGTGACTACTGCATTAGGCAGAGTAGTCTCTCTGGTAGGATCATATAAAAATAGAGTGCAAAATTTTATCACTTCAGCTTCGAGGATTCAGACTCTCCTGGGGACTGTAAGCGTGCGTGCATTATGTATAATAATAATATATTTTATTTTGATTTGCTTTCCATTTGAAGTTCTAAAAATATTTGAATATTGTTTTTGACCAAAAAAATTTTTTTTTCGTTATTAAATTAAACAAACTTTTACAATAGGCAATTTTTTTTTATAGCTAAAATGGAATAGGTGTTTGCCTTCCATCTCACCTGATGGAAAGTGTAGATGAAGACGAAGGTGGGACACGCCCATCCAAAAGAAATTTGTAGCTTTTCAAAGTTCTAGGAAACATTTCTTAAGATTATTTTCAATGAAAACAATTTCTGTGTATCTTTATTCTTAGTGTCCCGCTGTTTATTAATTCGGCGCCCAATTTATAGTATTTGGACGGTGGATTCGTATTTCGGAGGTCGATGATTAATTTGATAACAATTATTTGAACTACTTTCATTTATTTTATTACTTGTTTCTCTGTATGTTGTCTTCAATGTGACACGTCAGTTCAATTCATTGTCTATCCCAATATTTAATGGAGCTATGAAATTTCAATAAATCGAGCATGTATTCCTATAACCAACCTGTTAATTTTCTATGAATAATTGATTATAATATCTGATGATCGCTAATAATTGATCATTGTGTTGATTGATATCAGTGTTCTTTAATCATTTCATGTTTTATGACCATCTTATTTAATCACGTGTTTCATCTTGTTCAATCAAAATAAGCTGTATCATACATTTTGTATGATGTTCATTGCCTCTCTGAAAAATATTAGCAGTTTATAGTTCTACACTTCTCTCTTTTAATTCTAGTCCAGTCATTACAAGGGGTTGTATTTTAAAACTTTGTATTTTAAATTTTAAACACAAAAGTTGTAAAGAATATATATTGAAAAGTAATACAAATAGCGTGACGAAATATTTGTAAAAAATCTACAAAAAATCTATTTTTGTAACCTTTGACCCCTGAGTTTAAAACTAGCGACCATCCAATTATGTGAATTTTGAGGATAGTTTTAGGATGCCAAAATACAAGTTTTTACGTGGTAATATACTTATATATTGGTATGTCGATTTTCCGAGATATTCACGTAATTTGGCCTAAAATGACTGGACTATTGACTATATGACTACATATCATCATCAACAACCCCGTCGCACTGCTGGGCTCGGGTCTCCTCTCAAAAAGGGTTAAGGCCATACGTAAGGCCATACGCTGGGGACTGGACTATACATGATAAATACAAAACTTAAAATTGAAATACCCATCGAGGCATTTAAAACAAGTTTTATATCAACCATATTAATTTCATTATAATTATACAATATATTTAGTCATTTGTATTCGGTTGGCTGTTGTTTCTTTTTAATTCCTGACCTTTCTTCCTACTTCTAAATTTGTTTCAATAGTTTTCCTTATTTATGTCTTTCTCGTCCTTATAAATATAATTCATCAATGGGCATTGTTTGAAATAGCTATTCTATTTTTCGAAAACAATAGAAAAAACATAATGGATAGATTTCAATATTACAAGTTTTATTTTAAGAGAATAATATAATTTCGCCAACAAGGACCCGGAACTGGAAAAGAACGAAGAATCACCTTTGACAAAACAAATAGATGGAAATAAACAAAATTAAGGCGTAGGTATGTCTGTAATTTTAAGATGTGAATTTGAAGCCGTCTTTTGTTTTATTTAATAAGAAGCGTCTGATTGTCTATTTGTCATTGCTAATGTGCTAAGTAGCTGGGCCATTTTCTTTGTAACTTTGTACTTTCAAATTCAGCTTTAGTCTACTTTTAGAATATGATTAAGATTACCAAGTAAAAATCCAAAGTAAAAGGTCATTGCAGCAATACCAACACATATACCATTTTCCAAAGACGTGGAAGCACTTTAATTGAACGCCATAGTGTAGGTCACAATACTGCATTGTTTGCATTCGCTATGAGTATGGTGACCAATGCTCTTGCATTCTACTTATGCTTTCCATCAATCAAAGGAGAGTAGTTTTGGCTGGCTCATATATAAATAAAAATAAAGAGTCAGTTTAAGTTGCAGATGTCTGTATAATTGTAACGTTAAATGTATTGTAGTGACAGCAACTGCTCTGCTATGTTGTTTTTTTTATATTTTTCAAATGGGATAGCGATATCCCTTACCTTGTTACCTATTTTGTTTTCCGAGTTAAAGTTTGAAAGTCAGTCAACTTAAATAAGTTCAGCTAGTACAAAATTGTATTTTTCCAGCGATTATTGTTGTAAATCGTGAATAACGGTTTGAACTGTGCTGAAATTAGCGTGGGTTTTCCACCTTGGGAATTATTTTTGTCACTTTTTAGGGTTCCGTATCCGAATGGCAAAAAACGGAACCCTTATAGATTTGTCATGTCTGTCTGTCTCTGTTTGTCCGTCCGTATGTCACAGCCACTTTTTCCTAAACCTTAAGAGCTTTACTTTTGAAACTTGGTAAGTAGATGTAATCTGTGAACGGCATTAAGATTTTCACATAAAATAGAAAAAAACAATACATTTGGGGGTCCCCATACTTGGACCTAAAATTCAAAAACTTTTTTTTCATCAAACTCATACGTGTGGTTTATAGATAGGTGTTCGAAAATCATGTTGAGGTTTCTACCATTATTTTTTTTCTAAACTGAAAAGTTTACGCGAGAGACACTTCCAAAGTGGAAAAATGTGTCCCCCCCTGTAACTTCTAAAATAAGAGAGTGATAAAACTAAAAAAAATACCTACATTACCATGCAATCTACCAACGAAAATTGGTTTGAACGAGATCTAGTACGTAGTTTTTTTTTAATACGTCATAAATCGTAAACCACAATTTACCTTTCATTCAATCCATACACTATTATAAAAACATCGATCAAAGTTACAACGTACTTGCTGGTACGGAACCCTTCATGGGCGAGTCCGACTCGCACTTGACCGCTTTTTTATAGTTAGGTCACCTGCTTAAAGTGATGGTGATCACGATCGGTTGTTGGACGGTAGATAAGGATAACTACAACTTAAGGTTCAGTTCATGATTATTAGCAGTTTCTATCTATGAAAACGTAAGTATACGACTGTTGAAAACCATTATCAAAATGGTATATGAAAATGTTACGCAACATTCCAAATGATTCAAACGAAATTTGAGGATTTAGATGGTTTTGTGATTCACGTATCGCCGTGTAAAGGAGATCGAATGATTATTATAAACAAGAAACCGTTTGTTAAACACTATTATTATCTGAAAACTTTGGGTTTGACGATGTTGTTTGTAAAACAATGGTTTAGATTTCGTAAATGGTGTGCGGTTTCATTGATTATTTTGACTGAAAACATTCAAAATACGGGATTTTCAAATATTCATGCTTTGTACAGTGTGTCTGACATTTTATTTTGTAAGTTATTATAGATATATAAATGAATCACTTCATATTATAAAATAAAGTCCTCCGCATCGTCTGTCTGCCTGTTCATGATAAACTTAAAAACAACTGCACCGATTTAAATAAAATTTAGTACCCAGATAGTCTAAGGCTTGAAGAAAGGACATAGGCTAGTTTTTACCGCGTTAACATTTACGGGTGAAAGCTAGAAAATAATAAATACATGTTGCCGACATCTGACACAAATCGTTATCTAAAGCCGGTTCCAAAAATAACGGGTCAGTCACATAAACCAATAACGGGTCAGTCACATAAACCCGAATATCTCCCGAACTACGTATGCCATCCTAATGAAACGAAGACTGTTCAATTGAGAATTTAATTATACAGATAAAAAATAAAATAAAACTTAGTTACACCCACAATATTAATCTTAAATTAAAAAAAAACTAAAGTAGTCATATTTTTCTTAAGATTACATTTTTTTTATGATTGTTTTTTTGCTGTTTTTCATCACTTTCTTCATTTAATACTTTGTATTGCCTCCACGTGATGAAGCCTCCAGTGATGAAAAACAGCAAAAAAACAATCATAAAAAAAATGTAATCTTAAGAAAAATATGACTACTTTAGTTTTTTTTAAATTTAAGATTAATATTGTGGGTGTAACTAAGTTTTATTTTATTTTTTATCTGTATAATTAAATTCTCAATTGAACAGTCTTCGTTTCATTAGGATGGCATACGTAGTTCGGGAGATATTCGGGTTTATGTGACTGACCCGTTATTTTTGGAACCGAGTGTAGTACCAAATAAGCAGAACTTTTCCTATGGATACTAGACAACTGATATGAGTACATATTTGCATGTTTTTATAAATACATACTTAATATACATAGAAAACACCCAAACTCCGAAACAAATATTTGCAGATCATCACAAATATTTGGTTCGACCCGGGAATCGAACCCGAGACTTCAAGCACAGCAGTCGCATACGCTACCATTGCGCCAACAAGGCAGTCATATATAAATTGTATCTGAATTTTTTTCCTAAATTAAAGAGAAATTTTGTTTGGACTATATTAAAATAATAAAATATTGTTATCGTACTACGTTGTTGCTCTCCAAAACTATGCACACAATACACACCGAAACTATCGACCGATAACCGTTTTCACGTTTCTGCTGTTATGTTGGCGTGCCTAAGATATCTAATATCACGCTATTACCAAAAGGAACCGAGCATGATTGAAAAGAGACGCAGGGAAAGTTGCGTAAGACCGCTAGTATATTATTATATAGTTAACTATGGGATTTGTCTTAGATTTTAAACGAGTGTCTCAAAAACAAATAAATAACCAACCTACGACTACATGCATTTTTATTACTTTACTATAGGTATCTTTATCTATTTGCCTATCTAGATACCTATTTACTTGAACTGCACTAGAAAATAAATTCATCGGTCTTAGTAAAGTTTGGTGCTAAGCTATATAATTATAGATTTCATATGGAAAACTTTGCAAAAATATGATTTTGCTATAAAGATACTAGCACCTCCTGTCAGGTCCGTATCATCCTTTATTACTTAGGTATTTACACTTAAAGTAGTTTACGTGCTATTCTCAGACCTACTGAATAAACACACAAAATTTCACAAGAATTGATTAAGCCGTTTCGGTGGAGTATGGCAAGTAGCATTGAGGCACAAGATTTTTATATATTTAGATTTCATTTCGTTCTTTATACAGTTTTACTTTCAAATTTACATTTTATCACCTTAAAATTACGGGTTGAGACAAGAAAAACTAGCAAATCTTTAAGTAAGATTCAAATTAAGCACTTGAAGCCTTTGAAGGCTTTTGAAATGAAGACGAACGCCAAATATTGTCACTGTACACTACAATTCAGCAAATCGTGCAACCCATCGTCGATCCACGAGTTTCTCCTTAGGGACCTGTTTCAAGTGCACTTTGCTTTCTCAAAACTCAAGAGTTCATTTACGCTGACTGAACTGAAAAGTAATTTGGGTGTTCTGAAGGGTGTATATTATGTAAATTATATTGACACGGTGATCTCGGTGGCCCCGTGGCAGTGTAGGTATGTGTAGTGTGCTATGCTTGAAGTCTGGGGTTCGACTCTCGGGTCGAACCAAATGTTTGTATGACTTGCAAATATTTGCTTCAGAGTTTGGGTGTTTGCTATCTATAATATGTACATATGTATTGACAAAAAAAATGAATATAAGTATTTTTATCAGTTTACTAGTGCTCATAGTACAACTTCTGCTTAGTTTTGTACTAGACGGCGTAGTGTGACAAATGGTCATGTTTACCAAACTGTTATTCAAGTATTAAAATTCATTGACTATTTGCATTTCTCGACTAGTCGTTCGTAACGTCTACGTCGTAAATCTACGTAACTGCTCTACGTAAACAATGCCTACGCTGTAAGGGCCTTGATATCCGTTTATTACACAAACTAGCTGTCTTCGATTCTATTACTAATTTAAATTAAAATGTTGTACATGTACACATTATTATAAACGCAGGATAATTATAAATAAATTATTCTGATTTTCATACAGAAAAACAATTACTAACAAAAATATTTAATCGAATACATCATCAGCAGGAACAGCCTTTAACAGTTCACTACTGGGCATAGACCTCTGCTTAGAAAGGAATATATTGTGTTCGTTCCTAATAAAAACTAGTAATTAATTGGCATAGCACAAGCTGTCTGATGTTCAAAATATTAATTACTAATAAATTTAGAAAAATATTTTCAAAACCATGATTGTTCATTGTTATTATAAAGAATTTAGTTACAAGTATGTAAACATTTAGGGATAGCACAAAACTATGAATAATAAATATATTATGAAACAAAGATTACTTAAATACCATTTTTTTATTGTTTACTTGGATCAATAATCATAATAGGGTCACAGAAACTAAACAAATCGTTAAAGAATATTTTACCCTTGATTTTATTTTATTTAATCAATAAATTTAGTTTTTTCAGAGAAAAATTGATAAAAATATTTGAAAGGTGTCCGGATGGAATGAAGTTATACGCACGGCTAGCTAAATACAAACACATCAATGTTATATTAAAATATAATTTGCTTTTAAATTTATTAAAGTTATGACGCGTACACTTGCTAAACACACACAATAATGGAGAGAGAGAGAGAAACAGAATTACAACTGTAGCAAAAAGTGTCGTTACAACTTTTTGTCTTAATTTTTTCCGTCTAGCCCCCTTTCGTAATTTACACAATTTTTTTATGTGATCTTACATATATAATATTTCTTTATTTGACTTTAATTAAGAAGGATTATTCTTCTTTTATAGTCATGAATTGTTTGATCATGCAGATTGAATCCTCAAAGTTCCAATTTCTGTGAAATATTTAATAATCCCGGCCCTCACTCACTGACTAGACGTAATCACTCTTGTAAAATCGAATCATAATAACATTGAATATTAAATTATTGAAAAAGGCCTGTAAAACGAAACATAAAATGAAATTATTAATATAGATGTGTTGTTTTGTTTACTAATTGTAAGGTAGAAAAATGTTGAGATATTCTGATTTGTACACCCATTTTTACTATTAATAGTTATAAAAGTAAAAAATCTCATCTAAAACATCATTATCTTCCTATCATATTCTTAACTGTATTCTTAGAAAAGATTTGCTTGTTTCTTTAAGTCCGTCCAAAAACACAATGTCTATAGATAAAGGTTGATAAACTTACACAAACAGCGGTAGTAACTCAGTTGTTGACATAATATCTAAACTAAAATTCACTAAAATTTATTGTTTACTTTGACTTTATTTGTTTACAGTTTAAAGTGCATTTTTGATATAGTGTTCTTCCTTTTGTCTAACAATAATCGAAACAAAACCACAAATTTCTGATTATTATTAAGTAGTAATATCATATAAGTATAATTAAATAATATGTTATATAGCATGTCATTACGGCAACCTGTATTTATGAACTGATTCCTAGAAATGGGGTTCGAAAATTACACTTAAATGACTACCCGCTCTCGAAATATAGATAACAATGTGACTGAGGTTCTACCGCATTCGAGAAATGAGAGAAAATTGTTCACGTTACTAAATATGCAGCCTGAATGACTTATTTTAATTTGAACAAATGTGTGTTCGTGTGTTCGTGTTCTTTTGTTCACCAAATGCCTTTATTCATGTTCACTGTTGGAATTCGGCGGAAGGGGTTGGTTTATTTTTGTTTTCATTATTTAATTACAGTTAATACACACTGTATATTTTTAATACATTCATATTTATATGGATATTATTCATTTATACAAATACACGGGGAATGTAGAAAACGTCAAAATTAGCGATATTTCTACACAAGTCTGTTTGTATTACGTTTGTGGTGATAGTTTGAATGACATATTCACAATACGATGGTAGCTGTTTGGTCGGAAACCGGATCACGCATATCCTACCACCGGATATTTGAATTAAAACTACCATACACTTGCATCAATTTTGGAGAGTAACGTATTGTTATGATATATTTACAAGAAAAAGTTTTGAAACAAAACACTCCAATGTATATAACCTATGTATGTCAATCCGCCATTATTAGGGAATTTATAGAACCTCATGCATTAAAATCGATTCAGTATTTACGCTGAATTGCAATATAAACATAGACTGCTAAAACTATTGCGCTGACTACTATTACCACGCCAAAAATTAAATAATAATTAAAAAGAATGAAACTTAAAATAGACTTACTAAATATCAGGTCATCTTATATAAATGATCATCCGCTTCGCAAAAAAAGAGCTAACTACATAGAACGGTATAGCTGAAGAGAGAATAAAAACCTATAGAATCTCGATTGATGACGTTAATCAAGACCTTTTTGTGCGATAATTATAAAGGTAAAGCTCTATAACTCCCATCTGATTTATCGTAGTAGTGTTATTAAGATGGATTAAGTGAATGTCAATGTTCAATATATCACTTACCTTCTATTTATTGATGACATAGTTATCATGGTTGAAACAGAAGATCTTAGCACAATGCTCGATGACCTTAGCACGGTCTCCAAATGACGGAGTCTAAAAATTTACATGGATATGGTCATGGTCTCAACTGGTCTTAAAAATAACAATTTTGAATCGTGAAAGTTTAAAGTTGGTAAAAAGAACCATTCAAAAATTTAGAGGAAATTTCTAAACAAAACATATTCCTAAGTATTATTGTTTAATTACTGCTACCTAAATGAATAATGAACGGAGAACAATGTTGTGGCAAGAGAATAAACAGATGTTATGGCGCTAACAGGCAATTAAGTCGTATATTGTTCCGTTTACGTTATCCAACTGTGCTGAAATTATCTGAACAGATATCTATGGTGTTTATTGCATAATAAAATAATAATGTGATGTGTGGTGCCCATTCTGTTGTGTCACTAAGTATCAAAAGCTTAAATTTCTTTAAAATTGTGTTGTTTTAAGGAGAAACTTTCTAAAACATTTTTGTATAGTATATGTATTTAGATAACGTAATTTTTTTAGTGTTTTATATATTATACCCGCGTTTTCACCCGTGATTGTTATTGTACCTAGTAGTCTAAATAAAATATTCTAAGTTACTCCTCATATATTATCACTTATCACCAGTTAACATCTAGTGTAAATCCTGTCAATATTGGTCCAGAGATTAACCAGAACAAATATACAAACAAACAAATAATTTTAGTTGAGCATTTTATTTACTTATAACAATTTAAAAGTTTTTATTTTATTCGTTCTACAGGGAAAGAAATTAAATATTCAGTAAAATATGGAACCATTCTTGTAAAATAATATCCATTACAACTTAAAAGGAAAAGAAAAATTTCAACAAAACCTACTTGACTAAGCCACGGGTCCTCAGACCAATTTACTTGATTCAATAAAATTTAGCCCATTATATGAAATTACACTTAAACCCCAACTGCGCTTAAATAATCGGAAACATTTTGTGACTGAATCATATATCCTACGTGACCAAAACTAGCCTCTATGATTACAATTATCTGCAACACTAATTCTCAAAGGCACGTCATGTTACATCTCATCAAAGCCACTGCTAAGGAGAGGGCTATCCTCTCCTTCCTCTAGAAGAGAGTTCTTGGCCTGTCGCACCTCGCTGTCAGACGTTGATTTGTCTCAAGTTTTCCTTCTATTTGTAATATCATTGTGTTGCGTAGATTGCTCCATAAGTCGCCTCTCTACACATTATATATCCCGTGAGTATACAACCACACCGTTAACAAACGAACATAATTTAATAATATGTATATAAATAAAGAAAATTGAAGTGTCTGTTTGTAATATCAAATGAACAGTTTTAAACAAAACGCATATGAAAAATGTATATAAGGTACGCTATATACGACAACACGAAAGGTGTCATTTTTAGGTAGGCTCTACTACCTATACAACTCAATTCTTTAAAGAATAGTTATGGTACACAGAGTACATCATAATTAAACTCCCTTTTTGTGCGCTACTGTCTCAGTGGTAATTGAAATCCCAGAATTTGATCGCAAAGCTACCTACCGAATCCAATTGCAAATCTAAACCATTCTCGAACCCACTTGAACGATTATATTTTTAAGCTATTAGCTTTTATCGCGGGCTTTGAGCGCGGCAACCAAATCAAAAAATTCCGTAACGAAAAAACCTAACAACCTAAAAAAGGATAGAAAATAGCGCATGCGTGCTGCCACCACCGGCCGTTATCCGTTACCTTGACAATACAGTCATTCTAGATTCTTCTTCCTTGCTTTTCTATAATCCTATTGTAAAAAACTAATTACAAAATATATAATTGTTATCTACTTTACACAATACATAGCGTCCGCGTCCTCCAGTACCGTCTATTGAATCTTAGTGTTTTTTTTATGCCATAGATATGCTCATATTACTATTATGCGCTTTGTTTAGTTGTCATTGTCTTTCGTTTAATAGGATAAAAGGAATTTAATTACAAACACACGAACAGAAGATTTATATTTTTTTTTTAAATTTAGGTAAAATTATTGAACTACTATTATTACAAGTGCCAGAGTGGAGACCGCGATTAGGCAAACGAACGTAATGTAAGACGTCCTGGGGCACGATGGACTGACGACTTGACGAAAATGGCTGGCGGTGGATGGTAGCCTGAATTGGCATTGGATTGTTATTAATATGATATCTTGTCAGAAGCTTCCTTAAATTCTAGAGTTTATAGATAGGATATAAGATAGGAAATAATATAAGTTTAAACACTTGCCTCAATAGTCTTTTAACAAAAACAACTATTTATTTACAATATTAACGTCAAGAATATTTACGATATTTAATGAAGATGTTCCTCTTCTTAGACTTTAGAAGAACACTTGTCTTTATCAATTTTTTGTATTAAGATTCCTTTATTTCTTGTTGTAAACATCATAAGTCATGACCTAGACTATTAAACTATTACGGAAAATATAAAAGTAGTAAATCACAAAGATAAATTTCATCATCATTATCATCAACAGCCTTTAACAGTCCACTGCTGGACATAGGCCTCTCCTTGAAAAGGAGGTATTGGCCTACTTTTACCACGCTGGCCAGACGGGTTGGTATTGGGTTGGTTTCAAGTTTTCCTTCTGATTGCATTGATGTTGTCTTGCGTAGTTTATCCCTTAGTCGCCTTTTACGACACCCGCGGTATGAATAGGGGTGGTGACACTCTGTATTCTTAATCCGTCACCACACATAAATATAAATTTAGGAAAGGTAATTGCAGACGTTTTCGGACATCTGACACACAACATCATAAATATAGTCTCATACTAATCTGAGCTTGTACGACGGGTACTAGACAACTGATATAAATACATGTATTCTTTTTTTGTAAATTCATATATTTATTTCACATCCAATATTCGCAGATTATACAAACGCTTGGTCCGACCCTGAAATCGAACCTAAGACCTCAAGCACAGCATTCGCTTACGCTACAATCGCACCAACGAGGCAGTCAGAACTTTTAACAAAATAATGAAGCTTATTCAAAGATAAATTTCAAGCTAACTACCAAATCAAGCAATTTGTATAATCTGGCTTATTTGTGTATACCTACTACTAAACAAACAAGTTCGATGCCAATACTAACCATGATCAAATCGTTTATTTGTAACCGGACCCAGCGGGAATATAAAGTGGGAAAATAAGAATATATTTGCAAATATATTGAAGATTTCTTACTTTGATTTCATATTCATTAGATTCAAGATCAGCATAATGTAACAAATTGAAACTACAACGAATTTTATCTTCATATTATGTATGTTTCTCAAATCAAGGAGAAACACAAAGTTACTCGGAGTCACTCGTAAATTTGTCCTATTTTATCATTAAACACTAAACGGACTGCTCGACGGGTGATCTGTTCTTGTTTATTTAAGAAGTTCATGTTGATGTTGAAGAATAATACTTCTTAATAATACTTCCATGCATTCTCAGAAATATGTAAAATTTATAAACGCGCACTTGCATATACACTTGTCTATGTCACTTGTCTATCGCCTATTAAAGACTTGAAAAAAAAATTATCGAGTTACTGTTTAACAATGCAAAATAATTTTTAGTTTTTGTTAATATTTGTCCGCATTCGTAACTGGCTAATTGAAGTAGAGATTCTACTAGGATATATTTTATTGGCTTATCTTTCAGGACACATTATAATGGCAACTAATTTGCAAATAATTAATTTGTGGTATATTTATTGGCCCTAACAATAAATGTCTCAGACTATTACTCACTCTTATTCTCAGTTTAACCAATACATGCCTGGCAGAGAGACGCCACTGAGACTGGTTTGAACAAATCCAGGTTCATACTGAATCAGAGACAGTGTGACGTTACTTAACACATACGTTAAGTAGCTTTACTTATATTAAACATGTGATTTCTTAGAAAAATAAACCACAAAAATCCACCTAGATATGCATAGTTCCACCCAATTATAACTTAATTTATAAATACACTAGTTGACCCAGCGAACTTCGTACCGCCCAACTTTAAAATTCCAGAACTTGATCGCAGCGCCACCTACCGGGTCCAATTGCGAATCTAAACCATTCCCAGATCCCCTTGAACACACACAAAAAAATTCATCAAAATCGGTCCAGTCGTTTGAGAGAAGTTCAGTGACATACACACTCACAGAAGAATTATATAATATAAAGACTAGTTGACCCAGCGAACTTCGTACCGCCCAACTTTAAAATTCCAGAACTTGATCGCAGCGCTACCTACCGGGTCCAATTGCGAATCTAAACCATTCCCAGATCCCCTTGAACACACACAAAAAATTTCATCAAAATCGGTCCAGTCGTTTGAGAGAAGTTCAGTGACATACACACTCACAGAAGAATTATATATATAAAGATATATCAAAATTGCTAAAAAATATCATCAGGCGTTTCCTAATTCTTGACTTTTATTATAGACATTATATTAATAGTACTGGAAATAAAAGTGTTTGGTAAATGTATGAGGTTACCAGAGTCTAAACTACTTATGGAAACCCTCGTTCTGGCTTTCTAAGGAGGAATTCAAAGGACAACAACGCGTATGCGACTCTTGGGTAACAGATTTCCATGAACGATTGCAGTTACCCTCAGGTAACGAGTCTCGTCGACTGCCTCCTCATAATTTTCCTAAAATTTGTAATTTCCAAGGTCGACTACTAGTTCAAGCAGTTTTAGCTCAATGTCAGTTTTACCACACAGCGACTGGCATCAGACCTCCGAAACCCTGAGTGTGAACTGAATTCAAAAGTTGAATTAGTTGTCAGTATATTTGAGGACAATGACTTCCCAATAACGATTGCACGGGCATGCCGTCAAGCTTCCCGAGACCTCATGATCAGCAGTCGTAGACGCTAACTGCTAGATCAGTGAGATAGTCTCTTTACCTGTACCATAAAAAAATCTACAACTTTTATATGAGAGAAACCCTTAAGTTGACAAGCGGGCTTTATAACATTCTTTTCAATTTTATGTGCATAAACATTTTCGTAAAATCAAGCAACACGGTTTTATTAGTATAAGTCTCTCGTTATGTACGCCCAATATGTCACAGGCGGAACATCACAAAGATTACGCCGAGTAGCTAAGCGGAGAAAGACTCACAACATTCTTGGTAACATATACCAGCCACTGAAATATTGTTTGTAATATATGTATAGCTATAAACATGTCTAGCTACGTTATTTTTTTATCTACAGAGCTATACTAACAATGTTATGTTAACCTTTGTAATGTAAACGCCTGTTTTCAAGAGGCTTTGAATTTGTACTGTGTGTACTTTTCTTTTGAATAATTGAATCAAAGTTTTACGATTAATATAAATATTATTTACCATATAACGAATTTTTTAGGTTCAAGCTCACAAAAGGGACTCTAATCTGTCTGATGGTCACCACGCTCATACTGAGTGTGAATAATGCAGCACGGTGACTTGCACTATGGCGGCCTAGTGAGATGCTTATGTACTATCGGGCCTTCGATCTCGAATTGATCAACAAAATATGATAACACAAAGACTGTCAGGTTGAATTCCTGTGTGAGGGTAGTACGCCGTGGTTGAGCCGTACTGATATTAGCGTGGTTCTAGTAAATAAATAAATCAAGTTGTATCACATCTAATTTTTATAAATGTCAACAACCATAATTTTGTTTTATAATTTTATGTCTTGATATTTGTTGATGATTGTTGTTTATTGGTAAACACAATTTGCTAAACAAAGTGAATACTGGAGAAAACAACAATATATTCATGTTAACATTTTAATATTTTGAAAATTATGATCATCGTTCCGGTAGGTAGTCTGTTAGTAAATACAAAACAATTTGTCTTTACAAAAAAATCGAGAGCGACTTTTATTTACGTCAGGCATATTAAAATAAGATTTTAAATATATAATTGAAGGTAGCTTAGTGAAAGACGGAGCTTTGGTAAACTTGACAACAAGGGTAATCTGTTTATAGTAAATTAAGTAAGTAAGTAATTAAGTAAGAGCTTTTTTTTTAACATAATAAAATATGTACTGTAGATTACTTATTTAGGTTTATAGCCTCTTTATTTCTCATAAGAACAACTTTTCTAAACAATATATTTGGCAATATAGTAAATTAAAAGGAATAGGTACGTTCAAATTTTGAATGTAAAAGAGTAAACTCATCTTTTTAATTACTTACTTTCATGAATAACTAAACTCAATAAATAATAACGAGAAGCAAAGTTTGGAACTCAACGTAGAAAAAGTAATCATTTAAACAATCGTTACTCAGTTAGGTAGAACAATACTAGAAACTCAATCGTTTAACTTGAAATACTTTGACTCTCAGTTTTAAAATGGACGTGTAATTATGTTTGTTTTTCGTAACAAATTTCAATTTTCTATTTTAAGGACCGAACTCCGTAGTTACATCTGCGTTAATAATCACTTCGGTGTGTATTATCCTACATAGTGTGATATTATCCTGTATTTTCTCTTGATATTAATATTGAATGATGATATCTGATCTCTTGATATTGATATAAAAATAATATTGATTCAAATCATAAAAAGCAGCCAAGTGCGAGTCCGACTCGCCCATGAAGGGTTCCGTATCAGCAAGTAACATCATATAAATGTTCTTGTAGTTCGTTGTAACTTTGATCGATGTTTTTATAATAGTGAATTAGTTGAATGAAAGGTAAATTGCGGTTTACGATTTATGACGTATTAAAAAAAAACTACTAACTAGATTTTGTTCAAACCAATTTTCGTTGGTAGTTTGCATGGTAATGTACAACATATATTTTTTTTAGTTTTATCACTCTCTTATTTTAGAAGTTACAGGGTGTGTGTCCCCACACACTTTTTTCCACTTTGGAAGTGTCTCTCGCGCAAACTATTCAGTTTAGAAAAAAATGATTTTAAAAACCTCAATATCATTTTTGAACACCTATCTATACCACACGTATGGGTTTGATAAAAAAAAATTTTTGAGTTTCAGTTCCAAGTATGGGGACCCCCAAAATGTATTGTTTTTTTTCTATTTTTATGTGAAAATCTTAATGCGGTTCACAGATTACATCTACCTACCAAGTTTCAAAAGTATAGTTCTTATGGTTTCGGAAAAAAGTGGCTGTGACAACTTACTAGTAAGTTATGCGATATTGTTCTATTTGCTGATGACACTTCTCTTATATTCAAAACCAATCGCAAAAACGATTACTCTGACGAAGTAAATAGGTCCCTCGCATTAGTCCTTGACTGGTTTACATCAAATAACTTGCTTTTGAATTCTAAAAAAACCAAATGTATTAAGTTTAGTTTGCCAAATGTAAGGAATATCAGTACAAATCTAGTTTTAAACAATGAAGTTATTAATTTTGTTGATTCAACGGTTTTTTTGGGAATTACTTTAGATAGTAAGTTACAGTGGGGCGCCCAAATATCGTGTCTCGCAGGGAAACTCAGTTCTGCAGCGTATGCTGTCAGCAAAGTCAGACAGCTTACGGATGTGGAAACAGCAAGGCTAGTATATTTCGGTTATTTCCACAGCGTCATGTCGTATGGCATTCTGCTATGGGGCAAGGCAGCTGATATTCAAACAATTTTCATTCTCCAAAAACGTGCAGTGCGTGCGATTTACAAACTAGGTGCAAGAGTTTCCCTTAGAGAAAAGTTTAAAGAGATAGGCATTATGACAGTTGCATCACAATATATATTTGCAAACATTATGTTTATAAAACAAAATATGCATTTATATCACAGGAATAGTGACGTTCACTCGGTAAACACGAGACATAAGCATAAATTAGTAGGTCAATATCATAGGCTACATAAAACGCATAATTCATTTATGGGTCTTTCCGTGCGATTTTTTAATAGGTTACCAGCTAGTGTTATGAGTCTATCAGTGGAAAAGTTTAAAAATGTAGTCAAAACTTATCTTATACGTAAAGGTTATTATACAGTTGACGAATTTTTAAATGATAAAGAAAAATGGATTTGACTACTTGCTCCTTATCATTTTATTCTACTCATGGGAATGTTGTTATCACATTGTTTAAGAACATGATTTTACTTTTGTAAGTAAAGATTCTACGTGACTAATAAAGGCCATTCTTCTCTTTCTTTTGATCTTATAATTAATATTTTATATTTAATCTTTCGTTACCAGTAATTTGGCCCATATTTGAGCACATATAGTTTTTACCTTTGTTGTAAGTAGATGCTCCTACTATGTTGTACCCACTGAGGCTGTTGTTTTTTTTTTAAATTAGCATAAGTTCTAATTTTTAATCACTATAATTTGCATCAGTCCTCTAACATGGTGTATAGTATATTAGTGGCAGCACCTTACCCCCATATCAAGTTTATAAACATTAAAACTATGTAAACATTGGCGATTTGAAAGGAGTGGCCGCGAGTTTTTATTGCCATGTTCTTTTCTCCGGCTCTACCTATTGTTTGCGAACATGGCATAAATGTACATGTAGAATCTTGACCTGTCACAAGAGATGTATTGCATCCTAAGTGAATAAAGAATTTTGAATTTGAATTTGAATTTGACGGACAGACAGACAGACATGACGAATCTATAAGGGTTCCGTTTTTTGCCATTCGGCTTCGGAACCCTAAAAATGACTCTAGATATTAATATTGACACATTAATGCGTTAAAAGAAACCAAAAAACTCTCCGGTTTTATTAAATTAGTATAGTTTATGCTTAAAGCCTTGTGAACAAAAGAACTATAAAGACAAATGTCTTCACAGTTCGTTTTCGTAACATCAATGTAATACATTATCATGTAATCCGACGAGCTGATATTTACGAGGCAGTGTGGAGCCGGCGGTAGTCACGAAGCCACAGGTGGTCACTCTTTTAGATAAAAATATTTTATGTTACAGTCGAGACCTGTCTCACAAGGTAAAACAGATAGCGTGTTATTAACGGCGTTTGCAAAGTTTTAAAAAAAATACGTATAATTGTTTCCCTGAAAAATACATTACTAATGTCTAAAGGTTTCCCTTTTTAGTTGACGGGGCGGTAAAAATCAAGCTTCAGAGGCTCTCCTCCTGCTTAAAATAATGGTTGTCTAGAATAATTTTGTCTTAAACGGTACTCCATTACGTCATGTTATCAGTTGTATAAACAAACTTCATATTTTATTGTTGTTTTTGTATAGATACGAAAGTACTAGAAACCCTGCAGGGTGAAGATAATTTTTAGGTTATTTTTATGTAAAAAATAACCTAAATTACTCCTTATGTTATCAGCAATCTTCCAGTGAAAGACACGTTAAAATTGCTCCATCAATCATCTAATCATCAATCTATTAATTTTAAAATACAAACAGATATTTAAATCATATTATCATCATCATCTATAGATTGCCAATATGACCAAAATAACTACCTTCCGAGATTTTATCCTTGCATTATGAATAAATCTTTGGAATGAAACTGATTAAAATTATTTGAGTTCATACAACTGCTGCATATATATAAAGATACAAATATACAAATATCCAAACTGTGCAAATTAAATTGTCGTCATGGTAGATCGCCAAGTTACTGACTTTATATAAGGCTAGTCGAAGTTGACACGTACTCAAGTAAATTGTATTTTGTTTCATTTCCTGCTTAACTTTAAAGTACAAGTATGCCTTACATTTTTATCATCCTACTAAATTTTGAGAAAATTGGAATGACATTGCGGGTTGGACAAATTTGTGAGAGTTTTATCCAGTCGACGCTATAGGCGCCGATAAAATATAATATTTCAAATAAGCTAATCCGTCTACGAGTGATTAAATATTTCGATGAATAGCTTTAACTCGATACCGATAGTAGTAAATATTATCTAAATACCTGTGTACCAAGCAACACCCTGGTTTTAATAGGTAAATACATCTCCTTAACTAAAATATTTACCTATCTATAACTATGAATTTATTCCTGAATGTGTTACCGTTAGTTGAATGATACTGTCAGCGTTTATAAAATTCGAAGGATAGGATGAGCAGGCGGTCCCGGTGGTTATCATAGGATAATAGTCGTAAAGCTTAGTTGGATTAATAATAGCTTTATAACGCGAGCTTACGTAGCCACGACTTAATCTTGCCGCACTCAGCCAGCGTGGAGAGGTATGAATCTAACCACCTCCTGAGAAGAGACGCAAGCCCAGCGGTGGGACGTTATGGGTTGTTGTATTTTGTTCTGTTGTTTTTGTATTTTTTTAAGGAATTAAACACATGATATGACAATTTAAATAAAAAGAATTCTTGCGCTTTCTTCTCGTAGAGAGACGACAAATCATTCTGGTATAGATTTTCTTGTCTTCCAATTGGCAAGAATTATGAATGGCTAGCTTTCGCCCTCGGCTCCGCCCGCGTGTATTTCGATTATTGCAGTAAAAAGTAATCTATGTGTTATTCTGATATTTAAGCTATATTACTGTTAAGTTTCATCCAAATCCGTTGAGTAGTTTTTGCGTAAAAGAGCGACAAACATACATACATTCTCACAAACGTTCGCGTTTATAATATTAGTAAGGATTGCTAATTACTTATGTAGTGTATGTAGATCAGAGAGCTATGACCTAATAAATATAAAAAGGTTCTGTTTCTGACGCTCAAAGACTACAGATAAGTCTATACGGTGAAGAGGCGAGAAAAGTACAAAGACGCATATTGGCGAGAATTACCTGTGAGAGAAGATTATTTTTTTTATTCAAGAAAAGAAACATTTACTCGTGTAACTGTTTTATACGGTTTAGGGTTTGTGTCAAGTTTTTCCTCTATTTTTCGTATTGTGCTTGTGTATTAGTTTGCTCCTTTCATAGAGACACCACAGGGAGTGTATATGGAATAATAATATACCGAGTGGTAACTGGTTTGGCCTGCGGGTGTCATCTGGGCGGGTCGGTGTTTCGCCTTGCACTGTGTAGAACGACAGGCATTGTCCTGCTCTAGGGGTGACTGAAGGTACAGTTACCGTTTAAATGGGAAGACCGGTTGTTAGGGAGTTCCACACACGCACCTCGCCTTCCCCACGAAGAGTAAGGTGTAAAAAGCGTTTAGAAAAATATGTTATGTTAACAATTAATTCAGAAAGTATCTATTGTTTATATACAACACTTACTTTTAGAGGCGCATAAAAAATTGAAAAGAAGAGGAACTCTGTAATAAAAGCTCAACTTTCAAACTTATTTAACAATCAAACTAACTTATTATGAAACTTAGTATGAAAACCCTTTTGGATTCGCAAATATTTACGCTATGCATGTTAAACTTTGCTTCTAAAAGTTACTTGATCACTATGTCATTGTTACAGAAAGGGACCACGAATGAACTATTCGAAGTTATGGGTCTGAATAACATACGAAAATGAGTGGAGAGGAGACTTCTAACATAACTCAGACACTAACGAATTTATTCGAAGAAATGTTGCTAGAAACTGAAATAAGCGGAGAAAATCGGAGCAACGTCGACTTTCCTCAGTTCCTCGCCGCCTTGAAAGTGCAGTCCACTAAAAACAGCTCTCACGAACCATTAGAATTCGGGGCTTGGGTGAAGCTATTTGATGGGTTGAGGAGCCGTCTAAACCTGACCAGATCAACGGAACCACCATGTACTTACTGTGACGGTAGCTTCAGGGACTTCATCTTAGCTTACAACAGTATTCACGGCTACATCAGCTTAATAGTAAGTTTAATTATAATTAAAAAGTTTATTTAATCATTTAAACGATAGTAAATAGGTATGATTTATATCTACCAAACGGGCTGAAAAAAAGATCTTGAATATATATTACATATTACTTTCATCATCATCAACAGCCTTAAGCAGTCCACTGCTGGACATAGGCCTCTCCTTAAAAAGGAGGTATTGGCCTACTATACCACGCTGGCCAGACGGGTTGGTATAGCGTTGGTTTCAAGTTTTCCTTCTCTTTGCATTGATGTTGTCTTGCGTAGTTTACTTTACTTTTAATTATTGTTTTGTTTTCTTTTGTTTTCTTTATTGTTTTACGTAGTAAATTTGCCAGATTTGATATATCGCCAATAGGACAGAAAGAGACTGGATCCCACAACAACCGTGTATCTATGTTTTTGGAAACAATAAAGTTATTACTATTATTCTCTTTATTAAACTCAATGAACATATAATTACATTTTTAAAAATCTAAATAAAAAAAAATACATTTCAAAATATCAAAAATTATATTGTAATGTATATGTATTCTATATCGATCTGATCTCCATATTTTGTTTGATTTTGTCACATAATAGGGAGTTTCTAGAAATAATCTTGAAAGGATTGCCTTCCGTAAAAAGTAATCTATTAATCTTTGAGATTTTGAAAATATACGAAAATATAGGCACGTACCTACAAAACTGAATTTTATGTTTTCAAAAAATTATGTAGGTGATAGCATGATACCTCCTTTACATCGAAAAGAAAAAAAAACGGAACCCTTATAAGATTACTTTGTCGTCGGTCCGTCTGTCTATCTGTCAAGACCCTTTTTCTCAGGAACGTCTTGAGGTATCAAGCTGGAATTCATATCAAATACTCAAGTCTACTGTCCCTTGGAGCTGTGTCAAAATCAAACTACTAAGCTAACGCAATCAAAAGATCAGTCGTTTATTCGGCAAATTTTCGACAGTCGCAAGGGAATCAAATTTTCAAAATCAAAGGGTACTTCTTGTAAACTCGGAAACTTTGGTACGTGGTGGAAAATTTGGTACGAAGCAATGTTTTATAGCACAGCTGTAATTTTTTTGTTAAGTCACATAATAAAGTACAGGTTTGTACGCAACCTTTGGTTTTAACTTATACGGTTTTTTTATTTGTTGGCTTTCTGCACTCCTCCTCTATAACTAAAAGGCCATCAAAAACATCCCTTAATTTCAGGGGTCATTTAGAGAAAGATAGGTAACTATAGTTAATTTCAGGGGTCATTTAGAGAGAGATAGGTAACTGTAGTTTATCCTTCTTTATCATCGGCTCACAGACGCATGCGCCCACTCGCTAACGTCGTGAATAGTCGACTTAACTGTGTCACCACCGCACGTGAGCTGACGATGACATGACTGAATGACACATACACTATAGTAACGTTTAGTGATATTTCAGTACCTAGATTTTAAAATTTAGATGCTACCTTTGTTATGGGGATTATAGGCATATACTAATAGATAAATGGCATGTTTATGCATACAAAATGACAATTCATGTATTTCCATTCTACTTCTGTTTTGAGCTTGTATAAGAAGAATTTGCATATTTATTGCACTGTTCTAGGTTTAATAAATATGCAAATTTTGCTTATAGAGATACAATGGCAGCATTTTAGCAGACATACAAACATTTGGTTTTAAGCTTGGGCTTAAAGCTTTTATAGCTTAAGTGATTCAATATACCTATGCATGTATCTAAAAACATTGCAGTTGCAAGTTTATTTCGATGCGGCGGCGATGAAATGTGTTTATATTATAAACAAGTTTTTGAAGCCATTTATAGCTTAATTCTTCTATAGTGTAAGTTCCTATGAATGTTATCGGCTTTTAATCTTGACATCCGGGCTTTTTTAAGAATCTGTTAACACCATTTATTAAACTCGGTTCAGAAATTGAGGTGTTACGGTGGTACATACATACATCTTCCTAGCCTTATTCCCAAGTTTATTTGGGGTCGGCTACTAGTTCAACCGGTTTTACCTGAATTTCAGTTTTTCCACGGAGCGACTGGCATCGGACCTCCGCAACCCTAAGGGAGAACTGAAATTCGAAGATTGAACTAGTTGTCAGTATATTTGAGGGCACTGACTTCCCAATAACGATTGCCATAGGATGTTCATGACAACCGGGACCGACGGCTTTACGTGCTCTCCGAGGCACGGGCGTGAATCACCGCCAAACTTCCAAACTCCGGGCAGCTATTAGGAATTTCCTAAGAAAATCCCAAAAACACTTTTTGGCCCGACCCGGGATTTGAACCCGAGACCTCTTGATTAGCAGTCGCATACGCTAACCACTAGACCAACGAGGCAGATATTTCAAATCAAATAAATTACGGTGTATTCATGACATGAAAAGCTAAGTTTCCACAAAATTCCGTTAAAAAATAATTTTATTTGTAAAAGATAAAAATAAAAAACCAAAAACTTGGTTTTTTGAATTTTTCACATAAATTTGAGGTTATGTGAAAAAAGTGTGTATGCAAAAGTTGTAGATCTTTTTATTACCTGTAACTTTGCCATTTGACTTTTTTCCATAGGACTTGTAGTTTTGCCGGAAATCGAGATAAGCCATTTTTTTCCCTTAAAAACCCCCCCTCTTCCCTTCCCGACCTCAGATCGCCCGTAATTTATTTTTCCTTTAATTTTTGCAATATTCTCCTCCTTTTACAATGGGTTTCATCCTACCATAATTTATGTTCACTTTTCGTTATTTTAAGAGCTAAAAGCACTGGTCTATAAGTAGGTCATAGAAACATTTCTCTTGGTTGATAAATATTTCTAAGAATGTCATGAAGTTATTGGTACGGATACATAATTTTGCCTTTTGGAATATTTGAAGAAAGTAGTTTAAAAATGTTAAAAGGAATTGGGACAAGACTGGGATGGTTCGCGATCCTTGGGGAATAAGAGTGGATGGCAATAAGTTATTACTACAAAGAGTGATTAGACATCTGTTTTGGTACCTCTTTAGATTATACTTGGTTCCCCGGCTAGTGGCACCCTAGACGGCGCAGTGTGCGACTCTTAGTCGTTTCTACTCTGAATCGACTATTTACGTTCCGACTTAACCGTTCATTCTGTACCAACTTAGATTACTTTGTGTAACTTGATTATTCTTTAAATAATAAAAAAATGAATATTTCGGACATGTAACACACAACGCCATCTAGCTTCAAACTAAAAAGAGCTTGCACTTTGAAAACTAGGTTGACAGATAGAATACTTTTATATCTTTTTGTAAAATGTACATACATATTATACGTAGAAAACACCAAAACTCCGAAACAAATATTTGTAGATCATACTAATATTTGTCCGTGTGGTGACGGATTTAGAATACAAAGTGTCACCACCCCTATTCATTCCATGGGTGTCGTAAGAGGCGACTAAAGGAACAAAATAAGCAGCTAACTGCACAGAGAAGGAAAACTTGAAACAAACCCTTTACCAACCCGTCTGGCAGGCGTGGTATAGTAGGCCACACCTTCTTTTAAAAGAGAGGCCTATGTCAAGCAGTGGACTGTTAAAGGCTGTTGATGATGATGATGATGATGACTAATATTTGCTTCGATGGAGGATTTAAGCCCGAGACCTCATGCACAGCAGTCCCATACACTACCTCTATGCCACCGAGTTCAGGCTTCTAAAAAATATAATATAAAATAAATAAAAGGTTTAAGGTGTTAGGTAGGATATACTGATGTTATATCATTTAAAACGTCATTTGATTTACAGTACCAATTACTATTAACTTTTACAAACATAGCGCTATATGTCTAAAATAATACATTTTATTACATTTACACAAATATCGCGTGATGTTTTTTTTTCTTTCAAGTTATGTTGAAGATAAATAATGTTTATCTTAATAAAAGTAATTTAATAAATCTAAATGATAAATCAATCTTTAATGAGAGTAAACACATCACGTTTCTTCAAAAGAACTTTTAAGTTTGCTCAATAATTGAATTGGTTTCGTAGTGTGTGTTGATTTTAATTGTACTGTGTAATACCATAAAATTGTATTAATAAAAATGTACCCAACTGATGATCATAGTACGGATTGAAGTAACGAAACCATCATAATCGCGAACTAAGGAATGGTGTGTGTCGTGAATGGTTTTGGATTTAATTTCCAATCACAGTGATCTATTGCTTAATCTTAATATCGAAGGCTAAATTTAACAATCTGATACATGAGAATTTCTCAATTCGTATGTTGTAAATGTATTATAATCTACTTTAATTACTTTTATTATTGAATCCTTTCTCAAAGAGGTATAACTGATTTCAAAAACAGTAAATTCAAATTCTATTATTTCATATGAAACATTTAACTGGATGATTATTGGTAGTAAAGTATTCGTAAACAGCCTGTCGCTATCCAACGCTGAATGAACTTTAGAAGCTCCTATCCCGGTTTTCAGCCGTCCGTATCTATTAGGGCCACCGCACACTAGCTACTTTTAGCATCAGCGATCGGCAACTAGTCGCTTTTTAGAAGCTAAATACGGCGACCGAACGCTCTACACCGCACACTTAAAAACGCCAAACGCGGAGATTGAGTCGCTCTTTTGAAGCGCGACACAGCAGCTGAACGCTACTCTCCGCACACATTCGGATGCCGGTAGCATCGATTTGGCATCTGAGCAGTCGCTAAAACGCGCGTTTCCGATACTGCGATAGAACGCAGCTAAAACGCGATGCAGCATTGATGCAGTCGCCAAATCGCCGATCGCCGATGCTAAAAGTAGCTAGTGTGCGGTGGCCCTTAGCTGTCATAATATATACTGTCCATAAGAGGGCGCATAAACCTAAAAAATATCAGATTTCACCCGCGATGTCTTCTCGTCTCAATGGAGCGAACGCGACTGATTGATGAAACAAAACATGCCCGTTACCTCGGGTCAGGTGCGATAGAAAGGGAGCGCTTTGCACGTAATAAGAATGTAGGAAGCGCCGAATTAGTTTTAATGTAATTACTCGTAAATTGTACTTTTTTTTAAAACTAATAATCGAGTCCTTTGGTAATATTTTATACATATTTATGATAATAAATTTATTTTAGTGGAAAATTAGACGTAACTTTGTGAATATTTTCTATCGATAAAATATTACAATTTTATGTTTTCACTCAGACCAGCCCCTTTCAAATATAATGTAATATGTATATTATAAAAAAACAGATCATTTGTGGCTTTTTTTCGAGTGTACAAATCAAATCTAAGATCGGCAATTTATCTTTATACCCCCTCTTAAATCATCGATCTATCGTGACTATTCGTGACTCAGGGCGCCACCACAGCGTAGGCCTAATCACGGTGTGTAGACTCCTTACATCGGCTTCAGTGACCATCTGATCTAAGAAATGTTATAATCAATTTCAAAGATTTACACACTTCAAAATGTTTACAAAATGTTTTGAAATGTAGTCGCAGTCACGGTTATTGACGCGAGATTAATAATTCCAGTAATGTTGTTAAGGTATTTTTAGATTATTGCCTCGTAAATCAATCAGAGACCAGTAGAATTTTCATGCTAGACTGAAATGCGTCATTAGGCATTATACAATCAATTAACTAAAGATTCTATTGGATTCAGAAATTTCAGAAACAGAAAATAGACCTTTTTCATATGAATAGATAAATGTACACTATGGATGTACACTGTAAATATAAATGGACAAACAAGAAAAAATAGACAATAGTAATGTAGGTTTTCTATCGAAGTGGAGATCAAAGTAAGTTTACATTATGACCACAATATTTAAATAACATATCTTGTTCAATACTTATTAAAGTTAGACAATCCATGTTTTTCAATTATTTTCTTTTCTTAAAAAAACAAGATTAAAGACTAATTTATTATCAAGCATTTAATATTTGTGGCATACTTTAGAAAGATCTAACAAAGCGTATACTGAGTACGTTTGATCATTGGATGAAAGTAAATTCAATAATTAATCGGTGCTTATATATTGTGAAATAATACTACTCGTAAAAAGTAGTAAATCATTTCAGGTAAATTGACACCTGATAGATGGAAGCTTATTAAATATAAATCTGAAACAGTTAATAGTCGTAAATAAGTTTTAATTATCTCGTTATGTAGCGACTAGCCACAGTGAAATAAATAAAAGAAACAGAACTTTAAAATGTTATAAAAATAAAAATCTATATGTAATTAATATGGTAGTGGGTGGCAACACGTGGAAGCCAACACACCCATAAATAACTATAAAACGGTGTAGTCTGGAAATTTATAAGATAAATGAACACCAGATGCCCGATGATCAGAGTAGGCAGGAAAAATAAGATAAGCATTAGTGGGTAAAACTGCTTCAATGTCTCGAATGACCTTCAATAGGTCTGTATAAATTTCGGCCCTGTAGATCAGGACCTAATCATACGCTTTGATTAAAACATTTGATAGGCGAGATAGAATGGTCTTTGGTAATGGCAATGACAGAAACCGCCTATGGTCACGCTCATGCATTTACTTCGCGTAGGCCTCAAGCCCTTGCGCTAACGCCCAAGTAGAAAAACATTCATTTCAGTTTCGTGCCGCACATCATGCAACTAACGTTACATCTATGTTCTATTTACATTCGGAAATTCACTCTACACTATACACTGTCACACTAGGTATGTCTTTTCAAAGGTTTTCATAGGCCAACCGTTGTCAGCTTATAGTTTTACATTCAAGCAGCAATATGTGTTTCGCTGTATTTTTATTTCACATATCACTATGATAACCAATTCCACAAAAAGGAACTTTACAATGATCTACTATCCTGGAATCCAGAACTCATCCGGGAGTAAAATGTACCTAACCAGGAATGAAACACAAACATTGGTTAGAGAATAAGTAAAAAATTTTAATTACCTAATATTTTTAGGCGGAACATTTGATGTCTTAACTTGATGCGGCTTATGCAAAAAAGATAAAATTTGATTCCATTGTACTGGAATGTTATCCAAGTTCGTAAAAATCTTTTAGTATTCTTATAGTTAGTTATTCTGTTGTTTTATAGTTAGTATTCTTATAAAGATACTAGTCGTTGAAAGTTATTTCCACTCAATTGGTTATATGGCTACATTTAGTTAGCAGCTATAAAAATAAATACACTGGAAATGTTTATTTTATGTTACGATTGCGACCAAACTGTTTTCAAATAGTTACACTACACGATTCTTGTTGACACAGTCCAATAACTTGAGTCGTTGGTTTTTTGTCTAACATTGTAATGTATTTTCAGCACATTCTTTTTTATTATTTCGAACACATTGATAAAAGATAACTTCTACTCACTGTAGAAGTTATTTCTAATATATGTCATGTGTGTTTATAAATATTTCTGATTTCAGAAACAGCTCTAACGATTTCCCAGATTCTTTTTATTTGGGGATTTTCTGGGGTGCAAAATCGATCTAGATTAGTCTTGTGGTTTTAGTGCCTTTTTTCTTTATCATTATTAACATTGCTTGCAACATCTATTCTTCTCTTTCAATAACACTCGGTTGGTTGGTGGTTAGTACTCCAACACAGCAACACTACAACTACTTGAGATGGCGTTGTTAAACAATAAATATGAAAACCGAGTAAAGTTCGGTCGCCCAGATACTAACTAAATATTCTAAAAGAATTAAGTTATTTATCTTATACTTCTATCGTAATTACGTTTGAGGATTTACTCGATTACGAGATAGGTTTTAGTTTGTCTGCCATTACGACCATTTGTTGAGAAATTCGACTATCTTGTGATCTGTGAGAAACTTCTATTTAAGAAGTATATCAAATATCTAAAACTTTTAAACAATACGCACAACTATGTAAAGGTATCAATGTCAAATGAAAGACACAAAACTTCTTGAGGGTCGATATTTGACCGCCTCGCTGTTTTAAGCAAATCAGATTAATTGCCTCACTTCTAGATTAGTATCTAACTAATGCTTTTAAGTGGTTTATATAAATTATGATCTATCAGTTAAACATATATATTGTGCAATTTAATACGATGTCTTGTGATAAAAAAATTGATTAAATTATATATCTATTATTAAGTGGACCAAAGTTTTTTTTCTACCTATTCCTGAATACAAGTAACTTTGACGATAATTTCTCCACTATCCTATATTCACTGTAAAACTCAGTTTAAGGTCTTTGTTATCTAATTAGTACAAAATTTGTACTGTTGTATATTAAGAGTATTTTTCAAAGTAGTAAAGATATGCTGATCACGATTAAAATACTAACTTGTATATAAAATAGAAAAATACGGAACTTATGACCATAAAGTAGGGCAGGTATTAAAATTGGCATTGGCAGAACTCTATTCCAAGAAGTCAAACTATTAAGGTCTATAGAAATGAAAAGCGTTATATCTGATTGAAATGTTTATTTATGAATCTGAATTGCCAAATAAAGGCTTGAAATTCCTTTAGGCTTTTGAAATGATGATGTTGAGTAAGTGAGCAATTTATTTTATGAAAACAATAAATATCGCTATTTAAATATTTAAAATATTTTGAGCTTTGCTTTTTTAATTGAGTATTTTATTATCTATTTATTTTTTTACTTTTAACTGGCCTTCTATTTTTGTACTAAGTTTATATACTGTAATGATTGAGCTGTAAGTTTTCCTTCAATCATAAAATACAAATTATCATCATAACTACATACACCATCATGTGTACACATGTATCTATACAAGTATGTAATTAATAAAATTAGTCGTGAAACCTTGTTAAAACACTAATAACTACAGGAAATACGTCTTTTCCTGAGAAGTCGCCCCGTGGGCTTTATTTATTTTATCAGTATGTATGTCTCACTTCATGACGAGAATTCTTTATTTTTTTAGTTGAAATGATGTAATGAAAAATACCAGACCCTTCTTCTGGAGACCAACCTCCTTCTGAATCGACGCTTGACGTATCCTAAAAGTACCCTACTAGCCCTAAATTTACTAAAATTGTTTTTGCATAAAACATAGACTAGCGATTATGTATTTAAATTTTCGACAGAATTAGTCGTCATAAAACTCTCTTTAAATAGTATAGCACGTTCCCTAATCATACTTTCATACTAATATTATAAATTCAAAAGAAGCTGTCTGTCATACTTTCACAACTAAATCACTGCACCGGTTGCAATGAAATTCAGAATGGAACATTTTCATTTAAGAGGGAGGACATAGGCTATTATTTACTGTATTAACTGATAAACACTATTAAAAGGGAAGTCAGTAGCCTCAAACATATCGCGCTTCCTTGTATATCTGAGTGTTTTCGTATATAGCTTTTTTTTTTGGAACACCAATAATATCGATTTTTCATAGTGTATTTATTGTGGATTCTTAAGAACTTCTTAAGAATTTATTTAACTTGCAAAAATATATATGCATGAAACTAACTTTAAAACATGAATCAAATATTTTAAATATAATAAAAACAAAAAATTACATGCTATTGGAAAATTAATAGAAACCAGCAGAAATAATAGAAAATATTTCAAAAGGAAAACATAGACGGCAAATATGATTGGGTTTAAGAAAACACTTTTTGATTTGTAAAGGTTCGAAGGAATTATATCCGTTTTTTTCATTTTTGAAATTGAATGAATGTGTTGTATGACGGAAAAAATGTATGGACTCTAGTCGATTTCAAATAAGATTGTTTTAGTTTTTTCAATTTATTTTTTAAGTGTTTTTTTTTTTAATATTTAGCCTACCAAAGTGACTCTTTATAATTTATTGTTACAGGTATGTTTCTTCGGCAGTTTAGCAAATGCACTAAACGTAGCAGTACTTACGCGGCGGGACTTAGCAGCAGCTCCGATTAATCGCTTACTTAAATGGCTGGCAGTGGCTGATATTTTTGTAATGTTGGAATATGTACCTTTTGCGATATACCGATATTGGGTAAGAATTACATTTTTCTTTTCTCAGATTACCAATCATAGTCAAGTCAGGTGTTAATAAATAGACTTAGAAATGGTTCAAGAACCAAAATTAGGGACACTATTGTGAATGTTGTAGGCACAAGAAATATTCCATTTCGAAATAAGTGACGAGCTGATCTCGATCAAATACTCGTATAGTAAATATACGTATGTAAGTTATTTTACTTCTAAGATTCTAGATCTAATTCAGATACATAAAATAATATTTATCTATGTTTAAATCGGTATGAAAAGCCCTACGTCTAGTCGTTAGTCTCGTCTCGTTTAGACGTTAATGTAGTAACTTATAATATTTATGAATCCATGTGTATGCATAATTTATAAGAAAGTCCTTTTGGAAAGGAAATATATTATTTATTTTATGCGCTTAGTTAATGTAGTTTAAATAAAATCGAAAACGATTTTGGTCATCACTATTTGAATATTCATGACTCTGTCAAATGGAAAATAAATGAGTTGCCTGAATTTAGTTGGGAGTAGTAAGGTCATTTAAACTAAGTTAGCCATGTGGAAAAACAACTTGTTATTGCAATATGTTTAGAGGAACCGTAATTATTTTACTTTGGGTAGGTACCTGAATAAACAGATTATAATTAATATATGTATTAATTATAAAAAGGGATTTACGGACATAGTAAAGTATTAAACACACAAATGTTATTAACAAAGGGCTGAATATTAGCTTAATTATTAAGTTTAAATTTCTCCACAAAAATGAAAGAAGAGGTGAAACAATAATTGAGTATTTAAAAATGTATTACACATTGAAATATGTAAAAGTCGGGATGATTGTTCTTGTTAATTAAATGAATAATAAAAGCTAATATCAATATTAACTTGTTAGAATACAAACATCTAATAGTCGGTCTTGTTTGAGTTTTCTTAGAGTTTCTGAGGGAACAAGACAGACAGTCGACAGATATAGCGTTGGAGCCTTAGAATAATTACACTTATTCTAAGGTTGCATTATAAAACACGTCGGTAGTAGATGCATGCATTCACAGACAAATATAAAATTGAGTTTGTTCAATTGAAAATTCTTCAATAGTAATTATTAAATGTTAATATAACAAAAATGAATACTATTAACTAATCAAACGATCATATACATATGTATATGTAACATATACAACATTTATGTTTTTAATCGTAAATGGTGATTCACCAACAAAAGAGATATTCTGGCATTGGATGTCTGCTGCCGCATAATGCTCGCTTTAATTCGCGAGTTTAGTTTGAATATAGACACTGTTCTAAATTAACCTAAACCAAATACTTTTCACTAATTAAGAATACTGGCTATAACACATCCATTATACATTACACAGAAATAAAATGTAACGCCTTGTGTAGTTCATGTTTCACATCAAAGTACATAATTTTACAGAAACTGTTTTTGGTTTTCTTAATTTTGAAAAGTTTGTAAATGCTTTTTTAAAAAAGAAAATATTATGTCATAATTATAAACTAAATAGTTTTGATGATCATTTTTAATACGACACATTTCATGTTTATTTGCATACATAAAATCATTCGATTGGAAATATCTTTCAACTTTGAAAAGTTTAAAGTATGTGGGTGTTGTATGCGTAAAGGATCATAGTTTGTTGGCAAATACGAGTATACACATATGACTAGAATTGAAGTTGTGTATATGTATGACATACATAAACCTGAAAGCCCTTTGACCAAAGAAAACTTCCACATGTAAGTATATTTTTATAAGTAGACAAAGCTTCCCACACTCTACTTATGTGACAGACTGGCTGAATAAATACGAGTATTTACTGCCAGGAAAATGTTTGTGTATCCCACTTCTTTTATTAAGAACATTAAGATGAAGATAAGTTTATTCGCAAGCAATTTGTATTAAATTAAAGACAGAACAACAATATCTATTACATATAATTCTCGTGTTGTTGCTTACGATGAATTGCGAGTATAGGTATAGTATTTATAGGCATAGAGTTTTCGATAGGTGTTTTTCGAAAACGGTTTCTTTTCTTTTTCATTAGCGTTTAACATAATATATTTTACATATTTATTTTTTTGGTCATCCATATATATTCTAGGTTCTGAATAATCTGAATTTTAAACAGTTATTGTGTTCCGGTTCTAAAATTTATTGCCGGGTCCTAATGAGTGAAAGCAACACAATGATCTTATATCATTCCAACGGTGATGCTATATTCAATTTTATTTATATAATTAGATAAACGAGACCGAACAGACATAATATTCACTTTAGTTTCCAGGTATTTCACCTGCAGAATAGTATGCGGTTTATAGAAATGTACACACGCTTATAAATTCTATTTCTTATTTTTAACTGCTTCGTTGGTCTAGTGCTAGTGGTTAGCTTCACTGATCAAAAAGTCTTGGTTTCAATTCCCGGGTTGGACTGTTGATGGATTTGCTTCCAAATAATTATTAATAGCGGCCTTAAGCTTGGAAGGAAGTTGGCGGTTGTAAGACCCGTATCTCGATGAGCACGTTAAGCCGTCGTCGGTCTCGGTTGTCATGCACATGTATGGCAATCGTTATTGGAAAGTCAGTACCCTGAAATATACTAACAACAAGTTTAACCTTCGAAATCAGTTCGCCGTACGGGAGTCCGATACCAGTTGCTCCGTGGAAAACTTGATATTCAGGTAAAACTGGTTGAACTAATAACCAAACTCAAATAATATTACGAATAATAAAGACTAGGAAGATGAAAATGAAACAGGCTAGTAGAAAAGTATATCTAAATATTTACAACAAATCACTTTATGCTCTGTTAAAACATTTTTATTCAGGGATGTTTTATAGGTATACCTACGTTTGAAATTGAGAACATAAAAAACTTGTAAGCAGTCCCTTGAGGTTTATAAAATTCAACCCTCGTTTTCTTTACGTTTTAATTAATTGTTCTGAAAGTAAATCTTGTTCGTTACTGATCAGAAAACTCTTTGTTGAAAAAAAGTTTGAATTTACTTTAATCTAAATGCTTTTACAATAATACTTTATCGTAATAAAAATATTGCTCTGATGTTGCGGTATTATCAATCAAAGCAATTATTTTTATAAGATTGTTTGGACTTCAACATTTATAAAATGAATAGAGATATTCGTTCAGCAGAGGACGGCGATAGGTTGATATTAAAATGAATATTCTACAACTACACCAAATGTAACGCTTTCTAACAGTACAGTTTCAGGTTGGTAATTGTTTTGGCTTAAAAAGATTATAATAAATTTAATTGAGATTATAGTAGAGTAGCTGAAATAAAACGTCCAACAATGGTGTCTCAAAAAATCGGAAAAGGAAGGAATGATTAACTTTGCTATTTCAACTTAAAAACTAATTAATATATGGTTTTGCCACATGTTAAAAATAAATATGGTACTGAATAAGTGAAGAAGCCAGACCCAGCAGTCTATTGAAGTTATACAATTTAGTAATTTTTTTATTTGAAGGTTAACTATCAGACCAGAAGTGTTGCTATATTTCTTCCAAAGCGTAATTTAAGAGATAGGATTAACACACCACTCTGATCGATTTTGGGCTTCTGCCAGCCATCTTACGCAGGTCGTCACTGTGGACGTCCTACACTACGTAAAAATAATTTATCAATATGGTTTAGTAAACATATTTCAAAATAATTTTCTGGCTTTCACAAAAAGCAGACTTACGATTAGTTCGCACGAAAATATCACATTCCTTCATTGTGTTTGAATTAGAAATGATGGTTTACAAATTCATACTCCTCTACAATATTTACCGTAAAATAACAATATTTGTGTATTTAGAGGTAATTTAAACTTTTTAAAATTAATTGTATTATACTTGTAGTAATTTCAATAAATTTAGCAAAGGTTTAAGTTTTATAGCAGCACAAATTTATTTATTTATTTAGACCGGTTTAATTACTGTAGTGTACCTCATTGTCTTATCTTACATCTCTTTAAGGGCAAATAAATGATAATATCGTAAAGTTTCCAAATGAATGGGGTTTAGAACTTTACGAGATTAAAGCTATGTGTCAATTGTGTTATTGCAGAAAATGTCAGACCCTATCAAATCAAAAGATCGTTTCAATATTTTTAATATTTTCTTATTAAATAAGCGGATCACTCAAAAATCACAGAACATTGAAATATTTATGATTTTTTGTGTTTCATGTTTTAAAAATAAAAATGGAACTTACAGAGACGGTTCTTCGCGCCCGGGCATCTGTGTCTTCTTTATAAGACCCAGGTTCGCTCGTGCGCGGAGTACTGCTCTCATCTTTGCGATGGATTAGCCCAGTATTTATTTGACGCTCTCGATCGTTTACAGCGGCGAGCAGTCCGCATTATCGACAGTAACGAAGTCATTGAGTCCCTTGAGCCCCTGCAGCTGCGAAGAAATGTCGCCTCCATGGCAGTCCTCTATCGCTTACATCATGGAGAGTGTTCTGAAGAGTTGTTCCAACTGGTTTCCACTTCCCCTTTCCTATACAGGACAACACGTGCTGGTCTCGGAAGCCACCGCTTCAGAGTGGTTGACATACGCTCTCGAACTAAACGGTTCGGCTCTTCCTTTCTATGCCGAGCAGTTAAAACCTGGAACTCTCTACCAGCGCATGTGTTTCCTCCCTTCTATGACCCCGGGTCCTTCAAGCGGGGCGTGAAAAAGCATCTTAACAGGCCGCCATAGTGATGGTCACCGTGCTGCACTGTACGTTGTGGCAGTGAGGATGGTGGCCTCCACTTCTGGATTCTGTTCATGCTTTCCATCAGGCAGGGCAGAGTCATTTTGGCAGCTAATATAAAAAAAAAGAAACCTTCTGTACTTATCTGTCTTTCGCAATCGATTAACACTTAATACGTACATTACACATAAAGACTAGACATAGATATGACTACACTATGTATTGCATTACACATCTATAGGTTTTAGGGACGTGGATACAAAGAGATTGAATGAACACAAGATACATTGCAATGCTATTTCGTAATCCCTACTTTTATTTTCGACAATCTCAACTTGACGCTTATTTTTTATGTATACCTATTTTTTTATGTGACCACACATGTCTTTTTACAGATTAGTCCAATTTCGATAATTATTTTTTACTGGAAAGGGTTAATATCAAAAGTTAGTCCCATATAAAAAAGCTTAAAGAAATTAGGGATGATTTATCATTCACTGATAATACGGTAATTAGGGTTCCGTAGCCAAATGGCAAAAAACGAAACCCTTATAGATTCGTCATGTCTATATGTCTGTTTGTCCGTCCGTTTGTCACAGCAATTTTTTTCCGTAACTATAAAAACTATACTGTTGAAACTTGGTAAGTAGATGTATTCTGTGAACCGCATTAAGATTTGCACACAAAAATAGAAAAAGAACAATAAATTTTGGGGTATACATACATGGAACTGAAACTCAAAAATTTTTTTTTCGTCTAACCCATACGTGTGGGGGATGGATAGGTCTTTAAAAATGATATTGAGGTTACTAGTATCATTTTTTCCTAAACTGAATAGTTTTGCGGGAGAGACACTTCCAAAGTGGTAAAAAGGGAGTGATAAAACTTATGATGTAGGTACATTACTATGTAAACTTCCAACGAAAATTGGATTGAACGTGATCTAGTAAGTAGTTTTTTTTTGTACGTCATAAATCGTAAACCGCAATTTACCTTTCATTCAATCAATACACTATTATTAAAACATCGATCACAGTTACAACGAACTACAAGAATTTTTATATGATGTTGCTAGCTTCTACGGAACCCTTCATGAGCGAGTCCGACTCGCACTTGGCCGCTTTTTTTCAGATAAGATGGACACAACAATATTAGTTTTAACAAATTAATTGACAACAACTAGGATTTTAACAAATTAATAGCCAAAGTAAGGTAGGTAGCTTATTTAAAAATGTAAAAAATATACATGTAGCAGTTAGTAGCTTCTAACTATGGAAAACTATGAAATAAAAAAAAATGCAAAAAAAATTAACCGCCGAAAGAATTGAAATCAGAAAATAATGAACTATTATTATTTAACCTGAATAACTAACTTCTTAAACTAGCGTAGGCATTCCTAAATACTTATGAGTTGGCGCCAAAATAAAAAACTATTAATTTCGTAAAGCGTGATGACGTACCCTTGTTTGCTAACTATATTTACTTATTTCTTTAAAGTTAAGGTAATTTAGTCTTTGTTCATTGATTGTTCGGCGCCGACTCAAAATTATTTAGGTATACTTACACTAATTAGATTATAACTATTTGGAAAAATCTTTAATTAAAAATCAACTCAAAGTTGAAATTCAATTTTTGTTGCAAGTCTATGCTGTGTGTTCAAACTCTTTCTTTAAGAGAGACTTTATAGCAGTTTGACAATGAAATCTTGAAGAATAAAACACAAAAATTAAAAATTGTTACAATATTACTGAAGTTTGACAAGACAACCAATTTAATTAATATCTTGCGGGTACAATGAACATTCTCCAATTTGTTTCAACGCTTTTTGCTTGAAATATTGGTAAGAGCTTGAACAATCTTTCAGAAAATGATTCTATTTCACTGGATAAATAGAAGTTATTACAATTTTACTAAAAAAGAATGTATAAAAATATCGAACTTCTCCCTCTTAACGTTTAGAAGTTTGTTAACAAGTTTTTAATCGGTATTGTATGAAAGGCCTTTAAGAGTGTTAACTAGGTTGGTATGTGGGCGTCCCCTACAGGACCGGAGCTCTGTTGAACTTTGCTATGTCAACACCCGGTATTTTGATATAGGTATAATAAACACAATATATATTAGAGATATATTATGTAAATAAAATTTGACTGACTTGTAATTTCAATTTTTGTAAATTATCTGTCGAAAAATTATTAGTTAGTTTATTAAATGAGGAAAACGGGATTAAATATTTCGTAGCATCTAACAAGAATGTAGGAATTTAGGAAACAAAATTTACATATCTGTGAATCTGAATAAAAATCAAAGTACTTTTCCAAGAACTTTGAAAGTTATCCACGCTGACAAGAGATTACATTTTCAGAAATCCAGACGTCAAACTTTGCATATAACTAGCTAGTAAACTTGGAACATACTTTGCGGTTTTGGGTAACGAAATATCTAGGTATAAGAAGTACATAAGTATGTTATTCAAAATTGACTCTTTGATAGGAGCAATGAAATTTTGAATATATATTTATATTGCTACCGTCGTGACAATATTATGTAGTACTAACTGAGCCGCGCCGTGTCAGCGGTTATGGTTGTAAATCGGATTAAAGCCGTGAAGCGAAGTAAGTTTATAAAAAGCACCTTACTCCTTAAATTATTAATTATTGGCCAGTGACAATCCTGTCGAAATATGTTCAGCTGTTCAAAAGATTAGCCGGAACAAACAGACTGACAGACCAAATTATTATTTTATGGCGGTAAATGTTTTTCGAACAATACTATCCGTGGAAAAGCCGAAGAGCGTACACATGCTCTCCGGCTTTTCCACGGATAGTATTGTTTCATCATTTGTTTTGATAATATTATTATTAGATATTTTGAAGCTTTGGTTCGAACGAATATATTGCTTGTAAATAAATTTATGGTTTCGACTGTCCTTCGGTTTAATATACCAGTTGTTACGATATAGGTTGTCGTGTTTATCAGTGACAGCAGTACATTTTATGAATATGACATTCAGTTTCCAAAAGACAAATGACATTCCCTATCTTATCTACCTATATAAATATGTAAGTAACCAACAAACTATTATTACTACAGAACAATAAAAAATTAAAACGCAACAAAAAAACAACAAGCAAGTTATCGTTTTGTTGTTTTCAATATTTCTTTGACTCGATTAATACTCATTGTTGTTCTCGTTGGGGAAGTTATAAAAGTACAAGTTTATTTTTGCCTTTGAGGCACTTTTGTCTTAAAAATATCTCAATCGAATGTCATACGAATATAGGCCTTATAACGAAAACTACTACATATTTTAAGGTTTCTTATTTATATTTACCATATATTTTATATCCTTTTTCTTTCGTAACATTACGTAGTTAATATAGAAGTCAAAGGCTTCACAAAAGTGTTTTATCATTCTACGCAGGAAATTAAATACTTTCCCAGATGTTCCTACTGCTGCGATGCTGTAATCATGTGCATTATTTTCAAACACAAAACGTATATTTCATAACTTAACCAGCTGAACTATGCCACACTTCACTGTGGCACATTTAGATGAAGATTTAGAATTCTTTTTTAGTGATTTTGACTTTTTGGATTTTAAGACGACAGAGTATTTGTTGTATCATGCAGTATTAAACTTGATATTGCTATTATTAACTAAACTAATAACTGCTTGTCCATAAAAAATATAATTGGTTAAAAACTATGAAGAATATAAGACTATCAAAATATCAGTACATATGTAAATATTATACAAATCTCGTAGGTAAAAATATTATTGAAACTTGATTTCCTATTAACAAGACGTAAAAAAACGTGTAAGCTAGTGGCCACCAATAGTTTAGAATAATATTATTGTGTAATATATTATAATACTAATGTAACAGTGTATGTAACAATGTATTAGAATGCACTAAAATCCTGAAGTTTTCCGAATTCCTGGCCATTTAAGTTATAAGTTATAAGATTCAAACAAATCTTACATAACAAGCTACCACAATCGTAGCGGGAATCAACTTAATTTATAGTAAAAGATTAAAAGAGATTTATAAATTTCATTAAAGTCAAAAGGAGGTTGAGTTATCCTCCTAAGTCACGCGACAGATGGATCCATCCACCGTATAATCAAAGTCGTTTGGTAATATTTTTATATTACTTCCAGTCAGTTACATTCTTATATTACACCTTCGGATTGACAAAGTAGTCAATTAAAGGGCTTACTGCACTTGAAACAAAAAAGAAAATACGATAACAGAAAAAGGAAAAGTTAACGAGCGTGTTGATTCGTTCATAAAAAGCCTGTAGAGAGCCACTTAGACACGTCCTTATTACACCTTCTAAATTTGTTCGTTTATTATCACGCGAATAGCTTTTTACCTTTCTTTTGTAAGTGTGTTCCATAAAGCACGTCTCGCGTGTTGGTATTGCACTGAATAAAGCTACGCGATGTGCCAAAATAGGTATGTTGTGAATGGCAATAATGTGTTTAAACGAATCAATTGTTTACAGGGGAAGATATTGATAGAAAAAGCAAAAAAGTTCTTTTTTTTTTCATTGTTATTATCTATAAAATGTTAAACTTGTTTTATCATCATCAGCCCATGGCAGTCCTCTGCCGAATATAGTCCTCTCTTAAGGCATATCACAAAACCTCCTCTGTTGCTTTCTGCATCCGATCGCTGCAGGGGCTCTTACGCAAGTTGCGGTCTAAACTATTTGTTGTTATAAAAAACTATATTTTTAATTTGTTGATACTTTTTAATTTGTTGGATATTATTTACTTACTATTTTTAGACTAATATTATTGGTTGCTATTATATTTATATCTTGGTTATTGATGTAAAACCTAGAAAAATAAATGTTATTGTGAAGTTGTTGGTGTTTAGACTTAAGTATTATTGTATTAAGTTAATCAAACCCAATCAATGCTATATTTACTCTGTGGATTCTTGAGTCCTTCAATAAACCTTATCAAAGTGTTATTTGTGTGCTGTGCCTTACCTCATTAATTATGTCAATTTTATGTGCAGATTCTACCGGGTCAACACGAGATGCCATATAAATGGGCAGCATACCTACTGTTTCACATGCACTTCGCGCAGATCTTCCACACGGCTTCGATATGCTTGACACTTTCACTAGCTGTTTGGAGATACGTTGCCATCAAGTAAGTATGGTAAATTACTAATCTTACCAATCTTATAAAAATGGAAACTTGTATGAACGTTTATAAGACTAACACGCAAAAACAATAAAAGGATTAAATAAGACACGGTGCTAGTTAATATAGTTTGGAATAACTCATAAACTAAACTATCCTAAAGTGGAGTGAGCAACGTGTACAAAAGGTAACAAGGTAGGCAAAAACAACAAGGTGCATTTAAAAATATTTTTATGCGAAAAGTAAATCAACAATCTTATCATTTTTAACACGTCGTTATACTTGAAACATAATTGGATTACATCAAAATATTAAGGTAACTCAGAAGTGCGAGCTAAGGATACAAATGTGGAATGAACACAGTGCCAGTTTGGTAAACTGAATAAAATGGAATGATAGAATGGAGTAATGGAATAATACAATGATGAGTTTCGAATTATTCGAAATTTACGCTTAAGTTTAAATTAATATAACTAGGTACAGGTTTTATAGTATTCCACAAATAATCAGATATAAAGTGAAGAATATGCAAATAAAATAATTTTAAAATATGTATGTTTTAAATACTCTTTTATTACTTTGTTATGTGTGTAAATAATTTTTTATATGTGATACGATAGGACGGTACACATTTTCGTAACAAAATTTCTGTTTGATTATATTCCCAAATCAAAGAATATCTTTAAACAAATCAAAGCAGCATTTAATGTAACGTAGACTGTAAACTTTGCTGCCTGTTATGATAACTCACAGACATATCCGATGTGTCTTACTATCTTAACGATTAGTGTCGACTTGGGTCGGCTACTCGTTCAACCGGATTTACCTGAACATCATAAAAAAAGGTTTGTTTCGGCATTTGTTCCCAGAGTGAGTCTTAGGAAATGCCAACGCATTCTAACTATAAAATATGACGTGTAAAAAATATCTATAAAAGATTTACTAGACTGCACGGTTGGCCTAGTGGCTTAAGCGGTCGCCACGCCGCTTCCTACTACGCCAAGTGTCGAGGGTTCAAATCCCACGTAGGACAACACTTTGTATGATTCACAATTTGTTGTTCTGAGTCTGGGTGTTCTTTGTGTCCATTTCATGTATGTTTGTAAAGTCCCCCGCGACACAGGAATTTATATTCCAAATGCGGGAGTTGTCTTTTTAAAAAAAAAAAAGATATTTTATTTTATCAGTTTCTACACGAAGCGGACCGTACTAGTTGTCAGCATATTTGAGAGCACAGACTTCCCAAAAACGATTTCCATAGATGTTCATGACAACCGAGACTGATGACTTAACGTGCTCTCGCAGGTACATGAGTGAAACACTGTCAACCTTCTATAATCACTTCGAAAACCCAACTCTATGACAGATGTCAGAGAATTTAGGCGATTTTCGGCCACCCTGAAAATACTGAGAAACTCGAAATTTCGCGAATTGGAAATCAATCGTCTCGTTGACACAGTGCCAAATTTACATTATAGAAATACGGAAACATACGATAAGCTGAAAGCTTCCATTTTATTGCAGCCAGTTATCGCAGATTCTTGGTATCGTTTATGAGTTTCCTAGTAAAAATTTGAATATTTCCCATTATGAAGATGACATGCCCATATTCAATTACAGGGCGCACCTTAAACACGCCGTAGTAATAAGTTGGACATTTATACTTACCGCAAATTGACAAAATATATGATCAATATTTAACATGATTTATGGCATACAGAATAAATATTTAATCATATTAAATCTCTCAATCGTTAGCAACTTAACGATATTGAGTTATGCCACCCGATTCCGAAGTTTTTATGTGTTGTATACTTTTTACTGAGATACTACATTGAAATAACATGTTGTGTGACAATGCAATTAAATCATTTTTTTATATATTTAGCCTACCCAAGTGACTCTAGTCTGTGTGATGGAAAGCTGGAGTAAAATCTAAGAGTAGGAGTCACCATCCTCATTGTTAGTACAGACAATGCATCATGGTGACCCACATTATGGCACCTTAATTAGATGCTTTTGTATCATTAGGCCTCTGGTCTCACACACACTAACGAAATGCGGGAACACGTATGCTGTCGTTTTTAGGTTGGCCTTCTGTGTGGAGGTAGTAGAGCCCCGGTCGAAACAGGCCAGGGCTCTACTGGCCCACCACATAAAAGGGGCCAAGTGCGAGTCGGACTCGCCCATGAAGGGTTCCGTATCAGCAAGTAACATCATATAAAAGTTCTTGTAGTTCGTTGTAACTTTCATCGATGTTTTTATACTAGTATATTGATTGAAAGAAAGGTAAATTGCGATTTACAATTTATGACGTATTAAAAAAAACTACTCACTAGATCTCGTTCAAACCAATTTTCGTTGGTAGTTTTCATAGTAATATACAACATATATTTTTTTTAGTTTTATCACTCTCTTATTTTAGAAGTTAGAGAGGGGGGGGACACACATTTTTCCACTTTGGAAGTGTCTCTCGCGCAAACTATTCAGTTTAGAAAAAAATGATATTAGAAACCTCAACATCATTTTTGAACACCTATCAATAGATACCCCACACGTATAGGTTTGATGAAAAAAAAAATTTTGAGTTTCAGTTCCAAGTATAGGGACCCCCAAAACGTATTGTTTTTTTTTCTATTTTTATATAAAAATCTTAATGTGGTTCACAGAATACATCGACTGACCAAATTTCAACAGTATAGGTCTTATAGTTTCGGAAATAATTGGCTGTGACATAAGGACGGACAGACAGACAGACAGACAGACAGACAGACTTGACGAATCTATAAGGGTTCCGTTTTTTGCCATTTAGCTACGGAACCCTAAAAATGACTACCAAACTACTTAGAAAATCAAACTTAAAAATTGAATAGGTACTTCTTACAGATATAGTATATGGTAGTTCCTGATGTATTCAGAAATTTAGAACTTAATTCTTTTTCGTTTTTTTTTCTTTTTTCTCCTTTGAACAAGATGGTGTTGTTTAGCAGATGTCTGAATTATTATTATATTCTAGGTTGGCTGGAAGCGATCTCGGCGAGGGAAAAGACTTATTGTAATACCAAATGTCATCTTCATAAATGTATGTCTGTATAAAATTATATTATAGTGGTATGCAATGAACTTGTTTAATAAATAACTAAAATAAAAAGGTACTCACGAGGAAATAAAGAAACATATTTTTTGTACATAAAATAAGTTTAACAGCTTTCTTACAAATTCGAAGAGTCAGCATAGTCCACTATGCATTAAAACGACTTTTGTATTATTTTCGTTTAAACTTTTGAACAATCCGAGCTCACGAAATTCTACTTTGGTTTAATATCTCGACTAAAGTGAGGATTTTCTTAACAAGAACTGCTTACACAAAAGCTATTTTCATTTCCATAAAATGTTTGTAAGAACACTTTTTGTTTACTACTGTACAAAATATTTATGCAAATTAATATCATAACACATATAATACGTAATATTATTATAGATAGTATTAATCATGTTCTTATGTAATACTATGTAATATTTATTATGTAATGCAATTATTATTTAATATGTAAAGATACTCCCTTAAGTTCCTCATAAGCATTTAAAGTTTTTAGTACACAAAGCTTAGGTGGAAAAGATACATATAAAATAAAGACTTGAAGTTTAATAATTTAGAAAATATTATTTAATCAAGCTTCAAAACGTAGACTTGTGGAGCTTCAATAACTGTGTGACTACATATATTGTCATTTTCCTTTAAATGAAATAAGAATGTACATATTTAATGAAAAAGTAACTTTGTGCGTATCGCAATCTCACACTCTTCTTTTACCCTGACTACGATCATATAGAAAATGTTAAGACGTCGAACGTCGACGTTTTTCTTGTATGAATTCCATAAATACGATTATATAGATTATATTAATATTGATTGCATTAGTAGTACGACAAATATGTTAGCGATTTGCTTGAATTTTTTGTTAAAAGCTAATTGAATTGATAGTTTCTACGGTATTATGTAAGTCAGACAGATAAATTTAAAAGTAACGGATTTAATTAACTTGAAATAAAGCAACTTCAAAAACAAGACGTTTTGTTCTGAAACCCTCGATTCGAAATTTTATGATTACAATAATTTTTGAATGGTATATTAAAATCACAAATTAAAAGCAAAGTTTTAATCTCTACAGAAAGGTCTCATAATCTCCGAGAAACATGACTGTATTAAAATCAAGGACAAATATTTCAATTTCGTTGTTCCTTTTTCAATTATAAATTGGTCGGGTTTTCACAAATATATCAGCCTAGTGGTTTTTATATAGGTTGTCATAACTGGTTTGTGCCTTTTGTTGGTTCGGACATGTATGATTTTGATTTTCATTCATTTTCATTTTCATCATGATGTAACAAACATTCATACCTGAGTGGCCTTAGGTGATTGGAAACAATCACCGAGGGTAAGCAACGGCGACGCGGTCAAATAGGTGGGTGACATGAATCGGAGGTCACGTTAAGTAGTCGGTACAATTTGTTTTCATAAGAAAGCAGTCGTGAAGTTTAGTTGCAGGCCTTTGGTCGGCTTAAAAACAACCAACGGCAAAATTACGTAGCCACAACGTGTCTTGCCAGTCCGCAACTCGTACTCGGCCAGCGTGGGTATGTATGGCCTTAACCCTCTCGGAGCCCAACAGTGGGACATTATAGGTTGTCGATTGATTGACATGGAAACTACACGGCACGACATGTAAGCATGTCAGTACATTTTCTGCGTATATTTTACTATGCTTCCAGTGTCTATATACTTACAGTAATATTTTTAAGAGCATGGGTTTCGAAGTATTTTCCGTGTAGAATCGATTATCATTTGGAACTAGGCCAGAACTATAATATTTACTTACGTAGATAAACAATCTTACCTTCACTGAGAAAAATTCACAGCTTCCCTATTTTAAGAATTGATACATTTGTAAGGATGACCTAATAAGAAAAGCGGCCAAGTGCGAGTCGGACTCGCCCATGAAGGGTTCCGTATCAGCAGGTAACATCATATAAAATTTCTTGTAGTTAGTTGTAACTTTGATCGATGTTTTAATAATTAATTTAATAAAAGGTGCGGATCCATGCGTCATGTTCGTGAACGGGCGCTGTCAGTTGTGACTGGTCATCTCTTAGTTGCCACGGCTTATTTGAATTAATTATTTTAATTTTCAATTGTATTTTTGTTGTACTATGGACACTTTTAACGTGCACGTCTTGCTACATCGTTCTCACATAATGTACCATCTCAACATGAATGATGTAACCAAGATCTTGTAAAAAACATTTTGATTTAAAAGAGTGTCCATGGAGTTTCTTGCCCGTTCTTCTCCATAGAGATCTACGCTAGGGAATGGGCAACTACAGTACTTTCACAGTTTTTATGTCTTGTGACTAGGACTGTAGCTACATTTTTGTTTCGACAATTCAAAAGTGCCTGTAACTGGCCTGCTTGAAATAAATGCTTTGATTTTGATTTTGATTTTGATCAATGATATTATAAAAAATCGGCCAAGTGTGTGATAATTGTTATGTTTACGTATTAATGCGTTGATTTTGTATGACTTTTCCAAGTAAGCGCATTGTAAAAGTTAAGCCTCTATAACTCCTGAACTAACAAAGTCATCTAATTCGTTATAGTTTTCATTTAAAGTTCATTATATGGACCACTATCACAAATTTTTCGGCGGGCGGGACGGCCTGTTTTTACAAAAAGTTTGCCTTTAAAGTGGAATTTCTCGCAAACGGATACCTAAATCAAAAAATCGTCTTAACAAACCTGTAATGTTTTTAAAAGACCTATATAATGATACCCTACATGATGGGGTAGCCGTGAGAAAAAAAAACATCCCCACTTTACGTGAAGGGGAGGTACCCTAAATAAAAATATATTTCATAATTTTATTGTAGCACTTTGTCGACGTAATTACAATACATATTCATGCAAAGTTTCATCTTTGTAGCACTTACTGTTTGGACGACAAGTCGAGGACAAACGGACGGACGGATGGACAGACGGACATGACATATCTATAAGGGTTCGAAGTCATAAACTTCGGAACCCTACAAAGTTGTAGATCTTTTAATTACCTACAACTTTGCCATTTAACTATTTTCCTTGTAGTTTTGCTGGAAATCGAGATAAACCGTTTTTTACCCTTTGTTGTATATATTTAGCCATCCAATCTGACTCTACCCTGCCTGATGGAAAGCATGAGCAGAATCCAAGGGTCGGGGCTACCACACTTGCTGCGAATGCGGACAATAATGTATGGCGGCCCACACTATGGCGGCTTAGTGAGATGCTTTTTCACGCCCCGGTTAAAGGACCCGAAAACCTCCCTCCCTACCCCTTCCCGACCTCAGATCGCCCGTAAATTATTTTTCCTTTCATTTTTATAATATTCTCCTCCTTTTCCAATAGGTTTCATCCTACTATAATTTTATTTGTTTTCAAAAATTATCTACTCTGGTCTACTGGTCTATATGTCATTTACAAACTATCATTATGGTTGCCATGCAAGTGTGTTATTCCTAGCAACCTGTGAAGTTTTGACAGGAGGTAAACAGTGATACATTTTGACATCTTCGATTTATGTATTTTTATAATCACCTAGCTTTGGTCTTTGTGTCTCGATTATTGCAGTAAAAAGTAGCCAATGTCCTTTCCCAAGTTCAGTTCTATCATCATACCGAATTTCATCAAAATCGATACAGTGGTTTAGGCGTGAAAGCGTAACAGACACACAGACAGAGGTACTTTCGCATTTATAATATTAAGTAGGGATTAAAAAAAAAACTACTCACTAGATCTCGTTCAAACCAATTTTCGTTGGTAGTTTGCATGTTAATGTACAACATATATTTTTTTTAGTTTTATCACTCTCTTATTTTAGAAGTTAGAGGGGGGGGGGACACACATTTTTCCACTTTGGAAGTGTCTCTCGCGCAAACTATTCAGTTTAGAAAAAAATGATATTAGAAACCTCAACATCATTTTTGAACACCTATCCATAGATACCGCACACGTATAGGTTTGATGAAAAAAAATTTTTTGAGTTTCAGTTCCAAGTATGGAGACCCCCAAAATGTATTGTTTTTTTTCTTTTTTTATGTAAAAATCTTAATGCGGTTCACAGAATACATCGACTGATCAAATTTCAACAGTATAGCTCTTATAGTTTCGGAAATAATTGGCTGTGACATACGGACGGACAGACAGACAGACAGACAGACAGACAGACAGACAGACTTGACGAATCTATAAGGGTTCCGTTTTTTGCCATTTGGCTACGGAACCCTAAAAATCAGACACTATTCAACCTTATCTTTTAAATGGCACAGTAAATGGCTTCTGTACTTAGTTTTTAGTTTTTTTTCTTTTTGGATTCCTTTCTGATATATCGTTACTAAAATCGATCAGAGTGGTGTGCAATGGGAGAGGCCTATGTCCAGTAGTTAACTGCGATAGACACACAAGTTTTGCTTAGTTTTAAGTTTGATGGCGTGTGTGAGATGTCCGAAATATTTATCATTAATTTATTATATTTTTTAAACAAATTTCTTAACTTCACCCTGTAAACTTGGACACATTTTTAGCCTGTTTAGGCTAAAAATGCTAAATATGCTATTTAACCGTCCAAGGCAAGTGTTATCTTTGAGCTTTTAAGATAGGAAACGAGTCAGTAATAAAATATATTAACATACAAAAAAATATTCAAAGATATAAATAATTTCTTGACTTGCTAAAGTAGTGCCGTAAACTGAAATATTATCTGCAATTTACATACAATGGTAAATAATAGAAAATTTATTTTCAAGTAGAAAAATCCAATTTTCCAGTTGGATTACCCACAAATTTATATTTATGATGAAAAATATGTTTTTAATACCCGAAACAACAAGCCATTACAGCCTTTAACAAAACACATGTGTTAAACTCTCTGATTAAGGTAAACATGATTTATATTTTATGGTTCACTGCTCTCTCCCTTATTTTAATTCAGATACACATGACGTCATCAACAAGCGATCATGTATACTTAAAACCTTTTTGGGTTGACAACAACAAAATAAACCCGAGTACAAATTTACTGGCTGTAAAAAGGAGCTTTCTAATTAAACAATCGTCTACGTAGGTACGCAAAAAAGCTTTTTTAAATAAGACGAGGGGAACCTCATCTTATTTTACAATACAGTATAATAAAAAAATGGACTTCAATCTGATTTAATTTTATAAATCCTTTACTAATAAACGCGAAAGTTTGTGAGTATGTATGTATGTTTGTTGCTCTTTCACGCCAAAACTACTGAACAGATTTGGATGAAACTTTACAGTAATAAAGCTTAGGTATGTATCAGAATAACACAGGCTACTTTTTACTGCAATAATCTATTTATTGAATACACTTCATATTATTGGCAATATTGCGTCTAACGAACGGTTTAAAAAGTATGAGCGGGCAAATTCCTTTTTTAAAACTTTATATATTATTTGTTAAAACCACAAAAGAAGAAGAAGACAAAAATTTGTGGTATTATCTCGGATTACAAAAGAATTTATAATATAAGGGTATTATACTTTAAATGTAGACAAATCTTGTAAAGTGATTTTGAATTTGATTAAAAGCAACTAACACCATCGTTTTTATTTAAGTATGTATAACTACACGTAGACTTGCACAATTCTGTACTATATAGTTCAATACGGCGGCTACAACAAGGTATACCTACCTTCCGCCGATATCACGTTATCGTAACGATAAGCGGTTTAAAGATATGAACACAATAATTGCACTATTAAGTTAATACTGGTTAAGCTGTATTTGACGAATAGATAGGTGTATATCGCAATTACTCGTAGCTACTAGCTATTTATCATAGATCATTGAGTTGCCTGACCACATTAGCAAGTTATCGAAACCAACCATTAGCAACTAATCGCAATTCCGTAACCGATTACATATAAACTTGCTGGTTTTTAGATTAAATTGCATTGAAATAAATACTGTACTGGACTTGTGTCATTGTTTTAAGACTGGACAATATTATAAGTGTTTTTTTTATATCTTACTAGCTAAGTCCCGCGGCGTTACCCGCAGTTATTATTCTAAATCGCTGGAACAGTTTTTTTTGTTTTAATTGTCTTTTTGATGTCAGCACCGTATATACTTTGATATTACCATATATACATTTATGAAACAACTGTTTCGTAGTGTAGGACGTCCACAGGCCCGGTGGAGTGATGATTTGCGCAAGAACGATGGCAGGAGCTGGATGCGAGTAACCGAGGTAGAACTAAGTGGCCTGCAATTGGAGAGGCCTACGTCCAGCAGTGGACCGCGATAGGCTGGTGATGATGATGATGAAAAAACTGTAAATTTGATATTATGTACAGATACTCCAATTTTATTTCTTTGTATGTAATTAGTTACACAACATCGACATTAATTTCTTAAGTTTATTTAGCAGTTAGCAAACCCCCAAAATAATTTTGGAATAGAATATTACATTAATACACAGAAAAATAAGTATAATGGGCGGCTGTTAGCAATATCTTCATGTCAACCTTTGGATAGGCAAGAACACAGGAGATAAAATAAATAAATTAATTTACATATTCTATTTTGTTACAGATACTCGGATAAAAACCACATTTTATGCACTGAACGACGGTGCAGTACTGCGATCCTCAGCAGCTTTATACTGCCGCCAATTCTATGTATTCCGACGTATATGGTACGTAATTCTCGAGTCTACTACGTATAAAAGTTTGCTTCGTAGACGTTTTGTGAGGGTTTTAGGCACTGATGTCACTTAACAAAAGTATAAAATTTTCATAAAACTTAATTCAGAAATAGAAATTTTAAGAAAGTGTTGCAAAAACAAGATAAAACTTTGAATGGTATGTATTGATCAAGTAATAACTTATGGAGATGAAATTACAAAACAGTCTCGTTTTGAAACCGAGAAAGAGCACCAAAACAATATTCTATGTGTGAGTAGAAAGTATATACGACGTGTAGGTAGGTAAAATGTCAATTTCGTTTTAAGTTTTTCTTCTACAACATAAATCACTTTAATGGACATTTATTAGTGTTAGTCTTTCCGGAGGGTTCTGGATAAACATCCGTAACTAGACATTCTTCGAACATTGCTGGTGGCGTAAACCGAGAACGCCTATATTTGATTTATGTTGTATTTATTCAAAGCTCGCTCACCTGAAATTAAAAGCCTCTACCGTAGCTTAATACTTTTATCCTAGTAATTACGTAAGAAAAAGCGTTTGACTTTTATAAATTAATTTTTTTAATGTGTATCTGTAGTTATACTGTAGAAATATTTGAGATCTTTTAAATAATTATTTTTATGTTTGTTGCTAATAACCACACATTTTTTCGAAATTAAATTATTATAACATCTCTCTTTGGGAATTTTAGGTTTAAGGGTTTAAGCACTTTCCGTGATTCACAAATTGTTGTTCTGAGTCTGGGTGTTCTTTGTGTCCGTTTCATGTACCTTTGTAAATTCCCCCGCGATACAAGAATTGATATTCTTAATGCGGGTGATTTCATAAAAAAAAATAATGCACTAAATTCTACGTGTGTCTAGGATTTAACTTTATGTAGGCATACATCATTCCTACATAGGAAGGCTTGTAAAGATTTATTAAATTTTACTTCTTGCATTTTAGAGTCTGCGCAGGTGAAGGAAACATAATAAGAGTGACCTTTTTTTCTTTGTGAAAATCTCTCCATAACCTTCTGGTGGCTATATCGAACTCGAACCAACCAATAATCGGCCGCCGTCTCTTGTACAAGAACCCGTGGAATAAGGTGCATCCTGGACAAGAAATCTTGGAAACCCGACGTACCTCGGGCCACTTAAGGCTTGTAGATACGAGTAGTCTCCTCCTGTGTGGGAGTTCCGACGTTCCCTTACTAGTTTCAGGGACCTCCAAGTTTTTGTGTATATTTAAGATATGTCCATGTACATATATTAGAAAGAGGCTTATTTCCCTAGCGGCTTACACATTTTCTAACATCTACTTAGAGTTATCTATTTCATTACATATCTCGTTTTATCTGAAACTCGATTTGATTTCGGCTCAGTTTTCTTCCTGACACACATTCTGAACATGTCAACCGATTCTTGTCCATGAAATATGATAATCCTGTATATCGTGTAATACATAGAAAGCAATATAGGCAGGCAAAAGATATTACTGACCACCAATCCCTTTGTTTTTTAAATGAACACATCATTATTTACTAAAACTAAGAGTAAGATCAATTTGAATCTGTTATGGATTTCGTATTTGATAGATTCTCTACTCCACCTGATAGAACACATGCTTTGCATTATAGAATCCAAGTATTGTATATGCAGACATACACTATGTCGGCCTAGTGAGATACTTCTGCATCATTATATTGTACTTCCACAGCACCATTGCTGTCATTAGGGTTCCGTTGCCAATTGGCAAAAAACGGAACCCTTATAGATTCGTCATGTCTATCTGTCTGTCTGTCTGTCCATCCGTATGTCACAGCCACTTTTTTCCGAAACTATAAGAGCTATACTGTTGAAACTTGTTCAGTAAATGTATTCTGTGAACCGCATTATTTTATTTTTATTTTTTTATATTTAAGCCTGCCAAAGTGACTCTACTCTGCCTGATGGAAAGCATGAGTAGAATCCAGGAGTAGGGGTCACCATGCTTATTGTGAGGGTAGGCAATGTAGCATGGTGACCCTTACCATGGCAGCTTGGTTAGATTATTCTGCATCATTCTCCCGGCCTTCGAAGGGCGGGAGAATGATGCAGAATGATTGGGCCTCCGGTCTCACACTCACCAACGAAATACGACAGCAAGAATGCTGTCATTATTAGGATGGTCTTCTGTGTGAGGGTAGTACTGGCCGGGTCGAGCCGGCCCATTCGTGCTGAAATCAGCGTGGCTCTACTACCTTTTGTAGTAGACAACTTATAGACAATTTATACAAAAATAGAAAAAAAAGCAATAAATTTTGGGGGTCCCCATACTTAAAACTGAAACTCAAAAATTTTTATTTCATCAAAACCATAGTGTGTCTCGTAATGGTCTCCAAAAATGATATGGAGGTTTCTAATATCATTTTTTATCTAAACTGAATAGTTTGCGCGAGAGACACTTCCAAAGTGGTAAAAGGTGTCCCCCCCCCTGTAACTTCTAAAATAAGAGAATGATAAAACTAAAAAAATATATAATGTATATTACCAAGCAAACTTCCAACGAAAATTGGTTTAAACGAAATCTAATCAAAAAATCTAAGTAGTTTTTTTAATACGTCATAAATAAAATTATAAACCGCAATTTACAATACTTTCAATGAAAACAATATTATTTAAACATCGATGAAAGTTACAACGAACTACAAAAACTTTTATATTATATTACTTGCTGCTACGGAAACCTTCATGGGCGAGTCCGACTCGCACTTTTTTCAGGTAGGTCTTCTGTACGAGGGTAGTACGGCCCCGCTTGAATCGGCCCATTCGTGCTCAAATCAGCGCGACTACCAATTTATAACTAATTATTCAATTTAAAGATAGACTAATTGAAATTAACACCACAAAGTCTTAATTTTCAATGTTCACTACAAAAAAAGGTATAATTTACTCCTCACTTCCATTGTTACCTAGGCACTGCCTTATCTGTTAAAGCTGGAACCTAAACTGTCGCCTGTGATATTGCGGAACCTGATTGATATTGACAACATGACGAACCCCAAATTGTCCTCACTCATTACTCAAAGTGCCCCTACCTTTATATTACGTCGTTAAGGAGTAAACTACCATGACGCTGTTTAAATTAAAAAAAAAGACATCGAATTTTCATGGTAATAAATCTTCCAAGCTCCTTTCATATTACGTGAACCTGCATGTAAGTAGGGAGGGATCGAAACGGGGATTTACAAAACGACAGCCGAACATCATAAATCATTTGGTTTTCCACCATATCCGATTTTTAATATAATATACTAGTAAGCCGTGCTGAAAATGTGTTAGATACCAAGGAAGTTTTGACATAAATCCCCATGTAGAATACACGGGTGTAAGCCTTTTGTAGTGTAAAAGTTATCGAAGTGTAAAAATTTCGAAAGTGTTCTTCAATGAATTGGTATTTTAGATTTTTATTCAATCGATAAACACATGCCTTATAAAAACTAAAAATTGAAGTTTTATAAGATCGTAAATATTAGTTGTTTATTTTGATAAAAAGGCAGGTGTTTTAATTTGTCAGGCTAGCGTGATAGAGTAGGCAAATACTTCCTAGGTGAGGCCTATGTTTAGCAGTGAACTGTTGAAGGCTGACGATGTAACGATGTGATTAGGGTTTAGATAAATAACCATATTACATCATAAATATGGTTAGATAATGATGACTGATTATGTGTTAATTTTACACAGTAAACATTTTTACCTATGACCGTTCATAAAATAACATTTTCTTCTGTGTTAGATAGAAATAAACAAGTTATAAAAACTACAATAAAATAAACTGATATCAGCCCTGCTAAGTTAGCCTGTCTGACGTTAGAATGGCTGGTATATAAGTTATATTATTCCATTCATTTGAAATGAGGTACAAACCAGTAGGTATCAGAAAGGTAGCAAATTTTGCCTGTTAAAACTTTTCTTCAGGTTTGCTTATGCTCATGCTTATCTGAGTATATATTTCTGACGTGCTAGCTATCTTTAAAAACTATATCAAAGAAATAAACGAACATTAGTCCGTCCGCCCACAGCTAGTTGATCTTTCTGAGTCAGAGATTGAAAAATACAAAAAGTTTTTCGCGAGGAATTAGCATTTGTTAGGTTTTATTTTTAAATAGACTTGCTGCACATTAAATTGCTTATAAACTACTTCTTGTTATACAACAGCGTTAGTAATTAAATCGATCGAATCTGGATTCAAACAAACACCGAATTCTTAACACTGTTATTGTGCTTCTTTATTTATATCTTGTTTATTTATAAATAGCTTGTGAATTGAAAGACACGGTTAAAATCGTAATTCAATTTTAAAGAATATGTAAAGTTTGAGAGATCTTTCTTTTAAATAAGAATTTACAATAGTAATTTACTTCCACATGTTACGTAAAATATGATCTTGGCGTACATTGAGATATCAAATCAATATACACAACATTTTCAATTACAATAGATACATACCTACTACTTCCGTTACAGTGTTTACCATAAGGGCACACGGGGCCAGTGCCCAATGTCCACCATCCTCAGGGAGGCCTCCAACGTACCGACAGTTTGTTTCTCTCACACGACATAGTCTCGAAAGATATTGTTAGTAACATTAATTTTATTTTTACAAAAAAGTTACAGTTCAATACGAAATATTCGAAATTGTGTAGGTATTGGTAGTAGTATTATTTGTGATTGGTATTTTAATTAGACACAATAATTTGGGGCCCCCAAACTCTTGAGTGCCCAGGTCCCTGCATAGTTAAAGACGGCTCTGACTACTTTCCTTTATTAGAGAGAGATACAATAACTGTACACTGTAGCACTTTAAAATATTCATATTTACCTAATCTGAGAAAACCCCTAATATAAATGCTATTATCTATTCTTCAGGTATTAGGTACTTTGTAACAAATGGATACAATAATTAAGACATAATTCCACCGAGTCGAGTGGGATTATTTGGTAAAAGTTTAAATTAGGTTTCGTTTTAGTAAAGGATTTCGCAATATTTATCCGGAAATATGGATTTAGGTAACAATGTTAGGAATGCCTCAGCGGTAGCATTGAGTATAGAACTTTGCTAATGAGATGAATGAATGGATTGTATATCATCATCATCACCATCATCATCGCAGGCACTGTTGGACATAGACCTCTCCCATTGCACACGGCTCAAAATCGAAAGAAGAAGAAGCCCAAAATCGATCAAATTATGTATAATCGAGTATATAAACAAGCCTCACTATTTTTTTTGTAAATGTAATCTTATTATGTAAAATTCTCGTGACACAATGTTAGTTATCATATTATAATACGAAGCAGCTTGATCGATTCTCATACATTTCGATTTATAATTTATTAATTTCGTGTATTCAGTAGGTCTGCCAATCCTTACTAATAATAATCGATACACGCGGACGGAGCCGCGGGCGATAGCTAATAGAATATAAATTATTGTTTTGCACCACTAGGCAATAAAGGATGGAACGTCTATCTGTCTGTTTGCCTGTTTGTTGCTCCTAATTTCAGACGTTGCACGCGGTGGTTGTTTTAAAGGTACAACAAAAACAGCGATTTGACTGAAACCCGTCACTAACATTTTTAAACGCGAAACTTCAGTAAAACATTTAAGTACGAGTACCAGTCTCATATTATTCTTGTAAAACTTTCAGGAAATTGAAAAAGCTATTTAGCGTCAATTACTAGCTGGGGTTACCAGTTTAGATATAAAACCATTCTGGCCTCATTAAATATTGTAAAATATTTATTATGGTTTTTGATAGTATAACAAATAAAACAAATACTGTATTATTCATTTTAATTACTTCTTTTTAAACATTATTTCCTTTCCTGCTCTTTTCAGTCAACACACATTAACTAATATATTTTTGCAATCTTTAAGTACTCATAATTTAAGACAAATCAAATATGTATAAGTCGGATCCGGCGGCCAATATAGCGGCATGTCAGGATTTGGAGTCCCATATTGTAGGGATTAAGTAGGCACAACTGACCATCAGAGATAGATTTATTTACACTAATTACAGTACTCGTAATACAATTAAAAATAGCGACGAACAGAAACTAAGTTCTACGTTCGTATAGTGGCAACACAACCACCCGAATAGCCTATTGCCTAAGCAATATAGCTATAGCATATGGTATCACGTCAGCAATTCCACATATGCAATATACAGCGCAAGACTGTACCAGGTAAACCAACAGTTCTGTTGGGAGCAGAGCTCTTTACTGAGTCTAATCCGAAGATAGACTATCCCCGCACAAAACAGTGCTAGCTCTTTTAAAGGGTAGGCCACGCCTCCCTATATCCCTCGAAACAGCTCTGTTCAATGGCGTACGGAAATACGTCACGTGTTTACTCGATACAATTTACAAAAAGGATTTAAATCTAATTAGTTTTACTATTAGAATTCATCAAATAATCCAATAGGAATTATCGTAAAGTTATAACAGTGTTTTAACAACTATAATCTAATTTACAATATCAAAACATACTCTCAATATTGATTTCAACAGTACCCACATAATATTGAACCTGGTTGCAAAATTTATATTCTCAACCAACTCCGACATATATATATAAAAGACGTCCATTGTATCATTAAATGAAATAAATGTGTATCAGAAAAAGAATAAAAAAAAAATTGTCAAATAATACATCTAGTACATAACATTACCTACTCCCAAACCAAGCAAAGCATGTACTAGAATTTATATACATTTATCATTTTTATTGTAAATACATAAATATTTTACATAGAAATCACTCAAACTCCAAAATAAACGTTGCCACAATTTAATAATAAATAATTTAATAATAATGATATTTTTCATAAAAAAAATCTCAGTCAGTCCCACTTTTCTTCAAGTAGTTACTAACTATCGCTTCATTTACAGGTATTTGACATTCACACAGCAGTAGTACTAGAACCATCGGGGCCTATGATACTCTATCACGTGGATTCTGACGAGGAAGGACAACTATACCAGATAAATTTCTGGGTGCACGCCGTAGTAATCAAGTTGCTGCCATGCTGCATTCTTACTGTTATCAGTCTTTGGTTGATACGAGAAGTGTACAACGCAAACCAACACCAGAAAAAAATTCGTGTGTATAATAAATGTCCTACGAGTAACAAAACAGTAAAAAGACAATGTAAAGCTGATAGGCGAACGAATAGGACTACAAAAATGCTGGTAGCTGTTCTACTACTATTCCTCGTGACGGAACTACCACAAGGGATCCTTGGGCTTCTGAGTGGATTGCTAGGAAGATGCTTCTTCAAGAGATGTTACGATCTTTTTGGGGAGTTGATGGATGCGTTAGCACTACTAAACGGAGCTATAAACTTTGTACTTTACTGCTCAATGTCAAGGCAATTCCGTATGACGTTTGGTCAAATGATGTGGCGAGCACATTTGCACCGGTGGCCACCACCGACCGCTTCGCACTCAGACGGATTAAACACGTGAGTAATGCAAACATTTTATATGTGTTTATTTATAGAAATAAAAATAGGCACGGCTGAAAGTGTAATACCCGGTTTTAGTAACACGAACAAGTCTATACTATTGGTGATGAAATTAAATAATACATAGTATACACAGAAACGACCACTTTTCGCCAGTTTTTTGAACCCACGCAATATGTGGCGAGCCTATTGCCGTTTACCAGAAATTTTGTCCTTCGTCCACAAATCACTTTAGCACAAGTGATTGAAAAGACATGGCGTTTCTACATTCCTGGATAGATTCTACCACATGTGGTGAAAGTTTACCAGATGATGGTGGATGCGTCATTGATTCCGATTGAAATAGCCAGAGACGATTTATTGTTGGTATAACAGATTGCCATGTTGCAGGAAAAAAGTCTATAAAATATAACACTATAAAGTAACATATATACTGGAATAAATTTACTAGAAAATACCATAAATCGCTCTTCCTCACGTTTTTAATTCTGGCTTAATGTCTTATCAATTTGCCTGCGTAATTTGTCTCTTAGTGCACACCCACTACAGCAATACATTATATCATGAACATGATTGATGTCTAGCAAGAGCTCGCTTAATAAATTGGGGAAAATTATAGAGACTAATAACTGATGAAATGTATTCTAATGTATTAGAATATATTTCATAAATGTACGAATATATGAACTATATATGGAGACGACTTACAAAACTTACTTTTAAAACAACTAAAAATTTTAATTCTTACAAATAAATACCATGGAAAATATAATGTTGTATGCTATCATATGCACATATCGTTATTCGTTGGATATGTCACATGCGGGTTGATAACAGTCTTTCGCATATAAACGGATTTACAATACAGCCGCAAACCATTTCATACAATTTTACAAACTCGGAGGGCTTTTGAAGGTAATCTAAATCTGAGTTTAATCAGATTATATCAGTCTTACTGTTTTGCTGTGGTAGATATTACTACAAAACTTGTACGAGTATTGATCGGTTACATCTAATTAGTCACAAACTAAATAATAAAACATTTTAATTAGGTTGTTTTTGTTTATCAAAACCTACCAAGTTGATTCTACTCAGCCTGATGGAATGCATGAGTAGAATCCAAAAGGGAGGCCACCACACACATTACAAATGCAGGCACAGTATGATTTACGCTATGGCTGCCTAGCTGCTTTTCTTACCTAGGAACAAAGTGGGAAGGAAACACGTGAACTAGTCGTGAGAGGCACAGAGCATTCTTAACAAAATATGATATAATTTGTACACATTTATAAGTAAATAGGTAAATGTGAACAGTGTGACTTTTTAAAAACCTTTATAATTCTTCTTTAGTTCTACAGTACCGTAGTAACATTAGAAAGAGCGGAGTCTCCTCACACAGACTTTGCATAATAGTCGACCCCTGCATGTAGATTATAAGCTACAGTTGTATAAGAAATTAAAAAACATATAATTATTTCTTTTTCAGTGCGAAGACGTCGATACCTTGAGGAAGGTTTGTACAAGAGAAACATGCTAATGTTTTGCAGCATTTCCTGTAAATAATTATTATCTTCATGCCAAAAGTTTTTAAGAACTATTAAATAGCGTCTAAGTGATAATTAAAAATAAATAATTACCTAATGAATATACTTCTAATTACATATTGTAACTAGTGGTGTACAGTGCTTAATCTTAATTATTAGAAATGTATTCTTGTAAGAAAAATGGTTTAGATTATTACCTTGTTTAACTGTTGCTAGCTGTAGCCTAGTCTATTACTTTACTAAATAAACAATGTTAACAGTACTTAATATATAGCTTGATCTCTGAGACTGATGGATACAAAATTGAACAAGTAAGTAATTTTGTTACACTAATTTGTTTACTTTAAGAAAGATTGTAGTGAACTAAAACATAAAAGACAGAAATTGTTGCAGCGGACTTTTTAGAACGATTAAAAGGGAACAATTCCTTCGTTGATTGTTTTTGAAAAACTTTCACCATTTATGCAGCGCACCACATTCAAAATTAATAATTTTCTGCCGTTATTGCAACATTTTCCGTTAATTCTACGCTCTTATTGGATGTACGACTATCTAACAGTGAAATATTTTTTCAAATACCTGCGAAATACCATTGCTCGTTCAACTAAATAATAAAACCCTTGAGTATTCTAAAATCAGTATAGATGAAGATGATGATGCTCCACACACAAATTTGACACCTAAAATGTTCGTCGTATGTTCTAAAATGTCAGTAATGACAACTGTCACAGAGACCAAACTACATTTTAGGGACTACAGTTTCTACAATACCAACGTGTAATGAAAACAAAACACATTTTTGTTCAAACTTTAGGTTCTAGCAATGTAAATTAAAGAGTAATGAATGAAGTAATGTTTTTTACGCATTCATAGCGGATGAAATCTAGTTTGTAAGTGTAATAAATACTCGGGTAAAGTGTCTGCATTTCATGAAGGTTATTTTTAAAAAACTACTTAAAAGAAAATAACAAAAAACAGACGTTTGACGTCACTTACTTGAAGTATGTTTATTGTATGCCAATGAAATTATTTATTTTAGTCGAGTGAACATGTACCTATGCAATTTCTATAAAAGTTTTTGTTTGTTTACTTTTCAGTTGACTCCATTTCTAACCTCATTACTTGTCTAAGTGTGATTGATGTGGCATATCATCAATGTGTTCTGGAAATCTCTAAATATTTTTGTAAAAAAATATATAATTTGCTAAAACTCTTATCTTACTCTTATTACGCACAATAACGATGAGTTAGAAAATGGCGTTTCTTGTATTTCACAAGCATTATCTTTCGCTCGTGTATGGATTGTTAGGCGCTAGTAATTATTATACAATACAAAGGTAATACTAATAAAATGTATTGGTTCTAAAGTAATAAAGGTCGTAGTAAATTGGAATTCGGTTTTTCGTACTTCCTCAGAGACAAAGACAATCAAAATTTTGAAGAACTCATAAAAAGACACTCAAAGAATCCTAAGTAAGCAGAGTTTTTCATTGAAACTTGACGATGTTAGATCAAAATTCTTCCGGGTTAAAAAAACCATTTAGGATTGACATAAAATAGGTTTTGCGAGGTATGTCTGAGGGAAAACCCGTTCAAGAACCGCTAATACTAATAATAATGAGTTTTATAAAGAATAATATGTTCAAATTAAAGCATGAATAATGTCTTAATGTGTAAATCAATACAGTGTTCAAGAAGCGACTAAGTAAACTAAAAGTAGTATCGAGTTTTTTTTAATTTTGTGTAACAGACATTCAGGTAAAAAACGATTGAACTAGTAACCGACCCCAAACTAATCTTGGGAATATTAAAAACTAGAAAGATGATTTAGACTGTCTTGACATAATTTTTACATCAGATATTTTAACATCGGTACACCATTTCTGAAGACTTGGAGATATTATAACGCAAGCAGAATAGAAAAGTTAATTCTAGTTTATAATAAATTTCAATAAATTGATATTTAAATATTTATGTGTGCCTCTCAAAGAGGAAGTATTTTTTTAAGTTGGTTTACAAAGGCGTATGCAGACTAACAGAAAGAAATAATAGAAGGCTTATGGATGTATATAAAACTGTTTCGTAACTGACTGACAGACAACGCACAGTGGAAACTACTGTACGTAGAAATCTGAAAGGCATGTGTGTTCCTTGAAGAATGTAGGCGAGCACCAAGAGAGGATTTTGGAAAATTCCATCCCTAAGGGGGTGAGAATCCATCAGAATAACACGTAGGCAAAGTCGCGGGCAAAAGCTAGTTAAAAATAAAATGCTTATAGTAACACTGCTGAAGATTTTTAAATTAAAGTCGGTCGCATTACACATAACAACGAAATGGCGGATCTCATGAAATATGTTTTTGTACAGTTTCTTTCAAAAAAGTATACAAATGGATAGATATTACATTTTTGTTAGTCACCATTTTTGGAAAGGTTGGGTGATGTTTCCCATATATCTAAGCTGAAGAGCTGCTATCAGTCTCTCTTCAAAATCTTAAGGTTGTTTGGATTAGCAAAGCATTTTATACTACTGATGAGTAAACGAATATATATTGTATGTCTGTCATTCTCATAGATATTAATCTATGGTCATTCTTGAAGTTTTGTACGACAAATATGTTCAAATTTAAGTTTGAATACGAGTGCTTCTTATTTAAAAAATGAAATTTTTAATATACGTAACTCTAATCAATGCCTGGTTAAATGACAGCGACTTTGTTCAGTTAGCTATTACTGTAAGGTATTTATTTAATTGCTTTAAGCCTTGTACATAAGCGAACTCAATGGCTAAGGCAATCTCTTCTAGTCAACCTTAGGTGAGCACAGAAATCTTAGATTTACTGAAACCTGTTTAATATAAACCTATTTTATATTTTATGCTGAAAGTTGTACATACTCGTGGTGTTGATTTTCCTATTATTTAAGTTCTAACTTAATACACTGATAAATGAGTAATGATAGTATTTATATATATAAATATATAAATATATCTATTAGCCTATTAAAGTGACTCTCCTCTGCCTGATGGAAGGCATGATTGGAATTCAGGAGTAACGGTCACCATTCCACCATATTGTGAGAGCAGATAATGCAGCATGGTGACCCTGACCATGGTGGTCACTGAACTACAGATGTTTGGGTCTCTGGTAACACAATCAACAACAAAATAAAACAGCATAATGCTGTTATTTCTAGATAATCTTCTTCGTGAGGGTAGTACTGCCTCGGTCGAGCCGCCCCACTTGTGCTGAAATTAGCATGGCTCTACTACCTACCAATTGAAGTGCAAGAAAATAATTTAAGTATAACATATTTGTTTAAAAAGCTTGAAGCTTCTAATGAACTTTTGTAGTAACCCTCTTTTTCCTATGTAGAAATTTATATTTGGTTATGTCAGACATGAACCCACCAAAAAAATCGCACGCTGACTCAAGGTACTGGTAATAGGGGAACCAGGTTTACCCTAGAAAGGAAAGCTCTGGTAATTAAGAGATCCGGAGTAGGTGCTGGAAGGGGCCCAGCGCCTACGTACACTGACTCGGAAACTCTCTAAACGTCGCCTACTCGCGGCCGGCTACTGAAGCGGATGAAGTGGAAAACCCGATCGCGGATTTCGCGAAAAATGAGGAACTGATCGCCTCTGGTGTCGTAAGAGGCGAGCCCTATACTGAGCAAACAGAGCTTTTTCCAAACGGTCAAATTAACGGTCTTTAATGCGGTTCTTATCGACTGATAAAAATACCTATTTAATACATTATTATGTAGCTTATATCAAAATATGTTGCTAATCACAAAACTCAATAATAGCTAGACCAATACAGCTAATTTCTTTTTTCATATTTTTGATAAGATAACCTAGGTACTACTATTTTGTATTCCCATACTAACCACACTGTAAACTAAATAATCAGGCCCTAGCTGTCAAATATTTCAACAATTAATCAAAACAAAAAAAAATGCACATTAGGATTATCTTTGGTGTATCTGTAATATAATATATAATATGTATACGAGTATATATCTCTGCCCAGAATAATTGTAGGTATGTTTATTTATTCAGTGTGTTTTCATTTACATGTTACCCATGTTGCATAAACCACGCGGATGTAGTAATCGTTGTTTATTTTTGATATTATAAACAAACCAATAAAATGAGCACTTTGAAATACATTACATTTTATTTCTTTAGGTACCTACTATTTTTGATGAAACAAAAACTATTTTGTCAGTTAGTAGCATCATCATCATCAATAGTTTAATAGAGATTAATTATATGTTCATGTTTTTTTAAAAGTGCAGACGGGTCACTATCATTACGTTGGATACCTTTCAGTCAAGATTTATATATCCATATGCAGTATCCATATCATCCATATCCATAATATATTTCTCATGATATGATATTGCAAAAAATGTGCATAATGTATGGCTTCAGCACATATATATGTATGACTAACATTATTTCATAGTTAAAATCCTGCCCCGTTTAGCCAATTTGCAAGTGTTTCGTTGTGTGTGTGTTCATCGATTCTCGTGTTACAGTCGCTAACGCGCTAACTTTTCTCTTCTGTTAATGACTATCTTATTTAGTTTTCTATTAACGTGTACGTTTGTAAAATGTAACTTGGCTGGCAGACTGGTGTATATTTAATAATATTAAAAACTAATTATCTAATTAAATGTACAATTAATAATATACATAGATTAATAATTATATTTATGTATGTCATTGTGTAAGGTTTTTATAATTTGGGTGTTTCTCTTGTACAATAACACTAACAAAACATGCTTAGTGTTTTCAATATATGCTTAACGTTCTGCACTATTAGTATATTAATAATATAATCAGTTGTCGTTTTAACATGCTCAAATGCATAAAGTTTGTACATATCGTTTTATAAATAAAGTTTTGATGTAAAATGTTTATTTTTTTAATATTTAATTCATATAATCATAAATAGACATCGGATTATATGCACATCGATAAGCCAAATGATCTTTAATTCCAACCCCACACTCCTAACTACTAGTTAGTAATATTAGAACGGAAACCAGCAATCCTTTGGCAGTTTGCTTGTGATAACACTATTAGTTAGTAACAAAAAAACTGAAACCAGCAATCATACAGTATATTGATAATCCATATATTCTGATGTCTAATCAAAAAATACTATTTACATTCTATAAAATTAGCACCAAGAAAAGTATTAACATCCCTTTAAAAATTGAATAAATACAAACGAAAGGTCAAAAAAATTATTGCATTTCGAAAAAGATATTAAGAAGAAACAAGCAAGACCCCGCGGACCTGCCCTCGTGTATATTGTCATATCGGATATTTTAGTGGTATAGTTGAGCGATTGTAGTTAACAGTTCAGATTTATAAGTGGTTTAATTTGTTGGTATATCCCTCTATTATGAAAAACTTGTAATAAACCCCATACCAACCCGTCTGGTCGTGGTAAAAAAACCTCTGTTCTGAGGAGAGGCCGGTCTAGACTGGACTGGTCTGGACTGATAAAGACTGATGATGGTGATGATGATTTACTGTCAAATCTTTACATCTTAAAGCTTTCGAGTTTTTGTAAATACGAGTTAACACAAACACACAGTGCTCTTCGAACGTTCAACTTTTCTGCACACATGACTCATCTGGTGTCTGACAAAAGTTAATTTATTAGTATTGATATCAGCCCATAGTTCTTCCAAATATCCTAAACAGTGGTAAATTGAAAAGAAAAAGAGTACAGTTTGCATTACATACTTTAATGTAATTCTAGATGGATGGATTCTTATTGGAGTAGCGAACAGCGCTTTATGATAGATCCCAAACCTCTCATGACAGGAGATGCGATTTTTTGTGAAATAATATTATTCTAAAGAATTTTATTCATGAGTAACATGGTGCAAAACTTCCGACGCTTTTTATTAAACGCATATTATGTCAGTATAAGACGCGGATTATGAAAAAGTGACCCGTCTAAAAGGAGTCAATTAAGATTCATTTTGAATATCACTCTAGTTTTAAGATATGTTTTTATGATATAAGAAGGCAAATGAGCAGAAGGGACATAAGACAAAGGACCGCCACCCCGCCGGGGCTTGCGGCGGGGCGGTGTATCGGACTCGCACCGACTAAAATCACACGGTATGCCCTCTACGCGCCTGAATTTTAGGAGTTCAGGAAAGAGATCTCCTTCTGGACCCAGCTTGTTAACACCTAAGATAACCTAAGAGTGATACCGGCGCCCACAGACAGCTATAAGAGTGATAGCGATAGCTATAAGAGTGATAGTGATCTTTCAAAGATACACCGAACTACGGAGTTATGAACTATACGGATTAACCATCAATCCTGTATCATGATGTATAAGTTCTCATGTTGATTAGCATTTATATAACTACCCAACATCAACCGTAGCCCCGGTCGGCTAGGCTTGATTACTTCGTCTGGTTGGAGGGTCCTCCCATTGTGTTGATATTGGGAAGTTCTATATGTGCAAATCGATGCGAAAATTTTCTATACTGCGATACAGGTTTAATATTTAGTAGCAATGGGAGCAGAAGTAGTGGTTGTTCGATAGATGACGCTGTTGTATTCTTTTTTATTGCATTGTATGTGGAAGTCGCCACCCCGAGTGGGCCTAAAAGATAAGAGTGTGCAACGTTCAATAAACATCAAAATAATTCTCTAATAGTTCATACATACTAAACTCTTTATCACGAGAGGCCCATTTTGAATTTAGCTTTATGTCGATAAATTAATTATATTTATTTCATCCTCTTACTCGTATTGACCCCATTTTACCATTCAATAACATAGTTCCATTCAAACTTATATTCACAGTTAAATTTAATGGTATTAACCAGGAAAATTGAAAATGCTCCACTTTATTTTTAATTTATGTCAATCACTTACAACTTAATTAAGTCGCTAAAGTACGTGTGAAAAATACTATTCAGCAGGGGAACCAACTTCAATGGAATTAAGTAGGGAAATTGAAAACGCTTCCAATTTATTTTTATTTTAAGTCAATTAGCTTACAATTTAATTAAATTGGTTAAGTATGTGATTAAAATTTTAATCAGAAATGGAGTGACACTTTAAAAACTGGGGTTTTGATTTTGCATGTTGAATTCTGAATTTTCTTTTTTCTGTTTTGTTTTGTATTAATACATAGTTTGTGACAATACACTGAAAATACAAATGATCGGATGACAAGGAGAGGCCGTTGCTTGGTTGCGAGCTGCACTAGTCTTGGGAGAGATTATGTATAACAGTGAATGTATTTTCACTGAAATGATAATGATGAAACAATACACCTTGGCAACTACTATAAACTCTCATGATGTTTCGTTTGAAAGACAATTTTGGCTACCTAAGTCATCCACCATACCATATATTAATAAGTGAGTCCGCTTTCCTGATCCATTACCACACGAACGTATTTTTCGCTAACTTTATAAAATCTCTTTATAAGAAGATTAATTTTAAGTACATAAAAGAAAATTAACCCTATCAAGTAAAATTTGCTGTGAAGTTTCCCGGCGCAAGTTTATAGAATCTTAAGTTGCTCAGAGTTTAACACGTTAAACTCTGAGCATATAGATTCAACGTGATTCAACTTACGCATATAACATATAGTAGAAAACACGCATAACTTTTGCAAAAATTAGTGAGTTTCGTGAAACACATCTGTTATCTGATTTTTTACTAATTTTAAGTCATATTCACGACTCTTAATTAAAACTTATAGAACTACTCTACTTTAAAGCATCTGTGGAGTAACAGATATCGTGTTCCTCCAACACAAAGGGAAGATCCTCCGACCAGGCGAGGTGATCATGCCTGGCGGGCCATTTCACAATGGTTGGTTTTGGGCGTTTGTGAATATGCTAATCGGCGCGAGAATTTCTATATCGCAATTCAGGATTAGTTACTCCGTGTTTCAGTGTTTACTCAGTAGATGGCACTGTTTACAAATTAAATTGAGTTGCCTAAATCTAAAAGTGATTTTAGAGTGTAAAAACTGTTGTATCTACTAAGCAAATTCAGTTCATTCAAAAAATAACATCACACACACCAAAGTATAAAAAACTATGTATACTAACCCGAGCAGGTAAGAACTTTTGATACAATATTATGCCTATGTCACACGAGCACATTTAATAAGCCTATTACCTCATTTTTATGAGAAATTCAGTAGTTTAGGTGCTACAGTCGAACATACAAGTATACACGGATTGCCAAAACGTATTACTCTTTCTTTTAGTTTCACCGTATTCGAGTACAAACAGCCTACAAAGTACTATTTAAACTTGGCCATATGTTAATTGAAATACACGCTCTCGCTTCAAGTAAATTCACGTACTCTCAGTACTCGTAAATCTTAATTAAATTCTATTGACTTAAGATTGTTAATATTGCGAATTAGTACGTGTGTTCATTATGTCGAGTCTGGTATTGTGAAGCTAATTCTAATAACAGAGAATGTATGTATATAATAACTGACTTTGATATTTATCAAATTATTTTGTCAAATAGTCAAATTACTTTAACACCTTTAAGCCTAGACATGATTAGACACACGATATGAACAAAATGAGGTTCTTGAAGCACAAAGTTAAATAGATAATTGAAAAAAAAACTATGTTTGAGAATTCATCATCAATCTATCGCCGTCCACTGCTGAAGAAAATCCTCTCCCAAGCGGATTGCGAAATTAAGTAATACGCCTCTATCCGCTATCGAAAAGCCACTTTCTTCAAGTGCATTATATCGCAAGGCGTCCTGTACTACCTTTTCCTAATTACAATCTCCACTGTTGGAAAGTGATAGTATAGTACGTACCATCAGTATGTCTGGAGACATAACCGGGCCTGTTTCCATTTCGGAGCTCTAAGTTGTTGCACAACACAATGTTAGTTGTATTACCAATTTTTCGGTAAGCAATACCAATACCATAAACAATACAATAGACTAGTCTAATACGTCCATCATTAAAATCAATTAAACTTGGAAAATATGTACAAAGACCTTACAAAGATTATGATGACGGTTTTATGGGTAAGACAGTTAAATCGTCAATAAAATGGTACCTACATTGAAATACCGCCGCCACTAGAACAGTTATTGAAAGACAAAAACACTTAGAAACTTATATATAAATATATTAAAAATACTATCAAAACAATTTAAAAATGAAGCAAAGTGAAAGTGCTATGTTTGTTTAAATAAAATAAGACTTGACTTAAAGGTCTTAGTTACCAGGTCATTAAATCCCAAAAAAAAAAACATTGAAATATATATTTTCACCCTTCAGTCAATAAAAAATATATTTATATTTGGCGTTTTTAGAAACAAAGTTACAAGACAGTAATGCAATAAGGAAATATTGTGTGGAGATTAATTAATTTCATAGGCGTAATTAGCTAGATAGCGCGGATATTTCATTAATACTACAATGTAGGTATTACAATTGTAGCTACAAACATGCGAATTAATTTTATTTGGTTGTTAATGTGAATTCAAATAAATTTGAGTTGTGTTTAAATTGATTATTAGAATAATTATTTAATATGGATGAGTCATCTTGATGTTTATACATTCATGTTTATATACCAAATTAAGTTTTAAATAAGTATTACATAAACAAGATAATACTCGATAAGTAAATAGCTCTTTTGGAATTTGAAATTTGAAAAAAGTGGTGATAATAATCATAAATATTTGTCTTCTTTTTAAAGAATGTAATCCTGAAATAGCCTCTCATAGATGTCATTAGAATTCACCATTTGGTGAAAGTTACAAGATAATTCACGTAACGAATTCAAAAGCATTTACAATTGTTGTTAAATTCTAAGCATTCCCCTCATGTTGGATACTGTCATTAGTCTTGACATCGTACTTCGCAATTAGACATAAACGAAAACAAAACCAGCATTGAAGTATACCTGTTATTATATGCAACATAAAGATATTATACAGAATTACGTGAAAATATAACTTTTTCTGTAGTCGGGTAAGAAGATACCTATTGTTTTCTTTTAAATTTAAAGCTTAATGTTGTCATAAGCAGTCTTAAAAATATATTATACCCTGTACAAGTTAACTTGATATTATTGACAGATGTAAATTTTTCTGATCTACATAACTTTGCAATGCCGATCATATATTATTTTCATAATATAATGATGACGATCATTCTGAGCGTGAGTCACTGTGACACGAATCTCTACGGAAAAATATAGTAAAGAAAGTGATGAAGAGAATAAACTGTCGTCTCCTAATAAAAACCGTGTGAGACCGGAGGCCCAATCATTCTGCATCATTCTCCCGCCCTTCGAAGGCCGGGAGAATGATGCAGAATAATCTAACCAGGCTGCCATGGTAAGGGTCACCATGCTACATTGCCTACCCTCACAATGAGCATGGTGACCCCTACTCCTGGATTCTACTCATGCTTTCCATCAGGCAGAGTGGAGTCACTTTGGCAGGCTTAAATATAAAAAAAAAAAAAAAAAACCGTAGGCGTATGCAATCTACCGTCAATATTGACGATTTTCAATATGATACCACAATTATAGTTATTATTCTGAGACTGATAATTATGATTTGCCACGCAGGTACTGCTCAAGGTTTTGTGCCAAATTGTTTACTGGCATTTAAATCCAAAAAACGGATGGGTATCACGATGATATGAACTTCGAAACTTTTTCTGAATGGTTTTATACAATGATGTTCAACCTGGATGGTCGTCATATAATAATAATGGAAAATACATCCTATCATTCCACGCAACTTGACAAAGCTACGACGATGGCAAACAAAAAAGCCGATATAATAGAGTGGCGTAACAAGGGCGTAAATGCCTTCATGACAATGCTCAAGTGCGAACTGCTTGGCCTGGTTTCCACACACAAACCGAGGGAGCCAGTATCTTTACTGGACGAAGCAGCAAAGCAACGCGGTCACACAGTGATCAGATTGCCACCCTATCATTGTCAATATAATGCCATAGAGCTGATATGAGCACAAATTAAAGGTCAGTAAAAAAATTTTTTTTTCATTTTTTCTTGATAAATTCTTTAACATCTCTTTCATTAATAGTATTATTTTAACAATCACTTATTTCATTCACAGGAAACGCAGCACGTACCAATACATCTCCTCCCTTCACCGCAAATAAAATGCTCTGTTTCTTGGAAGAAGCTTGTGGTCAAGTGACCGCTGTAAACTGGCTGAATGTAGTACGACACGTCAAAGAAGCAATATTATCTGTCTGGATGCTCGACGTCCACTTCGACAATTTTATTGAACACGAAATAGTAATTGAAGTTTGAGATGATGACACAAGCTCCGACAACTCTGGTGATGATGATCTTGGCTGTGCTTCTCTTACTTAATAAAAACTGTTTTAAAGATAAAATTATTTTATTTTTCAGTATTAGATAAAATAGTTTTGGACCTCCCGTCAAATTTAAATGGGTGGTTCAGACCATGAAACTAAACAACTTTTCCAAAGAAACATGGGTCGAAAAGTGAAAAAAAAATCGACCCTCCCATAGAAAACTGCTCGATCACGTGTTTGATTTCGTATGGAAGGTCTGTTTGTTTTCTTGTTTCTTTGGTTTGTTGTTGTTTTTTTGTTGTTTAATTTCATGGTCTGAACCACCTATTTAAATCTGTAATATTAAATAGGTGCTTATTATGAATATTGACCCACCGTCGCTTATCTATCCAATGTTTTATATGTCTAGTACAATAAAGGTTTTCACACAATACATGCGTTAGCAATACAAGCATAATTCATCACAATACATGAGATGGTTACATCTCATCACAGTTACAAGTATTTAAAAACGTTATTTTTTGGACTACTAGATATTTTCTGTTGCCCATCACTAGCCCTATCTGTCAAAAAGATCAAGCTAACTTGTACAGGGTATAGTCACATCAACGTGTGTGGTCGAATGGTTGTCTTTGTGTCAGGACTGGGTTTCCATCAGTATCTCATGATATTGATTATACTCTTACTCGTTTATATTACATACGTTTCGCTTATAAATAAACCATTTAAAAAAATATAATTAACATAGGTATTTACCAAAAAGCATGGATTTATTTAAATGTTTACACAAATATGAGCCTACCAAAGTAAGTGACTCCGCTTGCTAAAACCGAGCAGAATCCAGGAGCAGTGGTCACTATTCTGCGAATGCAGTATGGTGACCTACACGATGGTTGTCTACTGAGATGGTTCTACTGGTACAGGCCTAGGTACTAATTCATCATCATCATCATCAAATCATAACGTCCCACACTGGCCGAGTGCGGGTTGGGGACTGGCAAGACAACGTTGTGGCTACGTAATCGCCTCCAACTAAACTTCACGTCTGTTACTTCATAATAACAACAAGGACCGATTGCTTAACGCGACCTCCGACTCACGAAAACGCTCATGTTATCATACCACAAACGTTCACCCATCTTAGTACTGACCGCGCAGTCGTTGCTTACACTCAAGGAGGCAACTTGGCTATGAACGCTTCGCACTAAGGTAAGTATCCGGCAATACTTTATTTTTTAAATAAGGAAATAACAGGCAGGCAGGTTTGATGTTTGAATGCTATGATTGATTTTCCATTCCAATATCAACAAGCAACAATAACACAATTAGTTCTCATTCCTAACCGTTATGTAAACCAATTAAAGTACCAAATTGCGTATTTATACGCAGAGTTATGGGCCTTGATAAAACATTATGGCATTTTACTGTTGAATCAATACAGTTGTGAAGATCTATTGCGAACATAATTCAGTGATTCCGACGAAATTAATTGATTGGGGCGAGGCTATTTTTACTTTTTGGAAATTTAACGAACCTTGTTAACGATGAGGTCTTTTAATTACGGTAATTAAGTGGGTTGTTTTATGACTAAGATTGTTTTCAACTGTGATGCGAGAAAACACTCTTAGCTTAATATGGTTTTTTGTACCGTTGATACTCAACGTGTAGATAGAATATTGAAAGCATGGACTTATTCCACCCCGAGAATAAACAAAAAGTTTTAAAAACTGTAGCCGTCAACATTGTAACTATTTTAAAATTTATGTAGCTTCTGTCACCCGAGCCATAGGGATCTCATTATTATTATATTTATAGAAATATGTTCAGTACATCAGATAATACGGTACGATATACTATGCCTTCTGACTTCGCCGTAGTCGGGTAAAAAAATATATATGTAAAATGAAGCCAAAGGACTCAACGAATATATCCCCGATCTTTAAGTTGCTGACCAGTAAAACTTATCGTAAACGTGATCTAAGGTCTTCCTGACTAGGTAAGTAAATACGTAAAGTAATAAGTAAAACGTCTTGTTTTGAATAAAATCAAATGAAATAAAAGTTTGTTAAAATAATTAACGATCATTAATTACGTCTGATTGTTTCCTTTTTCTTCAATGTGTTCAATGTCTAATTGTCACTAAATTTTTTTATGTCGCCATCTAGTCCCAAAGTAAGCATGGCTTTTATTATGGGTACTAGACGAACTAAAATAAATAAAATGAAAAAACTTTTTTTTTAAAACGCATACATATTATACATAGAAAACATCCAAACTCCGAAATATATATTTGTGGATCACACAAACATTTGGTTTCGAACCCGAGACCTCAAGTGCAGCAATCACATACATACGCTGCCACTGCGCCACTAATATTACACTACTCTTGATGTAAATCTTAAGCAATTATAAGCGGCATGATCTATTTGAAGAAAACAAATACAATGCTATACTGCAAAGTTACTATGTTTCGAATCCCTAATCATTTCGCACGGCACTTGAAGATATGAAATATGGTGACGTGTAGCCCTTAATGTTTCACATGGAATTCGAGGTCCTTAAGTGCGGGTTATCTAAAAGTGCAAACTGCAAAGTGATGACGACGTTGTACCTCAAACACATGTGGTTAACTATTTTTATATTCAAATTCATTCCTGTTTCATACTTCGAGACGGAACCACCTGTAGATAGTTAGTTGTTGTTATTAGGTATTTAAAATTAGTTTCTAATTAATTTTAATTAAATATAAATTAACTTTAGTTTCTTTTAAAGCCTCCGGAAGCGGCAAAACGTAATTAGTATTTCAACATCAAGTTTATTCTTGTAAATATGCTAGTCATAATGCATATGATTATTTATTACCATTTGGAATGATATATGTTTTATCCAACTTAATTATGGTGAAAATTCCTACTATGAACACCTTTTTTTTGTTTTCATAAGATGATGGTTGGATATGTAATGGACCAAGAGCCCAGAGCCGCCAGACCTACGTCATTAGTGCAAAGCTGAAAGTTTCAGGATTATTAGTACAATGTGTTGTTAAGATGTATGTGTACCCATTAGCTTGAAAGCGGGGCCGTTTCTGAGATAGCGCGAAGTACAGATGGATAAAAATCTTACTTACCTACGTTAAAGGTACAAAGCTAGTATTTACATATTTTGTCAAGAATATTATTTAAAATTAAAATTCATTACTGCCAGACACTTTACGTGGGCCATTACTTCTGCCAGACGTCTTGAAAGTTGTGAAAAAATTAGGTAAACTACGTTATAGTAGCAAACCTAAATTTTATACAATTATCTAAGGTACTATTTTAAATCCCTTTGTATGCGGCCGAAGGGCCTATCATCCCCCCAGACATATATTTGTAGTAATTAGGAAGCTGAGGTATATCATCTTTGGTATTATTTCAAGAATATAATTGTAAAATATTAAATGGTTTTTACACGCTTTTTGGATTGGTCATACAAAGGGTCTTAAAATAGTACCTTAGATAATATGTATAAAATTTAGGTTTGCTACTATAACGTAGTTTACCTAATTTTTTTACAACTTTCAAGACGTCTGGCAGAAGTAATGGCCCACGTAAAGTGTCTGGCAGTAATGAATTTTAATTTTAAATAATATTCTTGACAAAATATGTAAATACTAGCTTTGTACCTTTAACGTAGGTAAGTAAGATTTTTATCCATCTGTACTTCGCGCTATCTCAGAAACGGCCCCGCTTTCAAGCTAATGGGTACACATACATCTTAACAAGACATTGTACTAATAATCCTGAAAATTTCAGCTTTGCACTAATGACGTAGGTCTGGCGGCTCTGGGCTCTTGCTCTATAAGGAAAACAAAGCGCCCTCTTACCGTCTTTTGCTTTCTCGATCAAGCTATAATTCCATTCATGTTACTTATTCTTTAAGAAAAATTTATCTCAGTACTAATCTTTATTCGGTGTTTGTTTCAATAGTACCTACCTTGGGAAGAAGATGGCGCTTTATACAAAAAATCAAATACATATGAACGTTCTCTGTGGCATTGAATTTTGGATAGAAACAGAAATTATTTGTTCCAGTTTTATTGTTTATTCATTTGAACATAAGAGCTGTGGGAAAGTTCCCACACCGCTGTGTATCTATTTAATAGATTTAGCCGCAAAGGTTTAAACAATAATAAACACCTACGTGATATTCTATTTTGAGAAATACATACCTATAGGTCTGACGCAATCATATTTTTATAATAAATGTATTGTAGTTTTCCACTGAAACTTCGCTTACGCTCACATTTTTTTAAAAGTAATAATAATAATTCATTGATTCATTCATATAGCAACAAGAAAATATAGATATATTTATATAGCTATTAATATAATGAATGATCTTTTAAATGCTCTAGCCCAGCATACAGACTTATTTTATTGATAAAACTGTAGGGCAGTACTGCCCTCACACAGAAGACCATCCTAATAATGACAGCATTCTTGGTGTCGTATTTCGTTGGTGAGTGTGAGATCGGAGGTCCAATCATTCTGCATCAGTCTCCAGGCTTGCACTGGCCGGGATGATGATGCAGAAACATCTGACCAGGCAGCCTTAATAGTGGTGACCATGCTTCATTGCTTACCCTCACAATGAGAATGATGACCCCTACTCCTGGATTCTACTCATGCTTTCCGTCAGGCAGAGTACAATCACTTTGATAGACTTAAATATATAAAAATATAAGATTTAATAATTTCATTGTAACATTTATTAAAATATTATGATTTTATGTTGAAAATGTTGTTTAATAACTTAACATCTTATGTTATTGCTATTAGTTTCTATATAAGATAGTTATGATAGACATTAATTGTATTTATAGCCGACTGTGACAGAAGGAGGGTAATGTTTTCCAAGAGTACCTATGTAAGTATATGTGTCGATATATGAGTTGCGGTTGAATTCGTTTAAATTGTAGTAGTGACATAGGCTATACAATTTTCAAAATGGTATCGGCAATTTAGTATTTTTTTTATCCTTACAAGATGATTCTCAAGTAAAAAATATTAAAAAGACCATTTTAAATATATACACAATAGATAACCGTTTTAACATAAATTGCCAAAGAGCGTACAAAATATCAGGACGACTACGATATTGGAACTCCACAAATTGATATTCGAAAAAGAACTTGCCGGCTTATAAAAGTAAAACGTCTGAAATGTAGTAACAAAAAACCCAACCGCTTTATAGGAATGAACTAAAAAGAAAAAACAAGCATCACAATATCTATATTAAGTACATAAAATTGGATTGACTAATGCATTGTTTTGTAAGCTTACTAAACTCCTTAGGATGTTTTGACGTAAAGCAGCTGCTTAGACTAGGAATATCATAATAATATCGCTTATGCCGCGTGTGCTGTAGGCCACCTCTTTGACGGAACGCTGTAACCAGTTCATTAAAACACGATGTTTGGATAGTCCATTTGGATATAGGATGCTGTACTAGCTTATTTTTGGTGTAATGTAGGTACATGTTACATTATTTCTTGCTTATGCAATGCGGGATATTAAACATGGTTCTCAATGCCTTGCTTTGAAATCTTTCTTGTATTTCAATATTGCTATTACTCTTTCAGCTCTGCCTCGGAGAGCACGTAAAGCCGTCGGTCCCGGTTGTCATGAACATCTATGGCAATCGTTATTGGGAAGTCAGTGCCCTCAAATATACTGACAACTAGTTCAATCTTCGAATTTCAGTTCTCCCTTAGGGTTGCGGAGGTCCGATGCCAGTCGCTCCGTGGAAAAACTGAAATTCAGGTAAATCCGGTTGAACTAGTAGCCGACCCCAAATAAAATTGGGATTAATGGCTAGGAGGATATATATATATATATTGCTATTACTCTTTCAAGTACATTTATGTTAATGTTATTTGGTTAACTATATAAATAAAAAGTAGTCTATGTCCTTTCTCAAGGTTTCATCTATCTCAATACCAAAATTTACCAAAATCGGCTCAGTGGTTTACGCGTGAAAACGTAACAGACAGACAGACAGAGTTACTTTCGGATATATAATATTAAGTAGCGATAAATACTCAACTGCGATGAAGCCCACAAAGGTTGAATGGTCATCAATTAGAGTTATTTGTCAATGTCTGTTCCAATAAATTCGAACACGCACTGGCTATAAATGAATTAAAAGCAAAGTATTCAAACCAAATAAATAATAGTGATAAATTAGTTTTAGAATTAGGTTTAGGATGGATTTATTGTTCCACTTAGGACAAAGGAGTTTCCGATATATGTTCACCATTTATCATTTAATGTCATTAACATTATCATTATATATAAAATCACGCTTGTTTTCGAAAAACTGTAAGAAGAGGCATTTTAAGTTATGCACCCCAAGCATAATTATGATTTTCATCATAAAAACCAGTATAACGGTATTCCACTGTAGGACCCACCCTTAGGTTCAGGTCTACTATTCCTCCCTGGAGAGGGGAGTATATCATCTAGTACATTTAAAATTTGTGTATAAAATAAATATAAATAAGTGTTAACTTTTGGTACTTAATTTATGTCACAGTTTATTTGCTGCCAATCGATATAAACAGAGCATTTTACACCGTTAATGCTATCAGCAAGTCTTGAGCTTTCTCATAATTTAATTAACTTGTATTATTTGAACAATGGGTAATATGATGATATTCTTTTCTTTTACGATTACTCGTTAAACAATTTCATGATTGTAGTATTTACGTAATATTTGGAGGCGGCTTTTTAATGGAGTGAGAAATCTGTAGTCTTTTCTCAAACTAGGTAAAGCATCCGTTAATATTACCTAACCATCAAATTCCCAATATTATTTGAGGTCAGCTACTAGCTCAACCGGCTTTACCTGAATACCAGTTTTTTCGTGGAGCGACTGGAATTGGGCTGCCGCAACCCTGAAAGCGAACTGAATTCGAAATTGAACTAGTTGTCAGTGTGTTTGAAGGCACTGACTTCCAAATGACGATTGCCATAGGTGTTTATGAACACCCACACTGGCGGCTTACTCCAGGGTGCTATTAAGAATTTCTTGTAACAACAGCCCGGGAATTAAACCCAAGACCTCTTGACTTGGTCAGGTTGGTTGGTTGGCGGAGAATTTAAGGATATTAGTTACCATACAAATTGTAAAAGCAGAAGATATTGTGATCTTATTAATGGACATTGATGATATGATCGAAACAAATAATAAGAAATTGATCTTATTATCGCAATAAAAAGTACGATTTCCCTGAGTTTGTAAACAACTACAAAAAGGTCAAGCTATTTTAGATTTGAATGATGTTCGAAACATTTCACAGAAAAATACGTTCTTCGAACGAAACTATGAATAAACAATTACGTAAGTACCTAATTAAATAGTTTATTTAGTCTAGGCGTTTCCCTCAATGATGGTTATTTAGTAGTTTAAGGTGGGGTATACATCAATCAGTTGACCCTAACTACTACAGAACTAAAGTAAGATAAATATGAAGGACAAACATAGGTACTGAGAAACTCTTTTTTTGAAGTTGGTTAATATCAAAACCTTCTACTATAAGTAACGAACACTTTTCTGAAAATGCATTAAAATCAATTCAATTAAAGTGAGAAACTGCGGGCAATCATGCATGCAAGTCGGTTAAAAATATATGTTGTACAACAAAAAGAAGGTTCTAGATACAGGATTGTAGCAATCAAACATTATAAAACTAAGAATAAAATGTATACTAGAAATGATGCCGTTACAGTGGTACATACAGATATACGTAAACTGTCACAACTTTTACCCTTCATTTTAACTTTGTCGTTGTATTGTAAAAAAGATATTAAGGTGAAGTCAAACGCTCACGTTTATGCCTCAGTTTAAACTTTACAATTAGTAGCTTAAAGCAAAGCTAAATTGACTAATAAAATATATTTTTATTAATTTATGTTTTTTATAAGTTCCTATATAATAAATAAATAAAACATACAAACCTCGAAACAAATATTTGTAAATCAAACAAACATTGATCCGACCCAGGATTTGAACAGATGCCTCAAGCACAGAAGTCTCATATGAGTATACTACTGGGTCATAAACAGAACATCCAAAAAAATTGTGCATTGCATAAAAATATTGAAAATATTATCTATTAGGCTAATATTTTTACCAGAAAATGTAACTAAACAAACACATTAGTGATTTACTCTAAAATAATTCTATTTTTGTAAATCGTCTAGAAGAATAGAAAAGAAATGCATCAGTTATGTACTCTTCCGTGGACCGTGTCCAGTTGAGGTTCATATGTTTAAGGACGAATTAAAAATACACTTATCGAAAAATCTGAATTCTTTTTTATTACTTACCTTACTTATATCTTGTTATCATAAGTAACGATATTGTAAAAAATAATCATTTTAAATAGACATATTGTCACACATAAACTTGTTGTTACCATTGGGTCCGACTCCTTCCGTGGTCTCATTATAATACGTATTCGATACCGAATAATCGAAACGCATCTTGGCTTTTTTAATTTTTTTTGGCAACACTGTTTAGCTGTCAGTTGAAACTTTTAAGTCAGTGTGATGCATGTACGCTGTGTAAAAATTGAAATAAAGTTTTATTGTTTTAAATGTTTGTCCATAATTTATGTCAAAGGTCGTTGTGACTTTTCTGTTACATTGATATTTTGAAAAGTATTGTCTTTAAAAATTGTTGCGTTGTTTAACCTAGTGAGATATCGTCGGCCATTATTAAAATGCACATGAGTTTTTTACTAACCTCATTTTTTTTTATTTTGCAACGCTATTTGTAACCTATTTTCTCTTCCGTAGACAATCTTTCCAGTGGACTCTTATGTCCACCGACTTATTATACGGGACTTATTCGGGATAAAATTAAAAAGGTTACGATACCTTCTACTTTCCGACGTTTCCGGGTTATACCGCTCGTGGTCACGTAAAGTAAAAGTAAATAATAGTAAAAGTCGCGAAAGCCTAAAAACCGTTAAACCCGAGTAGTATTTTAATGAGGTTTTATGGTGTGTGCAAGAAGAGAGACAATTATTCGTAGAAGATTCTACAAATACCCTCGTTGAATGATCGGTAGTATGGTTTCAGACCGAATCAATCCACGGGTGATCTTCTAGCGTACGTTACACACCTGTAGGGTGAGGCTATGGATAGGCATGGAGAGTCCCTGGCCATTAGCCTTGACATGGCCAAAGCCTTCGATAGGGTCTGGCACCGTTCGCTGCTCTCCAAGCTTCCGGCATTCGGCCTACTGTGAAGGTGGATAGCCGATTCCTGTACCAGTGCCGCATCAGGGTCCTTTGCGACGGCGCGGCCTCCGACTTTCAGCAGCTTAACGCTGGCGTACCTCAGGGATCTGTGTGATTTCCCACGCTGTTTCTTCTGCATATCAATGATATGTTGGCATTAGGAAACATACATATCTATGCAGATGACAGCACAGTCCACTTTTGTCTAATAGTAACAGAAAAGAAGTCACTTCCGTGGACATGGTTGTTTTATTTTTTTAATTAAGAAATATTTTATGAGCTATTTTGTTTCTAGTTTTAAACCTTCAAGTACACTGTAATTGTTATCATGTGCAAGTTTATAAAGATTTGAAACTATAATTATTGATTGAAACTGTAGTTTTATCTCTTCCGTTGAAATATTCATCTTTTCGGTGGACACTTAAAATAAAAAATAAGTCCAATTTCGTAGAAAATAAGGTTTTGATCTCTGAATTTGATCATACTGTGATCTTTGTGTACTTTTAAGTAATAAATATTGATTTTTTATGCAAAAAGCGTCATTTTTTTATTTTCAACTTTTGAAACTCACATTTGTTTATGACCCTACTACTAAACCTAGTTTAGTTTGAACTCACTGATAGTTAACAAATAAACTCGGTACTGGGGTCGCCTGTAGCAAAAAAGATACCAATACGCAGTTAAGCGCTTGTCCCTCTGTATAAAGTATCCATTTGGTAGCATATTTCTCTGACACAAAGAGTTATGAAACGATTTAGTTATTTCAATGTGCCATAAGCAGTTCAGTTTGAACTCGCCTTAGACAGTTAAAAAAAACGGTTCTGAGGTCGCCTAAAGTAAGAAAAGCTATTACTACGCAGTCAAGCGCTCGGATATCTGCCTCTCGGTATTAAGTTTAACTCTATTCATAGAAACGAGCACTTCAAAGTCATCACGCTTCATGAATTAGCTTTATGGAGTGTTTACAATGTTGTCATGCACGTACCGTCTACAAACAAGATGTATGTATTTTAACTGCTAGATAGTGATAGGTATTTTATGTAGGTAGGTACTAGCTGACAACTACGGTTCCATTGCGCGCGTTTTTCTAAATTAAGGCTACTTAAAGACTATTGTACCTGATATAAACCATAAGCAGAATCCAAGAATAGTGGTCACTATCACCATCCTCATTGTAAGTATAGACAATGCAGTATGGTGACCCACACTATAGCAGCTAAGTGAGATGCTTCTTCATCATTGAGCCTTCGGTCTCATACTCACTAACGAAATACCACAACACAAATGCTATCACTTTTAGATTGGTCTTCTGTGTGCGTACTGACCTAATCTAACATGCCCATTCGTGCTGAAATCATAATGGGTCTACTACCTACCGACCTACTGAATAAACACACAAACTTTATTAAAAATCGCTCAAGCCGTTTTGGAGAAGAATGGCTACTGACATTGTGACACGAGAATTTCATATGTACCTCTGCCTATTTAAAAATATACTATGTGATCTTGTGTAATTTGGGCGTATGCAACCTTCGGGTTGAGTCAAAAGTGTTTATCTGTTTTTTCCAATTAATTCTTCTAACTCTATAATTCTTATAAATGTAGTATAGACATTGTGGGTGTTTAAGGCCCGTGCCTCGAAGAACACGTTAAGTCGTCGGTATCGGTAGTTATGAACATTTATGGGATCGTTATTGGGAATTGGGTCCCCTCAAATAGGTACTGACAATATGTCTGGATTACAAGTAACGTACATAATTTTTGTTACTTGCTGTTGACTTTAACAAAAGATGTGAGATCTAAATGGGTGCTAATTTCAATGGTCAGTCAGGAGTTTTATTTATAAGAATATAAATTACTTTATAACATCTTTCTCCTTTTAAGGAGAAATGATATACTTTTTACTGCAATAATCGAGATACACGGGCGAAAGCTAGGTGATTATAAAAAAAAAATCCTAGATTTCAAAATTTATCATCTGTTTATCTCCTGTCAAAACTTTACAGGTTGCTATGCATAACACACTTGTATAGCAACCATAATGATAGTTTGTGAATAACCACGCGGCGCAGCTAGTTATTTATATTTAAGCCTAAAGTTGGTTTTCGTCCAACAATTAGGATTAAATAGTTTTTGAGTTAGCCTTTTAACTTAAAAACTATTCAATCGTAATTGACGCCCTTGCGTCAACAGTGACTCCAATTAGTTCATGTAATATTACACACGGTGCTGCTCACCAGTTTTACTAGTTAGCATATGATAGCGTTTCTAGATAAATGAAATTATTTAACCAACTAACTATTTTATGCAATTACACACTTTACTGCAATGAAGCAGAGCCTAGACGAATACCTAACTTTATCTAATAATTTACACTCTCATGCAACATGAGATAATCCACCCATTTTCTTAACTTTCTTTGTTTTCATAAGCAATATAACTTTTGTTGATTGTAGGAATCACTTTAAACCTTGAGAACTACAAAGCAAAAAAATACAATATTTTAAAAAAAAACATTCTCACACTAAAATTGTAAAGGACATTATAACAATTTACCTCTAAATATTTAAAAAAATATATAAAAACAATGACGTAAAAGTGATTCAGACTAAAAACATTCAATGAGGATTTGCTCAAAGGTTCGTAATAAATAATGATAAATAATAACGGCGACTTAGTAACAATAGACTATTTCCATTAGTCGCTATATTCTTTAAGAACAGAATAAATATAAATGGGAAAATGAAGAACGGCTAGAATGTGTCGCTTGCCAAACTTAATTATTATTAGTGTTCCGTTTCTCAAGGGGACATCATTGACGACATTATCGTTTCCTACTGTTATGAATATTATATCTTGAATTTCACCAATTTTACAGACTGAAAAAATAATTGAGTACCTAATGAAAGTTAAGTTAAGTTTTATTCTTTGTTATTTAGTAGGTCCAGAATCAAAAGTTTCTCCATGATAAATTACCTATAACACCATTAGTTTAACAGTTTCGCCGTGAAAGCTAAGAGATAGACAGAATTAATTTGGCAGGCATGTCAATTTAAACCATAGAGTAACATAGGCCTCTTATATTTAAACAATTTATTGATAGGCAACATACACATATAAAGCAAGACCGCAATAAAGATAAGCCAGCTTTTTTTTTCAAAGCCTGTCAAGGTGACTCTACTTTACCTGATGGCAAGCATGAGTAGAATCTAAGAATGGCTACCACTACATTGCGAGTGCAGACAATGCAGCATTGTGACACACTATAGCGCCCTAATCAGATGTTTTTTCGTGCCCTACTTAAAGCACCCGGGATATTGAATAAATCTGTTGATGCAGAAGCATATATTAAACAATAATTTAGCAGTAATTGGTCCCAGAGCATCTAATCACATTAGGTCAAAACACCTGTTTTAAAGTTAAAGTCAGATGTATCACCTTGTAAAACAGAGATCGATAAGAAATTCTAAGCATAGTACAACTAAATTGAAGAAAATGGAAATTGCTTCGTGTCCCGGCTGCAGATACGCTCCGTGATAAGAATGTTTCTAGTTTTCTCACACGACTATGAAGACCGTACTGTAGGTTCTCGAACAAGCTAAAAACCTCCTTCTCGATTATAAATTGACCACATCTGTCTCTACTCTATGGTTTGACTGAGGAGAGGCCAAAGCCCAACTGTAGACTACATCGGGTTCAATATAATATTGATGTATTTAGAGGTCAAAATTGTCTAGCACTACGATAACTTGGTTTTTGTAGAAAAAAAACAAAGTAATTAATTACTACATCAAAATGTATATTTAAAATTTTAATTTGTTCTATATTTATACACATCGAAAAAAAAAAATCCTCATAAACAAAAATATAGTCTTGCAGTTCATGCTCAGGGTTGCGGAAGTACGATGCCAGTCGCTCTGTGATAAAACTGGCGATCAGGTAAGATTGATTGAACTATTTGCCTACCCGAAATAATTTTGGAAATAAAAGGCAAGAAGATAAATAATAAGTTCTTTCTATTTTTCGACTTCGACTGTCTTTAAATTTGTTGGTAATGGCTAATCATAATTGGTGAAATAAAAGCTGTTTGACTTTACTTGTAAGGCCACATCAAAAGATTAATGGGTGAGGATTAAGCCGTCAAAGAGCAGCCCACAGGATGACGGTTAGTGGTACGACTCAGATACCACTGGAAAGATGAGGTGGTCAGAGATATGAAAGAGATCAAAGTGCCCGAATCAAACACTATCAACCCGTCAACTCAGTATTGTATAAAAATACAATACTGAACCGATGGATTGATAGTGTTTGATTTGGCACTCAGGACACCGAAAGGATGGAGGAAGGGTGGTGACATTCTGAATTCTCAATCTATCTCCACACGAACAGCACACCTTTAAATTACTCTCTATTACGTAATTTTCTTTCTCAAGAGATTTGTCGAGCATACAAGTTAATAATACATATTAGTCAGTTCATGTTAGAGCAGGTAATAAAGAATCATAAAACAAAAGTTGCTTTATTATTGTTACGAGCAAAAATCTTTGTTTTATTATACCGACTCTGGTTGGCTGATTTTGAACATTACAAAACTAGCAAGTGAAGGCCTGTTAGTAAAAAATATATATAATTGTCTTGATTCATAAACAATTCCAATTATAAATACAATAATTACATCCAAGTAATAAAACTTATTCAAAACAATTCCCAATTTTTGTTTGTAATAAAGGATGAGCTTTGTGTGAATTTTGGATCCTAAATAAAAGAAAAAAACTGTCTAATTCACACAATTCAAACATCACTCAGTAACAAGCTAAAAAACCATGTTAGTTGCATCAGTACTGGAGCCTCTTCTTAACAAAGGGGCTTTTGTATTTCGCTTCGGTTTTAGTTTCGGACATAAATGATTTTGGACATCTGACACACAACTTGCAATGGGTACTAGACAACATAACGAAATTTTATCAGGCTGGCAGAGCTTGTTGCTACGGCCTATTCCATCTGTTTGTTTTTGTTTTTTTTTAATGTAGGCCTAATGTAAGTTCATGTAAGAGTTCAAAAGTAGGGTCACCATCCTCACTGTGAGGGTAGGCGATGCAGCATGGTGACCCATACCATAGCAAACTGGTCAGACATCAATCGTCCAGCCTCCGAAGGCTGCAAGAATGATGAAGAATGATTGGCCCCCGGCTTACACTACGCCAACGAAATACGACAGCAAGTATCCTGTCATTATTAGGATGGTCTTCTGTGTGAGGGTAGTACTGCCACGGTCAAGCCGGCCCATTCGTGCTGAAATCAGCGTTGCTCTTATTAGATATCCTACTAGTTATTACTACTAAAACGTCCTTGTTGGTCTAGTGGTTAGCGTATGCGGCTGCTGATCATGAGGTTTCGGGTTCGATTCGCGGGTAGGACCAAATTTATTTGTGTGATCCACAAATATTTGTTTCGGAGTCTGGGTGTTTTTCTATGTATAATATGTATGTATTTACAAAAAAAAGTATATTTATGTATTTGTATCAGTTGTCTAGTACCCATAATACAAGCTTTGCTTAGTTGCGGAGTAGATGATGTTGTAAGATGTCCGAAATATTTATTTAATTTACTTCAAGTAACTGAAAGGTAAACGAATACATATGTGTGTACATTTACATATATGTTTAAAACTCATAATAAACAAGTAGGTAAATTTCCGTTTACATAATTATGTACTTATATTCCGTAAGTTCTTTTAATTTTGATATGAACTAAAATATTTAATATAAGTACATACATGAGTTTTCAGTATATTTTTAATGATGATAACAGCTACTATAGAACTATGGGTTTCAAAAAATGAAATTTTCAAATGGAAACCCGTAGTAACGCCTAGCATTAACTGATCTTGTCGGCACATTTATTGGGAGCAATCTGTACTTGCCACGCATTCTACAATCGTTTATTGAAATCACAAGAGTCAATCTGTTACAACTTACACCTGTTTTTCAAAAGCCGGCGACTATGTTTTTAAAAATTTATATCAAGTAATATAGGTTTATTAACTTGGCTTCTATCATTAAACAGAAGTGGATTGCCTAATATTTCATTATGTACCCCTACCGCTGCTTGAAGTACACAACAACATACTTGATTACACCTCCTCATAATTATAATAGAATCATCAAAGGTTTCAAATACCTTTATTAACGGTGTCAGATGACGGGGGTGTGGGTTTCAGTATCATCACTCATACGGTAAAAATCTAAGATGAATTTATTTGAAAGTAGTTTTCTTTGAGATTAATGTATCACTCAGATCAGTTTCACTCTTTTTAAAATATGACTCTTACCTAGATGAGCAAAGCGGTATAATCCGCGGTTTTTCTTACAATTTTATAACAATAAACGTGACTAATGAAGCGGAACAAAGCTATTCTAAGCTACTCTTCATATCATCAGCTATCTGCTACTAAAAATCCTGTCATAATTTAAACACAAAGTCAGTTCCTTTCGAGTGCATAATATTAGTATGATTCATTTGAGGAATATCGCATAAACAATAAACAGTCGTCATCAAACCAGCCTTCATACCTGGCTGCGTTCACACTTTGTATTATTTACTAAAACATGATTATAAAATGTATTGACGTCAATTTTTTTTGTGTATTTACAAAACATCGAAAAATTCATCTGTCTATTCACTGACTGTGACCACTAATAGTTTGAGAATATTCATCAAGATTTGTTTTATAAGTATGTAGTTCAACAATACGCACTAGAACGAAGCGGTTCGGCCCTTCCTTCTTATGCCGAGCAGTCAAAAGCTGGAACTCGCTACCAGCTCAAGGTTTCCTTCCCACTATGATCCCGGGTCCTTTAAGCGAGGCGTGAAAAAGCATCTCACTAAGCCGCCATAGTGTGGGCCGCCATACTTTACTGTCTGCATTCGCAGCAATGATGTGTGATTTCTCCCACTCTTGGATTCTGCTCATGCTTTCCATCAGGCGGGGTAGAGTCACTTTGGTAGTAGTCACAAAAAAGATTAATTAACTCTGCCTGATGGAAATGAGTAGAATCCAGGAGTAGGGGTTACAATCCTCATTGTGAGGATAGGCAATGCAGCATGTTGATCCATACCATGGTGGCCTGGTCAGATTTTTCTGTGTCATTCTCCCGGGAGAATGACTAGGGTCCGATCTCACACTCGCCAACGAAATAGGACAGCAAGAATGCTATCACTATTAGGATGGTCTTATGTGTGAGGGTAGTACTGCTGCTGCTGCTGGCCCATTAGTGCTGAAATCGACGTGGCTCTACTACTTACAAGATGGTGTGTGATTTTGGAGATTTAGGAGTGATTTACGCAATATGGCATTAGCTCAACGCAAGAAGCTAAAGATCGAACCAAATGCCGTGCAATTGACGAGGTCTATGTACAGCAATGGACTGCAATTGGCTAATAATTTCATTACATACACTGTGTCGATTTCAGATAAGATGATGACGAGACGCTTTAACGACAAAACATTACAGAAACGGCCCAAGATAGTACAACGGCACTCATGATTTCAGATTTCAGAGAATTAATTTTGTATAACTAAGTTTTATAATTATGTAATTTAGTCACTTATTGATAAAACTTAAAGTTATTGTCTATTCTTCAACAAAAATGTTGCGAAAGGAGTTGTGAGTGACTATTCAAAGAGAAGAGAGAGCAGTTAGAGTTTACAGTTTTAACCAACGTCACCTGAATATAAAGGGCCACTTTAGGAGAGTTATTTAATACTTAGTGATATTTTAATGTTCAATAACCTTTAGTGCTTAAATGTATGTTAACATTTAAGGGCTACCTACGTCAAGAGGCTCCTAGTGGAAGACGGTTTAAGTATAGTTGGTGAAAACGGGCATAAGAAACTGTCAACTTAAAAAACACTTTTGTTGTCTAGATAATAAGGAGACCAAATAGTGTGATGAATTCAAGTTTTGCTAATGTTCACAGTAATTAACCATATATGTATAATAAGATACTACATGAGATAATACTTGTATTAGGTAGACAGCAATCTTTACCGACAATCTTTACGTCTAGTTCTAGTTAACTTCTTATATTTTTTTAGTTGCAATTTGCAATGCAACTATTTATCTGGATTCAACGTGTGAACTGTATAGTATCGGGTTAGTAAAGCAATATTGTGATTTTAGTACGAACAAGCTGGTTTGAGCAGGGTAGAACTAGCATAGAAGACAAATCTAAAATGAGAGCATTCATCATCATCATCAGCCATCGCAGTCCACTGATGGACATAGGCCTCTCCAATTGCACGCCACTTATTTCGATCCTCGAGAGCATTCGTGCTGTCGTATTTTGATAGCCAGTGCGAGACCGCAGACTTATTGATGCAGAAGCATCAGTGTAGGTCACCATACTGTATTGTTTGCATTTACGATGGGGAGTGTGTATATATATAATTGGCGAAATTCCGAGTTTTATATCCCATTATACTACCAAAACTTTCAACCAAAATGGAGGTGTTGTGGCTTACACCAAAGACAGCTTAAATGCCTCAGTCTCTGAGGTAGACATGACTAAAGTCAGTGGACTTTTAATTAATATCTCTAAATCTTTTTCCATAGTAGGCTATTTATAGATCGCCCTCTTTCAGCTACCAAACTAGATGTTTATTTTCCCTGAACAATATATGTTATCAAGAAATGTATCTAATAAAGTGACTCTTGTTATTACAGGTGACTTAACATTGATATTCTAGTGGTTTAAGCGGTCGCCACGCCACTTCCTACTGCGCCAAGTGTCGTGGGTTCAAATCCCACGTAGGATACCACTTTGTGTGATTTACAATTTGTTGTTCTGAGTCTGGGTGCTAAGTTTCATGTATGTTTGTAAAGTCCCCCGCTTCACAGGAATTTATATTCCTAATGCGGGAGTGGTCTTTTTCCAAAAAAAATACAAAATAGAAGATCACAGTAGACAAGATCCTTCAGAATATCTCGACCAGACTAGAAATACTACAATAATCAGACTAAGACTAAGACAGATAGAAAGGGATCAACGAGCATTACTGAAGGTGATGTCAAAGAAACTACCGTTACTATAATAATAATAATAAATAATAAATATTTTGGACATCTTACACACAACATCATCTAGTCCCAAAGTAAGCAGAGCTTGTGTTATGGGTACTAAACAACTGATATAAATACATAAACATACTTTTTTTTTGTAAATACATACATAATAAACATAGAAAAACACCCAGACTCCAAAACAAATATTTGTGGATCACACAAATATTTGGTCTGACCCGGGAATCGAACCCGAGACCTCTTGATCAGCAGCCGCATACGCTAACCACTAGACCAACAAGGCAGTATAAGAAATGATCAATCACAAACTCTCCATTATATAATAGCATTAACTCTAAACGCACCTATAAAATACCTCTACCATCTATTAAAACCACTTTCGCAAAAAGATTTGCACAGTAGAGTCACCCACAAATGTATCATCTAAATGCTGTCTGAAGGACTGCACTACCTAGACAGTTGAAACCAACCTAAACAATTTCTACTGGGCCTGAATTACATCGATACTGAGCGGTTATTATCTTGGTACGGAGACATAGTGTTTAATTAACTCTTTTTTAAATATAACAACATTTAATAATGTCTTATGCTTTCTTTATTTTTATTATTTTTTACTTTTATCTTTTTAGCCTATTAATAATGTTTTCTGAAAATTTTAATTGTACGCGTTTTTCTACTATTGTAAGCATAGCTTAGTTTGGGTGTCATCAGCTAATTTTATAATTATTGTACAATCATGTATTTCATTTGATTAAATATATCATTTATTTATATAAAAAATGTGATTTTTGATTGAATTGTATTCCTTGTATAGACAAAGCAACATATTTCAAAACAATACAACTGAAACTTTGGAATAGGGGAGATATTTTCCAAAGACAAGGCAAAATATTACTTCAATAAAAAAATTGACACGGAATAAATAATGGCAATGATAAAAGGACCGGACAATGTCGTGGGACGATAAAAAATGATTGATGAGTAAAACAAAAAAACGTAATATGAACAAAATATATTTATTTTTTATTCATTCTTCTGTGACGATGATGGAACAAATTATTTTTTATGAAAAATTAAGTATAATTTGTATTACTGTTATTAGTCGAATATCATTTAGAATCTACGTGATATTTATATATTTCTGTAAATACGCAAGGTTTCTATGATTTCTTTTGGGAGGAAACTTATCATTAATATTTTTTGCTAAACAAACTATGTACTCACTATTGGATTGGACACGAGACGAGACTACGGGTGACATGATACCATGATTGTCTCCGTGATTCGGTGGTCACGTTTAACAGTCTTCGTGAAGCTTAATTGGAATAGAATAGAATATAATATACTTTATTGCACACCAAATACAGTTTTTTTTTACCATTGAAAGTTTTACTAGATATTTACAATAGGCGGCCTTATTGCTAAAAGCAATCTCTTCCAGGCAACCTTTGGATGGACATTTCGACAGAAGAGAAAGAATAAAGAAACATATTTAAAAACCTTGAATATGTACGCAAATTATCATTTGAGTAGATTAGACTCGAAAGTGTGATTTAATAAAAAAGCGACCAAGTGCGAGTCGAACTCGCCCATGAAGGGTTCCGTACCAGCAAGTAACATCATATAAAAGTTCTTGTAGTTCGTTGTAACTTTCATCGATGTTATTATACTAGTGTATTGATTGGATGAAAGGTATATTGCGTGTTACGATTTATGACGTATTAAAAAAAAACTACTCACTAGATCTCGTTCAAACCAATTTTCGTTGGTAGTTTACATGGTAATGTACAACATATATTTTTTTTAGTTTTATCACTCTCTTATTTTAGAAGTTAGAGGGGGGGGGACACACATTTTTCTACTTTGGAAGTATCTCTCGCGCAAACTGTTCAGTTTAGAAAAAAATGATATTAGAAACCTCAACATCATTTTTGAAGACCTATCCATAGATACCCCACACGTATAGGTTTGATGAAAAAAAAAATTTTGAGTTTCAGTTCCAAGTATGGGGACCCCCAAAATGTATTGTATTTTTTCTATTTTCATATAAAAATCTTAATGCGGTTTACAGAATACATTGACTGACAAAATTTCAACAGTATAGCTCTTATAGTTTCGGAAATAATTGGCTGTGACATACGGACGGACAGACAGACAGACAGACAGACAGACAGACAGACAGACAGACAGACAGACTTGACGAATCTATAAGGGTTCCGTTTTTTGCCATTTGGCTACGGAACCCTAAAAACATGGAAAAATCAGAGTGACTCTTTCTCAAGTAAGCGTAAACAGAACGATTATTATAAACCCATGCTGATGGTTCTCCTTAGATTGTGTGTTATTTTCAAGAATATTATTGTTGTACCAATTGTTATGTAAGGAGTCTTATAATGAGCTATTTTTAGTGTTGGGAAGACGGTGCCTCCATATGAATTATCAAACAAATAATAAACGGTATCTACGGGACAGTTCGTTAACACTTTTAGACACGATTTTATATCATAACCCAACACAATGCACTGCAAGTTGTCATAAATCGAGTTCATAAGCGTGTCTACAAATTTTTATGATTGGAATAGGTATTTCTTAGTAAAATAATTTCGCGTCATACATCAACTCAACTATAAAATTCTTTAGTGATTCGTTGAATTCACTGCAACTTTATCTAAAAATAGGATTCTTGTGATGTGTGAAAAATTGTTTTAATGTTCAAGATCTCTCTAGATTCATCTTTTTTAATGACTTCATCTTATAAACTGATTCGATTTGCAATGAAAAATATAAAAAAAAATGTTTTAGTCACTAATTGCATGGACACAAGATGAAGTTCGTGCTCAACATTTATTTATTACCTTCAGTAGAGGGGCTTAGCTAATGGGGATAGTTTGACTTGACTCCAATGAGGAGTAGAGTTAGAAGGTTAGTACATCACACAGTTGTTAGTTAGTATCTAAAAATCAAAGTCAAAATGTTACTTTGTGTGTCATTCAATTCTTTTTTCTTTTTTTAAAAGACAACTCCCGCACTAGGAATATAAATTCCTGTGTCGCGGGGGACTTTACAAACATACATGAAACGGACACAAAGGACACCCAGACTCAGAACAACAAATGGTGAATCACACAAAGTGTTGTCCTACGTGGGATTTGAACCCACGACACTTGGCGTAGTAGGCAGCGGCGTGGCGACCGCTTAAGCCACTAGGCCAACCGTGCAGTCAATTATATCAGTTATTATCAGTTAATTATATCTTTAACCCCGTTTAAACGTTGAGTGAAATATCTTTAGGCTTTTTTGTCTATCCATATCATATCAGGCACTGTCTATGTCAAAATTGGTATAAAAGCAAGTGGTGTTATGAGGGATTTAGAATGCAGAGTGTCACCTCCCCTATTTATGCAATACGTGTCGTAAGAGGCGACTAAAAATACAGAAAACTACGCTGGACAAAATTAAAGTAAAGAAAAGGAAAACCTGAAAAACTACATATTCATGTAACTGTTATACTATTCATAAAAACCAAGTAGGTAGGTAGAAATAAGAAACAGGGGATTTTAGTGTTACTTGTGCAATCATAAGACTTATTAAATAAGGATCCTTATTATTATTACTTATTAAATAATGCAAATAATTATTATTTATAAAATAATGCCCTCTAGCTAACTGCTAAGTGAATACTCGTCTCTATATAATTTCAAAGAGGTTTATTTTAAGTTAAAAGTTTAGTTTAACTTACCTCTTGGTCTATTGGTAGTCCCACTAAACCAATCTGCTAGGATAGGCCAGAGGTTACCAAGCTTAGCAGTAGCATTCGAGTTTCACCACTTACAAATAATTATATGATGAGCAGATTTTTTTATATATTCTCTATTGGGGCTTAATTTATGTGAAAATAGCTGACCCACGAAACCCCATCTGCATCTTCTATTGCCCGTAGCGCGTTATACCGCGGAATCAAATTTAAGGCCGGGAGAATGATGCAGAATAATCTAACTAGGCTGCCATGGTAGGGGTCACCATGCTACATTGCCTACCCTCACAATAAGCATGGTAACCCCTACTCCTGGATTCTACTCACGCTTTCCATCAGGCAGAGTAGAGTCACTTTGGCAGGCTTAAATATAAAAAAAAAAAAAAAAAAAAAAAAAAAAAAAAAAAAAAAAAAAGTTTATAGTTAGCTAACCTTAAACTATACATATACTCTCAGATATATAATACTAGCTTTCGCCCGTGTATGTCGGTTATCGCGGTAAAAAGTAGCCTATTTCCTTTCCCAAGTTTAGTTCTATCTTCATACCAAATTTCATCAAAATCGGTTCAGTGGTTTAAGAGTGAAAGCGTAACAGACAGACAAACAGACAGACAGAGTTACTTTTGCATTTATAATATTAGTAGGGATATAATATAATAACTATAGCTCTCAGAACCTTTTTTAGAACTTTTTGAGAGGAACAATTCTCTCATACATTATTTTGACAAATCTTCAACCATTGACGCAGTGCACGCAATGGACGATCTCAAAAGAAATAATATTGCCCCGTTTTTGAAATATTCTTCTTTGATACTCCACTCCTAGTAGTTGTAGCGTGATGATATATAGCCTTCCCCAATAAGTAGACTATATAGCACTGAGAGTTTTTTTTTATTGAGATTAATGCGTTGAAACAAATAAACTCTTCAAATTGAAAATCTTTATATATATAATTCTTCTGTGAGTGTGTATGTCACTGAACTTCTCTCAAACGACTGGACCGATTTTGATGAAATTTTTTGTGTGTGTTCAAGGGGATCTGGGAATGGTTTAGATTCGCAATTGGACCCGGTAGGTGGCGCTGCGATCAAGTTCTGGAATTTTAAAGTTGGGCGGTACGAAGTTCGCTGGGTCAACTAGTCTTTATATATATAATTCTTGTGTGAGTGTGTATGTCACCGAACTTCTCTCAAACGACTGGACCGATTTTGATGAAATTTTTTGTGTGTGTTCAAGGGGATCTGGGACACACATTTTACTACTTTGGAAGTGTCTCTCGCGCAAACTATTCAGTTTAGAAAAAAATGACATTAGAAACCTCAATTTCATATTTGAAGACCTACCCATAGACCTAGGGTAGATCCTACCCCACACGTATAGTTTTGATTAAAAAAAAATTTTGAGTGTCAGTTCTAAGTATGGGGACCCCCAATATTTATTGCTTTTTTTCTATTTTTGCGTAAAAATATTAATGTGGTTCACAGAATACATCTACTGACCAAGTTTCAACAGTATAGCTCTTATAGTTTCGGAAAAAAGTGGCTATGACATACGGACGGACAGACAGACAGACAGACATGACGAATATATAAGGGTTCCGTTTATTGCCATTTGGCAACGGAACCCTAAAAATTAACGAAGCAAAACTAAATCTTAATTCTTAAACCAATTGCTTAAGTATTGTGATTTTGGACGACAAACCTGTTAGCAAGTTTCTCGATTTAGTAAATGATTTAATCGACATTTTACTTAAAACATCACCCTTATACCTATGCGACAATTTTTTTGGCACTATTTATTTTATGCAGTACACGAAATTCTCTTGATTGAAACAATATTCTTCTGAATTCTTAGATCGAAATAAATCTTTAATACATTGTTGCTAACACACTGTGGGTAACTAAATCCTCTAACGAGGCATCTGTAACCACAGCGGAGACATCAAGTACCAATAATTCTTGTTGAGTTAGTACCTTTCTCTAGTTACACCACACTGGAAGGATCATATCTCAGGTCCACTTAGGTTAACTTCTTACTGCTCGGTACTAATGTAAATTACTCTTGATCAGGTTCAGTTATCAGGGCAGAGATCGAAAACCTTTCATACTGTTATTTGCCAACCAATAACTCGCCTAATTTTTACGCAATGATTAATAAAATAAGATTACTAAATATAACCATCTAAATCAATTCTAATTTTAAGCTTTGGGGTAGTTTGGAACAAATTACCATATGTACTTGTACATGTAACTAGTATTTAAACTACTAACCTACCTAGGTAGGTACCTAGGTAGGTTCTAAATGACGCAGTAAAATTCAGTCATTTTTTAATGAAAAGAAATCTTCCGGAATATGCATTTTCTGTCGCGGGAGATCCTACAGATACTCTACATGAAACAGACACAAAGAACACCCCGATTTAGAATAACTACTTAATTTGAATCACAAAAGTATTGCAATAAGTGGGAGTTAAACATTTGGCGCAGAAGAGAGCGACGTGGCGACCTCTTGAACCTCTTGAACCGTGCAGTTTGTTAAATTTCAGTTTTACAACATAAAATAATTTTTTATATTTACGCCACTATTACACAATAATTGTAGTTTAGGGTACTTACTTGTTTCCTCTCATTTACAGAATATCATAAGCATGTGCAATATATTATATTAAATATAGATATTTATCTAGTTCTCATACATTGTTCCTAACTTGGATAGCATATTTTATTAAATAGAACTTCAATTTTTAAATCATGTAGTCTTTCGATTCGTTATTAAATAATACTAATGTCATTTCATAAATTTATTTGAGAATTGAAATGTAATGGTTATTAAAAGTATTATGGTATGTATTTAGTTTGTTATCCCTGATCAAGGACATCGTAGTGGGCAATTGTGCCTGAAATCGGTAGGGTCACGCAAACGCCCTCATGTATTTAGTTCTATCGTGACGGGCTTAATTAAGTGGTCCTTCGAGCACTCTCAATGTCTTCGTATTCATCCAGAAAGTCAGCCTTGAACGAGCCTTCTGTCAAGGATAATCTTTGATAGTGTTTAAGCAACGCCAAGCTTAAGAGCTCAAGAAATTTGTTTTAGTTAAACGATTTTTTATATTTGTCTCTCACTCTGTGTGTGTGTGTGCGTGTGTGCATGCGTGCGCGCGCGCGTGTGTGTGTGTGTGTGTGTGTGTGCGTGTGTGTATGCGTGTGTGTAGGTGCGTGTGGGTGAGTGCTTGAGTGCGTGTGTGTGTGATTAGTAAATATATTTAGAGCAAGTAAATGTATGTACTAAAAATATATATTGTCATTTTCCGATATTTTTTGATTTATCTTTACACGTACCTATTGTATGTTTCTAAATGGCACATATCTTCGTATATTACGATTTACGATAAACATTTTTGAAGGACAAAATGTGAGTTAAGGGCAAAATGTGAATGAAGAGCAAAATTTAAGGACCTTGAAAGGCACCGCTAACTGCTTGCTTTGCTACATGTGATATAATTTGCGGCATAATAATATGTTTATGAGTACGTAGTTATATTGTGTTCCATTACAAGGGGTTATGCTAGAAATATTTTTTATGAGACGGTTATTTTAAATTTTATTATATCTTGTAGGAAACTAAATTCTTAATAAATCATGGGTCATACTTTTGTATATGTAAACTCATTTTTTGTACTTTATTCAGATAGCATTACTAAATTCGAAAAATTAAAGCCAAGAATTCAATGATTGCAGAACGCCTACTCTATCGACTGGGCTTAATAACGAAGCACTGATTATGGAGATGGAGTTAGATGTTCTAACATTTTATTTCTTTTTCAAATATTATTGAATACTTGGTTGCTTAAGTACGATATAGTTTCACCAGGTGGGCACTCGACTGTTTTAATTCCGGCAAAAAAAACTAATTTACGATATTTTTCAATGTTTTATTACCAATTAAGTGTATCAAAAATACGAAACAATGTTAAAAAAACCTTTGTGTTATAAATTATGTTAATCCTAATTATAGAACTGGGGAACTCCCTGTTTTTGTTTAGTTACCTACCTTGTGTGACCTTAACAATGTTTGAAACGGTGAGTGCACAGTATATTCCATTAGTAAGTTAGTGTGATCTTTGAATAAACATCGCTAATTTTAATAACAATTTGGTTGATAGGTATATAAATATTCTTTATTCTTTGAAAAGACAACTCCCGCATTATGAATATAACTTCCTGTGTCACGGGGGACTTTACAAACATACATGAAACGGACACAAAGAACACCCAGACTCAGAACAACAAATTGTGAATCACACAAAGTGTTGTCCTACGTGGGATTTGAACCCACGACACTTGGCGCAGTAGGAAGCGGCGTGGCAACCGCTTAGGCCACTAGGCCAACCATGCAGTCAAATATTATGTTCTCCTATCCGATTTCAGCCACGGCGGCCAGTCTCAACGGACACCAGTCAGAGCACAATTAGACGGCTTTCCGAAACGATTGAGGAAAAATTAATTGCAGGACCTATGCCTTTACGTGCTTTCCAAGGCCATGGAGGTTAAGACCCCAAACTTCGAAACAAGTTTAAAAAAAACTTGAAGAAAAGTTTGCCTGTACACTTTAACTTGGTAAACATATTTACATATTTCTTGATTGACTTCAGTTTCTGTAAATATTTTGTAGCAGTGTATTGTTATAATAAATATAAATACAAAGTTTCTTTTAGGGTTCCGCTGCTATAATATAATATTAACACATAATTGACTGCCTAGTTGGTCTAGTGGTTAGCGTATGCGGCTGCTGATCAAGAGGTTACGGGTTCGATTTCCGGGTTGGACCAAATGTTTGTGTGTTTTCATTAATTAGTTTCGGAGTCTGTGTTTTCTGTGTATAATGTATGTGTTTACAAAAAGTATGTTTATGTGTTTATATCCGTTGTCTAGTACCCAAAATACAAGCTCTACTTAATAATAATATTGATTTTTTTTCCTCCACAAATGTATACAATATAGAGTAGACGCTTAATCCAAAATACATTAAAATTACATTTTTGAGAAACAGGTGCCTAAGATAGGTATTGGAATACCTGTGTTACGGGTCACCAGGCCCCCAACAGAATTAAAATACAAATTCAATATTTGATTAAGTCAACATAAAGCAATTAATGATGAGATATAGCTAAGTTTGGGGCTAGATGGCGTTGTGTGTAAGATATCAGAAATATTTATTATTATTACAACATATACATAATATTAGTAGGTTATAATATTCCCAATTCTTATATTTTCGGTCCGTCCGTCCGTCCTCAACTTACCGCGCAAACGGTTAGTGCTAGAAAGATGAAACTCCATGGATATCACGTCGATAAGGTGCTTATTTTAACATTTATACCTCCCCTACACGTAACGTGAGGAAAATGGGGATTTATTCAACTTTAAGGAACATTTTTTGATTAAACAAGGCGTACCAGACTGACTCGAAAATTCTGAAAAAAATCTTGACAGCATGTGATGAACTTTGAAGGAAAACTGTAACGGATAATGGTTTAGATAACTGAGTTAGGGCAGGAGTTCTAGAGATTTAACTTGGAAAATGCACTTATTCGGAAAACTACATACAAAAATATTGGAGACGACTTTAAATCCACGTGCCATTATGGATGAACCATACGGAACCCTATTCTATGCGTGGCTTGACACAGTTGACACACTTGTCCGATTTTTGAAATTGAAAGCGTCTAAAGCCGCAACGAAAGTGTCTGAAACATCTTTGAACTAATAAGATGTTGTTCGAAAGCCCTTTTACACTGACTTTTGAAGTTCTACTTCATAATTCAAACGGTACATGGTTCATAATTCAAAAGGAGTTCTCATACCGCAACTTTTCGCTGAAATTAGTTTATGGTTTAAATCTAACAAAAATACTAGCTGCTCTATAAAAAAATCAGCATTGATAACTTACTTCATTAAAAATTATTGCATTGTATTTTTTGGGATACTATTTTGTGAAGATGTCGACAGGAACTAAGTATGTGAGTGCCGCTAACGCTATCAACTGTAAAACAAATGACGGAAAGTGATGACTTAATGTTGCAAAACTTATACTAAAAAATCCTAAGGCATTTTAAGTATGATACATATTATTGATTGCCATAGCCATATCAACTTATCAATAAGTACTAGTAGAGTAATATATATTTATATATTTGGGTATATAACAAACTGCAGCATTATCACAACTCACTATTATTACATATTAGCTTTTGTCCGCGGCTCCGCCCGCGTGTAGGATAACGCGGTAAATAGAAACCTATGTGTTATTCATCAGAATAACACATAGTTACTTACATAGAAACATATAGAAACTTAGAAACACATAGAAACTTTACAATAATATAGCTTGCATATCAATGCAAGCTATATTATTGTAAAGTTTCATCAAAATCCATTCAGTAGTTTTTGCGTGAAAGAGCAACAAATATACATACTTACATACTCACGAACTGTCGCGTTTATAATATTAGAAGGATTTAACTAAAGCATCCTTTCCATTGCTTACTGTATAAAATAATGATAGTATATTTGAACATTTGACCCTCTACTACCAAACTAAGACGAGCTTCTACTATGTGAAATACAATAAGTACTAGAATAATCTTATATTATTATGTACTTTTGGTAAAGTTAAAATTTTTATAGTATGTTACATTCTTGTTAAAAGTTGAATGTAATGGCTCCTACACACAGTGACGAGCGCGGCCGTGCCGCCGGCATTACAAGCCGAAGGCACATCTCGTGCAACCCGCCGGCGGGCTGTTTGTTTGGCAAGTCCAGCGGCATAAATACCCGCCGACATGCCGGCACTACCGCCGGCACTGTATGTAGGAGCCATAAGATACGTATCATTTACGAGTAGGTATTATCAAAAAGACAGTATTATTCGCGAACAGGAAATGTCATTAAAATATTCTTGTTACAAAAAATCGTTCATTAGTGTAACTTGCAAGAGTCACGTTACTTTATGCACTGTATTGACGTCAGAAGCACAGACATAAAAACTTTTAATAATATGTTTTGCAAACCACCGACACATTTGAAATCACTTCAGCAATTAAAGTTACAATAATACATTAAAACTTTAAATGCATCGCAGCTAAAATAATGAACAAAATTAAAACTCAATTATACCAAAAACAACTTATAATTTCCTACTGCTTGGCTCTGGCGTCTTTTCATGAGACAGCTAAGGCAATACGTCCTCACGCTTGTCGAGTGAGGGTTGGGGATTTTAAATCGCACGAAGGCCTGCAACTAAACTTCACGACTGTTAACTTAAGATTACAATCGGGACCGACTGCTTAACGCGACTTCCGAATCACGAAAACGCTTATAACATACCATACCAAACCATGTCATGTCAAACCATCAACCAGGTTTGGGGGCAAATATGTAACTCAGTTTGTTTTATTTTTAATAAATAATAATAAAATAAAAAATGCCAAAAAACTGTCACCCATCTAGGTACTGACGTTCGTTGCTAGCTCTCGGTGATTGTTTCTAACCGCCTAGGGCAACTTGGCTCTGAGCACTTCAAACTCAATTATTTATTCAAAATCATTGTGTTTCGATACATTACCAAAAGGAACTAAAAGTAAACAAACTAAAATAAGCTCGTATCACAGCTAAGTAGTAAGTTTCGGTTCCGTTATCTCATTTAAATTCAAGTATTTTACATTTACCCGAACATAACAGTATAAAATATTATAACGCTAGGTTTAATAAATTGATAAAATAAATATTTCGAAAATCTTACACACAACATGATCTAGTCCCACACCAAGCAGAGCTTGTGTTACGGGTACTAAAAAACTGATATAAATACATAAACATACTTTTTATTTGTAAATACATACATATTATACATGGAAAACACCCAGATTTCGAAACATATATTTGATGATCACACGAATGTTTGGTCCGACCCAGGAATCGAACCCGAGACCTCTCGATCAGCAGCCGCATACGCTTACCTCTAGACCAACAAGGCAATCAAACAGATATTTGTCAACGTGTTTATTTTCCTGACTGTTATCATTTTTTTCCTTCGCAGGGCAGGCTTACATCAGGCTGTTGACTGTTAAAAGCTATTAATGATGATATCATAAATCTTTACTTGTTTCTGATACACGATTTTAACAGTTAAAAGTGCATTATGCGGCAATAATATAATAATATTTATTTTGACATCTTATACACACGGTCATCTAGTCCCAAACTAAGCAGAGCTTGTATTATCGGTACTAGACAACTGATATAAACATTAGCATACTTATTTTGTATCTGTAGTACTCTATGAGACAAACACAAAATGAATATTCCATGGCCACCCAGATTGCCATTGCCAGCTGTTTTTTTTATAGTAGCTGCCAAAATGACTCTGCCCTGCCTGATGGAAAGCATGAACAGAGAGTTCCAGTTCCAGTTAACTGCTCGGCACAGAAAGGAGCCGAACCGTTCAGTTCGAGAACGCATGTCAACCACTCTGAAGCGGTGGCTTCTGAGACCAGCACGTGTTGTCCTGTATAGCAAAGGGGAATGGGGGACCAGTTAAAACAACTCTTCAGAACGCTCTCTAAGATGTAAGCGATAGAGGACTGCCATGGAGGCGACATATCTTCGCAGCTGCAGGGGCGAGAGCAACCGATCGAGAGCGTCAAATGAATACTGGGTGGGTCCATCCCAAAGATGAGAGCAGTACTCCACGCACGAGGGAACCTGGGTCTAGTAAAGAAGACACAGACGCCCAACTTCCGCGATGCCGCCTTGATGATGCTCTCAATGTATTCACTGAGCCTATTCTGCAGTGGTAGTTGAGTGCTCTGAAAAGTGGGAAGGGGAAGAAATGGAGACTTCTTTGTAGAGATCGCGCCTACCTGTGTTTTCTTGGCGTTGACCTCGACCATATTCTCAATTCCCCATTGAGAGATGCGGTCGAGAACCCGCTCAAGCTCAGCGACAAGTTCCAGCAGTTTTTCCTCAATGTCTGCTAGCTTGGCGGTAGGGTGTCCAAAATTTAGCACAAAATTATTTGTGTCCTGCCATCTGTAGAGGCTTGGAAAAAGAGGCAACTAGGTCATGAAATAGTCGCTAAAAATTCGTATGTATGCAGTGCATCATCGTGCAAAATAAAACTACGAAAGCTGACCAAAGAATGTATTTGACGCAGACGGAGTTCCGATTAGAAACAAATTTTAAAATTGTCGTGTAATAATATTATTATAATATATTTGCTAACAAGTTCCTACCTGTTAGTGATCGGACTGATAATTAACTTGTAAAAACGTATACATTATTGCAATGAACATAAAATAAAAATTATCGCATGACCAATACAGCCTAGTTCCCATCTTCACATGTTCCTTATAACTTAGATAACAAAATTGGTTGAATACCTGTTTGTGCAACCCATGCCTTTTCACTAACTATTACGTAGATAACATAACAATAAAAATTAGACCAATATAATAATTATGAATCTCAATAATTATAAATTAAAGAGGGTGACATGAGTACGGAATAAGCGTTTAGGATGAGGCAAGAATGGGATGGGATTCAGTGAAATGAAAATGAAAAAATCGTTTGTACAGGAGAAATTGAAAAAAAATCAGGATTATTATGTTGAAGTTACTCCAATGGAAAGAAAAAGACGTATAACGTAAAAGAAAATAAGTATATGAAGCGCAAAATATATTTATATATTAACATTCTTCAAATATGATTAGTGTATTAACTAAATAAGATTGTAATAACTGTTTAATATCAGTGTGGAAAGAAACTGTCTTTCCATCAATTTGTTATCAGTATGACCGTGTTTTATGGTGTGCCTTGGAAAAGGCCTATATCCAGCAGTGGACCGCAACATGAATTGATTCATAATGTTGATGTTGAAGTTTAAATGTCCCACTGAGAAGATAAAAGTTTTAATTAGTGTCTATATATCGACTAGGTAATTAATTAATTGCTATACTTACTACATTCTGTATAAAGATTCAACCTATGTTTGCAAGTATTTCTTCACATACATATATTTATTTTAAACAGAATCTACATTAAAATATTTCCCGAATAATGAAATAATTCGTCTAATTATGAGCACTACAGGGTAACTAGACAACTGATATAAATACATAAACATATTTTTTTTTGTAAATACATACATATTATACATAGAAAACACCCAGACTCCGAAACAAATATTTGAGGATCACACAAACATTTGGTCCGACCCGAGAATCGAACCCGAGACCTCTTGATCAGCAGTCGCATACTCTAACCACTAGACTAATAAGGCAGTCAAATAATATTATGTAACGTACACATTAATACAGTTTGAAGTCTCTACTAAGGTTTGTATTGGAATAGAAAAGTGTTGTTTTAGCTATACGCCTCGTAAATGTTACGTTTCTTCTCTCTATGAAAACCTTACTTGTGCCTTAACGATGTGACTTGATTAAAAATAATAACCAATTGGTTTTAATTAGCAGTTCTCGATTTTTGACTGCCTCGGTGGCGCAGTGGTTACGTATGCAACTGCTGTGCTTGACTGCTGTGCTGTGGTCTCGGGTTTGATTAATTATCGGGTCAGACCAAACATTTGTATGATCTGCAAACATTCGTTCCGGAGTTTTGGGTGTTTTGTATGTGTAACATATATTTATTTCCAAAAAAACTATATAGTAGTAGCAGTAATATAAACTTGTTAAGTATCCACAGTAAAAGCTCTGCTTTATTTGTCCAAAATATGCTCCACCCGCGTTTATGACGGTTATTTCATTAAAAGTAGCCTTTGTCCTTTCCCAAGGTTCCGTCTATCTCTATACTATAATTAATCAAAATCGATTCAGCGGTTTAGGCGAGAAAACGTAACAGACAAATAGACAGAGTTACTTCCGCATTTATAATATTAGTGGGAATTATTTAAATATGTATAGATTAGCATGCGTAACGCAAATTAAAACAATGGTTTTTTTTTAATTTTAAGACTTTAATTGTTGATAAAATCTGAGGTAGTACGTCAAGGATAGAAATGAATATTTATATATAAACGGGTACATAGGCGCCAGAAGACAAGTTTCAATTCTACAGCTTAAGCGTTCGCTTGGTGAGTACAAGAAAATAATTTTCAAAATCTATATAAATAAATAAAATTGAAGTATGGAAAGTTTGAACAGACTTTGACATGACTTTTACTGGAAGGTTGCTGAGGACATGGGAGTAAAAAAGGCATTTTTTTTAGACTAGCCTCGCTCCGCGGCGTTACTCGCGATTTAAAAGATTAAACGCGGGTAACAGCGCGAGACTCAGCTGTCTTTTATAAAACTCATTTAAAAAATATACAAATAAATAGAAGGAAGTGTCTGTATGTAATTTCAAACTAACAGTTTTTTAGGGTTCCATGACTCGGAGCCCTCATAGATTTCTCTCGTCTACCCCATCGTGTGGGGTATCATAAGATAGGTCTTTTAAAAACATTATAAAAACATTAATGGTTTTCTAAAACCATTTATCGATTTAGGTATCCGTTTATGAGTTATCCAACTTGAAAGCGCACTTTTTTCTAAAAACAGATACCACTAGTCAAATCCCCAACTGGTGTCCACCAACTGGTGGCTATGTCGGACTCGAACCTACTAAAACCACACGCCGTCTCAGTGATAATGAGTCGAGGAACCTCGAAAGGAAGACCATGGAACCCCGACGCACCTCGGGCCATCTGGCTAGCAGACGGCCCCGTACCGTGCGAGGACTCCGATGCTCCCCTTTCGCCAAATACAGAAGCTTGCGCATTTTATAGGGTTCGCAAAGCCACCCCGGCCTGCTTCTGTTGGCCTCACCTGTCACCCCCAGGCCTAAGATTATGGAGGACGGAGATCATTTTGCGATCTCCAGTGTCTGAGTCGCTTGCGGTACCGGGCTATTTCCTGGGCCTGGCAGGCCGGAAGAGTTCTAAACCTCTCCCGGTCCCACTCCGCCATCTCCTTCGCAAGCATAACTGGTTCGCTAAAAGAGTCGCCGGAGTTCCACGCTCTCTCGCTCCCTATCATGTTACCGAGCGAGAGGATTTCAACTCCGATGGCAGATCACGCCTCGGCTCCCCTCACGCCGGACATTCTACCAGCGTATGGAGCGCCATGTCACCGCAGTCTGGCCATCATAGTGGTCGCACCCAGGCGTTGGCTCCTTACGAATAAGACACAGGTGATAACCGAAACATACTTTTTCGGCGGCCAATGTGGCCGATATGATTTGATTCGATTTCCCTAATCTCACGACTCTGACCCAGCTACCGCGCCACTGGTAAAGTGCTGCAACGGCTCTCGCCTCCAGGTCCCATGGTGGAGTTCCAGACAAGCGTCTCGCCGCTTCAAAGGAGATCGTGCGGTATCCCCCCATGATCGTGATGGCCAGCACTCACTGCGGTCTTCGCAGTAGCGCGACATTGCTGGCTTTCAGGACCTTCGTCCATACTGGAGCCTCATGAAGGGCCATGGACCGCACAACTCCCGCGTAGAGTCTCCTGCAGGTGTCATCACGCATCTTCATATTGGGCAACATTCGAGCTAATGCACGCGCTGCACCAACCAACTTTGGAATCAGACTTCGGAAGTAAAATCCAAAGTCCCATCAGCTATCGAGTACGAGCCTCAAATATCTCATAGAGGGCTTGATGCCGATGCGAATGCCTCCCACTGTGAAGCTGAGTCGATCAGGTGGCCTATTTTGAGGCCCATGTAAAAACAAGGACTCAGATTTGTTCAAAAGCCACTTCTAGACCCAGCCGCCGGATTCGCTCAACGACTTGGGCAACCCCGGCCGTGGCTCTCAGGGTTGCCTCGCGGTGCGTTCTACCACACGCCGTGACAGGCGTGTCATCCGCAAAGCAGGTAACGGTAATCTAAGAATTTACCGCGAAGTACTACGCAGTCGTAACCAATGTTCCACAGGAGTAACCCATGTCGGGGTGAAGTGTTGTTGGCGACGTCTAAAGTCAAATAAAGATGTCTAAACACCGCCAACAACACTTCACCCCGGGAAACTGCTTCCTCTGCTAGAGCCCTCACGCGCATGATTGCATCCACGGTTTAGTGCCATTGGCGGAAGCCATATTGGTTCTCCGCCAGATCCGGCCCCACCCTGTAGAGGTACTTGACAAGGCGATGTGCAATCACTCTTTCAAAGAGTTTTCGCACCTCGTCTAGCAACACTATAGTTTTTTGAACTAGTTTCCCCGTCTCGAAACATGCGCTAAACAGCCCTCTCAGATAAACGGCTGGCGCAAGAAATTTGAAAAAATTGATAGCCCATATTTTGAACCTTCAAGGAAAAAAAAAAAGTGGTTTTGATAACTTTTTTATTTTAGGAATTATAGGGGCCTAGCCTGTATATTGTACTCAATTGGAAAACTTCGTTCTTCGAAAAAATAAAGAAATAATAAGATAACATAACAATATTGTCTATTGGACACGATTTGAAATCTAGTTGACTACGGAACCCTATTCTATTCGTGGCGTGACACACACTTGGTAGATTTTTATATGAGCCTGTCATAGTTACTCTACTCTGACTGATAGAATGCATGAGCAGATTCCAAGACTGGTCGTCACCATCCTCATTATGAATGCCCACAATACAGCATGGTAACCTTCACCTTGACGGCCTAGTGAGATGCTCCTGCATAATTGGGGTCCATAAGAAAAGAAGCCTACCTATTATATCGTGCTGGACAGACGGCGACTTAGGTTTTGTTTCAAGTTTTCATACTCTTTGCAATATGATATCTTGTGTTGCTTGTTCCCATAGTCGACTCTTATAACATCCACAAGTCTCGACCGGACGGTACTACCCTCACACAGAAGGTCATCCTAATAATGACAGCATTCGTTCTGTCGCATTTCGTTGGTGTGAAACCGGAGGCTCAATCATTCCAGAGACATCTGTCCAGGCGCCGGGTACGGGTCACTGCTTACCCTCATAATGAAGATGGCGACCCCTGCTCCTGGATTCTCTTGCTTTCTATCAGGCAGAGTAGTAACTTTGGTAGGATTAAATAGAAAAAAAAGTTTACGTTACTAGCGTAACAAATGTCTACAATTATCTGTTTTAATATTATTTCGCATTATAATTTATTTTACAAAAAACACATTATAATTTCTTTTCCAGAATCTATCAACATGAAACTGATCATCGTTTTCGCCGTAGTTGCTTTGGCGGTAGCTCGCCCCGACGGTGGTCATTATGACTCCAAATATGAGAACATGAACGTTGAAGAGATTCTTGCTAACTCACGTTTAACTAAAGCATACGTAAAATGCTTCAAAGGCGAAAGCAAATGTACCCCTGAAGGAACCGAGATTAAAAGTAAGAAAAATAATAATAATAAAGTGTTATTAAGCTTAAGAAACCGAGTGATATCGGCGCAATTTGTCATATTCGATAGATCGGTTAATTTTAAGGCTTCTTAAGGCTAAATCCTGTTTAAAAAATCGCTTGTATTATGTTATTAGTATTACACACTTTTTATTTTGTAAAATGCTTCACTCAGGTCAGACTTTATGAGCGCAAAAACTATAGTTATTGAAAAACCTAAAGTAAAATTGTATTATTATAGCAAAAATAAGTGATTTTGTCTGCAATTAATAATCAAAATATATTTTCACAGGTTATATCCCGGACGCAATAAAATCATCTTGTTCGAAGTGTACAGAAAAACAAAAGAAACTATCAGCTACATTCATCAAGGGATTGCAGACTAAGTACGCCGACGATTTCGCTGTCCTCTACAAGATCCATGACCCTGAAGCCAAGAACGGCGAAGTACTTAAAAAATTCCTAGTTGCATACGCGGCTTGATAACAATTCTTACCAATTTCTAAAATATTTTTAATCATTATATGAATATTTATTATACTATTTTGGTTATATTTTTTTAATTAATCAATATTCTTTTAAACTGAATTAAAAATTAGTAAAGTATAATTTTGAAATTGTTAGAAAAATATAAAACTAACTACAACTAAACTACTATTACTACTAAATATTTTGACTTAAATAGTATTTCGTGTCTTTTATTAATTCCGTCTCTTTCATCAACGGCCCATGATGTCCCACTGCTGGGCTCACACCTCTTCTCCAGGAAAAGATACGTTGACGTGCTCACGCTGGCTGAGCGCTGATTGGGAACTGACAACACAATAATTTGACTACGTAGTCTTAACTTGGACGTTTATAAGCGGCCCGAATGCCTCCAACTAAGCTTCAGGAATTCCTCCCAATCACGGTGACGCGGCGCTCATGATATCATGTCACTAACGGTCACCCGTATAGGCAAGAACCAACCACGCCGTCCCTTTAGTTCGTGAATATATACCAGTAATATTATCAAGCTGAACAGTTTGTTTGTTTGGTTGAACGCGCTAATCTCAGGAACCATTAGTCGTATTTGAAAAAATCAATTTCCTATTTATCAAGGAAGACTTTATGCTATATATTATTACGCCAAGAATAATAGGAGCGAAGCACCAATGAAGAATGACCAAAATCGGAGGTTTTTTTACCTCCTGACAGCTTCCACTGCGTAAACGGCTCAAGTTTATCAAAAGTCATGTAAAACAGAATTGTTCCCCTTTAAAAGTTCTAATAAAATAAAGAATGAAAAGTTCCTAACTTTGTACATTCTACATTCTTAGTATACAGTCTATTCTATTAGAAAACGCGATCCAACTCGAGATTAGGTTGGCACAAACTCGACAAACGTTCAAATTCCTAATATTTTTAGGATTTTCTAGGCATTTTACAAATAAGTACTTTATATAATCCACCTTAATTTTAAGCTGATTTTCTTAGAAGTTATATATTTATTACATGTATTATTGTTATTTATATGTGTTAACGTTTAAACATGTATTATATATTGTATGTTACATTCTTTATATGTATTTGCATGTATATGTTGTGTTCTATATTTAAAAAAATACATTTCGTATGTGCATCTACCATGTTTGGCTCTGCATCGCCCTAAGGTTGACTGTCAGAAAATGCCTTTGTACACTTCATCATCACATCTTTTAAGATTGGCTTATTATCACCTTTTTTATGGGAAATAATAATTTGCTTCCGCGGTTTAGCATCACGTTAAGAGTAATGCAAGACGCAGACGGGGATTTGTGGGTCAGCGAGTTAAATATTAAATAAAGAAGTCTTGTAGGCGATGAAATAGTCGCTAAAAGTTCGTATGGAAGTGCATCATCGTATAAAATTAAACTACGAAAGCAAACCGAAGAATAAATTTGATGCAGACTGAGATTCGATTAGAAACAAATAAAAAAAATGTAGTATAGTAATATTGTTATAGTAATATTGTTATTGTCCGTGTAATAATGGATTAAGAATACAGAGTGTCACCACCATTATTTATCCCGTGGTGTAGTAAAAGGCGACTAAGGGATAAACTACGCAAAACAAAATCAATGCAAATAGAAGGAAAACTTGAAATCAACCCTTTTTTTTTTTTTTAAATGTGTGAAAAATCATCATGGACCGTCACCCCTTGGACTTGAACCAACTAAAAAACTCACTCACCCTCTCCGCGCTTCTCCGTTTAGGAGGGGTAGAAGTCCAGGGTGGGATCTCCTTCTGAACTTTTCCAGCGCCTGCCCGCTCCTGATGCGGGCACCGTCTCTGTACGACGACCCTCTCTTAGGCGGCGTCCGGCACACACCGACGCCGCCCCCTCGCGGCTGTCCACATAGTGCGGGTGGAGGGGAAACCCGTCCCGTCCACCCGCGGCCACACTCAAGGCGGCATGAGGCGCAGATGTTCGCGCCTCCGCCGCCCGAGTCGCCGGCGGCGAATCTGGTCCGATTGGATGTCGTCCTCCCGGACCTTCTCCGCCGCCTCCAAATCAACCCTTTTTTTTTTTTTTTTTTTTTTTTTACGTGTGGAAATCCCCGCGGACCGTCACCCCGTCGGGGGTTACGGCGGGGTGGTGTGTCGGACTCGAACCGACTAAAACCACACGGTGTGACCCTCTCTGCGCCTTTGTATTGGAAGGAGTCCAGGGAGGGGATTTCCTTCTGGACTCCAACCGGCGCCTGCCCGCACTGTTGCGGGCACCTACTCTAATTTCGACTCTCTATTGGGCAACGTCCGGTCACACGCGGACGCCGCCCCCTCGCGGTTGGCCTCTACTGCGGACGGACGGGAAACCCGTCCCGCCCATCCGCGGCCACTCTCAGGGCGGCATGAGACGCAGGTATGCGCGCCTCCGCCGCCCGGGGCTCCAAATCAACCCTATACCAACCCGTCTGGCCAGCGTGGTATAGTAGGCCAAAACCTCCTTTCTAAGGAGAAGCCTATGTCCAGCAGTAGACTGCTGAAGGCTGTTGATGATGATGATGAATATTGTTATAATATATTTGCTAACAAGTTCCTACCTGTTAGTGATCGGACTGGTAATTAACTTGTAAAAACTTATACATTATATCAATGAACATAAAATAAAAAGTATCTCAAGGCCAATGCAGTCAAGTTCCTGTCTTGTCATGTTCTTTATAAGTTGAATAAAGAAATTGGTTGAATGCCTGTTTGTGCTACCCATACTTTTTCACTAATTATTACGTAGATATTCCCTAAAAATAAAACTTAGAACAACATAAAAATTATGAATCTTAACAATTATAAATTTAAAAGGGTGAGATGAGTACGGAATAAGCCTTTGGGATGAGGCAAGAATGGGATGGGATTCAATGAAATGAAGATGGAAAAATCGTTTGTACAGGACATATTGGAAAAAATTAAGATTATTTTGTTGAACTTACTCCAATGGAAAAAAGACGAATAACGTGAAAAAAAAACAAGGATAGAAGAGCAAAATGTATTTAAATAAAGCATTCTCTAAATTTTATTAGTGTATTAATTAATTAAGATTGTATTATTTAATTTGTCTCTATATATCGACGAGGTAATCAATAAATTGTAACACTTACTACATTCTGTACAAATATTCAACCCATGTTCGCAGGTATTATTAAACATACATATATTTATTTTAAACAGAATCTACATTAAAATATTTCTCGAAAAATTAATTGACGCAACTGATTATAGACTATTAGTGATCGCTCAGTGGTCACAATTTTTTTTTATTTTTTTTTAGGTTTCTGCACTTCTCATCCACATAAACTTTAGCTATGCCAAATTTCATAGTCTGTTTGCATAATTTTCGTAAAAAGGGGTACAAAGTTTTTGCTTCACATATTAAAATACAGATTAAATTTTACTATAGTAAGATAAATAATTGTTACTGATGTCGATTTATTGGACATATTTTTATTTTTATTGTAATTTAATTTTTATTTCTATGTTCATATGCATAGCCACGTACTGCTTTAAAATTAATTTAATAACTACATCACTGTCTGTAAACAACAAAATCCTGACGTTATTTATTTATTTTTTAATGGCTGTGTTTTGTATTCTATTTAGGCAAATTTGCAGTCATAATATTATGTAAGGTGCACATTAATAGAGTTTGAAGTTAGTGTAAGTGCCGGTTATATTGCAATGGAAATTTTAAATCATTAATCGTCTTATTGTCTAATAACTTAAGTTAATAAATAATGTATTTAAGATTATTTTTCTCTATCTTAGTGATTATTACTTCAAGGTTATTTGTTTACTTTTGTAAAATTCATGACTGAGTTGAAATGTGGGGTGTTTAGAATTTCCCTAGAAAAGAAACATAATACTTAAGTAAACTATTTTGATGAAATTTCAAATTTCATCACATTTCAGTTCCTCACTATAACTGTATTTGAGATCCAAGCAGTATGTTTAGTTCTTTATTGTTGTAAACTATTTTTTTTAATTAAATATTATTATTATTAATTCTTTCATTCGAGTCTATCACTCATCATTTCACTGTTGACTCTCTTGTTAGCCATATTTTCTTTCACACAATCCTTCCACCATCCAGATCATTTCTTTACTTTGCCGCTTCTCTTGCACATTTCAACTCCCATACCTAACATTCTCCTCGCCACACTTTCCTCATCATTCCGCATAAAAGCTATCTGCAATATGTAACATCATTTCACCAAATGCTGATTTAAGTATGTAAAGTGGAGAATAAACGTGCGTGGACATAGTGTCCGTAGGGTTCCGTACCTTAAAAGAATAAAACCGAACTAATAAAAGAACATTTTGTCTGTGTGTCATGAATTGTCAAAAAATTTTACCTCTAAATTTACATAAAAAGGAAATTCAGCTGTTTTGTTCAGCACTGTTTAACAATAGTGTATTGATTGAATTAAAGGTAAATTGCGGTTCACGATTTATGACGTATTGAAAAAAAAACTACTTACTGGATGTCGTTCAAACCAATTTTCGGTGGAAGTTTCCATGCTAATGTACATCATATACTTTTTTTTTAGTTTTATAACTCTCTTACTTTAGAAGTTACAGGGGGGGGCACATTTTACCACTTTGGAAGTGTCTCTCTCGCAATTCTCTCTCTCTCTCTCTATTCAGTTAAGTAAAAAATGATAATAGAAACCTCAACATCATTTTTGAAGTCCTATTCATAGATGGGTTTGATGAAAAAAATTTTTTTGAGTTTCAGTTCGAAAGTATGGGGAACCCAAAAATTTTACGTTTGTTTTTTCTATTTTTGTGTGAAAATCTTAATGCGGTTCACAGAATACATCTACTTACTAAGTTTCATGTGACATACGGACGGACAGACAGACAGACAGACATAACGAATCTATAAGGGTTCCGTTTTTTGCCATTTGGCTACGGAACCCTAAAAAAGTAACTTGGTAGTAGCAGTAATATAAAGTAAAGTAGCTGGATTCGAGTAGCCGAGGATCGAACTAAGCGGTGTGCAATTGGAGAGGCCTATGTCCAGCAGTGGACTGCGATGGGCTGATGATGATGATGTTATATAAAGTTGTTAAGTACCGACATTACAAGTTCCGATAATTTGTCTAAAATATTTATTACTAGCTTTTGCCCCCGGTTCCAATCGCGTTAATGTCGGTTATCGCGGTAAAAAGTAGCCTATGTCCATTTCCTAGTGTCCATCTATTTCTATACCAAATTCATCAAAATCGGTTCAGCGGCTTATGCGAGAAAACGTAACAGACAGACAGATAGAGTTATTTTCACAGTTATATAAATATTAGTAGGGATTTATATTTGTAAAGATAACCATGTGCAACGTAGATTAAAACAATGTTTTGAGGGTTCCGTAGCCAAATGGCAAAAAAGGGAACCCTTATAGATTCGTCAAGTCTGTCTGTCTGTCCGTCCGTATGTCACAGCCAATTATTTCCGAAACTATAGGAGCTATACTGTTGAAATTTGGTCAGTCGATGTATTCTATGAACCGCATTAAGATTTCTACATAAAAATAGAAGAAAAACAATACATTTTGGGGGTCCCCATACTTGGAACTGAAACTCAAAATTTTTTTTTCATCAAACCTATACGTGTTTGATGAAACATGTTGAGGTTTCTAATATCATTTTTTTCTAAACTGAATAGTTTGCGCAAGAGACACTTCCAAAGTGGAAAAATGTGTGTGTGTCCCCCCTCTAACTTCTAAAATAAGAGAGTGATAAAACTAAAAAAAATATATGTTGTACATTACCATGCAAACTACCAACGAAAATTGGTTTGAACGAGATCTAGTGAGTAGTTTTTTTTAATACGTCATAAATCGTAAAACGCAATTTACCTTTCATCCAATCAATACACTTGTATAAAAACATCGATGAAAGTTACAACGAACTACAAGAACTTTTATATGATGTTACTTGCTGATACGGAACCCTTCATGGGCGAGTCCGACTCGCAGTTGGCCGCTTTTTTTTTATTTTAAGACGCAGGTGTTGATAAAATCTCAGGTAGTAAGTACGTCAAGGGTAAAAATGAATATATTAGTATATATATAAATGGGTACAAATGCGCCAGAAGACAAGTTTTAATAATACAGCTTGAGCGATCGCTTGGTGAGTACAAGAAAATTATTATCAAAATCTCTACAAATAATTAAATTGAATTGTGGAACATTTGGACAGACTTTGACATGACTTCTTTAAGACTCAGCTAGTCTTTTATAAAAATCGTTGCAAGAAATATAAAAAATAAATAAAATCTAAATGCCTGTTTATAATATCATAATAATAACAGTTTTTACTAAATGCATAAGAAAATTAATACGGTATTTACATCAAAAATGCATTAAAAAAAATGTCTGTCTGTCTGTTCTGGGTATTCTCTGGAACGGCTGGACGATTTTGACGGGACCTTCATTGACTTAAGATGTAACTTAGGCTATTATTTTTAGACAATACCTAACTACAAAGGCGGGTAAGACCAGGCGACTCAGATAATTATGAATATATTTTCTTAGTTAAGACGAGTCTACCTACTTTTATTTTACTCTATCATTTTTAAGTTCGGACAATAAAAGTACTCATTTAAAATAATAGATGTTAAAGTGAAAACAAATATAGTTTTGTAGTGTACTATTATATTGATAATAGTTTTAAATGAAATATTTTTAAATACCTATTTCCCAAATGTAAATCGAATCAAATCAAATCAAACCATTTTTATTTCAAATAAACCAATACAACGGCAGTTTTGAAACGTCAAGCAGTCAGCCAGTAGTCAGTCGTGAAGTTAATTGTCTGTTCCAATTCGTAGATCCTATGGAAAAGAACAGATAAGAAACTCCATGGACACTCTTTTCCAACATAGATAGTTTTAACAATTTTTGGTTACATTGTAGGCATTTTATTAAATGTGAGGAAAATGTAACGATGCTGATATTTACACAAGTAGTGTCAAAAAATAATTAAATAATAATGAAATATAAAATTTGTAAGATGACCAGCCCCGACTGGCGGCGCCCGTACCGTAAGAGCATGACTTATGAACCAGCCGTCGTCCATTTCAACCATATTGTAGGGAGCCGAACGACCCGTTACACACGCCACCACCAGCAGGACTTTTACGGCCTGGCCACGAGTTTTGGTCTTAGCGAAAAGCGGAGCGGCGTCGGTGAGCGGTGCGTTTTGCACGCCACGAACCTTAGTGGCGGTTAGTTGCAGCGGCGACGGTGGACGTATTTAGGTAGTCGAAACGTGTTAAAAATCATGGCGTTATAAAAATTATCCCCTGTCTGTTTAGAAACAACTTTTTTTTTTAAATATGATAGAATGAGTGCACGAACTAAATAAAGATCGGTATTTAGATGGTGGATTTAGTGACCTATACGAAGGTCCTACCTATAAGAAGTAACTGATGTTTCCAAGTGTTTTGCTAAGTAGGTACTTACAGAAAGAAAAAAACTTTAAAAACTTGTCAACTACTTACATTGCGTATAAGAAATACTAGTAGTTTCGTGTGTAGTTATATCTACAGACAAAACTACTGATATGTAAACTGTTTTGCTAATTAGGTACCTACTGACAGAGAAAAAAATTAACTTTTAAAACTTGTCAACTATCCACCTACATTACGTAAACATACCAGTAGTTTTGTCAACATATCAGTAGCTTCGTTTGGTAGGTACCTAGGTTCTATGTTTTTGTGTTATCAATTGAAATTAAACGTAAGTACCATTCCGGAAAACATTGTTTAATTTCTTCCCACAAGCTTTTTATATTTATGTTGGGGATATTTTGACATCCATATAGGCGGTCTATTTAAATTTCTGTTATAAAAGCCTCGGTATCCATTACCGCCATAAAATCGTCTAAAAATTTTTGTTTTTATTTAACGCCGCTGAGTCCGTCACTCCTGCACCGCTGTCCACGCCGCTCTGTTTCGTGGCGTCGCACATACTAACTTGTGCCTTTGTTCCTGCCGCTCTCCATACCGCTCGCCGCTGTAGCAATTCGCTCGGCAAAAACCGCTAGCTTTTTCGCTATGAGCGGCGACTCGTGGCGTGCCTCGTACATTTTTATACTTTTGATATTACCGCTCGGCGTTTCGCTCTTAGCTGCCGCTCACAGCGGAAAGGTCGTGAATGGGCCGTTAAGCGAGCATGACATACTCACAACCGCTATTCACCAAACAAACTTATGCTACTAGTAACTACAAAGAGCTCACATGTACAATTCAAAATGTTCGCAGTTATACAATAATAAAGCCATTTATAAAAATTCTGGTCTTTTAAGAGTACGATAACTATTTCTAACATGTCAATAAAAAGTAACTTATTATGTAATGTCAATACTATAAAATTCTTGGAGGCCTTGGGAGGCCGGGAGAATGATGCAGAATTTTCTGACCAGGCCGCCATGGTATGGGTCACCGTGCTGCATTGCCTACCCTCACATTGAGGTTGGTGGCCCCTACTCCTGGATTCTTCTCATGCTTTCCATCAGGCAGACTAGTCACTTTGGTAGGCTAACACATAAAAAAAAAATGTCAAACAACAAGATACAATTCTATTATCAACAGACATGTCAGAAATTTATATTATTTTTTTGAGATTGGTTAGCCATTTTGGCTATCCAATTTAAAAAAAACTTATATAACTCGAGCGACCTAAGATGGCACCTGACTCAAATGTCAGTCGTTTAAAGTACTGAGTGCAAGAAAAATATAATTTATTCCAGTTTTTTTTAATTTTAACATTTATTTTGCTTCAAGTAGTTTCTTATAACATACTACTTTATCATAAGTGGTACTTTACTACCTGAGTTAAGAAAATACATATGCATACCAATAGAAAGCAGGCCTCATTCATTATTTACTTGAATGCATTCTTCGTGCAGTGATTTAAATAATATTAAGTAATACCTAATATTATTTTAAATGAAATTAGGAACTGAAATAGTTATAAAATACAATTTTCAATCGCCATGATAAGCCTTTTAATCGTAGTCTAAATATCATATGTATATGGATATTCTTTATTTTATACTATTGCGTCTCATAGTCGTCATGCTTGTTTTTTTTCGTGTGACCTTTCTTAAAACAATTGGGTCATCCAGACGAATCTAATGATATATTAATAAAATAAATTCATGGAGTGATTTAAATGACATTAGGTAATACTTAATAAACTAAAATTATTATGGAAAGATTCGTGCAACGGTAATAGTGATGCTAACGCTACTCGCAAGACGACAGAGGGGTATCACGCGGGGAACGGTATCATGTTTCGTTTTGAGCCAGGTGCCATCTTAGCTCGCACGAGTTATAAGAATGTCGATCATTAAGATAAAATTAACATATGTCAGAAATACAATGGTGGTAACTAACTTCCAAATTATTTGAGAATTAATCATGTGGCTGTGGAGCAGGAAAGCATTACATAGTGTGCGTTTTAAAGAAAATTTAAATCGTGTCTCTGTTAAATCCGGTATGTCTTGGGGTATTTTATTATAACATTTAATACAGTACCCCATAAAAATGTGTGCACTTTTGAGAGTCTAAAACGTGGTTGAATTAATTAATTTGTATTCCTAGTATTACAACCACGTCTATCATATCTTTGATTGAAGAGATGTAAATATTTTCGATTCGATTTAGATTTTTCGATAAATTTTTAATCACTTCTAGAATGGAGCTAGTTATGAGAAGTGCATGTATGTATAAACATAATTATACTCTATTTATATTTCTAAATTACTTTATATGGGAGGTGCCACAATCAATCGCCAGCGACAGCCTTTAATAGTTGACAATTGAAAGGAATATTCCTTGTTAGGGTTCCGTAAACCGTGACTCGAAACTTGTCCAAACGGTTAGTACTAGAAAGATGAAATTTTCCATGAACATATGTTTTTGTCAAGTAAAGTTTGGATGATTATTTTTTCTTGCGGATCGCAATTATGTCTGGTATCATTAGATATGTCTTTTAAAAACATTATGAGGTTGCTAAGATAATTTTTCCGTTTAGATATACGTTTGCAAGTTCTTCATCTTTAAAGACATTTTTCGTAAAAACAGGGTAATGTTCCCCTCCCTTTATAAGCTAACAGGTAAACTATAACGGCTTAGACAACTAAGTTAATTCGGGAGTTTTAGAGGCCTAATTTGTAAAATACGCTTACTTGGAAAACTTTGTATAAAAATAACGAAATAATAAATAAACATCACAACAATTATCTATTGGACATGATTTTGAAACTATATGCCATTATAGGTGACTAACTACGGAACCCTATTCTATTTATGGCCTGTAACGCAAGTGCGTGTCAGGCCATAAACAGAACAATAGCCTAAAACAGGACTAGCTGGACAGACGGTGGCTTAGGGTTTGTTTCAAGTTTTCGTACTCTTTGCAATGCTGATATCTTGTGTTGCTTGTTCCCGTCGACCCTTATAACATCCACAAGTCTCGACCGGGACAGTACTACCCTCACACAGAAGACCATCCTAATAATGACAGCATTCGTACTGTCGCATTTTGTTGGTGAGTGTGAAACCGGAGGCCCAGTCTTTCTGCATCATTCTCCCGGCTTCTGGAAGCCAGGAGAATGATGCAGAGACATCTGTCCAGGCCGCCAGGGTATGGTTCACCATGCTGCATTGCCTACCCTCACAATGAGGTTGATGGCCCCTACTTCTGGATTCTACTCATACTTTCCATCAGGCAGAGTAGTCACTTTGGTAGGCTTAAATAGAAAAAAAAGTTTAAATTACTAGCGTGACAAGTGTCTACAATTAGCTGTTTTAATATTAATTTGCATTATAATTTATTTTACAAAAAACACATTATAATTTATTTTCCAGAATCTATCAACATGAAACTGATCATCGTTTTCGCCGTAGTTGCTTTGGCGGTAGCTCGCCCCGACGGTGGTTATTATGACTCCAAATATGAGAACGTGAACGTTGCAGAGGTTATTGATAACCCACGTTTAACTGAAGCATACGTTAAATGCTGGAAAGACGAAGGCAAATGTACCCCTGAAGGAACCGAACTTAAAAGTAAGAAAAAAATAAATATACACTTATAAACTTATTAAGTTATTCAGCTTAAGAAACCGAGTGATGTCGGCGCAATTTGTCATATTGGATACTAATTAGATCGGTTAATTTTAAGACTTCTTAAGGCTAAATCCATTTTAAAAATCACTTGTATTATGTTATTAGTATTACATAGCATTAAGTTAGACTTTATGAGCCCAAAAACTATAATTATTGAAGAATCTAAAGTAAAATTGTATTATTATAGCAAGAATAAGTGATTTTGTCTGCAATTAATAATCAAAATGTATTTTCACAGGTTATATGCCGGACGCAATAAAAACATCTTGCGCGAAGTGTACAGAAAAACAAAAAAAACTAGCAGCTACATTCATCAAGGGATTGCAGACTAAGTACGCCGACGATTACGCTGTCCTCTACAAGATCCATGACCCTGAAGCCAAGAACGGCGAAGAACTTAAAAAATTCCTAGCTGCATACGCGGCTTGATCTATATAACAATTCTAACCAATTTCTTACAAAAACAATGTTAAATTTTACATATTTTTAATCATTACTTATATGGATATTTATTATACTATTTTAATTGCATTTCATTTATTCAATAACTTTCTAAAATTAAGTAAAAAATATTTTTTATTATTTAGTAAAAATTTAAGTAAAATTTAAATAAAAAATAATCAAATCAAATCAAATCAAACCATTTTATTTCAAATAAACCATACATTGGCACTTTTGAAACGTCAAGTAGTCAGTCAGTAGTCAGTCGTGAAGCTAATTGTCTGTTCCAATTCGTAGATCATATGGAGAAGAACAGACAAGAAACTCCATGGACACTCTTTTCCAACATTGTTTTTACAATTTTTGGTAACATTGTTTAAGGCATTTTATTAAATGAGAGGACAATGTAACGATGCTGATATTTACACAGGTAGTGTCCAAAAATAATTAAACAATAAATAGAAGTTGTGAGATGACCAGCCCCGACTGGCGGCGCTATGCACCAGCCATCGTCCAGTTCAACCATATCGTAGGGAGCCGAACGACCCGCTACACACGCCACCGCCATCAGGACTTTTGAGCGAGCATGACATACTCACAACCGCCAGTCAACAAACAAACTTAATATAAAACTAACTACAACAGGTACTAATTATTTTGACTTAAATAGTATTTCGTGTTTTTTATTAATTTCGTCCCTTTCATCAAAGGCCCATAATGTCCCAGTGGGCTCACACCTCCTCTCCAGGAAAGGGTTAAGGTCATACGTCACCGCGCTCGCGCTGGCTGAGTGCGGGTTGGGAACTGACAAGAAAACGATGTGACTGCGTAGTCTTAACGTGGGCGATTTAATGCCTTCACTAAGCTTCACAGCTGTTATCCTATGATAAAAACTGGGACCGACTGCTTAACTGCTAATCTCAGGACCAATTGGTACAATTTAAAATAATCAATTGTCCATTTATCCATGAAAGCTAATAGGCTGTATATTCTTACGCTAAGACCAATAGGAGCGAAGCACCAATGAAGAATGTTTTAAAATCGGGGGTTTTTTCCCTCTTGAGAGTTTCCGCTGTGTAAACGGTTCAAGTTTCGGAAAAATCATGTAAAATAGAATTGTTCCCGTTTAAAAGTTCTAATAAATAACATAAAGATTGAAACGTCCTTAACAACAAGGTTGGCTCACTATAAGCTTTTTTATGGGAAACAAATTTGCTTCCGCGGCATAACATTACATTAAGGGCAATGGACGACTCAGACAGAGATTTGTGGGTAAGCGAGTTTAATATAAAATAAAGAGGTTTCGAGGTTAAAATACATACACCTCATACATTAATCCGTAGCTATTTGTAACAATCAAAAAATTCTAAATTTACGTAAAGTAAGAAATGAAAAAGAGGAAAAGTTACAGATTCTGTCCGCGTCTTTCTGTTAATTATGGTGGTGGTGGATGGTGGTAACTAGTGGTGGCCTAGTGGTGGCAATTCAACCATAATTTATACATCTATTAACTCTTTAATTTTCTGCACTCCTCCTCCAATATAGGGATATACGTTACGATTCAATTTTCATGAAGATCGATTCAATTGAATACGATCTAACGATTTTTTTAATCGATTCACTTCAATACGATCTTCATTCGAATCGATTCTTGAGTTAAATGAATCGAATCCTTTAGATCGTAGGTATTATAAAAAGATTGTTAAGAAGAAAGATTGTCAAAAAAATGCCGACACTAATTATTTACATTATTATTTTGCAATGTTTGTGACGATACAAAGCGAAGCAAGTCGAGGCAAAAATAATGAAACATGATGCAGGTAGTTCGAAAAAGTCCTCGTTGATTTTATTGTCATCATCATCATCATCAACAGCCTTTAACAGTCCACTGCTGGAAATGGGCCTCTCCTTTGAAACGAGGTTTTGGCCTACTATACCACGCTGGCCAGACGTAAAGGGTTTGTTTCAAGTTTTCCTTCTCTTGGCAGTGATGATGTTAGCTGCTTATTTTGTTCCTTTAGTCGCCTCTTACGACACCCATGGAATGAATAGGGGTGGTGACACTTTGTATTCTTAATCAGTCACCACACGGACAATATCTTTATTTTGCTTTGGTCTATTGTGCCCTGCGTATCACCGTGTGTTGTGCTTATTGTGATTTTGCCGATGACTCTACATATTAAATCCAGTGTGTGGTCCGATTCAGTAAAGACTGATATTGGAGGAAAATGCAAAATATGTCATTTATAACAGTTACTGAAGAAACCGATGGTCTATGGCAATTCCATAACCAATTATTGAGCCAAATGACGGCTCATCAGAGGCACATACACCTTTAACAGAGACTTAGTCATCTTTGAAACAGTATCTATCTGAACCTCTACTCGATCGGAAGGATAATCCAATATCATACTGGTCAGCTAGAAAATTAGCATGGCAACAGTTGGGTACGATGGCCTTTAGATATTTGGCGATTGTGGCTACCTCTACGCCATCAGAACGCCTTTTCTGTCTCGCTAACATAAGATTAAATGAAAGTCGCAATAGACTGCTGCCGGAAAGTCTTTCAAAATGTTTTTTTTTTTTTTAAATTTGACGTGCATTTATAATTTCGAAATTGTTTCCTTTTAAAAAGTCAATTTGCAATGCCAATGTTTTTTATCCTATTTATTCAGTCAATTTCATTAAAGTTTGTATTTAATATAAAGAACTGTTTCATTTGTTAAATTATTGCAAATTTTGATTTGATTTTTGAATCGATTTTTAGGAGATCGATTCAACAGAATACGATCCGATCCAAGAATCGATTCAGAGGCCTACGATCCATTACGATCTAAAAGATCGATTCAAAAAGAAAAATCGTGCATCCCTACTCCAATAAGCTTTAACTGTGAGAAACTTCATACTCATCGTTTGCATAATGTTCGTTATGAGGGGTACAAAATTATTGCTTTAAAAATAGTATATTTATGTAAAAGTATACTAGTAATAGTATACTTGGTGAGGGCAACGGGAAACCAATGGTGCATCCATCTGCAGCACAGGACCGGTTGTTGTGGAGAGAGTTAAATAAATAAACAAATATTTCGGTCATTTTTATACACAACGACATCCAGTCCCCAAACTAAGCAAATCCTGTACTGAACAACTGATATAAATACATAAACATACTTTTATTTTGTTAATACATACATACATATTATACATAGAAAACACCCAAACTCCTAAACAAAAATTTACGTATCACACAAACATTTGGGCCGACCCGGGAATCGAACCCGAGACCTCTTTGGCAGTCGCATACGCTAACCGCTAGACCAAGTACATGATGTTGTATATGTAGTTGTTCTATGTAGGGACGGATTAAAAATAAAGGACGTCTCAACTCCAGTTCATCCTGTGGGTATCGTGCGAACCGACTGATGGAGTACCCCACGCTTGACAACATAACTGCAAAGAAAAGGAAAACTTGAAACAAAGTGTATGTTAGATAGATAGTTGTGGGATAGAGTAGAGTAAAATCTCCACTCTATAGAAAAAGTGGTGGGCTACTAGAAGCTGTTGAGAATGAAAATCAACGGTGAATGAATTAAATATGACTCTTGTAATTGAAATATGAAATATGTTATTTATATTACAGCCTTTATTTTTCAATTTGTAAAAATTACAAAACAAATATATTATTAATTGTAGTACATATTATATTCATGGATGAATTACCGAAATCATTTATTAAAATTGCTCTAACCACATGGCAGTTATATGATTAGACTGTGACTAATCCATTTCAATTAAAGACCTATTTTAATGTACATTAAAGGTATGAACTCACGATTACATTCTCTGTAAACTTTAAAATACACAACATGACTAACGCTTCTAAACTAATTTATTCCTAACATGTTCAATTAAACATGTTTTGAATAAAACTAAAAATGCTTGAAAACTAATCTTGGTTTTTGCTAGTCTCAACAGGTTTTTTTTTCAGTTTAGGACAATCAAAGTAATATCCACCGCCGCTTTGGGACTGCAAGTCGAGGTTGGACGGACGGACGGACGGACATGACGAAACTATGAGGGTTCCGAGTCATGAACTACGGAACCCTAAAAATGTGTATTATAGAAGTAAATTTATTGTTCTTAAGTTTCTCTTTTATCTTAACACATCAGTAATAAATGTAGATTATTGATAAATATGTTTGACTGTTTCTAATTATGTTATGTACATATTGTATAGTAGATAGGTAGGTACATTACACCCAAACAGAAAATAGGGGGGTATTTTTTTTTCTTCTTAAAAATCTCACAGTTTATAAATAAACCGCTAATCTCAGTAAATATACAGGGTGTCCCAGAACGCAACGTCAAGCCGAAACGGGGTGACAGGATTGATTGTAACAATCATGAGAAAAATAAAAAAATATATATCTAATGCAGTTTGAAAACTATGGGCATCTAAAAAAACCTTAAAATTTGGTTTAACTGTAACCATTTTTCGATTATTGTGGTTAATTTTTACTATTTTTATTCATTTAAACTTTGGAACCGTAACCCTAAATAACATTTCTAGAATCACAGTCAAAAATAATTACACAATTGCCCCAAGTTTCCTAGAATTAAGACTATTTGTTATACTATGAATTTAATTTTTTTTAAATTTGTCGACTTTGAAAGGCCCTCCTTTAAAAAAAAAGTATTAGAGTGCCTTGGCAAGTACCATTAAAAGTTGGCGCATTTAATCAGGATTGTAAAATGGTACAATACTTGTTAGTTTCATACTATAAAAAAAATCGGCCAAGTGCGTGTCAGGCCACGCACAGGAAAGGGTTCCTCAGTCACCCATAATGGTACGTGGATTAGAAATCGTATCCAATGGATAAGTGTTATGTTTACGTATTAATGCGTTGATTTTGTATGACGTTTTCCAAGTAAGTATTGTAAAAGCGCATTGTAAAAGTTAAGCCTCTTTAATTCCTGAACTAACAAAGTCATCGAATCCGTTGTAGTTTTCCTTCAAAGTTCATTATATGGACCATTATCTGGATTTTTTTCATATTTTACCGTTTGGATTTGGGGACCAGATGTTAGCAACATTTATATTAAACATTTTCAAAAAACAACAATCTTAGGCTGTCTCTTTCAAAATCTTATATTAAGTTGATATATTCATGCATATGTTTGTATTTATATTGCATATGTATGTATTATGTGTATAACTATCATTATTTTTTTTATATGATATTCTGTATTTAAGCAATAGTTTATAGAATCAATGTTTAAAATTATTTCATTTTTCTGTGCATCTACCATGTTTAGCTCTGCATCGCCCTAAGATCGACTGGCAGAAAATGCCTCCTGCATTAAGTCCGCCTTTGCAACATCTGTGCACACAGTTTGTATAAATTAATTAATTAATAAAAGGAACTGAGATGTACAGTAGTAACAAGTAAAAACATAAAAACTTGAAAAAAATCTTGAGTAGCATAATTAACTTAACTAACTAATTAGAACTGAAAACGAAAGGAAAAACATCTCATAACAAATTAGAATTAATGTTATCTGATATGTTAAAAAAATATATATTTAAAAAAATATTGTAACTACCTCAAGGATAACAAAATACATATAAAAGCAGTAGGCTGTGAATTTAATTCATATAGGCTGTTGGTTGCTCGGTGAGTATTGTCCGATTACAAGAAATTATATATTTCATCAGATTTTTTTGTTTTTTCTTAAAACAATCGTGGTGTATAATTACTTTTCAAATCACTAGTGAATGTGTCATAACTCGCAAATTTGTTATCAGTAGATTTGTTAACTGTAAAAATTCATTGATTAAAAATGCTACATAACTAAATTGAGTACATAATATGAAACCAGTTTGTATCTCGTATTGTTAACTTGCAAGTAAAATAAAGGCAGTAACACTTGTTTGCCGTTTAATTAATAAAAAATCATAACAGTAAATGATTTAATACCATATTTAAGTTTATTTAATATTTTCGCTGTAGGTACAATTAAAATTCACCTTTAGTTTCCCTACAAAAAATATGATTAATAAATATATTTAACAAATACTTTTTTAACCTCTACAGCGTTTGCCACAGACCATTTACAAAATCATAGAACTTAAATTATTTTCTCTTGCTTACTTTGTTGAACTAAAATAAGTCTATAAATAGTTTAAATTTTAATTTATTTTATCAAAGTATAAGAAAATGGATGCAAAATATGTAGATAAGATAATGTTAATCATTTAACTTAAGTTATATTTTAACTATACCATTGGGTGTTATTTACAAAATAGGAGTATGTTTATCTATTTATAATATCAGTTGTCTAGTACCTATAACATAAGCTCGGCTTAGTTTAGGATTAGATGACGTCGTATGTGAAATTTCCGAGTTTTATTTTATTATAAGAGCTTACTAAGGGACCTAAAATTACCCTAGACATCATCCTTGAAAAGAGAAGGAAACTTGAAAGAAACTCTAACCAACCTGTATAGCAAAACCTCTTCTCTCAGAAAAGGTCTACTGCCAGCATTAAAATGGTATGATTTAACATATGGAAATGATGTTTAGTTCATAACGATTATAGATAATGACTTGCTGAGTCAAGAAGTATTACCCGCGGTTATCGTTGTAAAACACGAATATCGCCGCGTAGCGGGCTAGTCTAAAAAAAGTTACTCCTTGTGTCATTAGCTTTCTGACAGTGCAAATCCCGTCAAAATCGGTCCAGCTTTTCCAGAGATTACAGCCAGTTTATACTTTCATGCATTTAGTAAAATCTGTTAATTTGATATTACCAGACCTTCGATTTTATTCATTTGTATAGATGGAAGAGCGATAAGAAATCGCTGCATAAAAAAGTCATTAACATTAACTTTTTTACTCACAGAATCGTCACCATGAAACTTTTCATCGTTCTTTCTCTGGTGGTATTGGCAGTCGCTCGTCCGGACGAGTTCTATGACCTGAAGTATGAAAGTTTTGACGTGGATGAGATGGTCAACAACGATCGTCTCTTGAAGGCATACGCCCTCTGTTTCATTGGAGATGGCAAATGCACATCCGAGGGAACTGATTTCAAAAGTAAGATTCCTTCGATCATCTTTTTTAATTAAGACTACGGCCACGTTAAGGATAGATCCAGAGGAGAATAGAGACAGATAATAGAGGTTTCGTACGGGGAATGGACTAGTAACATTCATAGTAGAACAAAACCGCATAGTGAGAACATCAAAATAACGTTTGATGCTGTGGTAATTTATGTAAAGGGATGCTTTTTCTATGTATTATAAGATTTAATTCTGTCATCAGCATCTGCCATGCTTACCTGTCAGTCAACCTGGTTTACCTGAATTTAAGAGTAAAATTCTGTATCTAAAGTGTCTTTTTAATTTTTTACAATGAGTGCTATTTTATTATGAAAAAAATGTTTATTACGCTATAGTATTTTATATAATGAACATGATCATGAGGAACTAAAGTTTTGATTTTCTTCAGTTATAATCTGTTGTACAAAAGTATTTCAAGAAACACTATAATTATGTAAATTTCATAGAATGTAAAAACATTTTAAACATTTCAGAATGGATTCCTGAAGCGGTCCAATCATCTTGCGGCAAATGCACAGAGAAACAGAAGGTACTAGTAGCAAAGGCACTAAAAGCCGTCAAGACCAAACTTGCTAACGAATACGCCAAGCTCAATAAGATTCATAACCCCGATAACAAGTTCGACAGAGAGATTGATGAATTCTTGGCCAAGTATGCTGCTTAACTTTTGAATTTAGGAGGAACGTAATATGTGAAACCTTCTATCGTTTGTACTAACATTAGATTGTGCAACCTTACTGTACCTACATAACAATGTATGGTCAATCCCGTTTGTCATAAAATTTTATTATTTCATGTCTACGTAATAAAAATTTTAAAACATTATTGTGTGATCTTTATCTTGGCAATTATTATCATTCAATTATTAACAAGCTGCGTCGCGCTATATTATGAGTTTTGTATAAAGACAGTATTTAATACACTTAGTGTGACTATAAATACTAACGCAACTAAAAATATAACATTTAAATTAAATATTTTTTTTTAAATCTCCATACACCTGTTTTTGATAGGTACAGTGAAACCTCCTCTGTTTCGGACAGAAAAAATTCTGACTGACCGTCCATGCAGTGTTCGTAGGAAAAAGGCGATCAAATCATTAAGGGAAAGAATTCGAGAAAATCCTGTCAGAAAGCAAAAGATTATATACTGGGAGATTTATAATCTAACGAACTTGATAACGAACGTTCCGAACTTTATTAGACCTCAAGACTGGCCGTCACCTACTCCCGATCTCAACCCGCTTGATTATTATTTATGGTCAGTTTTAGAGAGTATGCTCTAAACGTCTCTAAAGCAATCAAAAAGCTTAGGACATCAACTAACACACATCACAGTAATAAATGTTATATGGAATTTAAAAAAAGATTTCTCCTTGTATCAATATTTATGGCAAGACTAGGGTATTATTATAGTAAAACTAATATTCTAAAACCTTTTACATAGGGCCTAAGTAAGGCCTAAACTAAGCAGAAACTGGACTATGATAACTACACTGCTGAAGAACGAAACTCCATAAATATTAACCTATATATTTAACATTTCATACTATTTAATATAAGAAATTTAAAAGTAGCTTCGTCGGTCTGTCTGTCTATTTGTTCTGTTTCACGGCTATGCTGCTATATTGATTTCAATGAAATTAGGCAAGGAGACACTTGGATTCTTAAGGAAGGCCTTAGGCTACTCTTGACAGCGATTATAGACATACACGAGAGCGAGACCAAATGCTTGTAATAGATAAATTATACTCAGACACAGAACAAATGATTTTGCTCATTAGACAATGTGCTGTTTTAATTCAAATTGTTTGATGACGTCAAGTATCAAGTGCAGCGATCCATACATGATACATAACGCCCATTACGCTTTGTGCGATATTCGAATTTTATGTATAGAGAATAAATGGTGGATACATAGTAAACCAACGGAACGATAAAACATTATTTAGGCACTTGGTGGTTATTTCTCTTGGTGGAGTGAAATATTGTAGTTACAGTGACAAATTACTTGTTCCGGCTTTGACAAATTATCACTACAAAGGCAGAATTGCGACTCGTTCTATTTTTTCAGCTAAAAAGGCCATTTAGTTGATGGGTCACTTCATCGAAAGTAACTACCGCCCCTTATCTAGGCCGATTACTTACAAATCTAGAGTCATAATTGGGAGCTATCTTTTTTGTCCCTTCCCTTTTCTTTTTGTGTAGGAATCACCCTGGGTGCCCCCCGTTGTTGGTCATGTCAGACTTGAACCGACTAAAAACCGCACGCCGTCTTAGGGGAGATAAGAAAGGAAATCCCAGGAGCCCAGACGTACCTCGAACGATCTGCAGCTTGCAAATGGCTCTTTATATAATATTACACACACAACCTTAAATATAAAATGTACAAGGTAGTGTTATGCACAAAAGCGAATTTAACTCAGCAAGTTATCTGGGAAACTCGATGTTCTCGACATAGCTCGTGACGTCTTCCAGGCCTTCATCGGTTACCGTAACAGAATGCTTCACTTGATACCCTCAGGCTTGTGCTTATTGAGAATGAAGATAACTGGTACCTGAGTCTAGTCCCTTTCTTAGAATAAGTTTTAAAAGAATATTTCTTTGTAACAAAAAAAAGGACAAATACAGCCTAACTTTTCATTTTATTTATTTAGCGGTACAAAGCTAGTCTAATAAAAATAACTTACCCTACCTTAGATCTTGCCTTAGATCATCAGCTTCCTGCAAGTGAAAGTCCCGTTGAAATTTGTCCAGCCCTTCCAGAGATTAGCCAGAATAAGTACACTTTAAGTGCCGTATGTACTTTGATATTAATTTAGTAAAAAACTGATTACTGGATATTAAATACGGACTCTCCAATTTTATTCATTTGTATGGATTATACAGAACAAAAACAGTCTGATTTGTTATTAAGATACTAAGATATTATAATGCATGCGCGATGTTATGTATAGTTTATCCATAACTAATTCAACTTGTTATATAGTTATAGCTCAGTTGCTACGAGGCATACCTTTTCAGTTTTAAAAATACAACTAGAACCGTATAGTACTTTTTATTGTTTTTCAAAGTATTCACCACGTAGTAATACACTTTTCCATTCGCTCAAACCAGTTATTACAACATTTATTCCACTCCAAAGTGGGGGTGTTCCAAATGGCTGACTTGAAAGCGTCGACTGCTTCTTCTTCATCTTCCTTGAAGTGCTTCGAGAACGACCAACTTTAATCGGCTTTGGCTTGTTTTGAAAGACCCAGATTGTAGATTGTTGTTTGGAATCAGGATCGTAGGCATAGATCCAAGATTCATAACCACTGATGATGTCGTAGACGTGATTTGCCTCTACTCGGTTGAACCTTTGCAGAGTTTTCTCACACCATCTAACGCGGGCCGCCTTGTAATCGTCGGAAAGCAGATGCGGTATCCAACGGCAAACTAGCTGCTCACACCAAGCGCTTCATGCAAGATCTTCTGAATGGTTGTCCCTAAGACGTCTAATAGAGCCTCTATCTCTCGATACATTACATGACGATCTTCGAGAATTAGTTGTCTCACAGCAATTATGTTAAAGATAACAAAGATAACACTGAAGACAGTGAAGGCGGATTTAGGGCGTCCTTCGCGAGATTTGTCACTAACACTAATATGTCCACGTAATATATGTAATGTCACTAAGTGTCATTGTAGTGTCATTTCTTTGCAAATAGTCGTCGAATATTCATACACAACGAATCATTACAGTAGCACACAAAGATTAGAAAATTTGGACGAATCGACATTGGATGCAGTATTTAGCCCTCACTCTAGACATGATCAGTCGAATCCAATTGTCGAAGATGACACTCGATCAGGGAGGATGGATGAGGACTCTCCGAGTATACAAAACTGAATCTCTAATAGAAGATATGTTGGAATTCTAAATACCAGCGTTCGACAGTCCGCTGACTTGGGGCTTCATCACTGAATACAGATCTTAGCTCTTCAAAACACTGAAGCCGTGTCAGGCCTCTTCTAAAGCTGTGGAAAATTATTGCACGAACATTTTCCTTAGAAATATTTATTTATACAAGACTAATTTTTAATGTCCAGAGAAAAAAATATGTGGTATTCAGCTTTCGATACTGAACATATTTATGTAATTAAAACAAAAAAAAAAACATGTTAATATTTTCCCGAAAACTACCAAATTTTTGTTCATAACGCATGATATAATTCACGACATGATATTACGTAACAAGAAAGTGTCAATGTCCTAGCCTGCGGGTTGCGGGTGCGAGCGGGGTACCTAAGGCTAAGTACACACGAAGCGTTTTTCTCCCGTGCCCGCTGCGGTGGTGGAACTGCGTTTTTTTTTCTATACTCACGAAACCGGTTATTTGCGCGGTTACGCGGCCGTCGCGGTTGCGATCTTCGCCCGCCACGTTTGCGGGCAATGATCGCAAGACAGGCGGTTGCAAGGTGCGGTAATGTTCAGTTGAGGTTCAGACCGCCATGGACACACACCAGAAACGAGCTGTTGCATTATATTTACTTCACAGAAGAATTAAAAAAAGAAAGACAAGAAGGTTTTGGGCGCATCCACTAATTCAAGATAGAGATCGTACCCGCCAAGCGCGCGGGGGCAACCCGCCGAGGGCGCGGGCGACCGCGACCCGCGCGGTTCTACAGGTTGCCCGCCGGTGCAGCGGGAGCCGCAAACAACCGCGTACGCCGCGGGCGTAAAACGCGTCGTGTGTTGTGCTTTGTTTTTTTTTAATATAAATCTGCATTCTACGGAAGCTGCGGGCCCGCAACCGCAGCGGGCACGGGAGAAAAACGCTTCGTGTGTACTTAGCCTAATACCTACGATGCGACGCGTGCGCCTAATGGCGGCATGCTTTGAACTTTGAACTGGTTTGACAGTATAGGGCGATGCGTCGTACACATTGAAACAGAAAATGTTTTACATTGATAATTAAAATACGCGTGTGTAAAATATTTGGGTGACAATAAATTATGGGCGTATTTTAACATTATAAAAACCTTATTAACTCAGTTATTTTTGTTTTTTGGGTATTTGTTCTATGGTGTTTTATGTTAGTATATAAGTTCTGTATCTGCCCCTAGTTTTTCTCTGGTAATTAAAAAAAGTCCAAGTGCGAGTCGGACTCGCCCATGAAGGGTTCCGTATCAGCAAGTAACACTATATAAAAGTTATTGTAGTTCGTTGTCACTTTCATCTATGTTTTTATACTAGTGTATTGATTGGATGAAAGGTAAATTGCGTGTTACGATTTATGACGTATTAAAAAAAAACTACTTACTAGATCTCGTTCAAACCAATTTTCGTTGGTAGTTTGCATGGTAATGTACAACATATATTTTTTTTTAGTTTTATCACTCTCTTATTTTAGAAGTTAGAGTGGGGGGGACACACATTTATCCACTTTGGAAGTGTCTCTCGCGCAAACTATTCAGTTTAGAAAAAAATGATATTAGAAACCTCAACATCATTTTTAAACACCTATCCATAGATACACCACACGTATGGGTTTGATGAAAAAAAAATTTTTGAGTTTCAGTTTCAAGTATGGGGTGGGGGACCCCATACTTGAAACTGAAACTCAAAAATTTTTTTTGAAACTCAAAAATGTATTGTTTTTTTTCTATTTTCATGTAAAAATCTTAATGCGGTTCACAGAATACATCGACTGACCAAATTTCAACAGTATAGCTCTTATAGTTTCGGAAATAATTGGCTGTGACATACGGACGGACAGACAGACAGACAGACTTAACGAATCTATAAGGGTTCCGTTTTTTGCCATTTGGCTACGGAACCCTAAACACTAACCGTGTATATTATAGATTGGCTTGAGATTCAAAATTTAAACACATTCGAATGTTTTTTATTTTATTTAAATTCAAAATTGCCGGGAAATATGGAAACGACAGAACTTAAAAGGCATGCCTAGTACAGCCGTGGACTGTAGACAATATTAGGGGTTAAAGTATGAAATTGCCGGGACGTACTAAAAAAATTGAAATTTGTTTTTTTTTCATTTAACATATTTTATTTCATCAAAATATCTACCATTATTTTCTATACATTGCTGCCATCTAATAGGAAGTTCATTTATATCTTTGCGATAGAACTCTAGTGATCTAGATTCTACAAACTGTGTGAAAGCATTTTGTACTGCCTCCTGGGAAGAAAACTTTTTGTCCCTGTTACAAAACAATGCCGAAATAGATAGTTCCGTACAGCATCGAATCAATGCAGGATGGATGAAGTGGCGGCAGGTAATGGGAACTATTTGCGACTCTAAATTCCCTTTAACGTTTAAGGGACAAATATATAAAACGATCATCAGACCTGCCGTCCTGCATGGATCTGAGTGTTGGCCAACAATGAAAACGGATGAGAGACGCCTGCATGTGGCTGAAATGCGAATGTTGAGATGCATGTGTGGTGTGACTAAAATGGACAAGGTGAAGAATGAGTTTATTAGAGGAAGCCTGAAAGTAGCACTATTAGATGAAAAGTTGAAAAGCAAGAGATTATCCTGGTATGGACATGTGATGCGTAGAGATGAGCAAAATGTATTGAAGAAAGTTTTAAGCATAAAAATTGACGGATATAGGGATTGTAGAGGGCGACCAAAGAAAAAATGGATGGACTGCGTGAAAGAGGATATGGCTAGAAAAGAAATAAACAGTGAACTGACGAGTAATAGAGAAGAATGGAAGAAGAAAATTCATTGCACCGACCCCAAATAAATTTGGGAAGAGTAATGATGATGAATGTATAATGTGTATTAGTATCAATATTTTGTTTATATGATATTCTGTATATATAAGCAATAGTTTTTAGAATAAATGTTTAAAAATATTTCTTTTTTCTGTGCGTTTACCATGTTTAGCTCTGCATCGCCCTAAGACCGACTGGCAGAAAATGCCTCCGGCATTAAGTCCGCCTTTGCAACATCTGTGCATACAGTTTGTATAAATTAATTAATTAATAAAAGGAACTGAGATGTACAGTAGTAACAAGTAAACACATAAAAACTTGAAAAAAATCTTGAGTAGCATAATTAACTTAACTAACTAATTAGAACTGAAAACGAAAGGAAAAACATCTCATAACAAATTAGAATTAATGTTATCTGATATGTAAAAAACTATATATTTAAAATAATATTGTAACTACCTCAAGGATAACAAAATGTATATAAAAGCAGTAGGCTGTGAATTTAATTCATATAGGCTGTTGGTTGCTCGGTGAGTACTGCCCGATTACAAGAAATTATATATTTCATCAGATTTTTTTATTTTTTCATAAAACAATCGTGGTGTATAATTACTTTTCAAATCACTAGTGAATGTGTCATAACTCTCAAATTTGTTATCAGTAGATTTGTTAACTGTAAAAATTCATTGATTAAAAATGCTATTAAATATACTAAATTGAGTACATAATATGAAACCAGTTTGTATCTCGTATTGTTAACTTGCAAGTAAAATAAAGGCAGTAACACTTGTTTGCCGTTTATTTAATAAAAAAATCATAACAGTAAATTATTTAAAACCATATTTAAGTTCATTTAATATTATCGCTGTAGGTACAAATAAAATTCACCTTTAGTTTCCCTACAGAAATATAGTATTTAATATTTTTAGAAAAAAAATATGAATAATAATTATAGTTAACAAACAAATACTTTTTTAACCTTTACAGCGTTTGCCACAGACCATTTACAAAATCATAGAACATAAATTATTTTCTCTTGCTTACTTTGTTGAACTAAAATAAGTCTTTATATAGTTTAAATTTAAATTTATTTTGTCAAAGTATAAGAAAATGGAATCAAAATATGTAGATAAGATAATGTTAGTCATTTAACGTTATATTTAAACTTAGCCTGAAGTACCAAAATGGGTTATAGCTCAACATTTTTGATATTTTATTTATTCATCACGTTTATAATATACCATTGGGTGTTTTCTTAGTATGTATTTACAAAATATAAGTATTTTTATCTATTTATAATATCAGTTGTCTAGTACCTATAATATAAGCTCGGCTTAGTTGAGGATTAGTCGACGTCGTATGTGAAATTTCCGAATTTTATTTTATTATAAGAGCTTACTAAGGGACCTAAAATTACCCTAGACATCATCCTTGAAAAGAGAAGGAAACTTGAAAGAAACTAACCAACCTGTATAGCAAAACCTCTTCTCTCAGAAAAGGTCTACCGCATGCATTAAAATGGTATGATTTAACATATGGAAATGATGTTTAGTTCATAACGATTATAGATAATGACTTGCTGAGTCAAGAAGTATTACCCGCGGTTATCGTTGTAAAACACGAATATCGCCGCGTAGCGGGCTAGTCTAAAAAAAGTGACTCCTTGTGTCATTAGCTTTCTGACAGTGCAAATCCCGTCAAAATCGGTCCAGCTTTTCCAGAGATTACAGCCAGTTTATACTTTCATGCATTTAGTAAAATCTGTTAATTTGATATTACCAGACCTTCGATTTTATTCATTTGTATAGATGGAAGAGCGATAAGAAATCGCTGCATAAAAAAGTCATTAACATTAACTTTTTTACTCACAGAATCGTCACCATGAAACTTTTCATCGTTCTTTCTCTGGTGGTATTGGCAGTCGCTCGTCCGGACGAGTTCTATGACCTGAAGTATGAAAGTTTTGACGTGGATGAGATGGTCAACAACGATCGTCTCTTGAAGGCATACGCCCTCTGTTTCATTGGAGATGGCAAATGCACATCCGAGGGAACTGATTTCAAAAGTAAGATTCCTGCGATCATCTTTTTTAATTAAGACTACGGCCACGTTAAGGATAGATCCAGAGGAGAATAGAGACAGATAATAGAGGTTTCGTACGGGGAATGGACTAGTAATATTCATAGTAGAACAAAACCGCATAGTGAGAACATTATGTAAAGGGATGCTTTTTCTATGTATTATAAGATTTAATTCTGTCATCAGCATCTGCCATGCTTACCTGTCAGTCAATCTGGTTTACCTGAATTTAAGAGTAAAATTCTGTATCTAAAGTGTCTTTTTAATTTTTTACAATGAGTGCTATTTTATTATGAAAAAAATGTTTATTACGCTATAGTATTTTATATAATGAACATGATCATGAGGAACTAAAGTTTTGATTTTCTTCAGTTATAATCTGTTGTACAAAAGTATTTCAAGAAACACTATAATTATGTAAATTTCATAGAATGTAAAAACATTTTAAACATTTCAGAATGGATTCCTGAAGCGGTCCAATCATCTTGCGGCAAATGCACAGAGAAACAGAAGGTACTAGTAGCAAAGGCACTAAAAGCCGTCAAGACCAAACTTGCTAACGAATACGCCAAGCTCAATAAGATTCATAACCCCGATAACAAGTTCGACAGAGAGATTGATGAATTCTTGGCCAAGTATGCTGCTTAACTTTTGAATTTAGGAGGAACGTAATATGTGAAACCTTCTATCGTTTGTACTAACATTAGATTGTGCAACCTTACTGTACCTACATAACAATGTATGGTCAATCCCGTTTGTCATAAAATTTTATTATTTCATGTCTACGTAATAAAAATTTTAAAACATTATTGTGTGATCTTTATCTTGGCAATTATTATCATTCAATTATTAACAAGCTGCGTCGCGCTATATTATGAGTTTTGTATAAAGACAGTATATAATACACTTAGTGTGACTATAAATACTAACGCAACTAAAAATATAACATTTAAATTAAATATTTTTTTTAAATCTCCATACACCTGTTTTTGATAGGTACAGTGAAACCTCCTCTGTTTCGGACAGAAAAAATTCTGACTGACCGTCCATGCAGTGTTCGTAGGAAAAAGGCGATCAAATCATTAAAGGAAAGAATTCGAGGAAATCCTGTCAGAAAGCAAAAGATTATATACTGGGAGATTTATAATCTAACGAACTTGATAACGAACGTTCCGAACTTTATTAGACCTCAAGACTGGCCGTCACCTACTCCCGATCTCAACCCGCTTGATTATTATTTATGGTCAGTTTTAGAGAGTATCCTCTAAACGTCTCTAAAGCAATCAAAAAGCTTAGGACATCAACTAACACACATCACAGTAATAAATGTTATATGGAATTAAAAAAAAGATTTCTCCTTGTATCAATATTTATGGCAAGACTAGGGTATTATTATAGTAAAACTAATATTCTAAAACCTTTTACATAGGGCCTAAGTAAGGCCTAAACTAAGCAGAAACTGGACTATGATAACTACACTGCTGAAGAACGAAACTCCATAAATATTAACCTATATATTTAACATTTCATACTATTTAATATAAGAAATTTAAAAGTAGCTTCGTCGGTCTGTCTGTCTATTTGTTCTGTTTCACGGCTATGCTGCTATATTGATTTCAATGAAATTAGGCAAGGAGACACTTGGATTCTTAAGGAAGGCCTTAGGCTACTCTTGACAGCGATGATAGACATACACGAGAGCGAGACCAAATGCTTGTAATAGATAAATTATACTCAGACACAGAACAAATGATTATGCTCATTAGACAATATGCTGTTTCAATTCAAATTGTTTGATGACGTCAAGTATCAAGTGCAGCGATCCATACATGATACATAACGCCCATTACGCTTATTGTGCGATATTCGAATTTTATATATAGAGAATGAATGGTGGATACATAGTAAACCAACGGAACGATAAAACATTATTTAGGCACTTGGTGGTTATTTCTCTTGGTAGAGTGAAATATTGGAGTCACAGTGACAAATTACTTGTTCCGGCTTTGACAAATTATCACTACAAAGGCAGATTAGCGACTCGTTCTATTTTTTGGCTTAAAAGGACAATTAGTTGATGGGTCGCTTCATCGAAAGTAACTACCGCCCCTTATCTAGGCCGATTACTTACAAATCTAGAGTCATAATTGGGAGCTATCTTTTTTGTCCCTTCCCTTTTCTTTTTGTGTAGGAATCACCCTGGGTGCCACCCGTTGTTGGCCATGTCGGACTTGAACCGACCAAAAACTGCACGACGTCTTAGTCGGGGGGATAAGAAAGGAAATCCCAGGAGCCCAGACGTTCCTCGAGCGATCTGCAGCTTGCAAATGGCTCTTTATATAATATTACACACACAACCTTAAATATAAAATGTACAAGGTAGTGTTATGCACAAAAGCGAATTTAACTCAGCAAGTTATCTGGGAAACTCGATGTTCTCGACATAGCTCGTGACGTCTTCCAGGCCTTCATCGGTTACCGTAACAGAATGCTTCACTTGATACCCTCAGGCTTGTGCTTATTGAGAATGAAGATAACTGGTACCTGAGTCTAGTCCCTTTCTTAGAATAAGTTTTAAAAGAATATTTCTTTGTAACAAAAAAAAGGACAAATACAGCCTAACTTTTCATTTTATTTATTTAGCGGTGCAAAGCTAGTCTAATAAAAATAACTTACCCTACCTTAGATCTTGCCTTAGATCATCAGCTTCCTGCAAGTGAAAGTCCCGTTGAAATTTGTCCAGCCCTTCCAGAGATTAGCCAGAATAAGTACACTTTAAGTGCCGTATGTACTTTGATATTAATTTAGTAAAAAACTGATTACTGGATATTAAATACGGACTCTCCAATTTTATTCATTTGTATGGATTATACAGAACAAAAACAGTCTGATTTGTTATTAAGATACTAAGATATTATAATGCATGCGCGATGTTATGTATAGTTTATCCATAACTAATTCAACTTGTTATATAGTTATAGCTCAGTTGCTACGAGGCATACCTTTTCAGTTTTAAAAATACAACTAGAACCGTATAGTACTTTTTATTGTTTTTCAAAGTATTCACCACGTAGTAATACACTATTCCATTCGCTCAAACCAGTTATTATAACATTTATTCCACTCCAAAGTGGGGGTGTTCCAAATGGCTGACTTGAAAGCGTCGACTGCTTCTTCACCGGACTTCATCTTCTTTGAAGTGCTTCGGGAACGTCCAACTTTAGTCGGCATTGGCTCGTTTTGAAAGACCAAGATTGTAGATTGTTGTTTGGAATCAGGATCGTAGGCATAGATCCAAGATTCATAACCACTGATGATGTCGTAGACGTGATTTGCCTCTCCTCGGTTGAACCTTTGCAGAGTTTTCTCACACCATCTGACGCGGGCCGCCTTGTAATCGTCGGAAAGCAGATGCGGTATCCAATGGCAAACTAGCTTTCTCACACCAAGCGCTTCATGCAAGATCTTCTGAATGGTTGTCCCTAAGACGTCTAATAGAGCCTCTATCTCTCGATACATCACATGACGATCTTCGAGAATTAGTTGTCTCACAGCAACGATGTTATCTTCAGTGAAGGCGGATTTAGGGCGTCCTTCGCGATTTGTCACTAACACTAGTATGTCCACGCTGGAATTCTAAATACCAGCGTTCGACAGTCCACAGACTTGGGGCTTCATCACTGAATACAGATCTAGCTCTTCAAAACACTGAAGCCGTGTCAGGCCTCTTCTAAAGTTGTAGAAAATTATTGCACGAACATCTTTCTTAGAAAGATTTATTTATATATTATAGATTGGCTTGAGATTCAAAATTTAAACACATTCGAATATTTTTTATTTTATTTAAATTCAAAAAATAAATATGAAAAATTTAAAAAGAAATATGGAAACGACAGAACTTAAAAGGCATACCTATAGTACAGCCGCGGACTGTAGACAATATTAGGGGTTAAAGTATGAAATTGCCGGGTCGTACTGAAAAATTGAAATTCGTTTTTTTTTCATTTAACATATTTTATTTCATCAAAATATCTATCATTATTTTCTATACATTGCTGCCATCTAATAGGAAGTTCATTTACGCCTTTGCGATAGAACTCTAGTGATCTAGATTCTACAAACTGTGTGAAAGCATTTTGTACTGCCTCCTGGGAAGAAAACTTTTTGTCACTTAGAAAATTGTCCAAATGACGAAAAAGAAGGGTAATCCGTTGGAGCAAGGTCTGACGAATACGGAGGGTGACGAATGTTTTCTAATTGCAGTTCCTGTAGAGTTAAAACGGTTTCTCGTGCTGTATGAGATCTCGCGTTATCATGGAGCAATAATGGTGAAGATCGATTCATGAGTCGGGACTGTTTGAAACTGCAAGTTTTGCTTACATTGTTCAGGGTTCGGCACAGTAGACATCTGCCGTTATTATTGACCAGATAAAGTTACAGTGAATAACAGCATACTGAGACCACCAAACAGTTACCATTCCCTTTTTATTGGTAAGCTTCGCTTTAGGACGGCTTTTGCTTTAGGTTGCGGCGTTTGACCTTTGGCCATTGCATTTTTCGCTTAAGGTTATCGTTAAGAATCAACTTTTCATCACATGTCATAATTCAATCCAATATTCCTTCATTTCTGTATCGATTCAACAAAGCAACAAAAGTTTCAACACGCGTTTCTTTCTGCAGATCAGTCAAATCATGAGGCACCCGTTTTTCCTATTATTTTATTTTATTGATTTGATGCAAATGAGTCAATAGGAGGTAAGGTAACGTTAAACCATGCCGCTAATTCCTGGTTAGTATGGCTCGGATTGGCTTCCACCATCTCTTTCAATGTCCGTGTGGTGACGGATTAAGAATACAGAGCGTCACCACTCCTATTCATCCCGCGGGTGTCGTAAAAGGCGACTAAGGGATAAACTGCGCAAGAAGACATCGATGCAAAGAGGAGGAAAACTTGAAACCAACCCTATACCAACCCGTCTGACCAGCGTGGTATAGTAGGCCAAAACCTCCTTTCTAAGGAGAGGCCTATGTCCAGCAGTGGACTGTTAAAGGCTGTTGATGATGATGATTGATGATCTCTTTCAATTCATTGTTATTCACATGTGTCGGCCTTCCACGTGGTTCGTTCTTCAAATCAAAATTTTCATCACGAAAGCGCTTAAACCAAAATCGCACGATGTGCTAATAATTAGCAGTCCCTTCTATATTGATAATTGAAAACATTGATATTGCTAGCTTTTTCTGCAGCGTATCCATCTTTTTTGTCTAAGCGGAATAAAAAAAGCAACTGAAAGTCGATAATCGAATGTTACTTATTTTTTTAAAGAATAACCTCATAGGTACGATTCGAAAAAAGTTTCACTTAAAATCTCAAACGATGAAGGTTCTATGTCAATTCGAAGTACCTATTGCAATAAAACGGTAATTTCATACTTTAACGTAATAAGTGAATAATGCTGTTGGTAGTATAATTATCACGTTTATATTTAATAACATTATGTTTACAATTGAAATTTACACTATTGTTTATTGTCCCTGCTATAAATAAATGTACCTACCAATAAAATAGTTAATTATTTGAGCGTCAGATGTGTGCGATAACAGTCATTAGTCGTCAGTGAATTACTTTGTGGAAGATCGAACAAAATCATTTATCTGTTATAAAAAGAAATATACTATATTCGATGTAGAATTAAACGAATCCAATTACCACCTTTCCTCAATAAAATAATATGTTGAATGAAATTAATTTTAATTTACATTATCAAACTGTGTTCACTCGAGATTTACATTGATCAAACAATCACATTTGCATATTTGATGTGGCCTTATTCATTTAAAAATATTTAATAACATGCAATGTAGGTAAACGCTACACTGAATAAGGTCTTGAAAAAGGAAAATTTAAAAAAAAACTGAGTTATAACTCAGTTTTTTATATCATTGGCTAATGCTTAGCGAAGCAAAAATAAATATATATATTTTTTTTTAATTTTCAGACTTTATTCTGCTTAGGAAAATCCTAAAGCAATGGTTCATGGTTCAAAAAAATTCGTAAATCAATATTAAAACTCTGATTGTGAATATTTAAATCAATTTTGACATGAGCTTAATTCTTTAGCACATAAGTCGATCTTCATTGAGTGGTCTCTGCTACTTACCATAATCCTGTGTGTTTGCACTGAATCGATCTATTCTGGCATATGAAATAAAGTATCTTGTAGAATTCTAATAATCTTTTAGATTTTTTTGTTAGACAGTGTACACGAACTCAGCGGGAGCGAGGCGGCAAAGGCAGTATAGCGGATATATATATAAACGGATAGCGGCGCGTGTAGGAGCGCGTGTTCATGCATAGATTTACCTACTGTTTTTTTTATTAAATGCCAGTCTAAGTGACTCTACTATGCCTGATGTAAAGCACGAGTAGAATTCAAAAGTGGGAGTCGCCATATTCACTGCGAATGCAGCCATATTAGGCGGCCTAGTTCGGTGCCTTTTCACGTCCCGCTGTAAGGACCCAGGATCGGGGAGGAAACTCATGAGCTGGCAGTAAGTTTCAATTCCTGCACGGCACAAGAAGGAAGATCGAAATGGTTTTCAAAATTAGTTGAGCGCGCGGCGAGCAGCTTACGAGTGGTACGTACGTAGTCTAGGGGTGCATCCATCAGTTTGGGATGGAATAATGTAGCAATCAGCAGTGATTTATGTTTTTTTATTAAGAATTTTATTAAAACAAATCCATTGTCTTTATTGCTTGTAATTTTGTTCATTTGGTTGATGTTAATCTTCTTAGGGTTACGAAGTTAATATCTCGGAACCTTATAGTTTCATCATGTCCGTCTGTCCGTCCTCGATTTATCATCATCATCATGTCGACAAAATGCTAAAATAAAATTACATAAAATATAATTATTTCGAGTACCTCCCCTACAAATGAAGTAGGCTTGATTTCTTTCTACTCCTCGTGTCTACCCCATCCTGTGAAATATTATTAGATAAGTCCTTTAGAAACATTGAGAGGTTGTTAAGACGATTTTTTATCTAAGTATCCGATTGCGAGCTATTTGACCTTAATTTTTATGTTAAAATGTACCCCCTGATTATGATCTTTAAAGGAAAACTATAGCGGCTTAGGTAACTTTGTTAGTTCAGGAGTTATAGTGGCCTAATTTGTAAAATACAAACATTAAATAAATTGGAAAACTTCGTACCAAAACCACAAAATTATAAGTAAACATAACAATCATCTATTGGACACGAATTGAAATTCACTTAGCGGGTCATGTGTCATGAAACGCACTTAGCAATTTTCTTTATTGTGCTTGCTGTGATCGCCTATATTGTCGTCAATCGCTTTGCGTTACAGCGCTGCTACCCGCGCCGCCACTGCCGACACGCTCCGCTCCCCGATGACTTTGAAAACGCGGCCTTAATGCAGTAGACAGTTATGTGTCTATTACATAGATATTATATGATTGTTTTCGTAGATTCACAAAAAATCATGCAATTTAAACTTATAGCAACATCATAAGCAATCACAGTTTTTTATTCAGTCATCAAGGAAAAATTCTACAGTGTATCCTCAAGGGCATAATAATCTCGGCACTATATAAAGCCGCTAGATTGAGATTAAGATTTATATTGACAAGCCGTTGTATCGGTAAGTTTCACAAAAACATGATGTAAAATCAAAAATTTAAATGTTTATCGAGTATTTTCTATCAAGTTAACACATTCTGTTCACGTTAGACTCTGTCAGGGATAAGTTGCAGGATACTAGTGTACTGGTGACTCATATCTTGACCTGGACTGGTATCTGAAAGAAATTGCTGCTCGATAAGAAGAAAAGCAAGCGATAAATTAAAATATCACTCTCTAATGGATATCATACTTTCTAAGAGCATAAGTAATTCAGTTAAGAACTTTGTTCCATAAACGTGAATAGACTTAGTAGTGAGCAACTTTACCACTAAAATTGGTGAAGGGATTTCTGGTAACACAGTAGGAGTACCATTATATATTATAATATTCTGAGTATGGTTACCTATTCAACATTTAAATAGTTTATTAGTACTTGATTGTTAACTCACTTAATATTTTTTTATATTTTCTTCATAGAATTCTCCACCATGAAACTCCTCATCGTGCTAGCCCTGGTTGCGTTGGTGGCAGCTCGTCCTGATAATGATCATTATGACGCCAAATATGATGACTTCGACATCGATGAATTGACCAACAATATACGCTTAATGACTGCGTACTCTCACTGCTTTAATGGAATTGGAAAATGTACTCCCGAAGCAGCTGATTTTAAAAGTAAGTGAATTTTGATTGCAAGGATAGTTTTGATAGTGTATTGTGTACCGTGGACATAATTTAATTAAAAACAGAATTTAAATATAACGTAAAATACCATTTCTATACTAATACATAAAGCTGAAGAGTTTATTTGTTTGGTTGAACGCGCTAATCTCAAGAAGGGAGTACTGGTCCGATTTGAAAAGATTTTCACTGTTAGATAGCTTATTTATCGAGGAATGCTATAAGATAAATGATAAATATAATTACGCTAAGACCAATCTAAGCGGATTTTATCCTTTAGTTGGGAGTAGTAGTAGTTAGAGCGTTAGTTTCGCAAAAATCATGTAGAATAGAATTGTTCCTCTTTAAAAGTTCTAAGAAAAAGTTCCGCTACAGAATATGTGTACCTTTAAAGGTTCACTACTTGTCGATCTATTTTATGGGAAACTTTTGCTTCCGCGGCATACCATCACGCTACGGGTAATAGAAGATGCAGAAGGGGCTGCGTGTGTCAACTAGTTACATATTAAATGAACTTGCTCAAAATGACAGTGATATTTATTATTAAATATGCTAGTAAATACACACTTTGCCTGAGATCAGCTGTATTAATAATTAAAAATATAATTGGATACATTTAAAAATTCAAGTTCTGTACAAATGTTATTGAGATGAAATATAATTGACAAAGTAGTAAAACATTGTTTATCCATAAATCTTTACTGGCTGAAATTAGTGGGCTATTTGGTTACCATGGGCTATTTTTATTTCTAACTCAAGGCTTATTTAAACAGAATGGATTCCTGAAGCCATCCAATCATCCTGTGGTAAATGTACGGAAAAACAGAAGACTCTAGTAGCAAAAGCTCTTCAGGCTCTCAAGGAGAAACTGCCTGAAGAATTCGCTACGCTGTCCAAGACTCATGATCCTGACGGAAAGTACGCTGATGGGGTCCAGAAGTTCTTGGTTAAATACGGCGCTTGATTAATTTATATAATATTCATTACAATTTTGGAGTCAGTATAATATGAATAAAATAAAAAATGTATTTGCATTTTTAGTTCACTACTACACTAATACATCCTGCATGTAAACTATTTGTTGAAATGAGAAACGTAATACTGATAACCTCCTGTAAATAATGAGTTTCAGAAAAAAAACCATAATTTAGTAATTGAACAATAGTAAATTAGTATCGTTTTCAGCAAGGTATTTTTTTTTAAAATGTGGTTAATTTCCATTATCATTATTACTTTAATAGGTGTTATTTGTCCTGTATTATTTTTCATGACTACCAGTAATTTTAGATTTAAGCACCTTCTGAGTGCCCGTGAGAATGATACTGCACTGACAGTTAAATTGCCTGAGACGTTAACTACACATTGTTGTTGAAGCAGGGGCTTAACTTCAACACAATTATTAATTCTTACACTACTTACGAATAAAATACAACACGATACTTTAATATTTTTAAGAACCAAATGCACTTTTGTGTGTTCACTATTTAAATACCAAAAAATATAGCGGAATCATGGTCACAAAGAATTTATTTTTTAATTAATTTTCTCCGTCAAAATGAAACAAAATTGAAATGAATTCTTTGAATCTGTGAAAATGTGGGTACAATATAAAGAATTCTTTCGTAAAGGTACTTTGATTTTTCAGTTGCTTTGTTATTAACAGGAATGTCCCTCCATTTCGAGAAAATTTTACCTATCTGATTGATATCTAAGCTATTTAGAATAATTTGAAAAAATAAATTATCTTTCTTACTACAAAATATCTACTTACATTCATACAAACATTCATAATTGAAATGGGAATTCATCTGTGTACATATTATGGGCTAAAGTACATAGTAGTTTCTATTACGTCGTAAATTGAACGGTACATAAATTATAGTGTACTAGCTCTAAGTATATAATCAAGAAATTAACAAGTTTAAAGACCAAACCTCGATCCAAGTAAACGTAGGATTGATGCAATACGTCTGTATGTCCATGACTTCCACGTGAGACATCCTGTCAACACATAGAGAACCGAAGTCATAGCGTATTTTTCCGATACAATTTTTTTTCATATTGTTCTAGGCGCCTTTGAGCAATCGCGTTACAAACATAAAAATACAGACAAATTGAGAAACTCCTCTTTTAGTTGTTTAAATACAAAAAGCGGCCAAGTGCGAGTCGGACTCGCCCATGAAGGGTTCCGTAGCAGAAGGTAACATCATATAAAAGTTTTTGTAGTTCGTTGTAACTTTCATCGATGTTTTAATAATAGTGTTTTGATTGAAAGAAATGTAAATTGCGGTATATGTTTTATTACGTATTAAAAAAAACTACGTACTAAATTTCGCTAAAACCAATTTTCGTTGGAAGTTTGCATAGTAATGTACATCATATATTTTTTTTAGTTTTATCATTCTCTTATTTTAGAAGTTACAGGGGGGGACCAACATTTTACCACTTTGGAAGTGTCTCTCGGGCAAACTGTTCAGTTTAGAAAAAAATGATATAAGTAACCTCAATATCATTTTTGAAGACCTATCCATAGATACCCGTATGGTTTTGATGAAAAAAAAATTTTTGAGTTTCAATTCTAAGTATGGGGACCCCCAAAATTTATTGCTGTTTTTCTAGTTTTGTGTAAAAATATTAATGCGGTTCACAGGATACATCTACTGACCAAGTTTCAACAGTATAGCTCTTATAGTTTATGAAAAAAGTGGCTGTGACAGACAGACAGACAGACATGACGAATCTATAAGGGTTCCTTTTTTTGCCATTTGGCAACGGAACCCTAAAAAGTTGGATAAATACGGTGTCAGTTTTTGCGGGTGAAAATCTTCACATATATACATTTTAGATTGACGTACAAAAACAATAGCCTGTCACTATTAACTCATACATAACATTTAAAACAAAATTTTACACACACAAACACATTTTCTGTCATTGTTGTCATTTTCTGGCATTATCAGCCGAGGTAGACGACCATTTAAGGTTGTTGAATGTAGAAATACTGCGTCAACGACATCACGTAAATAAGTAAAGTGGAAAAAAGGAGAACTACTCCAAATATCAACGTAAAAATGTATATACCAAAACATAGTTATTTATAAAATGCCTGAAACATTTTAAACTGAAAAAGCAATACTTTTAAAAGTTATTTACAGTAGTTAATTGCTGTTAGAAGACGGAACCAAGATTTAACACAATTAATTATTTGGGATTAAAATATCAAAGATAATACTTAATTACTACGAATTTTCAAGGACATAACTTTTGTTAGTTTTATTAGTGGTATATATAAATGCTGGATTTTTGTTAGTAAGACACAGACAACTCTTTACTTGGTAAGTTTTGAATCATTCAAATAGTCTCTTAAAATTTGGTTAAACATTGTCTAGTATTTTATGCTTTTAAATTTAAGGCATCGGATTTCTGCGAACCTTAGGGTGTACTAAATTAGAAGGTTGAACTAGTTGTAGATATGTGCACCTGTCTGGCACCCTCAGAGGATATTTGCGATTTAAGCCATACGCGGTTACCCCACTTCCGAGACGGCTTACGCCTTGGCTCCCCCGTGGGATTTAGAGCCGGAAGTGCTCGCCAAAGTGTATTTAGGGCGTATAGCGGCTATCATCCCCCACCCGAAGAAGTACGCAAGTGGCTGTAGACCTCTCGTGGAGCAACAATGGCTCATTGGTATTTCTGGAGCCTCTGAGGCGTGCTAGTGTTGGTGGCCTGAAGGCTCTCAGCCGGTCGTTCTTGGTAGGCGGCAGCCCAATACCCTTCCTTTCAGACTCTGGCAGGTCCGTTCGGGGCACATTTGCATCAAGGATAACTGTACTCAGTGGATAGGAAGGAATTGAGTTCTGTCTGTCACCACTGCGACTATAGTGAGAATTCGACTCGGCGCAAGCTGACGGTTTGCCCCACTTGTGAACGCAATGTCCGGCCCTCATTTTAACAGCCTTTAACAGTCCACTGCTGGACATGGGCCTCTCCTTTGAAAGGAGGTTTGGATAAAAATAGTGTTACCACATATTTTAATGGTGAAAAGACAATTTTACGTATTTATGTATAATAGTTCTGTAGACTTAATTTAAGTCTGCATTAATGAAAACAAAAATCATTCTTCTTCTTTTGATGAGAAGCCGAATCATATCAGCTATTTCTGTCAATATAAAGTATTTAATATCTTCAATTCTAATTTCTTCTAATTTTCAAGCCATCGTCGTAACGAATTTAATGATAAAAATTTTGAAACACATGAAATGGAGCCCGTTTATAAAAGAAACAAAAACAACCTCCAACGGAAATTATATCTAAAGAAATTTCAGTGACATGACAGCTTGTTTTTTTTTCCACAGATAAAGAATACTTACAATAGTATTTCTTTTCTAATATTTACATAGTATTTGTTTGATTTTATGTTTGTTGATTTGTGACTCATTACATTGACTGTACCAATACACAACTGGATACTTAAGGGTTCAATTTCTCGTAGAATTCATCATCATGAAACTGTTCATCGTCCTGGCTCTGACTGCGTTCGTAGCTGCTCGTCCCGACGATCACTACTACGATATCAAGTATGAAAGCTTCGACATTAACGAGTTGATAAGTAACGATCGCCTCTTGAAGTCATATACCCTCTGCTTCAATGGAGCCGGCAAGTGCACTCCTGAAGCGACTGGAATTAAAAGTAAGCAGTTTTTATACTCCAATTTATATTTTGAGATACATCGATATCATATACTTTTTTTTTGGAAAAGACAACTCGCGCTTTATGAATAAACAACATGTGTCACGGATGTAGGCATACATCAAACGGACAGAAAGAACACCCAGACTCAGAACAACAATTATTTATGGATCACACAAATTTTGTCCCAAATAGGATCTGGATCCACAACAATTGGCACAGTAGAACGCGTTCTGGCGATTGATATATATACTAGGCCAATCGTGCACTAAAATTTTTATTTCAATTTAAATAATAGGGGTTAAAGTATGAAATTACCGTTTTATTAATAGTTACTTTGAATTAACATAGAACCTTCATGGTTTGAGATTTTTGAGTGAAACTTTTTTCAAATCGTACCTATTCTTCTTTTATGTTCTCAAACTTTATAATATAAAAGTTTAATCTACGCAAAACATAGAACACTATCAATTTTTTACTAGCAGACACACTTTTATATTTTCGTAGCAATTTAAAAAGCGTGCAATATTCGAGTATGGACTTTCAGTTGTTTATTTTTTATTTAGCTTAGACAAGAAAGATGGAAGAGAGATCGAAAATTCAAGTGATTGTTGAATACGAGTTCCGAGGCGGAACTAACACTGCAGAAACAGCTCGCAATATCTGCGGACTGCTAATGAACGCATCGTGCGATTTTGGTTTAAACGTTGTGGAGAATTTCGAACAATGATAGCAAAACTTGATGTGAAACAGCTCTGACTCATGAATCGATCTTCACCATTATTGCTCCATGATAACGCGAGACCTCATACAACACGAGAAACCGTTTTAACTCTATAGGAACTGTAATTAAAAAACATTCGTCACGTATATACCGTATTTGCCAGACCTTGCTCCAACGGACTACCATTTATTTCGTGATTTGGAGAATTTTGCAGAAGGCAGTAAAAAATGCTTTTACACAGTTTGTAGAATCTAGATCACTAGAGTTATTTCGCAAAGGCATAAATGACCTTCCTATTAGATGGTAGCAATGTACAGATAATAAAGGTAGATATTTTGATTAAATAAATATTTTATATGATAAATAAAACAAATAACAAGTTTTCGTTTCATACTTCAACCCCTAATATTACCAAATAACGAACAAATAAATCAATAACGTTACATGCCAAACATTACCACGCATACATAACAATAGAAGTAATAATAATTACTATTTAACTTTCACAGAATGGATACCTGACGCAGTTGCAACATCCTGCGCAAAATGCTCGGAGAAACAGAGGGTACTAATAGCGAAATGTCTAAAAGCCATTTCAGTCAAATTCCCACAGGATTACAGTGAGCTCTGCAACATATATGATCCTCAGAAACAACGTGAAGTCGAGATCCAGAAATTCATTGCCAAGTACTCTTATTAAACAATGATAGTTTTGCAACAATTACATTTCAAAAATATTACTTATAGAAGATGACTTCTTATGAAAGTGAATTAGATTTTTCAATTTTACTTTTTTTTACTACGACCGCAAATTATTTCAATAGCTTAGTAATTTAATAGTTCTTGAGCGTGGTCGGTTAAATGTATTAATAATAATATATTACTAAATCTCGTTTATTTCTAATCTACAAATGTTGTTATATACATGCGTTATAAGATCCTTAAATTCAAAATATTTTTTTTAAATGACAATTCATCATTTTTAGTGTGACTTTTTAAATAAAATTTTTAATGACATTTTTTTATTTATTATTATATACTAGCTGACGGCGAACTTCGTACCGCCTTAGAATATTAATTCATAAAAAAATATAGTGTTTAGTTATTATCTGATAGGGACAAATCGACAGCAGCGTCAACTAACGGGCCCCGGCCGATATCGCCAAAATCGTTTTGTTCCTGCATTTTAGATCTGTAATATCTTCAAAAGCATTAATTTAAATTACATACTGTAAAGGGCCATATTAATCTATAATAAATACACAATGTACTAAGGTACTTAATTGGATAAGGATTAATACTGTATTGCTTAAAATCGCTTCGTAAATAATATATTTCTCGTAAAAATTAAAAAATGGTTATTGTGGGTTATCCTTAAGAGATAGATATATATCATCACGGACTTTTTTATAGACCTTTAAAAGATGTACAATACTGTAGTACATTATTTTGATCTATCTCGTAGGGTACAGCCAGCGTTTGCAATGTAAGCGTAAAAAAACACACATTAGAAACCTCTAAAATTATTATCTAATATTTTATGCATGTATTATACATAAAAACCTTCCTCTTGAGTCACTCTATAGATAGAGTGACTCAAGAGGAAGGTTTTTATGTTTTCTTTAATAGATTAAAGAAAACGGCATCAAAATCCGTTGCGTAGTTTTAAAGATTTAAGCGTACATGGAGACAGAGAAACCGACTTTGATTTATACTATGTAGTGACTTCGTAAATAAGACATTATTTCTCGTAAAAATAAATGGTTATTGTGGGTTATCCCTAAGAGAGAGACATATACCATCGCGGACTTTTTGTAGACCTTTTTAAGATGTACAATACTGTAGTACATTGTTTTGATCTATCTCGTAGGGTACAGCCAGCGTTTGCAATGCAAGCGTAAAAAAACACACATTAGAAACCTCTAAAATCATTATCTACTACACTCGGTTCCAAAAATTACGGGTCAGTCACAAAAATTGAAATACCTCCAGAACTGTAAAAGCTAGATCAATGAAATAAAAAACAGAATAAAGACTTTTTAGTTGCGCTTCTAATAGCATATTATTTAAACTGGTTGATGAAAAAAACTTCATTAGAAAAACAAAATTTTAAAAAATGACTATTTTTAAAAACAAAATTTTTGTTTCATGTCATTATGGATGCTTTCCATTTCTATTCTGTCACAAAAAAAATTATCGTGAACGTCTTCCACGTGCATAATTATTATTCTGTGAGGTGAAGCATGGCAGTCACGCTAGAGGAATGTACCAGAATCCTAACTTTTTTGGAACTTGGGCGGAGCCAGCGTGAAACAGCCAGAAACATTGGTGTATCTTTGTCGACTGTTCAGCGGGTAGTCCAGCGGTACCAAGAGACCGGATCACACCTTAGAAGACCAGGAAATGGCAGACCAAGATGCACAACGGCCAGGGAAGACAGACAACTGGTGGCTACAATGCTCCGAAATCGTTTTCAAACTGCTGTTGGTCTAAAAACTCACTTTATTCGCTTTGGAGGTGGCAATTTAAGCGCTCAAACAGTAAGAAGACGTCTTGCTGAAGCAAATTTGAAACCATTGAGGCCCGCAAATGGCCCCAAACTGGAACGGGGACATCGAATTGCAAGACAGAGATACGTGCGCGAACACCTAAACTGGACACTAGACGATTGGTCTAGGGTAATGTTCACGGACGAGTCTAAATTCATGCTTTATAAGCATGATGGTAGGCAGTTGGTGTACAGAAGACCAGGGGAGCGCTTCCATCAAGCGTGTGTGGAGGAAAAAGTGGCGTACGGTGGAGGCTCCGTACAAGTTTGGGCTGGGATTTCTGCTGAGGCCCGCACCGAGCTGGTGCTCATTCAAAATGGAACTCTAAATGCAGAGAGGTACGTGGAAGAGATCCTCAATGAACATGTAGGTCCTTTCATGGCCAGGATGGACCGGCATGGCATATTAATGCATGATAATGCGCGTCCCCATACCGCCAGAATTGTACATGACTACCTTGAAGAGGTCGGTATCGAACTCATGCAGTGGCCAGCGCGAAGCCCGGACTTAAACCCCATCGAGCACGCCTGGGACGAGCTTCAGAGATGCGTGAAAGGTCGAAACCCCCCACCAATCACGCTTCCCGAGCTCATACAAGCACTGGTGGAGGAATGGGAAGGTATTCCTCAGCACCGGCTCCGAAATTTGGTGTACAGCATGCCTAATCGCCTGGAAGCTGTCAGAAGAGCTCGTGGAGGCAATACAAAGTATTAAATGAAGAAAGTGATGAAAAACAGCAAAAAAACAATCATAAAAAAAATGGAATCTTAAGAAAAATATGACTACTTTAGTTTTTTTTTAATTTAAGATTAATATTGTGGGTGTAACTAAGTTTTATTTTATTTTTTATCTGTATAATTAAATTCTCAATTGAACAGTCTTCGTTTCATTAGGATGGCATACGTAGTTCGGGAGATATTCGGGTTTATGTGACTGACCCGTTATTTTTGGAACCGGCTTTATATTAAGCATGTATTATACATAAAAACCTTCCTCTTGAATCACTCTACCTATTAAAGAAAACGGCATCAAAATCCGTTGCGTAGTTTTAAAGATTTAAGCGTACATGGGGACAGAGAAACCGACTTTGTTTTATACTATGTAGTGATTATCTTAATAATTAAAGCGTTCTTAAATACCATTGATCAGACTCTTTCTCAGGTATAGGCCTCCTCCAGCTTTTTTCAAACCTCTCTCCGCAGCTTCCTTCCTCCATTAGCTTCCTGCTATCGCTTTTATATCTTTTTCCTTTCCTCCCCCCCCCCCTTTATCGCCCCCTATTCCTTTTCTAATTGGTCCTTTCTATGTAGTTGCCTCTAAAGTTCACCTTTTATCTGTGTATCTTGCTATATTATGTCCAGCCCACTGTCACTTCTGTCTTAGTGCATATTGTAAGACATCAATAACGTTCGTTTCCCATTTTAATAACTTTTGGTTAAATGTAGGAGTTATCTGTTTTACTAGTTGTGCCTTTGGATACTGAAAGAGACGGTTGCGTCATTCCTCCTTCGCTCAGCCTAATGCTCAGCTTCAATAACGATGTAGACGGCCTGCTGCCGTCTCTAGACTGATAATTCTGTATTACTGCACGAGATATCATGTCACAATCGGTCACCCACCTGGGTACTGACCGCGCCGAAGTTACTACTTTAAATTATAACCGAGAGGGGGATAATTTAAAATCACCTAAGGCCACTTGACTATAAGCGCTACATATTTAAATAAATATCTTCAAATAATATCGATATCAGTAATGATTTTATATATTGACATAAGATGTTATTTATTTTAATTTGCTTGATAACGTAAGTGTTAACAATAAACTTTCAAAACAATGTGCTAGTTAGGTGAATTTAATATAGATATTGTGGTACTCGTTATTCTCTTTTCAGTTCAACAAAAAACCCAACAATCCAACAAAAAACAAAAATCCAGAGTGCTTAAAAAAGCACTCGGGTTTTTTTGTTTGTAAAATGTCATAAAACAGCAATCATTGAATACAACAATTTTGCAACATATTAATCCATTCTTCTTCACTGATTTTGATGGGAGTGAAACCAATGATGGCAACATATGAGCGGCATTAGGGTCACTTAGTATCAGGAGTTCGTCACCTTGTTTGCTCCCATTGGGGAAAAGGTGTCGTGCTCCTCCAACACAAAGGGGATCCTTCTACCAGGCGAGGTGTTCATTCCAGGAGGGCCGCTGTGAAACGGTCTATGTTAGGAAGTTTTATATATGCAAATCGGAGCGAGAACTTCTATATTGCGATTAAACATTAGTACTTACTCCGTTTAGTTCCATGCTCCGTAGTTTGGTGTATCTTCGATAGATGGCACTGTTGTATGTTTTTTGCTTGCTCTGTATATGGAAGTCACCTCAGCTTTATTTATGCTATAAAAAACAAACAATACACATCATACTGTCAGGCCACGCTTCGAATAGGGTTCCGTAGTCATATATAATGCCAATTCAATTAAAATTCGTGTCCAATAGATAATTGTTATATTTACTTATTATTTCGCTATTTTCGTACGAAGTTTTCAAAGGTTAGTTTTCAAATTTTAGGTCTCTATAATTTCTTGTCTAACAAAGCTATCTAATTGCTTGACTTCACTTGATTTCTGCTTGTTTAATACCTAGTCTGAGCCTTGTTACGTGAGGTTTAGGTACAGAGAAATTCAAATTTTGACTTTGTATATTTATTAATCTAAGAGTTATGAGTTTTTCGGCTCTGGTGTAAAGTTGAATATTTTGTAATAAGACGAAATTTTAACTTTTAACTCGATGTATATAAATATGTCTATTTATACCTATTACAACACAAGTTGCCAAAGGCGAGAGTCCATTATATATTCCAGCGACTAATATCAAAACATTTCTGTATTACCTCTTCAAAAGTACTCACATTTTTTCATTCTCTTTGTCAGCAACAGGAATGAGTTCCATTTGAAATTTGTCTTTGAAGTTATATGTTATTGTGCCTCTCTGAACAAAGAAAAAAAAACTGTAGCATCAAAAATATCCACTCTTTTTTATTTAAAGAGTATATAATAAAATATATCCTAAGTTGCAAGGAGCTTTACAAATATACATTAAATGGACACAAAGAATAGCCAGATTCAGAACAATATATTGTGGGATACACAAACTTAGTGTTAGCGCTGAGCTTTGTAGGGTTTGAACTCACAACACTCATTGCAGTAGAAAGCAGCGTGGCGACCACTTACACCACTACGCCAATCATTCATTTATAATTTTAAGTGGGAAATAGGTGTAGAACGAAAATCCAACTACAAGTATCAAAATTAACATATAAATATCAAGATGAATCTTGCATCAATACTTTTGATATTTAAACTTCTATTAAGCCAACGTGACTGCATGAATGAATAAATCATAAAATTAATAAATAAAGAAGCATTGATCCGAATATTCAATTAATAAAATTATCAAAAACTGTAACTATATTAGTCGTATGATATCCATAGAGGAACACGGTAACCATAGTAGCCCTACGCATGCACTCCTCTCTATCAATGTATGGGCCCAAATGATCAATTGCATTACGCTGTCATGACACAGAATGTATTTAAGGGTGTGTGAAACTTAAAAAAAAAATTGTCATGTGTGCGTTCATAGTGATAAATCATTGTTTTTGTATGTGTATAAAGTGTATATTGCGTGAAGTTTTCCTCTGCAGAAATGACAGGCTGTATTGTGTAGAAAAAAGACGTATAAAACAAAACTGTTCAATTTGTACTGTTTTAATTTTATTCGTAACATGTTTAATATTAAATATAATACAGTAAACTAACACAAACTATGTTAAAAATAAAACTAACTTGATTTAGAACGTGAGGATGACGATCAAAATTAGTGAAACCAGCAACAAATAACCTGAGTTGCCAACTTCATGCTTTATTCTTTGTTCTTCATTATCTATACAAAAAATAAAATTAGAGTGTGTGTTCGTAATTTCAAATAATTATCTTTTAACTAAAACCTTCATTTGATGTACAACGATGATTATTTTAGACTAGCTGAGTCCCGCGGTATCATCTTCGGTTGCTTACCGTTTTGAGTATTCTGAATTTGACCAATTTCATCGTGTATGAAATGCTTTCACACTGATCACAGTATGTACACCTTCTCCTTATCCAAAACGCAAGTGTTTTTGGTCGATCCGTTCTTTATTCGCTAACACCTCTATTCTTTTGTGTGTTAGCTGATATTTGGTTTAGAACTTTAGACCACATGATTCATAGTGGAGATGACGACATTCAGATACATTTGTTGGTTTTCTATTTTTAGGGTTTAAGTTTGTGATATACAATTTAGCTGGGGGGCTTTTCGGAGTGATTACTGCCAGTAATACACAATATTCCTAGACTAAGGTTCCTTTGACAGTGGTGTGCAAGGGGAGAGGCCTATGTCCAGCAGTGGACTGCGATACGCTGATGATGATGATGATTCCTAGACTAATTGGGTCATCAACACACAGTCAAGTATGAAATTTAATCACCTGGTGTTTTTTTATGTGGTAAAAACTCTGGTACTTAAAAACTTTTGGTAACATATTAATGTTATACAACCTTATTTAGCCGGGGTTATTACTACAATACAAAGTTATTAAACTTCTTTAAACTTAGTTTAGTAGTTTAGTTTAGGTGCTACTGTAGGACATACATATAGACTACAAGAACTAAGACTAAAAAGTTGAAGTAAAAAAAAAATACGTAAGTGAACCAACGAGACAAAGCTAGTCATATCATTAAAACCGAATACAATTTTCTCATCCAATCAACTAAAATAAACAGCGCTGTTCTACTGCCATTGACAGCTACGTAATATAATTATACAACCTAGAGGTAATTTTGCTAATGTTGTTATAATAACTACTATTACAGAAATAACATATTTTTTACTGTATTGTGAGTTATAGCATCATAAACTATTGGTTCCTTAACAGGGTATTACAGTCCACTGCTGACCTCTTTCATAGCACACTACTGTGATTTTGGGCTTTTCAACTTCCAATGGCTACCCACCGTCATGCACAAATCGTCACTCCACTATTTATTTACTATTTTTATTTATTTATCTAATAGGAACAATTGATCAGTTTCATTTCATAATTTTGTGTTTACATAAAAACCATAAAAGAACGCGAAAAGTGCATTAATTAATTAACTTTTCTGATAAATCCATTAAAATACTTTTATCGTATGTATGTATTTCATCTCAGATCAATACAAGAGCTATCTTCAATATCCTCTTTATTCAAAGAAAATTCGTACGAGGAAGTTGTTCATTCAACTCATCGCACGAAGAGTTCCGGTTACCTCCTCTTTGAAACTTGTAACACTACTTTAAAATGAAGAAGAAACCTTTAAAATAAAAACTGACATAAAATGTTAACCCCAGAATATTGACGACTAAAATGGAATGAAAATTTCAAACATTTCCATTCAGAAACAAAAACTGTGAACCATTCATTTTTGGAACATCATTCTTTGAAAGAGTCGGCAATTTACGCCCGAGCTCACACATGTACGTGAAACTTTCAAAAAAAGACCGCTTTTTATTGAAGCGAATTTTGATCGCCCCAGATGGAAGTCTATTTAAGTGGTCACGGAAAACACCGCCTGTGTGTCGAGTGTTAGTTTATGTCTACGTGCATAGAAACTTAGTTCTTTTTTTTACCAGAAAACAGTATTGAAATGTGAAAAATATATTTGGGAATTGGATAAATGGGATGATTTTTACGCAGGTTTGTTTTATTAAAATATCAAATATTGAAAATACCGGGGCGTAAGTAAATATAAAGAAAATACAAGAAATATAACCACATATATTATGTACACACATAGAGTAAGCAATTTGAGCTTTGGCAGGAGAAGCCTCTGGTAAAGTATGATAAATAAATGATAAATGATAAATGATATTTATTTCTGTAAGTAAATCTTTTCAGACATTTTTACAAGTCGGACTTATAGCTAGAAGACGCCGGCATTTCCTACGACTCGCTCTGGGAAGAAACGCCGAAACAAACATTTCCATTCAGAAACAAAAACTGTGAACCATTCATTTTTGGAACATCATTCTTTGAAAGAGTCGGCAATTTACGCCCGAGCTCACACATGTACGTGAAACTTTCAAAAAAAGACCGCTTTTTATTGAAGCGAATTTTGATCGCCCCAGATGGAAGTCTATTTAAGTGGTCACGGAAAACACCGCCTGTGTGTCGAGTGTTAGTTTATGTCTACGTGCATAGAAACTTAGTTCTTTTTTTTACCAGAAAACAGTATTGAAATGTGAAAAATATATTTGGGAATTGGATAAATGGGATGATTTTTACGCAGGTTTGTTTTATTAAAATATCAAATATTGAAAATACCGGGGCGTAAGTAAATATAAAGAAAATACAAGAAATATAACCACATATATTATGTACACACATAGAGTAAGCAATTTGAGCTTTGGCAGGAGAAGCCTCTGGTAAAGTATGATAAATAAATGATAAATGATAAATGATATTTATTTCTGTAAGTAAATCTTTTCAGACATTTTTACAAGTCGGACTTATAGCTAGAAGACGCCGGCATTTCCTACGACTCGCTCTGGGAAGAAACGCCGAAACAAACCACAGAGGTGTCTTTTTTTCTTTTTTTTTTTAAGTCCGTGTACAATATTAAAGAGAACTATGTGAGTGCAGTATAGGGTCTGGGTTGGCCTTTTGAAGAAAGAACCATAGTTTTGAGTCGACCTGTCCATACAGACGGCACACGGGCCCCAGCCATCGTGTAGCCTAACCGATGTAGTCAGGATCCACAACCCGGAACACGACACTGCCGCCAGCAGGACACTTGAGTAGGCCGTGGAAACACTCAAAACCACCAGAAAATTACTAAAATATAAACTAACATTACAAGCCTACACTATACTCACATTTACAAACTTACACAAAAAAAAAACAAAAAAAAAATAAAAAATACTATACAAAACAAAAATTGTGGGAGCGAGCAGCATCAGTCCCAAGCAAATTTATCATTTAAAAAATCAGTAACTGTGTAGTAAGCTTTATCACACAGTTTCTGTTTAACCAAGGACTTAAATTTGTTAATACTTAATTCATGAAATTTGCTTGGAATCTTATTGTAGAATCTCACACCCTGACATCGAAAAGACTTGCTTACTTTTTGTAGTCTAGTCGTTGGCAACACGAGTTTATCTTTATTTCTAGTGTTTATATTATGAATGTCGCTAAACTTTGTGAATGAATGTATATTTTTCTTAACATACACTAGATTTTCATATACATATTGAGATGCGACTGTCATAATACCAATTTCTTTAAACTTATCCCTCAGTGACTGCCTATAACTGAGATTATAAATTGCGCGAATAGCTCTCTTTTGCAACACAAAGATACTTTGAATGTCAGCAGCATTTCCCCACAACAAAATACCGTATGACATTACACTATGAAAATAGCTAAAATACACCAGTCTTGCGGTGTCTACATCAGTTAATTGGCGAATTTTATAAACCGCGTATGCTGCAGAACTGAGTCTATTCGACAAGCCATCAATGTGTGGGCCCCACTGCAATTTAGAATCTAGAGTTATACCCAAAAACTTAGTGGTGTCCACAAGATCCAACTCCTTTCCATTTAACAGAACATTAGTTTTTACCTGCTTAACATTAGGTGTAAAAAATCTAATACATTTAGTTTTTTTCTCGTTTAAGAGCAAGTTATTAACGTTGAACCAGTTCACGACCTTGGAGAGAGTGTTATTCACATCGTCAGTAACTAATTGCTGTCGTTTTAGTCTAAATAAAAGTGAGGTGTCATCCGCAAATAGCACTATCTCCTGATTATCTTTTATCAGATTAGGTAGGTCATTTATATAAACGAGAAACAAAAATGGGCCGAGAATTGAGCCCTGCGGAACCCCCATAGTGACCAGAGACCCGAGGGACCTCTGTCCATTAACTTCCACTCTTTGGGTCCTATTACCCAAATAAGAGATAAGAAGATCCAAAGCAGTATTCCTTATTCCATAGTGATGCAATTTCCTGATCAATGTTTCATGAGAAACGCAATCGAATGCCTTGGATAAGTCACAAAAAACACCCAGCGCATCCTGTTTATCCTCCCAGGCACTAAATATATTTTCCAATAGTTCAACACCAGCGTCACTTGTCGAGCGTCCTCTTCTGAAGCCAAACTGTTTCTTGTGTAGAATTTTGTTTGCGCTAAAGTGAGTTTGTAACTGATCCAGTATAATTTTTTCAAAAATTTTACTGAAAGTAGGTAACACCGAAATGGGTCTATAATTTGTAGGATCGGACGTGCTACCCGCCTTGAACAAAGGAATGATCTTACTGTGTTTCATTAAGTCAGGAAATACACCACACTCAATGCACTTATTGAAAATTAAGGCCAAATCTGATGCAACTACGTTAATAATTGATTTGGTTATTTGTACAGAATTACCCCAAAGGTCAGAGGTTCTCTTTACACTAAGAGCACTGAACGTTTTAACAATATCTCTATCGGTGATACAACTAAATCTAAACTCAGTATTACAAATGTTAATATTTTCTTTCAATAATGATTCTGCAATAGTGGGGGACGAATTCAATGACTCTGTGGTCGAAACTGGAATGTCTGTGAAAAATTTTTCAAAAGCTGTGGCAACGTCTAAATCGGAATTTATTTCTTTATTATCAACTAAAAGACTGTAATTATTACCTTTGTTCTTTACTTTTCCAGTTTCGGCATTAATTATTTCCCATGTCATTCTAATTTTATTTGAACTATTACTAATTTTAGATTTTAAGTAATTAACCTTTGCGAGATGACATATTTTTTTAAATAAATTGGAATATTGTTTTAAATAAATTGGAATATTGGTTTTAAATAATATGAGCCCAATTTGACCTATGAATTACACTTTTATGTCACAAAATGTCACTTAATATGTTTATGTGAATTTATAAATATATTTTTTTAATTGGTGTGTTTGTGTTATTTGTGACAGGCGATTTTTTTTGTATGTGAGTCGAAAAATGTATGAGTAAATATTATCTGCAATTTTTAGGCTTTGGCCTCAAGAATCCAAGTGTCTCCATACATCGAAATCTTTAATCGAGAAAATGGAAAATAATTAATACTTCATAGTATTTTTGACAGTTTTATTTTTAACATTTATCTTTCTAAAACTTTCTACTCTAACCTGTACTGTAAATGAATAATGGTGATGAGAGTGCACCTGTGTGACCAAACACAGGTGCACTCTCTGCTTCTCATAATCCGATGGGACAGCTATTCGTCACGACCGGGGAGACCCCTAAAATAATAGGCACTTCTCATTCATACATATTTATGCGATATACCAAAAACCTGGTATCCAATTTACAAACCACATTACATTTCTAATTTTATTATTTTTTTGCTATTAGATTACTTCATTTAAAATCAAGAATACCTACTGTAAATTTAAAAAAGCCTTTCAATCTATCCATAGTTAATTTTTTTCTAAATTCTTATTTAGAAAAAAATTAACTATGGATAGATTACGATTACTAAAGAATACAACAGTTTTTATTCTTATAAAAACTGTTGTATTTTTTCTGCAAAAAAATTAACTCGAAAAAGCGGCATTACAGAGAAAACAACTACCTACCAATACTTAGATCCTGACCCAAATATATGTGAGTAATTTCCATAAAAGCTCAAAGTAGCTTCCTTTTTTTTTTTTTTTTTTTTTTTTTTTTTTTTTAGTGTGTGAAAAATCATCATGGACCGTCACCCCACCGGGGGTTACGGCGGGGTGGTGTGTCGGACTTGAACCGACTAAAAAACACACAGTGTGCCCTCTCCGCGCTTCTCCGTTTAGGAGTAGGAGAAGTCCAGGGTGGGATCTCCTTCTGAACTTCTCCAGCGCCTGCCCGCTCCTGATGCGGGCACCGTCTCTGTATGACGATCCTCTCTTAGGCGGCGTCCGGCACACACCGACGCCGCCCCCTCGCGGCTGGCCACATAGTGCGGATGGAGGGAAAACCCGTCCCGTCCACCCGCGGCCACACTCAAGGCGGCATGAGGCGCAGATGTTCGCGCCTCCGCCGCCCGAGTCGCCGGCGGCGAATCTGGTCCGATTGGATGTCGTCCTCTCGGGCCTTCTCCGCCGCCTCCTTCTGCGTGATTACGTCCTCGCAGAAGGTTGCGACCGCGGTGAATGCGCTCTCGCTGCCGACCATGGAACGAACGACGGCCGGCAGCGAGAGATCCCCTCCGATGACTGCAGTGAGGACCCGGCGCTGCGTCTCCCATGCGGGGCAGACCGCCAGCGTGTGATGAGCCGAATCCTCACTGCAGTCGCAGTGGTGGCAGGCGGGACTCAATTCCCTCCTGGCGACCGAGTGCAGGTACTTTCCGAAGCAACCATGCCCGGAAAGAACCTGCGTCAGTCGGAAGGTAAGGGTCCCGTGCTGCCGCACTGCCCATTCGCCGATGACCGGCTGAAGCGCCTCTACGGTGGCGAAGCCAGCACGTGGAGTCTCCAGCCGGACCGACCAGCGATCCATCGTGGCTCGGTGAGCGGCTTCGCGCCACTCGCGCACGTCCTCGGGCGGAGGTCCAACTCCACCACTCTCCGCCCGGTAGTTAGCCACTCGCCGATAAACGTCGGCGAGCACTTCCGCCTCCAAATCCCACGGGGGTGTTCCAGCCAGGGCGCACGCCGCCTCCGTCGATACGGTGCGGTAGCCCCGTATGGCTCTGACCGCCAGAGTTCTCTGAGGCCGCCTGAGGCGCGCCCTATTCTGTTCGGTCAGAGCCGCCGCCCACACCGGTGCACCATAGAGTGCCATAGACCGGACAACCCCCGTGTACAGCTGCCTCGTGGCGACACTAGCTCCTCCCAGATTGGGCAAAAGACGCCCAAGGAAGGAGGCAGTGCCGATCAGCTTCGGAGCAAGCTGTTGGAAGTGCTCGTCGAAGAGCCACCTACCGTCTAGGACCAGACCCAGATACTTTAAGTGGGCCCGGACCGGTACGAGGACCGAGTTGACCTCGATGGAGGCGCCGGCGGGTGGACCACGACGGGGCCCATGGAAAAGTAGGGCTTCCGTCTTTTCTAGGGCCACCCGCAAACCCAGCGCCTCAATGCGCCCGACCACCAGGGAGACTCCTGTGGTGGCCAGGCGTGCCGCCTCTCAAAGTAGCTTCCTTTCCTCAACCTTAGAGTCCGTTTACCGGTTAGGTAAAAATACACAATAGAACAGTGAAGTGGTTTGATTTTGATTGTGCTCGTGAGGGCCACAGTTACATTATGAGGAAAATCATTACTAGGAAACACGCTTTACAGGTAAATAAAAACAGATCATTTTCTTTCACACTTCAGTCACAGCCTGATGGTATACTTGAGTATAATCCTAGACTTGTCGTCACCATCCTCATTGTGAATGCAGACAAAACATGGCGACCTAGTGAGATGCTTCTCCATTATTGGGGTTCCAGTCTAGCGTTCATTAACGAAACACGACAGCAGGAATTAGTATCATTTGAGTTTGGTTTAGTTTGAGGTAATTCAATTTTATTTATTTGTATTGATACAGAGCCGGTATAATTTTTGGTTGGGGTTGCAATCAATGTATAGATCCCCATCATAGATATGCGCCGTCGACCCTGCCTGTTAAATCGTTATCTTCGACAGTCCACGTGCGTTCCAAAAACAGGTTAATTACATTGAATTTAAATAATATATTAAATTAGTTCGAATTATGAAAAATACAACGAGTAAGATAAAATTCGCACCTCACGATCAATTCATATACAAATTACATTAATTTTAAAGTTTATTTTGGTTTTATATCATGTGTTTCTACTGAAAGAGACGACTTTTAAAATAAATATTCCTCAGTTTATTTTTCCTACCTACTCATGCGATGGTTTTTACTTATATAAAAATCTATGGTTACAAAAACTTTAAAAGTTTTGCACTAATGAATTTAAATGGGTTTTCTTGTCTACTTTTACGTATTTTTTTTTAGGGCCTAGCCTAATAAAAGTTACGGTTAAGTAGTCAGGTAGGTACAGGTAAAAGAACATTAAATGTATTTTAATTGAAAGAAAAAATATAACAAATCATAAGTATATATTTACATTATTAATATAACAGGAGTCAAAAAATAAAATAATTACAATGACAGTATTGGCATTCTAAACATACAGAAACGAAGTAGTCATTGAGAAAAGACAGGCATTAAAAAGTTACTAAATGTTACATAAAATGGGATAAAATATGCTTGACATGTTCGATCATTTGATGGAGTATCGCCATACAATCAACTAAACTAGTCATATATCTACATCGAGTAAGTAAATCTTAAAACAAATCAATAACAGCTAATATGTCGTATCCTATCCTAGCCAGTACACATTATATCAATCAAAGGTGATGAAATCTAAATAATTATATATAATAGGATAATTCAGCATCACATCTGAATGGATAAACCAACTAAGATAACTCTTTAGTTTAGATAACCGATTTTTCGAGGAAGAATAAGAGAATAAGATATCCCGTTAAGGCCAAAAGGAGGTAAGTATTAAGTATGAATGAAATGAAAACTAGACATTTTTTGCAGAAACCGTGAATAGAACAGTTATTACTTTGCAGAAAGAACCGAAACACTCGGGATATTCAAAAAGATGAAAATATGAAATTCAATGTGAGGTAAATTTTATATCAAAACTACAGTTGTAAATTTTACAGAACACGAAGTTATTTCAAAACAACGGAGTTTGCAAGCGTACGTATTTTATACAGTCAAATATAATTTTCTCTGTAGAAATGTTGAGTAAATATTATATTTGACTTGAATGTTTCTTAAAGAAAATAGACTATTTTTATTTATAAACCAATTTTTGTTAAATCTTCTTCAAATCATTCCTTGAAATAATACTTTCAACAGACACAAATTAACATTTAAAAGTTCTGTTATGTTTATATGGAGAGCACATTCACACACATTCAAACATCTATGGCAATTGTTATTATGAAATCAGTTCCATAATACTGATAACTAGTTCAACTTTCAAATTCACTTCACCCTTGGGGTTGATGATGTCGGAAGCCAGTCATTTCGTAGAAAAACTAATATTCAGGTAAAGCCAGTTGAAATAGTAGCCGACCCCATAAACTTGCGTATTATAAGTGGACGCCCATGAGTTCTAAGTTAAATTAGTTCCAATTCCCTTGCCTGACTGATTCGTCAAATCAAAGACATCATCTTATCTTATCTTACATCACGGTCGACTGAGAAAAAAAAAGCCTCATTGAGTCATGCAATTAACTGATGTTTATTTATGTTGTAAGTGTGACTTGTATTGTTTTTTTCATCATAATTTGTAAGACATGTGATATTTTCATCTTGATGATTTTATTATGTAACTACCTGCGCCCAACGTAAAGACCCGCGGGCCTTATATCACTTGAATCGGATCGAATTTAAGTCTTTGTTTTCTTCCTAAAGCTATTTTTAACCGACTTCAAAAAAAAGGAGGAGGTTCTCAATTCGTCGGAATCTTTTTTTTTTCTAGATTTTCTTCATAAAATAAAAATTGTCTAGATGACTCTTCAGAACATCAGTTTTCTGCCAGTAAATCCATTAGAATGGGTCCATCCGTTTCCAGAGATAGCCGGAGCAAACAGACAGGTGGACAAAAAAAAATACTGTTTATATAAATTACATATAGATATACTTTCATACGCATTCAGTAAAACACTGTTCATTCATATGAACAGTGTGTTACTGAATGCAACAGTTTTAGTGAAACAGTGTTTCTTTTTGTAATTTTATAATTACAAACAGAAACTTGAATTTTATTTATTCATGCAGATTCGTATAAATGTGTGATAGCTACTTACGAGTATACAGATGTTCTGTTTATCAACACAGCAATGTCTGTGAAATGGCTGAAACTGTACCTCTCACGGAACTTTATTTTAATTTATCTACGCTGATTCAAGTGGTTAAAGTATTAAAGAAGGTGCTAAAGTGCGAGCACGGGTGCCTATCGCTAAAGAGCTAAGAACTTGATGACGACTAAAATATGCAACTGGGTCGACTTAATAAAGTTTGCTTAAGATGCTGTATAATTTGTAAGACTTTAACCGGAATTTAAACTGAAAGTAGGCATGATCACAGATATTAGAAATCTGCTTATTTTCTAATTTATGTCACAGGTTAATATAACTACTTCTACTTCTTGTGATCATAATAATTTTAACAAAAAGGAACCGACTACAAAGAAAAACTATCCGAGTACCCAAATCGCGACAATTGTGCCTATGATATTTGAGGAGTTACCTCGATTTCCTTGGGATCCCATCATCAGATCCCTATGGTGACGATGGGACTACCTGTAAACTACGCCCATGCAAAAAGAATTTTTGAAATTGGTTCATAAACGACAAAATTATCGCTGAACATACATAACAAAAAAAAAAAACAAAAAAAAAATCCGACGAATTGAAAACCTCCTCCTTTTTTTTAAGTCGGTTAAAAAGGCTAGCCTTTACACAGAGAATTAACATTGACATTCAACGTGGCAATGTTGCTAGTCTTTTGGGAACGCCACCAGTAAGCGACGATGCGAGGGAATTTTATGTAAATATTGTCAATATTCTTTCCGTTAATTTGTAAATTAATAGTTTATTATACATTATATTAGTACAAGAATATTATAGAAAATAACATTATGATACTAAATAAGGAGAACGTGTTGAAAACTAGTCTGAATTCGAGAGAAAATATATGTTCTACTTCATAACCACATTTTATTTCATGATCGATATAGTTCCAGAGGTGGATTTTATCTTTATCTATACAAATTAATTACATTCCATGTTTTTAAGCAAATGACAATCGTGAGTATAAAATAAATTATTGAAGCAAATAAGTTCGTATTAAAATTGGCCATCAATTCGAAATAGTTTCACGAACAAAGAGATCGTATTAATTCTGTAATATACGATTCCCAGAGCATAAAATGTTTCCATAAAACTTAATTAAACTATCTTTGGCCCGCTACTCCGCCCGCGTGTATAACGGTTATAGTGTTAAAAATAAGGGTACGTCCTTTCTCAGGCTCTGGACTATCTGTAGTACCAAATTTAATTTAAAACGGTTCAGTAATTTTGCTTAAAAATACGACAGATGGAGTTACCGTCGCATTTATGTTAGTAAGGAAGTAAGTATTTCTGTAGAAAATTGTCATGTAATAAAACTGCAATTAATTTTAAATCATGCATGTTTATCATAGTAAATCACAATAAATTTTGAGCTCCTATATAAGGTAAGTACTTCAGGGTAAAATATTGTTTTCAGAAATATTGGTTTTCGCGGAAAAACCGACTTAGTAGTTAATTAGTTATACATGGCTGACATAGGTTTCCTTGAGGAGAAAATCTTTCAAATATATATCAGTCATAAAATACACTTCAATAATTATAAACCCTTTCGATCGAAGCTGGAACGGACATTTTTCTTCGCTTTGGAGGCGCAGTGGTAGCGTATACGACAGCTGTGCTTGAGGTCTCGGGTTCAATTCCCTGGTCGGAACAAATGTCAAGCATTTCTTTCGGAATATTGGTGTTTTCTATGTATATGTAGGTACTTTCAATAAAAAAGTTTGTTTATGTATTTATATCAGTTGCCTAGTACCTATCATACAAGCTCTACTTAGCTTGGGACTAGATGACGTTGTGTGTAAGATGTACGAAATATTTAAAAAATAAAATAAAATAAATACTTGGTTCTATTATGTTAGTAATCATATTTCAGTATTTAAATCGGCCAAGTACCTATTTGATATTCTTAGTTATTTTTAACAAGTTATGGTCACATTTTTATAATGAGACTGTTCATATTAGAATCAAATCTTTATAAACAAGAAAGCTCAAATAGATGGTCTTGTAGTTATATATTTTTAATCAATCTTAATATATGAAGTGAGTTGAATTAAACATCCCTTTGACAATTTTATCGCGTCGCCAAGCTTGGTGGTATACTTTTAAAGAAGTTTTCAAAAGTGGAGTGTTCGTTTGATGTAGATGTTTTCTTTAAATTTATAAATTCTGAGATGTTTCAGTAATCTAAGGTCTGAGACACATTCCATGAGATAACCCAGCATTAAATTTATTTTACATAGACTTACAAATAAAAAATATGTATTATTGGAATAGAACACTGCACGGTTGGCCTAGTGGCTTAAGCGGTCGCCACGTCGCTTCCTACTACGCCAAGTGTCGTGGGTTCAAATCCCACGTGGGACAACACTTTGTGTGATTCACAATTTGTTGTTCTGAGTCTGGGTGTTCTTTGTGTCCGTTTCATGTATGTTTGTAAAGTCCCCCGCGACACAGGAATTTATATTCCTAATGCGGGAGTTGTCTATAAAAAAAAAAAAAAAAAAATAAAAAAAAAAATAAAGAACTCTCGTAACTCTGAATCTACTTTACGATGAATGACATTATCGTCTACAGTCTACGTGAGCAATGTGAGCATCTACCTTACAAATTTCGTAATTTTTTACATGAGCCCCTAAAACATTAATATTTTTAGTATTTCTAGTATATTTTACATTTGAAATATAAAATATACTAGAAATACTACCTACTTAAATATACTACTAATATTATATGTAGGGTTCAGATCCCTAATGGGATAATATTTACTTTGTGGAATCCACAAATTGCTATCCTGAGTATGGATGTTCATTGCGTCGCTTAGTGTTTGTTTGTAAAGTCCCCTTGATTTGGTTATATTCTTTAAAAGTAATGTTTGTGAAGATGTATGGATGTTTGTAACTCTATGGTGCAAAAACTACTGAACGGATTTATATTGAACTAGCTGCGCCCCGCGGTGTTACCCGCGTATATCATTATGGTTACTATGCAAGTTTGTTATGCCTAGTAACCTGTGAAGTTTTGACAGGAGATAAACAGTGATACATTTTGACATCTACGATTTAATGTATTTTTATAATAACCTAGCTTTCGCCCGTTTATCTCGATAATTGCAGTAAAAAGTAGCCTATGTGTTATTCTGATATATAAGCTATATTACTGTAAAGTTTCATCCAAATCCGTTCAGTAGTTTTTGCGTGAAAGAGCAACAAACATACACACATACACACATCATTGATATATAATATACTAGATGTGTAATACCTCATCATGAACGTTCAAACCACAATTAAGATTTGCTCTTAATCGAGGAAAACGTCAGTTTAGTGTTTAATATGGCGCCAACCGACGCTGACGTAGTGACAGATGAAAAGAAAATGACTAAATGCGTAGTGCAAGCATTCGATTCAAAGTAATAAAACTATTGTAAATCAAGCAGAAATACTTTTCACAAGATAATATATTGTTTTTGCGTTGATATTAAGACTATTAACGCTATAATCGAATTTAAAAAATAATAATTGCATTTCATATACAGTGTTACCATAAAAACATCTTTTTTCTTTCCCAAATTAATGGGAGTATTTGTAATTTAGGAAATAAATTGCTTTGTTCTGTTTTAAAATGTGATAAGATAACATAGTAAGAATTAATATTGGATTACTTAGTCTTTCACATTCAATTTTGATTGGTTAGTAATTAGCAATTTAGCATTTTACGATAGCCGTGAAATTTCGTGAACGTATGAATGATGTTTTTCCGAAATTTCATAACTTCATACTTGAAAATTTTATATTAATTAACTATCTAAACCCCACTAGTTGTAAGTTAAAGTTAATTCTTATGATTATCGTCAGCTGTCTGTCAGTGGAAGTCCCATTGATGTCAGTCCAGCCGTTCTAGAGATGAACCAACAGATAGAAAGATAAAAGAAATGTCACGTTTACCTGAATGAACAAAAAGGATGAACACCTCTGACCACAGAAAATACAGCTGTTCGTTTTTTTATTAGGCTGCCAACCGAGGTTAACGTAGACGTAGGTAAATGTGTAGTGAAACAATGCGATTCAAAACTTTAGAGAAGCTTCAAGGAAACAAAATAATAACAGAATTTAACACACCCTGGGGATTATTTATTATCAATATAATCAATAAAAGTTGATCATTAGATGATGTTGATTTTTTTAGAAAATTTTAAATATTTTTTCTCTTTTTTTATGGGTAAATTTTCATAGGGTAGTCAACACCGGTCCGAAATCATCATGTTTATGCTTTGTCTTTGTCTAATCATAGCAACGGTATAGTTTTGTGACGCGTGTAAGTGAGACATACGTATGAATTCTTTCAAATGTCTAATGGTTTCAAAGCTACATCGTCATAGTTCACTAGTGGTTTCGCTTTTTGAGATGAGTGACAATGAAGTTTGCGCCTCTATACTATATATCTCAATGTACACACATACTCACAAACTTTCACGTTTATAATATTAGTAGGATTAGAAGATTTTTCAGTAATATAACTTTTAATAGAATTTATATACTACTTTTCACCGCCACATCTGACATAGCGTGTAAAAGCTAGGTTTAAAATAATACCTAGTACCAAAATTACTAACAGCTACAAGCAACTAGCTTCGAAAATACTTACACCCACTGTGATAAAACTAAAACAGTGAAATAAAACTACCCTAAATATTTAGACAGGTCACGTGGAGTGATGATAACAGGCTGGCAGGAACTGAATGCGAGAAGCCGAGGATTGAACCAAGTGACGTGCAATTGGAGAGGCCTATGTCCAGCAGTGGACTGCGATAGGCTGATAATGATGATGAAATATTTCGACGTCCATTGTATTTGTGAAGAGTAACTGACAGCGGAGGTACAGGAAATAAAAGTCCTTGTCGACGTTGAAAAAACCTATTCTTTATGGCAACTTTCCAAAACTCTACAGGTATCTAACGTTGAAACCAAGCCAAGCCAATATATAACGAACATGTTGACATGTAAATTTTATATATTTTCAAACATCATCGATCATGCCTTAAATATTGGATTACGCCACCCAAAACACCGTTATATAAGGGCTAGCTCTGTTGCTTGTTTGTAAAACTTATATGTGCTTGTAATATTTACTTGTACTGCACGGTTGGCCTAGTGGCTTAAGCGGTCGCCACGCCGCTTCCTACTACGCCAAGTGTCGTGGGTTTAAATCCCACGTAGGACAACACTTTGTGTGATTCACAATTTGTTGTTCTGAGTCTGGGTGTCCTTTGTGTCCGTTTCATGTATGTTTGTAAAGTCCCCCGCGACACAAGAATTTATATTCCTAATGCGGGAGTTGTCTTTTTAAAAAGAAAGAAAGAAAAGATTTACCATTTTGGTCTTATTCTTTAAATTAAATTTTGTTAAAATCAACAACATTCAATTATGTCCCACTGCTGGGCTCGGGTCTCCTCTCAGAGGAGCGTTAAAGTCATACGCCCCCATGCTTGTCTAGTGCTGATAGGGCAAGACACAATATGGTGTCTCTCATGTATTTAACACAGGTAAGCATATCGTGACGGCTATATAATTTTCTTTCTTGGTGACTATTTTTCTTTAACAACTCAATCCAATCTACTGAGTGGCTTTGTTACAAAAGGGTTTTCCCTACTGTGGTAGGTAAGACCCTTTTGTAACAAAGCCACTCAGTTTACCCATTACGGACTTTATAAATATCCAATTCAAATACCAAGACAACCTATAAACGGATCCCAAAATAATTGTACTTGTTCAAACAAGTGTCTGACCTCAAGATCAGACCTACATTTGACATTATGGTGGCGAGGTCACCTCTTCACTCACTTCTCACTTAGAAATCGCCACCTTTGAGACAAAACATTTTGAAGTACAGCTATACACTTCTCTTTTATTTTACTTACTCATTGTATTGCCAGTGTTTCTTGGGCTTACATTTACAAAACCGTTGTTAACTAGGAAGTATCGAGGTGAAGAGTCCTCGACACTTCCTAGTTAACAAAGGTTTTGGGTTCCACAATCGTACGAGTAAGTATATTAAATAAATAAATAAATAAATAAATATTTTGGACATCTTACACACAACATCATCTAGTCCCAAAGTAAGCAGAGCATGTATTATGGGTACTAAACAACTGATATAAATACATAAACATACTTTTTTTTGTAAATACATATACATATATTATACATAGAAAAACACCCAGACTACGAAACAAATATTTGTGGATCACACAAATATTTGGTCTGACTCGGGAATCGAACCCAAGACCTCTTGATCAGCAGCCGCATACGTTAACCACTAGACCAACAAGGCAGTCGTATAATCGTAGCATGAATCATTTAATGTTGCGTATAAATGCTTTTATGCAGATTTTTCTGGTAAGTGGTATCTAGTCTGAAAAAATGGAGTTCTTCTATTTTTGAAAGTTACTACTTTCAAAAATAGAAGAACTCCATTTTTTCAGACTACTTATAAGCTACTGCTTACACCCATGAACAATTTTGTTGTTTAAAAATACATTTAAAAACTTAAAAATCCAACATGTTCTTATGTCGATCATTTTTAGTATTCCAATCGACAAACTACCTACTAAAACCTACCCATAACAATATATACGAGTATATAATTTTAGTACAGATTTCAAACATAAACGGCATATTTGATAGAACGTGAAGTTATTACGTACATAGACAAATATTCACCTTTCATTAATTATCTTGCTGTTTTCAAGCTTAGGGCGGCTTAATGAAACCTGTTTACATGAGGAGAAATTTATTTGATGGATTTTGTTTACATGAATATTTACGAACGGGGAGTCTTTATGTTTACACACAGATACAGATTAGGCTCTGAGCTGACCACATCGACTATAAGATAACACGACAAGCTTAGGTAATATGTAAAAATGTTTGGTTCATTTGTTTATCGTCGAAAAACATTGAAAAGTTATGTCTAGTACAAACACTTCAAATTAAATTATTTGAATACAGTCCTAAGCTCGTAACACTCAATTTAATAGTGAAATCCTGGAAATAGATTAAAATTGATAGAAAATTAAAATAAACATCTATACAGGGTGAATTTTTGAGACGGGACAGTAAGGGTAGGTACCTTAACCGTTATAGTTAGAGGAAAACGCTTTTAGAAGACTATCCATAATTTTTTAAAATATTCTGAACGGCATAAAATACATATTAAAATGATTTATTTCCGTACAAATGTATGGGAAAAGTTTTTTGCGATTTCTGACATTTCTAGTACTCAAACCTCGGTCGGTCCAGTAGAGACTATTGATCCTTATAAGAAACAGGAGCGATTGGCATCAAAAAAAGTTTTTGTTTAAAATGACCATTTTCTTGCTGGCTGTACATTTTTTCCAAAATCTGTAAATGCAGTTCAAAATATCTTAAAAAATTATGGATAGTCTCCTAAAAGCGTTTTCCTGTAACTATAACGGTTAAGGTACCTACCCTTACTGTCCCGTCTCAAAAATTCACCCTGTATAGATGTTTATTTTAATTTTCTATCAATTTTAATCTATTTCCAGGATTTCACTATTAAATTGAGTGTTACGAGCTTAGGACTGTATTCAAATAATTTAATTTGAAGTGTTTGTACTAGACATAACTTTTCAATGTTTTTCGACGATAAACAAATGAACCAAACATTTTTACATATTACCTACCCTTACTGTCCCGTCTCAAAAATTCACCCTGTATAAACATTTTCCGATAAAGGGTTTTGTTTTCTCTGAATAATATTAACGTAACGTACCTTATTTCAATCTTCAATCTAATCAAAATACAGACGTCACGGTCATAGTGTATACGCTGCTTTAAACGCGGGTGGGTTAGGTGTAAAAATTACAAAACAAAATACAGCCTCATAAAATTTACATAGCATGACGCAGACGGGCTATATTTTGTTATACTTCAAGGAACATCATAAAAAAGAATTAGCGAAATCGGTCCAGCCGTTCACGCGTGATGGCGTGACCAAGGGAAATGGGGATTCATTTTTATATATATATTATAATAGAAGATTTTATAATTAAGTGACTCAACTCTGTCTAATGGAGAATCCAAAAGATAGTGACCCTCGCTATGGCGGCCTAGTGAGATGCTTTTTCACACTCCGCATAGTCATACGAAGGAAGAAGAAGAGCGATGATGATGATAGTACTTTATAAAATATTAATTCAAAAGCATTTAATATTAATTCTAAATGATTGGTCTCATATTAAAATAAATCGATATTGTGAAGAGCAGAAATGAAGGTTTAGTTAGCATTAAGGGATATTAGTATGTACCTACCCTTGACTTGGAACCCTTGACACAGAGTTACTTTACATAGTAATAAAATTGAAAGTAACTCTGTCCTTCTTTTACGCTTTCACGGCTAATCCGCTTCACCGACTATAAATGTAATGAAGATAGTTTGGTTTCTGGGGAAGGGAATAGACTTTTTGGCTCGAAAACCGACATACACGAAGGCGGAGCGCGGACATATAGTATGGATTAGTCTTTGTTTGGTCTGGAAAACTTATGCGAGAGAATACCTACTTATAGATGTTTTACAGACACTAAAGTGAAACATAATTACAGAGAATTATTAAAACAATATCGATTATTAAATTAAAATTATATAATAATAGTAGTAGTAACTAACAAAAAATGAAAATTACTTTATTGTACACCAAATCAATTACAACAATATCTTAGATTAGGAGGTACAAACTATTTAAATGGATAACCAGAACATTATAATATATATTATTAATTCAAAACGGAAAGTTTTCCATTAAAAGAATTCGATATTACGATATTAAGTAAGTACCTACCTATAATAACCGTTAAGTTAGTGCGGCTATTGAATAATAATTTATAAACAAGTTGGATTAATTAAAGAAATTTCTAGAAACAAAAAGTCGTAAGCTTTTTTAATATTAATATCATTTGACAATAGTTCAAAAACTGTTATTGTATTGCTATTATGTAAAGACCGACCGAGCCTTTGTCGTTCCCATTATCATTTTTATAATTAAGCAAGGCTTTGGAATGCAATCAATAGAAAAGTTGAAGCTTTAATATAAAATAAAAAAAGAACTATTTTTCATTAAGGGTTCATTTATTCATTTGTTGTTGTACCGTTACAACAACAGCTAGTCTAAAATAAAAGTAGGTAGGCTAAGTTATTTTTTTTACATGGGAATGCTTTTCGCTCCATGCCATTCGTGGGGGACACAAAGGGCGTGTGTGGGACTCCCGGGAGATACGGTCGGAAAAAACACCAGGAACGCCTAAGCGGCTTCTGGTGTCCTCCCTGCCGTACCCCACAACTGGGGTATATCACGGGGTGATTGGACTCACCCCCGAGGCAGGACGCTGGTGCGCCTCTCACCGGTCTACACAGTAAGAGGCAGAATATCGACCCTCCTTAGGCGACACTCCTCGGCCGCACCGGTGTGTCCCCTGTGTCGGGTCGTTCACAGCGGTCACATCTCCCCAGGATCCCCGTTTTTTCCGTGTGTGTGTGTGTGTGCGTGCGTGCGTGCGTGCGTGCGTGCGTGCGTGCGTGCGTGCGTGCGTGCGTGCGTGCGTGCGTGCGTGCGTGCGTGCGTGCGTGCGTGCGTGCGTGCGTGCGTGCGTGCGTGCGTGCGTGCGTGCGTGCGTGCGTGCGTGCGTGCGTGCGTGCGTGCGTGCGTGCGTGCGTGCGTGCGTGCGTGCGTGCGTGCGTGCGTGCGTGCGTGCGTGCGTGCGTGCGTGCGTGCGTGCGTGCGTGCGTGCGTGCGTGCGTGCGTGCGTGCGTGCGTGCGTGCGTGCGTGCGTGTGTGTGTGTGTGTGTGTGTGAGTGTGTGTGTGTGTGTGTGTGTGTGTGTGTGTGTGTGAAATTGTGGCTTTTCAGTTTTGAATTAATAAGTGTGAGTTTGTAGTGATAGGCGATTGGTTTTGAATGTGAGTCTAAAATGTGTATGTGTGAAGATTTCCCACGACGTTGAAAATGGAGTCAATGCTACCTTCTATCCAGTCTGCCGGCCTGTATTGCTACCATTGTCTGAAATGTGACCAAATAATGTCACAACTTCTAGTTAAATTCAAGGACTTTCATACAAACTTTCATAGTCTTATTATTTCGAATTAACAACTATATTTTATCTATTAACAATAGCTCCGGCAAGTTATAGAGCTCTACTACAAAACACGTATAAGCTTAATCAGTACAAGCATCCAATTTATCTACTAACCCCAGCAAAATGTCTATAAAATATAATTCATTCATTAATTGTTACCAATTAAGAATCATTTCTTTACATTGTCTTTAAATAACATCATCTAATAATAACTCAAAGTTACTAACAGAAATGAGGAGACTAGATCTAAAGTATCGTGTTTTGTGATTAGCTACAAAATTTACCATAGTTCAGGTTTCATAGATGGGTAGCTTTTCTTCAGCCCGCGTTGTCGTGCCGCCCGTCTTCCCCTAGAAAGTGAAATGTGGAAAGTATTTCCAGGCCTAATTTAATTGAAATCAGTGTAGCGTTCTATTCGTAAAAGCGTAACAGACAGACATACATATAGTTATTTTTCGTAAAAAAATAACTTCCGCATTCGGGTGTCGGACGCATAAATCCTGTGTCGCGGGTGACTTTACAAACATACTATAGCGTTAGTTTAACAATCAATGGGTTTGTTTAGAATGAAGTACTGTGAGATTTTAATCCAACATATCACTTGCTCATCAGGTTTTGTATCCACACTTTAAGAAAATATAATATGGTTAATGAAAAACGATTTTCACAAGTTTATCTATTTATGTATGAGGACCATCCAAACATCATTAAAGTCAAGGTCACATTTTGTTTTTCAACAAATATTTTTTTGAAATTATAATTATTTTTGTTCGGTAACTCCTCGTAATATTTGAAAAGACTCAAACAACAATTAGTTCAGAGTTTCTTATTTGTAATCATGTTTGTTTTGTTTTACGTTTGTTCAAGTGACTTTATTAAATTTTGTAGACGAATCATCATACTTCTACCGTTTTTCCAAGCTAGTATAGGCTATTTTTGTATAAGAGTCTGCCAAAGTGTCTCTACTTTGCCTGCTGAATATCATGAGTAGAATCCAAGATTGGAAGCCACCACACTCACTGCGAAAGCGGCCAGAGCATGTTTTGTCAGCCTTGTGTAATACTTTTTCATGTTTCAGTAAAGAACCTGAAATCATAGTAAGAGGCAACACGTAAGCTGGTAGTGAATTCCAGTTTTTAACTGCTTGACACAGGAAGGAAGAGCCGAAGCATGTAAACCAGTGACTTCTTTTACGATTTTGAATTATTAGAACACACAAGTACTAGATAATATAAAAGTTTTGTAAACAAAGGGTAGTCGGGTTCTGACTACCTACTCGTAACAATTGCCTTCCTAACACAAGTTCCTCTGAGGCACGTGAGGATCTCAATGTTTTAATATTGATCAATCTATTTGCTTTTCAGGCAAAGATTACTTAACTTTGTAAGTGAAAATGTGTTCAATTAGTAATTATCCTAATTTCTAACAGACATGGCTGTTTTTTTGACAAGCCTGATCATGAACAGCCTGTATTTAATCCACAACATATACTAACATACCCAACGAGATCCGTTACAAGTCAAATAAGTGCCGCTGTCCTGCGGTAATTAAGGTTGGACGAAAATGATGTAGACATTTCGCGGATCTGTAGTATTTTACCCTCATTTAACTTAGTGTAACACATCTGTGACCAAATTACTAACAGTGGTACAAAGTAAACAAATATATGAGATTATATTAACAGACTTTTATAGACCTCTTTTGAACATACATCTATCTTTTGAAAGGAGGACTTTGTTTATGGTACCTATTGATTGTTTCAAGTTTTCCTTCTCTTTATGTTGATGCAGTGTTTGCTTCCTTAGCCACCTTTTACGACACTCCTGGGATGACTAAAAATGGTGATATAAAATATTTTATCCATCACTTCGTTGTCGTCGAAATATTTTAAAAAAAATAAGAGTTAACATTTTTTGATTATAACTTTCTAAGTTCAGAACTTTTTTTATTAAAATTTGTTAATATTTGTTCGGTATAGATACATAAAAGATATACACATTAAAATATTGAACCTCCTAGAAATATATGTACATAGTATTAAGAATAAAAAACGCGAGAAAGAAGTTTTGAAATTAGTACTAGTTTCAGGCCCATTAAATTGCCATAGATTTCTACTCTGCCCTGATGATAACATTTTATCGTATAAGAATAATTACTGTAAGTTTGCAAAGCAATATTTAATGAGTAGGATTTAGAGTATTAAATCGTTGAAAGCAAGCTTTAAGAAGCTTGATTTTCTACGAAATGTTTACGAGTGGGAAATTTCAGTTCAGATTAGATAACAATTTTTACATTTTACTTTAACTGGATTACAAACTAACGGTAAAATATTTATAATATAAACTGTTATAATTATTTTTATTACTAATAATCATTAAATCAGGCCACTTTGTGTCCATTTTGTGTGCCAGGACGCCCCAGGTATTCAATACAATGCCTAGATATTCTATAGAATACCTAATTATACAGATTGCCGGTAACATACACTAAATGACAAGAAAGGTACATGACCCGGTCCTTTCATTATTCTATCAGTTGTGGGAGTATTTTTCCTATGCTGCTTTATTTTCTCTAACAATAAACCCATGAATAATGCCACAGACCATTTGGAAAGGCTCTTAGCCAATGACAAAGTGAATAATTTATCTCTTTGATGAATTTGTCGTTCGAAATATAAAATGGTCATACTGTATACATATGCCACTATAATCTAGGATGATAAATCTAATCACTTTCTAGAGACGGAGATCTATTATAGTATATTATCTCGAAGATCTATCAAAATATATAGTTTGAAATTAATAAATGAATTCGATGGAATTTAAAAGTAAATTATAATTCTTAAAAAAAACATAGGTAAATTTTATTATTATAAGGAAAAAGTTCAAAAAGGCGATTATTTCAGCTCCTAAAGGATTAACTTTTCATCTTCTAATGGAAATAATTTTGCGAGACGTAGGTACTCCCAATCACTTTTACAATTACTAAAGTCATAAATGACCTTAATCATGTATTTAGTCAAAGATAATATTAATATACTAGTTGACCCAGCGAACTTCGTACCGCCCAACTTTAAAATTCCAGAACTTGATCGCAGCGCCACCTACCGGGTCCAATTGCGAATCTAAACCATTCCCAGATCCCCTTGAACACACACAAAAAATTTCATCAAAATCGGTCCAGTCGTTTGAGAGAAGTTCAATGACATACACACTCACACAAGAATTATTTATATAAAGACTAGTTGACCCAGCGAACTTCGTACCGCCCAACTTTAAAATTCCAGAACTTGATCGCAGCGCCACCTACCGGGTCCTATTGAGAATCTAAACCATTCCCAGATCTCCTTGAACACACACAAAAAATTTCATCAAAATCGGTCCAGTCGTTTGAGAGAAGTTCAATGACATACACACTCACACAAGAATTATATATATAAAGACTAGTTGACCCAGCGAACTTCGTACCGCCCAACTTTAAAATTCCAGAACTTGATCGCAGCGCCACCTACCGGGTCCAATTGCGAATCTAAACCATTCCCAGATCCCCTTGAACACACACAAAAAATTTCATCAAAATCGGTCCAGTCGTTTGAGAGAAGTTCAGTGACATACACACTCACACAAGAATTATATATACATATAAAGATAAAGATAAAGATAAAGATTTTATATATTTAGATTTAGCTATTTGTAATATAGCTACACACATCTAAAATGCCGATGATACTGCCATTGGCAACCAAATCTGAACATTCCATTACCACCACAACATTTCTTACAACATTTCTATTGTCATTAAAAGCCCTGTTTTCACTTTCATAATCCTTCACTAATAATAAATGCAATTTAAACTTCTATACTAAATTTTGAACTATTTAATATTAAAATGAGAAAAATAAAAGAAAGCCGACTCTCAACATCAGCTAGGTATCTATTTAAATCAAATAAATGAATCGCCGAATGTGTTGCTAAGCACAAATCTCAAGAAATTCCGTACCACTACGTTTATTCTTATTTCATTTTCGTAAAGCACAAGGAAGGTTCTAATGGAGAGAAAAACAGGTAAAAATAGTAAGGAAGTCCCTCCTCTGCCCTCCCTTAGTTGACTCGTATGACACCCACGAGATTAAAAGGGGTGGTGACACTCTTCAAATCCACTGTTACCACACAGGAAACGGATCTATTACTCAGGTCTCCTAAATATAAATAAAATATAAATAGTTCGGACATCTGACACACAACATCATCTAGTCCCAAGCTAAGAAGAGTTTGTATTATGGGTACTAGACAACTGATATAAATACATAAACATACTTTTTTTTGTAAATACGTACATATTATACATAGAGTTTCGAAGTCTGGGTGAGACTTCGAAACTAATATTTGTGAATCACACAAATAGTATTTTGTCCGACCCGGGAATCGAACCGAGACACTCGAGACAACCCGAGACCTCTAGATCAGCAGCTGCATGCCCTAACCACTAGACCAACAAGGCAGTCAAAGCAGTCACTGCAGACCTGAAGTATCAAGAAATTTACCTTTATCCTTTACATTTCGTCATTTCTCTGTCGCATTTTCTGGTAATGGAGAAACGAATATTTTACATCACTAAGTAATTTGATTCACTTCCTTATAAATTCGTTAACGATTTCGAAACAGTTTAATTTCCCGTGGGAATAGTCCAGAATCGTTCTTAAGGGTTTCGTGATAACAGCAATTACAGAAAAGGGTGCGGATTAGATTATTTATATATATATATATAATGTATTATATATTATCAACGTCTTTAACATAGACCTGTTGGACATAGACCTCTTCTTAGAAAGCAGCTTTTAATACGCTGATCAGACCAAGTATAAATAGGGTTAGCTGAAGTTTAGCCTAGTTTTTCTTCTTCTTGCAGTAATGCTGTCCTTGGCACTTTGCTGTTTTAGTCGCTTAATACGATACTGATATAAGGGTGATGTGGATTGTGTATCGGTATCGTTGTGAATCAGTACGCCACTATCAAATATAATAGCTGAAATCATAGGCATATTTAAACATTTAATTTATTCAGTTAATTTAAGAAGTTCAATATTAATATCATTCATCGTGAAGATCAAAGGTTCTCATTTCTCTCGATTTTTCTTTTATATTTTACCTTTTATATTTTCATTTGAATTATATGTTTAAAAATTATTATATTCAGTGATAGCATTCGAGTGAAAAATAAAACAGCCAGTACAAATATTAATTAAATTTATTTTCTTCAAGCTGACTTTACACTGCCAATAAAATACAAAATTGTTTAAACAGTTTTGACAATTGATCGTTATCTAAAGCTAAGATATTCATTATTTATTGAGAGTAAAATTGAAACTGGGTGTTTAAATTATTCGACGAAAACTTTGAAACCATTTGTGTCGATGATTAAGGTCTGCAGTAGAATTGTCTTGTGACTTAATAAATTTTAGAATAATTTTAGTTGAGAATTCCGATTACACTTTGGTTCACCGAATTCGTAACTATACAAAAGGATTAATTATAGGTTCATCAATTTAGATGTGCCCTCTATGTAGATAAACACATTTATGAAACCAATACCACTATGGACAATCGGGCTTTGACTTGACAACTAAAGTTTGTTTTATTTGTTTAACTATTAATTTACTATCTGATTCATGTTTTAAAATAAACATGGGGATGACTATATGTTTGATATAATTGGTACATTCAATTACGGGCGTGTACAGAAGTCACTTTCTCTGAAAACGCAACAGTACATTACGCACCTACACTTAACTTTCCTAAATAGTTTAAATAGCTACAATTCAAATACATAGAAAAACGTTTACATTGTTGGTTTGTCACATTTCTATATCCCATTTAAATGTTTTATTTGTCAATAATATGTATGATACCACCAATGGAGCAATATCGAATTACGACATGAGAATGAAACCATATATCTTTAAGGACTTGTATCTATTCAAATTTCCAATATAAAATAAACAAATACATAGTATTGCTTACCAATAAAAGTTGAAATACCTAGAATTATCGTTGCATAATAGTCGTTTACAATTGAAATTAATGGAAATACGTACTTAACAAATATACTGCATTTCAGTCATTACATAATTCTATAAGAATAACCCCTTCTCGCTTCTCGGGCACAAGCCCACAAGTACTCAAACCAAAACAGAATAGGCTTTATGAAGATGGTATATATTTTGAAAATTGACACAAACAAGAATTTCATATATTTGCAAAAGGTACACAATGAATGATAGTTGAGAACACTAAAAAATAATTACTGCTAGAGCTGTCATCAGTAAAACTCATTTCTAAATGAATATGTGTCCACTTAGTTCAATGAAGATTTGAGAAATCTTCTAGGGCTTAATATTTACAGTACTATTTATTTAACTATTATAAAACGTAGATTATGTATGTTTTTTATAGATTGGTGCAAAAAACTCCACTATGTATGATAGTATGAGTAGAATCCAAGAGCTATAGGTACCAACCAAATTGTGAATGTGGACAATGAAGTCAACAACCCCACTATGGTGGCCTAGTGAAATGCTTATTCAGATTTAAAAATGAACTGACAAATTCTAATAATTGAAGAACAGCCAACATTTTTGTTTCCTCTTTCATATAAATCTTACACAAGCAGGTGTATAAAGCACAACTTGATATGCGAGCTTAAATAATAATGTGTTATTAAACTTATTAATTGAACATGCAAATTATTAAATATATTTGAGTTAGCTCGCAGATATTCCCGAGTGACAAACGAGTGTTCACAATTAAGTCGGTGTTTCGACGTGACTAATTAGTCTAAATCGTTATAGTAGGTGTAGTAAAAAGAACTCCATTATTTTTATAATAGATGGTTTTAGTTACCTTTAGGTATGCCGCGTTATTTAAAAGTCCGATCAGGTTCCACTGAATGGTATTAGAAAGATAAGATTTCGTACTAAAAAACTTTTCTGATATTTTTGTGATTCAATTCAATTCAATCAACTATTCAATATCAGCTTTCAATTTCATGTCAAAAATAATTGTATTTTTTACTACACCTCACTTATTGACAACCTATGTAATTTAAACTACTTTCATTTATAGTCAAATTTAAAATACCTAAAATAGGAAATAAATGTCCACAAATATTTTCAAGGAGAGGCCTATGTCCAGCAGTGGACTGTTAACTGTTAAAGGCTGTTGATGATGATGTTGATGAAATATATGTCTGTATATAAGGGTGCGGTAAAGTTGTATGAATAAATATATATATATAAAACAACCAGGGTGAGTTATTTGTTTAAATTAAATTTTATTGTGATTATTTATATGTCCAGCGGTGGACTGTTATAGGATGAAGATGATGATGATGATAGTTATTTATAAAACAAATAATCACTGCACATAAAAAATCTACTTTGATAAATACATCACATTATCTACTAGTTATAATCATAAAAACATATTTCTGACTGCGTATTTTAAAGTTTTAGTTAGCAATCTCTTTTGTCGCAACTTAGTATCAAAAAAATTGATAGGGTTTCGTGGTCACCTATAATGGTAGGTAGATTTAAAATCGTGTCCATGATTTTAAAATTTTGATTCATGAACTACGGAACCCTAAAAACGGAAACAATACACGAATGAATATTTCACAGAGTATATATAAATAAACAGATAGAATAAAAAAAGAGCTCTCGCTTTTTCAGCGAACGGTCAATGTAATGTAATGTAATGTAATGAAAGTCCTGTCTGATAACCATTATCATAATGGACGCCGGTTTCCCTAACTTAATTTTTACATGTTTCTTTTATCACTTCATTGAGACATACCAGTTTTTGTCCAAAAACCTATTTCTAAGACACAAATTATTAAAATTGAGTTTCTGCTTACTCTCTTCGTAGCAATATTATATAACCCACTTTTATATAATAATAAAATTACAAACAGATCTAAGTATTATATTCGTACAATATTGAAATGCTGACTGAAAAAAAAAGAACTTATTTTCTATTCTAAATATACATGTATAAAAACATCTGCCACAGTGTCCTGAGATTGACACCTCTTTGAAAATAGTATCATAGACTCTTTGGTTTATAAGTATTTACAATATCATTTTACTTGCTAAATACCTTACATAATTAATACATTATATTTTGAAATACATTTAAATTATAATAACATAGTAAATGGATTATTATAAAAGTGTCACAAAATTGATGATTGATTAGACAAGCAATATATACAGGAAATATTCTAAAAATGAACTTTAAATCACAAGTTATTCAAGTAGAGGTCTTTTTATACAACCAGATTACTGATTTCATGAACCACATACAAAATCTAATTTTGTCCGTGCTCTCGACGTTTTCCCTTCCTTGAAGAAAAGAGCACTTTAGGACCGAAATGATTGAAGATTTCAATAAGTATGAGATAGGTACATAAGATATTCATTTAAAAAGTCAAACTATATTAAACATTACATGAATACATGCTGGACAGATTTTCATAAATCATGTGTTAAATCAAACGAAGTCTATAAAACCGAAAGTAAAATTTGAGTTCGTAATTTATACGAAACTTCATTATTGCATGGTATTTGCATTTTATCGCCTTGTGTATGAACAATTTATTTTTAGGGGAAATTATTCGTCATATAAAGAGAACTTTAAACAATAACTACAATACCTAGCAGCCTAGCGGTTTAACCAGTCGCCACGCTGCTTTCTTGAGACATCTTGCGCGGTTTTACTATCAACACTCGTTTCCGATCTCGATCCCGTCAGGTAAACTACATGAATGTTAACCATAAATATAATTACTAATCTTCTATGGGAGGTGACACTTACGAGTATAAAATGTTTTGCAGTTAACCATACTTCATAAATATTTAAAACCAATCACATATGAGAATTCCATTGTATTGAAAAATCGAAACTTGAACAATTCATTTCAGTTTGTTATATCTGTTCGAGACACCAATTTGTACGTTATAGCTACACGATAAATACTTGACTCAGCTTGATAATAATCGACCACTTCGCGACTCCTTTTACAAGTAGAACTGTACATGTATATTATCTATCGAAGCAGAGGTGAGATGAGTATGGAAATAACTGCATGTCCTCTGTCTTCAGTCTTTATAGACATAATTTTGTCAAAAAGAAGCAGAAAATTCCTATTTTCTAAAGTAAAATTAAAATATAGCTGAGTATGCACAAGAGAGGCGTGCAACGAGAGCTCCTGTTGTCCTCGTCATGCTTACAACTTTCTCATCGGCGAGTTAATAATATGAATCACTTGCATTCCTTCAAATAAACCTATCCGAGCCCGCTTTCCCTCGTTCATCTTGGTAACTTAAAAACTTTATTTTTAACATTGAACACGTATTACTCCTAAAGCCACATATACACCTTCACAAAACTTGTGAGTCACTATAGGAAATGTTCTTGAACGATAGGAGCATTCCCATGTTTCAACCGTCCTCACGGCACAGAAGTCTTCGCGCTGTAACAAAGAACACCGTTTAAACAAAATAAATGTAAATAAATAAACACGAACATAATATGTAATTGATTAATTGCTCAAGGGTGTGGTATCTAATAGGAAAATACCGATTAATATTCTAATTTTATTTTTTGCATATTAAACGCACAGTTCCCTAAAACCTTAATTTATATAATTGCTTGCTAATTATACATTGAAGGAAGGGTAGTAATATTACCTTGATGTTTTAATTTTAATGTAAAAATTATTTCTCGTAACACTAAATTTATTAACATAAACACAAAGTTGTGACCGGCATGAATATGATTATATTGTACGAGTATTATTATCTTTTTTGGGACCAACATACAAAAACCGAATTTATGGAACAAAATTATTATAATCTAAATTCAAAATGACTAACTAATATAGGTAAATTAGATTAGGCTGGCTTAATTTAATTGTAATTTTTCTACTTCCATTATGGATAAAAAAAGGACTTGTTCATATTATTTTAATAAGTGTACTTTTGAAATTCTTCCCAAGTAATAAATCGTTAATTATTTTATTTTACACTTAATGAGCGACCCATCAGCACTTGCTTAGGTTTACAATAATAATGTAAAATAAGATATATTTTTTCCTGTACACCTTTTTACATATCTTTTTTCCTTTATTTTTTATGTAATCCTAAACAAGAGTCAAGATAGACGTAATGATTTTATTCAGTTACTTTATATTTAATCAAACAAAATGTCGAATTGGGGGAAAATTTTAAAACTATCTAATACTAAAGTAATCGGTTTGAAATATTTACAAACATAACCGCAAGTTTAAATTAGGTTTTGTCCTACTGATAGAAAATGAAATCCCAACATAGGTATTGTATGAAGTTCCAAAACCCTATTGTTAATTACAAGTTAGAGACAAACTAGACTATAATTAAACTAATAGAGATTTCACCCCTATTTAGAATTCAAAAGGAACAATAGCGGCAATAGTAATAAAGTCAGATTTATATCACATAATTAGTAGGGAAGAAAAGGTGAGTAAAACTGTTATGAAGCGCTAAAGTATCCAGCTAGTAACCTTTTTAAAACAAACGTAAAAAATAAAACTAAAAAACTTAAGAAATTGAGTAGGTACAATATTTTTGGAATTAAATAATATTTAGATATTAAATCAGTTTTCATATCAAATTATGTTAAATCAAGACAGGTAACAACTGACTGCTCAATGTGACCTCCGAATCACGGAGATGCTCATGGTATCATGCCACCCATGGTCACCCATCTAGGAACTGACCGCGCCGACCTTGCTTTCTCTCAGGGATGTTTTCTAATCACTTAAGGCAACTGGGCTTTGTGCGTCTATAAATTACATGCCGACAACTATTTCATGCTATCAGATATTTTCACTGCACATAATAAACAAAAAAGTAATAAAACAAATTATAGTAAATTTCGCAATTTCCAAAGGTGATTTCATGAATCAATGAATTTTTATTCAGTAAAACAAACGTTTCACCAACTTCTCAACTCAAATACATTGCGAAATTACTTCAGGCCAATTCACTTCACGTTTTGCTACACGAGAGAGTTCATTCAGCAAAGATATTTATGGAGACCTCGCTCATCGGTCATATCATTTTTATGTTAGGTTTTTGCTCTCATCCATAGGTAAGCAATACGTTTTTTCGTAAAATTTATACATATATGCAAAGTGTATAAAAAATTTCACTAAAACTTGCAAGCAGAAAAGAAGCTTTCAGAGCTCTTTATGTGATATTTTTTAAGAAGTATGGCATTCAGGTGATGTTGCTAAGAAAGTGTTTCTAATGGTGAAAAAGAAGCAAAAGTGCAATTAATGGCAAAAATTCTGTCCCAAGAAGCTAGGTTTTAATGGAAGTCTTTGGTACTTAATTACTGCAAAAGCCGAGTTCATGCTATGTTGATAAAAGTCAAGTTGTATTTAAGATACTCGTCATTTTATATAGTTTGAAAGTTGAATATTACAAAAAAAATACCGTAAATTTAAATTGCATATATATTAAATTCCCAGAACTTTAAGCTATAAGCTGATTTAATATAACGATAATTTTAAGATTTAATACTAATCGGATTGTTACTTTTGACTATACTGTTGTACTTCAAAATTTCGATATGAAGCTTCCTATTAAAAAGCCAATTTGAACAAAATCGAGAAGACTTGAAATACTCAATAGATTAAGAAAAGATATCGTGGTCAAGAAAATGTAGATGGATGATCGAAGACTGCAAAGCAATGATTACTCACATATCCATTTTTATATTGGAGATCGGCTGTAGTTACCTTTTTATCTTAACCGTGCACCTGTAGGGAGGAAACAAGATTATGGCTCATCATCAGTTTCGAGTAATAGGCATGCGGTTAGCAAGAAAGATAGAAAACTATATCACAACAAACACAAAAGCAAAAAATCTAAAAAATTTAGAAACTTACGTGTTCTGGTTGTTAGACTCTGAATGTGAAGCCGTCGGTGGTAAGAATCTTGCTAAAGGAGGCTGCAGCAACATCTGTCGGAAAGTCTGTCGAAACTGCCTTGACATCGAACAATACAGAACGAAATTTATAGCCCCGTTCAATAGTGCTAGAAAGTCCATCAGCTCTCCAAATAGATCATAACATCGTTTGAAGAAACACCATCCTAATAGTCCACTCATAAGTCCCATTATTCCTTGAGGTAACTCTGTCACAAGGAACAGTAATAACACTGCCAATAGCATCTTAGTTGTTCTATCAGTCCTTTTGTCGGCTTTGTGCTGTCGTTTAACCATTTTTTCTGCAGCAGGACAGGAGTTATAGTTTCTTAGTTTCTTTTGATGTTGATTCGCTTGGTAAAGAGCTCTTATCAGCCATATACTGATAACAGTAAGTATTGAACAGGGTAGCAGTTTGATCACCACACCATGTACCCAAAAGTTTGCTTGATATAAAGTCCCTTGGTAGTCAGAATCAACATGATATGCAATATCAGGATTGCCAAACTTGTCTGTGACGTTCTTCGTGTGAATATCAAACACCTGTTGGACAATGAAAGTAATGTATTTAAATAATTAAGATCGGTTTGGAAAACAACAATAGCCGTCAGAAGAAACTTGACTGCATTTATATGGGATATGATAATAAGGTGTTGTTTGACTGGAAACAATACATTTGAAATGACGCAGTCGTGTAGAAAAATAAAAATTTTATTTTTTGTGACTTTCACAGACTCTTTTATACGTTAAGTGAATATAAACTAAAAAACTTCGTATGTACCTAACTGTAAAACCTAATATAAAAGTAAGTTTGAATCTGGTTCAGAATTCCTAGGTAAGTCTATTTTGTATACAAGAGTCCTTCATATGTAATCCTCATTACAACACGGGAATTCAATTTAATCAAAAGTATCTGATTTTAAAAATTAGCCAAGTGCGTCATGTTATTAATATTTTGTAATTTTGTACGAAGTTTTTCTTGTGAGCGTATTTCACAAGTTAGGCTTTTATAACTCCCAATCTAATAAAGCTATCTAAGTCGTTATAGTTTTCCTTTTAAGTTTATCACATGGACTAGTATCATGAATACTACGGGTGTTTCGAGCCAGCCCGTTAATTTTTAGAGGGGAGAGGCCTTGTATTAACCAAAAACATTATTCTAAAAGTGAATTAACTCGGAAATGAATACATAAATCAAATCAAAGATACGGAAAAAAAATCATATTTTCACAATGGATCAATTACTTTGGCTATACAAAAAATAACTGTTTCGTACAATAACGATAAGTCCCCCGCGACACAGGAATATATTCCTAATGTAGGAGTTGTCTTTTTAAGCAAAATAAAACATACTTCCATAATAACTTATACATACAAAAACACTATTATAATTAGGAACATAACACACAAAAGATATTTTGGTTTCGTTACTCACCATAAAGGTAGGTGCACATAAAATAGGCGGCAATATGAAGCTCGCTAATATTGCCATGCTGCACCGTCGTTCCGTACATAGTATGTGGCTTTTGTCAGAGTAACTGGAATACGTTAATTAGTTAATTATCTTTTATCTCACACAAAACACCGGTTCAACTATGCAATTCCCATCTCTGGCATAGCACAAAACCTAGTATGCAGTTTCCACCTTTGAAATGGCATAAATTAGTGCAATGTGGTTCTTACTGCACTAATTTATACAAGGTACTGACTAAATCTGAGACTGAGGTTATTGTTGTAAATCGCGAGAAAAGGGGTCGACGCTAGTCTAAATAAAATTAGCCTAAGTTACTCCTTATGTCATCAGCTTTCTGCCATTGTAAGTACCGTCAAAATCGGTCTAGCCGTTCTAGAGATTAGTCGTAACAGGCATACAGACAGACCTTAAATACCTTAAATACTCATATTATGCACATATACTAAACATATACTTATACAGACACTTTAATTTTAGTTTTTGTATATATTTTAGGTTAGAGTTCGAGGTAACTAGCCAAGCTTTTAGTTTTATTACTAGTAGCTACTTGTTAGTACTCTGGAAATGTTTTTCCTTTTCCTCAAGAGCCAACTAAATGTAGTATAAGACTATTATAAGTATATAGAAGAAGATAGAATATACAGTCGAAACCTGATATAGCGACATTGATGGGACCGTGTAGTTGCCGACGTTATATCCGATAGTTGTTATAAGCAATACATGTAGTTAAATTAGTTGTGTAGCTATATTATCATAGATACCTATCTATCTAGTATAGGTATAGGTTATGTATGTGAACTTGTTGTCAAATGACATGTCAGAAAGAAATATTTAATAAGAAATAATTAGTAATTAGAATACACGTTCCTAAAGTAATCAGTCATTTCAGTCTGTTTTTTTAGCCCAGTCAGTTTTAGCGCACTAAACAATTGGTGTAAAATATGCAAGGTCAAATGGCGGGGAAGAGGTTTGGATGAGGTGCGTAGGTAATAATACGCCTAAATATACCCTTCAATGCTTATCAATAAGATTTAAAATCGTTCGTATTGCTTTGTTTTGCTGGGACAAGAAGCGGTTGGTCGTTATAGTCGATGAATATCGATAAAGTTTCGTCGTTGTAAGCGATATGTCGCTGTATCCGATGTTGTTATAGGCGGTATGTTTACTGAATAGTTTACTAGAGATTCGGGCGGGACCTTACAATCTGGCTGTAATAACCGATCGGTCGTTGTAAACGATGTCGTTATAATCGGTTTCGACTGTATATATATTATTCCAAGTAGCCTCAAAAGTTATAAGAATTCTATTCATCTTGATCACAAAGTCACTTTTGAAATAGGGGAGATGGAAACCGATAATAAATGTTGACGGTTTAATAGAATCATCAAATCTTGAAAGGTCTTCGATGTTTTAGAAATATAGTTGCTTTATTCGAATATAATATGTCGTTCAATAGCAGCCCTATTGAATTGACAGTGTGAATCTAAAAACTTTAGTGCCTAAATCAAATCACATCTGTTGTATGAAATCTCATTTTCAACATATTTATATGATAATAGCATAATCAAATCTACGCAAATAAATAAAATGTAAGCTTCTGTTTGCAATTTCAAACTGACAGTCTTCAACTAAATGCATTTGAAAGTCTTTACGGTTCTTACATAAAAAATCAATGTAAGTAAGTAGAATGAACATTTTCCAGATAAAAAAAAAACCGCTAAATTTGCCAATTTATCATACAGAGTAATTCTATGCATGCTCACGAATCATGTAAAATAAGGGATTGCCCGCAGTTATCCACCTAAGCTTCCCACGAGACGCATATTTCCGACGCAGAATAGTTTATTTCAGTCTTAGGCCAGGAACTTGTATTAATAGGTTTCTTAACATAAATTATGCGTAACTTATAAAACTTTTCTAGAATTAAATATGATAAACTGTTTGAAGAGGTTTACAGCGATACCGATCCACTTAATGACGATTCAGACACTTGAGGCCAGATTGAGAAGTTTTGCAACATAAATGCCATTTCAATTTCAAATATTAGTTTGTTTCGGCTCTCGATGACGTTCTCTTGACAACATTTTGCAAAAATATTATTGATAGAGTCTGGCCACGCTAACTCTGCAGTGGAATAAATGGGCAACCCCAAAAAGTTTTTTATATGGTATACTTTTTCTGATGTCACTTTTGTGGTACGTGAGCTGTCACATTGCTTAAGCGGTTTGTTGTTTTTCATATATTTTAAAGAAAAATAGTTAAACCTATTAAAAGTGGAGTGCGGAAGTTATTAAATAACATGATAAGTAAATTCCAAGATGTGAAGGCACAGTGTGATGTCGTCCTTAGCCAAAAACGACAATGTTTACAAGATAACGAAAAGTTGACGTGTAAGTAAATCTACTGATTTTGATACTTCGCCGTTTTAATTTACCATTAGATGTATCTAAGAACATTTCTTCAAATACTCATAGCCTGTTCATAATGATGACAAGAAGCTCGTGTCAAATTAACGTCCAATTTCAATAACATATCTACCTATAGATTTGCTTCCTACAGATAGGATTTAGGTCTTAGGCAACTATTACATAAATTATAGATACTCAACTCTTAACAAGTATTTATTTTTAGACATTCCAGGTAGTATAAGTGATGAATTTAAACCTCATATTCAAGTTGCCCTACGGATGCTGAAGGCTCTTGAAGAGTTTACCATCAATAGTGAGAACCAGTTTATAAAAAATATCGCTTCAATGACTGGTAAGAATCTGTTACTTACGTATTTATTTTCTAAAATTTTCGTTAGATTATAAAAGTAGGTACAACGTACATCCAATACATATTGGATTGAATACAAGTTCAAATTAAAGTTTATAAATGATTTATATTTATTTCTACAGGATTCAGCGATCTGGAGGGTTCCTGGCAAAAAGCGTGCAGCACGGGCAACGAAAGTTAATATTGATCATTTTGACCAATGCGCCAAACGAAATACAATATATCAGTATTATTTGACCCGAAAAAAAGTTCCTACTCTGCGTAAATTACTACTTCAATTGAGGCAATCAATTGATTTTACTGGCTGCAGAGAAACCTTACGCAAAATATTATTGACGAACGGACAGTCCTTATGGAAAAACATGATGTGGCGGCATGGAGCCTTATGGCCAGATTCCATAATCTATATACATAATAAAAATTTTGTTAAGAAACGAGCCTGTAGAAACAAAAAAAACTAATGTATATCATGATGAAACCTAAAAATAAATTATGTTTATCATTCAAAAATCTATCGTTATTTTTATATTGTCCTTGAGTTGTTTCATAGATCTTAAAGTAAAGTTAGCCTTTTATTATTATTAATGTGTAGATAAACCATAGCCTCAGTAGATTTTTAAAAGTTAGGAATCAGAATTATTACAACCTGTATTGTACCTACTTATGACCTCAAAAACTGTATCAAATCGACAATGCATCGTGCTGAAGTCATGACTATTCTTAACCAAGAAAAAATCAGAATATAAACAAAATAACTTGGCTAAAATAAAAAAAAACAACTACTATCAAATTAGTTTTTCGTAGTATAGACGGTGTTACCATCTATAGATTTTCAAATTCTATAATTTTTTTCGTTCTGCAGAGTTAGCGTGGCCAGACTATATGTAGTAGAAACAAGGTGGGTCAAGTCTCAAAATATTCCATAGCAACAAAGTGAACAAGTGTTGTAACCAGTCTTCTTTTTCTTATTAGTCTTGATTATTTGTGGCCGGCTACTATTATTATTGGCGAAATTTAGCCAGTGTATAGTAAAATTTAAAAAACTCATATAAGTATCTGGAATATACTATACCTCATACAAAACTTAAGTTGTCATAATGTTTTTACTAGTTCGATATAATATTAAACTAACAAAAAATTTTTGCGCTTTGAAGATATCATTTGGAACACATTGTACAGTATACCCATAACTCAATTGGAAACCTTTCTAGGGCTTCTCTGCTGGTTCAATATAAACGAAATTGTTAGGTAATTAATGATTTGTATTCTAAAAATATGGCAGTATTCTTATCACTACAGCCAATATCATATCGTACCTGTTTTTATAAACTGTTTTTTTTTCTATCAATAAAGTCTTAAACTTCATAATGTTCAAAAGTGATGAATTTTTTTTCGGTTCAGAAACTAATCACCATCAGTCTTCATACATTTTGCTCCATTTAACAAATGAAATAGACACTTTCGTTTTTTGTCTCAAAGATAGAAAATTTCATTTTAGACAAATGGGTTGACTCTCGAGACTCAAGACTCATTGTATACAGCATTATCTTATTGCTTCAATGCGTCAACAAAACGAAAGCACCATATTTACAGCTTTCGCAGCATTAATTTTATCCTTTTAGAGACGAATAAAATGTTAAACGCACTTCCATAAACATTGGTATTATGGGCATAAAAAATAATTTCAGGGATAAAACTGTGTCTTGTAAAAGCAAATAAGTGCTACTATTAGAGCTCAGTGTCGATACCGATATCGCTCCGCCACCACACCTTGAGGATGTATATACACAAAGTTGGCAGCCTACAATCGCACCAACCCCGCGCCAATGTCGATATAACATGCCAAGATTTGTTTTATACTTGTCCAGTCGCTTTCAAAAAAGTACCATATTAGTAAAATTTAATGCTTATACCAATAGATATTTAATATAATATGTAGTAGATATAATGTCATAACATTCTAATGCATATTTTCAGCAATTACCTCAGAAATCATAATCTCAAAAAATCAATCCAAATTGTTACTATTAAATTTATCAAATATGTACTCTGAATGTAACAGCTAAAGCACATGAAATGCAAATGATGACATATAATAAATTTATGACAACCGGTTGCTAGTAGCGGCTTCTAGTTCAACTAGTTTTGCCTGAATATTAGTTTCTGCACGGAGCGGAGTGAAGTTTAGCAACTTCTGAGGGTGAACTGAATTTGAATATTGTATCAAGTTTTCTGAATTCTAAAACTAACCCATTCTAATATTATAAATTCGAAAGTAATTCGGTTTTTAAATCTGTCTGTCACGCTTTCACAGTTAAACCACTGAACCAATTTGGATGAATTTCGGTAAAGAGATAGATTGAAACTTGGAGAAGGAAATAGCCCACTTTCTGGCGCGATAACTAACTATATGCGGGCGAAGCCGCGGGCAAAGCTAATATACATAAGTTAAAGAACAGGCGTCTCTATTACAACATAAATATTTAAAAAATATTTTCCATACACTTTTTAGAACTAGTAGCCGACCCCAAATAGTCTTGGTAATAATAAAGGCTGATAAGAAGAACAATAAGTTCAATTTACTACCTATCTAGTCGGTGAATTAAGGAGGATAACAAAGGAAAATGTGAGCAACATTGCAAATATGAAAGAAAGCATATCAGAGAAAACAGGAGGCATTCCTGTCACGGCGAAACAGCAGGTGCTTTTATTGCATAAACTTAGGTTTGAAATAGCGCATGAAGCTTAACTACCTCTTGTAACAATAACATTTCGGAGCTCAAAATCGTGACGAGGAAACGCGTCGTATTGTTTATGAACTTGTAAGACTATATAATTAATGGCTTAGTGTTGTTTATTTTCGGTACTTGATGGAACGTCTTAAAATACATTCTTGAAAAAACTTATTAGCACTATTGCTTTACTAATTTATGAACTTAAAAGAAATACCTGGCCCAGTTTCGACTAATTGCAGTAACCATATTATGAAATTTGATAAAAAGTAAAGCGGAAACATTCAGGTAAGAAAATGAGTTCATTAAATTGTAGAATAAAGGTATAAGTGAGTTTTATTTCAAGAATGTACTTTATGGTTTCTTCTTTTGATGAAAATTCTCCAAAAAATAGGAAAATGGCATATTGAATCCGCAACCCTAGAACTTGCAGACTTATGTTCGAGGATAGCGCTATAGAAAGCTTATTTAATATGTAGGTATTCCTACAATAATAATATATCTCTTTAATGTACACCAGAATAGTAACATACTACGGTAGCTTAAACTAAGAGGTATTAGTGGCAGCCTTATTGCTCGAAGGCAATACAATGTGATGATTATGTATGCGTTCCTATTTCATTGTTAATTGCAATACGTAATACTTTAGTTCTACCTTTGAGTACAGTTCACCCTCAGGGTTTCGGAGGTCCGATGTCAGTAGGTTCGTTTAAAAACTGATGTTCAGTTAAAACCGGTTGAACTAGTAGCTGAGATCAAATCATCTTGGAAATGTCATATTGGAACGAAATCTTAACTTAATTTGAATGGAATGTTGGAAAATAAATTTAAATCTACATTAAACTTCTCGCGTTAGTGTCTGATTAATTACTAAAAATGTATTTAACGTAAACAATAACCAAACATATTAACGTCATTCGAGGTAAACACTTTATTGTAAGCCCATAACGTGTTACAAAGCTATTTATAATTCTTTTGTGATATAACAAAAGGTTCTATATTTGTAATAGGTATTTAGCCATTTTATTTCATTACAAAAACTAAATTACTCTGTGATACTTAAAAAGCAATTAAGGATTTAGAGAAATCCCAACAAAATTTCAATATTGAAATGGTTTCATTACTCGCACAATTCCTAATAACTCCTTTTATAGGGTTCCGTAGTCCCAGCAGATTGTCCATATACGATCACGGTGGCAAAGTCATGGATAAGTCTCGTAGTCTTTTAGAAGTAAATGCTAATGATTAGGACTAAGTCGCAAGGTTGACAAAAACAATAATACATATATTATTTAATCGAACCGATACCGATCTAAAATACCGACTTTGTGATCATGTTCTTTTGATTATTTAACAAATTTTATCGATTTTGAAAATCATTATTTGTTTGAAAGACATTTCGCAAGTGTCATTAATATGGAAAAGAACATTTTGCTTTAAAAATACCCCTCATATCAGTATACTTTTCAAATACATTGCTTTTTTCTTAACATAATATTATTCATAAAAATATATATACTTACTTAATAGCCAAATACCTCCATATAGCTAGAGATAAAGTAAGGCATATGGCTGCCGTGTGGAATATTTGAGCGAAATGCATGTGGAATAGTAGGTACATTGCCCACGAGTAAGGGAAATCCAATTTTTCTGGCAGTACCTGAAAAAAAAAACATTATTGTAATAACAGATTTAATTATGTCTTAAATATACATTGTAGGTAGAAACATTCATATCAGTTCAAAAGAAATACTCTTAATAATCAGTTTTACTGTACGAACTTACAAACACAGGCGTTCATCTTATTTTACTTACTCTATTATAACGCAGATGTGTTCATGTGTGTGTGTAATTTTGAACTGATTTAATTGTTATGTGTGAGTTTATAGTGAACGGCGATTGTTTTTATATGCGAGTCTAAAGTGTGTAAGTGTGAAGATTTCCCCCCGCAAAAAATGAAAGACTGTGTTGTATCGGAACAAGACGCTATGACTATACCCTCCGGTCTGCGAGGTCTTTCATTATCATTTTTTACAAATGCAGATAGTTTTATATTTAGTTGGAGTTGTAAAGGCAGCATAAAATAAAAATAAGGCATTCCATAACAGTCCTCTAAATAACATGTCACCAACATCTGTCCCGTTGCCATCAAAGGTTGTTATTGTTTATGATACCCCGCGGAGATTTTCTATAAGAGCAGAACAACACAGAAATAAACATATAGTTATAACAAAGATCGTTTATAACTTAACTACCTCATACATGAAGAACGTTTAATGTACCACTACTGGGCTCGGGTTTCATCCTCAGGAGAGATGGCCGATGTAGGTTGGGGCTGGCATGACACGTTGTACCTGCGTCTCATGCCGCCCTGAGAGTGGCCGCGGATGGACGGGACGGGTTTCCCGTCCGTCCGCAGTAGTGGCCAACCGCGAGGGGGCGGCGTCCGCGTGTGACCGGACGTTGCCCAAATAGAGAGTCGAGAGTAGAGATGGTGCCCGCAACAGTGCGGGCAGGCGCCGGTTGGAGTCCAGAAGGAAATCCCCTCCCTGGACTCCTTCCAATACAAAGGCGCAGAGAGGGTCACACCGTGTGGCATGACACGTTGTGGCTATGTATTCTTGTCGTTGAATGTTTTTAAGCTGGTCGAAGGTCTCCAACTAAGCTTCACGAATGTTATCTTATGATGACAACCGGGACCGAATGCTTAACCTGACCTCTGAATCACGGAAGCGCTCATAACAAATCAGGCCACCAACGGTCACTCGTCTAGTTACTGACTGCAATCACTTAAGGCCACTTAACTAGATCATTATTCTATCTACATCTACAATTAGCAAAAATATAGTTACAATAGATGTTATTTCTGTACATTAATTAATGTAATTCTAATATTTACAATTCTCGTATTAAATGTGTTTTTGCTCACGATAAACTCACGTACAGTTTACTTTTCTAAATGTTTGTTTCTCAGGCTAAAACAGGATGGAGCAATAAGAATTCATGATTGAAAAGAGACGCAGATAGAAGTGCGTGGGTCAGCTAGTGTTTTATAACAATAAGTTTAATATTGATTTTGAAACAAGCTATATCTAAATTATAGAGATTGGATACTAAAAGCTCTAGATCGTACTCTATGCAGTGTTTTTTGTGCGAGACCTATGTCCTGCAACGGGCTGATTATTTTAAATAAATATTTCGAACATCTGACACAACATCATCTAGTCCCAAATTAAGCAGAGCTTGTATTATCTGTACTAGACAACTGACATACATACATAAACATACTTTTTTTTCTAAAAACATAAATATTATACATAGAAAACACCCTGACTCCGAAACAAATATTTGCTGATCATACAAACATTTGGTCCGACCCAGGAATCAAACCTCTTGATCAGCAGCCGCATACGCTAACCATTAGACCAACAAGGCAGTCAATTTTATGCAAATTGTCGAGATCTCATTTTCTCTTCAGATATTCCTTTTAAAATGGGCTTTATATGTGAATATTATGTACATAATGACATACAATTGATGTTACTGATTTTTAGAAAGTGTTTTCATGTTTTATTATTTTACAAATGCGATTCATTTTCCTTTGTGTTCTGTAGAGTAAAACCAATTACTACATGTTATGTAAGTAATATTTTTCTACTGTATGATATTCTTTTCATTGTAATCTAGAACTAAACTGACGCCCAGTTTAGTTCTGCAACTGTAAATAGATTTTCATTATGCTTTGAAAAGTCCACTGACAAGAAAAGAAGGCTGTAATCGCTACACCAAAGTAGTTGTTAACTTTAGTTTCACACTCACTTCATAGGTATCCTACAATTTCTTCTTGCCGACAACTTCAATAATTTAACTTTATAAATTGTAAAACAGCTCTCAGAAATTGTAATTGCTTATAACTAAACAAACACAGTGATTGTTAGCGAAAATCAATATGAATTTAGGAATCATGTAAATAAAATATGTTTAATTTTTTTGGTTGATAAGAAATATACAATAGCTATAAAAAAAGAAAAAAATCACTCAAGGTTATTACAAAAAGCTGCTTGAAGTTTAAGCATCTCAAGTAAGTTTGAAACAACGACGTAAGTAAATATAAAACAAAATGAGATTCACCTGCAACCTATCTATCAAATTGTGTGACGTTAAAACAATAGCATGTCAAGGAAATGAGAAATAGCGATTGTGTAGTAGATTTATTGCAATCTAGACATTTAAAATAAAACAATGTTAGACTATTTAATGTTTATAAGCGTTTGGCACCATCATACATCATTTATCATAAAAAATTAGGTACTTTAGCTGTTATGTATTTTAGATGTGTGTGTAATTATGAGATCTAACTCTTTAGTTGTTATGAATTCGACAAGCATTGTAATAAAGACACTTTGATGTACCTACCTAATTATAAAACATCGACATTTTTTTTTATTTGACATTTTATTGAACACAGATGTTACCTACCACAGATATTGCTAAAATATTAAGATAGATAATATGTTTGTATTTAGGGCAACAATCGTGAAATCTTGTTATGCGTAATTACTAGCTATTTAGTTGTGCTCTAGTTTGTAACTATTATTGTGCTATGTTTAAGTTATATTCACTATTAGGTATTAGGTAGAAAATAAGTTTTAAGCCCATAATGTACTCGATAATCAATATACTTATCCATTGCTGAAAACAATATGAAAATCAGTGCAGTAGTTTTGAAGTTTATCGCGTACAGACAGACAAACGTAGCAGAGGACTTTGTGTTATAGTATGTAATGATGTATGCATCAATAACAATACTAATGAATTGATATACAATTAATACGCTATTGTGTTAGTATTTCGCATGAGATGTAACACACTAATTGCATGTTGTCCACGAAATAGCCTAATTGGCGGCCGTCCCATTGCTTCTGTATCGCAGCGTTTTGAGCAAAGTCTAAGTCTTAAATAGGGTGACAGAATGGACACTACTGTAGTTTTAATCCTGTCACCTTATTCAAGGCTTTATTTAAACAAGACGTAATATTAAGTTCCCCTTTAATCTATTATAAATAGATAGTTGACTGCCTTGTTGGTCTAGTGGTTGGCGGATACGGCTGCTGATCAAGAGGTCTCGGGTTCGATTCCCGAGTCAGACCAAATATTTGTGTGATCCACAAATATTTGTTTCGGAGTCTGGGTGTTTTTCTATGTATAATATGTATGTATTTACAAAAAAAAAGTTGATGTATTTATATCAGTTGTTCAGTACCCTTAATACAAGCTCTGCTTAGTTTGGGACTAGATAACGTTGTGTGTAAAATGTCCGAAATATGTATTATTATTTATTTATTATAGTAAACTCCTTATCCTAATTTATTTCCTTCCATGAAAATAATTATGTAAAAATTATTCAGACTCCTATTTTTAGACAAAAAAGTTGGAGAAGTCTCGCACGCACCCCAAAACTACTGAACCGATTTAGATAAAATTTGAAGAAAGGATAGTCTAGAGCCCGAGAAAGAACATAGGCTATATGAATTACACGCGGGCAGAGCTGCCGGTGATAACTAGTATGAAATAAAAAAGACTATCTAGAAAATAACGTTATGATAAAAACGCACGAGTTTTGAAAATAAATCTATTAATCAATTCAACAATAGAATGCAGGTGTCTCACAATGTACTAAATAAAGTTATACAATAAAACAGTATGCGCTCGCTGTTTTTCTATGACGCAGTTCTTTTATAACATTGCGAGCATTGATAACTTTGAATTCCTAAGAGAAACATAAAGTATTATTAGTATAGCTTTTCGATATCAATGTCGTTGATATTTTCGTCTAACTGATCATTTTTGTTGGTTTCCTCTGGGATGATTACCGTTTCAATCGACCTCCATCAAAGTTTTATCATTGACAAGAAGCTACAAATAGATTTCAATCTTACTGTTATTGATTCTTCCAATTCGAAATTAAATGATTAAATCATATATTTTACTAACTTAAATGACATCGTTTGTAGCTCGTTAATTATTTTTTTATTTATCGCGGTAAAAAGTTGACCATGTCCTTTTTCAGGCTCTATGCTATTTGTGTACCAAATTTCATTTAAATCGGTTCAGTAGTCTTCCCGTGAAAGCCGGACAGACAGACAGATTTACTTGTTTATATATTGATAAATTCACAAATAGTAAAGGTAGAAAAAGCACAAACTGTCACTCATCTAGGTCTGACCGCGCCATCACTGCTTAATCTCGGTGATTGTTTCCATTCACCTAAGGTCAGGTCACTTGGCTATGAGTTGTGAAACTTTATGACGCTATGGCTAGCTACTAAATTAAATAACACATTTTGAAATAGGATTTAAACTCCTAATTACCTGAATAACGTTCAGGCAGTTTGCGAACAAGTTTAAACAAGTTCTGTATTAGGTCTAAATTTACATATCATCTTGTGACAGGCATAGCGTAGACAAATAGAAAGTTCCGAGAACAGATGCATTTCACTGTAATATAAATCACAACTATAGTGAAAGCGAATATGAATTTGTACATTGTTAAACTTTTAAACATCGCTATTTATACTGTATCTAAAATTTGACAAATTCCTTTTTTAAATGTTCTTGAGAGTACATTTTCAGAGCCTTACAATAGACCTTCAGTGGTTTCAATAGACATTGAACACTATTGAACTTTTGATCACTTCCAAAAAACTTAATATGCCTATTCTAAGCACAACTAGCAAGGACGAGCTCTAATTTTTCGAGAATTAATTTTATTACACTTTTATAATCTATGGTTTGCTTTTTTGAATGCCGTAGTTCATGAATCGGTACCCTTATTAGATTCGTCATGTCCGTCCGCCGGTCCTCGACTTACCGCCCAAACGGTTGTTATTAAAAAGATGAAATTTTGCATGAATTTGTGTTGTAATTGCGCCCACAGAGTGCTACAATGAAATTATGAAAAATATTTTTATTTGGGGTACCTCCCTTTTTTTATTTTTTTTCGTACAAAAAATTCCACGAATACCACCAGTTGGTGGCTATGTTAGACACGAACCGACTAAAACCTCACGCCGTCTCGGGTACTATGAGTCGAGGAACCAGAATACCCTCGAAAGGAAGTCCCTGGAACCCCGACAGACCTCGGGCCATCTGTGGCTTGCAGACGGACCCCTACCATGCTAGAACTCCGATGCTCTCCTTACGCCAAATACAGAAGCGTGCGCGTATTGTAGCGCTAGTGATGCCACCCCGGCCTGCTTCTGCTAGGGTGTCAGATGGCCTCACCTATCACCCCCAGGCCTGCGCTTATTGAGGACGGAGATCATTTTGCGATCTCCGGCGCCTGAGTCGCCTGGACCGTTCCCGGGCCTGGCGGGCCGGAAGTATATAATTATTCAATGCGTGGCCTGACACACACTTCAATAATTTTTGACATTATTTTGATCATATCCAGACAAAAGAGCTAACAAAATTAACTTCATGTAAATGAACAGTAACTAGATCAAAGACTTATTTTTCATAGAGCTTAGAAATCAAACATTTCATTTCATGATAGTTTTCTAAAACCATCGCAATTTTTGTAAAACTAAACCTGTAAAGGTATAACACAGAATTTTCTATTATTCTCAAATCTGGCCAGCCACCTTGCTTCTTGGCTTTTAATAACATGACTATGTTATGCAGGACCATTAACTCTTTACGGTATACGAGAGTCTCATTAGAATAATGGATATTATAAATGTCGTGTACATATAACAAGATTGTGCATTCCATTCAGTGCCAGAGTATTCCATAAATATTCAATAGGATCGCTATTTAGCTCACAAGTTATATTTTTTAATTATCACAGTCTCATATCAGTAAATGATTTTACCACTTAAATTGTATCTACTCAATTATTTAGAAAGAGTCAAAAGTTATTAGGTATATATTTTATTGAATCAAAGCAGCCATTTAAATATCGGCCAACCTTTTTCTCTTTAAAATTTAAAATACGTCGCTACTCTACTTAATAGGCTTGTAATTAATTATAAAATGTAAAGGACAAATTGATCCCTCCCTTGACCCACAAAGTGGCTCCAAATCAAATTACTTCACAAAAGGGTAATGTTTATACGTTATGCAAATTTTGAAAGCGAAGTTTCGAGTAGAACTTTCATTTGAAACGTTATTAACCATTAATTATGCGATTAGTTAATTGATCTTGCTTCAGCACGTATTACGTAATGTTCAAAAACATTTATGTACATAATCGTGTCGTACACAATTGGTAATGGATCTGCTACTACCTATAACAGTACACCTCTTGAATTAATCCCTTGATGTTGACTGTCTCGGTTTTATGGCGCCATGCCTTTACTAGCTTAACTAGCCAAGAATTTACGTATGTTTACATTTTTGCAACATTCTTAATCATTACTACCATTATTAAAAAAATCAAGTCTCGAAAATAGCTGTTAACCATATTAGTGAACAGCAAATGTACACTACATTCAACATTGATATTGACATGTAGAATAACAGATCCTAGAGCATAGTACAAATGCTTTATAATACAAACTTATTTGAAGTTCTTAGATTTACAACGGTTTACTTCACTATATAGAATAGTTGGCGGTAAAAATAGATAGTTACATGATTTATATTGTGATATAAATGCTAGCGATTGCTCAATAAATAAAAATGAACAAAATGATATAACATAAATCATATAAATTGGCTAGGTACATCACTTTATCTAGTCCATGTTATCTAGTTCATTCATTATACACACATTATTCGGAGAAATCAATAATTTTGTGATAACTATTATCTATTCGGATTCGAGGCATTGCTTCTGAGTTAGATGACAATATTGAGAAACATAAAATGATAGCGTTCGTGCTGTCGTATTTCGTTGGTGAGTAAGAGACCGGAGGTCCATTGATGCAGAAGCATCTTACTAAGCCCCCGTAGTGTGAGTCACCATGCCGCATTGCTTGTACTCAGAATGAAGGTGACCCCTCCTACTCTTGGATTCTACTCGTGTTTTCCCATCAGGCAGATTAGAGTAACTTCAATATATAAAAAAAGAATAACCTCAATTGTCATAGTTATTTCACTTTGGTAAGAAATAAAATGTTATTTGTATTCGTCCATCAGTAATGTTTGACACGGACATTTATTTACTAACTAAATATTGCCTACGGCTTATTTCACGTTAATGTACCACATCTATATCAAAGTATTTTTCTGTCAGAGACAGTAAATATCTTTCTTAATATACAAATAATGAAAATCAAATGTTCTAAGGAAGGCACACTAATTATTTCGGAGTAAACAACAAAATAATAGATATGTCTTCTACATTTAGCCTCTGCCAATATATGGAAATCCTATAAACTTTTTAATTTGCTTGATCACTTATAAACTGAACAAGTAAAATCTTGGATGATCTTGAATTTAAAACGGAATCAAACAATAGCGGTGGACTTCATAACTATACATCTATATATTACAGTTGAATAAAATTTAAGAGTGGTTTATTTAGATTAAAAGCTGTTAAAATGTCTCACTGATCTGCCTCATAGAAAGCATGAATTGAATAATAAAGTAGTAGACACAATCCCCATTGCAAATGCGCCTGTTTGTAACTTCAAATTGAGTTTACAGTTTTTCACTAAATGCATAATAATATGAAAATATATAAGGGACTTAAAAACAAACAGAAAAGAATATAAAAAATATTCCGTAACATACAGACAATTTTTTTTTCTTGAGTTTAATGATATAGGGATTAATTTACACTAGTTTATTAATAAAACTTATTATAATCAGAGAAGGTATCAGTGTAGCAAATTGTGTAGTAGCCTTAAATTAATAATCTTATGCCATAATTTTACGGAGAGGAGATGGTCTGTCTAGACATACTGTTTAAAAATAGACAACTTGAGTCTTAAAAAACGCCTACACCTCAATACACTCTGAGCCAGCTATCGATTTCAATGTAATATCGAAAATAAATAATGTACATTATCGTTTCTCATTAACACTGACCTAAAGAAACATTCTGTTAAATTCAGTTAAACTAAATAACAGGTAACAAGAGAAGTAGTTTGTAAAAGATATAGATAAAATTGGGCAAGTACATGTCAGGCTACGCATACTACGCTCTCGCTCCAGAACATGATTGTGGCAATGATACGGAGCGAGATCGCGTGGAACTCCGCCGTCTCTTTCTGTGAACAAGACATGCTTGCGAAAGAGATGGTGGAGCGAGACCGGGAGAGGTACAGAACTCTACCGGTCCGCCAGACCCAGGAACGGGCCAGATACCGCAGCCAACTTGGGCGCCGGAGATCGTTAAACAATCTCCGTCCTCCATAAGCGCAGACCTAGGAGTGACAGATGAGGCCAACTGTCACCCTAGCAGAAGCAGACCGGTTTGGAGGCGCGAGCGCTATAAAGCGCGCGGCGTAGAATTTTAGAGTTGTGTTCCCACACAGAAGGGGGCCACCTACCGCTTATAGGTGGCCCCCTTCTTCGAGGTATATCGAGGTTCCAGGGACTTCCTTTCGAGGGTATACCTGGTTCCTCATCTCGTAGTACCCGAGACGGCCTCCGGTTTTAGTTGGTTCGAGTGTGACATTGCCACCAACATGGTCCACCAACATCCGTGGGGATTTCTGCACGAAAAAAAAAGGCTTCGCATAGATTAGGGTTTCGTTGTCACTCAGTCACCCATAAAAGTACATCGTCATCATCAGCCTATCTCAGTCTACTGCTGGACATAGGCCTCTCCCATTGCACACCACTTTGATCGATTTTGAGCACATAATGGCACATGGATATAAAATTGAGTCCAAAAGTTTTGTTATTTTTGTACGATGTTTTCCAAGTAAACGTATTTTAGAAGTTTTATAAAAGACCTATCTATCACACGATAGGATAGAGGCGAGAAGAAAAAAACATTTCCACTTTATACAGGTAAAGTGAAAATGTTTTTTTAATACCCAAGGCAAGGTACCCAAATAAGAATATATATCGTAATTTTAATATTTTTAGCACTATGTTGACGTCTTAAAAATACATATCCATGCAAACTTTCATTTTTCTAGCACTAACCGTTTCGACAGATTATCAGAAAGGATAAAATTAAAAGTGTTCCGAGTCATTAACCACGAGACCCTAAAAGAGGTTTTCACATTACTTTTCTTTTGGTTTTTCTACAAAAGTTGGATAGGTCGAAACAGTTAAGGGTACTGCTTCTCTTTTATCAATCGTCAACGCCTAATCTCTTGTAGGCGTTAATATTTTGTTTTGACCACGTGACTTAGCGTTTAGAAACTTAATTAGCAGACATTAATTATTTTATAACGTTTACGTCTTTAGAGTGTAAGTTGGCTAGGGGCGGGATTGATAACGTCATATCAATAAATTTACTATATCTCATAATTAATATATAACATAATTATTTTATGGAATATTTCTGTATACATATATTAATTTACAATTAAAATGCACAATTAATTAAAGTGAACTAAAATACATACACGTACTTTTTATTTATATAATAAAACATACTAACATACCTTGTCCAGTTCCGGTATTGTTCGTATGTTTACTACTATAGGAAATTAGAAACCATCACTAAAACACGTAAATTCTTTAAATGATATTTCAAATTACAAAGAAAAAAGTCAGTTTCCAACAAAATTTAAGCAAAATCCATTAAACGTGTATATATTCCTCAGAGTGCGTGCGTTTGCATTTGTTTCATTCTCATTTTCGAATAAAAGAGACCCAAATAAAAGGGATATTGTATGTCAGCGGTCGCTTGAAGGGCTATTATAAAAAAACTCTTTTAAAACATTACTGTCTGTATTTATCACATAAACAGTCACGTTTCATGTTTAAAAAATCGCATTGATTTGCAAATAATTAAAATAAGAACGTATCATTTTTTAGTTAAACTGGTGAGCAACGCAACGTGTAAACGTCGTAGGTTTACCTTAGTATAAATAAGTCTAAGTTATTCCTTATATTATTAGTTATCTGGAGATGAAATCCCACGAAGATCGGTCTGGCCGTTCCAGAGATTACCGGAACAAACATACAGATAGACAAACAAAAAAAATTCAAAGTGATTTTAAATGCATTTGGTGAAAAGCTGTTAATTTGAAATTATAAAGAGACACTTTAATTTGATTTGTTCGTATAAAATATCAATCTGTTTTCTCATAAAAATAGTATGCACTGCTGTACAAACATTTAATTGTGCACACATAATGTGTGTCGTATGTCGAAAGTGTCTTTACATTTTTTTGGTCTAGCCCCCTTTCGCAACGCGCCATAGGAAACTTCATTCCAAAAAATAAAATTGATAATTCAAATTTCTCGTTGTATGTTGTGGGTGCCAGACCAGTATACCCGGCTACGCTCATGCCGTCTCCAGATCACATTACGACTAAAAATAAAAAAAAAAGACCAAGTGAGAGTCGGGTCGCCCATGAAGGGTTCCGTATCAGCAAGTAACATCATATAAAAGTTCTTGTAGTTTGTTGTAACTTTCATCGATGTTTTATACTAGTGATTGGATGAAAGGTAAATTGCGTGTTACGATTTATGACGTATTAAAAAACTACTTACTAGATCTCGTTCAAACCAATTTTCATTGGTAGAAAAAAATGATATTAGAAACCTCAACATCATTTTAACACCTATCCATATGCCCCACAAGCATAGGTTTGATGAAAAGAGTTGAGTTTCAGTTCCAAGTATGGGAACCCCCAAAATGTATTGTTTTTTTTCAATTTTTATGTAAAAATCTAATAAATGCGGTTCACAGAATACATCGACTGACCAAATTTCAACAGTATAGCTCTTATAGTTTCGGAAATAATTGGTTGTGGTATACGGACGGACAGACACTACGGAACCCTAAAAAGTGTTACAAAATATGTAACAATCGCCCTCCTATGATGATGGCGTCGTAAAGACAACCACTACCAGTATACGGATTTGAAGTTCTCTACGAGCTACTCTAATTAAGTTCATACATAAAAAACTGACTGTATTGCCCATAATATAGCCTTGGTTACATAAGCAGCCAAAATATAAGCTTTTAAGTTTTAAGAAAACTGATTAGATTGTATCTACTAGCGGATATAAAACAACATGTACTTACCAAGTGTCTATACACTACAAAAGGTACATATTCAATCATGACGAAGACATCAGCAACAGCAAGCCATTTCAACAGTCTATTTATTGGGGCAGCTGCCATGTCACGACGTGTCAGGACTGCGATGTTCATTGTGTTCGCCAAAACTCCTATTGTACACACCTGAAACATTAAATGACAATGAAAGCCTCCGTTGTGTTCTGTTTACACAAATTAGGTCACAAAGAAACGTGATGTATTGAATTGAATATTGGCAATACACAATGGAAATTTCCTTAGATGTATCGCTTTACACAAATATAATTAGGTACTTTAGTTTGCCAAGAGTCTACGAAATTTTTATGTGTGGGTGTGACCCCAAATTAGCTACTGATAGTAATAACAACCCTCTTCGTAAACTATGGAGCCTCCTTTTATAGCGAAATACTTGAGATATAAATCAATAAATGTTAGGTGGTAGAATTCACAAGTAACGTTTCAATATTTCTGAGAATTTCTAAAATATAGTGTGTAGGCGTTGGTGAAATGACGTCTCATGGTAAGTTATGTGAATGTCACACCTTATCGTTACTAATATTATAAATGCGAAAGTGTCTCTGTCTGTCTGTCGTGCTTTCATGCTGAATCGATTTAAACACACAGGACACACATAGTCTAGAGCCTAAAAAAGGACATGGGCTACTTTTTACCGCTATAACAGATATATAAGATGGCGGAGCCGTGGGCGAAAGCTAATCTGTTCTATATATATTAATACTGAGTAAGTATTAAAATTTCAGAAAGTTATAAGAAATATCTAAAAGTTTCTAGTAATTGCGTTGATCTGTCATGACACAGAATATTCATACAATGATACTCATAGTTTAAAGTACAACGGTCGATGATTTGAAATAAACTACTTCAAACTTAGTGAATATCAAAATCACAATATCGCTAAAACGTAATTTTATCTATAACATGATAAAACGTACACATTGTGTACTTAACAAATAATTTCGACATTTACTTGTTAAATTATTTCATGTAAGTATACCCAAAAGTTAATCCCACTTGTTAAAATATTTGAAGATCAAATGTTAGGCAAATATTTCTCAACCTTGTTAAATAATGTTTACTAATTAACACTAGAATTATAATTACATAATACAAAGGGATTTACATATTTAGCTAACTAATGTTTTCTTGGCAAATATGGCTTCTGTAATTACTTAAAAAGATATAATTTTGAGTAACGGGTGTTTCACGCACGCCTCGGAGAGCATATTAAACCAACAGTCCAGGTTGTTAAGAACGTATATGACAATCGTTATTAGAAAGTCAGTGTCCTCAAAAATACTGAGAACTGGTTGAACCTTCGAATTTAGTTTGCCCTCAGGGTGGCGCAGGACAAATGCCAATCGATTCATAGAAAAACTAATATTTTATATTTTATGGACAGCGCATGTCAGTTCAATTATCTTAACACAATGGACATGACTTTGTACAGATTTCAAACTGTTCCTTCTGTCTCTTAAATCAAATTAGTAGTTGTATCGGAATATATCAAGTATATAGCTAGGTATCTCATTTTATAACTAAGATAATAATAATAAAGTAATCAATGGAACAATCTGATAGAAGAAAATCGTGTATATTAGTAAGCAACGTTCATAAAAAGCAAAATCATTCTTGAAAAGCATTTATTGTGTATGTTTTTATTCAATAAGTGCAAGACTAATAAAAATAAACACAAACGAAACTATTACTAAAATATTACTTTATTATTATTTATGAGTTCAAACTTATAAATGAGAAAATTAGTACACAATAGAAGGATATAAACAATATTAATTACTGGGACTACACTATTAAATACTCCCAGATGTTTCATCCTTTGAAATTAGCATGTGCGAAACGTTACAAAAACATGACGTTTGAATGTTTCTAATGAGAATATTATCTTTACTATATATGATCGAGTAAAACATGATACGCTAGATGAAAAAACATTTCCTTGAATTAAATAAATTCATTCAAGATTTCGAATTAACTTATGTCTGTATTTCTATAAGACTTAAAACCTTATCGGCAACAAAAAAGTGCCTTCTGTCTTAAAATTAAATATTCTGCCAATCCCATATTACTATGGATACTCTCACTGATCATGGCCCGGTCGTGACGGATAGCTGTCTCAACGGATATCGAGAGTTACCCCTAACTCTGCACGCACGTGTGTATGCACACATACTTGTGCATTATAATATTTATTTATTTAATAACTTTATGCACGAAAGTACAATGGCAGACTTAATGACTTAGGCATTCTCTACCAGTTTATCGTAGGGTGGTGGGGAAATGAATGAAGAGGTGCACAATTTGGTAAAGATCACTCTTTAAGAAGAACAACACATTAGTAAGGTATACTATTGCCTGCGTCTTTGACTGATCTCTGATTGGCGTATGTGGCCTAAATCGGCTAGGATTACATTACTATGTTTATTACTCACATAAGCGTATCGAAGCTAGTCTAAAAAACTTTGCCTAAATTACGCCTCATGATATTCGATAATTGGCTTTCTGTCACACTAAATCCAGTAGTTTCAGAGATTACCCGGAACAAACAGATTTTTTTAATTTATAATAATGTCATATTTGATAAACTGATATATAAAACGTGGAGCGTGTAAGAGCGTCTATTCGTGAAAATCCTGAACTCTCTACTTGGAAGCGGTCTAGAACTTATGCCTAGTAATTAAAGGAAAATATTCGAGAGGAAATAATAATAATAATAATTTATTCAACTATAAACTCTTATTTCTAGGATACAACATTTTCAAATACACATTAACAAATTCACAAGTCAGTTAACATCCGCGTCTAAGCTAGATAACTAAATATTTTAGACGACGGCGCTCTTCCTTCTTAGAATTTGCTTACATTTTATTACACTGTATGTGAATAAAACGGACCAATGAATAAATTAATTAATAATGATATGAAAAAATACAATAAAAATCATAACAAGAAAAATAAAACTAAAGTATTGTAGAGTGTATCCTCCTTGTGTATAATATGTATGTGTGTGTGTGTGTGTGTGTGTGTGTGTGTGTATGTGTAGGAGGTTGAGAGTAGACTTTAAGATAGTACATGAAGTAATTGTTCAGTCTCAGTATAGTCCAGTTTATGAATGTATGTTACCAAGCTCCCTTTAAGATCTCTTATATTCAGACCCAAATGCAAAACATTTCACGAAACACTTTTGAGGCCGTCATTGAACATTTTCGCTCCAGGTTGCAGTGGTCTCAAAATAGTCAAGGATCACATATGAATGATGTAATTTAAAGGAAAATCGAATTCCTCATTTGTGTGTTTTAATATTAATTAAACAGTTTTTATCTCACATTACTAATTTATTTTAAATCATCATTTGAAATGTAAACGAACTTTTGGACCACCCTGTATTACGTACATTTGATATTACGGACGTACATTACGTAGTAGAAACAGACACATAAATTTTATTTATTTGTATAAATATGTAATTTTGCTTCAAAGACATCAATTGAGCTACGTCATCAATTTAATCAAGTGCCTAAACCACGCGATTGTCCTTGTAGACCCCTTTTTTTTCAATAACTTCTCAAGGTTTAAAAACGCTTTTTATATATCCTTTGGCAACATATAAATACCTAAAGTAGTACACTTAATAGCGCATCAGGGTGTAAGAGAGATGTGGGTCAAACTTTGCGGAAAACATTCCATATCTAACGTGGTGCGAACTGTTAGACGAGATTAGTTCTGACTTTTAAAGTACATTTCTATAGTTTTATAAAATCAACACACAATAGAAACAAGTCTTTGACAAGGTGAAAAAAGTAAACATGAATTTATGCTTGCAAATCTGCTGTAAAACATATTCTCAAGGAAGTAGAGTTACGGTGATTTCAATGTGGATGGACCAGCTCCACCAGGGCTGCTTTTGCGCACAGGAGAACAACATGAAGTGACAGCATTCGAGATGTCGTGTTTCGTTGGTGACTCCGAAACCGGAGAACAATGATACTGAAGCAATTTAGTTGGCCGCTATAGTGTGGGTCACCATACTGCGTTGTCCGCATTCAATTAGGATGATGACCACTACTCGTGGATTCTACTAACGCTTTCCATTAGGCAGAGTAAATTGACTTTGGCAGGCTTTTAAGTACAATTTTTTTAAACATATTTAAGATGTAAAAGCAGAGATATGCCGTATTATTATCACTCAAACACTATTCTCTATAATAACGTTCTCAGTTATGTTTCTAGTTTTAGTCTGAACTGTGTCACTGTGTATTTCAGATAAATTCTGAGTCTGATAAGAACAGATCCAGTTCATAGATGAACAGAACCATAGATGAAACTACTTCAGAAGTAAGAATAATATTTTTATGGTCATTACCGAAAATAGCTATGACATATGTAAATGGTTAAACATAAAATTAATATTAATTATCGTAGTGGTCTTTACCACAAAATACATTAATTATATCATGACGGTTAAGTAGGAAGCAACACATTTGGCTACCATATTTATTTTCATACTTTTGATACAACATTGTTATTGTTTTTAGAACTGATTCTGTTGCTTTAATTTTATTCATTAGCTTATTTTAGTTCAAACACATATAACTGCATACGAAAGCATAAACGGTACTTACACCAAAAAAATAAGTTCAAATTTTTTATCTGTCCGTCTGTGTGTGTATGTCTGTCTGTCTATTTATACACACTAATCTCTGAACCAGCTGGAATGATTGTTGATATGACGAGACTTTGATTGACAGATAACTGCTATTGTAAGGCATAACTTAGGCCATTTTAGGTTTAATTAAAAATATTAAAAAAATTAAGAAAGATTAAAACAAATGATTCACTGTACTAATCAATATCCAATTCAAAAACAAAAACACTCGGTAATTCCGTGGGGTGTAGCTAATCCAATAAAAATAATAATCCTACTAATATTGTAAACGCGAAAGTTTGTGAGTATATGTGTGTATGTATGTTTGTTCCTCTTTCACGCAAAAACTACTGAACGGATTTGGATGAAACTTTACAGTAATATAGCTCATATATCAGAATAACACATAGGCTACTTTTTACTGCAATAATCGGTATACACGGGCTAAAACTAGGTTATTATAAAAATATATAAATCGTAGATGTCAAAATGTATCACTGTTTATCTCCTGTCAAAACTTCACAGGTTACTATGCATAACACTCTTGCATAGCAACCATAATGATATACGCGGGTAGCACCGCGGGGCGCAGCTGGTGTCAAATAAAGTTAAACTTGATTCTAACCATGAAGAATAATGATACATTTCGAATAACATGAGAACGTAATTAAGACTAACACACAAATATATATTACGTGCGTTATATCTATGCGTTAGCAATATAATAATTTCGTCAACTGCTACCCACACTGGGTTCTTCGTTTAGCCTTATAATTATTTCCTATCCGATAGAATAACAGCTGTACTAGCATATTTAATTTAAATGTCTGCCTGTCTGTCAGTTTGCATGTTTTTAAATATAAATGCACATGAAAGTGTATAATAAATGTTCGAACATATAACACACAAAACCAACTAGTGTCAAGCTAAGCAGAGCTTGTATTATGAAAGTTAGATGGAGTGATTGAATACTTATATACATATTTATAAATAGAAAACATCCAAACTCCGAAACAAATATCTATAGTTTCATACAAACATTTGGCCCAACCCGGGTTTTACCCGGCCCAATCGTATACAATATCACTGAGCCAACAAAGCAATTAAAAATAGAGTATCAGTAAATGTATTTTTATTTGACTATCACTAGAATGCATACCTATTAATAATTGAATACTTAAAGAACTTTTCATTTTAAACTATATAATAGTTTAAATACAATATATAAATTATGTGATCGAGTTTGTAGACACTTTGTTATATACTAAACGGATGAATACATATAACTTCGTAGCAAGTATCGTAGAAGCCAAACTATGTAGTAATTTGAAATGTCGTAGCTGTTGAAAGCGTATAGAAGTTTAAAGTTCGCAGTTATGCCCCAGTAACTTGTTTGATAATGTCACTCGAGAATGTTTTTCATAATAAACACTTTTTAATGGTACTTATATATGTTTTACATTATATATGTTTGTCTTGATGCTGTGGACACTTGAATCATGGACGTAGATAGGTGGGGGCAAGAGGGGTCAATGCCCCCCTGGTAGCTCTCCCCCCCCACTATAATGATTGGTCTTTGTCCTCCCTAGTAAAATTACTGAGCTACACTCATGACTTGAATACTTGATAAAAATATATCGGGTGGGGTTTGTAATAACTCAAACATTGCTTAAACAAGCAAATTCAAATTTTTTAATAAATTTAAGACTGACTTTAAAAACAAAGTTCTTTTTAGTAGTGACTGAAGTTGTTTGACTTCTATGAAATCTGATATCTTAACATTTAGTAGTAAATACATAAAAACTATTTCTAATTAAAAATGTCAAGAAACGTTAACTTTGAGGTATAGATCGAGGTTATTGACCTAACACGAGCCAACGACCTCCAGTAAATCCTGGATTTATACTTAGAAAACATAAATTACATGCGAACTCGGTAGTCAGCAACTTGAAAGTTAATAATAAGGTACAAACATCCATAACTTTACCACAGACAATTTGTTCAAGTTCCTAAAACTTCATGTGTGGTAAGCATTATGGTTTTAGAAACTTGTTTAATAAGAAGCGCAGGAACGACGGCGTGGTCAGACCTAGATGGGTGACCGTTTGTGGCATGATATGATATGAGCGTTTCCGCGATTCGCAACTCACGTTAAGCAGTCGGTCCCGGTTGTTATTATAAGATAGCCAATTAAAAGATACCCAACTAATTGTCGTAGGCAGTCCAAGGATGATTTCGAGGATAGACTGGACACAACTACCGAATATAACGTTCAGCGGTACACCATTAACAATCAGTAGCTCTGTAAAAAATCTGAGGATTAATATCGACAACACATTAACATGGGCTCCTGAATTGCGAGAGGTCAGTCGAAAACTGTTTGCATCGGAGGGTTCCAAGATTACGCAACTTTCTCCCAACGGCTACTAAAATCGAACTTGCACAATCCCTCCCTCTCCGCATACTTGATTATGCTGATGTCAGCTATCTTGATATCACGGAGAAGCAACTTGATAAACTTGAGCGCCTTCAAAACTTTTGCATTAGATTCATATTTGGACTCCGCAAGTATGATCATATTTCTGAATACCGCAACCAGCTTAAGTGGCTCCCAATTCGCCTTCGACGGAATGCTCATATTCCATACTTTATCTTATTCTATTTCACCCTTGTACTCCAATTTATTTTAAGGAACGCTTTGTTTTCCTCAGAAGCACACATTCGAGAGTAAAAATATATGTAAAAGATTTAATTGTAAAAAAATCTTTTATTATTTATCATTCATCATAAAAAAATCTTTTATTGGGAATAAAGGCTAGGAAGATCTAAATCTTACTAGCCTTTATTCCCAAGATAAACTAGTAACTACTAAAATTTGTCCTGTTTTAGGGTTCCGTAGCCAAATGGCAAAAAACGGAACCCTTATAGATTCGTCAAGTTTGTCTGTCTGTCTGTCTGTCCGTCCGTATGTGACAGCCAATTATTTCTGAAACTATAAGAGCTATACTTTTGAAATTTGGTCAGTCGATGTATTCTGTGAACCGCATTAAGATTTTTACATAAAAATAGAAAAAAAAAATACATTTTGGGGGTCCCCATACTTGGAACTGAAACTCAAAAATGTTTTTTTCATCAAACCTATACGTATGGGGGGGTATCTATGGATAGGTGTTCAAAAATGATGTTGAGGTTTCTAAAATCATTTTTTTCTAAACTGAATAGTTTGCGCGAGAGACACTTCCAAAGTGGAAAAATGTGTGTCCCCCCCCCCTCTAACTTCTAAAATAAGAGAGTGATAAAACTAAAAAAAATATATGTTGTACATTACCATGCAAACTACCAACGAAAATTGGTTTGAACGAGATCTAGTGAGTAGTTTTTTTTTAATACGTCATAAATCGTAACACGCAATTTACCTTTCATCCAATCAATACACTAGTATAAAAACATCGATGAAAGTTACAACGAACTACAAGAACTTTTATATGATGTTACTTGCTGATACGGAACCCTTCATGGGCGAGTCCGACTCGCACTTGGCCGCTTTTTTTCATTCTAATGTCATAGATAAATGCATTAATATTGCAAGCTATGACTTTATACAGTGTACGTATATATATGCCGTATTACTGAAATACGCATTTAAGAACGCGCTAGTACTTATGAAGTGTACCATGAGGGAATTTTTACTAGAAACGAGGACCCCTTTTTTCCTGATATTTCCTTTTACAACTTGGGCGTGCACTCTGGGTAGCGCTCACGCTGTCACCCGGGCCTGCTTTTGCTAGGGTGATAGATGGCCTCACCTGTCACCCCAAGGCATGCGCTTATGTAGGACGGAGATCGTTTTCCGATCTCCGGCGCCCGAGTCTCCTGCGGTTCCTGGCCCGTTCCCAGTACTGGCGGACCGGAGAAACGAGGACCCCTGAGCCTTGTACAGATAGTCAAGAATATGTGATTATCATTTACCTTAAAAGAAAGTTTATACCAATAGACAGAAACAACTCAAAGTATTTCTCGGAGAAAGAAATAGAATACATTTATATACAATTTAATTGGTTCAAGTTACCCAATATCACTCCTTGTCTTTTAGCCTTTTATTAAATTTCTCTATACTTTGTTAAATCCATATACTTTTAGTTTCTAAAAGAAACTGTTAGGTAGTCTAGGTAGCTTTGTTGGAGTGAAGTTTTATTAGTCCAAAAGTTTTGATCCAACAAAGGATAATATTGATACAATGAAGTATACAATAAATGTAAAAGGTTGATTAAAAAATAAATTTTAAACAACTCATATCAGAATAAGATCTGTCAATGTAACTATCAACGGTTTCTGCACGGAAATAATAGACACGGAAAAGTCGTCTTAAGGGGCCGGCGTACGACACTCGAAACTACAAGTTGAAATTTGTTCGTAAAATATTGCTGTCTCTGTTTGACAAAATACAACGTAGATACGAGTGCACCCCTGTATGTGTGTTTGTGGATTGACATTCATTCGTAGTAATTCGGACTCTCTTGTAGAAGGTTCGGCTATCATTATTTGACTGACACGAATCACACACACATTGAAATATTTTTTGATGCGATAGCACTACTAATTGCTTGAAATTTGTGAAAATATGGATGTGTTTCGTAATATCGAAAATCATGAATGAAAACTCAATATTTTTTCAATTTATTTCGTGTAAGTAGTAGCATAATAATATGAGATATGTTATTGATGAAACAATATTAGAAATATTTTTGTTTTTAAGACAGAAAAAAACAAAATGGAAACATGACATTTACAATGTAAAATATGTAAAATTTAATTTGATTATATTTTATTCTATATAAGTTTATTTTTAAAAATAAAGACGTTATAACCTAAATAAATACAGTCTAAGTCCGAATATCAACATATCATCGTGGAAATATGTTTATACTGCAAATGATTTTGGGATAACGTTTGTATGGAAAATTCAGCCTCCGGGGGCCCCTTAAGTTGAGTAGGTTATTTCTTGTCAATCTGAAAAGGTTTTCAGCGTTTATAAATATTATATTTCACTACCTTTTTACTTTTTACCTATTTTATTGGTACTAACTAGCTAATTTGATATGAATAAGATTTTAATAGTATTCTTTCTCTAGGACTTTGTCTACCTTTCTCGCTCGTTATGGAAAAATAGCTTAGCGCAAAGAAGTGTAGCGATTATATTTCTTGGACTCTTGTATGTTCCTTAAATAAGGTAAACACTAAACTAAAACTGTGTTCAAGAAACCGGCGTACGTTTAATAATTTTAAGGTGTAATAAATAACATCTTTTAAAAGTTTAATACAATAAAATTACCTTAAAATTATTCAATTTCATTTTTGTACTATTAGTGTAATCGAAACAATGCATAAAAGCATTAAAATAGGGAACTAGGAATGTACCACTCAAAAACCTTTTAGGCGTTATTTCTAAATGCGTTAATAGCTTTAAGGCTTACTTACGCGTGGCAGATTCAAAAATGCCGATTTAAAAACTATATAATAAATAAAGACTAATCTTTAATTTCTTACTTTCGTCGGCTTATTGCAAGAAGTCATTAAGTGCAACAAATCAATAAATACGTTTTTATCTATAATTGTGAGACCATTAAAGATAAAAAAGTATTTATTGATTTTTTGCACTTAATGACTTCTTGCAATAAGCCGACGTTATATTGTAAACGCGAAAGTAACTCTGTCTATCTGTCTACTTTTCATGCTAAAACTACTAAATCAATGAAAATGAAATTTGGTACACAGATAATTTAAAGCCTGAGAAAAATATAGGCTACTTTTTACCATCATAATCGACTTACACGGGGGCGAAGACGTGAGCGAAAGCTAGTATTATCTTATAAAAGAAAAGTACCATTAAAAATGTGTAGTAGTCATATGACGTGAAACTGTGAATGGGTAACTGGGTGACAAAATTATATACTTTATTTTCACGATTAAACTCGCTAAAAAATATGTTAAGGTCTGATAAACTTTGTGTGACGAATGCAAATGAGCTTATCTTTACTTACATAGTACTTTACACATTATATACCTACGCATTATACAAATATTCGTTTATATTTTAATACACTAGCTTTAATCCGCGGCTCCGCCCTCGTATATGTTGAATAACACGGCAAAAGGCTACTATAGGCTAAAAGACATAGGCTACTATGTCCATAAACATGGTCCAATCTATCACTATACTGAAATTCATCTAAATCGGTTCACTTTGATCTATTATACATATAATATTGAGAACCGTATAATGTAATTACAATCGAATGAAGGCAATGTTTTAATTTATTTACATATGTTTATTTCTAAGTTGTAATAATTAATTAATTACTACCACTTAGTCAAAAGATTTACATCTTTATTGTGTGAACTAAGAAATCTTACATACTTAATTTTTACATAATGTTATTACAAGCACAAAACCTGAGACCAAGTCAGCTAATATTTTTTTATATTTTCATTTAGGCACAACGAAGTTTTTATGGATAGTAAAAAAGTAATAATCGGAAAATAGTGGGGCTTTCACTGTAATATAGCTAATAATGTAGTGAGTAAGTTAATCCTCTCTAATTTTAGCTTTTTTTCAGCCTTTGTACAAAAAATACTAAAGATACAACAACAACGTGGGTAACACGTGAAGCTCAGCTATTCTATACATCATCATCTGCCTGCCCTTATCCCAATTTTGTTTGAGGTCGGCGCAGATGTTTTCTCCTTCCATTCTACTCTATCACTCATCATTTTATTCTCGTCTCTATTAACTGCCTCCCTCTTCATATCTTCTTAAACACAATCCATCAACCTTTTCTTTGGTATTCCTCTTGCCATGGAACCTTCAATTACATATCCCTCCGCATGTCATATCAAATAACCAGTTTTTTTACTAAATGCATATTAAAGTAACATACAAAAAAACGATACTAACATCAAAAACCATTTTTTAGAATTTTTGTCTGTCTGTCTGTTTGTTTCGGGTAATCTCTAGAACGGCTGAACCAATTTTGGCGGGATTTTCGCTGACAGAATGCTGATGACATAAGAAGTGACTTAGGCAATTTTTTTTTAGAGTAACTTAGCATCGCGGCGTTACTCGCGATTTACTAAAATAACCACGGGTAACACCGTGGGGCTTAGATAATAAGTAAAATATACTAATTATAAATTAAAATGTATATTATAATAATAAAGACATAAGCTAATTAACTGACGCCAGTTCCACCATAAAGGCACAAAACCATTAATTCTCGTGATGGGGTTATCCATTTAAACATTTGCATAATTAGAAATAATCTACAACACACCCAAACACATGTATAATTTATTTTTAACCAGCCAATCCGCGGAACTTCGTTTTCCTCTGCCAAAATGTGTAACATTTCTTCATTTATCAAAATTTGTGTCTTAATCCTACCAGGCTCCCTTTAAATGCACTTGTTTAATAGTTTTTACACACCAATATAACATTTCAACATCAAATAGATCAAACTCTTGTGGATTTTAGACATACTACATATTCCCTAAAACAGTTACAGTGTATAATAAGATTCGCGTAATGAAAAAAAAGCGGCCAAGTGCGAGTCAGACTCGCCCATGAAGGGTTCCGTCTCAGCAAGTAACATCATATAAAAGTTCTTGTAATTCGTTGTAACTTTAATGTTTTTATACTAGTGTATTGATTGAATGAAAGGTAAATTGCGTTTTACGATTTATGACCTATTAAAAAAAAAACAACTTACTAGATCTCGTTCAAACCAATTTTCGTTGGTAGTTTGCATGGTAATGTACAACATACATATATTTTTTTTAGTTTTATCACTCTCTTATTTTAGAAGTTACAGGGGGACACACACACATTTTTCCACTTTGGAAGTGTCTCTCGCGCAAACTATTCAGCTTAGAAAAAAATGATATTAGAAACCTTAACATCATTTTTGAACACCTATCCATAGATTCCCCACACGTATGGGTTTGATGAAAAAAAAATTATGAGTTTCAGTTCCAAGTACCTCCAAGTTCCAAGTACCAAAATGTATCGTTTTTTTTTGTATTTTTATGTAAAAATCTGAATGCGGTTCACAGAATACATCGACTGACCAAATTTCAACAGTATAGCTCTTATAGTTTCGGAAAAATATGGCCAGACAGACAAACAGACTTGATGAATCTACAAGGGTTCCGTTTTTTGCCATTTGGCTACGGAATCCTAAAAACCCCTATGTCGAACTGTTATTGACGACTTGCCAATGTTTTTAGAGGCACAAGTTTGGTGAGATCTAGTAGTAGTATCACAGAATACATAACAGTATGTTCTTGTATGTCGTATATATGTATGTAGTATGTAATGACTAATTTGCTGTTTAAAATTCTACATGTGTGATAGTAGAGATAATCATATTTAGATGTAATCTATAGGTTTATTTGTAATTTTATTACATAGCACAGAATTTGTGTTACATTTTCTTATACTTGTATATATTGTTATAGAGTTGTATAAATGTTTTGAACAAAAGTCCACGGCAGCATAATACGTATATTTTTAAAGGTTCGCTCTCTCAAACCTTTTTATGGGGTTTCTGCGGTATAACATCACGCTACGGTCAATTAAAGAGGCAGACGGGGCTGCGTGGGTCAGTTAGTACTACATATATATACAACATGTGTTTGAATTATTTTTTCGGACTTTTCATAGATAATAATCCTTCACTAACCACAGTTTTAGTATAACAGGTGATTTCAGTCAATTTTTTTTAGCCTTACTGTTTGTACATTAAAGAATATATTAAATGTGTGAATCAAGTGAAATGTTTTAGGCATTGCAGGTTTCAAATGTTATATTTTCTGTAAAGTAAGATACTAAATGATTTTCTAACTGTTTTTTACATTTATGTTTACAAGAGCGGTATATGAATATCTGTGTTTTTAATAAATTTCTACTAGAAATTAGACACCTGTTTTGTTTATCAGATTGTATTTAAAGATTCTGCATAGCGGTGATGTTTATATGAACTACTTCTGTAGATTTCTTTGCAAAGAAACGGATAAATTTTGCTGTGTGTACGAATAAACTGTGCGTAACTAATAGGATGTATACAGTGTACATTTTGTGTGTGTATGAAAACTTTTCCTCGTGAGATGAACAGTATTACAACGCCAGCGAGCTAGCGAACATAATATCTTAAAGTAATTATGACTTTTTCATTCCATAGTATACCAATTTATATCAAAAGATAGTACTCATACTTTCTTTCACGCAAATATAATACTCGCTGTACACACTGTACACCGGAGTTTATGTTTCTCACTAGGAGACCTTCGAAAGGTAGATCAAAATAAAATGACATATTTTAAATATTTAAGCCTGCCGAAGTGACTGTACTCTGCCTAATAGATAAATTAATATAATCCAAGAGTAGTGGTCACCATCCTAATAGTGAGTGCAGACAATGCAGTATGGTGACCCACACTATAGCAGCCTAGCCAGTACTTCGGCATCATTGAGCCTCCGCTCTCACTCTCAGCAAAGAACCATGATAACTCGAATGCTTTTTATTTTAAATATGTTTTAATCGTCCATGCCGAATACCAACTAAAAATGACAATTTAAGGTTGGATTTCTGTGTTGACGTCATTCAAAATACATTTAAAATAAAAGGCATTATGAGTTTATGTACGGAAGGAAATTTGGCCTATTAAGGTTTCTACATCACTGCTAAAGCAAGCTAAAGTGCATGTTAACATACGTTTGGCGTTATTGTAAGACCTATTTCGTTTACAATCAAGAAACTTATCATAAATAAATGAAAAGACGGAGAAAATTTAATATTAAAACAGAACACTGCATAGAATGTTCTCGTATCAACAACCCATAACGTCCCACTGCTGGGCTCAGGTCTCCTCTCAAGAGAGGGTTAGTAGAGTAGAGTAGAGAACATTCAACAACAACAGCATAGAATGTTCTCGTATGTTGTGAAATAATTAATAAGACGATTTCATGTTGTGATAAAGTGTAAAAGCAGTTACTTTATAAAATAACGTTCTCGTTTTATTAACCTTGATGTTGAGAAACCAAACAGTAACATGTAATACAACTTGCAACTTTATTTTAACTTGTTCTTGTTACAAGCATTTAACAACATTTTGTTCTGAATTCCACAAATGAACATCTGGAGGTAAATTCAGACAAAAATGGAACTTGAAAATGAAATTTCAAATTTATTTCATCTCTCAAAGAGATTATAAACGCTACTTTTATAATTTCACTTTGATGGTTGCACACTCGACACGGACTGCAACATCAAAAAAACATTAAGCTTAGCTTAAACCTTGAATTTGAATTAAAAGACCTCAAAAACGGATTCACATGGTATAAAATGAAGTCGCTTCCGCTGATCTTTTGGAATTCAAGAGCAAAGTTTATATGTGTAACACATGCATTGTTGCAACGAAGGAAATTTGCTATTTTCAAAGATTTACGTGCATAACTGGGCCGGGTCGCTAGTGGGATATATGCAATTGACTGCTATTATCTCGATGATGGCAATCATCAGGCAATGATGCAGAAGCAACTGACTACTTAATGGTGTGGGTCATCATGTTGCATTGTGTGCAATATACTTTTCTAGCCTTTACACTATTTCGTAATAAATATATATAAAACCGTTATTATTATACTACAACTGTCATTACACACCAACAACTACAAATGTATTATTTACATAAATTTTGTATAGATATCTATATTATTTAATTCAGTTTATGAAAAATGTTAACAAGACTAGATATCTTTTTCTGTTTCAAAAAAAAATTACCAACTCGTTGTAACATAGATGATTGTGTTCTCTATTTATTCATTCAAAATCACAAATATTCATAAAACTACACAGAAAAACTGTATTATACTGTATATACTGAACCAGTTTCAAAACAGTAAATGCATTTTGACAATAATTTCTACAGTGGGAAGTAAAACTAACAGTCGGCACTATAAATTGCAGTCTTCCGTTGCATTTTGCCAATAAGCGTTATTTGCCAAAACAAAAGCACGGCGTCTAGACGCAATGTCCATTTATTAATTCAGCTTTTATTCTGAGTTATAAACGTATATTTCGCAGGGAACAGTAATAAAGATAAGTTGGCACTTTCAAAGTTCTTACTTATATTTGTGTCCCTTATTGGCTTAGTTAGTAATTTGTATAATTGCCATCATAAAATATCTTAGTGTACTAGTTGATGAGCGGGAGGATTGGTTCCCTTAAATACTATATTACTTACTAACTGAGAAACGAGGTGTTGCCTACGGTGATTGTTGTGAATCGCTAGTAAGAACAGTAAAAAAAGTTGCCGTTATTCCTTAAGTCATCAGCTATATGCAAGTGAACGCCCCGTCAAAAATAAGGTTCACCTGTTCCAGAAATTGTTCAAAATAAGCACACAGACTGATTGAAAATAAACTGTTTTGATGTAATACTGTATATACTTTGACCTATCAAAGTATATTCATTCTCAAATTATATTTTTTGATAAATGCCTACATTTATCAAAAAACTATTCCTTTGATATATATTACAAATTCTGTGGGTTCAAATTCTACACGGGATAACATTTAGTTTGATCCACAACTTTTTATTATAAGTCTGGGTGTGCTTTGCATTCATTTCTTGTATGTGTGTAAAGTCCCCAGTGACTCGGGAATATTTTCCGAATGAGTTGTCTAAAAAGTATTATTCTAAAGACAAGTCTGTGTCCAGCAATGGATTTATATAATAATAATGACAGTGTTATCCAATGTGGGGTTTGAACTATGGTTGAACTTGGGTTTGAACACTTAACGCTATAGCAAAGCAGCTAGGTGATCGCTGAAATTACTGCGACATTTGTCTTTAATAACTACTAAACTTAATATTCTGTCTTTAATAACCCGTAATCTACATTGAGTACTTACATTATTCTAGATCTGAACTCCCAATAACAAAAAACACTTTTAACTGTTTAAAAGCTTTGCGCTGACTCGCGATTTATTGTTTATTTTTGTAGATCAATAGATATAATCCAAAGCACTTATGCTCTCTTTACCGAAAGCTCAATACAACATTCCAATCCTAATAAACACGGGCGGTTTATGTTTATACGCAATCTAAATATTAAAAAATGTAGATTTGTATCTTACAAAACATCCGATGTATTAAAATCTTTACAAAAACCGATATCAGATAATAATAACTTAATTTTCTAGATTTATCTATAAGATATTAAAACCACAATAGTATAATATGTCGCAATATGTTTGGTGACAACTTTTTTTTTCCATGCGGAAATCCCCACGGATCGTGTATGGTGATCACTGCTGTTGGGTTCTGCTCATATTTTCCATCATGCAGAGTAGTAGACTAGTAGTAATGTCACTTTGACAGGTTTACATAAATAACATAGTTTCAATCTATCGTTTAGTTTCTTTCTGTTTTGTATTTATAATGGATTGATTAATTTATAATGGATTCTTATTGGACAATAGTCAAACCGTTCGAATATAGTATGTCACTTGTTGTATAAATTAAAAGCAAGTAAAGCCCACAGAAAAAACTGACCTTTTAATGATCTTTGAAAGACTAATCAAATCTCAAATGATAACTTTTATTTTCATTGCCATACTTAAAATACTACTTTTATAATAAAAAAAAACATTCTGTCAAATTGATCACTTTTCCAACCAAATAAAATCACCAAATAGTTTCTAACGTTTTTGAGTTGTGAATCATCAAACAAGAAACATGTACCGAATTTATAATCAATCACTCAAGTACATACATATCAATTTAATTATTTTTTTTATATTATGTTCCGTTACCTGTTTTCCATTTCCAGTAATAATTACAGTGTATATTAATTATATATCAAACTACAATAGGTTCCATATGTTGCCTTTTAGGTTATATTGATTAAATATTATTTTACAGATCTACAATTATATTTATCCACATCTTTCAGCAATCATTGCCATTTCATCGTGAAACCATCATCATAACTATATCGTTAAAGAAACACATTTCATTAATCAAAAAGAAAAACACAAGTGAGCCCACGCTAATTCTAAACAAACTATGGTTATAAATAGATTTCAATTGCGTATGTTACATCAGCAAGCTGAACAAAATATATCTAAATACTAGCGCGGTATGGTAGACCAAAGCCTCCTAAGGCAATACCTATGTCGAACACTAAACTATGAAAGATACTGTTGATACTTGTATTGTCTTGTATTAATATTGAGCTATTGATGTGATTTAATAGTACTATTATATATTCTGTTGTAATAGCTTAGTTTTACAAAGAATATGATGTGCTTTTTTAAACTTTAAACTTACTATTGTTTTTATTCTACTATAAATATGTAAAATGTCTTAATAATTACGCAATTTGTGTTATTTTCCTACACCAGCACAGGTGTCTGGAATGATTGCGGTCATGGTACGAAGCGAGAGCGACTCCGACGCCTTCTTCTGCAAGCAAGTCTGAGCCGGCGGGCAAGGCCTTCCATAATCCTAGCAGAAGCAGGCCGAGACGGTAGCTCGCGAGTCTGGAAATAACTAGTTAACTCAGGATGGTTCATCAACAAGTAGGAGATGGCCCGAGGTACGTTGAGTTCCTAGGGCTTTCCTTTCTTCCTTAAGTCGGTTCATGTCCGACATAACCACCAACTGATGGTATCCGAAGGGTTATCCGCACTAGGAAAAAAAAGGGGGAGGTGCCAAAATAAAAAGATTTTTCATGATGTTATTGCATTTTGTCAACGTAATAAAAACACGCAGTTTTATCTGTCTGGTGCTAACCGTTTGGACTCTAACGGCCCATTCACGACCTTTCCGCTGTGAGCGGCAGCTAAGAGCGAAACGCCGAGCGGTCATATCAAAAGTATAGAAATGTACGAGGCACGCCACGAGCTCATAGCGAAAAAGCTAGCGGTTTTTGCCGAGCGAATTGCTACAGCGGCGAGCGGTATGGAGAGCGGCGGGAACAAAGGCACAAGTTCGTATGTGCGACGCCACGAAACAGAGCGGCGTGGACAGCGGTTCAGGAGTGACGGACTCGGCGGCGTTAAATAAAATCAAAAAATTTTAGACGATTGTATGGCGGTAATGGATACCGAGGCTTTTATAACAGAAATTTTAAATAGACCGCCTATATGGATGTCAAAATATCCCCAACATAAATATAAAAAGGTTGTGGTAAGAAATTAAACAATGTTTTCCGGAATATAATGGTACTTACGTTTAATTTAAATTGAAAACACAAAAACATAGAACCTAGGTACCTACCAAACGAAGCTACTGATATGTTGACAAAACTACTGGTATGTTTACGTAATGTAGGTGGGTAGTTGACAAGTTTTAAAAGTTAATTTTTTTCTCTGTCAGTAGGTACCTAATTAGCAAAACAGTTTACATATCAGTATTGTCTGTAGATATAACTACACACGAAACTACTAGTATGTCTTATACGCAATGTAAGTAGTTGACAAGTTTTTAAAGTTCTTTCTCTCTGTAAGTACCTACTTAGCAAAACACTTGGAAACATCAGTTACTTCTTATAGGTAGGACCTTCGTATAGGTCACTAAATCCACCATCTAAATACCGATCTTTATTTAGTTCGTGCACTCATTCTATCATATTTAAAAAAAAAAAAGTTGTTTCTAAACAGACAGGGGATAATTTTTATAACGCCATGATTTTTAACACGTTTCGACTACCTAAATACGTCCACCGTCGCCGCTGCAACTAACCGCTACTGAGGGTACGTGGCGTGACAAACGCAACGCTCACCGACGCCGCTCCGCTTTTCGCTAAGACCAAAACTCGTGGCCAGGCCGTAAGTCGAGAACAAACGGAGAGCCATGGCGAAACTATAAGGGTTCCGAGTTATGAACTGTGGAACCCTAAAACCGATAGTGGGTTTTATACTAGACATAAAAAGTACTAAATAATACACTACGATTGAAGACCCTCGGTTTCAGAGGTAGAAAACTAGGTTTCCTTAAATAAACATAAAACCTTCAATCCACAATAATGTAGTGAATAACGAAATAACCTACATAAGACTTCAACAAACAATACCTGTCGTGAATTTTCTTTATCTAAAACGATGAACGAAGTCTCCTTTAATATTCTATATAAATCAAACAAGCGTTAATATTTGTTGTTGTTGAATTTATGTTTGTATTTCATAAATATCAGTACACAATTAGAACATACTGAATATATATTGAAGCCTTAAATAGAACAAAGAAGAACATAACTTTAATTTATTACTTCAAGAATAGACAAAGTATTATTTTACTTTAGGTAGACCCTTTCTACCTACACAGTAGACATCTCTTACGTCATACTATCAGGGACAAATTTAACATACATTTGTGATTATATATTTTATTATTTAGATTATCAATAGAACTTACTTCATTTAATACTATGTGTCTTATAATTTTAGTGAGTCTATACAAAGGGCAATCAAAACAGACAGGCTTGTCCTCTGTTTCAACGGTTACGTCATGGGAACATAATAATATATGTATACTAGCTTTCCGCCCGCGGCTTCGCCAGGGTGGAATTCGAAAATCGCGCGACTCGGTAAGGGTAGATTAAACAATCTTACATGATTTTATGTTTGATAATAAAGAAATTCGACACAAACTTTCGTCCCTATTTAGGCGTGAAAGCGTAACAGACAGACAGACAGAGTTACTTTCGCATTTATAATATTAAATAATAGGGATTATCATAAAGTAAACTATAATAATATATTACAGAAAATTAATTGCCTACATATTAATTGTAAATATTTATACATTATTTAATAGAATTACATTGTAGAAAAAATTGTGGTAACACAAATTAGCGATTATTTAGAGAAAAACAATATTTTAGCAGACTGCCAGCATGGGTTTAGAAGAGGGCGAAGCACTGGTACCGTTCTGATCCAGTTTACAGATTTTATCAATGAAAAGCTTAATGATAAAAATCAAATTCTAGCTTTGTTTATAGACTTCAAAAAAGCGTTTGATACACTGGATCATAAACAGCTATTACAAGCCATGGATGAGTGCGGTATTAGTGGTCCGACTAATGGATTCTTCGATTTTTACTTGCGTAACAGGACGCTCTGCACCGTTATTGACGGAACAACAGGCGCAGAGGCGGGTATCACAATGGGTGTGCCCACCGGCTATTGTCCTATTGGCTACATAATGCATGTGAATAGCATGGTTAACGTCGTGGAGCATTGCGGGGTGTACATGTATGCTGATGATACTTGTCTGATAATCTCTGGTAAAAATCTACAACACATGATAGTGCAATTACAAAATGACTTTGACAGAATAACAAAATGGGCTCACGATAATGGGATTATACTTAACACCAATAAAACAAAAATCATGCATATATGTTCACCCTACAATCGAATGGCGAGAGGGGGGGCATGTGTGAGTATCATAGGGCACACATATGATTGTTTACATAGCAAAAATAAGATATGTCAGTGTAAGGAGTTGGAGTTAGTTACCACCACTAAATACTTGGGGTTGGTAATAGATAATAGATTTGGCTGGAAGCCACACATAGAATTGGTATGTAATAGATTAAGGTCAGTTCTAAGTAAGTTTTACATCCTCAAAAGAATATTAGATAGACGTACCTTGTTCATGGTGTATTATGCACTGGCGGATTCAATTATTAGTTATGGGTTAAGTTGTTACGGACTAACATTTAAAACATATATAGACGCAATTAAAAAGATACAGTTATGGTTTTTAAAAATAATTGTAGATAAAAGAATTAAAATTAAACATAAAGATGACTATAATAAGTTATTTTCCGAATGTGCCATCATGCCAGTAAATGAAAAAGTTAAATATTTAATAGCATTAGAATCATATCATAGCGAAGAATATAAGATAAAGAAAATGTATAATTATAGTGTAAGACCTATAAAGAAGGGAAAATTAGAGCAGTTAAAAGTAAATAATTATTATGGGGAAAGGACTAGGAAGTATCTAGTACCAAAGTTATGTAATAAATATCAAATACTGAGAGAGGATAAAAAAATAAAATGTAAATTAAAACTTAAACTAAGACTAAAAGAAATGTTTGGATATGGTAATAGATTTAAACGTATACTTAATTAAGGAAGCATGTACCCAAAAATACGGAGGTTATACAAATTTATGTATTGTTTGTTTCTTAGATATATTTTGTTTATTTTTAGCTAGTATACCGTTGTAGTAATAGTTTAAAAAGTAGCATTAAAGTACATATTAAGTTTATTATAAATTGAGCGGAACGCCTACAAACTGTTAGTACAGTTTGGCGAATAGAGACATTGTAAAAAAAATGTAACTTTTATGTAAATAAAGAATAATAAAAAAAAAATGTTCAGCAAGGAAAACGCTGGTTTGAAAATAATGAAAGAATGACATACGGTTGTTATTGCCTATTAATATTTTCTTGAAATTCACTCAACTATCAGGATTTATTTTTAAATTAAAATTATTGAGTTAATATCGCACAATTTCGTAACTATTTATGTTAAAAAATGTGAAATGAGTTGATTCATTCCCGATTAAAATGCATGAGCAACCAAAGAAAACTAGGCGTTTCACCGATCTATGTGGCATTTTACACAAACTTTACAGAGGACAAAAATAACAAAACTTTCTTTTCCTACAGAATAAAAATACAGTTCTTAAAAACAGAATATAAACACACGGATAAAGCCACAGGTGTTAAATAGTGACACTAATACAACACGATTTTCTTTTAATAAAACTTGTCAGCATAATGTTTGCGTTTTAATAACCTCTAAAACGACTTATTTACGACAATTAATAGCACTGCTAAATAAAAACTTGGCATCTTCGTGTGCGGTACTGGAAAGACATTATAAAACTAGAAGTCAGACGAGTATAATAATAGTCAGGTGATTTTTTTAAAGATAACTTCCGCACTAGGAATATTTATCTTTAGTAGCCGGCGACTTTAAAAATATACACGAAACGTATATAAAGAACACCCGGGCTCAGGAAATCAATTAGTCGATTACATAGGTTTTGTCGCATCAATTTTTCATCATTGTCATCGAACACTTAGTAACATTTATGTGTGTGTGTGGCGGTATCAGTTGATTAATTTAATAATAATAAACAGATCTAAACTCTCCGAGGAGCGCCAACTATCGGGGTCTTGGGCAGACCCTTTTCATCAGCTGCCAGCCACTTTCTTCAAATCATTGGTCCATAGTACCACAGGGTCAAATAACTTCGTTACAAGTTTTGTCGGACAGACAAAACATCTAGCATCGCACGCTTAATCGCTCGCTGAGTTGAGACTGCCTCGATGAAGTTGGGCTAAATAATGATGCAGTTGAAAGTGGCATTTGAAAAAAAACACTTATTGCATAATCAAATGGCAAAGCATTATATATAAGTAATATGCTATTACTGAACTATACTCGTAAAAGACTACAACCCTTTCTGAGATAGAGTTATACGACAACGGGCGGTAAACAATAAACGGTTTATTTATTCATTTAAACAACATTAGAACAAACTCGCTTTATAATTATATAAGTAGGTAGTTAACATTGTAATTTTCAATTGAATTGACTAAAACAGAATCTTTCGAGTTAGAAAATGAAAAATATCCGTGAAATTCATTAATTAAATTCTAAAGCTTTGAAGTTTTCGGCAAAAGAGCAAATATTTTACAACGTTTTTAAAGTTTCCGAGAGTAGTAATAAATAAAAGGATTAGAAATGTCTTAACGTTTCTAATAAAAGACTTTTGAAACATTCCAGTCATTCATTCAAATATTTATTTAAGTTAGAAAAATGTTACTGTGATTTTATATCTTAATTGAATTTTTTTCGTGAAGAATGTTAGCGTAGCCACATATTATTATAGTTGTTATGATAAGAATGTCTGAATATTCTCGTAACTATTATTTGTTCTGTACTGTAATAATATCGTAATACAAAACTAAAAATTTTTACATACAGTCGTCAAAAAATCTTCTTTTTGTAAAAGAGAAGATTTTTTTTGACGATATGTATATTCATGTATAAACGTGGATATTAATATTATTATGTTTACGTTGACTATGTTAATTGATTTCAGCATGAATTGTTAACGAAAATATTAAATTACATAATACATGATTATTAGTAACAGATAGCGTTCATAGGTCGAGGTCATATTTCAAAATAGCAGTGGAGAGAGTGCCACTCACATAGCTAGTTTATAATTACAAAAAGCATTACTGAGGTTTGCAAATTTAGTTGAAAATAAATATCTCTGGTAAATGATGAATTATTTAGTTCAACCGCATTTTGATTTTCGTATAATTAAATATTTTTTCGTATTTTATATGGACCCGTACGTTACGAAAACACTTTGTGAAACAAACAAACATTTATGGGCCACCGCAAACTAGCTACTTTTAGCATCGGCGATCGGCGATTTGGCGACTGCATCGATGCTGCATCGCGTTTTAGCGACTTCCTGCGTTCGATCGCGGTATCGGAAACGCGCGTTTTAGCGACTGCTCAGATGCCAAGTCGCTGCTACCGGCATCCGAAATAGTGCGGAGAGTAGCGTTCAGCTGCTGTGTCGCGCTTCTAAAAAGCGACTCGATCGCCGCGTTTGGCGTTTTTAAGTGTGCGGTGTGGAGCGTTCGGTCGCCGTATTTAGCTTCTAAAAAGCTCACGACAATCCCGACGATTTTATTATCGATTTCCAATTTTGTACAATAATAAACCCTATACACATAACTGTATCTGAATGCAATGGTTCAAAAGTTGAAATTAAAAATTGAACTTTGAATTGAACAGATAAAAAAAACACAATTTTTTTACGGGCTTAATTAACTTCTAAAAAATTATATCACAGACTTCAATGTGCTTTCATCATGTTGAGTTTTAATGAACTGTATTATTCATCCCTTAACTTTCTACCCTTGGAAATTTAAATAAACCCAACCCGGAAGTAAACCCTCCCAGGCAAATAGATAATAAATGACAGATTGGAGGGTCTCTTGACAATTCTAACCTGGTCAGTCAATTATGATGGGTGACCATTTTCATTTATAAACCTGCTAAAGTGACTCTACTCTGCGTGATGGTAAGCATGAGTTGAATCACCACACTCATTGCGAATACAGACGTGTCGACCCACACTACGGTGGCCTAGTAGGATGCTTCTGCATCGTTGGGCCTTCGATCTCGTGCTAACGAAACACGACGGCATGAATCCTGTGATTCTAGATTGGTCTCCTGGAAGAGGGTAGTACCGCCCAGATGACACATTTTCAACATATTGAGACCCCTCTGTGCCTCAAAAAGTACGTCCTGATCTCTCCCGTGTACCATTGATACAGTAAGGTTAAGTTTTTTAGATGTCTAGATGAAACTTGGGTCGTGAAGGTATGATGGCTCAAAGAAAAAGTTAAATAACAGAGGCACCTACCAAACATGAAAAGTACTTTTTTCGATGTTGATAGAAAATGCTTTTCTTCAAAGACATATCAAACAATAAATTGTTATGAAATATAAAATATATAACAATTATTTGTTACTCGATTCATAAACACAATTGAATTGAAAATAAACATTTTCATCTAAAAATATCACAGTCAATCCTTACCACCGACGTTGTTTGTTAAAAACAGACTTGCTTACGTAAATTTGCTGGCTGTAAATAGGTTTATTACAGTGAGGTACACTCTGGTTTACAAATAGGGTAGACTGCGAAAAGCAGTCAAGCTGAGAACGTGGTTAATAATTTGTAAAAGACTTAATTCTAAAAGCCATTCGTGTTTATTACATTATAAAGATACTCATTTTAAAATATATCATTTCTATGGACTTTATGGAAAGTAAAAAACAGTCGGTATTGAATTATTTGCTACATTATTGAATTTACAATTCCATGTACTTTTCATTGTGTGCAATGGGAGAGGCCTACGTCCAGCAGTGGACTGCGATGGCTGATGATGATGATGACGATGACGAGGTATATATAGAGTACCATTTTTTTAAAACAACTTTTATGCACATATATAGATATCGTATTTTCATTAAAATTGACTTAATAATAACCTAGAAAGATCATTAAATCTCCAAAAAATATGATCTTTCTTTTGCAGGTAACATAATCTCATCCTTTGTTCCACACAAAATAGGATTGTTTGTATCATTTTCCTGTTGTGAAAATTAGAAAAAAAATCACTTTGTGGTTCCGATTTTACTTTGTTAATGTACCGAGTTATTTTGATAAAAATAATCTAAAACAAATTCCTCCAAACAATGCAAATTAAAAAAAAGTGTATTTAAAAAATTCTATTGAGCGATTTGGCAAATTTCCGCCGTGTTATAAGTAATTACAATAAAATTGCTCATATTTTAACCATGATGTTTCTTAGTAGCAATTTACTTAAAAAACGTTTTACCAAAGGTTTACTTTGAAATGAAGATAAAAGAACATTGCAGGGACAAAATTGGCAACGAAAGTATCAATTGTTGTACAGCGCTCATGTGTGCCACGGTATTCAAACGCAGTCGGGTAAAGAATTCAATTGAGAATAAGCCTTGTGTGTGCTTGTCTGTCTGACCGCTTAACCTAGTAGAAACATTGACTTACAATGCAAATGCACTTGCATACATGCATTAATTCAGTCGTCGAATTCCCAAAGACATATTTTAAACTAAAGTTTACCTGTTCTTTGGCCTGATTTTTGTTTAATTTACACAATAATAATAAAATATAATGTATAGTGCACAACCATTAAAAATTACATCAACTATGTTTGCTTTATCGATCGGAACTGATGACAGTATTCGCTAACGATTGAAATATTCGTAAAAAAATGGATCTAAAAGATATTCTACAAATGTATGTTGGAGTTCAAGTAGAACAAGATAATGTAGACTAAGCTTGACAACACACTGCAAAGCTACTTAACAACCACCGCTGTACGCCAAAAGTAATAAACAAGACGACAACTACGCCACAACAGTTTTGAAGAGATTACGAATGCGAGGCGCATAATTAAAATGTGGAGTACTTAGTGTTATACAATATCGTACGTGGATTTGTTAAAATTATATAAGTCTAGAAGATGAATAAGATAAAATTTCGTCCAGGTAAAATAACCGCCCGCAGCACAAAAATATGTTCAACAACACAAGCTTAAAGAATTTTAAGTCGCATTATTGAAAGTATAACATATGTACCAATAAATGAAATTGGTGTGTATGTTTGTAATATAAAATGAATAGGTTTTCACTGAATGCATGTGAAAGTATTTACGATACTTACTTCTAAAAAGACATTTTTAAATTTTCTGTCTATCTATCTGTCAGTTTGTTCCTGCTAATCTCTCCAATAGACTAGTAGATAGCTGATGATATAAGCAGTAACTTACACTTTGTAGACTGGCTACCGCGGAGAACACCGCTAAGCTCAGCTTTTTAAAAGTATTATTGAAACAAACTTAAATCTACTTCTTAATTTTTGTGATTCGAAAATGAATAACTTAAGGCCGCTGCATACGTGACGGGATTTTACACGGACGGAACGGGACGGGAAGTTTTGCAAACATCGTTTCATACAAAATGTATAAGGTAATGCATACTTTACGGAGACACGGACGGGGCGGGAACGTGGCACGCACGGGACGAGCTAAATATCGTCGCCGACAATGTTTAGCACGTCAATAGCAATCAAAGCCAATTCTTGAAATGAAAAATACATCTTTCCTTGTTCACAACACCAGCACGTTAGATCCGAGTCAAAATCACGGTGCGTATGCATTTACACCACGTTCCCGTTTATAACGAGGCAACCACGTCCACGTCCCGTCCGTGTAAAATCCCGTCACGTCTGCAGCGGCCTTTAAGTAATGTCTATGTTTAGGGCCGTTCATATGTAGAAATAATTGGCATAGATCTGTTAATACCACAGCCATTTAGATTTTATACCACATTCAAAGACCCTCACATTACTCATAGTGTTAATATTGTTATTCAAATCAAAACCTCTCACGGATTACGGATTTATCTTTGAAGTATTTCACGAGCATTAAATACAGTTACAAAGTAAACCTTTAGCCTAATTTTACAAGTATTCTTTGAACTATTTCGTCTCAGGAAAATTTTGCTAAGAATGTCTCGAAATGACATTGTCTCTGTACGTCATACTTGTAAAGCCTTTATTTCATTACAATATTATTAATATTATTTTATATAAGTGATGGATGCCTGATGAGCAGTATTTAAGAGTGTTTGTCACTATCGTCATTGCGAGTGCACACAAAGCAGCATGGTGACCCACATTATGGCGACCATAAGATGCTTCTGCATCGAAAACAACCACAACTAACGAAATACAACAGCATTCGTGCTGTACTGTCATTTTTAGGTTGATCTTCTACGCGAGGGTAGTCTCGGTCCAACCGGCTCATTCGTACTGAAATCAGCGTGACTACTACCTTGGATATTTTGAAACAAACGTATAATATGAGGTAAATTCATTCAAAACTAAGGTTTGATGATTCATGATCAAAGAATCATTCACTTCTCAATCTAAATAAAAAAAAAAAAAAGAAACTAAATTTCTAACACACACATCCACCAAACTTGTGAATACACATACGCACACTTTAAACATCAAAGCAATTGACCAAAAGAACTGGAATGTGAAGGAATTAGGCCAAACGGTTCAAATGGAACGAGACTTTGAAAGTAAAGATTAGTAATTAATTCTATCGTCGTTCTCTAATTCAAGACTTGCTCATTTTACTAAAAGACTAGGTGACACGTTTGTTACACATGATGTGATACATATGATGTGTCTCATAATATAGAAAGTTATTAGAAATACAAAACGTTTGCTTGTTTCACATTTAGATTCAGCTACTGGTTGAAAAGATGTACATAATATTTTAACAAAAAGAAATCGACTTCAAAGAAAAACTATTCCGAGTACCCAAATCGCGACAATTGTGCATATGATATTTGAGGAGTTCCCTCGATTTCCTTGGGATCCCATCATCAGATCCCGATATGATGACGATGGGAACACCTGTAAGCTACGTTCTATCCAATGCAAAAAGAATTTTTGAAATCGGTTCATAAATGACGGAATTATCGCTGAACATACATAAAAAAAAAAGATTCCGACGAATTGAGAACCTCCTCCTTTTTTTTGAAGTCGGTTATAAATGAGTTGTTCTATTCAGCAGTTAATATATGTGTCGATACGACCAGGCCTATCGTAATGGCATGACACCTGGCCCATTATCAGGACTCAGCATTTTGAAAGGTTTTTTAAAAAAACCTTATAACTTCTATGACAGTAATATGTTACCTGGTCTGTTCAATAAGCGTAGAAATTTTAACTTGCCTTATTAAAACTTTTTTGTTTTCAATCGTAAAAAAATATGATAGTATTACCAACTGTTCCTTGAAGCTAAAAAAATAAGTGGAGCACGCCATATTCAGATGAGAGAATAGTAATATATAATCTTAATCTCAAGTGGATTTCACTTTCAGTATAAATCTATTAAGAATAAGGAATATAAAGAAGAGATTTTTAGTTTTATCAAATATTATAAGAAGATTTTTCGGAAATTCATGGAACTTTTTTTTTTCAAGAACAGTTGAAGAAAAAATTAGAATGCATCAAGAACAGTAATAGAAGGAACTTACCAGTAAGCTTACGTATCCATGGATGCCATTATAAGCCATGATGATATCTCTAAAGTTACCATCACAATAGCCACAGGTATCCGGCTTCAGAGGTAGGTTGGCATCTTTCATCATTTTCACCAAAAGATTTTCAATTTCACCTCCATGACCTCCTTTCATAGCCTGTTCACGTAGAACTGATACGATTTGAGTCTCATTGATACTGCTATCTGAAGTATTTCCAGACGCAGCTAAAATCTCCTGGAATATCTCCATTAATGTTTGTGACTTGTTTGCCATCTTGAATATTTTTTTATAAATTTTAGTACTTTGTTAATGCCTCAGAGTCATCTTCCAAAATTGTATCTTCAGCTCGTACTAGAGTTGTAAACTGAAACAAAAGATAAATTTTCCGGTAATGGAATTCTACTTCAAAATGATTAAATCAATATTGTACTTAAATAACCGTTACAGTTTATTGTGACTTCCCGAGGGATTCACCGTCGCCTTTTTTTATTTTTTATTTCTAGTATAACAGACACCTTTTATCATTGTCGCTAGGCTACGATTTGCCACTTCAACGAACGAAACGTTTAGCTGCTCGACACGTTTCCAAAAGGATTTTCGTAATTAAATCCTTAAGTACATTTTTAAAAACCACTCAATTCTGTTTATTACGATTAACTTTTTTTTTAACTTAAGTCATTCCAAACAGGACTCGTATTTATACAGAAACGACCTCCCATTAGAAATAAGAATTGGATAAAATGGAAACATTTTAGATGTTTTATGTGGGAAATATAAAGTTTAGTTTTTTTTACTATATTATTAGTAACTTTTCTAGATACATATTATTAAAACTTACTACATGTTGCACATACATACTTATATCAAATGTTTCACATAAGCCATAAAAAATGTTAATAAACTCCTCCCTTATTCATAAACCAACCCTAAAGTTAACTGTTACCTAAAATAACTGAATTTGCATATACAACCGACAATACACGAATTAATACAAGGCATGTTCTTTTGACATTTTAAGCAGTCCCAAACTTCTGTAATTTTTCTGTAAAAGATAATCACTAGATTAAGTTAATAAACTTGATTTAAACGAATAAGATTCATTTGAAACTTTTAATGTTATCGGTAATATACAAAATGACTAGATACTTTCTATCGAGTAAATGTCGTTGACACACGTCATAGCATTGAACATTTACTTAAACATGTATAGAGACAGGCCATTCATCTCGGGCATTATTTATTGAAAATTATCATTGGTTATATTTTCTGAATGAGATATAACTAGAAGTATTTTCTATATGGTCTTCAATTTAAAAGTGGTACGTTCAAGTTTATAATAAACTATTTCAACATACTATAAATGATTGACCGACTTTTTGAAATTTTAAGATACCAATACACCAACGTATTCAATAGGTTTTGAATTATATGTAAAGAGTTAAAAGTCATTAAAATTTAACTATGAAATAACTGAAATGTGGAAGTTTGATTTTTTGGAACATTAATTAATTATTTAATTTATTTAGTTAAGTGTTAAATTCAGTCACTAAGTTTCTGAAAGCGCCGCTCATAAAAATAATACTTTCACAAAACTTATAAAAGACCTTAGTAAATTAAATTACAAGATCTCAGCCTGATTTGTACATGTAGTGTACATGAAATAAACATATTATTTTGGCACACACAGTTTCTCCACACACTAAAATTTCACATAGTAACTCATTTTGGCAGTTACGGTATCAGCTTTTAATAATGTGTTGAATAAAAATCATACAGAACATAAACATTGATGAGGAAATACAATATATTATTTTTTACATGGGTACGATTTGGTCTAATTTCTTATTTAAGAACTCTTAAAATTTAGAGGTTACCTACGTTAGGGGGATCACTAACTTAAAACAGTTAAATATACATGATTTATAAATCTCAAATCAATAAATGTATTTTAAGATGTACATAATAAAAAATTTTTTTTAGTAATTCTTCATCATTTTGCACAGATTTTTCGTTGCAAGTCAATTAAGCAATTTCGACAATTCAATATAATTATGATTCTTGTACGGTTGCGGCATAATTAGATTTTATTAAGTCAGATATTTAAGGAGAAGTTCATCTTAAGTTTGACTTTGATTGTTGTTGAGTGAGACGAAGGAAGCTCATCCCTTCATTACTTTAAAGACTTGACCTAATTTGTTGGACGGGATCATTACTTTTCTATTAAAGCCGTAGATTTAGATTTTAATAAAGAAACAAATTAGACGACAGACTAAAAAGTGTTTACTTCTTTCGGTGTACTCTAATATATTGAACTAGATTTTGCTTCAACTCGGCCCGCATGTATGGCGGTTATTATGGCATGTCCTCAAGAACAAAGCTACTTTTCAATTTACAATATTAAAGGTATACTGATTATTAATATTTTAATATAAAATTAAATTAGAATATTAGGGAATAGGTACCTAGCGGAAGAATTTAGAATTGTAAAATCAATCAGTGGATAATGTGATTTACACCGTTGTTTTTACATGTCCATTAATACAACAATAACTACTTCAATAAAATTTAATAAAATATAACTAAAGCGAAATTATAAATTTAATTTCCACGAACAGTCCGCACTAGGGCACATTTCACATGTTAATAAATAGCAATCAGACGTGTTTTGGAATAATTCGTAATTTTATAACATTTCAGTCTGAATTGTTGTTTAATCAATTTTGTATTATGAATGGACTGAAAATAGGTATTCTCAGAAGTTAAGAACTCAAATAACGGTTATTGTTATGGCACAAAGTTTTATTTAATTTACATCTTTTAATAACTTCTTTTGTTTCACTTTTATTAACATTATTTAAGTAATTTGTTATACTCTCTACTCTCATCAACAACCCACTTATCAATGTCCCACTGCTGGGCTCGGGTCTCCAAAACAACGTAGTGACTACGTAATCTTGTCGTTTAAAACCGTCCGATGGACTTCAACTACTCGTAACCTTCACGACTGTTATTCTATCATAACAATCGGGACCGACTGCTTATCGTTACCTCCGAATCACGGAGATTTTCATGGTATCATGCTACTAACGGTCACTTATCCAGGTACTGCTCGTACCTTCGTTGCTTACCCTCGATTAATTTCAATATTCGCTTTACAACTACATACGCGTACATGAAAAATCACTCTCTTTTGATCCCTTTTTCAAACAATTTTCAAATTCGTAAAAGTTCATTCCAAATTCTCCTTTTGTTAAACTAGAATATGGGGATTATAATATCGAGGCTGTTACCTACAACTATTTCATGCGCTCTGTTTTTGTACGATATTTCGGTCCGCTGTTGTTATGAATGGGGGATCTTAAAACTGCATTTTCATTCCCTGAATACTTTTTGTTCAATAGATATTGTCTTACAGTTCATAAAAGACAAATTTAAGTCAATAACTGCAATTTTAAAACAAAGCAAGTATCAAAAAATTTAATAACAACCAGTAAATGCCTCATCAAAATTGGTCCAGTTATTCATTGGACAGACAAGAATATTATAAATTGATTTTTTGATGTTAGCGCCGTATTTACTTTCAAATCCATTTAATGAAAAGTTGTTAATTTAAAATTACAAACAGACACTTCAATTTTATTTATTTGCATAGATGAAGAGTCTTCCAGCTGTTAAACATTAGGGCCACAGCACACTAGCTACTTTTAGCATCGGCGATCGGCAACTAGTCGCTTTTTAGAAGCTAAATACGGCGACCGAACGCTCTACACCGCACAGTTAAAAACGCCAAACGCGGAGATTGAGTCGCTTTTTAGAAGCGCGACACAGCAGCTGAACGCTACTCTCCGCACACATTCGGATGCCGGTAGCATCGATTTGGCATCTGAGCAGTCGCTAAAACGCGATGCAGCATCGATGAAGTCGCCAAATCGCTGATCGCCGATGCTAAAAGTAGCTAGTGTGCGGTGGCCCTTAGAAATAACTTTGTAAAGGTTTAAAAAAAAACACTCCTTTTACGTTCATCAATCGATTAAGATCAAGTGTCTTTATATATACCATTACTTTCATACCTTCATAAAGTTTAAGTAATAACTGCCTTATTACAAAATATATTTGATGACATGGCATCAGAGTACGGAAAGGGTGACAAAATGACGATCTAGTATCTACGGCGAATAACCACGAATTTCGACGCATGGTGACAAATTTCCTCTTGAACAGTTTTTCTAAAATGTTTTAATTTGTTTTTGGCAACTCTCTTATGAAAGTCGTCCAGCAATGAATGGCAACAGGCTGTGGGTGCTGCATATATTATTTCCCGGATTTGCTTGCCTTTGATTGCATTTTTCATCCCAATCGGGTTGGAATTTGCCAAAATCCTCTCTTAGTGCTCGTTAGTGTTTCAGCTGTACGCTACCTGCCAGTCAGCAAGTAACGAAACAGTTTAGTTATATTAATTTATATTATATTTCAGGGACATCTCGCATAATGTGCCGGAATAAGTTTTAATTTAAAATGGTTCCCTGTCTTTATGCCGGAGTCTTGCAAGAGTTTATATTGACACCACGAATTTATACCAAGAATTTATATAACACGCCACAATACTACAGTCGATTTTAACTATGGCTCACGCCTGTTGAAAAGTCTACTATCAATAAGAATTACATTAAAAAGTTTTCAAAGGAACGATGCGGGCTGTATTATCGAACTTGTTTTAATTATGTTCAGTGTACAAATTTCCTTAGGTTTAAATGAAGAAAGGTTTTAATTATAAAGCTTTTACTCTTAAACAGGAGGAGGAAGAGAGGATATATATTTTTGAAAACTTCATTATTAATATACCAACAATTGCCAACCGATGTAAAATAGGCATTATCAATATCCAACTCTTATATAGCTTTGATACCGAACTGAGAAGCAACATAGACTGCATGGTTGGCTTAGTGATTTTAGTGGTCGGGTCCAGATTTCCTAACGACAGTGGTACCTGGACCACTCCCACATCGGCGCAGAGTGAGAAACCCCGGTGGGGTGAAAACCCGAGGCTTCCACACGTATAAAACAAAATGAAGTTGAGTAAACGGTCGCCACGCCGCTTTCTACATCGCCAAGTGTCGTGGGTTCAACTCCCACGTGGGGTAACACTTTGTGTGATTCACAAATTGTTGTTGTTCTGTTCACACACTTTTCACACACGGGATGTTCTTTTTGACCTTTTCATGTATGTAAAGACCACCGCGACACAGGATTTATATTCCTAATGCGGGAGTTTACTTTGAAAAAAACATGAACTACTAGCACAGAATACATAATAGTACCAGTACAGAAGACTCACTCCGAAAAGTAAATTAAAGTTATAGATAGCCTCGGTGTCAAAAGATTAAGTTCAATTCAGAACGCACAGCGCCGAATCACTACGATTATATTTACCTACAATTGCGTCTCTTTCTATCGTGTAACTCTTAACTGTTCTGACGATGTCTGTTCGACCGTCGTGTCTGACTCGGCAGGCAGCCGACTATACCGACTATACCTAAACTGCGGAGTGACACCCCCCTGCTACTAGACGCTATAACTTTTAAACAAAACTCATTTATGAATATATACGTAGGCCCCGCACTAAAGCCATATAGAATTTAGCTCAAAAGGTAACCCTTTCTGGTCCAAACATTCGATGCAGATCCTTCCGTGTTAAACTCACTGTAAATATTATATTAATATTATTCTCTCTGTTTCATTTCATTCATATTCATGAACTCATCTACTTTATATTAGGTACTTTTATAGTAATGACGTTATCCTAGCCGATATTGGCAATGGCGGCCAGGCTCAACGGAGACCAAACAACTACGTAGGAGATATTATAGTACTAAAGTAAGTGCGCAAACACAGGCGCACTTTCTGTTCCCTGACTCTCAAAAGCCGATGGGACGGCTATCCGACACAACAGAATAGAGATCTGGCTTACAATCTGCGATCTGTAATTAAGCATTTCTATAAAATCTCAATAATTTTTTTGGCCTGACCAGGGAATTGAACTTGAAACCTTTTGATCGCCAGCCGCATACGCTAACAGCTACACTAATGGGGCACCGAAGTACGTAGATACAGCGTATACTAAAAACTATCCATATATCTATATTTAATATTGAAATGGAGATGGTCCAAAAAAAAACCAGAATCGATTGGGACTAAATAGGTATCAGTAGGTTCATTATAATGCACAATTTACTCCACCCTAAGCGCAATGCCGAAATCAATGGGGTATATGAGCTATGGGCTGACAAAATATGTATGAAAAAATCATGAGTTACTTGTTGATTGATGATGAGTTTCCAGTTTTTACAAAAACAATCATTATTACTGATTAACAACAATAATAAGATTACTGTAAAAGTTATAACAATCAACTGAGTAATCACTATGTCGAGCAGTAACATGTACAAGTAGTTTAGAGTCCAATACAAGCATTAGTATACTATTTCGCTATAACGAGTCATAAAATAACAACTCTTGCATGCTATTGTCATTTCTTTCTCTTAGCAGTTCAGCAAGCAGCAAGCTCGAATGTTTTTTTTTTTTTTTTTAATTTTTTTTAGTGATGAATACTAATTATAAACATAAATAAATGATAGTAAACAATAGTATAGTAATCCTGTCGTTATAGTCGTTAGAATTTTGCCTATATTCTATAAACTGATAAAAATCGGTAAAACTCATGATTTTTAAAGACTTTGTCAGTCTATAGCTCTTATACCCCATTGATTTGGGCATTGCGCTTTCGGTGGGGTACATTGTACAGTGTAATGAAACTACTGATACCCATTTAGTCCCAATCGATTCTGGGTTTTTGGTCCATACATTTTGGACCTTCTCCTTAGTCGACGTTTTTCACTTTGCCTGAATGGATCACAAAATCACAAAAAACATATTTTTTTAATGAAACAGCTATCAAGTTTTATGAACCGAAACTCAAAGGTTGGCCTTGTTTTAAAAACGAAGGCCTCCCAAAGGAATAACATTCATTTTAGATGCTATAAAAATATTATAATTCTTACTCAATTTATGTTAGCAACTTATATTACAATTGAATTATTTATAAAGATTAATGTAGAATGTTGATACATATTTACTTAGTTATAATAATATTCCGTAAATATTCATTGGTATTATGTCTGAATATATTTCAAACCATTCTGTAATAACTAAAATTACGTCAATGCTAACTTAATTTAAGGTATAACATTGGAACAAATATTCTGTCTTAGAACTTACCCCATAGCTTAAGCGTAAATACTTTCGCAATTTCTACCGTAAATTTACGCGTAACTTGTAACCTCGCATAAATTCTTTCGCTTGAGGAATGTAATTATAATGTACTGTACTATTAATGTGTAAGATATAACTATATATATATATATATATATATATATATATATATATATATAAGCTGTTGGCCGCGGCTCCGTTCGCGTTCTAGGGTATGAAAAATAAATAGATAGCAGCCGATTCTCAGACCTACTGAATATGCATACAAAATTTTTTAAAAATCTGTCAAGCCGTTTGGGATGAGTATGGTAACTAACATTGTGAGACGAGAATTTTATATTTAAAATTTTAGAGATATAAAATTCTCGTGTCTCTATGTTAGTTGCCATAGGCGATTAATTGTGGCGTGTTGTAATGCTTAATAATAAAAGGCATGCATAATGAACACCAATGAAATTGTGTTCTAAGCGGTTTAAGCAGAACAATGTAGTACATAATATAACACTGTATTTGTAATTATACAGAGTAGAAATACAGTGCTTTATTTTCAATTAAAAATCATCGTTGGTGCAGGACGTGCTGCAATTTAAAAATGAAATTTGCCAACAAATAATGAAATAAAGGAGTGGAAAAAAAAGGATATTCGCGTATAGTTAAAAAATGTAAGTTTATTTTGTGTCGAACTTTTATAGAATAAAATTAATGCCCTATTTAGAGTTCTGCTTCGTAAAAATGGATGAAACCAATATCTACTTTTTTTTCTAAGAAACTAAATCGCATTAAGTCCGCTGATGCATGTATTTGTGCGTAAAGTAAATAAAATACAAGCCAGATTGCTGCCACCACTTCAGTCTTTGATCAAAATGGTCAAAACCACGTTAAATCCAACCGCGCGGTAAGGCGCGAGAACCGCCTTACCGCGCGGTGCACCGCTACAAAATCCGCTCAACCGCCACCGCCCACCGCGGCGGTGCGCGGTGCCATGTGTTAATCGCCATACTCATCCGAAACGGTTTGATCGATTCTTACGATTTTTAAGTCGTAAACTATTATACGCCTAGATGATAAAGAACAAAATGGACGCGAGTAGTATTTTAGGCATCAGCTAATTTTATTTAAGTTTTATTGGCAAAATATTCTAATTCTAATATTCTAGGTGAAATTCTCACCTACCTTTTACGTTTGCAGGGCGTAGCCTAGGCCTTTGTCTCTCGCTAGATACGAAGCTTTGCTAATGTACTATTACTACCATCGATTATTTTTTATTTACTTATGAACATTGTACATTAGCAATGTAACTCACACCTTGGTGATAGTCCCACCCTAATAACCAGAAAAACACGAGACCTGTTTAATGGCAGTCGCCCGTAGCGTGAAAATACTTTCTCAATCAGTCGACTCCTTGCTTGTTTTAAAAGGTTACATACAAAAACATGGTTTGGCAATATAGTGTGGCAATAGAGTAATATGTTTGAAAAAAGCACTAGATTATTTTGCTCCCCAAATTTAGGACCAGTTTTAAATCCTTTGCGATACAGATGATCATCGATTTTTTACGTGGAGGGAATGCAATCAGACCTGCTCAATTCAAATACTAGGCAATATACAAGTTATAATAATTGATGAGACATATTACCGATCGTGAACTGCGTTTGACTGATGATGATAAGGTCCATTCATTCTCCCTGTACCCTCTTCTATTCAGCTGTTTTATGAAATGCGTGAGAATATTAGTGGACAGGCAGTTGCGCAAATACTAGGAAACTCTTTCGTCCTCTATTTCCAGTTGCTAGTGGACCGGAGGGCCAGTACAACTACCTGGAAGTAGAATTTGCAGGAAATCGGCGCCATGTCACTTTAAAGATTCTGATATACGACCATTGCCTAGCATCATCGCTTTAGAAACCAAGTGTATTTATTTTGTCTATTGATGGTACAGAGCTTCTCCACTGATGAAGATTTTATTATTTTATGATTTTAAATTGACCAGTGGGTGGTGAGATAGTCACTTTCAAACGCCGCCAATGATGATGTTGATGGAATTTTGTAAAAAGATTGTTGGAGGACTTTTTTAGAGCTCTATCTGACCAAGGCGAATGCCACTAGACTAAAATATTTATTCAAAATAAAAGCCTATCGTAATAAAAATATGTTAAGAAGTTTTTAAAAGTTAGTAATACTCATATAAAATATCAAGGAGCTTTGCACAAACAAATCCCAAAGAGTAATTTTCTTATAAATGTTTACGAGCTGTTTCGCTATACCGATAAGTCGTGTCACATTTGCGGCAAGATCCCTAACGACGTAACATAGGAGTAACTGATATTACTGACAATATAATATTATGATGTACATAAAATTGTATCAAAGTTCTTTTGTATTAAGTTATTGTTTTAAAACTAAACTTTCTGGGCTACTTGTGGTTTACAGATATTTGATGATATAGTACTTACTATGTATTGTTTTGTTCACTTGTTCGAGAAATTATACTTATATGTACACTCGGTTCCAAAAATTACGGGTCAGTCACAAAAATTGAAATACCTCCAGAACTGTAAAAGCTAGATCAATGAAATAAAAAACAGAATAAAGACTTTTTAGTTGCGCTTCTAATAGCATATTATTTAAACTGGTTGATGAAAAAAACTTCATTAGAAAAACAAAATTTAAAAAAATGACTATTTTTAAAAACAAAATTTTTGTTTCATGTCATTATGGATGCTTTCCATTTCTATTCTGTCACAAAACAAATTATCGTGAACGTCTTCCACATGCATAATTATTATTCTGTGAGGTGAAGCATGGCAGTCACGCTAGAGGAATGTACCAGAATCCTAACTTTTTTGGAACTTGGGCGGAGCCAGCGTGAAACAGCCAGAAACATTGGTGTATCTTTGTCGACTGTTCAGCGGGTAGTCCAGCGGTACCAAGAGACCGGATCACACCTTAGAAGACCAGGAAATGGCAGACCAAGATGCACAACGGCCAGGGAAGACAGACAACTGGTGGCTACAATGCTCCGAAATCGTTTTCAAACTGCTGTTGGTCTAAAAACTCACTTTATTCGCTTTGGAGGTGGCAATTTAAGCGCTCAAACAGTAAGAAGACGTCTTGCTGAAGCAAATTTGAAACCATTGAGGCCCGCAAATGGCCCCAAACTGGAACGGGGACATCGAATTGCAAGACAGAGATACGTGCGCGAACACCTAAACTGGACACTAGACGATTGGTCTAGGGTAATGTTCACGGACGAGTCTAAATTCATGCTTTATAAGCATGATGGTAGGCAGTTGGTGTACAGAAGACCAGGGGAGCGCTTCCATCAAGCGTGTGTGGAGGAAAAAGTGGCGTACGGTGGAGGCTCCGTACAAGTTTGGGCTGGGATTTCTGCTGAGGCCCGCACCGAGCTGGTGCTCATTCAAAATGGAACTCTAAATGCAGAGAGGTACGTGGAAGAGATCCTCAATGAACATGTAGGTCCTTTCATGGCCAGGATGGACCGGCATGGCATATTAATGCATGATAATGCGCGTCCCCATACCGCCAGAATTGTACATGACTACCTTGAAGAGGTCGGTATCGACTCATGCAGTGGCCAGCGCGAAGCCCGGACTTAAACCCCATCGAGCACGCCTGGGACGAGCTTCAGAGATGCGTGAAAGGTCGAAACCCCCCACCAATCACGCTTCCCGAGCTCATACAAGCACTGGTGGAGGAATGGGAAGGTATTCCTCAGCACCGGCTCCGAAATTTGGTGTACAGCATGCCTAATCGCCTGGAAGCTGTCAGAAGAGCTCGTGGAGGCAATACAAAGTATTAAATGAAGAAAGTGATGAAAAACAGCAAAAAAACAATCATAAAAAAAATGTAATCTTAAGAAAAATATGACTACTTTAGTTTTTTTTTAATTTAAGATTAATATTGTGGGTGTAACTAAGTTTTATTTTATTTTTTATCTGTATAATTAAATTCTCAATTGAACAGTCTTCGTTTCATTAGGATGGCATACGTAGTTCGGGAGATATTCGGGTTTATGTGACTGACCCGTTATTTTTGGAACCGGCTTTATTTATTCTGATTTTATGTATAATATTCGAATGTATAACTTCTACAATGTTATTATAAACAAAAGTAGTTTATATTATCATAACAACATAGCTTTCTCTGCTTTAATTATTTTGCAAGAAAAGTAAAGTATACATAAAGAAAACTCTCAACACTTTTATTGACTTGTCACTCAAAACTTTTTCTCGCCACATTTACAAGCTAAACGTAAACTTTAAAGTTGAACGATATTATATACTTTACCACGAAAACACATTTTGAGATCCTAGACCATTTCATAAATGGATCAATTTTACATGTGCAGTATTATTCTTTAATATACATTTAATAAGTTTTAATAAGTATTTTATAAATTTATTTATATGATAATACATCATTTATTTATATGTTTCTTTATTGTGAAGTTATCTCTTGTATATACAGCCCTAGAACGCTTTTAGTTCGTGCAAGTTCTATGTATTAACTAAGAATGACCAAGATTCTGATTGCGATAACATAACAGGAAATTTCTTCTTATGAGTACGCTTTTTAGCACAAAAGTTCGCGCACAGTGATAAAAATCTGCTATATTCATTCCGATTACAAGGTTATTCAGTTATGTTGGACTATAACGTCTGGTAGACCCTAAGATACAAACATGTCGTCAAACCGATGATTACAGTAAGTAGTTTCGGTCATTAGGAAGCGTTGGAAACTTGAAGTTGTTCTAGAAACTGACTTTGAGTAAACGAAAACTTTGGCAATAGCGTAACCTATATGTATGTTTCAAAGTATATGGGACCCAATTTTCCGTAACTCTTACAAACTATTGAATTTGTAATATTAGTAAAGAATTGCAATTTATTTTTCAGTATAAAGCTATCATGATTATGAAAAACAGCAATAATACGTGGGATGATGTATGTGTTCTACGAATACCTCATTCGGGAGTTACGTTGTGTAAATATACATTTATATGTTTTAATATAGGTACATTTATATTTATTTGAAACCGTTTTTTGCCCGAAGCTACCTACGTCCACGTGTAACTGGGTGGTCGCGGTAAATAGAAGCCTACGAGTATATCTAATCTCAAGAATTAAGTTCTCTTCATGCCAAACTTTCAATGAAGTTTAGTAATGAAAGTGTGACAGACAAACAAATAAATAGATCAACAGATAGACAAAGTTCCTTTCGAATTTACAACAATATGTTAATTGCGTATCTTGAAAACAGTTCCACTAATTTAGAATGCCTTCCAGATTTACACTTATGTTATAATATCTTTCAATAATTATTATATTTTATATATTTCTTTTTGCTTCTGAAAATAAGTACTTTCATACTACGTTTACACCTTAACTTTTTAATAAAATGAGAGAAATTTCAACGAAAGGAAGACTTTTAATAACGCCGATCATAATTATGCTAATTGGATCATAAATGTACCTGCGGTGGGAACTCCTATTGTATGGCTTATAACAGCTTCAAGTTAAAGCCAGAATTGGCACAATTTAACATAGCAGTATTGAAGCAATCATCTCCGTTTAGTATACTGACATCATGATATTGCTAACATTACCAAACTAATGGGAAAGAGCTACTGCATATTGTTTTTTGTATTTGCAAAGAGAATGGGATTTTTTTAACCTGAATAAATTGAATAGCTTAACGGGTTTTATACATCATGTAGGAAAAGTATAAGTTTTTAAGTAAGTTTTTTCCAGGGAATATTAAATTTACAAATAACGTTAAAACATGAAAAATGAGAATATGATGTATACTATGAACAATCCATGTTTACAAGATAGCAATATGTAACAGGTTACAATCTGTAGCTTGTACAATTTATATTATATATAGGATACACTCAGACTCTTAAATTTGCAGATCACACAAATATTTCGGACATCTTACGCACAACAAACATTTACAAACATTTGATCGGAATCGAACCCGAGACCGCTTAATCTGCAGCCGAATACGCTAACCACATCAGATCTACAAATATGTAAAATATGTATGTATGATTCTTGCGCAGGATGGCTGTAGAAGCTGGATGGAAGAAGCCCAGAATCGATAAAAGTGTTGTGCAATGGGAGAGGCCTAAGTCCAGTAGTGGACTGCGATGGGCTGATGATGATGATGATGACATGTGACTACTGTTAGGCTCATATCTTTTTACTGTTTTGAATATTTTAAGACATTTAATAAGCGGTTGGTTTAGGTAGTTCAGCTGCGGGGGTTGTCCGGTCAATGGCACTTTACGGTGCACCGGTGTGGGCGGCGGCTCTGTCCGCCCAGAACAGGGCGCGCCTCTGGCGCCCCCAGCGGATACTGGCGGTCAGAGCCATACGTGGATACCGCACGGTGTCCACAGAGGCGGCGTGTGCCTTGGCCGGAACACCCCCGTGGGATTTGGAGGCGGAGGTGCTCGCCGAAGTTTATCGGCGAGTGGCTGACTTCCGGGCGGAGAGCGGATTTCGCCCTCCGCCCGAGGACGTGCGCGAGTGGCGCGAAGCCGCTCGCCGAGCCACCATGCTGAGATGGTCGCTCCGGCTGGAGACCCCACGCGCTGCTTCGGAAAGTACCTGCACTCGGTCGCTAGGAGGGAACCGAGTCCCGCCTGCCACCACTGCGACTGCAGTGAGGACACGGCCCAGCACACGCTGGCGGTCTGCCCCGCTTGGGCGGCGCAGCGCCGGGTCCTCACTGCAGTCATCGGAGGGGATCTCTCGCTGCCGGCCGTCATAAGATCGATGGCCGGCAGCGACAGTTGTTTTACCGCGGTCGCAACCTTCTGCGAGGACGTAATCTTGCAGAAGGAGGTGGCGGAGAAGGCCCGGGAGGATTCCATCCAATCGGACCCGATCCACCGCCGGCGCCCCGGGCGGCGGAGGCGCGCATACCTGCGTCTCATGCCGCCCTGAGAGTGGCCGCGGATGGGCGGGACGGGTTTCCCGTCCGTCCGCAGTAGAGGCCAACCGCGAGGGGGCGACGTCCGCGTGTGACCGGACGTTGCCTAATTAGAGAGTAAATTTTGAGATGGTGCCCGCAACATTGCGGGCAGGCGCTGGTTGGAGTCCAGAAGGCAATCCCCTCCCTGGACTCCTTCCAATACAAAGGCGCAGAGAGGGTCACACCGTGTGGTTTTAGTCGGTTCGAGTCCGACACACCACCCCGCCGTAACCCCCGACGGGGTGACGGTCCGCGGGGATTTCCACACGTTAAAAAAAAAAAAAGAAAAGGTAGTTCAGCTGGTCAAACATTTCATATTTCATTCTTTAATTTTTAGTTTTAAGCAAGCAAATTAAATAACATTACTGTTAAGAAATAATGCAAAATTTGTTTTTTTAAAAAAACACTTGTGGTAAAACACAGTCCAACGTCAATCAGGTTACTCTACTTATACTACTAGTTTTAACACGGAAACCTTGGAAGTTGTATCTAAATTTTTAATATAAAATGTTTGGAAATCACGATTGTAAAAATAATGTGTTCTTTTAACAAAACGCAATAATATACGAAATAATATTCCCGTAATAATATTACCCAAAGGCATACAATATTTGGACTCAAAGTACAATGAAAGTCTTAATGTAAGTACTTAAACTGTGAAAGCTATCCGACTTACTTCTGTATACCTATAGTCCTTTATTAATACACCTAATTAAATTATATAAATTCTATTCAGAGTCTATTCTTATTTGCGTGTTAATGTAATGGTAAATATTAAATTATTTTAGACTATTATAGTTCATATATCATGATGCACTGCACATCATGCAGTGAAAAAATTCAGATGTTAGTTTATAGGAAATTTGATACAACTTTTGCATCTTAATTAAGATCTCCGAAAAGTGACTTTGCTCTGTCTGATAGAGAGCATGAGTGCAATCCAAGAGTATAGGTCACCACCAGCATTGTGTTAGAATGACAATTTAGGAACTTATTCTAACTTGGAACACCTGAAATTGGCGAATGTTTTCCTCCAATCGCGTCTCTAGCACTCAAGTTTTTCCATTTATTTCCATTTATTTATATTTTTAAAAGAAAAGATGATTACATACGTTTAGTTATCACTCAAATTAAGGTCATCGTCGTAGACTGACAGTTTTTTTTTTTTTTTTTTTTTTTATATATAGCCTACCAAAGTGACTCTACCCCGCCTGATGGAAAGCATGAGCAGAATCCAAGAGTGGGAGAAACCACACATCATTGCTGCGAACGCAGACAGTAAAGTATGGCGGCCCACACTATGGCGGCTTGGTGAGATGCTTTTTCACGCCCCGCTTAAAGGACCCGGGATCATAGTGGGAAGGAAACACGTGAGCTGGTAGCGAGTTCCAGCTTTTGACTGCTCGGCATAAGAAGGAAGAGCCGAACCGCTTCGTTCTAGTGCGTATTTCCTCCACTCTGAAGCGGTCACTTCCAAGTCCAGCACGCGTTGTCCTGTAAAGGAAGGGAGAAGGAGGGACCAGTTGGAAGAGCTCTTCCGAACACTCACCATGGTAAAGGCGATAGAGGACCGCCATGGAAGCGATGTCTCTCCGCAACTGCAGAGGCTCCAGGAACTCGGTAGTTTCGGGACTGTCAATAATACGGATTGCTCGCCGCTGCAACCGGTCGAGAGCGTCAAGTAAATATTGCGCGGATCCATCGCAGAGGTGAGAACAGTACTCCACGCAGGAACGAACCTGGGTCTTGTAGAGAAGACACAGATGCCCCGGCGAGAAAAACCGTCTCACCTTGTTTAGCACACCGAGCTTTCGCGAGGCCGCCTTGGTGACGCTCTCTATGTATTCCCGTCGGTTGAGATCCCGGCAAATATCCGATTATTACTAATCATCATATTCTAAAACTCTGCTGAAAACAAATATTAATATAAGTTTGATATTTAAATTACTGTACACAGCTTTGTATACCTATGAGCCTCCAGTCAAATTCAGTTGTAACTTTATCCTTCAGAAACAATAAATTTTATGAGTCTAACCTTACATCTGTCAACCTTTATTTGATTGGCTTTGACTATAAATATAAAGTTGAAAAAGTATTACGCCCACTAACAACTTAGTGAATTGAATAGGTATAATACAGAAGCGTTCATTTAAAAATATTTGAGTTGTATATTCATAAAGGACGATAAGAACGCTACTAGTAGATTTTGAAGGTTAAAGATGTAATTGTGCTGCAAACTACCTATTTAAAGAACGTTTGTTGGTATTTGCCTCTCCCTTACCTGCTATCTTGTATCTTACTGCTGTCTCTTTCTTATTACATACCACCAAGAATCTTTTGTGTACGTTCCGCAATATCAAATCTCTCCTATGTAGTAAATAGTCACCGTTTTATATTGAAATCCTAGAAATTTGTTTGTTTATTCTATATAAATATTTCAGTTAGCATTCTAAAAATATATTTAGCTACTTTTAGAACAGTTAACCGTTCTTTAGATGGTACTTCAGAGTTATCAACAGCTTTTAAAGTTCCACTGCTAGACATAAACCTTGCCATTGAAAGGAGGTTGCATTACAGAAATGGTAGGAGAGCTGCGATGATTTCAGAATAATTTCAAATGGTCCGGCTCGACGGTGGCTGTACCACCCTGTACTACCCAGAAAACCAACCTAAAATGACAACATTTGTCGTACTTCATTGGTGAGTTTGAAACCGGAGACCCAATGAAGAAGAATCATTTCATTTCCCGTTTCTATTTTAATATAAGGTCCGAGCAATGTTTAATATAGTAAAGGGTGTTGAATGTCATTATTTATGATCGGCGTTCATATGACGCCATCTCTCCTTATTAATATATAAATTATCAGACAGGACAAAGGAAAAAGTAAATTCGGGTACGGATAGCGCAAGAGAATGCGACAACAGATGTCTGAAATTGGAATTTAGATCTGAGCTACTAATAGCTCGTACTCTGTCTGGCTGCTCATACATAAGCCTGTCCTCTGTTTTGAGATGCTTCTAGATCAATTCTAGACTGCCTTGTTGTTGTGTTGGTAGTTGTTTATATGATCTGCAATTTTTTTTTTGTTTTATTACGAATTCCTGATTATGAGGACCTGAGTTTAAGCCTGGATGGCTGTCAGTTAAGTAAAATTTGATTGCACTTTATTTTATGGATCATGTTGCCTATGAGTCAGGGATGCAAGCGAAGTACCATACTGATATTTTGGGATTATTTAGCAACTCCACTGCTATATACATCGCTATGATAATAGTACGTATCCATACAATATGAATACGAAGAAAATGTTTAATAACTCTTATTGGAAGTTCAGATGTTGTTGTTTTCAGTTGATATTTATTAAATGAAAACCAGAAATATTAATAAAAACCAATTCAACAGAGTCCAAGATTTTTATGTTTTTAAAAAGACAACTCCCGCATTAGGAATAAACTACGTGAATCGCGGGAGACCTTACTAAGATACATGCAACGGACATAAAGAACACCCAAACTTAGAGAAACAATTTGTGGATCACACAAAGTGTTGTACCATGTGGGATTTGAACCCGCGACACTTGGCGTAGCGTGGCCAACTGTGCAGTCAAAAGATATTTATATTATTGTAATGAGCATTTAAATCACAAAAGAGATGTTTCAAGGTTTTCTAAAAACAACTGGTCAACAAACGAGGGGATGAATGAAAAAGTTTTTAGGCGACATTCATTAGGGCCTTTCAAGTTTATGGCCTGTCAGTGTATACATATTGCAGTTCATTTAACTGCTATTTGGCATGCAGACAATGTTTGCTTTCTGGTGAACTTTTTTTCATAAATACTGAGATGAACTCGGACATAGTCACGGGAAAGGGTTAATTATTGTTATTGAATGTATCTTTACTTATTGCAATATTTGCAATCGAGATTGTTATGAACGCACTCAACCCTAGTGCACAATGCCCTACACTATTGTTCCTCTTCCCTGTTATCTATATCTATGTACCGATGTAATTATTGTGTCCTAATTATACAAGTCTGTGTTTCATCATCATCATCATCACCAGTCTATCGCAGTCCACTGCTGGACATAGGCCTCTCCCATTGCACTGATCGATTTTGGGCTTCTCGCATCCAGCTCCTGCCAGCCATCTTACGCAGGTCCTCACTCCACCTCGCCTGTGGGCGTCCTACACTACGTTTACCGAGACGCGGTCTCCACTCCAGAACTCTTCTGCCCCATAAGTCTGTGTTTGCTTCCAATTAAATAGTTAATAAACTATATAGTGGTTTAACTAAATCATAAACATTAATAATTATCATCAACATCCCATAATGTAACACTGCTGGGTCTCCTCTCAGGAAAGGGTTAAGGTCATACGCTGGCCGAGTGTGGATTGGAGACTAGCAACATTATGGCTAACCGTACATTATGCCACTATGACAAAAAAAAACTGTGTCACAGTAAAAATGTTATCTGTCTGTCTGTTTGTTTGTCCGGCTAATGCCTGGAATGGCTGGACCGATTTTGACGGGACTTGCACTAGCATATAGCTAATGGCATAAGAAGTAACTTAGGCTGTTATGTTTTAGTTTAGCTTCGCTCCACGGCTTTATTCGCGATAGACAACAATAACGGCGAGTAACACCGCGGGACTCAGCTAATAAATACTATAAACCAAGTTTAAATTTACATAGTTATCTTACTAATAGGTCACTTGGTAAACAGAATTAAAGGTTTTCCATTCATAATTTAAAATGGGATAATATATGCAAACACATTAAATTAAATCCTTGTTCAAGTTCCCTTTACAATGTTCCGGTACGTATTATGAGGATAAAAATTGTTTCGCTTTTTACGCTCCACATTAAATGTTATTTGCTGAAAATAAGTCGTGGAAGTTTTTCATTGAATTTGAAAGACACTGAACTAATTTCATACATTAAATAATTATTGGTATACGTACTTACTTAACTGTTTATATTCAAAGCTCGTATGAACTAAAATGTAAATTAATTGTTTATTCAATTTTGAAAGCTTTTATTTTACCTTTTAAGTTTGTCAGTACTTCTAGTATGTTCGACATGAATATCAAAAGAAATTGGATGGGCTAAAGTAATGTGTATATAATATTATGTTAGTTTGCAGACAATGTATATTAAGTGCAATAATATGACACCGTGAAGCTATTTTAACTCTGAATCTCTTGTTTCATTGGCTAATGTCATTCAGTCACGTGATGAAAACAAACTATTAGCCAATGAAACAAGAGAATAGATAAATAGAATTGGAAATAGAATAGAAATCGAAAAACGTTTGCAACCTGGCAGAGCTCATATACGGCATTAGGAACTTTTAACTAAATAAGGTAGAACCAGCGAGGTTTTGTTGAGCACTTTGGTGCTGCATGAGATCTTTATTTTCTTTTACAATTACCTTACTTACCCAGTATTTTTATACTGTTTACTGCCTCATCTAAATCCTCACGAATACATAATAGAACGATTTAAATTACATACGTATTTAAGACAGGTGGCAATAATAAACACCGATTCTTAATCTTAAAATTCAATCCTGAAGTGTATATGAAATGAGCCTTAAAAGCTCACGAATTAATTCCGTAATTTATTTAGCAAATCCATTAATTTGAAAGTAGAGATTGTAATTAATTTGCCCTCCTATTGCATTTCAACATCATCTTATCTGTTTTTGGACATCAACTTCGTTTAATGGAACGGAATTAAACATTTGTTTACTTGATTTTATGAATTCTATCTTCCACTGCTAAATACACTATGATAATTTAAAAACTATGTAATTAAAAAAGCTACATTTTCTACATTCAGTGTTAAATAAATAAAATTATAATAAATTATATTTTTGATAAAAGATACAAAATTAGTGAATTGAAAATGAAATAACACGGAAAGGAATGATTAATTTATTAGTATATAAATGTTTGACTGCATCTAATAACTTATTAAAAGTGTCAACTTTTTCTATACTTTGTCTTGGAATAAAACACAGAAAAATCTCAAGGATCTTCAACTCAAAACCATATAAGTATCTAGCGGCAAAGAATCCAGGATTCAGAAATGCTGACTGATACTTTTGACAAATCAATTAAGTTAGTAGTTAGTTAGTAGCCCAACTATATGTTAGGGTCCATTTGCACGGACGAGAGAATGACACCAATATTATTGTCGGTCATCATAAGATGTACATTCTCTTCACACTCGGATGCAACGATACGTTGACGTAATAATCGGCCGTTCGTCGAATCGCGTTCCTTTCATCATCGGTTAATCTCTAAATTACCCGACGTTAGGAAGTATGATTCTGTCGCAATATCATCCGTAGCGAGGGCACCTTTAATATGCTACAAGACTTACACCGACAGGTTTACACCGTGTATGATAAAAGTAAAAATAGACTGTTATAAAATGTGACCCAGAAAATGTCATCCGACCTTAAAGGTTATTTTGTATAACAGTTTTATTATTATTGGCTTAATTTTTTTTTATAAAACTTACTTTTGCAGCTAAGCGAGCTACTTAGGAATCTAGTCAGTAATGCTAATTTACATTAGATATCGAAGTTCTAATATTTTTATCCGCACTGATAATACAAGTACATTTTAGTCGACACAATTGAGTTGTCACACTCACTTTGCCGAGTGAAAAACGACTATTCCATTTACGTTTCGTTGAAAGTTGGTCAGGTGTCTGCATTTCAGGTCAAGGAAAAGGAAATTTTCAGCACTATGTACATGGAAATAACTACCTTCCAAGGACGTAGGTAGTATTTGGTTTAAGGTAGCGCAACATTAAGATAGTAAATTGACGACTGCCTTTTTGGTGTAGTGGCTAGCGTATGCGACTGCTGATCAACAAGTCTCGTGTTCGATTCCCGTGTCGTACTAAACATTTGTGTGATCCATAAATATTTGTTTCGGAGTCTGGGTGTTTTCTGTGTATAATATGTATGTATTTACAAAAAAAAAGTATGTTTATGTATTTATATCAGTTGTTTAGTACCCAGAATACAAGCTCTGCTTAGCTTGGGACTAGACGACGTTGTGGGTAAGATGTCCGAAATATTAATTATTTAATTATTAATGTTCCACGTAATGATTTCACGAGAAATTTGCATTTATTATCTTGACTACCAGTTAAATTTAACGACTCTGGAAGCAGATTATGGGATTGAAAAAAATTCTGGGATGAGGGTTATACCAAAATTGTATTATATTAATTATAAGAATTGAATTCATATTTCTTCCCCATTAATATATTTATTATTCTTGCTTTGATATATTTTATATATATACGGTTTTTGCGATGATAATAATTAGAATTTCATTGATGTGTATTGTTTGTATTATGTATACTTTGGTCATTCACGAGTTCCTCAATGCGTCATCCGATTTGCGGTCGGCTCAAATGTAATAGGACAACCAAAATCAATTAGTCTTTGTGGTTTTCGAACACAAACAGGTAAGGAAATAACATGTTTTAGTTAAATCATTTCTAACAATTTTTACGAAAAAAATATATAAAAAGTAGTGATTTTGGGTTTCTTACAAAATTCCTAATATCAGCCCGGAGTTTGGAAGTTTGGCGGTGATTCACGCCCGTGCCTCGGAGAGCACGTAAATCCGTCGGTCCCGGTTGTCATGAACGTCTATGGCAATCGTTGTTGGGAAGTCGGTGCCCTCAAATTTACTGACAACTAGTTCAACCTACGAATTTCAGTTCTGCCTTAGGGTTGGTTGGACCTCCGTCCGATGCCAGTCGCTCCGTGGAAAAACTGATATTGAGGTAAAACTGGTTGAACTAGTAGCTGACCTCAAACAATATTGGGAATAAGGCTAGGAAGAAGACGGTAAATACTTGACGCCGGCCTATTTGTCTAATAAAACAGGAGCAATGAATTAATAAACTACGAAATTCTATTAACAAACTTAAAGCCATTTGTCATTTCAATTCGGAGTGAGCAAACTTTACACAGCAGTATTAAAACCCTTTGACGTAATTTGTAGTGAAATTGTCGACGAGGCGAGGTGGTTATTACATCGAATAGTATCTACACTAATACTATAAAGGAAAAAGATCTCAATGCTTCAATGTTTAAAAGAGTTTCGTTATTAGTGACTGCATTGGATAAGCATAACAGTAACAGTCATTTTATTTTGCGTTGTCTGTCAGACTATAGATGACTAATAAAATAATATATACCTGCAACATGTTAGATACATATATACATGATAGATCGCTTGCTGTTCTAACTATCATATTAATTGTCATGGTAAATGATAATTACCACTTTTCATAATTACTATTGATATATCATTTACATCTTCTTAGAATTTATTATTCTCAAGATTAGGATTTAATATTCAACCGGTTTTATTAGAATATCAGTTGAATTAGTTGTTATTGCCATAGATGTTTATGACAACCGGGACCGTTGGCTTAACGTGTACTCCGAGGCACGAGAAAAACAATTAAACAGAGGTTAATATTATTTAATCGCAATATTGTCTATCTACTATTCTGTGAGCAGCTATTCTGTGAAGTATGAGTTCTAAGTGCTCAAGATTACTTCACCGGCAAGAAAATGTTTTTTTGCTCAGTCTGTAAAGTAGACAAAGAAGGTTTCCATGTAATTACCTTTGTATATTTTTAGGTCTTAAGCTTTAAATATACCGGTTTATCTCAATATACTGGTAGATAGTACAGGAATAGTACAGGTGCAACTACAATCGAGTAGCAGAAATATTATAAAATACGGCAGTAATAACTCAAAGAGCATACTTATCTTTGAAGTTTTATATATTATTAAATTTATTATCCCTACTAATATTTTAAATGCGAAAGTAACTCTGCCTGTCTGTCTTTTACGTTTTCACGCCTAAACCGCGGAACCGATTGTGATGTTACACAGATAGTCTAGAGTCTGAAAAAGGATCTAAGCTACTTTTTACCGCGATAACGGAGCCACAGGCGAATCTAGTATTCGATAGAGATATAATAATATATATTTAAAAAAAAATTAGACGTCTTACACACAATGCCATCTATCCCCAAAACTAAGCAGAGCTTATATTATGGGTACTAGACAATTAATGTTAATACAATAACATACTTTTTTTGTAAATACCTACATATTGTACATAGAAAACACCCAAACTCCGAAACAAATATTTGCGGATCTCACAAACATTTGTTCCGAACAAAAAAAAGTTTACAAAACTTAAAAAGAAAAATAATGTTTATACAGACTATGTCAATCGGACTGTTATTATAAATCCATTGACACCTCATTCATTTAAAATAGGTTCAGTAATTTAGAGGCCCCGTCGGAACATACAAATATATGTAGACTGCCTTCTATCCTCGTATTCGGGTTGAAGGTCAACTTCAGCGTAAGCTTCACCAAGTCAAAGCTTACTAGTTGTGCCTATATTCACCAAAGTCTAATGTGCCCGTACCATCCGTCTAGTAAGTTCCAATACAATTTGGTAACATATTATTACTTGACATTGGATGAGATAGTGATTAAACGAACTTATTATTAAAATTTCCGATTACGTTATCACTATATGTTCAGACACCGGCTGCATAGAGTCCCAAATATTGAGAATTGACATACCTATGGGGTATCTTTATTTTTGTGTTAAACCATGGTGCAGTATTTAAGGTCTATAATTGCTAGTACTCCTTCTTCTCATCATCAGTTAGATTAAATGCTTTGGAAACAAAAAAAATGCACATTTACATAATGTACATTTACATAATGTGCATGTTTCACTCCAGTATACGCGACGCAACGAACTAGCTCTTCAACTTCATAAACATATAATATAATACAATAATAATAATAATAATATAATACATATAATAGGAAAAACTCTTGAAACGACAAGTGTGAACGGAGTGCCGTGTTTTAAAGTGTAAGAAATGTGTTTATAAAATACAGATATCATGAAAAGAATGTATTTTGATAAATATAGTTTTGGTGTCGAAAGTAGTACGTTCGAAAGCAGAGAATAATAGTATCAGTTTTCAATTCACAAACGATAACATGATAATTGATAACACGAGAAAACACTTTGAGAACAACTTTCTTTTTCAGACTTAATGTACTGTGGTTTTGTATGCTATACATACTTGTCCTAATATTTGATGTGTCTATTATGTAATATTGTCTATTGTCTATAAAAATCTTTTCTACAAGAATATGAGAAACTTCAATCATTCATTACGTTATTAAGAGGTTTACAAAACAAATGTGAGTCCCCGTATTCCGTTAGAGGGCATTGTCCAAACTTCAGTGTCATTCCATAACTTAACGAATGTTAGTTACATAAGTTCATAGCACAGGTCAAGCCAGACATCTTGTATTAAACGATGTTTGCAAACTCCAAAACAGGGGTGTTACGTACTTACTTACGGCAATTCTTACATACATACATGCGTAGTATTGATATTGACTTTTTACACTATTACTGCAAAAAAGTAATCAGCAAAAAGTACTCTTTTATACTTATAAAACACTAGGTTTCGCCGGCAGCTCTACCCGCGTGTTTGTTGGTTATTGCTGTAAAAAGTATTCTATGCCCTTTATCAGCGTCTAGGCTGTGTGCCAAATTTAATTTAATTCTGTTTCGTAGTTTTGGTTTTAAAGCACGATAAGCAGACAGAATTTCTTTAGCATTTATGATATTAGTAAGGAAGTAAGGATTACAAAGCTGAAGTATTTGTTTGTTTCGTTGGTTGGTTGAACGCTCCAATCTCAAAATGTACTGGTCCGATATAAAACATTCTTGGAGTGTTACATAGCCCAGTTATCGAGGAAGGCTAAATATCAGGCGGAGTATGAATAAAAAAAGTTGCAAAGTGGGGTAAATTATTCCCTTTGAAAGCTTACATTGCGTGCGCAGCGTAAACGCTTCAAGTTTCACAAAAGCAATGTATGAAAGAACTGGTCCTCTTTGAAATCATAAAATAAAGCTCTCCTGGCTGTTATTTAGAATTTTTGTGTTATAAACACAACAGCACTTTAAGAACAACACGGAAATCGAGCCCAAGTCCTCTCCATCGGCAGTTGCATACACTAACTACTAGACCATCGAGGCATTAATTATCTTACTATTTTGAAGCGAGTGATATATACATATAGACTTCATTGGTCATAAAACGACAATCACTTGTGCACTCAACAACGTTGAAACACTCAATTCATTTCAAAAAACACAATAAAAGAAGAACGTGCCATGAAAGATAGGAATATTAGGAATAACTATAAATAGCTTGTCCAGTTTTTGAACACTAGACTGAAATCTAACCACCCACATAAACATGGCATTATTTGTCTGTTACACTACGATATTACTACGATATTTCAATAAGTTATGTATAAGTTAAAGTTTAAATGAAAGGTTCAAACGGGCTTAATGTCGCACTTTTGGTTTTTAACAGTCATTTCCAAACAGGTAGGTAGTAAACCCTGGAGGAACCTCACACACTCATTTAGAGTACATAAAAATATACCTATCCTTTGGACTAACAAAACAACTATGCTGTTTAAAAACTGCTTAATTCTCACAGTATGAGTGATGAACCATTAGTATTACTAGCTTCCGTACAAAAGTTACTACTTGCTATCACACGAGCCATAATCTACATCACACCACACTGATGTAAACAACCAAGATAAATAACCTCGACATTGACAGTTTGCCAATAGAGGGACAAAGTCTGTACGCACGCTTAGGTAGTATATTGAATGTATGCGTAGCCATCTGAAACTTTGTGGTCAGGGTAATTTAGTGGAGAGGCTGAAAGGCACTCGATTGTTGGTAGCAAAACTAAACCGCTTAATTTTAATTACTTATTAACACAATAGGGCAACTCCATTACTATTAAGTATCACTTGCGTAGTACAGTAATCGATACTATGTTACTCTGCTTGTTTATAAAATTACTAAAATTGTGAACTAGGTCGTAATGAATTGAGGGTCACATAATAAGGAAAACTAATAGCTATACTTAATTTATAAATTTGAAAGTGACTCTTGTCTGTTATGGTTTCACGGGTAAACCACTATACTGATTTCAACGAAATTTTACATGAAGATATTTCTATTCTTGAGGCCTTCCTCAAGGCCTCAAGAGTAGTCTACGTCCTTACGTCAACTGCTCTTTATCTTACCGACATAGGTACACACGGGTCGAGACGCGAACAAAATATAATTTTATCGAAAACTCGAGATTTTTAAAGTTAACATTTTACATACTATTTACATTTAAAACGTAAGACATGTGCAGAAATAGATGTATTACCTTGCGAAAACATAGGTTTAAAAGACGTGCGGAAAGTTAGTTTATACATTTTCCATTTACAAAAGTAAAATTGATAGTTTAATCTGTGTAAAAAACATGCTCCCGCAATCAAAATACGATATGTCTTTCTTTTGTTCAATCGTGTGTCAACATTTTGCGATGATTTGAAAAATCACCATACTATTCGGTTTTCCCTCTTAGCTTGTAATATTGAAATATCTGTTTTACTGTTTAGAGAAATATCGACTAGAGTAGCTTATTTGAAGAGCGGAATGAAACATGAGTATTTATGAATTGGTATTTCATAAAAAAGCATCGAATGAATGTACTTGTTTTATTTTTGGTCCTATTAATATTCGAGTCATGTGTAAATGTTATGAAATTGAAAGGAAACCTTTATAAATGTTATGAATGTATTTATTTGAAACTTCATACACTGAAGATTGACTGGTGTTCTGGCGACTTGAATACGTTAGTATCCCTTCAAACTTGTTATTTTAAATCCTCAGTACAATTAGTTTTACTTTTTATCTTTTGAAATGAACGAATATGAACTGTAAATTGTAAGTTATTGAATATACTAAGTTTCAAAACATAGTTTCAAACAATTTATCGTGGGAGTATTTGCTAGGTAAGATAGTATGTACTTCGAGTTAAAACCGTAATTTATTGTAGAAATCTTACTGAGCAGAAAACTTGCCGAGCCCGTGGTAATTAGTATTAAGTGAAAAACAAAACTGGATTTTGTTTGTTACGTTATTGTTTGAAGAGATAATACATCCACGGCCATAGCGAGTAGATACTTGCATTAATTACTTTTTCAACTGAAAACTTCTTCAGCCGCATCGGGCATTTTTTGGTAAGGGACAATCGCATGAGGCACGCAGGCGCAATCAGCTGTACGCCTTAGACGCTTTAAGAATGGGTGAAATCTCGTGCGTTCGCGTCACCAACATGCTTAAAGCATTATAATTATCTTTAGCTGTACAGGTGAGGTATAGTGCTGTGTATCTATTATAAGTGAAATCGAATGGATTGAGTAAAAAGATCGAGAATCGTTTAATTGAAGAATCGTTGTGCTTCAAATTTAAATACTAAAAGTTCTAAGTTTTCATTTCTATTTGCAGTCTCTATAACATTTTTTTTTAATTAATTAACCTTAAAATAATAATTATTGAGTTAAATTATTGCTTGTTCGTGTTATGTCATAACACTATGTATTTTGATTATCAATAGTTATGCGTATGTAGGTTTTGAAATCTCTAAGTTTTTCAATACAAGAGTGGTAACGTTTGTATTATGTAAGTACTAGATTATAATTTAATAGTCTTTGTATTACTTTATTAACCGATCATAAAATTCTAAAGAGATGTCTTATTTAAAGTTTGAGATAAACTGAATCAGAAGATATGGCGTTCCTAGAGCAAACTTATGCATAAAAGAATTAACATTTATTAGAGATTAAAGTGAAAAATGCTGAGTAGGAAAAATACTGAGTTGAATATTTGTTTCTTACAAAGTTGGAAATAATTTATTAAAAGGCGGTTTCCCTCTAATCCCTTCCGTGATAACTAGATTACTAACCTAGCATTTAACAAAGTTACAAAGTTCTTAATCAAGAGCTGATTGTATACTTTCAAATCTAAACTTGGTTTCGAAAAATCTGTTCCACTTTTTTGATGGACTAATTGAGAGGAAATGGGCAACAATGTTTAATAGCATGTTAATCATCTAAATTGTAAATTAATTGCCGAGTATATTTCCGCGTGTATGAACATATTGTACATATGTGGTGGCGCAGTGGTAGCGTGTGCAACTGCTGTGTTTAAGGTCTCGGGTTCGATCCCCGGGTTGGACCATATATTAAATATTCGGCGTTTGGGTGTTTTCTGTGTATAATTTGTATGTATTTCATCGTCATCAATCATCAACAGCCTTTACCAGTCCACTGCTGGACATAGGCCTCTCCTTAGAAAGGAGGTTTTGGCCTATTGGTACAGGGTTGGTTTCAAGTTTTCCTTCTCTTTGCATTGATGTTGTCTTGCGTACTTTTATGTATTTACTATAAAAAAAAAGCGGCCAAGTGCGAGTCGGACTCGCCCATGAAGGGTTCCGTATCAGCAAGTAACATCATATAAAAGTTCTTGTAGTTCGTTGTAGCTTTCATTGATGTTTTCATACTAGTGTATTGATTGGATGAAAGGTAAATTGCGTGTTACGATTTATGACGTATTAAAAAAAACTACTCATTAGATCTCGTTCAAACCAATTTTCGTTGGTAGTTTGCATGGCAATGTACAACATATATTTTTTCTAGTTCTATCACTCTCTTATTTTAGAAGTTAGAGGGGGGGGGGGACACACACATTTTTCCACTTTGGAAGTGTCTCTCGCGCAAACTATTCAGTTTAGAAAAAAAAAATATTAGAAACCTCAACATCAATTTTGCACACCTATCCATAGATACACATCCTATACCTATCCATATACACGTATAGGTTTGATGAAAAAAAATTTTTTGAGTTTTAGTTCCAAGTATGGGGACCCCCAAAATATATTGTTTTTTTTCTATGTTTATGTAAAAATCTTAATGCGGTTCACAGAATACATCGACTGACCAAATTTCAACAGTATAGCTCTTATAGTTTCGGAAATGTGACATACGGACGGACAGACAGACAGACAGACTTGACGAATCTATAAGGGTTCCGTTTTTTGACATTTGGCTACGGAACCATAAAATATGTTTATGTATTTATATCAGTTTTCTAATTCCCACAATACAAGAACTGGATTGCTTTGTGTAAGATGTCTGAAATATTTCTTTATTTATTTATTTATCTCTATATACTCAAAGAATGATCATCCTGGGAGTCTTTCAAAGTGTATTATGTGAAACAATAAATAGTCATTAGCCCCACAATTGTTTCTCCTTCCTTGCCTTCTCACCACTTAAGTCCTCAAAAGGCATCTGCTAACGTATAAAACGTAGATTCAAATTGTAACGTGTTTATGCTACTCTAAATTCACTAGCCTACAGGAACACTTACAGTAAGTTAACTGATATTTATTTCTTAACACTCTCACCAACTTTAGGTGCATTTACGACCTCATGGTAACCAAGAGACCTCATGGTGCGCTCTATGAAACTACATCAATCATCTAATAAATATATTATAATATAAGAACTCCTGCCCAAACAAAATTTTGGTCGCTTCTGTTACTCTTAGGTTTGTACATGATTGGTGAAAGTACTTTCCCCGGGATAGGACCTGATTAGGCATGGCACGATTCCGGGACGAACTGAAATAATATAATCCGCGTCCTCCAGACTAGGGCGACTGAAGTCGGCCGTCGCTCGGAGTGGTTTTAGTGAAATTACAACATATGTTTGGCATCTATATCCTGAAAGATCAGGAGATTCTAAATAATTTTCTGCCACACCAACAAGAAGCGGTTCATACAATGCTTATTTATTTTAAACTTCATGCACTGAGATTGATTGCTAATATCCCTTCAAATTTGTTGTCTTAAATTCTAAAAAAAATCACGCAAGAAGAATTTTGTAATTTTACTTTATCGACGTTTTTCGAGGTTTCTCGACCATCAATTACAGATCAACTCCTGCTATATTTTTTTTGACAGTTCGCCGTTCATTTAGTTTCACGTGTGAAATAACTCTGTTAAGACATCATAATAATTTGCGTTAAACTGAAAGGATTAACTTATGTACATTCTATAAAGATAAATATCTTTCACCACTATTATCTGGCTACAGACGAAAGTAAACATTTAAAAATCCTTACTTACTAATATTATAATATTATAAAAATAGCTCTGTCTCTCTTTCCGTCTGTTTGTCTGTCTATCTGCCGCGCTTTCACGCCAAAACTACTGACCCGATTAAAATGAAATTTTATACCCAGATGGTCTAGTTTCTGAGAAAGGACATGGACTACTTCAAACCGAGATAACCGATTTACACGCGAGTGGAGTAGTGGGCGAAAGCTATGGTAACATATCTTTATAAGCAGTAATTGATAGGCCAGTGTGAATCGACTGACTATGTTAATCTGTGGGGATCAATGTTTTCGCTTCACAATTTTTTTAAATTATTAACAAACGTTGTCATGGAAAGCTTCAATCAAAGCTATTCATCTATTTATCTCATCTATCTTCATCTACAGCTTTGAACAGTTCACTGCTGGACATAGGCCTCTCCTTAGAAAGGAGGTTTTGGCCTACTATACCACGCTGGCCAGACGGGTTGGTATAGGGTTGGTTTCAAGTTTTCCTTCTCCTTGCATTGATGTTGTCTTGCGTAGTTTATCCCTTAGTCGCCTTTTACGACACCCGCGGGATTAATAGGGGTGGTGACACTCTGTATTTTTAATCCGTCACCACACGGACAAGCTATTCATGGATGCTTATTTACGTGTAAATACTCACATCTATTCTTTTTTTTATAATTAAACCTACCAAAGTGACTCTACTCTGCCAGTTGGAAAAGAGGAGTAGTGTCGTTCCAAAATATATTCTAAAATCTGATTTCAATACAATAATTGAACATTTATACGAGTGTACAAAGTGTTACTGCCACACCCTTTGTTATCTTATAAAGTGCAGATTGGAGCCCCTTCAAAGAGATCATGCTCGTTGAAACTTTATTAGACTAACCAATCACTTCCTTTCAATGTTACAAGAGGTGTCTAAACGAATTGATCGTTTTAGTCACCGAAATATAAACGATTTATTTTCTATTTAATTTATTTATTTAATTTATATATCTTCATAAGTTCATCAAGAAACATCGTTGGGATATCGACTAGCATATATGACTACTGATCAAAAAGTCTCTGGTTCGATTCCAAGGTCATGTTGAAAGTGTTGTTGGATTTTTCTTTCTTAATAACAACCCAGGTTATGGAAATTTGGCAGTGTTCCTCGCCTGTACGTCGGAGAGCACAATAAGCCATCGATCCCGGTTATCGGGAACAACTGTAGCAATCGTTATTGTCAATTCATTGAATTCTCATATACTAACGACTACTTTGACCTTCGAATTCAATCCGCCCTCAAGTTGCGAAGGTAATTCGCTCTATGGAACCTTACCTGAACATCAGTTGATATTCAGGTAAACCGGTTAAACTATTAGCCGACCCCAAAGAATATTGCGAATAATAAGGGCTAGATGGTGTTGCTATATTATATTTTTATGAACATTTCATTACAGAATAGACTCATAACGCAACATAAATCATATAAAATATGATGCACAGAAATCAAATTCAAGATGTTTCATTATTTGACCTAATACACATGCATACATAGTGAGGAATACTTAAGAGTACCTATATAACTTAATATACCGTTTCATCTCATTACATACCAGTTCAACACATATTATTCACCAGTTCAGTTCATTTTCATCAGGGAATTTAATAATGAAATGGAAACGCGTTGCGAAATTTCTGAAACTATAGTCAAAATTAGTTAATATTTTGTAATAAAAGCACAAATGACCTTAGGACCAGTATTAAAAGAGTAAACTATAGGAATATAACACCCCACAAAGGTTAATTGGGTTGAATCGGATATCCTTTTTAGTACACCTTTATTATATGGAACCCGTCTTTCAAATTCTTGGATTTCCTCCAATATAATATGCATGTATCCATATCTATACTAATATCATAAACGCTCTTAATGAAATTTGACATGTAGAATCTTGAGGAAGGACAAATACCTTTACTCTGATAGCCAAAGTATATACACGAGCGGAGCCGCGCTTAAATGTTACTTATACATACAAATCTTCTCTTCTCTGGAAGCGCTCTATCTATTACTAAAAACTGTACTAAAATCCCTTTAAAAGATCTGAGCAAACAGCAGATGCTACTTCATTTAATTCCATGTAAAGAGAGAGACAGTGCAAATGCCTTTTTTTTTATAACGCACTTCAAGGTTGACTGCACGCCACCTGATGTTAAGAGTTGGTGAGACCCGAATATGAGATCGACAAGTACAGTAGTGTGGCTGTTACTGGGCTTGTCACAATTACCTTGAAGGCCTGACCTCTGCTACTATGGTAGCAGCCCCCAGGAGCTTTAGCAAAAGTATAATCCAAAAGTAGTAAACTTCCTCATTGCAAATGCAGACAATGTAGTAGGTACGGTGAACCCGCACTATGGCGGCGCATATTGAGATGCTTCTGCATCATTGATGAGTTCGTTCGTTCGTTCGTTCGAACAAAACACAACAGTACGAAGGCTCTCATTTTAGGTTGATATTCTGTAAGAGAATAGTACCGCCCTCTTCGAGCCGGCCCATTCGTAAAGTTTCTACAGAAATGGTCTACTTTCATTGTATCATCGAATATTTTAGAAATACTAATACTCATATGAGAATTAGTAAAGTGCAAAGATCCTATAGATCCTAAGATATCCTACAGCATCATCACCAATATACCATACTGTCCCATTACTGGGCTTGGGTGTCTTCATAGGAAAATGTTAGGGTCATTCGTCCCCACGCTAGTCGAGTGCGAGTTGGGAACTGCTAAGACAATTACGTAATCTTAACGTTGGATGTTTTACAGCCACTTGAAAGTCTCCCAACTAAACTTCACGACTATTATCCTATGAAAAAAACCGGGAAAGAGTACTTCCTATGACCTCCAACTCACGAAGACACTCTTGATATCATGCCACTAAGGGTCACCCATCCAGATACTGACCACGCTGTCGTTTCTTACCCTAGTTGATTGTTTCTAATCACATATTCGTATTGGTCATATCCTCGAAATATATCCTAGACAACAAGTTAAATTAACATAGGAACGTGTAAAAGTTACGATACTAAATTTTCCACTAAATTTTCAATTTTAACTTAGCATGTTACTATTAAGAATCGAATGTAAATTAACTCATTTGTGTTCCAAAAAAGATGTCGTCGTTCGGCTAAAATACCTTCGTGAGTATCTCGTTAGCTGTCAAGTGCGAAAATAACCAAACATGAATATCTAATGTTATAACCATTGGACCTTTGAATTGGTAGATCATCATTGTAAGACTTATAACCTTCTTTACAATCTTGTTTACTCGAGATTTTGAAATAATTAGGTGATTTTAATATATATTGATAGTTGCCATACATCTTTAAAACGGCTTGATATCTACACACATAAATAAAATTGGAGTGTCTGTTTGTAATAACAAATAACCAGTTTTTGACTAAATGCATATCAAAGTATTTAAGGCACTGACATCACAATATAGTCTTTATTTTTTTTGTCTGTCTGTGTGTTCCGGGTAATCTCTGGAACGGCTGGACGGATTTTAACGGGACTTTTACTGGCAGATGGCTGATGATAAGCAGTATGATGACATTAGGCTATTTTTTTATACTAGCTTCACTCCACGGCGTTACTCGAGATTGACAACAATAACCGCGGGCAACACCACGGGACTCAGCTAGTTCTTATATTTGGGTGCTTATTCTGTAGGTCTTAGAATAACGTAAATATTATAGTACATTGTTCACCGAGGGAGGAAAGGGACCGATTACTAGCGAGGGAGTAGTTTGTGGCCCGAAGGCGCAGCCTAGGGCCACAATACTCCCGAGTTAGGAATGGGACTTTCACCCGAGTGCTACAAAGTGCTTTATACTACACCTGTGAGGAACATTTAAATTATTTTTAAAATAAAATCAAAACGTAAGACACCATGTAAGACACAATTTAGCTTAGAATTTGACAAATATTTCACGCTTCTTTTGTTTTTTTTTATTCTTCACAAAAGGATGTCAATGGCACGGCGATTCTATATTTAAATTATATGAAAACTCCTTGACACACAACACATGAGAAATGAAAATTCATACAACTTTCTCTCCCGCTAAAACACGTTAGAAATGGATTTTCATACAGTTTTTCCTCCCGCTTATTCAGGTCAAGGAAAAGACTAACTTTCTCTTTTCATTTTCAGGGAATATTGACTACTGTTCCGATCAGGTGTAGTATAATAGTACATTGTTCACCGAGGGAGGAAAGGAACCGATTACTAGCCACAATACTCCCGAGGTAGGAATGGGACTTTCACCCGAGTGCTACACAGTGCTTTATACTACACCTGTGAGGAACATTTAAAGTATTTATAAAATAAAATCAAAACGTAAGACACCATGTAAGACACAATAATTTAGCTTAGAATTTGACATAATATATATAAATATTTCGCGCTTCTTTTGTTTTTTTTATTCTTCACAAAAGGATGTCAGTGGCACGGAGATTCGATATTTAAATTATATGAAAACTCTTTGGGCAGGCGCGCGCCATAGATAAGATAACACATGAGAAATGAAAATTCATACAACTTTCTCTCCCGCTAAAACACGTTAGAAATGGATTTTCATACATTTTTTCCTCTCGCTTATTTAGGTCAAGGAAAAGACTAACTTTCTCTTTTCATTTTCAGGGAATATTGAATACTGTTCCGATCAGGTGTAGTATAAAAGTACTTTTTATACTCCTAACCTAATTATTGCCAAGTTTATTTGGGGTCGGCTATTAGTTCAACCGGTTTAACCTGAATTTCAGTTTTTCCACGGAGCGACTGGCATCGTACGCAACCCTAAGGGAGAACTGAAATGCGAAGATTGAACTAGTTGTCAGTATATTTGAGGGCACTGACTTCCCAATAACGATTGCCATAGATGTTCATGACATCCGGGACCGACGGCTTTATGTAACATTATTTACATTATGTAACCTAAAATATGGGTACATAGAACACGTTTTAAGTGGTGTTTGCCTATATTGGTTTTGACTCGTGGTTTCAGGTTTAAGACAAAAGGCTTAAGCCCGTTTTAAAAGGAGTCCGTTCCGCTTACCATTTCTCGCTCATTACCCTTTCGCGGTGGAAACCGGGCTTTATACATTCAACCTTTGTCTAATTTGTTACAACCTTCAAACCCAAATATATTGTAAACCCAAATTCAAGCCATATTGTAAAATTAAGCTAAAATCATTAAATTACAATCATATTAGGTAATATTTAAATACAAAGAACGGGAATGGACCTGGATTTATAACAAATTGTCATTGAAACACGACATATCTCAACAGTTCTCTGGGCTTGATGCCAGAGATAAAACCTTGCAAAACTTTAAATACATTTAAATACATATTTGGAGAATTGAGGAAATGGCGGGCTATTAATAAGAATTTAAAAAAGTAGAAAGTGATTTATGTCTTGTACTAACTTTTGTCCAGGACTCCGCCCGCGTATAGGTCGAATATCAAGGTAAAGAGTTGCCAATATTCTTCCTATAATGTAATATAAGCAATATAGTCGAGAAAGAAGTTTTCAAAAGGGAAAACACAATATTTATCACAACTAATCACAAGAGAACTCAGCTGGAAGTAATTATCCCTTTTGGATAACACTAAGCACTCTAGTCACGTCGCAATAAATGTTTAGTTCATTAACTATACTTATTACAATTTTATTCTTCTAAATAAATAATAATCTTTCGTTTATTTGCTATTAAACCGACGACTTTATTTATTAAAATTTGCTATTTCCTTACTTTTTCCTAAAATAAGAAATCAAGTATTTAGATATATCTATCAATCAGTTATATTTAATAAATCCTTAAATTCCATAGTATGGGAGTAAATGAAAAACCGGCCAAGTGCGAGTCGGACTCGCCAATTAAGGGTTCCGTAGAAGCAAGTAACATCATATAAAAGTTCTTGTAGTTCGTTGTAACTTTGATCGATGTTTTAATAATAATGTATTGATTGAATGAAAGGTAAATTGCGGTTTACGATTTATGACGTATTAAAAAAAACTACTTACTAGATCTCGTTCAAACCAATTTTCGTTGGAAGTTAACATATTAATGTATATCACATACATTTTTTAGTTTTATTACTCCCTTATTTTAGAAGTTACAGGGGTCACACATTTTACCACTTTGGATGTGCCTCTCGCGCAAACTATTCAGTTTAGGAAAAAATGATATTATAAACCTCAATATCATTTTTGAAGACCTATCCATAGATTTAAACATTTTTGAGTTTCAGTTCCATGTATGGGGAACCCCAAAATGTATTGTTCTTTTTTTATTTTTGTATAAAAACCTTAATGCGGTTCACAGAATACACCTACTTACCAAGTTTTAATAGTATAGCTCTTATAGTTTCGGAAAAAAGTGGCTGTGACATACGGACGGACAGACAGACAGACAGACATGACATGACACACTGCAAAGAAAAAAAAAACTTTAAACAAACCCTATACCAAACTAGCGTGGTTCCTTTTTAAGGAGAGGCGTGTGTACAGCAATGGACTATTGAGGACTGTTGATGTGATGTAAATATCACCTTTTATTTCCTGTTGCAACTCATGAGCGACAAGTGTATTGTCAGCCATTCAGGTTTCCTACTACAATTAAAAGTAGGGTCCTTTGAGTTTGTCTGTAATCTTGCTTTTACAGTATCACTGCTTTTGTACCGTAATTTGGTAAATGATTAATATGTTTATTTTGATAAGTAAAACTTTCACAGGTATTTTTACACGTCGCTCATAACAGCTACTATGCAGGCATTATTTTCATTTAATTACAATCAACATTTACAAAAAAGTTTTTAATAGTAAGGTTTCAAAGTCGCCAGTTCTTTAAAGCTTATATGTAATTCAAACTTTAAGTAATTTATTTATCAATATTTGAATCTTTTATTTGTCGTTACTTAAAACGCCATCTGAAATTGGTGGGACCTACAACAGGTAGGTGTAAACACAGAGATGTTATTTCGCTATAATTGCTTTAGGGATTATTTACTACGTTACAACTTGCATTATCCAACAGGAAATTGCTATTGATGAAGTTCTCAAAATAAATCTTCTTATTCGAATATACCCATTTATTTTTACGCCGTCGTTTTATGTTAATACTTCTTCGAAGCTTTTAGACTTATAAACATTCTTTTTTTTAATAGATAGTCAATAAATAAAAATATTTAGTCATCTTAGTAATTTCAAAGATATACTTTTATAACGTTTACTGGCACGTAATGTGACCTTTTGTACTTACTAGTACAATTCCGACAAACTCGATTCGTCACTCTGGACTGGGATCTACCCAAAAAGAAATAAATGACCCATGTATAAGTAGCACAATATGCGCACGTCTATTCAATGATAAATCCCGGTTTCCACCGCGAGCGGAACGGACCCATTAATTACTCTTTTTACCTCGCAATACAAAACTGCATACATGTGTTTCCACCAACAAAGAGTCGAGTGTAAATGACAACGAGGGCAAAAAGAGTAAAAATGAGCTGCGGACTCGGACCGGAGTCATTAATGAGTCCTTTCAACTCGCAATTGAATTTTACAAAGTTTCCACCGAAAAAGAGTAGAGCGGAGCGGACCAAACGAGTAAAATGTGTCTACTGTGTCGCGGTCTCGCCGACTAGTTTGAAACGGACTCGCTCATATGTACTAAAATAATAATAATATATACTTTTTCTTTCCGTATACATAATCACTGCTCACTTGATTCTGTATCACTCGATAACATCGCGAATTCACTCAACAAAACACTACCGCACGTAACCAGTTCAAAACTCCAACTGAACTCGCTCACTGTGGAAATTAACTATTCCTTTCTCATTTCTCATTTTCTCATTTCATCCGCTCTGTCATTATCCGCTCGCAGTGGCAAAACTCTTTGTTGGTGGGAATGCATCCTATTTTGTTTAAAAGGAGTCCGTTCCGCTTACCATTTCCCGCTCATTACCCTTTCGCGGTGGAAACCGGGCTTAAAGATAGTTGTACTAGCTACTAGCAGACTCAGGCAACTTAATCTGAATCTGTTTAATCTTGCTCAAATCCTGTTGGTCTAAGTGTTACATCAACTATCTTACAAACTCCAGCAAAACACAAAATTAAAAAAAAAAAAATCATTAGGTACCTATGTAATTTTTAAGATAATCATGAGCAACAACGTGACACGAGATTTATATAATTTGTTATAGATTTATATTCAACATTCTATTAGATGTTGCTACATTTCATATAATTAATTTCAAAATTTAAATTTTTGGATACCGAAATTCAACTTACGCATAACCATCTCACATTTGCATGATTATAAAATATGCATGATGGACACGCCATAAGAAAAATCAAACACTATACGTAGGTAAGACATAGTATCCTTATACTTACTTGGTATTACATTTAATTTGCACACATAAAAGTTATCATATTTATTTTGAACTAGCTTTTCGCCCGTGGCTTCGCCCGCGTGGAATTCGTTTATATCGCGCGACACGGTAAGGGTAGATTAAACAATCTTACATGATTTTATGTTTGATATTAAGGAACTCCGACATAAACTTTCGTCCCCTATTTCAAACCCTTCTACCTTTATTTTCGCTATAAAGAGCATCCTATGCCTTTCCCAAGTTCAGTTCTATCTTCTCACCAAATTTCATCAAAATCGGTTCAATGGTTTAGGCGTGAAAGCGTAACAGACAGACAGACAGACAGACAGACAGTTACTTTCACATTTATAATATTATAGTAGGGATTACACCATCGGAAAGTAGATTTCATCAAACAGAAAACACCCCAATTTTTTGAAAAAAGTAGATATTTTGACGGGTGAATTTTCGATATTATGTCAAAATAGGGTGAAAAAATTAATATTTCAAATCAAATAAATTACAGTGTATTCGGGACATAAAAAGGTAAGTTTTCACTAAACTTCGTGAAAAAAAATTGTAAAAGATAAAAATAAAAAACCAAAAACTTGGTTTTTTGAATTTTTCACATGTAATTTGAGGTTATGTAAAAAAAAGTGTTAATAGGAAATCGGCCAAGTGCGTGTCAGGCCACACACAGGAAAGGGTTCCTCAGTCACCCATAATGGTACGTGGATTAGAAATTGTATCCAATGGATAATTGTTCTGTTTATGTGTTAATGCGTTAATTTTGTATGACGTTTTCCAAGTAAGCACATTGAAGAAGTTAAGCACAAAGTCATCTAATTCGTCATAGTTTTTATTTAAAGTTCATTATATGGAACACTATCACGAATTTTTCCAGATTTTTTGAGAAGGCCGTGTAGCTTCTAGAGGGGGGAGACGCCCTGTTTTTACAAAAAAGTTGCCTTTAAAGTGGATATTCTCGCAAACGGATCCCTAAATCAAAAAATCGTCTTAACAACCCTGTAATGTTTTTAAAAGACCTATATAATGATACCCCACATAATGGGGTAGCCGCGAGAAAAAAAAAACAACCCCACTTTACGTGTAGGGGAGGTACCCTAAATAAACATATTTTTCATAATTTAAATGTAGCACTTTGTCGATGTAATTACAATACATATTCATGCAAAGTTTCATCTTTCTAACATTTACCGTTTGGACGGTAAGTCGAGGACGGACGGACGGACAGACGGACATGACGAATCTATAAGGGTTAGAAGTCATAAACTTCGGAACCCTAAAAAGTTGTAGATCTTTTAATTACCTACAACTTTGCCATTTAAGTTTTTTCCATAGGACTTGTAGTTTTGCCGGAAATCGAGATAAACCGTTATTTACACTTTGTTTTATATATTTAGCCATCCAAAGTGACTCTACCCTGCCTGATGGAAAGCATGAGCAGAATCCAAGAGTCGGGGCTACCACACTTGCTGCGAATGCAGACAATAATGTATGGCGGCCCGAGATGCTTTTTCACGCCTCGCTTATAGGACTCGAAAACCTCCCCCCTTACTCCTTCCTGACCGTACTCAGATCGCCCGTAGATTATTTTTCCTTTCATTTTTATAATTTTCTCCTCCTATTCCAATAGGTTTCATCCTACTATAATTTTATTTGTTTTCAAACATTATCTACCCTGGTCTACTGGTCTATATGTCATTTACAAACTATCATTATGGTTGCCATGCAAGTGTGATAAGTCTAGCAACCTGTGAAGTTTTGACAGGAGATAAACAGTGATACATTTTGATACCTACGGTTTATGTATTTTTATAACCACCTTTGTATCTCGATTATTGCAGTAAAAAGTAGCCTATGTCCTTTCCCAAGTTCAGTTCTATCTTCATACCAAATTTCATCAAAATCGGTTCAGTGGTTTAGGCGTGAAAGCGTAACAGACAGAAGTAGGGATTATCTAAAGGAATTGTCCGATAAAAAAGCGGCCAAGTGCGAGTCGGACTCGCTCATGAAGGGTTCCGTATCAGCAAGTAACATCACATAAAAGTTCTTGTAGTTCGTTGTAACTTTCATCGATGTTTTTATACTAGTGTATTGATTGGATGAAAGGTAAATTACGTGTTACGATTTATGACATATTAAAAAAAACTAGTTCAAACCAATTTTCGTTGGTAGTTTGCATGGTAATGTACAATATACATTTTTTTTAGTTTTATCACTCTCTTATTTTAGAAGTTAGAGGGGGGGGGACACACATTTTTCCACTTTGGAAGGGTCTCTCGCGCAAACCATTCAGTTTAGAAAAAAATGATATTAGAAACCTCAACATCATTTTTGAACACCTATCCATAGATACCCCACACGTATAGGTTTGATGAAAAAAAAAATTTTGAGTTTCAGTTCCAAGTATGGGGACCCCCAAAATGTATTGTTTTTTTTTCTATTTTCATGTCAAAATCTTAATGCGGTTCACAGAATACATCGACTGACCAAATTTCAATATTATAGCTCTTATAGTTTCGGAAATAATTGGCTGTGACATACGGACGGACAGACAGACAGACAGACAGACAGACTTGACGAATCTATAAGGGTTCCGTTTTTTGCCATTTGGCTACGGAACCCTAAAAACATTGAATGCATGGTTTATGAAATGCTATATCATATAACTGCATTCTTATTCTGTTTTTTTAATTGTTATGAGTTAGAGTTTTCATACATTAATAAAATAAACTCAGATTTATTATTCAATTCATTTGTAGATTTCGACCATCATTTCAACGGTTCTTTCATGACTTATTTTGTCAGGAAGGAAGAGTTTTTTTGGTTTATACTGTGCTATTTCTATTAGTTTAGTATCATATAAAAAAGTTTATTATTTCAACTAAATCAATAAAAGAAATACACTGCTAATGCTATCGTGCAACATAATTCAATTTTATATTCACTTTAGTTGATCATTAATTCAATACTATGGCCAATAAATGGAACGTAATGTTTTCATAAATTTGTACTGCCTTTGACAGACCAAGTTTGGGAAATAATAAGAAATAAATAAATAATTTAACTCAATAAAAAGAAAACGTTGAAAAACTAAAACTATAAATAGTACCTATATCTGTATGTGTTTTGTCAATTGAAATAGGCGTTTACTGGAATTTGGTGTTCATTTGGTGTTCCTTTTCTTCTTCGACATAATAAATATTTATGTGTTGTTTTAGCTCCAGGGCTGTTTACTAAACGCATCATTTACTCAAATATATTTGATTTATATTACTTTTGGGAACAAATATTCTTAAAACTTACTAATCTCTTAAAATTTTGCGGATACCGGAACGGAAAATATCATAAGTAAATATACTACATAATATTTTTTCCGCAGTTCCAAATTTTTCCACGTAACATATTATCAAACAGGTGATTTTATGATGGCTAGTACTAGCTTTTGGGCGCAGCTTCGCTCACGTATATATATGTCAAACAGACTACTTTACTCGCGGCTTCACCCGCGTTTATGTACCTAGATTATCGCGACAAAAGTAACGTCTTTCTCCATGGTCTAATCTATCGCTGTATCGAAATTCATTCAAATATGCTTCAGCGGTTTGGTCGTGATAGCGTAACAGAAAGGCAGAGTTACTTTCTAGTTTATAATTTTAATGCGGGTGGAGCAAAAGGGGAAAATGGCTACCTCATGGTAAGCAACTAACCACGCATATGGGCACTTGCAATTCAAAATTCACAGAATGAATTAGCTCCCTCCTCTACCCTTCCCCGAGAATCGCACTCCGATACCTCACTTATTGAAAAAAGAGTAACAGAATTTTCTAACACATTTTCTTTGTGGGAATCGTGTAAACCCCGGATAAGCCGCCCCATTTGTGTCGAATCAATTTTCTATTTCAGTAATTTTGGTTGTTTTGTTTGCCTTCAAATATTAAGTAAATTAATATGCCTACATAAAGTGAAAACATTAGTACCTAGTAACACGAATGGATAAAATGGAAAATTTTTTATTACAAATAGGTATCGTAGGTAGTAGTAGGTATCGTACACTCGTAAAAGTCAACAAAACCGATTAGCGGATAAAACTCAAAACATAAAAAATAATCTTCTTAAGGGTTTGTTTATTATGGTTTGAACTAAACTTCAAAATGAGTCATATAAAAGCAGTTAAACCAAAAAGAACCATGTATATATCTTTTGTTAATTAATTTCATTAGTTTCTGATCAAAAGGTATATCGTAATAAGTTTGGCACCTGTCACATTCACACTCTTGGTAAAAAAGCAAGATTTTTCAGCAAGTAATTAATTTACTCTCCAACAAACATTTGTTATCATATTTTATTACATTTATTCTGATGTGCCGTTTTATTTTGCAATTACAATCAAAATAATTCCAATAATATAATTTTACTACATTAATTTCTTTCTAATCTGCAAACATTTGTTAAGAGTCAAGACATTTTGATTCAGAATTGAGCGTTACATTTCAATTTTAAACAATAAAGAGATAGATATATCAAAACGAACCTAGCTGACAATATTAAAAAAAATATTTTAAGATAAAATAAAAAACTTTCTATTACAAGATACTTACCTACATTGAAAACAACTTCAAAGTTCATAAATTTGTACAACAATGTCATAAATAATCCACTAATCACTCACAAAAAAAATATTTTGTCTATAAACTTTAAAAACAAATTAATTCAATCTACTCATCGCTGTAAACGTACTCGTAATGTCGTTGGTATCGACACTTCAGCGTGCGAGGGCGACCGTTGCGTTGCGAATGCGATCACGACTGTTACTGAAACGTTTTGGGAGGCAAGGGCGCTGCCACACTTGAGCCTGGCACTGATAGCGTCTTCTTACAACACCGACGTCACAGGCACTTCACCCTGCCAGTGACTGTGACCATCATTATGCTTACTGACATTGACATTTCTGATTTAAGGTACGACGGACTTGTTATTTTTATTTAGTTTTTAGAACTATTGCGTTAACGGGTTGGCCGGGAATTCAAAATATAAAGTTCTTTTTTATTTCTTTTCAATAATGAGGCAAAGATATCTATTTTATTATATCTCTTTATGTGGCATCTGTGTATGTGGTAATACGTGACGTAAAATTAATACATTTTATTAAACTGTTTTTTCGGAAGACTTTGTTTTATGTCATGTCTGAAGCTTTATTTATTTAGAAAGGCTTATACTATTAAAGGTTATTGATGATATGAATCATATAGACTTTGTAGCCATGGATTTTGCATTTTTTTTAAAACTAGCTTTGGTTTCAATTTATGAGGGCCATCTATTCTTTTTTTAACGTGTTACTGGCTGTAATTATAAGTCATAGATCACCGAACAATATCTTGTAAGGAAACAAGAGCGATTTTTATCAAAAATCGATTTGTATCAAAAGCCCTTTTATGTTTTAAAGCTTATATATGTTTATTAAACAGATATATCGCCCTCCCCACCGAACAATATCGTAATGGCAATTTCTAAATTTTACAGGAAAAATCAAAAACTGTTTTTGAGTATTATCTCAGCAAGGGAGAATCGTAAGGTAACCATTTAGGTGTCAAAACAAAGCTAATTTAATTACTTTGTATTTTCTTTCGGTTTTTTGTTTGTAATAGTTTTCAAAATAAATTTATGGTCGAAAATAATATACCGAAATTGCAGCTCAAAAGTATATTGTGTAATGCATCATTGCCATATTGTTCGCGTGTAAATTCAACAATTTTAGTCAGTATTAGTACATTACAGTAATATTCGATAAAATGTGCTGTTAAAAATGTTAACTGTAATATGATATTACAAAATTATTTGCGTGAAATCAAAGTGATAATTTAAAAACTTTATAAAGTTTATCTATATGATACCGTTAACAGCACTATACGAATTTTCTCAATTATCTATCATGTATTGTAAGAAATCATTACCAAATTGCGTAAATAAAAATAAAACCCTAAAAGAATTGCTTTACACCTTACATGAAACACAATTATGTATTTCTTCCACGAAAAATATGGTAATAGTCACTTATCGAAAAAATTTACTATTACATAATCAGTATTAACTTGTTTTGGTATTATTCGTGTAAAAGGATGTGTTAGATTTTAGAAGAGTAATATTGTTATGTTCATCACGGGGTCATTGAAATTAGTGTACTTTTCTAAATATCCATATAAAAAGTACAATTTTTTTTTATAAGGTGTAATTAGTGTTCTAAATACCGAATATGCAATAAAACTTAAATTATCGTAATAGCACATTATCATATTATTCGCTGGGGAGGGCGATATATTCTTTAACTGTAATCGCTTACAATATCAAAGACTCACGGAATCAAAGATATCAATGTTTGATTTCAGCATTCTGTAAGCTCAAAACTATGAACAGAGAAGGACTTCCGATGAAAAAAAAAATCTCGTCTTAAATAAAAGTTTATTTATTTATTCATTTATTATTATATTATATATATATTATTTATTATTATAAGCTTCATTTATTTATTTATTATTTAAATAATTATTTATTTGCAATAGTATATTTAAAATGATCTTTGTTAACTGTAATGAGAAAAACTTTAAAATTCTGCTTTAAGAATTGAATTTCCTTTTTAACATGTCAACATCACGTCCACAATGTCTCTTTACCAAAAAATATTTCTAAAAAATTAATATTAACACGTCCACAATCAGTTAGCGATGTCTTGAATAAATTGGGTTTATAGGTTTTTGTTAAGTTATTTGATTATTTAGTTTAAGTACATATGTATAACATTAATTATAAACAATCCCATCAAATTACCATACTGTTAATATACGCATCTTCAAGAAGCACCTAAATTTAAATTCATGTAGTAATTTTCCTTTAAAATATCGCCAGTAAAACACTACTTATAAACGACTATTCAAATAATTAATTTGAAAAACTAATTTGCTTTAAACATCTCACCTTGATGTTATTCTTTCGTGAGCTGTGTCGTTATGTTTGTTGACAGTGGAATTTTCTGCGAATCTCTTGCTCTTTGGGGATTCAAGAGCCAAGGGTATGTGATGTTTCTAATTAAAACCACCCCAGCGCCTGAGAAGACCTCTCAGACGCTCTACTCATGTATGACCCACCCTATTTACCTCGCATTGTCCTCGATGAATGTAGGTGGAATCTTTCCAAGTGTAGCAAACGCCTAACTCATATTGATTGATTCATTATAAATGCTCGTAAACATAATAATTGAATTAAGAGGAAACAGATTCTACTTACTAACTTTGTGAGAATTTCACAAAGCAAACAATTTAAATGAAATTACATTAATTGGTCTGGTCTAGTTTAAACTATGTCTGGTTAATATGTTGGTTAACGAGTACAACATCGGTGATCTTATGTTAACAAAAATATTGATAAGTTCACTAAGTCGACATGAAATTTATAAAAATGTTAAGAACCTATACATGTATTCGTAAATTAATTTTCTCGTGTCACAGTGTTCGTTGCTATTATTTATTTTTCCCCTCAGTAATAAAGGAAGCCGTGGGCATCATCATATATATAATAATATATTCATTATGGAAAGTAATATAATATTACAATTTCATTTTACGGTTTTAGTACAGAAGAAAATAAATTAGCTCACCTGTAATCGTGCTTTTTGTTTTCTTTTTCATCAAAACTTTCTTTTGTTGAAATAGTATTTTCCTTCATTACCGGGGAATTTTAGCTGTGAATTGAGAATTTCTTAAAGGTGTAATAACCAGGCTCAAATGCTGTGTATTTCTTGAAATTTATTTCAATTTTAGCTAGACAAGTTGTTAGTGAATAATGCCAAAGAACATATCATACCATACTATCTCTACACCCCCCAAAGGTTGGCTGGTAGAGAATGCATTGGGCATTAAGTCCGACGATGTACAAAAGTGCATGAAGTTGTAAATAAATAAATATCAATAGAAGTAAGCGGAGATGTTAGGTCTTGGACTGCTGATAAACATACTTATGCTAAGAACTGACGACGCGGTTTGTACCCGCTGTTTTATTACAAAACTCACGAGATCGGAGTTTTGTACGGAATTGAAGTAGTCATGGCGGTTGCGATTTTACCCGTATGTTATGCGGGCGACCCGCACAATTCTACTAGACAACAACAACCCACGACCTCCGTTTAGCGACTATAATCGCTTACCGCTGGGCAAACAGGTCAGTCTAAGTTTTATTTGAAAACATCTAACTTGTTTTTACTAATGATGGACTGATAGCCGATTTTAGCCACAGCGGCCAGCCAGACCAGTAATTTACAATACCAGATATTCCCTCTCTTAGTGCAAGTGCACTTTCTGTTCTCTCACTCTCATAATCCGATAAGACAGTAGTTGAGTCTCGCCATTACGTCTAGGTATCACCTGTCATGGTCGCAAGCGGACTGATTGTAATGTTTAATATTTGATAGTGACATACATTTTCAACATTATATTTTAGTAACAAAACGATAAGAACTCAATTACAGCGTCGTCTGTGCCGCACCAATACATCACAATGCTAATGAAAATGTCTTTCTTATCAAGTTGTAAATTTTATTATAAGTTGTTTCGGGATCCGTCGGGTGAAATGTAATTTGTGTGTTAGTTGACGCATGGGCTGCGGTTAAATATAATGTGGGTAAAACAAACTACTAGTTTATATACTGAATGCTTACGTGATGCGAAACACGAAACTTTTATTGACAAAATAGTTACGTCACACGGGACGAAGCCAGTCTAAATTAAAATTAGCCTAAGTTATAAAAAAAGGAATATTTATACATAGCTTTTTAACAACATAGGCTCAGAACATGCACCAAGACTTACTACTACTTTAATATCTCATACAAAACAATCGTCTGTCACTACCGGACTAACCGGAAGCCCAATAATTCTGCATGGGTCACCTTGCTCCATTGCTTATCCTCATAATGAGGATGGTGACTCCTACTCCTGGATTCTATTCATACTTTCCATCAGGCAGAGTAGAGTCACTTTGGTAGACTTCAATATAAAAAAATGTTCTGTTCTGTACAATAGCATTATACTTTCATGCTACGGTGGCGCCCATTTCATTATAATTTTATATAAGTAAATGATATGATATTCTATTTATAATTTGTAGGGTGAGAAAGGTGACCTTAAATAAAGGTTTGAATGTTTTTCTATTAGTAATATTTATTGTTACATTTTATAATTTTATTAATTTCTTTCCTATTTTTATCTTTTCTACATAATATATGCTGTTTGTAAACACTATTAATTGTATCTACACTCGGTTCCAAAAATTACGGGTCAGTCACAAAAATTGAAATACCTCCAGAACTGTAAAAGCTAGATCAATGAAATAAAAAACAGAATAAAGACTTTTTAGTTGCGCTTCTAATAGCATATTATTTAAACTGGTTGATGAAAAAAACTTCATTAGAAAAACAAAATTTAAAAAAATGACTATTTTTAAAAACAAAATTTTTGTTTCATGTCATTATGGATGCTTTCCATTTCTATTCTGTCACAAAAAAAAATATCGTGAACGTCTTCCACGTGCATAATTATTATTCTGTGAGGTGAAGCATGGCAGTCACGCTAGAGGAATGTACCAGAATCCTAACTTTTTTGGAACTTGGGCGGAGCCAGCGTGAAACAGCCAGAAACATTGGTGTATCTTTGTCGACTGTTCAGCGGGTAGTCCAGCGGTACCAAGAGACCGGATCACACCTTAGAAAGACCAGGAAATGGCAGACCAAGATGCACAACGGCCAGGGAAGACAGACAACTGGTGGCTACAATGCTCCGAAATCGTTTTCAAACTGCTGTTGGTCTAAAAACTCACTTTATTCGCTTTGGAGGTGGCAATTTAAGCGCTCAAACAGTAAGAAGACGTCTTGCTGAAGCAAATTTGAAACCATTGAGGCCCGCAAATGGCCCCAAACTGGAACGGGGACATCGAATTGCAAGACAGAGATACGTGCGCGAACACCTAAACTGGACACTAGACGATTGGTCTAGGGTAATGTTCACGGACGAGTCTAAATTCATGCTTTATAAGCATGATGGTAGGCAGTTGGTGTACAGAAGACCAGGGGAGCGCTTCCATCAAGCGTGTGTGGAGGAAAAAGTGGCGTACGGTGGAGGCTCCGTACAAGTTTGGGCTGGGATTTCTGCTGAGGCCCGCACCGAGCTGGTGCTCATTCAAAATGGAACTCTAAATGCAGAGAGGTACGTGGAAGAGATCCTCAATGAACATGTAGGTCCTTTCATGGCCAGGATGGACCGGCATGGCATATTAATGCATGATAATGCGCGTCCCCATACCGCCAGAATTGTACATGACTACCTTGAAGAGGTCGGTATCGAACTCATGCAGTGGCCAGCGCGAAGCCCGGACTTAAACCCCATCGAGCACGCCTGGGACGAGCTTCAGAGATGCGTGAAAGGTCGAAACCCCCCACCAATCACGCTTCCCGAGCTCATACAAGCACTGGTGGAGGAATGGGAAGGTATTCCTCAGCACCGGCTCCGAAATTTGGTGTACAGCATGCCTAATCGCCTGGAAGCTGTCAGAAGAGCTCGTGGAGGCAATACAAAGTATTAAATGAAGAAAGTGATGAAAAACAGCAAAAAAACAATCATAAAAAAAATGTAATCTTAAGAAAAATATGACTTTAGTTTTTTTTTAATTTAAGATTAATATTGTGGGTGTAACTAAGTTTTATTTTATTTTTTATCTGTATAATTAAATTCTCAATTGAACAGTCTTCGTTTCATTAGGATGGCATACGTAGTTCGGGAGATATTCGGGTTTATGTGACTCACCCGTTATTTTTGGAACCGGCTTTATTTTTATTTTTGTAATACGCATGTTGTGATATCCCATAATTGAGGAAGCACAAGCATGAAAACAATATGTTATTTCTGTTTGTTAAAAACTAGCATGTAAGCATTCCTTGTCGGAGGTCCATTATAAATAAATAAATAAATAAGTAAGTCAAGATTAACATTGAACAAGTCACGAAAGCGCTTCAGAATTGATTTTGGACGGTTTGTAATAATGAGGATCATCATCTTCCCAGCCTTTATTCACAAGTTTATTTGGGGTCGGCTACTTGTTCAACCGGTTTTACCTGAAAATCAGTTTTTCCACGTAACGACTGGCTTCGAACCTCCGCAACACTGAGGTAGAACTGAAATTTGAAGGTTGGCAGTATATTTGAGGGCACTGACTTCCCAATAACGATTGCCATAGATGTTCATGACAACCGGGACCGACACGAGCGTGAATCACCGCCAAACTTCCAATTTTTTCTTAATTTGAATTGTATTAACATTTGAACACCTTTGAAAACAATTTTATGAAATGGAAAGAAAAATCAGTATGTGATCGTGACCAACGGGATCTTGGGTATTTTCCGACCGAATATAGAAATTTGTACAAAAATTGCATTCAGCTTTCAACTATTTCATCTGATTTATTAAACAATTAGAATTTAACATGGCGTTAGCATAAAAATTACCTCAAAATATCTATAGTAATAAATAAAATTTAATTGTCTGTTTGTAATTTGAAATGAACAGCTTTTCATTAAACGCATATGAAAGTAAATATAATCCCTACTAATATTATAAATTCGAAAGTAACTCTGTCTGTCTGTCTGTTACGTTTTCACGCCTAAACCGCTTAACCGATTTTAATGAATTCTGGTACACAAATAGTTTAGAACCGGAAAAAGGACATAGGCTACTTTTTACCGTGATAACCGACATACACGCGGGCGGAGCCGCTGGCTAAAGCTAGTTACATCATAAAACAAATTTTTAGACTACCTTGTTGGTCAAGTGGTTGGCGTATTCCCGGGTCGGACCAAATGTTTGTGTAATCCACAAATATTTGTTTCGGAGTTTGGGTGTTTTCCATGTATAATATGTAAGTATGTATTTACAAAAAAAAATATGTTTGTATTTATATCAGTTGTCTAGTACCCATAATACAAGCTCTGTTTAGTTTGGGACTAGACGATCTTGTGTGTTAGATGTCCGAAAAATGTATTTATATATTTAATTTACGTAATCTCTGGAAGGCTGGTCCGGTTTCGACTTTGATTGGCAGATGTTATAAGCAGTAACTTTAAGCTAGTTTTATTTTAACCTAACCTAGTAACGCACTGCAGTGTTACCTGCGATCATTGTTATAGAGACTCAATAATAACAGCAGAACAGCTAATAATGTTTTTATTAACGTTAAAATTTGTACTTATTTGTATGTAACAAAACCTCGTACATTAACGTTAAAGTCATTTTCAATTAGTTTAAAAAGAAGCCGGTCATAAACACGCTTCTGCGAACTACTTGAGGTAATTTCCTTCATGTCATGAGCTATAACATGTATTTGGCCTTTAAACAGCTCTTAAGAGATATTAAAAGTTCGCCGGAAATGAGAATATTTTTTATAAAGACTACTCCCGCATTAGAAGTATATGTGTGACATTGTGACATTGAATTGCCTGGCTGTGAAGTATTAATATCTAGACAGAGCTATATTATTAGTATGGATGCGAAAGTTATTGCGGGTGTATGAATGCTTGTCACTCTTATTACTAGTATTAAATTAAATTTAAGATTTATTACATTTGTCATCTAAATGTAATAAATTTTACAGTAACATAGCTTTCACATCAGAATATACGCGAGTAGAACCGCGGGCAAAGTTAGTTAGTTAATAATGTTTACATATTGAAAGATATTTCTTATTATCATGATCACGTAATATGGCTGAGCCAGTTGGCCAGTACTATCAGTGCTCATAGGCGTCATGGGTATACCTACCAATAAGTAGCAAATACGATTTTTTTTAATCTAGACAGTAAGAAGTACACCAAATAAAAAAAGGTATTTATTTACATTCTTTTTTATATATATTTAAGCCTACCAAAGTGGCTCTACTCTGCCTGATAGAAAGCATGAGTAGAATCCAGGAGTAGGGGTCACTATACGCATTGTGAGGGTAAGCAATGCAGCATGGAGACCCAGACTATGGCTGCCTGATTGGATATTTCTTCATTACTCTCCCGGCGTCTAGACGCCGGAAGAATGATGCAGAATAATTGGGCCTCTGGCTCACACTCACCAATGAAATGTCAATCGGATGGCCTTCTCTGTGAGGGTTGTATTGCCCGGTCGAGCCGGGCCAATCGTGCTGAACTCACTACTGACATATCACAAAACGAATACCTTAAACTAAGAAATAAATACAAAAATCTAACGAATTAGTATTTAATTTCTTTTGGACAGAACGAGGACAGGGATCGTTTAGCAGTAACTTAAAGTCAATGAATTGATTTTTATAAAACAATAACCGATTAAAAGTTTTTAAAAAGTATATTATATTATCTATCAAACATCATCTTTGCCCCCTATAACCCTTTAGGAGTCTCATAACACAGGCTTTTCATTGCTTAACAGGAGACCCCAACCACTAGATTGTAATATGTTTAAGAAATAAATAAAGATATTATTAAAAAAATATAACTTTTTAAAGGAGCTAGTTTTTTTGTTTTTTTAAATAATACCGTTACACGATGTAACAATATGTAGGTATACCTACAGAACGGCTGATGTTGCCTACTAAATATTTCGGACATCTTACACACAACGCCATCTAGTCCCAAACTAAGCAGAGCTTGTATTATGTGTACTAGACAACTGATATAAATATATAAACATACTTTTCTTTTGTAAATACATACATATTATACATAGAAAACTCCGAAACAAATACTTGCGTATCACACAAACATTTGGTCCGACCCGGGAATCGAACCCGAGACTTCTTGATCAGCAGCCTCATACGCTAACAACTACACCAAAAAGGCAAATAACACATTTTAAGCAAGAAGTGTTTTATGAAATCCCTTTTTGGTAACTGCCATTAACGTCACTGACAGGCTCGAGGCCCATATTTTATCCTCCCTACTGTATTATAACCGATGTGGCTTCCGTTTAAGGTTCTGATGATATACAACCATGATTGAATAAATCTAAATTTTGGTAGAATTTTCTTTGAATCCTTGTTTTTGTTTGATCTTCTTTCTAAAAGTAAATTAGTTTACTAAAAGTCTTAATTCTTCATTATGTGACTTATCAAATAATTATCTTAAATTAAATGTTTTATTTTGAAAAGGACTTTTCTTGAGTACTAGCCGGTTCCCTCGTTATTATAAGCATTTATTGTTGTAAGATGCTAATAAAGAGCAAAGCAAGACTAAAATTGCCTAAGTTACTCCTTATCTCAGCTATCTGCCAGTGAAAGTACCGTCAAAATCAGTCAACGGAGATTAGGCGTTACAAACAGACCGCAGGTAAACAGACAGACAGACCCATGGGGGCGACCGTATAAAATGGTATTGGGGAAGCTCAGACCATGGGTCCCTCCGTTGACGGAAACCCTGGACCCGGAGTTCTTGGGAAGAGTGCTAGACACGCTCTTCCCAAGGGACCAGGACAGTCCCCCGACTCCTCCGTCACATTCGGATCCACAAATGTGGTCCGACGAGTATGAAGTGACGGAGGAAGAGCTGGACCGAGCCGTGCGGCGGCTGGCTTCCCGAAACACCGCGCCAGGACCGGATGGTGTTCCAGGTCGGGCGTTAGTGATAGCTCTGTCGGTGCTAGGGGACAAACTGAGGCAGATTTTCACGAAGTGTCTCAGCCTCGGTATGTTCCCCCTCGGCTGGAAAGAAGCAAGACTGGTGCTCCTTAAAAAGGATGGAAGGGCTGCAGATTCACCATCTTCGTTCCGACCGATATGCCTGCTGAACGAGTCGGGGAAGATCTTTGAGAGGGTGATCTCAGACCGTATCAGCGGGCACCTGTCGCGAGTGGGTCCTAATTTATCGGATTGCCAGTTTGGATTCCGACAGGGGCGTTCGACAGTGGACGCTATTAGGTGTGTTCGCTCCCTGTCGGAGTCGGCAGTCCGATCGGGGGGGGTGGCGTTGGCAGTTAGCCTTGATATCGTCAACGCTTTCGGCACTCTCCCCTGGCAGGCAATCAGGGCGGCCCTCGAATATCATGAGGTGCCGCCCTACCTGAGGGCTGTTATAGAGGCCTATCTGCGCGACAGGACGGTGAAGTATATCGATCGGAATGGAGGGGAAAATCGAAGGGAGTTATGTTGCGGGGTTCCTCAGGGCTCTGTATTGGGCCCATTGTTATGGAACCTCGCATATGATGCGGTCCTTCGTACCAGTCTGCCCTCTGGCCTAAGTGTCGTCTGCTATGCGGATGACACGCTAGTACTGGCCAGAGGGTCAAGCTTCCAGGAAGTGCTTCGGCTCGCCGAGCAGGGGGTGGCTTGTGTTGTGGATAAGATCTGTGAGCTGGGACTGAGGGTAGCACCCCAGAAAACTGAGGCTATATGGTTCCATTGCCTACGGAGGCGACAGGAACCACCCAGCTCACGCCTCCAGGTGGGTGACGCTGTAGTCCAGGTTGGTCAGTACATGAAGTACTTAGGCCTTATCCTGGACAGTCGGTGGAGCTTCGAAGAGCATTTCAGGCGATTAGTCCCCCGAGTGCGTGGGGTAGCAGGTGCACTGCAACGTCTGTTGCCCAATCTCGGGGGACCGCGGGAAGAAGTTCGCTGCCTCTACATGGGCGTCGTGCGATCCATGGTCCTCTATGGGGCACCCGTCTGGTCTAAGGACCTGGCGGGTTCCTCCCGCTGTCAGGCCCTACTCAGAAGTCTGCAGCGGTTGATGGCCATTCGGATCGTGCGGGGCTACCGCACAATTTCGTATGAGGCAGCGACGGTCTTGGCGCGTTCTCTGCCCTTTAACATTCTGGCCGACATGGACGCTACGGTCTACGACCAAATTCGTTCGGTCGGTCGGAGTGTTGAAGAGGCCGCGCCAGACCCTGAGCCTGGAATGCTACGGCGGAACGCGCATAAGCAAGCTCTGGAGACTTGGCGGGCACGGCTCGAAATTCAGGGCTGTGCTAGCCAACGTGCCGTCGGAGCCGTTCTGCCGAACTTCGAAGCGTGGGTAGAGAGGACCGACTGTGTCACCTACCGATTGACTCAGATACTCACCGGGCACGGTTGCTTCGGTGAGTATCTGAATCGAATAGGACGAGAGGCTACAGCACAATGCCACCATTGCGGGTTTGACCTGGACTCCGCCCAGCACACGCTGGAGGACTGCCCTGCTTGGGAGTCCGAGCGCCGAGTCCTGGTCGAACAGATCGGACGAAATCTGTCACCGCCAGTATTGATCGCGGCAATGCTGGCGAGTGGCGAGGGATGGGAAGCCGCGGTCTCCTTCTGTGAGAACGTTATGCTCCAGAAGGAGTCCGCAGAGCGGGATCGGGAAAGGGCCGATCCCGCTCGAAGGAGGCGGCGAAGGGGACGCGGCAGAGGTCGCTAGCTCCCCGACCGTCGCCTAAGGGTCGCTGCGGTCACATCCTGGGGAGATGTGACCGCTGCAAACGACCCGAGACAGTTGACACCCCGGTGCGGCCGGGGGTGTCGTCTAAGGCGGGCCGAAGTTTCGCCTCTTACTGTGTAGAGCGGTGAGAGGCACAACAGCGTCCAGCCCCGGGGGTGATTTCAGTCACCCCGGGATGTACCTTATACGTTGAGGTACGGCAAGGGGGACACCAGAAGCCGCTGACGCGTTCCTGGTGTTCCTCCCGACTGCCGAGGTAGGCCGCCGCGGGGTTTAGTGGGTAGACCGGGATAACCGGGAGTCCCACACACACCCTTCATTTTCCCCAAGAAGGGTATGGTGCGAAAAGCATTCCCCGCGTTAAAAAAAAAAAAAAAAAAAAAAAAAAAAAAAAAAAAAAAAAAAAAAAAAAAAAAGGGTTTTTTTCATTTGTGTGTATAGTTAAAGAAGAATCAATTTCTCCTAATTAAAAAAAAGGTATATTTTCTTCATTCAGATACAGATAAGGATTATATAAACTATTAACAACCCATAATGTCTCACTGCTGGGCTTGGATCACTGGCTGGCATACGCTGGTGGCCGAATCCTTGTTGGGGACTGACAAGATACTTTGTGGCTACGTAATCTTGCCGTTGGATGTTTTTAAGCCGCCCGAAGACCTCCAACTATGGTTCACGACTGCTATCTTTGATAACAAACGGGACCGACTGCTTAACGTGAACTCCGATTCACGGAAACGCTCATAACATATCATGCCACAATCAGTCACCCATCTTGGTCTGATCGGGCCGAGCAACGACGGTCACTCGGCTATTAGCGCTTGACTTAATATTATAAAGGAAAAGCTATAACACATTATTGTATAACTATTAATATACAAGAGATTATTACGAAATACATCAAGTGATTAAAAACGTGAATTTCATTCCATTATCAAAAGTGACATCAATCGATCTATTTTAAGTGCTTGACAACAGGGATGTACATATATTATATTAAATTTAGTAGGTAGTATATTTAGTTTTGTAGGTAGTAGACCCACTAATACGTAGTAGAGAGAACGGACCGGGTAACCCTTACCCCCGTAAAGGTAGTAACCCTCGCATAGAAGACCAACCTAAAATGTCAGCATTCGTTGGGAAGTGCGAGACTGGAGGTCCTATGAGGCAGAAGCACCTCACTATGCTGCCGTAGGTCTCCATGTTGCGTTGTTTGCATTTACAATAAGGATGGTGACCACAACTCTTGGATTCTACTCATGCTTTCCATCAGGCAGAGTAGAGTCATTTTGGCAGGCTATATTAAAATATCTTCACATATAATATTTTAGTGCCACAATGTTAGTTGCCTCCAGAACGGCTACATGGATTTTTATATATTTTTTTTGTTTATTCAGTGTGTCTAAGAATAGATAGTAAACTATTTTTACGCGAACGCAGCTGCGGACATCAGCTAGTAATATTATACTTTTTGTGATTTTCTTGCTGACGGCGGTTTTGACTCATAACAGGACGATTTCGATGCTAACCAGTTGACTTGAGGAAGTCTGGAGGAGGAGTATTGGAGGACTTTATCAAATCAAACAGTCATGGTTGATTTAATATAACTTGAAATGAAGTAAAATATTTAGTTTATTTAACATGCCTTATTATATTTATTATTATTTTTATTATTATTAATAATAAATATTTTGGACATCTTACACACTACGCCACCTAGTCCCTTAATAAGCAAAACTTGTATTATGGGTTACTAGACAACTGATATTAATACATAAACATACTTTATTTGCAATATGTTTTTGTAAATACATACTTATTATACATAGAAAAATACGCAAACTCCGAAACAAATATTTGCGGATCACACAAACATTTGGTCCGACCTGGGAATGGAACCCGAGACCTCTTGATCAGCAGCCGCATACGCTGACCACTAGACCAACAAGGCAGGCAATTGATTTAATAATGTTCTTATCTTTAATTCTACTCTGCTTGATGGAAAGGATGATTATAATCCGGAACTAGAGGCCACCATCCTCATTGTGAGTGCATACAATGCAGCATAGTGGCCCACACCGTGGCGGCTTAGTGAGATGTTGCTGCATCATTCTGCCTCCGGATTCTGGGAGAATGATGCAGAATGATTGGGCATCCGGTCTCGCACTCACTAATAAAAGACGATCTAGCGGTTTGCCTATACGACTGCTGAAGAGGTTTCGGTTTCGATTCCCGGGTCCTGGTCGAGAAAATTCTTACTAGCTATTCGGAGTATTAAAACTTCTGGTAATTAACGCTCGTGCCTCTGAAAGCAAATGAAGCCGTCGGACTCGGTTGTCATGAACATTTCATCATCATCATCATCATCATCAACAGCCTTCCACAGTCCACTGCTGGACATAGGACTGGCTATCGTTATTGGTAACTCAGTGTCCTCAAACATACTGACAACTAATTCAACATTCGACTTCAAATCGTCCTCAGAGTTACGAAGATCCGATGCCAGTCGCTCCGTAAAAAACTGATATTCAAGTGAAACCGGTTAAACTAGGAGCCGACTCCAAATAATATTAAGAATATTAAAACCGATAAAACTTCACATGTACAAGTTAATAAAAATCAATGGCGACCCATTTTATCCAACTAAACGTCAAGAACGTATAATCTTTAAGATATTTAATCTACCTACCAATGTTATTACATCTGCTCTCTAAGCTCAACAAATAAATAAAAGGTGTCCAGCTTATTACGTTATCTCCTATAACTTTCTTATTTTATATTTGCTTTGGCGAGTGGGAGTATCGGAGTAGGGCCTGCTAGTAATTTAGGGTTAGATCGACGTAACCTTACCAGCGAGTAAGGTCAATGTGAGTACAAACAAATCAGGACAAATGAGATAATACATTACCCAGAGCTAAGTGGTAAAACCGGTGCAAATACTTTTAAGTTTTAGAAAAAAATAGGGTCCAATTATTTGGGGTTAGCTTTACGTACCCATTCATAATCGTCGTAGTAGATGAATTAACAAACAATAATATTTAGGTGTGTATAAAATGTTTAAGTGTCATTTGTGAAATGCAATAAAGCTATCTATACAAGAAAATTAGATTGTTGTGTTGTAATTTCAAAATAACAGTAGGTATATTATCAAATGCATATGTAAGTAAATACATTACTTACCTACATGAAGAAATCATGTTTTAAAATTTTGTATGTCCTTTTAAATTCAATGAATACTCTATATAATAAGGTTTAATCTAAAAGCCTTAACAGACGTTCGAATTTGGTCCGCAACCACGAACTTGGTCTGCCCCGGACCATATTCGATTATGTGGACGTATCACCGAACCGTACAAAACGTCTACATGTAGCAGAATCAATTTGCGATGGTTGGTATATACTAGACAATCAATGTGCTTTTAAAGATTTTTCAACCAAGTAGCATTATAGTTAGTAGTTCTATCTCATACGAACTGGTTTTATATTGCTCAGTAAATATTTTGTTTTTATAAGGGGCCATCCATTAATTACGTCACACGTTAAGGGGGAGGGAGGGGGTCGACGAAGTGTGACATTGTGTGACAAGGGGGTGGGAGGGGTCCTAAATAATGTGACGTCACATTTCAAAATCTATTCTAGTCTAAGTCTTGAAACACGAACTTTAAACTATTACTTTACGAAAACCTAAAAAACATATACAACTTTATCTGTGTAAATATAAGATACCAATTATTTTGGTGACCACTCGCTCTACTAGCATTACGCGCCGACCACCTAGGCGCCCTTTGATTGTGCCTAGCGCGGACCTAGCGGTGATTTGTTTCTTTGTTTCTATTTTCATTTGAATATTTGTGACAAATTTGAATTTAATTTGAAGATATTTTATATATTTACACTTTTTTTACGCGTGGAATGCTTTTCACACCATACCCTTCTTGGGGACAACGAAGAGTGTGTGTGGGACTCCCAGGCAACCTATACCGACTAATCTCTGAGTCACGTTGAGAACTGTATATTAATAACAATAAAACTTGGAATGGTTTTTTATTTTGTTAATTTCTTTAATTAATATAATCGTATTCAGGGTTCCGTAGTTCTTGACATTCGTCAAATCCTTCCGTCCGTCGTTAACCTACGGCCCAAACGGTTGGTGTGTCTATAAAGTGCTACAATAAACATATGAAAATTATTTTTATTTGGGGTACATCACATAACAACACAAAACATAACCACTTTACGAATAGGGATTCGTAAAGTGGTTATGTTTTATTTTTCTTGAGGCTACCAATCGTGTGGGGTATCATTGGATAGGTCTTTTAAAAACATTGGGAGGTTGTTAAAACGATTTTTCGATTTAGTTATCCGTTTGCTAGTTATTCAACTTTCAAATGCATTTTTTTGTAAAAATAGGGCATTCCCCCCTCTAAAAGCTGAACTCTGAAGCTCTCTCTCTAAAAGCTGGCTCGAAAAATCTAAAAAATTCATGATAGTAGTCCATATATTAAAACTTAAAGGAAAACTATTGCGATTTTGATATATTTTGCTCAGGAGTTGTACAGGTCTAACTTGTAAAATGCACTGTCTTGGAAAACTTCCTACAAAAATTAAGAAATAACATGTAAACATAACAATTATCTATTGGACACGATTTTAAATATACCTATCATTATTGGTGACCACAGAACCTTATTCACAGATTTCGGAACCTGTTTTCATTCAATGATTTTTAAATGTAAATTTTGCAAATTATGTGACGTCACACTAGGGAGGGGGGGAGTCTTACAAATGTGACCAGCTGTGACAAGGGGGGGGGGGAGGGGCAAAGAAATCATGAAATTCGTGTGACGTAATTTATGGATGACCCCTAAGTATTTTTCCCATTATAATATAAATCAGCATCTCAGATCGTGTACGTAATGTATACCCTAAGTCAAAGAATCAAATATAGATTTTATTTATAGGTAGGTATATTTTATATATAGGTTTTATTTATAGCTTGCCAGTGACTTGGAACCCTTAGAGATTCTGTACGTCCGTCCGCCCGTCCGTCCGTCCAGCCGTCCTCGACCTACCGCCCAAACGGTTGGTGCTAAAGGATGAAACTGTATATCTAAATAAATAAATAAAATTGAAATGTTTTTTTGTAATAACTAATGAAGATTTTTATTACATGGTTATGAAAGTATACAACAAGACTTAGACTTGAGTCAAATTTTTTGGGTTAACCCAACATTTTTTTCTTCAATTTATGTATGTCTGTATTTTTTGTCTGGCTAATCTCTTTTTACTAACTTTGTTCCTCGCTTTTACTCGCGATTTACAACAATAACCGAAAAAAACACCGCAGGATGAGTGTACTTTTACTTACTTACTTTTACTTTATTTTGGTACTAGCTGAGGCTAGAACCAAAATAAAATTAAGTAAAATAAAGATATAATATAAGTATCACTCTACACTAAGTTAAATATTATTTCTTCTTAAATACAAGGCCTTACAATAGTTTAATCATATTAGTACACGGGTAATGTATGCGAGCATCTACGCAACGTTATGTCAGCTCCAGTTCATATCAAACGATTCACCGAAGACACGTCATGTTATGCCTCAGTAATTCCCCCTCACAGTGACATCAAGTCTACATTGAACTCCGTGTTAATGAATGGAATATTATACGGATTTCTTCCTCGTCGTTCAGTACTACAACATAGGATAGTATACCGCTATAATTAATTAACTGCGAAACAAAGCACTTCAGTTTCAACAAAAGAAACAAAGAGTAAAGATATTAAGATATTAATTACTCGAAGCTTTTTTATTTAAAACAATTGAAGAGATAAATGTTTCTAAAAAAAATTCTGAAATACGCTTGTTGTTAATGTTAATAAAAAAATTGTCTAAATTAGTTCTTTGTCTCAATTAGCCGGAACAACACATACAAGAACTTAAAAAATGCTTTATTAATGTAAGCACCGTACCTATTTACCTTCATTTGCATTTAGTGAAAAAGATATTAATTTGAAATTATAAACAGACACTTCAGTTTTATTTATCTGAATGTATTGTATAGATATACGATATATAATATAATATGTAATGTATCATGAATTTTCAAACATATATACTCCTCAGCGAATATGAGAACTATTTATTACGCATAGTGAACTCACTTCCTGTACTCCAGAATGTTCAATTTCAATATCTTCAATATTATCATATTTCAATAAACTTTCTCAGCATAATATTTCGCGCGTAGGTAACTTGAATTTAATCACTCAAGTCAATCAAAAAAATCTATAAATAGATATTTATATTATTTTCATAAAAATAATATATAAATATTATTCACCTGTTTAATTTGAAGATCTCTAAATAACTACGGATGTGGGTCGGGTCTTCTATCGAGAGGTAAAGTGACTTTCTTGATATTTAACAGAAAACGATTATTAATATTTTATAAGGACAATACTAAATCATCATCAGCCTATTACAGTCTACTGCTGGACATAGGCCTCTCCATTTGCACGCCACTTAGTTTGATTCTCGGCTCCTCGCATCCAGCTCCTGCCTGCCGTCTTGCGCAAATCACCACTCCACCTTGTCACCGCCGAGACGCGGTCTCCACTCAAGAACACGTTTATCCCAACGGTTGTGGGTACTAATATGGCCAGCCCATTGCAACTTCAGCCTGCTAATCCTGTGGGCTATGTCAATAACTTTAGTTCTCTATCGGATTCAAAAGTAGAGGTCACCATACTCATTAAGTTGCATTGTAATATAACCGTTACTTTAACTACCGTTGCCTTTAACTTGACTGAGATTTACAGTCACTGCTCCACTTCTAACGTATGTCAAATAAAATAATTTCAACAAAGACGTTAGCACTCGACATGTTTGGATCAGTGACGTGTAATGACTCAATGAGCCTCGTTTCACTGGGGACTTTTATCCTGCGAACTTGCCTTGGCACAAAATATTTATACATATAGCCTACGACATTTATGGATACCGGAATGTGTCAAAAGTCGATCTTCCGCGAGGGACTTTCACATCCCTCGACAGTTTTTGATTTATTAACTTTATGTTGTTTTTTGTTTCGCACATATAAAGTATCTATGATGTCTATGATGATATTTATAAGAACTTTTCGCATTTCTGTACTAGTTTACCAGACAAACGTTGTTTTGTCTTGAAAATGATTAGTAAGATAGAAATTGTACTGTTTTAATGACAAATCATAAAAATGTAATTTTGGGGTCTTACAAAATGGAATATAAACAAAAATCTCAAAAATCAGTCAAGAAGAGTTGTGTTACAATTATTGTGACGCAATTATTTTATTAATTTATTTTATTTATTTATTCGCATTTCTGTACTAGTTCACCAGGCAAACGTTGTTTTGTCTTGAAAATTATTTGTAAGATAGAAATTAATATTTATTATTATCAGATATAGATAGAGTAGACAAGAAAAATACCGAAACTATTGAAGTCATACCCCGCGCATATCGGGTCATCTCCACTATTAATGTCCTTCAGTAACTGAGTGAGCTTTTAATAAAATAATTTAAATACTCAAATATTGTTCCATCATGACTCCATTTCAAATAGCTTATTGATACAACTTAAAAAATTAAAGAAAGCGAGGATTACTAACAACGTTCTCAATAAGAATTATTTTGTTACGTAAAAGGATATTGGCAACAAAAATGTTTATGGTATTAAGTATTTGTTTGTGATTTGTAACAGTTTCCTTGTATGAATGGTAATGTACCTAACTTTATGGTAACGGAATCCCCCACCTGACTGTTTTGACTTGTTTACAGCAAGTTCAACGAACTTCGGTAGACGACATTTCCCACGCGACTTTGTACGTAACCTTGTAACGAAATTATATCTCGTAGCATTATGGCATAGTGCGTGGTAGAACCGTAGCAGATCTCCCACAGATTGTAGTCAGTCTTACCCACATCAAACAGAATAAAACACATTATTTGCATTGTCATGGAAGAATGGAAAAAGAATTCTTTCATAACGGGTGCTTGCAACATAAATGGTATCGGATTCCAAGTTTAGGCTGTTACGTTGAAAAATCATTCAGTAAGGGTAAGCAACTGCTTTTAGACTTCCGCAAATTTTACACTCGTAGAATTTATAATGCTCGTGGTCACATGTAGACTCTGAAGCCTATCCGTGACCACGAGCGATAACACATTCGAAACGTTGAGATATAGAAGGTATCGTACCCTTTTAAATAATTTTATCGTGAATAAGTCCCGTAATACAAAAACTTTTAGATAGACTTACTTTTGGAATATAATTTTATATAAAATAAAATATAAATTTAAAACAAAACATGAAAAAATGGATTCTTGGCAGACATAAGTACACTTCAACCATAATTCATTTCAAATGCGACAACTTACCCACATTCAAAGAACACGGGTGACAACTTCTAAGAATTAGTTGTAAATATGGGCTTAGCCATTTATTGCAATAAATATTTACTTTTAATAAAGAATCAAAAATATTTACATTTTCTGTACTTTTCCGATCTTCTTACAAGCCGTTTATTATCTTCTGATTTTCTCTTAAAAAGTTTTATTAATCTTTATTTAGTTTCACCTGTCAAGTTGTTATATACTAGTTTTTTTAGGCATCTTGCCTGTATGTCGGTTATCGCGGTAAGGAGCAGCCTACAATCTTCCTCAATAATCAAAGTATCTTACTGTCAAATTCTAATAATCGGTGCAGCGATTATCCTACTACATAATCTAATACTGACACTAAGTTCATTAAAATCGGTAGAGTAGCTTAAGCGCTATGGTGGAACATACAATCATACATAGACAGCCAAAACTATTACCCTTGCTTTTAGCTTCGGCGTAGTCAGTAGTACTACTAAAAAATTTACTGTTATTATTTGAAATTCTTCAACGTTTTTTTCACGTTCAGCACTAACTCGACTAGAATGACAAAGTTTAAGCACTTTAATTAAATTGATGAATGATGAAACTATCGACTTTCAGTTATTCTGTTAGTATTTCAATAAAATTGTAAATAACCTTAACGTTATTTACGAACCTATCTTCAACACCATTCAATACAACGTTACCTTTTAAAAACATAATGGGGCCATCCCTAGCTAACTCAATTTATCTTCTGTTATTGACATTTACAATCATTCGCCATTTTTGTTTCTCTAATCAATTATTTCAAAGTTCAAAAGTAGGAGATTGATTGCTTTATTATTGGGAATATTCACACAAAAAAGTTAAAAATTGTCTATTAACGAGTATTTTAAAATGGTTAAATTTTCCAGAAAATATTCATCTTTGTAAATTAAATTCAATATTAAATAAATGCAGGCATTGGAAATTTCACTGTTATTATAGATACTGAACTTCGAACAAAGCCTTCGATGACAGCTTTACTGCCATTAATTACAGAACCTTCAAATAGTTTACAGTTGCAATAGCGGCTCAGATACGAACCTTCAAACAAATGGATCTAATAAACCTCCTTCTGAGGCAGTCGGGTAAAAATTAGGGTCCGTCAAGGTACGGATATTGGCAATAGCGCTCAAGCGTTTTTCCGGAACGGTTCTTTTAGAGACAATAGCGGTCGACGGGTTTTTTTGGCGGTGACTACACTGACCAATACCGGTCGAGCGGGTATATATACAAACCTAGTAAGAAAAAATAGTTATTCAGATTTTTATTTATGCGTATAAAAAGACGTTTTCAATCCGAAAGAGGGGCGAACATTCTATTTCCTTCTATCAATGCCATATATTAATGTTTCTTCCGCCAATTATAGTTTATTTTCATTGTGTGCTAACTACATGATTATTAGCTCGTAAATTGGTGAAGCGGCGTCGTCGTTACCTACACCAGTATTATAAAGCTAAAAGTTTGTATGTTTGATTGCTAATGTTTAGAAAAACTGGGTCAATTTGAATGTTTTTTAGATAGATTTAGTTAGATAGCCCAGCTATTGAGGTAAGCTATAGGCTATATATTATCACGCTTTCATTTAAATCTTACAAAAAATCGCAAGAGGAATTATTACTTTTTAACCGACTTCATAAAAAAGTAGGAGGTTCTCAATTCATCGGAATATTTTTTTTTATGAATGTTCAGCGATATTTCGACGTTTATGAACCGATTTAAAAAAAAAATGTTCATTGGAATGGTCGTAGCTTACAGGTAGTCCCATTCGCACCATATCGAAATCTGATGATGGGATCCCAAGGAAATCGAGGGAACTCCTCAAATATCATAGGCACAATTGTCGCGATTTGGGTACTCGGAAAAGTTTTTCATTGAAGTCGGTTCCTTTTTGTTAAAATTATAGAGCTTCCATTACGTGCGCTAAAAGTATAAACAATTGTTATCCTGGACTTCACAATGTACTATAGAAATCAGATTTCTGTGTCAGAAACTAAGTTTTTTTGTTTATGGCAAATATATCATTTTTACTTTTTTAGGGTTCCGAAGTTCATAACTCGGAACCCTTATAGATTCGTCATGTCCGTCTGTCCGTCCGTCCGTCCGTCCGTCCGTCCGTCCGTCCGTCCGTCCGTCCGTCCGTCCTCGACTTACCGTCCAAACGGTAAGTGCTAGAAAGATGAAAGTTTGCACGAATACGTGTTGTAATTACGTCGACAAAGTGCTACAATAAAATTATGAAAAATAATTTTATTTGGGGTACCTCCCCTACACGTAAAGTGGGGATGATTTTTTTTTCTCGAGGCTACCCCATCGTGTGGGGTATCATTAGATAGGTCTTTTAAAAACAATAAAGGGTTTCCTAGACGATTTTTTGATTTAGGTATCCGTTTGCGAGATATTTCACTTTAAAGGGCACTTTTTTGTAAAAACAGGGCGTCCCCCCCCCTCTAAAAGCTAAACGGCTTGCTCAAAAAATCTGAAAAAAATCGTGATGGTGGTCCATCTAATGAACTTTGAAGGAAAACTATAACCGATTAGATGACTTTCTTAGTTCAGGAGTTATAAAGGCTTATATGGTAAAATGCGCTCACTTGGAAAACGTCATACAAATTAACGTATTAATACGTAAACATAACAATTATCTATTGGATACGATTTTAAATCCACATACCATTATAGGTGACTGAGGAACCCTTTCCTGTGCGTGGTCTGACACGCACTTGGCCGATTTTATTTCTACGCTATCTGAGTCCCAGAGCGGAGTGAAGCTAGTCTAAAAATAGCCTTAGCTAGTCCTCATATCTAAAGCTAATGCCAATGAAAGTTTCGTCAAAATCGGGCCTGACAGAAAGACAGACCAAATATTTTTTTTTTGTCGGCAACGTAGGAATATAATTTTCTATGAATTTAGTATAAACATAATATTAGGTCTTTACCTATGAAATTGCCTTTCTTCAGTACTGGTCATTTCAAATAATTTTTTTTGTAATGGCTCTGTATTCTAAATTCAAATTAATTTTGTTTTAAAACCATGACATTCTTTTTACAAACTCAGTCTTTTGTTTTTTGATTAGCGTTGCATTTCTTTACATTTGAACATTTTTCGTCATACTTTAAAAATTCGTGTAATTATGTAATATGAGTTCCGTCGTGGCACCAACGCGACACAAACGGCACGTAACATCAAAAACGTTTACGGAGAGAACTGTACAAACGAACGCACAACCCGTTAATGGTTTTCCCGGTTCCGTTCTGGAAATTTTGACTTGAAAAATGAAGAGTCCGTCCGGAGACTTTGGTTAACAATAATGAATTAAAGGCGATTGTGGAAGCTGACGAAACTCAGTCTATAGCTGAGCTAGCAGCAGCTTTTAATGTAAGCATCAAAACAATATTGATCCATTTGCGACTAATTGGCAAGGTAAAAAAGCTTGATAGATGGGTGCCCCACGACCTTAATGATCGCCAGCGCAACGTACGCGTCGAGACCTGCCTTGCGCTGCTCAACAGGCAAAGAAATGAAGGAATTTTGAAAAGAATTGTTACGTGCGACGAAAAATGGATTCTGTTCGACAATCGAAAGCGCTCAGCAAGTTGGTTAGACCCTGGTTCAGCACCAAGACAATGCCTTAAACCAAAAATGACCCCTAAAAATGTGATCGTCACTGTTTGGTGGTCTAGTGCGGGTGTGATTCACAACAGCTTTTTACCAAAACGGCATGAGCATTAATGCAGATGTGTACTGTGAAGAACTGGAGCTGTCCAGCTGATTTTTACAAGAAGGGCATCAATAAACTACCAATTCGTTGGCAAAGATGCGTCGATTGCATGGGTGATTACTTCGAATAACAGAAATAAAAAAGTTTGAAAAAATAAGTACTTTCACTTAATGCATACAAAACGGCAATTTCATAGGTAAAGACCTATTAGTTAAATTTTATGTACTTGTATAGGTATAGATCTTCATAGATTCATATAGGTGTACAGATAATTTTAGCCACAAGGGAACCCAAATTTGGAAAACATCACAAAAAATTACATACGAGAATGAACCTACGATTTCCCTAATGACCCACAAATATATTTTACCCACTATCATCAGATTGTACTTAATAAGAAATTTGTCAATTTTCTTCTTACGTGACCTACTTCAGAAATGTTTTCACCTATTTCTTCGTTTATGATATCGCTTAATTTATTTTAAAATTAGCTTTCGCCCCCGACTCCGCCCGCGTCCATCTCGGTTATCGCGGCAAAATGTAGCCTATGTCCTTTCTCTGGCTTTAGACTATCTCGGGTACAAAATTTAATTGAAATCGGTGCAGTGGTTTTTGAGTTTATCGCGAACAGACAGACAGACGCAGCGGAGGACTTATTTCATAGTATGTAGTGATAGGCATTCTCCACTTAGCCATGTGATTTTATTTTACCAGTGAATTTTCTACATCAGTTTCAACATGATCATCTCAGCCGAAAGATGTACTGAATATAGGCTTCCCTCAAGGTTCCCACTACAACAGGTCCTGTGCTGCCCGTATTCACCGGCTTTCCGCGACCAGTATATCAGTTTACAAGACTTTTCTATTTTTTCCATGTTAATGCCTGTCAAACTAACTTAACTCTGCTTGATAGAAAGCATGAGTAGAATTTAAGAGCGATGGTCATTATACACCTTGCGAATGAAGACAATGCAAAATAGTGACCCACACTATGGCGGTTTTGTGAGATGATGTTTAGAACCCACATAAATTGAGTTCAGAATAAAATGGGCAAATTATTCAATTCTTTAACAACTTGGAGAAAAAAATCACCTAGGTCTTTATAGTCCAGTTAAGTTTTGGTATACAACCTAGAAATGGTTGCGACAGCTGGAGGACTAAATTAATAATTTGAGGATTATTTTCAGTTTTATTGATTAATTTGTTAATAATAATGAATGATTAATAAAATAGCTAACAGTGATACAAGAGCAAGCTAAACAAATATTTACAATAACGTAAAAATGATTTTGTATTTCAATATTTCTAATCGGTTGGAACACTTTTTTTTCTCTTTTATTTAATATCACGAAATTATCTGACTCTCACAGAAGTGATCGTGCTATTAGCGCCATCTTTGGTCAGCGGTAACTACTACACAGCCGTCTGTCAATTACAAACCGATCTGTTTTCACCAACAAGACGCAGGATGGCGCTCATGTCGGAATCAATTCAACTCTCTGTTATAGACTTCGTTTTATTGATAGATTTTTCTAACCTAAATTCTAGTTTTGTCTCTGAAAATGGCGTGATGTTTGTGTTATTTAGTAGGGAGGTAGAATGGTTATTCCATGAAGACCTTGAAATGGGATATAAAAGCCAGCCTTCCTCTTAGAAGATTCATTTTTCCTACTGAGCTAAAAGTCGAACTAAGTTTGTGTATTTCTTAATTGTGAAGAATAATTTTGTGATAATCGCCCACAGTTTGTGGTAAGTTCCTTAATTCTCTTGTAAACTTTATCTAGGCTTTCTCGTTTGTGCAGATGTGTACCTATTTAGAATAGGGTCTTTTTCTCAGGGTCGCATGGTACAGTCGTCTGCTACATCTGATTACTGCTGCAAACGCTTTACACGTGCCCCAAGAGTGGAACCAGTCTTGATCAACTCAGTTCCTTTCACCGGAGGCTCCACTGACTTGGTCAGACGATCTCTTGTAGAAGTAGCTATCCCGCGCTGCTCATTCTCAAGCCAGTTACTGAGTCACGAGTGGGGTTACGTTGTTCCTTTTATATTAATAATATCATTTTATTTCCCCGGTACGCGTTCCCCGAGGACCACGATGAGGGACCCCCTGGGACCACATCGGGGTGGCCGTGTTATCTCGCCTGACGCCTGCACATCCTGGTCCGAGCGACGAGGAGTATGGTGGTATGGGAGGATAAGAAATGAAACAATGATCTTTCATTTGTAAACCTTCTTTTTTAGTTCTGAAGATATGTAATGAGAATAATAATTTAATTTTAATGTAATGAGTAACTTAGAGATACAATGTAATATTAATACTGAAGAATATATATATGTGTGACACGTGAGAAAGCGTTTCCTTGAAGAGTCCCCTGGCCGCCCATCGTCACTAGCACACACACCTTATCTAGTATTCCTTCGTTTGTTTTCTTCAAAATTCTACTTGTGAACGGCGCCCTGAGCAATCTCATGCTCTGCTGACTGTGTGTCGTCGGTGAAGTGATTCCCCCTGGATAGGGCCAGGGCCCACTATCCCCCCTAAACAGGGCTAGGGGTTACACGGTTTTATGATGCATTTTGAATTACAGTGATGATAGTCATACAAAATACAATTTACTTAAGTATATAATGAAATTTAAACAACTTCGATATTCTATAGTTAACCCTAGTTAACTACGAGGACTACAGGTCCTCGTAGTTAACTAGTCATTGTCTATTATTGAGTTTAAATTTGCACGCACATTGTACTAAAATATTCACTTCGCATTATTACTACGAGATTGGATTCGCGATACATAATGGGATAGTCATGAATTTACTGTTGAAAATATTAAATAAGCAAATTTTTTATTGAAAAATGAAAAATAAATTAGTTGTATTCATCATAGCTATCGTTCGCTTCGTACGTTATATTTTAAGAATGTACACATTATGCTTATTATGAGTTCTGACAAAACACTAACCTCGGCGGTTACGAAGTTATTAATAGTACCATACAAATGTAATCTTTAATATATACATATAGACGGAGTGCCATGTTATGGGTCACCATGCTGCATTACCTACCCTCACAATGAGGATGAATTCAATCTTTCCATCAGGCAGATAGATAAGAATATCTAAAAGAATATCTAAAATAAGGTTTTTATAAGTTCAAATAAAAGTCACTGTCAGCGATAAAAGCGGTGACGACGGTACAAAATTTAATTTAAGCTTCGTATACGGACAGTCCACACGACATTGTTAACTAAAATGGTGGACCATTTTTCAGATGGGGAAATCCATTTCAATTCAATCCAAGAAAATTAAAGAGAACATGTTTGAAACTGTTTCAATGTTTCTGAACATTAACAAAAAAAATGTGGTACTGTTGGATCGCGGTATGACAAGCATTTTCACTTTCAAACCTTATGACGACTAAAGATACTTTATTACAAGCAATCTTAAAACCACATAATAATGCAGAATAATCGTCCTTGTAACACACACTGAATTGACCTATGGTCCGCGAGACGCCTTTTTATATTAAACACCACTATTACTAATCCATTCTGGAAAGTTTCATAAAACGCTGAAAGCTTACATTCGTATCGCAGCTCCAAGCCAAATGCGCAACATCTTGATCAATCTCGTAAGGTTCCATGTTCTGTACCACAATTATCATTATTATTATCAAACCCATCAAGAACTTGACTATTTTAGAGACTATTTTACAATGACTCAGTTTTTTTCACTTTTATAATTAAAATATAGCATGTTCAAAAAACAGAACTTTTTATGACAGACCCATTAGAAATAAATAAGTGGCTTTAAAATGCGTAAATATTCGCAAAGTAAATTAGACTTTCAGCTTTGTATTAACTTTGATGCATTGCAATACTTATTATTATTATTCAAACGATTGCAATTCAAGATTCATGATTCGAAACGTAATTAATACAATTTTCTCTTTGAACTTCTACTTGCATATAAAAGTTTATAGGTTTAATTAAACTAAGGATGAGAACTAAATTATCTATTCATAATCCTTTTCCAATTATCATTAAACTTTTAATTATGGAGAAGAGTTTTTCAGCTGACCTATTATACTTGTGAGATCAAATATTAAAGGAGCATATAATTGTATATGTGGTTAAAATGTATCCTATTGTGGAAATTAAAGTTCAGTCATCAAAAACACAGCACTTGAAATTCAAGAACTAATGAACTTGAATAATCAGAGCGTCAGAAAAATGGAACGATTTTATATCGATATAATTAAATTAGAATGACAAAGCCCAAAGATGTTAACAGTGAATTAACGATGTTATTGACATCTATGTCACTTCCTATAAATTGATTGCTCAAAAATTATCTCCAAAACATTAGGTATGATAATCACCTAAAAATACAAAGCATCGTTCTCACTACATAAGAAATGGAAAAAACTAGAAATAAACGATAAACTGCCTAACTTAATCGTAACGTATATAATAATATTCGGGAGCATTCAAGTTCAAATCATAACGATTTCTTGTCAGCGAAGCACATTCTTTTGCTAAACTTCTAAACTTTTTCAACGAGAAAATAAAGTAACGGTTCCACCTTATATTATGAGCAATATGAGCACAGATTGCTCATAATATAAGGTGGAACCTCGCTTACATTCACCATTGTTTGCGTTCAATAACTTCATTCCGCTTTTGTGTAGAGTAGATAATACAGAAAAATGTATCAATTGACCTATATATAACCAAGTTAACATGAGAATCTCTAAATTATTGTATGGAAATGATTTTATTCGATAAAAGACTAAAGTTAGTACACATTCCTTTGAAAGACATGAGTTATGATAAACTACGAATATTTTTGTATTCCTTTGTGTTGAGTTAATAGTTATATGATGAGTTAGGGTCTGGTTACTATTCGGGTCGAGCTTCACTGTAATTCGAGACTACTCTGTATACAAAAGGAGGACACATTCTTTGTTACAAAGTTCCACTATCCTAATTTGTGTGATAAAGTTCTTATTGGGATAAACATCAGGATAAAAGTCAACAAGTAAATTGGAATACAAAGACGTTGGCAACTAAGTGTAGGTGACTGTTGGCATAGCAACCGCGTCATGAGAGAATGAATATTCGATTCTTATTTGTAATTACTGATAATATTAACTCAGTAGAGTTAAGAGCTAAGAGATAAATGAAAAAACAAAGCTTTATTACAAATAAAATCGTCTCCAAAACTCTTTTTTAACCGACTACTACTTTTAACTATGTATGTTTGAATGCTCCACCGTGACCTCTATACTACTGAAATGATTTAAATGAATGTGATGTGCAATGTTTTATAATAATGGTCCAGGTGACATAAGTGACTGCACGGTTGGTCACGCCATTTTCTACTACGTGTATGTTTCTACAGGCGTTGTGGGGGATATCCAACATGGGACCAAAGTGTTGCCCCATGTTGGATATCCCATGTGATTCAGAAATTATTGTTCTGAGTCTGAATGTTCTATGTGTCAATTTTATGTACGTTTATAAAGTCCCTCACGACACAGGATAAATATTTGTGAGAGTTTTCATTAAAAAACATAAAAAAATATAAATTGTATCAAAACTTTTACGCACTTTGTGGGTTTTAGATTTTTGATTAAGTTCTTGTCACAAACAGAGAAAAACTATTATTAAGTAGTAATTTAGCGCTCTACGCGCAAACACTTTGATGTTATAACATTTGATTCTACAAAGAAAACAATTCGATTCTATAACGAAAATAGTGATGAGTAGAAATAGTGATGAGTGGATAGCTTAAATCTATGCTAACATAATAAAACCAAACAGTTTTTTATTCCATTGTTTGATTTAACGCTTTTATCACTCGGGCTGGTAGTGAGTTATGAAATATAATTTTTTATTCAATACAATTTCAATTTTAACTAACAGGTAAATTGGTAATATATTAGACTTTACAAACATATCAGTGTAGAATATGTATGGAATAGGTTCATACATTTTAAAGATACTTAGGTGTCAATGTTCAGTGTCCTTGTCTTTAAATGATACACTTTTTATTTTTTATCGTGTGGAAACTCATGGAACTCTCATGGACCATCACCCCGCCGGGGTTTTCGTCGGCGAGGCGGTGAGTCGGACTCGAACCGACTAAAAACCACACGGTGTGCTCTATCTGCGCTGCTCTTTTGGAGAGGAGGAGAAGTCCAGGGTGAGATCTCCATCTGGACTCCTTAAAATGATACACTTAGTACAACCTTACGCTTTTGTATCCAGCCCGGAATGGGTAGAAAATAAGATTATTGTTTTATTATACATAATCGTAAAATCTGTCTTCTTAACGTCATATTAATAAAACTATATCCTCGAAAACTCACGAGTATAGGCCTTATCATGTTGCTTGGTCTGTCCCACTCTGGTAACAGCCCGAACGGCGAACTTCCAGGAGGAGGTGCTCCTGGCCACCCCAGGAGTCTCCCTGGTTGTTGGGCTCATTGAGGCATTGAGATTACGGGTGGCTCTGTATAAGACGGAGGCTCTTTTGTTCCATGGGCTCGCCGTGGTCCCCCCCCCCCCCCCTCTGCCGGTGCTAAGTGTTGTCGGTTCAAAGTGATTTAAACCCACAACACTTAACGCAATAGAAAGCTGCGTGGCGTACAGTGCGGTACACATCGGTGCGGTTGATCTTCGTTGAGACTGACCGCGATGAAATCTCGTTCAGTGATATATTATGGTTTTTTATAGAAGCAGATTATTGAAACGTTTTTGTTCCTGTTATTTAATTATTATTTTTTTAATTTAATTTATCCATAGTGTGCAGTTCTGTCTATTCCGCTTAACTGTTTTGGTACGAATAAGTAGCAAACATTTATCTATCCTAACTTCCACATTAAAGATGCGTAAACAATTCTAAAATTTTCTTAATTTCCACTTTACTCGAAAACTGCGATACTATTTCGTTGTTAAACCACCAAGTCCAAAAATAGATTAATCAACAACTTTCACGGAAATGAACCGAGATTGGAAGCAGAGCCCGGCGGAGGCTCTTTTAGGCTCACATAAACGAATTAGTGGAGGATTTGCGTTGACACTGCTACGATTGCACAGAGTCAGACAACAGTGCCCTAGGATGTCTGTCATTTTTGGAACTTTTTTAGCAACTGTAGATTTAAAAACATAAAATAGATAATAACACTTATTTCCTAGAATACACAAAGATAACCTTTTATTAATTCAGTTTTAAATAAAAACAATTTTCAACATACAATACCCACTCATATTTAAAATGTGAGCATAGTTCCAAATGTGGGTAGTAATTGAGATTAAGCCGAAGCACGTCCTCCTCACACATTAGAGTAGACGTGATTTTACACGCGTTTTATTACTTTCACCTGTTTGTTGGTATGTTTGTTTGTATGTTTATAACCGACTCCTTTGGGCGCAATTTTGACCCACTTTAAACGGCCAGATTTCGTTCAAGCTTTGTAGATTTATCGAGGACCGATGACAATACAATATTTTATTAATAAAAATAATAAAAACGTTTAAATTAAATAGTCTGTTTTAGCCTAGAAAAAAAATTGATTTAAAAAACTAAACAAACACGCTTTTAAACTAAAAAGTAGAAAATAATTTTAAGGTAACAAAGCGTGGGGTGCTTTCTGAAAATATTTCAATAACGTCGCCCCACGCTTTTTATATTAAAATAATTTTCTACTTTTTAGTTTAAAAGCGCTTTTGTTTAGTTTTTTAAAACTATTCTTTTTTTTTAGCACTTTTTCGCCGTGATAAAAACACATATTAATTATGGAGTTTCATTTTTCTCGCACCAATTAGACCTTTAGAACGGTAAGTCGAGGCTGGACGGACATGATGAATCTTTAAGTTCCGGGTCATGAACGACGGAACCCTAAAAAACTATATTCTGACCACGTAAAAACTTATGATAAAATTTAAAAAGCCTATGTCACTATTATTACGAATCTATTGACACGTCATACTCATGCCTTAAAATCGGTTCAGTTGGCGCTCCGGTGGAATATATTTAAATACATAGACTATTCATCTGAGACATAAGACTGCCAAAACTAACGACTTGCTTGTTGGTCTAGTGGTTAGCATATGCGGCTGCTGATGAATATTTGTGTGATCCACAAATATTCGTTTCGGAGTTTGGGTGTTTACTATGTATCATATGTATGTATTTACAAAAAAAAATATGTTTTTGTATTTATATCAGTTGTTTAATTTGTCCGAAAATATTTATTTATTTATAAAAATATTTATTTATTACTCTTCCTATAGCCTTTTCCATATTCGCAGTAAGGAATCTGAGGAAAGTTGGTTGGAAGAAACAGTTACGGATAAGATAATGCTCTTTCGTCTAATTACATTTCATAATTCTATCATCATTTAACCGCCGGTTATCGCGGCTACACCAATGCAGTGCAAGAGCGACCACTCTTCCTAAAGTCGCCTATGTGCAGGCTTTGGACAAAGCCCATTAAGCATCACTACTGGACCACTACCCAGAGCTGCCACCCGTCCCGAATTTCCCGGGACAGTCCCGAATTCGATGATATCGTCCCGCGTCCCGAAGGCCTATTGATTTTGTCCCGATTTTTCACAAATGTAACAATTGCTCAATTTGAGTTCACCTTCTTCCTCTTCCGAGCAGTGTACATAAAAAGAAACAGCTATTGGGTGCCAAATGGAACTAATGACAACCTTTTTATCAAAATCTTTATTTGTTGTATTCAGTCACAGGTTGTGATAAAAATGAGTTAAAAGTATTTAAAGCTGGAAAAGCACAGAAGTTAAACGCATAATTGTGTCTTGTAACTCGTTCTCAGAGCATACCTCCTTTAAATGTTTATTTTAAGTGTGTATTTTCAGTAATGATAATAAAACGGTCCAATATCAGAAATAGTTGCTCGGTAGATTTTTTACAAGCAGAATTACAAATTTCATTAAAGACATACGCCAGCCAAGCTGACTACTATACCTGATGGAAAATATGAGTGGAATCAAAAAGTGGAGGGCTTCATACTCACTACGAATGGAGGTAGTATGGCGGTCTAAAGAGATGCTTCTTTACGCGCCCCACTTAAAAGACCCGGGATTATAGTAGAAAGTAAACATGAGTTAGCAGTGAGTTCCAGTTTTTCATTTAGCATTTAGAGGGGGGGGGGTCTGTTTTAACAACGCGATGACTGTCATGCCTTTTACGTCCCCTTATCCTTACACTCAAACAAACATGGCAGCAAGTAAGAAAAAGAAGAAGCATACCAGTACCACAGCGGCATCCTCTTATCCCACCAACCCGCTTTTTGAGGTGGAGTTCACAAATATTCGCGGACTCCATGCAAACCTCAACGCCGTCCACCAGCACCTTGAGACGGTACGACCGGCTATGCTTTTTCTAAAGAAGTTCTAAAGAACCGTGGTTCTAAAGAACTCTGCACCAGAGTTGTCTCCAGTACTGACAAGCTTGTATCGCCTGTCATATTCTCATATTCCTCAGGAATTGTCCCGGAGGCCTGGAGAGAGGTGAATGTTCAACCTATCCCCAAAAAGGGTGACCGCTCAGATCATGGCAACTACCGTCCTATAGCTGTCACCTCCATACTATGCAAGGTGCTTGAACGAATAATTAACAAGAAATTGGTTTATTACCTGGAAGATCACTCTCGGCTCTCGGTGATCGGCATACGGCCTGCCCACCAAATAGTACAGCTGGATTGCCGCCTTCCTGCGCCAGCGCCGCATTAGAGTCCTTTGTGACGGCACGGCATCTGATTTCCAGCAGGTAAACGCAGGCATACCCCAGGGCTCTGTCTTGTCGCCCACGCTGTTCCTTCTGCATATCAATGACATGTTAGCGCTTGGCAACATATATTGCTATGCAGATGACAGCACATTGCATGGACAATATTTTAGATATCCTTCATTTAAATCGACGGACGGTGAGGAAAAACAACAGGAATTTGTCGCTGAACTCGGCCGGGCTCTAAACGTTATCTCTCAATGGCGTGATGAGAATCTGAGAAAAAACAGGTTTGCGCGATCAAAACAAAAAGTCTCCATTCCTTCCCCTTCCTACTTTTCAGAGTACTCAGCTGCCACTACAGGAAAAACTCGGTATCCTGGGCATGGATATCTGCCAGGATCACAACCGACGGGAGTACATCGAGAGCGTCACAAAGGCGGCCTCGTGGAAGCTAGGCGTACTAAACAAGGTGAGACGGTTCTTCTCGCCGGAGCATCTGTGTCTTCTCTATAAGACCTAGGTTTGCTTAAGCGTGGAGTGCTGCTCTCATCTTTGCGATACGCAGTATTTGCTTGACGCTCTAGACAGTCCCGAAGCCACCGAGTTCCTGGAACCTTTGCAGTTGCGAAGAGATGTCACCTCTATGGCAGTCCTCTATCGCCTTGACTATGGGGAGTGTTCTGAAAAGCTTCTCCAACTCATCCCACCCTCTCCCTTCCTCTACAGAACAACACGATCTAGTCAGGGAAGTCACCCCTTCAGAGTGGAAGACATACGCTCCAGAACTAAACGGTTCGGGTCTTCCTTCTTGTGCCGAGCAGTTAAAAACTGGAACTCATTGCCAGCTCATATTTTTCCTTCCTACTATGATCCCGGGTCCTTTAACCGGGGCGTGAAAAAGCATCTCACTAAGCCGCCATAATGTGGTTCTCCATACTGCTTGCATTTGCAGTGAGTATGACGACCCCCACTTGTGGATTTTACTTATGCTTTCCATCAGGCAAAGTAAAGTCAAGTACGTGAAAATTTTTTTTTCATGATTTTACTTCGGCACATTGTCGACGTAATAAAATCATGCAGTTAAACCTTTTTAGCACCAACCGTTTTGACGGATATAAATTCGAGGACGGACAAACGGACGTATCGAATCTTTAAGGGTTCTGACTAATAAGCTATGGAACCCTAAAAACTGATATAAAATTAGTGAACGCGCCCTGTAGCAATAAAAAAATATTTGAAAAATAAATACGTAAATGTTTATATAAAACTTTTATCCTTTCCAAAAAAGCTGCTTTTTTATCATGATCTGAATTAGACTGAAATTTGACCGACTGTCTATAATAAGTATCATGTCCCGATTTTTTTTTTCGAAAAGGTGGCAACCCTGCCACTACCACTGGATCACTACCACCACCGATCGCCATAGGGCTTGAAATAAAATTAAAATAAACTAATAAGGTTTAAAATAGGGTACGTAAACCACACGAGAACACACGCCCGAAGCTTAGATGCTCATACATCTCAAAGATAATCAGTCACCGTAGCCGAAATCGACTTGGGAGTCATCATCATCATCGCGGCTAAAAATGTCCTTTCTCATGCTCTAGACTACCTGTATAGGAACTTTCATTTAAATCTGTTCATTAGTTTTGGTGTAAAAGCGCGACAGACAGAGTTACTTTCTAATTACAATTCATGGTGTATATATATTCATGGTATACGTTCAATTTCCCGACTTTATCTCAGATTTAAATCAAATTTGCATGTAGACTGCAACTAAAAATAGCATATTCAATTAAATTAAGTTACTTAGTACGGAATATGCGAGCTGCATACTAATAAGGCCCTTTGTACAGAACGCATAAACAACGTAGTCTCTAGAACATTCTGTTACCGTTTTATTTTAAAATATAAAATCAATGATGTTCTGAATCTATTTAATTATTATCTGTATTTCAATTACATCTAACTCTCAAATAAGGGTTACCCTAAATTTTAATGTTTTTCTTTCTAATTTAAGAATATCCAAAGAAAGTATCGGTAAGAATCAATTCTTTGTTTTTTTTTTGTTTGCAGAAAATTATATTATTTATTTTAAAAAACTTACGTAACTTTTATATTTAAAAGTCTGTAAATCTTCCAAATCTTTTGTTTTTACCCGTTTACGCATAAAGGAAATGTAATAGTTTTGGCACAGTAGCGCCTAACTACTGATTCGATTTTAATGAATGAGGTGTCATACTACTACACATAGATGCTTTACAATCAACAGAGTTTGTGCCACCGTTTTCAAATACTTTTAGTAGTTCATTGGTTTTCCGTAGGTTGATGTCGTGATCATGAATAATTATTAACCGTTCATTAAGAGCCCCCGCAGACCACAGACTTTCTATCGGCCGATAGTTTGGTCGGCGTCTTAATCAGAATGGAGATTTATGCAAGTGCGCACATTGTAACGATTAGTAATCGGCCGATGAATAAGTTGGATGAGATTCCCGATTGCCTTCAAACTTAACTGTCGGCCAGATATCGGCCGACAGGTAAGTTTGAAGTACGCTTGATCAGTACGGCGCTCTTCCACGACCGCACACTTGCCGATTGTGTCGGCCGACTCGGCCAATATATTTTACGATGTCATTGGCATATGCAGTATCGTTGATTGCAGAAACGTGAATCGTAAATTTGATTGAAGAAATCATTCGATAAAAGGCAAAAATCAATTCGTGTAATCAAATAATTTGGAATGCATTGTGTAAAATTTTCCTAACTAATCTATCTTGTCCGTGTGGTGACGGATTAAGAATACAGAGTGTCGGTGTCGGTGTCGTAAAAGGCGACTAAGGGATAAACTACGCAAGACAACATCAATGCAAAGAGAAGGAAAACTTGAAACCAACCCTATACCAACCGGTCTGGCCAGCGTGGTATAGTAGGCCAATACCTCCTTTCTAAGGATGTTCTTTCTTTCTATGTCCAGTAGTGGACTGTTGAAGGCTGTTGATGATGATTGATGAATCTATCACCGAGGATAGGATGCACCCAATACTCTCGGAATCTCTTTTTGGCTTTCCTCCTCCGTATGAGAGCAATAATAACAATTCTGGATAATACTGTATTTATTTTCATTGTACAGCCGTTCTTTTCAATAGTCAGTCACAAACTAGTATAATCGTTCGAGAATAGTCGGCCGATTGTTGAGCTAGTGTCTGTGCACTCACGTCCAACCCAGTTGGGTTGGGTTTTGTTGGCCCAGTGTGCGCACTAACAGTCCAACCCGACTAAGCTATCGGCCGATAGAAAGTCTGCAGTTTGCGGGGGCTCTAACCGAAATGATTACTAAAATTTTAATTTTAGGACCTTCACACTTTTATAAAGACGTCACTTTGTAATTGTTGCTCTAAGTCTGGGTGTTTTTTCGTTTTTTTTTGTTATTTGTGAACGTTTCGTGTATGTTTGTAAAGTCCCTTGCGACACAGAATGTGTGTATGTGTCCTTATGCGGAAATTGAATTTAATACTAAAACTAAACTTATTTAATGAACCTGTATGCTTAATTTTTACTTACAGTATTATTAAGCAAAGGTTTCTTTATAAATTTTCACAAGGAAAATGTGAAAGTTAATAAACACAAGAAAAATGTTGAGGAGCGCTAAAATATCCTGTATTCAGCAAGAAATATTAATTAAAGTTACGAGAGTGGAGTTATCTATGAGCGGTAGAAGTAGCTTTTTAAGATTTATAGTGAAACTAGAGTTCATATGACAATGGTTTAAAATATGCAGCTTATGCTCTTGAAACGATTTTATAACATCGAGTGGGGTTAAAAAACTATAATCAATTTATAAAGTATCTTGTGAAACATTTGAAATCAAACAAAAAGTTGCATTAATTAATTTAAATAAAACTGTCTTGAGCCCGATGCAGCTATATGAAAGTTAGTTGTGATAGATGGCTAAATTTTAAGTTTCGGGAATAACCCATTAAATAATAATGACTATTAACTCTTCCACGTTATTGATGGATTGGAGCATTTCGTATTATTTTAACTAGACACGAAAATAAGACGAACTTTTTTAAAATCAAATTTATATTTAGTTGATTCCTTAGTATCTTTTTTTTTTTAAAAAGACAACTCCCGCATTAGGAATATAAATTCCTGTGTCGCGGGGGACTTTACACACATACATGAAACGGACACAAAGAACACCCAGACTCAGAACAACAAATTGTGAATCACACAAAGTGTTGTCCTACGTGGGATTTGAACCCACGACACTTGGCGTAGTAGGAAGCGGCGTGGCGACCACTTAAGCCACTAGGCCAACCGTGCAGTCGTCTAACGCTTAGACAGTAAGCTGTTGGCAGTGACAATTTTAAAGACCCAGCATATTAGCTAAAACAAACAAATAATTTTATGAATAACCACTTTAATTTTCTAGTTGACAAACTACACCTAATTACAGATAAATATTCACGTTGTTTATTAGTTAAAACTAAATATTTACATGTTTTTAATAATTATGGTTAATGTCTTGTTCATTTCATAATTCAGAAGTTGTAGATTTATAGCAACATTTACAATGCTCTCTAAATGAGTGTCTTATTAGATTTCATTAAAGATTAACGGATTCTGCCAAGTTTTAGGTTCGGTATAATAATATTATTTTGACAGTAAGCTCGTTTACTTCACAAGTAATAATTGACATCAAGTTCACTTTTTTTGTGTCCAAATAACGAAAACAAGACCCCAAATTATCTCATTAAAATGAATGAAAGCCTGAAGGTATACTTCGTGCACAAATTGGTCAACAAATAAACTGGAAAAAGCAACCTGGACATAAAAAAAATTGCGAAAATTGTATAACTGGAAATTATAATTTTGGTGATAATAACATGAAATGAGGTGATCCGTCAGAGAACTAAGGTCATCGACATAGCCCACCGGATTAGCAAGCTGAAGTGGCAGTGGGCTGGCCATATTAGCCGCAGAACTGATGGCCGTTGGGGCAGAAGAGTTCTTGAGTGGAGACCGTGTCTCGGTAAACGTAGTGTAGGACGCCCACAGGCGAGGTGGAGTGACGACCTGCGTAAGATGGCTGGCAGGAGCTGGATGCGAGAAGCCCAAAATCGATCACAGTGGTGTGCAATGGGAGAGGCCTATGTCCAGCAGTGGACTGCGATAGGCTGATGATGATGATGATGATGATAATAACATAACATTGCTCAAATGTTTTGTATTAATCTATTCAATAATTAAAATTGGAGTATCTGTTTGTAAAATCAAATAAACAGATTTTTAGGGTTTCGTAGCTCATCAACAACCCATAACGTCCCACTGCTGGGCTCAGGACTGCTCTCAAGAGAGGGTTAAGGCCATATTCCGTAGCTCATGACTACGTTTTTCTCAATTCTACCCCACCGTATGAGGTTGTTAAAACCATTTTTCGATCTAGGTGTCGATTTTTGAGTTATTCAACTTTAAAGAGCATTTTTTCGTAGAAACAGGACGTCCACCTCCTCCAGTGAAATTCCCGTCAAAATCGATTTATAGATCAGACGGAAAAAACAGACAGACTTTTTGCATGTTAGTACCGTATATACTTTGATGTTTAGTGAATATTTAGATTTAGTGAAAACATGTTTATTTGATATCGCATACAAACATTGCAATTTTAGATAGCTTTTAGCTGTAATAATTATGACATGGATAATTTTAGCATGCGTACTCGCATTTCGTTGGTGAGTGCGAGACCGGAGGCCCAATCATGCAGAAGCATCTTACTAAGTCGTCATAGTGTGGGTCACCATGCTGCATTGTGTGCACTCACAATGACGATGGTGACCACACCACTCTTAGATTCTGCTCATGCTCTCCATCATGCAGAGTAGAGCCACTTTGACAGACTCATATCAATAATAAAACAAACTAGTTGTGTAGTGTCTATGTCCAGATAACTATTTATTATGTAACTAGCTGTCCCCACACAGACCCCTCAGAGCTTCTATTGCCCGTAGCGTAATGTTATATCGTGGAAACAAATTTGTTTCTCATAAAAAATGTTGTAGTGAGCCAACCTTTAGAGATGCTGGCGTGGACTTTTTTTGACCTTTATAGAGGAACAATTCTTTCATACATGATTTTTGCGAAAATTTAACCGATTACGCAGCGCACGCAGCGAAAGCTCTCAAGAGGAAAAAATACCCCGATTTAAAAACATTCTTTATTGGTGCTCCGTTCCTATTGGTCTTAGCGTGCTGATATATAGCCTTTAGCTTTTCTTAATATATGGGCTATCTAACACTGAAAGATTTTTTCAAATTCGATTAGTAGTTCCTGAAATTAGCGCGTTCAACCAAACAAACAAACTCTTCAGCGTGATGATATCAGTATAGATTAAAATAACAATGTTCAATTAAAAGAAAAAGAACAGAAAGAAGTTTTTAAAGAGCGGTGTGGGTTCACATATAGTAACAGTGATAACAACTTCAAATATGTTAGCAAATAGGTGGAAAATGCTTTTACGAAATCAGATGTAGCGATATTCTATTACAATTTAATGTCTATGTATTACAAAGTTACAACCGTTGAATGCGCGGTACCTAATGTACATGTATCCTAAGTGCCGCGTGGGTTTCAATTACAAATGTTTATTCATTCAGGAATACGTATATTTGTTTAACTCACTAGTTCCGCGCATCGAAACCTATCTCTGTTCATTCTTTTAAAATGTCTATACCTGTTATAAATGTAAAATACATTGGTAAAAATAATAATGTTAACGACAACCGCGGGCAACAAGTCTAAAATTAAAAAATAACCTAAGTTACCTAGGAATTTAATCAGCTGTCTGCCCGTGAAAGTGGCATCAAAAATCGATCTAGTCGTGCCAGATATTTGCCGCCACAAACAGACATACAGACAGATTTTTTTTAATGGTTAATATGATGTAAGTACGTGCCATATATACTTTACATTGCTCGTGAAAGAGAAAAGCTCATTCAAAATGTTAATTCAAAATGACAAACAGGTAAAACCGGTTGAACTAGTAACCGACCCAAATAATCATAGGAATAAAGACGTGGAAGGAAGAAAACATAAATTTTAATTTTACTTATTTGTATAGATTTGTCTTTAAAGCGCGCCCTCCACCGTCGAGTCCCTGAGATAAAAGGTTCTTGATCTATTTGCACATTTTCGATAAATAAAATTTCCAGTAAGATTAATTGTGTTACCGTGAATATTCTGGTCATACTACCAAATGGGGCGACCATAGTAATACCGTGACCTCATAGCAAAACCCTGTTTCTCAATTATCCTTCTGTACCTTTAACCGAGTGAGCAGGGTCACAATGCCCTTCCCATTTTTTCCCCTGACCAGAAGAATATCAAAGAACGACAATGCACCTAGGGCTCTTAAGTTTCAAGTGTCCTTCAGAGAGGGTAGTTACTTACCAACAGCATATGGGTGTATCCTCGGTTACACTATAAAAGAAAATATCGAAGACTAGCTTTTGATAGCGACTCCGCTTGCGTGTTTGTAGGATACCATTTTAAAGATATTTTGGGCTATTAATAACTATACAGTCTATGATACTAAATAATAATCTAAATTCTTCAAAAACAACTTCAGATCCAGAGATTACCCCCTAAAACCTCAAAAACTCACAACTTTACCTCTTAACAATATCAGTATCAATGTGAGGAGGAGGGCGCGCACTGCTGCGCTCCTGTGACCACGCCCAATATACCTCGGTCTAAATGTGATGTAATTCAAAGTTAAAGTCTTAGGACCAACAATATGCCGATAAATAGAACTTTGAATTTATCAATAGTGTTTATAAATATGCTTATTTTCTAACGTTTACTGAAAAAATGGACAATTGCGTGTCAGGCCACGCATAGAATAGGGTTCCGTAGTCACCCATAATGGTAGGTATATTTCAAATCATGTATACAAGATAATTGTTATGTTTACTAAGTATTTCTTTGTTTTTGTACGATGTTTTTGTGCATTTTGCAAGCTAGGCCCCTATAACTCCTGAAATAAAATAGATATCAAAACTGCTATAGATTTCCTTGAAAGTTCAATATATGGAATACTATTCTGATTTTTGAGTCAGTCGTTTGACTTTTAGAGGGTAGGGACGCCCTGTATTTACTGAAAAATGAACTTTAAAGTTGAATAACTCGCAAACGTGTACCTAAATTGAAAAATTGTTTTAGTAAACTCGCAATTTTTTTAAAGGACCTGTCTAATGGTACCCTACACCATGGGGTAGACGCGAGAAAAAGAAATCATTCCCACTTTACATGTAGGGGAAATAAAAATATTTTTCTTAATTTTATTGTAACACTTTGTCGACGTAATTACAACACATATTCATGCTAAGTTTCATCTTTCTAGCACCAACTGCTTGGGCGAGGACGGACGGACGAACAGACCGACATACTTCTATAAGGGTTCCGAGTCATGAACTACGGAACCCTAAAAAGTTTCTTTTTATAACATTCTTCGTTCCGATTTTCAACAGTTTCATTCGTTACGTTTTGGAGACAAAACAAATGAAATAAAAATAGAATCAAATTAACATACAAGACCTGATATCCTGCATTATTTTACCTGTCTACTCGTGTTCTCAGTCGAAGATAGATAGCAGAGACTCACTGTCAATCTTAACACATGTTAACCATATCAAGCAACAGTATGTTATGTAACGTTTAACATCAAACGAGAATTAATAGCCAATGAACGGGGCAGCAAACGGGCGGCCTGGCCATCAATCACACGCTGTCATTGTACCGTGTGAATTCAATGCTCACGTTGATGACGATGCAACGTGACTCCAGTCCAAACTGACTGAACACTCAATGTATTACGTCACACGGTTCACACATTCAATTACTACTAACTCCTACTGCCTGTGCTTTTCGTCATTGTAGGTATACATTTCTACAGTAATACTTTAGCGACATTTGTTTTTATTGGAACCAGGCTAGCTTTACAAGCTGACTCATATTGCTACGCCCAGGCACCGTAAAAGATTTACCGCTTACCTTTTTATGGCCAAATTTATGTTACACGGGGGTTATCTTTCAATCTGATAATACCTGTACAGTACCTACCATATTTTTGTTTCCTGTAGTAGTAGTCACGTAGTTCAAGTTCGTACTATGACAAGTTATATCAAGGTTACTTAATAATAAACGCGACCTACTTGCACTTGAAATTATTACTGAAACTTACTTAATTATATTTTTTATCGATTTCAGGAGTACGATCTCAATTCGTGGGAGACTTTCATAACCTATGTACTAGGGAATCTAGGGATACTTTTGCATTAATTATTTTTTAAATCATTTCAATGATTTAAAATAAAAGAATTGCAGTGTGGTTGTAGATGTAGCTCCCAGGTGGTCCCATTTTCACCGTTTTGAGATCAGATGATGGGTACCCAGGGAAGTCGAAGGCAAACCTGAAATTAACGGGTATGTAGATACTGTATTCTATATTTTCTAAACTATTCAAGTCTCTGGGTCTTTGGTCTTTGGCAGTGTCGTCGTCCATTGATGATGAGCCGATAATGGAAGATACAACTCCATAACGCATTAGCGTAGTCGTGTCCGTAGGTTACCTCTCGCGACTAATATGAAGTTTCCAACTTACTACTTATCTATGATTATTTGGACTAAAATGGAAAAATGAAATTTAACATAATAATAAAAAAATCGATTGCAAAAACGCGAGAAAGCGAAAAACAAACTAACTTTGATTGATTTAATATGTGACAATTTTATTCTTATTTACACCTTGGTAAATATCTATTAATATAAATAAAGTAGTATTAGGTATAATCTGTACCGAATTGATGTCGAAAGACATTACTGCATTTATCGGTATATTTCTGTAAAAATTGTATAATAAACATCTGTTGATTATTTATTTTAATATATCCACATATCTGAAGTGCTCATAGCCGAGAGGCCTTAGGTAATCACCTATTGGAAACAATAATCGAGGGTAAGCAACGACGACGCGGTCAGTACCTAGATGGGTGACCGTTTGTGGCATGATATGTTATAAGCGTGTCCGTATTTCAGAGGTCACGTTAAGCAGTCGGTCCCGGTTATTATCATAAGAAAACAGTCGTGAAGCTTAGTTTGAGGCCTTCGATTGGTTTAAAAAACATCCAACGGCAAGATCACGTAGCCACAACGTGTCTTGCCAGTCCCCAATCTGGACTCGGCCAGTGTGGGGACGTATGACCTTAACCCTCTCCTGAGAGGAGAACCGAGCCCAGCAGTCGGACATAATGGGTTGTTGGTAAAAGTCCGGGAAAGTATATCTCTTTCTAGGTTGGCTCACAATAACCTTTTTTAATGGAAACAAATTTGCTTCCGCGGTATAACATCACGCTACGAGCAATAGGAGACACAAACGGGGCTGCGTGCGTCAGCTGGTTGAATATAAGATCGAGGCGAAATGGGCTTTCAAATAAAATACTTTGTTTCGTATGAATAATAATTTATTTTAATTTCATGGCAAATTTGATAATAGGCGAAATTTCCATTTCATACAACGTATGTTGGACAAACATAAACTACATAAATGTAGACTTATTTGCAATAATAAATTAAAGCGCAACTGGCATTAGCATGTGCACTAATATATACCAAGTTACAAAGGTACCTACCGCAACTACTCATTAATGTTAATGAAATGTTTTGTCTGCTGTTTCTGTTGACTGTTTCTTGTTTTGTCTCAAATAGACAGTGAGAGAGTGAGTAAACAGTATCTTGATTTAAATACGCTGTCTTAATATGTAAAGTATAGAAACAGTGTAATTATATTGATTTTAACAATTGTATATAAATTGCATTGCATAGCTGCATTCTATGAAATATAAATGAGTCGACAAAACCAACGTCTGCATTTATAAATATTGTGTACTTTATTCATAGTTTCCTGGATTTCTATTTTTAAATGTAAAAAGAAAACATTTCTTTCAATGTAACAGTGCTCAATTATGGACTTTCGTCTACTATAAATACCATCTAACATTACGCATTCCCTTGAAGGAACTATTTTATAAATATACACAAATGTCGTTACAGTTCCACAGATACTGTGCGAAACGGCAATAGTTTTAATTTTAATTCATATAACAAAAATATATACTTAACAAAATAACTAATATTTACAACAACATTCTTAAAATCTATTCGATATTCGAAGTCATTTGAACATTTAAAAATGATGATAAAATTTTACATTTCTGGATTTATTAGTTGTCCTAAAAATCCTCTCTGAACCGACATTTGGCGAAAAGCATCGTTTTATTCTCAGTGCTCTATACAATGGAAACGTTTGTGTATATTTTTCTAAGCGAAACTTGTTATGAAAAATATTCGTGCCAATTTTTATTTAATTGAAGCTTTTGCTATCCTGTTTTAGAAATACAATACATATATATTTTATATACATAATCAAACAAAATATTGTCCTGGTTTTAAAAATGAATGTATATCTTTTTCGAGAACATTCTATAGGTACTATAGAATAGGTATATATTTAGAACTGTGATATGCCCTATTCACCTACCAAGTCTGCTGCTACCGTTACTACTGTCAAACGTTTCGTCATATCACAAGATGAAAAAAATCGAATAAACTGTCTGACTATGGCATACTGTATCTATGCAATAATTTGAAATGTTTACTTACCTGTAACGGTGTAGCAGGCAAAACATATTTAATATACTTCGAACCAAAAGGTATTTTACTAAAATTCGTTCAAATTTATTTACCAACTATTTTAGAAAAACATTAGGTTTACATCACGAGACATTATTTAATTTTGCCATGAAAAATGAGTAATGAAAAGCATACCATATTATAAATATACAGTTTCGGTAATTATAAAAACATACATATTAACCCTAGAACATGCTTTTATTTTAACTTATTCATTTTTAAAAATATTCCGTTCAGGAACTATAGAGGTAAAAGGGCGAGATTTGTTTTTAAATATAATAGGTTTTGAAATGTTTAAAATAAATCTATTTCAGGTGTCACATTGAAGTCCGTCAGTGAATCAAATTTATTATACATAATATATTTGTACATTTCAATATACATTTAGAATTATATATCTATATTTATACGATTAAAAGATTCAAGTAACACAATAACAATTCAATAAAGAAATCAGCGCTTGATAAAACGTGATTTAACTATTATTAATACACAATTCAAAGACAACAAAAACAATTAATCGCCATTTGTAGACAATAAGGTACTTTCCATCGCGCATCTTTTCCTTTTTATCTTTTTAGATATTTCATAGATCTTTGCCAAACTTCACATACAAAGAATTTAAAAATATAAGGCCAAGTCCATACTTTAGCACCGATTCATGTCCAATTGTCAGTCTATATAATCACAATACCAATTCCAAATCACATTACAACACTTTGTTGCGAAAGGTTTTGATAATTAAAAAGAGAAACAATTTTTATAAAACATTTTCCAATCATGTCTAAACAATAATAAATTTCTACAATTAATTAAAATTTAAAAATTTATATCGGATTTTAATTATATACCTACTTATAATAATTATACCTAAGATAACTATGTTTGTCACAACAGTGAATTGCAAATCTTACAATAAAGCGTAAAACTAAAAATGATGTACATGATTTTTCTTACAATAAATTGTTCTTTACATTTTTATTTACATGCTGTAATATCATCTTTGGTTTAATAGTGAAACGTGCATTTACCATTCTAGATAATAGTTACGTCCTGTTACACAACTATTTTTTGTCGCTTTGCTTACGTATCTTCTACGTACACAATAAAACAGTACCTACAGAGTAGATTTTAATATTCAAAACTTTTTTTTTTGTAAACTAAGGTTGAATATGAAATAAGAATCACGGGATTCTGATAGCATATCCTTACTTTGGATATCGAGGACTTTGCAAGTAGGCAGTTTATTTAAATTAGTACAGTTAATGGGTATAACAGTTGAAAATATTTATTAATGTTTCCTGCAAAATTTATACGCACTTAATGCCGAAGGCATCTTCAAGTCGACCCTTAGGCGGTGCAGAGCTGCGTCTAGCAGGTGAATCATTGCAGCAAATGAGAAGGATGATATAAATAATGTTTTCATCTAAAACAAAAAATTTGAATACTTGGCTTTGCAAATAGAGAATCATTTTTTATACAACTTTGTAAAATCTTATATTATGATTTTTCACTTTCAAAATAGGTAAAGTAACGTTCTCAAAATATTATTAAGTATTGAAGGTCATTTTCGAATAGACACTAAAAATGAAACTTATCTACAACGAGTTGGCAAGGCTCAAATATTTCACGATTGAGTTCGAAAAATCTGTGCCCTGTTTTTGTTCGAATTAGCGAGAAACTCAAATGTGCGTTTGATACACTTATCTATAACGACACAGAATCACAACCCAGGACAAATAGATGTTGGACTTCTAGAACGGTTTAGACTAGGGATACATTTAAATTCACTGATTAATCAATATAACTTTGCTTACACTAAAATTGACTTTTCGCTTAGTCACAATTGATACTCGGCAAGTTTACATTTCGTCATATTAAAATATATAAATCCGTAGTCACATGAATATACATAGCCTTAAACAATAATAATTGGCATAATTATAACCTATTTATAAGTAATATTACTTACATATTGATTGCACTGAAACAAACTAACGTTATAGATTCAAAGTGATTGAGATACATTGGTATCACAATAGTTTATACAGAGTGTTTGAAAATCGCTCACGGAAACAAATAAAAACGGTAGTACAGATAATAGTCTTGATAATGGATCAGATGATAGATCAGATTCACGATCAATTGTTTTGGTTTCGTTTTCATTGTATTTTTTTAGTAAAGTGATGTATTTTAATAGAACTATACATAGTTTCATTATGTGTTGAATAATTAGTAAACGCCTATGTCATTAAACGCCATGTGCGATCCACTTTAAAAAAATAATACAAATAAAACGTTGTAAAAAGATTATTTTGTTTTGGTCAATTTTATCCCGAACTATCCTCAAGCATCACATGAACTTACGTCTGTATTCATTTTCGAGAGCGATTAACACCCTGTATTTTAATATCTAGGTATAACTGTAATGTAAGGCTAACTAAGGCAAATGCTTCGAGGAACCACAAAACACGTTCATTCCATTTCTCTGAATCTCTAGTCATTTGATTAAAAACAAGATGCAAAATGGCCTAAAATATACAGATATCTTAAACAATTATATTCGTAATGTTATGAAAATGTACATTATATATAAAATAGCGACGCAGTATAAAAAAATACAACAGCCAATCTTCATTACACTTCTTTTTGAATATTGAAATCTAAAGAAAATATGCATGTTGATATAAACTAAGCATGTAGGTCTGCAAAGAAGTAGCCATTTTTGAAACGGTCCCAATCAACGTCGCGCAATCAGACAGTCTTATTGAACAAATATGATTGCTTGCACCAAACACATCAGAGAGGTGCTCTACCTACTTATATTCGTCCATAAATCGCTTACACATGTGCACGAGGTCGATGAACTTGGGCCGCAGGTTCGGGTCGAGATTCCAACAGTCTTTCATTAGGTACCTGAATATTTCTGACGGGCAACCATCGGGAATTTGAAAGCTAGAATTTAAAAAAAAGTTATAATTAGAATTGTTATCTTTTTTACATGTGACTACTATGCCTGAATGAAAGCATGAGTAGAATTCAAGAATAGGTCATAGTCATTGTATAATACAATGCAGCATGGTGACCAACACGATGGTTGTCTATTGAGATACTCCTGCATTTGGATCTTATTAATGTTACTATAATTAAAAAAAAACACTACGGGGCTATTGGAGAGGTCTCAATGAAAATTTAACAGAGTACTATTAGTTGCTAACTGTATCAGTCGCTAACAGCTCTAAAAGTTTAGAATTTTTTTTATAAACATTTCAATTAAAAACTAGAAATAAGGTTATGCACTGGAGTGGAATAGTATAAAGTTGCAATAGATAGTAAACGTCGAGAAAAACGCTTGTGCCAGACCAGCGCATTAGAATACTAATAAATTTGTGATCTCAATGCTAGTTAAAACCAAATATTAGCTAATAATAAAAGAAAACAAAGGTGTGAACGACTGTAAAAAGAGATTCCTGCATAAAGATTTTCTAAATACTTGGAACTTGGCTAAAGGGGTATATTATTATCAATATGATGGCCCAACTTACCAAGAAGCTCGTTCTCTGGGTCGCTCCACATTGAACTTGGGCACTTCCTCCCTGGCGCGAGTGAATATCTCCCACGCGGTCACGCCATATGACCACACGTCACTCTTGGTGGAGAAGTGCCACGGCTCCACTGCGGATTCTGGCGCGTACCTGCCACAAAACAATCTATGTTTCTAAATTTATATTTCATAAATCAATAATCTATAACGTCCCACTAATGGTCTCGGGTCTCCTCAAGAGAAGGTTAAGACTATAAGGGTTGAGGACTTTCAACGATGTGGCTACGTAATCTTGACGTTGGATGTTTTTAAGCCGCTCCAACTAATCTTCACGACTGTTATCTTATAATAACAATCCGGGATCGACTGTTTAATGTGACCTTCGAATCATGGAAACGCTCATAAGATATCATGCCATATACGGTCACCCGTCTAGGTAATGATCGCGCAGTCGCTGCTTACCATTGCTAATTGTTTCTAATCACCTAAGGCCACTTGAATATGAGCGTGGCTTGGCTATGATGTTTCTAAATTTGCTTAAACTCAATACATAGGTTTGTAAGACATACTTCAAGAATTACATTAGCATCTAAAGATAATTTTTCAATCTAATAACGACACTGACAGAACTGTAATTTTGAAACTAATGTAGGCCTAGTGTAGTGTAGCAAATAATGCCGACTGGACTGGATGTGTTTAAGGTGTCTAGTCTAAAAACATTTAACTTAAGTTACTCCCTATATCTTTAGCTCCTGGAAAGAGCTAAAGATGGAGTAACAGTGTCAGTGTCGTCAGGTCCAGACGTTTCAGAGATTAGCCGGAACAAACAGAAAAGTATTATTTACATTAAGAAGTTAAACGTATGTTAATGCCCCTAGTTATGCATATACGGTATGAACTTGCTAAGGTGTAGATATAAAAACCCACCAATTAATAGGCAGTAGTCTTTCAGTCTTGAGTCTATATGCATTCTCTTCTTTAGGAATGATCCTTGCGAGGCCGAAGTCTGATATCTTTACGTGGTATTTATTCACGACTAGAATGTTGCGCGTCGCTAAGTCACGGTGAACAACGTTCTTAGCAGACACATGGTCCATACCCTGAAATTATAGGTTTCTATTAATTCAACTCATTTATTCGCATTAAAGTAGCAATTTTAAATACAAGAGCCATTTAGTCTATATATGTACGTGTAACGTTATAACTTATAAGTGCATTATATGAACCGCAACTTATGACTGTCTACTACGTAGATACATTTGTACATAGTATAGCCAAAAATATTAGGTTCTAGCTGGGTCCCGCGGTGTTACCGGTGTTTTTTTATTTAAATCGTGAGTTTGCCTTTACTTTTTTTTTTTTTTTTTTTTATTTTTTTTTATTTGAGGTCTACATATTAGACCTCACAGCTCTTCCCCGATCATAAACCAGGACCTTATATATCTATTTACAATTACTATCTTTACTTGGCAAGGAGTATAATGAGACTCAAGGTGGTGTGATAGTCTCTGGTAGTATATTGTAGTATATATAATTTAATTAACAATAGCGCTTATATACTAAAATGGTGCGTGCCTATAATTACTTTATTTAATCTTTGTCTGTATCTTATAATATGTGGCTTATCTAACTACGTGAAATAATGTCGGATATATTGTGGCTACAGTGAGTAACGCCGCGGAACGAAGCTTGTTTAAAGACGTTACTTCTTGTCTAATCAGTTGTCTTCCAGTGAAAGTCCCGTCAAAATCAGCTCTACTGTTTCAGAAATTACCAGGATCAAACGTACAGACAAAAATTTTAAAATAGCTCTTTTGATGTAAGTACCGTATATACATTCATCATCATCATCAGCAGCAGCCTTTAACAGTCCACTGCTGGACATAGGCCTCTCTTTTGAAAGGAGGTTTTGGCCTACTATAGCACGCTGGTCAGACGGGTTGGTAAAGGGTTTGTTTCAAGTTTTCCTTCTCTTGGCAGTGATGTTAGCTGCTTATTTTGTTCCTTTAGTCGCCTCTTACGACACCCATCGAATGACTAGGGGTGGTGACACTTTGTATTCTTAATCCGTCACCACACGGACAGTCATTCAATTGCATATAATTAAAAACTTCAATTTCATTTATTTGTATAGATTTATTTAAGAAAAATAATTTTAGGAACTCATAACTAATGGCTCAAATAAATATCAATCTGATTAAATAAACCTTATCGTATTAAGAAAGATAGATGGGAAGTCAATCTCGTATAATTATAGTATTTTCACTGCGGTTGTTGATTCATCTAATTGTTCAAAATAAACTTTTTAAATATTGATGCAATAAAGTATTGGTTGCGCCGTTTGTTATTTTAAATATAAGTGCGGCCATCTTGGGTGAGTGCAAACCTCAGCTTGTCCAATAAGCGACCCTGATGGCAGTTCGCATGCGCATCAAGCCACCGCACCGCAGCGCCCTCTTGAGGCGCGTTACCATGACAACGGTCAAACCATAAGACAGTTGAACTTTTTTCTCCGTCAAGAAAAGTGTTACGTTGACGGCTCGCATCTCGCTTTTTTCACAATTTCTCTGTTCCGCTGTGATAATACATAAGTTATAACATTCGCTGTGTGGAGTGCCTTTCATCACGCTGTTGCTGCTGCTAGGCGAGCGAGTTGGCAAGTTCAAGGTGAGTGCCTCTTCCCTTGTATGAGTTGTATTTGTATTTGATATAACAACGGCCTCCATCTCAAACACCCCGCATTCTATCCTGCTTGGATATTTAACTAAACCGCGTCTCCATAATTTTTTTGGTCCTTCGAGCCGGATTTCACCAGCCTGGTGCTATCGTAGGAATTATCTCGCATTTTATTTCGTGTATTTGCGTTTATAATTTGTTCTTCAACTTATAAACCGGTACCCGAAAGTACACGCATCGCATATATTCGCATAATTTCTCATTTTTCGCTATATTTCTCGCATTTGTTTCGCAATATACTTTCATATTTTTCTTTTATTTATCGCATACAACGCTTATATTTGTTCAACAATACTTGTTTTGTACATTTAACGTAATTTACGCAGTTACAGTTTTTACGGTTTTTTCTTACTATTCATAACCTACATTTACTAACGGTAACGCTCAAACATGTCGTTAGAAGCTAAGTTACGTTTGGTCATTGCTAAAAAAGAAGCTATTTTTTCGCATATAATTTCTTTATACAACACCGCTAAGAAAATTGTTCCGTCGGTTAAAGAAACTAGAAATATACTTGAATTTTTAGCTGTTTCTTCAAACATTGACAAATTATATTCGGATTTCAATATTTTATGTGATCAGCATAATGAATTAGAATTAGAAAAAAATCCTGATTATAAACTTAACTTTGATAATTGGACGTCTTTCGAAACGTTATTTTCTTTTATCAAACAAGCACGCACTGAATGCTTGGAATCTCGCCGTGCAGCCGGCGATACTTCATCAGCTGATATTAATAAGGCATCCACCGCTCATCCCAGTTACTTCCGTTTAGCTCCGCTCGAGCTAATAAGTTTTTCTGGTGATACAGAATCTTGGCCGCTTTTTTACCAATGTTTCAAAACAAACGTACACGAAAATAAAAATTTAACTGATGGTCAGCGCGTCCAATATTTAGTAGGTAAATTAAGTGGTACTGCGCTTAACGTATTCGCAGGTATTATACCTAACGAATCGAACTACGCTACGATATGGAATTCTTTAGTATCGAAGTATCAAGATAAGAAGTTGCTAGGGTCAATGTACTTAAATAATATACTTGACATAAAATCTACTTCGGACTCAGCTGCTCAATTAAATAATTTTATCGAGCGTGTTCATTCGTCCTGGTCCGCATTAAAACAGCTGGGTATTGACGACTTGGCTGACTTTATAGTTACGTATATCGCTTCACGTAAGATAGACACACAGCTGATACAAAGGTTTGAACTATCTGTCCGCGATAAGGAGATACCTACGAGTACGGACTTAGTCAATTTTATGCGGCATCATGTGAAAGTGCTCGAGCGAACCTCCGCTGCTCATAAAAGTACTTCACTGCCGCACGCTCAGGGCTCCTTCGCAAACCGGTCGCGTAATAATAGCGCGCCAAAGGTCTCGCACACCTTCGCTGTTACTGAGAATAATGTAACTAAACCCGCTTGTGTTTTTTGTAAGACTTTACATCATTTTCAACTATATGAATGCACTGCATTCAAACAGTTGCCCGTAAACGAACGCTTTCATTTTATTAAGTCAAATAAATGCTGCATTAATTGTTTAAGTTCAAGGCATTCCTCGCTCAGCAAGTGTGCTTCTCGAAGTACTTGTAAGCAGTGCAATAAGCAACACCATACTCTGTTGCATTTCGATTCGTCATCGAGCAGCGCCCCACGCACCTCGCCGCACGCGGCAAGATTGCAACCGCCTGCGCCCGTGCACTCCGCGCCCGCTTGTAGCTCTGCTGGCTCAGCAGCGGCTACGACCGTAGCGCATAAGTCAACCGCGCAGCAATCTGTGTCTCCACAGTCTTTATGTATGCATACGCATAATATAGACAACGACATACCGGTTGCCTGCTACGATGACGTTCCGTGCACTACGCTAACGAATTCTCAACCTGTTGCGTTCCACGCTTACAATAAGGTTCAATATGATAAGACTGTTATCTTACCTACTGCTCAGGTAGACGTCTCGAACAACGGAATGCAATATACAATTAGATGTTTAGTTGACAGCGCTTCTCAGAATCATTTAATCACTCTTTCATGCTGCGAAAAATTAAAATTAAAAATTTGTCCGCTTATTAACTCTTGCATAAAAACAGTGGGGTTAATATCCGCTCCGATTAGAGGCTACGTATCGCTTTTAATTAAATCGCGCGTTTCGGATGCGAGTTACAAAGTGACGCTGCTAGTGGTTGATCACATTACCGATCAGTTACCTACGCGTTCAATTCAAGCTTCCGTCATGGAACATTTCATCAATCTACCGCTAGCAGACGATCAGTGGGGCTCGCCCGGTAACATTGATGCAATTCTCGGCGCTCAGCTGTTTCCATTTATTTTACTTGGGGGAAAAATAATTCCGTCAATCGCTCAGTCTTCTCAGGCTTCTCACTCTGCACCTTACGCTCTCGAGACTACGCTTGGCTACATTATCATGGGTGAGACATCGACGTCTTGCTCTGATGGTGAGGCCTGGTTCTTCGGTCCTTTAGTAAACGAACTAAACGATAAAATCGTTAAGTTTTGGGAGCTGGAAGAGGTAGAGTCGCATGCTGTTGGGAGCCCAGAAGACAACGACTGCGAGCAGCTGTATGCGTCCACAGTCACGAAAAGTTCTTGCGGACGTTATATCGTATCCCTGCCCTTCAAGGGGGATCCCAAAACTTTAGGCAATTCTTTTACTACCGCACAACGTAGGTTTAACGCACTTGAGCGTAAATTTAAATCGCTACCCACATTACGCCAAGCATATAACGACGTAATCAACGATTACATACAGATGGGCTATCTTTCGGAGTTGCCTTACTCCGCTCGGCTTTATACCGCATCACGCCGTCGTTCGACCAGACAAGTCGACGACAAAAACACGCGTCGTGTTGGACGCAAGTGCTAAGACGGAGACAGGTCCGTCCCTTAACGATCTATTGCATACAGGCCCTAATCTGCAAGCGGATCTATTCTCTCTCATGTTGAATTTTCGTTATTTTAAAATAGCAATAACCGCAGACATACAACAAATGTACCTAAGAATTTTATTATCGGAAGGTGATCGTAAATATCAAAAAATAGTATATCGCTTCAACGAGACCGAGCCACTCCGCATCTTTCAATTCAACTCTGTGGCTTTTGGTCTTCGCTCAAGTCCCTTTCTCGCCATGCGAACCGTCCGGCAGCTAGCTGAAGACGAGCACGCTCGTCTCCCTCTCGCTGCAGCGGTTGCAACCAGCGAGTTATATATGGACGACTTAACCACTTCAGTGCCGTCTACTGCTGATGGCATACAACTCGCTGACCAGCTGCTCGCTCTGTTCGAAGCCGGTGGATTCAATCTGGTTAAATGGGCAAGCAACTCGCCAGAGCTTCTTGCACATTTGCCCGAATCTCATCGCGCGCCGATTGAATTCACCGACGATAGTGACACGCTGAAGGTGTTAGGCATAAAGTGGACACCTACTACGGACGCTTTCTCCTTTACTACATCCGCCGCGTCTGTAGCTTGTACCAAACGTGCCATACTTTCGACCATTGCTCGCTTATTTGACGTGTTGGGGTTTGCAGCGCCTGTGATTCTATATGCCAAGCTCTTGCTTCAGGAGCTCTGGCTCGCAAAGGTAGGGTGGGACGAAGAGCCCCCTGCAGATTTGAAGGAACGCTTCGTCAAATTCAAAACTGAACTTCCCTTATTGTCGAAACTGCAAATACCTCGGCACCAAGGTACTGCTACGGGCTGCACGCTAAACTTGCTCGCATTCGGAGATAGCAGTATGAAAGCCTACGGCTGCGTCATTTACTTACACGTGACATATCCAAACCGTGAAATTTCGGTTCGTTTAGTGTGTTCAAAGTCAAAGGTAGCTCCGCTAAAAACTGTGACTCTGGCAAGGCTTGAGCTATGCGCTGCGTTACTCTTGGCTAAACTTACCAAGCGAGTTTATACTGCATTCCATGGACGCTATCCTATTCAAAACATTTTCGCATTTTCGGACTCCACGGTCGCTTTGTCCTGGATCCACGCATCGCCGCACCGTTGGCAAACATTTGTTGCCAACCGTGTCAGTAAAATTCAGGAGCTTCTCTCTCCTGACCGCTTCTTCCACATCAACGGAAACGAGAACCCCAGCGACTTCGTATCGAGAGGCCTGTTGCCTTCGCAGTTGGTAAACCACCAGCTCTGGTGGTGTGGCCCTCACTGGATTCATTGTCCAATTGATGAATGGCCCATAGTGCCGTTCGAACCGTCCCGTGTGGAGGCCATACCTGAAATGAAACCATCAGTGACACTTACCGCTATATCCGATGTGGAGGCTTCACCGCTGCTAGAACTCGCCGTCCGGGTCTCGACCTGGAAGAAACTGCTACGAATTTTCGTTTACGTCCTACGCTTCGCACGTAAGCTGCCACGCTCGGCTTCTATTCAGGCGTCAGATCTGCAAGCTGCTGAAAACCTGATTTTGCATGAGCTCCAGATCAAATATTTCGCGGAAGAAATCAAAGCTTTAGCAAAGGGCAACTTACCTTCGCCTGCGTTGAGGAAGCTTGATCCTTTCGTAGACAGCCACGGGTTACTCCGCGTTGGTGGCCGGCTTACTAATGCGAATATACCCTACGAAAACCGGCACCCAATACTGTTGCCGCGTCGCGATCACGTGGTCGAGCTTATCATCGACGACTGCCATCGATCTAATTGTCACACAGGTTCGCATTTGCTCATGTCGCTGCTGCGGCAACGCTACTGGATCATTTCCGCTCGAAACTTGATCCGACAACGCATCCGCAAGTGCAACTTTTGTTTTAAAGTTGCACCCACACATCCAACGCCTATGATGGCTAGTCTTCCACCCGCGCGAGTGCAAGAAGCGAAAGCTTTCACTCACACCGGCGTCGACTATGCTGGGCCGTTAAACATAACTCTTACTCGCAGACGTGGCGTTAAGAGTCAAAAGGCGTACATATGCCTCTTCGTCTGCTTGACCACTAAAGCAATACACATAGAAATTGCATCTGATCTCAGCACAGACACGTTTATCGCCGCTCTTAAACGCTTTCTCGCTAGGCGTGGCCCGGTTTCGTGCCTTTACAGTGACAACGCTACTAATTTCATTGGTGCTAAACGGCATCTCGACGAACTACACACGTTCCTAGCTGCGAAGGACACAACTAACGCATTCCAAGCAGCCTTGAACGGCCATAGAATCACGTGGCGTACAATTCCCGCTCGCGCCCCCCACTGGGGTGGAATTTGGGAAGCGAATATAAAGTCAGTCAAATCATTGTTATACCGCACGATCGGACAGCAGCTACTCTGCTATGAGGAACTGCTGACTGTACTAACGCAAATAGAATGCCTACTGAACTCGCGGCCACTCTGCGTCCTTTCTGAGCAGCCTCATACCATTTTAACGCCTGCTCATTTTTTAAATACTACCCCGCTGCAATCGTTGCCCGCGTATGAGGTTGATCACACAACAAGCCTGTGCAACCGCAAAAAACTATTAGATAGGCTAGTTCAGAGTTACTGGAAAAGGTGGCACGTTGACTACCTGCACACGCTTCAATTGAGACAAAAATGGAATACTCCAGGTGTTTCAATTGAACCCGGTACGCTCGTGCTTATCCATCAGGATGACACGCCTCCGCTCCGCTGGCCCACAGGCATTATTGAACAAATATACCCGGGAAAGGACGGAGTCACGCGAATGGCTCTTGTGCGCTCTACAACTGGCACCTTTAAACGCCCAGTTGTAAAGCTGTGTCCTCTTCCATCGCAATAGATTATAAAATGTATATTTTGTTGCCATTATCTTTAGTTAAGTATACAATTATATTCGCAAATATTCACCTATTCATAATTTCATATTATTTTTTACCCTATAATTCTGCATTTCATACTTCGCATTAAATTCATTTTCATTTATTTGCATACATCTTATTCAAGTTTACTATAACTTGACTCCGCATTATAGCACCGCTCGCATTTGTCCTTTGAAAATCCTACGGTTTTTCAAGCCGGGGAGAATGGTTGCGCCGTTTGTTATTTTAAATATAAGTGCGGCCATCTTGGGTGAGTACAAACCTCAGCTTGTCCAATAAGCGACCCTGATGGCAGTTCGCATGCGCATCAAGCCACCGCACCGCAGCGCCCTCTTGAGGCGCGTTACCATGACAACGGTCAAACCATAAGACAGTTGAACTTTTTTCTCCGTCAAGAAAAGTGTTACGTTGACGGCTCGCATCTCGCTTTTTTCACAATTTCTCTGTTCCGCTGTGATAATACATAAGTTATAACATTCGCTGTGTGGAGTGCCTTTCATCACGCTGTTGCTGCTGCTAGGCGAGCGAGTTGGCAAGTTCAAGGTGAGTGCCTCTTCCCTTGTATGAGTTGTATTTGTATTTGATATAACAACGGCCTCCATCTCAAACACCCCGCATTCTATCCTGCTTGGATATTTAACTAAACCGCGTCTCCAAGTATCATGTTATCATTAGTAATTTAAGCCCAAAAAAAAACAGTGGCTCCTTTTCACTACGCAACCATTAGCATATTGTAATAAAAAAATAACTGCAGGAAAAACTAGGAAGATAAAAGAAAACTAAGTAAAACGTATCCGATATACATGAATGCCTACCGTAGCGATGTCCTTGGCGTATTTGAGTAGATGTGATATGCGCAGCTTGTCGCCTTGGAACTTGAGGTAGTAGTTGAGCGAGCCTTCTTCTAAGTACTCCATTACGATGAGTACGTCCGAGCCGTGGTCCCACGAGTATCCCAATATCTCTACTATATTTATGTGCTGTAAAGACTGTAGAAAAAATAAAAAGTTCGTCAATACAATCATTATCATCATACATAGATTTCTTCTTGTAAAGGAAGTTATAGTATACACCATGTTGGTTGGCTAGATGAGTTTGTATAGGATTTGTTTTAAGGGATCCGGATTTGATAATAACAGCAGTTCTCGAATTCCAGGTGAAGAGTGGCACACCGTATAGTTTTAGTAGGTGCGATGCAAAGATAAAAATAAAGATAAAAATGATGCAAATACACCAATAATTTTAATTTTATAAGAATAAAAAATAAATGATCGCAGGACCCTAATATTTATATATTTAGAAATCAATGTTATAAATAAATTTTGTGTCCTAAAATAATACATTTGATGAATTTTATGACTAACTGCACGTCACTATTGACAATAAAGTACAGTAATTTGCTCCTTCAAATGTAATTACTAATTAATTCGAAACTTCATGAGTGGACAAACGTCAAAACGGCTATCATAGCGTGCTGGTAGTATAGTTTTGTTGTCCTTGCACAGTTTGCTCCCTAAATCGGTTCTTACGATACTGCTACGACATTAAATTTATTCGTTTCAACTCAATCTACAACTAATACAATAACTACCGGCCTTCATAATTTCCAACTCATTCTTGAAATCTTCATACAGTGTCCCGTTTCGTTCAGACGCTTGTCTTGTTAGTTTCTTCACCGCCACTTCCCGCCTTTGAGATTCTTGATTATCACGTTCCATCCACCCTTTGTATACGTGACCGTAGTTACCCTGTTACATTAGGTATTAACATTAATGAAATTCGTAGTACAAAAAAAATATATTTTAAGTACCTGTTCCAGTTTTGATTGAAACTAAGATTAAGATGTTGGTAGTTGTGGTCAATTATTGTGCATTGGATGTTACTAAAGTGCATTGCTTTTCTACTAAAATTAAAAATCTCGCACAATTTTTTTTTTTATATTATAGTTATAAAAGACGTTAGTTTTATTTATTTATTAGCTAACCAGTAGTTATTACACTAAAACATGCGTAAATACAAAACAAAATAGAACACAGAACAAGTCTTAATTTAAGTGTACAACTCTACATGCATATATGTATATATAGAAAATATATTTATACAGAGTTTGTCCAAAAAACGAGCAAATAAATGTGGGTACATTGGTGGCTATCCCTATTAAGGACACCAATCAGTACATAGTTAATCAGTGGTAAGAATAGTTGCTAAAGAGCTAAGAAAACTAAAGTAAAAGTGAGATGGTATGGATGAGGAGCTAGACTCACGCTGCCGATCTTCTTGATGAGCGTGACGAGGTAGGTCTTGCCCTGCGACACGATGGACTCCATGAGTCTCGGCGCGGTGGCTGCGGCGAGGTCTTCGGGCTCGTCGTCCAGCGCGCGCGCTCCCGCTACGCTTGAAGCGCTGCGGAGCGAGCGCGCGTCTACTCCTCGGAGAGCGTACGCCAGCGCGTTCATGCTGTCCAGTGAGTTCGAGCTCTTGTTGTCCGCGAACTGATCGATACACAATATCGTTACTTCTACTCGGTATTAATCACTATGAAGTCTAAATGTGTGTGCAAATAAAGCGGCATTCGCGGGACGCAAAGGACAATAGCAGGAATGTATCGCTTGGCGTACTTCATGATAGAAATTGTTTTTGTATTTATTTCACTAGTAATAACATGGACAACGACGTTTTGAATTACCAGTATTTTAGATCTTCGAGTTAAAAAGTTATTTCAGTTTTTAAGTAAAATTGGTAAATTTTAAAGTTTGTAACCCTTTTATCAACTGCATGGATTTTTGTGAGTAGGAAGTGTGTAGAACTCATTTCTTGACCCAATAATTGAATACCGCGACACCCTCAATAGTGACTAGTTTATTATAGATAAACCACTTAATTGATTCATGGATCTTGTTATACACTATAGCAAGCAACATCAGTTATTTTCCGTTTAGAATAATAATCGCCCTCCCCAGCGAACAATATCGTAATGGCAATTTCTAAATTTTACAGGAAAAATACTGTTTTTGAGTATAATCTCAGCAAGGGAGCATCGTAAGGTAACCATTTATGCGTCAAAACAAATCTAATTTAATTACATTATATTTTCTTTTGGGTTTTTTTTTGTAATAGTTTTCAAAATAAAGTTATTGGCGAAAATAATAATACCGAAATTGCAGCTCAAAAGTATATAGTGTAATGCATCATTGCCATATTGTTCGCATGTAAATCTAACAAAATTTTAGTCAGTATTAATACATTACAGTAATATTCGTTAAAATGTGTTGTTAAACAAGTTAACTGTAATATGATATTACGACAATAATTGCGTGAAATCAAAGTGCTAATTTAAAAACTTTATAAAGTTTATCTATATGATACCGTTAACAGCACTACGATTTTTCACAATTATCTATCATGTATTGTAAGAAATCATTACCAAATTGCGTAAATAAAAACAAAACCCTAAATTAATTGTTTTACACCTTACATGAAACACAATTATGTATTTCTTCCACGGATGAAATGGTAATAGGCACTTAACGAAAAAAATAACTATTACATAACCAGTATTAACTTGTTTTGGTATTATTCGTGTAAAAGGGTATGTTAGATTTTAAACGAGTAATATTGTTATGTTCATCACGGGGTCATTGAAATTAGTGTATTTTCCTAAATATCCATATAAAAAGTCCAAAAAAAAATTAAAAGGTGTTATTTGTGTTCTAAATACCGAATATGCAATAAAACGCAAACTATCGTAATAGCACATTATCATATTATTCGCTGGGGAGGGCAAATTATTTCTAAAAATTTAACGGAATTACCTAATTTAAGATACAAAAGTCTTCTTCGTTTTATTGTCAATATAAAAACTATTAATATAGAATAAAGAAGACTACTTACTGGATTGTCATATTGGTCAGACATGGTCCCATTCATTGATGGTACACTATTGTCTGATATTAATGACCTATTGCTTCCTGCATCACTTAGCTCGCTGGGTATGAATCTGTCACCTAATCAATCAATTAAACACTATATTACAATTTTATTCTTTATGTATTTTGCAACTTTACTTAAACCAAATTTTGGCATGGACATTAAAGATCAAATAATAATAAAATAATGAATTTCTTGATGGTACATTATTACGCGATTTAAAAACAACTTTTAATACTCACTTGAGATGGTGTCTGGATGCTCCAGGTTTTCAAGTGAAATCTTTGGTTCTTCATATTCGTGAATAGGAACATATTCTGTGAAAAAAAAAATATTTCAATACTCAGTTTTATTTTTTATTTAGTCAATGTAATTCACACTAAAATAGCTTTTAATAGTACACTGATTTACTTAAACATGTCTAAGGAGGTTTTGACCTCTAATAGACTATACCAGAATATTGTGTGGTATTGATTGATTGATTATCAGTATCAGATGCATATTCATACTTTATGTTCATGTACATATTTATTTTGCAGAAATCCTCACAATCGTTGGCCTATCGCAGTTGATTGCTGGATATATATGCCTCTCCCATTGAATAAAAAATAGGCTAAGTGCGTGTCAGGACACGCATAGAATAGGGTTTCCGTAGTTATCGATAATGGTATGTAGATTTAAAATCGTGTCTAATAGATAATTCTTATGTTTACTTTTTAATTCTTTATTTTTGTACGAAGTTTTCAACGTTACAAGTTAGGCCCCTATAACTCCTGAAATAAAAAAAGTTGTCAAAACCGCTATAGTTAATATTATTTTTACTGTGGTCACAGGCTGACTGTGACCACGGCCGGTGCAACCTGGTCGAAACGTCAGGCAAATCAGAGGTATGTAATACCCTAAATAAGTGATCGCGTTAATTCCCGTAAAAATAATATTAATTATCATGGAACGCGAAAGTTTAAAAGTTAGTACCGCTATAGTTTTCCTTCAAAGTTCAATTTTCCAATATTATTTAGATTTAGCTATTAGAGGGGGATGGCACGTTTAGGGGATACCTCCTCTACACGTAAAGTGTAAATCCCCAAATCAAATTATTTTTAGTAATTTATGGTAGCACTTTGTCAACGTAATTACAACACATTCATACAGTTTCATTTTTCTAGCACCAACCGTTTGGGCGGACTCTATAAGGGTTCCGACTCATGAACTACGGAACCCTAATAGGAACACTACATATTATACAGGGTTACAGGAAAAGTCGTGCTAGATCCGTTAAGGGCGTAGAGTACCCATCATTTCTGACTTATTTCACTATGAAACACCCTACCCTAACTTAACCCTTTTCGAGATATTCGACTTTTAATTTTTTTATTGAAAATTGCCGATTTTTAGGCTACTACATTTATTTTTCTTTATTTTGTGTATCTTATTATTATTAGTATTGCATTTTTAAAGGTGTAGTTAGATGTTTTAGGACGTCGATCATTATAATAGTGCATAAGTTAATTGAATAGACCGTAGTAGACAAGTGAAAGTAAAGAAATAATAAAAAATAGAAATGTTTTTTTCTCTAACGGATATCTAAAAAAAATATTAAGGTAATTGTTCGGCAGATGTTTTTCCAAATATCTGCGTTTCATCAGCTATCTAACGAGGTATAATAATCTAAGGTTTTATTCAAATGCATTGAAAAAACTTTAGTTTCATAGGCGACAGTGGAGAAGAAAATTTGTACTTAGCCCAAAAAAAGTAAAATAAAACATTAGTTATGCATGAAATGTCATTTATTAAAGGTTTTCACACCACTTTTTCTTATTCTACAGTTCATGTTCAACATGGCCGCCTCTATTTCTGATACATTGTCGCATCCTTCTACAGAGACCAGTCTTCACTACTCCAGTGGTCAACGTGGTCCTCATTTTATTTGCTGCATCCACAATCCTTTCTCTTAAGTCTTCCAATGTCTGTATTTCATCTCAAAACAGAGCCAGTTTCTCGAAGTCTTCGATAAACTCTGTCAAAAACGGCCACATCCGGCACTCGACGACCGGGGTAGCGAGTTATGCATTCCTTGCGAGCTTGCGCAGACACACAATCGCTACTGCGATTGTGTGTCCGTAACAAATAAGCATATCAGCATATTCCTCAGGTGTGTAGGACGTCATCCTCAACACTTCCGTATCCCAGGTATAAATCAGAGTCCGGTTAACAAACACAGTAGTCAAAAATCAGAAGAAATAGTCCAGAATCACAGCCAAGTCGAGAAAAAGAGCAAAACGATATCAGATCTACTATGTACGAAGCACAAAAGCAGACTGACAACCTAACAATACCCCCTGTTGTATTCCCAGCCCTAACCGGTCTCTACACATTTTTTCTTTCATTTGCACCTACATAAATCGCCACTTGTTTCGCTCGCTTGGTGCGTCTTAACTTGATGGACAATAGGCGCAGGACCGTTAGTACTGCTACCTGGAGCGTCCATACTACTTTTTTTCCACGCAATGTAATACAAACCCTAGATTGTTATACCTCGTTAGATAGCTGATGAAACGTAGGTATTTTAAAAAACATCTGCTGAACAATTACCATAGTATTTTTTTTAGATATCCGTTAGAGAAAAAAACATTTCTATTTTTTTTTTTCTTTACTTTCACTTGTCTACTACGGTCTATTCAATTAACTTATGCACTATTTTAATGATCGACGTCCTAAAGCATCTAACTACACATGTAAAAATGCAATAATAATAATAAGAAGATACACAAAATAAACAAAAATAATAGTAGTAGCCTAAAAATCGGCAATTTTCAATAAAAAAATTAAAAGTCGAATATCTCGAAAAGGGTTAAGTTTAGGGTAGGGTGTTTCATATTGAAATAAGTCAGATATGATGGGTACTCTACGCCCTTAACGGATCTAGCACGACTTTTCCTGTAACCCTGTAGATTAAAACATGATGTAATTTATAGCTTTTTAAAGGTGATGTATGTTACCTCTATGCAGCATATGGTTCATATCTCGCATGATCTCCTGCGGTCGCAGCGGGTCGGGTTGCCAGCACTGACGCATCAGCGCCCACACCTCGCCCGGACAGCGCGCTGGACGTAACAAGCGGTCGCCGTTCTCGTAACTCTGACAAAAAAATATGAGTATTTAGTCTCGTTCCAACGGTTAACATACTGCCGATCAAAGGGTACAACAGCCACTGATAATATCAATAATTACACGAAGATCACGTTAAGCCGTTGGTCCCGGTTTTGATGAACAGATATGACAATCGGTTTTGGAGAGACAGTGCCCTGATGACTAGTTCAACTTTCGAATTCAGTTGTCTCAGGGTCACGGAAGGCCGATGCCAGTCGCTCCTTGTAAAACCTGACGTTCAGATAAAACCGGTTAAATTAGTAATAGACCCCAAAACTTCGAATGATTTTAGACTAGGAAGATGATAAGAAGAAGAAGAAGAAGAAAAAGACAGCCACATACCTATGAACTATAGGTACAGACACAAATATCAAGTCATTCCAAATTATCAAACGGGATTTTAAATGTCGGGTATTTAAATTTATATATGTGTAGAGATAACAAATACTCACCCGTGCTGTTAAAACCGGATTAGTATCAGTAGGAGATTGTCCATATGAGAACACTTCCCAAAGCGTGGTAGCGAATGCCCATATGTCACCCATCACAGACCGTTTAGCTAGGTTCATGTCCTTCATAAACTCCACTGGCATCCAATGTACACTGTAAATATGCAAAATAGTCAAAAACATAATATAAATATACGTATGTACTACATTATGATGATAATTTATACACATATTATTTAGATAAATTGCATAGACATCTTATTATGTCATACTTCTGTGGTACTACTCGTAAAGCGGCAATGAGTATTTATTAATAAAATATCATGCACACTAAAGTTTCAGGGCTAAGGCATTCTTAACTAGTAGTAGTTGGAGCACCTGAGTGGAAAAGCATCTCATTAGACCACTACAGTGTGGGTCGCAATGCTGCATTGTCTGCATTAGCAATGTGTATGGTGGCCCTCACTCTTGGACTCTACTCGTGCTTTCCATCAGGTAGAGGAGTAACTTTGGCAGCTTTAATGTATTTAAAAAATGGCAATTATAGAGACTGCCGATGAAAGTTAAAACTTAGAACTTTTATTTAGAACTTTAATTTGAAGCACAATGACTCTTCAATTAAACGATTCAAATAATATTCATACAAAAACACTATTTCAACAATGCAGTATATACACATTGAACTGTTAACTAAATCCATTTAATGTCACTTATAAGATATACACAGGACTATACGTCAGCTGTATAGTTACAGAACTACAGATATGCTACTATAAGCATGATTTCACCCATCCAAAAAGTGTCAAAGGCGCACAACACATGCGTCATGAGCATGTCGGTGACGCGATACCCTACCTAACAGATTCGTAACGCGGCTAAAGAAGTTTTCACTTAAAATACAGTATGCAGTAGTGGACATACTCGTTGGGCGTGTAGTGTCGCAGCGTGGGTCCGGAGAGCTTGACGAGCATGCGGTCTCCGTCGTGCGCGGCCAGCAGCAGGCGCCGGCAGCGGATGTAGCCGTGCACCACGCCCGCCTCCGACAGGTCCCACAGCGCGCGAGCCAGACCCGCCGACACCTTCTTCAGGTGGAGCGGCTTCACGCGCTCGCTATGCTCCCTAACACAACATACCGTTCATTATTTCATTATTTCATCATCAACAGCCTTTAACACTCCACTGCTGGACATAGACATAGGCCTCTCCTTAGAAAGGAGGTTATGGTCTACTATACCACGCTGGACAGACGGGTTGGTATAGGGTTTGTTTCAAGTTTTCCTTCTCTTGGCAGTGATATTAGCTGCTTATTTTGTTCGCTTACTCGCCTCTTACGACACCCATGGAATGAATAGGGGTGGTGTCACTTTGTATTCTTAATCCGTCACCACATGATAGAGGTAATTTACAAAAATGAAATAGAAAAGATTGGGATATTGTAGTGGTTTACTTGTGTCTTCACACCTTGTTACAAGTCTGTACAGTGAAATTAGTCTCGAGATTTTTTTGCATATGTAGTGGTGTGTGTATTACTCAGATCTTAGAGCGCGTTTCCACTATATCGTTCTGGCCTATACAAAAATGTTTCGATATCCTAACATTATTATTTAATTTTATACTTATACCTAGCAACAATCAGATTTTTGTTTTCAATAAAAACAAGTTTTTATTTTAAAGAAAAAGATTTTGACTTTATAAAAAAAAAAAGTTGTGTGTGCGATTCACACACGACAGAAGTGAAACTTCACAGAGGAGAAACCGATATATATATATATATTTTCCTTTCATCTAGGTTTTTAAAACTCCGGCGGGTCTACGGGGGGGTCAAAATTTTTGTTATTTTTGGCCTAGGACGCACCGTTTTCGAGATATTTCAATCTAAAGCAAAAAATCGACACTTGATAGTGGACAGTGGAAACACGCACAAAACCAGAATAAACCAGTTTACGCTGTCCGCAGGTGCCACGTGACCATACACTACTACAAACGCAAAAATTTCTCCAAGCTAATTTACCTGTATGTTCTTTGTGTCCATTTTATGTATATTAGTAAATATAAACACTTATACATTCGACAGAGGAATACTTCTAGCGCGGGAGAAGTAGAAAAGAAACATAAAAAGAGTAACGAACTCAGATTAGTACGTTAAATAATTTAATTTATACGTTGATTACTCATTTTTCATTTATTATTTATTTTACACACGAAATACATAATCATATAAATTACAAGAAATGTTACCTACAAATGCGAGCTTAATCAAAAACATAGTTATATTATAATTAGTTATAATATAAATACGTTCATTACTCAAATTAGTTTTTTGATTTTAATACTTCTCATTGAAACTTTTTATGTACTCATCTTTAAAAAAGGGGAAATTATAAATTCATTGCTAATTATCAATAATAATTGAATTACCTCAAATAGTCATCGAACGGCCCGTACGGCAGATACTCCAGCACAAGAGCAGTAGGTGAACTGAGTGTTACTCCATATAGCCGTACCATGGAACTGGACTGCACGCAAGCCCACTTGCTGGCTAGCTCAACGAAGTCCTAAAGATATATTTTAAATGTATCGAACATTGTTTACAGTTATTTAAACATAAGAAAATTAAATGATTCCCTATATCTTTGTTGTTTCAAACTACTATCATTTAATCTTTGGAAACTACCAGTCACATTCGAGAGTTAATTTTCGTTTTTAATGTAACATAATTAAAGTATCATCACGCTACAACTGTGTAGAGCTTAGCTGACCATAAAGAAAGGGAACAACTAATTTATAAATATACAAAGAAAATGTAGAGGACATTGATTGGACAGGAATTGGATACACTTTTACGAGCCTTTAGTCAACGCAGAAATAATAATATTATGTAACAAATATTTTGAAAAGAGTAAAATAATTTATTTTCAAATGACAATCGGCATTGAAGAAATTGGTGTTTTCTACATAGAAAGGTATGTACTAAAAAGAATAATCTGTCCAGTTTACAATCATCTGAGGGGTTTTTTTGGGTCATAGTCGATTTTAATTGATCTTTAAAAGCGTGTAGTTTAATTTTTATTCATGAATGTTATTATTTTTTTATTTGTTTATTTATTTATTATTCAGTAGATATAGTTTAATACAGTGTGATGCTCGTCGGCTATTTTAATGAACGTGCGCGCTTACTGAAGGGCGATAGAATAATCATGGACACGGGCGCTTCACAAGCTATATACGCCTCTGAGGATTCTGGATCTGGATATGAGGATACCTGGAGAACTATATTACTGGTACAGTACTAAAGATAGTGTTTCACATCACTAAAACAATTATTCAATGGGTATTCAACAGAGTCTTAGTTTATCAAAGGTTTTTTTTTCTTTCAGATTTAACATTAATAAAAATTATTTATGTGTATGTATGTCATATTTGCTTGTGTAAGTATATTACTTCATATATAATATTTATGTATATTACATTTGACATTACCCATCAAAAGCACTATAATATATCGATTCCCCTTATGTGCACTTACTACATCTTTTCTCTGCATCGCCTAATCGGTCGACTGGCAGAGAATGCCTTAGGCATTAAATCCGCCGATGCGTGCATATTTGTGCATAAAGTTAACAAATAAATATAATGCAAATTACCTTTAAATAATCATTGGCACTCTCTCTCTGCAATGTTTTGAAAGCAACTAACAGCTTTTTCGTCTCATCAAGCCTCCATAGCGCTTTGTACGTGGCTGTTATGTTCTCCGAACCAGTCTTCTCAGAACCTTTGTACAAATAGAAATGTAGATATATTAGAACAAGCCGTAAAACGATTGCCGAATATTTAAAGTGAGTTAAGCCAAAAACGAAGTATTTTTATTTGTGTTTTGCACATTAAGTATAAACCATTTTTCTATCTGATTAGAATATGTTTATATAATTGTTATGAAATTCTTTTGTATTTACGCAAAGTAAAAGGAGCCTCACTCCTAAAAATCACATGAATGTCGTAAGAGGCAACTAAGGCGCAAACTATACAGAACAACTTCATGGCAAAGGGAAGGATAACTTCACATAAACCCTTTATATACATTTTATTTATTTACATTTTTATCAGTATCTAAATCTTACTTATGTTATTCACTTTTCGTTTTTATTCACTTAAATTATTTAAATAACTCGCACCAACACTCCCCACCAAGTCGATATTTTTTTCTCATAATCTTTTTTCCATACTAAAGTTGCCTGGAAGAAATTGCTTTTTAGCGATAAGGCCACCAATTGTACATGGTCATTATATTGATTTACTAGCTGACCCCGCAGCCTTCGTACTGCCTCAATCGATAAAAAGAAGACCTAAACTTTTGTATAAAATAAACTTAAAACAAACAAAAGGAATCCTTATAGTAAAAAAAAATGCAATTCATTTTTATATATTCACCTTTTAAACTTTTCTTTCTCTTTCTTTTTTAAAATAGATTTCGATTACATGTAAACTAACTGGTGTACAATAAAGTTTATTCTATTCTATTTTATATTTTAAGTTGTGGCAACCTCGTAGCCTATATGTACCCCGAAACGTGGAAGGGTGGTATGTCGGAATCGACTTAAACTACACGGTGAGCCACTTTGCTTTGAAGTGTAAGGAAAATCCGGGAACTATAGTTTAGAACGTTCGGATCCCTCCCAAATTGAAACAAACCCTATTGAAATATGTATTAAGGGTTAATCCAGCAGTGAACTAATGAGGGCTATTTTCGATATTGATGATGATTAATGATCGTAACTGCCTCGTTGGTCTAGTGGATTGCGTATTCGACTGCTAATCAAGGTCTCGGGTTCAAATCCCGCGTCGGGGAAAAAAGGGATTTGGGTTTTTCTTAGGAAATTACTAATAGCAGTAGTTTGGAAGTTTGCGGTCATTCACGACCGTGCCTCGGAGAGCACGTAAAGGCGTCGCTCCTGGTTGTCATGAGCATCTATGGCAATCGTTATTGGGAAGTCAGTGCCCTTATATTTACTGATAACTAGTTCAACCTTCGAATTTCAGTTCTCCCTTAGGATTGCGGAGGTCCGATGCCAATCGCTCCGTGGAAAAACTGATCATCAATCATCAACAGCCTTTAACACTCTACTGCCGGACATAGGCCTCTCCTTTGAAAGGAGGTTTTGGCCTACTATACCACGCTGGCCAGACGGGTTGGTAAAGGGTTTGTTTCAAGTTTTCCTTCTCTTGGCAGTGATGTTAGCCGCTTATTTTGTTCCTTTAGTCGCCTCTTACGACACCCATGGAATGAATAGTGGTGATGACACTTTGTAGTCTTAATCCGTCACCACACGGACTATAATATACGAATAAGGCTAGGAAGAAGAAGATGATGATTAATGATAATCTCATACATCTTCAGACAAAACATAACTTACCTGTATATAAGAGTATATCCTTATTGGGTAGACAACGGGGACTTCGGTTGTCTTTAAGGATGTCCTGGAGTTCGGCCTGGTCTATTCGAACACCGCGTTTGACTGGTTCTCCACATAGCAATAGCTGTGACTTATCTGTAACAAACAATAATGTTTTTTCGTAGAACATTATTGATGATAAACAGTTTCGATTTTAATACTTTACTAACTGGCATTAAACAAAAAGGAGCATTTAATTCTCTACGTACAATAAGCATATAATAGGATGGGCATTGCAGGGTGCACACCTGTGAATAAAACCTGACAATACCTCAGAAAAAGACTAATTAATTGCGAGACTATTGAGTTACTAACTTCAATAAACTTACTAAACAAACTAAAAACTAAATTAAAACAATTTTATTCGGATATTTGTAAAATAATATTATTTATAATGCACATTTAGATATATTATCTAAATGTACATTTGCCATATGGCAGAGTTACTATGAATAGCTTAAGTTTAACACTTTCCCCGCGAAGCGATTACATACGCGGATCTCGCCGTACGCGGGCCAATTTTGGCATATTTCAAATGGTCATAAAATATAAACTGTAATAGATATCTATTAATATTTTTTTTTTTATGATATTTCCTTATTATATTTTGTATATAAAAAATAATACAATGAAATATAACAATATTGCTTATATTTATTTATTTATGAAAATTATACGTTTTTCATGAAAAAAAAAAACTCTTACATAAGACAAGACGTGCTATAATTATCTCTATTGATAAGTAGTATGGATTTTACAGGGTGTAATCTCTTTTGGTATGATAAATTTAGAATTAAGTATTGTTACATAACAGCACATTACAATCTAGGCAATAAAATACAGACTCTTTACGTCCCCTTTTGCCAGTATCTTTTTTTATTTTATCTGCGAAAGCTTTGCAGACTGCTGCGTACTTGTTTTTTTTCCGAGAATGGTATCTTATCTATGAAGTGTCGAACAGTCAGTCTCGCAAGACCACCTCACGCATGTGGAGCTCGAGACACCTGCAGCTCCTCATTCCAGTTTCCATCGATAGCAAGGTCCACATCAGCTTGCCTTAGAAAATTTCATCATCAACTTGACTTTCATTGTCATCAATGTCTTCTTCATCAATCTTCATCACATTGCAAGGCACCTATCACCTGAAAACTCACGGCATTTCGCGCCAAAACTCGACGTCACATACCCACTCTTGTAAGTTTAACTGCGCACTGGCCGCCGCGCGCTCCCGAACGATCCTCGTAGTTTATTGAATTTACTTACACATTTGAATTTTGTTGCAATGTGTGTGAAATATTCACGCGAGTCTTATTTCGTTCGCCGATCTCGGATAGGACTCGTGATTTTTGAACAGTAAGTATGAAAAGGCATCACGTAGCCCATTCGTGACTCGCGAGTGAGATTATAACCGGCCGCACGTATCTTATCCGTGATCCGCGGGGAAAGTGTTAATAAAATAATTAAAAAGAAATAGTCCTCATCTAAGATAACATATAAGTTCCTGATATTAATGAAGGCAGTGTGGGTTCTTCATTTGTGCGTGTAGCTGTGTTCGTGTAGGACAGGGAGATTTTGATTTGATTTTGATGATTTTGATGATTGATCAACACTAGATTCTAATTCCAACTCATTTTATTAACAATATGTATTGACTTAAATATTATAACTCCTGTGTCTGTGCGTGTGTGCATTTGGTCATTGAACTTTATACGATGCAGTAATTTATTACGGATGTTAAGTACATTGACACGGATTACTACAGCAGTTATATAAGACCGTTTTGGCCGTCTACTCATTACATAAGTACGTTCGACTTTTTATAAAAGAAAGAAGTTCGTAAACATACCATACTCTGAAGGCGGTATGCATTCGTTTAAATATATTCTTCCTTCTGGATTCTGATGACACCCAATTAGCCTCTCAATGTCGTGGTACTCTTCATTGTTGATCGCGTAACAATGTCCTTTATATTCTATTCTATATGTTTCTGTTGTACTGTGAACAAATTGCAATTGCACGGCTACAGTATTCAGTAAACCTTAAATAGCCTCGTGTGTTTAGATACATCTGTTTTAAAATACCAATAAATTTAAAATACCTTATTTAAACATATAAATATAGGAATGCAGAGCATCACACTGCTTCTGTGGAACTCTAGACAACTGTCGCAGATCGCAAATGCATTTTAACGCATTCAACGCTCTGAACATTATAGTTAGGCAATAATTAGTGTCCGACCGAAACAGAATTTTCAGCCGAAACCGAAACCGAACCTTCGGTTTTGGTCCCAGTTTCGGCCGAAACCGAAACCGAAACTTATTTGATTTTTTATAGCATGTTAAATCTATTGTATTTTTACACATATATGGACAGTTAACAAGTGTAAAAAATTAAAATGCAACAATTAAAGTATGTAACAAAAATGGGTACAAAATTTAATCCAACATCAATTTCAAATAAATATACTAATGTTTGAATCAAACATCATAGATATTTTCACACATATTATAAGTGTTACATTAATTTCTACATTTTCTACAATTCATATTGTATAAGTTCTAGGGAATAACTCAACAGAACCAAGTAAAACATCTAATGAATTCTATTCTATTACAACTTACAACCTATTTATTTTCCCCTGTAGGACAATACTCTAATAAATGCCATAAAATATTAAAAATACATCATCATTAAGTAAAAACAAATACTTACCTAATAAAGTAATAATGTTGGCCAAATAAAATAAATGTGTTCGGCCAATTATTGGCCGAAACCGAAACTGCGGCCGAAACTAGACTTTTTGGCCGAAACTAGCCGAAACCGAACCTTCGGTCGGTCCTTAGCAATAATATATACAAATAAATAAAATTGGAGTGTCTGTTTATGTTATTAAAATAACCGCTTTTTACTAAATGCATATTATTATGTATGTATTATGTATACACGGTACATATGACAAAAAATGTACCGTGCATTTTTCGGATCAATCTCTGGAACGGCTGGACCGATTTCGACGGGACTTTCACTGGCAGATAGCTGATGATATAAGGAGTAATTTAGGCTACTTATTTTAGACTAACATCGGCCCGCGGCGTTGCCCGCGGTTACAACAACAAACGCGGGTAGCACCGCGGGGCTCAGCTAGTATTATATATAGATACACTTATTTTTTTATATAGGTACATATGAGTCTGCCATAGTTACTCTACTCTGCTTGATGGAAAGCATGAGTAGAATATGAGAGTATTCACCTTACCCGTATCATACAAATTCACATTTGGTTTGTCATTATTATGACATAGAGTTCCACGAAAAAATATAAAGAACGCAATAATATATAAACAATATATTATTGCGTTCTTTATAATTAAAACTACTACCTACTTTATACTTAAAATAGACCTACATATCTGTATTGATAAGAAACTAAAAAAGCCACTTAATCAAGTAGGCATCTTTTTATTATTCACTCGTGTGTAAACTATGTGTATAATTGACACAAACCTGTTTTTAGTACAGACATCCAAGTAATAAACGTTGTAGTCGTCCTGACACTGCCTCAGTATGTAACAACCGTGTTTTTTACCACGCTTTTCTTCTAATTTGCGATACGAAAAGGCACCCCTGGAATAGATTGTTATTAATACAAAAAAATTCTCCGAATCGAATTATTATATATGCACCCTACTTATAAAGAACTTACCCAACGGGCCCGTGACATTTAATTCGCTGCAATTCTTTTAGTGATGGAGTTTCGTCGTCCTTTGATAAATTGAATGTCCATTTGACCATTAATCTGTGAAACGGTATAACACTTTATAGATCTCTTAAATTGTATTCTGTGAAACAATTTAAATACATATATACAATCTCTGACTTAAAACATTAATATTTTAAAGACAAGACACATTTATAGACCAGTGCTTTTAATGTTTGAAAACAAAATAAATTATAGTAGGATGAAACCCATTGTAAAAGGAGAAGAATAGTACAAAAATTAAAGGAAAAATAAATTACGGGCGATCTGAGGTCGGGAAGGGGGAGAGGGGGGGGGGGGTTTTAAGGGAAAAAAATGGCTTATCTCGATTTCCGGCAAGCTACAAGTCCTATGGAAAAAAGTTAAATGGCAAAGTTATAGGTAATAAAAATTTTTCGGTATTCAGTCAAAATGAGGTGTAAAAATACATATTTCAAATCAAATAAATTACGGTGTATTCAGGACATGAAAAGCTAAGTTATTACAAAATTTCATAAAAAAATAATTTTATTTGTAAAAGATAAAAATAAAAAACCAAAAACTTGGTTTTTTAAATTTTTCACATAAAATTTGAGGTTATGTGAAAAAAGTGTAAATGTAAAAGATGTAGATCTTTTTATTACCTACAACTTTGCCATTTAACTTTTTTCCATAGGACTTGTAGTTTTGCCGGAAATCGAGATAAGCCATTTTTTTCCCTTAAACCCCCCCCTCCCCCTCTCCCCCTTCCCGACCTCAGATCGCCCGTAATTTATTTTTCCTTTAATTTTTGTACTATTCTCCTCCTTTTACAATGGGTTTCATCCTAATATAATTTATGTTCATTTTTTGTTATTTTAAGAGGTTTCTACCCTGGTCTATAAGAACATACAAACTTTACTTTAAAAATAAGTTACATCATATATTTTGACAAATATAATCATAAAATAAATAAATATTTCGGACATCTTACACACTACGCTATCTTTTCTCAAATTAAGTAGAGCTTATATTGGGTACTAGACAACTGATATAAATATATAAACATATTGTTTTTTGGTAAATACATAGACATATATACCTGTAATATCCATCACAAACGGATATAAAGGACGATAATTGCTCTTCAGATTGGAACTTAAAAAACAAAGGAGTGCCTCTTCTCGATATTTCTATAGAGTTTTCACCGTTTCTTGTTAAATAAATTAATTCTTCTATTTTACATACATGGGACCACTGAAATAAAAATAATTGATTATATAATATTCTTATTACAAAATATAAAACTTGATTAAGTAGTAACATAGTCGTTATTGTAAGTTATAGTTCAATTCGTCACGTCATCATGTAGTTTTTTTTATAAAGCTTAAAACTCGACATGTTTTCGGCCCGCCCTGGTTTAGATTTTTTAAGCAAATCAAAATGTCTCTACTCTGCCTTATGGAAAGTATGAGCAGAATCCAAGAGTAGTGGTCACCAGTCACATTGCGAATGGAGATAATGCAACATGGTGACTCTAGGTCACCATGTTGCATTGTCTATAGCAGGTTCTAAAGATGCTTCTGCATCTGGGAATCCGGTCTCGCACTCACCAACGAAACACGACGGCACAAATGTTCTCATTTTAGGTTTACCTTCTGTGAAAATATGAGTACTCAAAGGCAGCGTAATTGGACCATTCTATTCTTTATTTATAAGAATATTGTAAGTCATCCGGTCGACTTACAATATTCGGTAAAATAGTAGGAGTACTCTTATTTTATTATAGCTGTATACATCAATTTTATCAAAATTTGTCAGGTAGCAACAATAAAAATGTACTCACATCGCGTTTAACAGTATTATAGAGTCGTATTCCAGACTGGTGAGGATGAAATGGAGCCACTACCAATTTCACAGGAGTCACATCATTGCCGTTCTGCCACAAAACGTTGTCGTACTCTTCAGCCAAGTAATTCGGAGCCATTATATACAATTGTTGCAGGTACAAGTTTTTTATGTAGCTAAAAGACAAATATACATAACATTTATGGTAACGTTTCCTTGTTAAATTTTGACGAACCTAAATGAGAGAATGGTATCAAGTACTGCCGATAAATTTATTAGCTTAATACATATTTATATTTAAAAGGTAGAACACGTTAATATTATCGAATACGATGGACTTTGCATTATTATTAATAACCACGAACGAAATTAATTTCATTTATTCAAATATTATGGTATTTTGAAAAATTATTTAACAAAAAGGACGAGGTTCTCAATTTTGACTGTATACTTTGTTGCCGTTAGCTCAGAAAAACATCACTTATGTAAAGATTTCTTTTTTTTTGTTGTTTTTGATTACATCGAAATTTGAAAAAAGATTAAAAAACAGTAAAGCGACGTAAAAAATTGTCATTTTAGGTCGGTCTTTTGTGAGAGGGTAATACCACCCGGTTCTTTGTATACTGACTCGTTCATTAATAAACAATTAATAATTTGAAATACTTTTCTTTTATTTATTTGATCCTCGTTGATAACCTTAATTATTTTAATTAAAATTTACAATTTAGATTATCATGATCGTTTTAAAATTCAAAACTTACATCTAGGTTCCGCAATAGGGTGCTATCAAGAACCCACCGATGCGTACGGGTATCAGATAGTTTTAATATATATTATATTTATGCTAATATCTGCAAGATTGTTTGCATAAATAAGGATTATTATCTACTTAGTGATCTTTTTTTAAAGTATTTTATTGACAAAGATAATATTTTAACATGCAAAAATTTTTAGAATAAATTAAGATACGTTTGCCATTTCATTCCCTCCCTGCCAATACATCCAAGCAATATTTTATTGTAAATGATAGGTATTATGATACAGCAATAAACACATGGCATAGTGAGAGATTTGATGATACCATTATATGACACGGACTTTTCGGCAATAGTCGTACAATAGGAATAGATTATACGGAAGAGAGGCCTTACCCTTATACCCTTATACGGAAGTTTATAAGGTCAAACGGTCACCTATAAGACCGCTTAGTAGATTAGAGGATGAAGGGAGACAACAACTTATATTTCATAATCTATTCTTAAATATTTCGATTTTGGCAAATCCAAAAAGAAGTTTTGGCAGTCTATATTTGCTTGTGTATTCCACTATAGCACCCAAACCACTGAACCGATTTTAATGAATGAGGTAATAGAGTCATATTAATAGTCCGGGTGATTTAGGCTCTAGAAATTTTATCAACAATTTTTAGGTAAAAAATAGATTGAAAAGTTAGATAAAAAGTACCCTACGGTACTTTTTATCTAACTTTTCAATCTATTATAAAGCTGAGGAGTTTGCTTTTTTGGTTGATTGTTTGTTTGAACGAGCGCCAATCTCAGGAAAAAATATTTCAATATTACATAGCCCAATTATCAATACGGTTCACAAATATAGAAGTATATATAGAGGTGCCGATTGACATCAATAAACTTGCCCCTATTACTTAAATTATATTTTAAAATATCCTAGTTTTTGCCTGCGGATTCGCTCACGGGTATGTCAGTTATCGCGATAAAGTATAGCTTATGTTGTACTCGTTCCTCAAGGATCAAAGTATCTCCTACCCAAATTTCGTTAAATCGGTGCATTGGTTTAACCATGAAAGCGGAACAGACAGACAGAAAACTAGACGGACAGAAATATTTACTTTTGAATAAATCAATGACCCTATTATTATTTTTTCCGTGCCGACCCCGAGTTCGCATAACGACACCCATAAATGACATTTCCTTGAATTGTATCTTATATATTTGTGTGGGATAAAGCTACATTACTATGAATTTTTTTTTTGCGTATCATAAACCTCAATCTATGCCTTGTGAGATATATGCAAAAGCGTTTGTTATTAGTTAACGTATTTAACAATACAAACTTATCTATCGTAATTTAGTCTTAAAAGAAATCTATTTCAAATACTCCTATTTTTCGTTGTACAGAAGGACTAGGTGTACCCGTGACCGCGAGCGGTTTAATTCGTTCGAAACGTCGGAAGTAGAGGCTATCATAAACTTTTTAAATAATTTTATCACAAATAAGTTCCGCTGTACAAGATTAACATGAAGAATCCACCATTTTTTTTTATTGCAGCGTTGAAGTTTCACAGAGAGTATTTTTTTTACACGCTTTAAACTGGATGAATATCAAACAGTATATTATATAATTCGTAGTACTAAGAAATAAATATACCTACCTATTTGTTTAAGTAAACAACGTTACAAAACAATCTAGAATCTAGGTATAATGTACGATTAAAGTTAGCAAACAGGAGCCGGGTCACTTTGATAATGGATGTATGATGACCTCGACATTAGTAACGGTTTTATATTCATATTTAGAATCACTTTTAAGTAATATACAGATTTAATACAGTATCAGAAATATATTCAATCCTATTTGGCTTATCTCTAATACTAGTCTGCAAATCTTTGTTCAACACAAAAAAACAACTGTTAATTTAAAAAAAACCTATATCATTCTACCTAGACTATTAAATATTTTTTGTATTTATGGTTTTTTTATTGTCTACCTACGTCTTTATCTATTTTAAAACTTGTGAAAAGAAAAGAAAAAATGTTGAATACTAGTTATACATTTTTGACATAAATTATAGCTACTGCTGGACAGTAGCTAAAGCTGCCTATGTCCACGAGTGGACTGCTATAGGGTGATGATGATATAGGTACTTATCTGATATCTAATATCCCTACCGTAATTATTATAAACGAGAAAGTAACTCTGTCTGGCTGTTACGTTAATACGCCTACACCGCTTAACCGATTTTGATGAACTTTTATATAGACATAGATGTAACCTTGGGAAAGAACATAGGCTACTCTTTATCGCGATAACCGACATACACTCGGGTGGAGCAGCGGGCAAAAGCTAGTAAATAAATAAATTGAAAATATCGCAACGGCCAGCAAGCTATGTTTGGAGATAAAATTAAAAACGAAAAGAGTTTCTCGGGAATCGATAACAATATTTGATGTCGGTTCAGCAGGTCAAGTACAGTTTATAACACGCAAATGAAATAACCACCAACTGGTGTTATCCGGTTGGATTTCCGTACAAACAAAAAAGGGGTCAAAAGGGTGGTATAAAAGTTTGTTATTTTCAAAGTTAGAAACAGTATCTAAATCAGAAATCATTTGGTGTTACAATCTTTAAGCTTTAGCAGCTGGTTATTGCTTTATATGTCACAAGAACGAATTTCGGAAATTTCCCCCTATGGAGGAAAAAAAGGGAAGAAAGGAACACGAAATAATAATAGGGCAATAGTTAGTCCATAATAAGTATTCAATAAATAATTCAATACTTACTTTACATTATGTCCCACAGAGCATAGCTTGGGCAGGTGATCGTGTGCATGTTTCTTAGCGACGTGGCCATGACGCCTCACGATAACTTTTGGTATGTATTTTTTAAAATCCCTCACAACGTCGTTTACCGACAACTTTTCCTCCGCTGTGGCACGTGTCCTGAATCAAAAACATTTATTTAGTTGCAATTCATCACGTAAAAATCGCCATTTTCGGAGATTCAAGACGTGATTATTTTAGCAAATTATATAACAAGCAATGAATATTTTTTTAGGATCCTAAGTACATTTACCCCCTTATTCATAAACGTTATATAATATAATACAGGCAATGGTTCTGTACCATTTTCAACTTTGAGGCCGTTTTTAAAGTTGAAAATAACAGAGAACCATTGTTTAACATTAAGTTACGTTTATGAATAGGAGTAATGTGACATATTTGGGTTCAAAACGTGTCGGGGGACGAGTACGAGAAGAAAATCTAAGGATAAATAAGAAGTTATAAAAATATTTCCAAAAATCAAAATACGTTAGTCCTTTGAGTAGTTGTTGTGTAGCTGAACTGTCATAAAATTTGTATTTTTTAGCTAAAATACTTATTTAGATATTGAATTAAAACTTTTATGGTTTTGTAGTTCATGAATCTGAACCCTAATGGATTCGTCATGTTCGTCCGTTCGTCTTCGACATAGGTACTGTCCAAACAGATAGTGCTAAAAACATAAAACTGCACGAATATGTGTTTCTATTAAGTCGACAGTGTTAGAATAAAATCACGAAAAATATTTTTATTTGGGGTAAGGTAAGTTTTTTTTTCGCGTCTATCCCATCTTGTGGGGTATCATTAGATAGGTATTTCACAAACATAGTGAGGTTGCTAAAACCATTTTTTTATTTAGGTATCCGTTTGCAAGGTATTTAACTTTAAAGTGCATTATTTTGTAAAAACAGGACGTCCTCTAAAAGGTAAACGGCTGGCTAAAAAAATTAGAAAAAAATCATGATAGTAGTCCATGTAAAATAGGAATACAATCTAAATAAGAATACATAGGAAAACTATAACGGCTTAGATAGCTTTGTTAGTTCAGGAGTTATAGAGGTCTAATTTGTGAAATACGTGTACTTGGAAAACTTCGCACAACATAAAGAAATAATAAGTAAACATAACAAATAAGGACACGATTTTAAATCCACCTACCATAAGAGTGTCTACTGAACTCTACTCTATGCGTGGCCTTGACACGGACTTGACCAATTTTTCTTATTCTTTAGTTTTATTTCATTAAAAACGCATTTGCTGAAAAACTTTCGAAGAAATATCACGTTGCAAAACAGTACATTTTTTATCTCTACCTCGATTTTCAATTTACGATGTTTTAAATGTTTAAAAAAAAAACAAAACAAACAAACGTTGGTTGGCAAACAAATCTTATCTTTTTTGAGTTCCAGTATAGACAACCTCTGACTTAAACTTCGACTGATAAAGCGCAGGCCAGACCAGGCAGGCCACATGACGATCAAAAACTTTAATCAAAGACTGATAGAAATAGTCCATGTCGCAGGCAACACAGTCAATGTTCTACTATCAACTATTGTATTTCGTTCAGGTCTTTGTTAACAACACACCTGACTTTCAATTTTTCTTTTATGACAACTCCCGCATTAGGAGTATACATATCCCGTGTCGTGGGGAACTTTATAAACATACATGAAACAAACACAGAGAACACCCAGACTCAGAACAACGACTTGTGGACCACACAAAGAATTGTCCCCTGTGGGATTTGAACCCGCAACACTTGGGACAGTAGAAAGTGGCGTTGCAACTGCTTAAACCACTCGGCAAACCATACAGTCAACTTCATAAAGTTATTATATTAAAAAAACAAGACATTGGACAAGGCAAATGCAGGATTGTTTCAATTTCAATTTCAAAAACATATATTTGGCAATGTCATTTCATAAATAACCATTCCAAATTTAGCTAAAAACTTATCTGCACAGTAAAGAGTTGTCACAGAACAAGATCTACATCATGTAAATTAAAGTGATTGTTTGATAATTGTTCAGTTTTACCCAGTACTATTGTTCCCTTGTGCAGACACCATAATTAGATTGTAATAGTCCATTGTTTCACACCAACCAAGGTATAACACAGTCACACACAACAGTTTATGAACTTCATACCATAATTATTATGTAGAGCATGTCTCATATTAACTGCTAAATTGTTACTAATAAATTCACTGGCTTTTTTTTACCTTAAGCTCTTTTATACTCTATTTTAGAAGCAAAAGGTATTCCATACAAATGTAAAATACAGTGTTAGTGTAGTATTGACATAACATCACCCTATAGACCTGTGTGAGTTTTTGTACAGAATTTATTTTTGCAAAATTTATATTGTCAAGTACTGATATTGATATTATACATTAAGTTATTTGAAAATAGGCAATTTTATTTTTTTATAAATTGTCAGACATTTTAAAGTTTTTATATGTATGTTTAGGGAAACAGTCAGCAGCTAGTGTACTACAAACTCAGTGTGAGTCAACAAAATAGAAGTTACTTAACATTTATGATAAAATCAAACACCAACAATTAGTTCTCAGAATACACTTTTAAGAAAGTTGAAAATATGTATGTTTTAAATAAGATTATTTACAAGACAAGATAAATTAAATATAATATTAAACTTACATATCAGCAATTCCCAACCCAAGCATTTCTTTCTTATGCTCTGGGTATTTAATCTCAGGTATTCTGTTCTCATATACATCACTCTTCGCTTGCAAGAAATAATAATCATATGTTGTTTCATCTAAAGTTATCAGGAGCTCCAATCTTGGTACCTGTTAAATAAGTTACAAGATACATTATTCACACTGTTGTATTATATTGGTGAATTTGAGACAGGGGACTGTTGTATTATATTGGTGAATTTGAGACAGACAATGCGAAAGCATGTCAATAGGAAGCCAGAATGAATGGATAACCATGCTGCATTGTTGCATTTGCACTGAGGAGGTTGACCATCCACCCTTGGAATCTGCTCTTGCTTTCCATCATTCATCATTCATGGCTGAGTAGAGTTATTTTGGTAGGCTGATATTGAAAAAAATAATACTTGATTTTCATTGATGCACTTACATATACAAATAAGTAAATTGTAATATCACTATGATTGCAACTTAACAATTTACTTTTCTCATAAATGTTTTTCGATAAACTTTATCACATCTTCATATACCTACTTCATATATCACTGCAAAACATTAAGTTTTCCTTAGAAATAAAGTTTTGTTGTACTATACCACAATATATAAACATTTAGACTTTTAACTTCATATTATTTTCTTTTCTAATTGTAATCTTAGATATAAGAATTACAATTTATTTTTTTAGTTTTTGAAAAAGTCAGTGAGAGTGTGCTCTACGTTCTTAATAAAACTACTAGTAATATTAGAATGCACAGCATTGCACCCAAAACTGATTCTCTTTTTAATTTTTTAAGTCAGTGAGAGAGTGCTCTACATTTTTAATAATAATAAACCTACAAGTAAAATTAGAATGCACAGCATTGTACCCAAAACTGATTAAAATATTTTACAGCTTTTTTTATGTTTTTTTTTTTAACAATTTGCATTCATAATCATCATAGATAAAAATAAACTAATTCTGTTCAGTTTTATGTCTTGCATTATTATATAAATTGGTTAAAAAATTAATATTTTATCTTTGATGCTACTTTAAAGAAATGCCTATTTTCAAAGTTGGAATATACAATGCTTTTATCCACAATTCAACTTAGTCTTATGTCCAGACTTTAAGATTTAGATTTTAGTAAGATATTGGTAACTAGTTACACAGTATTCTGTGTATAAATTGTTGGACCAAAGTCTCTTAGTCTATAGTTCTTTTTTAGGGTTCGTAGTTCATGACACGGAACCCTTATAGATTCGTCATGTCCGTCGGTCCTTGGTATATATATAGTGTTGTCTTTTTATTTTTAAATGAATGTCTTTATAAATGCATTTATAACTCACATTAAAAAACATTTAAGTATTGAATATTTATGTATCTGTTTATCCAGGTTTATGTTTAGAATGGATGAACAGATTTTTATGGGATTAATAGCAGATACCTCATGTTATAAGGAGTAATTTAGGCTAAATTTAAGGAACTTATTGTTTTATTTATTTGGACATGTAATTTATGATATCAAAATATTTATGATTAAAGTTTTTTTTCTGGACTTATCAGATAAAAATGAATTATTTTTTCAGTATGTATGGTTTATTTATATTATTAGGTATAATAGAGATTACATTGAGACAAATAGATTTAAACTTCAACACTTAAGTTTCTAGGCAAAGTTGTATGCGACTATGTTTAAATGCAAAAGACTCAAAACAGACATCCCTAGTATTGTATTTTTATGCTTGAATCAAAAAGTTTTAGTAAATATTTTAATAATTTATGTAAGGTAAGCATATTTTTTACATAAAAGTTTATTCCTATAAGCCTTTTGCCTTTTCGCAATTTGTTGTTATTTTTATAAAGTTTTACAAAACTTGTTATCAATTCCTACAAAATTACAGTAACTATAACAATACTTATTGCCACTAACCTTGAATCGTATCCTGAGTTCGTAGTCCCTGGTACTGGAGAGAACTTTAGCGTTATCTTTAAGAAAATAATCTTTGCCTTTAACTCGTAACGCAAATAGCGTTCGTGTCAAAGGAGGAATTTTATATTTCTTACATAGAATTATGCACAATTCTTCAGCAGTTAACGTGCTCGAACGCACTGGTATAATATTCGGTGTTCGGTCAGTTACCACTGCCACTTTAACTGTCTCTTCGACTGCTGCCATCGTGAACTTGTGCCATAAAAAAACAAGAGGACGCCAACAGAGATAAGACTCAAACCCACTCTGATAAATGCAACTTCACATTATCACATATTTTCTCCAAACAATTCATATTACATCACTATTGGCATTTACACAGCATCTGTGTTGATCTAAATTCATAAATTCAAAAATGTTTATTTATAACATTGGATAAATTCTTCATTCCGCGTAGTATTTTTTCTACAGTACAGAATGCTTTGAGCTTCCGTGTTATTTTCCCGTAATACGCTCAATACGCTGAACTCTGAAGTACATTTGACACATGTCAATCGGATTCCTCCTAAATCTTATTAGGGTATGCTACGCCTAAATTAGTCGATGCAAGAAAACATAGAAACTAAAAATTTTCGTATTGGTTTTAAACGAATATTAAAAGAGAATTAAATGATTATATTATATAAAAATTTAAGCTTCATATTTTGCTATGGTTTCTTAACACTTCGACTGTGGGACGATATTATAAAAGAGTCTAAAAACAGTTATTATAAAAGAGTATCATCTCTAGAATAGTGCAGAGGGGCAATAATAATAAGCTTTATTTCAATATTCCTGAGTTGGAAATAAAATAATCAGGCAAGCAATCGCGAAGACACCGCTGCACCACACATACAAATTGAATGAAGCATTGATACCACGCTTAGCTAATGCTAACATGCTAATGCAAGCATGTGTTTGTACACGTACACATATCATTTTGGGAGTGGAAATGGTGCCTAAGTTAATCTTGTGTAAGCACATTGTTATCTTCAGCAACAAAGTGTTTAAGAATATAAGACTGGTTTTAGGATACTGCAAAGATTTCAGAAATAAAGTAGTCATGTGAATGCTATACAATACATGAATGCACTCGTTCGGAGTCATCTTGGCCTCCTTGGCCATTATCGGCCTTGATTTGGAATCCCCATAAGCGATCAACATGGAGTTTATCAATCACATAATATTTTACATAAATTTTTCACTAAACTTATAAGATCGAAAATTACGTAATCAATCACGTCCCCCCCTCTGAAACCCAAACTCCAAATTCATGATAGTAGTCCATATACCGAATTTTCAAGGAAAACTATAGCGGAAAACTATGAAATAGACTTATGGCGTTAGGCAAATTTTTGAATCAATGCAACTTAGGCTATTCACACACTGCACCGCGCTGCGACGCGTAGCGCGGAGCGGCAGATTTTAATATTGTATGCAAGTACATCGATTAGTATAGAAAACACGCCAGGTCCAACACACTGAACACGCGCCTAGGCGCGTGAGCGCGTGCGGCTAGCAGCTTCGGGATTGGCTGCCCGGGCCTACGCGCGTGTTCGCGTCGCCAGTGTGTGAAGTCCCTTATGGTTTTGTTACAACAGGTCATTTAAATTTATTCCAGCTATACTAACTGTATGCGAGTGCCATCTAGTGAGAATACCTTGAGAGTACTTGTAAGTCTTGAATTCATCTAAATACCTAAATACTTAACGATATAATTAAAAATATTAGTATGGGTATTTTTCATCTCTTCCTCATTTATATTTTCGTTTCTTTGGGGGCCCCATAAGACGGAGGCCCTGGGCACAGGCCCTGTGTGCCCTTAAGGTAAAGACGGAGTAGCCACTGCCATATTTGATACGTCATTCTGCACAAAAGTAGATACCTATTATAGTCTACTTTTGTATATATATAAATGCACTTTAATCAGAAATCAATACCTATATGTTAGACGTTAGGGTGCCCTCACACAAACAATAATATTGGCAATAAAGTACGTATTGCCGATAATATTGCGTGTGTGCGGGCTGTATTGTACAATATTATTGTGGATTAAAGTGTGCGGGGCCGTGTGTCACAATATTATTGTCACAATATTATTGTGTGTGTGCGGGCACTCATAGAGAAAGAGAGGCAACCTGTTGAAAGGTGAAATGCAACTTATTCCTATGAGCTTCTAGTGCTGCCATTGAATTAACTAATTTAGAAAAAAATGTTGTTGTTCTGAAACTGACTATTCTGTTTCTTACCATTTGTGTTCACCTAAAAGACATGTGAAAGAAAATGATTTCTTTTGATTGAGTCGCATATTTTTTTTGTGTGTGTTTTAGTCCTCAATAAAAGTATTAAGAACCAATGTTACCGAATGAGAGAATATTCTGAATAAAGACAACAGAGCAGCAAAGTAATAATTATATTTTGATTTTATTTTTTTTCCACTTGACTTACAATAAACTAAAAAAGAGTTATTCAGAAGATATAGTTTAATTGATGGCAACCTTGAAGACGCCATTGCTAATTTTTGGTTGGCGACTGGCGTGCGATATTGGCGGTTGCTTACTGCTGTCTTTGTTCTTTCTTGTTGTATTGAACGATTTTTTTGTAAAGTTCGGCTTATCAAGTTTTATTCAGCATAAAACAAGTAAGAATAATATTATTGTTCATGTAGACCTTGAAAACATTATTTTTAACTTAAAAATAAATTGCACGTGCCAATAGTTAACAAAAGCCGGTGCCGACTTCAACTATTTTTTCTACGAATCATAACTGAACTTAATCTTCGTAAATATTATCTTTTCTAATCATTTTACTTTTTGTTATAATAGTTTTGAATTGCTGATTATCATAAATACTTTCTTATCGTGACTTCCGCCTTTCCTATCAACTACCCGCTCCCGTCTTCAAAACTTCTAAGTATTTCATTTGCGAACTGTTAACTTCGAATTCAGTAAGTTCCAATAAATCTAACCTTAAGCATCGCAAAATAAATCCAACACGAATAATGTCTCGCCAAAAACTTCGGGTGGAACATGAATTTAGTGTAACATTAGTATAATTAGCATTATCAATAATAATAATAAAACTCGTCGCGAAAGAAGTACCTCTTTTAGGTGCAAGTGCTTTTAGTGCAACGTCGGTACTTGTAAAGATACTGTTAGTTATCTTATTCCATGGTGATACCTGTTGCCAAATATTGATAGACAAGATTTTTTATTTCCATTTCCACTCATTTCTTTATGTACATTTTTATTATAATACCCTACATTTTTACCATTATAATTTTACTTTTGTTTTAGATTATGGATGATGATTGGGATGATGTTGGGGATGTGGTGAGTACATTATGTTTATAGAACAAGTTCTAAATAATTATTGTTAGCATGATTAAATTTCAAACTGATAAGCTATAGAAAATGCTATAGTTTTCTGTTAAGTGCTAGGTGGAGCTGTCTTAATTCATTAAAAATGTTTTATCAACTGTTGTTACAATGGCAATGAATTCATGCGCTCATAGCCAAGTGGCCTTAAGTGATTGCAAACAATTACTTAGGGTAAGCAACACAGTTAGTACTTAGATGGGTGACCATTTGTGGCATTATATGTAATGAGCATTTCCATTATTTGGAGGTTAAGCTAAGCAGGCAGTCCTGTTTTTTTATTTTAAGATTCTGAAGCTTAGTTTTAGGCCTTCAGTTCAAATATATCCAATGGCTTGATTACCTAGCCACAAGATGTCTTGCCAGTCCCCAATCTGCACTCGGCTAGTGTGGAGACGTATGGTTTTAACCCTCTCCTGAGAGGAGACATGATCCCAGCAGTGGAGCGTTATGGGTTTTTGATAATGAATTAATTATAATTATATTTATACTGATTCCTACACCTCTAAGTATCATTTTAATTTTATTAATACACATATAATACTTAAAATTTAACTAGGCAATATTAATGATGTTTTAACAATTCCTATGCTTGATCAGTCCAAACCTAGCACTTGCTATCTCTCCTGCACTATGATTTCTGGTCCTTTAAGCGTTGCATGAAGTAGCGCTCTCACTACTAGCTACCATAGTGTGGGTCACCATGCTGCACTGTCCATGTCCCCAATAAAGATGGTGACCACCAGTCTTGTATTCTACTAGTGCTTTATAAAAGGAAATTGAAGTATCCGTTTGTAATAATGAATAGTTTTTTTAACTAAATTCAATTCAAAAGTACATACAATCATCATCATCAACAGCCTTTAACAGTCCACAGCTGGACATAGCCCTCTCCTTTGAAAGGAGGTTTTGGCCTACTATACCACGCTGGCCAAACGGGTTGGTATAGGGTTGGTTTCAAGTTTTCCTTTTCTTTGATAATGTCTTGCGTTGTTATGCCTTAGTCGCCCTTTACGACACCCGCGTGATGAATAGGGGTGGTGACACTCTGTATTCTTGTTCCGTCTCCACACGGACATACAATACTTAATACTTACATCAAAATAACATTTTCAAAATTTTTGGCTATCTGCTCTGTCTAATCTCTGGAACGACTGGACTGGTTTTGAGGGTACGAGGCTGACAGATAGCTGATGACACGAGGTGTAACGGCATTACTCAGCAGTTTTGCTACAATAACTGCAGGGAACACTGCAGGAGTCAGCTAGTATGTCTAGCTACTTGTCTAGAACCCATATTACAAGCTCTGCTTAGTGTGGGACTAAATGGTGTGTGTGCTAGATGTCCGAAACATTCTTGTTATTTACACACATTACATGAACTAACACCAAACAAAAAATACTATCCTTTTCTGTTAGGCCAACAAGTTTGAATTAATTACAATGTTTGATAGCCTCTTGTCTTATTATTTATTTTTTTATGTTAATCAAGTATGCCCTATTACTTTTTATAACTGGAATGAATTCATGTATTATACTTACTACAATTACAGTAGATTTTCACACCTCTTAATTATCATGTAAATGTTATGTACTGAATGATTAATATGGCATTATTCATGATGTCTAAACAGTTAATAAAATGTCAGATGTGAGTAACAAGCCCAATTATAAACTGCGGGAAATGTAAAACTAATTATTTAATTTTAAAAAAGCGGCAATGTGCGAGTCGGACTCGCCCATGAAGGGTTCCGTATCAGCAAGTAACATCATATAAAAGATCTTGCAGTTCGTTGTAACTTTGATCTATGTTTTCATAATAGTAAATTGATAGAATGAAAAGTAAATTGCGATTTACGATTAATGACGTATTAAAAAAAAACTGCTTACTAGATTTCGTTCAAACCAATTTTCGTTGGTAGTTTGCATGGTAATGTACAGCATATATTTTTTTTAGTTTTATCACTCTCTTATTTTAGAAGTTACAGGGGGGGGGGGACACTTTTTTCCACTTTGGAAGTGTCTCTTGCTCAAACTATTCAGTTTAGAAAAAAATGATATTAGAAACCTCAATATCATTTTTGAGCACCTTCGTTAATCTATAGATACACGTATGGGTTTGATGAAAAATTTTTTTTTGAGTTTTAGTTCCAAGTATGGGGACCCCCAAAATGTATTGTTATTTTTCTATTTTTATGTAAATAAATCTTAATGCGGTTCACAGATTACATCTAGCTACCAAGTTTCAAAAGTATAGTTCTTATGGTTTCGGAAAAAAGTGACTGTGACATACGGACGGACAGACAGACAGACATGACGAATCTATAAGGGTTCCATTTTTTGCCATTCGGCTACGGAACCCTAAAAATCAGATTGATTAATATATGAAATTGTATTACTCTCAATTAAGATGAATGAAATTAAGAGAATCCAAGAGTACGGCATCCTTATCCAGATGACGAGATACTTCTCCATACTCTCAAAATATATAATTCTCCCTATAGCACAGTCAGTTAAATGTGTATAAACCTACAAAGTGCCTAAGAATTATTGATATAGCTCAATTATTTTTTTAAATCAGGAATGCAGTTTGTTTAATATTTCAATGAAATCCCAGGACAGGACAATTAAAAGTGCTACAGTCACACAATCATTTCTGTGTACGTGTTCACACACCGCAGTCTGATACTGAACTTGGCTGAGCTAGTGGTTGAGCTGTTATGTTGCAATATCAGCTCAATGGATCCAGTGCTTTTGTAACCAGACTGCTAAAGCACATTCTTAACTATTTAAAAAAAAATATTTCACGCGTGTTATAGCTTATAGCATGCAAACGAGGTTGCATGGGTTAGCTAATTCTAATTATCTGACCTTGAGGCCCCTAATTACGTAAAGAAAATAGGAAAGTGTTTGCATCGACGGGTTCTCTGTAAAGTCTGCAACTTCCTACCCATGGTTACTAAATTTGCACGCGATATACTCGACAACGCTGACTGTTCCATATCAACTGAGTAGCAACTTGATGACCTTGAACGCCTTCAAAAATCTTACTGAGATTTATAAAATATGATCATTGAATGAATGTCGCTAAGTGCTCAATAGGCGCCCAATTCGACTTCGGCATTCCCATATTCATTCGATACTTTCATTTTATTAATTAATGCAAGAGGCAAGAAATTCTCTTGCCTCTGCAAAGAATCCCAACATCATTTGACCTGACCAGGTATTAGAATCCGAAACCTCTTTTTAATATTTTTTCAATTCATATCTCCATACTCTCCATAGTAAGCTGTGGTTATGGGTCTTCTTGGTGAACTGTCATCTTGGTCCATGACCAGAAGGAAAGGATAAAACTATTGTTCTAAAACCTACGAGTATATGCCAGTATATGGCCGCCTCGGTGCGTTGTTGCAATTTTAAAACACATTTATAATTTTTTAACTCTAAACATATCTAACAAATCCTATTATTGTGTAACAAAAATGCATAACCATGTCACTCTGTCTTAAACAAGAAATATTCAAATCTAACTTGGGGAAGTCATCTTACTGCTCACAAAGAAGTAATAAATTGTTTCAAAATCTTTCACTCTGGGCCACACTGACATTTGTTTAATGTTGCGTTATTGAAATGTATAGTTTATGTTGAACATATTGCTAATACTTCAGTTTTAAGTGGATGTTGAATACAAACAGTTTTTTGTAACATGAGAGCCACAAAAACATTAAAGTGATAACAACGCGCCAAAGTTTAGCTAAGTTGTTTGGTAGGCTCAATATCAATAGTGACAACCTTGACATTCAATTCTCCAAATGTTTAAACTAGTATACAATATTATAGACCCTTAATTTAAAACGTAAGTATTATTTAGGCAATGAAAATTTGATCGCATTTAATTTCTGATCTAAGTTGCTCCCATAAGAACAGATTACTGATTTAATTGAATATAATCACAGTCAACATCAGACGTTTAGTCCATACTTCTATTTATTTTATAAATTTCAAGATAGATAGAGATTACAGTTATGCGATCAGGTAGCAATTGAAACTGAATTCTAAAATTAGCTTTCAGGTGCACTCAAATAATCTATCAAATGTTAAATATTAGAAAATTTTAACTAAATTATTCTTTTTAATTTCTTACAGGCAGTGCAGACCCCAGCTTATGGCAACTATGACAGTAAGGTTGATGAAGGCCACAGTCTCTCAAGAGGTAGAGGCTTTCAATCCTTTAATGATAATGATGGTATGAAACCTATTTTACATGTTCATATAAAACTTGTATAGCCATGTTGTATATCATCTTACCAGAGAGACTGCTTGTTGTATCTAGCTGACTCCCTAAGTGTTACATATGGTTGTTGTTGTTAATCGAGAGTAACGCTGCGGAGCTAAGTTACTCTTTAGGTCATCGGCTTTCTGCCAATGAAAGTCCCTTTAAAATCTGTCCAGCCGTTCCAGAGATTAGCCGGAATGAACAGACAGGCAAACAAACCAAAATTTTAAAACTCGCATTTTTGTCAAAATCAAAATCAATCAAAGCATTTATTTCAAGTAGGCCAGTTACAGGCACTTTTGAATTGTCGAAACAAAAATGTAGCTACAGTCCCAGTCACAAGACATAAAAACTGTGAAAGTACTGTAGTTGCCCATTCCCTAGCGTAGATCTCTATGGAGAAGAACGGGCAAGAAACTCCATGGACACTCTTTTAAATCAAAATGTTTTTTACAAAATCTTGGTTACATCATTCATGTTGAGATGGTAAAGTTTCATCCAAATCCGTTCAGTTGTTTTTGCGTTTAAGAGCAACAAACATACACACATACTCACAAACTTTCGCGTTTATAATATTAGTGCGATTAGTAGGATGCTATTCTTGTAACATATTTAGTAAGAGTATTTTTACTGTGTTCACAAGTAATGTCCTAGTTTCATCTTCATCTTTTTAATAATCTAGCTAATATTGTGTTATTCTGTTTCAAGATTTTAATGGAGATAAGGGTGGAGAATATGAGAATGGATTCGGTGGAGATAGGCGGGGGCGCGGTGGACGTGGCGGTGGCAGAGGTCGCGGCGGCAGGGGAGGCCGCGGTGGTGGTCCCGGTAGAGATAGGGAACATCGAGACTATGAAAATGGTAATGGATGTACTACTATCTTGTAATCATCATCATCATCAACAGCCTTTAACAGTCCACTGCTGGACATTCCTTTGAAAGGAGGTTTTGGCCTACTATACCACGCTGGCCAGACGGGTTGGTATAGGGTTTGTTTCAAGTTTTCCTTCTCTTGGCAGTGATGTTAGCTGCTTATTTTGTTCCTTTAGTCGCCACTTACGACACCCATGGAATGAATAGGGGTGGTGACACTTTGTATTCTTAATTCGGATTCGGACGGACTCTTGTAATACTTTTGAATAAACTGCTGAAAAAAGCTCCACCTTTACTCGCAAGTATACCTTTGTAACTACAACCATGGGGCAAAAAAAGTAGCCTAAGTTCTTAGATGACAGCTATCTGTTAATCAAACTCTTCAAATTCAGTCAAGCCCTTCCAGAGATAAACGAGAACAAACTTAAATACCATTTACACTTTTTTGTAACTTTACGAAAAAAACTTCAAATTATTTGTAAGATAATACTTAGGTACATTAGAACATATTATGAATGCCTTAAATGCATTTTATATTATCAATACCAGGTGGAATTTGTAATGTCATTATTAAAAACATGAAAATGAACAAAAAACTTTTAAGTTTTTAATTTTGTGTGATCATTTCCGTAGGTGACGATGACAATGATAAACGAGGGGGGGATAGAGACAGAGGCGAGCGTGGCCGCGGTCGGGGCCGTGGTCGCGGCGGCCGCGGAGGCGGGGGCGGGGACGGAAGCGGTCGTAACAGCGGGGGCGGAGAGCGCCACGAAGGAAGCCCCGAGGACCCCGACAAGAAGCCCCCCGTCACTTACGTGCCACCTCCCCCCACTGAAGATGAAAATGAAATATTCAGCAGCACTATTAGCTCTGGTATCAATTTTAATAAGTTTGACCACATTGCGGTTAAGGTGAGTATTTTTTTGTAATACGTTTTTAATAAATAAATATTTTTTCGGACATAAATATTTCGGGCACCTTACACATAACGTCATCTAGTCCCAAACTAAGCAGAGCTTGTATGATGGGTACTAAACAACTGATATAAATACATAAACATACTTTTTTTTTTGAAAAGAAATAGGTACATATTATACATAGAAAAACACCCAGACTCCGAAACAAATATTAGGTCTGACCCGGGAATTGAACCTGAGACCTCTTGATCAGCAGCCGCATACGCTAACCACTAGACCAACAAAGCAGTCTCAGTCAATAATATTATAAATTCGAAAGTTACACCTGTCTGTTACGCTTTCACAACCAAACCCCTGAATCTATTAGTATTCAGACATATGTTTGTATATTTATAGAAGTCACACATATTTTTGTTAAAACTAGTAGTGCCCCATATCTGTCCAACTATTAAAAATGTTGCACGGCCAATTTACATTCTCTCAAAATAATTTTGACTGCACGTTTGGCCTAGTGGTTTAAGCGGTTGCCACGCCGCTCTCTACTGCGTCAAGTGTCGTAGGCTCAAATCCCATGTGGGACAACACTGTGTGATTGAGAAAGTGTTGTTCTAAGTTTGGGTGTTCTTTATGTCTGTTTCATGTGTGTTTGTAAAGTCCCTCGCAACCCAGGATGTATGTATGTATATTCCTAATGCAAGAGTTGTTATTAAATTTTAAACAATTTATAATTAAAAAGAATCCATTCTCTTTTAAAAAAAATGTTATTTTACTTTAACTGTTACTTTTTTGTTACCACAGGTCAGTGGAGAAAACCCACCCAGAGCTATTGATAGCTTTGAGACTGCAGACTTGAGAAAATTTGTTGTGGACAATATATTCAAGGCTGGATATAAAAAGCCGACGCCTATTCAGAAACATGCTATTCCGATAATAATGTCTGGAAGGGATCTTATGGGCTGTGCCCAAACTGGCTCAGGAAAAACGGTAAAATAACTATGTATACACTTACCTAAAAATGTTTTCGTATAATTCAAAGTATGGTTAATTTATTTTGTTTAAAAATATATTTTTTTATATCTTACTATTTAAAAAGCAAATTTTCGCCATAACACTATGCAGTCAAAATATTGTGATATGTTAAGTGTGAGAACTAAATTAAATATTCTTCTTACAGGCGGCCTTTCTCTTGCCTATTATAAATACTTTACTTCAAGATCCTAGAGAAGTAATAGTTGGACCAAATGGATGCGCACAACCTCAGGTGGACAAATATATTGCACTTTATAAAAATCAACCAATATAACTCTACAAGCTTTTATTGCAATATTTACTTGATTTTCTAGGTAATAATAGTGTCACCAACTCGTGAATTAACTCTCCAAATATTTAATGAAGCAAGGAAGTTTTCATATGCATCAGTACTCAAAATTGCTGTTGCTTATGGAGGGACAGCAGTTCGCCATCAAGGGGACACTATATCGGTTAGTCACATGCACAAGTTTTTACACTCCATTCATTGATTATATTATTAACTAGGTGTTACCCACGGTTATTGATGTAAATCGCGAGTAAAACCTCGGAGCGAAGCTAGTCTGAAAAAAGAAGGCCAAGTTACTCCTTGTGGTATCAGCTTCCTTCCAGTGAAGGTCCCGACATAATCTGTCCAGCCGCTCCGGAGATTAGTTGAATAAACAGACAGACAAAAATAAACAGCAATTTAAAAAATTGCTTTATAACTGGCTCAAAAAAGTCATGATAGTAGTTCATATATTGAACTTTAAAGAAAAACTATAGTAATTTTGATAACTTTTTTATTTCAGGAGCTTTAGGGGTCTTACTTGTAATATGTCCTTCCTCACTTGAAAAACTAAGAAAAAAATAAGTAAACATAACAATTATTTATTGGTCATGGTTTTAAATCTACCTACCATTATGGGTGACTACGGAACTCTATTCTATGCGTGGCTTGACACTCACTTGGCCAATTTTTTTTATTTACCTTAAAGAAATACATATGCACTTAGCAAAAATCTGTTATTTTGATATAGCAAACAAAAAGTCCAATTTGATTTATTTGTATAAATTAAAATGTTAGAAGAAAACATTGTGCCGAGTCTAAAATATCTAAGTGACCAAGTAAGTTAAACAATTAAGAAGCCAACAACCTTCAGGTTTTTGAAAGCATAAACAATTTTGAATTGGAATAAAAAAATGTATGATACAAAATTTGAAATCCTATCACATAATAGCTTTCATATTTAATAATATTTTTTTATTTGATTTACAGAAGGGTTGTCACATTTTGGTTGCCACGCCAGGACGTCTCCACGACTTTGTTGACCGTAACCGCGTATCGTTCGATGGAGTGCGGTTCGTGGTGTTGGACGAGGCAGATCGCATGTTGGACATGGGCTTTATGTCCAGCGTCGAGAAGATGATGGACCACCCTACCATGGTTTCAACTGTAAGTTACAATCTTGTTGTATTATCAAAACTGTCTCAGTTTCCGTCGAACTACTCGGTCGTTACTTTAAGACGCAGTGGAAAGTCAGAACTTTAAAATTAAGTAAGTAGCTAGTCTTTGTAAATAAAGGATACTCCAATCTTTAAATCTTCAATCCGCTAGTCGCCTCCAAATGCAGTGGGTATTGTCATAGTCTTGCCTTATAATTACTAATTTATTTTACGTATTGTAAACATTCCAGTAAGAAAATGAAATACTTCTCTATATCCGACTTTTATTTAAATTTTTGATTGTTTTCTTATTTTTTTTAATTGGCAGGACCAAAGACAAACACTTATGTTCTCTGCCACATTCCCTGAGGATATTCAGCACTTGGCTGGCAGGTTTCTAAACAATTACTTGTTTGTGGCCGTCGGTGTAGTTGGCGGTGCCAGTACTGACGTAGAACAAGTTTTTCATCAAGTCACCAAATATGAGAAGCAATCCACACTCAAAAAGTTAATTGAAGAAAACGGTGAGCTTTAGTTTTCAATCATGTGTAATTTTTCAATTTATGTGAATATAGCTTCACTTTGCTATGCTTTGCTGCAGCACATTATTGTGGTTGGATTGATGAGGAACAAAACTAATGTGAAAAATGGAAATAACAGCCTTGGCACAATTTAGGCCTGTACAGAACTTTTTACCCTTATTTAACAGGATTGACCCTAAAGTCGTGCGAAAAAGCACTTACGGATACAAGAGAAACAAATTACTTCATTATTTGACAGTTTAAAAAAATATAAAATTAAAAAAAAACACCTCAACCTTGACCAAAGTCACCGAAATCGACCTTTTCTGTTTGAACTCTCTCTCCAGTAGTTGCTTTATTTTAAAATGAGTCGCGAGAAAAAAGTATAACGAAAAGATTTAGCATTTAAAGTTTTCATTAATGCTTACCAAAAAGTCATGATGCAAGCTTAAACATCATTCATTTTTGGCGCCAAATGTTCCATATATTTTAAGAAAGATAAATAATTTGCGATGAAACAGAGTTGACGGGATCCAAAAATTCAGTGTTCTACGAATATGCAAGGCGACCACACCTCCGATTATAGCTCAGCACCCACACAGATACTTGATTCGTTTACGTACGACGATGTTTATGTGAGTTTCGACTGACTTCGGTAGGTCTGAGAAGAGAATAGGCCTTCCGATACAATCAACTTCTATTTTTAACCAAGTTCAAAAAAATGTTTCATTAATGTTTTTTTTTTTATTACAAGCTCTAAATTTGACCCACTTCCCGGTATCCAATTGAGCTGAAATTTTGCATGCAAGTATAAATCGGATGACAATGAATACTATTATGACATGATGGAGCTGGAAGGTGGCCATAGGATATATAGGCGTTTGATACGTCTTGACGAGTACTTTGATACTATACATGCAATATTTCAGCTCAATCGGAAACTGGGAAGTGGATCAAATTTAACCTGCAAGATTTGATTACAGACAATGGGGACAGATGAAAGTAAATAAAAGCTTTTAATTATGAAAACCGCAATACCTTGCGTAATTTAAAGGATCTGAGCGGTCAACGCGAGCGACTTTGTTTTATACTGTGTAAAATTTTTTATAATTTTTTTCCATTCCATTATAAAACTTTCTTTACCCGGCGCATAGCTTGAATACAGCATACGAGTTTTACGATATGGCAAGATACATTACGTGCGTTGTAGGACATTAAAACACGTAACGTGATTAATATGTAACTCATACAAAAAACCGAAAGTCGATGATTATTTATGCGAAAGTGCGCGATGCGTCTGTGTGCATGAAAAATATATAATATGTGGGTGTTCAATCACAAATTCTCACGCTCAAGGACTGCACCCCTAATACACTTTGGGATTTGACTCTTATACCAAGAACAGAATCTAAAAACAATAATTATGTTCCTACAATGTTTGCTTACACTTGTTTTGTTTTAATTACATGTGAAGATGGCAAGCGTATCCTGGTGTTTGTTGAGACAAAACGCAATGCAGACTTCATAGCAGCTATGCTTTCGGAGCAGCAAATGTTAACTTCATCTATCCATGGCGATCGTCAACAGCGCGAACGTGAGGAAGCGCTCGACAACTTCAAAAGTGGACGCCATTGCATACTCGTCGCGACAGCGGTAGCCGCTCGAGGCCTAGGTAATGTGCATTGCATGTTTTTATTACTGAAATGTTACAATATTCTCATTCTGTACATTTCTTTGAAAAAAAAATCTAACTGAAAATACATCTTTTATGAAATTTTCAGATATCAAGAATGTTGACATAGTAGTCAACTATGATCTTCCTAAGAGTATAGATGAGTATGTGCACAGGATTGGCAGGACCGGTCGTGTGGGCAACAGAGGAAAAGCTGTATCTTTCTTCAATGCTGATCAAGTGAGTGTAGTAGTACCCAATAAAATAATTAGTTGGTTAGACACAAGCCTTTGAAATGGGATGTTGTTTGAATGTCATGTAATTATTATAATACCTACTTACTTACAATAAAAATGAAGCTGATAGTTGCATAATAGGTTTGTTTGGTTGTTACTGATATAGCAACAGAGCTTGTATCATCTGCAAAAGTTATTATTAGTAGAAAGTTGACACTACAAATACGACATTTCAAGTCATTGATTCGACGATTTTCATACTTCACATATTATTTGTGTTTAGTCATTACCTAGCAGAATCTATCTGTTTGCTTAGATCTTTTAAACTCGACGGATAATTTTAATTGAATTTTTACCAATGGATAGTGATTCAAGAAAAGGATTTGAATATGTGTAATACGCACGTATGTATGTATGTATGTAATGTGTATGTAATATGTAATTATAGTACATAATATCAATACTTTCATGCTAAGCTGAGCCGGGTCGCTAGATTTTATATAAACCTCAAATGTTTTTTTTATACTTAAGCCTACCAAAGTGACTCCACTCTGCCTGATGGAAAGCATGAGTAGAATTCAGGAGGACCAACATTCTCACTGTGAGTGCATATACTATTGCAGTTTAGTGGATGTTTCTGTATGATTCTCCCGGCCTTCGGAGGCTGATTAATTGATGCCAATGATTGGCTCTCCAGTCTCAAAATCACCAAAGAAATACGACAGCACAAATTTTGTAATTTTAGGTTGGTCTTTTGTGTGAGGGTAGTACTGCCCGCACATTCTTGTTCAAATCAGCTTGGCTCTCCTGTAAAGTTTCTAATAATCACATCGTCGTTTTTCTTGTTTTTTAGGCATTACTAGTGCAAAATTAACAGTCTCGATACATTTACCCCATGAATGCTTCTTCCTCATGTTCATTGCTTAAATTACAACCTTGCATTGCTTTGTTATAACTTGTACTTATTTTATAGGATGTTCCAATTGCGGCAGATTTAGCTAAAATCCTAAAGCAGGCTGATCAAACTGTGCCCGACTTCTTGGAAAGCGGAGGTACTGCTACATATAAGGGCAATAAATATGGTGGCAGCGATATTCGAGTAAGTTATTTTCATTGTCTAAAAATATTAATTGCATTGTATCTGAGTTGAAGTACATGTTTCTTTTTTGTGCATGCAAATATAGAGAGGATCATGGGTAAGTGTCAATAAAAAGTCACAGTAAAAGTTTAAAAGGCATGAATCCCAAAAAAAAATAGAGGCCTATGTCCAACAGTGGACTTGCAATCAGATGATGATGGAGATTGGAGAAGATGGAGATTAAAATTTAAAACATTAAAAACATTTCTTACTGCCCTATCTACCAATCAATCTTATATTTTTTTAAACATATCTGGTGTACATCATATAAAGTTAATAAAAATAAGTTATAATGTAATCATAAGATGCTTTAGTTGCTATAATTTATGAACTAAAACATATTTTTAATATATTCCAGGATTTCAATAATGCAGCTTCGAATGCTGAATTAGGAGCTGAACCAGATGAGGAGTGGTAGATTTAAGGGACTTCTTGATATTACATAAACCAGTTGCGACTGTTGACAGTGAAAAGTTGATTTATATTCTGTGGTGTAACTGGTATACACATGTGGTGCAACTACACAAATATACAAGTGAACCGTTTTTGCTCATATTATTAGAATATTTTCTTTTAAATAATCATCCTGTGAAGACTGTTCTAATTGACATGTATTAAATTACCATATACATAAAAAGTTGATTTATAAACTCCCTCATCTATGCATAAGTACCATTGTTGTTAACAAATGCATACATCATTTTGTTGTACTTATTTCATTATTGTTTTTCGTTATATTCTTTACTGTACAAGTTTGTTTTCGTTTTAGATTTTTAATTGTTTTTTATTGTGCTCTATCATACTTACCTAAGCATAGGTACAAATAACCATACATTTGTAAAAGTGGACAATTTGAATCCCTTAATTGGGAAATCTGTGATGTTTATATAGTATGTTGCTCACTTTAACAAAGTTACAATTAAAATATGTAGATAAGGTTTACATAAAAAAAACCTACAGAAAACATTAGCATTATATTATATTTGAACACTAAAAGACAAAGTTAAAACTTTTGAATCTCAAAAAGTTATTGTTTTTTTACACTAAGTGTTTGAGAACTATAAGCCTAAAAAGCCTTGTAGTCTATTTTCAAAACGACCAAGGGTATTTAAGTGTAACAAATTTATAATCTGTGATGATTATTATTATAAGTAGTATAGGTTTGCACTTATACATTTAAAATGCCATAAAACTCAGTTCAAAAACAACAAATTGATTATCTGACAAATTTTTAAACCTTGTAAGTATTCCTTTTCTATTAATTATAACATACTGTGTGCAAGGGAGTACTCGTTATTTTATAAGATGTCGATAATAAAAAAAGAAAGAAAGTTCTTTGTTTTCTTCTAAACCTATAACGGTGATCTGTAGATGTTGACTCTCGGTCTTACCATGCCAATGAGTACATGCAAATAAATAAATAGTAATGGTACAACTACATAGGGCCGAGTTGTAAGCGTCTCGCCGGCCCGGCCCCCTAACAGTTAGAAAATTACACAACATAAGGACATTGTGTTGCTATAGATCGAATGTACTCCATATAATAAGCATACGCATTACCTTATTCAAAAAACACAATATCATAGGAGATTAACGCTTTTACGGGCCGGGCTGAATTTATTTAGTTCTTTTGAAATCTAAAAAATTATAATATTTGTACATTCAATCGGCCGGGGTTGAAGAACGTATCGTCGCTTTTTAGGGTTCTGAAGTTTATGACTCTGAACCCATAAAGATTCGTCATGTCCGTCCGTCCGTCCTCGACCAAAGCTGTAGACACTGAAGACAAATTAGGGCCACCGCAGACTAGCTACTTTTAGCAACGGCGATTTGGCGACTGCATCGATGCTGCATCGCGTTTTAGCGACTTCCTGCGTTCGATCGCGGTATCGGAAACGCGCGTTTTAGCGACTGCTCAGATGCCAAGTCGCTGCTACCGGCATCCGAAATAGTGCGGAGAGTTGCGTTCAGCTGTTGTGTCGCGTTTCTAAAAAGCGACTCGATCGCCGCGTTTGGCGTTTCTAATTGTGCGGTGTGGAGCGTTCGGTCGCCGTATTTAGATTCTAAAAAGCGACTAGTTGCCGATCGCCGATGCTAAAAGTAGCTAGTCTGCGGTGGCCCTTATCGGACGCGGCTGATAGCCATACACTGAGCTGTGCAAACTATCGGACGTAAGTCGTAGCCGCGACCTTTGACTGACCTTGAGCGTTCGGACGTCCGACAGAAATCTGGCACAAGACCGACTGACGAGACTGCACACAGTGCACACACTTATCAGTCACGGCTGTCAGCCGCGTCCGATAATGTGTTTCCAGCTTTACCGTCCGAACGGTAAGTGCTAGAAATATGAAACTGCACGAATATGTGTTGTAATTACGTCGACAAAGTGCTACAATAAAATTAGGAAAAATAATTATATGGGGTACCTCCACTAAACGTAAAGTGGGGATGTTTTTTTTCGCGGCTACCACATCGTGTGGGGTATCATTAGATACCTAGGTCTTTTAAAAACAATAAAGGATTTCTAAGACGATTTTTTTATTTAGGTACCGCTGTATGTAACTATTCTGGTGTAGGTACAATAAAGCGCTATATTATTATGTACTAGTGAAAAATTGTATTTTTAAGTTATTTAGCACCCATAGCACTGTGTCAGCGTTCAGTTTTTGAATGACCCACTTAATTGTGAGGAGACGATAGTTAGTAAGCTGGCAACACCATAGTGTCTAGTTACCTTTTAACTGGTAATATTACTAATATTGCATATTGTTGAAGTGACTAAACTGATACTCTTCTTAACTGCATACTTTCATTCTATCGAATACGCAACTACTACACCACGTGAGCCTTTGTGCATGCGCTCCTTAGTTTGAACTACTAGATGGCGTTGTGTATTAGATGGCTGAAATATTTATTTATTATTTACATCATCAGTTTTTCTCAATATTTTTTTATGTAAGTACAAGTGCGTGTAAAAATTGATTGCCCCTGGTGGGTATGAGACTCGCCAGACACGCCACATAACTTAGGAACTACCGGTATATTCGTGAAATAAAACTTCCATATTTATTTGAAATATGTATATCTGTTTATGGAATAAGACACTAAACAGTGCCAGTGACATTGATTTGTTCAGTTCTTCGTTATCCAAACTATATAGTGAACAGTGGCTAGGTGGCTACCTTGTTTATAGAAGTCATGGGACTTAGAATATTAGAAATAATTGTAAAAAAATCACACTATCTATCGATATAAACTACAACACCTCGCCTTCCAACTACAGTCAAGTACGCAAACTGAGCTGAGTAATAGTTGTAAGTCTTATACCATCTCACCATCAAGCGATGTTTGGCAGATAGTTTTTGTTGTACAGCGGGGCTTATTCGTAATAAAATTATTTAAAAGATTACGATACATTCTTTATTCTTCCGTCATTGCATACCACTCGTCGTCACAAGTAGACTAGACGGTGAACAAAAAATAAGTGTATAAGTCGCGAAACTCTAAAAACAGACATCTAGCAGTTAGTTCGCAAGTCATGTCATTCAAGTCATAATATTTTAACAAAATTTAAATTATAGCTATACAGTTTACAAAAATGAACCTAGTACTAAATCTAATCATCACCCTTAAACGTTTAAGTACTTTGTAAACAAATACAGGCTATTAAAAAACTGCCGTTGTCATCTTAAGTATGTAAGGGCTCCCACACATAAACACGATACGACGTCGTGTCGTACAACGATGCGGCGTCGTTTCACGATACGACGTCGCATCGTGGAAATCTACGATGAGCATCGTAAAAAAACACGCCACGCACGATACACGGCACGATGCCGTCGATACAGTGGGGTGGTGTTTTAGTTCATTCCGAAAAATGGACCGCTCTAGACAGGGCCGGATTTACCATATAAGCTGAAAAAGCTGAAGCTTGGGGCGGCAGAATTAGGGGGGCGGCAAAATGGCCCAAAAACTAAACTGGTACAGAAAAAAACCTTTTTTTAGGCAACCAACCAAAAAGAGTATAAATCCTGTGTCGCGGTGGGCTCTACAAACATACATAAAACTAACACAGATAACACCTAGACTTAGGACAACAATTTGTGAATTGCACAAAGTGTTTTCCCACGTAGGAATCCGACGACACATGTAGCAGTAGAATGCAGCGTGACGACCACTTAAAACGCCTTTTTTTTGACGTGTAAAAACCCCCTCGGGCTGTCACGCTACCGGAGTTTGCAACAGCATCGAACCGACTAAAACCTAATGGTATGCCACTCTGCACCTGAAATAGCAGGGGTCCAAGGAACCTGTTATTACGCCCTCTGAACCTCTCCCAGTGCTTCCTCTCACTGAAGCGGGTGCCATCAATTGCTTATCTCTCCACTGAAGCCTGAAGGCCACTGAAGCGGATAGAGGAGAAAATTCCGTCCATTTGCGGCCACACTCAGGGTAGCATGACCATGGCATAGGTCGCAGAAGGTTGCGACCGCGGTAACCGTATATGGCCCAAACCACCAATATCCTCTGGGGTCACCAGAGGCGTGCCATATTTTGGGCGGTCACAGCCGCCGCCCACACCAGTGCATCGTACAGTGCCATAAACCAGACAACTACCGTGTACAGTTGTCTCGTCGCGACATTGGCTCAACCCAAATTGGGCAAAAGTCATTCAAGTGCGGAGGCAGTGTCGACCAGCTTCGGAGCACGCTGTCGGAAGTGCTCGTCGAAGAGCCACCTACCGTCAAGGATCATGCCCAGATAACCAACACGACCTAGACAGGTCTTGTCGATACCCCGCCGCTGCCGACCAAGTACTGCCAACTCTTGGATATATTGACGTTGACAGGTGCATCAGATCATAGAGGCCTATCTGCGTGACAGGACGGTGAAGTTTGTGGATCGGAACGGGGTGGAGAATCGAAGGGAAGTGTGTTGCAGGGTTCCTCAGAGCTCTGTATTGGGCCCATCATTATGTAACCTCGCATACGATGCGGTCCTTCGCACTAGTCTGCCCTCTGGCCTAAGTGTCGTATGCTATGCGGACGGTACCCTAATACAGGCCAGAGGGTCACGCTTCGAGGAAGTGCTTCTGCTCACCGAGCAGGGAGTGGCTTGTGTTGTGGAAAAGATTCGTGAGCTGGACCTAAGGGTGGTGCCTCGGAAAACTGAGGTGATTTGTTTCCATAGCCTACGTAAGCGCCAGGAATTAGGTTAATTAACCAGCTCGCGCTTCCGAGTAGGTGACACTGAAGTCCGGGTGGGCCAGTACATAAGCCACATCCTGGACAGTCGGTGGAGCTTCGAAGAGCAATCTCGGGGACCATGTGAAGAAGTTCGCTGACTCTACATGAGCGTCGTGCGATCCACGGTCCTCTATGGGGCACACGTCTGGTCTAAGGACCTGGCGGGTTCCTCCCGCTGTAAGGCTCAACTTAGGAGTCTGCAGCGGCTGATGGCCATTCGGATCATACGGGGCTACCGTATGATCATGAGCCTAAAATACTACGGCAGAACGCATACACGCACTTGGAGGGCACGGCTCGAAACACAGGGCTGTGTGAGCCAACGCGCTGTTGGAGCCGTTATGCCAAGCTTCAAACCTTCGATAGAGAGGACCGACTGTGTCACCTACCGATTGACTCAGATACTCACCGGACATGGTTGTTTCGATGAGTATTTGAATAGAGTCGGACGTGAGGTTACGGCACAATGCAATCAATGCGGGTCCGAAGGGGACTCCGCCCAGCATACGCTAGAGGACTGCCCTGCGTGGGAGTCTAAGCATCGAGACCTGGTCGGGAAGATTGGACGAACCCTGTCACCGCCAGCATTGATGGCGGCAATGCTGGCCAGTGATAAAGGGTGGGAGGCCGCGGTCTCCTTCTGTGAGAACGTAATGCACCAGAAGGAGTCCGCAGAGCGGGATCGGGATCTCTAGTCCCCAATCGTTGCCTAAGGGTCATTGCGGCTCCATCTTGGGAAAATGTGACCACTGCAAGCGACTCGAGCAGGCGACCCCCGGTGCGGCTGAAGAGTTTCGTCTGGGGCGGGTTGGTATTCCGCCTTTTACTGTGTAAAACGGTGAGAGGCGCGATATCATCCTGCCCCAAGGATAATTTATTGATTACCCTGAGATGTACCCCAATCATGGGGTAAGGCAGTGGGGACTCCAGAAGTCGCTGATTCGTTCCTGGAGCTCCTCCCGACTGCCAAGGTAGGCCGCCGCGGGGTTTAGTGAGTAAACCGGTTCGCCGGGAGTCCCATACACACCCTCCGTCTCCTCCACGGAGCGTATGGTGCGAAAAGCATTTCCCGCGAAAAAAAAATGGTGCATGGTTAGCAGTATCGGGCCTTACTTACCCATCTTCCTTAGCTTACCAAACGTTATAAGTAGTGCAGTAAAAACAAGCTTTGCTTAGATAAAAAAAAAACAAAAGTTATAAAAATTATCTAGTAACTAAATTTTTTTCCTAAAGAAAGGAATTAACTCAATTGTGAAAAGTGTATCTAATTTTAGGAGTCAGAAGGGGCGGCAAAAATTTTAAAGCTTTGGGGCGGCAAATGTGTAAATCCAGCACTGGCTCTAGACGCATTCTGCTCCTGCTGTTAATAAGAAGACGAAGAAAGAAAAGACAGCTAGATATTTCTTGTATTCTTATTCTTTTCATTTTTTTTTGTTTTCTTCAGATGTTTTGTTCCATAGTACAGGATGCTGCTCGACTAGGGTAATTAAATGATCGACTTCAATGCCATCTGTCATCTTTGAATTTTGAATAACAACTGCGCAGGATTGCATCGTGAGTTTCTAACCTCACGACGTCGTGTCGTAGAATTCCACGACGCGACGTCGTATCGTAAAACGATGCCGCATCGTTGTACGACACGACGTCGTATCGTGTTTATGTTTGGGAGCCCTAAGACCAGCCTACCTGAAAGTTATTGCAAGACAAGACTAAGGTGGTTAATACGAGTACTACCGATTTTTTTTTTAATTCCTTAAAAACAAATAAAGCTTTGGTTTTTAGGCATATTTGACATTTAACTATATACCTCAAATTGTACTCATAAAAACTATCTGCCGAAATCGCATAGTTAGTATCACAATGAAATAGCCTAGTAAAGTCTAGGGTTTTATTACTATTTCGTCAAAAATTAAATCTACCATAACTTGTCAATTATCGGTCATTTTTTTCAGTTATTGTCCCCAAAATAAAAATTTCGCTACCTATAAAAATAAAAGTAATTCTAAAGTATTTTGTACGATAAATTTAGACGGTTTTAATCACACTAGTCTTGTCATGTGGACAAACAAACACCTTTTATTTCTATCACTGCTTATCAACTATAACTTTACGTATCACATTTTGTTCATTGTACTAAATCTAATCTATAAATATGTTACGTTATTTTAAGGCATCACAAAATCATTTCAGTGAAATTACAAAATAAAATGTTGCTAAGATCGAATCGAACTCTCAAGAAGTTGATATTGTGACGTTGTGTTCCATCTGAAGTATTGAACAAATCTGGAACAAAAATGTTACACTTACTAAATGTACTGTTCAAGAAGATATTTTTATTAAAAATATATAATAACTTCAAGTAGCGTAGCTCCAGAGAGTATAATGATGACAAAAGAATGGAAGACATAAATCGTGAATATTTTATTTAAATGACATGAGATTTACGAGTAATCAGAGCCAGTTTCAGCACTACCAGCGCCCTCTTACAGATTTCTTTGATAGCCCTTTTTATTCGTGCGACAATCCTCGTTTCGTTTAGTTGTTTTACGTGTGGAAATCCCCGCGGACCGTCACCCCGTCGGGGGTTACGGCGGGGTGGTGTGTCGGACTCGAACCGACTAAAACCACACGGTGTGACCCTCCTTCCAATACAAGGGTATTGGAAGGAGTCCAGGGAGGGGATTTCCTTCTGGACTCCAACCGGCGCCTGCCCGCACTGTTGCGGGCACCATCTCTACTCTCGACTCTCTATTTGGGCAACGTCCGGTCACACGCGGACGCCGCCCCCTCGCGGTTGGCCACTACTGCGGACGGACGGGAAACCCGTCCAGCCCATCCGCGGCCACTCTCAGGGCGGCATGAGACGCGGGTATCCGCGCCTCCGCCGCCCGGGGCGCCGGCGGCGGATCGGGTCCGATTGGATGGCATCCTCCCGGTCGCCCAAGCACCCTACCCTAACGCGCTACTTTGTTTAATCGCCGAAAATTTTACCTACAAGGCCGTTACATTCGTATGAGTCAGAACTATTCCGTAGCATGCAAATGACTAGCCTAGATTATTCGAGGTCGGCGTCGGTTACTAGTTCAAGCTTTTTTATTTGAATATCTGCAATATTATTACTATTGTTTTTACTGTAAACGGGACTTATTCGCGATAATACTATAAAGGTTACGATACCTTCTATTTTCCGACGTTTCGAACGGGTTATACCGCTCGTGGTCACGGGTAGACTGACGGACGGACACGGGTTACTATTATTATTCGTAATATCTCCACAACCCTGAGGGCGAACTGAATGCGAAGGTTGTACACTAGACTGATGTCAGTCTATTTTAAGGCACTGACTTCCCAATATTGATAGGCGTGTATAAATATTCATGACAACCGAGACCAACAGTTTAACGTACTCTCCATAGCACGGGCGCGTGAAATACAGATAATCTTACTTAGGGCTGTTATTTAAATATGTTGTAAGAAAAACTCAAAACACCACGGACCGTAACACAGTTTTTTAAGCAGTTTTATTAAGCACGCAATTATATCTGCCTCGTACTTATTTTAAAATTCAAGTCAATAACAATGGAATTGATCACATCATCTACTGATGAGGAAAGACCTCAACCACAATAAAGAAAAACAACATGCTCCAAGAATAAAAACAGTATCCTAATAAGAAACAATGACGTCCTGAAATAAATAATTTATTTACATTTACAGCATTTGGCCGCAAAAAAAAACAATACCTACTTAAAGTAATTTAGCCTTGATTTGCTATTAACTATTGATCGAGGCTTTACTCGAATGAATATTTTTAATTTGGTGTTGCTATCTTGGAAAATGACGAACTTCCGTACAATTGTTCATCTATACCTTATTACCCGGCTACTATGAAATGAAACTACTACGAAATGCTTAAAATAAATAATAAGTATCCTTCCGTTGGCTGCTTACAATGGCCAAAATTTCAAGATCGTGGCCCTAAAGGTTATAAGCTATTTTGTTGATTCAGGTAGGAGCTAGTACATGAATCTACCTATCAATTATTTTATTAATGTACAGCCTAATATATTTTATATTAAACTCTATGAATAAACATTTTTAAGTCCCGACAGTTTCGGATAAGTAAAAAATCTATTATTTACCTACTTATAGTCCAATATGTACATTTTATGTTTATGATCTCAAAATATAAAAAAAATAAGTATAGCAACCAATCTGCAAGGCGATAAAATATTAATAGAAGGATTTTACGGTTGAAAATAAACACCTTTACATATCGAAAAGGAACTTTTGATGAAGAATTTTGAAACCGGTATATTTAAATGAAGGTACAGTGTGTACAGGATACTTCGTAAACAAAAAGCTCGTTTCGATAACATAAGGTATGTGTTTTCGAAGCTGGTAAAAATAAACTAAAATGCAGCAGCGAGTTATTTTTGCTTTGTTTTCTTTATAAACACCACTTTTAAAATCATAGTCCCAGATTTTGTCCTTAACGAGATCAAGTAGAGCTTACGGTTGTGGGGAAACAGTAACGCCCGTAAAATTGTTCGTTTGTTATGCCCCCCTGGCAAAGTTGCGTCGTTTTCTATTCTATTCTCTTGTTTCGTTATCTAATGTCACACTTTCACAGACTACCAACTCAAATGATAGCATTCCTACTGTCATGTTCCGTTGGTGTGTGCGAAATTGGAGGTCCAGTAATGCAGAAGCATGTCAATAGGCCGCCATTGTGTCACCATACTACATTGTCTGCATTCGCAATGAGTATGGTGACCACTGCTCTTTCAAAGTATTGAAAAAGTTTAAGATTCCAACTCAAGATTTAATGAGGACAGTCGAAGTCAGGCATTTTATAAAAAATATAAAATGAAAATAAGTGGAATATTTCGTTTTGTTTACCTTTTTAAATGGTAAAAGTCTTAAAATACTAGTCTTAAAATTTAATACCGGAATCAGGTATAAACAATCTTAAAAACTATACCCATAAGTGCATTAGGAGATTAAATTGCCTCGATAAGACGGTAACCTTAACTGTTCTAAATTAATTAGTCTCGCTCGGAATACACGGAGTTGTGTGTACCCTAGAAAGGAAAGCCCTGGAACCCCGACGTACCTCGAGCCATCTACCTATAGCCTGTAGATGACCCCCTTCGTAATGGGATCCCCGATTTTCCCTTTCTGGTGCCTAGTAGCGCATGGCACATCCTCACCGGCCTACTTTAGCTAGATTGACAGATTGCCTCACCTGTCACCCCCAGGCTTATGGGTTATGGCCTAGCGCTAGCGCTTATGGAGGATTTCTTGTTACCCTCAGGTGTGCCTTTCATTTAACTACGTACTAGCTGTGTTAACCGTGGTTATTGTTCTCAATAACGAGTAACGCCGTACGAAGCGAAGCGTAGTCTGAAAAAAATCAGGCAAGATACTCCTTATATCAGCTTTCTGGCAGTGAGAGTCCCGTCAAAATCGGTCCATCCGTTCCGGAGATTTAGGGGGAAAATAAAATAAACTGGCCAGACTGGTTGAAAACAGTTTGTTTCAATTTTCCCTTCTCTTTGTAGTCATGTTGTCGTACGTACTTTGCTTCCCTTGTCGCATCTTGCAACAGCCCTACGATGAACACGCCACCACACGAATATTTCATATTTACCCGTCTTACTTCAAGAGTTCTGTGGTCAAAAGAGAATAATAAGCTTCTTAAAATACAATAAAAATTACTCACGACAAGCACACGATGCTAATTGCAATCACTCCACTACTCAGCAAATATATGGCTCCCGGGAACGAAGATAATGTGAATCTGTATAGCTCGCTATACAATATTGGAGCCACTATTGGACACAGGCCTTCTATTGCTGACATAAGTGTATATACCTTAGCTATATCCACCACTGGTAATATTTTTGATAGAAACGATCTTATGAGAGGTCCTGAAAGGCCTCTGAAGATAGATACCGAAGCTCCTGAAAAAAAAATTCATTATTACTAAAAATAAAAATGCAAAAGTAGCTCTGTCTGTGCGTCTTTCACGGCAAAACTACAGAACCGATTTAAATGTAATTTGGTGCACTTAATTAACAACACATATTTACACTTAAAGTGTCGCTAAGCGGCTTTCTACTGCGTCAAGTGATGTGGGTTCAAATCCCACATGGAACAACACTTTGTGTGATCCACAAATTATTGTTCTTATTCTGGGTGTTCTTTGTGTCCGTTTTCATGCATGTTTGTAATGCGGGAGTTACCTTTTAAACAAAAAATTAGCCAAGTGCGTATCAGGCCACGCATAGAACAAGGTTCCGTAGTCACCCATAATGGTAGGTAGATTTAAAATCGTGTGCAATAGGCAATTGTTATGTTAACTTATTATTTATTTATTTTTGTACGAAGTTTTCCAAGTGAGTGCATTTTACAAGTTATAACTATATATATATATATACTATATAACTCCTCAAATAAAATAAAAAAGTTATCAAAACCGCTATAGATTTTCATAAAATTTCAATATAGGGGCTACATTAATGAATGTTTACAGATTTTTCGAGCCATCCGTTATATCATAATTATGTGATCTGTTAGACGGGGGTAGCCTTGCTTTTAAGTTGAATAACTCATAAACGGATACCTAAATCGAAAAATGGTTTTAGAAATCTCACAATGTTTTTAAAAGACCTATCTAATGATTTCGCACACGATAGGGTAGATGCAAGAATAAAAAATCATCCCCACTTTACATGTAGGGGAGGTACTCCAAATAAAAATATTTTTCATAATTTTATTGTAGCACTTTGTCCACGTAATTAGAACACATTCATGCAAAGTTTCATCTTTCTAGCACCAACCGTTTGGGCGGTAGGTCGAGGACGGACGGACGGACATGGCAAATCTATAAGGGTTCCGAGTCATGAACTACGGAACCCTAAAAAAATATGAAAAATAAGCTGCTTCGAAGGGAGATTTTGGACTATTATACTAAGCATTAGCTTATAATTGAAACGTGGACACGTTATTTGCTTCAAGTAAAAATCAAACACTCAAACTACTTGGATGTCAGGCGCGGTCCGAAGGGGGAGGTCACAGGGGACATGACCCCCCAAATCTAAGGTCAAATTGAATAAACTTGTTCGGATTAGGCATTTTATGCCGAAATCTGAATATACAGAAAAAGATCTTATTGTCAAGAAAGTATCTGAATTATATTCCCATTTTTAGGGTTCCGTTGCCAGATGGCAAAAAACGGAACCCTTGTAGATTCGTCATGTCTGTCTGTCTGTCCGTCCGTATGTCACAGCCACTTTTTTCCGAAACTATAAGAGCTATATTGTTGAAACTTGGTCAGTTTATGTATTCTGTGAACCGCATGAATATTTTTACACCAAAATAGAAAAAAAGCAATAAATTTTGGGGGTCCCCATACTTAGAACTGAAACTCAAAAATTTTATTTTTCATCAAACCCATACGTGTGTATCTATAGATAGGTCTTCAAAAATGATAGTGAGGTTTCCTATATAATATTTTTCTAACTGAATAGTTTGCGCGAGAGACACTTCCAAAGTGGTAAAATGTGTCCCCCCCCCTGTAACTTCTAAAATAAGAGAATGATAAAACTAAAAGAAATATAGGATGTACATTACTATGCAAACTTCCAACGAAAAGTAAAGTAAGTAGTTTTTTTAATACGTCATAAATCATAAACCGCAATTTACATTTCTTTCAATCAAAACACTATTATTAAAACATCGATGAAAGTTACAACGAACTACAAAAACTTTTATATGATGTTACTTGCTGCTACGGAACCCTTCATAGGCGAGTCCGACTCGCACTTGGCCTCTTTTTTAATGTTCCTGTTGTCACTGTAGTTACAGAGTATCAGTTATGGATTACAAAGTGGAAACGGGAGGTCACAGAAAATGCTGATACGAAACTTCCTAAGTGTGTAGTTTCTATCATCGAAGTTGATGATATACCCAAATATAAAGACATTTCTCAATATTCTTGCAACTCTTCCCATAAGTGGTGCGACAGCAGAGCATTCCTTTTTTACGCTTAGGCGTGTAAAACGTGGTTGAGAGTTAACATGTTAGAAGAGCGATAGACTTCGATTTGTTTTATAAGTTATGTTAAGTATAAAATAAAATTGTGTCTTGTGCAATAATGTTTATTTTATTACAGATACCTATTTTTTATTAGGGTAGTGAGTGACCCCCTCCAAAATTTCAGGCTGCGACCGCGCCTGTTGGATGTGCAACCATATTTACCGACCAAGACTATACAAGACTAGATAAAAACTAGATCAGGAGGCTTAAATATTGTTAACAAGCTAAACCACAGAATCTCACAGAATACTTATTATGTAGTACCAGTGGCTAAACGAATGTTGTATGAGTGTGTGTGAATGGGATATGAGCGCATAGTTATTGTGTGTTGTAGTTGTATATGTTATTTTATGTATATTTATAATGCAGTTTGTCACACTGTGTCGATTCAAGGTTATTATGTCATTGGATATTTTTATCTGTTCTTTTTCGGCAGATTAATAAACAGAGCGATATTATCTGTAAAAAGTTTTTTACAAAACGATTTCAACCGGTCTATGCATTTTATAAATGTCTGATATTTTCATCCATAATTTATTTGTCATTAAGCACACTACATAATACTACTACTACTACTGTAATGAAACTAGTTTTCGGACGCAGCCATGCGTGTATTACCAGTTATCGAGGTAAAAAGTACTCTTTAAACTTCTTCAAGAATCAAGCATTTTTAAACATTTATAAATAAACGATTTCTTTAAATATCTAATTATTTTTATATTAATATAATCACAGTCTTGTTCAATCACAATTCGTATATTGCTTTTTAGGGTTCCGAAATTTATGACTCGGAACCCTTATAGATTCGTCATATCCGTCCGTCTGTCCGTCCTCGACTTACCTTCCAAACGGTAAGTGCTAGAAAGATGAAACTTTGCTCGAATATGTGTTGTAAATACGTCGACAAAGTGCTACAATTAAATTGTGAAAAATATTTTTTTTGGGGTACCTCCCCTACACGTAAAGAGCATGCTTGCATGCTTTTTTTCTCGCGGTTACCCCATCATGTGGGGTATCATTAGGGATAAGTCTCTTAAAAACAATAAAGGGTTTCTAAGACGGTTTTTTTCATTCTAAAAGCTAAACGAATGGCTCAAAAAGTCTGGAAAAATTCGTGATGATGGTCCATATAATGGTAACTTTAAGGAAGAAAAACATATAACGGGCTAGATGGCTTTGTTAGTTCAGGAGTTATAGAGGCTTAACTTGTAAAATGCGTTTACTTGGAAAAGTCGAATTGTCGCCCATAATGGTACGTGGATTTAAAATCTGTTCCAATAGATGATTGTTAAGTTTACGTATTAATGCGTTAATTTTGTATGACGTTTTCCAAGTAAACACATTTTACAAGTTAAGCCTCTATAACTCCTGTACGAAGTCATCTAATCAGTTATAGTTTTCCTACAAAGTTCATTATTTGAACCACCATCACAATTTTTTCCAGATTTTATGTATTAATAGACATAATCTAATGATACCCCACACGATCCCTCCTTTACGTGTAGGGGAGGTACCCCAAATAAAAATATTTTACATAATTTTATTGTAGCACTTTGTCGACATACTTACAACACATATTCTTGCAAAGTTTCATCTTTCTAGCACTTACCGTTTGGATGGGAAGTCGAGGACGGACGGACGGACATTACGAATCTATGGGTTCTATAAGGCATAAACATCGGACCCTAAAAAACGGTTTAGAATTATCAGTGTTTTGTTTTGAATATTTTCAGTTGTTGATCTTCCTCAATATATTATCTAATAGAAGTGATGACTCAAAGCTAATCAAAAAGTGACTCATATCTTCGTTATCTACATATTAGCAGGTGTTTGAATTATCTACCGTCCAAAGCGCATGTGATACAATGATGCACAATAACTTTATTACTTTTATCTACATATATTAACCAAAAAACAACACTATAAAGATTACAGCTCGGTAAAAATAAATTTTGTGTTTAATAACAAAATTTAAAGATCCGTAAAAAAATAAAGCCCAAAAAAGTCTCATTCCTTTACGTACTACTGGTTTTAACAGAATATTAACTGAGTACCGCTGCGTTAACCGCGGTTAATGTTGTAATTTGCGAGTAAAACCGCAGAGCGAGGCTAGTCTAAAAACAATGGCCTAAGCTCAAGATCGGTTTAGCCTTATCCGGAACAAACAGACAGACGGTAATTTTTTTTAAAACTTGTTTTTTGTTGCAGGTAACGCATGGGTATATTATGTAGACTTTGATATGCATTTAGTAAAAAACCGTTAATTTAATATTACCGGAATCGAACGCGAGACTTTTTGATCGGTAAACGCATAGGTTAATGACTAGACAAACGGCATAGTCAAAAATCTAAATTCTTTAAAATGCGCAATCAATTCAATCAACAAAGACAATGTTACGAGAAACTGCTGACAAAGGCGATGTGACTCCCATCCTATGATGGCTATGATTCATATCATAGCACACACAGTAGCATAGTGCATGATGAAATTAAAGAAGAACAAAAATGATAATGTTTATTAGTCGGTCTAAAATATTTAAATTAGTTAAGTGACGTGGACCGACCGGCAGATGTTTATTATCATCGAGGTCGTCATAGGACTTATCTCTAACCACAAAATATATTTGCATTATTCAACCAACAGTGTTAGATTGTGTTATTATTTTATAAATATAAATGTTTACATAATAGTAATGCTTAAATTGTTCTCAATAATAACAATTTATTTAAGACACTAGTGACTAGCAGTCAATGATATTTTATATTTACATTGCTAGCAGTATAATATGTTACTTCGTACGCATAAAATTTAGCTTTCGGTTTTATGGATCAACTAAATTCGTAACCTTTTTAGGATTCCGTAGTTCATGACTCGGAACCCTTATAGATTCGTCATGTCTGTCCGTCCGTCCATTCGTCCTCGACCTACTGCCCAAATGTTTGGTTTGGTGCTAGAAAGATGAAACTTTGCATGAGTATGTGTGTAATTACGTCGACAAAGTGCTAAAATAAACTTAGGACAACTATTCATGTTATTCGTCCATATTTCAAACTTTGAAGGAAAACTATGATGCCTTCGATAGTTTTGTTAGTTCAGGAGTTTTAGAGGCCTAACTTACTTAGAAAACTTCGTACAAAGATAACTATATAATAAGTAAATATAACATTTTCTATTGGACATCACTTGGCATTATATATGACTACTGAACCCTATTGTGTTCGTGGGCCGACACGCACTTGCCTGTTTTCTTTTTGAGTAGATGGGGTTGTGTGATTGTGTGTCAGATGTACGAAATATTTATTTATGACTATTAATCGTTTTATTTTATAGTCCTCCACCGTTGAAACCTTCCCTGGACGACTTCAAATATTTCAAGATTGAAATCATAAAAATCAATCCAGGCAGTCCCGAAGTTTATAAGAACGACTATCTACTTATATAACCAAAAAATAATAATAAAATATTATAAAAAAAACCACATACCTAAGTACATGTACCAGGCACTAGTAGCAAATGCTCGGATAGTAGAATCTGCCAATGCTGAAATATATGCTATGGTTGACATGCACAAATCACCAAAACCAAGCAATTTTTGCAGTATCATAATGCCTAGAAACGCTCCCACGGAAGATATCGCCGTACTAATGCCGTCAAACATTTTGAAATCAGACAAAGTCCAATTGAGCTTCTCTCTTGTGTATAGATATTCCAAAGGCAATACTCCATAGAGTATGAATATTGCTAAACTGTTGGCTAGAGTAAGGAGCAATATCTGAGCCCGACCATTGTTCGGTCGTCGTTTGAAACATTCGTGAACCATTTCCTTTACTAATAAACCGTCAAAGATAGTTGTGATGCCACCCTGAAACAAAATATATAATAATATATAATATAAAGTACATTTCTCTATTTTGTCCTAAAAGTTTAGAGCACAAAAGATCGTCACAAATGATTGGCGTTCATAGTCTAAAATGATCAGAGTGGTGTGCAATGGGAGAGACCTATGTCCAGCAGTGGACTGCGATAGGATGATGATAATGATAGCCAAGTTGCCCTAGGAGATTAGAAATAATCACCACCACCACTTAAACTGAGGGTCAACAGCGACGGTACTGTAGCTACTTGAATAGGTGATCGTTAGTGGCATGATACCATGAGCGTCTCCGTGCTACGGTGTTCTAGGTGACGTTAAGCAATCGGTCCCGCTTGTTTTCATAGGATCATCGACCAAGGACTTCAAAGGACCAAGCATAGTTGGAGTCTTTCAGGCCACTTAAAAACAACCATTTCTAGATTACGTAGCCACAACGTTGCCTTGCCACTTGCTAGTCCTCGACTCGCATTCGGCCAGTGTGGGGATGTATGGCCATAACCTTCTCCTGAGAGGGTTGATATAGATGAATTAAATAATTACTGTGATTGTCATTCGTTAGATTTTTTAATAATACATACTGTGCAATATTGTATTGGCATTCAATATTATTTGGAACTATATTTTTTAAATGAAATAAAATTCCTATCGTACAAAAACAGTTGTTTGTTTATTATTGTTTTTCACACATTTTTTTTTGTTTTATCATTTCAGACTTAGGTACTTAATCAAAATGACTAGTAAGTAGATATAAAAATAAAAGTCCGTTAGATTTATCAGATACGAGAACTCAGAGCCAGTACTACATTTGCGACAGATAAGTAAATACATTTATCGCTGCTAATCAACTGTGCTCAGACAACAATTTATATTATAATTTGTATGTTTAATGTAAGTGGTGATACCTATAGACAGTTTAAGTACAAACTTTCAAATATTGAATATTTCTATACCTTTTGGTAATATTCCACAACACTTATCATTATATTCGCTTATTATATTTGCATCGTCTCTACCCTGTTTTCCAGGAAAGAAAACAGGGGTGAGACATTTTGAACACTATAGTTTTTCGAACTCATACAAGTGTGCAATATTGTATTAGTATTAAATATTGGTAATAGTATCAAACATAGCTTTCCTTGAGATAAGTCGGCAATCATGACCTCGTGCCGTTAGTAAGGTACATAAGTGATGAAGAGAGAACATTAACTGCTAGGATTATCATCGTGGCAAAACATTTATAATTGTTTTAAACTTAAAGGGAACCTTATCATGGCCGAATATTACGAGTAAGTATCAATGTTTTGCAATAAATTAAAGTTGCATATCGCGTCCATCTCTTTCTTGTATTACATATTTATAATAATAAATATTTCGGACATCTTACACACAACGCCATCTAGTCACAAACTAAGCAGATTACAACTGACATAAAGACATAAACATACATTTTTTTGTAAATACATACATAAACACAGAAAACACCCAGATTCCGAAACAAATATTTGCGGATCACACAAATACTTGGACTGACCCGGGAATCGAACCCGAGACCTCAAGCGCAGGAGTCGCATACGCTACCAGTGCGTCACCGAGGCATATTTCTATTGTTTTGACATTCCAATACATTTGTTAGTTTTCTATCAACGTAAGTGTTTTTGGGATTTTCTTAGGAAATTCCTAATAGCTGCCCGGAGTTTGGAAGTTTGGCGGTGATTCACGCCTATGCCTCGGAGAGCACGTAAAGCCGTCGGTCCCTTGTCATGAACATCTATGGCAATCGTTAGTGGGAAGTCAGTGCCCGCAAATATACTGACAACTAGTTCAACCCTCGAATTTCATTTCACCCTTACGGCCTGGCCACGAGTTTTGGTCTTAGCGAAAAGCGGAGCGGCGTCGGTGAGCGGTGCGTTTTGCACGCCACGAACCTTAGTAGCGGTTAGTTGCAGCGGCGACGGTGGACGTATTTAGGTAGTCGAAACGTGTTAAAAATCATGGCGTTAGGGTTGCGGAGGTCCGATGCCAGTCGCTCCGTGGAAAAACTGAAATTCGGGTAAAACCAGTTGAACTAGTAGCCGACCCCAAATAAACTTGGGAATAATGGCTAGGAGAATGTATACTTTTTGCAGAACGTCTACTTGGTTAGAGACTGGGAAGCAGGCTTGACCGGAATGACGATCTATGAGCAAAAAACCCTGTTACGCTATTCTTACGCTGTCTTTAACCGAGTAATGTTCATTTCACAGTTTACGACAAATCGTTCCAACTTCAGATCGCTAAGATATATTGAACGCTTCTGCCGCCCGACTCAAGTTGCAAACTTTTTTCGTTTTCTATTCTATTCTCTTGTTTCATTGGCTAATATTTTGTTTTGATCACGTGACCGAGTGATATTACCTAGCCAAGTTGTTACGTGAACTGAATATCGAAGACGATATTCAGTTCATGCAAGAAACATCTCACGCACGATGGAAGAGAATAACGCAACTGCGTTATTAGGTCTGGATGCAAATAAAAGGAAGGTTTATGTATATACAGCATATACCGTGGTGTTATATAAATAAAACATATAGAAAAATCAATGGTCAAGTCGTGTGTAGCGGGTGTTAATGAGGTTACCTGAGACTAATCGCTTACCACATGACCCTAGAGGACGGGAAATAAAGGGCTGCAACATACTTTCGACTTTTGAGTTACGATGAGGTGATCTCATTTAAATGCTCATTTTCCCCTACAGGTAGGTACCATGTAAAAATGTATAATTATTTTGAGTGTAATATCTGATGGGCGATAAGTATTATGCAATTTTTTATTATTATGATTTAAACATTATTTTAAATGATTTTTCAAAACGATGACTTTTGGTTAGTATAGTTTCTTAGTGATTTATTTATTTAATTACTAGTATAATAGACCTTCAGACAGACAGACAGAAATACACAAGGAATATACTTTACATTTTAGTTTTTAATAAACAGATAAAGCGAATTGTTTTATTGCTTGTGCTTCCTCAATTATGGGAGATCACAAAATAGACATAACAAAAATGAAAATGAGCACAAGTAGTGATCACAGACAGCTTATGTCGATAAGGGGAAAAGTGATAATAGTATACAAGCGAAACAACTTATATAGTGAATGTTATTTCGTAATCAATTAAACTTTTTCCAAATTCAACCTTCGAATTCAGTTCGCCTCTCAGGGCTGCGGAGGTCAGACGTTAGTCGCTCCGTGAAAACTGATATTCTAGTACAACCGGTTGCACTGGTAGCCGACTCCAAATAATCTTGGGAATAATGAAGAAGCATAGAAAATGATATCTGAAGTTCAAATAAGTCAAATAATAAAAGTGAACTTCAGATATCATTTTCCAATGAAACATAAAATTCAAATCGTGTTAATACATAATAACACGATTTGAATTTAATGTTTCATTGGTGAATACCTATATTTCTGCATATGGATGTTAGTAATATTTTTAAAGTTTCATGCAATATGTAAACCTTTATTCAATTTGATGATCGTGTGTATAAAAAAAAGAAAAATACCTTAATGGCGCCTGTCAATGACTCTTTTATGTAGACATTGGAGAACGCGTATGCTAAAACATTGCAGGTAGCTGCGATTAATATCAGCCAAGTATTCCCTACCAAATTTAGTACAGGAGCACTCAAAAGAGATCCTACAATACTCCCCAAAGACACCGATGCTTCAAGTAAATACATCCTGAAAAAATTACGAAATCAAATATGTTCAACAATAAATCAATCAATATTCTCATTGTTTCATACCTAAGGGATCTGCTGTCAGTTGAAGTAATGTCATTTAAGAAACAGAATGCTCCAGTAAACAGTACAGTAAAACCACCGGATAGTGAAAAAGGCACACAGGTTGCAACTATCCACCAGGGCCCTAGACTGTCCATGGCACACACGATCACCGTCAAAATGGAAGACATTGCCATACCTAAAATTCAAAAATCATAATACACACTATACAGCTTCGTTGAAGGACAATGCTGGATAAAGAGAAGCTCATTCTATCTTTATGTAAGAAAGAATTTCGGATAGTATAAAGTATTAATGATGGTGTTAGCAGCTGCGAAGGACTAAAGCCGCAAACTATTTAAAAGCAACGAGAGTTATTTCCACTACGGAACTAGTTGCGGGTACCAAAGTGTTGCGCTTTTAAGATCAGGGTTCGGTGGAACCACTTAGTTTTAGCTTTGAAAACGTCTTCTAGCGTCTTGCCAGCCAGAACTAAAACTCTACCTATCACAAATATTTTAAATAACGAAATTCTTTAATTACTTAAAAGTATAATAGGGATATATACTGCAACGAAATTAGAAATATAACACATCACAGTTATAGGATATCTAACAGGATGATTTCACTTTGAATAAATGCAAAAATCCATACTAATCATAAATCCGAAAGTGTCTTTCTCTGTCTGTCTGCCTGTCTGTTACGGTTTCAATGAAATTTGGCATTAATTTTGGTAGAATTTCGACTACCACCACCAAGTTTTATTTTCGTATTTTCGGATAAGAGTCTAAATTTTCTGCAGATTTCTTGCTAGATAGCTGTTACCGCAATGAATCAGACCTAACATCCGGCAGTTGTTCTTACCTACGTGGGGCACATAATAGGATGTACTTTTGGCCTGGCCTTAAGACCCGGGAATCGAACCCGAGACCTCTTGATCAGCAGCCGCAAACGCTAACCACTAGACCAACAAGGCAGTCAACAATGACACGTGGAATTCAAATAGTTCCGCATAGATAACTGATAAGTTTATTTAGGTATTATTCCTTTCTTTTTGTACTAAGATTTCCAAGTGAAAACATTTTAAAAGCTAAGCCCCTATAACTCCTGAACCAAAAAAAAATATCTAAGCCATAGGTTCTACTATTATGATTTTTTGATCCAGCCATTTAGCTTTTAGAGGGGCATACGGCCTGTTTTAACAAAAAAATGCCCCTCGCAAACGGATCTAAATTGAGAAATCGTTTTAACAAGCTCCCATTTTTTTCAAGAGACCTATTTACTGAATATCATAAAAATCATACACGTAAGTGAATGGATTGGAGGGAGAAATTAAAATATATTTAGTGATTTCATTATATCACTCACTTTGTTGACGTATAAAAACACATATCCATGCTAAGTTTCATCTTTCTAGCACTAATCGTTGCCGCGTTGGAACGGTAAGCCGAGGACGGACGGACGGATATAACGAAACCTTATGGGTTCCGATTCATGAACTACCGAACCCTAAAAAGTTTACTACAACAAGGTGAACCCAGCCAAGGTCAGCCTTGAGACTGAACTGTCCTGCCCTGTCGTTGTTTTACGCCAAAAGTCTGACAAGTTTATTTTTTAGCTAATAATGGTTTTCTAATAATTCCACAAAAGATAGGTACAAACTCTAAGAATCTAATTATCTATTTTAATGAGTCTTGTCTGAAAAGACGTTGTCAAACTTAAAATAATCAAGATCCAAACTTTAAAATCTAATTTCTGAATGTCTTTTAGAATGTGTGTACGTCATATGTATCAATATATTAGGTACTTACCAAGAAGCGGCCACACAAGCAAAGGTTTCCTTCCATGTGTATCAGACCAGCCACCCACGAACAGAGATAGGACAGCTGGTACAACGCCTTCAATCACACTTCTTACCATTGATAATGTTGTCACATATTTTTGAACGTCTTGTTCTAAGTCAGTCTCGTTATTTTTTTCAAGTGATAAGAACACTTTACATTCCTCTTTACTGTATCCCAATGCATGTATACAAGATCTATACAATGTTATGTTGCCAATTGCCACGCCTAAAATGAAAAAAGGAATCGGTTAAAATCGATACCTTTTTTTGCCATTGGCTACGGAACCCTAAAAATGAGTACCTAGGTACTTAATTGTTAATCGCGCGTGATGGTTAAATTACTCATTGTTAATATGTATTAATAATATATTCAATTTAACTTGTTTTTTTTTTCATTTTCATCTTATTCTCGAACTTATGTATCAACACTTGGATAAATTATTTATCTGATTCACAGCTTACCCTGAAAAGGAAAACCCGGTAAAGGTGCACGGTAGGTATGCAGTTTTTATCGATTCGAGCCTGTCATAACAACCAACCGGTGGAATTCGGGGGGTTTCCGCACAGACAAAAAAGATAATGCTAGTTGCGACGCCGCCCGCCAACAGCAGTCATTTACTTTATTCTTTTTTAAATTAAAATATGTAATCTAATATATCTAATAATATCTTCCTTTATTATTTCCAAGATTATTTGGGATCGGCTGTTAGTTCAACCGGTTTTACCTGAATTTCCGTTTTTCCACGGATCGACTTCGATTCGGAATATCCGCAACCCTGAGGGCGAAGTGAATTCGAAGATTGAACTAGTTGTCAAATGTCAGTGTATTTAAAGAGACTGGCTTCCCAATAACGATTGTCATAGATGTTCATGATAATCAGACAGAACCCACAGCTTAACGTGGTTTTCGAGGCACGAGCGTAAAACACCCCGCCTAACTTACAGTTTTTATTATGAATTTCTAGTAAGATAAATCTAATAATAACACTTACACTACTTACAGCCCGAATGGGAATCGAACCTGAGACCTTTTGATCGGCAGTCGCAAACGTTAACATTTAGACCAACGAGACAGTCTACAATATGTATATAGAAAGCACAGAAAAATAACTAATAACTACCTAGTCCTTTATAAATAATAAAATAGTTGATTTGAAACCAAACTTTCAGGGTCCAAAATTTATATTTCTATTTTTGTTTGGCTAAATCTGTAGTTAGCCACACATCAGTTTCAAATCTCACAAATGATCAATTCTATATCACAAGATAATTATGCTAGTGGGGTCTTCACCCACTGGATATTTTGAATGCATAAATAGATCTAAGTAATTAAAGAACTGCTAAAAATAAATAATGCATACCTAAACAACTTTGAGTAAATTAAATTTAAAACTAGTTGTGAACTTTTAAAAATTGTATGTGTTTAAAAATCTAAATTTACCAGATAGTGCAATTCCTGCCATGACCAAAAACAAAGGCAGTTCTACCGTGATTCTGAAGGGTTTTGCCGGTAACTCATTAATGATCGGTGCAGTATTTACAGTTGGGTTGTTTTCAGTCAGGCGTTCTTCGTCTTGTGCCATTTTATCTTGAATTAATGCTTCTATTACGTATTTAGCTTCAACACTAAACTATTTACACATTAAAAACACACAACTAAAAATATTTTTTCTAAATTACACTAACGAAACAAATTGTAGGTTAAACTTTCGACTATACGTTACGTCCTTGAGTGTAACAACAAACAACTAAATAAACGAAATGAATCAACATCTGCAACATCATGCCTCAATACGTAACTACCAAAGTTAACAATTTTGGAGTTTAATAAAGAGTCATCTTTTATCTAAGGCAACGAATCTGTTTTTAATACAATTAAGTATTATATTCTCAAATCTCGATAGATGGTGTTCACTTACTGATTTCAACATTAATTTTAGAAAACCTGTTTTAATGCCACCTAGCAAAGACTCATCGAACTACAGAATAACATAAGGGCTTTCACACACTGGCCACGCGCTCACGCGCGTGGGCGCGTGGCAGCAGATCACGCGCGCGGCGACGGTGGAGCAGATCTGCCCGTTCGAGCAGATTCTACCGCGCCTACGCGCCTGCCGGATTTGTCGCCAAATTGCTGGGCGTTGTTCAATTTCGAATATAAATGTATCCGTGTCCAGATCCATCGCCTAAGCGCGCGGTGGCAGAATCTGCCCCCGCGCGCTTAGGCGTGGCGGGCCGCAGCAGTAAACACATTTATATACGAAATTGAACGAAGTATCGCGCCTGTTTTCGTGCTATAAGGACTTGTTCACGATGGATCTGGACACGGATACATTTATATTCAAAATTGAACAACGCCCAGCAATTTGGCGACAAAGCCGGCAGGCGCGTAGGCGCGGTAGAATCTGCTCGAACGGGCAGATCTGCTCAACCGTCGCCGCGCGCGTGATCTGCTGCCACGCGCCCACGCGCGTGAGCGCGTGGCCAGTGTGTGAAAGCCCTTATTATGACTGTGTAACTTAGGCGATTCAAACACTGCCCCGCGCTACGCGTCGTAGCGCGGTACAGTGTGTGAATCGCCTTACATCTATGTCATTTCAGTTATTTCAGCATAAATGCTGAAATAACTTAAAAATTTACATAGATGCAAAATAACTTTGAAAATACAACTCGCAAATAAATTAAATCTATAAATGATAAGATTATTACTATGGGTTTTCTTAGAATATAATAATATACTTAATCTATCGTGATCGTGTACCGTGAATGAAAATTTAATCGGTAATCTGCTGCTTAAAATAAAACACGTTATCCAATTCTAAATGTTACACATAAACGTGCTTTTAGTGCTCCCGCAGATATACCATTGTAAGTTGGCCGACTAAATCGCAGAGTATAATAGGTATAGTTAGACATATGCTAGCCCGCACATCATCTCCAACTAAATTGTCCAATTAATTAATTAGATATCGATCGCATCAATATCGAAATTCACTTCCGATTACGCACAATTAAAAAGTTGTCCAACTATCGGCCAACTGTTCGTTAGCACAGCTCGCTGACTATCCAACTTTGTTGGTCACTCGCATAGTTAATACACTATATCTGATAGTCAGTCGCACGGCAAGATGGAAGACGACTACACGCGTGCGCGATGGGGGACGATGAAAAATACGCCATTTATTTGCTAAAATGCCAAACGTGCATTCTATTAATCAAATGCTCGAGTATGTCTGTAGTTAAATATATGTTTTTCGTAGTTAAAACTTTTCTGGGTAACATCTTAGTTTAGAATGCAACGTATGATACTTCTCTTAATCTAATCTATTACTTATAATAGGGTACACCCAAAACATTATCTTTTGTTTTCGCCTTCTTTTTATTATTAGAGCAATTAGAGCGTTTTTTTTTCCGCAATTTCTTGCACACGCACTCAGCAACACTGTCACTGATTAAATCGATTAGTCTGCGGCTGTTAACCAATAAAATAAGGTTGATCAACTAAATTATAAAAGTATGCAATTTAGTTGTTCGATAGTCGGCCAACTTACAATTACAATTACAAGTCAAAAATTAATACCTATCATTTGAAAACTCTTTGTACGTGGCAGTGGCTCTTCACCTGGGCTGCAGGGTGTGTAATTGTCATCGGAGCACATGCGGCACCATGGTAGAGGCCGATGGCCATCACTCACTGAGTTGCCGTCGATGCACATGTAGATTTTCGTGACATTATGACCTCAACGACTATGTGCGAAGGGCTCTAGTGCCAGCCAATATACCCTGTCTTCAGCAGTCACTGGGTCTTGGCAGATCTGACGAAAAGCGGCCGGAAGGCTTGACTCTGGTGCCGTGAGTGAATAGCAAGTGCTTGGTGCGGGACGCTACTTTTGTTAGCACACACATTCGCGACCTCGCATCTGAGTCGCACCGTCAACGCCCTGGCGGCGGCAGAGGATGCTGGATGGATGATGATGGGAGAGATTAAAGTATGTCCCAATGGAGACGCATTATTATTTTGTGCCCATTGCTTTGGAGACTCTGGACAGTTGAGATTCAGCGGACAATAAGTTGATTGCAGAAATTGATCGCCGAATTATGCATACATGTGGTGACTCTCGCTCTGGCTTGTTCCTGGTGCAAAGGCTGTCTATTGCAATTCATCGAGGCAACGCTGCCAGTATCATGGGCATTATTGCGCCGGAAACGATGCATTAGTGTAAATATCTGGAATTTTGTGTGTGTGTGTGTGTGTGTGTGTGTGTGTGTGTAAATTAAAATGAGTTGTGTCCGTGTGTGTTGTGCTAAAACATTGAAAAATTTAAGAGAATAAAAATATGGGCAGAAAGATAGAGTGGTCACAACCTAGTTGCTCGATAAACAAGTCGCTATAATACTAAAAGTAATTATTCATACAAATCCAGACTTATTTGCTCTGCACTGTTCAAGGTGTAATCTAAAAACCTATCCTATATTTTGTAGAATTATTATCCATTTAAAAAAACCGTGAGTCTGTTTAACTCATCGATATTATTTTCTTACAGCTAACAGAAAATATAAGATCAAAATTATTTGTTTTGTCTGTGGTTTAACTACGATGTCTTGTCTATGACAATACGGAAAGAACACGGCGAGCGTTTTTGGATAAAATTTAACGTTTTTGATTGTTCTTAGTTGGTTCGAGTGCGTTGAATTCGAAAACATATAAATCATAACTATCACAGGTATGTTTATCTATATGAATACCATATCTCTATTTGTGCCGTTAACTTTAATCATGCGGCGTTAGTTTTTTGATGAGTCGTCTCAGTCTCGACCTGCCCCTGTCACACCACATCCGTTGTTGTCTACGTTTACTGTTACATTTTATTGTTGTACTTTAATCTGTTGAAAGTATATAATAACAGGTGTTTAGTGAATGTTTTGATACAAGATATAGACGACATGTGGGATAGTCGTTACGGATATACCACGACCTATTTTTAGATCGGCTTTCTTTTTTCTGATTTGCTTTGCTGTCGGTTTTTAGCCGGTCTTGGTGTATTCTTTAAATATCCTCTCTTTTAAATTGTAGTTTCACAAAGGTAACGAAGATGGCAGTGAATGTGTATTCGACGAACGTGACGTCTGAGAATTTATCAAGACATGATATGTTGGCGTGGGTGAATGACTGCCTCCAGTCGAACTTCGTCAAAATCGAAGAGCTATGCACAGGCGCCGCATATTGTCAGTTCATGGACATGCTTTTTCCTGGCAGTGTACCTATGAAGAGAATCAAGTTCAAAACAAATCTAGAACATGAGTACATACAGAATTTCAAAATATTACAAGCTGGTTTCAAAAAAATGGGAGTGGACAAGGTAAGGCATTCTTAAATCTGCTAAACAATCTAGACAACATTAAATGTTCTAATAAATTAATATTTTATTACCTAGTGAATGTTAAAACATAAATTTCATTCTAAGTGGTAGAAAGTTCATTGGCATTATGCAGGCTTATGTCTATTTTGTAGTAATATTTATATATTTGAGTCAAGGAAAGAAAATAATAAAGATATGATAATATATTTCATACTTTAGCTATTTAAATCTTATAAATTGGTATCTCACAAAATATATGTTTATACAGAGCAGTTCTATATTCAATTAAAAAATATATTAATTAGGTTTTTCTTAGTTGCTTGTATCACTTGCCATATGATATTATGTGTACTTTATAGGTAATACCTGTGGACAAGCTGATAAAGGGGAGATTTCAAGACAATTTTGAGTTTTTACAGTGGTTTAAAAAGTTTTTTGATGCAAATTATGATGGCCGTGAATATGACGCGTTCGATGCGCGCGGTGGATTCACAATCGGTTCTGGGGCTTGTGAATCAGGAGTTCTGTTATGTGGAGCAGCTCCTCCTCCACCCAGAGTGACCCGGCGTCCAGCTCCTATGCACCACTCTGGCAGTATGCATCAGCCGAATCAAATAATGCACCCCATTTATTCATCACATTTAGAAACATCTTGTCTTGTTTGCAATCTTACATTTTCATTTCCGTACATTACTTGTTTCTCTGTTTCTAAGTGTGGTCAATTATACACTAGTTATAGGCAGAAGGTAGCGGCATTTTGTAGCCTTATCAATTCTTTTTATTTTACCTCTTCACTTTTTTCTTTTGTAGATAGTACCCATTGACAGACTGGTGAAGGGTCGTTTCCAAGATAACTTTGAGTTTTTGCAATGGTTCAAGAAATTTTTTGATGCCAACTATGGAGGCACGGAATATGACGCGGTGGCGCAGCGCGAGGGCCTGCCTATGGGGCATGGGGGCTCCAGTGCCCCGCGAGCTATGCAAGCCGCTGCCAAGAAACCAACGGCACCTGTTGCCAAAGTTGCAGCTAGACCCCAAACCAGTACTATTTTGTTTTCTTTATGACTTACTTTGCTTTATTATTGATATTAAACTGCATAGCAAATATTTAACTGCCAAAGTTGACAAATTATCTGTTAACTGTTGGAACCATTGCACTATTTATGTAAATTATTAGTTTTAATGGTTGTACCATTTCATATTTATCTACTACAACAATCTTAACGTTAAAATATTGATATCAAAAGTATTGATGTACATATTTGTATATTATGTTGCCACACCTGAACAGTATTATGCACTGCAACCTTAGTCATATTTACACAGAATGTTATTATTTGAACCTCTTATTCATTTATCTATAAACCATCTGAATCATCTTTCACACTCATTGATATTACTGTTGAATTCTCATAAATTATTATCATAGTCATCATGTATAAATATAGATTATATTTATATTTGTCTCATATAGCATTTATTTATTATATGTAGCTTGCTTATTGTTTTTTATATCATTATAAAATATAATGCTTCCATAGATATATTTCACTTAAGTGTATTTTAATGAAATATGTTTGTTTTGCAGTTGGAAAGGCTAATAGCACAGTAAGATCCCCACCAGTTAATTTATCCCGAATAAATCAAAGTGCTAAAGGAGATTCAAAAGTCCTCGATGAGCTTACCCTTCAGGTAATTGCAAGGAATTCATTTGTAGCCTATAACTTTTTTGTTCAATGGTACTTCACGGAGTCACATAGTTCCAATTAAAAAGTGAAACAAAAGAAAAAGTATACATACTACTAAAGTAAATAATTAAAGAAAAAAGCATTTAACCTGACCACTGGGTTCAATTCCCATCTGGAACAAGTTAATGTGACTATGAGCTGGTTAGCATAGTGTAAACTCTAATTTGAGTTCAGATTTTCATGTGTATCTCACACTATATTATTTAATAGAGATAAGGGTAGTAGTATTGACATATATTTCATTCTGAATTATGTTACAAAAGGCTTATTGAAATGCAATAACCTCTGCTCATAGATATAATTATGAAGAACTATCAAAATCAGATTATTATTAAACCAATTTTTAAGAAAGAATTAAATTAAATTATTGATTAAACCAATTTTTAAAAGTTATAGGTCTTGCTCATTACCAGGACACATAATTTGTCCTATAGCTTAACGAATATCATCATTTCTTACAATGATTTTGTAGAAAAAATTTAAAATGTATGAACTGTGCCATTGATGCATATGTGATTTCTATTCTAATTGAACTGTTTTGCTTTTGCCATTTTTGAGAAGTATTTAGACTCAAAATTAGTTTGGTACGTTTCTTTAACATATAATTTGTTTTTGCTAGGTAAATGAATTAAAAGCAACGGTAGACGGATTGGAGAAAGAAAGGGATTTTTATTTTGGCAAGCTCCGGGATATAGAAGTGATCTGTCAAGAGATGGAAGAACAGCCAAATGCTCCAATTGTTCCGAAGATTTTGGACATTTTATATGCAACTGAGGTAAAGAACATTAATTTTACTTATTATAAAATGAAGTCACTTCCGCTGTTTGCTAAACTTTTAAAACTACTCAGTGGATTTTAATACAGTTTTTGGTTATAGATATAGTGATTCACGAGGAAGGTTAATAGGTGTAAAACATGCATATTAATGTAGACGAAATCTGAGAATTTCAGAGTTTCGTGCGAAACCGAGCCGCATTGCTAGTAATATTATCAGTAAAAATCAGTTATCATAAGCATTCCTTTATCGCTGGACCTCGTCACCACGTGCGGTGCATACAATTTTAAGAGTAAAAGCGCGCGAAAGCAAGCGCGTCGCGTCCTTAAAAACCGACAGACCTTGGCGATTTAATTAAGCAATTATTCGCTCAATATAGTACATAATATGTTTTGTTATTTTCCTGATGTCAATGCATCAACGTTAATAAATTATCCTTATTATTAAATATGTACCTGTTTAGTTATTTAGCTATATATTATTGCTCAAAATATAGGTTATATATCAGTAGTGAATAAATGCATTAAAACAGATTACCATAAATAATACATTCAAATTTATTTTCACGAAACTTTCTTTATTGCTTTACATAAGTTCTATAATGTTAAAATCTAGCAAATCACTTTACGAATTAACTAATTAATTACGAGTAGATATTAAAGAATTGTTGAGTTTTTTTAAATTTTATTATTATTATATTTTATTCGCTCACATTTTGTTTTGAAAAATCTTTTGATGATACCTCTATACCTGTATTCAACATGAATCAAATCAACAGCCTCAGTGTTGCAGGCATTTCACAGACAGACAAAGTTAATTTTGAATTAATAAGTATTAATAATACAGATAGGCTATATGTCTAATTCATTGTTGTAGGATGGATTCGCGCCTCCGGAAGAAATAGATGGTGAAAATCCACAGCCACCGGAAGAAGACGAATATTGAAACATCAGTGTATCTACGCGTATCATAGTGCTCTTTGTATATTACATATATCAAATCGAAATTATCTCGCTTTACAATCGTCGACAGTATCGAGTGCTTAGTATTTCACAGCCAATGAGTCGTAATTGAATCTGGTAGGTTTAACCTTCATAAGCAGTGGCCCTAAAATGGCTTAACACGTAGCTAGTGTCATTAGATACCTACTACTGAACATACAAATGTATAATAAATATGTTGTAAAATATTCTCAAAGCTTGTACATAGTTACAAGTTGTTGTTGAAACACAATATTTTGTAGTTAATGTGTATGAAGATAAGTTGTATAGATAGATAGTTTGTTTACATGTTTTCGATATGTGTCGTCTATTTTAATGTCTTGTGAATTAACATTATGTAAATTTCCATTTTTTATAATAACTTGCATCTCATCAGAACATGAATTATGTTCTGGCATGTACATGCTCTGTAACTCATTATTATACATGTTCAACATGGCTGTGTCATATCTAAGTGCATTCCTAAACACTGGGAGCGTGATTTCTTGACAGAATTTATTTCTGATTCTGTATGCTCTTCCGAGGGAGTAACTTCACTTCTTAAATAATCTGAAAGTTGTGTGGTGAATATTGACTGCAGTATTTGAGAGAAAGCTGTCTTTGACATCATTTTTGGGCCACTGGTGCCTATATAAATGTGCATTTAATAGGTTGTTAAATTATTGGAAGAGATTTACTGTTAATTGTTTAATTCTGTTATAATAATGATGCAGTTGAGAAAATTATTAAGTAACTTCTTTTTAAATAATATTTTATGTGGATACAATTTGATTAACTCGTAAATAAGTACTAGATCTGAAAACATCTATTAAAATTGCTGTTATGTAATCGTCATGTATGTTGGTAAAGTTCTATCATTAATCAGGTTTTATGTAGTGTGATATATGTATTACATGACCATGAATTAGGTTAAACAGAATACAAGACTTAAACTTGAATTATTGCACTATTATAACTATAAGAAGTATAACTAATACATAATATTCAAAATATTTTTATTTAGTAGATTATACATCATTAGACGCGTTGAGAAATAACGACTTATTGGCGGATACAGAATATGTTCGCTATTTAAGATAAATAGATAATTAATTTATTTACTTTAGCATTCATAAATTGCCTTCACAGCAGATATTAATTGCCTCTGATTTTCAGATTGTGAATGTCTTATCGAATAAAATAATAATTATATTAGTTCTGGTGTTTTTTTTTCAAACATCTTTATCATTTATATACACTACACTATAGATATACTAGACTATAGATGCATTTATTCTACCTAAATTTCTGAAGGGTAAGTAGAGGTATGGAGCTAATCTCTCCTACATGCCCACCACCTTAATTATTGTACACTAGGATGACACTCCAGAAATCCTAGGAATAATAAAACTGAACCCGCAACTAAATTAATCAGTAACTGGATGGTTTAAAAATATATAATTCCCTCCGTAGCAATTCTTCTCAATCGTTTCGCTCTTGGCAGAGCGGTCGTGGTCACATTGTCACATCCACGTCGGTGGCAGAGGTGGACACAGCTCTCCGGACGATTTCTCGCCATCGCTGTCGATTGGCAGCTTGTCTCGCGCAGTCAGACACACGGTTACCCACTGCGGACTTCACTTGGTCAGTCCAGCGCATAGGTGCCCTAGTAGCCCTGCCGCGTGATCTGGCTCCTTCCACCTTTCCCTGCACTACCAGCCGCTCTATGGAGTCGCCATCCCGTCTGGAGACATGCCCAAAGAAATGCAGAATGCGCGATTTTACGACGGCTGACAGACGCTGCGTGATGCCGAACTCCCGGAGTATGGACACGTTGGTGCGGAATTCCGTCCATGAAATCCCGAGCATCTTCCTATAGCACCACATCTCCAGAGCATCTATAGTCCGCTTTTCGGATTCTCGTACGGTCCACGTCTCCGCCGCGTAAAGAAAAATGGGAAATACCAATGTCCGCACAAGCCTGATTTTGGTGGCTTTGGTAATGTGGCGATTTTTCCACACTTTTCGTAGCTTCTCCATCGCGGTTCTGGTTATGGCCATACGTCGCTTTACTTCGTCTACGCAACCGCCATTGTTTTGAGATCAAGGCCCCAAGGTACACGTAGGTCTGAACCACGTCGCAGTTCGCAATCTGTGTCACTTCCGGCGAATTTATTGTCGTTGACGCGATCCACGATCATAATCTTGGTCTTTGTCTGATTTATTTTGAGTCCAAACGTTATAGCAAAGTGGGAGGCAAAATAGTGGTCCAAGATCCCAGAGGCTCTGGGATCTTGCTCTATAGTTGTAGGTACAACTTTTAAAGCAGGTAAACACCAAAGATATCAAATATGGGTCCTTAGTGAGCTGTATTTGATTTTTTTAACGTAGCAGAATCGCCCAAACGCACGGAAATAACCTATATATCATTTTTAAGCTATTCCGCATTATAGTTACGTAGGTACATATCTTTGGAACAAGACATTCCAGTTAGGTACCTATAGACAAAATGAAATCTTTACTTGGTTTAAAATTAGGTCCGATGTCACTGATTGTTCGCTTAGATCTTGATCTACTCAACGTAGTTGCAGTTTTCAGCAATAGTTATAAGAGGAAGGCTTATAATATGTAACCTCGGTGTTATCAGCGGTTTTGGTTGTAATTTGTAACAACCGCTGGATACAGTCTTAAATAAAAGTAGCCTAAGTTACTCCATATAACATCAGCAATCTGCCAGTGAAAGTCCCATCAGAATCAGTTCAGCCGTTCATTACCTGTGTAAATAAGTGTAGGAACGTGTAGGTATGTGCATTTCAACTGAGGGATGATATCTTATTTCTTAAAAATTGTAAGATTAACAGAGGGCTTAAAACAATTGTAGAACAAATGCGAGAATTTGCATAATGATGTATGAAAAACCACAGCTCTTGTAAATTCGTAAATAAAGCATGGTGGTAAATTCAGTAAAGTGTTAGCGTGGTGGTAAATTAAGTAAAAAAATTAAGTTCATCAATCATTCAAACAAGACAAAACGAGTTTCATGTCCCAATTCCCAGTCTGCTTCAGTAGATAACCTGTATGGAAAATGAAACAATATTTATAATTATTAATTAACATGTATTACATATCTTACAAAAAATATTTTGAAGGCAATCATTGATACAATTAAATAAAATTACAATTTTTAGTATTATTACACTTAATTAAAATTCAAAGTTGGTATCGGTTTATCACTACGCTTAGAGTTTTTACTACCTTAGTTTTCAATCGACATTTACAAATAGACTCCGAAATCCTCTACATCCTAATTTTCAGATCAAATTATTATTACTAAAATGAAGTTTTTTCATTTTCAATGACAGAATTCGAACTACATAATTATAAACACTTCAATAAAAGCAATAACGGTACCTAAGTGTAATCGTAATGATAAAGATTTTTTTGTTAAGACTGCCAATTATTAGCAGTTTGCAGTAGTCTTGAGATTTACTTAAAGAATTTTTACCTATTTGACCAAAATAATAAATTGATCCATTTGAAAACCAATTTCTTCTCAAGTGTGGTATGTCTCTCAATCTTCTCTTAGGAGATGACAGTAATGGGTGTCCTAGTTCCTTAGTGTTTAAATGGTATTTAGAGAAGGATCTTCGCAAGGTGTACCTGGTACGTCTTTCAAAGCCATCGTGGCCCAATAACACCTGCATCTACTGATGAAAAAGTAATAGCTTGTATCAGCCGGAAAATAAGTTGACAAAAGGATTGAATGCACCAATGTGCATTCAATCCTTTTGTCAACTTACCTTCAATATCAGATGGCTGTAAACTGGATACTGATAAAATACAAAACAGAATTAGATGAACTGACTGACCGTAATAACGTAAAGCACACGACTATCATATGACATTGGAGCGACTCTTACGTTACAGAGCCCTGTCGTAGAAACAATCAATAACTATAGTTCGCGATTTTTCGATTACTTTATTATTGTGTTACAATGAAATGTGTGTAATCGTTTTGGTGACGAGTATGGGGACAATAGTTACTGGCTTGTAGGATTTTATCCTACAGATTTATTAGTTGTGTTTTAGGAGATATATACGGCAAGTGTGAATCTATTTCAAGTATTCTTTCAGTAATTAGGTTAAGTTAATGAAACTTTATAGGATTTTTTTGGCAATAAAATTTAAACATTTAAAATTTTAAATTCTAAAAAACACAAATCGGTTGTATGAATTGACCATGATTTAAGAGCATTTATGTATGTATTTAAACTTTCATTAAAACAAAATTTAGTTCATGAGTAAAATACTAGTATAAATAAAATGCTTAATTCATTAGGGTGATCCAAAATGTAAAAGCTAACAAAATTGTTCATCAGTTCATGATTAATAAGAAAACTAGCTGGAATAAAAGAAAGCATAGAATATTTACATAAATAACAAACATAAGAATGTTTAACTAAATAATTAACAAATTCCTATATGGATTATATTTTTTGTTGAACATTTAACAGACAGGTCTGTTTGAATAGATTTGAATGAAATAATGTGACATGAAGCAAAAATAAATTACTCACAAATTTTATTGATGGCATACTGAACCTGAACTGATAAATCTTATAAAGGATCTTGATGTACAAAATAAATAACTTCTTATTCTTGTAACTAAATTATAACGTAAAAATATCTAGTGTTCCTATGTGAACAGTGCACTTTTCTGCTACATCAAGGGTTCTAGTGCGAGTTTATGGCACATCAACTCGGTCGTCACGGTGACCAATGTTTGACTCGCTCTGCAATCGTACCAATCGCAACGCCGAACGCGGCCCCCGTCAAGAGTCAGTCAATGTGAAATAAACGTCACACTATGTGCCCTCAGAGAGGTGAAACATACTTTTACCTTTCTGAAACAACTTTTTAATAAACATTATGACTTAATTAACCTAAGTCAGAAGATGTTTTTTATCTATTGATTGCCCTTCTCTGTGGAGTACCTTGATATTCTGCATCACTTTCAAAATCGGTATCCCAAAATGTTTTAGCAGATCTCTTCATTATGTTCTTAGTTACATCTGAAATAATGACAAGTATTTAAAAACAACAGATAATACACAGATGGACAGCATGACAGCTGCTTTGTCTATATTTTGCAGTTTGCATATCTACTTCTTTTAACCAAGTTATGAAACCAATTCTAATTTTATAAAATGTCCCAGTTTTAATCAGGATACTTTTGCAGGGCAATATCGAGGGACTTCATTACATACATAAAAAATACCACTTTTTGTAAGAAAATAAAATCAAAGGCACCAATTTAAATATGTCATAAAAAGACGACTTATTATTGAAGCAAAGGAATGATATGGCCTAAAAATATAACAAGAATAAATAAGAGCTGTAGTATTACTTACTGGTCAAAGCAACTTGAGTTTGAGGCAATTTATTAACAATTACTTTACATTCTTGAGACAGATTTGGCTTTATATTGTTATTATATTTCGTCTTCAGAACATGATTCGTGCTGTTGTTTCTTTTATTCTTTTCTTTGTCTGGTTTAACACTTTCATCAATGGTTTTTATTTCTTTTAGTTTTATACTGCTATTATTTCTGGTTGTTCGGTGGTGCTTCAAATCACAATTTTTTTTACTTTTCTTGTTTTCTGTCTTTTTAGTAACCCTTATATTGCTTCCTCGAGGAGACCTTCTGATTCCGTTTTCTGTTCCTTTAAAATTTTTATTGCCACTACTTCTTGTTCTTCGTCGTGGAAGATTATCAGTATAATTCCTACTTTTTTCTTCATTTTGTTTTACGTTTTTATGTTCTTCGTCATTTTGTTTTACATTTTTATTTATTTCTTCATTTTGTTTCACAATTTTATCTTTTTCTTCAATTTGTTTTACATTTTTATTTTTTTGTACATCTTGTTTCACAATTTTATTTCTTTCCGCTTTCTGGTTTTCATTTTTATTTTTATCTTCATTTTGATTCACAATTTTATTTTTTTCTACAGTTTGTTTTATATTTTCATTTTTTTCTACATTTTGTTTTACATTTTTATTTTTGGGTTCATTTTGCTTTACACTTTTACCTTTTTCTTTATTTTGTGTCTGGTTTTTATTTTCATCTAAACTGTTTGATTCCCTTTGTTTTAAAAAACTATTGTTTCTTGTGATTCTGTATGGATTGGTAGAAGCTTTTTTACATTTATCTTTGTCTGTATTATTGATGCTCATACTGGTATGTTCAAGAGATGAATTTAATTTTTTTCCTACGCTTTTTACTGTTTTTGGTTGTTCATTAATTATTTTGCTACTATTTCTCGTATTAGGCCGAGAATGGGTGCTATTGGATTTTTTATTTTTCTCTTTATCAATTTTATCATTAGTAGTTCTACATTCTTGAGTAACATTTATACAGTCATTTATATTATTTACAGTTTTTGGTTTTGTAAAGCTATTGTTTCTGGTTTTGGCAGGGTCGTTATTTTCGTGAGTATTTATACTTTTACATTTCTTTTTATCATTACCATCAAATATATCTTCATCAGTGAAAGTGTCACTTACATCTCTATCATTGCACATAGATATTACAGAAGTAACATCCCATGTGTCTTCATCATCTTTCTTATTTGAATTATTTACTTCTGTCTTTGTTTGATTAATGCTAACTTGACTACTTCTGTTTATGGAGTCCAAAGGTACAATTTTGTGAATTAAATCCAAGAGATTATTATCTCCTTGCACTTCTCTATTCATACATGATTGTGTTGGAACAAGTTTTCTTGCTTTATTCTTCTCTTTTTGAAAAGTGCTGTATAAATTTTGTGGACTATTTATAGCTTCACTATTTATATTACTTTTTTCTGCCACATCAAGGTTTTGGGTATATAATTTTCTCTTTATAAAGCTTGGACGCATAGACACTTCACATTCTTGACTTGACGCCGATTGTACAACTTCGGGTTGACCATTGACAGGTTTAATTGGACTAACAAGGGGACGAACCTCCTTAACATTACTAAAAATTTGTTTCGGAACTGTGTCCAAAAATTCTGTTAGAGGTTTATTGGATTTTGAAAGAACCTTTTCTTGTATTTTAGTTCTAAACTTTTTTACTGGTAATGTAGGCTTAGCAAATTGAAAATTATTACCAGCATCACTATTATTATTTGTTTTACTATTTTTTGCTTTTGACAAAAATTTTGTCTTAGTATTGTGAATAATATCAGGAGAAGATCTTTTACTTCTTTTTCTATCTGGAAAACTAAGATCTTCATCATCTAGGGTTCTTTTATGCACTGCTTCTTTGTTGCAGGTAATATTTTCTATAGTTGTCCTGCCTGGGAATATTTCCTCTTCACTTTCACTGGCAAAACTTCTGTCTCCATTAAGAACTCCATTTTGTTCAGAACTGCTTTTCTTATTGTTAAGGTTCTTTTCTATATTTTTCGAGACAACAGTGGAAGATAACACTGACTTGTTAAATCTTTGAGATGGCAAAACAAATCCAGTTTGAAATCTCTCCTTTTGAGAAGGCAATGCTCGAGTGTTGTTAGAAAGTGAAGAACTATTAAATTTTTGATTTTCTTTAACATTGTTCCTAGCTGAAAAAGAGTATTTGAAAGTACTTTGTCGAATACTATCTGTACAGTCCTTTAACATACTGTCCATTCTTGTTATTCTACTAGTTGACATATTTTCTTTGTATGAGGTCTTTACAGACCTGCAGTCATCACTGCTTACAGAGGAATCACTGGCTTGTTCCCCCGAGTCATCACCTGATTTATTTCTATTACCCTTCAAAAACGTCCTCATATTACGTCTCTTTTCAATTCTTCTTCTGTGCCGCTGTTTCATCAATTTTTGGTAAGCTTCTTTTATCACTTTCAAATCAAATTTATTGAATTTAACATTCTTGAATGCAAAAGCTATGTCAGCAGCGCTTACACTTGCAGTAGAATCTGTAAGAGTTTTTAATGGTATATTTTATATAGGTTCATATTAGAAAATCACTACTAAGTTAAAAATCAATATTTTCTTATGGAATACATTTAAGATCTTAATAATTAGTACATGATTACATACAATAAACGATAAAAAAGAACGCTAGGTTAGTAACAGAACACAGACTTACCAATACTTCTCATAGATAGAGGAGAACCACTTCTTCCATTGAATACCGATCGTTGTGAACTTATCCCACGGCAATGTTGTTGGAAGTTGCGAGGTCTCATATCGTAGGCACTTTGTATTGACATGGGCGACATCTCTCTTCTATAAAATATACTCCGCTGGTCCGATACAGATTCCGCGTACCTCTGCCGCTCAAAATTCGCGGTTGTAGAAGTCATTTGATTGCGAAAGCTGAAGTTGGATATATTTGTATGTGGACCTCTAGCACTGACGGTCTAAAATGAAAATAATGTTAACAGTATTTAGAAAATAATTATGTTATAAAACTGGTAGAAACAATGAAATTACGTACTGTGTTCACATTATGGAAGGTAAACGCATTAGAGTTAAATAATTCACTTTCACTGTCAGTCATTTTAAAAAGTATTATAGCTAACTCGTCACTTTATTTTAAAACGATACAGAGAATGTTCATAATAACGTACACGCGAATCACTTTATTTCTCTAGTTATTTAATTAAAAACATAAACATAGTTTACACACGCTCAGCCTTGTAACGGTCCATTTTGTTTACAAAGTTTGTTTGATTTGAATTGAATCATAAACTACAAACCGGTGTTGCCGTTTTTTAAATTACGATTATAGAGTTTTCTTCGTTACTAAATTACATCTAAATTATCAATAGCTGATGCCGAAATGTTTAAAATTGAAACAATTTTGCTATAAAACATCAAGTTAAAGGTAATAAAATTTATAGTTTGGCGAAAATCCTGTCGTCTCAGTAATGATGGTGGTACACTTTCGTATTGAAATGAAATGATACCTATTTAATGGTATCCCACACGATGGGGTAGCCGCGAGGAAAAAAAACATCCCCAGTTTACGTGTAGGGAAGGTATCCCAGCTTAAAATATTTTTTATAATTATATTAATTATATTGTAGCCCTATGTCGACTTAATTACATAATATTCATGCGAAGTTTCATCTTTCTTGCATTTACCATTTGGACGGTAGGTAAGTCGAGGACGGACGGACGGTCATGAAGTCATGACGAATCTATAAGGGTTCCGAGTCATAAACTTCGGAACCCTAATGATCTAATAGTACTTTGCAACGTTTAAACGTATGCACATAAATAGAAACTGATTTTCGTGAAATAGTTAAGTCAGTACAGTATTTTAAATTTTTATGGGATTATTATTAAATATTGATAATATTTGACTCGTGGGCAATTTAAATCAGCTCAAGGGTAATTTTTCTACGCTTGGTAGAATAAAAAATAACCATATTTTAAAGAGACACGGGTATTTGAAACGATGAAAAAAGGAAAATGATATTTTGATTTTTCCTGGGAAAACGAAAGACAGGCTCATAAATTAATCAATGTAGTTCGAAAGGGCTAATTAAGATCTATCAATATATTTTTTATATATCGAAATATTAATTTTTGCAGGCCGGGACAAGCCCGGTCTATAATTTAAGCGACATTAGGTACCGTGTACCGTTGGTAACATTAATTGCCAAGATGCCAATGTCAATAAAGACGAATTGACAGTGACACTTGACAGGGAGTACGATACGAACGAAAGGCCTAGAGTCTAGAGATTGAGGTTATACTTTTGTTATATTTCTACTTTTACTTAATGAAAAAGGAATGCTATGAATAGATAATTGTTTTTATAAAATATTATATACCATTGTTTATTCAAGATGTCTTTAATAAAGCACCTATTTATGCAAAGTAAATCCTTGTGTGTTAACTTCCAACAGCCTCTTGTTAGAAATATAACAAGGTATAGCACTAAGGGTTCGATTACAAGTTCCAGTAATGTATTGAGTAACTTGACCGATTGGGAAACATTAAATAAGAAGAAGAAAGTTAGCAAGGCTATGAAAGCGTACTTAGAAAGGGCCCAAGAACATGACGATTTCATGAAAAGGCAGCAATTCGAATATAATATTGGGAAACGACATCTTGCCAACATGATGGGTGAAGATCCAGAAACATTTACACAGAAAGATGTTGATCGTGCTATTGAATATCTATTTCCGAGTGGTATTTATGACCCTGCTGCACGTCCCCTTATGAAACCTCCTGAAGAAATCTTCCCTGCACGCAAAGCTGCCGAATTCGATGAAGCAGGAAGGCCTCATCACTACTTATTCTACACAGGAAAACCTAATTTCTTCAAAGTCATGTTTGATGCAGCTGAAAACATACAGAACTCTTACAGTTTTGAAGATAAAGTCTTAAGGAAAAAAGCAACACCCGATCCGAATGGCTCTTTGAACTTGAGTTCCAGTGTTTGGCTTACAAAAGACCAATTGGAACAAATATTGGTAGAAAATATAACTGACTTAGAGTATGACAACTTCAAGGTAGTTATGGAGCGATTAGCTTCTTTACCACATGCTTATAGACACAAGGAGTTCATTGAAAAGTTTAGAAAATCCCTTGGCTCTCAACGTTTTGCCGTGGAAATTCCCAAACCAAGCTATGATGATAATGGACGAGCATTTATCACAACCTATGAATGCTTGAGAAAGGCTGCTAGAGGTGATGTCACGGTACGGTCCCCTGGTACTGGTAAAATCCTAATTAACGGAAAAGATTTGACTTATTTTGATGATGTTCAGTCCAGAGAACAAGTTATTTTTCCTCTAATATTTACTGGTATGCAGGACAAAGTCGATGTGGAATGTAATATTGCTGGGGGTGGACCTTCAGGACAGGCAGGGGCTATACGTTGGGGAATTTCTTGGAGTCTACGCAGTTTTGTTGATACAGATATGTTGCAGAGAATGCAAGTAGCAGGTTTGTTAACAAGAGATAATAGACGTCGTGAGCGTAAGAAGCCCGGTCAACCTGGTGCTAGAAAGAAGGCTACATGGAAGAAACGATAATTTTTTGGAAATATTAAATAATCTTACTTTAAGTATGGAAAATTTTCATTTATACCAGTATTATAGGTATAAAAGTTTATATTCTTTTCAGTTCATTATTTTTAAGTCGTTAGTTTTCTGGTGTGCAATGGGAGAGGCCTATGTCCAGCAGTGGACTGCTATAGGCATCATCATCATCAGATGGTGATGATTGTGAATAGTTAATTGAAAAGAATATTAACTTTAACGCACATTAGTTTATTGTTATAGAAGATTCTTTTATTGTTACAGATATTGAAAAGTTATTAAAACAAGGATTTCTTACTGTATATGTATATAAAATTGAATTGCTGTTTGTTAGTCTCGCTAAAACTCAAGAACGGCTGGATCCATTTGGCTTATTTTGGTCCTTAATTATTTGTGGAAGTCTTGAGAAACTTTAAAAGGTGAATATATAAAAATGAATTGCATTTTTTTTATTAATTATGGATTCCTTTGTTTTAAGTTAATGTTATACAAATGTTTAGGTCTTCTATTTATCCATTATGGCAGTACGAAGTCTGCTGGGTTAGCTTGTATTGTAATAAATCCTTGTTTTGTGTTAAAACGGTATAAATGAAAAATAATAGTGTACCAAAGTGAAACTGTAAAACATCCTCATCTCGATAAAGAATTATAGAAAAAATAAAACAATTAGTTAAAAAATATTGTTATTTTATTTAAATATATATAAATCTAATTTTTCTTTTTATATGGTTTTTTCATAGCTTTCTTTCTGCCTCCTATTTTCTTTTTGAACATTTGATTCTTTCTGTCATTATTATAAAGCCTTCTTTTTACTAGATTTTTCAATTCTCTTCTCTCTTTTTGTACTTCTTTTTGAGGAACTTGACTGAAGAAAATGAGACCATCTAGAAACAGAATACCTATTTTTGTATCAAGGATATTTTTAATAATAATTAACATTTTTAAGCATAAAATCATCATTTCAAGGTGACAACTTATTTCTATTTAAACTCAACTATACTCTGCACAGGGCACCTCAGTACCCGTCTATAAAGTACGAAACGTTAATTTATAGGCGTGACCTGTCAAAAAGAAAATAAAGGAATGTCCTAATATATATTAACGATAACTTAAAAAAAACTAATTAGCAAATAATTAAAACAAAAATGAACAAATGGACAGAGTATAGTATCCATAGTATATTTCATAATTATTATGTATGCAATTACAAAAAAGTCCAATTAATACCTTTGAGACGAGGATCACTTTTTGAGAAAAACAAATTCTCTTTCCAAACAGCTTTTGTTTCAGGAGGTGGCAATTCAGTTTCTATATTATTTTCTGGTTCTTCAGTTTCTAATTTCTTTTCTGGTTCTTCAGTTTCGGAATCCGAAGAGTCATACACAAAAGGATTCTTATCTGTAGGGTCTAGAGGATTTTTTATTTTCTTTTTGTCTTTTGCTGTTTCTAATTGTATATAATCAGTGTCTTGCTTTTGTGGAGCTGAAATTAAAAATGAGTTATACAATGATGTCACTGTACTTTGTGTTGGGTTTCTAAAAAAAATCTTGAATACATACCATCTTCAGTGTTATCAGCCTGGCCAAACAAACTCCTTAGACTAAATGTATTTGGTTGAGCGAGAGCTTCTTTCAATGTATCACTGACTTTATAAAATTGTTCCTTTGAAACCTCCACTTTGGGTCCTTCAACTACAGGCTGTGACTCATTTAAATTATTTTCTTCTTTCGTTTTCTTTTTGGATTTTTTGGCTGGTTCTGGTTTTGTTTCTATTGGTGCCATAAATTTTGCATGTTCTGGTTGCATAGGGTCAAATCTAAGCATGCCTAATTTTGGTCTGTAAATAAAGCAATTTTCAAGATAAGAAAAAAAATCATGAGATGATAAATGAAAGAAAATGATTATAATGTTTTTTTTTAATCAAGCAAATTACACACAATACATTCTGTGACATGGGAACCCTTACAAACATTTGTGCAATTTGAACAATAATTTGTAGATCACACAAAATTTAGTGCTATGTGATCATATTAGTCATGTAAGTGATTTTGATCAGGTAATGTGACTATGGACCCCTGGGTATCGAGTGCTGTTTGCTGCTACAAGAGGTTTGATACCTCTTGTAGCAGCAATTGGAACCCTAAAGATGCAGTTGTCTATCAAGTTAATAAAAAAATTTACTTACTTCTTCTTGCTATCCGAATTAGTGGTTTTTGTCTTAAGTGTAACTCCAAGTACATCTTGTAGTATATTTAGCTGTTTGGCCTTTTCATCTGCAGGTGCTAATTCAACTTCCTCATTTTCAGATTGCTTTTCCTCTTCAGAATCTGCTTCATCATCAATGAACCTTTCATCTAAGGTGAAACGTTTATCAGATTTGTATCTTGATTGTAAATCTAAAACCTAATTTTATACACAAAATCAACAATGCTACAAAACAAATTACATATAAATATTTTTCAAGAAAAGAATTGTATTAACCTTTTGCCCTTTTTTGCCTTCAAATTGTTTTTTAACTTCGAAGTTGAGTTCTTCATCACTTTCTTCGCCATCATCATCAAATAGAGAATGACCATTACCAACTTTTTGACTGTCTCTATCTTTGACTTTCATATTCCTGTCATCATCACTGTCATCAAAAACAATTTTTTTGTTTTGAACTTTGTCCTGAAAAAATATTTCAGTTATTATTTGTTTATTATTATTTTATATTAAATAAAAATAAGATAAATAAGTAAAGGATGTGTAGTTTTGGGGAAACTGCCCATGATGTATTTTAGCCTTTATCCTGATAACAGACTACCAGTAGTGGAAATAGGCTTCCTCACAGGAAGGAGGCCTACTATTTCACAATAGCCGGACGGGTTACATACTATCTAAGAATTTTCTTTAATAATCTGAGGTAGGTAGGTAAAGCCTGCTACATATGTTTCGACAAATCATTCTTACTTTAGTTCACACAGGTAAAACAAATGCTACTGGTATGTACTACTGGTAGTACATAGTAGTGTTAAATTCAGATGATAATTTAATAATGAACCCCATCTTTACATAGCATATTCACACACATAGCATAGTCGTTTCTGCTATCTGTTAGTTTAGAAGGATTTGAAGGATCAAATTACTCAATAGATTTTAATGCAGTATTGAGCAATAGATATAAATGAATCAAAAGGAAAGTTTATATGTGTAATACATGCTTATGATGGTAGTTAAACTTTAAAGACAAAGAATATACATACAACACCAGTTAAACCAGTTTTGATAATCATCTTTTTTTCTTTAAATTCTTGCCTCTTTTTTTTCATAGACTCCATTCGTTTTCGTTCAGCTTCAACTTTCTTATTTTGCATTGCTGTTGTAGTGTCCATAGAGTCATCACCAAATCCATGATTATTTAATTTTTTCAGTTCTTTAGATTGTTTTTTTCTGGTATCATTGTTTTTTTCTTGTCCTTCAACATGGTCTATTTTTCTCTTTTTAGGATTTAACCTATCACTTAAGTTTAGCACAGGTTTTATGTCAGGTTTGTGATGGAGGTGGTTGTCCTGTAAGTTAGAATTATTTTATTAAAAAAGGTTTATTATCGTCATTTTGTAACATTCAATGGAGATCTTTCTTCTAAAAGATGTCAAGGGAAAAATAAAACTCTAAAACAATAGTAAATCAGATTTATATCTGATTTTTTTGTAGTAATCTTATGATTGCTACAAAAAAATTGGCATAGCAGAGAATGACGATGTTTTGTTTAATTTTGCAATTTTTTTTTATACTAGGTCAATTAATAAATTTTGGTAATTTTTCGGACAATAAATAAACAAACACCAATTGGGTAATCGTAACATAACTGTTAAAATAAGTGCTAAACAATAATTACCTATAAGCAAATTATAAACATGGATTTTATCTTGTGGGTACAAATGCAGCAGCTGAAGGATGAATAGGGTATTGACCAAGCATAAGATAAATTGCAGTCTTTATGAAATAAATGAATAAATTTATTTTTCTGACTTTGTTTGTCTATCAGGCTATCAGTTTATACAGTTTTAATTACAGTAATGATGGACATTCTTATGTCTTTAATCATTGAGAAAGAATTGGATCAAATTGAAGTTGTAAGCATGACTATTTTATGGAAATAAAAAGTACCCTTTTCACTACCAGGTGAGATGTCAATGGGTAACAATTTAATTTATTTGGTTAATAAACAGAGCAGATGTTCTTTACCTTTTCCGTTTCTTTTTCCTGGGCCTCTGCCCTTTCTCTTTGTAATCGTTCTAAGAAACTTTCACGTGCTCTAGTTACATAGAGCCTTTTACCATGGAAATCTTTATTTGAAAAATGTTTAATGCCTAAAATGAAATTGTAAAACAATATAATAGCATAGTAGGTATACAAATTTTAGTTCACCATAATAGTTGTTTGTTATATGTACATGGTGACTGCCATGTACATTTAACAGACAACTACAACACAACATAGTTTGTTCAAGAGTAGGAAACCTAATATAAAAATTTGATGTATAAAAATTTATGTTGACATTGACAATATCTTGATTTGCGATTTATGTCCCATAATGAAAGGTCATCAGCATTTAAAGCAACAATCTAAAATTTAATTAATAACAACTCTCCAAGAAGGCTACAAACATCTTTAAGGTTATGAAATTTTCTTCGTAACAATTAATTAAATCTGGGAACCATTGTGCGGACTTAACTAATTTTTAAAGTGAGGTGTAAGGTGTCTAAAATTATTATTCTAGGGAGGCTACAGTATCTAAGGTCGCAAGCGAGTTGCAAATTTGTTTGTAAGTTTCTATAAAATACTAAAACATAAGTAAACCCCACAACTATTGAACATCAGAGTTTTAGTGAGTACTTACATGATTCGACATCTATATTTTGAGCAGACAGAGAAACAAACGCGAATTTTTTACTTTCATTTCCAGACTCAACTTTAGATTTTAATTCTAAGTTGGTGATTTGACCGAAAGCAGAAAAAGCAGAGACCAAATCTTCATCTTGTGTGTTGTCTGGGATATTCCCCACAAACAAACGAGTTGCAGATACCATTTCGAAATGTTTTTTGCAAACTTTTGTATTTAATTAAAAATGTAAATATCTCATTTCGGTTCTGTCAGATTTATGAACAGACAGAACAAGTGCTGGACGATTGAGGTTATTTCTTGTGGCAGCGTTCATAGTGTGAATAAATTTATTTGGTCGGATTGGAAAAATATTTTTTTTGTCTATGGGTTGCTGTTTAATTTCATATATTTAGTAGGTGCATTAAACCTTTACGCTGCCTACCTACACGTTTACGCTGGGAATGATTTTGGCACCATACCCTTCGTGGGGCAAGCGAAGGGCGTGTGTGGGACTCCCAGGCAACCGGTTTACCCACTGAACCCAGCGGCAGCCTACCTTAGCAATCGGGAGAAACACCAGAATCGCATCCTTTTGGTGTCCCCCCTGCCTTACCCCTAATCTGGGGTGACTGGACTCACCCCCGAGGCAGGATGCTGATGCGCCTCTCACCGCTCTCTATAGTAAAAGGCGGAACATCAACCCGCCTTCTACGACACCCCCCGGCCGCACCGGGGGTGTCACCTATCTCGAGTCGTTTGCAGCGGTCACATTTCCCCAGGATGTGACCGCAGCGTATTATATTATGAGGACTGAGCACTATTAAGATAGAGTTATGCCAGAACTAGATATAGGTATGTCATGTTGCACCAGAAAATCAGTTTCAATTAGTTTTTTGGTACCTATAAAGACATTTGCCTTTCCTGTACGGATGCGTAGGCCCTTTTCAAGATGGTAAAACGACCCTATAAACGACGTGAAGCTATTCGAAGGTATTCAACATGGTGAACTAAAATACCTAAATTAATAGTCGAATGGTGAAAATAAACCAATATCAATCTCGGTAAGTCATCACTTTCAATAAGCCTATCCTTATTGGCATGCAGTAAGGCACTATTAAGATAGAGTTATGCCAGAACTAGATATAGGTATGTCATGTTGCACCAGAAAATCAGTTTCAATTAGTTTTTTGGTACCTATAAAGACATTTGCCTTTCCTGTACGGATGCGTAGGCCCTTTTCAAGATGGTAAAACGACCCTATAAACGACGTGAAGCTATTCGAAGGTATTCAACATGGTGAACTAAAATACCTAAATTAATAGTCGAATGGTGAAAATAAACCAATATCAATCTCGGTAAGTCATCACTTTCAATAAGCCTATCCTTATTGGCATGCAGTAAGGCAGCAGTTTGAGCCGGGTACTCATTACCGACTGTAACTGTAACCGGAAAGTTACAGTAACGTGGTTCTAGTGTGTACGCGTGTTGTAGTCTTCGTGTCCATCGAACTGAATATGTCCATCGAACGCCCTTACCCACCGTACTCATTAAGTCGGCTGTAACTGTTACCGAACAGAAACAGTGTGTGTACGCGATGTCCACATTACTGTGAACGTAACGACAAGCCGGGCTCTGACGATAATTATAAAAAGCCACGAAGATGGTGGACTCATCGAATGTATAGGGAAAAAAGTAATCTACTTTTTCTTTGTTTTTTGTAGTAATCTTTATCTTTCGGATTCCATAGAATACTGTTTTCTTTGTAGGCGTCTATCAGTAAAAGACATTTATCCTCTGTCCACTCACTCATCTTGTCTTATAGGTTCGTAGTGTGCAACGAACTTCTTTGGACGTCCACGAACGCACAGCGAGCTTCCTTTGGTTCGCGCCAAAAACCGACATCCATCGGCTCGGTGCGAGCCGCTCGCGCACAGCTCGCGGTAGGCTCGCGTGCCACGTACACACTGTGATTTGTGGTTACAGTAACGTCCAACGGTTACGTTACAATGAATACCTGTTTATCGTCGGCTCGCTGCGAACTGCAACTCGAACCGCTCGCGCCATGTTCGCGAACCACGTACACACTATAATTTTTGGTTACATAACATGCAACAGTTACGGTTACAGTTCGCTAATGAGTACCCGGCTTTGGGTTACACTCTCTCTCACTTGTATTGCGTGGTGACGACGTGAAGATCGGAACTTTATTTAAAAATAAAACAAATAGTAATATGTATATAAAATCTAATTACACTATATAACACAAAATATTTCCCTTAGATAATACTGTGTCAATTATGATCAAAACACAATATACAACAGATAAATTACAGTTTACAAAATAGATACAGCACAGAGTTATTTACATAGTTAACATTGATAAAGATGGATATTATTTATTAAATTCATTTTAGTAATTGAATAATAGTTGTTCTTCAACAATTGTCCCTTCAAAAATAGGGTAATATAAATATTTTTTATGTAATAAATATGAAACGAATCAAATTTAACTTGCGGAGACGACAGTCTATGGTAATGAAGAGAAAATAAGTCCAGTAGAAATTATCAAGACAAGTCAAAGACCAGAATTTTTGTTTTGGTAACGCATAAATAACGTCTTTAAAAACAGAAGAGTAAGAGAATAGCGTGTGGGGTTTAGCAGACTCAAAAACATTTAGGTTATCTAAAAAACGAGAATCTTTCAGCTTGATTGATTAAACATTTACCTACATAGTTAATCAAGTTCAAGTTCTCAAGTTAAGAATCCGACGACTATTATAATTGAATCTGGTAACACTTATGTCTTCTCGTACATGAACTATTTTCAAAGGCACATTTAGTGAACAAAAAGGATCATTTGACTTAATATATTATAACCTTCAGGTGCGTATGGTCTCATTGCCCAATAGGGTTCAATTCGCGGTTTGTTTCCAATTGGACCACATGCACCTAAAGGGCCGTCCATTAATATGTAGTGAGGTTTAGGACAAAAAAAAAATCATATGTATTTTTTAGTACCTACAAAGAATCTTATAATTTGGCCTGGCAACGGATTTTCGGTTTAGAAATCACGCGTTTGATAAAAAATTAATACACGTGATATTTTATAGTACACCCCCTCCCTTGTGATATTTTATAATTTTTGCAAAATCTCCAATATCGGCCCCAAAAGGATATATAATATTAGTAGTTAATTTACTCAATAGATGGAAAAGGTAGACAAGTAAGTGTTAAGTTTCATATAATATAGATCAGAGTCATTTTTATACAGTCTGTATATCACGGATTTCAAATAAAGTATTTTATATCAACACAAAACTACCTATTTATATGAACAACTATCATCTTCATTTGTATATTTCAAGTTATATGTATATACAAATATAGTATTTATCTACGTTATTGTTTCTATAAATTTTGCACTCACGTCGTAATACTCGAATTTAGAAATTTCAAAGAAATATTACAAACATCTATTGCAAAACACACCTAATACATTTAATTAAATGCTTATTTAAATTAGGCTAGGCTATACAAGGTGTTGTTATAAAAAAAAGGACAAGGTGCATTAACCCGACCTTCCATTCGACTAGATTTATTATTTTCATTGGACACCCTTGTGAAATACATGGTGGTAACAATTTTGATTTTATTAAGGTTCACTAGATATGTTTATAATCTACAAAAATTCTCACATAGCCTTTGCCCGCTGCAGGTCGGTATCTACAAAACGTTAATTTAGAACCACAGCACACTACCTACTTTTAGTAGCTTTTTAGAAGCTAAATACGGCGACCGAACGATCCACACCGCACTCTTAAAAACGCCAACGGCAGCTGAACGCTACTCTCCGCACACATTCAGTGCCGGTAACATCGATTTGGCGTCTGCCGAACAGACTTGACTCTCATCATTTTTTTTATTTGTAAACAAAACCACAGATTACAGAATACTGCAATATCATTGCAAATCACAGACATAAGTAATCAAAGTTATAAATCGGAAAATTATAGACAACACTACAGCCGACTCGATCCAGGCATCTGAGCAGTCGCTAAAACGCGCGTTTCCGATACCGCGTTCGAACGCAGAAAGTCGCGAATTAAGCAACATGACGCGCTATTTTGATACCGCGATCAAACGCAGAAAGTTGCTAAAACGCGATGCAGCATCGTTGCAGTCGCAAAATCGGCGATCGACGATGCCAAAAGTAGATAGTGTGCTGTAGTCCTTATAACACAGATCTTTAATCAACGTTTTATATTTTTTAAACGTGTGATCTACTTAATATTAAATAATAGCGTATACCATACGATGCGGAATGAATAAAGTCACTACTAGTGTCATTGTTTTAGTTTAGTAACTAATTTATGCAGTAATTGGAACACAACTCAGCGAACATATCTGCGAACATAAGTGTTTTCTCGCTATATTGAACGAAGGAGATTGTGGTACTGTCATTGAATAGTTCAATATAATGGTGCTAATTCTGTGATCGAAAACTAACTAACATCACTAAAAATCCATTTTCTTCTGTCAAACGTAGCTGCTCTAAATTTGAACCATTGACTGAAATTAGACATGTCACAATAAATTACTTTTTATTTAAACATATATACAAAATAGTATTTTGGAAATGGGCTTTACTTAAATAAAAGAATAGAAGATAATTTTAGAGAAATTTTAGTTTAGTGAAACAACAACAGAATTAGCACCATTTTGGACAAGTTGTAAAGCCTATTGCGGCTCAGACTTTCAAGTGGTTCCTCTCGTAGCAAGAGTCGCGACTGTTGTAGCGCTACGTCGGCTCTTCCGACGACATCAAAGCTTCTGACTGTTCGTCAAGATCAGGAAGATTTCGTATTACTCTGTTAGAAAAAACAATCTTTAAGAAAAAGGTATCAGATATTGGGTCAGTAAATACATTCAAGTGTATTACAATAATTTTTGTATCTGTATATCGAGTCGAATGTCTCCTTTTGCGTCTTCTTAATTGTACTTTTTTTTTAAATTTAAACCAATATTATGTTAATTGCTATGTTTAATTAATTAATTATTCTGCTCGAGATTAAGAATTATTACACGCCAGTATTTATTCTCACGAATAGGTGGCGTGTTTATTGCCAATAATCAGGATGTTTTCTTTAGGTACAATATTACCAGTGAACAGTAAATGAATGTAAACTCACGCGAACCCCTCGGCGGCTCTGAGCCTGTCAGTGAGGCAGGTGAAGAGTGAGAGGTCTGGTGTCAGGTGCGCGGCTGCAGTGGCCCAGCCGGCGCCGACCAGAGCCGCGGCCAGGCCCCGCCACGCGCCCCCTCCTGTGCCGCCGCCCCGCCACGTCTCCACGCACAGCGACAGAGGGACCACCAGCCCTACCACGCCTGTAGCCACCTGCGGTGACGTCAGCGATCTGCCCCTACACATGTGCACCTTTACTATATGATACGTTACCTATCCCATGAACATACTAAAAACATTGTTCATTCATTGAATCCATTGATAAATCATAAGATCATTTCCAAAAAAAAGAACGATGCTATAAACGTAGAAAAATGGGGTAAACGAGGTACAACAGAAAATATTTAAGCAAAAGTAAATTAAATTAACTTCCACTTGAAAACAAGGTTTATTGATAAATAAATTAATTAGGTATAACATGGATCCTCTGTGATTGTAAGAATAAAAAAACCACAATAGATCTATCTATCTACAATAGATCTATAGAATCTAATCTAACCAATGGATCAGCTGAGAATGAACCTAAAACATCAATTACCTAATTTTTTTTTGTTACTACACAGACGTCAATTATGCGTAAAATTTTAAAAACATTAACAATTTCAACTTTTGATCTGAGAAAATGTCAGATTCATTAGTAATTAGTTATCAGACAGATTCATACAAACTGTGCTCTTTACCATTAAATAATGGATTATTTATATGTCTATAACGATGAATAAGAATCTCAGACACATGTTTTAAATAATTTTTTTTAAATGTGCTGTATTCAGCCAAAGATCAGTTAGATTCGAACAAAAAGTTCTTTATAAAATGTTATCGGCACAAAAATTAAATATTTTTTGGAGTGTAACACACTCCGTGTTTAAATATAATTACCAAAGCCAGAGCGACTCGAGCAGTAGCGGTCCGAGCGCGGCGTCGAGCAGCAGCCAGGTCCACTGGCGCGGAGGAGGCAGGTCAGCGCGTTCCACGCCGCCTGCAGCCAGTAGCCCGCCCACCACCCAGGCCAGGCAACCGCATGCGCACCCCACCAGACCTGCACGTGCACACCCAATCAATCTTCAACGTCCACTACTGAACGGAACTCTCCCCAAGGAGTGCCAACTATCTTAGGCATTTCGCATTCAATACATTACATACATACACATTCACATACTGTACTCAAAACTATATTTAAAAAGTCGATGGTTAAATAATAAAAAAATGGTGAAGTGCGTGTCAGGCGATGCAAAGAACAAAGTTCCTTAAATTAAGTTCGTGTCCAATAGATAATTGTTATGTTTACTTATTATTTCGTTTTTTTTGGACGAAGTTTTCCAAGTAAACACATTTTACAAGTTAGACCTCTATAACTCCTGAACTAGTGAAGTTATCTAAGCCGTTATAGTTTTCTTTTAAGTTTCTCCTTTAAAGTTCATCACATGGAATACTATCATGATACTTTTTTCATATTTTTGAGCCAATCGTTTAGCTTTTAAAGTTTAGTTTTTCTATCACTTACCAACAAGTAAAGGGGAGTTGATTTCATCCCCATTTCTTGAAGCTTGCCTATATGCAAGTAAATGTATTGCATAACACAGCGCTGAGCCTAGTGCGGCCAGCACTGCAATCCAGTTGGTTTGATGGCTTTCTGATATGCCTAATACCACCTGGAAGCATTTTGATAAAAATGTTCAAAAACTTAATTAAAACAATATTACTGTACAGTACACTTTTGTGTGAGTATAGTACAGAGGGTGAGTGTGAGACCGCCGTAAGAATGATGCAAAAACATCTCACTAGGCCGCCATAGTGTGGGTCACCATGCTGCATTGACTGTATTCACATGAGCATGGTGACCCCACTGGGATTCTACTGATGCTTTCCATTAAGTAGAGTCACTTTGGTAGGTTCAAATATGTATAAAAATAATAATCGGGTCCCAATAACCAATCATTGGCAAGATCGAGGGGAAAAGACCCAGTGGCCGCACCCCATTGAGCTGGACAGACTAAATTGGCTCCTTTCTCGGAAGCACGATCCATGCTGCCCTGCATACCTACTGCTCAAAACAGACACAATGGCGAACCGCCATTCGCCAAACTCCAAGTAGGGGTCAAGACCCTCAGGATTGAGGAAAACGACGCAAGGAGGAATAACCACTCAAGTTTCTAGAAAATATTGTGATAGAGTTGTAAGATTAGTAGCATTCGTTTTATACTCATAGAAGGAATCATAATTTAAGTAATAGATCGCTATACCAGATAGCAGGTGGGGTAAGTAGGCATGGTGCTACTACCTCTATTTAATTAACACATACTGCATCAACTTGTCCACATAATCTCATTACTCTTCCTTGAATCCTTCCAGGATGAATTAATTAAAATTTCTTTGGGAAGACTATAATCCAATAAATTTTCTTTGGGAAGACTTGGCAAAATTTAATACAGGTTTATTCATTTAAAAAATTCTTATCTATTAAAAGAAATATTTTTGTAACTACCGTGTATATGTACTAAATTAACTTGACTAATATTTCAATAGTTACAATAGGATTATTATTGTCATCTAAAGTAAATGAACATTTACTTACAAGTCCAGCAGCTGTAAGTAGCACAGCGATGAATTTGGATAGCGTGAACCGATCGTTGGGAACTTGAGCAAATATCGCGCCGAGTGACAACGCAAACGCGCCCGCAGTTGACGTGTACATTGTCGCTGAACCCGTACTCGTATGCAATATACTCAACCGGTAAAGGTAGTTTGATATGAACCACTGGAACAAAATAATATAAAAAAGATTAGTTGCTACAAATTTTGATTAGTGTAAAGACAACGGTATTAAAAATAAATTCTATCCTAGCAATGAGTTTTTGATTGCAGCAACCAAGCGTCAAAAATGGGTTAAAGCGACAAATAAATATAATAATAATAAATAAATATTCCGGACATCTTACACACAATATCATCTAGTTCCAAACTAAGCAGAGCTTGTATTAAGGGTACTAAACAACTGATAGGTATAAATACATAAACATACTTTTTTTTGTAAATACATACATAGAAAACACCCAATCTCCGAAACAAATATTTTTGGTTCATACAAATATTGAGTCTGACCTGGGAAACGAACCCGAGACCTCTTGATTAGCAGCCGCATACGCTAACCACTAGACCAACAAGGCAGTCTACGACGTAAATGACGACGTGATGTGTTCTTATCATAGTGTTATTGTTTCCCACACGATAAAAGGACATAACAACTTGTGTGCAATGCAATTATCACCTAATATTTCTAGTCTTGGGATTCTTTTGTTTACCTGTTTTTCCTACCGTACTGAGGTGTGTGTTGTCAAATATTTCAGTGGAAAATAGTACATTGTTCACCGAGGGAGGAAAGGAACCGATTACTAGCGAGGGAGCAGTTTGTGGCTCGATAGCGCAGCCTAGGGCCACAATACTCCCGAGGTAGGAATGGGACATTCACCCGAGTGCTACACAGTGCTTTATACTACACCTGTGAGGAACATTTAAAGTATTTATAAATTAAAATCAAAACGTAAGACACCATGTAAGACACAATTTAGCTTAGAATTTGACATTATTTATAAATATTTCGCGCTTCTTTTGTTTTTTTTTTATTCTTCACGAAAGGATGTCAGTGGCACGGAGATTCCATATTTAAATTATATGAAAACTGTTTGGGCAGGCGCGCGCCATAGATAAGATAACACTTGAGAAATGAAAATTCATACAACTTTCTCTCCCGCTAAAACACGTTAGAAATGGATTTTCATACATTTTTTCCTCCCGCTTATTTGGTCAAGGAAAAGACTAACTTTCTCTTTTCATTTTCAGGGAATATTGACTACTGTTCCGATCAGGTGTAGTATAAAATATTTTGTAGTTTAGTAAAACCTATAAAGTTTTATTACCATTCTGGTTTAACAAATGTTTTACCTTTTTATCATGTTAATTGTAAATAATTAGCTTTTGCCCGTGGCTCCGCCATGTACGTCGGAATTCACGATAATAATTTTTCGGATTTTCTCAAACTCATTACCTTTACCTTTTTATAATATTAGTATTGATTTATCATAGCTAAAAAACGAATCGCAGAAATTCTTGCTTGAATTCAATGGTTATTTAGGATTTACAAGTGGATTAAAAATGTTAATCCAAATTACAAATGGGTCTTCTCTGAGACACGAAAGTAATACACTGCCAACTTCCATACTCTGCTATTAAGAATTTGGTGTAAGAAAAACCCAACAACAGATCGACCGGAGAAGACTTCATAATCGCTTGTCGCATACGCTAACCACTAGACCAACGAGGAAGTAGATTGAACCATAGAGTGCCTACAGAAATTTTTTAATATTTACTAGTATTCACTGAATTAAATAATACAATTATAATTTAATGCACGATTTCATTGAAAACGGGTGGTACTTGACCAATGTACTTGAAAAAACAGTGAAAGCAATGTACCTACTTAATAAGAACATTAACAATTATATCTTATTTTAACAATTTTATAACACCGTTATTACTCTTTTAAAGGTCAACTGCATTTATTACATATTAAGCTTAACTTTTATTATGTAGGTAAATCTTAAGTTTATCATATTTGTAGATAAGGTTTATTTATAAGAATATAATGTAATACAAATGTATTGCGGATAAGAATATAATGAAATTTACTACAAAATAAAACCAGGAGCAATTAGTAAGTGCGATGGAGCAACTGTTACAACCGCCGCACGACTGACTATACCCTTACAAAACTAGACTTGTTTTATTCCTATTGTAAAGGGATTGAACGCAAACACTCTCGTTTTAGTAAGTATCAGAATGTGAATATCAAGTATCACCGTGACAATAATTACTTAAAGGCTTCGATCACAAATAGTTGATCGAAGCTTAAAGGCTTTTAATTTCGACAGTATAAATACCAAAGCCTATTTACAGCAATATTTGCCAAGAGCTACTATTATTCCAGTTAAAGAGAGTAAGAGTAAGCGAATGTTTCAGAGAATGTTAGGAGACTAACTCCTAAGGCACAGATATTACACACAGTTATCGAAGAATAAGCTAATTTCAAAGCTTTCGTACTATAGAAGTTTTTGATCTAGAAGCTGTAACAAAGAAGTGGGAGTTTGAAATCAATTACAATCAAGATGGTTAATTATAGATTATATTCATTGGGAAATAGATAATGAAGTGAATGCGATGAGGAGTATAATGGGTCATTTATAGCTAATGAAAAAATATATAGGCATGAATAAAGCAATAAACAGTAAATTATTGCCAACATCTCGGAGATGAGATATGTTTACATCTAAAATTGAAATCATGATGTTTAGTGACAATTACTTCCAGTGGGTGTCCCGTAAGGATTAGTTCACGCTTCGCAGACACTATATCATGGCAACCCTTCACTCAATACTGCATCATCATCCCATCTCAGTCCACTGCTGGACATAGGCCTCTCCCATTGCACACCACTTTGATTTATTTTGGGCTTCTCGCATTCAGCTCCTGCCAGTCATCTTGCGCAAATCGTCACTTCACCTGGCTTGTGGGCGTCCTACACTACTTTTGCCGAGACGCGGTCTCCACTCCAGAAGTCTTCTACCCCAACGGTCATCAGTTCTGCGGCTAATATGGCCAGCCCACCGCCACTTCAGCTTGCTAATCTGGTGGGCTATGTCGATGACTTTAGTTCTCTGACGGATTACATCATTCCTGATACGATCCCTCAGAGAAAGGCCGAGCATAGCCCTTTCCATAGCACGCTGAGCAACTTTAAGCTTCTGGACCAACCGCACCGTAAGTAAAAGAATAATGCATAAAAGATGCAATTTTTAAACAGCAAAGTACCAAGTAAGAGGGGAACCGGAAAAACTGATACAGTTTTTAAGAATCAACTCTGACACAATTATCAATTATTTGGGAGTTGTCGAACCATAGATATAACTCACATAACAACAAACGACTAATTTTTACGTCACGTATCAACTTCCTTTTAAATATTGCTGTAATGCAGTAGCCTATCGCTGTAAAAATTAAATGTGTACTTGATAACTACTATGTATCTATAAACTAACGAATGTCTAAACTCTCGACGAGTCTTGAGTCGACCTATTGTTTGATCGGCTTATGTCTTTAAAATTAGATCAAAAAACTTTCAATTACCTTCTGAGTCCTTGAAACAGGCTCGTGAATTACAGATCTTTAATTTTTTTTACAGTTCCTAGAAATGAAGTTCACTACAATAGAGTCTGCTAAACGCAAAATGCAATAACATTTAATCGTATCAACCAAATGGCACTAATACGGGTGCAAAAGCCCACGCAACCGTACAATTTCAAGTCATTCGCAACCAATCAGGTCTCGCCAAAATCATGTAATCAGATTTGGATACGTTTTATCGCGAATATCGACATATATGCAAACGGAACCGAGGACAAAAGTTAATAATTATTACGAGACTTCCCTCGACTTCAGTCGAGAGGCCTGAACTGGAAGACTTGGCCAGCAGAAAGGAGGTATTGACCTACTATACGATACGACGTTGACCAGGCAGTACCGTTATTTCTGTTAGGTTTACACAAAAACTAATTTAGTGCTTATAATAAGGTGAAGCTCTATGACACATATAGATATAGATCGCTGTATCAGTAGATCTCGACATGAGTAAATCACGTTTTTAAAGTAAATTGCCAGAAAGCTAGATAGCGGAACGACTATATTGTCGTTTGTATTCTACAGTACAGTTATCTTGATAATTAAAAAATGCCGCTCTTTTCCTCAAATTATTTTTTTTGTTTTTATCTAACAACAATTCTGTTCCTGTTCTCTAATCTACACTAAATTATACTATGTAGGTAGGTAGGTTAAATATGTATGTGTTGCACAAGTAGTTATAACTACATATTTATTTATTTGTGTTATTAGATTCGGTGACCTTGAACTTTGTTTCTCTTTTAATCCAAATAAATGAAAAGAAGTTAAAACATAGTTTCTTTCATTTAAACTATTCTATACACTCACGTTAGAAATTTTAACCATCTTTAATGTGAACTACGCTAAGGAATCATTCAATTAAGATACACATTTGAATTTCAGCACGAATGGGCCGGCTTGACTGGGGCAGTACTACCCTCACATGGTCGTCTGACCATCCTAATAATGAAAGCTTTCTTGCTGTCGTATCTCGTTAGTGACTGTGAGACCGGTTGAATGATGTAGAAAGATCTAACCAGGCCGCTATGATTTGAGTCACCGTGCTGCATTGTCTTCCTTCACAATGAGGGTGGTGACCAATACTCATGGATTCTACACAAGTAATTTATACATGAACCTTAAAAACCATAAGTAGTAAAAAAAGTTGTTGTTGTTTTACTTTTCCAAAAAAAAACTACTTCCACATCGACCACATCAGGAATATACATCCTGTATCGCAGGGGACTTATAAACATACATGAAAGATACAAGAGACTTGAAGAGAAACCTAGACTCAGAGTAACAATATGTGAATTACACAAAGTGTTGTCCGATGTCGGCTTTGATCCCACAACCTCTAAAACCACTTTTTATAACATGTGGAAAGTCCTACAGGCCCTTACCCTATCGGGGTTTTCGGCGGGGTGGTGTATTGGAATCAGACCGATTAAAACCACACGGTGTGCCACTCTGAGAGTTCTGCTGTTCGACATCTGGACCAATCTCTTAAACCACTAAGCCAACTGTGCAGAAATTGTATCAGTCATAATTTATTTAGTATAGACCTACTTACTGGTATACAGAACAGAAGTGCGAGTCTGAGGTGACGTCTTGTAGCGGCAGCAGCAGCACGACGCTGAGCATGTTCAGTGGCCCGTACAGAAGCAGCCCATGACAACCTCGCGAGCAGAGCCTCACTGGCCATTGCCGCTGACATAACACGGACCTGTGTTAAAAAAATACCTGACTATTGCGAAGCCAAAAAGAGGGGTTACATTTTTGTCATGTTTGTTGTTATGTGTGTTGTTGTTTGTTTGTTTCATATGCATCTGTGTATGTTTGTATGTCCTGTCATAGTGCCTAAACTTCTGGACCAATTTCAATTAATGATGTGTCAATTAGATTCGTAATAATAGCCCAGGTGACATAAGCTCATAATCTTATTAAAAGTTTTTATGTAGTTATGGTTACAGTTTTTAAGCATTTTCTTGATATTAAAGTCTCCTTCCACATTCGGTGAGTAGTGGAACACTTTACAATATAGACATAAAATGGACACAAAGAACACACATTTAGAAGAAAAATTTATGAATCACACAAACTCCTGTACTATGTGGGGTTTGAACCCACAACACTGTAGCTAGCTGTAGCACTAGCGCTGTAAATAGCAGCCGCTTTAACCCTTGCGCCATCAGTGCAGTCGATAGCAACATAACATTATTGATATTCTACTAAGTGGTTTTTTACGTTGAGATTTTATCTTATGATTAATCTTTTCTTTTATTGTGATATAGATAAACAATTTACAGTTATTGATGGTCATTGTAAGTGCTTAAGCTAGATATTATATAGATGTTTTAGATACACAAAGAAGATAAGTAAGAAGATTATCCCTCATATTATGATATAAATTATTCACGAACACATGTTTTGTACAGTCACTCTCTAAACTTCTATTGGACTGGTACATTAATTACAAAAAAAAATGGCGCAGTTATAGAGATTAAAAATATCTATAATTTATTATGAGCAGCAAAAACTTTGTACCCATTTTTACGAAAATCATGCGAACGGAGTATGAAATTCGAGGCAGTGCAACTTGGATGAGGAATGCAGAAAGATAATAAAATTAAAATAAAAACAATCATGGTCAAATTTCCTGACTACAGTGGCTATTGGTTACAATTATTTTACTAATTTCAAGTTTTAATGGATTTAACTATGAGTGTGTATACACATTAAATTAAAAGTTGGCCTCATCATCATCATCAACAGCCTTTAACAGTCCACTGCTGGACATAGGCCTCTCCTTTGAAAGGAGGTTTTGGCCTTCTATACCACGCTGGCCAGACGGGTTGGTAAAGGGTTTGTTTCAAGTTTTCCTTCTCTTGGCAGTGATGTTAGCTGCTTATTTTGTTCCTTTAGTCGCCTCTTACGACACCCATGGAAAGAATAGGGGTGGTAAAACTTTGTATTCTTAATCCGACACTACACGTCTAAATAACATTATTTTATTATTTCATATTTTTATTTTAGAACTTTGTTCACATATTTGGGGATGACTGTAATACAAATATTACCTCTGCTACTTTATTAAACCGGACAGCTCTAGGTGCGGCATCATCACTGTCCGTTGTCTCCCCAGCTCTGACTGGTACAAAAGTGGAGTCTCCCTAAAAGGAAAGTACCATATAAATATCTTTTATCTTCTTTTCATTTGGTAGAAGAGCCACCCTGGTTTTGCCACGAATGGACCTGCTCGACCGGGGCAGTATAGAGAATATCCTAAATTCTTGATCTTGTATATCATTAGTGTGTGTGAGACCAGAGGCCTAATCATTCTTCATCATTTGGCAGGCCATAGCATGCCAGGAGAAAGGTACAGAATTATCTAACCAAGCCGCCATGGTATAGATCACCATGCTACATTGCCTACCCTCACAATGAGTATGGTGACCCCTACTCCTGGATTCTACTCATCCTTTCCATCAGTCAGTCAGTGGTCACTTTGGTAGGCTTCCATATAAAAAAAAAGTGTTGACAATGTTAAAATTTGATTCAAGATGAATTCAAGACTACCTTGTTGGTCTAGTGGTTAGCGTATGCGGCTGCTGATCAAGAGGTCTCGGGTTCGATTCCCGGGTCAGACCAAATATTTATGTGATCCACAAATATTTGTTTCGGAGTCTGGGTGTGTTTCTATGTATAATATGTATTTATTTACAAAAAAAAAGTATGTTTATGTATTTAAATCAGTTGTTTAGTACCCATAATACAAGCTCTGCTTAGTTTGGGACTAGATAACGTTGTGTGTAATATGTCCGAAATATTTATTATTTATTTAATTTATTGTACATGAGAAATAATAATAACTACATTATTCAAACATGCTAGTCTGATCCTAAGCTAAGCAGAGTCTGTACCATAGGCTTTGTTTTTTTATAGCCTCCCAGGTGACTCTACTCTTCCTGATGTAATGCATTTATCATAGTAACCAGCTGGATGATGGGCATGATTAGATATTTCGAAATATATTTATAATAGAAAGAGACTGAAACAATATATGATCTTTCTCATCACACTATATTTGTTTTGGGTCGGAATTGAACCCACAACCTTTAGTTAGACAGATAGATGAATAGCTCTTTAATTTCACACCATATTACAGAGTTAAATAAAAGAACTGTGTAGAAATGGATATTGTGCTCCCCCAACACAAAGGGAGGATCCTCTAACCAGGCGAGGTGATCGTGCCTGGTGGGCCATTGCCCAACGGTTGATGTAGGGAAGTTGTATATATGCTAATTGGTGCGAAACTTTCAGTTTTTTTCGTGGTTCAGTGTTCCTTCAGTAGATGGCACTATTGTCTGTCTTTCGTTAGCACTGTATGTGGAAGTACCACCACAGAATATAATAAATCTGATATATAGTGTACATAGAGTGGTTAGGGTCATTAACCACTAGGCTAACAACTCCAATAAAAACTTAAAAAAAACAATTAAACCTCATAGTAAAATTTAGTTAACAGTAATCGCAAACACTGAGAAAACTTAGGCAGGATAAAAAATACTGCGAAAACTTAGGAAGGATAAAAAACACTTACCAAACTACTATTTGATTCATTGAAATAATTTTCGTCATCTGTTTCAGCTATAGGTTCTAATAATTGCTGAAAAATTATTATGACATTAGATGTGTTTTACATATAAAACTGTTAAGTAGTCAAATATAGACAGGAAAGGAATATGGATGTCAGCACTCTACTCAACCCATGGACGTCGTAGGAGGTAGGTTCTTCAACTTTTCCAAGCAATCTTATTAGATTGCTTGGTATGGGTGAAGCTACTTTCTAATTAGAGGCTGACATCCAAGAGTGGTCTTTAAAAGCAGTTGATCTAGTCAAAAATTCAGATAATCTATACAAATAAACAAAATTGAAAAGTCTGTTTGTAATTTTAAATTAACAGATTTTCACTAAATGCATATGAAAGTATACACAATGCTAATTTATAGAATTTTACTTAATTAAAAATCAAATAGCTTTTATGAAATTATGTTTTCTTTCAAACATATATAAAGTTACTAGTTGACCCAGCGAACTTCGTACCGCCCAACTTTAAAATTCCAGAACTTGATCGCAGCGCCACCTACCGGGTCCAGTTGCGAATCTAAACCATTCCCAGATCCCCTTGAACACACACAAAAAATTTCATCAAAATCGGTCCAGGCGTTTGAGAGAAGTTCAGTGACATACACACTCACAGAAGAATTATATATATAAAGATAAACTTCAGTTTACAATGCAGATAAAAATAATCTCCAGTTATAACTCCAATTTGTAATAATACATGACTTGATTATTCCAACCTGAAACTTACTGTATAATCAGCAGGCTGACAGGGATCTCTCGTAGGAGGTGTGAAACACAGCACTAAAAGATAAATAAGCAGCAACGAACTTCTCACGTAAGTGACCAGGAAAGGTCTATCTATGTGTTTCTCTGTGTACAAATACTGTAAACAAAACATTAGACGTCTTTTATAATCTAGTCGTACTTTGAACATAGTATAAATTAAGTAAATAGAAGAATTATAACTTACTTTAGTCGTCTCGGATGATACCACCCACAATACAACCACCAATAAAAGAATAAAAATGCCGAAAGTAAATGTTCTTTTATTGAAACGTTGCACTGCATCTTTATTGTTTTTATTGTTCGGAATAACTCGAAAGTAGTTGTGGCATAAAGTCAACATGAAGGCGAATAAATAAATACAGTAAACAAATAGAACCTTATGAATTACATTGGACTGGTCAAGATTATTTTCTTTTAGTCTTATTACGGCAATATCACTTGGTCTTGATCTTTTAATATTTTACTAACATCAATATTTGACTACATAGAAGTATCATTTAACAAAATAAATGGCTCAATGTAATCAAAAGACAGTGAAAGAATATCAAGATCGAACAAACAAATTCTATCAACAACCTCTTCAATGGCTGATTAGCCTATTTGATTTGCTGTTTTGCTGAACTGACTGAATGACATTGAAACCTGGTGTTGCCCTTGCTCTAAAGCAGATGTTTAATGCAACACCAACACTAGCATTTGATCATTTGATGTCGAAAATCTACCATCAGTGGCGATCCTAGGATTTCATTTTATAAGTGGCCTAGGATTTGGTATTTGTCTATTGTCGTCTAGTTTTTGGAACAGAAATCTCGTTGACTGGATTTGGTTGGAAGAAGAAGAGTTGGAGTTTCATGATTTGCTAATAGCGCGATCTTAACATCCAATCTAATTCGATTATGAAGACGTCGTCGAATTAAAGTATTAGTATAGTATGGTGATCGTGACTTTCATTTGCAATAAAAACATACCTACTACAGCGCCAGCTAACGAAGATACTGCTAACTACGGAGTAACGCACTATAACGCAGTGACTAGTATTCTTATTGGAAATTCTAACGTCAATTATTATTAAATGTATACAACTTCCCAGCATCAACCATTGGGAGGTGGCCAGACACGATCACTAGCCCGGTCAGATTTATTTATTTATTTATTTATTACATCCATACCACACACTATTCTTACAGATACCCAATTCAATAGTGTGGGACTAGAATATCAAATATGGAATGACCGCTAAACACTCGTTTTTTTTTTCGGACATCTTACTCACAACGTCATCTAGTCCCAAACTAAGCAGAGCTGGTATTATGCGCACTAAACAACTGATATAACTACATAAACATACTTTTTTTTTCTGTAAATACATACATATTATACAGAAAAACACCCACACTCCGAAACAAATATTTGTGGATCACACAAATATCTGGTCTCTTGATCAGCAGCCGCATACGCTAACCACTAGACCAACAAGGAAGTCAAATATATATTTAAGTCTACCAAAGTGACTCTATTCTGCCTAATGGAAAGCACGAGTAGATTCCAGTAGTAGGGGCCACTATCCTTAATGTTGAGTGCATACAATGCAGCATTGTGACCTACACCATGGCAACTTAGTGATATGTTTCTACGTCATTTTTCCGGCTTCCGGAGGCCGGGAGAATGATGTAGAATGATTGGGCCTCCGGTCTTACTGACACCAATGATAGACAACAGTACAATTGCTGGCATTTTAGGTTGGTCTTCTGTGTGAGGTAATATTGCCCTGGTTGAGCCAAATTGACGTGGCTCTACTACCTATAAAAGTGGTAAAAAAGTTCCTTCAAAAATGTTTAAACTTTGGCTCCCGAGCTGGACTTTCCAACAATAACCACCTCGAGTTTCACGCATACCAAATTGCCTAGTTGGTATCAGGTTCGATTCCTGGATCGCGTCAAAAGTGTTATTGAGTTATTCTCTCAAGAATTTCATAACAATATCAACGGTATACGAAAATTTGTTCAACCAAGTGCTTTGGAGAGCACGTCAAGTCGTCGTTTCCAGTTTTCATATCATGATTATTGATGAAGATGTATGGCAGTTCATATTGGGAAGTTAGTGACAATATTTGAATTCAAATCGCCCTCAAGGTTGCAGAGGGTCGAAGCTTCGATCGATTATAACACTAGGTTGCAATGGGAGGATTATTGGCTTACCTACTAAACACTTTTCTTCATACTCTTCTTTAAAAAGACTACTCCCGCATTAGGAATATACATTATATGTCGCGGAAGACCATATGGGATTTGAACCCATAACACTTGGCGCAGTAGAAAGTGGCGTGTGGACTGCTTATACCATTAAGCGAAATGTGCAGTCTTCTTGCTGACATTTTTGGATAGCTTAACAGCAGAGTTGTGAAAGGTCTTAGTGCTTGTTCACGTTGAATGCGCGGGCGCGGTGGCGAGCGTGGTCACGAAATATCCAACATATGCCGTAACATCTAAGTGTTCACGTACGAAACGCACGTGTGGTCTACGATTTTGTGCGACAAACCGCGCCCGCGAGTCAACGTGAATCAGCACTTAAATTTAGAACACAACCGCCCCTTGGAAAAACTTATTTTCAGGTAAAACCAGTTAAACTAGGAGCTGACCATATATATTGGGAATAAGTTAAGAACACATATAAGTAGTTTGTACTCATACCGGGTGCCTCACTCACGTGTTCGAGATGTTGTTATTCGCAACTCGGCTCTACTCGCGTTTTATGTCAGTTAACGCGATGCATTTTTAAATTGATATAATTTTTATTTGTTATTGGTTAACATCTTTGGTTGGTTTAAATCTTAATTAATCCACTGATTATAGCACACACAAAACTATAGGTAAAAAGACGAAAATGTAAAAAACTGAGTTTTGTTACAACTAGAGACTGAGAAAAAAGTAACTAGACTCCATTTCACGAAAGAAGTCCCGCAGACGCAGCGCTGTATTCGCGCGATATAATATTGCCAGAGTTAAATGTGGGGAAATCAGGGGAAACAATTTATCGTTTATTTACTTTCATTTTATTCACTACTACTAAATTGTTTCTAATATAATGTATTTTTAAGGTACTTATTTGATGTTCATACTACTAAGGTCTGATTAGTGAAAAATAAATCTTCCTGTAATTTCTAAATTTTAAAATGGAGATGTTCGACCAACTTTAAATTAGAAAAATAAAATAATATTAAAAAGTTTTATTCAAAGTTTTATTGAAAAATATTATGATCGGTCATACTATGATCACTGTCAGAAGAGTAAATAAAAAACAGTGAGACAAATTCTGATTCTATCACGATATAAATGGATCCATTTCTTCATAAGACCATCATTTTTTAAATATTCTTCCTGTAGTTGTTTAAATAGTCTTCCGCTGTAACAATCTCAAAAAACTGTTAGGCGCACAATATCTTTTGGATCTTGGCCCACGTTTTTCTCCGCTACGCGTCTCTTTACAAGGCTCCACATTTTTTCTATCGAATTGAGATCGCAGTGGTAAGGCGGCAATTACTCGCCGCTGTTGCGTCTTCTTTTGTAACTCTCGTTACAGTTTTCTCTGACACACCTGCAATAAAATGAACATGTATGAATGATTATTTTCGTATTTAATTACATTATTGTTGAATATAACTTTACAATTTCTTATTGTGTTAATTCCTTTAAAAAAATTTCTTAATAAAAATCATGCATTAAAAAAACTTAATTCAAATCTGTAAGAAATCAATCGGGAAAAAAATCTGTATATATGGCAGCCCAAAAATCTACCTGTCATGGCGGCGACTCTCTTGCGAACATTGTTTATTGGTATTAAAACACCGTGATTCTTGTGTTCCGCTTCACAGATCTCCTTAACCTTTAAAATGATTTCTTGACCAGTACTTTTTACAACTTCTGGCATCGTAAATAAACCTTATAACGCACTAATCCATTAATAAACTCACAAAATATGTACCAAAACAAACGCACCTTGATAACATTGACAAATGACAACATGGCCGATCTCCCCATTTGTCAAATTTAGTTCCACAATATTCCGCGGGACTTCTTTCATGAAATGGAGTATAAACTGACTCCTGTGATTTTAGTGTTGCCTAGTGTTGCCTTTTAGCATAAAGACAGAACAATTTTGTATTACCGCTGCCAAATTTTCCTTGTCTTGTTTGTCTGTCAGTCGTCTGCGTCGTCTGTCACATACGTTGATTTTGGGGAATATGAGTACCTATTGTATCTGCATTTTCAACTAAAGATTCTTTCTCTTTCTTTGTAGTCCCAGTTCTAAATAAAAATCTAAATTGAAAACAACTATCTGCATTGCTTTCCTGTTACCTTTATTGCAAGGTAACAGGAAAGGAAAGGAAATTTAACTCATAACTTGTGCTGGGAACTTATTTAAAACAATGACTGCTTGTAACGTTGAAGTGATTAAGTCTATTGGGCGATATTACAATGCGCCGGTTGGAACAGTTTGTTACAATACTGAAAAAGTAAGTTTCGTAAATAGAACATGGAATAATTTTTTTTAACTATAAATGTAATGTAAACCGAATGTGTACACTCGCGTTTAACTTATTTTTCAGGTTCTCACAACTGTTTTAAATAAGCAAAACGTGGAAGGATTTGCAAGTATAATTTTAAAGTTAGTGACAAACGCTGGAATTAATTTAAGCCAGGATCAGATGCTGTTGTGTTATCAGTGGCTAGAGCATATAGGCATGTATGCAAATCAAGCCCTCGTAAATCCAATGTTTGCCAAAAGCTTTTTGAAGGTAAATTTTTAAAATAAATGTGTTTTTTTTTATTCTTTAGACAAGAATGCTAGATGGCAATCACTGTTACTTAGAGAAATTTCTTCCAGACAACCTTACTGCTGAAAACACAATTAAAACTGTCACAAGCTAGAGTTTGTATGGTACTGAACTATCTGAATCCAATTTCAAATAAGCCGAAATTAGGTTCAGGCTTAATTGAAATTAGTTGTAGAAAGTGCAATCATTATACTAAATTCCATTCTTGATCACATTTTTTTCCAAAGACCATCTATTAAGAAGTATAGATGATGTATGTTGGATAACTTACTGCAAATTAGGCCTTTGCCCGCGTGTATGCAGGCATTGGCTAATTCATGGAAAATAATAGCATAGGCTACTCTTAGCCATGAATAGCCAATTAGAACGAAGAATCTAAGTGCCAAATTTCATTGAAGTTGGTGCAGAGGTTTACTTGTGAAAACATAACAGACAGAGAGAGTAGTGAGAGAATGACTGCTTCTATTACACAGTTGTAGAATATGCAACTGCTCTGCTTATATGATATGTTTTTATGATCTGCAAGTATTTGTTTCGGAGTTTGGGTGTCTTCTATGTATAATATGTATGTGTTTACAAAAAAAAATTATAAATGATTTGTTGTCTAGTATAGTATCATAGTACAAGCTGTCTTTAGTTTGGGACTGGATGTGTCAAGTGTCAGAATAAAATGTATTTTGTAAAGTTACTTTCTAATTTATAAAACTACAATGAATTATTTATAAACTTCAAACTATTTTTTTGCCACAACACTTTTAATTAACAAACAGGCAAGCAGATGGTTTGTTTAATGTAGTATAAAAATTAAAATTATATCTTAAATATGTTAATGGTATGTGAAACACTACAAGTACTTTCTACATGTTTTGTATTTGGCAAGGTTTTGAAACACACTTCCAATGTAGTGATTAGAAATGTGTTTGTTTATTAAAAAAAAATATCCACACTTACCTGATCCTTTACTTCACACCAAGTAGGTATTTAAAAAATGAAAAGTAATTCCATCATTTATCTGAATTTTGAATCACTTCCATACATTATAATTGCCACAGTAACAAGTCATCTAATGCTCCCTTCATTTGGTTTGCAAATGTTTACCATAATAATTGTATTGTAGTTAATAATCTATATCCTCCTCCTTGCGTCGTTCTCCTCAGTTCTGAGGGTCGTGACCCTCACTTGCTAAAGTTTTGTGAATGGCGGTTCGCCACTTGTGTCGGTTCCGGGCAGCATGCAGAGCAGCATGGATCGTACATCCGAGAAAGGAGCCAACTTGGTCTGTCCAGCTCAACGGACATAATAATCTATATACATCCCTTACAAATCATCCGTCTTACGACCACACTCTGGATTCCATTCGGAATGAGAGAGATGTTAGAGAGAACGAGAGGTACAAACATGTGGCTACCTCATTTGTGAATCATGTTAACGGAGACTTGAAGCTATAACAGTTAACATACTTGTTGACTAAAAGATTTTCATTTACATCGTCAACTCCATTATAGCAATGACGATGTCCAACTGGTTGTTCCTTTGAGCCCGCACAGGACTTGGCTTGTGATGTTACAATTTACACGTCCTTATCGTCTACTCCTACTTCAGCAATGGGTGTGACAGTAGTGCCAGCAGCACTTGCATCAGTACCAGCAGCTGTGGTCTCAGGGGCCTTGAAACTTTCAGCAGCTGCCATAGTGACAAATCTTCAATCTTAGCCTAACCAAATACAACATAGGTATCCGCGTGGGGGTTCTTGTATATATCGGGCGAATTGATCACGGAAAGCATGTTCTTTGACTGGCGTATCGTGACTCTGTTTACGCCTTGAACAGGCTTCAGGCCCAGTTTGCTCATGATCTTACGAGCCTTCTTCTCTCTTTGCGACTGTTAAGCCTTTGAGACGATGTCAATGCCAGCAGGTTGGCAATGCCCAATGCCTGGGGCCCCAGCATCTTCCAGTTCCGGGATAGTGTCATTGGAATCACTGTCAGATGAAGCAGTTTCTTCCTTGCGCTTCTCAGTCATGGAGGCGGTGGCCTTGTTAAGCTCAGTGAGTTCTGGCATCATTGATTCTTCTGTAGGAGTCGTAATAGTGATTTAGGTCTAGATAATTCCTTTAGATCGGATTTAGATAGGATAGGATAGGATAGGAATATTTGGTATCCTTCAGATAGGAATGTTCAGTTCAAACAAATAGCCAAAAAAAATTTAATTCAAGAAGTCCTCATTTGTATAGTACATTGACGAATAATAATTATAAAATACAATGTAAATTGCTGAGTACAGATTTATGCATCATACTAAAAAGAACTTAATTTTATACTGACACTACATATTTTCTTCATGTCTTAGAAACATTTAGAAATACCCTCAGTCAGTTAATAACTAAAGAGTTTCATAAGCTATCTAAAGTTTATTTCCAAACATAATTACATTTCATTTCAGCCTTTCTGGCATGATTGTCTAATTTATCTATTAGTCAAAAATAATATAATTACTAAACAGTGTAGTGTGATAACTGTGATAAGCTTGCCCAGATATATATAAGTTTTTTATATGAGGTTTTTTTTTTTTTTTATTTCTACATTGTATATTTTCTGACCATCTGTGAAACATTCATCCTAATTCTAAAGTAACTTTGTATTTGTGTCAATTATACTTTAAACCCGTAACCTTCAATTAAATTTGGCACAAATGCACTTTAAATATTACAGAAGTACAACCTACGCTTTACCGCGAAAACCGAACCGGTATACATACACGAAAGTCGCTGTTGTAAACCAAAGCTAGTCATCTAATAATTTAATTTTCATACTACATTTTACTCTCAAGAAAATATTGTAGTTGTAACATATTTTTCATATTTAATTTTTATTTAGGAGCACACTACGTCCACATTTCATGTTTATGATCACAATAAAAAAATCAGATTTTATTGCCATTCAGTTAGGAGTTATAATTTATTTTATTTCATTTTCAGGACATAAATAAGGCTTTAGAAAAAAATACCTATTTAACTGGGCAGACTTTGACTGTAACGGACATTGCCGCGTATTATGTACTGTATCCATTAATTGTAAGTATTCAATAAAATGTCTAAATGTATTTTAGCTAACAATAAGTATAAAAGTGTGTGTATGTGAAAAATAGAGATATGAGATATTGTTTTGTTATATATGTGCTTTGCAAAGCGACTCTACACTGCCTGGTGGAAGAAGAATAATACCATAGCTCCACCATACTCATTGCGAATGTGGAATATGCAGCAATGCATCATGGTAACCTATACTATAGAAGCTTATTGGGATGCTTCTGCACCATTGGACCATTACATGATAAAGTGTAGAAAAAATAATTTTGCTTACTTGTAGTGTGAGTGTTAGCAATTGCTCAAGTTGAATAGTAACTACCATATCTATAACTTTTCAAGTCCTTTAATCTGTGGTAATGATGATGATGAAAGTATTACTATACAATAATAATTAGTTTTTTATTCTACTTTTGAAAAAATACTGTTTTTGCAGGAGCGGTTATCAATCACTGAGTGTGAATCTTTGATTCACCTATGTAGGTGGACACGGCATATTCAAGCTCAACCAAAAGTGTGCAGCAAACGACCTCTGCTACAACTCAATACCCTGAATCTTTCAATTTTAGCTCCTGCAATACACTAAAAAAATTCTTAACTTTGTTAAACCATTTAACCAAAGTACATGTTAAGACTAAAAGTATTAAATTGCAGATACACTATGATATATTTGAAAAAATTTCATTTGTTTATAATATTTATTTATTTCCATGAATGTTTTCTGATTAGTGTAAGTATGATTTGAGAAATAATTTTCCAAATATTACATTGAGGTTGTGGTTTTATAGTTAGAGTCTTGCAATAGAGGCGTTTTATTTTTAAGTGCTCATTGGGTTTCCATTTATCAATGCAATTACGATTTAATAATTATGCGATTCAACAATTTTTTTTACTTTTACCTATTTTATTGTGACTTAAGACTTTTTGTAATCAAAGCTACTAATGTAGTTGCTATTATGGTATACTATATTTTTCTTTTTTGAAATCGGCTTTTTAATAAAAAGTACTTCCTTACTAGCAATACATATACCCTGTGCCACGTGGATTTTACAATTGTACTTGAAATGGACGCAAAGAACATCAACACTCTGTGTTGCTGCCACTGATGGAAAGACTAACTCGCTCTTAAAAAAACTAAAAAAACTAACTCCGTTGGCTCAGCGACCCAAAGTGAGTCTTGGCCTCCGACACAAGAGAACGCCACTCCATGCGATCCTGGGCTGCTTGTCGCCAGTTGTCAGCTTGAAGCTCCCCAAGGTCCGCCTGTACTGTATCGCTCCAGCGATATCTGGTCGCCCAACCGGACGTCGTCCAATTGAACGACCCAGATAGGCTCTTTTCACTCCTCGATCTTCTCCCATTCTTTCAACGTGGCCAAGCCACCGGAGACTATGTGCTTTGATTTGTCCGATGATATTTGGCTCCGCCACGGCATCCTCAACTTCCACGTTTTTCCTGATTCTCCATCCTCCATCAGGTTTCCGCACAGGGCCCAAGATCGTTCGCAAGACCTTCCTTTCTGCAATGAGGAGTTTGTTCTCCTCTTTGCAGAAAACTCGCTCTTGATTTGAAAAAATCTTAATGTACAATTTTATCTCCTGGACTTATGTCTGTTTAACTTAGGGTACAAGAACTGTATTGATGTAATTTATTTCAGCAAGCGGAGAAGATTCTACAAATTAAGACGATAGAAGAAAGTAAAGAAGAGATTCCTTTACCACAGCAAGTTCTTCCACACCAGTTAAAAAACGTTAGTTTAGACAAACCTGTATTATTTTACCCTCAACCATTTTCTTATCCAGGATACCCTGTCGTACTGTACTTATGATTAAGAATATTTTAAACTACTATAGTGTGATTGAATTGCCTCTACAATAGGGAGTTGAATTATTTAAGACTTCTTTAGTGTGGTCTAGCATTACGGTATACACTAGTATCTACCTACTGGGAAATGGTGGGGTAAAAAGTGTACGTTCGGTCGAGACGTACACCCGCACGCCTCCTTACCCGATTCTTTGGAATCATCGACAACTCATAATGTCACACTGCTGAGAGCTCGGGTCTCCTTTCAAGGGGGGATTGTGGCCATACTTACCCACGCTGGTCGAGTGCGGGTTGGGGATTGGATTGACAAGACATTGTTGTGACAAAGTAGTCTTGGCGTTGAACGTTTTTAATCAGCCCGAAGACCTCCAACTAAGTTTCACGACTGTCATCCTATGATAACACTTGTGAGCGACTGCTTAACGTGACCTCAAATCACCGAAACGCTGATGGTATTATTCCACTAACGGTCATCCATCCAGGTACTGAACTAATAATATAAATCATGCGAACCTAAGGTTAAAATAAAACACTTAAATTGTTCAGAATATTTATCTGATTTGCTTTAAACTTCTACACTGCTACTATTATAATAACAAAATATTATACAACATATTATACTTTACAAAATATTATACTTTAAAGTCCTTACAATAATAGTTTGTTTAAATAGGTAGATAATAAATCTATGTTTTTTGTTTACATGTTTTTTTCCATCAACCCTTAAAAAGACTAAGCCACTTAAAAGTACATATCGATAGCGGAAAGCAGAAATGTGGCATCGCAATGGAGAAATAAGCATGTACTGCACTTCCGAAAATACTGGTTTTAAACTTGAGGACTGATCCTCAAGTTGAGGGGTTGAGGTGCTGATTTTGTTAGTTTACGTTTAGTCTGAGAAGTAGGTTTTTGAGTAGATCCTTGAGCGTCTTCTTTTCTTTCAGAAATGTGAAGCATTAGACAGCGTTCCAGTTTGTTAGAATAAGAACATCCATTATCTTCAGCCTCTGTAGACAAGAAGCGTAAATATGGTTAAGGACGGATCGGCAGTGCTATAGTTTGTTTCGTATAGGTATCAAAAGCAACCAAAGCGCGCGGAACGGAGGGGAGAAGCCATGGCGTATTTTTCCGAAACAAAACAGTTCGTTTTTTTTGCAGGGAAAATATTCATTCCGCAGGAGGCGTCGCTGTCTCGAAGATGCGGCAGCTTTGAAAATTCAAATATAAAATTCAGAAGTTAAAAAGACAATCACATTCTGTATCATAGCAGTATAATGCATGTGCCCATTTAGGCTTCTGCTTTGACAGAGGGGAACGTCTGCGTATGGCAACTTCTACTCCAAAGTGTTGCTACATGGTAGCTTCCCGAAAAATACATCCGGGGATAACTAATCACTTTTATCGATTACTTTTTACTCTTTTATTAAAATGGAATACTTGCCGGTCTGCAATTCCTGGAAACACGCTCTAATTTGATCACGAAGTGCGGATCGCGATTGTTGGGATGTCACACTAGACTGCACTTTGTTCCACAACTCAGCTTCTCGGGGAATTCCACGTGAATCTACCTGTACACGGGCAATAGTTCTTAAAACGCATTTGTGAAATATAAATAAAAATGTATATTTAAAATAACTTTGTGTATTTTTAATAGAGGCATATTATATTTAATTTATATTTAATACTAAAGTTTTTGTTTCATAATTAGAGGTACAAATAGTTCAGTCAAGTAAACAAAAAAACCTCGGGATGAGAGATAATAAAATGAAAAGTCGTTACACCTTTAATTTGATGTTCTATAAATTTTCTGACAAGTCTCCAGTCTCGTGTCTGCATCGTAAGTTATTCAAGGTCAAGTGTTACAAAAACCAGCTTTTTTCGATTATATTGGTTTCTGTAACTCCGATTATGTTAACAGGTATTACAAAATTGTAGAGCATGAAATTTGCGACCAATTAGGTTGAAAAAATATTTACGTCCTACCGTTTGAGTTAAGGGCGGAGAGTCCACAGCGGTGAGCCATACAACGGTAAACCGTGAATCTGTCATTCATCTTTTTTTTTAATACCTAACCTTACCTTTATGAATAATTACATTTTAATAATAATTATTAATATTTCTCATGTAAAGAGACGGCTACTGGATGCAAAAAGCAGCAGACTGGGCTCTGTGGTGTGGCTGCACAAGGCAGTCTTCCTGCATCATTAACATCAGCCCATTAAAATTATTTTATATTTCATTTTATTGTTACCTACTATTCTGTAGGAAAAAAAACAGTCTTAATTATTTTTTCTTTGTAAATACATGTCATAATCAAGAAGTAACAAAAATTACTCAAACGATTACGTAAGTAGGTAAGTATTGTTTTGTAGCTTACAATTAATCAATGTGTATTCTATTAATTTAATACACTGATTGTAAACGCATTGATATAATATGTCATCACATGTTTTAAATGACAAGATCTTGTTTTTGTAAAACATACCTAAGTGCATTTTTCCTAGGAACCACAATATAACATCCTACATTTCTAATTTGTGCTCAGGATGATGTTACCCATTTATTACATCCATATCCAAATAAGCTTTCGTCTCTTTAGCTATAGATTCACACAGTAATGTGTTAATTTCTTAGGCATAAATGGAATATCCATGGATAGATAGATAGATAGATAGATAACTCTTTTATTTTATTTATTTTTTTATTTTTAAAAAGACAACTCCCGCATTAGGAATATAAATTCCTGTGTCGCGGGGGACTTACAAACATACATGAAACGGACACAAAGAACACCCAGACTCAGAACAACAAATTGTGAATTACAAAGTGTTGTCCTACGTGGGATTTGAACCCACGACACTTGGCGTAGTAGGAAGCGGCGTGGCAACCACTTAAGCCACTAGGCCAACCGTGTAGTCTTTATTTGTACACCGTGTTACAGATTCATAGTACAGAGCAGAAATGACTTAAATTTAATGTACAAAGGGCGGCCTTATTGCTAAAAGCAATTTCTTCCAGGCAACCTTAGGATGGATTAAAATGATTTGGAAAGCAGTAGTTGACGGTGCAATGAGTTTAAAAATTAAAATCTACCTACTAATGAATATAACGAGAGAGAATATTACATATAAATACACATACACATATATATATATATATATATATACATATATATACACACACACATATTTATATATACACATACCTACATACATATACATACATACATACATACCAATGATATGCATAAATACAATATCTAAATAACTATCAATAATATTATAACTTACCCAAATTTTGCGTTTGATTACTTAAGAAGTATAAAATTCCTGAATCATTTTCCTAAAACTAGTTATTGTTTGCGCTTTTCTAATGTTTACTGGTAATGCATTCCACAAGCGTACAGCTTCAACCGTAAAGGACTGGATTTATATCCATTTTAGATACTATACTTATTTAGGTTGGTGAATTATTAGTACTATATTGAAGTCCGTCATAGTAAATAAATGGATTTCAAAATGATTTAGATCACTTACCACTTGTAAATTAGCGAATACACACTGGCTGAGACACTGAAAAAGAGGAATATTTAAAATACTCTACTTCAATTAAATCTCAAGGCTTCATAAAATAATTTAGATTGTTGATAATTGACTGCCTTGTTGGTCTAGTGATTAGCGTATGCGGCTGCTGATCAAGTGGTCTCGGGTTCGATTCCCGGGTCAGACCAAATATTTGTGTGATCCACAAATATTCGTTTCGGAGTCTGGGTGTTTTTCTATGTATATTAAGTATGTATTTACAAAAAAATAAAGTATGTTTATGTATTTATATCAGTTGTTTAGTACCCATAACACAAGCTCTGCTTACTTTGGGACTAGATGATGTTGTGTGTAAGATGTCCAAAATATTTGTTATTAAATTATTATTGATTAAGAGTATGAGATGGTATTTCAATACGTAGGTACCCATTACGTCACTCTAACATACGTAGGTAATTAGATATCTTCTTACTTCTTAGACTCTTTAATGCCATTCTGCTATGTTTTATTGTACGTATTTCTACTATACTTATATATGCTATAAAAATCAATAATGATTCCCTAATTAGCTACATAAATTAAGAGTTTTACGAGTCTTTTCTATTGTCTTGAATTTTATTTTAATTTGACTACATTCGATTGTTTAATTTAATTTGACATATTAGGTACACATCTCTATCGAAAATATTGATAATATTATCTTACTTCATTACGTTACGTCTTGTGTAGCCTCTAATCAAGTTGACAAGGTAGGTTACAATCTATAGGTATATCAGATTGTAGGTATTGCTAAACATTAATTTTAAAGCTGGTAACAGAGGAATGACTTATCTGCGGTTTTAACGGGTTTGATTAATAACTACGATATTTATGAAACGTGGGTCTTGACATATGGATATATAGATATCTAACTTCTAAAAAGGAACTTATATCACACCAAAATAAGTATTTGTATGTAGGATGTAGGGGAACCCCAAACAAGTAGAAACCACTAACGATAATAACATCGTACAAAACAAAATTTAATGAGTAGGAACGCAAAACCAAAAGAATAAAAAATGTTACTCACCTTAAACAAAGTTATACTTAAATTATGAATATACAGGCACATAAATAAACCTACTAAAACCTGCTTAGCAGTGAATTAAATGCACATATTAATTGATTGTATTGTATAACGATCTTTTGCAAAATGATGAGGTTTTTAGAGTTCAAAGCCTTTAAGATTTTCTTAGATTTCAATTCCTGATGTGTATTTATTATGAACTTTGTACCTGTACAATACATATTTATTCAAATAGAATAGAAAGGCTAGAATATGGTCTTGAGACCTTTTGGTTACTTATTCATACCTATTAATAAATATGAAAGGTTTGTAAGTTACAAAACCACCAAAATTTAGCCGTACATATAGGTACACAATATACAATGTGACGTCTAAGTCTAGAGAATTTTGATTGTTATCAAATCATAATTTTCTTTTACTACTGTTGTAGTAGAAGAAAATTATATATGCAGGTATGGGTTAATCAAAATCTAGGTCTTTCATATTTATGCTATCTATATTCATATCGACTTTATAATAAAAACATGATTTACAACATGATTTAAAACATGACTACGTCTATAAATGAGTTCTATAATTTATTTGATTTTATTAGTATTCTCATTTTAGACGGTTGCATAAAATTACATATTTTTATACCTGATCCGTATCAGTTTTATCAAGCAATGGATAGCTTCTTTTTGTCTTGTTCGTATTAGCCACACTCCTATTGCCGTTACCACTGTCTCTGATGGCTGACTTCGGTACAGACGTCAAAAGTCTCTCCCCCATATTCCCGCTGCCATACCCCTCGTAATCATAGTCAGTGGCGTTCAATACATGTATCTGATCACGATCATCATTATTACGTTTCACTTGATTGTAGTGATTGAATTGTTTCGTGCCATCATCTATTTTTGGTGATATATCGTCCAAGTTTTCCGAGCGTCTTTGTCGTTCTTTTTTTACTCCTTTCTGGTTTGTACTGTTGTTGGGGTATGTGCATGCTTTCAGGGCAACGGCTATTTCATCTTCCAGTATGCGAATGTTTCCATCCCCTGAACATGTAATTAAAGCAGGCAGCAGTGTCAGGAATAGTACGGGACCCACCATCGTACAAAAGTGATGGTTTGTAACAGACTCGAGTGTTTAAATTATATCGGCACAGGAAACTCGATTATTAATGTTGTCATTTCACTGTCAAAAGGAATGGTACCTATTGTTGTGAAACCTTTTCATTGCAGTAATTTGATGATTAATCATTGCAAGGACATTGAAGTTATTATTGTGTATCTCATTTAACAATTAGTTGCAATGGCATATGAATTTCATTGTTATTAAATTTTGCATAGTTCCTCTTTATAGACAAATCCAACTAATATTATAAACGCTAAAGTTTATGATTATGTATATTGCTCTTTCAAGCAAAAACTACTGAATGGATTTGGATGCAACTTTAAAGTAATATAGCTTATATATCAGAATAATACATAGGCTATTTTAAGTGCAATAATCGAGATACACGCGGGCGGAGCTATATCAGTTTAACAATTATCGTCGCATAACATATACATACGCTGTGACATCTGGAATATACACTAAATAAATATAGAGTGCAGCAAGTAGTAGAGCCATGCTGATTTCAGTAAGAATCGGCAGCTCGACCGGGACCGAAAACCAACTTAAAGTAACAGTAGGTATTCTTGCTATTATTTTTTGGTGGGTGGCCGTACTATACCATAGGCCCTATGATGCAGGAATGATAGTTATCATTGCATGTGTGTGAATTGTAAAATATTCATGGAGTCATTTCGAGGGTGGAAGTAGATAGAACCGTTGGACAGCAAGAAATGGTGGTTCTGTTAACTAATCGCGGCGTAAAAAGGCGCCGAACCACTGCTCAAAACCCAGGATTCCTACAAAACTCTTCACTAATGTAACCTATTAAAAATCAAATCTAAACATACCCTAGCTTAGCTGACATCACCTTGAATTTAATATCTCATTATAGACACGTATACAAGTGGAGGAAAAACATTGGATAAACTAAAGGTTATATGATCAGGCTTTAGGTATGTTAAAATAAAATGATAATAAATCTAAAATGCGATGTATTGTAAAATATAAAATAATTATTATCAACATTCCATAGGAATAACTTAAATGAAGAAGATAATTTGCGTTTGAATCGTATATATATATATATATATATATATATATATATATATATATATATATATATATATATACACATCCTGTATATATATATATATCCTGCTTCGCCCGGTAAGACGCGATTTAGTTATCGGAGTGAAATCTCAGTACGTATATGTTTTTTGAAAGTGATTAATTTAATAAATCAAATCAAATCAAACCATTTTATTTAAAATAAACCATACAACGGCACTTTTGAAACGTCAAGTACTCAGTCAGTCGTGAAGCTAATCGTCTGTAATAAACATAGAAAACGACATATTTGCAAAAAAAATAATTTTCTAGACCCTTTAAAACTTGCAACCATCCAATTCTATTATGTGAATTTTGAGAATAGGTTTAGGATGCCAAAATACAAGTTTTTACGTATGTCGATTTTCCGAGATATTCACCTAATTTTGCCTAAGATGACTGTCCAGTCATCTTAGGCAAAATTAGTCTTCAACTTAGTCATTGTAGACCTACAATGATTAAGTTGAAGACTGATTTGATGTTGATGATTCAGTTGGCTAATAGATTACTTTTGGAATGTTATTGTTGTTTCTATATTTTTTCTCCTAAGCAAATTACAATGATTCAGACAAGGAATATTAATAATTCAGACAATTTTAACTACGTTGATTAATACCGTTTTTTTTTCTCTTCTGATATACCCAAGATTCCTTGCCGTATAGTAAGGTAGGCACTAATATCGGATTGTGCTTAGCTGCTCGTGAATTGGATAGATATTTTTACATTCTCCTTTTGTCGACTGTAATTCTTCTCTAGTATATTATTATTCGTAGTTTCTCTCAATATCTTTTTCATACTTTCCATTCGTGAAAACATACTTCTATGTTATGTAGGTCGGTTTCCACACTTAGTCCTTCTGGTGGGCCATTGTACGTCAGGGCAGCCATCACTCCAGCCAGCCCACCTCCTCCAGAAGCGGATAATGTCTCCGAGTCTGTTCAGGCATTCTGAAACAGTTTTGGTAGATCCAAGGATGCTTTTCCGTGTTTCGGTGACACCTGTATGTACACTCGACACCATTTCCTCTGCCCCTAACCATGCTCTGCATAAGGGTGTATCAGTTATGCCGATGGTGTGAAAGTGTTTATTTAATGAGCAGTGTCAGTTGATGGTTCTTGCCACCAGCCGCAGACTGTTCCTGTCCAAACGCAATAAGCGTTTGGTTAAGTTGTAATTTGGAAGTGGCAAGGCTTCCTTTGATTGTCTGCAGCCTGGGACCGGAAGCCAGTAGTGTCGTGCTTGTGTGCGGGTAAATTCTGGTAGCCAGCCATGGAACTGGCCGAAGGGGACACGACGGGCATGACGGGTTCGGGTCCGAAAACTGCCGCGCCCCCTCCTAGCCGTGTGATCCGCTGTGTCCATTTATGCATTGAAGTGTCACTGAATTTCGGTTGGAGGTCGCAATGCGTTCTAACGCATTGTGACATACTAGTATAAGTTCCGAAGTGACGTGGATTTTGTTGAGGATTTGAGTACCGATGCACTATCAGAGACTATACGGATGTGGGAGTACGTAGTTTTCCTTGTCTCTAAAGCGTGGGCCACCAGGATGATACCCACGCATTCCGCTTGGAATACAGTGTTGAATCTACCTAGCGGCTTCGATATCCTGATGTTAAGTACGACTGAGAATACACCTGCTCCGGTTCCTGAGTTGGTTTTGGAGCCATCGGTGTATATTCTGAGTTCTTTTGGACCACATTTATCATGTAGTTTTTCTTCGAGTTGTATGTTATAGTGCTTCTGAAAATTAAATTTCTTCAAAATCCTATCGTTGGGTGATGTCAACATAGGTTGATGTGTAATCGCTTGTTCTCATATGCGTGTGTGTTTGATTCTAGAGTCCTTTCCCAGTGTTCCGGCATTGTGGAGTCTAAACGCCGCTAGTGCTGCTTCTTCTTTGACTACTAGATACAAGGATGACAGCCCCAGCACATAGCTTGCAACGCGGCTGTGGGTGTGGTTCTCATGCTACTAGTGATAGCCACGCAGGCATATCGCTGTAGTTTTTCTAAGGTTTTTTGGCCAGTAAGCAAGTCTGTCCTGGGCCATCAGACTAGGGAGCCATATGTTATAGTTGGTCTGGTCGAATAACTGTAGTGTATAACCAGTAAGTGGCCTTGGGACTGATGCCCCAATTTCTGCCTAGCAATTGCTAGCATTGCCACAGTGATATCCTGGCTTTTGTGGTGATTTAGTCAGAGTGTATAGCCTAATTCAATTATTTGTCCAAATAGACTCCCAGGTATTTGGTCTCTGATGTTAGGTTTAGGGTAGCTCCGTAAAATTGTGGCAGTTGTAGATTTGCCAACTTTCTCTTTTTGGTAAAGAGGACCAGTTCAGTTTTTGTGGGGTTGACTGTTAGTTTATACTCTTTGCACCAGTCCTCAACAATTTTTAAGGCTTGCCGCACGAGATTATACAGTGTCTTTTCGTGAGTGCCATTTATTATTATGGTTATATCATCGACATACGATACGGTGAAGTAGCCTTTGTCGTTTAAGTGATTAAGAAGGCTGTTCACGACAAGGTTCCATAGTAGAGGCGAGAGGACACCTTCTTGTGGACACCCCCTCGCCACAATGGCCCTCGTGGTGCCATTCACCGTAACTTGTATAGCCCTTTGTCTGAGCACGTTGGTTATCCAACTGTACAAGGTTGGGGCTAGTCCATGTCTTATAAGAGCTGGTCTGCCCCGCATGGGCGACGCAGCGCCGGGCCCTCACTGCAGTCATCGGAGAGGATCTCTCACTGCCGGCGTCGTTCGTTCCATGGCCGGGGGCGAGAGCTCATTTACCGCGGTCGCAACCTTCTGCGAGGACGTAATCATGCAGAAGGAGGCGGCCCGGGAGGACGACATCCCTTCGGACCTGATTCGCCGCCGGCGAACCGGGCGACGTAGGCGCGTAAATCTGCGCCTCATGCCGCCCTGAGTGTAGCCGCGGGTGGATGGGACGGGTTTTCCCTCCACCCGCATTATGTGGCCAGCCGCAAGGGGGCGGCGTCGGTGTGTGCCGGACGCCGCCTAAGAGAGGGTCGTCGTACCGAGACGGTGCACTCATCAGGAGCGGGCAGGCGCTGGGGGAATCCAGAAGGAGATCTGACCCTGGACTTCTCCTCCTCCTAAACGGAGAAGTGCGGAGAGGGCACACTGTGTAGTTTTTAGTCGTTTCAAGTCCGACACACCACCCCGCCGTAACCCTCGGTGGGGTGACGGTCTATGATGATTTTCCACACATTAATAAAAAAAAAGGCTTATAAGGGCTATTTCGATGCTGTGGAACATTGTTTTATCAAAGGCGCCCTCTATATCTATGAAGGCAGCCAGTGCTGAACCTTTGTGATCTATAGCGCATTCAATCCTGGAAATCACGCTGTGCAAAGCGGATTCTGTGGATAGGAAAACATACGTTCTAGATATACAATTTCATTCGCTCGTTCTAGAAGTTTCCCATTTATTCTTATATAACATACTGTTATTTGTTCATCTCTATCAAAAAGCAGTACCATCTTGCCAGTCTTGGTGTCAAAAAACAATTCTATCCTGCTTCACCATGAACGAATTGCTCCAGAGACAGTATAATCGCTGATATAGCTGGAAGCTGGATGAATAGTACGATGAATACAATAATACAAAAACAATATGTGGAATCACAATCTTTTCAAAAATGTATGGATGTAACTTGGTTAGCGTAAACTTTATAATATATATAGGGCATTATACGGAATCGCATTATACATAACTTTTGATGGGGGTAAGAGCATCCATGTAGTGTATAGAAGGTATACGGAGATATTCAGTGTGCTGGATAGTTTTAGCAGTGAACGGATGTGCTAAATTAGCAGGAAATGTCTAAAACTGAATATTATCATATCAAATTTAAATGAAATTCCACGTCAACTCATGGAATTATACTAATAATAACTCCATAAATACGCGCTAAAATCATTTAAAATCTTGCCACATTTAGTAGACGCTGTAGGGTGGGAGTTTGTAAAGATGCAAGAAGTCTTTGGCGATTGAAATATATATATATATATACTTATTTTTACATGTCTGATTTTTAAATATGTTAATAAAGTAACTATTACAAAGTTATTTTTCATCAGTCAGACAAATTCGAGTGACCAAACATTACGACTAAACACAAAAATTAAAAATTAGACATGTAAAAATAAGTGAAGTTCATTAAATTTGTCGACCTTTAAAGCGTCTGACAAAAGCTATGGTCCATGAAAAGTGTTTGACACTTTATGACACTAGTTTAGAATAATATTCTACAAAATATATATAAAGATCAGCCATGCAAATGTAAGTTAGATAACTCTTATTTTTAGTTACCTTTCTCACCTGGTACCTGCCCAGGTGTCACAAGGCTAGCTCCACAAGCACGCAGGTATTAAAAGTACACTAGACGCTACTGAGTAGTTAAGGTTTCATCCATGTGAAAATAAGTTTAATCTGATCGCTCTGGGCTCTTACTTTATATACTTTGCTGTGTTAATATTGTTAGTTATTTGCTAGAAACTAAAATAATTGTATGTTCGTAATATACTCTCTGTTTAGGACACCGTTTGACTTTCCTCATACCTAAATTATAATAAGTTTTAAAATACCAAGCAGATATCTATACATTATACAAATAAATAAAATTGAAGTTCTGTTTATAATTTCAAATAAATATAAATATTTAAATAACTTCAGATAAAGAGGGGGTTCTCAATTCGTCGGAAATAGATAATTAGTATCGACTAGAATTTTCACACAGTAGTTTAAGTTAAGCCAGTTTAAGTTTACATTAAATTCATATTGTGTGATACGTTAACTAATTGAAACCGTTTTTAGGGTTCCTTAGCCAAATGGCAAAAAACGGAACCCTTATAGATTCGTCATGTCTGTCTGTCTATCTGTCTGTCCGGCTGTATGTCACAGCCACATTTTTTCCGAAACTATAAGAACTCTACTGCTGGATGCGAGTAGCCGAGGATCGAACTAAGTGGCGTGCAAATGGAGGGGCCTATGTCCAGCAGTGGACTGCGATAAGCTGATCCATTGCCAGTAGATGTATTCTGTGAACCGCATTAATATTTTCACATAAAAAAAGAAAAAAAAACAACAAATTATGGGGGTTCCCCATACTTTGAACTGAAACTCAAAATTTTTTTTTTCATCAAACCCTTACTTACCCTTATCTATGGATAGGTCTTCAAAAATGATATTGAGGTTTCTAATATCATTTTTTGTAAACTGAATAGTATGCGCGAGAGGCACTTCCAAAGTGGTAAAATGCCCCCCCCCCCTGTAACTTCTAAGCACAAGCATTGCCTTAGTTTCCGATGGTAGAAAGTTTTTAAGCCTATGAAGGGCCCGCAAGGAACCTGTGACTTTTAACACAGATGCGACTTGTTTTCACCAGCTAAGTTGTGTCAATATACAATCCGAGGTCCTTCACACTTTCAGAGTAAGGAATAATCATGTCATCGTAAGTAAGCGGTGCAAGGTCGAGTTGGCTTATACTTCGGTTACTACCGATGACAATAGCCTGGCATTTTGTCGGATTCACTGACACACCAAACATTTCAGACCAATGTTTAAGTTAAGTATAAGATAAGATATTATAAGCCACAACGGCGGTAGTTGTCATTTTTGTGGCGCCATCACTTCACTGCGCTTGGTTATAAATAGGAGTGATCTGTTGTATCGGGACGCATTTCTGACGAATGCGTCGCGGAGTGTGGATCATTGTCTTTGGACAATTAGTACTACTCTGTTAACAGATGTGGAAAGCTGTCTTTGACAAGTTAGTACTGTCTGAATTGCGGTGGGTGCGAGGAAAGCTGTCTAACAGCTAGTACAGCCCTATGTGACCGCCCTTGCTGTATAACTAACTGTAATTTGTTTAGATTCGTTACTTAATTAACGGTTGTTTGTGTCTAATTGCATTTCTAAGATTATTTTGTAATTAATGAAATAAATTGTTTAGAATTAAAGTAAATTGTTAAGAATTATAATTATTTTTATTATTTTTCACTTCTGGACTCTAACATCAGAAGTTGGATCGATCTACGTTCACAAATTATTAATTTTCAAGATTTGGGAAACGATCAACTACCGACATTTAGTTAGATATTTTCATTTAATTTGCCTATACTTCATTATCTAGGTGTCTTACGATAGAGAGCATCGACAAATGCACAATAGATCGCGCTGTCATATAGAACCAAAGTGAATATACGCAGTGATTCGCCTCAGAGGTCCCGGGAACGATAAACGCGTTCGTTTGTTAGAAAAAAAGGCATTGCACACTATTAGTGCTCATTTGAACGCTATCGAAATTCAGTGTTCGTTGTGATTTTTCATAAGGGAATCAGACTTTTGTGATATTCTTATCCGCTCTAAATCAGTCAAAAATCAAAACAAAGTCAAAACATAGCAAATATAAAAATCGTAAAGGAAGTGACGACTAATATATTTGGTTTTTAGTGACAATTACAAACGGTTTTAAAACGATTATTTTAATAAAATAATGAGGGTACTTGTACTTCACGCTATGTTTCGGTTTGTTCGTGTTTATAATGCTTTCTTTTTAGATAGTAAACATTGTGCTAAGCGATGGAAACTGCATCCGTGCCAATGTACAAGGTGTACAATGTGGTCAACCAGTGCCGACACGGTTATGAGAAGGTTGGAAGCTTCAGTTATGAAAAACTTGTGAGTTGTATTTGACGCTGTACTGGTAAGATCAAATCATATTTACATGTGGAGTTGTGATTTATTTTCACATAATTTTGATATGTAGTGTACGAATGTAAATCGTATGCGCAATTTAAAGTGATAAAAATATCGCGACTGCTCGGGGTGTATCATCGGAAAATGCCTTATAGCTGATGCAAAGCTGTGGTTTAACGAAAGAGCTTAAGTAATGATCTTAGTTGGTTGAATTTTAACAATGAACTTCTACCGTTTGTTATTGCAAATATTTTGTTTAACGAGATTAAAACTTTTCGAATTTTTGTATCCATACCACCTGTGCATAAACAACTGGGCTTCTTTACTATGGATGATGAATTAATAGCAGTTGCAGTTTTAAAGTGGCTGCCTAATGCAAAGCTAACCACATTTTAATCGATTTACGTAAAATGAAACTAAGTTGCACTAACGTAAGTACGCTGAGAATAATACCCACGCACGTTGTGATTAATTTATTTATCTTTCTTTATGGAAAAATAGATACTTGTCAGATTATAACAAGGTACAGTGTGCAAACCAAGTTACTAGATATGTTTCTCCGTAAATGTAAAAATTTAAATGACCATTATTAAACAACTAGCTTTAGCCAGCGGCTGCGCCCGCGTGTATGTCGGTTATCGCGGTAAAAAGTAGCCTATGTCCTTTCTCAGGTTCTAAACTATTTGAGTTTCAAAATTCGTCAAAATCGGTTAAGCCCTTTAGGCGTGAAAACGTGACAGACAGACAGTTACTTTCGCATTTATAATAGTAGGGATGATAAAAAAAAAAATAACAAGAAAAAGTTGATGATCAATTACATTTCTAATTTTTATTTTGATAATTCGATGGGGCTATTCTTTTATATTGGTGGTTGGTGAGAGCAAATACATCGAGAGTTTAAAAACGTGTGTTGTAACTATTCACAATACGGCGAAAGGGGGCGTGGACAGCAGTGCTAGTCCTTACCGGAGTCTGTATAAAACAGCTTGAGAATCTTCCGCCGTATGTCACATTATTTACTAGTAATTGTATCAGTCAACTGTTATTGTAAAATCTGTAGTGTTATGACATCGAGTGCCAAACGTTTAGGTTCTAAAGTTATTATGTTAAATTTATTTTATAGTTACGAGTAGGTAATACCAAAATGACTACAATTGTAATTTATGGTTCAAAGAAACTTCTTTAAATTCGTCTTTAGACGGCGTATATATTTAAATACGTAGTTTGGACTCCAAACTGGAACTTCATATTGCAAATGTAATCTTATTGGGTTTACACAACGTCAACAACAAATTTATAGAAAGATTATGATAACGTGTAACACATCGTATGTTTGTTAATTATGTTTTGATATGTTTATGAAAATGCCAAATATTGATACCGGTAACGACTACATGTCTATCGATCTTATTAGTACGTCTACTTAGGCATAACTTTAATAATGGGTTAAAGTAATTGAAGCATTATGAAAGGTTTTAAATACCCTCACTAGTGTCAGGTATTAAATTAACGTTAAGTGTTAGTTTGCGAGACATTATGTTGTTTGTGAAACTATAAGTTAGTACTTATAGTTTCACAAACAACATAATGTCGGTCTAACCTGACCATTAGTATGGTCAGGTTAGACCGAGCTAAAACAAGGTTTAATCACTAGCCAATGCGAGAGTACCAAGTAGTGTTACATAAAGATAAGGCTAGCTATTTCGGGTTTTAAGTTTTAAGATCTTAAACAAAAACATTCTAGAACACTGATAGTAAAGGTGTGACATTCATATGTGATCACGAGTTCATGTTCATGAGGACATTACAAGCCAGCACAGGTTGTGATCTTTTTCTTCCTGACAGAGGTACTTATTGAAACGTCAGTACTAGTGTGTACTGAGTAGTGATGGTTTCGACTGCTTTGTTGGGCCGACAGTTAGTGTATGCGACTACTGTTCAATATAGGTTCGATTTCTGGGTTGAACAAACAATAACTAATAATACCAGGGGGGTGTCACTCCGCAGTTTAGGTATAGTCGGCCGGCTGCCTGCCGGATCAGATACGCCGGTGGAACAGACATCGTCAGAACAGTTAAGAGTTACACGATAGAAAGAGACGCAATTGTAGGTAAATATATTCGTAGTGATTCGGCGCTGTGCGATCTGAATTGAACTTAATCTTTTGACACCGAGGGTATCTATAACTTTAATTTACTTTTCGGAGTGAGTCTTCTGTACTGGTACTATTATGTATTCTGTGATAATACTGTGTACTTCTAATTATAGATATGCTTGTCACGGCCCGAAGTTTAAAAGTTGTGGTCAACGCTCCGTGACTCGAATGAGTACAAAGAGTCGACGGTCCTACGCCTGATCTCTTTCGGGTCATGTTGGGTGGCCGTCTCATCGAACCAAAGGCGTACACCTGTGTTAGACAAGTACTTGCGTGCTGTAGTGTCTACTGTGTTTTTGGTTGGTCACCATTGGGACTGGCCGCCGTAGCAGAAAGGTAAAAAGGTTAAAATGGTAAGGTTTAACTACAGACTCGAGACGATCGACTATAAGCAGACGGTGGCCTATTACAGTAAGTGATTGAACGACACCTGTCGGACAAGCCCTGGTCCATAAAATGACTTTGAGGGCAATTAGTCTGAACTCGAATTCACTGCGTGGGCATACTTGGACATGTTTCGGGTTTGCTTGACGCCAATCGTCAAGCTGCAGACATAACCAAAACTGGTGACCCGGTATCATATCCTAAGAGCTTTGCGATTATTGGGAACATCCTTAACCGAGTACCGTGAGACTTCTGTAACATTTTCTGACATCCTCCGGGTCTTGCGTCCTGAGAGATATGCGAAAGTTAGTAACATTCTTGACGGTATTACTGCGTACATACTGAGGGCACTGTTATTTTTAAATATCCTAAAAGCTTTGCTTGCTAGTATCGCCTTCTAAAAGCTCTGATTATTCATGACGATAATGAAGCATATTGGTGACGTTAAAGTAATACCGTATTCAAAATTAATGCAATGTTTCATGCTTTCCTTAGATGACAACGATGCATTGAGAGCCTCGTCACTGTGCAAGGTGCAGTCTACGCGAGCCGAGCCCGGGCTGTGACCTGGTGTCTGCTGCTGCCTGGTGAGGCGCAGACTTGCGGCCTGCTCGCTGTATCGCGAGGTGCGGACTTGCGTCCTGCATGCCGCTCAGTGATAAGCGGACCTGCGGTCTGTTCTCCGTGTGCCCGAGATGCAACCTTCCGCCTGTTCACCGTGTGCCCGAGATGCAACCTTCCGCCTGTTCACCGTGTGTACGAGACGCAATCTTCGGCCTGATCCCCGTGTGCGTGAGATGTGGTGCAATGTATGGCGGATGGTGGAGAGCATGAGGTGTGTATATTGGAATGGACCCATGGACAGGGTAACCAGCCCCAAACTCGTGGTCTTCCAGAGATAATTTTAAGACCCATGGACAGGGTAACCAGCCCCAAACTCGTGGTCTTGATGAGAGGTTTAAGACCCATGGACAGGGTAACCAGCCCCAAACTCGTGGTCTTGTTGAGAGGTTTAAGACCCATGGACAGGGTAACCAGCCCCAAACTCGTGGTCTTGTTGAGAGAGGTTTAAGACCCATGGACAGGGTAACCAGCCCCAAACTCGTGGTCTTGATGAGAGAGGTTTAAGACCCATGGACAGGGTAACCAGCCCCAAACTCGTGGTCTTGTTGAGAGAGGTTTAAGACCCATGGACAGGGTAACCAGCCCCAAACTCGTGGTCTTGTTGAGAGAGGTTTAAGGCCCATGGACAGGGTAACCAGCCCCAAACTCGTGGTCTTGATGAGAGGTTTAAGGCCCATGGACAGGGTAACCAGCCCCAAACTCGTGGTCTTGATGAGAGAGGTTTAAGGCCCATGGACAGGGTAACCAGCCCCAAACTCGTGGTCTTGATGAGAGAGGTTTAAGACCCATGGACAGGGTAACCAGCCCCAAACTCGTGGTCTTGTTAATTTTAAGTTTAAATGTTTAAGACACACACTTATGATAACTGTTCTTATGATATTATGGTTCTTATGGTAACGGTAGACCTTCATGCTGAAGTCTACTCTTGTGTTAGTACTAAGTTTCTAGTTTTATTTTAAATGTATCTAACAGTGACTGTTTGTTTCTAATCTGGCGCGGATTATAAATAATCTTTCACTCTTTTCCTTGGAGGTTCGAACCTTTCTTATTCGTGTTAACTGTTATTATCTTGTAAAACTATTCGTTAACTCTAACTGTTTACGCTAAATTTGATAACTGTTTTTAGTAACTGACCAATTGGACGATGATGTACTTACAGAGGCGTCCAATAAACTTTTATTTTTATACATGTTCCAGTAACCGCGAATGAGAACAATGAAGAAGTGTGGTCATCCGGACCTGCCGAGGACGTCAGGGTGTCAGGAGAGGCCGTATAAGCCACAACGGCGGTAGTTGTCATTTTTGTGGCGCCATCACTTCACTGCGCTTGGTTATAAATAGGAGTGATCTGTTGTATCGGGACGCATTTCTGACGAATGCGTCGCGGAGTGTGGATCATTGTCTTTGGACAATTAGTACTACTCTGTTAACAGATGTGGAAAGCTGTCTTTGACAAGTTAGTACTGTCTGAATTGCGGTGGGTGCGAGGAAAGCTGTCTAACAGCTAGTACAGCCCTATGTGACCGCCCTTGCTGTATAACTAACTGTAATTTGTTTAGATTCGTTACTTAATTAACGGTTGTTTGTGTCTAATTGCATTTCTAAGATTATTTTGTAATTAATGAAATAAATTGTTTAGAATTAAAGTAAATTGTTAAGAATTATAATTATTTTTATTATTTTTCACTTCTGGACTCTAACAATATAATATAAGTAGGTATAAGATAAGATCTAGTAAACAGTTTTTTTTAATACGTCATAAATCGTAAACCGCAATTTACCTTCAATTCAATCAATACACTAATAATAAAACATCGATCAAAGAAACAACGAACTACCAGAACTTTTATATGATGTTATTTGCTGCTACGGAACTCTTCATGAGCGAGTCCAACTCGTACCTGGCCGCTTCTTTTATGTGTTTGTCTGTCTTATTATTCCGGTTAATCTCTGGAACGGTTGGACCAAATTTAACGATACTTTCAGTGGCTGATATTTTTTAAGGAGTAAATTAAGCACCTCTTTTAGCTTAGCTCGCCCGTGGCGTTACCGCCAAACAATAACCGCGAGTAACACCGCAGGACTCCGATAGCCATTTCTAGTTCAGTTCAGTAGTTGTATTCTACACACTTAATTATAGCAAATACTCATAAACAATACAGTTTTCCTTTAGGGTTGCGGAGGTCCGATGCCAGTCGCTCCCTGGAAAAACTTAAATTCGTGTAAAACCAATTGAACTAGTCATCATCATCATCATCATCATTAACAGCCTTTAACAGTCCACTGCTGGACATAGGCCTCTCCTTGAAAAGGAGGTATTGGCCTACTATACCACGCTGGCCAGACGGGTTGGTATAGGGTTGGTTTCCAGTTTTCCTTCTCTTTGCATCGATGTTGTCTTGCGTAGTTTATCCCTTAGTCGCCTTTTACGACATCCGCGTGGGATGAATAGGGGTGGTGATACTCTGTATTCTTAATCCGTCACCACAGTTGAACTAGTAGCTGACCTTAAATAAACTTGGGAATGAAGAATATAATAGTCATAAACAATACAATTATGAGATTCCATTACGGTTCTTTTTTCTTTTTATAACAGAACTCCAAAAATAGTACTATAAATAGTATTTTGTAGACTAGGTAATACATTTGTTGTTCACTTTAAAACTGGCTAAAAAAGTTAATTTTACGTTACAACGTGAATCAGAAACAATTTTTAATAGAATATATCATAAGGTACGCAAAAGGAATAAGACAGCAATTAAGCAATTGGGTAATTAAAACACGAAACCTTTTATTAGTAAATGAATATATTTACGATAATTACTTTCAATGCTGATAACTTTGACAGTAGTTAAGAATGTTTTTTATCCTTTGCCATAATGGCCCCATTTGCCATTGCCCCAGCCGCCCCAGATGGGTCCATTTTCACGTCCATAGATTCTTATTCCAGGGTATGTACGGTAACTTCCATAACTATTGCCAGCTAATGTTGAAATCGGTGTACCACTAATATCAGATATGGTTCCGTAACTGCTTCCTATAACACCAGATCCTACAGCACCTGGTGCGTATTTACCATAGAGTCCAGATAGACTGAAGGTCAAAGGAACTTGGATGTTGCCAGTACCAACGCTGTAGTGAGATGGACGTAATGACGGCCAAAAAAGTTTAGCTTTTTCAACTGGGTTCGGTATTCGTTTTTGTGTTTGTGATCCTGTGAAAAATAATATTTTAAATGTGAAATAAATTATGGTTATGTGCCAGTAACTTTGAAGAGGCAGGCAGACGCTAATGAAAGACTATTACATGAAAGACGGCCTATGCCCAAAGAGGTCAGTTCACTGCAATAGACTTACGGCCTGGCCACGAGTTTTGGTCTTAGCGAAAAGCGGAGCGGCGCCGGTGAGCGGTGCGTTTTGCACGCCACGAACCCTAGTAGCGAATAGTTGCAGCGGCGACGGTGGACGTATTTAGGTAGTCGAAACGTGTTAAAAATCATGGCGTTATAAAAATTATCCCCTGTCTGTTTAGAAACAATTTTTTTTTTTTTAAATATGATAGAATGAGTGCACGAACTAAATAAAGATCTATATTTAGATGGTGGATTTAGTGACCTATACGAAGGTCCTACCTATAAGAAGTAACTGATGTTTCCAAGTGTTTTGCTAAGTAGGTACTTACAGAGAGAAAAAACTTTAAAAACTTGTCAACTACTTACATTGCGTATAAGACATACTAGTAGTTTCGTGTGTAATTATATCTACAGACAAAACTACTGATATGTAAACTGTTTTGCTAATTAGGTACCTACTGACAGAGAAAAAAATTAACTTTTAAAACTTGTCAACTATCCACCTACATTACGTAAACATACCAGTAGTTTTGTCAACATATCAGTGGCTTCGTTTGGTAGGTACCTAGGTTCTATGTTTTTGTGTTATCAATTTAAATTAAACGTAAGTACCATTATATTCCGGAAAACATTGTTTAATTTCTTCCCACAACCTTTTTATATTTATGTTGGGGATATTTTGACATCCATATAGGCGGTCTATTTAAATTTCTGTTATAAAAGCCTCGGTATCCATTACCGCCATAAAATCGTCTAAAATTTTTTGTTTTTATTTAACGCCGCTGAGTCCGTCACTCCTGCACCGCTGTCGACGCCGCTCTGTTTCGTGGCGTCGCACATACGAACTTGTGCCTTTGTTCCCGCCGCTCTCCATACCACCCGCCACTGTAGCAATTCGCTCGGCAAAAACCGCTAGCTTTTTCGCTATGAGCGGCGACTCGTGGCGTGCCTCGTACATTTCTATACTTTTGATATGACCGCTCGGCGTTTCGCTTTTCGCTGCCGCTCACAGCGGAAAGGTCGTGAATGGGCCGTTATGATGAAAACGATGATTTTATTGACGATGACGTTTATGATGTTGACTATGTAAGGGGCTATTACTGTTAACTGACATAAAAGATTTGGAGAATTCAGAGTATTTAAAAATTTTAAAAGGTGGACTAAAGAAAACGATTAAATAATGCCTTTGATTATATACATGTTATAATCAAAGGAGTTAGCTAACCTTCATTTATTTTTGATTGTTTTGATAATATATATTGTTTTAGTATTAACAGTGCATTCAGTTAACATAAAAGGCATCTTAGATCACAATAGATAGGTAGTAGATAGGTGTATAATAACAACAATAAACTGACATGCAAAAACATGATGATTTATTTTTGAACACAACATGCACACGTTTTAATGACATGGTGTGACATTGCATTTAGTTTAAATATAATTATTAATATGCAATAATCTACTTATGTTCCATAGATTTGAGGTTTTATTACTGGTACTATTATGTATTCTGTGGTTTTATGTCTAAATACTTTTCAATTATATTATTTTATATCTATTCCACATTAGTAGAAAAAATAAATTAGTAAAACAAATACATCTACAACAGGATTGTAGGTATTGTACTTCACCACAGTGCACGTGCAGTCATACAATATTATGTATAGTAAATATACAGAATTTATTATCCATATTATTACCGTTTATTATACCTTCTAACTCGGTACGATTTCGACTGTGTTTCTACTCAAGAGGGCATAAATCCGCCCGGTAACTACCTATCTATATTTATTTTAAATACTAAGACGTACATGCAGAGCTATTCTTAGCTTATGATCTTTTTTTCTATGGAAACATCGATTTTTGTTGTGTTGTTGTGATTTTTGAATTGATGATGATTCAATGGGATTTCCAAATAAGAATCAAAGGTGAAGTAGTATCAATCTCGAGTGAACTAAAACCACAAAGTATTCCGTCACATTGACATATGTGACTTTATTGCAGGGGACCTGAGTTGTCTTGACCAGCCACCGAGACCTAAGATCAGGTAGTCTCAGACTTTATAGTCTAGTCTTATAAAGAGCTAATTACACTTTCTAGGCAGTCTAAAGGATGATTTTCGGAAAAAGTGATGCATAGCATCCTGATCACGTGTTTTAGTTGCCGTTCGCGGCTTGGTAAAATAGTCTTTATGCACTGTGTACAAGCTTTAACATATTAAAAAGATCGTAAAATCCGTTCCGATGAGACCCGTTAAACCTTTATCGAAGCAGAGAAGTACGAGCGGAATTATTCTCAGTCTTAACCCTGCTTTTGTAATGATCTGTGGGTAAACTCGATCCATTACCTTCTGACCTCTCTTTAGCCCCTATCTCTCTTTAGACTCTCTTTTTTCACCATAAATACTTCTCATGAAGAAGTTTTGGTAAATATAAACAACATTTTCATTAGTTAGTTTTTTGTAGTAAATTGTATTGAGCAAAAGTTTACCAAAAGGTACAAACAACTCGAGAGATACAAAAAGTATTGTCAATAAAAAAATATAAAGATTTGATTTTGGAGTTCATGGCCATTTACAAGTCGTTGTCTTGCTGTATCAAAAAAAAACTGCAAAAGATTGTTTATAGGATATATGATGAATGATTTTTCGAAGAGAACAAGGCATCAATATGATGATCACCTTTAGACTAGCAGACTGGTATGCCGGTGTTCGTCCTCATGATTGTAAGCGGTTACACGGAAAATACTAAATAAGATTCTTTCGTGGAAGACCCATTCTTCTGTTTTGAAAAAATACGGCAGAAAGCAGTGTTAACGAGTAGAATTTGTTTTCGTTTTCCCTTTGTTTTTATATGGTTAAGTGGGTTAAGTTTACGTAGCATGAGGATAAATGCTGCTAGACGAAAAACTTCAGCACGAATAGATGTGTGATAGTAATATTCCTATTACTATTGGCGGCATCGGAAAACAAAGAGAAAACAGTAGCTTTTAGACTTAATCAGCAATCGAATTGAATTCAAATTGCAAAATTAATGCGTGCAAAATTACCAAAAAACCTGCTTTCTAAGGAGAGGCCTATGTCTGCAGGAGAACTAGTAAAAGTTGTTGATGAAGGAAATATGTCCTGTTGTAGGAAGAATTGGCATGTAATAATATTACAATAATATTTAAGGGACTTAGATGTTGAATCTCGGTGGTCATGATAACTTTGGGAGTCACTGTCATACAGCATACATTTTTAGTGAGTTGAATGTATAATATCAATATTGCCTTACTTTCGTTTACTACTTGTGATGATGATGATGATGATGATATAGTACTTGAGTCAGGCATTTGCTTCAAATAAGCTGAGCGAGACCACAAAGCCGCTGGTGCGATGCTGTCGGTACGATCAGTAAGCGGGGGTGTTGGAGATAAGTAGAGAGCTGGATCTAATACAGCACACTCTACCGACCAAATGCAGATGCACCATAGCGATAACAACTGAAAATAAAAAAAAAATGGTCATATAGTAATATATATAACAGTTTAGAAGTATTAAGTGTGTTGGTGATGTACTCCTAGTCAACTACGCAGGAGACATTATAGTGCTGACTTTACACCCACAACGATTATTTTTGGAACTATCAACGCATTTTGTACTTAATCATAGGTGCACTCTCTGTTCCCTTACTCTCGAAATGCAATGGGTATAAGTGAATTGTGGGTATAAGCTCACCCACGACAGAAATGTGTCACAATACACGGCAAGTGGTACCTTTGTAGTAACTTTTAAGTTAAAAAACTATAATTCAAAGTAAACAATTTAGAAACCTTTTAAAATAATAATAGACACGAAACAAAACTAGGCATTTGAATCAAAATGGGCTGTGAACCTTTTGTAGTTGTTTGATGTTGAACTAGATTAAGATTATAGTGACAGGGCTGGCCCCGCCTGGAGGAACCTGAAATAGCATGGTCCAGGTTCTCCTCCAGGTTTTAAATAGATAAATCACTTACTTCTGACACACTAGCTTCTGAGTTTTCGAGGAGTCTCAGAGATCTCAGGAGATCCAAAGAAATTTTACACCCCGTCAACAAAAAAAGGTTGAGATCCTTGTAACTCAGTTAGATAGAACGTGTTTTAATCATTACAGAAATGTGTTTTATAATAATACAACGTAACAATATCATGATATCTAGCTAAATATTCAAAATGAAGCGTAAATATTCAATCATAATAGATTATTACAATTTTTGGTCCAAACCGGTTGTGAATCATCTGTGCTTGATGTTAAAGTAGATTTTAGTAGATTGTTTTATTCAAATTATTGTTAATGTAATATCTAGTTTTTGAATATGAAACAATTAATTTGATTGAAGAATTAATTCAAATATTAATGTGTATGTTACTTTACTTGAGATCTTGGTTATTTCTATGGTTTTTTTATATGAGCCCATGATCCCAAAATGACTTTTCACTGACATAAGAATATCTATTTAGGGTTTCTGTAGTTCATGACTCAGAACCCTTAAAGACTCGTCATATCCCTCCGTCCGTCCTCAACTTACAATATAATCACACCGACATAGTGCTTTAATAGAATCATGAAAAATATTTTTATTTGGGGTACCTCCCCTACAGGTACGAGAAAAATGAGGATTTTTTTTTATCTCACATCTACCCCATTGTGTGGGATATTGTTATATAGGTCTTTTAAAAACTTTGAGAGGTTTCTATGACCATTTTTTAATTTAGATAACCATTTGCGAGTAATTTAACTTTAAACGCCCCTGTTTTTGCAAAAACAGGGCCCTATTCTATGCGTGCCCTGACACACACTTGCAGATTTTTAGGATTCCGTAACCAAATGGCAAAAACGTAATCCTAATAGATTCGTCAAGTCTATCTGTCTGTCCGTCCGTATGTCACAGCCACTTTTTTCCGAAACTATTAGAGCTATACTGTTGAAACTTGGTAAGTAAATGTATTCTGTGAACAGCATTAATATTTTTACACAAAAATAGAAAAAAAACAATAAATTATGGGTGTTCCCCATACTTTGAACAGAAACTCATTTTTTTTTTCAAAAATGATATTGAGGTTTCTAATATCATTTTTTCTGAACTGAATAGTTTGCGCGAGAGGCACTTTCAAAGTAAAATGTGTCCCCCCCTGTAACTTCTAAATAAGAGAATGATAAAACTAAAAAATATGTGATGTACATTATCATGCAAACTTCCACCGAAAATTGGTTTCGGTGAACAAACGAACGAACGAGATTTAGTAAGTATTTATTTTTAATACGTCATAAATCCTAAAACTGCAATTTACCTTTCATTCAATCAATACACTAGTATTATTATAATATCTATCAAAGTTACAACGAACTTCAAGAACTTTTATATGATGTTACTTGCTGCTACGGAACCCTTCATGGGCGAGTCCCACTCGTGCTTGGCCGCTTTTTTATATTTATGCTTCCCAAAGTGACTAATCTGCCTGATGGAAAGCATTAGTAGAATCCAGGAGTAGTCAGCAATAGAAAAAAAAAATATACGCTAAACACTATTCTGTTTTGAATTTGTAATGAGTGCTACATATCTGTCTTATAATTGCCATAATCGCTGCGTAAGCTAGTGATAAAATGAAGGACCCTACATTTGCAAAAGTCCTTAATCTTTATGTTCAAATTGTGTTTTTTAAAAATCAGGAAGTTTTAGAAGAAGATAAGAACAACAAAAGCATTTCTTATATTATTTTGAGTGAGATTATATCTTATTATGACTTGTCTCTGTTACTGTATAACCCTTAACTACGGTGTCCTAAGACTTGGCAGTAAACCTAAGATTGCCCAACTATTGATGGTAAAAGTTTTAACCGCTGTATGAAAACCGCTTCTGACGACCTAAGAGAAAAAAAAAAGTTTTGCCTGTTTGGAATTGATAAATCTTTTTTGGAAAAGGAATTGATAAGGTTTTGCTGGCAAATCTTAGGACTTACCGTGCTTTTAGCTTATACAGTAACATAACCATTTGTTTTTATAACAATGAGTTTTTAACATTCAGTTCTAAGGCTGTTATTTAATTGTAGGTAACTGTTCGACTGAGTGCGTACCGACCTATTAGCAATTTAATATCAATTTTATTACACGTGTATAATGAAACTAAATTGTTTCCTCAATCATAAAACACGTTTTAGGTTATTTACTGAGACTTAGTATATCTACTACACATATACGCATGATATTTCAAACTATTAATATTTGTAACGGTTTTATTGAAAAAATAATGACCTCGATGATTATCGAGAAATATAAGTTCATTTGGGCTTATGCTTTGACAGAGTACCCTTCTATGTTGCTTTGTGACATATGCATTCTGTTCTTATGACAAAACAATTATATTGTGTAAAATTTGAATTATATTTGAATTATATAACATGTCTGTGTGGGAAGATTACCCCTAGCAAAAAATGACACATTGATTTATATTGGAAAAAGACGATACGGCTACTTGAGTCTGGTCCGCGGACCTGAGTTGCTCAATGGTCTAATGTTATTCAAGGTATAGCCCTCTAACACTGGTTTATATATATTAATGTTTACAAAACAGAGTTTAAATATATTAGTTTTTACATATTGGCATAGTGCAAACACATATTTATTGTTATTTAATAATAAAACCCAAAGTCTCGTCTCTAATAGAAGAAAATGTTATATGTTTACTTTTCAGTTTATTCTGATCAATATTGTTGCGGGTTTTAACTTTTCTTGGGACTTCTCAAAAGCCGTACTCGGTGTGTTTTTAGGTATCTGTTTCTGCTCAGCATTGTAGGCGATCTCTGATCTACTAAATTTGCCTGAATCAATTGATGAGAATAACAAAGTGTGACTTCTTATTAGGTAAGTAACCTGAATAAAGAAGAAAACACACACACACACACACACACAGACACGTCAAATTTATAACGCCCTATCGTTTTTGAATTGGGGCTTGAAAAGGCAAAGGAACGGCTGAACCGATTTTGATGGGACTTTGCTAGACACTACTTTATTAGAGAGCTGATGACCTTGGAGTAACTTAGGCTAATTTTTATAGACTAATTTCGCTCCGCGGCGTTACTCTCGATTTACAACAATAACCGCGGATAACACAGTGGGACTCAGCCAGTAGATATGTAATAATCCTTTGTCTTTTCTTAGTAAATAATTAGGATGTAGGGTTAGTAGCCAGCAAACCTGTTTCAAACAGACAAAATTGAATAGAATTATGTAATAGATACTAACTTTAGCTTCCGGCTCCACCCGTGTGTATATCGTTTAGAGCGGTAAAGATTAGCTGATGGTCTTCTTCAAAAATCAAAGTTCTCTATTCTAAACTTCATTAAAATAGGTGCACCGGCTTAGGCTTAGGAGTTTTAATCATTAGTTGATAAAATTATTAATTTAAATTAACGTTTAAAGATAACTTACCAAAACTTTACTCATTATGTAGAGATTGAAATCAAATTATTTCAAAACTTTCTATTTTATCATACGATGTAAAAATACCTTACTAACTGCACCACACACAATCAGACACCGAACTAAAGTTATTTGTAGGGTTCACACTGTTATGTAAGAGGAAAGGGCTTTCTCCCACTCTCATTATGTTCGTTATACTATTAGAAACCTTCAAATTTTATGACCATGGTCAAGGACGACCTGATACGTAAAGGTGAACGACCTGTATAAGACACCATCCCGATACGGACGTTATGACTGGCCATAAACAATAAAATTTGTTTACAAAATTTGCTTTCCACTTGATAGAGATTTTTTTAAACTTTTGAGTTGTGGTTACATGCATCTGTTTGTATATAATTGTCCTTGAATATAGTTTAATAAATAAAATGTATTAAAAGCTTTAAGTATTATCTGGAAGAGATGTGAGTTTAATTCGATGTCCTTTTCTTATTTAATTTGGTGTGTGGGAAAAAGAAATCTCCAAACAGTGGTTGCAACCTTGTCAATAAGATTATTTAATTGTTCAGTTTATATCTCAATTTAAGAGCCAGTGTTTAAAAAAACGGTAAAATATTCTACTTATGTAGAAATTAAAAAAAAAACTTTTACCGCAAAGGTAATTGATGCAATTAAGGATTATTTTGTGTTTATAATCTGTGTAAAGATGGAATAAGAATATGGAACGTGTCTTAAGACGTGACTAATGGACAAACTGCTCAGGACTGTATTACTGCAAGGAGAAGGAAAGCTAGAAACAAACTCTATACCAGCCCGTCAGGCCAGAAAGGGTAGAAGGGGTAAAACCTTGTTTACGGGGCGTCCAATAATTACGTGAGATTTTCTAGGGGGGGGGAGGGGATTAAGCTAAATCTTTTCAAATCTCACTAAGGGGGGAAGGGGCTTGGTCTTGGCAAATATCACGTAATTATTTTTGTAAAAGTGCGTGAAAAATTAGTTCTAGAATAAAATATGGCCAAATCTGACACAATAGTATTTGTTCTATTCGTCAGAACTTCGCAGCAGGGATCGGACAACCCATTCATAACGGTAACCTTATTAAACGGTTACTGAACCATGAGGTAACCGTTTTAAAGAGTTTAATAGAACAGGTTGTTTTTGTTTTTTTTCTCAATAATCCAACGCGCTTACAGCTCAAATAGAAGTCTTGAAGAACCTCGCGTGAGATTAGGGGAGGGGGGAGGGAGTTAAGGAAAATCTTACGATATCTCATCAAGGGGGGAGGGGGTCAAAAAATCCCCCAAAATGCCTCACGCCCCCTAGGCGAGACCTCAAACAATAATGTATTTATTTTTCTAGTACAAGGAACCATGTGTGGTGGTCAGTAAATACTATCCTGCAACAAAAGAGAGCTTCTGCACTTGCCTCGGAGAGCAGTCAGTTCTAGTTGCACTACGAATATCTGGCATAATCGTTACGCGTAGTTAAAGCCCTGAGAAGTAAGACAACAGTGTTCCACAGTAATTTAAGTCGCTTCACCTAAAAATCGCGGTAGATTTTAAGCCAATGGAACCTAGTATGGGAAAAAGGTATAAAGAAAAAAAAACTTGTTCTGTGTGTTCGTGATGAAGTATAATTGCAGGGTAATATCAACGATGAATATAGTAAAATGAATAACATCGTTCAAGAGGCAAATTAAAGTCTATTGATTTATGTTAATTCAAAGTCACTTGACGGCGTATAAGGAAAATTTATGTCCGAAACATCGCAACTGTTTTTGTAATGTTTTTTTTTTTTAATTTTCGATTTGCAGACTGAAGGTCATTCGGAAATCCAAAACGTTAAACCAGTTTTGTTGTTGTAGAAAATAAGTAAATCACGATGAGATACAAAGTAATAATATTACCTCAAAATATTTACGTAAGTGAATCTAAATAAAAATTTGTGTATTATATATAAAATTTTATTTATTCGTCTATAAAAACGTATAATACAAACAAAATATACTTAACTAAATAACTTAATAAATAACTTAACAAGAATAATCGATGTCAATCCTTATGCTGCCTATAATAGTAGGTAGGTATATATGTAGGTAGTATATATAGGTCTTTAATTTGTTTGTCAATCCGTGGTATTATGTTTCGCTGATGAGGGCTGGACCAGAGACCCATTAATGCAGTTGCATCACAGTAGGCCGCCTCGTAATAGTTTGGGTCACAATACTGGATTCTCTGAATTCACAATGGCTAGGTATCCACAAATTATAGATTATACTCATGCTTTCTATTAGGAAGAGTAGAGCAACTTTGCCAGGCTCATAAAAAAAAAAAAACTCAAACATACTGCAAAGCGGGACGAACGGCCACGGTAATATTATGCAATACGCTTAAACCCAATGATTTTTTTATAATATCATTGCAAAAACCATAAAAATCACTATAATAGCAGGGTATTATGTTGACGAATTAAGGATATACCTACGTTTATTCGACAGTAATGTATTAATTTTTTTTTTTTAGCTTTCTGTACTCCTCTAATATGTGTACTACTTCATTCGCCTAGTTATCGTAAAATGGGGTATATATAACGTTTTCGCTTCACGTATGTAAAAGTCACAGCAACTGATCTCACCTACTCTTTGAATTTTTGTAATTATACTTACACCACACCTATCAATTTTATAAATCCCATTATCTATGCTCTAATCCTTTTAACGGTGTGTAGGCGTCCCTACTTTGACTCGGATTGTAATCATTGTCGGTTTACATAAAAGTTTAGAGAGTGTTTACAAAAAGAAACAGATAAATACGAGTTGCCCTATGGCATGCTTGAACAGAAATCTCCCGCACCCCGCATGCGGGCTCTAACGACCAATGAAAATGCGCCTTAAGTCGAGCTGGTCGAGTGGTTAGTGTACTTGACTGCTATGCCGCAGATAATGAATTCAATTCATACCCAGGACAGGTACTGTGAAGTAAGCATCATCATTTGTTCTTTGTCTCTTTTAGAGCCTGCCAATGTGACTCTACTCTGCCTGATGGAAAGCATGAGCAGAATTCAATTGTAGTTAGTATCAACCCACACTATAGTTCCTAGTGAGATGCTCCTGTATAATTGAGCCTCCGGTCTCTCACTCGCCAGCAAAACTCGATAGTACAGATGCTGTCGTTTTAGATTGGAAAAGGTACTTGTCTGGTATTTATCTTTAACATTGTATTTATAAATATATAAGTTTATTTATCAGCAGGCCGGTAACCATAGTACATGCTCTGTCTATTTAAGGATCAGACAGCTATGTGTGGGATTTTTATTTTCATCAACTATATCATCATCATATCTGACAGTCCCCTGCTGGATACAGGCCTCTCTTTAGAAAGGAGGTTGTGGCATACTATCCTTTTTTGGGTTCCGAAGTTTATGACTCGGAACCCTTATAGATTCGTCATGTCCGTCCGTCCGTCATCGACTTACCGTCCAAATGGCAAGTGCTAGAAAGATGAAACTTTGCATTAATATGTGTTGTAATTATGTCCACAAAGTGCTACAATAAAATTAAGAAAAATATTTTTATTTGGGGTACCTCCGCTATACGTAAAGTGGAGGTGATTTTTTTTCATGATCATTAGACAGTCTTTTAAAAACAATAAAGGGTTTCTAAGACGGTTTTTTGATTTAGGTATCCGTTTGCAAGAAATTCTACTTTAAAGGGCACTTTTTTGTAAAAACAGGGCGTCCCCCCCTCTAAAAGCTAAACGGCTAAATTCGTGATGGTGGTCCATATAATGAAATTTAAAAGAAAATTATGACGGATTAGATGACTTCGTTAGTTCAGGAGTTATAGAGGCTTAACTTGTAAAATGCGCTTATTTGGAAAACGTCATACAAAATTGAAGCATTATTACGTAAACATAACAATTATCATTCTATTGGATACGATTTTAAATTCACGTGCCATTATGGGTGACAGACCTATCCTGTGCGTGGCCTGACACTCACTTGGCCGATTTTTATTTATATACCGACTGATGTTCATAAACAATTTTTTTTTCAAAAGCAAATTTCGTGTTTTTTTATTTTAAGTAAAACTAGTCAATGTCAGCGGTTTCACTGTGGCAATTATGTTATATTTTGTCAATAAATGCGAGTATCTCGAGAACAAAATAAGGTCACACAATAGGGAATATGCATGATTTTTTTTTATTTTATAAATCGATTATTTAGGTCTATTAAACATAGAAAAAAATATAAATAGTCTTGAAAAGAGTCAAATTATTTTTTAAAATGAAATTAAAAACATTGATTATATTTGAGACATTCAAACGGCCATTTTGCGCGCGCTTTTGATGACGTCAGTTGTCGCGCCGATCGTGTCCCGACCGGCTCGGATATCATTATACGTAGGGTGGCCATTCGTCCGGGTTTTCGTGGATTTATCCTAGCTTAGAGACCGTTTGAGGAGCATCCGGCAGGGTTTCATTTTTAATCCGGATCGAACCATAACTAATGAATTTTTCTGGTTTTTGGTCGGTCGGTTAAAGATTTAAGGAGCGAAATTGTAAAATGGTGCAATTTATGTTATTAGAAATATACGATGTGAAACTTATTGAATACGACTCCAAGGGTCTGCCAGGTGTGAACCGCAATAAAACACTAGAACTCTCTACTAAATGTTTATTGGGTGTGGAATCGTCTTTGAACAAATGTTCCTCGAGCTTATATACTCGTCTCGGAGACAAAAATTTGCGCGATACAGAAAATGGGCATAACGCCATCTATCGACGCTTGACTAAAACTATTAACCATAAATTTAGTGATACTTAGACACTTATTCTCAACATAAACTTAATTCTCAACGTAAAAGTCTGACACGTCGAGCGTGTCCATTACAATTTTTTTTTGTTGCATTTTTCAAATATCGCTACCTTTTCATGTCATTTAAAATCTTCAAACATTTAAATAACATCTTCAAGTATGAAAAATGCCGTTATTTAAATAAATATAAAAATATAAGGTAATTTGTCTTTCAATTGTTGTTCTGGAAATAAATAATTTAGGGCCCAATAAATCAGCAATTCACTAAATTGAAAAAAAAGAACTTGACGTCTCCGAGTTCTAATAATAAATAAATATTTCGGACAAATGATACACAACATCTACAGTCCCAAACTAAGCAGAGCTTGTACCATGGGTACTAGACAACCGATATAAACACACATAAACTTTTTTTGTAAATACATATATATTATACATAGAAAACACCCAAACTCCCTAACGGCCCGTTTACGACCTTACCGCTGTGAGCGGTAGCTAAGAGCGAAACGCCGAGCGGTAATATCAAAAGTATAAAAATGTACGAGGCACGCCACGAGTCGCCGCTCATAGCTATGAGCTTAGTTACAAATATTTGCAGATCATACAAACATTTGGTCCAACCCGGGAATTGAACCCGACATTTCTTGATCAGCAGTTGCATTCGCTTACCACTAAATCAGTCAGTTTTTGGGAGGATATTGCACTTTTGTCCTAGTTTTCAAATTTTAGAGATGGTGACTCTACTTAAAATGTAGCCATCTACGTCACATTTCGTTTCGACCAATCATGGCGCGTTTTGTAAGCTTGAATTTCCTTCCCTTATTTTTCACTTTTTATATAATATTTTCTGGGTTTAAATAATAACTGTAGGTAGTAGAGCCACGCTGATTTCAGCACGAATGGGCCGGCTCGAACCGGCCAGTACTACCCTCACACAGAAGACCATCCTAATAATGACAGCATTCTTGCTGTCGTATTTCGTTGGTGAGTGTGAGACCGGAGGCCCAATCATTCTGCATCAGTCTCCCGCCCTTCGAAGGCCGGGAGAATGATGCAGAATAATCAAAACAGGCTGCCATGGTAGGGGTCACCACGCTACATTGTCTACCCTCACAATAAGCATGGTGACCCCTACTCCTGGATTCTACTCATGCTTTCCATCACGCAGAGTAGAGTCACTTTGGCAGGCTTAAATATAAAAAAAAAAAAAAAAAAAAAAAAAAAAAAAAAAAAAAATAACCAAATAAAAAAAATTCTTTTGAAGTATAATGTAACGACAATAAAGAGCTTAAAAAAAAAGTTTGAGCCAAATTAAAATTTTATGCATATTCCCTATTCTTATTGTAATTCTGTTCAAAAGGATGTCTATAAAACTGCATGAACATTATTTCTCAAGTACACATAAATTGTACTTAAGAAGGGGCGTGTAATCTTGACTGAGATTGGAACGAGCAAAAAGATCTATTGAAATAATTTTAGGTAGGATTGATTATTATGTACTCCTAGTTGATTTCGAGAACGGTGGCTAGTCTTTACGAAGACCAGCCAATTATGCACTGTATTTATGTATATATAATTGTGCATGAGTGTGTTCGCAAACACATATGCACTCTCTGTGCCCTAACTCTCACAAACTGATGTAACTGTTACATTATAGTCCGAAATGACCAGGGTGAGATCAGGCGCAGGATCAACGACTTTACGTGTTCTCCACGAGAGCCACGTGGGTTAAGACCCCAATTTCCTAACTCCGGTCTGTTATTAATAACAAACACCGTTGGTTGCGTTCCACGCAGGCCAGACAGATCGGTATATGGTTTGTTTCAAGTATTCCTTTCTTTTTTGCAGTCATGTTGATCTGCGTAGTTCGCTCTCCTAGTCGTCTCTCAGGACACTCATGGGATGAATTGGGTGGTGGCTCTCCGTATTCTTAATTCACACGGAGACGTTTTGTGCATCGTATAAAATTTTGCAGAACCGTGCAGAACTTTTTCAGTTTTTGAAGTCTAAACAAACCGACGATACATTTTAATTTAAGTAGATATTAGTGTTGACAGTGATTGACTAGTTGAATAGATGTATGACTATTCAGCTGGAAAAAACATCTTATTGTAGGCTAACTCCTTACCATTTTTTTGTCATGTAAATAGTTTTCATAGTCCAGGACCGGTTTAAATGTGATGTCAGTCTACAAGTAGTGTATATAAAGAAGTAAGTACTCCATACACTCATTACAATTATTTGAGCCACAATGAAATTCGTAAGTACAATTTATTACTTTAAAATTATAGTGCCTTTTGCTCTGTCTCTTTTCGTATGTTTCTCGCTAATGTATAAAGTGTCAGTTAGTAATTTTAACATTAACTGCTTTTCACTAAATGCGTATGAAAGTATGTACGTACGTATAGACTATAATTTAGATTAGACGATAACATAAATATAATATGTAAGTAAGCAAATATATAATGTTTACTCCTCCGTTTGAATCGGAAATTGTTCGGTAATTATTTTTTTATTTTGTTTTCGCATAACCCTAACTTATTTTGCAAAATAAATGTAGCCTCGGTTATTCCTAATAACATAAGCTATCTGCCAGATACAAAAATAAATGTTTGTGGTTGTTTGTCTGTTTGTTCTGGGTAATCCCTGAAATAGTAAGACTGATTTCGACGGGATTTCACTGTCAGATTGCTGATATTATAAGGTGTTACTTAGACTACTTTTATTTAATACTAGATCGGCCCCGCACTGTTGTTCGCTGTTGTCGTTGTAAGAGTGTTACCTACAGAGGGTAACGTCGCGAGACGCAACTAGTTACATAAATTGAATAAAGACCAATTTGATTAGGTATTTTTGAATATACTTTTTTGTTGTGTTAAAATAGATGGTAATTATTGATTCGGCAAATAGTAGAATAAGTCACAAACAAGGAACGCCCATATTTAAATAACCTTTATGCGATTTTAATATCAGTTAATTTATGTTTCTACATGTTCCATGATTTTAGATTTGAAAATTTCAATGCCAAGTATAAGATGTTCTTTAAATTTTAGACACAGCGTATGTTCTTACACTCTAAGGCGATCCAAAATGCCAAAATATATTGGCTTGGCTGACTCATAGGAATGTATTGATTTCTAAATTTCATTCAGGATTTTCCATGTTATAATGCACGTATTAGAGATGGCTTTGAGAATTTTGATGAGATACATCTGTGAATCCCTAAAACAATAGAATAGTGGACAGATGTTACTGGATTAAATATTTTTTAAAGGATTTAGAAAAAAAAAGTTTTAAAAAGCATTATCATATAAATCGTTTCTAAAATCAAACTGATGAAGGATCGTCCTGTTATATTCTGGTGATGCCATAATCAGTAAACAGTAAGTCCTATGTTTACACGAATTTTGTCATAAATTAATTTACATAGCCTTTGTCCGCGCTTAGTGTGTATGTCATTTAACGGTTATAGCCGGTTAATGAGAGGTGTGTAATTAGCGGCGATATGGGAAAAAGAACATAACACTGCTCCCTCTGCCTATAAATAACGTACTTATGGGTCGCCGGAGGTTGTTCGTTATTCGTTGGTCTAGTGGTTAGCGTATGCGACTGCTGATCAAGAGGTCTTGGGTTCGATTCCCGGGTCGGACCAAATGTTTGTGTGATCCACAAATATTTGTTTCGGAGTTTGGGTGTTTTCTATGTATAATATGTATGTATTTACAAAAAAAAAGTATGTTTATGTATTTATATCAGTTGTCTAGTTACCCATAATACAAGCTCTGCTTAGTTTGGGGACTAGATGGCGTTGTGTGTAATTGTCCAGAAATATTTATTTATTTATTTATTATCCTTCCACCTTGTGAAGTAACCTGTAGTCTCTCTCTCTCTCTCTTACGATCCTCACTCTCCTATTGACAAGGAGACGAACACCGGGGTGGGCTAATTGTCGGTAAGAGTTTGATAGACACATTAGCCTTCCCCAATGGGCGAAGGACATCCATGGGTATCTTTTAACCTGTTAACAAGAAAAACTTAGGGTGTTTCGTTTAGAATTTCATTTTTCAAATTCAGGCTCTTTTATACTTCTTTCACAATGTGGAAAATAAAATAATTGTAGTAATTGTTACTACAACTTTTTCTTCACTGGCAGCTGTTGTTATAAGCAGCAGCTGTAGGGAAGTAAACATTATGTATTTGCTCACTTACATATTATATTTGTGTTATAATTTAATCTAAATTATATACTCATACTTATCTAAACTAGCATTATAATGACAGACGTAAACGAAATTGCATGGTTCAGCTAGAGATTTCTAAATATCGTAATGTTTTAGTTCGCATTCTTCTTCTTGGTGCTGGCAGCCGTTCTGGCTCTGGTTGACGCCGATGTCCACAGCAGTGAACCTCACCAGAGGATAGGCCGCAGCGCTAGTGCAGATGCCGCACCTGGCAGGTTCGGGCGCGGTGGGGGCTTCGGCCGCGGTGGGGGCTTCGGCCGCCGCTACGGAGGCTACGGACGCGGTTAATGATTTAGATAAACGTCTCCATATTCGGTAACCGGCTAATGTATATTGTTCTGATATTGTTTAAAAGTTCTTCAAAGTATGTAACCGTCAATCATCTGAAGTAAAGTTAACATGTAATTTTGATTCCCTTTTTTTCTGTAATTTCAAAAATAAATATACTTTAAATTCTGTTATTTTTTTTTGTTTTAATGTTTTACCTATGACAGTTTTAAGATTTTTTTCATAACAATTTGTCATATTTTCATAGTTATTAAAATTCAGATATTGCTATTCCTACTTTGATTCCTCAGTGTTAATAATGTAAGTTACTAGAGCAAAAAATAGAAAAAACAACCTTTTCTAGCAACCATTAAGGACATTTTTAACTTCGTTGTAAAATAAAACATTAAAAAAAATATCAGACAATAAATTAAATACTTAAAAAAAAAAAAAAAAGATAATACCAAATAATACCAATAAAATAAAATTGTAAGGTAAATATTTAATACAGTTATTGTTCAGCCTATAAAATAAGAACAAATTCTGATATTCTTTAGTCGTTAGTCCTATTTTCTAGATGCCATCTAAATATGGATAACTTTATAATCTGGTTCTGTATATACTTATATGGTAATAAATAATAAATAATAACCTAGATAAGATCTGTGGTAACACGAAATCACTCGTTCACGATGCCATTAAAGCTTAGATATGTAATTAAAATATCTTAAATTTAAAAATTTAATTAATTAAATAGTAACAAGCTAGGTCTTTTCTCGGTTTAGGTGTTCAAACAGGTTAAATATGAGAAAGGTAGATGATAATGACCCTCTGTATCTTTCTTTATTTCTTTTTTCTCTTTTTAAAACACAATGTCACACGTACAATGGCCAAAAGTTTTGGCGACGTTATTTGAGTCATTTCGCACAATGACTGCTGTCGCACTCAGTTGACTTGATAATAATTTCAAACATCCAGTAGCAACATGTCGATCCTCCTGGCCAATAACGCTTTCCTTACACTACATGAAAAATCATAGAAGTGCTTTAATTTTCTCATGTTTTTTTCTGTAAACTGGACTTATTCGCGATTAAATTAAAAAGTTTACAATACCTTCTACTTTCCGACGTTTTAAATGGGTTATACCGCTCATCATCATCTTCCTGCCCTCTTCCCAAGTTTATTTGGGGTCAGTGTAATGAATTTTCTTCTTCCATTCTTCTCTATTACTCGTCAGTTCACTGTTTATTCCTTTTTTGCCCATATCCTCTTTCACGCAGTCCATCCATTTCTTCTTTGGTCGCCCTCTACTCCTATATCCGTCAACTTTTATACATAAAACTTTCTTCACTACATTTTGCTCCTCCAATGGGTTATACCACTCATGGTCAAAAAACATGAGTATGTGTAAAAGTAACAAAAAGTTTAAAAACAGGCTTCAATTTTCATTATGGGTTAATAAATTCCTAAAAAAATATATAAATTTCGGTAAAAAAACAAACTGTACTGAATCTACTTACATAAAAATCAATACCTATTTATTCGTCTATATAGTCCTGAATAATTTTCCATGTTCGATCATTGATTATTATTGGCTTTTATTTACGTTTCTTTTCGATTATCAACCCCGAACCCCCAGATTCAAACCGACCAAAAACCGCACGTCTACTCGGATACTGGCCGAATCCTAGAAATGAAACTAGATGAATCCTAGAAAAGAAATCTTTGGAACTTCGATGTACCTTGAGCCACTCACGGCTTATAGATGCCCCCTCCAGAGTGGGAACCCAATGTTCCCTTTCTGCCGACCTAAAGGTTGCGCGCGCTCTGTACTGTTCACGATGCCACCCCGGCCTCCTTCTGTTAGGGTGACAGATGGTCTTGCCTAACACTTTCAGGTATATATTTCACTTTCAATATGGTAGACGGACACGGTTTAGGGATCTCCGTCTGCCTTCACCGGCACCTGAGTTGTCTGCGGTACCTGGCACGTTCCGGGTCCTGAAAGACCGGGAAGGCGCGAAAGGTTTAGACTATGCGGATCCGATTACACTATCTGCAAGCATAAATTCGAAGGAAGATGAGAAAAAGAGACGGCGAAGTTCCTCGCGCTCTCGTTACTTATCATGGCCGCATTCATGTTACCTTTCTGTAGACCCTGACGCTTTCTGTTTATTTTATGGCTTGTTGAGGTTACACCCAGTTGCCACGATTTCTAAAAATAACCTGTAGTATTGTTTTGAGTATTTATCATATTTCATAATTCTTAAAATTTATTTTGAATCTATGGTTCAGGTAGATATGATTTAAACGGCAGAAGTCATCTAAGAGTGGTGATGTGGCGACTTCCACATACAGCGCGACGACAACATACAACAGCGCCATCTAGCAAAGGAACACTGAACCACGAACAAAACACGGAAAGAACTATACGGAGTAACTACTAATCCTGAATCGCGATAGAGAAGTTCTCGCGCCGATTAGCATACATACAACATCCCAACTTCAAATGTTGGGCAGTGGCCCACCAGGCATGATCACCTCGCCTGGTCGGAGGATCCTCCCTTTGTGTTGGAGGAACACGATACCCGTTCCTCCACAGTTATATTATTTATTTTGAAATTACTTCTTTGTTGTATATAATCAATAAATTATATTATTATAATTTGTATTGTCATCTTTTATTATTTAATAAATTACAATATAAAGGAGAATTAAAATAGTTCAAGTAATATGAACTGCCTTAAAATCTGTAGATATCTATCTATACATTCAATTCTGCGAGTCACAGTCTATTTGCTCTTAATCTACTGATCCATAACTTGACATTTTGTACACATATACACAACCATTATTTATATGTTCTTATTTTTTTACTAGTTTCTGACCGTGGCCATGGCCGCGTGTATGTTGGCTATCACGGTAAAAAGTAGCATAAGTCTGTGACTTTCAATTGGATGAACCAATTTGGATTTATTTGGAAGATGATGCAATATTCCATGTGGTCCCATAGTAAAGAAACTAGGATCTGATATTAGAATCCTGTAGAAATCGAGGGAACTCCTTAAATATCATAGGTATACCTGTCGCGATTTGGATACTCGTAATAGTTTTTATTTAAAGTTTTTTTTTTCCAAACTGCTTTTTTTCTATTTGGTTCACTTCTAGATTTTACATTTATATAATATGTAAGTCGTATACTTTGTCAGTCCCCTACTGGACATAGATCTCTCTGTAGAAAGGAGGCTTAAACCTACTACTACTAAACTGCGTTGCCTAGACCGGTTGCATGTGTCAGTAACACTTTATGGTATTGCAGGCGGGGAAAAACAGTACATTGTTACCTCCAGGAAAAAAAAATACCAAAACTACGTTTGTCACCGCACGCACCCATAAAATGTTTAGTATGCTAAGAAAATAATGAATTAGTCAGTCGAATTTTATATAGATGTGTATAAAAATCGACTGACTAATACTAACCAAACTAAAGAGAAAAACAAAGAAATGCATTAGTCAGTAAATTTTATATAGATCTATATAAATTTCGACTGACTAATGCATTGTTTTGTTTTTCTCTTTTCAGTTCATAGCTTTCAGGCAGTCGGGATTTTAATTCTATAATATTTTTTTTAGGGTTCCGTAGAAAAATGGCAAAAAACGGAACCCTTATAGATTCGTCAAGTCTGTCTGTCTGTCTGTCTGTCCGTCCGTATGTCACAGCCAATTTTTAATTTTTGCAATTAATTTGGTAAGCAAGGATAGCTGGAGACAACTTCTTTATTTCTTTTATTTATAGACCACTCTCACATTAGAAATAAGTCCTGTGGCACAGGGGTCTTTAGAAACACACACGAAACGGTCACAGAGAATACCCAGAATCAAAACAACAATTAGTGAATTATACAAAGTGTTGTTCTATGTGTGGTGTGAACCCACAACACTTAGCAAAGTGAAAAACAGCGTGGCCGCTTAAACACTACGCCACTTGTGCAGTCCAATCTAGCGTTTATAATACGATAGTCACTTATTGTCGTTGTCCCTTATGAAATCCTGATGAACAATAAACAGGCCTTTTCATTTTATTATTATTTTGATGCATATACGCTTAAAATTTTGCATTTGCCTTATTAGTATTTAATTTAAAAAATATTATCTATCGGTCGATATTTTGCCGAGATTAATTGTGCATATTTATTAAGACATACACACATTATTCACATATTCTAAATTGAAGTCCGAAATATTTATTTTATTACATTCATTTCCTTAGTTTTTTTTTCTAGATTAGGAGTTTTAGATTTATCAAGATTTACATTTTTAAGAATAGGCATTCGTAGTAACATTATAACATAATGTCTAATAGATAACATAGAATATTTTTCACTCTTTTTCATTTCAAAATGTTCTTGATATACATCAAGCACAATTTTAGTTTCAGATTTTTGTTAATTATACAATTACCGAAGAATAATGACGTAGAAAAAAAATCAAAAGTAAAAAAAACGAATATTTATTTGGAGACAACTTATTTATATTATTCATGTATTATTTTTACGTCTCAAAATACTTAAATCTTAGAAGCTTTTAACGTACTATAGCTGTACTTTACATTCCGAAGGGATTTTACGAAGTCTGTTTGTATTTAAAGTTTTTTGTTTAGACAGTTTTAAAATAGTTAACGTAATACCGGTTTTCAGTGGTGGCGGTCCGTCAATCTTGTATATAAAGGGCGGATGAAGCCATATATGTATCACTATTGTTTGAACCAAGATGAAATTCGTAAGTAAAATCTGTTGTTACATTTAAGTTTTTTAAATTCTTATTTCAGTTTTAAAATCCGATTTATATACCTAAATCTCAGACTTTATTACAATTTTTTTAAAAACCGTAATTATATGTGTAAAAAAATCTATGAATTTCTAAGTTATTGTAAATAGTTTAAAGTTTTTAAGTTTCTTTATTCTTTAAATTTTAATAATAAAATAAAAACAAAACATTTTTGTCAAACTTTATTATTTTAAAATATTAAAACTATCACAATACATGTTTGAACTTTCCATATTACAATTTTTGAAGTATGTTAATTTTTTTTAAGCTCATTATTCGCGAATATTTTTTCAATAGTTTGAAATGTTAATTACTAACTCGCAAGAAGAAAACTATGTTCTTTAAGCAAAATTGTTAAGATGCTAATTTAGTTAAATAATGAACTGCCTCGTTGGTCTAGTGGTTAGCGTACGCGACTGCTAATCAAGACGTCTCGGGTTCAAATCCCGGGTCGGGCCAAAGTGTTTTTGGGTTTTTCTTAGGAAATTCCTAATAGCAGCCCGGAGTTTGGAAATTTGGCGGTGATTCACGCCCGTGCCTCGGAGAGCACGTTAAGCCGTCGGTCCCGGTTGTCATGAACATATACGGCTATCGTTACTGACAACTAGTTCAATCTTCGAATTTCAGTTCTCCCTTAGGGTTGCGGAGGTCCGATGCCAGTCGCTCCGTGGTAAAACTGAAATTCAGGTAAAACTGGTTGAACTAGTAGCCGACCCCAAATAAACTTGGGAATAAGGCTCGGAAGAAAAAAAAATAACTATGTGTTAATCCTGGTTGCGTAAATATATATATATATTACCTAAATATAAATATATATATGTGCATATAAATAAATGTAGTGTTGGCACTTAATTTATGTCAGTAATCGCTATTTATGTAAATATTAAAGGCATTATAAACATACATTATTATCAACGAGTTAAAAAATGAATCTCCTTAGATAACTAAATAAAAATAATCACTAGAATAGAATGCATCTAAAATTTTTGTTTATTTAAACTTTGAGTTTAAATTATTAAAATCGTCTTGTGAACCGTAACTGTAATACACATTCTCTAGCATGAGTGTGTAAACAGATTATGTACTTATTATTTCGTTATTTTTGTACGAAGCTTTCTAAGTAGGCACATTTTTCAAGTTAGACCTCTCTATAACTCCTGAACTAATAAAGTTATCTAAGCCGTTGTAGTTTTCCTTCAAAATTCAGCACTTGTACTAACATGCTAATTGCGAAAAAAATATAATCATCGATATCCAAATTTTTTTATAAGTTACAGTGATTATTTTTATTACTTTAGAAATCAATACATCAATTTTAATTCGTTTGTGTGCAGGTTACCGCAGGTCTGATTGTAGTGTAATGTGTAGCTGATATTGATGGTCATTTATTAAGTGTGTATTAACTATGTTTCATTTTACTCTATTCAGTTCGCATTCTTCTTCGTTGCGTTGGCGGCCATCTTTGCGCTGGTGGGCGCTGATTACTTACGTGGAGAACAGCCTACAGACAGAGTAGTTCGCAGTGCAGCCCCAGGAAAGCATGGCGGCGGTGGTCGCTACGGAGGAGGTGGTTACGGAGGAGGTGGTTACGGAGGAGGTGGCTACGGCCACGGTTACGGTCACAAGGGCTAGACTAGACAGAAGCCCAAGCACCAACATCGCAAATATATTAAATATTCGGCTTAGTACTTAGGATTCCGTTAGCGAATTGATATGGTATTAATTTTTTTATAATTCGTAAGATAGCCTCAATTAGGTTCTTAGTTTTTTGTAACATGAATTTGTGTTTCTGATTTCAATGATTTATAAAATGATTTATAAAATAAATAAGAGTTACGAGTTACTTTTTTTATTTATTTCATCATCATCATAATCATCAGCCCATCGCAGTGCACTGCTGGACATAGGCCTCTCCCATTGCACACCACTTTGATCAATTTACTGTTTCTCGCATCCAGCTCCTGCCAGCCATCTTGCGCAAATCGTCCTACATTACTATTATTTATTTATTTACTATAATTCAGAAAAGGCAGAATGTAATGGTGTGCGATGGGAGAGGCCTAGTCCAGCAGTTGACTGCTATAGGCTAATCATGTGGAGCACGTTTAACTTTCCGTTATCAAACTGTTAGCTGGCAGTTCAGAAGGGATGGTCATTTCCCGTATTCAGTAAATTTTTATCCTGTGTTACAGAGATATACAAACGCCTTGGCCAAGAGCACTCCCAACGATAGTTTACTTTTTTCGGCAGTGTTTATAGAAATAATGTGCAATAATTCACATCAGTAGGAACTACCATTTATTTCATAAATTTGGCCCACCCTTGGGCATTTAAACAGTAGAAACTCTTCGTGGCATAGAGCTTACAATCTTCTTTTGTTGTGATCATGTAGCCTATAACCTTGTGCTTGGGAATTCTCCGTAAATGTTCTTTAGGGTTCAGGTCTCGTGATTGAGCAGGCCACTTCAGGAGATGAATAGAATTTTCTCAGAACCACACAATAGTACTGGATGGTTTTGGGGAGAAAAATAGGGTGGTAATTGCAAATATCAGAACTTTGGTGTGCTTTTAAGAAAGCTTTCGAGCCTCAAAGGAACATTTGACTTCCCCGGTGGCACATTGGTAGAGTATGCGACTGCTCTGCTTGATGTCTCGGGTTTGATTCCTTTTTGGGTATTGGATTGGGATTGGGTATTTCCTATGTATAAAATGTATGTCTTGGCATGATATTTGACTTCACGGTTGTTCTGGTGGTTTCGGTGGTCACCACGGTGCTTTCAACTGCGTCGAGTATTATTGGTTCGAATCCCATATAGGAAAATACTTTGTATGATCCACAAATTGTTGTACTGAGTTTGGGTGTTTTTGTATACGTTTCATGTGTGTTTGTAAAGTCCAGCGCAACACATGGATGTATATTCCTAATGTGAAAGTTGTCTTTTTATAATAAGATACGTTACTTATTGCAAAGAGATTTCTGTATCTGAAGTGCAAATATAGGTGCACATTCTATCCGACATACGGCGATTAAGACCCTAACTTCCAAACTTCTGGCTGTTATTAAGTGAGATCTTTCCATAATCAGAAGAACTCAATAACATTTTTTTTTACCCAATCCGAGTTTCGTACCCGAGTCTAGACCAATAATAACTATAGTTATAAATAAAAATAAATAACTATTGTAATTATGATAAAGTCACACAACTCACATACGGCTATCAGATTCCTAACTAAGCAGAACCTGTAATATTGTAAACAGATGACTGATTAAGTTAAGTATATTTATCAGTCATCTTGTTACAATAGTACAGGTTCTGTATGTGTATCATTTACCTATACATATACATGATTACAGGTAATTTACACCCAAACACAGAACACGTGATTGTACTCCACGTTGTTTTGTCCTCAGTGGAAATAGAATCCACGGCTCAATAGTATTGGTCCTTACTACTAGACTTCATCATTTTCCTAGCCTTTATTATTGACAAAATTATATGGGATCGGCTACTAGTTCAACCAGTTTTATCTAAATATCACTTTTTTTCAACGAAGCGACTGGCTTCGGACCTCCGCGGAGGATTGAAACAGTTATCAATATATTTGAGGCCTTTGACTTCCAAATAATAATTGCCATATATAAATAAAATAATTATTACCGAAACAAAAAACCCGACTGCGTCAAAGTAATGAACGGAAAAGAGAAAAACATGTATCACAATATTACCGATATCAAATTGGACTGACTAATGTATTGTTTTGTTAGCTGTTTAATAACACTTTAGGGTTCTGCAGGCGGGGACAAACAATATTTTGGAAAGGATTACGAGTATAAACCAAAAAAAACTACATGTTAAAAATGTTAAATGTGTAATTTTTCACAAAACGACAAATTTTTAATATCTGTGGAACAATATTCCGATCTCAGTTTTTGTCCGACTTCAATTATATGTATGTTTGTGTATTCCACTGTACCGCCTAAACTACAGAACCTATTTTAATGAAGGAGGTGTCCGAATTTATTGAATAATTTCGTTTTAATGGCCCAAGTAACATGGGGTACATAAAATTGTCAAAGGTATGTGGTGATTCCCCTAAAAAACACCCCGACGGCCGGTCTCAGGTACCCCGTTCTGAAGAGGACCCGGACCATGTTATTTCAGTCCTCCTCAAGATCAGCGCCGCGTCTAGCCAAGCTCTATCTTAGAGGAAGCCACAGAGCATTCCTCCCGCCAATTGGCCTATCATTATATATATATTTTGGGGCCTGATCACATTCTGTGACCAGACCACCATTCTACTGCCGGACGCAACAATTTAGTTTGCTGCCCGAGGTCCTCTTTCTTTGACAGCTTGCAGCCCCGTCGACGGTTCGTGTCGCCGCCGGCGCTCTCTACGCTCGAGATCGGCCCTCTCCCGATCCCGTTCAGCTTTCTCTTTCTGGAGCATTACAGCACAATTATCTATTGGACATGATATTAAATCCACATACTATTTATGGGTGACTACGTTACTCTTTTCTTTGCGAGGCCCAACGTGCACTTAGCCAATTTTTCAAACTTTTTCTTGGTTATGCCACTTGCTATAAATTTTCACTTACTTTTACACTTCATTGGGACGACTGCACGGTTGGCCTAGTGGCATAAGCGGTTGCCACGCCGCTTCCTACTACGCCAAGTGTCGTGGGTTCAAATCCCACGTAGGACAACACTTTGTGTGATTCACAATTTGTTGTTCTGAGTCTGGGTGTTCTTTGTGTCCGTTTCATGTATGTTTGTAAAGTCCCCCGCGACACAGGAATTTATATTTCTAATGCGGGAGTTGTCTTTTTAAAAAAGAAAAAAAAAAAATGGGAATAATAACTACTGATGGAAAGCTGTCAATTCAATTCAAGAGAAGTTTCAGTTTAACAAGTTTAAACAATCTTGACTGTTCGGAATGCCGTAGTGGCAAAGCACTCACTTCGCCGATTACTACTGTATTGAATGTTGTGGGTGTGATTGACAATCTGTACTTCTCAGTCTGATTGTTCTTTGTGCCCATTTCATGTCTGCTAGTAAAGTTCGATAAAAATTATACTTAACTAGCTTTAGCCCGCGTCCCCGTCTGTATTTCCTCTAGAATCAAAGTATCTCAATGCATGCCGAATTTCATCGTGCAGCGGTTTAGCAGTGAAAAGTTACAAACAGACAGAATTACTTTTGTATTTTATATACAGAGTGAATTTTTGAGACGGGACAGTAAGGGTAGGTACCTTAACCGTTATAGTTACAGGAAAACGCTTTTAGAAGACTATCCATAATTTTTCAAAATATTCTGAACGGCATTTACAGATTTTGGAAAAAATGTACAACCAGCAAGAAAATGGTCATTTAAAACAAAAACTTTTTTTGATGCCAATCGATCCTGTTTCTTATAAGGATCAAAAGTCAATACTGGACCGACTGAGGTTTGAGTATTAGAAATGTCAGAAATCGCAAAAAACTTTTCCCATACATTTGTACGGAATTGTATTTGTACTTAACTTACATTTAGATGATTTACGAAATAAATTGCTCAAAACGACCGCTGTTTTCACGAATACATAAAGTTCACTCATTTTTGTACTGAGCTAGTAGCAGCCGATAATTTTTCTGGATAGATCATTTAAAATCCTTGTTAATGCATCTTTCAGCTCCTTTTTAGGGTTCCGTAGCCAAATGGCAAAAAACTGAACCCTTATAGATTCGTCATGTCTGTCTGTCTGTCTGTCTGTCCGTCCGTATGTCACAGCCATTTTTCTCCGAAACCATAAGAGCTATACTTTTGAAACTTGGTAAGTAGATGTAATCTGTGAACCGCATTAAGATTTTCACATGAAAATAGAAAAAAAACAATACATTTTGGGGGTCCCCATACTTGGAACTGAAACTCAAAATTTTTTTTTTCAACAAACCCATACGTGTGTATCTATGGATAGGTGTTTAAAAATTCTATTATCATTTTTTTCTAAACTGAATAGTTTGCGCGAGAGACACTTCCAAAGTGGAAATATGTGTGTCCCCCCCCCTGTAACTTCTAAAATAAGAGAGTGATAAAACTAAAAAAAAAATATGTTGTACATTACCATGTAAACTACCAACGAAAATTGGTTTGAACGAAATCTAGTAAGTAGTTTTTTTTAATACGTCATAAATCGTAAACCGCAATTTACCTTTCATTCAATCAATACACTATTATAAAAACATCGATGAAAGTTACAACGAACTACAAGAACTTTTATATGATGTTACTTGCTGATACGGAACCCTTCATGGGCGAGTCCGACTCGCACTTGGCCGTTTTTTTTTTCGTTTTTAGGTAGCCCCACATAAAAATATCGAGAGGCGTTAGATCGGGGCTACGAGGTGACCACTTGGTTGGACCATGTGTACCTATCCAAACTGGAATACGCGGCTGTTGTGTGGCGGGGTGCCATCTCGCTGAAAATTATCTTTTCGCAATTCTGACAGGAGCCATGCATCCAACTGGTTTTGAAGATTCTCTAAAATAACACGGCTGAAATAAGAGTACCTTCATAAAATTTCACCATTACCACTCGATACTTGTCGCAATTGATACTTATTCGCGTACCACACCAATGCAGATTCCGTGTTCCTATTATTTACAAAATACGCTTAATACAAAAGATGCATTAACAAGGATTTTAAATGATATCTATCCAAGAAAATTATAGGCTGCTACTAGCTGTGTACAAAACGAGTGTACTTATGTATTCGTTAAAACGACAGTCATTTTGAGCAATTTATTTTGTAGATCATCTAAATGTAAGTTATGTTTGTCTGTGTCTAAAATACATATTAAAATGATTTATTTCCGTACAAATGTATGGGAAAAGTTTTTTACAATTTCTGACATTTCTAGTACTCAAACCTCAGTCGGTCCAGTAGAGACTTTTGATCCTTATAAGAAACAGGATCGATTGGCATCAAAAAAGTTTTTGTTTAAAATGTCAATTTTCTTGCTGGCTCTACATTATTTTCTAAAATCTGTAAATGCAGTTCAGAATATCTTAAAAAATTATGGATAGTCTCCTAAAAGCGTTTTCCTGTAACTATAACGGTTAAGGTACCTAGCCTTACTGTCCCGTCTCAAAAATTCACCCTGTATATTATATATTTTTCTGTACATGCAATCTTATATAGGCTTTATATCCAAAACACTTACAAGACTAATCTTTGGAAACTAAATTACAGACTATTAAATATTTTAAATATTATAATCGCAAACTTTGACATTATTAAATGTATTTTAATAATACATTTATTAATGTCAAAGTTTGAGATTATAAAAAATAAAATATATTTAAAAGAATGAATTATTAATACAAAATGAAAATGTCAGTGCAATTATATAAAAACCCAATAAAAACCTAACATATTTAGGTCGTTTATTAAAATTATATTAAACTAGCTTTTGCCTGCGGCTCCGCCCGCGTGTATGTCGGTTATCGCAGTAAAAAGTAGCCTGTCCTTTCTTAAGTCCATATATCTCTATACCAAAATTCATCAAAATCGGTTCAGCGGTTGAGGTGTGAAAATGTAACAGACAGAGTTACTTTCGCATTTATAATATTAGTAGGGATTTATTACTATGTCCCAATCTGTCGGCAAATAGGTCCAGTTCGTGGTGCTGAGCAAGTATGTCCCCTATATTGCGCAGAACACGGCTGGTGGGCGCGTTCCGCCCTCGCTCAGTGCGCGCGGCGGGCTGTTCCAGCAGCCGGTGACGTCAACGTGGCGCTATCTGTCCTTCCACGCTCGCTGATATGTTCCCGGGTACCAAGATGTGGACTCGCTCTAGTATATGGGGACTATCAATCACTACATAGTATAAAACAAAGTCACTTTTTCTGTCCCTATGTATGCTTAAATCCTTAAAACTACGCAACGGATTTTGATGCGGTTTTTTTAATAGATAGAGTGATTGAAGAGGAAGGTTTTTTATATATAATACGTGCATAATAAACATGTCGTAAATAAACCCATTTTTGATGCTTACATTGCAAACGCTGGCTGTACCCTACAAGATAGATAAAAATAATGTACTATAGGATTTACCACCATAAAAATATCTACAAAAAAGTCCGAGATGGTATATGTCTATCTCTTAGGGATAACTCAAAAATAACCATTTTTTTATTCTTTATGCGAGGCTTATTTACGAAGCGATTTTAAGCAATACAGTATTAATCCTTATCCAATTTAGTACCTAAAATACATCGTGTATTTAATATAGATTAATATGGCCCTTTACAGTATGTAATTTAATTAAATATTTTTGAAGATATTACAGATTTAAAATGCAGGTATAAAGTGATAGTGGCGGTACTGGCCGGGGCCCGTTGGGTATCGCTGCTGTCGATTTGTCAGTATCAGTTAATAACTAAACACGATACTTTAATAAGAATTAATATTTTAAGGCGGTACGAAGTTCGCCGGGTCAGCTAGTTTTATTATAAATGATCGACAGATACTGCGTGACTGACTTGAGACAAAGCCAAAATTCTAAATTTAATGTCTCCATGTCCACCATACGCAAGACAAATAAAGATGGGTAGAGGTATTTTTTCGATCATAAGGACATATTTTTCCTCATAAGGATTCCAGACAACAATACCATAGTCTAGTTTGCTACGTACAAAAGCATTCTGTAATACTTTTGCAACCTCTACGTTGTCAAACTGCGATGCAGTTCTCATGACAAACCCTTAATTTTTGTGTCCTAATTTGCTAAATTTGAGTTATGTGCGCATGAAAGTCTAATTTGGAAAACAATCCCAAATCCCTAATTTCACTTTATTCAAAGAAGCGCCTGTCAATTGATAATTTGTGGTCAAGGGCTGTGATTTCCGTGAAAAGGTTATTATTTTACATTTGAGGTTTTTAAATGGGAGATGTTTGTCTTGACTCCACTTAAATACGTCATCAATATCTCTCTGTAATGCCTGCGTCTCAGGCTTGGTTTCAACACCCAAACTCAGCTTAAGATCATCCGCATATAGCAGACACTAGGAGGTAAAAACAACTTCCGGTAGATCGTTGATAAATATCACGAATAACAAAGGTCCTAACGTACTGCCCTGACGTACTCCTAACCATGTAAAGTATTCTTCAGAGTCATATCCGCGTAACCTCACACATTGCCTGCGAGTATTGAGGTAACAGGAAAAAAACCTCTGGTGCTATGCCGTAAATCCTATAGTTGCCAATTTTTCTAATAGTCTGTCAATGTCCACCAAATCGAATGCCTTTTGGAGAATCAACCTGTTTACGCCTGTAACAACATTTTTTTGGTTAGTTTGAATATTTCGAAATGATAACATAAGGCGGTGACGTATTTGTGGTAAGCGCCATCTCTCTCAGGTCAGCGGTAGCTTTGCACATCGATTCACCACTTGTTTTAGGAAAACTTTCACCCGCGAGTTGTCAGATGGCGTTCACACACATCATTATATCTTTGACGGGATTTATAATCTGTGTTGAATATCCTTCTATGTTTGTCTATTGTCAAAAGTCTATTTTATTGTCGTTGAAAATCAGGCGATGTTGTGTAGTTTTAAAAGGTGGGTAAGATTTTTCTTCCAGAAGGACCTTGAAATACGATATAAAAGGCAAGCCTTAGTCCCCCGAGGAGATCATTCTCTGTTCTACTGTGGTTATAAGCGTAATTCTGCCAGTCGTAATATTGGTTAGTGAAGATATTTCTGTTGTGACGCCCGCTGTCCGAAGTGGGTTCAAGGATCCGTTCAAGGATTCGTACAAGGACTTATTTAACGTTGCCTTCATAGGCCGTACCTGCTGGTATTATTGGCGGGGCTCACTAGTTCTGAGTGGGTTATCCTGCGTGCAGAGGTCTTCGGTGTGGAGAAGAGCAACCACACGTGCCACAACTCTCCTTGGCTTGCCACTGGGTCACGTATGAGCAAAACTGAAATTCACTAATTATTTTTTTTACTGATACCTACCTTTGTACACCGGTTCTTCCTTGAGGGACCATCCAGACAATACATCCGGTCTGCCGGGTGTAACGGTCCTACTTCTCTACAATCATCCGGCTACGCGTTCCCCGAGGCCACATGATGAGGGACCCCCGGGACCATGTCGGAGTGACCCTATATTCCTTGAAGGACGCCTACACACCCCGGTCGAGCCCCCATAGGACCAGGAAAGCCTAGGATAAGAATCTATGAACTGAAATATGTATATTGACCCTCTTATTTTAATTATGCGAATTCATGAGATGTAATTATTATTTATGATATGACTGTGAACCTATGAGAATGTAATACGATAGACTATTATATATATATATATATATATATATATATATATATATATATATATATATATATATGTGAGACAGAATCAGTGTTTTCTTGAGGAATTCCCTAATCACCCATCGACACATGCACAATTGTTAACTTAGTATCTCTTTAGCTTTTTCTTCTAATTAGATTTTTCCTGTGAACGGCGCCCTGGGAATTCTCATGTCTCTGCGGGAGAGCTCGCCGGTGAGTGACTCCCCCTGGATAGGGCTAGGGACTACTAACCCCAATTTACCGGGGCTAGGGGTTACACGCCTACCCATCTGAAAGCACATATAGTCAGCATGTGCGACTAAGTTGGTAGTAGTGGAGCGGGCGCTACGAAACCTATGCTGACTGTTGTGTAGTAGGTGACAGATTTGACTATTAATGCGATCATTTCGGATTGCCTCAAAGATCTTAGTAAAAACGGAAAGGTCTGAAGGAACAAACATTCGTGCCTACCTCTCCCTTAGGAACAGGAGTGAACCTAGACAACTTCCAGCTTTCGGGATATCGTGACTGACTTAGGGCAAGGTTATAGAGATACAGTAGTGACCCTCCAAGAACCGATATACAATCGCAGACCAGAAATATAGGAACGCCATCTGGTCCACTAGATGATCGTGACTTGAGGCGCCTCACTGCCTTTCTCAGATCTATCTCATCAACTGCCATGATCGAGATGGAGGCTGCATCGTGACAGTTATATCCGCTTTAGCAGCCATATCCGGGCTTATTAAGGGTTTATCTGAACGGAATACCGATGCAAAATATCTGGCAAAGGCGTCAGCTGCTGCTTGATCCCTTGATCTCAGTATTTTCATTAATAAACGTATCTATATTTCTCCTATCTTTTTCTTCTCTTTTACATATTTCCAAATTCGAGAAGGTCGTCCGTCATCTTTCTTTGTAGTACTGTCATATATTTCCGATATTCATAGTCAATTAATTTTTTCACTCTATCTCTATAGTATATAAACATAGCCTTGTTGAATTCTTCACCCTCCTTTTTAAATTGTGTGTGATGGAAGTGCTTATTTTGTATATTTTTTATAATTTCTGCGTTATACCGTTTTGGATATAAGTATCGCCGATTATATGCACGATGTTTTTTGAATGGTACAAAGTGACTTAACCTTTCATTTAATTTATCGTAAAACAACTAAGTAGCATTATTAGCATCACTTGCTGTTAATTAGTCAGACCAAGCTAACTCATTCAATGCACCAAACGGATCTCGATAATCCACCAATTCCTGTCATGACTGGCTGCCGAACCAACTATCACTTGTTGCCGAGATGGCGTAATCGATGACATTTCGACGGATGGAAATATTATTATTACATCTAGCATAGGATGGGGTACTGGTCAATATCCACCAGAGGGTCCTCACCGAGGGACACCGCTATTTGATTCAAAACTGCCGAGCACAAGATCAAACATACTACCGCGAATATTTAAGATTGTATTATATTGTTTCATTGAGCAAAATTCACAAAAAAATCAAAGTTAGTTTTTATATCGCGACTACAATAGTTTAAATTAAAGTCACCCAGGATTAGAACATTCATGTCAGGGTAGGTATAAATCACATTTTCTATACATGTCAGGAGTAATTATATAATCTACATTAATATATAAGTTACTTGAGATTTTATAACCGTTGGTATATAAAATCCAAGATGCTACCTTTCGCATTTACCAGAGCAATACGGAACCTTGACGGAAAATCTGTAATTATCCTATATACCTATTGTGCATATAAGTATATACCGACCTTCAATAACTCGTATTATATAAACACAACGTGTCCTGTTATGCTAAATTTATTTTTATTTTTATTTTAATCCACCGTTTTGTGAGGTGCAGTGGCCTGCCAAATAAGTATATAAAAGACGAACAAAGCTATGTTTGCATCAAAGTTATTTTTTGAACCAAGATGAAATTCGTAAGTACAATCATGTTTTTAAAATTCCCTTGGGATTGGTTTTTAAAATGTGTTATTTTTAAACTGAAAATTTTTGCTAGTAAAACTGCATCTTAATTCATTCAAATCTGATGTAATATTTTTATTTTTTGTATTTTTTATATATATAAGGCCACCAAGGTGACCTTACCCTGCCTGATGGAAAGTTGGTCGCCTGATAGAAAGGAATCCTCATGCATCCTCATTGTGAATGCAGACAATGCATCCTGGTCAACACCATGGTGGCCTAGTGAGGTGCTTCTGCATTATTCTGAGCATGATGATTGGGCTCCGTAGTCATACTGTCATTTGTTCAGTCCTTACTTAAGGGAATTGATGTCTTAACTTATTACGTAATTAGCTAACCTAACAACATCTTATAGTGAACATTGTCAATAATTAAAATATTTTTATTAAAGCATTCATTTATATTAACAAACGACTACATATAGTACGACTTTTGTAATTTATGCCCTCTTTAACTGAGTTATTTGTAAAAAAAATGAAACTGTTTTGTAGATTTGTACTGAATTATTTTAGACTTTATCTTATTTTTTCTTTTAATTAATTACTTTCTTCATTTTATAATGAATATTAATCTATATTTGGCGTAAGAATCAATCTGATTTGTTAAAATGTCTTGTTCAGTATAAAAGAAGCTGTAGATTTTCAAGTGTTAAAAATAAGTAAACATAAATTAAATCATTTTGTAAAAATATCACCAACGGAACAAAATAATTTTAGCTCGCATTCTTTTTCGTGGCGCTGATGGCCGTTCTGTCGTCGGCGGGCGCTTTCCTCCTCCGTAAAGAACCACTTCATCCTGCACCACAAATCGACTACGACTACGGTTTAAGGGTAGCTCGCAGCGTTGATGATGCGGCACCAGGCTACGGACACGGACGTTAACGCCATTATCAAAATCCCAAAAACTAAACATTACTGTGTTGACATACAATCGTCAAAATCTGTACAATGTTAAAAAAAACTGTATTTCTAATAACATTATTTCGTTTATTCTTTTAAATATTTGTTAGTTTTAGTAGTTTTCAGTTTTATGATCTATAAAAATATATATTTTCTTCCATGAGTATTTTTATTTTGTTACTTCATAAAGGTGCTTAAAGTATGTACATAAAGAAATTGCCAATCTGCCAATGTAGAGAATTTCAGATCACCCTCAAAGTTGCAAAGGCTCAATGCCAATCCTTTCTTGAAAAACTGATATATTCATATAAAGTCGGTGAAACTAGTAAATGAATAAACAAACAAACAGTTATCTATTGGAAACGATTGGCGTAGAAACAGTAGATAGTTCACTCACTCATAAATCTTTTAATACTACGAATGCTTGCCAAGACTAATGAATATTTTCTTTGGCACTTTTTAATTTTTTTCAAGCAGCAGTTATTAAAATACTGTTAACAAAATCGTACTCGAATTCTTCTAATTTCAATTAAGTTGGTCATTTTAAAGTGGTTTTCTTCAAGAAATAAAGTACACAATTTGCGTACGTTCTCAGTTAGAATGACTTCTGATTCGTCAACGCTGACTTCTCATTTTTCTTTCCCCAACTACCCATCAATACCCGAGTACCTCTTACCACATTTATTATGTTCTAATCACGACTGAAATCTTCGGTCAACCAACAATTTTCTTCTTCAATGTCCTCCTCATGTCTACAACTTTATTAATTCTTTCTCCTATATGCAGTCTGTTCTACTTTAGAATGCCCGAAATCAGGATGTGCACAAACGCACATACATTCAAGACAAAGGTGCTAAAATTTCTTAAGTGCGAATTGGCAGTACAGTCAGAACGTTAGTACATGACTATGTATTTTTAAGTTAAAATTAATGAGAATGATGCAGAAGGGCGTTTTTCAAAATTTTGATTAGGACTATTTTGCTGTGTCCTACGAGTTTGACCACTGATTAAAAGGCAAAAATGTAGGAAGTGAGTATCAAATTATTTTATGTTACGGTAAAATGTTTAACTTACTGTAAAAAAAAGATAAACATAAGACTTAAGCGGAAACCATATTTTAATATTTAATAAAATACCAAATATTATCCTACTTTTTATGTGTCCTTCATCATATCCTGGATTTTGATTACGTATTTTGGAGAATATATAAGCTATATTTGGATATCTTTAGTATTACTCGAATGAAATAACTCATTTTATTTGTTTTTAAATAAAATATAATAAGGTTGTAGTATATTTTTCTAATATAAATACTGAAATTATCGTATTTAAAAAACTGGCCACAGCGGACAGTCCTGTACGTAACGGTATGATTTTATAAAGAATAACAATAACATTGTCTTTGGCTCTAACTATTTTTAAGCAATACCATATTGACAATGCTTTTATAATTCATTCGTTCTTTTTCTTTGAATTAAAACTGAAGAAATTCAATCGTCAACTTTGGCAGGCATATAAGAAAAAAAATGACCCATCGCTCCTGTGCAATTATTACACTTGCGCCCTTTCAATCAAGTATCAAATTAATTACAAAACTTTTATTGATTATATTTTAAAACATTAATCTCATGATTAAACTAATTAAATTTAAAAAAGAACAGAAATAATATTATTCGGACTCATAATTATAATGACAGCAACATTTTTGGCAGGTTATTTAGAACTTATAAACGAAAGTAGCTTATTAAACTAAACAAAAAATCAACATGAAAGAAAACGTTCATATCTTAACTTTTAATGAAATTACAATCACAGCACCATACCAACAGAAAGTGAATCACGAATGAATTCACTTTTTGTGATTCCATTTATGTTAAAGCCGTCTTTTGCAGCCAGCCTCGCCAATATTTCAACCAATGATTGTATCGGTGGAGTTTTAAAGTTTAGTTTCTGTTGCTGCATACTTTCATACCCAGGCCTGTTTTTTTCGGTGCACTCACACCTGAACTTGTAGATGCTTCAGATTTTTCTTGGGTCCCGCAAATGTCTCACCAACCCGCTAGTATTTGAACCTTTGCAAGCAATGGTTTTTGGGCACTTTAGGCATTGCGCATTTGCAGATTCCTGTTTTTGTAAATATTTCCATACTTTTGATGCTTCCATCTTTAATGTTATAGTGACGTTACTGTAAAATCTTCTATAATCTTCTTCATCTTCTATAATAAACCCACATCAAAATGATAAGCCCTTCGAATATTATGTGATACACACACAACACAACTGGCAATATTCGTCTCACAAATTTAAAATGACACATTAATTAATTTCAAATTACTTACATAAGAAAAACATATCAGAATAATTAAAAACTAAGTTTGTGGGTTGTTGTTTTATAAAAATAGGAAAATGTTATAAGACTAAGTAGTTTTAATGTATCGTTAGTTATTTTATGTATTAAAGTTTGACTAAAAATAATAGAAAAGAACACTTAAGTACGAGTACCTAGTAAAATTTAAGATCATATTTAGATTATATTATTGATCTCAATCTGTGAAACACTACGTAAACTATTGTGTAAAAACGACTCCGCATAGCGCTTGCAGTGTATGAGACCAATGTTTAAAGGGTGCCGCCGCGCTTTGGCCCGGGCGCCTAGCAACGTAACAAACGGTAATTTAATTTTATTTCTATATAGGTATATGATTTCTCGAGTTCTCGACTTTTCTCGAGCTTGATTTCCTGGGAATAAAGCCCAACGATTTCCCGGGAATTCTCGGCTCGAGAATTAGATAGATATTAGAAACCCTAGTAACCATACTTCTCCGAAACGGCTGAACCGATTTGTATGAAAATTTGTGTGTATATCGGGTAGGTCTGAGAATCGGCGGGAGTATATATGTATATGTTACCGGCAACCGGCAATCTGTATAATACGGTAAATTCCTAAAACATTAAGGTAATGTATGAATGTGTAGGCATTCTATATAATACCGAATGCGCTGCCGGCAATGTGTGTAAAAAGACTATGAGCTAAGCTTTTCAATATAAGATGTAAGCTTTTTAACAGATTACTTATGAGTAAATTAGATTATGTTAGTTAACCCAAAATCATTTTAAGTTATTTATTCGGCTAGTTATTCGAGATCCTATAACCGTTGGTAAACAAAATCCAAGATGTCTCCTTTCGCAGTTACCAGAAACCATTTACAGCTATCGCGGAAAATTCGTAGTTATCCAATATACCTATTTGTGCATATTGACCTTCAACTACTCGTATTATATAAACACAACATCTCCTGTTATGCTAGATTTATTTTTGTTTTTATTTTAATCCACCGGTTTGTTAGGTGCAGTGGTCTGCCAAATAAGTATATAAAGAACGAACAACGCTAAGTTTGTATCAAAGTTATTTGAACCAAGATGAAATTCGTAAGTACAAGCATATTTTTAAAATTCCCATCTGAATTAATTCTAATATGATGTAATATATAATTTTTTGTATTTATATATATTTATATATATATATCGCTAACATAGTAATATTATTGAGTAATAGGGTGCAGGATGCAACATACAAATGTTACTGGCAGTTTTCTATTACTTACTACAATTGTTAATATTCCTAAGAGCAAAATATTTAGTGTATCTCACATTGATTTCAATTGATCTTGATCATTTCTGAAAACAAAATCAATGTGATCACCATGACTATTCAATTTATGTAAAAGTCACAAAAGGATCTCTGTTGACAAACGCATCCAGACCCAAACAGGACTTACGAATACACAAAACCAGACAATTAATTACAATAATATAAAAAACGTCAAATCGACAAGCTGCTGTAGCCCTAAAGAATTAAATATATATATATATATTATATAAGGCCACCAGACTATACTCTGCCTGATGGAAAGCTTGACAAGAGTCTAGGAGTGGGAGTTACCATGCTCATTGTGAATGCACAGGACAGTACGAATGCTGTCATTTATTCGGTAATCCGGAAATTTCTGTTTTAACTTATTACGTAATTAGCTAACCTAACATCATCTTATACTCAACATTGTCAATAATAAAAATATGTTTCGTAAAGCATTTATAATAATAAACGATTACATATAGACGACTTACACAGATATAGATTACCTATAGTACGGCTTTTGTAATTTAAGCTCTGTTTCACTGAGTAATTTGTAAAAAAAATATTGTTATTGTACATTACTTTAGACTTTATCTTATCTTTTCTTTTAATGGATTACTTTCTTCACTTTATAATGATTATTAATGGTGTCTCATTTCTGTACACATTTCAGTTGAAGTCCTTCGATATTTGGCGTAAGAATAAATATGTCATGTTTAGTATAAAAAAGCTGTTGAGTTTCAAGTGTTAAAATTAAGTGAACATAAATTATTTTGCAATAATAGCAGTAATAGAACAAAAATTATTTTAGCTCGCATTATTCTTTGTGGCGCTGATGGCCGTTCTTTCGTTGGCGGGCGCTTCCCTTCCTGGTAACGAACCTGCAAAATTATTGAACAGGGAAGCTCGCAGCGCTGCAAATAAGGCACCAGGCACCAAGCCCGGAGAATATGAAGGGTTTGGACACAGTGGAAGACGGATACGTTAACGCCATTATAATATAAAAAAAAAACATACAAAAAACAAACAAAGATACATTCGTTAAAATCCATACAATGTTAAAAAAAACTGTGTTTCTAATGATAATAATTCGTTCTTTTTTTAAATTTGTTGTTTAAAACCTATTATGTTTTCAGTTTTTTGATCAATAAAACATGTCTTTTTTTCTTGAGTATATTTTTTTATTGGTGCGTTACTTCATTCATAAAGGTACTTAAAGTACATGGACAAAAAATCTGTCAATATAGAAAAAACTAAAAAATATATCAATATTCATGTAAAGTCGGTGGAATTAGTAGCAGACCCCAAATAATATTGCGAATAATTAAAGCTAGGAAGATGATGAAAAAAAAATTGTAAAAATAAAATATCTTTCATTTAATCATCATATTTTTTTTTTGATGATTTCATGATTGTTTTAAAGTAATGAGCTGAAAAAGATTTAAAAAAATTGACAATTTCTATATAAAATTCGCTCAATTAACTGTTCTGTGAGTTTACTAAATACTCTATGGTGCTGCATGCGGTAATTTTTTTAGATCTTTCTTAGCGATTAGGTAACAATGTTTTATTGACAAAAACATAAACAAACGTAAATAAATGTTATAAACATAGAAGTACCAAAAGATTCCGAGAACTTGATAACTTCGTTCTTTTATGAGTACGTTACAACAACATCTTTGATTTCTAATTAGATTTAAACAATGGATTGGGTTTGAGCACGTGACTTGGCGTTGAGAGACGTCATACCCATAGGTTTGTTGGTTTTCTAATAATGTTAATGTTTGTGGAATGTCAACCTGGTTAAACATATTTTAGCTAAAACTGCCTAGTACAAAACAATCTATCGAATCACCTAAGAACGACAAACTATATTCACAAAATTAGGCGTAAGAGTCGCCTACCTACCATTTTTAACTTACATTATCATTATAGTCGTATTTTTAATTAGACGAAGCTACCTGACAGTAGCTAATGTCACTTAGTAAAATAATGCTGCCATATTGAAAGTAATAGTGATGCGTTCAGTTCTCATTCAATCAGATGAATGAACAATGAGTGTGAATAGTTAATCATTTCAAACTATAAAAGAATATTATATCTATTCAAGAATGAAATTGTCTAAAAGTGCTCTGATATAAGATACTAGTAGTATGTAACAACAATCAGTTTTTTGACGGCTCAATGCCGCGCATTATGTTTTTTGACCCAAAAAACAACCATCCTCTTATTATATTTTTATTAAATAGATAAATTAATTTAAAAAGAAAGACGAGAATTCCTGATGTTCAAATGTGCTTTGATCAAAAGATATGTTTTTTTTTGTATATATTAAAAAAAATTTAAATAATTAAAATCTTAGATCCCATATGAGTTTCTGTAAATCTACTAATGTCCTTCTTTGCGGCTTTAACATACACAAATAACACAAAAATATAAACTATAGCATAAAAAATACGGAAGAGAAAAACAAACAATGTTAATTCAGGATTTATTTTTTTACAGCTGTATATCTTGTCTTAGTTGGATTCAAAACCTTGATAAATAACTAGCCTGCAATAGTAAAAGTAATACAAAAAAAAACAAATCCTAATCATCCAGGATCTTTAAGTTACAATCTTCTCGAGTTTTGTACTTTTTTCTTTGGTTTTAGGGTTGCTAATAGAGATATTACTCGTCTGTGGGCAAAGGCAAAGCAAACAGGAAGGGTATTGGCAGTATACATGTCAATAAATTTCACTCTAGTGTTTAAATTACTGAACATCAATAGATTTGCTCTATTGTTATGGTTTGTTGGTTTGTTTTTTGTACTTTCTTGCACTTGTGTTAAAAATAAACGAATCGAATTGAGTGACAGACAGGCAGAAAATTTTGCCTATTTATACAAATTTTTAAAAGTAATCAATTGTGAAAGTCGGATGTAAAAATTAAATCCTCACAATCTTTAAAGAGATCATTTACATCATCTGGTTCATTTAAATCTGATGTTGGTATTTGATATGGTTGGATGAGTTCTAAAGCCCTCACTGGTAGTGGCTTACGGTCTAATTTTTGTAGGCTCTTCTTCACTCTTACATTAGAAATGTAGGGGTTATACGACACAAGTGCCCTGTTAAATAGATCAGTCATGTGTTTTTCGTGGCCTGACTTTCTGGCATACTGTTCCCGGTCATATCTCTAAAATTTATTTCTAGATTCACCAGCCTGTCCGGCCAGCATGCCTATTGGAAGCGCCGAATTTCTTTTGATCTCTTTACCTCAAACCAATATTTTATGTAGAGTTACTGTCATCGGATACCAAGGATATTCTGTTACGTATCTGATGGCTGAGGCGCTATGCTCAGCTTCATAATTTGCCACTCACATACCAACAAGAAGGTTGGCACCCTCTTGTCCTCCTTGCATTAAGTCAGCTGGTCGGAGCCCAGACTGACATCCCTCAACAGGTTGGGTTAATTCCTGTTGAGGCAAAGTGGCAACATGGGTCTTTGACGGCTCCATGGTGCTTCACCCCCGTTCCTCCAAAAGAAATGTTTAGGTATGAGGTTTTAACCAAAGTCTTACGAGGGCGGGCCCCTTCCCCATACCACATTTTTTCTTTCATTGGAAAATTCCGGCTTTGATATGTCAATGAGAACATGACATATAAGTTTGTATTAATAGAAAATACAAAAGAGTTCATAAACAACAAAAAATACTTTTTCATTTGTAATTATAAATAAAAAAGTATTTTTTGTTGTTTATGAACAGAACTGTTTATATTTTTAGAACAGAGGTTCTAGTGTTGGCAGATTGAGTTATTGTGTTATATTATGAGTTATAGCAGACGTTCTTCATAGGACATGTTTTTCAAAGAGAAGACCATTTTAGTTACCCTTTTTTGTACTCTTTCCAACATTACAATATCTTTTTTTAAATATGGATTCCATATTTGAAAGGCGAATTCCAGCAAGGGTCTAATGTACGTTAAATAGATGCTGAGAAATAATTCTTTATTGATAACATAGAATGCTTTTCTAATTATATACAACAATGAGTTTGCCTTCTTTGTTATCATTGTAATATGCTCATCCCACTTCAGGTTATGTGTTATGATAACTCCGAGGTCTCTTTGGGAGTCCACTGGTTGTAATGGCACAGAATTAATTGAGTACTTGTGTTTAGGATTGTTTTTTAATTTTATTAATTAATTTTAATTTTTTTTTTTTTTTTAATTTTATTCATTCAGGAGTTTTTTCAATCATTCACTTTGTCACAACACTATTTTTATTTCATCAAAAACTGACAACACAGTAAACGTCAGTGGATATCGTCTAATTAAAAATCCGACTATAGACAAGATTGATCGGCCAATTAAGTAAATCGAAAAGGTTAACACAGATCATGACATTTTCAGTAATTCGGTGCTGTAAGACGTAAATTATAGGCGTTTAAAATAGCTAGTTCACTCACTCACACGCTGGCAGAATGTCCGGCGTGGAAGGAGCCGAGGCGTGATCTCGTGACCGCCATCGTAGTGGGGACCCTCTCGCTCGGTAACATGGTTGCTGCCATGATACGGAGCGAGAGAGCGTGGAACTCCGCCGTCGCTTTCTGCGAGCGAAGGAGATGGCGGAGCGGGACCGGGAGAGGTTTAGAACTCTTCCCGCAAGCCAGGTCCGGGAACCGGCCAGGTACCGCAGGCGACTCAGGCGCCGGAGATCTCAAAATGATCTCCGTCCTCCATAAGCGCAGGCCTGGGGTGCGTCATGCATGCGGGTGGTCCATAAGGACAGGTGTGACCACCTATCACCCTAGCAGGAGCAGGCCAGGGTGGCAAAAGGAGCGCTACAACATGGGCACGTGTATTTGGCAGAACGGGAACAGTTCTCGCACAGAGGTACGTCGGGGTTCCATGGACATCCTTTCGAGGGTATGCCTGGTTCCTCGACTCATAGTACCCGAGACGGCGTGCGGTTTTAGTCGGTTCGAGTCCGACATAGCCACGTACTGGTGGCATCCGATGGGATTTCCGCACGAAAAAAAAAAAAGTTCACTCACTCACAAATTTCATAATACATACTAAGAGTGCTTGCTAAGACTAATGAACATTTTTTTGGCGCTTTTTAATTATTTTTCCAGCAGTTGTTATTGAAATTCATTTAAATTTATTATTATTATTATTAAAAAAGCGAACTTATGGTTCGAAGTGAATAACAACCACGGTGTACGCAATGGGAGCCATATTTATTATTCAGGCACTGGCATTCATGTCTTAATCTAAACGAGATATAGACTGTCCAAATTAGATAATACTAGGATACACAAATAATAATAATAATAAATTTACTTGGTACTGTGTATATTAATAAATACATATAACACACATATTACTAATATAACACTTAACATAAAAATAGTATAAATACACATACATATATTTAATCGATCTAACGGCAGAATTCTAGAATGCACTGCGCATTCTAGAATAGGACTGACTGCACATAGAAGGAATATTTGATGAAGTTGGAGGTGTGAGAAGGGCATAGAAGGAGTAAGTTATTTGTTGACCCAAGACTTCGATCGTGATTTGAGAATAAAATACGGAAGTGTAGTACCAGGTGTGCGGGCAATGATGGAGAGCTAAGAAAAGTCAGAGCACGCAAAGTACGGCGCTGACGAATTGGGAGCCATCGTAATTGACACATGATCATACTTGCGAAGATTGAAAACGAATCGAATGCAGTTATTAATAAGGCGGTCTAATTTGTTGAGGAGATCTGCATTCAGGTCAAAATAACACACATGACCATAGTCAATTAAGGGAATAATTAAGGACTACATTAACGTAGCCTTGGTTTTAACAAGAAGAAAATTCTTGAGACGTTATAAAGTACGGAGATAAAAAGTGACTTTCTGACAGATGTGTGACTTGTGCTCGCCAATCAAGTGTCGAGGCTAAATATATCCCTAGATTCTTTACCACTGCTGAGGGGCAAGTCACGTTATTGTAGATAACTGGTGGAACGACTGTCATATCCAACCGACTCAGGATTTGCTTGCTCCCCACGACAATAACCTGACATTTGGTTGGATTTACCGACAACCCAAAGCTCGTTGATCAGTTCTTGATGAAGTCTAAGTCTTTGTTGACTTTGTCGATTGCTTATGAGATTTCTTCAACATTTGAATGTGTGTACACCTGCAGGTAGTCAGCGTATAAGTAATACGAACACTGAAGAATTTTAAGAATAACAAGGGAGATAATATACCGCCTTGACCGCCAGTGCGAAGATCACACCAACTCGACGACAAGTCATCAATGTGGACACACTGTTGACGTCCCTAAATATATGACGAAAACCATTCCAGCACTTCTAAGGACATCATAAGATGGGAAAGGAAGGCTAGGGGAACCTCGTGACATACGGTATTGAAGGAAAATCAATCATAGCCGGTAGCCGGTACTATGACTTTGGGTCCTCCATATCCTGCCGTGTATCGCCAGTCACTTTGAGGAGAGCGGTGGTTGTACTATGGCCGGGTCTAAACCCAGATTCTAATGGACTGAGAAGGTTCTGCAGATACACAAATTGTGAAAACTGCTTATGAACACAGGCCTTCAACACTTTAGAAAGAAAGGGAAGTATATAAATTGGTCGAAAGTGTTCAGGGAGGGAGGGGTTAGTTTTCTTGGGTAAAGGGATAACGAAGGCCTTACGCCAGAGTGAGGGAAAGAAAGCAGAATGAAGTGAAAAATTTATGATATTTGATATTGCTGGAAGAATGTGGTTAAGGATAATAACAATCATGCGACGGCTGATGTCGTCATATCCCACAGCATTAAAACGAATGGACAGGATAATCTTTTTGATGTCCTCAGAAGATACCGGAGAAAAGTCAAAGAATTCCATAACAGGATAACTTAAACTAGCTATATAGTTTATGGTTAGACTCTTGAGAAATGGTTATTTGTATCATCTTGTCATTCTGACCTCAGTGCGTTGTTGTTTATCAATGCCGAGTGTTCCAAGGAACTTCCACATGCTGGAAATTGGAGAGGATTCTTATTTTGAATTATGTGGCTTCGTTTAGCGTTACGTAGGAGCTGGATACGAATAGCCGAGGATCGAACTAAGTGACTTGCTATTGGAGAGGCCTATGTCTAGCAGTGGACTGCGATAGGCTGATGATGATGATATTTAGCGTTTCGTATCACCTAGTTACACTGATTCCTAGCAGTCTTAAAAAGGTTCCATGTCTCTTCACTGCGCTCCCTCCAGTACCGATGAAAGCAACTGTCTCTTCGTCTCATAGCAGTTCGAATTTCCTCTGCTATCCATGATATCTGATATATGAGTAGGGGAGCGCCCTAATTTAATAGTCCTCATAGGTACGTGGACATCATACAGGTCAAAAACTGCATTATACATACATATACACAAAATAAATATATATATGCAATCATCATCAACAGCCTTTAACAGTCCACTGCTGGACATAGGCCTCTCCTTATATACAATAAAATAAATAAATTATATTTGTGATCCTTGATCGGATCGTATCTCTACACCACCCGCCAGCTCACAAAAATAAAATTAAAAGTACGCAGAAATATTTGATATTCGGCTTGTTGCCATTTCACCAACAGAAGAAGCTGACGTAATATCTGTCACGATCGTAAACATTTTATGTAACGTGTCTAATGTAAATATTATCATATGAAATAAAAGTTGAAGGTACAAAATAGTGAGTTAGCTAGCAACTATGTAAGTATGTGAACAAATAAAAATGAAACTAATGAATTACTAGCGCCTCCTTGAAATCTTATTATTGGTGCCCGAGTTCGCATCACCGGGATCACTCCTGCTTGTGGATAATGTTTTTGGAAACTTCATTAACAGTGGATTTAGCTCGTCCATGGATGTTACCTTAAACTTGCCATTATCGCCTGCTTTAATGATTACTACGCCATCCTGTGTCCTACTAGACATCATGCCAAAATGCTGTCGGGTATCGATAAAAACTCCCTGGCGTATTTTAGTGAGAAATTCTCTTAGCAGTTTTAGACTTCCAAACTGCATATCTTGCCTCTGCGGTAGTGAATATTGACCCGCGATGTTCTTTAGAGGGTGCTCCAATGCGATGGCAATGCCTTATGTTGAGCCATGAGATGTTTTGAAGACCTATTTTCTTATTAATGACCTTAAGCAGAGTTGCAACGCAGTCCTTCTTGATGGCCTGTGGTACTCCTTAAAATAACAGTGATTTGTGTCGATTATCTTGCCTTTATTCTAAGGTTATCGCATCAGGCAGAGTAGAGTTCCTTTAGTAGGCTTAAATAAGAAAAAAAATGACCCTGCACCCATGTGCAATTTAAAACTACTCTAGCGCCCTTTGGTAAGCGGGCAGGTGTATTAAAAGTGGTGTGGCACCGCATACCCTGCACTAAAGACGCCCCTGCTTACTATATTTTACTTCTGCATAACCTAAAGTTTGATTAGGAGAGAATGCCTCATGTCATTATGTCAGCCTCGATACAACTTAAGCAATAAGTTCTAATTAAATAAAATACACGTATAACTAGTTTTGCATACACAGTGATACATAAATTATGTCTTCGCATACAGCTGCGCCTGCGCGTTGTTTAATGCCCTTGATTTACACGTGATTTATTATGACCCTCTTATAAAAAGATTCTTTTATCGACGTAGTTTACACATAAATTATATTTCAGGCTAATAAGGACGAAATGAATATATTTTTAGCCTGTAATATTTAGGAACAATGCGGCTATATATAATGGTTTTTTAGGGTTCCGTTGCCAAATGGCTAAAAACGGAACCCTTATAGATTTGACATGTCTGTCTGTCTGTCTGTCTGTCTGTCCGTCCGTATGTCACAGCCACTTTTTTTTAAGAATCGGTTCATCAGTTGTGTGTGTGTGTATATGGGTGTTTGTTCTGCTTAATCCTATATAATCACAATAAATGAGTCAAATGTACCAAGTATAAAACATTGTTCAATGCTATAAGAATATAGCATTGAACATATATACATTAGTAATATTAATAAATATAATAATTTCCTGCAGTAAAACGTAGTACAAGAGAAAATATTAATATGATGTTTTATAGTACGATTTGTGTGATTTTATTGTTTGTTTATATATTATGAAAAAGACGTAATTCCTATTAATCAATCTTATATATAAAATACTCGTGTCACAATGTTAGTTACCATACCGAAAAGGTTAGACTGATTTGTATGAAAATTTGTGTGCATATCGGGTAGGTCTGAGAATCGGCCAACATCTATTTTTCATACCCCTAGGACACGAGCGGAGCTGCGAGCATTAGTTAGTATATATACCTATATAAAGCTGTTCGGTTAGGCCATGTTCAGACCAAACGTATGGTCAGCCGCCGAATGTGAGCAGGCTCACTGTGAGCCCCAGTGTGAACGTGAAAATAAACTGTATTTTTCGTTCACAGTATGCTTACAATACGCTATAGCTTACAATACGCTAATGGTGTGAACAAAACAGTCGGCTTGTATACGTTCACCCCGTATGCGTATTCTGAGCGGCCGACTATTTTGACTCAATTGAATAGAGTCCGCCGGCAGAGCTGTATCCAATACGCTAACGTAGCTACGTAGCCAATCAGCGCCCGCGGCGCGTAGTGACGCGCTATATTTATCGGCGCCGCCGAATGTCAGCGTCTACGCATAGCATTATAACGTATTGTCGGTTAGATGTGAACGAAAAGGTGAATATGTATGGAAATATAATAAACTGCGTAACGCTCGCTCCCATTCGGCGGCTGACTATACGTTTAGTCTGAACACAGCCTTACTGACTAAGGCCGTGTTCAGACCAAACGTATGGTCAGCCGCCGAATGTGAGCAGGCTCACTGTGAGCCCCAGTGTGAACGTGACAATAAACGGTATTTTTCGTTCACAGTATGCTTACAATACGTTATTGCTTACAATACGTTATAGCTTACAATACGCTAATGGTGTGAACAGACCAGTCGGCTTGTATACGTTCACACCGTATGCGTATGCTGAGCATAACGAAATACGTAATGTCTGTTCCGTGCAATATACTTGACTGAATTGAATAGAGTCCGCCGGCAGAGCTGTATCCAATACGCTGACGTAGCTACGTAGCCAATCAGCGTCCGCGGCACGTAGTGACGCGCAATATTAATCGGCGACGCCGAATGTCAGCGTCTACGCATTGCTAGCTTAATAACGTATTGTCGGTTAGATGTGAACGAAAAAGTGAATATGTATGGAAATATAATAAACTGCGTAACGCTCGCTCACATTCGGCGGCTGACTATACGTTTGGTCTGAACACGGCCTAACAGACGACGCATAGCAGACACAAGTGGGTGCAGAAAGCCGTTTGGCATGTGTGTTCCTTGAGAAGCGTAGGCGAGCACTTAGAGGATTTTTAGAGCCTTATAACTTAAACTTATACCTAATAATACGGTGTGTTGCTACCTTTATCCATCCTGTGAGTTTCGCAAGTGTCGACTAAGGAAGCTCACTATGCAGATTATAATACCAATACAAATAGAAAGAAAATTTGAAACAAACCCTATGAAATACGTCTGGCTAGCTTTTGTATCTTTGTAACGTAGGCACACTGCCCCGCCGCGCTCCCCCGCTAGCAACGTCTACAGCGCTCGGGGTTCGCAACGCTCGTCGTACGGCTATGAAAGCGTCGCGCGCTTCGCGATCCGCCCTTTTCCTGTCCACTGCTGAGCTCCCGGGCTTATTCACAAGATAAGTGTCATTCGTTTATTTATTTAAAAACAATAAGCGCTCATAGACGAGTGGCCGTAGGTGATTGGAAACAATCACTGAGGGTAAGCAATGACGGCGTGGGCAGTCCTAGATGGGTGACCGTTTGTGGCTTGATATATTATGAGCGTTTCCGTGATTCGGAGATCATATTAAGCAGTCGGTCCCGGTTGTTATCTTAAGATAACAGCCGTGAAGCTTAGTTGGAAACCTTCGGGCGGCTTAAAAACATCCAACGGCAAGTTTTACGTAGCCACAACCTTTTCTTGCCAGTCCCCAACCCGCACTCAGCCAGCGCGAGGACGTATGGTATATTATGATCGGAGCAGAACCGGATGAGGTTTAGAACTCTTCCGGTCCACCAGGTCCGGGAACGGGTCAGGTACCGCAGGAGACTCAGGCGCCGGAGATCGAAAAACAATCTCCGTCCTCCATAAGCGCATGCCTAGGGGTGACAGGTGAGGCCATCTGTCACTCTAGCAGAAGCAAGCCCGGGTGGCGGCGTGAGCGCTTCCCGGCGTGCACGCCCCTGTTGTTGTGAACAAAAAAGGGAATATCGGAGTTCCCACACAGAAGGGGGTCATCTAGAAGCCGTAGGTGGCCCGAGGTACGTTGGGGTTCCAGGGACATCTTTTCGAGGATATACAGTATACATGGTTCCTCGGCTCATAGTACCCGAGACGGCGTGCGGTTTTAGTTGGTTCGAGTCCGACATAGTCACCAAGTGGTGGAATCCGTAGGGATTTCCGCACGAAAAAAAAAGTTTGTATTATATTATGGTGGACGACGGCTGTCACCTGTGGAGACCCGAGTCGGTAATGTCCCACTACAGGGGGGCATAATAGGTTGTTGATGATTGATGAGTGGGAATTTTAAAATTCTACACTTGTCCATAACACTATGCATGTTAGAATTCAAATTTGATTTAATTATTAAAAAAGCGGCCAAGTGCGAGTCGGACTCGCCCATGAAGGGTTCCGTACCAGCAAGTAAAATCGGCCAAGTGCGAGTCGGACTAACCATGAAGGGTCCCGTAGAAACAAGTAACATCATACAAAAGTTTTTGTAGTTCGTTCTAACTTTCATCGATGTTTTAATAATAGTGTTTTGATTGAAAGAAATGTAAATTGCGGTATATGATTTATGACGTATTAAAAAAAAACTACTTGCTAGATCTCGTTCAAACCAACTTTCGTTGGAAGTTTGCATAGTAATGTACATCATATATTTTTTTTAGTTTTATCATTTTCTTATTTTAGAAGTTACAGGGGGGGGCGGACCTACATTTTACCACTTTGAAAGTGTCTCTCGCGCAAACTATTCAGTTTAGAAAAAAATGATATTAGAAACCTCAATATCATTTTTGAAGACCTATCCATAGATACCCCACCCCCAGTGGATGTTGAGCTTTTATATACTTAAATTAAAAAAAAAACAGAAATAATATTATTCGGACTCATAATTATAATGACAGCAACATTTTTGGCAGGTTGTTTAGAACTTATAAACAAAAGTAGCTTCTATTAAACTAAACAAAAAATCAACATGAAAGAAAACGTTTATATCTTAACTTATAATTAAATTACAATCACAGCACCATACCAACAGAAACTGAATCACGAATGAATTCACTTTTTGTGATTCCCTTTATGGTAAAGCCGCAGCCAGCCTCGCCAATATTTCACCCAATGATTGTATTGGTGGAGTTTTAAAGTTTAGTTTCTGTTGCTGCATACTTTCATACCCAGGCCTGTTTTTTTTCGGTGCACTCACACCTGAACTTTCAGATGCTTCAGATTCTTCTTGGGTCGCAAATGTCTCACCAACCCGCTAGAATTTGAACATTTGCAAGTAATGGTTTTTCTGCACTTTAGTCATTGCGCATTTGCAGTTGATTCCTGTTTTTTTTTAAATATTTCCATACTTTTGATGCTTCCATCTTGACTGTTATAGTGAAGTTTCTGTAAAATCTATAACAAACGCAAATTAAAATGATAAGCCCTTCGATTAATATGTGATACACACACACATACAACACAACTGGCAATATTCGTCTCACAAATTTAAAATGACACATTAAATCATTTCAAATTACTTACTTAAAAAAAACATATCAGAATAATTAAAAACTAAGTTTGTGTGTTGTTGTTTTACAAAAATAGGAAAATGTTATAAGACTAAGTAGTATAATTAATGTATCGTTGGTTATTTTATGTATTAAAGTTTGACTACAAATAATAGAAAAGAACACATAGGTACCTACTCGTAACTAGTAAAATTTAAGATCATATTTAGATTATATTATTGATAAAAATAATATGAATAATAAAGCCATGATGTGTCAATAAAAGTGAAAAGACTTACCTGTTTGATTTCAATTTATCACGTAATCTGTGAAACACTCACTACGTAAACTATCGTGTAAAAACGACGCCGCAGAGCGCTTGCAGCGAGATCAAGGGTGCCGCTGCGCTTTGGCCCGCGCCTTCAAGCAATATAACAAACGGCGATTTAATTTCTATATAGGAACTTGATTTCTCTAGTTCTCGACTTTTCTCGAGCTTGATTTCCCGGGAACAAAGCCCAACGATAAACCCTAGTTGCAGCGCTCCTAAACACCGCTGCGCCCGTATGCACCGCACACCCTGCACTAAAGACGCCCCTACTTACTGTATCATACTTCTGCATAACCTGAAGGTTGACTAGGAGAGAATGCTTATTGTCATTATGTTGGCCTCAATACAACATACGCAATAAGTTCTAATTAAATACACGTAACTAGTTTTACATCCCCGGTTATACATTAATTAATACGGGTAGTCATCGCATACAGCTCCGCCTGCGCGATATTTAATTCCCTTGTAAATATGATCTTTAAAGAGATTCTTTTACCTAGATAGTTCATCATCATCTCTCAAATAAAAGTATCAAATTAATTACAAAACTATTATTGATTTTATTCAAAAACATTAATCTAAATAAGCTAATTAAATTAAAAAAAAAATCACCCAATGATTGTATCGGTGGAGTTTTAAAGTAACACAACTGGCAATATTCGTCTCACAAATTTAAAATGACACTAATTAATTTCAAATCACTTACATAAGAAAAACATATAATAATAATTAACAACTAAGCTTGTTTTTTTTTTATGTAACGCCTGCCAAGGTGACTTTACTATGCCTGATGGAAAGCATGAAGTCCACAAGTGGGGGTCGCCATACTCACTGCAAATGCGAAGAGTATGGCGAACCACATTATGGCGGCCTAGTGAGATGCTTTTTCACGCCCCGCTTAAAGGAACCGGGATCATAGTTTGAAGGAAAAACATGAGCTGGTAGTGAGTTCCAGTGTTTAACTGCTCGGCACAAGAAGGAAGACCCGAACCGCTTAGTTCTGGAGCGTATGTCTTCCACTCTGAAGGGGTGACTTCTCTGACCAGATAGTGTTGTTCTGTAGAGGAAGGGAGTGGGTGGGATGAGTTGGAAGAGCTCTTCAGAACACTCACCATAGTAAAGGCGATAGAGGACTGCCATAGAGGCGACATCTCTTCGCAGCTGCAAAAGTTCCAGGAACTCGGTGGCTTCGGGACTGTCTATGATGCGAACTGCTCGCCTCTGCAACCGATCGAGAGCGTCAAGCAAATACTGCGCAGATCCATCGCAAAGTTGAGAACAGTACTCCACGCAGGAGCGAACCTGGGTCTTATAGAGAAGACACAGATGCTCCGGTGAGAAGAACCGTCTCACCTTGTTTAGTACGCCTAGCTTCCGCAAGGCCGCCTTTGTGACGCTCTCGATGTACTCCCATCGGTTGAAATCCAAATCCATGCCCAGGATACCGAGCTTATCCTTTAGTGGCAGCTGAGTGCTCTGAAAAGTAGGAAGGGGAAGGAGTGGAGACTTTTTGGTGGTGAGTGCGCAAACCTGTGTTCTTTTGGCATTGAACTCGACCAGATTCTCGTCACCCCATTGAGAGATAACGTTCAGAACCTGGTTGAGTTCAGCGACAAGTTCCTGTCGTTTTTCCTCAACATCCGCCGATTTAAATGTGGGATGTCCAAAATATTGACCATGCACTGTGCTGTCGTCTGCATAGCAATGTATGTTGCCAAGGGCTAACATGTCATCGATATGCAGAAGGAACAGCGTGGGCGACAATACAGAGCTCTGGGGTACGCCTGCGGTTACCTGTTGGAAATCAGACGCCGCGCCGTCACAAAGGCCGCTAATGCGGCGCTAGCGCAGGAAGGCGGCAATCCAGCTGCACAATATACTGGGCATGCCGTATGCCGGAAGCTTAGAGAGAAGCGAATGGTGCCAAACCCTATTAAAGGCCTTGGCCATATCTAGGCTGATGGCCAGGTTCTCTCCATACCTATCCAAAGCCTCACCCCACAGGTGCGTGAGATACGTTAGAAGATCACCCGTGGATCGGTTCGGTCTGAAGCCATATTGCCGATCACTTAGCAGAGAGTGATCTTCCAGGTAATGAACCAATTGCTTGTTAATTATTCGTTCAAGCACCTTGCAGAGTATGTATGTGTCTTGTTGTTTTACAAAAATAGGAAATGTAAGTAGCCTAAGTAGTTTAATTAATGTATCGTTAGTTATTTTATGTATTAAACTTTGACTATAAATAATAGAAAAGAACACATAGGTACGAGTACCTAGTAAAATTTAAGATCATATTTAGATTTTATTATTGATGAAAATAATATAAATAATAAAGCCATGATGACTGTCAATCAAAGTGTTGACATACATAAAGACTTACCTGTTTGATTTCAATTGATCACGTAATCTGTGAAACACTACGTAAACTATTGTGTAAAAACGACTCCGCATAGCGCTTGCAGTGTATGAGACCAATGTTTAAAGGGTGCCGCCGCGCTTTGGCCCGGGCGCCTAGCAACGTAACAAACGGTAATTTAATTTCTATATAGGTATATGATTTCTCGAGTTCTCGACTTTTCTCGAGCTTGATTTCCTGGGAATCTGGCAACCGGCAATCTGTATAATACGGTAAATTCCTAAAACATTAAGGTAATGTATGAATGTGTAGGCATTCTATATAATACCGAATGCGCTGCCGGCAATGTGTGTAAAAAGACTATGAGCTAAGCTTTTCAATATAAGATGTAAGCTTTTTAACAGATTACTTATGAGTAAATTAGATTATGTTAGTTAACCCAAAATCATTTTAAGTTATTTATTCGGCTAGTTATTCGAGATCCTATAACCGTTGGTAAACAAAATCCTAGATGTCTCCTTTCGCAGTTTCCAGAAACCATTTACAACTATCGCGGAAAATTCTTAGTTATCCTATGTACCTATTTGTGCATATTGACCTACAACTACTCGTATTATATAAACACAACATCTCCTGTTATGCTAGATTTATTTTTGTTTTTATTTAATCCACCGGTTTATTAGGTGCAGTGGTCTGCCAAATAAGTATATAAAGAACGAACAACGCTAAGTTTGCATCAAAGTTATTTGAACCAAGATGAAATTCGTAAGTACAAAAAGTGTTTTTAAAATTCCCATCTTAATTAATTCTAATATGTATTTTTTATATATATATTTAATATAGGCCACCAGACTATACTCTGCCTGATGGAAAGCTTGAGTAGAGTCTAGGAGTGGGAGTTACCATGCTCATTGTGAATGCAGACATGACGACCAACACCATGGTTGCCTAGTTAGTGAGATGCTTTTGCATTATTCCTAGCAAGATTGAACTCCAGATTGAACAAAATAAGACAGTACGAATGCTGTCATTTATTCGGTAATCCGGAAATTTCTGTTTTAACTTATTACGTAATTAGCTAACCTAACATCATCTTATAGTCAACATTGTCAATAATAAAAATATGTTTCGTAAAGCATTTGTAATAATAAACGATTACATATAGACGACTTACACAGATATAGATTACCTATAGTACGGCTTTTGTAATTTAAGCTCTGTTTCACTAAGTAATTTGTAAAAAAAATATTGTTATTGTACATTATTTTAGAGACTTTATCTTATATTTTCTTTTAATGGATTACTTTCTTCACTTTATAATGATTATTAATGGTGTCTCATTCCTGTACACATTTCAGTTGAAGTTCTTTCTATATTTGGAGTAAGTAAGAATCAATTTGACTTGTTAAAATGTCATGTTTAGTATAAAAAAGCTGTTGAGTTTCAAGTGTTAAAAATAAGGGAAACATAAATTATTTTGCAATAACATCAGTAATATAACAAAAATAATTTTAGCTCGCATTCTTCTTTGTGGCGCTGATGGCCGTTCTGTCGTTGGCGGGCGCTTCCCTTCCTCGTAACGAACCTGCAAAATCATTGAACAGGGAAGCTCGCAGCGCTGCAAATAAGGCACCAGGCACCAAACCCGGAGGATATGGAGGGTATGGACACGGTGGCTACGGATACGGACGTTAACGCCATTATTAATATTTCAAAAAAAAACATACAAAAAAACAAACAAACATACATTCATCCATATAATGTTAAAAAAAACTGTGTTTCTAATGATATTATTTCATTTTTTTTTAATTTGTTGTTTAAAAACTATTAAGTTTTCAGTTTTTTGATCAATAAAACATGTCTTTTTTTTCTTGAGTATATTTATTTTATTGGTGATTTTTATTTGTGGTGACTTTGATTTCTAATTAGATATAAACAATTAATTGGGTTTGAGCACGTGACTCGGCGTTGATAGACGTCATACCCATACGTTTGTTGGTTTTCCAATAATGTTAATGTTTGTAGAATGTCAACCTGGTTAAACATATTTTAGCTAAAACTGCCTAGTACAAAACAATCTATCGAATCACCTAAGAACGACAAACTATATTCACAAAATTAGGCGTAAGAGTCGCCTACCTACCATTTTTAACTTACATTATCATTAGACAAGATTGATCGGCCAATTAAGTAAATCGAAAAGGTTAACACAGATCATGACATTTTCAGTAATTCGGTGCTGTAAGACGTAAATTATAGGCGTTAAAAATAGCTAGTTCACTCACTCACACGCTGGCAGAATGTCCGGCGTGGAAGGAGCCGAGGCGTGATCTCGTGACCGCCATCGTAGTGGGAACCCTCTCGCTCGGTAACATGGTTGCTGCCATGATACGGAGCGAGAGAGCGTGGAACTCCGCCGTCGCTTTCTGCGAGCGAAGGAGATGGCGGAGCGGGACCGGGAGAGGTTTAGAACTCTTCCCGCAAGCCAGGTCCGGGAACCGGCCAGGTACCGCAGACGACTCAGGCGCCGGAGATCTCAAAATGATCTCCGTCCTCCATAAGCGCAGGCCTGGGGTGCGTCATGCATGCGGGTGGTCCATAAGGACAGGTGTGACCACCTATCACCCTAGCAGGAGCAGGCCGGGGTGGCAAAAGGAGCGCTACAACATGCGCACGTGTATTTGGCAGAACGGGAACAGTTCTCGCACAAAGGTACGTCGGGGTTCCATGGACATCCTTTCGAGGGTATACCTGGTTCCTCGACTCATAGTACCCGAGACGGCGTGCGGTTTTAGTCGGTTCGGGTCCGACATAGCCACGAACTGGTTGCATCCGATGGGATTTCCGCACGAAAAAAAAAAAAAGTTCACTCACTCACAAATTTCATAATACATACTAAGAGTGCTTGCTATATCAAGCTGTGTGGGTACGTTCCTACTCCTCTATTCTAAGACTAATGAACATTTTTTTTGGCGCTTTTTAATTATTTTTCCAGCAGTTGTTATTGAAATTCATTTAAATTTATTATTATTATTATTAAAAAAGCGAACTTATGGTTCGAAGTGAATAACAACCACGGTGTACGCAATGGGAGCCATATTTATTATTCAGGCACTGGCATTCATATCTTAATCTAAACGAGATATAGACTGTCCAAATTCTACGTGATCGATAATAGACTCATATCTGTAATATGCTGGCCAGGCTTGTCTATCCATAATTCTTTTCATTCCTGTTTATTTATTTATTAAAACTTAAAACTTTCGACTGCCTTGTTGGTCTAGTAGTTAGCGTATGCGGCTGCTGATCGAGAGGTCTCGGGTTCGATTCCCGGGTCGGACTAAATATTTGTGTGATCCACAAATGTTTGTTTCGGAGTCTGGGTGTTTTCTATGTATATTATGTATGTATTTACAATAAAAAAGTATGTTTATGTATTTATATCAGTTGTTTAGTACCCATAATACAAGCTCTGCTTGTCTAGACTAGATGATGTTGTGTGTAAGATGTCCGAAAAAATGTGCGAAAAAAAATTAAACTTACTGCACATGTTGTACATAGGCGGACTTAATCCCATAAGGCATTCTCTCCCAGTCAATCTTCAGGTGATATAGAAATATGATGCGGTAGGTGTAAGGACTGAATATTGAGTGCAACAAAGTTCACAATAGCAAAGAAATTACGAGATAAGCCTAAAATAATAAATTTACTTGGTACTGTGTATATTAATAAATACATATAACACACATATTACTAACATAATACTTAACATAAAAATAGTATAAATACACATACATATATTTAATCGATCTAACGGCAGAATTCTAGAATGCACTGCGCATTCTAGAATAGGACTGACTGCACATAGAAGGAATATTTGATGAAGTTGGAGGTGTGAGAAGGGCATAGAAGGAGTAAGTTATTTGTTGACCCAAGACTTCGATCGTGATTTGAGAATAAAATACGGAAGTGTAGTACCAGGTGTGCGGGCAATGATGGAGAGCTAAGAAAAGTCAGAGCACGCAAAGTACGGCGCTGACGAATTGGGAGCCATCGTAATTGACACATGATCATACTTGCGAAGATTGAAAACGAATCGAATGCAGTTATTAATAAGGCGGTCTAATTTGTTGAGGAGATCTGCATTCAGGTCAAAATAACACACATGACCATAGTCAATTAATGGAATAATTAAGGACTGCATTAACGTAGCCTTGGTTTTAACAAGAAGAAAATTCTTGAGACGTTATAAAGTACGGAGATAAAAAGTGACTTTCTGACAGATGTGTGACTTGTGCTCGCCAATCAAGTGTCGAGGCTAAATATATCCCTAGATTCTTTACCACTGCTGAGGGGCAAGTCACGTTATCGTAGATAACTGGTGGAACGACTGTCATATCCAACCGACTCAGGATTTGCTTGCTCCCCACGACAATAACCTGACATTTGGTTGGATTTACCGACAAACCAAAGCTCGTTGATCAGTTCTTGATGAAGTCTAAGTCTTTGTTGACTTTGTCGATTGCTTATGAGATTTCTTCAACATTTGAATGTGTGTACACCTGCAGGTAGTCAGCGTATAAGTAATACGAACACTGAAGAATTTTAAGAATAACAAGGGAGATAATATACCGCCTTGACCGCCAGTGCGAAGATCACACCAACTCGACGACAAGTCATCAATGTGGACACACTGTTGACGTCCCTAAAGATATGACGAAAACCATTCCAGCACTTCTGAGGACATCATAAGATGGGAAAGGAAGGCTAGGGGAACCTCGTGACATACGGTATTGAAGGAAAATCAATCATAGCCGGTAGCCGGTACTATGACTTTGGGACCTCCATATCCTGCCGTGTATCGCCAGTCACTTTGAGGAGAGCGGTGGTTGTACTATGGCCGGGTCTAAACCCAGATTCTAATGGACTGAGAAGGTTCTGCAGATACACAAATTGTGAAAACTGCTTATGAACACAGGCCTTCAACACTTTAGAAAGAAAGGGAAGTATATAAATTGGTCGAAAGTGTTCAGGGAGGGAGGTGTTAGTTTTCTTGGGTAAAGGGATAACGAAGGCCTTACTCCAGAGTGAGGGAAAGAAAGCAGAATGAAGTGAAAAATTTGTGATATTTGATATTGCTGGAAGAATGTGGTTAAGGATAATAACAATCATGCGACGGCTGATGCCGTCACATCCCACAGCATTGAAACGAATGGACAGGATAATCTTTTTGATGTCCTCAGAAGATACCGGAGAAAAGTCAAAGAATTCCATAACAGGATAACTTAAACTAGCTATATAGTTTATGGTTAGACTCTTGAGAAATGGTTATTTGTATCATCTTGTCATTCTGACCTCAGTGCGTTGTTGTTTATCAATGCCGAGTGTTCCAAGGAACTTCCACATGCTGGAAATTGGAGAGGATTCTTATTTTGAATTATGTGGCTTCGTTTAGCGTTACGTAGGAGCTGGATACGAATAGCCGAGGATCGAACTAAGTGACTTGCTATTGGAGAGGCCTATGTCTAGCAGTGGACTGCGATAGGCTGATGATGATGATATTTAGCGTTTCGTATCACCTAGTTACACTGATTCCTAGCAGTCTTAAAAAGGTTCCATGTCTCTTCACTGCACTCCCTCCAGTACCGATGAAAGCAACTGTCTCTTCGTCTCATAGCAGTTCGAATTTCCTCTGCTATCCATGATATCTGATATATGAGTAGGGGAGCGCCCTAATTTAATAGTCCTCATAGGTACGTGGACATCATACAGGTCAAAAACTGCATTATACATACATATACACAAAATAAATATATATATGCAATCATCATCAACAGCCTTTAACAGTCCACTGCTGGACATAGGCCTCTCCTTATATACAATAAAATAAATAAATTATATTTGTGATCCTTGATAGCCATCGGATCGTATCTCTACACCACCCGCCAGCTCACAAAAATAAAATTACAAGTACGCAGAAATATTTGCTATTCGGCTTGTTGCCATTTCACCAACAGAAGAAGCTGACGTAATATCTGTCACGATCGTAAACATTTTATGTAACGTGTCTAATGTAAATATTATCATATAAAATAAAAGTTGAAGGTACAAAATAGTGAGTTAGCTAGCAACTATGTAAGTATGTGAACAAATAAAAATGAAACTAATGAATTACTAGCGCCTCCTTGAAATCTTATTATTGGTGCCCGAGTTCGCATCACCGGGATCACTCCTGCTTGTGGATAATGTTTTTGAAAACTTCATTAACAGTGGATTTAGCTCGTCCATGAATGTTACCTTAAACTTGCTATTGTCGCCTGCTTTAATGATTACTACGCCATCCTGTGTCCTACTAGACATCATGCCAAAATGCTGTCGGGCATCGATAAAAACTCCCTTGCGTATTTTAGTGAGAAATTCTCTTAGCAGTTTTAGACTTCCAAACTGCATATCTTGCCTCTGCGGTAGTGAACCTCACCAATATTGACCCGCGATGTTCTTTAGAGGGTGCTCCAATGCGATGGCAATGCCTTATGTTGAGCCATGAGATGTTTTGAAGACCTATTTTCTTATTAATGACCTCAAGCAGAGTTGCAACGCAGTCCTTCTTGATGACCTGTGGTACTCTTTAAAATAACAGTGATTTGTGTCGATTATCTTGCCTTTATTCTAAGGTTATCGCATCAGGCAGAGTAGAGTTCCTTTAGTAGGCTTAAATAAGAAAAAAAATGACCCTGCACCCATGTGCAATTTAAAACTACTCTAGCGCCCTTTGGTAAGCGGGCAGGTGTATTAAAAGTGGTGTGGCACCGCATACCCTGCACTAAAGACGCCCCTGCTTACTATATTTTACTTCTGCATAACCTAAAGTTTGATTAGGAGAGAATGCCTCATGTCATTATGTCAGCCTCGATACAACTTAAGCAATAAGTTCTAATTAAATAAAATACACGTATAACTAGTTTTGCATACACAGTGATACATAAATTATGTCTTCGCATACAGCTGCGCCTGCGCGTTGTTCAATGCCCTTGATTTACACGTGATTTATAATGACCCTCTTATAAAGAGATTCTTTTATCGACGTAGTTTATACATAAATTATATTTCAGGCTAATAAGTACGATATGAATATATTTTTAGCCTATAATATTTAGGAACAATGCGGCTATATATAATGGTTTTTTAGGGTTCCGTTGCCAAATGGCTAAAAACGGAACCCTTATAGATTTGACATGTCTGTCTGTCTGTCTGTCCGTCCGTATGTCACAGCCACTTTTTTTTAAGAATCGGTTCATCAGTTGTGTGTGTGTGTATATGGGTGTTTGTTCTGCTTAATCCTATATAATCACAATAAATGAGTCAAATGTACCAAGTATAAAACATTGTTCAATGCTATAAGAATATAGCATTGAACATATATACATTAGTAATATTAATAAATATAATAATTTCCTGCAGTAAAACGTAGTTTGTTTATATATTATGAAAAAGACGTAATTCCTATTAATCAATCTTATATATAAAATACTCGTGTCACAATACTCGTTGTTAAAGGTTAGACTGATTTGTATGAAAATTTGTGTGCTTATCGGGTAGGTCTGAGAATCGGCCAACATCTATTTTTCATACCCCTAGGACACGAGCGGAGCCGCGAGCATCAGTTAGTATATATACCTATATAAAGCTGTTCGGTTACTGACTAACAGACGATGCATACCAGACACAAGTGGGTGCAGAAAGCCGTTTGGCATGTGTGTTCCTTGAGGAGCGTAGGCGAGCACTTAGAGGATTTTTAGAGCCTTATAACTTAAACTTATACCTAATAATACGGTGTGTTGCTACCTTTATCCATCCTGTGAGTTTCGCAAGTGTCGACTAAGGAAGCTCACTATGCAGATTATAATACCAATACAAATAGAAAGAAAATTTGAAACAAACCCTATGAAATCCGTCTGGCTAGCTTTTGTATCTTTGTAACGTAGCCACACTGCCCCGCCGCGCTCCCCCGCTAGCAACGTCTACAGCGCTCGGGGTTCGCAATGCTCGTCGTACGGCTATGAAAGCGTCGCTTCGCGATCCGCCCTTTTCCCGTCCACTGCTGAGCTCCCGGGCTTATTCACAAGATAAGTGTCATTCATTTATTTATTTAAAAACAATAAGCGCTCATAGACGAGTGGCCGTAGGTGATTGGAAACAATCACCGAGGGTAAGCAATGACGGCGTGGGCAGTCCTAGATGGGTGACCGTTTGTGGCTTGATATATTATGAGCGTTTCCGTGATTCGGAGATCATGTTAAGCAGTCGGTCCGGGTTGTTATCTTAAGATTACAGCCGTGAAGCTTAGTTGGAAACCTTCGGGCGGCTTAAAAACATCCAACGGCAAGTTTTACGTAGCCACAACGTTTTCTTGCCAGTCCCCAACCCGCACTCAGCCAGCGCGAGGACGTATGGCCTTAACCCTCTCATGAGATTGCTGCGATCTGCGATTTTGCTGTCGCAGGTGGCCCGAGGTACGTTGGGGTTCCAGGGACATCTTTTCGAGGGTATACAGTATACATGGTTCCTCGGCTCATAGTACCCGAGACGGCGTGCGGTTTTAGTTGGTTCGAGTCCGACGTAGTCACCAAGTGGTGGAATCCGTAGGGATTTCCGCATGAAAAAAAAAAGTTTGTATATTATGGTGGACGACGGCTGTTACCTGTGGAGACCCGAGTCGGTAATGTCCCACTACAGGGTTAAATGGAATAATAGGTTGTTGATGATTGATGAGTGGGAATTCTAAAATTCTACACTTCTCCATAACACTATGCATGCTAGAATTCAAATTTGATTTAATTATTAAAAAAACGATTTTTCGTTTTATACACTGTTGACTTTGGTGCTCAGAATGTTTTGGAGATCCAATAAAATGCTATCTATAGAAAAATAATAGAACAGTATAAATCTCGCTTTAAAACTAGTTTTTATAGATTGCTCAACTTTTATGATTGTATTGTCGTTAAATGAAGCAGATATTTTGAATCTGGGTTTGATTTAGATTTCTTTAATTAATAATTTAGAAAAAAAACGTAATCATAATTATTCCGCATATTTTCAATTTTATCTGGAGACAGTTGGGGTAAACTGGAATAGCTCCGCAGCAGCTCGATGAAGGTCCTGTATCCATTCATCTCTTAATATTTCAGTTTCTGTATGTCGTTTTTCTTTCAGTGAAACTTTCTGTATAATTATATTGACTGCACGGTTGGCCTAGTGGCTTAAGCGGTTGCCACGCCGCTTCCTACTACGCCAAGTGTCGTGGGTTCAAATCCCACGTAGGACAACACTTTATGTGATTCACAATTTGTTGTTCTGAGTCTGGGTGTTCTTTGTGTCCGTTTCATGTATGTTTGTAAAGTCCCCCGCGACACAGGAATTTATATTCCTAATGCGGGAGTTGCCTTTTTAAAAATAAACAAATAAATAAATAAACAATTTAATTTTATAAAAAACAATAATTATTTCAGAGAAATGGTTGCGAGCTCCAAAAGTTTAAATCGGTTAATTATTAGATTAGTAGATGCAAAAACAGTTTATAATTGTCGGCTTATATTATACTGCATTGGTGCTTAAGCTCAACATGTATTTTATTATGAAATCTTCAGAAATGATCACCGGAATGCACATTTTTTTTCTCTACAACAGTTTAGTCAATCCTTGTATTCCATGGTGCTTAAATTTTCGGTTGACTTTCCTGCATGGCATACATCCTAAATTGTGGAGATGATCAGAGCACCTGAGATTATAAACGCCTGGTCATACTAGGAAAATCCTCAACCACTCCTCTGTCAAAACAGTTAGGTTGTGGAATGCCCTACCAATCGAAATAAGACGCGTAAACACAGTTTTCAAGAGACTAGTAAATTAATACTACGACAACGATATGTCCCAGGTATTATTCCGAACTGGTTTAGGTCAGAATATTTAATATGAGTATATTCAGAATGTCTATTAATTTTACTTGCTTATTTTGATTGAAGATCGAACCGACGCCGCGTCGTAAGAACTGAAAAGCAGAAAATAATATATTTTTATTACTTAAAATTATAAAAAAACCAACCTTTCATATACAGAAATGTATATGTTTAGAATATATATGTAAAATATATGCGTATATATTTGTGTTATATTTGTATACATATATGTGGGTGCATATTTCATACCTTGTATATGAGTCGATGCCAAACAAGAAAATTCAGTAATTACTTTTTATATGGGCCTAACCTTGAGATTTTTACCTATAGAAAAAGAACTATTGAAATATTATATTGACTACTCTATAAAAAGATTAATAAGTTATCATTTATTACAATCAGTGAATACACAATCAATCATCCCCTGTTTTGCCACCCTTAGGGTTGGAATTCTTTTCCCAAATTTATATTTGGTAACTTCGGAAAGGAAAATCCAAAATGGGGCGACTCTGTAAAAAGTGAATCGTAGTCATACATAAAAATAAAACAAATAAACGCGTCGATTGAGGACCTCTTTCGTTTTTTTGTCAGTTAAAAAGTAGCCTATGTCCTGTCTCAGTTTAGACTGTGAACCAAATGTCATTTAGAACACAGATACAACTATAGGTTACATACATATAAACCGCTGCAAAGGACCCGAGACAGGTGACACCCCCGGTGCGGCCGGGGGGTGTCGTCTAAGGCGGTTCGGTGTTGCGCCTCTTATTGCGTGGAGTGGTAAGAGGCCTGACAGCGTCCTGCCTTGGGGGTGAGAATAATCACCCCGGGATGTACCCCAGTCGTGGGGTAAGGCTGATGCGTTCCTGGTGTTCTCCCAACTGCCGAGGTAGGCCGCCGCGGGGTTTAGTGGGTTAACCGATTACTTCGGGAGTCCCACACACGCCCTTCGTTAACCACACGAAGGGTATGGTGCGAAAAGCATTCAACGCGAAAAAAAAAAGGTTACATACATATATATATATGGTATAAGTTAAAATAAGTAAATTTTTCTTCCTACGCTAGCAACACTTTTTTCATTTAATTGGTAGTTATAGTTGCTAAAGTCGATTTGTCAATTTTATGTCACGTAATGGAGGACGCCGGAAATCAATGCTGTTAACTCTGATAAGTTGTTGTGTAAAAATTAAAGAAGATTTTCGAAACATTTTCAAACTTTCGAAACATTTTATTTATCACATCCCACAACTTTTGGAGGCTCGTCCGGGATGTGATTACATTGTTTTGAAAGTGAAAGATTGCCTACGAAAATATCACCAACAAAAAGTGACGCCATGTTATGACTCTATTGAAACAGACCTTCAATGATTTTTAATAAAGAGGTATTTTTGATTTAAAAAGTTATTAAGATTATAAGCTAAATAAAGACGAAAAATGCCTCCTAAAAAGGATAAAGAAGACAAAGAAGAAGAAGAGAGGCCCAGATCTGGTTCGAAAATATCTTTTAGTGATTTAGAAAAGTCTATGATTACTTTCACTGGTGACGATACATATCCGATTTCCACCTGGATGCATGAGTTTGAGGATACCGCTAATGTCATGGAGTGGTCAAAGATTCAAAAGATTATTTATGGGAAAAGATTAAGGTGGAACAGCCAAGTTATTTCTACGATCGTTAGGCAGTGTAAACGATTGGGAAACTCTAAAGAACAGCTTAAATGAAGAGTTTGGTCCTAAATTGGGTTAAAGTTGCGAAATACGTCACCTGATTCTGGGGTTGTGAGTGGTTGGGGGGGAGGGGGGGGGAGGTGTCGGAACCCCCCCTCACCATTTTTACCTGCCGGAAATACTTGGTTCCCTTAGAAAAAATTAAAAACAGAAATCGGCGTCTTCTAGCTATAAAGTTCGACTTGTAAAAATGTTACTTGCAGAAATAAATATCATTTATCATTTGTCATTTGTCATTTGTCATTTGTCATTTGTCATTTGTCATTTGTCATTTGTCATTTGTCATTTGTCATTTGTCATTTGTCATTTGTCATTTGTCATTTGTCATTTGTCATTTGTCATTTGTCATTTGTCATTTGTCATTTGTCATTTGTCATTTGTCATTTATCATTTATCACTTATCGTTTATCGTTTATCGTTTATCGTTTATCGTTTATCGTTTATCGTTTATCGTTTATCGTTTATCGTTTATCGTTTATCGTTTATCGTTTATCGTTTATCGTTTATCGTTTATCGTTTATCGTTTATCGTTTATCGTTTATCGTTTATCGTTTATCGTTTATCGTTTATCGTTTATCGTTTATCGTTTATCGTTTATCGTTTATCGTTTATCGTTTATCGTTTATCGTTTATCGTTTATCGTTTATCGTTTATCGTTTATCGTTTATCGTTTATCGTTTATCGTTTATCGTTTATCGTTTATCGTTTATCGTTTATCGTTTATCGTTTATCGTTTATCGTTTATCGTTTATCGTTTATCGTTTATCGTTTATCGTTTATCGTTTATCGTTTATCGTTTATCGTTTATCGTTTATCGTTTATCGTTTATCGTTTATCGTTTATCGTTTATCGTTTATCGTTTATCGTTTATCGTTTATCGTTTATCGTTTATCGTTTATCGTTTATCGTTTATCGTTTATCGTTTATCGTTTATCGTTTATCGTTTATCGTTTATCGTTTATCGTTTATCGTTTATCGTTTATCGTTTATCGTTTATCGTTTATCGTTTATCGTTTATCGTTTATCGTTTATCGTTTATCGTTTATCGTTTATCGTTTATCATTTGACTGTCTATCTCTCTGTCTGTCTGTCTGTCTGTCTGTCCGTCCGTTGAAACTTGGTCAGTAGATGTATTCTGTGAACCGCATTAATATTTTTACACAAAAATAGACAAAAAGCAATATATTTTGGGGGTCCCCATACTTAGAACTTAAACTCAAAAAAAAAAATTTTCATCAAAATCATACGTGTCTATGGATAGGTCTTCAAAATGATATTGAGGTTTCTCATATCATTTTTTTTCTAAACTGAATAATTTGCGCGAAAGACACTTCCAAAGTGGTAAAATGTGTGTCCCCCCCTGTAACTTCTAAAATAAGAGAATGATAAAAAAAAAAAAAAAAATATGATGTACATTACCATGCAAACTTCCAACGAAAATTGATTTGAACGAGATCTAGTAAGTAGTTTTTTTTGATACGTCGTAAATCATAAACCGTTTCTTTTCATAAACATTTCTTTCAATCAAAACACTGTGTTTTGATTGAAAGAAATGTTGTTAAAACATCGATACAAGTTACAACGAACTACAAAAACTTTTATATGATGTTACTTGCTGCTACGGAACCCTTCATGGGCGAGTCCGACTCGCACTTGGCCGCTGTTTATATTTTAAGAATCGGTTCGGTTGTCTGTGTGTTTGTGTGTCATGTGTGTGTGTGTGTGTTTGTGTTCTGCTTGATCTTATATAATTACAATAAATGAGTCATTTGTACCAAGTATATAAACATTAAAATCAATTAAGTAACATGAACAGATCTGCATTAGTAATATTATTAAAATAATCAGTATCTGTCAGGCGTTTGCATTTTAATGTTTTAGCTACAATTTATGTGTAAGTTATAATTATATTTGATATGCAAAATAATATAGGATAATGATTGCCTGCAGTAAAACTGAGTAAAAGAGAAAATATTAAAATTGTTTTACAGTACAATTTTTGTGATTTTATTGTTTGTTTATATATATTTATTTAAAGACGTAATTCCTATTAATCAATCTTATATATAAAATTCTCGTGTCACAATGTTAGTAACCATACTTCTCCGAAGCGGCTGGACCGATTTGTATAAAAATTTGTGTGTATATCGGGTAGGTCTGAGAATCGGCGGGAGAATCTATGTTTCACATTCATAGGACGCGAGCGGAGCCGCGGGCATTAGCCAGATTATATGTTACCGGCAATCTGTATAATACGGTATACTATACAATACCTAGGCAATGTATAGAATACCTAAAACGTTAAGGTAATGTATGAAATATTTTTCATTTTATTTGTCTAGGCAATGTGTGTAAAAGACTACGAGCTAAGCTTTTTAATACAAGATCTAAGCTTTGTTTTAATTTCCTTTTTATTTTATTAAATTTACAGAAACAATACTTACATGAATTCAAATTATTTTATCATTTATTTTGATAGATTTTAATCGTTTAATCGAACCAAGCAAGACCAAACGCAATCCGCGTCGCCGAGCACTGGGCCAAAATCGTGTAAAGTGTTGCCATCGACACGATAAGAACAAGAATCGATTATCGTATTTCAAGAAGTATTTTATAGTTTAGCCTGTGGTTGTTAGTTATGCACAGGGCACTTCACTACCCGTCTATAAAGTATGACATTACTGTAGTACATTATTCCGAAGAAAAACACGGCTATTTAGAGGTGTGTAATTTATTGGTGTTAAAAAGATAATAAACGAATGGACAAAGTATAGTTAAACAGGTTTCAAAGTATTGAAATAGCAATTGAGTCCCTGCCCACCCACCCCCTAGCCAATTTGTAAACTTTTTTGGTTTTCTATTCTATTTCTTTATTCTGGCGTAGTGATCAAAGCAGTCACCTCGCTGATTACTACTGTATTGAGTGTTGTGGGTTCATTTGTATGGTTGGCAAATTGTAGTTCTCAATCTGAGTGTCCTTTGCGTTCGTTTCATTTCTCTGTATAACGTACTATAAGTGTTATATTTAACGTCGAGTCGCGTACGCGTGTATGCTAGTTATCGCGGCAAAGAGTAGCCTGTCTTTCCTCTAGTATCAAAGTATCTCCATGCATGCTGAATTTCAACGTGCAGCGGTTTAGCAGTGAAAGCGTAACAAATAGACAGTTACTTTTGATTGTTTTATATATTAATAGCTTTCATCCGCGGCTGCGCTTATTACGGTTAAAGTAGCCTTTGTCCTTTCTCAGATTTTAGACTATCTGGGTACAAAATTTATTCAAATCGGTGCCGTGGTTTTTGAGTTTATCGCGAACAGACAGAAAACTTTATTTTATAATATAAAGTGAACCACTGTCCCCATTTAAATGAAATTTTGTACCCAGATAGTGTAAAGTCTGAGAAAGAACATAGTCTATTTTAACAGCGATAACCGACATAGCCGCAGCCGGAGCAACAGTCGAATGCTAGTCATTTTATAATACGCAGTGATTTCACGTAGTACGTTTAGATTTCACTTGGAGTAATATTGTAATCTAATATACTACTTACTCGAGATCTTATAACCGTTGGTAAACAAAATACAAGATGTCTCCTTTCTATTCAATTAAAGCTATCGCGGAAAATCTGTAGTTATCCTATATACCTATTTGTGCATATTGACCTTCAACTACTCGTATTATATAAACACAACATCTCCTGTTATGCTAGGTTTATTTTTGTTTTTATTTTAATCCACCGGTTTGTTAGGTACAGTGGTCTGCCAAATAAGTATATAAAGAACGAACAACGCTAAGTTTGCATCAAAGTTATTTGAACCAAGATGAAATTCGTAAGTACAAGCATGTTTTAAAATTCCCATCTCAATTAATTCTAATATGTATTTTATATATATATATATATATATATATTTAATATAGGCCACTAGACTATACTCTGCCTGATGGAAAGCTTGAGAAGAGTCTAGGAGTGGGAGTTACCATCCTCATTGTGAATAGAGACAATGCAGGATGGCGACCAACACCATGGTGGCCTAGTGAGTGAGTGAGTGAGTGAGTGAGTGAGTGAGATGCTTCTGCATTATTCTGAGCATGATTGAACTCCGGATTGAACAAAATAGGACAGTACGAATGCTGTCATTTATTCGGGATTCCGGAAATTTCTGTTTTAACTTATTACGTAATTAGCTAACATTGTCAATATTAAAAATATGTTTCGTAAAGCATTTATAATAATAAACGATTACATATAGACGACTTACACAGATATAGATTACCTATAGTACGGCTTTTGTAATTTAAGCTCTGTTTCACTGAGTAATTTGTAAAAAAATATATTATTATTGTACATTATTTTAGAGACTTTATCTTATCTTTTCTTTTAATGGATTACTTTCTTCACTTTATAATGATTATTAATGGTGTCTCATTTCTGTACACATTTCAGTTGAAGTTCTTTCTATTTTGGAGTAAGAATCAATATGACTTGTTTAAGTGTCATGTTTAGTATAAAAAAGCTGTTGAGTTTCAAGTGTTAAAAATAAGGGAAACATAAATTATTTTGCAATAACATCAGTAATATAACAAAAATAATTTTAGCTCGCATTCTTCTTCGTGGCGCTGATGGCCGTTCTGTCGTTGGCGGGCGCTTCCCTTCCTCGTAACGAACCTGCAAAATCATTGAACAGGGAAGCTCGCAGCGCTGCAAATAAGGCACCAGGCACCAAGCCCGGAGGATATGGAGGGTATGGACACGGTGGCTACGGATACGGACGTTAACGCCATTATCAATACTTCAAAAAAAAACATACAAAAAAAACACACAAACATACATTCGTTAAAATCCATATAATGTTAAAAAAAAACTGTGTTTCTAATGACATTACTTCGTTTTTTTAATTTGTTGTTTAAAAACTACTAAGTTTTCAGTTTTTTGATCAATAAAACATGTCTTTTTTTTCTTGAGTATATTTATTTTATTGGTGCGTTACTTCATTCATAAAGGTTATTAAGGTATATAGAAAAAAATCTGTCAATGTAGAAAATTCTGATCACTTAGAGTTGCAAAGGTCCAATGCCAGTCGTTTCGTGAAAAAACTAAAAAATATATCAATATTCATGTAAAATCGGTGGCACTAGTAGCAGACCCAAATCATATTGCGAATAATTAAAGCTAGGAAGATGATGAAAAAAAATAACAACAAGTAAAAAAATTATTGTATACAATTATTATATACAACAATAAGTAAAAAAATTGACAATTTCTATATAAAATTCGCCCAATGCACTGTTCTGTGAGTTTACTAAATACTCTATGGTGCTGCATGCGGTAATTTTGGTAAACCTTTCTTAGCGATTAGGTAACAATGTTTTGTTGACATAAACATAAACAAACGTAAATAAATGTTATAAACATAGAAGTACCAAAAGATTCCGAGAACTTGATAACTTCGTTCTTTTATGAGGACGTTATATTCAGCTCAGATTAAAGAAACATCTTTGATTTCTAATTAGGTTTAAACAATATAATATTTGGTTTTGAGCACGTGACTTGGCGTTGAGAGACGTCATACCCATACATTTGTTGGTTTTCTAATAATGTTAATGTTTGTAGAATGTCAACTTGGTTAAACACATTTTAGCTAAAACTGCCTTGTACAAAACAATCTACCGAATCACCTAAGAACGACAAACTATATTCACAAAATTAGGCGTAAGAGTCGTCTGCCTACCATTTTTCACTTTCATTACCATTAGACAAGATTGATTGGCCAATAAAGTAAATCGAAAAGGTTATTCAAAAACACAGATCATAACATTTTCAGCAATTCGGTGCTGTAAGACGTAAATTATAGGCGTTAAAAATAGATAGTTCACTCACTCACACGCTGGCATAATGTCAGGCGTGGCCTCCCTTCCTGTTTATTTCTTTATTAAAACTTACTGTACATGATGTACATAGGCGGACTTAATCCCATAAGGCATTCTCTCCCAGTCAACCTTCAGGCGATATAGAAATATGATGCGGTAGGTGCAAGGACCGAATATTGAGTGCAACAAAGTTCACAATAGTAAAGAAATTACGATTTAAGCCTAAATCAGATAATACTAGGATACACAAATAATAATAATAATAAATTTACTTGGTACTGTGTATATTAATAAATACATATAACACACATATTACTAATATAACACATGTTATAAAAATAATATAAATACACACATATATTTAATCGATCTAAAATACACAGACGGGCACTAGTTCACGATTCAAGCACTTTTGTCTTAAATGTAAGGCGGTTTGTAGACATCCTGATTTCGGCAGCCAGTGCATTCTAGAGTAGGAGTGACTGCACATAGAAGGAAGAATTGATTGTGATTGACTACTTGCGAAGATTGAAAACGAATCGAATGCAGTTATTAAGAAGGCGGTGTAATTTATTGAGGAGATCTGCATTCAGGTCAAAATAACACATGTGACCATAGTCAATTAAGGGAATAATTAAGGACTGCATTAATGTAGTCTTGGTTTTAATAAGAAGAAAATTCTTGAGACGGTAGAAGCACGGAGATAAGAAGTGACTTTCTGACAGACGTGTGTGACTTGTGCTCGCCAATCAAGTGTCGAGGCTAAATATATCCCTAGATTCTTTACCACTGCTGAGGGGCAAGTCACGTTATTGTAGATAACTGGTGGAACGACTGTCATATCCAACCTACTCAGGATTTGCTTGCTCCCCACGACAGTAACCTGACATTTGGTTGGATTTACCGAAAACCCAAAGCTCGTTGATCAGTTCTTGATCTAAGTCTTTGTTTACTTTGTCGATTGCTTATGAGATTTCTTCAACCCTTGAATGTGTGTACACCTGTAGTTGTTGAGGGACGCTAGTGCGATGATGCGATGAACACACTGTTGACGTCCCTGAAGATATGATGAAAACAATTCCAGCACTTCTGAGGACATCATAAGGTGGGAAAGGAAGGCTAGAGGAACCTCGTGACATACGGTATTGAAGGCATTTGACCGGTACTATGACTTCGTGTCCTCCATATCCTGCCGTGTATCGCCAGTCACTTTGAGGAGAGCGGTGGTTGTACTATGGCCGGGTCTAAACCCAGATTCTAGTGGACTGAGAAGGTTCTGCCGATACACAAATTGTGAAAACTGCTTATGAACACAGGCCTCTAACACTTTAGAAAATAAGGAAAGTATATAAATTGGTCGAAAGTGTTCAGGGAGGGAGGGGTTAGTTTTCTTGGGTAAAGGGATAACGAAGGCCTTACGCCAGAGTGAGGGAAAGATACCAGAATCAAGTGAAACATTTATTATATGGGATGTTGCTGGAAGAATGTGGTCAAGGATAATAACAATCATGCGACGTCTGATCCCGTCACATCCCACAGCATTGAAACGAATGGACAGGATAATCTTTTTGATGTCCTCAGAAGATACCTGAGAAAAGTCGAAGAATTCCATAACAGGGTAACTTAAACTAGCTATGTAGTTTATAGTTTGATGGTCCATCTGAGGTGCTGTTGAGAAATGGTGATTTATATCATCTTGTCATTCTGACCTCAGGGCGTTGTTGTTTATTAATGCCGAGTGTTCCAAGGAATTTCCACATGCTGGAAATTGGAGAGGATTCTATATTTTGAATTATGTGGCGGCATAGGAGCTGGATACGAATAGCCGAGGATCGAACTAAGTGACTTGCAATTGGAGAGGCCTATGTCTAGCAGTGGACTGCGATAGGCCGATGATGATGATATTTAGCGTTTCGTATCACCTAGTTACACCGATTCCTAGCAGTCTTAAAAAGGTTCCACGTCTCTTCACTGCGCTCCCTCCAGTACCTATTAAAGCAACTGTCTCTTCGTCTCATAGCAGTTCGAATTTCCTCTGCCATTCATGGAGTAGGGGAGTGCCCTAATTCAATAGTCCTCATAGGTATGTGGACATCATACAGGTCAAAAACTGCGTTATTAAAAATAATAACTTTGTTGTTGATGTCAGTAGCTGCTCTCAAGTCTGACCAATCTAATGCGGAAGCTAAGTTTTTGGACGTCCATTCGTCTATAACTACGAACGTGCAGAAGTTTGGGAGGAGATTTAGGTGGTTTTAGGATATAAGTAAAGAAGATCAAGTCATTGTCATTCATTTATTTATTTAAAAACAATAAGCGCTCATAGACGAGTGGCCGTAGGTGATTGGAAACAATCACTGAGGGTAAGCAATGACGGCGTGGCCAGTCCTAGATGGGTGACCGTTTGTGGCTTGATATATTATGAGCGTTTCCGTGATTCGGAGTCCCCAACCCGCACTCAGCCAGCGCGGGGACATATGGCCTTAACCCTCTCCTGAGATTGCTGCGATCTGCTATTTTACTGTAGCACAATCTTGAAAATGGTAAAGGCTTGGAAAAAAAAGTTTGTATATTATGATGGACGACGTCTGTTACCCGAGTAGACCCGAGTCGATAATGTCCCACGACAGGGGGACATAATAGGTTGTTGATGATTGATGAGTGTGAATTTTAAAATTCTACACTTGTCCATAACAATATGCATGCTAAAATTCAAATTTGATCTAATTATTAAAAAACTATTTTTCGTTTTATACACTGTTGACTTTGGTGCTCAGAATGTTTTGGAGATCCAATAAAATGCTATGTATAGGAAAATTATAGAACAGTATAAATCTCGCTTTAAAACTAGTATTTCTAGATTGCTCAACATTTTTTTATAATTGTATTGTCGTTATTTGAAACAGATATATTGAATCTAGTTTTTTTAGATTTCTTTAATTTATAATTTAGAAAAAAAACGTAATCATAATTATTTCGCATATTTTCAATTTTATCTGGAGACAGTTGGGGTAAACTGGAATAGCTCCGCAGCAGCTCCATGAAGGTCCTGTATCCATTCATCTCATAATATTTCAGTTTCTGTATGTCGTTTTCTTTCAGTGAAACTTTCTGTATTATAATTATTATTATAATTATATTATTATTATTATATTCTGTATTATATTTAATTTTATAAAAAACAATAATTATTTCAGAGAAATGGTTGCGAGCTCCAAAAGTTTAAATCGGATAATTATTAGATTATTAGATGCAAAAACAGTTTATATTAGTCGGCTTATATTATACTGCATTGGTTATTTTATGGAGATCGAAGTACGACTAGGTGTCTAATATGCTTAAGCTCAACATGTATTTTATTTTGAAAATCTTCAAAAATGATCACCGGAATGCACATTTTTTTCTTTATAACAGTTTAGTCAGTCCTTGTATTCCATATTGCTTAAAACCTCGGTTGACTTTCCTGCATGACACACATCCTAAATTGTGGAGATCATCTGAGATTATAACCGCCTAGTAATACTAGGAAATTCCTCGACCATTCCTTTGGCCAAACAGTTCGGTTGTAGAATGCCCTACCAGTCGAATTAAAACGCGTTAACACGGTTTTCAAGAGACTAGTAAATTAATAGTACGGCAATGACACGTCCCAGGTATTATTCCGAACTCGTTTAGGTCAGAATATTTAATATTAGTGTATTCAGAATATCTATTAATTTTACTTGTTTATTTTGATTGAAGATCGAACCGTCGCCGCGTCGTAAGAACTGAAAAGCAGAAAATTATATTTTTATTACTTAACCTTAATAACCAACCTTTCATATACGGAAATATATATAAATAAATAAATAAATAAATAAATATTTTGGACATTTTACACACAACGCCATCTAGTCCCCAAACTAAGCAGAACTTGTATTATGGGTAATTAGACAACTGATATAAATACATAAACATACTTTTTTTTTTTGTAAATACATACATATTATACATAGAAAACACCCAGGCTCCGAAACAAATATTTGTGGATCACACAAATATTTAGTCCGACCCGGGAATCGAACCCGAGACCTCTTGATCAGCAGCCGCATACACTAACCACTAGACCAACAAGGCAGTCAATATGTTTAGAATATATATGTAAAATATATGTGTATATATTTGTGTGTATATATATGTGTGTGTGTATATTTCATACCTTATATGAGTCGACGCCAAACAAGAAAATTCAGTAATTACTTTTTATGGGACTAACCTCGAGGTTTTTACCTATAGAAAAAGAACTATTGAAACAGGACTACTCTATATAAAAGATCATTAAGTAATCATTTATTAAAATCAGTGAAAGCACAATCAATCTTCCCCTGTTTTGCCACCCTTAGGGTTGGAATTCTTTTCCCAAATTTATATTTGGTCAACTTCGGAGTAGGCTCTTTTAAATAAAAGGAAAAACAAAAATGGGGCGACTCTGCAAAAAGTTACGTAAGCCTATGAGAAGATCGTAAAAGAATTTTTATAAATATAAAGAGGTATTTAATTTTGATGAAATTTAACGGAATGTATTATAATGATATAATTGAATTTTCTGTGAAATTCTAACAGTCATTTTGTCTAAAGTCGCTCGGTGTATTAGATAAATCAATATTGCGAAAGGAAAGACAATAAAGGAAATGAGAATTTTCATTTCGCGATTCAGGATCAGCATTAGATGCAACAAAGAACGTGTTCTTATTATGTACATGACGTGTATAAAAATAAATTAATGCTGTACATTAAAAATAAGTTCTACAACTGTTTACAAACATATTGAGTACAATGAAGGGGAACCAGTCATGTTTGCTACTAAAGCTATGACTGTTTAGGTAAAATTAATGCAATGTGCATAAGGGAAGTTAGACATTTATGCCGTACAAGAACGTTTTATTATTGAACAAGATTTATTAATATTTATAACCTATACACCTTGGATCGACCGGTAGATTAATACTGGTTGTCTGGTAGATAATGATATGCCATATACACTGGCGTCTAATACATATTGGCATGTAAATTTACTGGAAGTAAATGTATGATAATAAGGATGATATATTATATATGTTGACAAATTGGTGCGAAGTATATAAAGGCAGTCGGCCAGCACACTATATGGTAGTAGTTCACGATACGCAGCTTCAAGTAACACACTACAATGAAATACGTATGTATAACCTTCATTTTTCTTTAATTCATCGAAAAAATATACATGGACATTATATTATGTATGTATATATATTTACATAACATATATATCTTATTTATATATCTTTATATATATAATTCTTCTGTGACTGTGTATGTCACTGAACTTCTCTCAAACGACTGGACCGATTTTGATGAAATTTTTTGTGTATGTTCAAGGGGATCTGGGAATGGTTTAGATTTGCAATTGGACCCGGTAGGTGGCGCTGCGATCAAGTTATGGAATTTTAAAGTTGGGCGGTACGAAGTTCGCTGGGTCATCTAGTATATATATTATATATATACATATACTAGTTGACCCAGCGAACTTCGTACCGCCCAACTTTAAAATTCCAAATTTGACATACACACTCACAGAAGAATTATATATATAAAGATATATACGATAAAATAGAAAAATGGGTTTCACGTGACCACGAGCGGTATAACCCGTTCGAAACATCGGAAAGAAGAAGGTATCGTAATTCAAACCGTAAGCGGTTCCAAAAGTTAGTCCTTTAAAATTTATCCCGAATAAGTCCCGTTTACAACAAAAAACAGGCATTTGTGTCAAAGTCGCGAAAGTCTAAAAACAGTTATATGTATATATAACTGTTTTTAGACTTTCGCGACATGTTTTTACATGGATCATGGATGGATGACTGCACTGTTGGTCTAGTGGAGTAAGAGGTTGCCACGCCGCTTCCTACTGCGCTATGTAGGTATTGTGGGTTCAAATCCTACACGGGATAATACTTTGTGTGATTCTCAAATTGTTATTCTGAGTTTGGGTGTTTTTTGTGTTCATTTCTTGTATTTGTGTAAAGCTCCCCCGTGACACAGCAGTATATTCGTAATGCAGAAATTACTTAAAAAAAAACTTTTATACTACACCTAATCGGAACAGTATTCATTATTCCCTGAAAATGAAAAGAGAAAGTTAGTCTTTTCCTAGACCTAAATAAGCGGGAGGAAAAAATGTATGAAAATCCATTTCTAACGTGTTTTAGCGGGAGAGAAAATTGTATGAATTTTCATTTCTCATGTGTTATCTGATCTATGGCGCGCGGCTGCCCAAAGAGTTTTCATATAATTTAAATATGGAATCTCCGTGCCACTGACATCCTTTTGTGAAGAATAAAAAAAAAACAAAAGAAGCGCGAAATATTTATAAATATTATGTCAAATTCTAAGCTAAATTGTGTCTTACATGGTGTCTTACGTTTTCATTTGATTTTATAAATACTTTAAATGTTCCTCACAGGTGTAGTATAAAGCACTGTGTAGCACTCGGGTGAAAGTCCCATTCCTACCTCGGGAGTATTGTGGCCCTAGGCTGCGCCTTCGGGCCACAAACTGCTCCCTCGCTAGTAATCGGTTCCTTTCCTCCCTCGGTGAACAATGTACTGTTATACAACTTCTAGCTCTCAAAAAAAGAACGAATACTTTGCTTTCTGGTAATTCCATTGTCAATAACCTATCTCCAAAAGATATATAGTTGAAAATGGTCACAAATATGCAATCTTACGTAGGAATGTGAAATAGACGGCAGTTACATGTATATTTTGTATTTCTTTTAAATTTTTTTTCTTTTACATCTTTGCAATTTACGAACCTTATTCAATAATCTAGTACTTAGAGGTTGTACCCATTTAAATCTATACAGATAAATAAAATCGAAGTGTCTGTTTGTATTATCGATTTAACAGTTTTTTACTAATTGCATATAAAAGTATATACGATACTTATATCAAAAAAGCAATTATTGAAAATTTTGTCGGTCTGTCTGTCTGTAAGTTCATGGTGATCTTTGGAACGGCTGAACCGCTTTTGATTTGCCTTTCACAGACAGAAAGCTGATGACCTAAAGAGTAACTTAGACAATTTTATTTAGACTAGCTTTGCTCCGCGGCATTTGATTGACAACAATAACCTCGGGTAATATCAGTTATTTTTGAATAAATAGTTAACTTCTAAATGTAGAAAATTCCTGTATATTCATTCATTACATTAGGAAGATGTTAATTAAATTAATTTTACTTTCAGTTGGCATTCTTCTTTATGCTGATAGTGGCGGTGATCTTACCGTTCACGATGGGTGGTTTGACAGTCAACAGCAATGAACCAAGAGCAAGACAAGCTCGCTTTGTGGATTATGATGTACTTGAGAAGAACGGCCAGGGAGATCCATGGCGCCGCACCACACCCCACAATTAATAGACATTCATAACAGATCCTGGAAAAACTGCATTAACTTTGTTTATATTCGGTAGAGGTTTAATAAAATACAGTAACTCATTTTTCTCTTTATTTTTAATCTATTTGATAAACTTTGATTATGTTGACAAATTGAGCTTAGATTGATTGTACTACATTAATTCGCATTTTGAGATTGAATTATAGGCATTTTAAAGCAAGAACAGTTGATATGATATAAAGACATAGTCCAATACCAAAAAAGTTATCTCTTCAATTAATGTCGTGTACAATAAAGGTATATTACTTAAACTTGGAGGTAATATTTTTAAATCAACTTTGCTTTACTCCATTATCCTCACATTAGCATACAAAGGCCTCTTTTTAGTAGACCTACAGAGTTTACTTTTTTTTTGTTAAAGATCTAAAAACTTTTTACTGAAGCATATCAAAAAGAATCCAAGAGACAATGCAGCATGGCGACTCACGCTATGGCGACCTAGTCAGATGCTCAACCACGATCCGCTTAAATGACCTGGGATTACAACGAGCGAAAAACACGTACGCTGGTAGTGAGTTGCAGTTTTTCCTGCGCGGCACACGATGAAAGTTGTACACACAGGCACAGTTGTAGTCAGAGAATGGAGAAGGATTGATGCAATGTATACGGTTACAAGTGTTACAACGAACATATGCCCTAACAAAAGGGCACACCCTGTGCTTCCTCGCCAAGGCATCTTTCTTGAGGAAGCACTTCTCATGTGGTTAACCGGGATAGTGGATATATGAAGGCAGGGCAGCCTGTTTGTGTCTACGTAAGATAAGCTGCGTGGTAGTGGATGGCGTTGAGGTTTGCATGAAGTGCTCAGATACATTGATTGAATTGAGGTGCTGGGCTTACGGGTGTACGTAAATAATAAATGAATACAGATTGTATATCCAACACTGGAATCTACATTTAAAGTTGGTCTAGAACGAAACAGTGGAGCCAGTGTCGCGACAAGATAGCTGGGGGATTGTGCGCTCTATGGCACAGTACGGTTCTGACCGCCCAGAATAGGGCAAGTCTCTCGCGACCACAGAGGATATTAGCGGCTAGAGCCATACGCAATTACCGCACGGTGTCCACAGAGTTTGAATTGGGCGGAACTCTCCCATGGGATTTGGAGTCGGGAGTGCACGCTTAAGCTTATCGGCGGACGGCTGACTTCCAGGCGGAGCGCGAGAGAGAGAGAGAGATAACATTCTAGATGATTATAATATATTAGAATACCTACTACGTTTTTTTCTAAAATAACTTTCGAAACAAAATACATGTCTCTTGATCTCCAGCCGCATACGCTGACCACTAAACCGACAGGGCAGTCAAAATACTAATAGCAAGTCGGTTAATTAATTCACTCCCTACTTTAGGGATCTACTGTCTTAAGTTATTACGTAATTAGCTAAGGCGATTCACACACTGGCGACGCGCCCACTCGCGTAGGCGCGAGCAGCTAATCCCGAATCTGCTAGCGGCACGCGCTCACGCGTCGTAGCGCGTTTTTGATGTGTTGGACCTGGCGTGTTTTCTATAGTAATCGATGTACTTGCATACAATATTAAAATCTGCCACTCCGCGCTACGCGACGGAGCTCGGGCCGTGTGGGAATCGCCTAACCCAACAGCATCTTATAGTGACCATATCAATATTAAAAATGTTTAATATTTTACATAAACAGAATACGTTGTCCATTGTAGATTAGGATTTTAAAGCGAGTTCTTTAAGAGCATGTTGCACGTCTTGGTTCAAACTTTTGCCAACTTTTATTTTGTCGTGCTTTAAAGCGATTTGGAAATAAAAATAGTTTAGAAAAAAATTGTTCTCCTTATTTAAGAACAAAATAGGACCTTCATAGCATTTACTCGTTGTACATTTGTATATCTCGAAATATTCATTTGTGAAGTGTGTGAGTAGTAGTTATTAAATTGAAATGGGTATTAAAGCCCAGGAAACTTTGTATACATTTAAGTTCAGTTTAATAGCTGTTGTTATGCGATACTTTAACAAGCAATTATTATATGTCAAAGATCATCTCATAATTTATAGTCATGAAATTTTACCAATACTCTGTCTTCTTGATTTGATGACAAAACTCCAGGAATCCTTATATACCTGGTCCGGGTTAGCTATACGTTGACTATAAAATATTTAAAGTCCATAAAAACGAATAGAGTAATCTCATACTTAACGTTTCGATCTTTTTGTGTTCAAGTAAAATAATATTGTGTTAATGAAAATGAAAATGAAAAATATTTATTAATTTTAACCATTGGTCTACATGACTTACAAAGTTGCTGGGGCCTTCTTTTAAGATAATGAATACTTGTATCAGAATATGTTGAGATATTTATTTCGATTAATATTTTTGTAATTCGAATCACATATCAGAATTCATAAAAACTGAAAAAGCAAAGGCTATGTACTGAGATTAATGATGGTGGCCGTGGTGGTGCCCATGGTGATAGGGACCGCGACCCCCACCATAGTATTTGGGGCGATGGGAATGGTAACCATGGCCGCGGGATTCAGCTCCTTCAAGCAGGTCATCTACGGCAAGTTCAGCGGGCGCTACATCTTCTGACTCAAGGGGTACACCACTTACTAGTGCGACCACAGCACAGAGCAGAAGGGCGAAGAGTGTAAACTGAAAACAAAAAATATTAGCAGATTCAACACAAATACGCCTAGATAAACTTTTTTTCATCACAGTCTAATTTTTTTTCCTCACGACTTCTTGGCTAATCGAATGAATAGCACGTTTGATTAAGAGTTTTGAGAAAAACTGTAATTGTTTAGGGGATTCTAAAAAGCTTAATTTTGACATTTGTGGCTTAATTTGATTTTGATTTGAACATGAAATATTCACGCGATCTAGAGAGGAATAAATTGAACTTTATAAGGCAGATTACGATATAAACCAATGTGTAATTCCTTCCATTGGAGTATGTAGTTATCCCACTTAGTTTGAATATCGCTCATCTACGAACATCTCATGTATGAATATCTTTACTTCACTGAATTTAGCACCATTTAATTATCTATGATACTGATTTGGTAACTTATTAGAAATGAAGTTTACTAAATTTGTAGCAATTTTCATGGTATAGTGTTGTATATATACATAATATTTTAAAGCACAATCCCATTTTAATACTATTAGGAATACATTAAGTGCCTAATAGAAGAATACAAGAAATAAGAAATAAATAGTATAATAATAACTACTTCCTTTCAAAGGAGAGGCCTATGTCCAGCAGTGGACTGTTAAAGGCTAATGATGGATGATGGATGGAAATACTTCGGACCAGATGATACAAGATAGAGACCTCATCTAGTCCCAAACTAAGCAGAGCTTATATTATGAGTACTAAACAACTTATATAAATACATAAACATAACTTTTTTCGTACTCTGCGAAAACTATAGACAATAGAGCAAAGTAATGTACAACATTTTAATAGAATATATTAATTATGTACAAAAAAGACTGTGATATTATATAAATATATATTTTTTCGGACATTTTATCCCAAATTAAGCAGAGCTTGTGTTATGGGTACTAAAAAACTGATCTAAATACATAAACATCCTTTTTTTTTGTAAATGCATAAATATTATACATAGAAAACACCCAGACTGAGAAACAAATATATATGGATCAAACAATTATTTGGTCCGACCCGGGACTAGAAACCGAGACCTCTTGGTCAGCAGCCGCATACTAACCGCATGCTAACCGCTAGAATTACAAGGCTGTAACCCCTAGCCCCGGTAAAGGGGGGTTTATAGTTGGCCCTAGCCCTACCAGGGGGAATTACTCACCGACGGCACAGTCAGTAGAACAAGAGATGCTCAGGGCGCCGTTCAAAAAGTAGAATTTAAATTCGAAGCAAAACTAAGAGAAGAAAAGATGTGGGTGTGCAAGTGTGCAGATGGGCGGTCAGGTTACTCTTCAAGGAAAAGACATTTCTGGTTCACACACATATCTATAATTCACTTAAAACCAAAACAGTAACAAGTATCTTAATTCTATCCTTATAGCTAATTTAGATTCTTTTATCTAACATTCTTATATCTAATTTCTTATATCTAATATAGAGGGTTGTCCATAAAAAAAGTTTATCCCTTAAGCCTCCCTGGGTTTAAGGGGGGTCGACCAGGACGTGCAGGCGTCTGTCGATAGAACACGGCTACCCCGCTGTGGTCCCTGGGGTCCCTCATTGTAATGGTCGCGGAGTAAGCGTAGGTACCGGTGAACAAATAAAATAAGATATTAACCAGAGGTATGTCAATTAGGTTATAAAAACCATACGTGATCCTCTTTGGCAGGAGATGCGCTGTCGCAGAATAGGCGGCTCTCGAGACTGCCACACTGTAGGCCCAGTAAGGAAACCGAAGCACCAATCCTTAGAAGGATATGTGACAAAACCTTGGTCAAAACCTTGATGATAAAATCTTGGATAGAATCCTGGATAGAATCTTGGATAGAATCTTGGATAGAATCTTGGATAGAATCTTGGATAGAATCTTGGACCCTAGAAAAGAGATTAACATCCTAAGCAAATAATCTCGCAAACAAATATACTGGAGAAATACAGTAAAAAGAATTCAAATTCTCACCACTTCAACAGCGGGACAGATCAGCAGAGTTTTCTTCACAACTTTTAATTACGACGGGCAGGATCACAATATGTTCACAGCGAGACACAGAATAGTCCTTTGAGGAACCAATACTGGCTTTTATATTCTATTTCAAGGACTTTTCTGGAATAAAAATCTCACCCTCTTACAAAATAAAATAACATCATACCATTTCCAAAGACAAACCAGACCACAGATTAAATACGCACCATAGACCTAAAAATCTTTTTGGTCAAAACTTGTTTAACGAATGACATGAACGCCACCTCTCGCTTCGTTAGTGAAAACAAATCTAACATGCAGTTGGCAGACAGAGGAGAAAAAGTCACGGTTTGCCAAAGGTGGCGCTATAGGTACATAGAATCTGTTCTGAATACTTGGTTATCCACTCGTAGAATTAAGGTTAAAAAAGGATGTTACAGTACCCCCTCCCCCGTGAAATTTCCTGAGCAGGGTGCGAAGGAAATTAAAAGATTGCCTATGCAACAAAAGAACAAAAAACTAAAAAGTTACACAACAGTATGGCTAAGCTAGTGACACCCAATAAGACAGAGATTCTATTCCAAAGACCCAACGAATCTAAATTTAATTGCTACCAAGAGCTAAAAAAAAATTAAGTGACAACAAGTAATTACCAAAGCTAATACTAATACAAATTTCAACAAGAGTTCAAGCAGAATAATATCTAAGTTTTAAGTGTTCAAAAAAAGAGGCCTGTCCTAAACATAAGGACAGGAGTTAGCGGTGAGGTATCAAATTAATGTAATCTACCAGCAGGTGAGATGTCTCGTGCGATGAGTGTGCGTTGTCTTTGGCGAACTTGTTACAGTCACGACCCGCTGTAACTAGGATATAAGACGGGTAGACTAGAGCCCTAGGCCAGTCATACCCCGGTACAAAGTGAAGAGAAGTGCAACATGCAGAGAAGGATGTGTGTAAGCCAAGTAGGGCATTACCCCACATAAAAGAAAGACTGCAACTTGCAGACACAGTTGTGTGCAGGACTAGCATGGTCCTGCCACATCAACCCACAAAGCTCCCAACCATCATCATCAACAGCTGTGTCAGGTGACAAGGGACCAGACACAACAGCGTGTAGGCTTGTTTTAATTCGTCAAAGACACACACAGTCACCAACCACAAAACATCCAACCATTACTGGAGACACACCAATTGACACTCACCACTAGCAGAAATGTGAGAGGAAACAACAAAATACTAGTCACCAGACAATAGGCGCCTATGCTCAAGTTGACTAAGTACAAGTTCCCTAGTGTACAGCATAAAGACACAGACAGTTCAGTAAGTACATAGTAAACTCAATCAGTTAGGTACAGAGAGAAAAAAAAATTTTTTTCTTAGACAGAATAGGTGACCGCTGACCGCAGACACAGACACAGACAGAGTTACTCATAATCGGTCACGGACACCTACCAGTGCGGGGTAATCGAAACCACCACCTATCAACAGAGATATCTCAGAAGACACCTAAGCACACATTGACAACCTAAGGTGACTAGATTCTAATAATAAGATGAAATTTCAAAAAAAATAGATTCAAAAAAGATCACCTGAATACCGAACTATATACAGCTCATTCAAACCATACGTTCATAGAAACAGCTTCGTATCAGCAGAAGCAGGGACAGAGAGGCGCTGGCACTAGAGCTGCCACGCCGGAGAAGACACAATGCAGTTCGCAGCTCACTCCTTAGACTGTCACTGCGCCAACAGGAAACTGAAAACCCCATAGCAGACAAATCGTTAATAAACTCATTCAAAGAAATCTATGTGTCTTGAAGTTAACAAAAAAATCTAAATCAAAAGTTCCAAGCCAGAGTTCAAAATTAAAAGTTAAATAGTAGACCATTCGTTAATAATTCATCCTTTTTCAGGTAATTATTACACCTAACCAACTGGGCCATGATGAAGAAAAAAAAATTGAAGTTCTAAGTTAACGTACCAAATTATAAGATTATAATATTGACTCAAAGTCAAGGTGCAGAGTTAAAATTCAAAATTATAAGTTTATAGTTCTAAGTTCACAGTTAAAGTTTTCAATTCAAAGTTACACAGTTGACACCTCAATAATAAGTTCATACCATCATCATCATCAAATCTAAATCAAAAGAGTTCAGAGTTAATGTTCTCAGTTACAAGATTATAGTAATAATTCACAGTTAAAATACAAAGTCAAGATACTAAGCTATGATTCACAATTAAGATTTAAAGTCTAAGGTTATTTAGTGTCATGACACAACCTAAGCCTGCAAAAGAAAATCTAGGTTGATTACAACAATGTATATATTAATTTATGTGCAGACATTACAGTTCAAACAAACAAGTAACCAATATGTTGGAAGTGTTTATATTGGTAAATGAGTTTAAATGTAATTCACAAGTCTATGTTCTACAAAAACAATTCTATAAAACTAATTTATATTAGTTGGTTTCAAGTTCTTCAAAGAAGATTCAAAATGCTAATTTTCAAAAATAAAAAATAATTGCAGGTACTTATTCCTGCTATATAATGCAGATTACAATAAAGTTTCTAAATTCCACAAAGAGATTCTAAATGCTAATGTTAAAGTTTAAAATTAATTGCAGGTACTTATTCCTGCTTCTTTATGCAGTTAACAACAAAGTTTCTTAGTTTTCTAGAAAATTCTTTTTTATAAACAAAAGAAGTGCAAGTTTTATTCGAATTTAAGTTCTGAAATAAATTTAAAATTATTTTACAAGATATTAGGCACACAATACACCCAATATAATCAAGTACTAATGTAATAAAAGGTTTCACTGTTAGCTACAAAGTTTTATAGTTAAAAATTTCAATATATTAAGAATTTAAAATTGTTCAACAAAATATAAGGAATACAATATCCTCATTAAAACTAGGTAATATTGTATTTGAATTGAGTGCTTGCTATATAGATAACAAGCTCACAGGACACTCACTTATTTTGTAAGTAGGTAGGGGGAAGTGGGGCAGATCGATACACAAAAATTGAAAGTCGAATAACATGTGAATAAACCATTTAGTTTTAATCAATTTTCAAAACATTATTTAGCTAATTATATGAATTTTATAATATCAAGGAAAAAAATCGTTTAGGATGTGAAAAAAAGCGAATATTACATTTTCTGTGAAAAATGACTTTTGTATCCAAGTGCCCCACCAGTGGGGCACTTGGATACACCACGAGGGGCACTTTAATACAGAATTGAAATCGTATGCATTTTAGTTAAATTATACACTTTTTCAAGATAAATGTATTTTTTATAATGGAGAGGCCGTAATTAGGTTACAAAGTAGTTGTTATATAATCCCACTATCACGACAATAGTTGACAACTTCACACACTTGTGACTCTTGGTTGTCACAATTATAATTGGGTTATCTTTGGTGAACGATGTATGGCGTTGAATGTGTTGAAGAACTTGAATGAACAAATCAGCCGTACTTCGGGAGCCCTATTTACAAGTTATCCACATTCACCTGAAACAATTTGTCCTACTTGTCTCTGTGTCTTTTCAGCCAAAACTTTAGACATTGGCAAAACTGCATTAATACCTGTTTCGTCCAAATTGACTATACGATCACCTGTAAATATATATCGTACCATTACACGCTCAAAATTATCAAGAAATGCACTTATGTGTTAATAAATGCAAAACTTCTTGCGGCGCTTGTGTTTTCAGACTTTCATAGGTTGAGCTCCTTGTTCCAGTTTCTCAATCCTGCTGCCCCACCTTTATCGGCCTGCTCATTTTTTCCATAATTCTGGATATTTGCATCCCCAATATTCTGCGTACTCATAGGCTAACGCTAAAAGTTAGTTACTTCAGAAATAACCAAAGATGCATCTGGCTGCTAGTCAACAAATATTTTGAAAAAACTTTCTCTTGCTTGGTAATAAATACTTGAGCAACGGCTTCGATCCACGCAAATAAGATGACGTTTGATTTCCCTGATAAGCTTTCCAAACTTTTAAACATGATTTCGCAGAGTTGAGATTTAATTCCATACTTGTCAGTTGCTTTTCAATCAGCTATTAGCCTCGAAGTTACATCAGACACGGCACACTTGATGTTCTCCTCATTTATATTTCGTCTTTGGTTTGTACGTGTGCACTATTTTCTAATGACAAAAAGAATACCCACTATAATATTAATATATTTTTATGAACCGTGGCCCTTTTGATACAGTTTCGGGGCACCTTGATGCGTACCATTGTGCCCCGCACTTTGCTGTATCTAACTACCCCAAATGATTTTTTTCATAATGCAAGTTATATAAATAAAACTAAATTATTTATTGAGAAAAATGTACAAAATTCTTATTACTAAATAGTTCAACTTACCTTTGGATTATATAAATATTATCCAGATGGTTTATAAGATCTTTGAAACACTTTTACATTTTATGTATTTTTTTACTCGTCACCACGCAAAACACTTTACCTCCTGTCCAATAGCACCAGCTTACTGGTTGAGTGTGGGGCCACAATGGATGAGTTCTAACGTTAACAGGAATGTTTTAAAGAAAGCGCCATTGGAATGCATTTAATAGATTATGAAATAATGCTTGTGTGTCAATGTGCCCCTTGCATCATTCTGCCCCACCTCCCCCTACTCTAAAAAAGTGATGAAAAAAAGTTTTCATCAGACATTAACAATATCCATAGAAAAGATATAAGTCTAGATATAAGGAAACTATGTCCTTGTTCTAATTAAGTTTTAAAATAATAACCCAAGTGATAACTTGGTGTGCACTGCTAGCACAACTTATTTCTACAAGTAGGTACACCTAGAATGTACTTTTATAATTGTGTGAAACTGAATAAGACAAAACAGACAAAACATAGAAACATAAAACACAGAATTCCAAATAAAAGCCAGACTTACCAAATGCAGCGTGCAAACCTAAATTCTAAATTTTAATGGAAATTTTATTCTGCACAAACATTTGGTAAGTCTGGCTTTTATTTGGAATTCTGTGTTTTATGTTTCTATGTTTTGTCTGTTTTGTCTTATTCAGTTTCACACAATTATATATTTTTAGTGTCCCTTCTAGTGTGTTGAAGAAAAGTCACATATGTGAGGGTAATTTTTTTTCACCACATTCTAGGTGTACCTACTTGTAGAAATAAGTTGTGCTAGCAGTGCACACCAAGTTATCACTTGGGTTATTATTTTAAAAACTTAATTAGAACAAGGACATAGTTTCCTTATATCTAGACTTATATCTTTTCTATGGATATTGTTAATATCTGATGAAAACTTTTTTCATCACTTTTTTAGAGTACCTACTTACAAAATAAGTGAGTGTCCTGTGAGCTTGTTATCTATATAGCAAGCACTCAATTCAAATACAATATTACCTAGTTTTAATAAGGATATTGTATTCCTTATATTGTGTTGAACAATTTAAATTCTTAATATAGTGAAATTTTAACTATAAAACTTTGTAGCAATCAGTGAAACCTTTTATTACGATAGTACTTGATTATATTGGGTGTATTGTGTGCCTAATATCTTAAATTTATTTCAGAACTTAAATTCGAATAAAACTTACCCTTCTTTTGTTTATAAATAAGAATTTTCTAGAAAACTAAGAAACTTTGTTGTTAACTGCATAAAGAAGCAGGAATAAGTACCTACAATTAATTTTAAAACTTTAACATTAGCATTTAGAATCTCTTTGTGGAATTTAAATAATAATAATAATAATAATAAAGAACTTTATTTTGATAGACACAATATACAGCAGATAGATAAAAAAACAGTTTTCCAAACACAGTATAAAACACAGATGACAATTATTATGAGGCTTGTGCATGTGACATTTGCTAATGTCAATACAAACTGACGTGGCAGTTGATATTTTAAGTTGGTGACGTGTAATAGCAATTGCATTAAGTATACCTTGTGAAAACGTTTAAATTACAATTAATAAAGTTTACATTAACTAAGATAAAGAAATACAACATAAATAAGCCTCTGAAATAGAGCACTGAGCTGTTACTAATGGTAATGGGGGCTGTACGCCGTGTCTAACAAAATAGGTGGACTCTCAGCGCACACTGCAATGGGCGTGAACCATCACAGAGCTGATTTTCAGCGTCCACCCTAACTGTTGATCTGACGCCGATAGCCTCTGGTAACTATATTCCGCTATCAATATTAAAGAATGTCTAAGCGGGTAAGTGCTTTGTGATATCTTAAATCTTTTGTATTTTTTATTTTTCACACCCATACAGTTTAGAACAATTAAACTTACAAACTAATCCTTAATTCTTTTCAGGGGACATTTATACAACTAATCATAGAAAGTATGAAGGACACAAATTAAAACATACAAAAAGGAATTAAAAATAAAATAAAAATAAATTGAAACCAAAAATAAAATTATAAATGTAAAAAAAATTAAAACTGCCGCTATACCGGGACATACCAGGTTGTGACGTTAATGCATGCGGAATCTAACGGAAATGGAGATGGAGATGCCACCTGCACCAATATAATATTGTTTAGGGATCAAAAACCTAAAGGTAAGAAACTATGGTCATACCTTGTTGCTTTTGCAGTTCAAAGAGATATTTTTTAAATTTTGTTTTAAAGGAAATAATTGATTTCAGATCCCTGATGGGGGGTGGTATGGAGTTCCAGCATCGTGTCGCCGCAAATTTAAAACTACCACGAAATGCAGCAGTTCTATGTCCCGGCATGCTGAGAGCTCTAGCTGTTGGTCTGATGGAGTAAGCAAAGTGGTTATGCCTCCAGTCTATTCTCTCATGTAAATAGGTAGGAGTCCCTTTTTTGATCACACCAAAGAGTAAGCTAGCCAAATGCAGCTTCCTTCTGGCTTCCATCTTTATGATTCCATGGTCATTTATATATGGTGTTACGTGGTGACGTCTGGGAATATTGAAACAGTACCGAGCACAAGCATTTTGAACCCTTTGTATTAAATTCTTTGTTCTTGTCAGTAAGCATGGACCATACACCACATCACAGTAGTTAAATTTGGACAAAACTAGACTGTCTACTAATTGTTTCCTTAAAGGTATACTGATGTAGTCGCGGATGTTGTACAAAATTTTGAGTCTATAGAAACAATTCCTAACTATATTATTTATATGCGCTTCAAATCTCAGCTCAGGGTCCATCAACAGTCCTAGATTATTTGCCTCATTTACCCTAGCAATCCTTTGTCCATTTACAGTAATGACAGGGTTATTCTGTAAAACAGATTGGATCTGCCCTTTACTACCCAATACTATAAATTTGGACTTTATAGGATTTAAAACCAAGGAGTGCTCCTCAGACCATTTAACCACCCTCTCCAAGTCTTCATTTATCCTGTCCACTGCAGATCTGGTTTCATTTGGTTTAAATGATAAAAACAGTTGTGTATCATCTGCATACATGTGGTATCCACAATTGACAAAGCAGTTGGTTATGTCAGCTGTGTATAGGATAAATAAAAGAGGCCCCAGTATGGAGCCCTGTGGAACTCCCCTGGTTACAGCCAGGGGGCAGGAAGACATAACCGATCCGTTCTCTGTGGTTATTTCTACCTTTTGTGATCTATTTGAGAGGTAGCTGTGAAACCACTGTATGGTCTCAGGAGCAAATCCGTAATAAGACAACTTGGAGAGGAACAGGGATGTATCAATGGCATCAAAAGCACGGGAGTAATCTAATAGGACGAGTATTGTTCCCTCTCCACGATCCCTAGCTTCTAGTATGCTACCTATCACATCACACAGGGCCGTTGCAGTTCCACGTCCTTTCCTAAAACCAGACTGCTTATCTGGGAGGATACCATTGTCCTCTAGGTATTGTATTACCTGTATATAAACCACTCTTTCCAACACCTTTGATAAGCAGGGTAACATACTGATCGGTCTCAGATCTTTTGTAGTGTTCGGGAGATCTGTTTTGGGTATAGGCCTGATAATAGAGCGCTTCCACTCACTTGGAAATGTATGTGTCATAATTGAGGTGTTAACAATTTTTGTAATAGTGTCCAATGAATTAGGTAAGGAGAGTGTTAACATGTCAATGTTTATTTTGTCTATACCCATTGCACTTGTCTTTATATTCTTTAGAATACCAATTATGGTACTCTGGTCTACAGGTTTTAGCCTAAAAGACAAGTCTGGCTTGAACCTATGAAATTCGTAGTATGTTAGCCTGGAAATGGTTACTTTACATTCACCTGGTATATTTAAAAAATCTTTGTTAATATCATTTGGATTATTAAAATGATCCGGTAAAAATTTCGGTTTTTGTGATGTAAAGACTTTGTTCTTTAGATTCTTCCACAGAGACCTTGGATTGTTTATATTATTGTTTATGTTCATTGTAAAGTACCCAGATTTTTCATTATGTAATGCTAATTTAGCTTGATGTTTAAGGTCTAGATAATATTTTTTTTTAGATGGTAATTTTGTTTGCTGATACACACTCCTAGCCCTGTCTCTTAACCTAAAAATTAATTTAATATTATCGGTAATCCACGGTGTGCACTCGCCTTTAAATAATGAGTGCTTTACAGGAGCATGGCGGTCGAACAACTGTACTAGTTGTCTTGATAATTCTTCCACCATGTTGTCAACCCCATCCTGCAAAGTTAAAGTCTGCCATGGAATATGTTCCAGATCCATATTAAATGGATCGGGTAAAATGTCTTTGAGTGGTCTGTAAGTAACCCATCTAGGTTTGACCTTCTCTTTCCTAAACACTGACTCACAAGTCACTATGGAATGTTGACCTAATTCGGGATCATGACTAACTGCTACACTTCTCACTGTTACATCTGTACAAATGACATCTATAAGTGTGCTACTATTACCTTTAAAATGTGTGGGAGTATTTACTATTTGCTGCATGTTGGTATAGTGTAAGAAATGTTGGAGTTTTCTAGTGTTTGTGGCAGATACATCTAGCATATTGATATTAAAGTCACCCATAAGAATAGTATAGTCAAAAGGGGCCAGTGCACCAATGCTGTCAGTCAGACCATCCAAGAACTTGTCAACACATAGCCAGGGGGGTCTGTAGGCTGTACCTACTAACAGTTTTTTCCCTGCTAACGTTACTGAAAGCCAGTATTGCTCTATATCCTTATTAGCAGGGTGACTTCTAGTTTGCACTTTGATACCATTTTTTATGTAATATCCGACACCCCCACCGCGACCATCCCTGATGGATTTAGGTCTTGGAACATGCCTCAGCCTATAGCCTGGCACAGTTGGTGCCCTCCCTTCCTCACCTGGCCTTAACCATGTCTCATTAATGGCCATGATGTCTACCGAGTGTAGACTCATAGCCAACAGAAACTCATCATGCTTAGTTCCCAGTGAACCCGCATTAAAAAGACCAAACTTTAAAAATTTTCTACCATTCATTGTAATTTAATATTCCTGAATAAAGTACTATGTGTGTAATACTTATATTTAATAAATTTAATGTTATATATTTGTTTGCAGGCAGTCACCACACAAATAGTCATTGCATAAGACCTAAGATGAAAATTGGCATCCATTGTATCTAAAAGTAATTTTATATTAATTAATATAATTGTGATCACCATTGGAAGCACAACCATCAGGAGAATCATAATATTAAACTTTAGGAAGCCGCATATTGGAAACTTGTTACTCTCTGTTGGTTTCTCAAGTTGTAGGAAGAACATAATTAATCTTACATTGTCCATATAATGACTTTTATACTTTTTTTCTATTATCGTTTTTATGTAGTAAGAACATTTATAAGTAATTGCATTTAAATATATTTTGTAAATAGTTGTGTGTAATTTAATATAAATAATTGCTTGTAAATTTGTGATAAGATACTCAAATGTGCTAATTTTTATCGCTTGTGACAGTTTGCTTACAAAAAACCCGTTCAAGATCTGACTCCGAGCGTATCACGTGGGTAGGCTTTCCTTCAGCTTCCCTTGTTAAAATTTTACCGCGATTCGTCCACGTGAACTTCCAGCCCAGCCCAGCAGCCGCCTGTCGGGTGCGGTAGAATAGAGCCTTGTTGGTTCTGGTGAGTCTCTCATTGAGATAGAAACGACGCGGCGGCGCATCGATACCGAGATCGGCTGAAGTGGCGCCACGCCTCACGCGCGCGTTCTGCAGCAGCTCGTCTCGCAGCCCACGCCGCGCCAGCCGCACCACGACGTGGCGGCACCGCGCCGCTCCCGACCCACTTGATCGCTCCACACGGGGGCCCACACGTTCTGCAAACACTATGTCTCGCGTCTCCAGCGCGACTCCCAGTTTCCTAGCTACCAGTTCCACGCAGTGAAATACGTTCTCGCCGGGACTCTCAGGGAGGTTTGAGATCTCGATATCAGAAAGCAGTAGTTCCTGCTCTCGCGCGTTGAGCTCTGTTTGCAACTGCTTTACCGCATCTTCCAGTTGATCCACTACACCTCCGTGTGAGGCAGCTTGCTTTCTCTCTATGTCTTCTAGACGACTCTCCAGGTTGTCTACCTTTTTTCTAGATGCAGCTACTGCTTGACGGAGGTCATTCACTTCGAGACGAATCTCCCGCAGCTCCGCTTTCATGTCCTCCCTCATTTCCCTCATCTCCGCTCTCATCAACTTTAACTCACGGACAATATCAAGAGTTCGCTCCTGGTCCCTTTCCGTTGAGCCAGTGACAGACTGTGAAGAGTCATGTGAGCTGACGGGGGAACTCTTATTCTCGTTTTCACGAACTTGGTCGCTGTCTTTGGCAGGGTTGCCCCTGCAGTCCTGGCATTGCCATTCCTTAGTCGCCTTGGTCATATTAACACAGGACAGGTGATAATTTTTTGAACACTTACGGCATACAGCGACTCCCTTGGAAGACACGAATTTACCACAAGCCGCACAGTTTGCCATTGTATGAATCTGCTCACTAATAAGGTGGTCGATCTATTCGACAATAGATGGCGCAGCTGTCAATATGTGTCTAAAGCTCTATTTCGGCTCACGGCGATGAGTTCTCACTTGGCACTTGAGTAACACATGGACTACACACTCAGGTCCATGCAATTAAGGTTCTCACAACAACACAATTTATATATAAGTTTATTTACTTTTTTATCTTTATATAAGAGGGTAGAATTTTTTTACTGTTCTTGTATGTTTATATTATTATTAAGTATATTTAGGATTATGCACTATTAAATGTCATGAAAACAATGTATAATTGTTTATAGATCACACCACACTTTTTAATCAAATAAATTAATGGAACAAAAAGAGTATATTATTTTTAAAATGAATTATGAACTGAGTACGCAACCACTACTACCGACGTCAAAACAACTTTTCAATTTAGAAACTTTATTGTAATCTGCATTATATAGCAGGAATAAATACCTGCAACTATTTTTTATTTTTGAAAATTAGCATTTTGAATCTTCTTTGAAGAACTTTAAACCAACTAATATAAATTAAGTTTTATAGAATTGTTTTTGTAGAACATAGACTGGTGAATTACATTTAAACTCATTTACCAATATAAACACTTCCAACATATTGGTTACTTGTTTGTTTGAACTGTAATGTCTGCACATAAATTAATATATACATTGTTGTAATCAACCTAGATTTTCTTTTGCAGGCTTAGGTTGTGTCATGACACTAAATAACCTTAGACTTTAAATTTTAATTGTGAATCATAACTTAGTATCTTGACTTTGTATTTTAACTGTGAATCATTACTATAATCTTGTAACTGAGAACATTAACTCTGAACTCTTTTGATTTAGATTTGATGATAGTATGAACTTATTATTGAGGTGTCAACTATGTAACTTTGAATTGAAAACTTTAACTGTGAACTTAGAACTATAAACTTATAATTTTGAATCTTAACTCTGTACCTTAACTTTGAATCAATATTATAATCTTATAATTTGGTACGTTAACTTAGAACTTCAATTTTTTTTTTCATCATGGCCCAGTTGGTTAGGTGTAATAATTACCTGAAAAAGGATGAATTATTAACGAATGGTCTACTATTTAACTTTTAATTTTGAACTCTAGCTTGGAACTTTTGAGTTAGATTTTTTGTTAACTTCAAGACGCATAGATTTCTTTGAATGAGTTTATTAACGATTTGTCTGCTATGGGGTTTTCAGTTTCCTGTTGGCGCAGTGACAGTCTAAGGAGTGAGCTGCGAACTGCATTGTGTCTTCTCCGGCGTGGCAGCTCTAGTGCCAGCGCCTCTCTGTCCCTGCTTTTGCTGATACGAAGCTGTTTCTATGAACGTATGGTTTGAATGAGCTGTATATAGTTCGGTATTCAGGTGATCTTTTTGAATCTATTTTTTTGAAATTTCATCTTATTATTAGAGTCTAGTCACCTTAGGTTGTCAATGTGTGCTTAGGTGTCTTCTGAGATATCTCTGTTGATAGGTGGTGGTTTCGATTACCCCGCACTGGTAGGTGTCCGTGACCGGTTATGAGTAACTCTGTCTGTGTCTGTGTCTGCGGTCAGCGGTCACCTATTCTGTCTAAGAAAAAAATTTTTTTTCTCTCTGTACCTATCTGATTGAGTTTACTATGTACTTACTGAACTGTCTGTATCTTTATGCTGTACACTAGGGTACTTGTGCTTAGTCAACTTGAGCATAGACGCCTATTGTCTGGTGACTAGTATTTTGGTGGTTTCCTCTCAAATTTCTGCTAGTGGTGAGTGTCAATTGGTGTGTCTCCAGTAATGGTTTGGTGTTTTGTGGTTGGTGACTGTGTGTGTCTTTGACGAACTAAAACAAGCCTACACGCTGTTGTGTCAGGTCCCTTGTCACCTGACACAGCTGTTGATGATGATGGTTGGGAGCTTTGTGGGTTGATGTGGCAGGACCATGCTAGTCCTGCACACAACTGTGTCTGCAAGTTGCAGTCTTTCTTTTATGTGGGGTAATGCCCTACTTGGCTTACACACATCCTTCTCTGCATGTTGCACTTCTCTTCACTTTGTACCGGGGTATGACTGGCCTAAGGCTCTAGTCTACCCGTCTTATATCCTAGTTACAGCGGGTCGTGACTGTAACAAGTTCGCCAAAGACAACGCACACTCATCGCCCGAGACATCTCACCTGCTGGTAGATTACAGTAATTTGATACCTCACCGCTAACTCCTGTCCTTATGTTTAGGTCAGGCCCTTTTTTTGAACACTTAAAACTTGGATATTATCCTGCTTGAACTCTTGTTGAAATTTGTATTGGTATTAGCTTTGGTAATTACTTGTTGTCACTTAATTTTTTTTAGCTCTTGGTAGCAATTAAATTTAGTTTCGTTGGGTCTTTGGAATAGAATCTCTGTCTTATTGGGTGTCACTAGCTTAGCCATACTGTTGTGTAACTTTTTAGTTTTTTGTTCTTTTGTTGCATAGGCAATCTTTTAATTTCCTTCGCACCCTGCTCAGGAAATTTCACGGGGGAGGGGGTACTGTAACATCTTTTTTTAACCTTAATTCTACGAGTGGATAACCAAGTATTCAGAACAGATTCTATGTACCTATAGCGCCACCTTTGGCAAACCGTGACTTTTTCTCCTCTGTCTGCCAACTGCATGTTAGATTTGTTTTCACTAACGAAGCGAGAGGTGGCGTTCATGTCATTCGTTAAACAAGTTTTGACCAAAAAGATTTTTAGGTCTATGGTGCGTATTTAATCTGTGGTCTGGTTTGTCTTTGGAAATGGTATGATGTTATTTTATTTTGTAAGAGGGTGAGATTTTTATTCCAGAAAAGTCCTTGAAATAGAATATAAAAGCCAGTATTGGTTCCTCAAAGGACTATTCTGTGTCTCGCTGTGAACATATTGTGATCCTGCCCGTCGTAATTAAAAGTTGTGAAGAAAACTCTGCTGATCTGTCCCGCTGTTGAAGTGGTGAGAATTTGAATTCTTTTTACTGTATTTCTCCAGTATATTTGTTTGCGAGATTATTTGCTTAGGATGTTAATCTCTTTTCTAGGGTCCAAGATTCTATCCAAGATTCTATCCAAGATTCTATCCAAGATTCTATCCAAGATTCTATCCAGGATTCTATCCAAGATTTTATCATCAAGGTTTTGACCAAGGTTTTGTCACATATCCTTCTAAGGATTGGTGCTTCGGTTTCCTTACTGGGCCTACAGTGTGGCAGTCTCGAGAGCCGCCTATTCTGCGACAGCGCATCTCCTGCCAAAGAGGATCACGTATGGTTTTTATAACCTAATTGACATACCTCTGGTTAATATCTTATTTTATTTGTTCACCGGTACCTACGCTTACTCCGCGACCATTACAATGAGGGACCCCAGGGACCACAGCGGGGTAGCCGTGTTCTATCGACAGACGCCTGCACGTCCTGGTCGACCCCCCTTAAACCCAGGGAGGCTTAAGGGATAAACTTTTTTTATGGACAACCCTCTATATTAGATATAAGAAATTAGATATAAGAATGTTAGATATAAGAATCTAAATTAGCTATAAGGATAGAACTAAGATACTTGTTACTGTGTTGGCTTTAAGAGAATTATACATATGTGTGTGAACTGAAATGTCTTTTTCCTTGAAGAGTAACCTGACCGCCCATCTGCACACTTGCACACCCACATCTTTCTTCTCTTAGTTTTGCAATAAATTTAAATTCTACTTTGTGAACGGCGCCCTGAGCATCTCTTGTTCTACTGACTGTGCCGTCGGTGAGTAATTCCCCCTGGTAGGGCTAGGGCCAACTAAAAACCCCCCTTTACCGGGGCTAGGGGTTACAAATTGGCGCCCAACGTGGGGAGCCAACAGAATAGTCCTTTGAGGAACCAATACTGGCTTTTATATTCTATTTCAAGGACTTTTCTGGAATAAAAATCCCACCCTCTTACAAAATAAAATAACATCATACGCTTTCCAAAGACAAACCAGACCACAGATTAAATACGTACCATAGACCTGAAAATCTTTTTGGTCAAATCTTGTTTAACGAATGACATGAACGCCACCTCTCGCTTCGTTAGTGAAAACAAAGCAAAATGCAGTTGCCAGACAGAGGAGAAAAGGTTACGGTTTGCCAAAGGTGGCGCTACGGGTACATAAAATCTATTCTGAGTACTTGGTTATCCACTCGTAGAATTAAGGTAAAAAAAAAGATGTTACAGTACCCCCTCCCCCGTGAAATTTCCTGAGCAGGGTGCGAAGGAAATTAAAAGATTGCCTATGCAACAAAAGAACAAAAAAAACTAAAAAGTTACAAAACAGTATGGCTAAGCTAGTAACACCCAATAAGACAGAGATTCCATTCCAAAGTCCCAACGAATCTAAATTTAATTGCTACCAAGAGCTAAAAAAAAATTAAGTGACAACAAGTAATTACCAAAGCTAATACTAATACAAATTTCAACAAGAGTTCAAGCAGAATAATATCTAAGTTTTAAGTGTTCAAAAAAAGAGGCCTGTCCTAAACATAAGGACAGGAGTTAGCGGTGAGGTATCAAATTAATGTAATCTACCAGCAGGTGAGATGTCTCGTGCGATGAGTGTGCGTTGTCTTTGGCGAACTTGTTACAGTCACGACCCGCTGTAACTAGGATATAAGACGGGTAGACTAGAGCCCTAGGCCAGTCATACCCCGGTACAAAGTGAAGAGAAGTGCAACATGCAGAGAAGGATGTGTGTAAGCCAAGTAGGGCATTACCCCACATAAAAGAAAGACTGCAACTTGCAGACACAGTTGTGTGCAGGACTAGCATGGTCCTGCCACATCAACCCACAAAGCTCCCAACCATCATCATCAACAGCTGTGTCAGGTGACAAGGGACCAGACACAACAGCGTGTAGGCTTGTTTTAATTCGTCAAAGACACACACAGTCACCAACCACAAAACATCCAACCATTACTGGAGACACACCAATTGACACTCACCACTAGCAGAAATGTGAGAGGAAACAACAAAATACTAGTCACCAGACAATAGGCGCCTATGCTCAAGTTGACTAAGTACAAGTTCCCTAGTGTACAGCATAAAGACACAGACAGTTCAGTAAGTACATAGTAAACTCAATCAGTTAGGTACAGAGAGAAAAAAAAATTTTTTTCTTAGACAGAATAGGTGACCGCTGACCGCAGACACAGACACAGACAGAGTTACTCATAATCGGTCACGGACACCTACCAGTGCGGGGTAATCGAAACCACCACCTATCAACAGAGATATCTCAGAAGACACCTAAGCACACATTGACAACCTAAGGTGACTAGATTCTAATAATAAGATGAAATTTCAAAAAAAATAGATTCAAAAAAGATCACCTGAATACCGAACTATATACAGCTCATTCAAACCATACGTTCATAGAAACAGCTTCGTATCAGCAGAAGCAGGGACAGAGAGGCGCTGGCACTAGAGCTGCCACGCCGGAGAAGACACAATGCAGTTCGCAGCTCACTCCTTAGACTGTCACTGCGCCAACAGGAAACTGAAAACCCCATAGCAGACAAATCGTTAATAAACTCATTCAAAGAAATCTATGTGTCTTGAAGTTAACAAAAAAAATCTAAATCAAAAGTTCCAAGCCAGAGTTCAAAATTAAAAGTTAAATAGTAGACCATTCGTTAATAATTCATCCTTTTTCAGGTAATTATTACACCTAACCAACTGGGCCATGATGAAGAAAAAAAAATTGAAGTTCTAAGTTAACGTACCAAATTATAAGATTATAATATTGACTCAAAGTCAAGGTGCAGAGTTAAAATTCAAAATTATAAGTTTATAGTTCTAAGTTCACAGTTAAAGTTTTCAATTCAAAGTTACACAGTTGACACCTCAATAATAAGTTCATACCATCATCAAATCTAAATCAAAAGAGTTCAGAGTTAATGTTCTCAGTTACAAGATTATAGTAATAATTCACAGTTAAAATACAAAGTCAAGATACTAAGCTATGATTCACAATTAAGATTTAAAGTCTAAGGTTATTTAGTGTCATGACACAACCTAAGCCTGCAAAAGAAAATCTAGGTTGATTACAACAATGTATATATTAATTTATGTGCAGACATTACAGTTCAAACAAACAAGTAACCAATATGTTGGAAGTGTTTATATTGGTAAATGAGTTTAAATGTAATTCACAAGTCTATGTTCTACAAAAACAATTCTATAAAACTAATTTATATTAGTTGGTTTCAAGTTCTTCAAAGAAGATTCAAAATGCTAATTTTCAAAAATAAAAAATAATTGCAGGTACTTATTCCTGCTATATAATGCAGATTACAATAAAGTTTCTAAATTCCACAAAGAGATTCTAAATGCTAATGTTAAAGTTTAAAATTAATTGCAGGTACTTATTCCTGCTTCTTTATGCAGTTAACAACAAAGTTTCTTAGTTTTCTAGAAAATTCTTTTTTATAAACAAAAGAAGTGCAAGTTTTATTCGAATTTAAGTTCTGAAATAAATTTAAAATTATTTTACAAGATATTAGGCACACAATACACCCAATATAATCAAGTACTAATGTAATAAAAGGTTTCACTGTTAGCTACAAAGTTTTATAGTTAAAAATTTCAATATATTAAGAATTTAAAATTGTTCAACAAAATATAAGGAATACAATATCCTCATTAAAACTAGGTAATATTGTATTTGAATTGAGTGCTTGCTATATAGATAACAAGCTCACAGGACACTCACTTATTTTGTAAGTAGGTACTCTAAAAAAGTGATGAAAAAAAGTTTTCATCAGACATTAACAATATCCATAGAAAAGATATAAGTCTAGATATAAGGAAACTATGTCCTTGTTCTAATTAAGTTTTAAAATAATAACCCAAGTGATAACTTGGTGTGCACTGCTAGCACAACTTATTTCTACAAGTAGGTACACCTAGAATGTGGTGAAAAAAAATTACCCTCACTTATGTGACTTTTCTTCAACACACTAGAAGGGACACAAAAGATATATAATTGTGTGAAACTGAACAAGACAAAACAGACAAAACACAGAAACACAAAACACAAAGTACCAAATTAAAAAAAGCCAGACTTACCAAATAATTTGCAGTAATAAAATTTATGTTAATTTTGAATTTAGTGTTTGCATGCCGCATAAGAGGTGGTAAGATGCGCTGAAAAAATGCAAACAAATGTTAATTATATGCGTACTGCAAACGCAAAACCAATTAACGTCCTGGGACGTATCGGACGGAAGGTTTCCTTGAAGTTCAACTGGGTAACTTTTAACACCCACTTTTAACACCCACAAACATCTTTTTTTACCTTAATTCTACGAGTGGATAACCAAGTACTCAGAATAGATTTTATGTACCCGTAGCGCCACCTTTGGCAAACCGTAACCTTTTCTCCTCTGTCTGTCAACTGCATTTTGCTTTGTTTTCACTAACGAAGCGAGAGGTGGCGTTCATGTCATTCGTTAAACAAGTTTTGACCAAAAAGATTTTTAGGTCTATGGTGCGTATTTAATCTGTGGTCTGGTTTGTCTTTGGAAATGGTATGATGTTATTTTATTTTGTAAGAGGGTGAGATTGTTATTCCAGAAAAGTCCTTGAAATAGAATATAAAAGCCAGTATTGGTTCCTCAAAGGACTATTCTGTGTCTCGCTGTGAACATATTGTGATCCTGCCCGTCGTAATTAAAAGTTGTGAAGAAAACTCTGCTGATCTGTCCCGCTGTTGAAGTGGTGAGAATTTGAATTCTTTTTACTGTATTTCTCCAGTATATTTGTTTGCGAGATTATTTGCTTAGGATGTTAATCTCTTTTCTAGGGTCCAAGATTCTATCCAAGATTCTATCCAAGATTCTATCCAAGATTTTATCATCAAGGTTTTGACCAAGGTTTTGTCACATATCCTTCTAAGGATTGGTTCTTCGGTTTCCTTACTGGGCCTACAGTGTGGCAGTCTCGAGAGCCGCCTATTCTGCGACAGCGCATCTCCTGCCAAAGAGGATCACGTATGGTTTTTATAACCTAATTGACATACCTCTGGTTAATATCTTATTTTATTTGTTCACCGGTACCTACGCTTACTCCGCGACCATTACAATGAGGGACCCCAGGGACCACAGCGGGGTAGCCGTGTTCTATCGACAGACGCCTGCACGTCCTGGTCGACCCCCCTTAAACCCAGGGAGGCTTAAGGGATAAACTTTTTTATGGACAACCCTCTATATTAGATATAAGAAATTAGATATAAGAATGTTAGATATAAGAATCTAAATTAGCTATAAGGATAGAACTAAGATACTTGTTACTGTGTTGGCTTTAAGAGAATTATACATATGTGTGTGAACTGAAATGTCTTTTTCCTTGAAGAGTAACCTGACCGCCCATCTGCACACTTGCACACCCACATCTTTCTTCTCTTAGTTTTGCAATAAATTTAAATTCTACTTTTTGAACGGCGCCCTGAGCATCTCTTGTTCTACTGACTGTGCCGTCGGTGAGTAATTCCCCCTGGTAGGGCTAGGGCCAACTATAAACCCCCCTTTACCGGGGCTAGGGGTTACAAAGTGGCGCACCAACGTTTGGCTTATAAACCGAACCTCTCTGTGTGTGTGCTGTGCGTGGGTGTTCGGGTTGAACTTCAAGGAAACCATCCGTCCGATACGTCCCAGGACGCTAATTGGTTTTGCGAGTGCAGCGCATATAATTTAATTTGTTTGCATTTTTCAGCGCATCATACCACCTTTTTATGCAGCGTGCAAACCTAAATTCTAAATTTTAATGGAAATTTTATTCTGCACAAACATTTGGTAAGTCTGGCTTTTATTTGGAATTCTGTGTTTTATGTTTCTATGTTTTGTCTGTTTTGTCTTATTCAGTTTCACACAATTATATATTTTTAGTGTCCCTTCTAGTGTGTTGAAGAAAAGTCACATAAGTGAGGGTAATTTTTTTTCATCACTTTTTTAGAGTACCTACTTACAAAATAAGTGAGTGTCCTGTGAGCTTGTTATCTATATAGCAAGCACTCAATTCAAATACAATATTACCTAGTTTTAATAAGGATATTGTATTCCTTATATTGTGTTGAACAATTTAAATTCTTAATATATTGAAATTCTAACTATAAAACTTTGTAGCTAACAGCGAAACCTTTTATTACAATAGTACTTGATTATATTGGGTGTATTGTGTGCCTAATATCTTGTAAAATAATTTTAAATTTATATCAGAACTTAAATTCGAATAAAACTTACCCTTCTTTTGTTTATAAATAAGAATTTTCTAGAAAACTAAGAAACTTTGTTGTTAACTGCATAAAGAAGCAGGAATAAGTACCTACAATTAATTTTAAACTTTAACATTAGCATTTAGAATCTCTTTGTGGAATTTAGAAACTTTATTGTAATCTGCATTATATAGCAGGAATAAATACCTGCAACTATTTTTTATTTTTGAAAATTAGCATTTTGAATCTTCTTTGAAGAACTTTAAACCAACTAAAATAAATTAGTTTTATAGAATTGTTTTTGTAGAACATAGACTGGTGAATTACATTTAAACTCATTTACCAATATAAACACTTCCAACATATTGGTTACTTGTTTGTTTGAACTGTAATGTCTGCACATAAATTAATATATACATTGTTGTAATCAACCTAGATTTTCTTTTGCAGGCTTAGGTTGTGTCATGACACTAAATAACCTTAGACTTTGAATTTTATTTGTGAATCATAACTTAATATCTTGACTTTGTATTTTAACTGTGAATCATTACTATAATCTTGTAACTGAGAACATTAACTCTGAACTCTTTTGATTTAGATTTGATGATAGTATGAACATATTATTGAGGTGTCAACTGTGTAACTTTGAATTGAAAACTTTAACTGTGAACTTAGAACTATAAACTTATAATTTTGAATTTTAACTCTGTACCTTGACTTTGAATCAAGATTATAATCTTATAATTTGGTACGTTAACTTAGAACTTCAATTTTTTTTCTTCATCATGGCCCAGTTGGTTAGGTGTAATAATTACCTGAAAGAGAATGAATTATTAACGAATGGTCTACTATTTAACTTTTAATTTTGAACTCTGGCTTGGAACTTTTGATTTAGATTTTTTTGTTAACTTCAAGACGCATAGATTTCTTTGAATGAGTTTATTAACGATTTGTCTGCTATGGGGTTTTCAGTTTCCTGTTGGCGCAGTGACAGTCTAAGGAGTGAGCTGCGAACTGCATTGTGTCTTCTCCGGCGTGGCAGCTCTAGTGCCAGCGCCTCTCTGTCCCTGCTTTTGCTGATACGAAGCTGTTTCTATGAACGTATGGTTTGAATGAGCTGTATATAGTTCGGTATTCAGGTGATCTTTTTGAATCTATTTTTTTGAAATTTCATCTTATTATTAGAGTCTAGTCACCTTAGGTTGTCAATGTGTGCTTAGGTGTCTTCTGAGATATCTCTGTTGATAGGTGGTGGTTTCGATTACCCCGCACTGGTAGGTGTCCGTGACCGGTTATGAGTAACTCTGTCTGTGTCTGTGTCTGCGGTCAGCGGTCACCTATTCTGTCTAAGAAAAAAATTTTTTTTCTCTCTGTACCTATCTGATTGAGTTTACTATGTACTTACTGAACTGTCTGTGTCTTTATGCTGTACACTAGGGAACTTGTACTTAGTCAACTTGAGCATAGACGCCTATTGTCTGGTGACTAGTATTTTGTTGTTTCCTCTCACATTTCTGCTGGTGGTGAGTATAAATTGGTGTGTCTCCAGTAATGGTTGGATGTTTTGTGGTTGGTGACTGTGTGTGTCTTTGACGAACTAAAAACAAGCCTACACGCTGTTGTGTCAGGTCCCTTGTCACCTGACACAGCTGTTGATGATGATGGTTGGGAGCTTTGTCTGTTGATGTGGCAGGACCATGCTAGTCCTGCACACAACTGTGTCTGCAAGTTGCAGTCATTCTTTTATGTGGGGTAATGCCCGACTCGGCTTACACACATCCTTCTCTGCATGTTGCACTTCTCTTCACTTTGTACCGGGGTATGACTGGCCTAAGGCTCTAGTCTACCCGTCTTATATCCTAGTTACAGCGGGTCGTGACTGTAACAAGTTCGCCAAAGACAACGCACACTCATCGCCCGAGACATCTCACCTGCTGGTAGATTACATTAATTTGATACCTCACCGCTAACTCCTGTCCTTATGTTTAGGTCAGGCCTCTTTTTTTGAACACTTAAAACTTAGATATTATTCTGCTTGAACTCTTGTTGAAATTTGTATTAGTATTCGCTTTGGTAATTACTTGTTGTCACTCAATTTTTTTTAGCTCTTGGTAGCAATTAAATTTAGATTCGTTGGGACTTTGGAATAGAATCTCTGTCTTATTGGGTGTTACTAACTTAGCCTTACTGTTTTGTAATTTTTTAGATTTTTGTTCTTTTGTTACATAGGCAATCTTTTAATTTCCTTCGCACCCTGCTCAGGAAATTTCACGGGGGAGGGGGTACTGTAACATCTTTTTTTACCTTAATTCTACGAGTGGATAACCAAGTACTCAGAATAGATTTTATGTACCCGTAGCGCCACCTTTGGCAAACCGTAACCTTTTCTCCTCTGTCTGTCAACTGCATTTTGCTTTGTTTTCACTAACGAAGCGAGAGGTGGCGTTCATGTCATTCGTTAAACAAGTTTTGACCAAAAAGATTTTTAGGTCTATGGTGCGTATTTAATCTGTGGTCTGGTTTGTCTTTGGAAATGGTATGATGTTATTTTATTTTGTAAGAGGGTGAGATTGTTATTCCAGAAAAGTCCTTGAAATAGAATATAAAAGCCAGTATTGGTTCCTCAAAGGACTATTCTGTGTCTCGCTGTGAACATATTGTGATCCTGCCCGTCGTAATTAAAAGTTGTGAAGAAAACTCTGCTGATCTGTCCCGCTGTTGAAGTGGTGAGAATTTGAATTCTTTTTACTGTATTTCTCCAGTATATTTGTTTGCGAGATTATTTGCTTAGGATGTTAATCTCTTTTCTAGGGTCCAAGATTCTATCCAAGATTCTATCCAAGATTCTATCCAAGATTTTATCATCAAGGTTTTGACCAAGGTTTTGTCACATATCCTTCTAAGGATTGGTTCTTCGGTTTCCTTACTGGGCCTACAGTGTGGCAGTCTCGAGAGCCGCCTATTCTGCGACAGCGCATCTCCTGCCAAAGAGGATCACGTATGGTTTTTATAACCTAATTGACATACCTCTGGTTAATATCTTATTTTATTTGTTCACCGGTACCTACGCTTACTCCGCGACCATTACAATGAGGGACCCCAGGGACCACAGCGGGGTAGCCGTGTTCTATCGACAGACGCCTGCACGTCCTGGTCGACCCCCCTTAAACCCAGGGAGGCTTAAGGGATAAACTTTTTTATGGACAACCCTCTATATTAGATATAAGAAATTAGATATAAGAATGTTAGATATAAGAATCTAAATTAGCTATAAGGATAGAACTAAGATACTTGTTACTGTGTTGGCTTTAAGAGAATTATACATATGTGTGTGAACTGAAATGTCTTTTTCCTTGAAGAGTAACCTGACCGCCCATCTGCACACTTGCACACCCACATCTTTCTTCTCTTAGTTTTGCAATAAATTTAAATTCTACTTTTTGAACGGCGCCCTGAGCATCTCTTGTTCTACTGACTGTGCCGTCGGTGAGTAATTCCCCCTGGTAGGGCTAGGGCCAACTATAAACCCCCCTTTACCGGGGCTAGGGGTTACAAAGTATGTTCACGGGGGAGGGGGTACTGTAACATCTTTTTTTTTAACCTTAATTCTACGATAGGATAACCAAGTATTCAGAATAGATTTTATGTACCTATAGCGCCACCTTTGGCAAACCGTGACTTTTTCTCCTCTGTCTGTCAACTGTATTTTGCTTTGTTTTCACTAACGAAGCGAGAGGTGGCGTTCATGTCATTCGTTAAACAAGTTTTGACCAAAAAGATTTTTAGGTCTATGGTGCGTATTTAATCTGTGGTCTGGTTTGTCTTTGGAAATCGTATGAGGTTATTTTATTTTGTAAGAGGGTGGGATTTTTATTCCAGAAAAGTCCTTGAAATAGAATATAAAAGCCAGTATTGGTTCCTCAAAGGACTATTCTGTGTCTCGCTGTGAACATATTGTGATCCTGCCCGTCGTAATAAATAGTTGTGAAGAAATCTCTGCTGATCTGCCCCGCTGTTGAAGTGGTGAGAATTTGAATTCCTTTTACTGTATTTCTTCAGTGTATTTGTTTGCGAGATTATTTGCTTAGGATGATTAACTTCTTTTCTAGGGTCCAAGGTTTTGACCAAGATTTTGTCAAAGGATTTGTTCAAATATCCTTCTAAGGATCTGTACTTCAGTTTCCTTGCCGGGCCTACAGTGTGACAAGTCTCGAGAGCCGCCAGTTCCGCGGTAGCATATCACCTGCCAAAGAGGACTTCTTGGACTCTGTGTGGGTGAACTAGCTCGCAGAGGCCTACGGCCTGTGGGAAGACCATCCCCACTTTGTAACACTTTCTCTTAAGAAAGGTTACTCCCCGGGTAGCTAATGTCAGAGAGCATGAATTAGATGGGCGCCTTGATCTCACAGAAGATTGACCTGGTGTGCCTTGCAGTGATTCAGGGAATTCAAAGAAAAACCACTCTCCAGTTTCACACAAATATATTTACATATGAGATACAAAATACAATTAGTAATACATCTAAAAATTTAGTAAGTATACAAAGTTATGTAGGTGGGTTGCTCAACAAAAAGATGATCTTTTTGATCCAGGTTATTTTAAGCTGGCCCCTTCCGTAGGTGGTAGTGAGAGTAGAACTTCACACCCAGTAGGCCGGATGCAAAGGTCCGTCAGCCCGATCTCGGAAGAACCGATGAACAAAAAAAATAAGTTATTAACCGGAGGTATGTCAATTAAATTGTAAAAAAACCATACGTGATCCCGTGGCAAGTCAAGGATGAGCGTGGTACGTGCGGATGGTCTTCCCACAGGCCGTAGGCCTCTGCGAGCTAGTTCACCCACACAGAGTCCAAGAAGTCCTCTTTGGCAGGTGATATGCTACCGCGGAACTGGCGGCTCTCGAGACTTGTCACACTGTAGGCCCGGCAAGGAAACTGAAGTACAGATCCTTAGAAGGATATTTGAACAAATCCTTTGACAAAATCTTGGTCAAAACCTTGGACCCTAGAAAAGAAGTTAATCATCCTAAGCAAATAATCTCGCAAACAAATACACTGAAGAAATACAGTAAAAAGAATTCAAATTCTCACCACTTCAACAGCGGGGCAGATCAGCAGAGATTTCTTCACAACTTTTAATTACGACGGGCAGGATCACAATATGTTCACAGCGAGACATAGAATAGTCCTTTGAGGAACCAATACTGGCTTTTATATTCTATTTCAAGGACTTTTCTAGAATAAAAATCCAACCCTCTTACAAAATAAAATAACCTCATACGATTTCCAAAGACAAACCAGACCACAGATTAAATACGCACCATAGACCTAAAAATCTTTTTGGTCAAAACTTGTTTAACGAATGACATGAACGCCACCTCTCGCTTCGTTAGTGAAAACAAAATCTAACATGCAGTTGGCAGACAGAGGAGAAAAAGTCACGGTTTGCCAAAGGTGGCGCTATAGGTACATAGAATCTGTTCTGAATACTTGGTTATCCACTCGTAGAATTAAGGTTAAAAAAAAAAGATGTTACAGTACCCCCTCCCCCGTGAAATTTCCTGAGCAGGGTGCGAAGGAAATTAAAAGATTGCCTATGCAACAAAAGAACAAAAAAACTAAAAAGTTACACAACAGTATGGCTAAGCTAGTGACACCCAATAAGACAGAGATTCTATTCCAAAGACCCAACGAATCTAAATTTAATTGCTACCAAGAGCTAAAAAAAATTAAGTGACAACAAGTAATTACCAAAGCTAATACCAATACAAATTTCAACAAGAGTTCAAGCAGGATAATATCCAAGTTTTAAGTGTTCAAAAAAAGGGCCTGACCTAAACATAAGGACAGGAGTTAGCGGTGAGGTATCAAATTACTGTAATCTACCAGCAGGTGAGATGTCTCGGGCGATGAGTGTGCGTTGTCTTTGGCGAACTTGTTACAGTCACGACCCGCTGTAACTAGGATATAAGACGGGTAGACTAGAGCCTTAGGCCAGTCATACCCCGGTACAAAGTGAAGAGAAGTGCAACATGCAGAGAAGGATGTGTGTAAGCCAAGTAGGGCATTACCCCACATAAAAGAAAGACTGCAACTTGCAGACACAGTTGTGTGCAGGACTAGCATGGTCCTGCCACATCAACCCACAAAGCTCCCAACCATCATCATCAACAGCTGTGTCAGGTGACAAGGGACCTGACACAACAGCGTGTAGGCTTGTTTTAGTTCGTCAAAGACACACACAGTCACCAACCACAAAACACCAAACCATTACTGGAGACACACCAATTGACACTCACCACTAGCAGAAATTTGAGAGGAAACCACCAAAATACTAGTCACCAGACAATAGGCGTCTATGCTCAAGTTGACTAAGCACAAGTACCCTAGTGTACAGCATAAAGATACAGACAGTTCAGTAAGTACATAGTAAACTCAATCAGATAGGTACAGAGAGAAAAAAATTTTTTTCTTAGACAGAATAGGTGACCGCTGACCGCAGACACAGACACAGACAGAGTTACTCATAACCGGTCACGGACACCTACCAGTGCGGGGTAATCGAAACCACCACCTATCAACAGAGATATCTCAGAAGACACCTAAGCACACATTGACAACCTAAGGTGACTAGACTCTAATAATAAGATGAAATTTCAAAAAAAATAGATTCAAAAAGATCACCTGAATACCGAACTATATACAGCTCATTCAAACCATACGTTCATAGAAACAGCTTCGTATCAGCAAAAGCAGGGACAGAGAGGCGCTGGCACTAGAGCTGCCACGCCGGAGAAGACACAATGCAGTTCGCAGCTCACTCCTTAGACTGTCACTGCGCCAACAGGAAACTGAAAACCCCATAGCAGACAAATCGTTAATAAACTCATTCAAAGAAATCTATGCGTCTTGAAGTTAACAAAAAAATCTAAATCAAAAGTTCCAAGCCAAAGTTCAAAATTAAAAGTTGGCTAAGTACAAGTTCCCTAGTGTACAGCATAAAGACACAGACAGTTCAGTAAGTACATAGTAAACTCAATCAGTTAGGTACAGAGAGAAAAAAATTTTTTTTCTTAGACAGAATAGTTGACCGCTGACCGCAGACACAGACACAGACAGAGTTACTCATAATCGGTCACGGACACCTACCAGTGCGGGGTAATCGAAACCACCACCTATCAACAGAGATATCTCAGAAGACACCTAAGCACACATTGACAACCTAAGGTGACTAGATTCTAATAATAAGATGAAATTTCAAAAAAAATAGATTCAAAAAAGATCACCTGAATACCGAACTATATACAGCTCATTCAAACCATACGTTCATAGAAACAGCTTCGTATCAGCAGAAGCAGGGACAGAGAGGCGCTGGCACTAGAGCTGCCACGCCGGAGAAGACACAATGCAGTTCGCAGCTCACTCCTTAGACTGTCACTGCGCCAACAGGAAACTGAAAACCCCATAGCAGACAAATCGTTAATAAACTCATTCAAAGAAATCTATGCGTCTTGAAGTTATCAAAAAAATCTAAATCAAAAGTTCCAAGCCAGAGTTCAAAATTAAAAGTTAAATAGTAGACCATTCGTTAATAATTCATTCTCTTTCAGGTAATTATTACACCTAACCAACTGGGCCATGATGAAGAAAAAAAATTGAAGTTCTAAGTTAACGTACCAAATTATAAGATTATAATCTTGATTCAAAGTCAAGGTACGGAGTTAAAATTCATAAATAAAATTCAAAGTCTAAGGTTATTTAGTGTCATGACACAACCTAAGCCTGCAAAAGAAAATCTAGGTTGATTACAACAATGTATATATTAATTTATGTGCAGACATTACAGTTCAAACAAACAAGTAACCAATATGTTGGAAGTGTTTATATTGGTAAATGAGTTTAAATGTAATTCACCAGTCTATGTTCTACAAAAACAATTCTATAAAACTAATTTATTTTAGTTGGTTTAAAGTTCTTCAAAGAAGATTCAAAATGCTAATTTTCAAAAATAAAAAATAGTTGCAGGTATTTATTCCTGCTATATAATGCAGATTACAATAAAGTTTCTAAATTCCACAAAGAGATTCTAAATGCTAATGTTAAAGTTTAAAATTAATTGTAGGTACTTATTCCTGCTTCTTTATGCAGTTAACAACAAAGTTTCTTAGTTTTCTAGAAAATTCTTATTTATAAACAAAAGAAGGGTAAGTTTTATTCGAATTTAAGTTCTGATATAAATTTAAAATTATTTTACAAGATATTAGGCACACAATACACCCAATATAATCAAGTACTATTGTAATAAAAGGTTTCGCTGTTAGCTACAAAGTTTTATAGTTAGAATTTCAATATATTAAGAATTTAAATTGTTCAACACAATATAAGGAATACAATATCCTTATTAAAACTAGGTAATATTGTATTTGAATTGAGTGCTTGCTATATAGATAACAAGCTCACAGGACACTCACTTATTTTGTAAGTAGGTACTCTAAAAAAGTGATGAAAAAAAATTACCCTCACTTATGTGACTTTTCTTCAACACACTAGAAGGGACACTAAAAATATATAATTGTGTGAAACTGAATAAGACAAAACAGACAAAACATAGAAACATAAAACACAGAATTCCAAATAAAAGCCAGACTTACCAAATGTTTGTGCAGAATAAAATTTCCATTAAAATTTAGAATTTAGGTTTGCACGCTGCATAAAAAGGTGGTATGATGCGCTGAAAAATGCAAACAAATTAAATTATATGCGCTGCACTCGCAAAACCAATTAGCGTCCTGGGACGTATCGGACGGATGGTTTCCTTGAAAACCCACTTGAACACCAGCAAAGCACACACTAAAGTCCGGGTAGGTCGCCAAACGTTGGTGCGCCACTTTGCTGAAGTTACCCAGTTGTGTTGAAGTTCTACTCTCACTACCACCTACGGAAGGGGCCAGCTTAAAATAACCTGGATCAAAAAGATCATCTTTTTGTTGAGCAACCCACCTACATAACTTTGTATACTTACTAAATTTTTAGATGTATTACTAATTGTATTTTGTATCTCATATGTAAATATATTTGTGTGAAACTGGAGAGTGGTTTTTCTTTGAATTCCCTGAATCACTGCAAGGCACACCAGGTCAATCTTCTGTGAGATCAAGGCGCCCATCTAATTCATGCTCTCTGACATTAGCTACCCGGGGAGTAACCTTTCTTAAGAGAAAGTGTTACAAAGTTTTCGGTAGTATAGTGGTCAGTATCCCCGCCTGTCACGCGGGAGACCGGGGTTCGATTCCCCGCCGGAGAGCCAACTGTAACATCTTTTTTTTTACCTTAATTCTACGAGTGGATAACCAAGTACTCAGAATAGATTTTATGTACCCGTAGCGCCACCTTTGGCAAACCGTAACCTTTTCTCCTCTGTCTGGCAACTGCATTTTGCTTTGTTTTCACTAACGAAGCGAGAGGTGGCGTTCATGTCATTCGTTAAACAAGATTTGACCAAAAAGATTTTCAGGTCTATGGTACGTATTTAATCTGTGGTCTGGTTTGTCTTTGGAAAGCGTATGATGTTATTTTATTTTGTAAGAGGGTGGGATTTTTATTCCAGAAAAGTCCTTGAAATAGAATATAAAAGCCAGTATTGGTTCCTCAAAGGACTATTCTGTGTCTCGCTGTGAACATATTGTGATCCTGCCCGTCGTAATTAAAAGTTGTGAAGAAATATCTGCTGATCTGTCCCGCTGTTGAAGTGGTGAGAATTTGAATTCTTTTTACTGTATTTCTCCAGTATATTTGTTTGCGAGATTATTTGCTTAGGATGTTAATCTCTTTTCTAGGGTCCAAGATTCTATCCAAGATTCTATCCAAGATTTTATCATCAAGGTTTTGACCAAGGTTTTGTCACATATCCTTCTAAGGATTGGTGCTTCGGTTTCCTTACTGGGCCTACAGTGTGGCAGTCTCGAGAGCCGCCTATTCTGCGACAGCGCATCTCCTGCCAAAGAGGATCACGTATGGTTTTTATAACCTAATTGACATACCTCTGGTTAATATCTTATTTTATTTGTTCACCGGTACCTACGCTTACTCCGCGACCATTACAATGAGGGACCCCAGGGACCACAGCGGGGTAGCCGTGTTCTATCGACAGACGCCTGCACGTCCTGGTCGACCCCCCTTAAACCCAGGGAGGCTTAAGGGATAAACTTTTTTTATGGACAACCCTCTATATTAGATATAAGAAATTAGATATAAGAATGTTAGATATAAGAATCTAAATTAGCTATAAGGATAGAACTAAGATACTTGTTACTGTGTTGGCTTTAAGAGAATTATACATATGTGTGTGAACTGAAATGTCTTTTTCCTTGAAGAGTAACCTGACCGCCCATCTGCACACTTGCACACCCACATCTTTCTTCTCTTAGTTTTGCAATAAATTTAAATTCTACTTTGTGAACGGCGCCCTGAGCATCTCTTGTTCTACTGACTGTGCCGTCGGTGAGTAATTCCCCCTGGTAGGGCTAGGGCCAACTAAAAACCCCCCCTTTACCGGGGCTAGGGGTTACAAATTGGCGCACCAACGTTTGGCTTATAAACCGAACCTCTCTGTGTGTGTGCTGTGCGTGGGTGTTCGGGTTGAACTTCAAGGAAACCATCCGTCCGATACGTCCCAGGACGCTAATTGGTTTTGCGAGTGCAGCGCATATAATTTAATTTGTTTGCATTTTTCAGCGCATCATACCACCTTTTTATGCAGCGTGCAAACCTAAATTCTAAATTTTTATTTTTGTTCTTTTGTTGCATAGGCAATCTTTTAATTTCCTTCGCACCCTGCTCAGGAAATTTCACGGGGGAGGGGGTACTGTAACATCTTTTTTTTAACCTTAATTCTACGAGTGGATAACCAAGTATTCAGAACAGATTCTATGTACCTATAGCGCCACCTTTGGCAAACCGTGACTTTTTCTCCTCTGTCTCCCAACTGCATGTTAGATTTTGTTTTCACTAACGAAGCGAGAGGTGGCGTTCATGTCATTCGTTAAACAAGTTTTGACCAAAAAGATTTTTAGGTCTATGGTGCGTATTTAATCTGTGGTCTGGTTTGTCTTTGGAAATCGTATGAGGTTAAAAAAAAGATGTTACAGTTTGTTGTTAACTGCATAAAGAAGCAGGAATAAGTACCTACAATTAATTTTAAACTTTAACATTAGCATTTAGAATCTCTTTGTGGAATTTAGAAACTTTATTGTAATCTGCATTATTTAGCAGGAATAAATACCTGCAACTATTTTTTATTTTTGAAAATTAGCATTTTGAATCTTCTTTGAAGAACTTTAAACCAACTAAAATAAATTAGTTTTATAGAATTGTTTTTGTAGAACATAGACTGGTGAATTACATTTAAACTCATTTACCAATATAAACACTTCCAACATATTGGTTACTTGTTTGTTTGAATTATAATATCTGCACATAAATTAATATATACATTGTTGTAATCAACCTAGATTTTCTTTTGCAGGTTTAGGTTGTGTTCATGACACTAAATAACCTTAGACTTTGAATTATAACTGTGAATCATAACTATAATCTTGTAACTGAGAACATTAACTCTGAACTCTTTTGATTTAGATTTGATGATAGTATGAACTTATTATTGAGGTGTCAACTATGTAACTTTGAATTGAAAACTTTAACTGTGAACTTAGAACTATAAACTTATAATTTTGAATTTTAACTCTGTACCTTAACTTTAAATCAATATTTAATCTTATAATTTGGTACGTTCACTTAGAACTTCAATTTTTTTTCTTCATCATGGCCCAGTTGGTTAGGTGTGGTAATTGCCTGAAAAAAGGATGAATTATTAACGATTGGTCTACTATTTAACTATTAATTTTGAACTCTAGCTTGGAACTTTTAATTTAGATTTTAGAATTTAGACAGTTTCTATCAAGATTCTATCCAAGATTCTATCCAAGATTCTATCCAAGATTCTATCCAAGATTCTATCCAAGATTTTATCATCAAGGTTTTGACCAAGGTTTTGTCACATATCCTTCTAAGGATTGGTGCTTCGGTTTCCTTACTGGGCCTACAGTGTGGCAGTCTCGAGAGCCGCCTATTCTGCGACAGCGCATCTCCTGCCAAAGAGGATCACGTATGGTTTTTATAACCTAATTGACATACCTCTGGTTAATATCTTATTTTATTTGTTCACCGGTACCTACGCTTACTCCGCGACCATTACAATGAGGGACCCCAGGGACCACAGCGGGGTAGCCGTGTTCTATCGACAGACGCCTGCACGTCCTGGTCGACCCCCCTTAAACCCAGGGAGGCTTAAGGGATAAACTTTTTTTATGGACAACCCTCTATATTAGATATAAGAAATTAGATATAAGAAATTAGATATAAGAATGTTAGATATAAGAATCTAAATTAGCTATAAGGTTGGAACTAAGATACTTGTTACTGTGTTGGCTTTATGAGAATTATACATATGTGTGTGAACTGAAATGTCTTTTTCCTTGAAGAGTAACCTGACCGCCCATCTGCACACTTGCACACCCACATCTTTCTTCTCTTAGTTTTGCAATAAATTTAAATTCTACTTTTTGAACGGCGCCCTGAGCATCTCTTGTTCTACTGACTGTGCCGTCGGTGAGTAATTCCCCCTGGTAGGGCTAGGGCCAACTATAAACCCCCCTTTACCGGGGCTAGGGGTTACAAATTGGCGCACCAACGTTTGGCTTATAAACCGAACCTCTCTGTGTGTGTGCTGTGCGTGGGTGTTCGGGTTGAACTTCAAGGAAACCTTCCGTCCGATACGTCCCAGGACGTTAATTGGTTTTGCGTTTGCAGTACGCATATAATTAACATTTGTTTGCATTTTTTCAGCGCATCTTACCACCTCTTATGCGGCATGCAAACACTAAATTCAAAATTAACATAAATTTTATTACTGCAAATTATTTGGTAAGTCTGGCTTTTTTTAATTTGGTACTTTGTGTTTTGTGTTTCTGTGTTTTGTCTGTTTTGTCTTGTTCAGTTTCACACAATTATATATCTTTTGTGTCCCTTCTAGTGTGTTGAAGAAAAGTCACATAAGTGAGGGTAATTTTTTTTCACCACATTCTAGGTGTACCTACTTGTAGAAATAAGTTGTGCTAGCAGTGCACACCAAGTTATCACTTGGGTTATTATTTTAAAACTTAATTAGAACAAGGACATAGTTTCCTTATATCTAGACTTATATCTTTTCTATGGATATTGTTAATGTCTGATGAAAACTTTTTTTCATCACTTTTTTAGAGTACCTACTTACAAAATAAGTGAGTGTCCTGTGAGCTTGTTATCTATATAGCAAGCACTCAATTCAAATACAATATTACCTAGTTTTAATGAGGATATTGTATTCCTTATATTTTGTTGAACAATTTTAAATTCTTAATATATTGAAATTTTTAACTATAAAACTTTGTAGCTAACAGTGAAACCTTTTATTACATTAGTACTTGATTATATTGGGTGTATTGTGTGCCTAATATCTTGTAAAATAATTTTAAATTTATTTCAGAACTTAAATTCGAATAAAACTTGCACTTCTTTTGTTTATAAAAAAGAATTTTCTAGAAAACTAAGAAACTTTGTTGTTAACTGCATAAAGAAGCAGGAATAGTTTCTATCCAAGTTAACAACAAAATTTGTAACCCCTAGCCCCGGTAAAGGGGGGTTTATAGTTGGCCCTAGCCCTACCAGGGGGAATTACTCACCGACGGCACAGTCAGTAGAACAAGAGATGCTCAGGGCGCCGTTCAAAAAGTAGAATTTAAATTCGAAGCAAAACTAAGAGAAGAAAAGATGTGGGTGTGCAAGTGTGCAGATGGGCGGTCAGGTTACTCTTCAAGGAAAAGACATTTCTGGTTCACACACATATCTATAATTCACTTAAAACCAAAACAGTAACAAGTATCTTAATTCTATCCTTATAGCTAATTTAGATTCTTATATCTAACATTCTTATATCTAATTTCTTATATCTAATATAGAGGGTTGTCCATAAAAAAAGTTTATCCCTTAAGCCTCCCTGGGTTTAAGGGGGGTCGACCAGGACGTGCAGGCGTCTGTCGATAGAACACGGCTACCCCGCTGTGGTCCCTGGGGTCCCTCATTGTAATGGTCGCGGAGTAAGCGTAGGTACCGGTGAACAAATAAAATAAGATATTAACCAGAGGTATGTCAATTAGGTTATAAAAACCATACGTGATCCTCTTTGGCAGGAGATGCGCTGTCGCAGAATAGGCGGCTCTCGAGACTGCCACACTGTAGGCCCAGTAAGGAAACCGAAGCACCAATCCTTAGAAGGATATGTGACAAAACCTTGGTCAAAACCTTGATGATAAAATCTTGGATAGAATCTTGGACCCTAGAAAAGAGATTAACATCCTAAGCAAATAATCTCGCAAACAAATAAACTGGAGAAATACAGTAAAAAGAATTCAAATTCTCACCACTTCAACAGCGGGACAGATCAGCAGATATTTCTTCACAACTTTTAATTACGACGGGCAGGATCACAATATGTTCACAGCGAGACACAGAATAGTCCTTTGAGGAACCAATACTGGCTTTTATATTCTATTTCAAGGACTTTTCTGGAATAAAAATCCCACCCTCTTACAAAATAAAATAACATCATACGCTTTCCAAAGACAAACCAGACCACAGATTAAATACGTACCATAGACCTGAAAATCTTTTTGGTCAAATCTTGTTTAACGAATGACATGAACGCCACCTCTCGCTTCGTTAGTGAAAACAAAGCAAAATGCAGTTGCCAGACAGAGGAGAAAAGGTTACGGTTTGCCAAAGGTGGCGCTACGGGTACATAAAATCTATTCTGAGTACTTGGTTATCCACTCGTAGAATTAAGGTAAAAAAAAAGATGTTACAGTACCCCCTCCCCCGTGAAATTTCCTGAGCAGGGTGCGAAGGAAATTAAAAGATTGCCTATGCAACAAAAGAACAAAAAAACTAAAAAGTTACACAACAGTATGGCTAAGCTAGTGACACCCAATAAGACAGAGATTCTATTCCAAAGACCCAACGAATCTAAATTTAATTGCTACCAAGAGCTAAAAAAATTAAGTGACAACAAGTAATTACCAAAGCTAATACCAATACAAATTTCAACAAGAGTTCAAGCAGGATAATATCCAAGTTTTAAGTGTTCAAAAAAAAGAGGCCCCTTAAGCCTCCCTGGGTTTAAGGGGGGTCGACCAGGACGTGCAGGCGTCTGTCGATAGAACACGGCTACCCCGCTGTGGTCCCTGGGGTCCCTCATTGTAATGGTCGCGGAGTAAGCGTAGGTACCGGTGAACAAATAAAATAAGATATTAACCAGAGGTATGTCAATTAGGTTATAAAAACCATACGTGATCCTCTTTGGCAGGAGATGCGCTGTCGCAGAATAGGCGGCTCTCGAGACTGCCACACTGTAGGCCCAGTAAGGAAACCGAAGCACCAATCCTTAGAAGGATATGTGACAAAACCTTGGTCAAAACCTTGATGATAAAATCTTGGATAGAATCTTGGACCCTAGAAAAGAGATTAACATCCTAAGCAAATAATCTCGCAAACAAATAAACTGGAGAAATACAGTAAAAAGAATTCAAATTCTCACCACTTCAACAGCGGGACAGATCAGCAGATATTTCTTCACAACTTTTAATTACGACGGGCAGGATCACAATATGTTCACAGCGAGACACAGAATAGTCCTTTGAGGAACCAATACTGGCTTTTATATTCTATTTCAAGGACTTTTCTGGAATAAAAATCCCACCCTCTTACAAAATAAAATAACATCATACCATTTCCAAAGACAAACCAGACCACAGATTAAATACGCACCATAGACCTAAAAATCTTTTTGGTCAAAACTTGTTTAACGAATGACATGAACGCCACCTCTCGCTTCGTTAGTGAAAACAAATCTAACATGCAGTTGGCAGACAGAGGAGAAAAAGTCACGGTTTGCCAAAGGTGGCGCTATAGGTACATATAGGTAGTGTCATTCGTTAAACAAGATTTGACCAAAAAGATTTTCAGGTCTATGGTACGTATTTAATCTGTGGTCTGGTTTGTCTTTGGAAAGCGTATGATGTTATTTTATTTTGTAAGAGGGTGGGATTTTTATTCCAGAAAAGTCCTTGAAATAGAATATAAAAGCCAGTATTGGTTCCTCAAAGGACTATTCTGTGTCTCGCTGTGAACATATTGTGATCCTGCCCGTCGTAATTAAAAGTTGTGAAGAAATATCTGCTGATCTGCCCCACGTTGGGCGCCAATTTGTAACCCCTAGCCCCGGTAAAGGGGGGTTTATAGTTGGCCCTAGCCCTACCAGGGGGAATTACTCACCGACGGCACAGTCAGTAGAACAAGAGATGCTCAGGGCGCCGTTCAAAAAGTAGAATTTAAATTCGAAGCAAAACTAAGTCAAACTGACTCAACCTCATGCTCCAGCGCGCGAGACGACCAGTCGGATTCTTTAACTTGTGAAACCACAATAATGAAGCGTGGTCCGTGACTACGGTGCATTTCTGACCTTCCACGTATTGTCTGAACTGTTCTAATGCAAAGATCACAGCTAGCAGCTCACGTTCAGTGGTGCTGTAGTTGACCTCGCTCTTGTTAAGAGAACGACTGCAATACGCGACCGGGTGTTCGACACCCTCATGTGTCTGTGTGAGGACCGCCGCCACCGAGTAGGAGGATGCGTCACTAAGAATCCTGAACGGTAAAGAATAATTAGGCATTTTCAAAATAGGAGCAGAGACCAAAGCGGACTTCAAGAGGTTGAAAGACTCTTCCGCTTCGGGTGTCCACATGAAAGAAACATTTTTAGAAGTTAATTTGCATAAAGGTCTGCTAATCTTAGAGAAGTTGTTGATGAAACGTCGGTACCACCCAGCCATGCCCAGGAAACGCTTCACCTCTTTAGGATTGGAAGGAGTGGGATAGTTGAGAATAACATCAACTTTACCCGGGTCAGTCCGAAGGCCGTGTCTATCAACAAAGTACCCGAGGTATTTTAGTTCGCTTCGGCAGAAACGGGATTTTTTCATGTTGATCGTGAGGCCGGCCTCTCCGAGGCGCTGATGGACTCTATGTAGGAGATCCACATGCTCCTCAAAGGTGCTGGACACAACGATGATGTCGTCTTGAAAGGCGAAGACCCTGTTGTCAAACTCTGGGCCGAATAGACGGTCCATGAGGCGCTGCATAGAAGCAGAAGCTCCGACGAGCCCGAAACACATCACATTGAACTGAAACAAACCCCGTCTAGGGACAGTAAAAGCAGTCTTCTCAGCAGATTGTGGTGAGTCAAAAGGGATCTGCCAATAGGCAGCACTTAGATCTATAGATGATAGATATTTGGCATTATTGAGATGGTCTAGGATTTGATTTATATAGGGTAAGGGATATGCATCACTTTTCGACACGGAATTCAGCTTCCTAGAATCAAGACAGAGTCTTAGGTCACCATTCGCTTTCTCCACCATCACCACTGGCGAGTTCCACGCAGACTGAGACGGGGATACTACTCCCATCTCCAACATCCGGTCCAGTTCTTCTTCCAGGGCTTTCTGTTTACAGGGAGAGAGCGGATAGTACCGTTGCTTGATTGGTTTGCTGTCACCCGTATCAATAACATGGTGCACAAGAGATGTACGGCCTAGACCTACTTTATCAGTATTGATCGTTTCGAATTTGTCAATAATGTTGTTTATAATCCGCTTTTGATCAGCCGACAAGTTGTCGTAATCCTCCAGACCATGGTTAAGCGCCAGTGATACCACAGGATTACAATCACTAAAGTGGGATAGATTGACATCCCGAGTGGTCAATCTGTTTCCCAAATGAAACTGATGCCAGAAGTCAACGCCAAATATCATGGCGGTAGTAATGTCTGGGACAACATAGAATTTAATAACTCTGACAACAGAATTATATTCAACAGGAAGTGAGATACAACCCATACACGACAGACTAGAGCCGTCTGCTGTAGATAAACTAAAGGTGGGGCTGATGCCTTCTAGCTCAAACCCTAGTTCCAAAAAGATGCGGTGCGAACCCTTGCCTAACACAGAGCAGGCCGCACCTGAATCTAGTAAGCCCAGAACGTTTAAGTTCAGGACCTTTACCACTAAATACGGTCTAATATCATTATCCCGTTTATTAAACAGGACCTTACCAGAGTAATTACCAACCAGAGAAGGAACGGACAGACCGACTGGTAGGCTCCTTGCAAGGCCCTGACTTACTCGTTTTTTTGGCGAGACGTTACATCGGGGACAATCCGGGATTCTGACACCCTTTCGACCACATCGGAAGCACACCACCTCTCTCGACTGCGTGCAGCGTGCAGCAAGATGGCTGCAATCTCCGCAGCGAAAGCACTTGGGTTCGCTTGAGGTGGAGGGACCGGAAACCGCAGACACCTGTCGAAAAGATTTATGAGAGGATTTATTCTTAGTCGGATGTAAGTCAGAGGTGATTTTCATTTTGTCCAGAGCCGGTTCGTCAAATGCCTCTGCCCTAGTACGAGCAAGTTCAAGACGCCTTCCTAATCGCTTTAGATCTAATATGGACCTTACGTCATGCAGAGCTAATTCCTTCATATACTCAGGTCGGATGTTGTGCATCAGAATGTCCAGCTGCTCCTCGCTAGGCATCCTGCACGAGAGTCTGGCAAACATGGCCTGCATCGTGGAGATGTAGTTTCCCAACGTTTCGGATCGGGCCTGCGTACGCTGTCTGATTTCCTTTTGGAGACGATAGTCGTAGTCGGGGAGATCGAAGTTCTCCCTCAACTCCTCCAACATGCACTCATAAGAGGTGAAATCCTCCTTGTTGGTACGAAACCAAGACAGAGCTGGACCCTCCAACAGGTCAGAGAATGCAATTAGGATTTTCTCCTTAGTGACCTCACGAGCGCATCTAAGCTCCTCTAGTCTCTCAATAAAAACCCTCACACAAGAAGAGCCATCAAATTTTAAGTTGAAAGAATTTAAGTTGATGGGTCTATCCTTGATCAGTAAGGTTGGGGCTGAGTCGTCAGCAGCTACTTTGGGCTGCATCGAACGGTCTCCTACCCTCTCGGGAGAGGTGAGCTGTTCATTAGCTACTTTAGCTGGAGCTGCTTCCTCCTCCAAACCATCCGAGTCAGAGTCAGTTTCCGCTTCAGACACGGACAGCACCTTAACTAACCGATCCCGGATACCAACCAGTTCAGGGCAGTCAAGACCACACCTCGCCAGCCTGGCTAGTATATAATTAGCTCTGAGAGTCACTTTACGGCGAATAGATTTATTGGAAACAAAGTCACCTGAGGAAAGAACACCCTCCAGTTCTTGGACCTTAGGCTCGCATAGAGGCAGTTCCGAAGCAGCAGAGGCAGAAGAGGCGATACTGGGCTTTAGACTGCCCCGTCGGCTGAGCCGCAAAGCAGTTCGCAACTCACTCCTTAGACTTGCCACAGTGTCATCCGCGCCAACTGAAATCCCCATGGCAGACAATTCATTAATGAGTTCATCCCTCTTCAGGTAATTAATACACCCACTCAACTGGGCCATGATGAAGAGAAAAAAAAATTTGAAGTTCTAAGTTAACGTTCCAAATTAATAAGATTATAATGTTGTTTCAAAGTTAAGGTACAAAGTTAAAATACCAAGTTGATATACTAAGCTGAGATACTAAGTTAAGATTCACAATTATAATTCAAAGTCTAAGGTTATTTAGTGTCAAGAACACAACCTAAGCCTGCAAAAGAAAATCTAGGTTGATTACAACAATGTATATATTAATTTATGTGCAGATATTACAGTTCAAACAAACAAGTAACCAATATGTTGGAAGTGTTTATATTGGTAAATGAGTTTAAATGTAATTCACAAGTCTATGTTCTACAAAAACAATTCTATAAAACTAATTTATATTAGTTGGTTTAAAGTTCTTCAAAGAAGATTCAAAATGCTAATTTTCAAAAATAAAAAATAGTTGCAGGTATTTATTCCTGCTATATAATGCAGATTACAATAAAGTTTCTAAATTCCACAAAGAGATTCTAAATGCTAATGCTAAAGTTTAAAATTAATTGCAGGTACTTATTCCTGCTTCTTTATGCAGTTAACAACAAAGTTTCTTAGTTTTCTAGAAAATTCTTATTTATAAACAAAAGAAGGGTAAGTTTTATTCGAATTTAAGTTCTGAAATAAATTTAAATTATTTTACAAGATATTAGGCACACATTACACCCAATATAATCAAGTACTATCGTAATAAAAGGTTTCACTGATTGCTACAAAGTTTTATAGTTAAAATTTCAATATATTAAGAATTTAAATTGTTCAACACAATATAAGGAATACAATATCCTTATTAAAACTAGGTAATATTGTATTTGAATTGAGTGCTTGCTATATAGATAACAAGCTCACAGGACACTCACTTATTTTGTAAGTAGGTACTCTAAAAAAGTGATGAAAAAAAAGTTTTCATCAGATATTAACAATATCCATAGAAAAGATATAAGTCTAGATATAAGGAAACTATGTCCTTGTTCTAATTAAGTTTTAAAATAATAACCCAAGTGATAACTTGGTGTGCACTGCTAGCACAACTTATTTCTACAAGTAGGTACACCTAGAATGTGGTGAAAAAAAATTACCCTCACTTATGTGACTTTTCTTCAACACACTAGAAGGGACACAAAAGATATATAATTGTGTGAAACTGAACAAGACAAAACAGACAAAACACAGAAACACAAAACACAAAGTACCAAATTAAAAAAGCCAGACTTACCAAATAATTTGCAGTAATAAAATTTATGTTAATTTTGAATTTAGTGTTTGCATGCCGCTTAAGAGGTGGTAAGATGCGCTGAAAAAATGCAAACAAATGTTAATTATATGCGTACTGCAAACGCAAAACCAATTAACGTCCTGGGACGTATCGGACGGATGGTCTCTTTGAAAACCCACTTGAACACCAGCAAAGCACACACTAAAGTCCGGGTAGGTCGCCAAACGTTGGTGCGCCACTTTGTAACACTTTCTCTTAAGAAAGGTTACTCCCCGGGTAGCTAATGTCAGAGAGCATGAAATAGATGGGCGCCTTGATCTCACAGAAGATTGACCTGGTGTGCCTTGCAGTGATTCAGGGAATCCAAAGAAAAACCACTCTCCAGTTTCACACAAATATATTTACATATGAGATACAAAATACAATTAGTAATACATCTAAAAATTTAGTAAGTATACAAAGTTATGTAGGTGGGTTGCTCAACAAAAAGATGATCTTTTTTGATCCAGGTTATTTTAAGCTGGCCCCTTCCGTAGGTGGTAGTGAGAGTAGAACTTCACACCCAGTAGGCCGGATGCAAAGGTTCGTCAGCCCGATCTCGGAAGAACCGATGAACAAAAAAAATAAGTTTTTAACCAGAGGTATGTCAATTAAATTGTAAAAAAAACCATACGTGATCCCTTGGCAAGTCAAGGATGAGCGTGGTACGTGCGGATGGTCTTCCCACAGGCCGTAGGCCTCTGCGAGCTAGTTCACCCACACAGAGTCCAAGAAGTCCTCTTTGGCAGGTGATATGCTACCGCGGAACTGGCGGCTCTCGAGACTTGTCACACTGTAGGCCCGGCAAGGAAACTGAAGTACAGATCCTTAGAAGGATATTTGAACAAATCCTTTGACAAAATCTTGGTCAAAACCTTGGACCCTAGAAAAGAAGTTAATCATCCTAAGCAAATAATCTCGCAAACAAATACACTGAAGAAATACAGTAAAAGGAATTCAAATTCTCACCACTTCAACAGCGGGGCAGATCAGCAGAGATTTCTTCACAACTATTTATTACGACGGGCAGGATCACAATATGTTCACAGCGAGACACAGAATAGTCCTTTGAGGAACCAATACTGGCTTTTATATTCTATTTCAAGGACTTTTCTGGAATAAAAATCCCACCCTCTTACAAAATAAAATAACCTCATACGATTTCCAAAGACAAACCAGACCACAGATTAAATACGCACCATAGACCTAAAAATCTTTTTGGTCAAAACTTGTTTAACGAATGACATGAACGCCACCTCTCGCTTCGTTAGTGAAAACAAAGCAAAATACAGTTGACAGACAGAGGAGAAAAAGTCACGGTTTGCCAAAGGTGGCGCTATAGGTACATAAAATCTATTCTGAATACTTGGTTATCCTATCGTAGAATTAAGGTTAAAAAAAAAGATGTTACAGTTAACGTACCAAATTATAAGATTATAATATTGATTCAAAGTTAAGGTACAGAGTTAAGATTCAAAATTATAAGTTTATAGTTCTAAGTTCACAGTTAAAGTTTTCAATTCAAAGTCACACAGTTGACACCTCAATAATAAGTTCATACTATCATCAAATCTAAATCAAAAGAGTTCAGAGTTAATGTTCTCAGTTACAAGATTATAGTAATGATTCACAGTTAAAATACAAAGTCAAGATACTAAGTTATGATTCACAATTAAAATTTAAAGTCTAAGGTTATTTAGTGTCATGACACAACCTAAGCCTGCAAAAGAAAATCTAGGCTGATTACAACAATGTATACACTAATTTATGTGCAGACATTACAGTTCAAACAAACAAGTAACCAATATGTTGGAAGTGTTTACATTGGTAAATGAGTTTAAATGTAATTCACCAGTCTATGTTCTACAAAAACAATTCTATAAAACTTAATTTATATTAGTTGGTTTAAAGTTCTTCAAAGAATAGTCCTTTGAGGTTGTTGAGTTGCAACAGTGATGTGGCAGGACCATGCTAGTCCTGCACACAACTGTGTCTGCAAGTTGCAGTCTTTCTTTTATGTGGGGTAATGCCCTACTTGGCTTACACACATCCTTCTCTGCATGTTGCACTTCTCTTCACTTTGTACCGGGGTATGACTGGCCTAAGGCTCTAGTCTACCCGTCTTATATCCTAGTTACAGCGGGTCGTGACTGTAACAAGTTCGCCAAAGACAACGCACACTCATCGCCCGAGACATCTCACCTGCTGGTAGATTACAGTAATTTGATACCTCACCGCTAACTCCTGTCCTTATGTTTAGGTCAGGCCCTTTTTTTTGAACACTTAAAACTTGGATATTATCCTGCTTGAACTCTTGTTGAAATTTGTATTGGTATTAGCTCTGGTAATTACTCTGGTAAGGTCCTGTTTAATAAACGGGATAATGATATTAGACCGTATTTAGTGGTAAAGGTCCTGAACTTAAATGTTCTGGGCTTACTAGATTCAGGTGCGGCCTGCTCTGTGTTAGGCAAGGGTTCGCACCGCATCTTTTTGGAACTAGGGTTTGAGCTAGAAGGCATCAGCCCCACCTTTAGTTTATCTACAGCAGACGGCTCTAGTCTGTCGTGTATGGGTTGTATCTCACTTCCTGTTGAATATAATTCTGTTGTCAGAGTTATTAAATTCTATGTTGTCCCAGACATTACTACCGCCATGATATTTGGCGTTGACTTCTGGCATCAGTTTCATTTGGGAAACAGATTGACCACTCGGGATGTCAATCTATCCCACTTTAGTGATTGTAATCCTGTAGAATCACTGGCGCTTAACCATGGTCTGGAGGATTACGACAACTTGTCGGCTGATCAAAAGCGGATTATAAACAACATTATTGACAAATTCGAAACGATCAATACTGATAAAGTAGGTCTAGGCCGTACATCTCTTGTGCACCATGTCATTGATACGGGTGACAGCAAACCAATCAAGCAACGGTACTATCCGCTCTCTCCCTGTAAACAGAAAGCCCTGGAAGAAGAACTGGACCGGATGTTGGAGATGGGAGTAGTATCCCCTTCTCAGTCTGCGTGGAACTCGCCAGTGGTGATGGTGGAGAAAGCGAATGGTGACCTAAGACTCTGTCTTGATTCTAGGAAGCTGAATTCCGTGTCGAAAAGTGATGCATATCCCTTACCCTATATAAATCAAATCCTAGACCATCTCAATAATGCCAAATATCTATCATCTATAGATCTAAGTGCTGCCTATTGGCAGATCCCTTTTGACTCACCACAATCTGCTGAGAAGACTGCTTTTACTGTCCCTAGACGGGGTTTGTTTCAGTTCAATGTGATGTGTTTCGGGCTCGTCGGAGCTTCTGCTTCTATGCAGCGCCTCATGGACCGTCTATTCGGCCCAGAGTTTGACAACAGGGTCTTCGCCTTTCAAGACGACATCATCGTTGTGTCCAGCACCTTTGAGGAGCATGTGGATCTCCTACATAGAGTCCATCAGCGCCTCGGAGAGGCCGGCCTCACGATCAACATGAAAAAATCCCGTTTCTGCCGAAGCGAACTAAAATACCTCGGGTACTTTGTTGATAGACACGGCCTTCGGACTGACCCGGGTAAAGTTGATGTTATTCTCAACTATCCCACTCCTTCCAATCCTAAAGAGGTGAAGCGTTTCCTGGGCATGGCTGGGTGGTACCGACGTTTCATCAACAACTTCTCTAAGATTAGCAGACCTTTATGCAAATTAACTTCTAAAAATGTTTCTTTCATGTGGACACCCGAAGCGGAAGAGTCTTTCAACCTCTTGAAGTCCGCTTTGGTCTCTGCTCCTATTTTGAAAATGCCTAATTATTCTTTACCGTTCAGGATTCTTAGTGACGCATCCTCCTACTCGGTGGCGGCGGTCCTCACACAGACACATGAGGGTGTCGAACACCCGGTCGCGTATTGCAGTCGTTCTCTTAACAAGAGCGAGGTCAACTACAGCACCACTGAACGTGAGCTGCTAGCTGTGATCTTTGCATTAGAACAGTTCAGACAATACGTGGAAGGTCAGAAATGCACCGTAGTCACGGACCACGCTTCATTATTGTGGTTTCACAAGTTAAAGAATCCGACTGGTCGTCTCGCGCGCTGGAGCATGAGGTTGAGTCAGTTTGACTTCGACATAGAGCATAGGAAGGGTAAGGATCATGTTGTTCCCGATGCTCTGTCTCGAATACAGATTGGTGCATTGCATACCAGTGACACCAAAGATTCTTGGTATCTCCATACTTTTAACAGTGTGTTAAAAAACCCACGAAAATTACCGAACTTCGACATTCGTAATGGTGCACTATATAGGTTGTCAAGAAATAAATTTTCCTTGACATCTGATTTCAGTTGGAAACTAGTGGTACCTCAGGAGGACAGAGCCTCCCTGCTCACCAAGTACCATGACCACGTCATGAGTGCCCATGGAGGCGTTTGGAAGACCCACAAACGACTGGCTCTCAACTATTACTGGCCTAAGATGTATCAAAGCGTCAAGGAATACGTGGGCAAGTGTGAAATTTGTAAGCAGTATAAACCTGTGAACACTGCCCGTCCTGGTCTCATGGGAAATCCAAAACGGGTGTCGAAACCTTTCGAAGCCATCTCTTGTGACCTTTTGGGCCCATTCCCTACCTCTAGCAAGGGAAATATACATTTAATCGTGGTCTCAGACTACTTCAGTAAATATGTCATGTTGTATCCTATACGGACTGCTACAGGCATAGCTGTTGCGAGATTCATCGAGAAGAATGTCTTCCTAGTACATGGTGTCTGCAAAACAATCTATATGGACAATGGCCCTCAGTTTGTGAGCAAACCATTCAAGGACCTCTTAGTGAAATATAGTGTGCCCAACGTCTACTATAATCCAAGGTATCATGCGCAGACTAACCAGGCAGAGAGGGCCATACGCAACGTAGTTCAAGGGATCTCCTGCTATGTGAAGTCTTATCACAGGAAATGGGACGAAAACCTTGCTGAACTGCAGTGTGCCTTAAATACTGCAGTAAGCGAGGCAACTCGCTTCACTCCTTATTTTCTTGTTCATGGCAGGGAATTCATAGGAGACGGTATCCTCTACAGACAGGACGAGATTTCCGCTCATCCCAACTGTATTTCCGTCGATAGTCCTGAGCCTTTCGGAGAGAGGTTGCAGGAAATACATCGTATTTACGCCCAAGTGCGCAAACACTTGGATGTGGCTCACAGGCGAAATGAAAAATACTATAACCTCAGAAAAAGACATATAGATTTGAAGGTTGGACAATTGGTCTACAAGAGAACGCACTACTTATCTAACAAGGATAAAAACTTCACAGCCAAGTTAGCCCCGAAATTTATGAAATGCGTAGTAACGGCGAAACGTTCGCCTTTAGTCTACGAATTGTCTGATCTGGATGGTAGGAGTCTAGGTGCCTACCATATCAAGGATATTCTGAAGTACAGTGGGGAGGAGCCACTCTCTGTTCCTGATCCTCCTTGTATTGCTTCTGTACTTGTGTCTCCTGCGTCACTATGAGGCTCGCTGCTTCACAAGGTGCGCTTTTCTTCACAGCTCACGCCTCTCTTCGGTTTGTCCTCCGTATAGTAAGGCGTGCAGTAACCTGAGTTTCTTCGGGTATTGAAATGGAATCTCTGTCTTATTGGGTGTTACTAGCTTAGCCATACTGTTTTGTAACTTTTTGGTTTTTTTTTTTGTTCTTTTATTGCATAGGAAATCTTTTAATTTCCTTCGCACCCTGCTCAGGAAATTTCACGGGGGAGGGGGTACTGTAACATTTTTTTTTTTACCTTAATTCTACGAGAGGATAACCAAGTATTCAGAATAGATTTTATGTACCTATAGCGCCACCTTTGGCAAACCGTGACTTTTTCTCCTCTGTCTGCCAACTGCATGTTAGATTTGTTTTCACTAACAAAGCGAGAGGTGGCGTTCATGTCATTCGTTAAACAAGATTTGACCAAAAAGATTTTCAGGTCTATGGTACGTATTTAATCTGTGTTCTGGTTTGTCTTTGGAAATCGTATGATGTCATTTTATTTTGTAAGAGGGTGGGATTTTTATTCCAGAAAAGTCCTTGAAATAGAATATAAAAGCCAGTGTTAGTTCCTCAAAGGACTACTCTGTGTCTCGCTGTGAACATATTGTGATCCTGCCCGTCGTAATAAATAGTTGTGAAGAAATCTCTGCTGATCTGCCCCGCTGTTGAAGTGGTGAGAATTTGAATTCTTTTTACTGTATTTCTTCAGTGTATTTGTTTGCGAGATTATTTGCTTAGGATGATTAACTTCTTTTCTAGGGTCCAAGGTTTTGACCAAGATTTTGTCAAAGGATTTGTTCAAATATCCTTCTAAGGATCTGTACTTCAGTTTCCTTGCCGGGCCTACAGTGTGACAAGTCTCGAGAGCCGCCAGTTCCGCGGTAGCATATCACCTGCCAAAGAGGACTTCTTGGACTCTGTGTGGGTGAACTAGCTCGCAGAGGCCTACGGCCTGTGGGAATACCATCCGCACGTACCACGCTCATCCTTGACTTGCCACGGGATCACGTATGGTTTTTTTTTACAAATTAATTGACATACCTCCGGTTAATAACTTATTCTTTTTGTTCATCGGTTCTTCCGAGATCGGGCTGACGAACCTTTGCATCCGGCCTACTGGGTGTGAAGTTCTACTCTCACTACCACCTACGGAAGGGGCCAGCTTAAAATAACCTGGATCAAAAAGATCATCTTTTGTTGAGCAACCCACCTACATAACTTTGTATACTTACTAAATTTTTAGATGTATTACTAATTGTATTTTGTATCTCATATGTAAATATATTTGTGTGAAACTGGAGAGTGGTTTTTCTTTGAATTCCCTGAATCACTGCAAGGCACACCAGGTCAATCTTCTGTGAGATCAAGGCGCCCATCTAATTCATGCTCTCTGACATTAGCTACCCGGGGAGTAACCTTTCTTAAGAGAAAGTGTTACAAAGTTGGTGCAGGTTTGTACAAAACCAGAGGTATGTAGGGACACAAAAGATATATAATTGTGTGAAACTGAACAAGACAAAACAGACAAAACACAGAAACACAAAACACAAAGTACCAAATTAAAAAAAGCCAGACTTACCAAATAATTTGCAGTAATAAAATTTATGTTAATTTTGAATTTAGTGTTTGCATGCCGCATAAGAGGTGGTAAGATGCGCTGAAAAAATGCAAACAAATGTTAATTATATGCGTACTGCAAACGCAAAACCAATTAACGTCCTGGGACGTATCGGACGGAAGGTTTCCTTGAAGTTCAACCCGAACACCCACGCACAGCACACACACAGAGAGGTTCGGTTTATAAGCCCCACGTTGGGCGCCAATTTGTAACCCCTAGCCCCGGTAAAGGGGGGTTTATAGTTGGCCCTAGCCCTACCAGGGGGAATTACTCACCGACGGCACAGTCAGTAGAACAAGAGATGCTCAGGGCGCCGTTCAAAAAGTAGAATTTAAATTCGAAGCAAAACTAAGAGAAGAAAAGATGTGGGTGTGCAAGTGTGCAGATGGGCGGTCAGGTTACTCTTCAAGGAAAAGACATTTCTGGTTCACACACATATCTATAATTCACTTAAAACCAAAACAGTAACAAGTATCTTAATTCTATCCTTATAGCTAATTTAGATTCTTTTATCTAACATTCTTATATCTAATTTCTTATATCTAATATAGAGGGTTGTCCATAAAAAAAGTTTATCCCTTAAGCCTCCCTGGGTTTAAGGGGGGTCGACCAGGACGTGCAGGCGTCTGTCGATAGAACACGGCTACCCCGCTGTGGTCCCTGGGGTCCCTCATTGTAATGGTCGCGGAGTAAGCGTAGGTACCGGTGAACAAATAAAATAAGATATTAACCAGAGGTATGTCAATTAGGTTATAAAAACCATACGTGATCCTCTTTGGCAGGAGATGCGCTGTCGCAGAATAGGCGGCTCTCGAGACTGCCACACTGTAGGCCCAGTAAGGAAACCGAAGCACCAATCCTTAGAAGGATATGTGACAAAACCTTGGTCAAAACCTTGATGATAAAATCTTGGATAGAATCCTGGATAGAATCTTGGATAGAATCTTGGATAGAATCTTGGATAGAATCTTGGATAGAATCTTGGACCCTAGAAAAGAGATTAACATCCTAAGCAAATAATCTCGCAAACAAATATACTGGAGAAATACAGTAAAAAGAATTCAAATTCTCACCACTTCAACAGCGGGACAGATCAGCAGAGTTTTCTTCACAACTTTTAATTACGACGGGCAGGATCACAATATGTTCACAGCGAGACACAGAATAGTCCTTTGAGGAACCAATACTGGCTTTTATATTCCATTTCAAGGACTTTTCTGGAATAAAAATCTCACCCTCTTACAAAATAAAATAACATCATACCATTTCCAAAGACAAACCAGACCACAGATTAAATACGCACCATAGACCTAAAAATCTTTTTGGTCAAAACTTGTTTAACGAATGACATGAACGCCACCTCTCGCTTCGTTAGTGAAAACAAATCTAACATGCAGTTGGCAGACAGAGGAGAAAAAGTCACGGTTTGCCAAAGGTGGCGCTATAGGTACATAGAATCTGTTCTGAATACTTGGTTATCCACTCGTAGAATTAAGGTTAAAAAAGGATGTTACAAGGCAGACAAAATATTCATGAAGTAGACACAAAAACAAATCCAAACTCCTTTCTAAGGAGAGGCCTATGTGTGAGAGGCCCAGCAGTGGACTGTTAAAGGCTGTTGATGATGATGAAGACACAAAAAGCAAACAGACTTTGAACAATAATTTGTGTAGATGTCTATCATCGCATATGGGATCGAATATAACTCGGCGCAGTAGAAACTGGCAGGCTTACTGAATTCGAAGGTTGAACTAGTTGTCAGTATATTATTTGAGGGCACTGACTTTCCTTTAAGGATTGTCATAGATGCTCATGAAAACTGGAACCGACAGCTTAACGTGCTCTCCGATATATTAACAATTTCTTGTAAGAAAAACTCAATAACTACCTGACCCGAGATTCGAACCCGAGACTTCTCGATCATCAGTCTCATTTGCTAACCGCTAGACCAACGAGGCATTTATCAATATATGTAATGATATAGTTACGAGTAAAAATGAGCAGATAGGAATAGCAAGAACTGGACAAAGGAAGTTTAAAATTATAGGTACATAAATAAATATTTTCGGACATCTTACACAACGCCATATAGTCCCAAACTAAGCAGAGCTTGTATTATGGGTACTAAACAACTGATATAAATATATAAACATACATTTTTTTGTAAATACAAACATTATACATAGAAAACACCCACTCCGGAACAAATATTTGCGGAACACTCAAACATTTGGACCGAACCAGGAATCGAACCCGAGACCTCTTGATCATCAGCCGCATATGCTAACCACTAGACCAACAAGGGAGTCAAATTTGTGGATATTATTGCAAAAGACAATGTGTGTGTGTGTTGACTTTGATATACATTGTCTATTGCAAAATATCCACAGTTACCTACATGTTATTAGTTAACATTTAATTAAATGAGAATAAAATTCAATTTGCTATTGATGTGTACTCACTGCGTTCATTGCGATGATTGATCCGGAATAGTTAATAGTTACACACGAGGGACAGATTTATATACTAGACTTCACTAGGTTAATGAGGTTGCCATCAGTCTGTCAGCTTGAAGTTTAGGGCTGTCTATCAAAACTCAATTTACTTGTTTATATTTCATTAATTACTTACTACAAACTCAAATATACAAATATAGCAACAAAACAAAATATATAGGTATCTTTTCACTTTTCCAAAGTACTCGTATTTGTTTTAGGCCATTGTCTCTTAAAATTTTACATTTACTTTTGTACCATTTGTAGGCGGTCCTCTAATAAACCAAGTAGAATATAACCATCAGTGCAATAGAGGAATTTAATTACAGCATTCTCATAATTAATCTATATTTAGGTGAGCAATACAAAATTCAAATTATTACTAGTTAAATTTCTTGTAATACACCATTTTCATTCTCTTTATTATAACCCCTATCCAGATGTACGAAATCGCAAAATTCTTCGACTGTAACTACTTTCACCATATCTTTTAATACGAGATCAAAATATTTTTCAGAATATAGGTACTACCAACCTCATCTTACATTTCCCATTCATTGTTTTTTGTAACTGGTTTCTGTACAAAATGTAGTCTTTGTTGGTTAGGATATATTTTCGACCTGTTTTTCTGTGCTATTAATATACCGATCTATTGTATAGGATTTTACAATATATACTTTGAAATTGTTTGCATTATGATAATAATGTGGTTTTTTTAAAAAAAAAGTCTTCTTGCTTCTTACTGGGACATTTAATAGTAGGTCTGTCTTAATTTTTATTGGCATGCTCAGCTTGCAACGGTGTCGCATACTGATTTATTTTGTTACCCTTAAAGGATGTCTTAGTGTTTTACGTTTTACGTTTCAATCTGCGAGTAGTATGTATCTGGTCCATCAAGTCACCTGCCACCACAACACACTATTAGGATGTTTAGATGTCCTTTTCTTGTTCGATTTTGAGAAATTGTGTATTTCGTGTCTGATTGTTTGAATTTCTAAGTCACAATGTAGTTGCTCATTGGTAACTAATATAGGAGCATTGGTTATTACTACTAACTTCTGGTAATGCACAAAGTTTAATAATACCATTTCAATATTTTAAGAGTCTACTAGTTGACCCAGCGAACTTCGTACCGCCCAACTTTAAAATTCCAGAACTTGATCGCAGCGCCACCTACCGGGTCCAATTGCAAATCTAAACCATTCATAGATCCCCTTGAACACACACAACAAATTTCATCAAAATCGGTCCAGTCGTTTGAGAGAATATTTCAGTGACATACACACTCACAGAAGAATTATATATATAAAGATTACCGCTACAATGACGAACTTATTTTATCATTTTTGTTATGGGAACGAAAACATTACGAAATTAAAGCATTGTTTTTTTTTACCTAAGTGGAAGTCACCGTTGCTTCAAGGTAGTCGGGGAAGGAAAGCCCTGGGAACCCAAGATATAATGTGCCATTTACACCCGTTATACCCAGGATTGCGCTTATGGAGGACGGAGATCGTTCTACGAGTCACCTGTGAAAATTCGGGATACTCTTTAGAAAGTTATGCGTGGTACGTGGTATTGTATACATAAAAAATATATACGCGTTGAATTGAGAACCTCTTTCGTTTTTTAGTCTGTTAAATATGTCTGTGTATACAACAAAAACGTATTTAATATGTATTCTATTAGATAATCTGGATTTCGTAGGACAAGTTCTGCCTTGTTTGAAACTGGTTGGCGTTTTATGTTATATGAGCCAAATATTTATTCATTTATTTTTATTAATTTATTTTCCTTAACATTTATTTAAAAATCCAATATTCAGACTTCATACCGCTGTTACTAAACTCATTCCTACTAATATTATAAATGCGAAAGTAACTCTGTCTGTCTGTCTGTTACGCTTTCACGCCTAAACCACTGAACCGATTTTGTAGAAATTTGGTATTAAGATAGAACTGAACTTGGGAAAGGACATAGGCTACTTTTTACCGCGATAACCGACATACACGCAGGCGGTGCCGCGGGTGAAAGCTAGTATAAACTTGTAAGAGGCTATTGTTATTTTCTATAGTCGTCAAATTTGTTATTGTCAACCAATTTTATTTCACCATCATCAACAGACTTTGATACAGACATGAAATATAATACAGATATGTTTCTTACTTACTGGTTCCACGAGTACTGGTACCTCATTTCTGAGGTATAATATGTGGCTCCCTCTGGCCAGGTGGCGAGACGACCTGCGTAAGAGGGCTGGCAGCCACTGGATGCACAAATCAGAAGACTGACCTCTATGGTGTTTCTTGAGAGAGGACCGTGTCCAGTAGCTGCATGCAACAGGCCAATGATGACGATATAAATTCAAGGTTAATCTGTTTCTAAGTTTGATATTGTTTCTCTTCTTATTTTTATTTAGTCAATGAATTTTAAGAAAATGGCAGTAATCTTCATTTATATTGAATCCATTCCCTATTCGATTCGATCTTCTTAATATGATTTTCAATCAAAAAAATGTGAACTAATTTCCTTACAGTTTAGTAAAAAAATGAGTTTTATTTTTTAAACTTATTAATTAGCATTCATATAAGTTATAAGAATCAGGATATGGGTTGCCAAACAACGTTGATTTAACTAATACACATGTGATTAACCAACGAGTTACTAACAAGTCAATAAGTGATATTTAAAAATGTATCATATTCATATTACAATATTTTTTGTTTTATTTGTGAGCACGTGGAAGTGACTCCTCTGCTCAATGGAAAGTATCAGATGCTTCTGCACCTCGCACTCACCAACGAAACACGACAGCACCAATGCTGTCAGTTTTGATTCATCATAACAATCATTTGAAAGGGTCAAGTATTTTATTTTGTATGTATTAAAGTTTACTATTTGTTTTAATATACAGATAAACAGACTAATCTTTAGCAGCCCTAAAAGTGATTAAGAAATTGATAAAGCAATTACTCAAGGTTCCCTTTATGTTCACTAATACGGGGAAAATCACAACAAATATGCCAACACGCATAATATGATGTTCAATTAAGATTATTTAAGTTTAATGTTATGTTACTGAGATCACTTTGCAGTGTACGTACCGATTAAGAACGTAGTTGTTATTTTTAATTTATTCAATAGGGGAAAACCTCAGAAAAACAACATATATGTTTTTATTTTATGTACACCATTTCTTAATGCATTCTGACGTGTTCCTACAAGTGTACATCCCTACTAATATTATAAATGCGAAAGTAACTCTGTCTGTCTGTCTGTTACGCTTTCACGCCTAAACCGTTGAACCGATTTTAATGAAATTTGGTATAAAGATAGAACTGAACTTGAGAAAGGACATAGGCTACTTTTTATCGCGAAAATAAAGGTTTGAAAGGTAAAGGGTTTGAAATAGAGGACGAAAGTTTGTGTTGAAGTTCCTTAAGACGCTGAGTGCAGCCAATGACCTTGAGCAATGGATACACCCCTTTTTGTTCGATACAGCAGCGCCGCGTTTGAGACGCGGTTCGTTATCGGTACTACCACAGTCTCCGAGAACTAATATTCGTCTTTGAATTTGCACTCTGCTTTTAACACAGGGCCTTAGAATATTTTAGATAGGGCAAAATAAAAATGCTATCGTAATGGTATGATAAAAAAAGTCATGTGGCACTCGGAGACTGCCGCGGTAAAGCTATTGCATAGCATTTTTTATCAACTTATGCAATTTAATTATTTATTTATTTTTTATTTATATAGTATTTTTTTATTTAATATTAATCCAAGTTTACAAAACAATATACACTGTCTTTTTACCAACATACATTCTAACAATATTATTGCCAAACAATACAGTCATAGTATATAATATGAAACTATTCTGAACGCGACGATACCGTCAGAGCTCAGCGAGAATGTGATTCGTGTATGATGCAAAACTACATTCTGCGGTCCATCTCCTTCAGAGCTATTTTCTATTAGTCTTCTTTTGCTGTAAATAAATAGTCTATGAATTGTTAGTTAGATTTGAGTGACATTTCAAGACGTGCAGTATTTTACACTGTTCTTACCTTGGAACTTCAGAACATTGAACGTTTTGTGAGAATTCCACATTTTGCAACCTGTGATAAATAATAGTATTTATTTAATTTAATATCTTTATTACTTAATTATTATGATGATAATATTATGCGGTTAGATACACTATCAAAAATGACTATGCATAAAATAAGGCCATCATATGATACATTGTGTAACTAAAATGGCAGAGTCTACGACTTTTGTAAGTCTATGTACGTTACGTTCTTCAAGACTAAAGCTGGAAACACATTATCGGACGCGGCTGACGGACGCGGCTAACAGCCGCCACTGTAAATTGTACATTATTTTATTAAAACACTAGTAGAGTGCCTTGGTAATATATTTTTATTCAATGTATTAAAATATTGACTCAGTAATATACATATTTATGATAATTAATTGATTTTAGTGGAAAAATAAGTGTGCACAGTCGGACATTCGGACGCTCAAGGTCAGTCTGTCCACGACTTACGTCCGATAGTTTGCACAGCTGAGTGTGTGTTCATACTCTAGATCACGGCTATCAGCCGCGTCCATTAGCCGCTTCCGATAATGTGTCTCTAGCTTAAGCTTGTTCCACTACACAGTTGACAGTTTTTAGGGTTATGAAACTACATTACGTCTTTGTAAGGATATCTAGTTATATAATCTAACATGTCAATCAAATTATAAGTTTAATAATAAAATAAACTATTCTTACCTTATAGCCTCCATCATAATATGATTTTGTTTTGTTTTTTAATAAAGTTTTTTAGATTTATCAGCTAAATATAGCGCGCGAAACGAGCGACATAGGTCCGTTCAGCAAGGCGCCTCAGCGCTCACTGTCGTTTTCCATAGGAGTGACAGAGAAAAAGCGCTTGAAATAGAAGGGCGTATGTGCCAAACCACAAAATTCGTTATTTTTTGTAAATGTTGCAATTTAAAAAAAAAAAAAAGTTAACCATTTCCTTCAGTTACATATGATACACAATTTTACTTAATTTCATTTACATTACTTAAAGCATAACTGTGTAAAGTCAAAATTTAACTATTTTCAGAGGCTACTTTGATTATTTTTTTTATCGACTGAAGTTTTTCAAATCGTGTTTTGGAAATAATCACTATGTGAGGAATATGTTCAATTATAAAGACATTGATTTTGGTAATGATATGAGCGATAGGTTTTTATACAAAACGATCTTTATTTACCTCTATTTTGGTTTTCAGCCTCTTAATATCAAACATAAAATCATGTAAGATTGTTTATTCTACTCTTACCGTGTCGCGCGATATAAACGAATTCCACGCGGGCGAAGCCGCGGGCGGAAAGCTAGTAAGTATATAAGATAAATAATTAAAAAAGCCTTTTCCGACAGACAGGCTGAGGGATGAACGTAAAATTGATCATACAGAAGGTAACATACCTTTTGAGAGAAAGTGCACTCAAAATTAAAATAGCCAAACATAAAACCTCCTCCTCTTTGTCAAGACAATAAATAAATGGCTACTTGTTGATGATGAATGTTTTCATTAGTTCTTGTCAAAGAGGATTGTCCTCCTTGGACCCAAGTTTTGAATATTCAGATAAATATCTACACTGAGGGCTCTTTAATTTCTTGGTTTTGATTCTAATATCTATTTGTAATATCAGAATTCATTGGTGTACCGAGTGTTGGAGACTCAAACCTTACGTGGGACAACACTAGTCCACCACAATTGTTTTGAGTTTAAGGGTTTTTTGTCTCCGTTTCATGTATTCTTGTAGAGTCCCTTTTTTTCCGTGAGGAAATCCCTCCGGAGGGCACCAGCTACAGCTGGTATTATGTCGGACTCGAACGATATGCGATATCCTTCAATAATGCTGATAGACTGCACTCTCTGCGGTCGTTGTAATAGCGGTCTGAGGGTCCTCTGCACATACTAGGGTCCCATGGACCGTCCAACTCCCGTTTAGAGTCTCTTGCAGGAGACATCGGGTCTCCTCATACTTGGCAGCAACCGTGATAATGCACGTGTTGTGCGAATCAGCTTTGGGATCTCACTTTCTGTCGGCCGATGAGTACGAGCCTCAGATTTGTAAAGTTCTCTGCTAAAAAAAGGAAACTACCACGTAGCACATACACAGATAATAACGAAGAATTTGAGGTTAATGTAGTACACATACAATTTAAATCAATTTCTATTATCACCAATAATTTTTCTCACGACTAGTCGGCCATCGATGTCGGCTGTTTCAGTTTGTTGTGGTAGTTCAGCGGAGAATACTCATGTAGATTACACTGCTGGTCAACTGTGAACGTAAGAGCCTATCTAACTTTCATTCGTGTGCCTCGCCTCGACAGTATTTTGAGTTACTTCGCGTTAATATTTTTACTTATGCGTTAAATAATTGAAGAATATCATACTTCTATTGACGAATATCATACTTTGTGAAGTAGAACTGGTTTACGTGCTAAGATTTAAGTATAAACTGAAAATGTGTTCGGTTTTTAGAATTTTTATTAGAATTCAGTTTCTATACTTTGCCTTCATTAACCTAATTTTCAACATAATGGATATTACCATTACTATATGTATTATGTAATTATATGTATGTATATAATTAAAACAGACTTAAAACACTTGTGTTTTTCAAGAAAATAAGAAAAAAAAGAATGTAGAGAAAAAAATCAGCATTCACGTAATTTTGTATTACGAAATAATTGATTTGAAAATTAATGTTGAAAAACTGAAAAAAAAATATTATACGTAATTTTTTAGATTCCATTAACAGAATCGGGGCGTAAGTAAGAGCAGACGAGATGTGTTTCTTATTACCGAAAGTAAAACTAATGAAAATAATGTTTTTCTATGAAAGGAATAGCTTGTTTCAGAGAACTATCTATACATATAATAAATCTGTAGAAAAGTCATTTTTGTACATTGAAGAAATTGAAACAAAAAATAGCCAGCGTGTGAAAAGATAAGTAACAGAACCCATTTCCATCATTTTTGAAATTTTTGTCTGTTTGTCTGTTTGTCTGTTTGTCTGTTTGTTTGTGCGCACATCACGTAAAATCTACGAATTCAATGCTGACAATGTTTATATACAAAAATTATACGCAACTTGAGGTTTAACTTAGTTTTTGTTTCATCGAAATCGGTTCACTCTATCAAAAGATATGATTAATTTAGTGAGTTCAAGAAGTAAAATATTACGTTACGCAATTAAGTATAGTACTTGCAACGACATCTTAAGACTAAAAATAGAACTAATGTTGATAGTTGAAATCTAAATCCGATAGATGGCGTTGTGCAAATGACGTCATTTTCTGAATCGCGGTGTTAAGATTTTCCGCGCGAGGATGACGTCCACCGTGTTTACTAGGCAAATTGGGTTTCGTTAGGTGTCTTAAAAGTTCTTGCGTGTGTCGTAAAAGTTCTTTGGTTGCTTGGTTTATCGATTTTCTAAATTGGTCGAAAAAAAAGTATTTGCTTATCTTATTGGTTTCGTTTGGTCAACTTTGGTCATTGGTTTGAAGTACGAAGTTAAGATTGTATTTGATTTACTTCGTAGTTTGAATCCAATAGTGCCAATCGTTATACAGTAAGTTAGTGTTGCCAATTCGTTGAGTCACGACCACGAACAGACGATACGTTGTCACACTAGACTGTTCGACGCACCGTTCTTTTAAGTTTGTAGGCTATTCAGTCATAAGTGTTGTTAGTTTTGTTTATTGCTTTAATTTTCCTTGAAAATGCCTCAAAGAAAAAAAACTAACCTTTCGCTGCGTAGCCGAAATGCGAAAAGGATGAGACTTTGTAGGTCTCAGGAATCGGAAGAAGATCGTGAAGCACGGTTATCTGCTAACCGAGAGCACATCGCTCTTTCACGTGAATCGGAAACGTTCACCGAAAGGGAGTCACGTTTAAGTTCACAAAGAACACGGACCGCGACTTTGCGGTCTCAAGAGAGTATCCAGGAACGCGAAGACCGGCTGTCTGCTGATCGGGAGCGCCACTCTCTCTCACGTGAGTCAGAGACATTCACAGAAAGGGAGTCGCGCTTAAGTTCGCAAAGAACTCGGACCGCGACTTTGCGTTCTCAAGAGAATATCCAGGAACGCGAAGTTCGGCTGTCTGCTGATCGGGAGCGCCACTCTCTCTCACGTGAGTCAGAGACATTCACAGAAAGGGAGTCGCGCTTAAGTTCGCAAAGAACTCGGACCGCGACTTTGCGTTCTCAAGAGAATATCCAGGAACGCGAAGTTCGGCTGTCTGCTGATCGGGAGCGCCAGTCTCTCTCACGCGAGTCAGAGACTTTCACAGAAAGGGAGTCGCGCTTAAGTTCGCAAAGAACTCGGACCGCGACTTTGCGTTCTCAAGAGAGTATCGAGGAACGCCAAGCACGTCTGTCATCTGACCGAGAGCGACACGCTCTCTCGCGCGAGTCTGAATCTCTCTCCCAAAGAGAAGAACGATTAGAAATAGCTAGACATAACTATGTAGGTGTACAAAGAAACAATGAAAGTTATCTTGCATCTGAAAGGGAAAGAATAGATGAACTAAGACGAGCAGAAACAGCAGAACAACGTCAATCTCGCCTAGAAATAGAACGAGCTCGATACCATATGAATAGAGAAACAAATAGCGGAGCTGATGAGTCCATGGAAAATGACGATGCAAATATTTTATTACCTTGGGACAATAGGGAAAAATCAGGGTTCACATATTCGTCTAGAATTAATTATGCTGGCTTTACTTTCGTGGGTGACATGAGAGAAATTTGTAATTTTTGTCATGCTTTGAAATGGAGGAAAGAGACAGATGGAATGTGCTGCTCAAATGGAAAAATTGTTCTTCCAAATTTCCAAGATCCACCACACTTACTTATAAGTCTCCTGAATGGCGATCATCCCCAGTCGAACCGTTTTTTGGATAATATTCGTTTATATAACAGTGCTTTCCAAATGACTTCCTTTGGGGCAAAACAAATAACGGAAGGACCGTTCATGCCAACCTTCAAAGTACAAGGTCAAGTTTATCACCTTATTGGATCTTTGCTGCCAGAAAATGAACCCAAATTTCTCCAAATTTATTTTGTATCCGATTACACGCAACAGCTCAATGTTAGAAATCACAATTTTCCCCAGCTCAATGCTGAGCTTTTGGGTCAACTTCAAGAATTGCTGCATCGCGTTAACCAGTACGTTCGTGAATTCAAAGCTGCATTGGAGTCAATTCCACAAGGCAGCAATGATTTCAAAATTGTTATAAGTGCCGATAGACGTCCTGTGGGTGAACACCGTGGAAGACACAATGCACCCGTCGCAGATGAAGTTGCAGTTGTTTTAGTCGACCAGGAGTGTGAGAGACGTGATATCGTGTTGCGTACACGCGACGATCGCCTTCAACGCATTTTGGAAACCCACCGAGCTTACGACGCCCTGCAATATCCACTAATCTATTGTCATGGTGAAGATGGGTACAATTTTGGGCTGTACCAAGTGAACCCTACTACGAGAGTCACTAATTATCAAAAAAAAATATCTGCTCAACAATACTATTCCTACCTTTTACAAATAAGGCAAAACAGTTTCGTATATTTGCAACGATTTCGTGGTTTGTTCAGCCAATTTATTGTGGACATGTACGCAAAAATAGAAACTGAACGTTTAGTGTATATTCGCACTAACCAGCGACGGTTACGCGCTGAAGAATACGTGCACTTGCGGGACGCCATGCAATCAGATAATAACGTCGAAAACTTGGGTCGATTGGTTATTTTGCCATCCAGTTTCACAGGCGGTCCGCGGTATATGCACGAACGAACGCAAGATGCTTTTTGTTACGTCCGTAAATACGGCCGGCCGGACCTTTTTATAACATTTACAACAAATCCAAAGTGGACGGAGATTTGCCAGGCACTTCTCACAGGACAGGCGTCATACGACAGACATGACATTATTGCTAGGATTTTTCATTTAAAACTCAAAGTCTTGATTAATCTACTTACAAAAGAGAAAGTTTTCGGTTCAACTCTTTGTTTTATGTATAGCGTCGAGTGGCAAAAGCGTGGTTTACCCCACGCGCACATTCTTCTGTGGCTGGAAGAAAAAATTCGTCCCGATGCTATAGACAGTGTCATAAGTGCAGAATTTCCGGACTATAATGCAGATCCGATTTTGCATGACATAGTAAAAACACATATGGTTCACGGGCCATGTGGCCTCTTAAACAGGGAATCACCGTGCATGAAAGATGGTCAATGCTCAAAAAAATACCCCAGAGCACTGAAAGAACTAACTATGGCTGGGGAAAATGGGTATCCGCAATACCGGCGAAGATCACCGTCACAAGGTGGTTTCACAGCTACTGTCAGATTCCGTGGACAAGAAATAATTCTAAATAATAGTTGGGTGGTACCGTATTCTCCAGTTTTGTCAAACGCTTTTCAAGCACACATTAATGTTGAAATTTGTAATAGCGTCGAATCTATAAAATATATATGTAAATATGTTAATAAAGGTAGTGATCAAGCCATGATAGCACTAAGAAATAACAACCAATTTGATGAAGTGACAAGGTATCAATCTGGCCGATACATAAGCTCTTCGGAGGCAGTTTGGCGCATTTTGAGTTTCCCTATTCATGAAAGGTATCCGCCAGTCATCCATCTTGACGTGCACCTGGAAGGCGGGCAGCGAGTTTACTTTCAGCCAGAAAATGTGGCAGAAAGAATGAACAACCCAAGACAAACCACCTTGCTCGCATTCTTTCGCCTTTGCGAAAGAGACAATTTCGCTAAGTCTCTGTTGTACAATGAAGTGCCACATTATTATACTTATAACAAGCAGCAAGGTGTTTTTAATCGCAGGAGACGTGGAACTGCTGTAGAAGGCGAGTCCGGCATTTTTAAAGAACACGTGATTGGAAGAGTATACACGGTGCACCCAAATAATGCAGAGTGTTATTATTTACGCCTTCTTCTTCACACAGTGCGAGGACCTACTTCTTTTGCTGAGCTCCGCAAAGTGGACGATATAGAATATCCCACATTTCAAGCTGCTTGCCGCGCACGGCATTTATTAGATGGCGATCAGCATTGGGATGATGCTTTAGCCGAAGCATGCGTCAGTGATAGTCCACATCGTTTGCGCCATTTATTTGCCATTTTGTTGACATTTTGTGGCCTATCGGACGCTGGGCAGTTGTGGCAAAAATATAAAGACGCGTTTGCCGAAGATTTTTTGAGACAGCAAAATATAAATAGTGAAACTTCTGACCAAGTACGTGAAAGCTGCCATAATAGGGCTTTGCTGGCTATACAAGATATAGTTACAAGTATAGGAGGGAACCCCCTCAGTCAATACGGCTTGCCGACACCGACAGTTGGTGGGGAACGAATTAATAGGGAGTATACATCTGAAATAAATTACAACCCCGAAGAGTTAGCAGAAATATTGCGAAATGGCTGTTCAAATTTGACGTCAGAACAACGTCAAATCTTTGATAGAGTATGCTGTAGTGTAGAACATTCATTAGGAGAAATGCTGTTTTTAGATGCACCTGGTGGAACAGGTAAAACTTTCCTCACTAAAGTTATCTTGGCTCAAATAAGGAGCCAAAACAAAATTGCCCTTGCCGTCGCTTCCTCAGGAATAGCTGCCACTTTATTACCAGGAGGAAAAACTGCACATACAACATTTAAAATACCAATCGACTTGGACCGCACAGAAAACCCTGTTTGCAACGTGTCTCGCAATAGTGATAAAGCAAGGGTTTTACGCGATTGCGCCCTTATCGTTTGGGACGAGTGTACGATGGCAAATCGTAAAGCTGTGGAAGCTGTAGATAGAACGTTGCGAGATATAAGACAAAATGACCGACCGATGGGAGGCTTAACGGTGCTATTCTGTGGAGACTTCAGGCAGACACTCCCTATAATACCCAGAGGAACGAGGGCCGATGAAATAGGTGCCTGTTTAAAGAGCTCTATTTTATGGCGTAGTGTCATATTAACTAATTTGAGCTTTAATATGCGAGCATATTTGGGAGGTGACGCAAACGCGCAGGTTTTCTCAAATTTACTACTTCAAATTGGTAAAGGCACATACCCGACTCAAGAAGGAGGTAAAGTAACTTTAGTCGAAAGCCTGTGTTCTTCTGTTGCCTCACAGCAGGAACTCATTTCCTCTGTATACGGAGATCCATCAGAGATCTCGAACCATGACGCTGCTTGGCTATGCCAACGAGCTATTTTGGCACCTCGCAACGACCAAGCAGCAGCAATAAATTCTCAAATATTGGTACATGTTTCTGGAGAAAGTAGGGAATATTTATCTATTAACACGGTTTTAGAAGAAGGAGATGCCACCCACTATCAAGTAGAGTTTTTAGACTCTCTAAATACACCAGGTCTTCCAGCACACAAAATTTATTTAAAAGTCGGAGTACCAATCATTCTACTCAGAAATTTAAGCCCACCAAAACTATGCAATGGAACTCGGTTGAGAGTAACAAATCTCCAACGAAATGTCATCGAAGCCGAAATCTTAACAGGTTGCGGCTCCGGTGATGTTGTTTTCATTCCCAGGATACCCATTATCCCCAATAATTTTCCGTTTACTTTCAAACGTGTGCAATTTCCTGTAAGCCTCTGTTACGCTATGACTATTAATAAAGCCCAAGGCCAGACGTTATCCGTTGCGGGTGTAGACCTTACTTTTGATTGTTTTTCACACGGCCAACTCTATGTTTCTCTATCACGTGTTAGCAACCCAAACAACCTTTTTGTATATGCTCCGGGTAATTCCACCGCTAACATAGTATATAGAGAAGCATTAACGTAATCAACTATACCAAAGTCAGGACTCTTATCTAAATCATCAAAAAGGTGATATACTCTTATCTAAACGACGTTGTTTTGCTCTCGACAACCACGCGAACGAAGTCGCGGGCACAGCTAGTAATATAATAAATTCGAAAGTGACTCTTTCTTAACTAGTAAACCTCCACGAGTGCTGCCGAAATACTGTAAAAATTGTAGTGGATTTTTTCAGGGGGCGCAAATAACTACCTGAGGGGGTCAGTGCCTCACTTGCCCCAACTATATATATACAGCCACTGTACCGATTTCAATGAAATTTGGCATGTATATATTTGGTTATTGAGTAAGGACTTAGGCTAGGATGTATCGCGATAACCGATACATTTGCGAGTGATCCAGTGGGAAAAAATATATATTATATAGCACGTATTATGCACCTAAAGAATCCGGTAAGATATTTAAGTGGTCCGTTTTGATATACCACCAGTGACATATTGTCCGTGACCGCCTGATTCATAATAAAAATTGGATGATATTTCCGTTGCGATACCTGCTTAGCAAGTCTATGTTTAGTTTTTCAAATCATCTACATTTTGAACGTCCTTCGAATGAAATGGTATAAAAAGTTTCGACTTATCCTGTACGACACTGTTTATGTTGAACTCTTAAAGTGACAAAATGAATACCGTGAGTATATTCCACTTATTATATTTTTGTTTTAAAAGTGTATAAACTTTGTGTAAATTCTACATAAGATTATTTAAAGTTATTACATAATTTCTTAAATTTTAATATTATTTTGTAATCGGTACAACTTTAAGTGATTAATTATTATTTGAAGACCCAGATTGGTTACTAATTCTTATAATTATTTCATTTTACTTTTGATAAATGTTTTGTACAGCTCAGTAAAGTCAAGAATAATAGTGTTAGACTAGCTGAGTCCCGCGGCGTTACCCGCGGTTATAGTTGTAAATGGCGAGTATAGATAGTCGTACTCCTTGTGTCATCAGTTTTCTGCCAGTGAAAGTCCGGTCAAAAGCGGTCCAGCCGTTCCAGAGATTAGCCGAACCAAACAGACGGACAAAAGTTATAAAAATTGCATTTTTGATCTTAGCATCGTATACACTTTAATATGTATTTAGTAAAAAACGTTCCTTTGATATTCCATATAGACAGACAGAATTCTCCAATTTTATTTATTTATAGGTATAGATTACTATTTAAAAGATGCTATGTTATGCTGAACTTGATGGATAAAGAAAGTGACTTGTGGGATTATAATTTGCCAAAAAATAGGTGTGTTAGAAATCCCTGTCTGTGTTCCTATTTTCTACCTCTGAAAAAGTTTAAAACTTGCAAAAAAACAGTTTATTCTTACACAAATATTATTCTACTTTTATATCTACAAATTATTTAAGGGATCGAAGTCATCATAATTATGTATTTCAGACATATATATTTTTCTACCTTTGAATTACGATTTTTATTAACATGAATTAATTATTATAATATAGGAGACCCCCCTTTATTAATTGACTTTTTAATCTGATTTATACATGTTGGAAATGTAAACTAATTATTATAATATTTTCATTTTCAGTACACTTTTCTTATGATCGTGGTGTGCGCAATCATTGCGATTGCGCAAAGTCATCCTTTAGAGATTCCAGACCTACAACCAGCTGAATCGCAGCATCATGGCTCTACCATTCAAGAACGGACACGGATATCGTCAATGTCACGGTCATATACACGGTCAGAGTCACGGACACGGACACGAACACAGACACGGACACAGACACGGACATAACTATTTAGTTAAAATAAATTTGATTTAGTTTTATCTTTTTGTTTTCTTTACTCACTTTTCACTTTATTGCGGAATGCAATATGTCTGATATCAAATCTAGTCATAAATGCAAATCTGCGATGTGAAGTAAAAACTTTGTGTCCCTTATGAAAATTATGCAATCAGAGAAGTATAAAATGCGGCATAGTTGAATTTTATACGGAGAAGGACGTTAGAAATAAAACATTTAAAATAAATTAATAAAATAGCCGAATCTCAACCACAGAGCGACCTTTAGTTTTAATGAAACTATGAAAACAGACCAAACTTAATACATTTCTGAAAATTAATCGTTTAAATTAAACATTTCTGAACGTATAAAAATAATAATAATAAATATTTAGAAACTATATAGCGTCGTGTGTCATACACAACGCCATCTAGTTTCTAAGCAGAGCTTGCACCTACTATGAAGACTAGACAACTAATATAAATACATATTCTTATTTTTTTGTAAATACAAACATATTTTACCTAGAAAATACCCAAACTCCGATACAAATATACATATAATAAACATATATGCAGACGCATACATTATCAGCTGGTTTTTATTCTGAAATCGGATATTGCTCACTATTTCGTTGTTTTAATTTTTTGTTATAAAATAAGTTATCTATCAGGAAAAGTCCTGTCAATATCGGTTTAGCGGTTCCAGAGTTTACTCAAAATTAATTAATTGATTTTTATTTTACTTAATAACAGAGGTCCAGTATTTTCTATAACTGGTAGTTAGTTGTGGTTTTTCTGTTAACTTTTTAACACGTTGAAGAAATTATTAATTTAATCTGCGCCTAATCCAATAATTATGTTAACACACTTGAAGTAAAACCCGTTTACTATAAATCATAAAATATATTTTAGTTCAACACTGATCAGTCTCTTAGTTAAATTAATAATTGACATACGTTTAGTAACCCATTTAAATAGTTAATTAGAGAAGATGTACAACAATATTAGAAATAAATTAAATTCAGAAAGTACATATTATATCAAGGGTTGAATGTTATGATATGGATTTGCCCATGCCTCTAGTGTAATTTAGTGCCAGTGTGTGGTGTTTTATTTTTTTATATTTAAACCAACCAAAGTGACTCTACTGTGCCTGATGGAAAGGTTCTTCCTTTCTTCATGCTTTTAGGTTTTGTGTGGTCATGGTTTTTAGGATTGTGACCCCTACTCCTGGGAGTAGGGGTCACAATCCTCATTATAAGTATGCAATGCAGCATGGAGACTCATACCATGGCGGCCTGGTCGGATATTTCTGTATCTTTCTCCCGGTCTCTGAAAGCCGTGACAATGACGCAGAATAATTGGGCCTCCGGTCATCATACTCACCAACGAAATACGACAGAATTTCGTGCCGAAATCAGCGTGGCTCTACTAGTTACCTAAATGAAGTAAAATGTGGAATAAAAAGGGATGTGTGCGATTCACACACGATAGAAGTGAAACTTCAGTAAATTGACAAAAGAATGAGATGAATATTTAACGATAAATTACATACTCAGCCATCATTTTTGAAATAACACGTGTATTTGATCCAATTATAATAGTGTCATATATATTTCAAAATTAATTGAAATCTGTTCGGCAGAATTTATGTGATGCGTTGGAAGGGTTAAATAATAACACACAGTGTACAGTAGTATTAGCTCACGTACTTTTCACATATACTAACACACGTTAAATGCTCAAATACAAGTAAGTATTTGATTATATACATGCTAGATGGAAACATGTCTAGAGGGAAAATAATTATGTATGGATTTTGAGATTTATAAGTAATTTGCATTAAATTTAAAGTCAGTAACTAAAAAACTTTTGATACCTAGTAGGTAAAATATATGTTGGTGAAAAAGGGAATTGCTATTAAAGCTTATTTATTCTTAATACTTAACAACACTTTGGTAAAAATATATCCTGTACCTTAGAAAGAAGTCTGAGGTTTCCGGTACTTTGAGAGGCAGACGAAGGAAAGCCAACTCACAGAGGCCATTAATTTGGTTAATATACAACATATATTTAATTCAGCGAAGGAAAGCCAACTCAAATTAAAGGCCTCTGGCCTTTAATTTAGTTAATGTACAACATATATTTAATTTAATTACCATATTTATAACTAGATGTTTCCCGCAATTTCTTATAAATCTTGTTTTTTATATCGTTCTCGTTAAGAACTCAGAGAAAGTGTAGCTTCCGATTAGTGAAAGAATTTTCAGAATTCCGGAGATTAGTGCGTTTAAACAAACAAACAATCTCTTCAGCTTTACGTCGTACATACTACTTTTGTTACGTTACGTTGATGAATAAAGCTAATTTTGAACCAGAAAAACTGTGTTTTCTTTGTTAGGCCCGGGACTTCTCAGGCCATTTAATAATAGTGTAAATCCGTTCCCAGTACCCATACAGTTATTTTTTGTCTGTCATTTTGTTCAGTATCACCTTCACAACGGTTGACCTTCTTACGAGGGTACTTTTAGTTAAACGTTCATGAAAATTAAAAAAACCTTAAATAAATATTGAAAAGATTTGTCATGATGAACTTGTGGGCAAAATATATAAATATCGGATCAATAGCTGAACAGAATTGGTTTATTTGGTTTCGATGTTTAAAGTGAACCTTGAGTAAGGAAATGTGTATCAGTGTTTGAAAAATAATCAATTTAAAAAGGTTCAATTCATGTAACCTTCTAGTTTGAGTTATAGGGAATTTATTTGTGCTCATCCATTATTTTATCCGAAATAGAATAGTGTTGTTGAGTAATCGACAAAAATGGGTAATAAGGTTTCGCATAATTTTCTAAGTGTCAATTCAGATTGTATGTATAAATATATATACCATCATTCTGATATATGTAATTATATTTGTATATATTTTTATGTCCCGGTACATCAAGTCATAAATATCTGCAAGAATTTTGTTAGCAATCCTCACTTGTGTTTATTGCTAGTTATTTCCATTTGTAATGTTTATACTATCTCTTGCAAGCGCTTTGTAAATTAGAGAAGCAATTTCTTGAGAAAAAAAAAGTTTAATACATTCGATAACTTTAATTATATATAACAATCACTCCAGCAAAAATAGTGGTTATTTTGTTCTAAGCATTATTTCTAGATATTTGATAGTCTTGCAGCTTTTTACAGTTATATATCACGGGAAATTGAGGTTGTACGTTTGTAATTTAAAATTAGCAGCTCTTCACTAAATGCATATGAAAGTATGTAAGTCACATTCCAATAACGATTACGGATGTTTATGGCAACCGGGTTGGATGGCTTAACGTGGTTTCCGAGGAGATAGGAAGTATGTATGTATTAGGGGTTAAAGTATGAAATTGCCGATTTGTACTGAAAAATCGAAATCCGTTTTTTTTTTCATTTAATATATTTATTTAATCAAAATATCTACCATTATTATATATACATTGCTGCCATCTAATAGGAAGGACATTTATGCCTTTGCGATAGAACTCTAGTTATTTAGATTCTACAAACTGTGTGAAAGTATTTTGTACTGCCTCCTGGGAAAAAAAACTTTTAAAAACACTTAAAAAAATGGTAGTCCGTTGGAGCAAGGCCTGGCGAATACTGAGGGTGACGAATGGTGTCTAATTGCAGTTTCTTTAGAATTAAAACGGTTTTTCGCGTTATCATGGAGAAATAACGGTGAAGATCGATTTATGAGTCAGGGCTGTTTCACTGCAAGTTTTGCTATCATTGTTAGGAGTTCGGCACAGTAGATATCTGCCATTATTGCTTGACCAGATCGGAGAAAGTTATAGTGAATAACACCATGCTGAGACCGCCAAACAGTTACTATTACCTTTTTATTGGTAAGCTTTGCTTGAGGACACTGTTGCGGCGTTTGACCTGGGGTCAGCTATTGCATTTTTTGCTTACGGTTGTCGTAAAAAATACACTTTTCATCACATGTCATAATTAATAAATAAATAAATATTTTGGACATCTGACACACAACATCATCTAGTCCCAAGTTAAGCAGAGCTTGTGTTATGGGTACTAGACAACTGATATAAATACATAAACATACTTTTTTTTTTTGTAAATACATACATATTATACATAGAAAACACCCAGACTCCGAAACAAATATTTGTGAATCACACAAATAATATTTGGTCCGACCCGGGAATCGAACCCGAAACTTCTTGATCTGCAGCCGCATACGCTAACCACTAGACCAACGAGGCAGTCATTCGATCCAATATTCCTTCATTTCTGTATCGATTCAACCTTTGATTATATACATGTCTAGCTAGATGGAGTATTGCGCTGCATTCGCAACAAAAACAACAGGCCAGATTTGCAGGGCTGGTGTGCGTGCTACGCACACAAGTAAGCGTAGCTTACAGCAGCGTGCATCACGTGAGAGCGTACTGAGTGATACCACCCCTAACCATTCCCGATAAAAGGAGGGAAAAATAGGTGTTTTGATTTTGAGATTTGTATTAAATTTAAATTTATTCAGTTATATTTTTTCCCATTATAGGAACTCGTGCATATTTACTAGGAAAAAATAAATTTTAGTGCAATAGGTATTGCTATTAAAGGTTATTTATTCTTAATATTTCACAACAACTTGCTAAAAATATTCCTGTACCTTAGAAGGGTGTCTGAGGTTGCGGTACTTTGAAAGGCGTGGCAGAGACCGAAGCCAACTCACAGAGGCCTTTAATTTCGTTAGTATGCAATAATTGATATATAAAAACCCTAGATGCACAGTCTCAAATAAAAGCGGCATACGAAACTATCCTACTTAATCATTGATGTATAAAAATATCAATGTGGGTAGTTTCAGTTATGCTATAAAGATATCTTTTGCAAATTCAACCTTACGCGCATTGTTTAAAGTTTTTATTACAAAGCAGTGTACAATATCCAATCAAATTTTATGACCGAAGCTAGCCGGCAGGACAGAACATGGAGTGAAGACGAAAATTTGTAATTTTTTTTTATTTAAATACATTGAGTTAGTATTTTAAGAGTTAGTTAAATTGTATTCTATCCCCATAATTATACTTTTATCCGAGCGTAAATATGTTTTTGGGTAGGACATGCGTACATCAATGAAACAAATATTAACTCTTAAAATCATTTATTTCAATTTTTCGTAGTAGAACATATTATTACCAGGGGGGTGTCACTCTGAATTCACGGCACTAATGTGCAGCCGCCGTTATACTTTTCGACCCACAATGGCTTCTAATCACAAACCTCGATCTTCTAATCCATGTGAAAGTTAGCATGCAGTATGTCGCGAACCCATAAGTTGTCCCCTAATTAATCGATATAATAGGTAATATAATATTTACGAACTTTAATAATAACGTCGTTTGGACGACCTCCTTTCCTTTTGCAATTCGATTAATAACTATATTATTATTATTATATATTTTGTAACTATTAAAAACTTATTAAAAACTAAATACAAAAAATTTCAAATTAAATAAACTTATAATTAAAAATTTAAACACAATAAATAAAAATCGACTCCATTAAATTCAGAACAGGGTCGTTTGAATTATGCTACTAAACTAAAACGTTGTGTATAGAGATTGCAAATCCCGGACGATTTTTCAATCCCGGGATTTCGGGCTCGTATCGGAGCGATCCCGGGATCCCGGTACTGGTACCGGGATCATACGAAAATATGAAATAGTTTAATAATAAACACAATTTAATAAAGAAAACTAACTTTTAATAAATAACAATAGGAAAAACAAAGAAACAAATATGAATTATAACAAAATGAACAAAATAGTTAATAAAAGTAAATATATAAAAGTAATGATATAATTTTGGAACTAGTTTTTTTTAATGATAGTATTTTAATTACAATCTTTACAAATTACATGCAAAATTTACAAGTTGACAGTTTTTAATTAGGTAAATTTACAAATTATCATTCAAAAAACACAATTATCGTTTCGCAGATTATGTTTGTTTGTCAAATTTAACAATTGTCGAAATGTCACATGAAATCTGTTTCGTTTCAGTTGAGTCGTAAATAAAGTCTTTATTTTAGTATTTTTGTCAAATCTCGACAAAGTTAAACTCATTGTTTTAAAAATAACTTAATTACAAATTTAAGGGTTAAATATTCCCAAATCATAACTTAAAGCTAAAGAAAAAGCGTCGGATCACGTTCGAGTTATAAAGCCGTATATGTCTCTTTTGTTATGTTTACTACTACTATTGTCGAAAACTTCAATGCCTACTTAGTCAGCCAAAGCAAAAGCGTCGGATCACGTTCGAGTTATAAAGCCGTATATGTCTCTTTTGTTATATTTACTACTATTGTCGAAAATTTCAATGCCTAATTAGTCAGCCAAAGAAAAAGCGTCGGATCACGTTCGAGTTATAAAGCCGTATATGTCTCTTTTGTTATGTTTACTACTATTGTCAAAAATTTCAATGCCTAATTAAGCGTGAATTTATTTTTAGAACAATGAGATTAACTTTGTCGAGTTTAAAAAACTTTCGGTTAAGATTTGAGTAGAACAAAAAAGATTTTATTAGCCTAGATTTTTCTTTTTCAATCCCGGGAAATTTAGGGATTGTGGGTCAATCCCGGGATTGTAATCCCGAAGAAAAATCGGTCCGGGATCCCGGTTTTCGGGATCCCGGGATCCCGGTATTCAATCTCTAGTGTTGTGTAATTGTCGTTCTTACACTGAAAAAGCGGCCTTTGAATTTTGTCGTATTATACTTAGACCGTTGAGTCACAGAATACATAATAGTACCAGTACAGAAGACTCATTCCGAAAAGTAAATTAAAGTTATAGATACCCTCGGTGTCAAAAAATTAAGTTCAATTCAGATCGCACAGCGCCGAATCACTACGATTATATTTACCTACAATTGCGTCTCTTTCTATCGTGTAACTCTAACTGTTCTGACGATGTCTGTTCGACCGGCGTGTCTAACCCGGCAGGCAGCCGGCCGACTATACCTAAACTGCGGAGTGACACCCCCCTGGTTGAGTGAAGTTTTTAGACAAATTAAATCAAAATCACATATTGCTTCCGATATTCAGTCATAAAAACAACAAAAACAAATTAACAAACTCTTTTACATACCGAAAATACGATATCCCATCCTTTTTTAACGTTCTTGACGTAATATTTTTATAATTCCGCATCGAACACTTCGGCATTTTTAACAAGCGCACAGAGACGCGAGCGACACGAGACTATTTGAAATAGTAGCACAATTTTTAAATTGTGCGCTTATTTTATGAGGACGGTTTTGAGACGCTGAGTGTATATCTTGGGTTTTTTAATACATCAATGTATGCAATATACATTTAATTTTATTATTATGTTAAATACATATTTTTCTTTACATTTATTTAAAAATCAAATATTGAGACTTCATACCGCTGTTATATAGTAGTAATATAAAAACAAAAAAAAAATTTTGTAAATGGCTATTGTTCTTTTCTATAGTCGTCAAAGGAGAAACCCGAAATCCATACAAACTTGGGCCTGGCGTTACAGTGCTAGAATTTGGGCATAAATTAAAATATCTATGACGATTTCACGAGCCTAATTTTCAGGTCTCCCAGCAATGGCCAAATTGGTAAAATCAGACAATGTTTACATTTTAGGTTTAGTTTTTTTTTTTTTTTTTTTTTTTTTTTTTAAAAAGACAACTCCCGCATTAGGAATATGAATTCCTGTGTCGCGGGGGACTTTACAAACATACATGAAACGGACACAAAGAACACCCAGACTCAGAACAACAATTTGTGAATCACACAAAGTGTTATCCCACGTGGGATTCGAACCCACGACACTTGGCGCAGTAGAGAGCGGCGTGGCGACCGCTTAAACCACTAGGCCAACCGTGCAGTCTGTTTATTGTTTGAGTTATTTTCATAAAAATTGGCCAAGTGCGTGTCAGGCCACGCATAAAATAGGGTTATGTACTCACCCATAATTAAATCGTGTCCAATAGATAATTTATAATAATAATAAATAATAAATATGTCGGACATTTTACACACAACGCCATCTAGTCCCCAAGCCAGACAACTGATATAAATACATAAACATACTTTTTTTTTGTAAATACATACATATTATACATTGTTGTATTTGCTTATTATTTCTTTATTTTTGTACGCAGTTTTCTAAGTCAGCTTATTTTACAAGTTAGGCCTTTATAACTTCTGAAATAAAAAAGTTATCAAAACCGCTATAGTTTTCTATAACATGAAAAACACGATTTGATACATTTGTGTTTTTCTATGGCATAGTCCCATTAATAGAAAAATACAAAACTACCCTTTCATGCTATATTTAATGCTGCCAGTTGTAGATATTTTGAATTGCCGCCATTGTAAGTAGTTGTGTCACGATTCGCTGGCCAGACTCTATTTACATTGATTAAAATACCTATTAAAACAATCATATAAACTAAAACAAAGAAGTATTATTTATTTATAACAGTATCGATTTCTACTAAATCGATCCTATTTTAGGAATGCTACGTTTGTGGAGCTAGTTACGTATATTGAAATAAGTGTTGCAGAGGTTTACAAAGATTGTTTAAAACAATAGAATTCTACTTATTTTCAACACTTGGCCATTGCAAATGAAGCTAAGATTTCGATAGGTTAATAAAGCAAAATAGACGAATTTTTTGGTACATATCCCATTCGTGTAACGCTTAGGCCCAGAATCGGGTTTCTCCTTTGTTTTTTCGTCAACAAACTTTATTTCACAAACTTCTAAGTCCTTTTCAATCTGGGTTTCGACCCGGTCACAGCACAACCTCAGCTCTCCTCAAAGTAACCAATTATATTAGGGAGGGTATGGAAAGCACCAAAGTCACAGTGTTGGATTTGGTAGATTTCTCAAATGCCTTTAATACCGTTTGTCACGACGTTCTACTGGCCATCCTTTCCTATCTTATGATCTCCTCGGAAGCTTTGGAATGGTTTTCCTCATATCTTCAGGGACGTCAACAGTGTGTACATCTTGACGACTTATCGTCCAATTGGTGTGACCTTCTCACTGGCGTTCCTCAAGGCGGTATATTATCTCCCTTATTATTTTCAATTTTTATCAATCTCGTAACCCAACACCTTCGGTGTTCGTATCACCTATACGCTGATGACTTACAAATTTATACGCAGTCAAGTGTTGAAAACATATCATATGCTATTGAAAAAGTCAACAAAGATTTAGAGTTCATAAGGGACTGGTCAAAGAAGTTTGGTTTATCAGTAAATCCAGCTAAATGTCAGGTGATTGTCGTGGGGAGTAAACAAATGATAAGTAGGCTGGACATGGCGATCATCCCACCAATTGTCTACAATAACCAGACTATACCTATGAGCTCAATAGTAAAGAACCTGGGGCTATATATGGACTCTTCACTTGACTGGCGCGCACAGGTATCACATGTCAGCCAGAGAGTCACACTGTGTCTCCGCACTTTATATCCTCTTAAAAACTTCCTTCCCTCTAAAACCAAAATTACGCTTATGCAGTCCTTAATTATTCCCTTGATCGATTATGGTGATGTGTGTTATTTTGACCTGAATGCAGACCTCCTCAATAAACTAGACCGCCTTCTCAATAACTGCATTCGATTTGTTTTCAATCTTCGCAAGTATGACCATGTGTCTGCTTTACGCTCCCAGCTGCAATGGCTCCCAATTCGTCAGCGCCGTAGTTTGCGTGCACTCACTTCTCTTTTCTTAATTCCCCGTCGTTACCTGAGTATCTCGTACCCCACCTACGTCTTCTTTGTTCTAATCATGTTCGAAACCTTCGGTCAAGAAACAATATGCTTCTTCTTTGTCCCCCTCACACCTCCAACTTCATCAATTCTTCTTTCTTTGTACAGTCAGTGCTTTTGTGGAATGCGCTGCCTACCGAAATCAGGATGATCACAAACCGCCTCACATTCAAAGTAAAAGTACGCGACTTACTCCGTAATAAATTGGCAGAACAATCGTAAGTTTAATACCCGACTGAGTACTTAAATATTATATTTATATATGTATAACTATTCTATATATGTATGTTTATTTATTATAAAGTATAATATTTTATTTGTTTTACATTTACTTTATATAATTCTCTTTTCTGTTTTTTGCACCTACCGCACCATATTACTACATTACCCTAAGGTTGACTGGTAGAGAATGCCTCATGGCATTAAGTCCGCCTTTGTACGATATGTGCATTAAGTTTAAATAAATAAATAAATAAATTTCACCATCATAAACAGACTTTAATAGTCCATTGCTGAAAATAGGATTCCTCTTGGAAGAGATATGTTTGTCACTTTCTAGTTCCAAGAATACTTGTATCTAATTACTCAGGTATAATATTTGGCTCCCTCTGGCCAGGTGGCGAGACGACTTGCGTAAGAGGGCTGGCAGCCGCTGGATGTACAAATCAGAAGACTCTATATGTACAAAGACCTCTATGGTGTTCCTTGAGAGAGGCCCATGTCCAGCAGCAGCATGCAACAGGCCATTTATGACGATTTAAATTCAAATTTAATCTTAATCCAAATTTGATCTTGTTTCTCTTTTTATTTTTATTTAGTCAATGAATTTCTAAAAAATGGCAGTAACCGTCATTTATATTGAATCGATTCCCTATTCGATTTGATATTTTTAATGTGATGTTCGATCAATATAGTGTGAACTTATTTCCTTACAGTTTAATAAAACTATGAGTTTTATTATTTACTAACTTATTAATAAACATTCATATAAGTTATTTAAGATCAGGATTTTGCCAAACAACGTTGATTTAACAAATATACATGTGATTAACCAACAAGTTACTAACAAGTCATTATGTGATATTTAAATATGTATCATATACATATTACAATTTTTTTGCACGTGAAAGTGACTCCTCTGCTTAAGGGAAAGTATGAGTAGAATCTAAAAGTAGTGGTCACCATGTGGTGCTATGCATATGCAACATGGAGACACCCACTATGGTCGCCTGTTGAGATGCTTCTGCATCATTGCACCTCACACTCACCAACGAACGACAACAGCAAGACTGTTGTCATTTTAGATCATTTGAAAGAGTGCGGTGCAATCGAAACAATGTCCCATCTTCCATCCTGCCCTGCTTGCCCAGACACTGCACGCAGGAAGACCTAATGGCTGCCACCGATAACGCCATCAAAGTGGCCGCGTTCTGGGCTGAAAAAATATAATTTTCCCGACACGTTACGTTTGCCATCGAAACGCTAAGAAGAAGAAGATTTGAAAGAGTCAAGTACTTTATTTTATATTTATCAACTACTACTTGTTTAAATATAAATATTACTAAATAAATAAATAAATAATAAAAATAAATATTTCGGACAACTTACACACAACATCATCTAGTCCCAAACTAAGCAGAGCTTATATTATGGGTACTCAACAACTGATATAAATACATATAGATCCTTTTTTTTTGTAAATACTCGTACATACATATTATACATAGAAAACACCCAGACTCCGAAACAAATATTTGTATATCACACAAATATTAAGTCCGACCATTGAATCGAACACGAGACCTCTTGATCAACAGCCGCATACGCTAACCACTAGACCAACAAAGCAGTAAATAATATACATAGAAATAGACTAATCTTTGGCAGCCCTAAAGTGATTAAGAAATTGATAAACAAAATTACTCATGGTTCTCTTTATGTTTACTAATATGGGGAAAATCACAACAAATACACACTCATAATATGATGTTCAATTAAGATTATTTAACTTTAATGTTATGTTACTGAGATCACTTTGCAGTGTACGTACCCAATAAGAACGTAGTTGTTATTTTTAATTTATTCAATAGAGGAAAACCTTAGGAAAACAACACACTCGTATCGGTTAAAAACAGATACGAGTGTGTTGTTTTCCTGAGGTTTTTATCTATTTCTTACTGCATTCTTTCTATGTACAAGTGTACATAAGTATATAAGATAAAAATAAAAAAAAACCTTTTCTGACAGGCAGAGGGATGAACGTAAAAATTATAATAAAGAAGTTAACATCTATTTTGAGAGAAAGAGCACACAAAATTGAAAAGCCGACCATAAAACCTCCTCCTCCTCAAGCAGTTAAATAATGACTACTTGGTCATGATGAGTGTTTTAATTGTATTTTTGAGAATTCCTTAATTTCTTGGTATTATAAATAAATAAATAATAAATAAAAATTTTAGATATCTTACACTCAAACTAAGCAGTTTGTATTATAGGTACTAAACAACTGATAAAAATACATAAACATACTTTTTTTTTTTGTAAAAACATACATATTATACATAGAAAACACCCAAACTCCGAAACAAATATTTACTGATCACACAAACATTTGATATGATAATCGAACCCGAACCCGACACATCTTGATCAGCAGTCGCATAGTGTTCTGAGTGTTGTAGACGCAAACCTTACATGGGATAACACTGGTCCACCATAGTTGTTTTGACTTTGGGTGTTAGTTTTTTTGAGTATCAGGACTAGTACCCAACTCCCGTTAACAACCCCCGCTTAGAGTCTCCTGCAGGAATCATCGGATGTCCACATATTTGGCAGCAACCGTGATAATGCACGCGTTGTTCTAAACAACTTGGGGACCTTACTTTATGTCGGACGTTGAGTTCGAGCCCCAGATTTGTAAAGTCTCTTGGGATATAGGAATATTGTCAGAGCAAGACTCGTTCATTTCAACAAAAAAGTAATTACCACGTAGCACATACAAAGATACGTAACGAAGAATTTGAATTTAATGTAGTACACATACAACAAATCAATTTCTAACATCACCAATAATTTTTGTTACGATTTTCAGAATGAAAGCGTACTACTACTAGTCGGCCATCGATGTCGGCTGTTTCAGTTTGTTGTGGTAGTTTAGCAGAGAATACTCATGTAGATTGTACTTCTAGTCAACTGTGAACGTAAGAGCCTATCTAATTTTCATTAGTGTGCCTCGCCTGGACAGTAATTTGAGTTAGTTCGCGTTAATATTTTTATTTAAGTTTAGGGTTAAATAATTGAAGAATATCGTACTTCTATTGACGAATAGTAGGGACTTTACGTAAACCAGTAAGTATAAACTGAAAATGGTTTGAATTTGGTTTTTAGAATTTTTATTAGAATTCATATTCTATGTTTTGCTTTCAGGTACCAATTTTCAACATAATGGATATTAACCATTACTAATATGTATTATATAATAATATGTATGTTTATTAATAAAACAGACTTAAAACCCTAGAATTTTCAAGAAAGTAAGAAAAAAATTAAGAGTAAAAAAAAAAACAGCATTTACGTAATTTTGTATCACGAAATAATATATTTGAAAATGAATGTTTAAAAAAATTTAATTTTTTTTTAATTAATTTTTAGATTCGATTCGAATCGAGGTCTAAGTAAGAGCACACAAGATGTGATACTTACTATCGAAAGTAAAACAAATAAAAAGATGTTTATCTATGAAATGAATAGCTTATTTTCACAGAACTAATATAGTAAATTCGAAAGTGACTCCCACCATTAGTGTTGCCGAAATACTGTAAAAAATGTAGTGGATTTGATATTTGGTTCTTGAGCAAAGTCTTTGACTAGTATTTTCCGCGTTAACCGACATATTCGCGGGCGTGCCAGTGAAAAAAAAAATTATTATGTATAATTTATTATATAATAATTTATTATATAATAAGTACCTAAAGAATCCGGTAAGATAATTATGTGGTTCGTTTTCATATAACCCCAGTGACATATTGTTCGTGACCGGCCGATTCACAATAAAAATTGGATGATATTTCCTTTGCGATACCTGCTTAGCAAGTCTGTTTATTTTTTTAAATCACCTACATTTTGAACGTCCTTCGAATGAAATAGTATAAAATGTTTCGGTTTATCATGTACGACACTGTCTAAGTTGAACTCTTAAAGTGACAAAATGAATACCGTGAGTATATTTCACTAGTTGTATTTTTGTATTAAAAGTGTATAAACTTTGTGTAAATTCTACATAAGATTATTTAAAGTTAATTTATAATTTTTAAGATTTTAATATTTATTTAGTATTCGGTACAACTTTAAGTGATTTATTAAAATGTGAAGACCCAGATTGATTACTAATTCTTATAATTATTTCATTTTAATTTTTATTAAATGTCTGATACAGCTCAGTAAACATATTTAATTATTAAGTAAGTTCCCTTTATAATTGCTGAGCTATCTATAAAGTCTGCAATAGTTAAAGTTATTCAAATGCTTTATTTTATTTTTATAAAATGATTTTTTGTTTAAATAATAATTTAAATAAATAAATTTTAATTGGAATAAAAAGCATGTCAAGAAAATTAGTGTTAGACTAGCTGAGTCCCGCGGCGTTACCCGCGGTTATAGTTGTAAATGGCGAGTATGGATAGTCGTACTCCTTGTGTCATCAGCTTTCTGCCAGTGAAAGTTCGGTCAAAAGCGGTCCAGCCGTTCCAGAGATTAGCCGGAACAAACAGACGGACAGACAGACGGACAAAAGTTATAAAAATTGCATTTTTGATGTTAGCACCGTATATACTTTAATATGCATTTAGTAAAAAAACGTTACTTTGATATTACCTATAGACAGAATTCTCCAATTTTATCTATTTGTAGGTACAGATTACTATTTAAAAGATGCTTTGTTATGTTGAACTTGATGGATAAAGAAAGTGACTTGTGGGATTATAATTTGGCTAAAACTAGGTGTGTTAGTAATCCCTGTCTGTATTCCTATTTTGTACCTCTGAAAAAGTTTAAAACTTGCAAAAAAAACTTTATTCTCACACATATATTATTCTACTTTTATGTCTACAAATTATTTAAGGGATCGAACTTATCATAATCATGATTTTTTCTAAGCCTTTAGGGAAATTGTAGAATTAAAAGTTTAATAAATTATTTTGTTATTTACAAATACCGTTATGATTTTTATTTGCATGAGTGTAATATTATAAAATATTGATTGACTTTTTAATCTGATTTATACATATTGGAAATGTAAACTGATTATTACAATATTTTCATTTTCAGTATACTTTTCTTATGGTCGTGGTGTGCGCAATCATTGCGATGTTCAGTCAAGCGCACAGTCATCCCTTAGAGTTTCCAGACCTACAAGCAGCTGAATCGTATCATCATGGCTATGGCCACGGTTATGGACACGGAGGCGGCCATGGATACGGACATGGATATGGACATGGATACGGACACGGATATGGACATGGATACGGTCACGGATATGGCCACTATTAATTTACTTAAAATAAATTTGATTTAGTTGTATCTTTTTGTTTTCTTTACTCACTTTTTACTTTATTGCGTAATGCAATATGTCTGATATCAATTCTAGTCACAAATGCGACGCAGGACTAGATTCTGCGATAATAGCTATGTGAAGTATAAACTTTAACTATAATTGGTAGTTAGTTGTGGATTTTCTATCAACTTTTTTAACACGTTGAAGAAATTATTAATATTAATCTGCGCCTAATCCAATAACTATGTTAACATACTTGAAGTAAAACCCGTTTAATATGAATCATAAAAGATAGTTTAGTTCAACACTGATCAGTTTCTTATTTAAATTAATAATTGACATACGTTTAGTAACTTATTTAAATAGTTAATTAAAGAAGATGAACAACAATACTAGAAATAAATTAAAATAAGAAAGTACATATATCAATTGAATGTTATGATATGGATTTGCCCATGCCTCTAGTGTAATTTAGTGCCAGTATGTGGTGTTTTTTTTATTTTTATTTAAACCAACCAAAGTGACTCTACTCTGAATGATGGAAAGCATGAGTAGAATCCAGGAGTAGGGGTCACCATCCTCATTATGAGTAAGCAATGCAGCATGGTGACCCATACAATGGCGGCCTGGTCAGATGTTTCTGCATCATTCTCCCGGCCTCTGAAAGCCGGGAGAATGACGCAGAATGATTGGGTCTCCGGTCATCATACTCATCAACGAAATACGACAGAATTTCGTGCTGAAATTGCCTAAATGAAGTAAAATGTAGAACAAAAAAAAGTATGCAAAGCAGCGTTAAAAGCTCTCTACCAATTTAGAAGTCTCTCGGCCTTTTAGGAGCTCCATTGTAATTCCGTATTCAACTAGTTTCTTTGTTACTGAGTTGTCGAGCCCGGTGCTAATCTCGCCCTAATTGACGTCTTACAGCTCGTGGGGGTGGCGTGTTAGCCTAGCACGTAGGTCTTCCGCACTCATGGTACCGGGTAGGTGGGTTCCTGAGCTGTAGTAAAGTTCTATGATTTATGTTCATAGATTTTTTTGACTTCAGGGAGAATTTTTGTTTTAAAAGTGGCGGTGATGTCTTGAGCTAGGTCAGATGACTAATAGTCTGATGATAAACGTATTACGTAGGTATTGTTTACAATAATGAGTCTGGTCACCCGAAGTGAACCTTTGAAATAATAAACGAATATAACTATTTTCTAAACCTGTAAAACTACATATTTGAGTCCTCTAAGAAAAGTTTGTAAATAATATTTGTGTAAAGAACACAAGCACTAGAATATGTTTAAATATAATCATATTTTCAATTTAAATCAACGTGTGTTTGCAGCTATTTTATGTGCTGGTATTTCAAATAAATAGGCGATTATAATATTACTAGTCTTTACTCACGGCTTCGCCCGCTTTAATTATAAACTACGCTATATAATTCGTCAAAAAAAATGGTTCTGAACTTTGAAAGTATACTTTTATAACTATGAAGCCTTTGGGAATGGGTAACTTACGACTAGCTTTTGCCTGTGACTCTGCCCACGTGTATCTCGATTATTACAGTAAAAAGTAGCCTATGTGTTATTCTGATACATTTATATAAGCTATATTACTGAAAAGTTTCATCCAAATTCATTCAGTATTTCTCGCGTGGAAGAGCAACGAACATACATACTCACAAATAATATTAGTAAGTATATATATACCAGCATTTATGTCATTCTGATATATGTAATTATATTTGTTTATATGTTTATGTCACGGTTAATCAAGTCATAAATATCTACAATAATTTTGTGAGCAATTCTCACTTGTGTTGATTGCTAGTTATTTCCATTTGATATGTTCATACTATCTCTTGCAAGCGCTTTATTTTGAGAAGACATTTCTTGAGTAAAAAAAGTTTAATAGATTCGATAACTTTAATAATATTCAACACTCACTCCAGCAAAAATGATGGTTATTTTGTTCTATGTATTATTTCTAGATATTTAATAGTCTTTCAGCTTTTTACAGTTATATATCGATGCGAGGACAGGGAAATTGAGGTTCTACGTTTGTAATTTAAAATTAACGACTTTTCATTAAATGCATATGAAAGTATGTAAGTCATATCTCAATAACGATTACGATAGATGGGCACGGGCGATAAAGACCGTTAACAGTCGAAAATCGATTCGAGTCAACTCGTACTCGAGACCTCTAGATCAGTAGTCGCATACACTATACGCTAGGGAGCATCTTGATAGGAAAAGTATGTATGTATTAAGTAAGTATGTATGTATTTAAAATTTTTGATCATTCCGCCTAGTAAATAGAACGACTGGAGCGTTTAGACGGGACTTTCAATGTTAAATAGCTAATGCAATGAGTGTTTTCCGCTGTTGTTGTTGTGAGTGTATAACAACAACAGTAATAATAACTAAAATATAACTCTGGGTTATCTTTTAAGTCGGGTCGGTATTAGGTTTGGTATGGCAGTTTTTCATTTGGTACTTCAGCACTTCTATCTTAGTTTACTATTGTTTATTTACTGCTTACTGTTGTTTATTATTGACTAGCTGAGTCACCCGCGTTTATTGTTGTTAATCGCTTCACTTTTATCTTTTTTTCTTATGACGTGTAAATCATATATAAAAATAAATAAAATTTAAGTGTCTCTATATAATATTAATTAAACAGTTTTTTACTAAATACATATGAAAGTTTAAACGGTACATACATATAAACAGCAATTTTAAAATTTTTGTTTCTGTATGTCTGTTTGTTCCAGGTAATTTCTGGAACAGATGGACCGATTTTGACGGGACTTTCTCTGTCAGGAAGCTGATGACATTAAGAGTAGCTGAGGTTAATTTATATTAAACTAGCTCCGCTACTCGAGGGTAACACCGCTGAACTCAGGTAGTTGAGATTAAAAAAGTTTACACCATTATCTATAAACTAGCAAACTCTCTAATGGTAACCCTTTAGAGGGTTTGCCAGTGTATAAGCTGGAATTTCTTGACTATCATAATTTATTATTCTCTTCTTCTTCCTAGCCTTATTACAAATATTATTTGGGGTGTGCTACTAGTTCAACCGGTTTTACCTGAATATCAGTTTTTTCACGAAGCGACTGACATCGGACCTCTGTTAAGGAGAACTCAAATTCGTAGGTTGAACTAGTTGTCAGTATAATTGAGGGCACTGACTTTCCAATAACGAATGTCATAGATGTTCATGACAACCGGGACCGACGGCTTTACGTGCTCTCCGAGGCACGGGCGTATCAGGAATTTCCTAAGAAAAATCCAAAAACACTTTTTGGCATTATTCATTAGTATAAATTGTCGTGATAAAGATTCAAAGACTTTTGTTAAAATATAATTTAGAAATCAACAAATATGATATAATAATAATTAAGGGTATCGTTTCCATAATTGCTCGAAAAAGCACTTACGGTTATGACAAGAGAAACAAATTAATTCATTATTTGACAGTAAAAAAAATATCTCAGTTTCTTAATAAATCAATCTATAGAGAAACCGAGTAAAGTTACTAATACGATTATTTATTTTCGAGAAAAAAATCATCAACAGTGACTAAAATCACCGAAATCGACCTTTTCTGTTTGGAATCAATCTAGTATTATGTTGCTTTATTTGAAATAAATATTTTATTAGTTGCAAGAAAAAAGTACAAAAAAGAGATTAAGCATTTAAGGTTTCTATTAATTCTCACCAGAAAGTCATAATTTAATCTTAAACATCATTAATTTTTAGCGGCAAAAGTTCCATACATTTTAGTATGGAGAAATAATTTGCAATAAAACAGAGTTCACGCGATTCAAAAATTCAGTGTTCTCCGAATATTCAAGGCGAGCGCACGCTCGTTTTTAGCTCCACACGCACTGTCACGCACACAGAGATTTGATTGTTTACATACGACGACGTGACTGTGTGTAACTTTTGATAATATTTGGTAGGTCTGAGAATAGACACACCAATCTTTATATTTTAAATTATTATTAACCAACTTCAAAAAAGGAGTATTATTTGTGTTTTTTTTATTGTACATTCATTGATTACTCTGTCAATTTTGAACCGATTATTAAAATTCATTTTATATGACTGCCTCGGTGGCGCTGTGGTAGCATATGCGATTGAGGCATCGGGTTCGATTCACGGGTCGGACCAAATGTTTATGAGATCCACAAAATTTTTTTTTTTAGGTGTTGGCTGTTTTCAGTGTTAGTTCATAGGGAAACCCTAAAATTTTATAAGCACGTTATAAATAGTTATTATATATTTTTTTATTTTGTAATGCTATTCCAGACGCAATATCTGAGCTGGTAGCCATCATTTCGTAATGATGAGGGCAGTAGTAGCGCATGCGACTACTTTGCTTGAGTAAGGATTCAGGTTCGATTCCCGTGTAGGACCAAATATTTGTGTGATCCGCAAATATTTATTTCGGGGTCTGGGTGTATTCTATAGGTAAGCAACAAAAAAAGTATGTTTATGTATTTATATCAGTTGTCGAATCAATAATATAAGCTCTGCTTAGTTTGGGACTGGATGATGTCGTGTGTAAGATGTTCGAAATAGTTGTTTATTTATTATTGTAATATATCATACTGCCTTGTTGGTCTTGTGGTCAGCGTATGCAACTGCTAACCAAGAGGTCTAGGGTTCGATTCCCGGGTCGGACCAAATTTTTGTATGATCTGCAAATATTTGTTTCGGAGTTTGGGTGTTTTCTATGTATAATATGTATGTATTTATAACAAAAAAGTATGTTTATGTATTATAAACTGCGAAATAAATATTTGCGGATCACACGAATATTTGGTAGATGATATTCTGTGTCATTCGTCTGAAATATTTATTTATTGTTATTTATTATAAACTAGCTTTCTGCCCGCGGCTTCGCCCGCGTGGAATTCGTTGATATCACACGACATGGTAAGGGTAGATTAAACAATCTTACCTGATTTTATGTTTGATAATAAGGAACTTCGACACAAACTTTCGTCCCCTATTTCAAACCCTTCTACCTTTATTTTCGCGATAAAAAGTACCCTATGTCCTTTCCCAAGTTCAGTTCTATCTTCGTACCAAATTTCATCAAAATCGGTTCAGTGGTTTAGGCGTGAAAGCGTAACAGACAGACAGACAGAGTTACTTTCGTATATGTGTGTTACCTTTAGTCGTATCTTTCAAGATGTTCAGCTGATGATGGAAAGTAATACTACTCAATGGTTTGGTCTTGGATGATTAGTATTTCACTTTTATACGTATGTATAAACCGCTTGTCGTATTTATGTTTTACTAGCTTTAGCCCATGGCTCCGCCCGCGAGTGTGTCGATTTTCGTGGTAAAAAGTAGCCATGTCCTTTCTCGGGGTCCCATATATCTCTATACTGAAATTGATCAAAATCAGTTCAGCGTTTTACGCGTGAAAAGGTAACAGACAAACAGACAGACAGAGTTACTTTCACATTTATTTTAGTAACATTATTGCGTAAATAAGCCGTTTGCATTAAATATATTAAAAAAAAAACACAGTCCTCTGCCTCTTCAACCTGTCTATTAAACTCAAAACATAACGTAACTTAAAAACTACTGCACCAATTTTCATGATGTTTGCAGCAATGGATAGATTGGTTTTAAAGGAGGGTATAATTTGTCAAATTTTAAATGTTTTTTAAATGCCTATAAGACCACGTATCGTTAATCACACATTATTGACATAATAAAATCTTACACTGAGAGTCACTAGTGTAAGATTACGGCCAATTACGGGTGCGACCTGGATGAACGCTCTGACGTATTATAAAATATTTATTTAAATAATATTGTGTAATAAACAATTTTATTCTACATATTTCATGTAGAATAAAATTGTTTTAAATGTCTACAGTATTTATTATGATAAGGATTAATATTACATTGTTCCAAATTACTTTGAAATTATTATTCACAAATAAAATAATAAAGAAATATTAAAAAAGTATAATTAAAAAAGTATTACTGTAGGTTATTCCTAATTTATGTAACTCGTAAACTTTTGTCAATATTGGCTTTATTTATGTGTTCCTTTAAAATAATAAAATAACATTAATAAATCTTCTTTAAAAGGTAACCTTAATTATGATGAAAACCGTATTTAAATACCTTGCGTATTTAAAACGATCTGAGTTGACAGACAATGCACGCGAGCAAATTTATTTTATACTGTGTAAAATTATTTTATAATCTTTGACCATTCGATTGGTATACAGAAAGTATTATGACTTTCTGTACTGAATGAATCCTACGGGCTTTACGTTATGGCAAGATACATTGCGTGCGTTGTAAGACATTAAAATACGTTCTACAAAGGCGAACAGTTGATGGATATTTAACATAAGCAAAAAACCGAAAGTCGGTGATTGCTTGCTACGGTATGTATGCGACAGTGCGCGATGCGTCTGTGTGCATGTAAAATATGTATGTGGGTGTTCAATCACAAATTCTCACGCTTGGTGTCGCGGGCCTTAATTAAATATACAACACATAATGGGATTCACTAACGTTAGGAAAAGGTGTGTTGTAGGTATAAGTGTTTTCCTCAATAAGAAAGTAGCAATAACGTTATATCAATTTGAGCATCCTAGATAAAACTGTAAATAAGCAATTAACTATAAATTTTATCCAATTAAACAAACAATAAAATTGCGAAAGCTAGTAATATTAATTTCAACTCTATCTTTTTATACTAGCCCATAAATAATACCGAATGTTTATTACGGTTAAAATAATATAATCTTATGAACCTAAAAACGTTTACATTTTCTATTTCGTTTACATTTCGATACAGACGTAGAGACGTCAAAAGGAGGGTTATCTGTTTCGAGAGTATGTATGTATGCTTGTGCATTTCTTACTAATAAACGCATTGTTTTATAAGCTTTAAAGCTATACAAACAATACTTTGTTACTTACGGGCAAAGAAAGATCTAACAAAATTACGTGTTACCGCATGCGGCATCTTAAGTTATTTAGTATGTTTTCAAAACAATTCATTAGTCATTCGAGTGTTTTAAGCAGTCGAGAATTATTTTATTAATAAAGGAGTTAAACACAATTTAAGTATTAAGTATTTTAAATAAAATAAAAAGGAATTGTTATATGTTGAAAATAATTTATTTAAGATATATAATTTATTAGTTTATTTTATTTATTATATTATCCAAAGTAAACACCAAATCCTAGGTCACCGTATCCATTATGACCGTACCTATGATCGTGGCCGTATCCGTGGTACTGACTATATCCATGATGATGATCGTGGTCATAGCCGTGATGATGGCCATGACCATATCCGTGGTCGTGTCCGTAGCCATGGTCATGGCCGTACCCATGGCCGTGTCCATGCCCATGGTCATAGCTATGTCCGTGGTCATGTCCGTATCCGTGGTCATGTCCATGTCCATAATCCGGAGACGCTAAAGGTAGACCGTGTGTTTCAGTGAGCAACACGGTAGTTGCTATAACAACGATCAGCAGAAAAGATAACTGAAACAGAATTGTATTAATATAAGTTGTAAGTCTCGAACTCTCTTTTTAACCGACTTTAAAAAAGAAGGAGGTTCTAAATTCGTCGGAATCTTTTTTTATGTATATTCAGCGATACTTTCGTCGTTTATAAACCGATTTCAAAAATTGTTTTTGCATTGGATTTGGCATAGCTCATAGGTGGTGCCATCGTCATCATGTCGGGCTCTTGTGATGAAATCCCAAGGAAATAGAGGGAACTATTCAAATATCATAGGCAAAATTGTCGCGATTTGGCTACTCGGAATAGTTATTCTTTGCAGTCGGTTTTTTTTGTTAAAATTATTATATATTAGACTTATATCTTAAGATTCTATGGTCATGTGGTGATACTTACATTAAAACTGGCTGTGACTTGTTGTTACAGCCAGTTTGTCAATTTTTTTTTTTTATTGAATGTTATTCTGGAGACAGATTTACGACGGTGTAGATAATAATTAAAGATAAAGTTTGTTAGATAATGTTTCTTATTTATGTTTTAACGTTATTATTATTTTACAGTATTTGTATAGACTCATCTATACGTCTGATATACACACAATACAAGTTAGATGTCAGATATTGTTAAATAATAGTTAATTTAAATTGCCATATAAAGTTTTACTCACAGTATTCATCGTGTAGCTCTAAAAGGTTCAACTAAAAGAATGTCGTTTTCCATAGATCGGAACACTTTATATAATTCTTTTTCTAGGACACTGAAATACCAGCAATTTTTATAAACAACGTCACGAACCTACCAAACAGGTATATATAAAATATAAACGATTTTAAGATTTATAACAGTTTTATAATTTTGAAGATTGGTTGAGTGAGTCCTTTTTGCGATTAGCATGCATAATTTTGTATAATCTATTCCTCTCGGAACTTCTTTTACGTATTAATCTTAATTTAGAATTACATAATCTAGAGGCTACTTGAGGAGAGAAATTTTAGATATGCCTTTTCGCTACCAATACTAATACAGTAAACTTGCAAATGTCCATGGGTACAATATGACATGGTTGCTTACCATGAATAATGAATAGTAGTTTACTTGAATATGGCGTCGTATTAAGGATACGGGGTGTCACCACCACTATTCTTCTGATGGGTGTCGTAAAAGGCGACTAAGGTAGCAAACTAAACACGACAACTGACTGTAAACAGAAAGAAAATTTGATGCAAACTCTATACCACACTATCTGACCAGCGTGTTGACTACAACACGGCTACCTAGGTCTACTAAGACTAGACCTTCTTTATAAGGAGAAGCCCATGTTTAGAAGTGGACTGTTGATAAAAGTCTAAAAAGGTCTAATAAGACCATTAACAACATGTATTTGTGAAAGCTCGATCTACCCACTCACATTGGCATTAATGATATTAGTTATAAGTTCTGAGCGTGGGGCTTTCCCTTGCCACATAAAATGATTTGTGTTTTTATTGAGCTACTAAAATTTTGTTGCGAAATTTCGCTTTCGAATTTCTTTATTAGCAAGTTTTCTAAACTTTCCTTGTAAGTACGTAAACAAACCTTAGAAGTTGAAAATTTAATTGACACTCTGAAATGGACTTTCGCCCTCAGGGTTGCGGGGATCCGATGAAAAATCGCTCCATGGAAAAACTGGTAGGTATGATACAAAATGATCTTGGGAATATTAAAGGCTTGGAAGATGAAGATGAGGACTATGAAATGGTACTTAATGTAAAGTTTGAATTACACTACTAAGTATTGTTTAGAATCTTGAAGTTTATATTATGAATGGGCTAAATAAGAACTTTTTAGTTCCTGTTTGAATATTGATAGACAAAGAAAAACTGTGTTGGTTTGTTTGTAACCGTGTTCTAAAATGAATGTATGCTACCTAGGTAGCCGTGATGAGGTACGTATGTGTACTAACAGCCACCTTGTCCCCTCTCATTGTAATCTGAGTCCTTTAAGCGAGGCGCGGAAGAGAGTTGACTTTGAGTGTGGCTGGTAACTAAATAACGTTACAGGGTTATCCACATTTGTAATGACTATGGTGATCCTCACACTTCATTCTGCTCATGCTTTTCATCAGGCAGAGAAGCATCACTTTAGCAGGCTTTACAATAAATTAGACAAAATCCGACTACTTAAAAACTTTCGACAAAATGTATATAGAATATGTCCATCGGGCTAATGTGACGAATCTATTGACATCTCATTCATACAAACATATTTAGACTGACAAAACTATTATCCTAGTCGGGTAAAAATATAATACAATGACTACAAATATATCAGAGAGTTATCCATATGAATTTTCTAAATTTGAGAGTAACTCTGTGTGTTACGTTTTCACGGCTAAACCGCTGCACTGATTTGGTGGTTGTAAAAAAGATGAAAGCTACTTTTTGTCGCGACAACCGACATTCACGCGTATCATATTGTGCAGTTCATTAGCTTTAATTTTAAGCTTTATAATAATTCTCACAATATTACTTTTTTTAAAACCGTTATCAGGTGACGTCAGATCTTTGTTAAGGACTGCAATATTATATACATACTGGATACCCAGAGAAGTGAAATTTATTATAACTATGTGTATAGTATAGAGAACGTTTTTTAAGTATAAAATTAAATTTCGCGAGAGTTATGACTTTAGTTTTATATTTTTCGACTAAGTATTGTAATCAAATTAAAAACATGTTTATGGCGCGGCACAACATCAGCGGCCATAGCTGTCCCTGTCTATAGCCCGTAGCATGATATTATACAGCGGAAACAAATTCGACGGGTGCAAAGTAAATAAAGTTATCTACAAAATTATGATTTTTAGTTTATTGTACAATCGTTTTAATAAAACAATTCTTTACAATATGACATTTTTTGTTTTGGAAATATCACATTATTTCAAGAAATTTTCGTACGTAAAAAAAGTCAACTACGTATGATCTTTCAAACACTACGAAGTAAATACGACCAAGTAACGTTGGCCGCATTTACACGGGACCGCGGGACTTTCCCCGTGCATACACAAAAGGACATCAGTCAGTTGACATGCGCTACGTCGGCTTGATTAGATTTTTGTTATTATTTATGGTAAATGAGGTTTTGTGTCTGATATCTGTGATATTTCGAGGGTTTGTTGTAGTCTTCATTTGAATTAGTAAAATCAATAAAATAACGACGGCAACTGTTGAAGCAATTAAGTAGAACAGGAAAATAAGTTACTATCATGAAAACAGAAGATCTAATAAAACTCTCAAAATTAAGTGATAATCGTGAAACTGCTGGTTTAAATTAATTTTGTTTAGTAAATATTCTAAGTTGTAAATGTGAAATTCTAAGATTTGTTGTTTGTAGAATAATAAATCTATAAGAGAGGTCATATTTTAAAATACCGACGCATAAACGACCATCTGCCACCTGAATCATTTTACTTCGCTATCATCGTAGATGTTACAATTTACTTCGGTTAATTTTGTGGAAAATGAAGTACCTACCTATTTGTAAGTTGTTTTTTAAGATTGTTAGGGTTAAATAGTCCTTACAAAGAACCCTTATAGTTTCACCATATCAGTTTGTCTATCCGTAGCTTAGCTTAGAGACGTTTGTTCCGACAAATGTCTGGAACGGCGAGAACGATTTTGATGGGACTTTCACTGATAGGTAGCTGATAATATAAGGAGAAATTTAGGCTACTTTTTTAGACTAGCTTCGTCCCGCGACGTTACCCGCAGTACGACGACAATAACCACGGGTAACACCGCGTAGTTAAGCTAGTATAAAATATAAAAAGAAAACATAACTACAAGCAAAGTGGAGATGATTTTGTTTCTCGTCTAGGCTATATTATTATATCGTTGGAGAGGTATTTCAAAAATTTACAGAGTAGTTTTAGGACATTCTTTTATTCAGTGCTCCGTTTACGAAATATTAAACTTTAAAGTGCAAATGTTTGTAGAGTCAAAAACTATCACGGCTAAGTTACTTGAGAGGCCGACTTGTGCTTAACCACTGAAAGAGAATGACCACTGAAAATGATTCAAAACGCAACCTCAGTGTAACTTATACACTGCCCGTTGGCTTAAGACAAATCTGGCCCTAGAAGTGTAAAAGTTTGCAAAACAATTATTTGTCCATCCATTGTCCACAACAACAAATTTGTCCATCAGTCACCAATTTATATAGAGCGCTTTGTATAAATATGATTAAAATACTGGGAACCGTTCAAAGGAGTTAAGATAACAAAAATAAGATAAACACAGCGGCTGTAATCGAAGGTGTCTGTAATCACGTAAAATCTTTTCAGCCTGTGGAGTCCCGTTATATTAGAAAAGACTCAAATAAACCTTACTTATCAAGCAACTGCACATCCTGACAGTGTAACTTCAGCTACTTTCGACTTTTTTTATCTACGCCTCATGGATAAAAAAATTTATTTTATTCCCCCTGTTAGCCGTAGTTTCAGGCCACATGTAACATATTCCTTTTTAAGACCAATGGGTCTTAAAGCTCTTTACATTGTAAAATTAAAGAAAATTTATAATAAAATGGACTTGCTTCTCCCTGAGGCGTAGATAAAATAAATTGAAAGTCGAAAGTAGCTGAAGTTACACTGTCAGGATGTGCAGTTGCTTGGATTTTATCCTGTTTCTTTAGAGACGTTGCAACATCTTTAATTTTTCATGTGTTGATTAAACCCTTTTGAAACATTGTTTTCCTCTGTCCATGCTTGATATAATTTGAACATAATTGAGAAGTTCAAGCCACCGTATAAGTAAAGTTTATTTGAGTCTTTTCTTATATAACGAGACTCCACAGGCTAAAAAAATGTTACGACAAATGATTGTTTTGCAAACTTTTACACTTCTAGGACTAGATTTGTCTCAAGCCAACGGCGGTGTTTAAGTTACACTAAAGTTGCGTTTTGAATCATTTTCAGTGGTCAGCCTCGCAAGTTACGTAGCTGTGATAGCTTTTGACTCTACAAAGATTTGCTCTTGAAATGCAATTGCAACTGATGATGATGGATTCTAAATACAACGATTTGATAAAAATTTGTGAGCAAAATTGAATACTTCCTAGGTATTACGAATTTTCTTTTATGAATCACGAAACTATAGAGAACGAGATTAATTTATTGTTACTTTTTTTATTATGTATCGATAATAATGTATAATTAAATAGCTACGTAAGTTTAAATGTTGATTCAGGTTTTGGTTAATCATCACATAAAAAGAGTTATATATTTTGTTTCTGTGATTATTGTTTGACAGGCTAAAGTAAGTAAAATATGTGTATTTTTTTTTTATCTTAATTTTATTACGTAATTTCTATTATTTTCAAACGTAATTGGAAAAAAAATATCCTAATAAAAAAAATATAACCAAGTTATAATATTTCATTTGACCGCATTGTTTGTCATTTATTACTTTAGAAATACGACGCATAAAAAGCTATCTACATTATTATGTTCTGTAATAGATCTATTATTAATTAAAGGTTGTTGGGTAGTATTTATCATTAAAATTAAATGTTTCAATAAAATCATAATACAGTAAATTGAATCAAATTCAATTTATACACGAAATTTAAAGCCCCTCGTATATACGACCAACTGGCAGTTGACACAATTAGTATTATTTATAATACAATGTAGATGCGAACAACTGCAAAATTTCGTGAAATAACAAGAAATTCCTGAAATAAATATCATATATAAATGTGTAAGAGTGTAATAATGTATTATTAAAATTAACAGAAAAATCGATTCATTCATTTAAAAAAAAACACACTTTTTAGATCTTTTCGCTCTCCTGTAAAGTAGCTATTTTGCAGATAACTCTTTTTACTTTGCACCCGTCGAATTATTGTTTACCATAAAACAGGTTATTGTGCGTCATATTTAAAGATAAACGTTGACAGTAGCTGAATTGTTTTAGAACTTTTGAAGGTTAATAGTTCATACCTGAATGGTTTCACTGAAACTTTAATCGTTTAACAGCTCATAATAATTTTCCCTCGTTTATACAACATTTTTCATTGATACACCACCGCTCTTTTTGGCCGCAGCCTAGTGATACGTAGTCTATTTGTAGCCTTCCACAATAATGAGGCTATTCTATAATGAAATATTTCTTTAAATCTGCCCGTAGTAGGTAGTAGAGCCACGCTGATTTCAGCACGAATGGGCCGGCTCGACCGGGGCAGTACTACCGTCAATTAGAAGACCATTCTAATAATGACAGTATTCTTGCTGTCGTATTTGGTTGGTGAGTGTGAGACCGGAGGCCCAATAATTCTGCATCATTCAACCGGCCTTAGGAGGCCGGGAGAATGATGCAGAATTTTCTGACCAGGCCGCTATGGTATGGGTTACCATGCTGCATTGCCTACACTGACAATGAGGATGGTGGCCCCTACTCCTGGATTCTACTCATGCTTTCCATCAGGCAGAGTACAGTTACTTTGGCAGGCTTATATATATATATATATATAAACAAATAAACTTCAGAGATTTAAATGAATATTATAAATGCAGTGCATAATTAAATTGGTTTTGTTCACCCTGAGTACACTTACTAATAAATCAATTATGAGTTTATCTATTAGTATAGGAGCTAGCAACGTTTTCGAGAAAGAATTTCAGGTTCTGATTTTGTGATAATTATGTCGTCCTTCTTGATCTTTCGGCTAGAGTCCAGGCTATCTGGCTGGCGAGAGCGGTTGCTTTCATTAGTGCGCATTCTACCTGTCTAGATAATAATCATGGAATTTAAAAACATTTTAATTTTTTGATTTTAAAATGAGTCTATCTGACTTACTTTTTATTGCCAGATACTTGTGACAATGCTAAGTCTGTGTCGTACGCGAATTTTGTTTTTTTTTTTATAAAAAATTCAAAGTATTTTTTAATGTATGTAATTGTAATATTATGTTATTTAAAGATAAATTAACCTAAAATTAATTTGCCATATATTAATTCGATTATTAAAACGTTATTTAAAATGAAAAACTCATGAAGAGTTTTGCAGTACGATTCTAGTAGTCCGAGAGAGACAGTTGCAGAATAAATAGTTGAGAATGAGACAGAGAACCATTACAAAAGTAAATTACTTGCCATTGTATATCTGTATTCAAGTATTACAATAGATTTTTTTAGAATTAGAATCGTATTATGAATTTATCGTCACATTTCATTACTGAACATAAACCTTCAGCTTCCCTTAGAAAGGAGGATTTAGCCTACTAAATCACGACGGTCATATTTCCTTCTTGTAAAGAGGTGAAAATTGGTGCAATTGTCTTGTGTAAATTATTATTTCTACGGTGCCCATGGGTTGATTAGGAGTGTTGGAGTCCCTTATTCTATATACCTATACACGTTTCTAAAGGAATAGTATTGCAAAAGTATCAGATTAACATTTGTTTTTTTTTTTAGATTTAGTAGAGCAACGCTGATTTCAGCACGAATGGGCCAGCTCGACCGGGGCAGTACTACTCTCACGGAAAGGAACATTTTAGAATGGTCCGAACGTGAGAGCAGCATACTTACTGTCGTAGTTCGTTGGTGAGTTTGAGACCGGAGGCCCAATCATTCTGCACCATTCTCTGTATATAGAAACTAGTACAGTTTAAGTGAATATTTTATCAAACGCTCTACTATGTCCAGTTACGATATATGTTTGAATTAAGTATCCACTATTCCTGTGATTATTTGGTTAGAAATTCTACAAATACATGTTATATACACTTTATACGTAGGTTTTCATGACTATAAAGTTGTTATTGAAACTACTGGCGTGAGACCTTTACATAACAAAACTTTGAATCACCTTTGTCGACAGATGTACTTAGATGTTTATGTGATTTTGACCTTGGTCATAGGCCATTATGACCGTAGAAGATAATTCACAACTGGTTTTTCGAGATCATAATTACGCATTCAGAAACTGGTTAACTTGCTACAGTCAGCTAAAGTCCCCTTCTTGCTTTAATATCCGTTATTTATGTCAACAATTTAATTATATATTCTAAGATGACGATGTCCTTCGTTGAATACAGGAAGAAAAAGACGTTTTAAATATTGTAGTCTTACTGCAGATTTTTGTGGAAGATACCGAAGGAACAAAAACTATTAATAGTAGACGGGTTGACTTTATACCGGTTAACGACCAGTTGGCTTAGTTGCTCACTTTAGATGAGTAAAAAATGTTATCTCTACGTAGATGAATTTTATTTCTTCTTTTTTTCAGTTTTTTTTTCAGTTTAGTGGTCGCAAACTGGTGGTCGCTCAGTGAACCGGCTGGCAACAACTATTTGAATGTGATAAATACATTAATAAAATAATTTTATCTGGTTTAAAAATATTATTAACTAGCTGAGTGCCGCAGTGTCACACGAGGTTGTTGTGTACCCGCGAGTCCAGCAGCGGGGAAAAAGAAAAAAATGTAAATAAATAATAGCCTTAGTTACTTCTTATATCATCTGCTATCTGCCGGTGAAATTCCCGTCAAAATCGGTCCAGCCGTTCCAGAGAATAGAACAAATAGTTTGAGTTTATTCGTTATTGTTATGTTTATTTATTATTTCTTTAATTTACAAGGCAGGCCCTATAACTCAAATTCAAAGTGAGGTCGGGCCAAAAAGTGTTTTTGGGTTTTTCTTAGGAAACTCCTAATAGCAGCTCGGAGCTTGGAACTTTGGTGGTGATTCACGCCCGTGCCTCGGAGAGCCCGTACAGCCGTCAGTCCCAGTTGTCATGAACATCTATGGCAATCGTTATTGGGAAGACAGTGCCCTCAAATTTAGTGACTAGTTAAACCTTCGAATTTCAGTTCTCCCTTAGGGTTACAAAGGTCCGATGCCAGTCGTTCCGTGGAAAAACTGATATTTAGGCAACCAGATTGGTTGAACTAGTAGCCGACCCCAAATAATATTGGGAAATAAGGATAGGAAGAAGAAGGGCCCTATAACTCATAAATGCTCTAAGGGGGGACACGCCATGTTTTCACGAAAAAATGCTATTTAAAGTTGAATAACTCCCAAACGGATACCTTAATCAAAAAATGGCTTCAGCAACCTAGCAATGTTTTTAAAAGACCCATCTAATGATACTCCACACGATGTGGTAGCCCTGAGAAAAAAATCATTACCACTTTACGTATACCCCAATTGGGAGGTACCCCAAATAAAATTATTTTTCGTAACTTTATTGTAGCAGAGTGTCATCTTTCTAGCATCAACCGTTTGGGCGGTAGGTCGATGACGAACGGACATGACGAATCTATAAGGGTGCCGTATCTTTAACTACGGAACCCTAAAAATCTCCAAAAAATATATTTTTTTTTTTTTTTTTAAAAAGACAACTCCCGCATTAGGAATATAATTCCTGTGTCGCGGGGGACTTTACAAACATACATGAAACGGACACAAAGAACACCCAGACTCAGAACAACAAATTGTGAATCACACAAAGTGTTGTCCTACGTGGGATTTGAACCCACGACACTTGGCGTAGTAGGAAGCGGCGTGGCGACCGCTTAAGCCACTAGGCCAACCGTGCAGGCATATATAGAATAGGAATCATACTAATTTTCAAAAGTAATACAATGCTAGCCAGGACATTGTATGAAGGCTGACCATTTTCTTGACATATTTAAACCCCTACATATCAAGGAGATTCGTGTACACAAATTCTTATGACTTATGAGCAGAAACCTGAACTTATAAACTTGAGGTCGTAATTGGATGGCGAGTTCAAATAACATTATTATCCAAAGGCAATTACGGGTCAATAAACTAACAACTGGTTTCCATTGAGACTAGCTGCTGTAGATGAAATTGGCTAAGGGTACATAATCATCATATATATTCATTATCTTATTATAATGCATTTCATTATAAATACATGAGGTACATTATAATCGTCAATAACTGCCTCGTTGGCGCAGTGGAAGTGTATGCGACTACTGTGCTTGAGGTCTCAGGTTCGATTCAAAAATGTTTGCGTGATTCGAAAATATTTCTTTCGGAGTTTGATTGCTTTCTATGTATAATATGTATTTACATAAAAAGTATGTTTATGTATTTATATCAATTCTTTAGTACTCATATTACAAGCTCTGCTTAGTTAGGTACTAGATGGCGTTGAGTGTAAGATGTCCAAAACATATAATTATTTATGTTGACGTCCTTTGAAGCCATCTCCACTTAAATACAAAAGAAGGGGTTTTGAATCTGTTAACTACACTTACTCGGTGAAAAGCAATGAAGGAAGATTCGTTATGTGTTTCTTATAAATTCTACAGAGTGATAACTTTGAAATATAAATGATTCTGTTAGGCTATAACTAGAAGCTAAGATACACCTTTAGACAACATATTATTCACAAAAGACATTGTAGTCGTGGAACCCACTAGTGAAAATTTACTCATGCTTGAATGCTCATTTATCAAGCATCAGGTGATTTCCACTGGGTCAAGTGAATTGATCAAGACTAGCAGACCTATCATGTGACTTAACGCAGACATGATGTTTAAATAAAAGCAACATGTTCAAACACATCAACAATATTTATTATTCTCTCTCACACACAGATATAAATACAAATAGCAGTCTTAAACTAGGTTTTACATCGAGTTACCAGTGAGCCTGTTTGAGAAACTAGTTCTAGTAATAGGTATATAGACCTGTACGACAAATTACCAGCCTCTCCTAACATTAAACAATGTCAACATAAGTAAGTTTAAGATTTGATAACTTTTAGATAGAGACGTAAATATGTATGATATTTGGTCTTTATATTAGGACTTAACATCATCCCATTTCGTTTAACAAAGTACCTAATAGAAAACTATTATTGGTAAAAAAATATTTATTATTTTAAATTACCTTTAACGACCATATCCATGGTGATGATCGTGGTCATTGCCATGTCCGTGACCATGTTCTTGTCCGTTACCATGGTGATTTTCTTGTCCATGCCCTTGATCATGTCCATGCCCTTTATCATGTCCATGCCCTTGATCATATCCATGTCCTTGATCATGTCCATGCCCTTGATCATGTCCATGCCCTTGATCATGTCCATGTCCTTGATCATGTCCATGCCCTTTATCATGTCCATGCCCTTGTTCATATCCATGTCCTTGATCATGTCCATGTCCTTGATCATGTCCATGACCGTGGTCATAGCCATGCCCCTGATCATGTCCGTATCCATGGTTTTGTCCATACCCATAACCCGGAGACGCTAAAGGCACACAGTGTGTTTCAATGAGCAACATTGTAGTTGCTATAACTGCAAACGCCAGGAAAGATAGCTGAAACAAAAAAGATAAGATGTTGTAAATATCAAATGTGTAGTTGTAATTTTGTTACACCTAGTTTTATATATTAGCCTTATATTAATATTTTCCCGGTCCATAAGGTCCTGAAAATATATATGTACACACGTATTAAAAGTTAGAAGTCATATTGTTTTATTAGTTCAATTAAATTGCTATATAAAGTTTTACTCACAGTATTCATCGTGTCTCTCTAAAAGATTCAACTAGAAGAATGTGGTTTTCCATAGATCGAAACACTTTATATAATTCCTTTTCTAGGACACTGAAATATCGGCAATTTTTTATAAACAGCGCGGCAGCGTCACCAACTTACCAAACAGGTATGTATAAACGTCGTTAACATTTTTGAATTGTATAAGTTTTGAAGATTGGTTAATCCCCTGTACGATTAGCATGCATAATTATTTTATTAATAGTTGTTTAAAGCATTATTCTTTTTTTAGAATTACTAATTGAGAAGTAAAGCACTATACTCTGATAACGTATGCCACCGTTTCTTTAGTTTTATACCCTACTATTATAAAAGTTCTCGGAAGTGTAAAAGTAGAATCTAGGAGAAGGGTTCACAATCCGCGTTTTGATTGCAGGTAATACAGCATGGTGATCCACCATGTGGTGGCCTACTGAGATGCTTCTGCTTTATGGGTCCTCGGTCTCACAGTTACCAATGAAATGCGAACAGCACCAATGCTATTATTTAAGGTTGGCCTTCTTGTATAGGTAGTATTGCCCTGGTCGATGCGGCATTCGTACTGAAATCAGCGTTGCTTACTACCTTGAGATATATGAAATCTTAATAGTATTCTTCTAAGCACATAAGATTTAACCAAAAAATTCAAACTCTGAACTGTAAGTAACTATAATCAGAAATACTCAATAAAACTTTTTAGCCCGAGACGTTTAATCGGACCCGAGAGTTCTTGATTGGTAGTTGCATTCGCGTTTCCGTGTGGTGACGGATTAAGAATACAAAGTGTCCCCTATTCATTCCATGGGTGTCGTAAGAGGCGACTAAAGGAACAAAAAAGGCAGTTAACATCGCTGCCAAGAGAAGGAAAACTTGAAACAAACCCTTTACCAACTCGTCTGGTCAGCGTGGTATAGTAGGCCCAAACCTCCTTTCAAAGGGAAGCCTATGTCAAGCAGTGGACTGTTAAAGGCTGTTGATGATAATGATAAGTTGCATTCACTCCATTCACTAGCCTCTAGATCAACAAAAGCAGCTGAGCAAAAGAGAAGTAATTAAAACCACGTCGGAAAGGAAATCCGGAATTGGAATTTCGAAATTTTCACCAAAATTATGCATTTTCACAACCAATTTTATGATCTCAGTAAAAATACAGTAAACCTGAAATTGTTTATTTGCGGTAATAGCTTACTATTTAAAGAAACGAGTTTACTTGTGCAGAAGACCTATTCAATGTCTCTGTTGGCTTGACCATGGGTAGAGCGTACGGACATGATGATGATGATGATGATTTGAATCTGGAAAATAGGTACATATGCTATATTGTTTCCTAGACCGTGAGGTGACGGATTATGAATACGGAATGTCATTTTATTCGCCCCATAGTATGGCTGTCAAACTGCGCAGGACAACTGGCTTTGGAGAAAAAGTAAAATTGAAATAAGTCCTGTTCTTTCCTGTTTCACCAGGGTGGTATTGCTGGCCAAAATTCTTTTCTAAGGAGAAGCTTGATGTGATGTGTTGACCTCTAACAGCGTGTATTCGTGAAATCTTGATGAATACACTCACATTAGTATTAATGATATTAGTTGGAAGTTCTCGACTTGGGGTTTTCCTTAACAACATTAAAAAAATAAATATTTTGAACATAATGAATGAATGAATGAATTAAGTATTGTGGTTTATTGGGCTACTAAAATTTGTTGCGAAATCACATTGGCGAAATGTTTCCTTAAGGTGTCCTTTTATTCTCTCAAACATTTTGCTCAAATTTTCAAAAGCATAGAATTAAGGAAATGAAAATCTGCTGTGTTTGCCTAATCCTAGTTCAAACACTAGTAATACTACTACTACTGAATGTATGTTACATTCAGTTAAAGTACACAATTCTTAAAAAAGATTTTTGAACTGATAATAACAAAAATGAATAATTATTTAATAACCAATTTAACAAACGTAGTTAATACTTGCTTGGACAAGCTTCATAAAAACCTGTAGTCCAAGGAAACTTAATTTAAATTTGTTCATCACAGCCAACCTACGAAACAATATTTCATTGAAGAACATTCAAGTTAGATTTGTCAGTTTCCAAACATGATTTCCTAACAATTAAAAGTCCAGAACTTTCAAGGTAATATTTTATAATTTGAACGCGTGTTGTTGTATAAACTAACTACTCTGAATATATATGACGTTTTTATGGGTTGTTTATTAGTACGGAAACTAAAATATAAACATGAGACTAAATTAACATTATTGTGAACTTTAACACGTTAATTAAAAAATTTTCAATGATGTCATATCATCATTTCTCATCAAATCATATTATTATATAATAATAAATATTTGTGTTTTACAAGATTGTTATCAAAGTTATCAAGTACCGACAGACCTTTGTTGACTACTGCCATATTCTATATTTATACACTAGTACCCATGGAAAGGAAACAAACCTCATAACTAAAAAGAACGAATGATAGGTAAAAAAACTAATGTTCTTGGAAAACTTATAACTACAGTCCTACATGCTTTAAACATTAATATCGAATTAAAGACACGTTTATAGCGCGTTCTTAACATCTGCGGTCACTTATTGTTATTCTCTATGAATATAGTGAAATAAACAATTTAATTGATTTTGCCGTGTGTATAAGTAAAAATTATCGTGTGTATAAGTAATAATTATTATCTACTACGACAATGTTAATCATCTTCACTATTGATTGGGATGAGATAATTATTTCTAATTATCTCTCTAACCGGAATATCAAAGGTAGGAATAGAAGCTATGGGGAAGCTAATAGCAGTAACAAACAAAACAAAATGATCTAGCAGGCCGTCAGGTAGACTACATGTGCGGAGAAGATGCTAGCCTCGCGTGCTTATCATCTACCTAATCACTATATACTTTCTAATAAGCTTTATTTATCAGCATATACTTTACGGTCTTTTTAAACTTATTTAAAGATAAAGTAGAATTGCCAACAGGGTAATTAAAAACGTTTTTACGTTTCCCTAGAAAATAAATAATACTACTTTTAGTCAATCTAAATCTGATTATATTTATCTGCAACTGCAAGATTGTTTTTACGTATCGTGCTTACATAGTAGTTTAGGATAATCAGTCCTTATACTAGAAATAGTATTTTAATTAAACAGAGTAATAGTTTCTCTCTTCCAAGGACTCGCGAGTGCCATGCAGTTCCTAATCGCGTGTTTCTGTAAAATAAATATATTCCAAATCCTCAATTGAGCCTAACACCGTGTGACATGATGCTGTATAAATACGTATCATAAGCTAATTTAGAAGTATGTACATCAGTAGGCTGTGTTGCCTACAAAGGTGTTTGGAAAAAAAGTCTAAAAGCGTCAGCTGCTTCATTTGTAAGAATAATACTCAACTCGAATCGGTGATCAATTTACATAACTTCATAAAACAAAACTTCTAATCAGCTTTACATCACCATCGATGTACCTAAATATTTATGTGCTCTTGACCTTAGTCTTAGGCCATAATGACCGCAGAATATATTTTACAACTGGTTTTTTGTTATTATAATGCCGCATTCAGAAACTTGTCGACTTTTACATGGAATCCTCTTGCTTCGGTATCCATTATTTAATTCAACAATTTAATAGTAAATTCTGAGGTTATGATGTCATTCGTTGAATTCAGAAAGAAAAAGACGTGTGAAAATGTATAGGAAGTATACAGTATTCTTCTTCATCATCATCATCATCATCATCAGCCTTTCGCAGTCCACTGCTGGACATAGGCCTCTCCAATTGCACGCCACATGGTTCGATCCTCGGCTTCTTGCATCTAGCATACAGTATTCTTACGACAGAGTTTTAGAGAAGATACCGAGAGAATAAATACTATTCATGTTTGTTTGGGCTCAAAGGCGGAATATCTAACAGGGCTCTTAAACCCATGTAAATCTTAGTTGCAGAAGTAGTATGGTTTTAGTCGGTTCCACGAAAACATTGTTGAAAAATTATGACTAATAAATTTTCCATAATGAACAGAACAAATAAGTTTCCAAATAGATTTAAATGGAAAATTTATTTGTCAAAATTGTTTACGTAAAAACGTAAACAGTTTTGATGTGCTCTTTGTTTACTCTTTTTGTTATGTGCAAAATTGTATGTGCGCACTTAAAACCGAGAACAACACTAACATTATGTATTCGGGATATGAAGTTCATTTATTATCTTTACTGCACACTTCTGTGATTGAAGCTAGCTTTTTTTTCCATTCACAACTATATAAAGGTATATATTTTACATTTAAGCAAATATGAATATATGAACTAAGTATTATGTTTAGGTCCCTTAGTATACAACCATGATGGTCATATATTGGTCTAGCATTAAGCATATGCGACTACTAATCAAGAGGTCTTGGGATCCAATCCCGCGTTGGACTGGTGTTTTAACGGTCGATCCTGCTTGTCATGAACATCTATGCTAATCGTTATTGGGGATTCAACAAACAACCATAATCCATAACGTCCCAGTACTGGGCACGGGTCTCCTAACAGGAGAGGGTTAACGCTATACGTCCCACGCTGGCCAATTGCGGGTTGGGGACTGGCAAGATACGTTGTGGCTACGTAATCTTGTCGTTGAATGTTTTTAAGTCGCCTAAAGGCCTTCAAATAAGCTCCACGACTTATGATAACAACGGGGACCGACTGCTTAATGTGACCTCCGAACCACGAAATCGCTCTAAACATATTCCACAAACGGTTACTCATCTAGGTCTGACCGTGCCGTCGTTGCTTTCCCTCTGTGTTTTTTTTTTTTTTAATATTTTGGACATCTGACACACAACATCATCTAGTCCCAAGCTAAGCAGAGCTTGTGTTATGGGTACTAGACAACTGATATAAATACATAAACATACTTTTTTTTGTGAATACATACATATTATACATAGAAAACACCCAGACTCCGAAACAATTATTTGTTAATCACACAAATAATATTTGTTAAGACCCGGGAATCGAACCCGAAACCTCTTGATCAGCAGCCGCATACGCTAGCCACTAGACCAACGAGGCATTGTTTCCAATCGCCTAATGCCACTTGGTAATGAGCGCTTGGGGAATCGGTGTGCTCAAATATACTGACAATTCGTTTGACCTTCGAATTCAGTTCGCCCTCAGAGTCACGCAGGCCAGAAAAATTATGATGATTATGCTATTCCTATTAATCCGTTTGTGTTTAAACTTTAGTACTAAATACAAGGGTGAGACCGGAGGCCCAATGATGCAGAAGCATTGAGATGCATCTACCTAATCAGATTGGGTCTATTGAGACAGGCCTCCATAGTGTAGTTTACCATGCTATGTCTGTGTATATATTCACAGCGACTATGGTAACCAATACTCTTAGATCCAACCTAAGCTTTCCATAAGGCGGCGTAGAGTAATTTAGACAGGTTCACCAAAAAAAAAACCGTCTGACGGTAAACTTGATTATTTCATATAACAAGATCTTATTGTCAAGCGGTTCTTCTAGATATGGTTAATAGATTTATATTTAAATGTCTAAATTGTGTTATGCGACGTTGGTATAGATTCGTTAAAAGGTGCCATGCTTTTAGTGCAAAAAAGCGGCCAAGTGCGTATCAGGCCACGCACAGGAAAGGGTTCCTCAGTCATTTAAAATCGTATCCAATAGATAATTATAATTGTTATGTTTACGTATTAATGCGTTAATTTAGTATGACGTTTTCCAAGTGAGCGCATTTTAACAGTTAAGCCTCTATAGCTCCTGAACTAACAAAGCCATCTAATCTTTTATAGTTTTCCTTCAAAGTTCATTATATGGACCACCTTCACGATTTTTTTCAGATTTTTGAGCAAGCCGTTTGGCTTTTAGAGGGGGGGGCGCCCTGTTTTTACAAAAAAATGCCCTTTAAAGTGGAATATCCTGCGAACGGATACTTAAATCCTTAAATCAAAAAATAATCTTAGAAACCCTTTATTGTTTTCAAAAGACCTATCTAATGATACCACACGATGGGGTAGCCGCGAGAAATAAAAACATCCCCACTTTACGTATAATAATTGTATTGTAGCACTTTGTCGGCGTAATTACAACACATATTCATGCAAAGTTTCGTCTTACTAGCATTTACCGTTTGGACGGTAAGTCGAGGACGGACGCACGGACGGACAGACGGACATGACGAATCTATAAGGGTTCCGAGTCATAAATTTTGGAACCCTAATAAGGAGCGATCTATCTATGTATTAGTACTTGCTTCGGCGGTACATACATATATTAATCTATTATATTTTTTGCGATCTTATCTAAATCATTTACAGTTGATGAACGGAAGAAGAGGATCTATAAGAGGGTTTATAGAAAGAGGTGTTCTAACGTTATACTCGTAATGGTACTCGAATAAGATTTTGCCATTTATGTTTAAAATATGCTTAAGAAGCAGCAAAAGATTTGGAAGTAACGTCACTTGTTTATTATCTATCGTTGTTATGTTCAATCTATGAAACTTGTTTGTTGATTTATTGACTTGAAGTTTAGACATACTTTAGAATAACAAAAAACTCACCCATAACAATTAAAATATATATTTTACAGCTTTACACACACGAACACATTCAGTGTCCGTGATCATGACAGTGTAATTGTTTAAAAATGTTCAAAAAAAAGACCACGAGATTATTGGACGGCCCCTTGGGATTATACTTTTAATGCCTGCATCATCATCATCATCAACAGCCTTTAACAGTCCACTGCTGGACATAGGCCTGTCCTTGAAAAGGAGGTATTGGCCTACTATACCACGCTGGCCAGACGGGTTGGTAAAGGGTTGGTTTCAAGTTTTCCTTCTCTTTGCATTGATGTTGTCTTGCGTAGTTTATCCCTTAGTCGCCTTTTACGACACCCGCGTGGGATGAATAGGGGTGGTGACACTCTGTATTCTTAATCCGCCACCACACGGGCATATGGCTACTCAATACCGTGTTGCTCTATGGATATTAGGACTTATTTCACTAAATGAACAATAAAATAATTCAAAAACGGACGAGTAATTAAAACCTACCACTTTTTGGGCAAAAACACATAGATAATATAATTACATCAAATTACTATGCTATTAAAGCTATTAAACGTAATAGGTTTTTGGATTCGTGTTTTTTGTTCTTTTTTTATTCAAAATATCTCGAACGTCTAAACCAAAAAAAATTAGGAACTTGATTATTAGAGAATAATAATCAGTAAAATTAATTACTAATATCAGAAACATGAACTACGATTAAGTATCGCGCAATGGTCCATGAGCTAAGAACTCTTGTTCGAAGTAGAATTTAACGTTCCATTGGTGCACGAGTACATTGTAAGCGTTCACAATGATCGAGAGAGGTTAACAACCTCTACGTTAGTTCAAGTTAAACAAAACGACTACAGATTCTTAACAAAGATCCACCCATGACCTATGTATGTTTGTTAATTAAATATTTTTTGAAAAATGACGTTCCAAATGTGATAGAAGCAGGGGACAACGTGTCTTAGAATAGAGATCGCAATTAGGATCGCGGGCACCCTTGCAGCACGATGCTTTAAGGAAGTGACTATCAGCTGACTGCCCATGACAGGTATACAAAAAACATACTACATCATCATCGTATTGTTCGATTGACCTGCTTAGAAGTAGCCTTCAAGGAAGCATACCAGCAGCACCATCGTGTTCGGTCTCAAAGCGATGACCTTTAACCAAGTTTGGTATGCTCCACAACAGAGCGAAGACACCTGACTATATCAATATATATCCTGTCTTGGAGGGGAGTGATGTGGTGACTTCCTATACATCGCATCAAAAAACATACTACAGCGCGATCTATAGTAGATATAAAATCCATATCTGCACTAAAATGATGATGATTTCTGGTTTTTGTACCCATAGGTTTTAATATCATAAGTTATATTATGTTCAATTATCTACAGAAACAGAGATTATCCTTATATAAACATTGATGTTAGTACTTACGCATACGTTTTCTAGTCAATTCTACAAATATGACCCAGAAACAAAGTGACTCTATAAATCGCAATTGCTTCTTACGAATAGTACAAAGGTAGCTTGTGAATGATTAAGAATTCGAGATTGGAGTGTTTTGATAAGTATATAGTAGTTGATTGATCGTAGTTTTTTAAGACTAAGGAATAATTTTCATCGGAATGCTCATATCACATCGGATAGGTATGGTTTCACAATCTATAAAGATGTTAAATCGTATACACAGTGTTAAAAGTCTATATTGTTAAGCGCTTGAAAGTGCTGCTGTGTTTCTTATATTACACATCACCACAGTGGTTTACTCCGATATTTTAATATTACTAAATAGCGAGGTATTGTTAACGACTTAATATAAATACTAAAACTGTTCAGGTAAGTGTTACCTGTTAAAAACTGACCATACAGTAAAAAGATTTAGTTTAATTTCATTAATATTCGTTCGTCAATGTTGCCAGTCATTAATTATTTAAAGATGAAAAGGTTAGAAACAACTACACTGTGTAAAATTTCGTTAATTTTTTTTTTTAAGAATTAAATAAATAAATGTACATTAATTATTAAAGAAAATTGTTTTTATTATTACAAAACATCACACTCATCACAGAAATCAGTACCGATTACAGAATGTTTAACGTTTTAGCGTCCCCACCCTCCACCATAGCCACCTCCAAAACCACCTCCAGAGCCTCCTCCGTAACCGCCGCCGTACCCATAGCCTCCGCCATATCCACCCCCATAACCACCCCCATAACCACCTCCGTAACCTCCGCCATGTCCATAACCTTTGTTATGTCCATAACCTCCTCCGTATCCTCCACCATACTTAGATCCGTGGCCTCCATGGCCGTGCCCTTTGTGATGGTGTTTTCTTTTGAATCTGTTAGATTCGGCTGATACCAGAGTTTCTCCAGCAATGTCAGGAAGAGGATCAGACTGTCCTTTAACAGTTTCAGCCACTTCCACCGTAGATAGTGCTTCGTATGAAGCACACACACATAGCAGCAATGTAACACACAGCAACTGCGCAATAAAAAATAATTGTAAAAGATTATGATATCGGGCACCAATTAAAAAAAATGTATTTTGACTGAAAGTAATTAACTTTAGATTTAATGCACAACAGTTGTAGTCGATTTGATATTCGTACGTATACTGCTATTGATAGAAAAATAGTAATATTTATAAAAAATTTACTAATTGCCAAGATGTATATAAAATTACAATTAAAAATTAATCGGGTAATGCAAAAACTGTACAAAACTACTTACGATGTTCATTGTTAAGTCTTCTCTAAGACAATATCGGTGGTTGGATTTATCGCAGCACTATTTATAAGCTGCGAAGTGACTGCTGTTCCTCTGGTTACGGACAGGTAAATAACCGCTACATAGTTTAATCATTTACAAAACAATAATTACAAATAACAAGCCAAGTGGAATTCGAATTTGCGCATTGAGGATTCCGTCGCACTATAATATGAAGTACATGTTTAATTTTTTTTTATATTTAATAATTACCAGAGTGATTCTACTCTGTCTGATAGAAAGCATGAGGTCTCATTGTGTGTATCGACAGTGCAGCATAGTGATTCATTCTATGGCAGCTTAGTGAGATGCTTCAGCATAATTGAGCTTCTGTTCTCACACTCACAAACGAAATACGATAGCACTAATGCTGTCATTTTAGATTTTATGGGTAAGGGTAGTAAGTTGGATTTATTAATTGGGTATAACTTTAATTTAAATGCCGTAGCACCACGTATCTTATCCTACACAAACGGCTATGTCCTATAGTGGAATATGTTGACGGTGACGTGTATAATAAAGTGTTTAAATATTAAAGGAACAGTACAGAGTCAGCTTATTCTTCCCAGTTCGGCTCCCCGCGTGTGTCAAGCCAATGTCCTTCCACAAGATTAAAAGTATCTCTATGCTATATTTTGTTAAAATCAGGGAAGCGGCTTCGCCGTGAAAGCATAAGACACATATAGACAGACAAAGTCACTTTCAAATTTATAATATTAATATGGACATAGACATCCATATCCTGAGGTAACAAAGTAGCTTCTGGGAATTATTTTCATAATCTTTAATACATTCATGTAAGTATATGTACGTAATTAATAAGATTGAAATAATAATTCACAAGTTTGTTTGTTTTTAGTAGCCTAATAGTGTATTTATTGCGCTGAGTGCTATGGTTTCGATCTCCACCTGGGAAGACACTTTGTGTTGGTTGTTTATACGGTAGCGAAATATAACGTACAAACCTCTTGGATTGTCATAGAAGAAAGGAACATACATTTTATTTGGCGAACAGTTTTTATCAATAATGTGACCTTTCCTTTCCTCTATAGGACAAAAAGCGTTTGCCTTGGAAGTAGCTTTTGAGAGAGGAAGAGTGCCGAGCAGTTTAAAACTTTATGTCACTACATGATCACGCGTCATATATGCGGAGCGTAAATAAGCATCTGACTAGGCCGCCTTTCCTTGCGTTATCATATAAATATATAGAATTTCAATATTAAGTAGTTCAACTAATATTAGTTTAAGTTATCACATCTTTCGGATATTTATTTGTTCCTATTTCCTGTAAAGCCCGTTTTGTTACTGTTTTCACAATAAGATCTAGTCTCTTTCAGCGTGGGTACTAGGCGACCACGATTGCTTCAATAAGGGCTCGCATCTAACGAGATCTAGCATGGTGAGCATTGTTTAGAGAAATGAAGTAGGTATGCAAAGTAAGTTGAGAATATATAGAATAGTGCGATGGTGATGTCGGTTGATAAGACTGTGTTAGAACTACGGGAAAGATGAAATGATTCGCTGAAACTAACGGTTTCTATACATATAGTACACGGAACTCTAATAAAATTAAGAAATTATCTCGAACAGGTTTTGACTACACATCAGTCAAGATCTTGTATCTAACAAGATAGGTCCTTTGTTTCCTCACGTAGAGGAAGGTTTTTTATATGACCCGACCTCGCAAAATATTAATCATTTTGGTCATGTGAATTTTACAATTTTTTGGTTATTAGTATAATTGGTAGGTGGGTAGCGGACGAACACTTACCTAATCTGTTATTGTTTTAAATGAACTAGCATTTGCCCGTAACTTTGCTAACAATAACTTCATCATCCCCAGTTTTTAGGGTTCCGTTGCCGAATGGCAAAAAACGGAACACTTATACATTCGTCATGTTGTCTGTCTGTCTGTCTGTCTGTCCGTCCGTATGTCACAGCCACTTTTTTCCGAAACTATAAGAGCTATACCGTTGAAACTTGGTCAGTAGATGTATTCTGTGAACTGCATTAATATTTTTAGACAAAAACAGAAAAAAAAGCTATAAATTTTGGGGGTCCCCATACTTAGATCTGAAACTCAAAATTTTATCTGATGTTACTTGATGCTACGGAACCCTTCATGGACGAGTCCGACTCGCACTTGACCGCTTTTTTTAAAGGCTTAGGCCTCTTCTTTGAAAGCAGGTTTGGCCTAGTATACCAGGCAGGTCAGATGGGTTGGTATAAGATTTGTTTTAAGTTTTACTTCTCTTTACAGTAATGTTGTCCTGCTAATTTTGTGCCTTTAGCCGTCTCTTATAGTGTCAACCTATCGCCGTCCACTGCTGGACGAAGGTCTCCCCCAAGGAACGCCAACCATCCCGGTCTTGGGCAGTCCGCATCCATCCGCCGCCAGCCACCTTCCTCAAATCATCGGTCCATCGTGCCGCAGGGCGTCCTACACTACGTTTGCCTAATCGCGGTCTCCACTCTAGCACCTTTCGGCTCCAGCGTCCATCAGTCCATCTGGAGACATGTCCGGCCCACTTCCACTTCAGCGTGCTGATTTTCCATGCGATGTCGGTAACTCTAGTCCTCTGTCGAATAATATCGTTGCGTATTTTATCGGACAGAGAGACACCCAACATTGCACGCTCCATCGCACGCTGAGCTATTTTAAATTTATGGACCAGTCCGATAGTGAGTGTCCACGTCTCGGCTCCGTATGTCATTACGGGTAGGACGCACTGGTTGTAGACTTTGGTCTTAAGTGATTGAGGTATTTGTGACTCAAAAATATGACGTAGCTTCCCGTATGCCGCCCAGCCCAGACGTATCCTTCTGTCGGCTTCCAGATCGAAGTTGTGCCGGCCGAGTTGGATTATTTGGCCAAGGTAGATATATTTTTGCACAACCTCGATAGCAGCGCCATTTACGGTTACGGGACAAGGTGATACATGCCTGTTATGCATGACTTTAGTTTTTTCTATGTTCATCCTCAGTCCCACTCGTTTTGAACAATTATCTAGACTGTTGAGCATTTCTTCCAGATCCTGCAGAGACTCCGCCAGAATGACTATATCGTCTGCGAACCGCAAGTGTGAGAGGTATTGGCCATTTATATTAAGTCCCCGTCCATCCCAATCGAGCATTTTGAAGACGTCTTCCAATGCATTGGTAAACAGTTTCGGAGATATGACGTCTCCTTGTCTTACCCCCCGATGCAATTGGATTGGTCTTGTGCTCTTTTCTTGTACACGGACGGTCATTGTTGCGGCTTCGTAAAGACCTCTCATCACCTGGATATATCGGTGGTCCACCATGCACCTCTGCATGGAATCTATGACAGCCCAGGTCTCGATGGTATCGAAAGCTTTTTCGTAGTCCACATACGCTAGGCAGAGAGGCTGATTGTACTCTTCTGTCTTCTCAATTATTTGCCTAATAGTGTGTATGTGGTCCACAGTACTGAAGCCTTTTCGAAACCCTGCCTGTTCCACGGGCTGGAAGTCGTCGAATTTTTGGGCAAGACGGTTCGTAATGACCCTCGAAAACAACTTGTACACATGGCTCAGGAGTGATATTGGGCGGTAGTTCTTCAGTAGGTTTTTATCTCCTTTCTTGAAGAACAATACCACCAAGCTCCTGCTCCATGCCTCCGGTATAGTGCCAGTGTGAATGACGGAAGTAAATAGTCTTGAGAGCTCTACTAACATGGGTGTACCTCCCGCTTTTAGGAGCTCTATTGTAATTCCGTCTTCGCCCGGAGCTTTATTGTTCTTCAGTTGTTCGAGTGCCACTCTAATCTCGCCCAGATCGACGTCGGGAAGCTCGGCTGTGAGGTGGCGTATTAGTCTAGCACGCGGATCGTCCGCGCTGGGGGTCTCAGGTGGGTGGGTTCTTGATGAATATAAGTCCTCGTAAAACTTTTCGATTTCAGCGAGAACTTCTGATTTAGAGGTGACGGTGGTGCCTTGTGGTGTTTTTAGTTTATTCAGATGGCTATAGGAGGCATTTGGCTTAGCAAAGACTTTTGTGCCCTTATTTTGGACAATCGCATCCTCGATTTCTCGAGAATTTGACTGTCGAATATCACGTCTTATTAGCCTCTTCACCTGCCTGTTAAGATCCTGGCGCTCAGATGGAGTGGCGTTTGTTGTTTCTCGTCTTTTCCTCATAAGATTTAGGGTCTCGCTTGTGAGTTTCGACTTGCGTCCACTGCTCTTCGGTCGAAAGTGTTTAGAGCCCACCTCACGAACGATCCGCACCAGACTGTCAGCGGTGTCGTTTACGTCCTGCACGGTTTCCAACATGGCGAATCGGTTTTTTAGCTCCAGCTGGTAGCTTTTGCATTCAGCGTCAACCTGGGGCAGAGTCGGTCTAAGCGTCGACTTCATCAAACGCGCTCGTTGTTTTTTGATGCTTAGATTCAGGGTGCCTCTTACGAGTCGGTGATCGCTTCCGGTGTTGAACCTATTTATTACGGAGACATCCCTGAATATTTGGCGTTTGTTTGTGATGATGAAGTCGATTTCATTCTTCGTCGCACTGTCGGGGCTTAGCCAGGTCCACTTCCTTTGAGGTTTTTTCTGAAAAAAGGAATTCATCAGGTATAGCCCCTGGGCTTCGAGGAAGTTTACCAGCTTTTTCTGCGCCCATAGCCGAACGGTCCAACCTTGGTTTCGCCATAGTCTTGTACTCCCGCTTTTGCATTGAAATCACCCATGACAACCGTGAAAAAAGTGTTGGTACGCGACAAAGCCTTAAAATATTGAAGAAAAATACATAATCGTAAATAATCAAATTGGTCATTTGGATCTTTGATTAACTTTGGAAGAAAAGGGTGAGAGAGACTGAGAACCTTTTTTAACAACAAAGTTCATGTTCATATATAATATTTAATCTATTTATCCGTCAAAGCATTCATCAATGGTATTTTATTTCCAACACTCTGTGACTCTACCTCTCTACTCCCTCATCAATGCAGCATGGCGGTCCACACTATGGCGGAGATGCTTTTGCATAATTGGGCCTCCGTTCTCAGACTCACCAACAAAATACGAAAGCATGAATGCTGCCTTTTTTGGTAAATCTTTGGTGTAAAAGTACGCGCCGGTCGAAAGGGCACGTTCGTGCTTTAAGTAAGCTGACTCTACTACCTTGTGTATGCTTAAATATATTTTATAGATAACGATTATGAACTTAATGGAATACTACTGTGTGTGCTACATATGTGTGCCAGTATAATCCAGTCTAAGTCTTAAAAAAGTTTGTGCTGCAAAAATATCAAAACAACTAGTCTATTAAATCGGTTTTGTTACACAAAATGTTTTTACCTCAGTGTTTCTGTTGTATTTTTTTTTAATTAAAAGGATTTAAGTTAAAAAGTTAGGTTAGATCTTATGTGAGAAATCTATGTTTTTTGCTCTGTCTAAATGGTGCCAATCAGTAGACGTTTTGAACATTTACAGCTGGTATTTTATATTTGATTAGACGCAGACCATTTGATTCCTCTAAGTTTAAGCATATCTTAGCAAATTGCATTTTGTATTGAGTTTTTCTTGTTTCAGTTTGAAATACGACTTTTCTGATAACTTTGGTGAGGAGGAGATAGTTTCCTTAATTATCTTAAAAAAGTTGTCACGTGGGTAGTCAGTTTTTAAAAGTGGAGATTTTTAAAGATTTTCTCGCGTTTGTTTTGAATAACCCTCACCATATAGCTGTCATCGAAACTGTTAATATTAATCTCTTAATTGCGAACAATAAAAGAAAAGAGACAAGTAGCAAACAATACGCTATTTTGTTTATGGAAATAGATGGGATCAAAGTATTTTGTAGGTAGTAGAGCCACGCTGATTTCATCACCAATGGACCGGCCAGACCGGGGCGGTACTACCCTCACACAGAAGACCAACCTAATAATGACAGGATTCTTGGTGTCGTATTTCGTTATTGAGTGTGAGACTGGAGGCCCAATCAGCCTTGACATGGCCAAAGCCTTCGATAGGGTCTGGCACCGTTCGTTGTTCTCCAAGCTTCCGGCATTTGGCTTGCCCCCTAAACTATGCAGTTTATAAGACTACTTTATAGTGTATTATACTGTACTTTATAATACCCAGGTTCGCTCCTGCGTGCAGTACTGTTCCAGTGGGAATAGTAGTACACGCAGGAGCGAAACTGCACGGATCCATTGCAGAATTGGTCTGTAATGGATCCGTGCAGTATTTGTTCGACACTCACGATCGGTTGCAGCGGCGAGCAGTCCGCATTATTACGCCCCGAAGTCACCGAGTTCCTCGAACTTTTGCAGCTGCGAAAAGATATCGCTACAATGGCAGTCCTCTATCGCTTATACCACGGGGAGTGTTCTGATGAGTTCTTCCAACTGATCCCACCTTCTCTCTTCCTCAAGCATCTCACGAAGCCGCTATAGTTTGGGTCGGCACCGCCATGGTTACCATCAGGCAGAGTGGAGTCACATTGTCACACATCAAATCAAAAAAAAAAAACATGCACCATTGAAGCCTCCGAAGAATGATGCAGAATTATCTAATCAGGCCGCCATGGTATGGGTCACTATGTTACATTGCCTAACCTCACAATGAGGATGGTGGCCCCTACTCCTGGATTCTACTTATGCTTTCCATCAGGCAGAATAGAGTTACTTTGGTAGGTTTAAATGACAAAAAAAATATCTAAGTGTCTAAAATGACGTTTGTTTTTGAATGTATTTTTTTTAAGTTGTGAGCAGAAATCGGTCGTTTTACACTTAACGTTATATTTGTACGGTAAGGCTAAGTAATGTTATAATCCGATGGCAATTATAGGTTAGTAACCTAAGCCGTGATGACGATTCATTATTTTATTTTCATACTATTAATAACATCAAATCAATCACCTCTTATATTTGAGAAGGGGTAGGCTCCAATTTACCGTACTACTAGTATAGTCTTCATATTCTGAGTCAGTTATAAAAATCACAGCAGACTTCAACAGATCCAACGTTCTTGAATTATCTGTGGTATGTTCAAATACGTTGAGTAAATAATGTGGTTTTATAATACTTTATACAATCTTGACGTACAAAACTACACTCTTAGTCATTTGTCATTGTTCATTTACGGAGTTTTTATCATTTCTTGCCATTAAGTCAACAAATGAAAAACCCAATGAGTACTTAGCATCTACATGACTATGAAATTATATTGTCACGGTATTATATAAAAATGGTGTGTGAGTAAAGTTAGAGGTATATGAATCTTATACCTCTCTTTTTTATTTAAGCCTACCAGAGTGATTCTACTCTGCCTGATGGAAAGCGTGAGTCGAATTCAGGAGTAGGGGTCACCATCCTCATTGTGAGGGTAGGCAATGCAGCATGGTGACCCATACCATGGCGGTCTGGTCAGTTGTTTCTGCATCATTCTCCCGGCCCCTGAAATTAGCGTGGCTCTACTACCTGTCAATCTTCTTTCTTATACTTTAACGACAGTCTTTGACGTCACAGGTTATAGGATACCCGGGTCGAAATAAATGTTTTCAACATCGGTAAATATTTCTTTCAGAATTTGGGTGTTTTCTTTGCTCAATATATGTATACATATATTCACAAAGAATTGTGAGTGTTCTTTTATACAATCTAGCTTTCATAAAGTAACTACCTACAAACTCTGCTAATTTTGAAACTAGATGAAATTGTATGTCGAAAATCCGAAATGTTTTTTTTCCGACTAATTCCGCCCACATGCCAATCACTGCAACTTTTGTACAGCAGGAACAATAGTGGTGACCCGCGAACCCGAAGATCTAGGAACCAGTTACTAAATGAACAGAAAAAAAGGAGTCTGCACTCCATAAGTCCACTTCCCTCCTTAGAAAAACGGAAGGCCAAATGAAATATAAATTATAAGTTATTCAGCACTGTATCTGCATTATGTAGCAAGCATTTATTACTGGCTCTACCCTGCGGCGCCGCCTACGTGTGTTTTGATTATCATACGGTGATCACTTACGGCTTGGTGAATCTTCAACTTGGTTACTTTAATGGCTCGTTTTCTACATAAATGGAATCATTTTACGTAAATCTTATTTTACAAAGAAAATTAATAAAAAAAGTAATGTTCATAATTTGCGTTATTTAAAAAAAAACTCGTTACTTGTAGGAGATAATATTAATTAAGTCATAAAACATTGACCGACAAGAATGCTTCTACATCATGATGAATTGTAATAAAACAAATCTTTATTCTGATCCGCGTTATTTTGTCTGAGCTTAAATTATATTTTCTCTATTTTTATTCATTCATTCATTTATTTCTATTCATTGACGCTCGACTCCTTGTTGCAGCAAAATTTTTCTTTCTTAATTAGGTGTAAAATTATTTTATAATGAGTTCAAATTATATATAACTAGCTTTCGCCCACGACTCCGCCCGCGTGTATCTCGGTTATCGCGGTGAAATGTAGCAAGAAAAAAAAGTTCACTATACCTATGTCCTTTAACAAGTTCAGTTCTATCTTCATACATAATTTCAACAAAATCGGTACATTGGTTTAAGCGTGAAAGCGTAACAGACAGACAGACAGACAGAGTTACTTTCGCATTTATTATATTATAGTAGGGATAGTAGCCAATGTATATCAATTTCTCTCTTATTTTTTTCCAAGTTGATTGACAGAGTTTTTATAAACACAGAGAAAGCTTATGAAGTTTTTTCTATACGTATTTGAGCCTACCAAAGTGACTCTATTCTGCTTGATGGAAAGCATGAGTAGAATCCAGAAGTAGAGACCATCATCCCCATTGTTGAGTGCATACGTTGAAGCATGGTGACCCACACAATGACAGTGAGATGTATCTGCATCAATCTCCCGGCCGGGAGAATGATGCAGAATGATTGGGTCTCAGGTCCCACACTCACCAACGACAGACAACAGCACGAATGCTGTCATTTTATGGTGGCACCACACTGCGTTATGCGCTATTCGTTATGCGGGTTATTCACGCGCATACGGCGAAGTGTGGAGAACATATTCGCTTTATTCGTACACATAAGAACGAATAGCGAATACGCGTATCAAGGCCAAACATACAGGTAAATTAGCTTGGAGAAATTTTTGCGTTTGTAGTAGTGTATGGTCACGTGGCACCTGCGGACAGCGTAAACTGGTTTATTCTGGTTTTATGCGTGTTTCCACTGTCCACTATCAAGTGTCGATTTTTTGCTTTAGATTGAAATATCTCGAAAACGGTGCGTCCTAGGCCAAAAATAACAAATATTTTGACCCCCCCCCCCCCTCCCGTAGACCTCCCGGAGTTTTAAAAACCTAGATAAGGAAAAAAATAATAATAATTATATATCGGTCTCTCTTCTGTGAAGTTTCACTTCTATCGTGTGTGAATCGCACACACAACTTTTTTTTTTTATAAACCTTCAAAAATTCAAAACCTTTTCTTTAAAATAAAAACTTGTTTTTATTGAAAACAAAAATCAGAGTGTTGCTAAGGATAAGTATAAAATTAAGTAGTATTGTTAGGATATCGAAACATATTTGTATAGATAGGCCAGAACGATATAGTGGAAACGCGCTCTAAGATCTGAGTAATACATACACCACTACATATGCAAAAATTTCTCGAGACTAATTTCACTGTACATGCAGTTAGCAGTGATTCTATGTAATATAGAGAATGTAATTTAATGTAATATAATAAGAAAGAAGAAACGCAGTGGGTCTCGGGTTCTACTCATGCTTTATGACGTAGCAGTAGTAGAGTTACTTTGACAGGACTTAAAAATTACAGTGAAAAACACCTGTAACTCGTAAAAAGTCTGTTTTATTCCTTGATATTTTACCTTCTTACATTAAAAACAAAGTGCATGCAATAGATACATGCACTTTGCAATGAACTAGAATTTATTTATTTGTATTGTATTGTGTTGCAATTGTTATAGTTGTAATTGAAAATTTCTAAGTTATTTTAATTGTTTTTTAAACAATTAAAATTACTTACTGGTATTACAATTTTTTTATGTAGGAGCCTCTTAAAATGACATTGGCAATGAGGACGGTGGCCGCCACTCTTGGATTACTGCATGCATGCTTTCCATTAGGCCGAGCTGAGTCATTTATGCAGCACTATATAAAAATACTTATTGCAGTCAACGCAGTATGGTGACACAGGCTATGGCGGCTTATTATTTATTTATTTATTTATTTATTTAGACTTACTGCACTTAATGTACAAAGGCGGACTTAATGCCATGAGGCATTCTCTGCCAGTCAACCTTGGGGCGATGTAGAAAAATGATGCGGTAGGTGCAAGGACTAAATATTGAGAGCAACAAAGTTCACAATGGTAAAGAAAAACACAAATAATAATAAATATTAGTGATAATAAATTTACTTGATACTATGTATATTAACAAATACATATAAATTTAATAAACATAACACATATATTACCAACATAAAAAAAAAAAAAGACAACTCCCGCATTAGGAACATAAATTCCTGTGTCGCGGGGGACTTTACAAACATACATGAAACGGACACAAAGGACATCCAGACTCAGAACAACAAATTGTGAATCACACAAAGTGTTGTCCTACGTGGGATTTGAACCCACGACACTTGGCGTAGTAGGAAGCGGCGTGGCGACCGCTTAAGCCACTAGGCCAACCGTGCAGTCAATCTCATAATATAATATATAACATAAATATAATACGAATATACATACATATACTTAATCTATATAAAATACACAGACGGGCACTAGTGTTGTGACTGTACTGCCAGTTCGCCCTGTAAAAGTTCGCGCACTTTTGCCTTAAATGTAAGGCGGCTTGTGGACATCCTGATTTCGGCAGGCAGTGCATTCCAGAGTAGGACTGACTGCACATAGAAGGAAGAATGGATAAAGTTAGAGGTGTGAGAGGGGCATAGAAGGAGTAAGTTATTAGTTGACCGAAGACTTCGATCGTGGTTTGAGCATAAAAAGCGGAAGTGTGGTACCAGGTATTCGGGTAATGATGGCGAGTTAAGGAAAGAGAAGAGAAAAGTCAGAGCTCGCAAACTACGGCGCTGACGAATTGGGAGCCATTGTAATTGGGAACGAAAAGTAGACACATGATCATACTTGCGAAGATTGAAAACGAATCGAATGCAGTTATTAAGAAGGCGGTCTAATTTATTGAGGAGATCTGCATTCAGGTCAAAATAACACACATCACCATAGTCAATTAAGGGAATAATTAAGGACTGCATTAGCGTAGCCTTGGTTTTGACAGGAAGGAAATTCTTGAGACGGTATAAAGCACGGAGACATGAGGTGACTTTCTGATGATGCTTTTCTTTCTTGGGGTTTTCTTAATATTGGTATTTTACAGAATTTAACTCGGTCAAGGATAACTAAAACAAAAGGCGATACCTATATAGTATAATAATACTATAATATACTATAATAGTATATTTACCTGCGGTTACAATAATACAAAAAACATCAAAAATTTATTCTACTTATTGAAATTTGAAAACATCACAGATGTCAATACCGGTATTCAAGTGAGGCATTACTTTGAATACTATTATAAATACACTTCATGTTTGAACGCCTGCTTAGCGTCCCCAACCGCCGCCGCCACCAAAACCGCCTCCAAATCCACCTCCGAAACCACCTCCAAAACCACCGCCGTATCCTCCGCCACCGCCATAGCCACCACCGTAGCCGCCGCCATAACCTCCGCCATAGCCTCGCCCATAGCCTCGACCATAGCCTCGACCATAGCCGCCTCCATAGCCTCCTCCGTAGCCGCCATAACCTCTCCTGAACCAGCGACTCTCTTCAGGTACTAGGCTTTCTTCATCAGTATCGGCAGATGCTACTAGCTGCACCTTATCAGATGTAACTTCTTCCACTGGTAGAGCTGATGCGTATGCCATACAGGCACATAGCAGAACCGCAACACACAGCAACTGCACAGTCATTTTCGAAACATTAATGATTGGCACATTAACAATATGTATTTAATAGACAAATACATAAACACACCTAAAATTTTGAGACGTCATGAAGCTCAATTGTATTGCTACACTTCTCTTTAAAGGACCTGTGACATTAAACGACTTATTAATTTATCTTAGAATTTAGTAACTTTATTTGTTTGCTTGAGCTTAAACATATAAATATAACTCATTTGATTTTTGTCTAATGCATATGCTTTTAGTCTTTATATTGTTATTGGGTCTTAATATTGAAGAAATCTTCAATAGTAGATTGTAATCTGGCATAACATGCGGTAGAAATTAGCACTGACACGAAACTCATGAAACAAATAACTGAAATATGAATGTGTACTACATATTCCTCAACATTGATAGAATCTGAAAATCATACTAAGTTCTTAGTATTGTGTAAAGGAATAATCAAATATAGTAATATTATTATATATTCAAGAAATATTTTGGTAATGTTCAGATAGGTTAAGAAAGATATAACCTATAAAACTAAGATAAACTGGTATGTGATGTATGTAATTGAGATGTACTCACGGTGTTCATTGTCACGTAATCTCCAAAGTAATGATAGTGGTTGGTTGTAGTGGACACCTATTTATATACAGATCAGACAAACACTGCCCTGTGACTAAGCGGCGGTAAATACCCACAAATATATACATACAATACATAAAGTATCCAAATTAGAAATATAAGAAATGTTGAGTTCGCTGAACTTATTTTTATAAATTAAGGATCAGAATTGTATTTGATTATTAAGTTGTGGTCCAAAAATTTTTTGGGGATATTTGTAATGATATATTTTTAACGAAACTGCAACAGATCGTGTTTTTGATGGAAAATTCGCACTTCTGACGTCATTGAGTATACTTTTCGATTATTTGTACTTTGCTAATAGTCAAAAGTAATCTCGATCTGAAATCATAATAATTTGGTTGACAAAAACTTGATCAGTGAGGACAAAAGTAACATCAAATGTTTTGATATAGATTTTAGGCATAAATAATGTACCTATGCACTGTAAACTTTCATTTTTAATTTAATATAATGTATGTTAATAAATGTCACAAGCAGAGGTTTATAATGATATTGTTCTTAAAATTCATAAAAGAGGTACTAGTAGTGTGTTTGGTATTTAAACTTGAATAATCTAAAGTTTAAATAAACACCCATTCTATTTGCATACTTATCCGAATGAATTAAAAAAGTAGTGTAGACATACGATATAATAATGGTAAGAAAACACAGGCTTTAATTTGCTATACTTCGATACAAATAAAAGTGTTTGACCTTATGTAATTACAATTAAGTAATAAATATAATTCAGCTGAGAAATGTATCGATTTCAGGGGCATTTGGGTATTTTTGTAATAATCTTCATACCATCGAATCATGCCATCTTTTTGATATTTATGTTTTACGACTTCTACATACTATGCATGAAAAGGAACATACTATGTAATGTAACCACACATAATTACGGAGTAATTACTAATTCTACATCATGTAATTAAAGTTCTCGTTCCAATTGGGCTCCAGTCTACCAGACATGACCACTTCGTCTTGAAGAATCCTCCCTATTTACTTTATTCGCATTCACTCCACTCCAGGTAGTTTTAAATCTGACTGTAAAGTCAGCTGGACTAAACTATGTGTCTGTCTATTTACACCCAAGTTACTTTTCACGGCGGAAGGAGTCAGTGTGAGCGTAAATTACTGTGGAAACTCGATTAATCTGACTAATTGTTTAGGGGTTGGATGAACGTAAATCAGGATAATCGAATGTATGAAGAAAAGCGGGTTTTATGTATACGGAATATTATGTACTACGTACATATATTGTGTCGTGTTTTGTTGGGGAGTGAAAAACTGGAGGTCCAATGATGCAAAAGAAACTCAAAAGGGTGCCATAATGTGGGTCACCATGTTGCATTGCCTACATTTACAATGAAAATGTGTACCACTACACTTGTATATTACCTTTATTCTCCATTAGGTGGAATAGAGTCACTTTTAAAAAATGAAGTAAGAAATACACTTACATATCGATGGGCATTAATGTTTATTAAGAAATAATTTAGTGATGCATTTTCAAACATACGATGTTAAGCACTCATTTATATACGTGTATGACGGTCACCCATCCAGGTACTGACCTCGTCATCGTTGTGTACCCTAGTGCATTTGGACTATCAGCGCGTTGATGATTAATAGATTGACTCACAGGTGTAGTTGTAATGTATGATTGGAACGGAGATTACAAATATTGTGTAATAATATTAATAATTGATATTTACCGAGGCAAAGTGCGCATCTCATAGAGGCATAGATAGATATTTAATAGCATCGCTTATAAACACTATTAATGATATCAGAAGATTCCACATTTATTTACTCAGTTTCTTTACATGAAATTAAGATTTAGATGTATTTAAGAATCGCTGGTGATTGACAAAATCTAAATAGACAAATACTTAAATTCAAATGTACAAAAATATTTGTTGCTCTTGTGTATTAGTCGATGTTCAAATAATCATAGTAAGTCTAAGTCATTTATCATTATTTATATCATTTATCACACATCAATTGTAGTGTTGCATAGTCATGATATATAATCCTTATAGAGTAAGCTTTTTCATCTGTTTCTCAGTCCGATCAGAGGTTTAGCTTGTAAGCTGTTAGAACTTAAATTTTGTATTGTGTATACTGTATGTGTACACTATAAGACGTGACAGTGATGAACAAAAGACTTAATAAAAAGTTTTTGCAGATTAATTCTCTTATCTTTTCTCTTCTCTTATCTTCAAGTAAAAATGCTTTAGGATATGTGATAACTAGGATAAGATAGGATCCTGGGACAAACGAAATGTTTATATCCACACACTGTGATGTGTGATTAGACAAGTCTTTAAAAAATAACTGGGAAGTTAAAGAATATTTTTAACATTTCATTGGGAAAATGCCAAGTATTAAACGTAAATGTGTTAATTTTTATCAGAGTCAAGAGCAAGTCCACATCAGTAAAGTAAACGTTTTTACATAATGACATACCTACACTAGGTACACTATAATTAATGTAACATTCATACGATAATTCATGATAAGCACCTATTGAAGTGGATTCTTTGTTTCTGTTTCTTGTATATTCATATTATTCACTGATACTCAAAGATATTTGTATATAGTATGAGGGGACTTTTGATTTACTATTGATGGTTCAAAATTAAAAATTATGAGATATTTTACTTTGATTAAATTTAGATTATGTTTGTACTTCGTAATTTTGGTTAGGTAACTATTCTTTTACCTAATTTTACATTAGTTCAAACTAATCTACTTCATAAAATCGTGTAATACAGTCATTAGAAAGATTTTCCATGATTATAACAAAAAAAAGTTTTTTTAGTTGAATTTTTTTCTTTTATCAAGGGCTCGTTGATGTAAAACCCCTCCATATGACTACATTATAAAGAAGTTATTACTACTTAACCCAAAGATAGAACGGCGCCAATAGTAGTGATCGAAGGCATTCCCTAAGACCATCTACTCAATGTCAAAATTTTACTTTACTGTTACGTAGACGGTTATTTGACACACTGATTTCAGTCCTATTAAAAAAGTGGTGCCACATACAATGAAATATATACATCAAACTATTTTAGAATTACACATCACATTTCAGAGTACCTAAAAAAAAAAGATTCCAACGAATTGAGAACCTCCTCCTTTTTTGAAGTCGGTTAAAAAGCATCTGCGTCGTATATTGAAAGGTCTTGTTATAATCCGTGCGAGTACTTTCATTACACACTACACAACAGCGTTCAGCTAGACATGAAAATATACACTGCTATTATTAGCTACGGAAGCTAGTATGACATCAAAGCAACATTGTAAGGGGTCTTAAAGACTAACAGTTTAGGAATCTCTGACATAATCTCTTATGACTTACATGACATGTTAAATATAGGTAGGTATAAAATGCTCGTTATAACTTTTTTTATACTCCTTAGTTGATTGAAAATCTACAATAGTCGCAAATCATCGGTATATTTACATCCGTATTACTTGGGGAATACCATATTAAGTTTCCTAATGTACAAGAGGTTTGATGAGCATGCTATTCAACATTTCTTAATTTTTTTGAAACAGTTTACGTTTTTATTACTGCCTGCCTCGTTGGTCTAGTCGATAGAATATGCGACTGCTAATCAAGAGGTCTCGGATTTAAATGCCGGGTCGGGCCAAAAAGTGTTTTTGGGTTTTTCTTAATAAATTCCTAATAGCAGTCCGGAGTTTGGAAGTATGGCGGTAATTCACACCCGTGCCTCGGAGAGCACGTAAAACCGTTGGTCCCGGTTGTCATAAACATCTATGGCAATCGTTATTGGGAAGTCAGTTCCGTCAAATTTACTGATTACTAGTACAATCTTCGAATTGCAGTTCTCGCTTGGGATTGCGGTGGTCTGAAGCCAGTCGTTTCATGGAAAACCTGTTATTCAGGTAAAACCGGTTGAACTAGTAGCCGACCCCAAATAATATTGGGAATAAGGCTAGGAAGAAGAGTTGACGTATTTATTAATTAACACAAACTAGAATCTAAGTCTAGGGTATTGGTAATAATGATATAAATTTAAACTACCTATTTTGTTTAAATATTTCGGACATCTTGCACACAATGCCATCTGATCCCATACTAAGTAGAGCTTGTACTATGGGTACTAGATAACTGATATAAATACATATATTCTTTTTTTGTGAATACATACATATTATACATAGATAACACCCAGATATCGAATAAATATTTTGCGGATCATATATTAGGTCTTTACCTATGAAATTGCCGTTTTGTATGCAATAGGTGAAAGTACTTATTTTTCAAACTTTTTTATTTCTGTTATTGGAAGTAATCACCCATGCAATCGACGCATCTTTGCCAATGCATTGGCAGTTTATTGATACCCTTCTTGTTAAAATCAGCTGGACGGGAGGCAACAAACTCTTCAAAGGCATTTTGTATTGCCTCTCGGGAATTGAATTTTTTACCCACTAAAAAGTTGTCTAAAACTAAAAATTGTTACGTGCGACGAAAAATGGGTTCTGTTCGACAATCGAAAGCGCTTAGCAAGTTGGTTAGACCCTGGTTCAGCAACTAAACTGCCAATGCGTTGGCAAAGATGCGTCGATTGCATGGGTGACTACTTCGAATAACAGAAATAAAAAAGTTCGAAAAATAAGTACTTTCACCTATTGCATACAAAACGGCAATTTCATAGGTAAAGACCTATTATTTGGTCCGATCCGGGAATCAAGCCCAAGATCCTAAACACATCAGTCGTATATGCTGCCACTGCGTCACTGAGGCAATCATTAACAACCTACTTAAAGATATCAATAAATAAAAGAAGTAGATTCATCTCCTATCAGTTTGAAAGCTTTTTTGTTATAGAAAAGCATTCAAATGAATTATTTATGATCTTGTCTTATTTAACAAAAACATTCACGTTTGCTCTTTTATATTCTGTTGTAGTTTCCTTAAAAGACAGGGCAAAACAGTTTATTGACCTAATGTTTCGTTCGAACAAAAACTCACCATTTATAAAAGGCATTTGATAATAATAAGAATAGTAGCAGGAATATGATATTAATATTTAATTGATATGAGATTGGTGGTTTGCATAAGTGGTGAGAAATCTATTCCAAAAGATGTTTTAGTTAACATTTATTATTTTATTTTACATACAACGGCATATACAGTTTGTTGATCTTCCACTACATTTTATTTTTCATAAAACTCTCTAAAGTACGACAAAGTTTGTCCAGACCATTTTTCTGGTGTAAAACAGGTCAATTTATCTAAAGCAGAAGAACATTCGTAGTATAATAGAATAGCCTTACATATAGACATTTTTTTACAAAAAGTAATAACTAAAAAAATAATTAAATACTGTTACAGCAACTATGCGATAAGTAAATCAATTTTCTTCACACTTAATGTACACACTAGTAATTAATGCTCAAAGAAATAAAAATTAAAGTGCCGTGTTTATTCTAGCTTATAATCAATACAAACAATGCGGTCCTGATTTTCAACACACGATGTCTGAATCTTGACGTTATGATCCTCTTTTCTCAAAGATTTTGCGTTTTTTCTGGCGTTTAAAAATAATTTTGTCGACGATGCTGATGAATGTTTTATGCTTAAAGCTTGAAAAGGGCATTTACAATTTTTTGACGGCGGTATTGACTCAATGTGTTTACCACTTCTAATTTCTTTCTTGGTTTTAACGTTGTTCATCAACTTAGGTATTATGCCTTGCATTACACTTTCAGTTTTATTTGTGTTTTCTATAACTTTTTCATTATTTAGTCTCTTTGAGTGAATCGAAAGTTCTACTTTACTTGTTGTTAGATTTTTTAAGAAGTTAATGAATGATGATGGTAATGTTGTTTGATCAGATTCTTTTACGGTAGTTACTGTTGGGATATTGCTAGACATACTAACGGGTGATGAGCTATTTAAAACAGTGTCCGGTGCCATTTTCAACTGATGTATAATAGTGTTTATTACTTTAGAATCACTTTCAGGAGTTTTTGGTGAATACGTTGTTGATTCAGAGTTGACTACTGCAAATAACTGTACTGGTGATTCAGTGGCTATAATAGAGTTTTCAGATAAACTGTTCTGTTCTTTGTTATCTGTAGCACTAATTTCATTTGACATTGAGATTGTTGTGGTTGAACTTTCAGTGACAGTAACAGGTTTGAATCTTAAATATAATGAATTGTTAAATGGTTTGCTAAAATACCCACATTCAATTCTGTCGTTTCGTATAACACAATTTTTACCGATAGCCACAGAACCCTCTTCATTTATTTCTCCCTTATTTCTATCATAACCACATAAAATTCGTTTCTTAATCAGTTTACATAATTTTTCATTAAAAATATACCCTTCAGCTCCAGATTTCTCTGGTTCATGTTTTTCATTACGCAAGTAATTTACAACTGGATCGTTAGACAAGTACTCTTCAGATGATGAGGTATCTTCTTGAATAAATCTTGAAAGCTGTTCATGTTCGATTCTTTCGCTTTTTGATGAGTTTGAGAGTTTTAATTTCGGTGTAGAATAAACCGTCATCGTTTCAATAAACAACAAAAACATCTAAAATGAGATTAATATTTTTAAAACCATTAATATCGATCGAAGTACGAATATTTAGCGCTGGGACCCATGCTTCAAAAAGAAAAATAATTATGAAAGCACTCAAGTTTGTTGCTTTGTTGGCCATCATAGATCCCTCCACTCATTATTGGTTCATAGACATTGAAAAATTGTATCATTGTATTGTTTTGTAGCTAATGTTTGCCATATTTAAAGTCATATTCATTATTGAGTAGTGTGTCAATAATGTGTGTAAGTTTATATAGATCAAAATGAATTGAATGTTTTTAAATATCTATACTAATATAAAATTTTGTTAAACTTAAGATAAACATGTTAATCTTAGGAACTGCTGGTTCAAATTGTTTTTTTTTATTAGTGCTGAATAGTACACTTAATGAAAAGCTACCGGATAAGCGCTACAACTACAAGCAACAGTTAAAGAAAACGACGAAAATTTATTTTTATATGAACAATTAAATGCTCATGATTTGTAAGTGCCTGTTGTACTGGGTTGTTATTTTAACAAAGAAGAAACAATATAATTAATGAATAAAATAGATGAAGTACATGAACATGATTATGTTATTCAACTTATAAGTTGGCAAAGTATTGCGTCAATCTGAGAAGACTCTGTAAACTTGACCTTTAAGAAGGCTTGTAAAATACTGTTACTATTTTTTTTTTTATGCAATATGTGTTTTATTTATAAACAAAATCTTACCATTGAAAATAATGTCATTTTATAATCAAATCATTTACTCATTGAATTCACGTAACTGTAAAACCTTATCGCAGGTACGGTAAGCAAAACTATATGCATCTGCTTGGGTTATTATTCTTGTTGATAATGTGAATGCTCAAGACTCATTTCAATGATTGGAGAAAATAAAGAAGTGTTATAAGACTAGCATGTGTATGTTTGCGTTTGTTTATTACTATTCTATTTTTATTGTATTTAAAACTAGATGAGCCCCACGGTGTTATCCGTGTTTGTTGTTGTAACCGCGGGGCGAAGCTAGTCTAAAAAAGTAGCCTAAGTTACTCCTTATATCATCAGCTATCTGCCAGTAAAAGTTCCGTCGAAATCGGTCCAGCCGTTCCAGAGATCATCTGGAACAAACAGACAAACAGACAGACAAAAATAGTAAAAAAAACTATTTTGGCATATGTAACGTGTATGCATTTAGTAAAAACGGTATTTTTAATATTAGAAACAGACACTCCAATTTTATTTATTTGTATTGATGTTATTTGAATCAGTGTATTATACAGTCCAGAGCGTCTACTTTGTTCAGTATACTTTTGATGGACCCATTTTTTTTATATGAGTTATAAAAGTCACTCTACTCTGTTTGATGTAAAGCATGAGCAGAACCCAAGAGTGATGGTCACCTTTCTAATTGTGTGTGCTCACAATGCAGCATGGTGACTCAACTTATATTGGATCCTTAAAAGAAATCGCTCTATCATGAGAGCTATGTTAGGGATCGAATGGCCTTGAATAACCGGCGATACACCACGGTCTCAGAGAACACTGAAGCCTTCTTTGTATAAATTTGTATATTTTCTTTTAATTTTAATGTTAAATTTTTATCCTAATTTTATAAAATTCAATTTGAATATTTATGAATATATCCTTTAGAACTTTATATTAATTTAGAATTTTCTTAAACTTAAAACTATAGCAATCAAAAATTGAATTAATACTATATACATAACCATGTATAAAATATCTCTTTAATCGTTGGTTGGCATGTCAGTGACAAAATAAAACTGGTTTTGGTGTCAAAACATTTATCAAAATCATTTAAATTAAAAAGGAAACATGTAAATTTTATTAAAAATGAACAAAAACTCAACAATTACTTCACAAAATGGGTGATTAGGAAAACTATATACCTCTTTAGTTTATCATTTTTTTACAACTTACCAAATACTTTCCACTTATACATCTTTTCTGCACCGCATCGAAAATATTAGTAAGGTACCATGAGTAAATATCTTCATACCACGAAATGTGCATCCGTCGCAGACAAAGTAAGTAAAATTGAATTTATAGACTGCAATTTTATTCTATAAAACCTTTGTCCTAATTAGTAGCTTAGATTTTAAATAGATACAATGCAAATATAGATCTATCCATATTTTTATACATAGATTCAGTCTTTCGGTAATATTCCCTTCCTCCAGGGGATAAGAAGATTCAAACAGGACAACAGAATAAAAAAAAATCTGGCTGTGCACGTAGGTGTAGGCATTGGTTTCGCAGAAAAATCAGAAGGTACATCATGAAGAAAATTTTTGGTATTCCTGATCCATTAGCTGACTATGAAATTCTTGAAGAAAATTTAGATCATTTAAGAAATAAGCTTAATGACTTAGAAAAGTCAATGAAAAATACTATGAAACTATCAAACTTAAATGTTAAAGATATCAAATTATTACAAGGAATGAATGAAAAGAAACTAAAAAAAAAGTTTCAACTAACGGATAATAATTATAAGATATTGACAGAGATGCTTCACGATTACAATAGAGGAGAAATATCGCTCATAGATTTATCAAAGAAGCAAAAAAGACTGGACAAGATCCGGTTGAATCAAATATTACAAAACTATGAAGAAGTAAAGAGATCAAAAAATATTTTGTCTACTAAAAATAGTAGAAATAGAACTAAAAAGAGCATTGACAGAAAGACGTTAAATAAAATAACTGAGGACTTAAAGAAAATTATTCCACCAGACTTTGATCCAGCCAAAATTAAATTAGACTCAACTATTGCCAATAAGTCGGAAATTAACCGAATATTATCAGATTATATTGCAATAGAAAAAGGAAAGAAGGACCTTTTATTAATTCTAGAGCAACCAAATATTGAAAACCATTTATCCAATAGTAGAATTTTGAGCTTGGTTCAAGATTTAAAGAAAATACAAATCTGAGAAATACAATACAATATTCTCTGATGAATGTCAATTAAATTTAATTATGCAGTCGACAACAACAAATTGATACAAGACATGATTAGCTAATTCATACCGAATAGTGTATACTATACCAATGGTGGATGTATGGATAAGTATCTAATATCTTGCGAAGTTTTAAATAAAAAATGTAAATTAATGTACAGTCTTAAATGTCCACAACCTAATGTTGTCCACCGTTAAAAGAAGAGCTCTGCCAAAGAGGGCCATCTATCCAGTCTTTGGCACTCCGCATCTTTTCGCTATCCGACACTTTCTTTAAGTCAATTAGTCTATCGTACGTAGTACGTTTGCCTAATTCTGGTCTTCACTATAGTACATGTCGAGATCAGTGACTCTCCGTTGATCAGGAGACATGATTGATTTAAACGAACTTTAAATGAACAATATATTTAGAAAAAGATTCTGTTGTGGATAGGGTGTACTAAACTTTGCTTAAGAATTTAAATATGTTGTTTACTTTTTTTAACCCACTGATCAGATATGTATTCAAATTGCAATAGGTTTGTGTGGTTTATAAACAAAGTGGCTCCTTCAAGCCATATTCATTCATATTGTGCTTTGTTGCATCTAGTTGTACACTTCTCATTGGTTTTGTTAGATTTTAAGTCTTCACTTAAAATGTAACAAAACACATTACAGGAGTGTATAATATTCTATTAAATTTAGAGAACCATTTATTATTCACATTTTACTACATGAAATTCATGGAAAACCCAAATGTACTGTAAAACGAAGTGCCAAAAGAAATCATTATACTTAACCAACATTTGTAAGTTTATTACACTAAAATGATGATAGCGTGTAGCAGATCATAAAACGTTTTAAAATAAAAAGAAAGATTAAGTTACAGTAACGACTTTACAAAACACAAACATTTGTAAAATTAAAAAAAAATTAAAACATTAGACCTTTTTAAGATAATTAATATATTGTCTATTGTTAGACTATGTATCTGTTCAAGTGTTGTCTTTCAAGTTGATAGTATAGGTTATATGGTATTTACTTATGAATGAAATTCAGCTCATCTATTCCTAACAGTATTGATTGTGTAAACAATGATGAAGATATTAAAATGCCTAAACTGCACCGCCGTGTATCTAAATTAGTGAATTAACAAAATGTGATATAGCATTTTGGTAATGGTTTTGCAATGTCAAATGGTGGGTACAGCTATTTGCTAATTATAAGTTTCCCAGTGTTTCAACGTAAAGCAAGTCTATACTGTACTATTTTGCCGTAGGAATTCAAAAACTGTCAATTAAATCAAAAACAAAGTCAACGTCAATAAAGAAAAATTCTGTGAAAAAGAATTCAATTATATTTATTTTCAAGAACAAAATAAAAGCATCTAAAATAAACGTTAAGCATGTAGAGTTAATCGAAGGTATGGACGCGGACTACATAAAGCAAAGATTTTCTATTAAAGGATCTAAAGCCAAAATTTTAGAAAACATGGTTGCTGACTACAAGGATGGAAAATTGTCCCTACCTGGCTTATCTCATAAATCCAAATTTGATGAGAAAATTCTGGATAAATCCCGTATTATTCAAATAATAACAGATTATGAAAGTGCAAAGAAGCAAAGAGAAATCGAAGACATTCATAAAAACGTTGACCATCTAAAAACTAAATTTGATTTAAGTTTATCCAGAACAAAAGTTTTAGACAATTTGCTTGACAAATTAAATAAAAGTACATTGAAAAATTTGAAATCTTTGAGCGAGAAACTGAATTCCAAAAGCTTGGACAAGTATAAATTTAATGAATTATTAGCGCAATATGAGGCTGCAGATAAATACAACCGAGGTATATCATTTCTATTGACAAAAAGTAAGATGTCCATAATTGCATCGAAGCGCAAAATAACCAGCGTATTAAACAGTATTAAAGAATTAAATTTGTCCAAAGTTTTCCAACGTACTAACAGTGTCGACAAAAAAGTTTAAGGTTAAATCATGGTTTATAATGTTTAATGTTGTAATATATCTTATTTACGTACTTACGCCCTTTTATTATTTTTTTACCTGAAATCGGTAAAATTAAGCAGTGAATGCTGTTTAATTAATTGATGGTTGAATAATTCTGAATTAGCACTTTGGCTTCGTTTACCGTTATTGGAATTATGAATTATTTTGTTGTTGTTAGCACAAGTCGTGTTTCTAGAGATAGTGAAAGCAGTTTAGTATAAATTTCTTCTAGATATATAATATATTCCGTACTTTTTAGAACCTGGGAGCACGCTCCGGCAAGACGAAAAAACAATCGGCACGGCCGTACTATCTTTTCTCGAACGATTTCAGGCCATTTTCCACCCCCTATAACTTTTGTGGATAAAACCAGAAACCTGTTTTTTCTACTTTTTAGAACCAATGTCATAGTTTTTTTGTGAGTTTGATTTCAGTGCTGAATATTGTTGAAGTAATTATCTCACTTAATGTAATTTCAATCGCTAATTACCACTAAGGAAAAATGAAATATAGATAATTTTCCAATTTTCACAACTGCCTCCTGCCAGTGAAATGTTTGCATGTGCTTCATTATGTTATTATTTTTTTTTAATTACACTATTACAAGCATAGCACATAGTAGAATTTAATTAATAAAACTCAATATAATTTCTTATAGTAATTAATTTCATTTAATAAACAAAACAATATTCAATCACATTCAAAACAAACCTAAAATCGATGTAATTGGTAAACACTGAGATATAATTAGATAAAAACGAACTAGATGGCATTAGTTATTCTTTCGGTAACACGTCTTAGTCCTAATGTCGTTTTAAATGCAAAGCAATTATCTATGCTCTAATAATCATATTGAAAAAACTTTTAAATAATAAAAATAGGAGCGAAATTGACGAATAAATAAACTAGCAAGTCATGATTTTACAACCAAAACTTCTCACTGTTTATTAATTACAGTATTCAATAGAAAATACTATCATATTTGTTAATAGGAATTTGTAATAATTATATCTTATTTATCTGTGGTGGGCAACATGTATGGAAATTAACGAGATATGTAATCAATTTAGGAGAAACAATGTCATGTGTAATTTTATTTGATATTTGCAAGTCGCACTTAAACACTACCTTATTTTTTGTTGGCAGGTTACAAAAGGTAAACATGGAGAAAATAAATCACTGCCCGTGAGAAAAGGCCGTAGTAATTCTAACAGCAATGACTTAGAGACTAAACATAATATATTCTCAAAATTTATTTATCATATAGAGAAAGTTGAAGTTGACGATAAAAATGATTCCAAAAAGTCAAGAAAACCTTTTGTTTCGAAAAAGCCAATTGAACAAAAAAGTGAACTTAAATATAGGGTTGAGAAACCAATTTCACAGAAAAGACATCAAGAAAAAGAAAAACATGATGAACATAAAAAAGGTCAAGAGAGGTCTAACATTTCTCATAATAGTCATAAAGAAAAAAAAAATATTGATAAGCATTTGAAACAAAATGAAAGCTCCTCAGTTAGGTATCCTAAAATAATGCAAGCTATCAAATTGAAAAGAAATCATGAATCTATTGACTTAACAGAACATGAAAAGCGACCGATGATGTCAAGAATAGTTAATGCCATTGAAGTTAGACGACATCATGACAAAATTGATGAAAAACGAGTTGAAGAGGTACCAATGATGTCTAGAATAGCAAAAGCAATTGAAATAAAGCGACACCATAACAAAATTGAACCAAAAGAAGTTGAAGAAAGACCATTCAGGTCTAGAATAGTAAGGGCAATAGAAATGAAACGACATCATGAACAAATTGAAGACAAACCAAAACACACTCATGGAAGGCCTATGATACATAGAATAGTTAATAGAGCTATGGATATAAAACCTTCCTTTCATTTTCATGATAAAACAGAAAACGAATTAAGTCATAGTCCCGATAAATCTAGGATTCCGTCTAAAAGCAATGTAGAATTTAATGTGAGTACTAAAATATGGCAAGTCCTTAGTCACGATTTGTTTAATAGTAGTGATGATGATGAGAACGATAAATTTAAAGCAACGGATTCAGAAATGAAGAGCCATATTTTATCTGTTGTGAGAAAATACAATAAAAAGGAATTAGCAAAAAACAGCGACTTATCCGACGAGACGCAGACAAGTGAACATCCATCAAGCAGCAGTGCTAGTAAACGAAAAATGAAACAAGCCGTAAAAAGACAGGTTTGGCAATGGGCTAAAAACGCCATCAGAAATAACGAACACTGGAGTAAACTTTTCGCGGAAAATCATATTATGTTGGACAATATTAATATTGATAAACTTGATCTAAGCCTCATAGATCTAGAAGCGCTTGGAATAGAAAACAAGATGTTAAAACGAACTATAGTTTGGTTATTCAAGTAATATGTGGGTGTTTTATGAATTTGAAGGATTATTCACTATTGTCAATATGTAGTAAGAAGAATATGAAAAGAAAATTGTAATTAATGGGTAAAAATATACGTTATGTTAACTGTACCACCACTTTGCAGCGTTGATTGAAATGCAAAAGCCGTGTTGTGTGATAAGAGACATGCAGATATTTATGAGCAATAGCGCCACGTGCTGTTTTATTATGGTTAGACATTTGTTTATATTGAATTATATTAATTAGTGTTTATTTCGTAACTGCAAAAGTTGTTGTAAAGAATGTATTAATATAGTTTAGATCTTTTGATTGTGATAATGTGTAATAATGTAATATGATGATGATCATCGATGATGATGGTATTATGACAAATATCTGGATGAGAATAACAAAATCAAGCATGGTGTCTAAAATGTATGTAGGGTTTATGAACCCAAAGTTTAGAATTCGGACTTGGCGTGTTATTCGTATTTTTTTCGAATAAACAATCTCAAAAGTAATCTGTACTATCCTATACTTACTACTAAACAAGCAACCTGGGTCTTCCGTTAACTATACAAGAGTTTTGAAACTCTGTATAGGTGTCCGATTAAATCAAGTTTTTATCTGCATAATTTAAGCAGATTATTTTGTAATTTGAATCAATAATTAAATAGCTCCTCTTCCTAGCTTTTAGTATTCCATAGTCTATATGGGTCGACTACTAGTTTAAATTTTTTTCCTGAATATCAAATCATTCTACGGAGCGACAAGAATTGGATTTCCAAAACGACGGCGAACCGAATTCGAACGTTAAAGTAATTGTCTGTATATTTGAAGGCAGTTTTAACCATTTGTAGATGGGGAATTTAATTGTATATTTAGATAAGACACATTTATTTAATTGAATGAGAAAACATTTTTTTGAGATTTAAAGTATTAAAATGACCAATCACTTGTTAGAGACAATCACATATATAACGTAAAACGTATCACATAAAGCACTCTGTTACCAAAATAGGTAAAAACTAGTAACTAGACTGTTGTAAACATTCAAATTATAGGTAATTTTCTCGTGTTACCTAAAGTTGTAAAGTTGTGTCAACATTAGTAAAGTTGTGTCAACGTAATTTTGCTAATAAAATATATTTTATGTTGCAGATTTATGTTATCTTTGAAGCGGTTGCAGAGAAAAGCCATAATGAATTAATGAATTATTTAATGCTTAACTACCGTAGAAATGGACCTCTTGATGATACTAAGGTTACTGGTAATCCACACAAAGTCCGAAGATGTTGTCCTTATAATTTTGACTCCAGTTTTTGTAGAGTAGTTGATGACAGGTTACTATGTGGATATAATAGAAATGTTGGTCAACCTAAAAGTAAGAATGAATTCAAAGATTTATCTGACGGCTGTAGAATGAGAGGTGAAAGAGTAGAGTGTGGATATATAGAACCTCCATTCACTAATTCAAGAAGGCCACCAGTTGCAGACAGTGAAGAAGTGCGTAGTGATATAGAGCGAGACTCAAACGAAAGTAAGAGTGAAAACCCTGTGAATACAGAAATAGATAAGTTAAAATTTAATCTAAATTCGCATAAAAATATCACTACGGTCAATCCATCACGCGTCACAAGATGTGTAGAAACGTCTGATAACCGTATAGTTTGCAGATACATGTAATTAATATTTATTCTTTAAATTTGTTACTTTTAAATCGACTGTACTTAAATTGATTGCATTTTTATTTTTAATAGTCAGCCCCTCTCTTTTGCTCTTTTGATAGATTCTTTCTTTTAATATTAGAGGTACATGATAAAACATGAGACCAATCATTTATCAGATATAAATTCTCAATCTTGTGACTAAATAAGATTTAGAAGAAAATGTGTAGGGATGTAAAAAGTTACACGAGTATGAAGTTTACAGGGGCAAGAAATAATGTTGTGCTGATAAATCTGGGTTATAGATTCCAATGCTGTGCATTCTGTGCTGGCTGATAAGACCTGACTAGATTTTCATTAAATTTAATACATTTCAATTAAATTCAGTTTGTAAGTACAAAATGAAGGAATAATATGTTTACTCCTCACAAAAAGCTTATAGCAACTGATATATTTAAGCGTTGCACAATGCATTACTGCCAAGTGCCAATAAAGTGCCAAGTTAAAATTATATACGACTTTTGCTGATGTCAGTTAAGTAATCTTAGTTACTTAATTGTTTTTCTATTGAAAAAAACTGCTGTGTACACGTGTACTCTGAACTTTCGGAACCACAACTATAGTTACTGTGTTAGACGAATATAAGTTCTTGTGCATTTCAAGGTAATAAAGTGTAGAATAGAGGTTAAAAGTAAAACTTGGTCACAATACCCTACCGTTATGGTAAAATAAACAATAACAACATATGACAATCATTTATTAGCGAGAATGATAATAAGGTAATGTCACATTCATGCAAATACAGTTTTACAATTCCTAATAAAATATTTACCATAAATGTGATATCATATTTTAGTCAGGCGCTTCCTTCATAACATTATTATTATTATTCATTATTTTTCACAACAGGGCATTCCATGACATTCCCACGCAGCGAAATATAATTATAAAAGTAGCTCAGTATCTGGCATTGACTCTTCTGGAAAAGTGATTTTTGAGAACGAGGTCACATAATGCAGGAATTATCCAATGGCATAACCATGTTTCTGTTCTATTGTTCAAATCAACCTATCTCCGTCCAGTGCTGAACGAAGGTGTATAATTTTACTGTAGCTACTTAAAACTGATAAAATTATTCTTTAAATTCTGTTTAATACTCGTACATAATAGGAATCTTTTTCAGATGTGTCTATTGTCGCCCTAGTCGACTCTTTCAAAGCAAAACGTTAAAAGGGTATACGATCTCGATTTTAAGCTACTACAGTTTCAGTAACGTTCGAGAGTTTTGATCTGAGATTTGCAATAATCTTTTTTCCTAGCCTTTTTGATATTTTACTTTTATAACTCACCTTTTACTTTTTCCTAGCCTGGCGATCCAGCCTTGAAATAAACCTGACCAAGAAGAGCAATTCTTAGTATAAAATTTTGATATCAAATGTTGGGTTGTCTGGAAGTAATAACAAACATTGTAAGATATTTGGCACTTTTATTTTTAATATTAAACATTTAAATTAATATTAATATATTTTTATTTACATTTAGTACAAAAACATTAATAGTAGGATACTAAGCTCTTTTTCATTCGAACATCTTTTCCTAAATTAGGTTGGAATTAGTTTTAGGTCTTCTTTAGTCATTTAACGATGAACTACATTTTTTTTACGCAAAGTAACATATTTATATAGTGTCCACATATTAAGATTATTATTTGTGTGTAGGTATCTATTATATATTATGTAGTTATGTTTTATAGTATAGTTACAGATAAACTTTTATGTACTTTTGACCTATTACGATACTTGATTTCGCATTCACATTCTTCATTATTTTTCCACTCTAAAGATTAACTGGAAGAAAACTCAGGTTTGGGTTTAAATTTAACGTAACTGGGTTGACTTTAATGCGGCTTCCGCTGTATCGGCGGGCAACTTGTAGAACCGTGCGGGTCGCTGTTGCCCGCATAGCTTGCGGGTGCCAGCCGAACCGCGATGGCTACTTAAATTCTGAATAAAATTCTGATCTCCTGAATTTTGAAATAATATGGTTACTTCGCCGCCGCGACAGACGCGGGTAATAAACGCGTCATTAATTTTTACCCAAGAAAGCAAGACTTATGTTGGACTTTTTAGAGCTCCAACACCTCGTAACGAATGCCAAAATTGTTTGTGTGTCGACCGGGAATGTCACAGGTGATCCATCTGCTATACTAAGTAAAAGATTATAATATAGTTGTTTCTCCGTTACAGTGTTGTACCTAATTGCAACTCATTCTGAGAAAATGTTACTTTTAACTGCATTGTTGGATCTGCATGCTGAGCCTAGAATGATTTGTGAAATATAACTGAGCGCTTAAGCGTTTGATATCATATGGGTATTTCAGGCAACGTTCATGTCAGTTGACTTTAGTTCACTTCATAAACCTCATATAATTTTTATTTCTTTCGTGAAATTATTTAAGTTTTAACATGGACTATGAAAGCAAATAGCATTATATTTCCGACACGATGGTGACTTGAGGAATTGGTTTGAAGAGGATGGATACGTAGTACCCAAGCCTAGGAGCGTTTCTTAGAGAAGGCACTCTTTTACATTTGGATAGCAATTATGATGATGCAACTGAGGTAATACCTTACTTATTCATCTATAAAACTTTAATAATATAAAATTATCAAAACAAGTTCTTATAATATAGTTTTTTTAATTTAATTAAATTAACTTGTTATCTTTAATAAAATTAATCAATTATGCATTGTAAAACATATTTACATCATTGTAACAAATTTGTTAAAAAATCAATAATTTAAAAATACAAAGTTTTACTGCTTCTTGAAATAAAAATACTAACTATACTACATCACATTACATTATCAAATTAAAGCACTTTTTTACACTATTTTTGATTTTACTTAAAATTTATTACACCAAACTATGTTCGGTTAGCATTGAGAATACCCATTTCAATATCTCAGATTCAAAATCATCTTTCGGAAATACATAATCCATATAGTCCATAACAGCTGATGCCATACTTCTTTTTTCACTTACTGTTGAACGTCTTTGGAACCAATTTTTGGAAGTTTCGCCACTTCTGCACAGTACCATTACCAACAAAATAATTATTATAATCCGGGTCTGCATTATCTGTAATGAGAAAATATGCGTTTTGTACAATTTGCATTTTCAACTTGTATTTACTATTTAATTATTTGTGCTGTATGTTACTGTAAATTATTCTAACTGTGTATAATGTATCGCGCTCTCTGCGACACATCAAGACACATTTCTAATATATACGCAGACGAAAACTTAAAACACTTCTATTATTGGTAAATTAAGGTAAATTATTATAAATTATAACTTTATAGTTTCTATTTAAAATGAGAAAGTGTTGATTTTTACGTTTTAATGCGTTTATAAATAAATGCAAATGAAATCATCAATGTTTTTATCATAAAATAATTTTCACTACTAAAAAGTATCTACGTTTCAAAGGAATGTGTATAATGATTAGTATATAACTAATAAATATTATAAATTATGAAAAATGATAATAATTAATAGTTTTCTCCGCTTCTTTATTTGCAAAGTAAGTGCTAACCGAGTATTAAACATAAAACTCTACTTATTAACAGAAAATTTATAGAGTTTTTTGCCGGTTCTTCTCAATAGGAATGATCATTTTGGATTAGATCAACTAGTCAGTAATGTAACGCAAGTACAAAATATCTTAAATTTTTAAACCTTACGTTTTTGCATATAATGTCTTAGGTATAGAAAGACAGATAGCATCTTACTAGGCCGCGTATTGAGTCACTTTAGTAGGCATAATATAAAAAGAAAAACAAGAAACTGATGCTTATAAGTAGTGACTCAGTTCTAGAAAGATTACACTCATAAGTAAAAGTATAGCGAATTCCAACGTCCAATTATTTTATTGTTAGTTGACAAAATGATGTAGGCTGAGGTAACCGGTGTTACGAGATTTTATGCAATCTTATGACTAAAGATAATGGTTACCGGCTATTAATGCATAAGAATTTAAACTTGGGTAATTCCAGTATTGTATGGTAATTAAACACGTTGTGTTGTAATTTCCTTTGAAAGCCGGTTTGTGGTTTTATGAACCATTGGAAAGTACCTTGCTTAACTTTCTTGTGATTTGCATGAAAAGCGATGTTTCGTAATTTTTTGCAACTGGCTTGTTAATGTTATTAACGTGTGGGTGGACATTCTGATATATTATGCAAATTGGGTATTTAACTGATATATTAATTACGTTGGCAATAGCAAGACAATCAGTACTTGATGCAGTCATGAATATTAAAAAGGGAAAGGTACTGTTTGATACCAATACATTCAGTACTTGATATGGTCATAATTATTATAAAGACCAAGGCAATGACTAGATACCCAGACATTCAGTCCTGTGCTGGACATAGGCCTCTCCGTAGAAAGGTGTCTTTAGTCTATTACACCATGCTGACCAGATAGGCTTATTTCGGATTTGTTCCTATATGTATGCTTGTAAAGCACCCAGCTGCACAGGATGTCCTCCTTAAAGAATCACAGTATCCCGATGACAAATTTAGGTTTAGCGTAATAGACAGACAGAAAGGTTACTTTCGAATTTATAATAATAGTCTGAATGCGGGAGTAGCCATAACGTATTTTCAGATACCAAAGAGTCTGAAATTTTTTACGGGGGAAACACATACTCATTTGAGACATACAAAAACAGTAGCCAGTCATTATGAACGCTCATATTGTAAATTCAAAATTTCATATAAACTTATTCTGTATTATAAGAGTGTAATGACCATCAGAACGTATGCTTGGACAGATGGGAACGCTTGGGTAATATTACTCCCTACCGTATTGCTCTGGTTTTAAGAAATAAAATAATTTTGATAAGAATTGTGTAACTGGTTACTTTCTAAGCGCCGCAGCATTTCTGTTAAAAAGTAAAGAAAACCTGTCAACTATCACCAGAATAACTTTCCAGTTTAATGACACCTTTAAATGTTGACTTTCAAGTATTTATTAGAAAACAATGGCCCACTTAACTCACGGTGTGTGAGAATTGTCACATCACTTAAATGTCTAATGATTAATTAAATCAGTGTCAACAGTAATTAGAACTAGTGTTAGCTCAATAACAAGAAAACTTGTATTTGGAAATTATTTTTTGACTTTTTCCTAGCTTCCTAGGGGGAATTTGCGTTGCCTTACTTTTTATATTTCACTTGATTTTGCTCACGGCATCCCCTACACACGTATTTTGATGTATAACTTTATTTGCTTTTTCCACCCCCTTAGGGTTGGAATTTTCCAAAATCCTCTCATAGTGTGTTCCTTCAGAAGTGTAGACTTCTCAAGGAACACACTATGCCAAATTTCAACTTCCAACGCTCAGTAGTTTCGGCTGTGCGTTGTCTATAGGGGATTCAGTAAAGGAGCAGTTTTATATATTGTTTTGACGTAATTATTTTTTATTTTCTGTTTCTAACTTTTAAAATAATGATAAAACCGTTAATTTCATATTTAACACCCAAAGGGGAAATTTCCAACAACCTTTTCTTGATGAGTAATTTTAGATAGAAGATTTTAGAGGAACAAAATCAGGAGGGACTACTATAGTCTAGGAGCTAGGATTATACTTCTTGGGATGGAGATGAGATTTTAAATGCACCTTAATTTCTTCCTCGGGGCAACAGGCTTGGAGACTCCTAGCTAGCTAGAGCTATTGTTTGTCCAGATTGCTCTGATCTGTTAAGCAACAAAGAGAAGTAGAGAGGAGAAGTTAAAAGAGAAAAGATTAGAATTAAGAACTCATTAGAATATCTAAAATTATTTTCTATGGTTAATTTTAACTTAAAGTCATTGGGCTAAAACTCTGTTATGATAATTTTAATACGAAAAATAATTATATATTTTATGACCAGCAGTGAACTGTGGCTAAACTATTCGAAATAAGCTATTCGAATTTTCGAGTGACTTTGGTATAATTGATTGAATACTAGAATAAATGATATGGACTATAAGTAGTATTTATTTGACAAAACTATGCCCAATGCCCATTGATTAATACATCAATGCATATGCCACATCCTATTTTATTTATTTTATATTAATAAATATGTAAAAGAGGAAGTTAATCGTATCCCCGTTAAAACTAGAGGGTTTAATTATGTAAGAATCCTTTTTAGAGAGTATTTACATATATTTGAACTAATTACTTCCGTAGCGCATTTTAACATAACAAAACAATTATATTTTTTATACTCTTACGATAAAATACATAATGAATTTAACGATTGCATAATACATTTTTTGGTTAATTTTAAATACAACAAACTCAAATGCTCATAATATCAAAATAAAAAAATAATGTTTTCATCAATAAACTATTACTAGGTATACTATACTGTACAATAAACTAAATATTTTAAGAATTTAGACTGTTGTGACATATAACTTTGTCTCTTTTGAAATAATAATATATTTAGAATAAAAAAAACATTATCTTATATAAATCAATTTAAAAGACTGTCAGCACCTACCACAAATAATCGAAGAGTCCAGAATTTTGGGCCTGTTAATACTGTTTATATCCTTCGTAATCCTCATAGAAAATAAACGTTTACCTAAATATTAGGTCACTTATAAAATAAGAAAAAAACACATTTGTCAGTCACTAACATACTATTCGCACAACACATATGTGTTTAGACTTGGAACTGTATTGTATTATTCACGTGAATGTTGTCAAATACTACTCACCTGACAACTGTCTGTTTACTGTATTCAGTGATCAAGTTACTGGATCCCTACTACCGCTACCCGACCACTTTCTTCACGTTTGACAGCTCCAGTTTCTACATAAGCACCAACACACACATACTAAGTGGGAAGAATTGTGATTGATTGTATATTTTGTATTTCATTGTTATTCTAATGCAGTGTAAGGACTTCGCATATTGATTGTCAATAAGGATCGAGTATGGCGTTGCTTGAATGCCCTATTATGTTCGTGCTGTTTAAACAATTTTTTGTTGTTCTAATTCATTTGTAATGACACACAGTGCAGGCAGAAATTTTAATACTTTTTATGTATTATCTGCAATAAAAATGAAATAAAAATGTGACGGATTAAGAATACAGAGTGTCACCACCCCTATTCATCCCGCGGGTGTCGTAAAAGGCGACTAAGGGATAAACTACGCAAGACAACATCAATGCAAAGAGAAGGAAAACTTGAAACCAACCCTATACCAACCCGTCTGGCCAGCGTGGTATAGCAGGCCAAAACCTCCTTTCTAAGGAGAGGCCTATGTCCACCAGTGCTGTTGAATAATTAACGATGATGAAAAATATCAATTTTTTTTTAAATTAAATAATATATTTCAATTTGAATAATAATTACTTACATAAATACAATACTTAAATTAACCCGTGCCCGATCGCATCTGATGGAAAGGTGCCCATTATGCTAGCAACATTGCCGCGTTGTATGGCAATGGTCAACCTTTGCACCAGAAACGAGCAGGAACGAGAGTCCTTGTTTATTTCAGATAGCCTACGACCCAGTTCCCCCACAAAGCCCGAAGTTTCAGCAGCCCAACTCCCCAATGTCTCCACCGCCACAGTGACGAAGTGTGACATACGTCTGTGTGCATGCGACCGACATGAACCCGCAACCCATGCTCAGAAAAAGTCCGTAGGGATGCTGGGCAGTGGGGGCAAGACAACTGTATCGGAACTAAGCTCATTATTATTGTTATTACACAAAGAAAAAAAATTTAAACACAAAAAACAATATATGTGCAGGCAGTGTTTTTTTTATAAATGTACCGATGCATTTTATAGAATATTAATATAAATATATTATACTACGAGTAAATTACGTAATGATGAATCACAGATGCATAAACTGTTTTGTAATTTTTAAATACATTCTGTTTATCAACTTGTTATGAAATAATAAATCATTATAACCTATTTTCCTTAACTCAAAATTAAAGGCAAATATTTTAAGTTAAATTAAGCTGTCATGTTAATGGCATTAAATGGCTGAATAATTTTATGTATGACATAATTCATTCACAATAATTAATTGGATCCATTTACCTACTAAGAGATGAATAACCTCTTAAATAGGTTAAGATTTTACCTTTATGAAACATGTCAAAGCTACACAGACCTATTCAAAAGCAGCATTAAATCACGAATACAATACAAGCCCTTGAAACATTTGATCCCATAGCGTGCCAACTCTAAGGTTAGGTTCGTAATTAACGACAAAATGCAATACCTAAATGTTTATAAACTCAGTTCAAACGGAAATTTGAATTCACTTTTATCGTAATATCCTTAGGAGAATGTCTAGCGTTTATAAGGTAATTCGCAGTTGTAGTTGGTTCTCTTTTGAGTAACAAAGTTCAGTGCGTAATTAATGATTTTACATGTTTTTATCGTTCGCAGATTTTGTTGATATTTGTCACTGTGCAATTGGTGCAAGCAAATCCGTTTTTCCAAGGCCTAAGTTTTCAAAGAGGGTTTGAGATTAATTTCAAGCCATGGCTGAAAGAACCGTTTGTTTTTATGAAGGAGAAGTGGTCCCCGTTTGGACATTTTGGAAAGAAAATTTCAGTTCAGAAGCGAAGTTTAGATGACATTGTACCACCGAAACCAAGACCTGCTGCACCTGTGTTTGAAGAAATTGAGGAACAACCTATCGGAACAGCACCCTTGAAGATTGTACCAATAGCTCCATTGTATACTAGTTTGCCTAAAGTACCACCTCCTTTACCAAAACCATTGCCAATTATAGTAAATGACTATCCTCCATCGCCTATAGTCCCCCCCATATCAACCAATATGGTAATAATACAACCTACTAAAGCTACTAATAGTGATCTATCAATTAAGGGAAAAACACTTTACACTGACATATCGAGAGTGGAATCAATAGAAAAATATATTCAGCGCTATGAAATTTCACCGTCAGTACCACTGAAGCCAGTTGCTGTTCCACCGACTCCTCTTAAGCCGGAACCGCCTATTACAACTACAGGGTCATCACCTTCACTACCACCATCAATGCCACCACATCCAGGTTTGGAAATATCTCCGCCTCCTATCGCACCTGTGGTCCCAGCTCCTGTTCCACCACTGCCATCACCTTCACTAGCACCACCACCCGGTTTAGAAATATCTCCGCCTCCTATTACATCCGTGCTTCCAGATTCTGTTACACCGGCGCCATCACCGCCACTGCCACCACATCCAGGCTTAGAAATATCACCACCTCCTATTGCATTGGTAACCCCAGCTCCTGTTCCACTACCGCCACCACCGTCACTACCACCATCACCACCACCACCACCACCACCATCACCATCACCATCACCACCACCACCAGGTTTAGCAATTTCTCCGCCTCCTATTACACCCGTGGTCCCAGCTCCTGTCATACCTCCGACCCAAATTCCTATTGCACCTGGAGCTCCGACTCCTGTTGCACCAATTCCAGTAACAGTAGAAAAAAAGGAAACGCCTCCTTCAGTACCTCTAGCGACTCAGGAGGTTCCAAAAACAGATATTGTATTAAAAAATAATACATTCGTGAAAGGATCAAGAATGGCACTGCAATTCGGTTCCGTATTTCTGACACTAATGGCTCAATTTTTTGACAGAGCACGTTCTACTATCGATCTCATGACGAATCCACCTCCGAAATTCGTAAATTAAAATTTGAAGCTATTCTTTTCCACATTAATTCATATAGATCTCGCACCATGTTTACGTTTTTTTTTGGAATGAATAGATTACTTGAGTACCTCAAAGGCGAAGTGATAATGTATGCGATTACTGTGGTCTCGGGTTCGAATCCTGTGTTGGACCAAATATTTCTATGATCTGCAGATGTGTGTTTCGGAGTTTGGGCTTTTTCTATGTATAATGTGTATGTATGTACAAAAAAGGATTTAAGTATTCCATCAGTCAATCTAGTTTTCATAGTACAAGCTCTGCTTAGTTTATAGCAAGATGGCGTTGTGTGTTACATGTACAATTCTTTTATATATTTATTATTATTTGTTTATTTATGAATGGAATGCAAAAGTCCATTACCTTTAATAATACTTAAATATTGTTAAGGGTTGTTGTTCAAGAGTAGATTGTCTGTTATTTTATATTTAAAATACTAGAAATGTAAATAGAAATTCACGTTGACGCCATGGAATGTTTGTTTATTATACCTTTATGCCTACTGATAGCTTATAATAAAATTATAGTATTATCTGCTATGTTCCTACTTGAAGATGGAGCTTGGGAAGGCCCCTGGTCTGACGATCGCAGGAAGCCGTTGGATGCGGGCAGTACATGACCGCTTGTTGTAGAGAGCCTTTGGGGAGGCCTATGTCACGCAGTGAACGTCATTCGGGTGATATGATTATTATCTGCTAATTTTTAGCTTCAATTCTCCAATGGCTAGACCTTACTTAAACTCCTATAAACACTGAATTTATTAAGCTATGGCACAACTATGCAAAAGTGAAGAATGAACTTAATGTTAGGAGGTGAATATTTTTTGCCTATAGTCGTCACAAAATAAGAAGCCCGATTTGACATTTGTCATTGTGGCGTAACTAAGGGCCACCGCAGACTAGCTACTTTTAGCATCGGCGATTGGCGATTTGGCGACTGCATCGATGCTGCATCGCGTTTTAGCGATTTCCTGCGTTCGATTGCGGTATCGGAAACGCGCGTTTTAGCGACTGCTCAGATGCCAAATCGATGCTACCGGCATCCGAATGTGTGCGGAGAGTAGCGTTCAGCTGCTGTGTCGCGCTTCTAAAAAGCGACTCAATCTCCGCGTTTGGCGTTTTTAAGTGTGCGGTGTAGAGCGTTCGGTCGCCGTATTTAGCTTCTAAAAAGCGACTAGTTGCCGATCGCCGATGCTAAAAGTAGCTAGTCTGCGGTGGCCCTAATACGATTAATTCGTGTTTTTGAGTGTATTTTTTCAATGTAAAGTTAAACTTGATGCTTATTTATGATACGCGTTGTGATAGTGTATGGGTAACATAGTAATTAAATAGGATGTATGTATATTCATAGTAATTAAAAAGGATGTAACAAATGTCAAAACGGGCTTCTTATTTTGTGACGACTATAGTGTATAGAAGTTAAGTATTTTTTTACATTTGTGTACCTGTTATATGAAGTTAATTATAAGGCATTTTTTTGTTGGCACGCTTAAAACGAAATATTCTGCATTCGTATAATTTATTATCGCCCAATACCTATTAATAAACGCTATAATATAAGTAGACATTTTTACTTATTTATAAATCGTACTTACACGTACACATACTTACACGTACTTACTAGGATTCATAAATTATACCAATATATTTTTAAGTAATCATTTGTAAAACTTGTATAATATATTTTTTTTAAAACACATGATATTGTTATTTTTATGAGTTTTTATTACTGAATTTGTTGCTTATTCTACTAAATCGCCGGACTGTTAGAACCTATAAGTCGGCTGTTTAATTTGCAGTGGGTAAGTGTAACTTAAAACATAGTAGATTTAGGGAACTCATCCCTACCATAAGATGATTTCTATAAAATCACAAAAAAACATTATTTTGCTGGTTGGCTTCGGTATGGAACGGTAGTAGGCGATGGCGTCGCCATTTGTGAGTGTTTACAGCTATAGTATTGCTGAAAATCTTATAAAACTCTGCAAGTAGATAACTGTTTGTAGAAGTGTTTGGTGTTTTATTTTGATATTTATGTTATGAAAATGTTCAATTAAATGAGATTATTAGTTCCTAAATTTTGTTAGGTTATTAAATGATTTCTAATTTGTAAGATAATTGTTTTTTTAAAGACTTCTGCTTCTGAATCCTAAATGTAGACTATTATAAGAGCTGGTTTCTGTTGCACTATGTTTTCTTCATACCTGCCAAGACCTTACAGATTTCTGTTTTCCAAGTTGTTGGTTCTTCATTCGTGCGTGTAGCCTAAGTATTACGACGGATGTCCTAGTAGGACAGGGAGACAAGTGATCAACACTAGATTCTAATTCCCACTCATTTTACTAACAAAATGTACTGACTTAAATATTATAACTCCGTGTAACGTGTCTGTGCGTGTTTGCATTTGGTCATTGAACTACACACAATGCAATAATTTATTACGGATGTTAAGTACATTTAAACGGATTACAGCAGTACTCTCCCCCTTTGAAAATTTATTGGCACACTTAATTATAGAAAAACAATTAAATTATAAATAAAATACTTGCTGACCTTTTGATAACAAGAATAAACGAACACAATGAAAAACATTCACAGTAAAGAATAAAAAAATTACAAATAAAAAAAAAACATTAAATATAGATTATATTAAATTATAAATCTTTTTTACAAACATTTACCTAAACAAAATGATGAAATATTCAATACAAAATCGGACTACCGGTTTGCTGACTCTGCCGGACTTAGTCGCGTACGGTGGCGTCACAGATTATTAAATAGTTACCACGTAACAGATACATCACTCCCATACAAAAGCGAAAATACCTACGCTATAATAGCCTACAATATCTTAATACCTGCCACTCAGTACGAAATGTTGCGATTCAACTATGGTTGAATCGCAACATTTCTTATTAGACAATTAAATATGTTTAAGTTTTATATAATGATTTATATTCTTTTTTCCTTCTCTAAATTCTCTGTTAAATAATTTCATAGTTGAAAATTTCCTAAAACACGTAAATATTTAAACAAATAATCATATGGAAAACAGGAGCAAAGCGACGGAAAATCAACTGTTTTTAAAAGTTGTAATATGGTGCTACCAGGCCGATTCATTAAACGTTGTCAAAATTATTTAAAATTACTTTTTCTAACTCCTATATGTAATTTATCTATATAATTCATTAATATTATCTAATATATAAAATTCTCGTGTCACAGTTTTCGTTGCCATACTCCTCCGAAACGGCTTGACCGATCTTTATGAAACTTTATATGCACATTAAGTAGGTCTGAGAATCGGTCAACATCTATTTTTTATACCCCTAGGGCGCGAGCGGAGCCGCGGGCATCAGCTAGTAAATATTTATATTTGACTTTTACACCCATCTACTGCACAACAATTACGTGGTTTCGGTATTATGAAGCGGAAGCGCGGGAAACGAGCTCAGGCCGACGTTCGGCGGCCCTCTGTCGAGTTGCATCGTCGACGATACGCCGAGCTGTAGGTACCTATATAGCGCGTGGCATTGAGCGAGTGACGGCGGCCTGGTAGCGCCGTTTATCCGTCAGCTGTTGTCGCATTTTTGCCTGGTGGATTTTCTGCAGTCTGTGCGTTTAGAGGTTCATCGACATCTTGTACTATAAACGCTGGCTTTAAACGATCGATAGAAACAACTGCGATGCGATTAGGCAATAAACATATAATGTCAAATAACCTGTATTATGATCGCAGGTATCAGTAGCGTTTATCTGTTATATAGTGTTTATATGTAGGTATAGCAGATAACTATCTGAAAGTTTTTTAGGAACTGGTAAAACTGCCATAAGGCTCTTAAAAGTATAATCATAATAATCGCAAGTAATGTTAATGGAGATGTCGAAACATGAAGTTAAGAATAAATACTTTTCGATACTTCTACTGGCTAGACTTACTTTCGTGACTGTGAATTTTGAAGTTTAGGAATAAATATTTAAACAACAAGGAAACAGAGTACTTTATCACATAAGAATTATATAATAATAGTACATTGTTCACCGAGGGAGGAAAGGAACCGATTACTAGCGAGGGAGCAGTTTGTGGCCCGAATGCGCAGCCTAGGGCCACAATACTCCCGAGGTAGGAATGGGACTTTCACCCGAGTGCTACACAGTGCTTTATACTACACCTGTGAGGAACATTTAATGTATTTATAAAAAATCATAACGTAAGACACAATTTAGCTTAGAATTTGACATAATATTTATAAATATTTCGCGCTTCTTTTGTTTTTTTTTTATTCTTCACAAAAGGATTTCAGTGGCACGGAGATTCCATATTTAAATTATATGAAAACTCTTTGGGCAGGCGCGCGCCATAGATAAGATAACACATGAGAAATGAAAATTCATACAACTTTCTCTCCCGCTAAAACACGTTAGAAATGGATTTTCATACATTTTTTCCTCCCGCTTATTTAGGTCAAGGAAAAGACTAACTATCTCTTTTCATTTTCAGGGAATATTGACTACTGTTCCGAACAGGTGTAGTATACATACTTTTTCAGTAGTAGAGCAACGCTGATTTCAGCACGAATGGGCCAGCTCGACCGGGGCAGTACTACTCTCACACAGAAGACCATCCTAATAGTGACAGCACTCTTGCTATCGCATTTCGTTGGTGAGTGTGAGACCGGAAGCCCTATCAATCTGCATCATTCTCCAGGCTTCCAGAGGCCGGGAGAATGATGCAAAAATATCCGACCAGGCCGCCATGGTATGGGTCACCATGCTGCATTGCTTACCCTCACAATGTGGATGGTGACTCCCGGATTCTACTTATGCTTTTCATCAGGCAGAGTAAAGCCACTTTGGCAGGTTTAAATATATTTATATATAAAAAAAAACGGACATCTTACTCACAACGTCATCTAGTCCCAAACTAAGCAGAACTGGTATAATGGTTACAAACAACTGATATAAATACATAAACATACTTTTTTTATAAATACATACATATTATACACAGAAACCACCCAAAATGAGTTTTACCTAGGACAGATGTAGCTTAGTATAAACAAATTCTTGGGGTCGTTGCTGTCTGTTAGGGTTCGGGGACCAAAAGTCTGATCGTTGCTAGCGAGGCAACGAAACTAGTCTCATGGGCACCTCTACACCGGGAACGATGCAGGGTGGGTTTTTATACATGATATGAATTGTTTAATTTGAATTTATGTGTATGTGTTATTTGATTATGTGTTTTTCTAACCTGAATTGAACAAATAAATTGACTAATATAAAAAATAAGTAAAACAGAATTTTAAGGGCTCGACCAGGGCAGTACTACTCTCACACGGAAGTCCAACTTAAAAATGACAGTATTCATGCTGTCGTATTTCGTTGGTGAGTATGAGACCGGAGACCCAAATGGTGAATTAGCATCTCACTGGCCCGCCATACTGTGGGTCAATGAGGATGGTGAACCCTACTCCTGGATTCATCTCATGCTTTCATATGAAAAAGGAAAGAAAGAAAACAATTTCTTACAAAAAATATTAGACAATTACAATTGAAGTAGGTTTATATATTTTTAAAACAATGTTAATATGTAAAAAAAAAAAATTAAATACAATAAATTATTTTATTCTGCTAACTGTATATTTTAAATACTGCAAAGGTTACAGTGTGGTGGGATAGTGTTCCCAATAATTATACTCTCTTGTATTCACTGGTTGATATCGATACAAATCGTATAATCCTCCAAATCCACCGAGTCCTCCTAGACCTCCGGGTTTTCCAGGTCTCCCACCAAGTCCTAATCCTCCTAAGCCCGGTTTGCCGCCAAAACCTCCTAAGCCAGGTTTGCCGCCAATACCTCCAAGACCTGGTCTACCGAATGGTTTACTTCCAAGCCCAAATCCAAGGTCAGTTAAGTCACCAAATCCGTTGAATTGTGAATACACCATTGAAGACAGCATTACTAGCACGAACGACAGTAATACAACCTGAAAAAGTTACTATTGTGAGAATGATTTCTTGTTACTGAGCTATGTGTGTTTTATAAATGTAAGTAGATAGTAGGCACGAACCCACTTACGAGTACTAAACCCACAATACAAAACGGTCTCTGTGCGGTGCTCAGTGCTTTGAGTAATTATATTATTTTTAATTAAATTATTTTTAATTGTTTTAAAAAAAACAGACTTGTTTTTTCAATAAGATATCGTCTACTAGACATCAATATAATATATATAAAGAATCCGAAAAATCACGGTTGCCGTTGCGCATTTGGCCACACCTCTTCGCAGCCCGGTGTACACAAGTATGCTTTTGTTATGGTGATCGCACACTTATCCGTACCGAAGTCAAGGAGGCCTCGCACACTTATCCTCAGCGGCAGAATCGACCGCGCCGAAAGCATCAAATAAAATTAAAGAAATTGTTTTCTGTTTATTGTGTTATACGGTTGCCTCATTAAATCTGGCCGCAAATAAGGGTTGCTGGCTGTTAAAGATGTTAAATATTATCGGTAGAGTGAAAGAGAACTAGCGCCTAACATCACTAACCAGACGAGGATAGCGATTGTCAGCTCTTGTCAGTTCTGTTCAAAGATATATAAATAACATTAATTGTCACAATACACATTTGAGTAAATTCTTGACTGCATCGTTGGAGCAGTGGAAGCGTATGCGACTGATGTGTATTAAGTTTCCGTCGGGTTCTGTTCCTGGGTTGGACCAAATGTTATCCTTGTTTTTAAGTAAGTGTTTCAATATTAGCTAATACGATGCTTTTACCGTAGTTGTTCTTCCGATAAACTTTCTTTAAATTTTCACTTCATATAAATTATTTAATAAATTAAACAAGTGATCACCAATATAATTTCGGTTAAGTTATGGTATTGTTATTGAACTATATAAGAACAGTCTCCATAATTAAAATACTATATACAAAAATACATATGTATACATATATAACTTACTTTAGAAACCTCCATGTTACGTAGTGTCAGCAACGTTCTCCAAACACGCACTAATTAAGATATAAAGGCAACAGTTTAAATAAGCTCAAAATTTTTCGAAAATTATGCCATATGAAAATTAGGATATGTTTCTCAAAATTTTGAATTTATAGTTATATTACTTAATTTATCTTTAAGAAGTTTGCCATGTACAGTTGTTAATAAAATAGTGCATCTTACTTAATTAGAAAAAAAATAAGTACTTGCTAACATAAAAATGTGCTTATTTTGTGATAATTCAATATTCATTCTTCTTTTTTTAAACAATTTAATATTTGTTTAAAAAAAGAAGATATAGACAATTAAATGTAAAACAATATTGTCGTATGTATGACAGGAGCACTATTCCTTTCGACTGTGAGCAAAATTTACAGTAAAATACAAGAATTAAAGACTAAGGCGATGATGAAATAAGATGATCAGTAGGTAAAGTGATAAAAAAATTATTTAATAAACATACATTGTTTAAATTATAATAGTACTTATTTAAAATAAAATAAATAAATAATCGTTTTACAATAAATCATTATCATTTCTACTACCAGTCCTTTTAGGATGAAATCCTTGGATATTTGTTATGAATGAATTTATAGGTGTCACACTACCAATAGCTCCTCCGTGAGACCCATTGAATGGATTACTAGATCCACCGGCAAATGGATTTCCAGGTCCAAAGGCAAATGAGTTGCTAGGTCCACCGGCAAAGGGATTGCTAGGTCCGCCGGCAAATGGATTATTAGGTCCTCCGGCAAATAGATTGCTAGGTCCACCAGCAAATGGATTGCTAGGTCCAACGGCAAATGAATTGCTAGGTCCGCCGGCAAATGGATTGCTAGTTCCACCGGCAAATGGATTGCTAGCTCCGCCGGCAAATGGATTGCTAGCTCCGCCAAAACCAGGTATGTGACCTACAGATGGGTTATTCTTCCCACCACTACTACTGGGAAAGTTGGTACCATCAACCCCAAATATTTCTGAGGCTCCGCCTGCATTGAGATCAGATACAATTGGTACTTCGGTGTTCGAGTCAAAGTTCTCGAATTGACGTCTGATCACAGATCCAGTAACAATGGACAACATTGATACGACAGTAGTGACGACCTGAAAATAAAGTTTTTATTTAAAATATTAATAAAACAAATGATTGGTTAAAAATCGACGGATTTGCTAGACCAAACGACCTTCTATTTGTATTTCGTCCGCGGCGCATCCCACGTGTCTATCTGTTAACGCGGTAAAAAGTGACTTTATCAGGTTCTAGACTATCTGTGTTCCAAATGTCATTTAAATCGGTTCAGTAGTTTTGGCATTAAAGCGCGACAGACAGACGGAGCTAATTTCCAAATTACACATTTATAATACTGTGGTAAGGGTTAGCTTTTGCCCGCGACTCTGATACTAAGAGTAGCTTTAGTCCTTCGCAAGATTCCCTCAAGATCAAGATTTCCTCAAAACGTCAAATTATAACACCCGTCGTTTTTTCATCGGTGGCTAATGAGAAACAAACAGATTTGAATAAAAATGAATCTAGTTAAATAAAGAAACTATTTCTTACTTACCAAAGGTATCCCCATGTTTGGTAATAGTATTGTTAAGTTCGTTCACTTAAAATGAAATGATGTGAATGATGCACTAAGCAGTTTATATATCAAATGTCCTGAAAATCTTCTCAACTTGTTACCATAAATTTCTCGTTTCTCAACATTTTACCTGACACACCTTAAATGATTTTGCGTCACCGAGGCAGTCAAATATATATTATAAATAATACTTGTTAAGATCATACAATACCAATAAAATAATTCACTATTTTACTAAATTATTATTATAGAATAATTGTGTTATATTTTTTATTTAATAATTGATCTTTGTTATAAAATTTTGTTACTAAGAAAATATAAAGTACTAAAAAAAGTAAACAAAAATGTTTATGTTTCCAACGGGTTAGAAATAAAAAAATATGCTAACTTTGAGAATCACGGCCGGCTATAAATAAAACTCGATTTTATTTAAACAAGATTTTATTATGTGAATATATTAGTGTATGCTAAATGCTCTCTAGACTAACGGTTTCTACTATTGACCTGCAAAACAAATATAAAACTGGGGACAAAATGAATGACTTGTGCTCGAATTGAAAACTAGTTATGAAAAGAAAGTAAATATAGAAAAGCAGGAGTTGTATGGTTGCCTTGTTGGTCTAGTGGCTAGCGCATGCGGCTGCTGATCAAGAGGTATCGGGTTCGATTCCCGGGATGAACCAAATATTTGTGTGATCCACAAATATATGTTTCGCAGTCTGGGTGTTTTCTATGTATACTATGTATGTATTTACAAAAAAAAAGTATGTTTATGTACATATTTATATCATTTATTTAGTACCCATAATACAAGATGTCCGAAAAATATTTATTTATTTATTCATATGTTAATAAATAAATAAATAAAAAAACAGCATTAAATGATCAGTTGAAATGTATAGTGGCCTCAAATATCCAGTATCCTAAAAAGTCCAGTGTTCCATGATGCCTAGTACTAGTAGCTTATGAGCTACTGTCATTATGAGCTGACCACTAGTCATTATGAGCTATGGCTCATAATGACTAGTGGTCAAAAAAAAAATATAGTTTTAAAAAACTAAACAAACACGCTTTTAAACTAAAAAGTAGAAAATAATTTTAATGTGACAAAGCGTGGGGCGACGTTATTGAAATATTTTCAGAAAGCACCCCACGCTTTGTTACATTAAAATTATTTTCTACTTTTTAGTTTAAAAGCGTGTTTGTTTAGTTTTTTAAAACTATATTTTTTTTTCTAGACTAAAAAAAAAAATTATACTTTTTTTTTGTTTTTTTTTTCAAATTATTGTATTGTCATCGGTCCTCGATAAATCTACAAAGTTTGAACGAAATCTGGCCGTTTAAAGTCGGTCAAAATCGCCCCCAAAGGAGGCGCTTACAAACATACAAACAAACATACAAACAAACATACAGGTGAAGCTAATATAAAGCGCGTAAAAAGACTGGTCGCTAATATTAACTAGTGTCCAAAAACGTCCAGTGTCTACGTCCAGTATTATTATGTTTTAGCAATGTTTACATTTTTCTGTCTATATGTGGTATATACTGATTAGACATAAAAGTGCACAGATTGCAAGATCAATTGAAGCCTCGACGCTCCTTTGCTCATTGAGCAGTTTTAGGTACTTCTTTATTCCATATACGGTCGAAATATATATCAAGTTGCCTTTATTTTTGTTTCTTGTATAAGTTAAGTTAGTCTTATATGTTAATAAAATTCTCGTGTCAGAATTATTAGTTAACACACTCCTCCGAAACGGCTTTACCGATCCGTGTGGTGACGGATTAAGAATACAGAGTGTCACCACCCCTATTCGGGTGTCGTAAAAAGCGACTAAGGGACAAACTGTGCAAGACATCATCACTGCATAGAGAAGGAAAACTTGAAACCAACCCTATACCAACCCGTCTGCTGGCCAGCGTGGTATAGTAGGCCAACACCTCCCGTTTAAGGAGAGGCCTATGTCCAGCAGTGGACTGTTAAAGGCTGTTGATGATGATGATGATGATTTGTATGAAATTTTGTATGCATATCGGGTAGGTCTGAGAATTGGCCATCATCTTTATGATATGATATAGATATATAAATTTTAAATTAAAAAGCATTAACTTACCATATCTATTTTAGGTGTTAAGTTTAAAGGTCTTAAGTTTTAACTATATGGAATAACGAGGGGTTTGTTGGAACATTGTTGAAGGGTTGTCGGGTGATCTAGAGCTGGTTGTTTTTAATCATTCCTTTCTCACAGAATGCTCGTGTGTTTACACATGCACTTGCGCATTACGGTGTCTTCTGAGTAAGTGGCTTGTCTCCGTTAAAACTGGCCGCCGTGACCGAGATTAGTCATCATATTGACGTTCTATTGCAGACTAGTGAGCGTAATCGTAAGCAGCCTAATGTCGATCACAGCGTCTTCTCGCTGTCTACACGAGCAGAGCACCTGCTGTGTTCTGCGGTCTGCTGCCGACCGGTGAGGCGCGGACCTCCGTTCTACTTGCTATGGTCTGCACGCCGCTTCGTGGGGTGCGGCCCTGCAGTCTGTACGCCGCTCCGTGAAATGTGGACCTGCAGTCTACAGGCCTCTCCGTGAGATGTGGACCTGCGGTGTGTACGTCGCGTCGTCTGCGTGACGTGATATCAATACAAATAAATATTATTGGAGTGTCTGTTATATCAGTTACTAGCTTTCCGCCCGTGGCTTTGCCCGCGTGGAATTCGTTTATATCGCGCGACACGGTAAGGGTAGATCAAACAATCTTACATGATTTTATGTGTGATAATAAGGAACTTCGACACAAACTTTCGTCGCCTATTTCAAACCCTTCTACCTTTATTTTCGCGCTAAAAAGTATCCTATGTCCTTTCCCAAGTTCAGTTCTATCTGCATACCAAATTTCATCAAAATCGGTTCAGTGGTTTAGTCGTGAAAGCGTAACAGACAGACAGAGTTACTTTCGCATTTATAAAATTAGTAGGGATATTAGTAGGGATTATACCTCGGAAAGTAGAGATTTCATTAAACAGAAAACAGCCCAATTTTTTGAAAAAAGTAGATATTTTGACGGGTGAATTTTCGATATTAAGTCAAAATAGGGTGAAAAAATAAATATTTCAAATCAAATAAATCACAGTGTATGTCCCGACATTCCCCTTTTTATGTCCCGACATAAAAAGGTGAGTTTTCACTAAACTTTGTTTAAAAATAATTTAATTTGTAAAAGATAAAAATAAAAAAACCAAGAACTTGGTTTTTTGAATTTTTCACGTATAATTTGAGGTTATGTGAAAAAAAGTGTAAATAAAAATCGGCGAAGTACATGTCAGGCCACGCACAGGAAAGGGTTCCTCAGTCAACTATTGCGTGTTATCCCAGGGAGTCAATTAGGCGACACTTGATTGTAATGTTTTATTAATGACTCTGTTATCTCTGTAAGACTCCGACTAATTTGACTTAAACTAAAGCTTATATACAATGTAATATGTGTACAGTTTAGGTGGGGGCTACTATGAGATATTATTTACTTAATCGAATTGCTTAATTGACAGTATGTTGTTTATACTTCCTTAATTAATATTTATAATATTACTATTGTTTGAGGGCACGTACGTTAACTTTAGTAAAACAATTATTTAATCACGTAACCGTGCAAAGATCTAAAACTACTATTTTGCTATGGCTTTGCCCATAGATATTCCCCCTCTAAAGAGAAGAAACATCCTTACATTACTATTATATACTATTGTTGTATAGTTTTGGTTTATATATTGTAATTGGAATCTAACCGTCTGGTGGGAGACTCTACCAGAACGTGTCCTTTTTTCTGTTTGCTTATCTGCTTGTGGAGGTTCTGTTTTCTTGTCTCCGATTGTTTGTTCGCTTATCTTGCTATTTTCATTTGGGAAGTGTATTAATTCTATTTTTAATGATTTATTGGCTTTTAGTCGTTTTAACTCGCTATCATTCTTTTGATATTTTTCTACCTCGTGCCAATCGATTGCAGAGGGTAAGGTTATCGTCTCGATAACTCGAGATAAGGCATCGGCTACCACATTCTTGTGGCCACTGATGTGCTGGATATCCGTACTGAATTGTGATATATAATCCAGATATCTGATTCGTCTAGGGGTATCATCTAATGATGGCTTCTTGTCGAAAGCATGCATTAGTGGTTTGTGATCCGTGTAGACTGTAAATTCTCGTCCTTCTATGAGTCTTCTGAAGTGTTTTATAGCCATATAGATTCCTAGCAGCTCTCTATCATAGGTAGAGTATTTTGTTTGGGCTTCACTAAATGATTTGGAGAAAAAAGCTATTGGTTCCCATTTTGTTTTTCTTCGCTGCTGTAGTACAGCGCCTGCGCATTTGAGACTAGCATCTGTCATTAACGCTATTTGTGCGTTGCTGTCCGGATATGCCAATGTAGTTAATTGTCGAATGTCCTGCTTGCAGCGTTCAAACGCGTGGTTTGATTCCGTATTCCACTGGATAACCGTCTTATCGTTTTTCTTACTATTAATTAAATATTTATTTAACGGTGCCTGATGCTTTGCTGCGTGTGGGATACTGCTTCTGTAGAAATTAATCATACCCAAAAAACGTCGTAACTCATTTACCGTTTGTGGTTTAGGGTAATTGTTTATAGCTTGAATCTTTTCCATAGTAGGAGTCAACCCTTGGCTCGTTATATGATAACCGAGGAAATCAATCTCCGACTTGGCGAATTCACATTTGCTTGTATTTATTGTTATGCCGTTTTTATGTAGGCGCTTAAACACCTCCTCTAAGTGTTCATAATGTTCCTTAAGGTTATTTTTCTTGTCAGCGATAAATATGTCGTCCACATATACAAATACGTAGTCCAAGTCTCTGAATATAGAGTCCATAAATTTTTGGAAGGACTGTGCTGCATTTCGTAACCCGAATGGCATTCTGATGAATTCAAAAAGTCCAAAAGGGGTTATTATCGCTGTTTTCTCTGGTTCAGCAACGGGCAGTATGTGAAAAGCTTTCTTTATGTCTATCTTGCTGAATATTCCTTTTCCGCTTGCTACATACGTGAAATCGAGTAGCCTTGGCAGCGGGTACCTGTCTGGTACTGTTATTTTATTTAGTGCGCGGTAATCTCCGCATGCTCTCCATTCGCCATTCTTCTTCTTGACTAAATGGAGTGGCGATGCCCATTGACTGCTTGAAGGACGGCATATTCCCATGTCCATCATATCTTGGAACTCTTGTTTTGCAATCCTGTATTTGTCAGGCGGTAATGGACGTGCTCGCGTAAATACTGGGAAACCTTTTGTTATTATTTGATGCTGTACTTGGTGCTTAGTCTGTAGATTCATTGATCTAGGCTTTGTAATATCTTCATATTTCTCTAATAATCCCTTTATTGGTTCCTGTAGAGAAGCGTTTATAGAACGCACTGATGCAATTTTTGTTCTTACTATTTTGGCAGGCGTTTTCAGACCTGTTTTTTTATCGATCAGTTTTTTTCCGTGTATATCGACTAATAACTGATAATGATTCAAAAAATCAGCTCCCAGGATTGGCATCTTAACGTCGGCAATGGTAAATGTCCATTTAAAGCTTCGGCGTAGTCCTAGGTTAAGCGTTAAAGTGCGTTCCCCGTATGTATTTATAGGGGTCCCGTTTGCGGCGAATAATTGGTATTCGCATGCCTGGCTCTTCTTATTTGTGCTATTTATAACCGAAATGTTAGCACCCGTGTCGACTAAAAATCTATAACCACTGTTTGAGTCAGTTATAGTTAGACGGTTTGCTGGGTGGATAGCACAGAGGCCCGTCTTATTCTGTGCTAATTTTAGTTTTCCGATGGCCTGTTATTTTTAATTGTATTCCATGCACAAGGCTTATTGCATCTATATGAATCCTGCTTGAACCGATTATGGAAATAACATAACCCATTATGTGAGTTTCTGTGGCGCGACCTTGACCGTGAATGTGGCATATGTCGTGTTTGGTATTTGCTGCGTTGCCTAGGTTGATGCTCGCGTATGCTGCGTAATGCATTTATTTCTATTCGCATGGCTTCAAGTTGTGACGTTATGTTTGTAACTAGGTTAATGTCAACCGCTGTTTCTTGAATATTTCTTTTGTTGTAGGTCAAGTTCTCGTAAATTTTATCGGCTAATTCGCTCAAGTTGTCTAACGACATATTGTTTGTGACCGATAATATCGCTGTTAGTGAAGCGGGGAGTTGCCTTAGCCACAGCAGGCGAATAGTGTCGTCGTTTATTTTCCCACATCCAGCTTCTTTCATTTTTCTCAGGAGCTGGGAAGGCTTCTGGTCTCCAAGGTCCATTTCTGCTAGTAGTCTGTGGAAACGTCGGTGTTCGCTCTCTTCGTAGCAGTTTATCAGACGTTCCTTGATTGTGGAGTACTTGTTTTCGCTGGGTGGGTTAGTTAATATGTCACTGACTTGATGGACGACCTCTTTTGGTAGTTTGGATATTACCATGTTATATTTGTAATCTTCGCCCTGTTTTTGTGGTGCTATTATTGCTTCGAACTGGGCGAACCATAAACGTGGGGAGTCTGTCCAAAATTGCGGTAGTTTGTCTGTGACCGTGATAGCAGCAACTGAATCGCACCCCGTGTCGCCTCTTGAAGGAGTTGTTGTTGGAGCCATTTTTGGGATGTGATACTTTCGTAATGCTATTGTTTTCTAGATTCACTGCTGAACACCATATAGGGTTCCGGTCGTCCCGGTATTATATCAGCACTAGAAACCAATAGATCACGTCGGGGTCACCAATTATTGCGTGTTATCCCAGGGAGTCAATTAGGCGACACTTGATTGTAATGTTTTATTAATGACTCTGTTATCTCTGTAAGACTCCGACTAATTTGACTTAAACTAAAGCTTATATACAATGTAATATGTGTACAGTTTAGGTGGGGGCTACTATGAGATATTATTTACTTAATCGAATTGCTTAATTGACAGTATGTTGTTTATACTTCCTTAATTAATATTTATAATATTACTATTGTTTGAGGGCACGTACGTTAACTTTAGTAAAACAATTATTTAATCACGTAACCGTGCAAAGATCTAAAACTACTATTTTGCTATGGCTTTGCCCATATCAACCATAATGGTACAATTTCTAATCCACGTACGTGGATTAGAAATTGTATCCAATGGATAATTGTTATGTTTACGTATTAATGCGTTATGGTCCAAGAGCCCAGAGCGATCAGACATAACTTATTTTCACATGGATGAAACCTTAACTACTCAGTAGCGTCTAGTGTACTTTTAAATACCTGCGTGTTTGTGGAACTAGCCCTGTGACACCTGGGCAGATATCAGGTGAAAAAGGTAACTAAAAATTAGAGTTATCTAACTTAAATTAGTATGGCTGATCTTTATATATATTTTGTAGAATATTATTCTAAACTACACACATCAAAAGTGTCTAGGGATCAACATATATTTTTGCAATAACTTTTCTCCTGATTGATATTAATTAAAAATTTATTTAAGGATTCATCAAATAAAGTGTTTTCGTTTGTCACAGTAACGATAAACCAAGTCACCTTTGCATTAGTAAAAAAATTTGCCATTTTCCTAATAAAGGGATTTTTGACATTTGAACCACTAACATTAAAGTTCGAAAAAAAGACTGAAATAACAGTTTTCTTTAAAATTTTATTAGGTAACTTAAACAATTAATAATCCGTGTTTCTACCGCGAACACTAACAACACAAGAACATCGGTTTGGCATACTCAAAATGAGTTCATCCAAATCACGCTGTGGAATGGCCGCCCATGTTCGTTGCAACAACAAAAAAAGGTCTTCTTGCGACTGGATACCCTCCATATTCGGCAGAGCTCTTCTCTGTAGCATATCCCATGCATGCTCAATCGGGTTCAAGTCTGGCGACTGAGCAGGCCAGGGCAGGACATTGATGTTAGCTGCGGCGAGAGTCTGTCTTACAACTCTTGCGGTGTGCGGTCGTGCATTATCATGCATTAACTGAAATAAGGGACCGATTTGCACTTGTAGAGGAACGATGACGTCTGATACAATCGTCTCAGCATAAATTTGAGCGTTGAGGTTGCCTCTGATCCAAATCAACTCAGTTCTTCCGCCGATCCAAATACCCGCCCATACCATGATGGTTCCACCACTATAAGGATGGACTTCCTGGCAGGATTTTAATCGCTGTTGGCGTCCAGGGGTTCTCCAGTGTCGTATACGTCTTGTATCCGGTCTCATACCAAAACGAGACTCATCAGAAAAGCACACGAAACGCCATTGTTCTTCTGCCCAATTTCTGTGTTCAAGAGCCCATTGATATCGAATCCTACGATTGTGCATTGCTATAGGTGGTACCCGTAGCGGTCTTCGGGAATGAAGGTTCACTTCATGCAAGCGGTTTCTGACTGTTTGGTCGCTAATTAAGTTCCCTGAAGAGTGATGAAGCCTCACGGCTAACATCATGGCGGTTATTGTTGGAGCTCTTCGAGTTAAGATTTGAATGTATCGGTCTTGTCTCCGTGTGGTGCAGCGATACCGTCCTCCATGGCGCTCAGCCACGGTACCAGTGCTTCGGTAACGTGTCCAAAGTCGACTGATAACACTCTGACTTGTATTCAGAGCTAAAGCCACAGTACGTTGCCGGGAACCAGCTTCTATCATTCCCACGGCTCTGAGCATTTCTTCCCTGCTTAAATGACGTCGCCGCTCCATAATAACGTTGGTTTTAATCAGTAGTAGGGAAACAGTAGCACTAATAATTTCTTCAATGCGTTGTATGTTTTTATAGGGAAAATATTGGCAGCTGATTTTCATCTTTTACTCGAATTTGATTGACAGTTCCTGATTCAAATTATGAAATGCACCAAAAAGGATCCATATAAATTTATAAAATCATAAATTTATTACAAAGCCACATCTCAATCTCAAGAAATCCGCATAAAAATGCTTGATCCCTAGACACTTTTGATGTGTGTAGTTTCATAAAGTGTCAGACACTTTTCATGGACCAGAGCTTGTGTCAGACGCTTTAAAGATCGACAAAAAATTTATGAACTTTACTTATTTTTACATGTCTGATTTTTTAATACGTTATTAAAGTAACTATTACAAAGTTATATTTCATCAGTCAGACAAATTCGAGTGACCAAACATCCCTTAAACACAAAAAATATTCAGTCGAGAGTGCGATCGCGAGAGCACTATGCGCATGCGTCTCAGAGTAAAAAAATTAAATGTAATGAAAATACTTACTAATTTCAATCTAAGATTTTCGCATTCTTGTTTCAATAACATGGGCTTCAACATTAAGTTGTTAATTAATATTAATATTAAAGTGAATTCATTTATTGCATGTATTTGTGATAGGTGAATATATGAGGATCCATTTTATTTTTTAAGGAAATATCTTTATTTTATTGTAAAAAAGATACCAGTTAGAAAAAGATATAAACAAAATATTACCACTACCACAAAAATATCACTATGATTAATTACAGCAAATATCTCCTAATCATCGCAATCAAAAATCTAAATCTAACCGCGCAAACTATTCAGTTTAGAAAAAAATGATATAAGAAACCTCAACATCATTTTGAATACCTATATTACCTATATATATTACCTATAATACCAAAAAAATTTTTTTGAGTTTCAGTTCCAAGTATGGGGACCCCCAAAATGTATTGTTTTTTTTCTATTTTTATGTAAAAATCTTAATGCGGTTCACAGATTACATCTACTTACCAAGTTTCAAAAGTATAGCTCTTATGGTTTCCGAGAAAAGTGGCTGTGACATACGGACGGACAGACAGACAGACAGACATGACGAATCTATAAGGGTTCCGTTTTTTGCCATTTGGCTATGGAACCCTAAAAACGGGATCCAAGTTGCTGTGGACGTCTCACTTGCTCTGAAATAGCATGATGATCGCACTCCCGGCTGAATAATTTTTGTGTTTAAGGGATGTTTGGTCACTCGAATTTGTCTGACTGATGAAATATAACTTTGTAATAGTTACTTTAATAACGTATTAAAAAATCAGACATGTAAAAATAAGTAAAGTTCATAAATTTTTTGTCGATCTTTAAAGCGTCTGACACAAGCTCTGGTCCATGAAAAGTGTCTGACACTTTATGAAACTAGTTTAGAATAATATTCTACAAAATATATATAAAGATCAGCCATACTAATTTAAGTAAGATAACTCTTATTTTTAGTTACCTTTCTCACCTGATATCTGCCCAGGTGTCACAGGGCTAGTTCCACAAACACGCAGGTATTTAAAAGTCCGCTCGAAGGAGGCGGCGAAGGGGACGCGGCAGAGGTCGCTAGCTCCCTAATCGTCGCGTAAGGGTCGCTGCGGCCACATGTTGGGTAGATGTGACCGCTGCAAACGACCTGTGACAGGTGACACCCCGGTGCGGCCGGGGGTGTCGTCTAAGGTGGGTCGGTGTCCCGCCTCTTATACTGTAAAGCGGCGAGAGGCGCGATATCGTCCTGCCCCAAGGGTAACCTATTGATTACCGTGAGATGTATCCCAATCATGGGGTTAGGCAGGGGGGACTCCAGATGTCGCTGATGCGTTCCTGGAGCTCCTCCCGACTGCCGAGGTATTCCGCCGCGGGGTTTAGTGGGTAGACCAGTTCGCCGGGAGTCCCACACACGCCTTTCGTCTTCCCCACGGAGGGTATGGTGCGAAAAGCATTCCCCGCGTAAAAAAAAAAAAAAAAAAGGTATTTAAAAGTACACTAGACGCTACTGAGTAGTTAAGGTTTCATCCTTGTGAAAATAAGTTATGTCTGATCGCTCTGGGCTCTTACTCTATTAATTTTGTATGACGTTTTCCAAGTAAGCACATTGTAGAAGTCAAGCCTCTATAACTCCTGAACTAACAAAGTCATCTAATTCGTTATAGTTTTCATTTAAAGTTCATTATATGGACCACTATCACGAATTTTTCCAGATTTTTGTTTAGCTTTTAGAGGGGGGGACGCCCTGTTTTTACAAAAAAGTGGCCTTTAAAGTGGAATTTCTCGCAAACGGATACCTAAATCATAAAATCGTCGTAACAACCCTGTAATGTTTTTAAAAGACTTATATAATGATACCCCACATGATGGGGTAGACGCGAGAAAAAAAAAACATCCCCAGTTTTCGTGTAGGGGACGTACACCTAAATAACCTAAATAACATAGGGTAACCTAAATAAAAATATTTTTCATAATTTTATTGCAGCACTTTGTCGACGTATTTACAATACATAATTTATGCAAAGTTTCATCTTTCTAGCACTTACCGTTTGGACGGTAAGTCGAGGATGGACGGACGGACGGACGGACAGACGGACATGACGAATCTGTAAGGTTTCGAAGTCATAAACCTCGGAACCCTAAAAAGTTGTAGATCTTTTATTTACCTACAACTTTGACATTTAACTTTTTTACATAGGGCCACCGCAGACTAGCTACTTTTAGCATCGGCGATCGGCAACTAGTCGCTTTTTAGAAGCTAAATACGGCGACCGAACGCTCTACACCGAACACTTAAAAACGCCAAACGGCGATCGAGTCGCTTTTTAGGCCTCTGCCTCGAATTTTGCGGGCAGCGGGGCGGCGGCGGCGGCGGCGCGGGAGCGGGGCGGTCAACACAAACCTGTTCTCCAAACCAGCGGGCAGATCGTGCGGTACTATAGCGGCATAATGTTGTGTTCGTAGTTGTGTTGTCGAGATATTTATTTTTATTCGCGAACAAAATGTCTTTTGTTGTGACGGCGACAACAACTTTTTGATTCAAATTTATTCCTAACAGTTGATATTGTGGGCAAAAGAAGAAGTGGATCCTTACTATAGGGCAAGGAAAATAAATGGTGAATTTTATCGAAACTATGAAGAACAGAGACAAAATCCCGACAAAATCTACGACTATATTTACCTTCAATATTCAGTTCGTTTTTTATTTCTTCCCATAATTGGTTAATTATTCTTCTATTTTTATGGTTGATATCTCTGGTGTTCCATATGGGTCTCCTCTCAAAGATTGCCGAAATAATTTGTTCTTGCACGTCCGATGACATTTTGATATGTCACAAAATAAAATTGTACTACACTATACCACAATGCAGACGCGCAGCGCGAGCGGTCACCACTTGACTGAAGTGCACCGCTCGTTGCCCGCCCACCGCGCCGCTGCCGCGCCGCTGTTTTCAAAAACCGGTCCATATGATTTTACGCATAAGATCCCGCCGCGACCGCGCCGCCGCCGCTGCCGCCCCGCTACCCGCAAAATTCGAGGCAGAGGCCTTAGAAGCGCGACACAGCAGCTGAACGCTACTCTCCGCACTATTTCGGATGCCGGTAGCAGCGACTTGGCATCTGAGCAGTCGCTAAGGCCTCTGCCTCGAATTTTGCGGGCAGCGGGGCGGCGGCGGCGGCGGCGCGGGAGCGGGGCGGTCAACACAAACCTGTTCTCCAAACCAGCGGGCATATCGCGCGGTACTATAGCGGCATAATGTTGTGTTCGTAGTTGTGTTGTCGAGATATTTATTTTTATTCGCGAACAAAATGTCTCAAAGACGGCGACAACAACTTTTTGATTCAAATTTATTCCTAACGGTTGATTTATTGTGGGCAAAAGAAGAAGTGGATCCTTACTATAGGGCAAGGAAAATAAATGGTGAATTTTATCGAAACTATGAAGAACAGAGACGAAATCCCGACAAATTCTAGGACTACACTAGAATGAGTGTAGAAACTTTTGAATATATTCTTATTTCTAGTTTTTTATTTCTTCCCATAATTGGTTAATTATTCTTCTATTTTTATGGTTGATATCTCTGCTGTTCTATATGGGTCTCCTCTCAAAGATTGCCGAAATAATTTGTTCTTGCACGTCCGATGACATTGTGATATGTCACAACAGAAAATTGTACTACACTATACCACAATGCAGACGCGCAGCGCGAGCGGCCACCACTTGACTGAAGTGCACCGCTCGTTGCCCGCCCCCCGCGCCGCTGCCGCGCCGCTGTTTTCAAAAACCGGTCCATATGATTTTACGCATATGATCCCGCCGCGACCGCGCCGCCGCCGCTGCCGCCCCGCTACCCGCAAAATTCGAGGCAGAGGCCTAAAACGCGCGTTTCCGATACCGCGATCGAACGCAGGAAGTCGCTAAAACGCGATGCAGCATCGATGCAGTCGCCAAATCGCCGATCGCCGATGCTAAAAGTAGCTAGTCTGCGGTGGCCCATAGGACTTGTAGTTTTGCCAGATAAACCGTTTTTTACCCTTTGTTTCATATATTTAGAAATCCAAAGTGACTACCTTCCTTGTTGGAAAGCATGAGCAGAATCCAAGAGTCGGGGCTACCACACTTGCTGTTTCACGCCCCGTTTAAAGGACCCGAAAACCTCCCCCCCTAACCCCTTCCCGACCTCAGATTAAATTATTTTTCCTTTCATTTCATCATCATCCTACTATAATTTTATTTGTTTTCACAAATTATTTACCCTGGTTTACTGGTCTCTATATATCATTTACAAACTATCATTATGGTTGCCATGCAAGTGTTTTATGCCTAGCAACCTGTGAAGTTTTGACAGGAGATAAAACAGTGATACATTTTGACATCTAAGATTTATGTATTTTTATAATCACCTAGCTTTGGCCTTGATTATTGCAGTAAAAAGTAGCCTATGTCCTGTCCCAAGTTCAGTTCTATCTTCATAAAGGCGTGAAAGCGTAACAGACAATTACTTTCGTATATATAATATTAGTAGGGAAGTAGGGATTTAGTACCCATAAATACAAGCTCTGCTTAGTTTGGGGACTAGATGAGGTTGTGTGTAAGATGTCCGAAATTATTATCATTATTTATTATTAACGGAGCAGTCGTTAAAACGCGTGTTTCCGATACCGTGTTCGAACGCAGAAAGTCAAATGCCATGCAGCATCAATGCAGTCGCAAAATCGCCGATCGTATATACTGAAATTAGCTAGTGTGCTGTGGCCTGAAGTGTGGCCGCCACCGGGACTCTACGGACAACGTGATGACGGTATCCGGAAAATAATCACTGACATCTTGCACGTGTGCATCTCGGACATGTGGCGATGGACAAAAAGCCTAAGTATCTGCTATCATCCATTCCTTATATACCACCACGTTAAAATGAAATGGAGCGGAGCGGTAAAAAAATCCATGACAGCATGTCGAGTCACGGTTTACTCTATTCACAAGCAACGGGCAATGAATAGATAAACATATTGCAAGGGTCCGGTCCGCAAGAACTGTATAAAATTTCAGAGATAACACAGGCTTGTATAAACAGTCGTTTATTTTTTTACAGGGTTTATAAGGACGATCACAAAATTTATGAAAGACTGGCATGAGGCACGTTTCTTCATATTGAAGCGACGACACTCGCGACAATGACGTGTGACGCCTAAACCACGTGACAAATGGCAGAGAAGACTGCACACACACCAGCTGACACCACTTTGTTAACAGCAGCATCCTCCACAACAGCCACCACAACATCCCCCACAAGGGCCGCAGCAAGGTCCACAACAAGGACCGCAACAGCACGGTGAGTAACAGGGGCCGCAGCACGGACTACAGCATGGTCCGCAGCAACCTCCACAGCATCCGCCACAGCAGCCAGGCATTTTTAATAAGTTAGAAAACAACGCGTTTATTCCTCAAGGAGAAGAAGCAATTTTTTTTACTAGAGATTTTGACGATTTTGAGATTTTTTTTGAAGTTTTAATATTTTATATGAAAGTAGACGTTTTGACTGTATGAATTTGAAATGTATACTGACCATACCAATGTTTGGCTTATAGAAGAAACCTTCTATTGAACATTTTTTCAAAATTTGAAAATGTATTTTTAAGAAAAAAGAATATTGAACAAATTCTTAAGTGGCAGATTAGGAAAAAGAGGATATTATCTAATTAAAAGTTTTCTTTCCAAAAACTATTGCAGTGTAATAAATCCTTCGTTTTACAAACTTCATGCTGAACAAGAGAAATAAACGAACTAAAAATACTATTATGTAGGTACTTAATATCACCACCCATTTCGCTAATTGTGTTTTCGTGTGAATTTTTTATTAGTACTAGTACTTATATGAATCGATTTAATTTTTTTTAATAATAGAACTTACTAATTTTATTTGAAATGTGAGCTATTTCGGTTTAGAGTGGTACCGAGCAGAGTATTTAAGAGTTTTAAAGGTAATGTATATTAAGAAATTTATTTTAGTGAAATTGATGACAACCATGCTTATAGATAAATCTTAGAAACAACGTCATCTAGTCCCAAACTAAGCAAAGCTTGTATTATGGATACTAAATAACTGATGTAAATAGATAGATAAATAGATAGAAAACTCTTTGTTTGTACACCATATTACAGATTCACAATTATAAATAGAAAACAACCATACTCCGAAATAAATATTAATGGATCACTCAAATATTTGGATCGACCCGGGAATTAAACCCAAAACCTGTTGATCAGCAGCCGGGTACGCTTACCACTAGACCAACAAGGCAGAAACTTGACCTCGCCGGCATACATCGCTTTTCATAGTAAAAAGTAAGCTATGTCCTATTCAAGGCCAATGAATACAGTTACATAGAAGCATAGACCTCAACGATTTCGTGTGTTGATTCGAAGTGAGGTCTGCCTGCAGTATGTTTCGTAATTGGCGGCTCTGGCGTCGTTCTCGGTTCGCTTTGCAATGCGTAAGAGAGAGTAAGCTGTCGTAGCGCATCTGCCACGCCACCCAGCGGCAATTTTGGTCGCACATGGATTATCTTCAGAGCGCCCATAAGAACTGCGCTTCAATGTTGCTGTATTTATTGCTCTGGCTCTAGACTATCCGTGTGCCAAATTTCAATCGATTCAGTAGTTTTGACCTGAACAGTTACTTTCGTATTTATAGTATTAGAAAAGATTTTCGAGGATAATATGTAACAAAAGACCACAAAGTAGAAGAGACAACCTTCAAAGTAAGACAATTAGTAGAATGTATGAACATCCTCCCTTAGTGCTCGCCTACGCTTCTCAAGAACTAGACGCATTTATTTGTACTTGGCATTTGTGTTCCACAAATGCCAAATTACAACATAATGCGGTTAATATTTTCGGCTGTGCGTTGTCTGTCAGTTAGCCAGTAAAGAAACAGTTTTATGATTGTTCACAGCCTTAAAAATAACAATGTCTTCAAAATAAAATTACAAAAATAAATTCATTCATTATTTAATAAAGTTAATATCGTTCCACGGAATAGTTTGGGAAGAGGGCTTCTGATAGATAATAGATTTCTGTACTGTCTGTCTGGTTGGACTAAAAATATAGCTGTAGCAATCCAAAAGAGAGAAGAACATAGATTTCTCTTTATATAGACTCTTTATATTTAGAACTATAGAAATAGTAATTTCTATAGTTCTATATCGTTTTTCTTTATCCATTTTCTTAGCAGTAACACTCTATTAGTAGATTTTCTATGAAAAAAGTTTCAGTATAGGCGGGCGTAGATACACATACGAGCAACGCAGTTTGTAATAAAACGTAGTTTTATTACATTCTCTTTGTGTACGAGCTTGGAGCAATTTCATTAATATGATAAAGATATTTGTTCTATGACTAAAGGTTGTCTCTGGCTTCTGCTTCATTACATGCAGAAAATAAGGCATAAATTTGATACCTTATACGATATCGCAATTTATTTAACTGTAAAACATTAAGAAAATTCAGTAAGTAAAAAACAAAATTTTCGATTTGACACAATTAAGCACATAATACTCGTTAATACACAAACAAAACAATGACCACAACATGATGAATTTATTTGTTTGTAAAAAAAATATGCATAAAACCGTTTTTTCATTACAATCTTTGTTTATGATATTTGTTTCTTCAAACTTGACAATGAGGAATTTTCAAATTGACCTGTTGTATAATTTTCTGCTATATACCAGTTTACTGCATAATATCTACCGAAAAAGGCACTAAGTGCACATCGCACTTAGTGCCAATCATAACGTCTATAATGAATATTGTATATTAAAAAAAAGAATAGAAACCTTCATAAGTCGCAACGAAGTAACAGCGTATAATATCGAAGAAAAACAATGAAAATACTAGACAAAGCAAAACGTTGGTAACGATGATAAAGACAAGTAAGTTTATTAGAATCTATTAATAATATGCGATAACAGATGCAATGTTTCGGAAAAATGTTTCCCATGCATCCACGATTTTTCTTTTGAATTAGTAACTGAAACGGGTATTCCTTAAAATGGCTTAACAAGATCTCGTGGTGAACCTCTATGAATCCCGAAAAAAGAAGTACATAATTTTGTTGCCATATTCCACTGAATATGAGCGATGCAAGATTTATAGCCAATGCCACTTACTTTTTTCTTCTTCCGCAGCAGTCGATGCCAATCAAAGCAGTCCTATATTCATAAAAACCAGATAGCACAACTGTTAATTACACAATAGATAGAAAAAAAGAATCAACTGGTTGCTTAGAAAGCTTAGTTTTAGAATCATTGAGTGCTATCAAAGGATGTATTCATCGCAGGAACTTACAAGAGAAGGATATATACTATTTGAGTGAAAATTGGATAGCATTTATTAATAGAAATCTAACTAGCCTAGTGAGCACTTATTAGTAAGAAAGACAACAGGTAAAGACAATTAATATGTTTCACCCAAAGGTTCATCAAGGAAAACAGGAAGCTGAAGTTAAATAGTTTAGCAAATACAAAGCAGAAACACTTTATAAAGTTGGTTAGTCAAGTTCCTGTCGATTTCATATAGGTATGTTTAGTAATTGCTTGTATAAAAATGTTCAATTCAGCAAATGATCCATTTAATTGTAAATTATTAACATGCGAATTAAATTTACTAGTTAATTATGACTAACCATTGTAAGCTCTTTTTAGTTTTCCGTTTAAGTATAAATAATAATGTAGTTCATCATACTGTCAACGATTCGTCGAAATAAAAACAGTAAACAGTACTAATTGGTGTTCTTGATATTCGATGTTAAAATATTGATAGCTGAACAAAAATTTTGGCATTGAAACCTAAAACAGAAAACAACTCATAAATAGCGTATACATCTCCTTTAATGGCTACACGGCCATCTTAAAAGTAGACAGACTGCTTTCTAATATCAAAACTAGTATAATTATATAGTGATTGTAGATATAATTTTACTACTTGAACTTTTTTCATTTTACATGGATATATTATTATTATTTGGAACTTGTTTCCTTTTTAGGGTTCCGAAGTTCATAACTCGGAACCCTTATAGATTCGTCATGTCCGTCTGTCCGTCCGTCCGTCCGTCCGTCCGTCCGTCCGTCCGTCCGTCCGTCCGTCCGTCCTCGACTTACCGTCCAAACGGTAAGTGCTAGAAAGATGAAAGTTTGCATGAATACGTGTTGTAATTACGTCGACAAAGTGCTACAATAAAATTATGAAATATAATTTTATTTGGGGTACCTCCCCTACACGTAAAGTGGGGATGATTTTTTTTTCTCGAGGCTACCCCATCGTGTGGGGTATCATTAGATAGGTCTTTTAAAAACAATAAAGGGTTTCCTAGACGATTTTTTGATTTAGGTATCCGTTTGCGAGATATTTCACTTTAAAGGGCACTTTTTGTAAAAACAGGGCGTCCCCCCCCCTCTAAAAGCTAAACGGCTGGCTCAAAAATTTTGAAAAAAATCGTGATGCTGGTCCATTTAATGAACTTTGAAGGAAAACTATAACCGATTAGATGACTTTCTTAGTTCAGGAGTTATAAAGGCTTATATGGTAAAATGCGCTCACTTGGAAAACGTCATACAAAATAAACGTATTAATACGCAAACATAACAATTATCTATTGGATACGATTTTAAATCCACATACCATTATAGGTGACTGAGGAACCCTTTCCTGTGCGTGGCCTGACACGCACTTGGCCGATTTTTAAATATCCACTAGTCCCGTACAACATGTAGAAATCTTTCTTGAAAACATTATTTTCAATAAACGATTGGATTGAATAAGCCAATACACATTGTGTCTTACAATGTTTTTGTTTTATATACATACATATATTTGAAAGATTAAGGGCTACCTAAGTTACTCTACTCTGCTTGATGGAAAGCATGAGTAGAATCCAGGAATAGAGGTCTCATTGGTAGTGTTATCTGCACTGCATGGTAACATATACCATGGCGACTCAGTCAGAGATTTTTGACCCAATCATCAACCCTCCGAAGGCCGTCGGGTTAATGATTGGGCCTCTGGTCTCACACCCACCAACGAAATAGGACAACACGAATGCTGTCATTTTTAGGTTGGTCTTAACGTGCTGTAATATTAGCGTGGCTCTACTATATCTCATAAATGTTACTGTTGTTAGAATCCTGTTTTTATTGTTAATTATAATTTTCATCATATCATCACAATAGATTCTTTACTGATTTGCTTACAAAGTATTGAAATCTATGATGACGTAAGTCTAAATAATATAATTATATCTACATCAGGATTATTCCGATTATTTCTATAGAACAATGCAATAACAATGAGTCGTCACGACGTCATCATAATTGTTATGTTGTTGTTGTAATTCTCAGACACCTTCGACCCCTCACCTGACAATGAGATAAAGTATAATATCTCATTGTCGAGTGTACTTGACACCCTTAACTGTACTAACCGATTTACTTTATCAGTACCTAAAAGGTACGATAGTATAGTTAGAGAGAATTGTAATTTAATACTGTATAAAAATAAAGAATTATCTCACTCAATTACGAGTATATGTATATGTTTTAGGACCGAAAACTTAATTTATATTTTCCTTAACCCCCTTTTCTTTTTTTTCTTTTTTTTTGGGCGGAAATCCCCACGGATGCCACCAGTTGGTGACTATGTCGGATTTGAACCGACTAAAACCTTACCCCCTAACCAATTTTACGTGAACCGGTTCAGTGGTTATTCATTCCCCATAAACTCTTATCATTCCAATAAAGAAAAGTCGAACCTTGAACTGTCTGAATATAAAATTTTATCTCAATAGATTTAGTGGTTTAAATGTGAAATTGTGAACAGATGCGAAAAATACATATTTTCACATTTATAACCATAGGTGAATGGATTTTATTCAAATAAGAGGTGTTCAATGTTAACTGTTCTTTTTAAGCGCTAAATGGGAAAGAGTGTTACTTAGGCTTGACTCATTTCTCATCAAATAAAAATATGGAACACGAAAGGTCTAATTAGCATTCTTAAAAGGCACTCTTTTACAGCTATAAAGAATAAAAAACCTGTTATCATTTTACACAATTTATGAACTATTTTACTTTTATCTCTCTATGCATCGACAAATTAGCGTCCGTAGCCTTGCGCTTGATCACCAAATCCAATGTCTATTCCACCCGGACCAAAACTTCCTTGAAGACCACCGAAACCTCTTTGACGGCCAAATAATCCTGGGCTTCTAAAACCAGGACCCCTAATGCCAAGTCTTCCGTTGTCAAATCCTCTGTTGCCATATCCGTTGTTGCTATAACCATTATTCCCGAAGCCTTCATTATCATATCGTCCGTTATTCAAGCCTTCTCTTTCATAAGATCGGTCAGCAAAGACTTCATCGCTATAGCCACCATTGCCGTATCCATTGTTGCCATAGCCTTGTGCTAACGCATTATCTATAAGACCAATCAACACTCCAAGAAGGAATACTACCTGAAAAAAAAAGTTTTTCCTAGGGAATTATGTGGGATGATTTTTTATTGCCTTGTTAGTCTAATGTTTAGTAACTGCTAAGCAAGAGGTCGTGGGCTAGATCCCTTTCAGGACAAATGTTAGTATTATAAGCATAATTTATTCCTTGTCTGTGTGTAATTTGTCTATTATCAACATCTTAGAATCCACTGCCAGGCATAGGCTTCTCTCCTTATAAAAAAGATTTTGACCTGCTAACCATGCTGTTTGTTTCACAGTGATGTTTGTATACAAGGTTTGCTCTATTACGTTGGCTTTTACGACACCCACGTAATGAATAGAGATGGTGACAGTTCGTATTCTTAATCCGTCACGTCAAATTTACTTTTAACATGTATGTTAAGAGGAATATATGTATTTTTCTAAGCAGTTTAGTTAAAATGATACAGGCTCTGTCTGATTTGATTGAGGCCAAACGGGCGTGGGAGAGATTGTTGAGTGTTGATTGTTAAGTGACTATCATTTGCTAATAAAAGCAGCATTGAACTAGTTAAATGTCTTACAGCTTTTATCGTAAAAAAGTGTAAAAAGTAAATTGACGGTTTCCTCGCTATGCATTAATAGACGTTGAAAGACGCTTACTAACACAATAGATTAAAATTTACCCTCGTCTGGATAGCAACTTTGTATTATACTGGATTGTATTATAACTTGGAGTCATTTTATAGTCTCGCTTCCGTATTAGTCTGCGTTTTGGAATCTTTTTCGTGATAATGTATGTTCCTATAAGACGCCTAGTAAATATCTGGTAGCAATTTGCATAGACAGAATTCAATAAAAATAGTTTTAGAACAAGATTATCCTAGCTCTAGTATTAGATGTTATAAGCATAAAACGTATGGTTGGTACTTTTACGGTCACGGAAATACGATAAAAAATATAACGTAACTTAAAATTATGAATCGTCAACCATACGATATCAAATTGCGTTACTGTACGCAACACACATACAGACTATCATATTTCTAACTTATAGATGATAATGTCAAGCGAAAGAAGATTAGAAACTACACAAAGCTACTTGCCTTGTTTGTTTGTTTGCAATCATCTAGCACATGCAAAAATCTAGTAATTGAAATCTGACCCCCTTTCTGTTGACGGATTGATCTAAAATTTGGTACATACAAAAAAGTTTTGTGAATAGAATTAAGAGAATTAAGTAAATTCAGTATCACATTTTTACAAGACAAGTTGAAAAGCAAAATAAAAACTATTAAACGGCTCCATTGAAGATAATGTACTAAGCGATAAAAGAGAATTCGGTAGGTCCCAGATTCCCGTCATGACCCTCTCCATCAATCTTAGATTGATGAGTGAGTGGCATTGATAAAAAAAAAAAGTTAGGTCCGTGTTTCCATGTAGTCAATGCCCAAAGATTTTAATTTTTATTGAAAATGCTTATTTGATATATTCGTCGAACCGTTCTGACTACATTACAGTTTCTTCAAGGGTCAAGCAGACAGACGGGTCACTTGGTATTTAGTGATTACTAACGCCTACACTTGCAACTCCACAGCCCCAAGAGGTTATTGGTTTTTTCAGTACTCATGGAAGAAGGTGAGGGGGGGGGGGGGATTTCGGTAACCTCAATAATTAGGAAAAAATTGGCCAATTGCGTGTTAGGCCACGCATATACGCCAATAGTTAAGTTAATACTTTCAAGTTGAATAACTCATAAACGGATACCTAAATCGAAAAATGGTTTCAGAAACCTCACAATGTTTTTAGAAGACCTATCTAATGATACTCCACACGATGGGGTAGACGCGAGAAAAATATCATCCCCTTTGTCTATGTAATTACAACACATATTCCTGCAAGGCTTCATTTTTCTAGAACCAACCTTTTGGGCGATAGGTCGAGGACGGACGGACGGATGGATGGACATTGCGAATCTATAAGGGTTCGGTCATGAATTGCGGAACCCTAAAAAGCGTGGACAATACAGCGTATCTTTAGTTTTCGGTTAGGCATCGGTAAAACTCAGGTTTAGTGAATTCATATAGATATAACTCTCCTTTTTGCAATAAAAGGTTTAATAAGCGCTTCAAAAGTATTAGGAAAATTAAAAATAGTATTCAATCTCAAATAAAATATAAAAATAAAATGCTATATTTCTGTATTCCTCTTCAATAATAAAATATTGATCTCAGTATTAAAAAATATAGTACCTTGAAAGAAGCCATGGTTGTTATCTGGTTTTCACGGTGTACTAAGCATTGATTCCGTGTTGGTTCCAAGGCTTATATACGTTCACTAAGACAGTTTTTGGATTTAACTTAATTGGAATATCAAAATTCAAAGTGAACTATGTACCAAAATACTAAATGGTTTTTTTTGTCTTAGAGTCGTGACTAGTATTTAATAAAAAATTTAGATTTTACTTTACTTTTAGACGTTTAGACTTTGAATGGTCCAAGAGCTACAGCCACGCAAGTTTATGAGATAAAAAGTATGTAAGTAACAGTCCACTGCTGGACATAGGCCTTAACAAAAGAGGTTTTGGCCTACTATACCACGCTGGCCAGACGGATTGGTAAAGGGTTTGTTTCAAGTTTTCCTTCTCTTGGCAGTGATGTTAGCTGCTTATTTTATTCCTTTAGTCGCCTCTTACGACACCCATGGAATGAATAGGGGTGGTGATTTTTTGTATTCTTAATCCATCACTACCAAAGTATCCTTATGTAATTAGTCTAGTCAACAAGTTCAAAAACGTGAAAAATAGAGATAAAGGTCCTAAAAATATGAGCGATGGCTCATTCAATTCGGAATCACCTCTAGAAAAATGTTTTTGAAGGATTTTGGTGCAGGTTAAAAATTGCAATTTTTATGAACAAAGTAAGATGAAAAAAAAATGATATTTCGTTTTTTGTTAATAACTCGAAAAATATTAACATTGAAGCAATTTTGAAAAAAGCTGGTTAAAGAGGAGGAAATTTCTAATAAAAAAGTCCTAACTCCCGGAATTCTATCTCCATTATTTATAATTTTAATTAGACGTTGAAAATAGGTCTCCGCGCGGCAGTTACGGTATGCGCGCGCCGCCGCTAAAGAGAGTTCAGCAATAAAAATAATTTTTTTATAACATAAAATGTGATTTTAAAAATTTGAAAAAATTCTAGTATTTTCTTAACACTTGAAAGAATCGAGCCCTGAAAAAAAAAAGTTTAATCACCATTTTTCAAAAAGTTATTCAATTGTTAACTAACCAATTTTTTCTCAATCTCCATGGGCATAAACAATGGGATGAAAGGTATAAATAATTGGCCTATAAATTTTAAACTTCGTGGAGCCCTTTTGATATATGTACTTTAAAAGATTCTGCGGTTTATTTTCATTAAAATTTATTAATTTGTTAATTATGATTTTTTAAAACTATTGAAAAATTAAAAATCTCTAATTTTTCAATAGTTATAAAAAATCATAATTAACAAATTAATAAACTTAAATTATGATTTTTTTTATATATGGCCCTTTTGATATATGTACTTTAAAAGATCCTGCGGTTTATTTTCATTAAAGTTTATTAATTTGTTAATTATGATTTTTTAAAACTATTGAAAAATTTGAGATTTTTAATTTTTCAATAGTTTTGAAAAATCATAATTAACAAATTAATAAACTTTAATGAAAATAAACCGCAGGATCTTTTAAAGTACATATATCAAAAGGGCTCCACGAAGTTTAAAATTTATAGGCCAATTATTTATACCTTTCATCCCATTGTTTATGCCCATGGAGATTGAGAAAAAATTGGTTAGTTAACAATTGAAAATTTTTTTGAAAAATGGTGATTAAACTTTTTTTTTTTCAGGGCTCGATTCTTTCAAGTGTTAAGAAGATACTAGAATTTTTTCAAATTTTTAAAATCACATTTTATGTTATAAAAAAATTATTTTTATTGCTGAACTCTCCTTAGCGGCGGCGCGCGCATACCGTAACTGCCGCGCGGAGACCTATTTTCAACGTCTAATTAAAATTATAAATAATGGAGATAGAATTCCGGGAGTTAGGACTTTTTTATTAGAAATTTCCTCTTCTTTAACGAGCTTTTTTCAAAATTGCTTCAATGTTAATATTTTTCGAGTTATTAACAAAAAACGAAATATCATTTTTTTTTCATCTTATTTTGTTAATAAAAATTGCAATTTTTAACCTGCACCAAAATCCTTCAAAAACATTTTTCTAGAGGTGATTCCGAATCGAATGAGCCATCGCTCATATTTTTAGGACCTTTATCTCTATTTTTCACGTTTTTGAACTTGTTGACTAGACTAAATACTAAATAATTGAAAATTCATTGACAACTCGTACTTGGTGCAAGCCGTTAGACTTTGGAATAACCTGCCCGAGACAATAGCAAATGCAAAATTCGTACGAGACCGCGATAAGATAAGACCCTTGTATGTGTTACCAGTCCCCCTAAGTTGCAAACGTTTTTCGTTTTGTAGTCGACTCTCTATTCTATTTCTCTATTCTCTCTTTTCATTGGCTAATATCATTCAGTCACGTGATCAAAACAAAGAATTAGAGAATGAAATAAGAGAATAGAAAAATAGAATAAAGAGTAGAATAAAAAAAAATATAGTTTGCAACTTGGCTAGCGAGGCATAAGTCGATCTCCACAAATGTATGTCTGTATTTACAATTTAATTAAAATATTGTAAAGTGGTGTGCAATAAAATTCTATAAATAAATAAATAAATAATAGGAAACAGAGGAAAGCCAGGTCTTGGCAATAATTATGAAGTAAAGTAACTAACAAACCTATAGTAGTATATTACATGTTTAATCTATATTAAAAAATCATTTATATTTTATCGCCGGTAACGTGTCACCTCTATGTATCTAATTTGGTTAATTAACTTTTTTTTATATTAGCTGCCAAAATGACTCTGCACTGCCTGATGGAAAGCATGAACAGAATCCAGAAGTGGAGGCCACCATCCACAACGGACAGTGCAACACGGTGACCCCACACTATGGCGGCCTAGTAAGATGCTTTTTTACGCCCCGCTTAAAGGACCCGGGGTCATAGAAGGAAGGAAACATATGCGCTGGTAGAGAGTTCCAGGTTTTAACTGCTCAGCATAGAAAGGAAGAGCCGAGCCGAGAAAGAAACTTTTTACTCTCGATTTGAATACATGAACAAGACATGTATGAAAATTTTCAGGATTTCCATTTGGTTTAAAGGTTTGCTAAAGGTAGAGTTTTGCTGCGATAAACACCGAAGTGACTAGCCACACTGTTATGACAATGATGTTACGTGTATCTAATATTTTTGGCACCTTTGGAAAAAATTTACACACAGCTTAAATTAGGCACATACATACACATAAATTTATGCGTATACATATATGTGCCTAATTTAAGCTGTGTGTAAACAAAACTATACATTTTCTTTAAGCACTTAAAATTTGGTAAGATAAATTGAATTTTTATTGATGGGTATTAAAAGTTGTTGAAACCAAAATATTAACGCAGTGACAAAAAATGGTTTACGCAGAATACTTTTACTCTAGCCACCTCTCACTGTTTGGAAATATCTATCTACCATTTCGTCATTGACATTCTCAGTCCTCTATTTAGAAAGAAGGTTTTGGGCGGATGAGTTATATGCAGCCACCACACTTCGTTATGCGCTATTCGTTATGCGGGTTATTCGCGCGCATACGGTGAAGTGTGGAGAGTATATTCGCCAATATTCGCTTTATTCGTACGCATAGACACATAAGCTGAATAGCGAATACGCGTATCCGTCGACTTGTCGGTTTTTTGACACACTTCAAAGGACACGTATAAGGCGAAGACACGCATCGACTGCCCACAGTTCGGACGGGTAGTGAAGTGCCCTGTGCATAACTAATAACCATAGACTACTCGTACATAGTCTATGGTTATGAGTTCTATCGTATATATCAAACCCGTACATTTCACTTGTTATAATTTTACGCTGACATCGACGCGCAGCGAACCTCATTTACAATATAAAATTATTGAACACTTAATAAAACAGTAGTCGTTGCAACATCATACAGGGGCGACCTATCGCACCATTCGCCGAGTATCGATACATAGCATTTTCATTGTAAATCTGTTAAGTTTCATGTTTCTATTAAATACAGTTATTTCTTCCTAGCATATTTATCTTTCATTTAGCATACCGTACAGACTATAAAACAGTTTTTGAAATACGATAAATCGATTGAACGATTAAAATAATCTATCATATTATGATCAAAATAATTAGACTTCATTTAAGTATGGTTTCTGTAAATTTAATCAAATAAAAAGGAAATTAAAATAATATGTTTTGTTCGTTCGTATGGTTTCGTTTCGTTGACCATAAAATGACAATGACACATCTCTACAACACACATATTTGCCTTATTTGGCATACCAGTTAGTGTGGATGGCATGTTTGTTGTTTGCGCGCATAACAAGTATTTGGGCGAATACGGCGTAGACACATAACGAATAGCGCATAACGAAGTGTGGCGCCTGATTTAGGCGATTCACACACTGGCTCGCGTTGTCAGTGTGTGAATCGACTAAATCAGGAGCCGCGAAGGCGCGGGACAGCCATTGCATCCAATCCCGAATCTGCTAGCGGCACGCGCTCACGCGTCGTAGCGCGTGTTCAGTGTGTTGGACCTGGCGTGTTCTATATATTAATCGATGTACTTGCATACAATATTAAAATCTGCCTATCCGCGCTAAGCGACGGAGCGCGGTGCAGTGTTTGAATCGCCTTAAGTATTCGTTGGTCAAAGCGAGATGTACAAGTCTATCTAAAGACGAACCACATGATAATAGTCTGTCTTCATGAGAAACTATAATGGCGACCGAAATCACTGCCTACTTGCTACAAAAAACAACATTAAAAAGTTTTAAATCAATAATATTATATGAATAAGAAAACACATTTCAAGTTTTAGTTATATTTTATCAGGTACTCTAAGATATGTATGATTTGCGTTGTATAATTTGAGATCACATTATATCACACATCATTAAAATCTAAGTCCACTACGAAATCTTCCAAGCATTTCACTTAATCGTTTTTGGAGGTTACTGAAGATGTCTTGAAAATTGCCGAAACCTCCTTGTCCTAAACCTCCAGAGCCACCAGAATTGCCAAAACCTAAATTTCCAAGCCCATTTCCCCCACCGGATCCACCAAGTAATCCGCTGCCAAAACCACCGTTGCTTGTGCTACCTCTTGATCCCGAAGCACCAAAACCTTGTGCCGATATAGTAAGTGTTAGTGCAGTCAATACACCGAGAATGAAGAGTATCTAAAAATATTAATACAACAGTTAGACATTAGTATCAGTAAGTAGGTATATAAAGTTCATGAGATAATAAAGTAGATAATAATATCTAATTCTTACAAAGTTTTTATGTATGTCTAACAAAAGTTGCAGCACGTAACGAACACGAAATAATTAATGTGTAAGGGCATCAGCTCCCGATCAAGGGCAAGTACATTAACTAGTGTGTCTGTGTTGTATGATAAAGTGATGATGTTCGCCAAGCCGATTTCGGTCACGGCCAGTCTCAATGGAGACTAACCAACTACGCAAGAGTGCACAGGTGCAATCTCTGTTCCCTCACTCTCAAAATCCGATGGGATGCCTATCAGATATGTCCGGGTCTCGGAATAGGCGCAGGACGACGGTTTTACGTACTCTCCGAGACAGAGTTACAAACCCTAAACTTTTAAAGTTCGTGATGTTATTAAGTATTTCTATGGTCAGAAAAACAGTTGTTTCTACTGTCTTATGATTTATCAATCTATACAAATAAATAAAACTAATGTGTCTTTTTGTTATATAATAAATATGATGAGATTTTCACTGGCAGGCAAAGTAATATAATTATAAAACATTAAATATAAAAAAATGTGGGCCGTCACGGGACGCCTGGCAGATGTGAAACATCGAAATTATTTTGTAAAAGTAATATGCAGAAAAGAACATATTGTAATAGGAACTAAATATGTCATAATGATAAAATAAAATATTACTAATTATTAAAATAGTACGGTGTGGCGTATAATTATAATTTACGCCACACCGTACACACTACTGCATATAGACTGTATATATATACCATCGTATACCGTGCCGTGGCGACGCGTCGCCAGGCGTCGCCAGGCCAGAAATCTATTTTACGTGCGCCTATAGATGTTTCACATCAAAACTTGACAATATATATTACCTTGCTTGATGCCATTTTCGAGAGACTGCTTTTAACTGCATTCACAGCTAAAATAAATTATTCTTTACCTTATATAGTTCCTTACATGCGTTTTAGATCATTGTAACATCAATTGTAATCCGTAGAATTAATAAATTGGTAATTTTAAATAATCTTCGAAACGTGACTTGTTAATCATATTAGTTGCGGTATTATAAATTGTTAAAATAAATATCATCGCTTGTTGATTAATTGTGGTTGTGTATTACGTCAGTCTATGTTAATGTTTTGATAATAAATTAACACAATTTCTTATATATCTTTGAACGGCTGCTCATAGAATACTGTTTAAAATAAGGCGAAATTAAATTGCCATAGGCAATAAGAACAAGTTGTGATTTTACTTTTTTATGTAAAGGGAAAGCTTGATCATTATTTACATAATCTAAAATGAAGCTATTATTTTATTCGCTTAGATATTTTAAACCATTCATCGATTTCAGAAAAGTTTCAACAGTAGATACAGTGATTCAAGAGGAAGGTTTTCATATGTACAACATAAATACATGATTATTTTAGTACACGGAATCTGAAAATTTCAAGACTTTGGTGCGAAGCATACATGAAAGTTTCACTTTATCTGAAAATAATAGTTTAATTTATGTTAAAAAATTCAATAATCAATTTTTATTTTAAAATAATATGTCGTTATATATCCTTTTAATTGGGTAAAAATCTGATTCAAGTTGAAAAATTAAACATGTCTTCAATTTTTATATAGTTTTTATTTTATAGTATTATACAAACTTAGTTCACAAATAAATATAATAACTTTATTGTCAATTTTTTTTTTAGCATTGTTCGTTGGCCGTAAATCTATTTTTAACGCCCGAACCCTCCTCCTCCTCCACGGCCAAATCCACCGCCACCACCATTTCCAAACCCACCCTGACCAAATCCGCCTTGACCGAAGCCTCCCTGACCAAATCCGCGCTGACCATATCCGCCTTGACCGTACCCTCCTTGACCATAACCACCTCCTCCTCTACCACCACCAAATCCTCCTCCTCCTCTACCACCACCAAATCCTCCTCCTCCTCTACCACCACCAAATCCTCCTCCTCCTCTACCACCACCAAATCCTCCTCCTCGGCCGCCTCCAAAACCTTGTGAGAAGGCAGTTGCTACAAGAGCCATCAATATTCCGAAGATCAAAACCGTCTGAAAACAAAATTAAAGAAAAATTAATTTCTTTGAAAATCATTGATTTAAATGTCTGATTTAAAAATATATTCAAAATATATATTCAAAACTGAAAAAACAGGCCTAGATAGACTTACTATTTGCGTGACACGATTGAGATATTTTTATTGTCAAACCGGTCTACATATATAAAGGGAACATAAAATCATTATTGTATTATTTTGGTTGGAAGTAGACTTTAGAATTAAATTTGTTTACACATCACTTCACTAGAGATGAAAACTAGAAGGAATATCAAATAACAACTAACGTCGAAAATGCATTTTTTTAATTTTTAGTCTGTCAGTCTATTTGTTCCTGGTAAATCTCTGGAATGGCTTAAGCAATTTTGACGAGACCTATATACATATTAAACATACAAAAAAACACCCAAACTCTGAAACACATATTTGGAGATTAAACAAACATTTGGTTTGACCCGGGAATCGAACCCGAGACCTCAAGCACAGAAGTCACGCGTTAACAAGCCAGACGTAATATTGGAGAATCCCGAGTACTTAAAAAAAGAATCAAAACAATTTTCCGTATTAATTTGGTTAGATGCCATTATTAAAACAATGAAGATCTCTAAAGCGTGTTTTATTTACTTCATATATTTTCTAGGTTTTAATGCAGTGAAATCTCGTAAAATATATTATCTATGATAAATGATTTGTACCTTGAATGATGCCATAGTTGTAAACAGCTTGTCAAAGTAAACTGAAATGTCGGTTGATCTTGTAAGCCGCTTATATACGCCGCGCTATGTTTTCGCATGCTTACGTAATTGTAATGTCAACGATATGTGTAAACCCTTTATGTGTTAAATTTTTTACGGTATGTAAAATACGATATTTAATAAAGGGTTCAACAATTTTGAGTAATATTTAGAACTACAATAATTTAAACTGTCCGTGTGGTGACGGATTAAGAATACAGAGTGTCACCACCCCTATTCATCCCACGCGGGTGGCGTAAAAGGCGACTAAGGGATAAACTACGCAAGACAACATCAATGCAAAGAGAAGGAAAACTTGAAACCAACCCTATACCAACCCGTCTGGCCAGCGTGGTATAGTAGGCCAATACCTCCTTTTCAAGAAGAGGCTTATGTCCAGCAGTGGACTGTTAAAGGCTGTTAATGATGAATAATTTAAAAACAGATATTGTGTTTGATTTCTTTTAATCTTCTGCACTTATTTTTCCCATACGATGAGAGTAAATAGTTATAATTTTGCTAGTAGTTTAAGTCCATATGTATATATCTTTAATTATTAGGAAAGAGGATTTATTATTTATTGCACAATACATGGAACCTAAAATTAAGAAAGAAAGAAATAAAGTTCAGAATCGACTACAAATTTTTTGACGCATTTCTATTTCAGAAACGTGTTATTTCAGAAATTAACAATGGTTGAATGTAATTATTTTAAAAGTATTGATGGAGCTTGTTTTTTTAATATTTAAGTAAAGCCTGATAAAGTAAAGCTACTCTACCTGATGCAAAGCATCAATAGAATCCCTGAGTAGTTTTTTTTTATATTTAGCCTACCAAAGTGACTCTACCCTGCCTGATGGAAAGCACGAGCTTCTGCTATAAATAAGGTTTAATCCAAGAGTAGGGGAAACCACACACCATTGTCGCAAATGCAGGCAATAAAGCATGGCGGCCCATACTATGGCGGCCTAGTGAGATGCTTTTTCACGCCCCGCTTAAAGAACCCGGGATCATAGTGGGAAGGAAACACGTGAGCTGGTAGTGAGTTTCAGCTTTTGATTGCTCGGCATAAGATTGAAGAGCGGTCACTGATAGTCAATGTAGACAATCATCATCATTTTCAGCCAATAGCACGCCACTTAGTTCGATTCTTGGTTACTCGCATAGAGCTCCTACCAGCCGTCTTGCGCAAATCATCACTCCACCTGGCCTCTGGACGTCCTACACTACGTTTGCCGAGACGAGGTCTCCACTCAAGACCACGTTGACGCCAATGGTTCTGCAGCTAATCTGGCTAATCACTTCAGCTTGCTAATCCTGCGAACTATGTCGATAATGCAAACAATGCAGCAAATATATTTCAATCTCAATAAGTTTATATTCATGTACTTTTATTAGAATAAAATTACCTAAATTTTAACAAAAACATATACCTGCAGACTGCAATACCTACAAAAGTAACAAAAGAGCACTTGAGTATGTTTTAGTTCCACATATTTCCATTCCGTGTTCCGTTTTCCATTTTTAGATCTTTAGATCCAAACATGTTGACTGCCTGCGCGAAACTCATTGTTTTTTAATAATTATACGTAAACCCTAAGATTCGCAAGCTCATACACAGCCAAAAAAAGATAAAGTATTAATAAAACAACTACTTATTTTAATAATATTAAAACTTGTTATTTCCTTGCTTATTCTATATTTTCGTTTTGTTTTTGGAATAAGATGCAAATTTTATCACTTCTTGAAATAGAATGACACCAAGAAATACAAAACAGTTATTGATCTTGTATGACTTAAATTACGTTTTCGCATGCTTACGTTATTTTGTATTTCATTACCATAGAGTTCCTAGTTTTTTTTTAAACTTATGCTGGAGGTATATCAAGTCACAAGTTTTAGGTTTCAAAATTCAATGAATTATATACTGAGACTATAGGTAATAGAGTCACGCTGATTTCAGCTCGACCAGGCCAGTACTACCCTCACGCAGAAAACCAACTAACTTGACAGCATTTGTGCTTTCGTCTTTCGTTGGTGAATGTGGACCGGAGGCCCAATCATTCTGCATTATTCTAACAGCTTCCACAGTCACCATACTGAATTGCTTACTCTCACTATGAGGATGGTGGCCCCTACCCCTGGATTCTACTGGCTTTCCATCAAGCATGTAGTGTCACTTTGGTACGCTTAAATTAAAAAAAAATAATGCCCGACCGACGGGAAGAAAAACCGTCTTCAATTATCATATTTTAATGTGTGTGTTTGATGTATACTATAATTAAAAAACATAACATTAGTGTTAAATAAAAAAAAAAAAGAATAAAGAGATGAACTTGATGTTAATTTTACCTCGCAGTGTAATTTGTAACTTTTTATTACAATGGTGTTAATTCTGTTGTTTGAAAACTCACTAAACTAAAAATCTCTATAAATAAGGTTTGTCAGGTCAAACAGCACTAGAAAATTAACTAACTAATTGTCAAAGATTAATTGATTAAAGATTAAATTTTGTAGTTTTAGTAAAACTAAATATAAAAAATAGACATTGTCTAGTACATACTAAAATAACTTCTTGAACATATTTTCAGTAAAAACTTTTTAGATAATATTTATTTTAGTAATGCAACCATTGAATACATACCTTCCAATGCCTATTAAAATAGAGGTATGGACTTTGTACAGCATATTCATTAGGTTAAGTTCACAGATCCCATTTTTTTAAACTATAATAACTATTATGGATAAAACACAACACAATTACGTTTGTGTTTTGTTAATTTGAATAAAGATAAAAAAACTTGTACTTCCTTGTCAGTAGAATGTTGACCAAAATAACTTTTGACTCATCTGAAAAGAACAACATATTTCTTGGTTTTTGCCACTCTGAAGCGGTGTCTTCCAAGTCCAGCACGTGTAGTCCTGTAATTGATGGAAGAAGGTAGGATTTGGAGAAGGTCTTCAGAACACTCTCCACGGAGAGTATTCTGAAGACCTCCTCCAACAAATAATAGAAGAGAAAAAAGAGATAGGAAGATACCAAAGGCGATAGAAGAATGCCAGAGGCGACGTCTCCGCAACTGCAGAGGTTATGCGGTATTTCAATATTTTCTTCAGTTTATGAATTGGGTTAAAATAAAAACTCAAAGACTTTGAATATTCGTGTTTGTTCTTACCTAAATTTGTATTGAAGTGTTACACATAAAGATTACGTAAGTTTATTTCACAGACTGATGATAATTTATAAATTAAATACGAAATTACGTGGTCTCTAGGATCTTCCTCAAAGTGATTTAAACTTTATTAAAGAAAGGCAAAGGGAAAGTCCCTTTTACAATATTTTTTCTTTTAGGGTTTCCTACTCAAGGAATAAAAACGGAGTCGTTTATCTACGAATCGTCTATCACCGTCACAGTTTTACAATTAAATGATTGGGGCCACAATAAAAAATAAAATTACAATGTACTCATTTCGTTGAGTCAGTTTGGTATTTTTTTAATTTTATAAAGTAAAAAAATATATATTAGTAAAATATATTAAATTTTAGTTTAAAAGTAGTTTTTGCTCGAGATTGTTTTTTTGTCAATCGATTTGAATACAGCATACTTCACTGGTTAGTGAATTGTGAAACTTATCACGACATATAATAGGAAATCGCATTCAAATCAGTTAAGCTACACAGACAGAAGGCAAAATTTCTGAAAACTATTATTTTGAGTCCCGTTACTTTACAAAAGAAATCCTTCATGTGTTTTTCTTAAATATATGTATGTACAAAGAAGGACCTGTTGCATTTTATTATATTGTAAAGATGTTTTAACGGAGCCTTCGCTATAGCTAAGGGGAACGCAAAAAAAATTATCGTTGTCCTGAGCTCGTTCTGTATAGGTAATGTATTTGTTTAAAAAATATATAAAGACAAAGGAACGAGAAATCACTCAAGCTAAAACAGATTTTTTATCTTAAATTCGTGTGTAACGAATTAGTAAAATCGCTTCCTAAGTCAATTATTTTGGGAAGCATGTGTTGGTATGTGGAATGTTATTGTGGCCGTGTTTTTCACCATCATGAATTTTGTGAAGGTCGAACCTCCGCTGCTCTCTCTCTTTCAGATGAATAAGTGAAGAAAATGAGCGTTTCACAAATGAGGAGACTTTGAGGCCATTTGGGGATTGGTATGTAACCGAACAGAAAATTTTACGTCAACATTTAAAAGTTAGGAAAGAAACAGCGCTCTAAGTGACTAACGGTCTACTGGAGATAGGTACTATATACATACAATTTAGCTAATGGTTCCTGTACGTATATGTTATGACACCTGACATCATAAATTATCTTTATAGTCATATGCAATTTTTTTATTAAGGCCCAACACGAAGAATGAGGATTTTTATAAGTTTCAAGTGATTTATGTTTATAATCATAATTCCCAAATGGATGATTTTGCATATTTTTTGTCAAAAACAGACTTTATCGACTGTTCTAAGCCTGGAAAGACTGCCGAGTGTGTTACAGTTTGTACATTTTGTTAATTCTTTATTAAATACCTATAATAGTTATAGGTATAGCGGTATAGGTATAGCGGCTAGTTAAAAAAAACACGTAATCGATTGAATCTTCACAATATAAAATTTAGTTTATGTTTTTTCACGGACTCGGTGGCGAAGTGATAGCTTACGCAACTGCTGTACTTGATTTATTGGGTTCGATTAGTCCGACCAAATGTTTGTAAATCTGCAATTATTTATTTCGGAGTTTTTGTGTTTTCTATGTATAATGTTCCGTGTGGTGACGGACTAAGAATACAAAGTGTCACCGGGGTGGTGACACACACTATTCATTCCATGGGTGTCGTAAGAGGCGACTAAAGGAACAAAATAAGCGGCTAACATCACTGCACAGAGAAGGAAAACTTGAAACAAACCCTTACCAACCCGTCTGGCCAGCGGGGTATAGTAGGCCAAAACCTCCTATCAAAGGAGAGGCCTATGTCCGGCAGTGGACTGTTAAAGGCTGTTGATGATGATTGATCATCATCATCAATGATGAGGATGATGATGTGTGTGTATTTACATAAAAAGTATATATTTGTTGTATCACTTGTTTAGTATCCGAAGCTCTGCTAAGTTGGAACCTAGATAGCGTTGTATTTCAGATGTCAGGAAAAAGGAATTGTAACAAATTTTCTTGGCCACATTTACTCGTACAATGTTAGCTTTGACAGCCACGTTACTCCAGTAGAACTTATGATATCATCTTTAATTATATCTCTGAGAAATTAGTCATGGTGTGTATGGAAAACAACAGACCTATAAAATATGTGTTAAGGAACGAATACTGTTTGTGTTTACTCGTGAGTTCGTATCATATAAACCAGTTTGAAAAAGTATCAATTTCATGGAAATATATTAAAAAGGAAATAAATAATTTCAGATATTATTTATTTAAAAGTCTGGCAATGTGACTCTACTCCGATGGAAAGCAATTGTGTACTAATGTTAGAAGTATCATATTATATTCGAGCTGATAAACACGACCGCGTCTGCATCTCCTACTGCCCGTAGCATAATGCGTGAACGCAAAGGAAGATTTTATAGGAAATATTTTTCTCCCGTTGATGATATATTTTATAGGAATTCACAATAACTGGTCTGTTTAATATTGAAACAATTTATTTAATCTGTCATGTACAAATTCTTGACATTTAAATAAACTTTTCAGATTTAAAATAATATTAGGGATTGTTTATATTTATAGGTACAGAAGACTAACCAAAATGATAGCATTCATGCTCTCTTTCGTTGGTGAGTATGAGACCGGAGATCCATTATTCTGAGAATGATGCAGTCTCATTAAGCCGCAATGGTGTGGGTCACCATGCTGTATTGCATGCACTCACAATGAGGATCGTGGCCTGTACTCCTGAATTCTACTCATGCTTTCCAACAGGCAGATTAGAATCACTTTGGTAGGCCTAAATATAAAAAAGAAGTACATTTATGAATACTTTATCAATATTCGACATTAAAACAAAGATAGTACCAGACAAACAAATTGTTTAATATATAAATACATACTTATAAAAATTACAGATCTTGCTTAAAATTAATATTTATATTCAGGCACGTATGGTTTTTCTTTCTTTCTGTTATAATAATTATAATCATAGTTACTGATCGATGGTCTCAAAGCCGCGTAAGGTGGCATATAACTGTAGGCGTAATATGGAAACGTATACAACCCTTGCCTAGGAAACGTTGGTGCATACGGCTTCTCTGCAACATCTTGAAATTTCACTTCATTCTTCGGCGTAACTTTCAATGGCTTCAGTCGATCTCTATAAGGCTCTGAAATTGGGCGCCAAGGGTTTTCGCCGTACTCGAGGTGCTCGTTTTCTTTGTCATGTTTAGAGAAAATTCCATTTATCAAAGTCAGAAATATTACCAAGTAACGAATGTTACCCATTGTTTTACTTAAGTGGAACTGTGTTAAAGAAGCAGGATGCAGTAATATATAAGCTACAATTCGCACCGAACGGTATTTAAAAGACGACACCAATTAAAATTATCAGTTGACGAGAATTGTTATCGCTACACTTTTGCAGTTTTCATTTCGTTTAATGACTTTAAGGTATTTAAAGTCCGGTTTTACTAAAGTTCTGTTTTTCTTTATTTCAACGTTGGTACAAGGTGTTTTTTCTGATATTCAGGTAAAACAGGTTGAACTAGTAGCGGACTCCAAATAATATTGGGATTAATCATCATCATCATCAATCATCATCATAAACAGCCTTTAACAGTCCACTGCTGGACATAGGCCTCTCCTTTGAAAGGAGGTTTTGGCCTACTTTTTGGGAATAAGGCTAGGAAGAAAAGAAGAAGAGGAGTAGCGAAAATTGGCGCGAAAATCAGGCGCGCGCCTCTCACGCTCGGGACGTCCGCGCTGCGTGACACATTTTTAGGGTTCCGTAGCGAAATGGCAAAAAACGCAACCCTCATAGATTCGTCATGTCTGTCTGTCTGTCCGTCCGTATGTCACAGGCACTTTTTTCCGAAACGAACTAAGAACTATACTATTGAAACTTGGTAAGTAGATGTATTCTGTAAACCGCATTAAAATTTTCACATAAAAATAGAAAAAAACTATAAAGTTTGTACGAATACTTGTAACTAAAACTCAATTTTTTTTTATTGAAACCCATACTTGCTATGAATAGGTCTTTAAAATGGTAATGAGGTTTCGTATATCATTTTCTTCTAAACTGAATAGTTTGCGCGAGCGACACTTCCAAGTGGTAAAATGTGTCCCCCAAATGTACATCAAATATTTTTTAACTTTTATCTTATTTTAGAAGTTACAGGGAACTTCTAAAATAAGATAAAAGTTAAAAAATATTTTTTGTACATTACCATGCAAAATTTCACCGAAAATTGGTTTGAAGGAGTTCTAGTAAGTAGTTTTTTTTATAATACGTCATAAATCGTAAACCGCAATTTACCTTTCCTATAATGAACACACTATTAATAAAACATCGACCATAGTTACAACGAACTACAAGAACTTTTATATGATGTTACTTGCTTCTAAGGAACCCTCCATGGGCGAGTCCGACTCGCTTTTGGCCGCTTTTTCTTATAACAAGTGTGTTATTGATGTAAATTAAAATAATCCTCTCATATATAAAGTTAAGTGCCGATTTAATGTTAGATAATTTCTTAATACAAAAGCAAAAATTACAGAAGAGTTTATTTTAATAGATTCGGGAAATGAGATACCACACATGTACAAGGTGTTTTTTTTTACTCAATATTTTAAACACTAGCAGTTGAGCAATAGGATCCAAAATAATTGAAATTTAATTTTAAAAATATTAATAGCTTCCTGGAATGCAGAATTATTGTCTGAGTAAATCAACTGCTTTTCGGTTTATGTAATACTTAAAAATATAATTAACTTTACTAAAGCTAACGGTTAGTAAAAATGTTTGGGAATACTTTGTCGATGAGTTCGTCTTTCGATGAGACAAAGTTACAGAAATTTAGAGGAAATTAAATCAATCCGCTAGATTCGTCGACTGGTACTTAACCATTACCGATAGTCAGCAATTGCTCAGAGAAATCCTCAGCAGATGTATCGTTCAGCAATGCAGCTCTCACGTTTGTTGTCAGCTGTAGTGTCTTCACATACCATCATAGATTTGATATTTTGAGGCAAGCGTTTATTTCGTCGTCAGTAGTTGATCTTGATATTACTGGCAGTGTTTGGCGGAAATAGCGAAATAGTAAAATCATTGAGCCTCCAAATCTCGAGTTATTGCGTAAATCTTTCAATAATTAGTTAATTGCTACCAATGCACGCTAATACGCCATTGTACATTCTTCCCAGAAGATGATTTTCAATGTTGATAAAACTTTGACCATTGCAGAGTGTTTTGCAATATTACATATTGGTTCCTCAATAGTTAGAACATTTAACGGCAATTTTAATGCTGAATAAGACATACGACATCTTTCTGATAATACATATATAAATATTGTTTTACATATATATTTCTAATTCTCATTCGTCTGCAGTCTATAAGAGGCTATAAGTGTGGGCTATTATGACAATGCGATCCCTACGGCCTTGATTGAAAACTGTTAAGTTACTATAAACAATGAAATTTTATGAATTTTTTCTATGCTAAAAAGACCTAAAGTTTGTGAGGTTATTGGGGGGTAATCTCTGCAAGTACTGAAACGATTTTGAATATTTTTGTATTACTGGAGAACCACATTATATGTGAGTACTATAGTCTATAAATCAACCCAAAAGAATAAAAACAATCATGGTAGTCGCATTGCTCTAAAAAGATTTAACGCCTAACGAAATGGGCATAGTAGTGTGGCACCGTTTAGTTAGACTATGAAAAATATAAATTATCTAGCAGAACCGTGCCCTGTGAAAGTAGGTTCTGACAATTTCTAATCCTAGTATATGTTGTTCTATGCTAAATCCTCCTTAAATCTTAAGTATTGACATTATTGTGGAAATGCTACTTCATTACACGTAGATATCAGCTTCAACTTGGAAAATACGATTTTATAATCGTAGACAGTGTCCATCTGTTTCTATGTTAGATGATAGTATATATCATCTAACATAGATATATATCATATAACATAGCACGTATGTGCTAGATGTTATTTTAGTTAAAAATAATACTGACATACGTTATAGACCCTAGAAACATGGTGATTTATTGTCTCTGTTAATAATAATTAATGAAACTTTTAGTTGGTCTCATAAATACCAAATAAAAATCAAAATCGAAATTGTCGTAATTTTCATTTTTAGAGGTAACATCAATTAATTAGGAAAATGAAAGATCAATGTTTTTCTATTATATTTTAAATAGAAACCGCAAATAAATATTGCGCCTACTACAGTAACTATAGCAAGTATACTATTTACAAACAGAAATCAGATTTCATGTAGGCGACTACGCCTACGTGAAATCGATAAACAAATACTCGTCGTTTTTCGAATGCTTTTAGCTATCCTTATATGTCATCATCATCAGCCTATCGCAGTCCACTGCTGGACATAGGCCTCTCCCATTGCACACCACTGTGATCGATTTTGGGCTTCTCGCATCCAGCTCCTGCCAGCCATCTTACGCAGGTCGTCACTCCACCTCGCCTGTGGGCGTCCTACACTACGTTTACCGAGACGCGGTCTCCACTCAAGAACTCTTCTGCCCCAACGGCCATCAGTTCTGCGGCTAATATGGCCAGCCCACTGCCACTTCAGCTTGCTAATCCGGTGGGCTATGTCGATGACCTTAGTTCTCTGACGGATCACCTCATTTCTGATACGATCCCTCAGAGAAACGCCGAGCATAGCCCTTTCCATAGCACGCTGAGCAACTTTAAGCTTATGGACCAACCGTACCGTAAGTGTCCAGGTCTCGGCTCCGTATGTCATGACAGGTAGGACGCACTGATTGAAAACTTTCGTTTTTAGGCATTGTGGGATCGACGACGAAAAGACTCGACGAAGCTTTCCAAACGCTGCCCAACCCAACTGAATTCTTCTATTCACCTCATCCTCGAGGTTGTTTCCACCCAACTGCAATGTCTGCCCAAGGTAGACATATTTTTGAACAACCTCGAGAACGGTATCGTGAACTGCAACCGGTTCCGGTAGAACATGTTCATTGAACATGACCTTGGTTTTGTCCAAGTTCATCCGTAGGCCGATGCGCATAGAAGAATCAGCTAGGTCATTCAGCATCTGTTGCAGGTCCTGCAGTGTCTCTGCCATTATGACGATGTCGTCCGCAAATCGCAAGTGAGAGATGTATTCGCCATTAATGTTAATGCCACGTCCTTTCCAGTTTAGCGTCTTGAACATATCCTCCATTGCATTTGTGAACAATTTCGGGGAAATAACGTCCCCTTGTCTCACTCCTCGATGCAATGGTATGGACCTTGTTTGCTGATTCTGTACTTGGACGGACATGGTGGCGGTATCGTAGAGACATCTCAGCACTTGGATGTATCGCCAATCTACCTGATAACGCTGCAGGGACTCCAGAACAGACCAGATCTCAACCGAGTCGAAGGCCTTCTCATAGTCCACGAATGCTAGACACAGGGGCTGGTTATACTCCTGGGTCTTCTGTATAATTTGCCGCACTGTGTGTATGTGGTCTATGGTGCCGTATCCGCTCCGAAATCCGGCCTGCTCCGGTGGTTGAAATTCGTCGAGTCTTTGCGCAAGACGGTTCGTGATGACTCTTGAAAACAGCTTGTAGATGTGGCTTAGAAGGGAAATGGGTCGATAGTTCTTCAATAAGGTCTTGTCACCTTTTTTGAAGAAAAGCACGACCAAACTCCTACTCCACACCTCCGGAGTTCTCCCTTCAAACAGGACAGCGTTGAAAAGCTTTTGGAGCTCCCTCAGTACGGGTTTACCTCCAGCTTTTAATAGCTCTGTTGTAACGCCATCCTCTCCAGGGGCTTTTCCATTTTTAAGCTGTTTAAGAGCCATCTCGATTTCATCGGTGTTGACTTCTGGCAGGTCTTCGGTGTAGTGACGCGTTAATGTGGCTCGGGTGTCCTCATTTTCGGTATCAGGTCGAGATGCATGCGAAGCGTATAACCGACTATAGAAGCCTTCCACTTCCAAAAGGACTGCCGGTTTCGAGGAAACAACTTCTCCACTTGTTGTGGTCAACTTCGTCAGTTCGCTTCTACACAGAGATTGTACGAACACCTTTGACCCCCGATTTTGCTCGATCGCTCTTTTGATGGTGCGAGTATTGGAGCACCGGAGGTCGTGTCGGACGAGTTTCTTTATCTCTCTGTTCAGCATCCTCTTTGCCAACGAAGTGACGGGTGGGTTTTCACGCCGTTTCCTCATCAACCCTAAAGTCTTCTCTGAAAGCTTCGACTTCTTGCCTTTACGCTGCAGTTCACAAAATCTCGTACCTTCGTCCCTGAGGATTCGAACCACATTTTCGAGGTTCTGGTTTACGTCTGTTGTGGTTTCCACGGCAGCGAATCGGTTTTCCAGGTTTGACTGGAACGTTTCAGATCCTATCATGGCTTGGAGTAGAGTTGGTCGGAGCCTGGACTTCATCAAACGGGCACGTTCGACTTTGAAGTTGATATTCAGAGAGCCTCGGACGAGTCGGTGATCGCTACCGGTATTAAACCTATTGACCACTGAGACATCTCTGAATATGTGCCTCTTGTCCGTAATTATGAAGTCGATCTCATTTTTTATCACAGTGTCGGGGCTTTGCCATGTCCACTTGCGTTGGGGCTGTTTTTTGAAAAAAGAATTCATCAAAAAGAGCCCCTCGCGTTCAAGGAAGTTGACAAGCATTTGCCCCCTATGATTTCTGACTCCAAGTCCATGTGATCCTACTACCGATTCGCTGCAAATCTGTACTCCCACTTTAGCGTTGAAGTCACCCATAACAACGTTGTAGTGGGTCTTAGTGGTTAAGTGGAGGGCCCTCGATATGTCATCGTACATATCCTCCACCTCGTCATCCGAGTGCGCCGAGGTCGGTGCGTACACTTGCACAACCTTGAGGCTATACCTCTCAGTGAGCTTAATAATGAGGTACGCTACCCTGTTCGACACACTGGAATTTTCCACAACGTTGTTAGATATAGACTTATTTACCAGAAACCCCACGCCACCTTGGGATTGTTGGTCTCCCTCGCGGAAGTACATTAGGTGACCTGACTCAAGAGTTACGGTGTCCTCCCCCTGTCTTCGGACTTCACATAACCCGAGGATGTGCCACCTAATTTTACCCAGATCTACCTCTAGTTGTGCCAGATGCGAGTCTAGCCGTAGCGTGCGTCCGTTGTACGTAGCCAGGGTCAGTCGGTTGTGGTGGCCTCCCGTAACCCGGAGATTCTTAGCACCCCCTGCCCCACCGTTACCGTGGTCGCCACCATAGCCAGGAATAGTGGGGCTACCGGGAACTGGGGGCCGTGGCCTCAGTTGTCTCTGCATGGGAGGGTATGCCCATAATCGCCACGCTGGGCAGGCGGGTTGGCGATCGCAGGGTGCAGCTTATTGTACTGGTGATGCTGCTGCCCATCACCAGTCTGTGGTATTTAGCTACACGTATTCGGATGGATATACCGCCATCAGTCGGTCGCCAGAGCCTCGTTTGTCGTTCAGCAGGACGCACCGCGTGCAGGTGAGGTTGGCTTGGGATAAAAGATGTTGGTTCATCCCCTTACATCCTTATATGTATGTGAATAGTATTAGTTCTGTTATCCTTTTTTTTTTCTTGTTTTATTTTGATACTTGGGATAAAAGATGTTGGTTCATCCCCTCACATCCATATATGTATGTGAATAGTATTAGTTCTGTTATCCTTTTTTTTTTCTTGTTTTATTTTGATACATATTACTTACTTTATTCTTAGCATGTTTTCGGTTTCTTTTGCAATATATTTTTTATAATAGATGTATATTTTACTTATAACCTAAATGTTAGTACCTAATATCTCTGAGAATGATGTGGCCTTATAATTGAAAGGAGTGCACTAACAAAAAACTTTTGTATTATAAAGTGACTTTATGATGTACATCTTTTGTTGGAGGTCCTCAATACTAAATAAATAATTAACAAGCCGAAGACATTAGAATTTTTTGCAGCATTTTCTGTTCAATTTTTGACCGAAAGTCGTTTCATTAACGGCCGGCGTGATTTCGTGGCAGCTGTCGGAGTGGGGATTCTCTAACTCGGTAACTCAATTGTAGTTATGATACGGAGTGAGATATTAAGCTTGCGGACTAGATGGCGGAGTGTAATAGTTCTAAACCGATTCCGGTTTACCAGGCCTGAGATCAGGCCAGGCACTGCACGGGTACAGGCGCTCTGATCGATTTTAGGGTACTCGCATCCGGCGACTGAAAGTAATCCTTGGCACTTGTGAGTTGTGACATCATAAAGCCTAGACCGAAAGAATCTATCTTTTTCACACTTTATGCCGTGCTTTTACTTTAAGGTGACAGGCAACAGAGTCTATACTGGTTTTAAATCCCATGCAAATATATCTATGTCAAACCGAACTAAACATCGAGACTGCTTTAAAGACCATCTATGGTGGTAACAATTTATACTTTGGCCTCCTAGCGGTGCAAACATAGTATGATAAATATAGTATCTTGACTCAATTAAACAATTGGTAGTAGAGCCATGCTAATTTCAGCACGAATGAGCCTGCTTGACCGGGGCACTACTACCCTCACACGGAAAGCCATCCTAATAATGACAGCATTTTTGCTGTCGTATTTCGTTGGTAGGTGTGAGACCAGAGGCCAAAGCATTCTGCACCATTCTCATGGCCTCCTGGAGAATGAGGCAGAATTATCTAACCAGGTCGCCATGGTATAAAACAACATCATCCTATAAAATTAAAGGCTAGGCAAAAGTAAAGGCATTCATAGATATACAGCAACTTTTTATTAATATGATTTTCATTTAAATTTCGATGGATTCATTACTTGCCTTTGGGAAACCAAGAACCAAAGTCCTTCGACCAGTCAGTATTCTTGTTGACAATTTGACCTAAATTTTGAAGAAAAACGTTAAAGTCAAAGGGGTTTGAATTACTGCTAGCAGATGCTTCTGGTCCTTTGTTCTTAGGAGGTACTACTTCCTTCTCTTCCTTCGATACTTTTACTGTTTCATGTTCTTCCTCTGAATTTTCACTCCGTTTTACCCGCCCGTATGAGGCTGAATGCAGCGAGTCAATAAGACAAATGAAGAGTAGAACAGTGATGATTTTTACCTGAAATACAGAAACAATATGTGGGAAGCTTAGTAACGTTTTGTTTGTAAGGCGTTCTGTGATACTAAGGTTACCTGGCAGAGTTTGCTTTTGGCAGTAAGCCCGCTCTTTATTTATTATATATCTGACATTTTATGTACACTCTTGTAAATCTATATTACGGAGTACAAATAAAGACTTTTCTATCTATCTATCCAGTTTCCCAAGTTCTATGTTTGTATTCAAGTTGATTTAGAGGTAATATCAATATTAAGAGACGTTGACCAGAGTTTTCTAGCAAAATATGCTATTTAGCCATAGTAGAGTTGCCTGTGGCTCTACAGAGCCTAAATCAAGCTTAGTTGATAATCAATTTACGAAACAAAGGTGAGTGTAGTGAGAAAGTACAAAAGTTGATCTGTCACTCCGATTTAAAGTGAAAAAAAATTGATTCCTATATGATAAGTATTTTATAAGGATATCGAAAATAATAATATTCAATATTAAAAATAATAATATTTAATATTGAAAATAAAGATTTTCAATGTGTTATGTTTGTGTTTAAATGACCTATTTATTGCTTTACTTAATAGTTAAGATCCATACCTATTGTCATTAAAAATACCAGTTCATGTATGTAAATTAAGTAAAAATAAAGAAAACGTTTTTTAAATAAAAGAGTTAGCCTGTCTTACCTTGAACGTCATGTTTGCGGTTGTCCTGTGACTGTGAAAAGTTCTCATGCCCAATTTATATTGAATCCATATCTATTTTCACGCACATTACAATAATTTAAGATCGTCTTTACCAGTATAATTGACATTTGATACCAAGAATTCAATATAAACTTGTTTTTTGGAGATACCTCATATCAGTAGCCCTTTTATTTCCGTTTGCGAATTGAACCACTTATCGCATGTTTTATGGAGGGAAATAATTTTGTTTTTGTAATATACTTGAAAGAGCGTTTCACTTGTTAGATTCATGTAAATGTACTTATTAATATAACTAAATACTTTGTATAAATATTGATATTTGTTTGTCAATAGTTTACTTTAAATCAAAGCTCAATATGAAAATATGTTTTGGTTGGTGAGGTACGTTATCTGTTTAGGTTGGACGTTTTGTAGTTTATATAGGTTGTAAAAAAAAAATTGAATTCCAAGGTACTACTAATGCAACTGTTAAACGATGCAATCCTAATATTAATATCGGATATACCTCCATAAACAAGCTCGACAAGCTGTCCCTCAAAAATGCTACTTGCATATTTATAATAGAGTATGGCCAAAGCCCTTAAGGGCTTTAACTACTTTGCTTACGGTAGTGATGGAAGCTCCATCCATGGTCGTAGACTATGGCGTCAGTGTTGTCCCAGCCTTCCGCCCCGTTGTTGTTCTTGTCCGGATGAAACGGCGGCAACACCACATCATCTTCACTTCGGTTACCAGCTACAGCATCACTTAAGGCTACAGAAGGCCCTCCAACATAGCAGGATACATCTGAAATTTTTTGTGACAAAGTACATAAACAATAACAAAGCACGTAGGTTCCGCTCGCACTTCTGATGTTAGATTAGGAGAAAAGATGAGATTAATTATCTTTTAAAATATTAGAATATTTAGAACGAAAGGAATTTGAGTATATCAAATCAAACCAAATCAAATCATATTAAACTTTCTTTTTATTTCAATGTCCAGTAGTCAGTCAGTTAGTCAGTCGTGATTCTATTCGTCTGTTCCAAGGTGTAGATCCTATGGAGAAGAACAGACAAGAAACTCCATGGACACTCTTTTCCAACATATTTACATACATATTTCCATAAATCAAACATTATAAATTATTACAAAACTTAGAGAACATCTTAGTAAAAAGAAATACATAAAAGTGAATATGAATATACTTAGCTTTTAAATCTATATAATATCCTCAATTACTGGTTGAATAGTAGAGAGCTCCGTACTGGTCCACCTCTCGACAACAAGTCCCCTGTCCAGTCGGAACCCTCGCTTTTATAGGCGACGACAAACAAGTACGACACATGTATTTTAATCAAGTACCTTCATCAAAGTACATTATTTTCAGAATGTGTTTAAAGTAAACTATTAATACAAACATATATCAATATTTATATAAAATATATAGTTAAAAGTAATAATAATCACATTAACATTACTAAACAGTGTTTATAGGCAACGACAACTGAGTAAAACATACGAGTATGTATTTTATCAACTACCGTCATCAAACAATATGTTCAGAAAATATTTAAAGTAAACTATTGACAAACAAATATCAATATTTATACAAAGTATTTAGTTATATTAATAAGTACATTTACATGAATCTAACACACTCGTAACCAGCCCCCTAGCTAAAACTAATAAAGCTATAGAATTAAATGACGTCATCTCGACTCTCAGTCACGTGCTCAACTTTTAATAATACTAAACTCTCTCTCCAGTCTTTTCTAGTAGATTACCCATCTAGTATATTTTCAGGGTTTACCGACATCGGCTACCTCTCTAATAGGACCTTATGACTAGTTATGACCTTTAGTCACTTACTCTTCGCTCATCATTCGAACATGCGTAAATCACTAAAGCATCCTTTAGCAAGTCTTGTGACTACATTTTATTTAAATCCACATCGTTTTTTTATCTCATCGGTGCTAACGGAACAAAAAAATTAAGTATTAATTTTAGTAAATAATATTAATAATAAACATTTCTGATATCTCTTAAGCAGAGCTTGTACTATGGGTACTAATCATACTTTTTTTTTTGTAAATCCACACTAATATTATAAATTAGAAAGAAACTCTATCTGTTCGTTTAATACGCTTTCACGGCTAAACCGCTGATTTCAATTTTTGTGTGTTGATCATGATCATTTGTTCTTTGTTATTTAACATATATATGTATATAAAAACATTTATCAGTCTGATTACCTACAGGCTTTGCTTTATATGGGTCCAGATGGCCGTGACTGAGATGTGAGGATACTGTTACTATTTTAAGTTGTGTGATTCAAAATATACTTAACTTATCACCATGCTTACATCCATACTTTATTGTAAACATTTTAGTACATTCTTTGCGTATTTAATAATTATGCAGTTTACACAATAATTCATACATTTTCGACGTGACAATAACTGCTGATGTGTTTTGATAATATTAGTGATATTCAGCAAAATTCATACGTACATTAACATATAATTTTATAACATTACTTTGTTTGAATTAATAAACTATATCAGACGACAATCGAATAATCGATTTCTGACATTCCATTCATTCATTTAGTTTTGATTTTTTTTTTATTTTAAATCGATACTTCTAAATCTATACGTTGTAAATCATTTATCAAGAGCTAACAAGCCGAGTAATCGATTTTCGACGTAAAAAATCTAAATTCTAATTTTTATTAAAATACTTCTTAAAAAGTGAAAGTGATTACAACAAACGATTCAAAGATACGATAAAGGAAAATGTGTGGAAACTTGAGGTCTTTGATATTTCTGGTAAATATGACGATTTTCGTTATAACTATGACTATCAAGTTACTTATGAGTGATGTAAAGTGCAAATGCAATTTATTTTTGCTTGTGATTTTATTTCTGCATTTATGCTTACCTATGCCATTATCTATAATTATGTATTCAACTCCTGTACTGTCGATTTATATGAAACAGTTTGGTTACTAACTGACTGACAGACAAACTACTAGGCCCAGGAAGCTGAAATTTGGCATGTGTTTTCCTTGAGTACCTACTGTAAGCGAGCACTAATAAAGGATTTTGGAAAATGCCATCCCTAAGGGCGCAATAAAGGCAAACAAAGTTAAACATCACAATAACGAGATGTACGTGGGTGTGAACGTAAAAAAATAATATGGTTATAATATTTGAAGCAATAAAAACCCCTAAATAAGAAAAAAAAATAGATTTATTTTATTTTACTACGATACGGTTGAGCTTCCATTTTTTAGTGGAGTAATTGTCATCAGACCTCCAAAACCGTTGGCTGTACTTTAGAGCCCCAAGTATCCGTCACAATTGCTGCAGGTGTTTGTATGCCAACCGGGACCAAATGCTTAACGTCTAGGAATTCCTCTGGCTAAGGTTGTTTAACTTTGCAATGTGTTAACCTATTTGTATACAATTTATCCACGAGCTTCTAAAAAAACATCTGAACTCTATTTCAGTAACAATTTTCTAAATTTTATTTTATCTTTATTACAGATAATTTTAATTGGGCTTATATACGGCGTGGAGTGCTTTACCTGGAATGATGCAGAAAAGACATGGCGAAATTTATTGGGTTCATTGAAAGACTTTGGCGCTACGTTTATGAAGAAAACAGACTCTGCTAGTGATTCTGTTAGACAGTTTTTTAGTGGAAAAAATTGGTGGTGAAAAGTAATTTTTTTATAAATTTCGAATTTAGCTTTGGTTTCTTTCTTTGTAATCTTTTTAGAGGACTTACGAACTTACAGAAAAATAATTAAATTGACAAATAAAAAAATCGAAGGATAGTACATTTTATTTTTGATTCTGTATATTAAATAAGTGCTATTTCAGAGTGTTTTCACATTCGGGGTTATTTCATGATTGTTCACGTTTTAAAAATGGTTTGATGTTTTAATCATCAACAGCCTTTAACAGTCTACTGCTGGACATAGGCCTTTCCTTAGAAAGGAAGTTTTGGCCTACTATACCACTCTGGCCAGACGGGTTGGTATAGGGTTGGTTTCAAGTTTTCCTTCTCTTCCTTTTTTTATATTATTTGGCAATTAAGAAAATGTGTATTGCAGTCGCAATATCACCAATTGGTAATGATAGGTATCTGGAACAAAAAAACTGTAAATTCTTTCTAAAAATAAGCAGCAATATGTAAATGCACCACTGATATCAACCACTATTCCTCATGATTCATTGTGTTACTACCATGATAGATCTAATAAAAGAGTATTTCCCAAAGGCATAGACAATTTAACTCCACTTACTACAGTGCTCGCACACGTCGTTCGACTATTTTGAGAGGATGACTAATAGGAGAGTAACAAGAAAGAAATGGTCCACGGGGAATGCTTAACATTGTGTATTAGAGTTTTCAAATTCGGTTACCTACTTTGTTACTTCTCGATGCCTACATTAAAATTAATCACTATTTCTTTAGCCTTTAATATAGTAATTTAATAGACCAATAATTTAGAATTCCTATGCCGTCGTAAATTTTCAATGAGTATCTAGAACCTACATACATACGTACATCGCTGATGGCACAGTATTTCAGTTAATTATTGTGAAGTCTTATAAAATTTGTGAATTGTTCATCTAGAAATTAAAAAAATTACAGTTGACGCCTGTCGTTTCTTTTATAGCATCAAGATACCACTTTTACTTTGAGTGCTTAACAATATCATCAGGAATTTATATAAGTATGCTATATTTAAAATCTGCCATTCAAAAAAAAGTGGCCATGAAGGGTTCCGTAGCAGCAAGTAACATCATATAAAAGTTCTTGTAGTTCGTTGTAACTTTGATCGAATGAAAGGTAAATTGCGGTTTATGATATACCTATTAAAAAAAACAACTAACTAGATCTCTTTCAAACCAATTTTTGGTAAAAGTTTACATGGAATTGTACGTTTCACATTTTTTTAGTTTTATCACTCTCTTATTTTGGAAGTTACAGGGACACACACACACACATTTTACCATTTTGGAAGTGTCTCTCGCGCAAACTATTCAGTTTAGAAAAAAAGGATATTAGAAACCTCAATATCATTTTTGAAGACCTATCCATAGATGAAAGTATGGGTCTGATGAAAAAAATATTTTTGGGTTTCAGTTCTAAGGATGCGGACCCCAAAATTTATTCTTTTTTTTTATTTTTGTTTAAAAATATTAATGCGGCTTACAGAATACATCTTCTTATCAAGTTTCATTAGTATAGTTTCGGAAAAAAGTGGCTGTGACATACGGACGGACAGACAGACATGACGAATCTATAAGGTTTCCGTTTTTTGCCATTTTGCTACGGAACCCTGAAAAATGATTTTAAGATTAGGAAGGATTTTTTCAGGAAGATGATTTTTAAAAGGAAATAATCCATTAAGCGTAGTTCAATAATAGAAGTTTAATATTTAGCAAATAAAGAGGTACCTAATACTTTATTTGTGGGGTTTGAAGATAATATAATGAAATAAAATTAAAATAATGATAAATTTTAAGTCTAATAATACGACGAGTATATATCAAGGTGTACCCTTTTCAATAAAAAAGAATAATTAAAATCCGAAATAAAGAAAGAATAAATAAAAGAATAAACAAAATAAAACAAATAAATTTGTTATATTTTGTTTTAGCAAACAAAGTTCTTGTAAAAAAACCCATTACATACTTTATATACTTTGTATTGTAGGTATATCGTATATGTAAAAAGTATAAGTCATGATAAATTTGAGAGGCTGCATATTTATATTTTTAGTTACTGACCATATGTGAAGGTTTGTCAATAGTTTTTTAAACTACGTGCGCAAAAAATCCAATGTCTGCAATAGACTTTAACATTATTACATAATCAAATATGAAACAAAAACCCAATTCGCTTACATTTATATATTGTGTGAGTTTGTATTCTGCACCAGGTTTTTCATTTAGCGTCTTAAGCAACCGTTCTAAAGTTCTATTTGTTCATACTTCAGACCCATTGCGACACATACAGAATTTTACAGCTTAGTTTATGGTAGGTAAAATGTATTAAAAATCATTACTATCAGCACATTGCAGTCTCCCAAGTCACGCCCAATCTGCAGATTTTTTGTAGCCAGTCGCTGTACTTAAAATTATATCAACATACATACTCATTCGCCAAAATATTTAATCTGAAGCGAACTATTATGTTTTAGTTGAATACTCACTCCTTTAATAAAATACTTAGTAATGGCTTTTAGGGTTTCGAAGTTTATAACTCGGAACCCTTATAGATTCGTCATGTCCGTCTGTCCGCCCGTCCGTCTTCGACTTACCGTCCAAACGGTAAATGCTAGAAAGATGAAACTTTGCATGAATTTGTGTTGTAATCACGTCGACAAAGTGCTACAATAAAATTATGAAAAATATTCTTATTTGGGGTACCTCCCCTACACGTAAAGTGGGGATGATATTTTTTTCTCGCGGCTACCCCATCATGTGAGGTATCATTATATAGGTCTTTTAAAAACATTATAGGGTTGTTAAGACGATTTTTTGATTTAGGAATCCGTTTGCGAGAAATTCCAATTTAAAGGCCAATTTTTTGTAAAACCGGGCATCCTCCCCCTCTAAATGCTAAACGGCCGGCTCAAAAAATCTAGAAAAATTAGTGATAGTGGTCCATATAATGAACTTTAAATGAAAACTATAACGATTTAGATGACTTTGTTAGTTCAGGAGTTACAGAGGCTTAACTTCAACAATGTGCTTACTTGGAAAACGTCATACAAAATTTACGCATTAATACGTAAACATAACAATTATCCATTGGATACAATTTCTAATCCACGTACCATTAAGGGTGACTGAGGAACCCTTTCCTGTGCGTGGCCTGACACGCACTTGGTCGATTTTTGATTTAAACTTTTTTTCACTTAACCTCAAATTATATGTGAAAAATTAAAAAAAGTTTTTGGTTTTCTATTTTTATCTTTTACAAATAAAATCATTTTTAAACGAAGTTTAGTGAAAACTTACCTTTTTATGTCCCGAATACACTGTAATTTTTTTGATTAGAAATATTTAATTTTTTCACCCAATTTTTTAATAAAACTTGGGGTGTTTTCTGTTTGATGAAATCTCTACTTTCCGATGGTGTAATCCCTACTAATATTATAAATGCGAAAGTAACTCTGTCTGTCTGTCTGTTACGCTTTCACCTAAACCACTGAACCGATTTTGATGTAATTTGGTAGGAAGATAGAACTGAACTTGGGAAAGGACATAGGATACTTTTTATCGCGAAAATAAAGGTAGAAGGGTTTGAAATAGGGGACGAAAGTTTGTGTCAAAGTTCCTTATTATCAAATATAAAATCATGTAAGATTGTTTAATCTACCCATACCGTGTCGCGCGATATAAACGAATTCCACGCGGGCGAAGCCGCGGGCGGAAAGCTAGTATCATATATATGTTAGTTGACAGCGAGTTGTTGGTTTAAAAAAATGTGGTGTCACCAACATTGGGACTCGTAAGAGCAATGATGCAGAAGCATCCCAATAGGTCGTCACAGTGTGGGTCACCATACCACATTATCTGCATTCTGCAATGAGGATGGTGGCCCTACTCCTAGTTTCTACTCATGCTTTCCATCGGGCACAGTAGAGTAGAGTCACTTTGGTAAGCTTAAATATATTTTTTTTAAAACGCAATGAGACGGGGGTCACTATTATCTATTGGATTCTACTCATGTCGTGATCTGCGTAGTAATGCTGCGGGCAGAGGGGAGGCACTTTTGCAGGCTTTTGGCTTTGGCAGGCATACATTGAATAATATAATTTTAATAGAAGCAACTAATCCGACTGCTTAACGGAAAAGAACTGAAAAGAAAAAAAAGTAGCACAATATCAATATAAAACTGCGCTACCGCGTGCGTTCACAAATGTACTTTTGATAGATTTACCCTTTAGGTAACAATTGTTTGTCCCCGGCTGCAACCCCATAAAGTGGTTAATAAGCTTACAAAACGATGCATTAGTCAGACCAATTTTATATAGATATTGTGGCACTTGTTTTTCTCTTTTCAGTTCAATGCTGTTAAACAGTCGAGTTTTAAATTTCCATGATATTTTATTTTTATTTTAGTGCTTATAGTTTATTAAACCGACAAGTTCTTTTGTTTAAGTTTTTTTAAAAATCCTGTCGTCGTCCCCTTATATTTTGTATGCTTTTTGTCAAGTTATGTAACAGTAATATTATATAATTATATTTATAAACATTTATGTTTGAATTGTTCTTTTTAAGATTGACACCCATCAATCTAAAAGAAAAGAAATAAATAAATCACCCTCTCCCTTTTTAGAGTTCCGTAGCCAAATGGCAAAAAACGGAACCCGTAGATTCGTCATGTCAATTTTTTATGAAAAATGCATCCGAATGATTTATTTGATAGATAATTTTATGCCATTTATGTTTTAAATAATATATCGGCCAAATGACTGCCGCGGCTCTTTTTTGCAGACGGTCACCCGCTCACGCCAATTTGCGATGACGCGGTGCACCATTTCGGCCGGTATGTCGACTATGGCTCGTCGAATATTGGTTTTTAAGTTACGAATTGTAGCTGGATTATTGCTGTACACTTTAGATTTGACGTAACCCTAAAGAAAATATTCTAAAGCTGTTAAATCACACGATCTTAGTGGCCAACTGATCGGTCTATTTTTCGAAATTAACGATTCACCAAACATTCCACGCAAAAATTCCATGTTCACTAGAGTAATGTGGGGTGGTGCACCGTCTTGTTGAAAATAACGGTCGTCTGCATCAATATCATCAAATTCCGGATAGAAATATTCGGTTAACATCGAGTTATAGCGCTCGCCATTCACAGTAACAGGGTTTCCTTCTTCAATTTCAAAGAAGTACGGACCAATGAAACGTGACATGATATAATTTGAACAAGAAGGAACCGAACCGAAGGAAAGGAACTGTTGGCAACCCAACAAAATCCATAGACTTCCGGGTCTATGTATGTATCTGTGGTCTATCTATAAGAAATACAGAAATCTTTTATGGACGCAACTTGCATGTGTTTTTTATTTATCCAAGTCGCAAGAACAAACACAAATACTACACGTCTACAGGAACGAAAGAAAAACTATTCCGAGTACCCAAATCGCATCAATTGTGCCTATGATATTTGAGGAGTTCCCTCGATTTCCTTGGGATCCCTGATGGGATCCCAGATCCCGATATGGTGACGATGGGACCCCATGTAAGCTACGCCCATTGCAATGCAAAAAAAATTTTAAAACTCGGTTCATAAACGACGAAATTATCGCTGAACATACATAAAAAAAACGACTAATTGAGAACCTCCTCCTTTTTTGAAGTCGGTTAAAAATGGCAAACCTTACTAAACACAAATGTCAAGGGACGTCAAAGATTCATCATCAAACATGGCCGCTATGAGCTGTCAAAACCAGGTCATCCCTATTGGTAGACTCTATATATGTATGATGTATGTAATACATTCATACGTACATTTGACGCAGTCTGGTAAAAAAGGGCGCAAACTGTCTACGACTATTATAAGACAAAGAGAAAACCTTGTGCTAACTGGTCTTGTCGTTGTGAGATAGTAGGCCAGAAACTATATTCTAAAGAGAAGTCAAGTGCACTTGTACATAAAAATTACACTGCTGAGTATCTTTTAACACTTAAAACCTTTTTAACTTGCTGCGTAGCATTTAATACTGAGTCTAGTTTTTCTTGTTTCTATGTAATACGTTGCCAATATTGTGAAACAAGTTTTATAAATATTAATAAACTGCAGCGTTGGCAAATATTATGTTAGGAGTTACACAAGGTCATTTGTATTTGAGGTCGTCATCGGCTTAAATCGGATTTATATAATTGAAACTTTTAATATAATATTTTAATTTATCGTCTGAACTGTACGGTTCGCCTTGCGATTTAATCGGTCGCCACGAAGCTTCCAGTGTTGTGGGTGCAAATCCTACACGGGTTAACACTTTGTGTGATCCACATATTGTTATTTGAATATGGGTGTTCTTTGTGTCCGTTTCTTTTATGTTTGTAAAGTGCTCGCGACACAGATATATATTTCTAATGCGGAATGTGTATTTTAAATAAAAAATAACCATCATCATCAACAACCTTTAACAGTCCACTGCTGGACATAGGCCTCTCCTTGAAAAGTAGGTATTGGCCTACTATACCACACTGGCCAGGCGGGTTGGTATAGGGTTGATTTCAAAATTTCCTTCTCTTTGCATTGATGTTGTGTTGCGTAGTTAAAAAAAATCCATAATATTATAATTTCAATTCTTAAACAATCATTCTAACGTTGTTTGTGACTTTCATGCAACCTTAATTAGGATTGTTGATTTTAGTATGTAGGTGCTAATTCAGGTACAATGACATGTCCACATCTCCGATTCGTTTATTTATTTAGATTATTTTTTTACTTTATTTAGTTTAGTATCGCGTATAGTATAGCATATAGTATCGGTATCATACGCAACACCATTTAAGACCAACCCGAAAAGAACAGCATTCGTGTTATAGTCTTTCGTTGGTGATTGTGATATTGGAGACCCAATGGTGAAAAATTGATAACGAAGCTATGAAGGTTCGATAATGTTAAACATACGAAATATAGATCGCCTTTAAGTAACATGAGTTTTGAAACAAAGAAAAAAGTATTTTTGCTTCTGTTAACGTTTCTTGAGAACTCGTTGCTAACGATATTAGTTGGTTATACAAAATTCCACAAATCGATGGTTTTGGCACCTTAAATTTAATTGACTAAGGTAGTGTTAATACAAAGTGTCACCACCCCTATTCATTCCAAGGGTGTCGTAAGAGGCGACTAAAGGAACAAAATAAGCAGCCAACATCACTGCCAAGAGAAGGAAAACTTGACAAACCCTTTTTTTTTTTTTTTTAACGTGTGGAAATCCCCGCGGACCGTCACCCCGTCGGGGGTTACGGCGGGGTGGTGTGTCGGACTCGAACCGACTAAAACCACACGGTGTGACCCTCTCTGCGCCTTTGTATTGGAAGGAGTCCAGGGAGGGGATTTCCTTCTGGACTCCAACCGGCGCCTGCCCGCACTGTTGCGGGCACCATCTCAAAATTTTACTCTCTTATTAGGCAACGTCCGGTCACACGCGGACGTCGCCCCCTCGCGGTTGGCCTCCACTGCGGACGGACGGGAAACCCGTCCCGCCCATCCGCGGCCACTCTCAGGGCGGCATGAGACGCAGGTATGCGCGCCTACGCCGCCCCGGGCGCCGGCGGCGGATCGGGTCCGATTGGATTGCATCCTCCCGGGCCTTCTCCGCCACCTCCTTCTGCAAGATTACGTCCTCGCAGAAGGTTGCGACCGCGGTAAAACAACTGTCACTGCCGGCCATCGATCTTATGACGGCCGGCAGCGAGAGATCCCCTCCGATGACTGCAGTGAGGACCCGGCGCTGCGCCGCCCAAGCGGGGCAGACCGCCAGCGTGTGCTGGGCCGTGTCCTCACTGCAGTCGCAGTGGTGGCAGGCGGGACTCGGTTCCCTCCTAGCGACCGAGTGCAGGTACTTTCCGAAGCAACCGTGCCCGGAAAGTACCTGCGTCAGCCGGAAGGAAAGGGTCCCGTGCTGCCGCCCTGTCCAGTCCGCGATGACCGGCTGAAGAGCCTCCACGGCGGCGAAGCCAGCGCGTGGGGTCTCCAGCCGGAGCGACCATCTCTGCATGGTGGCTCGGCGAGCGGCTTCGCGCCACTCGCGCACGTCCTCGGGCGGAGGGCGAAATCCGCTCTCCGCCCGGAAGTCAGCCACTCGCCGATAAACTTCGGCGAGCACCTCCGCCTCCAAATCCCACGGGGGTGTTCCGGCCAAGGCACACGCCGTCTCTGTGGACACGGTGCGGTATCCGCGTATGGCTCTGACCGCCAGTATCCGCTGGGGGCGCCAGAGGCGCGCCCTGTTCTGGGCGGACAGAGCCGCCGCCCACACCGGTGCACCGTAAAGTGCCATCGACCGGACAACCCCCGTGTACAGCTGCCTAGTGGGGACACTGGCCCCGCCCAAATTGGGCAGAAGTCGCCCTAGGGCGGAGGCAATGCCCACCAGCTTAGGACCAAGCTGTCGGAAGTGCTCGTCGAAGAGCCACCTACCGTCGAGGACCAGACCCAGGTACCTCATCTGGGCCCGGACCGGTACGAGGACCGAGTTGACCTCGATCGAGGCGCCGGCGGGCGGACCACGACGGTGCCCATGAAATAATAGGGCCTCCGTCTTGTCCAGGGCCACCCGCAGACCCAGCGCCTCGATGCGCCCGACCACCCGGGAGACTCCCGTGGTGGCCAGGCGCGCCGCCTCCTCAAAGTTTGCCCCCCGGGCCGTGACCAGGGTGTCGTCTGCGTAACAGATCACACCCAGCCCGGGGGGGAGACGCCCTCGTAGGGCCCAGTCGTATCCCATGTTCCACAGGAGTGGTCCTAGGACAGACCCCTGTGGAACACCGCACGATATGGCCCTGCGTCTCAAGGCGCCACCTCAAACTTGACAAACCCTTTACCAACCCGTCTGACCAGCGTGATACAGTAGGCTAAAACCTCCTTTCAAAGGAGAGGCCTATGTCCAGCCGTGGACTGTTAAAGGCTTTTGATGATTGATGATGATGAAGGTAGTGATAAGAAAATTTTAAGGATTACTTTTTTCTACTACCTTAAGAAGTATAATACCTACGTATGTGGCAATAAAAACATACTCATCAGAACTAATCATTCTATTGTTGTCCAGTATTATTCCAGTGAGATCGACTTGTCACCTCCGGAAGTCAATTACTCAATTTGGGCTCTGTGCAGAGTTTTCCAATCATTTGTAACAATGTTTGATATTTAGACTTTGAAGGTATATACGTTATATGTATCTTAAATGTATCTAGAGACGGTACATATCCAAACATGTCAAGTTCAAAACCACATGCTTCTTGCAAGTAATGTCAAATAGTAACATCATATTAGTGGAGGCCATAGGTTTGTTGGAGATTTGCTAGAGTACAAACGGTTGCTTCTTAATTCCTTTGACGGTGTTTTTAAATATTTTTTTAAGAAATAACTTAACTAAGCGCTTTCATTTTCACTATTTTAGACAACTCATTCAGCTCAAGAAATGAATGTTTTTAAGTGTGTTTCAAATTACCTTGTTAAAATGCTTCATACCTTTTGCATAACATTAGAATGACTGCAAGGAAAAAAATTATAATTTTAAGTTACTCAAATTCAAATCATTTATTTCGTACTCTGAATCCATAAACATATTTAAGTACATATATATGAATAAGTGTGAACGTACAACCACCGAGGCATGAAAGTGGAGTCCCACCTATCTGAAAATACATTCAGGATGTTGTTGGAGGGGAAACGGAGGCGCGCCAGAAAAGAAGCGCAACGCTTTTGCATTATAGCAGCTAAGCAAATCAACTTGCCTCTGCGAACATGCCTGACGCGCTACACCTCCATGGCAACCCCAAAAGCACCCTGAATGTTATATTAGAACGCAGGTCGCTGTATGTCTTCTGCGTAAACCTAGTCCACAAGCTGCTAATGTAAAAAGATTGGCAATAGGCTTTGAACAATGTAATTTTGATTATGTTGTACATATACATAATTATCTTATATTTATGAAAGAAACCGTTGACAGAAACCCTGAACCCGGAGTTTCTAAAAAGAGTGTTTTACTGTTAACTCTGGTCTAACGAGTGGGACTCAGGGAGCCTGCGTTCCTGGTGTTCCTCCCGACTGCTGACTACTGCTGTAAGGCGCCGCAGGGTTTAGGGGTAAACTGGTTGCAAACTCTTAGTCTCACACAGGCCAATCATTTACCCTGTATAAGGGTTTGGTGCGGAAAGCATTCCCCGCGAAAACAAAAAAAAGATTAATTCATAGTTGAGTGTATATATTTTCTTTTCGTAGTTACATTCGTCATTTTGTCTCAATTTTTCTTAGTCAATTTAGTGGCTCTTGATAAAATCAATTGTTGAGCAGGGCGTTTGATGATGGGCGCTCAACTACTACAAAAATCAATGATCGAAAAGCAGTGTCTAACAACAAGCTCACACTTGGAGTAGCATGTCGTCCACATATCTGAGGGTCAAGAAGCATATTTACGTCTGGCCATCAAAATCATCATTTTCTTACCTAATCGCACCTTGATTTGGCAATAAATTTTCCTCTACCACTCGTCAGTTCACTGCTAATTTCTTCTGTGGCCAATGATCTTTCACGCAGTCCATCCATTTTTTCTTTGGTCGTCCTATACTCTCATATCTGTTAACTTACATACTTAAAACTTTCTTCACTATATTTTGTTTATCTCTACGTATCACATATACATCCATAGCATACATATACGTCCATACCAGGATTATCTGTTACTCCCCAAATTTTTAACCACTGTTGTTACTTTTAAGCTTCTTCTAATGTAGTCATTTCTCACCTTATCCATTCTAGTCATGCACCAGGACCTGTAGATAGGCAGGAATGTAGAAAAATTACAACACCAAATTTACTCCTAATGACAAGAAATAAATACTGTACACGGGTACACCTTCCAATCACTACAATCTATGGAGCTGAATTAATCGAATAGAACATAATAACATATATTTGCAATTGTTGTAATCATTTGGATTAGTTTTTATTTCGTTAAAATGTGATATTAATGACATGGAAGAAAATGAACGTATGTAGGAATTATGTGTTAGATATATTGTCTATGACCATACGTAAAAATGTAAAACGCCAATGTAATGACTGTCTGTTGTTTTCTCTTCCTCTTTCGACCTCGAGCGAGGCACATTGTAAGACACAATTAAACGTTAACTGAAGACCTGAGACTTTCCTTCCATCTCACCAGCTTCCCTGGGTTCTGCAAGCCCTCGACGACGAATGGTTGAACAACTCTAACCATTGACATTATGCAGATTTTTTTTTTCGATTTGTGAAAATTTTAAAAGTTTGATGTTCACTGCTACGGCCCTTGTGCGTCACAGTCTACTGTCCCCCATAATTTTGCTCGTCGAAATCAAATCAGGTCTTCCTGTTAATCCTTTCTGCTCAATTGGCCAGTAGGATTTGACACGTCGTCCAGTCAGTACAGCAATTGTCGTATTTTCTTCAACAATACACTAGTTGACCATTATAGCAATACTGACATACATTGTGTGCACGACCTTAAAGGAACTACAAAAACTTACAATGGATTATCGACTAACAGTTTTCATCTGCATTGTAAGTACTTTTATTTGTATGATAATATGTAGTTTTAGTTTGTTTCTTTAATAACTAAGGAGGTAGTTTGAAAGTCTTGGATGGCAAGTGTTTGAATATGTATTAAGAATAAAAGGGTGGAGTTTGTAGTGTTAAGCCCGGTAAAATCAGAAACTGCTGTTATACAGCGTGGGGACATATGGGCTTAGCCCTCTCCAGAGAGGAGACCCGAGCCCATCAGTGGCACGTTATGGGTTGTTGATGATAAGAGCTATGTAACATTTCGCTACGACAGCTTATATATTATAGAGAGTGAAATATTATGACTAATATGTACGAGCTTATTTATAACAACCTAGAGCGACAGCATTGACTTTAAGCTTCACATCATTTATCTATTTGTTCCTTATATCAAAGTGTAAGAGAATAGTTGTTCTCAGGGTATATACCTCATCTATGTGTGCGTAAATGTAGAGGCAATTTTCCATTACTCTTAACATTATAGTTTTTTTTTTTATATTTTTATATAGTTAGAATATATGTACTCGAAAACAAATGATTTTAGTACCTATTTTTATGTTAAATGGCATTCTCATCAATGATATGAATGAAGCCAAAAATCAAACAGAGTAGCGTGCAATGAGAAAGACCTATACAGAGAGAGAGATAGAGAGAGGGAGAGTCCAGCAGTGGACTGCAACAGGCTGATATACTATGCTGTATGTTATACTATATTAAATATGCCAAATTCAATTTGAAGTAGTGATTTATATTTATACCAGTCAAACAGAGATAGGAATGTATCCAGGATCAGTGGACACCACACCACCACCACATGTATGTATGAAACCCAAATTTAAGTACGTATGTTATGTATGGTACAAAAATGGGGACCGAACCCACAACACACAGCACAGTAGGTGACCGCAGAAACCACGATGCCATCTGCAATCAAGGCAGATTATTTTCATTTTATTGTTTAATTTTTTTAGAATTCATTCATTCATCAAATTCATTTAGAATAAATAACATTGTTCATTAACCGATTTCATAAAAGGAGGAGGTTGTCAATGCGTCGGCTTTTTTTTAAAGTGTGTTTATTGAGATTAAACTGATAAAGACATTTTATTTGTTTTAGATATTTATGGTGATTGTTGCAGCCTTTCCCTCTGAGCAATTAAAAGAAGGTATTCGGGATAAGCGTGATGTTATGGACTCCGTAAAGAACGCGTGGACGGAGGCGGTGAAAAGCTTGACCGATGCTGGTGATGCGATAGTTGATGCATTCACACCGACGGAAAAGAGTGCCATCGATAAATTAACAGACAGCATTAAAGACCTCAAAAAATAACCTGTTATTGATTTATCAGTAACGTAAAAACCAGTATTAATTTACAGCTGATCATTTATTCAAATTTATATAAGCAGCTTCGTCATTATACTCTATTGGTGATACAAACAAAAATATGTGTTGTAATCTTTATTTTTGTTTGGTCAGGTATATTGTTTTGCCAATTTTGTTTAAGTATCAAATAAAATTTTGTGAATTATTCATCTAAAAATTAAAAAAAATAAGTTGACGCCTTTCGTTTCTTTTAAAGCATCGTGATACCATTTTTACTTTGAGTGCATAACAATATCATTAGGAAAAATCCAATGTCTGCAATAGACTTAAGCATTATTACATAATCAAATATGAAACAAAAACCCAATCCGCTTACATTTACATATTGTGTGTGTTTGTATTCTGCACCAGGTTTGGGTGCAGAATTCAATCATTTTTAGGGTTCCGTAGCCTAAAACCGGAAAAAACGGAACCCTTATAGATTCGTCAAGTCTGTCTGTCTGTCTGTCCGTCCGTATGTCACAGCCAATTTTTTCCGAAACTGTAAGAGCTATACTATTGAAATTTGGTCAGTCGATGTATTCTGTGAACCGCATTAAGATTTTTACATAAAAATAGAAAAAAAAACAATACATTTTGGGGGTCCCCATACTTGGAACTGAAACTCAAAAATTTTTTTTTCATCGAACCCATACGTGTGGGGTATCTATGGATAGGTGTTCAAAAATGATTGGGGTTTCTAACATCATTTTTTTCTAAAATAAATAGTTTGCGTGAGAGACACTTCCAAAGTGGAAAAATGTATCCCCCCCCCCCTGTAACTTCTAAAATAAGAGAGTGATAAAACTATATATATGTCGGAGCATCAGGGGAGGCCTCACAGCGGTATTAGTTGAGGCTTATACATCGTGGGTGTTGCAACGGCAGGAATTTTAAAATAAGTGTACACTTGTGTTGTTCAATGTCGTATTATTTAAACAACTTACATATTAACTCACAATCATAGACGATTAACAAGATTGAAACGAGTTAAGAGCCAACAGGTTAGCGCATGTGCACCGTGCGGTAGCCGTCAGTAGAATGACCGACCGCCATTGCTAGTGGCGCGACATCGACTACTCCCATTCGGATCCGATCATTCGAATCCGCTCTTATCATTCATTAAATACATTCAACATCATTCAACATCGATTACAGAATCGACTAAAACAAACTAATACATAGAGCTATGATTACGATAAATAATTATTAACAGTAATGTAGTTTATGGTACATATTCACGCGCCGTCATATATATTGTACATTACCATGCAAACTACCAACGAAAATTGGTTTGAACGAGATCTTGTAAGTAGTTTTTTTTAATACGTCATAAATCGTAAAACGCAATTTACCTTTCATTCAATCAATACACTAGTATAAAAACATTGATCAAAGTTACAACGAACTACAAGAACTTTTATATGATGTTACTTTCTGATACGGATCCCTTCATGGGCGAGTCCGACTCGCACTTGGCCGCTTTTTTTCATTTAGCGTCTTAAGCAACCGTTCTAAAGTTCTATTTGTTCATACTTCGGACCCATTGTGACACATACAGAATCTTACAGCTTAGTTTATGGTAGGTAAAATGTATTAAAAATCTTTACTATCAGAACGTTGCAGTCTCCCCCAAAGTCACGCCCAATCTGCTAATTTTTTGTATCTAGTCGCTGTACTTAAAATTATATCAACATACATACTCATTCGCCAAAATATTTAATCAGAAGCGAACTATTATGTTTTAGATGAATAGTCACTACTTTACTAAAATACTTAGTTATGGTTTTTAGGGTTCCGAAGTTTATAACTCGAAACCCTTACAGATTTGTCATGTCCGTCTGTCCGTCCGTCTGTCCGTCCGTCTGTCCTCGACTTACCGTCCAAACGGTAAATGCTAGAAAGATTAAACTTTGCATGAATTTGTGATGTAATCACGGCTGGCTTAAAAAATCTGGAAAAATTCGTGAACAATAACGGATTAGATGACTTTGTTAGTTGAGGAGTTATACCTAGAGGCTTAACTTGTAAAATGCGCTTACTTGGAAATTGTCATACAAAATTAACGCATTAATATTTAAACATAACAATTATCTGTTGGATACGATTTCAAATCCACGTACCATTATGGGTGGCTGAGGAACCCTTTCCTGTGCGTGGCCTGACACGCACTTGGCCGATTTTTTTCTGTTATTATATACATATGTAAAAGTCTTTCACTGCCTATAGGATGCATGCAACTCAAGAGATGAAGAAATACATGTGTTTTACCATTCTTGGAGTGCTCGCTTCTCTTCGAATAACCTCACTCACTCAGAGAAAAATAATGAAACAATTACTCGACACTAACTACAATATGACATTATTCAGTTCAAGACAGCCGAAGCCAACTACGATTTCATAACCTCAATTGAAGAATATGAAGTTTATTCTATAATAGATCTATACACATTATCTTAATATCATATTATATATGTTAGTTGTCAGCGAGTTGTTAGTTTATAAACATGTGGTGTCACCAACATTGGGACTCGTAAGAGCAATGATGCAGAAGCATCCCAATAGGTCGTCACAGTGTGGGTCACCATACCACATTATCTGCATTATGCAATGAGGATGGTGGCCCTACTCCTAGTTTCTACTAATGCTTTCCATCGGGCACAGTAGAGTAGAGTCACTTTGGTAAGCTTAAATATATATTTTTTAAAACGCAATGAGATGGGGGTCACTATTATCTATTGGATTCTACTCATGTCGTGATCTGCGTAGTAATGCTGCGGGCAGAGGGGAGGCACTTTTGCAGGCTTTTGGCTTTGGCAGGCATACATTGAATAATATAATTTTAATAGAAGCAACTAATCCGACTGCTTAACGGAAAAGAACTGAAAAGAAAAAAAAGTAGCACAATATCAATATAAAACTGCGCTACCACGTGCGTTCACAAATGCCCTTTTGATAGATTTACCATTTAGGTAACAATTGTTTGTCCCCGGCTGCAACCCCATAAAGTGGTTAATAAGCTTACAAAACGATGCATTAGTCAGATCAATTTTATAATGAAAATGTGAGACTTGTTTTTCTCTTTTCAGTTCAATGCTGTTAAACAGTTGATTTTAAGTTTCTGTGACATTTTTTAATTCTAGTGCTTTTAGTTTATTAAACCGACAAGTTCTTTTGTGAATATAAATTAAAAAAATGATTTAAAAATCCTGTCGTCGTCCCGTTATATTTTGTATGCTTTTTATTATATAATTATATTTATAAACATTTATATTTGAATTGTTCTTTATAAGATTGACACCCATCTATCTAAAAGAAAAGAAATAAATAAATCACCCTCTCCCTTTTTAGGGTTCCGTAGCCAAATGTCAAAAAACGGAACCCGATTATAAATGTCGATTCGTCATGTCTGTCTGTCTGTCTGTCTGTCTGTCCGTTCGTATGATACAGCCACTTTTTTCCGAAACTATAAGAACTATACTGTTGAAACTGGGTAAGTAGATGTAGTCTGTGAACCGCATCAAGATTTTCACACAAAAACAGAAAAAAACAATATGTTTTGGGGTTTTCCCATACTTGGAACAAAACAATTTTTTCATCAAATCCATACATGTATCTATGGTAGGTCTTCAAAAATGATATTGAGGTTTCTAATATCACTTTTTTCTAAACTGCATAGTTACGGCGAGAGACACTTCCAAGGCGGTAAAATGTGTGTCCCCCTCCCCTGTAACTTCTAAAATAAGAGAGTGATAAAACTAAAAAATATATATGATGTACATTACCATGCAAATTTCCACCGAAAATTGGTTTGAACGAGATCTAGTATGTAGTTTTTTTTAATACGTCATAAACCGTAAACCGCAATTTACCTTTCATTCTATCAATACACTATTGTGAAAACATCGATCGAGGTTACAACGAACTACAAGAACTTTTATATGATGTTACTTGCTTCTACGGAAACCTTCATGGGTGAGTCCAACTCGCATTTGGCCGCTATTTTTCCGTTTGTGGGCACCATTTTGTGATTTTTTGTAGTCTATGACACTATCACAAATCTAAAGAACTCGACGACACCTCATAATCTTAAAATCCGTCCAGTTGTTTGGGCTGTAGGGCGTGCCAAAGAAATGGACATAGTATGTCCAAATGCAAATGTACGATGTATGGGGTCTACCAATAAGAACGTCCTGGTTGAAAAATTAAATAAAACACACATTTTTTTATGAAAAATGCATCCGATTGATCTATTTGATAGATAATTTTATGCCATTTATGTTTTAAATAATATATCGGCCAATTGACTGCCGCGGCTTTTTGCAGACGGTCACCCGCTCACGCCAATTTTCGATGACGCGGTGCACCATTTCGGCCGGTATGTCGACTGTGGCTCATCGAATATTGGTTTGTAAGTTACGAATTGTAGCTGGATTATTGCTGTACACTTTAGATTTGACGTAACCCCAAAGAAAATATTCTAAAGCTGTTAAATCACACCATCTTAGTGGCCAACTGATCGGTCTATTTTTCGAAATTAACGATTCATCAAACTTTCCACGCAATAATTCCATGTTCACTAGAGTAATGTGAGGTGGTGCACCGTCTTGTTGAAAATAAAGGTCGTCTGCATCAATATCATCAAATTCCGGATAGAAATATTCGGTTAACATCGAGTTATAGCGCTCGCCATTCACAGTAACAGGGTTTCCTTCGTCACTTTCAAAGAAGTACGGACCAATGAAACGTGACATGATATAATTTGAACAAAAAGGAGCCGACTTCAAAGAAAAACTATTCCGAGTACCCAAATCGCGACAATTGTGCCTATGATATTTGAGGAGTTCCCTCGATTTCCTTGGGATCCCATAATCAGATCCCAATATGGTGACGATGGGACCCCCTGTAAGCTACGCCCATTCCAATGCAAAAATAATTTTTAAAATCGGTTTATAAACGACGAAATTATCGCTGAACATACATAAAAAAAAAAGATTCCGACTAATTGAGAGCCTCCTCCTTTTTTCAAGTCGGTTAAAAATAGCAAACCTTACTGAACATAAATGTCAAGAGACGTCAAAGATTCATCATCAAACATGGCCGCTATGAGCTGTCAAAACCAGGTCATCCCTATTGGTAGACTCTATATATGTATGATGTATGTAATACATTCATACGTACATTTGACGCAGTTTGGTAAAAAAGGGCGCAAACTGTCTACGACTATTATAAGGCAAAGAGAAAACCTTGTGCTAACTTGTCTCGTCGTTGTGAGATAGTAGGCCAGAAACTATATTCTAAAGAGAAGTCAAGTGCTATAGCACTTGACTTCTTAGAATACAGTCTAAAGTATAATTTGCACTATACATAAAAATTACACTGCTGAGTATCTTTTAACACTTAAAACCTTTTATACTTGCTACGTAACATTTAATACTGAGTCTAGTTTTTCTTGTTTCTATGTAATACGTTGCCAATATTGTGAAACAAGTTTTATAAATAATAATAAACTGCAGGGTTGGCATATATGTTAGGAGTTCCACAAGGTGATTTGTATTTGAGTCGTCATCGGCTTTAATCATTTAGATTTATATAATTGAAACTATTAATATAATATTTTTATTTATCTTCTTAACTGTACGGTTCGCCTTGTGATTTAAGCGGTCGCCAGGCCGCTTCCAGTGTTGTGGGTGCAAATTCTACACGGGATAACACTTTGTGTGATCCACATATTGTTATTAGTATTGCGGGATGTGTTTTTTTTAAATAAAAAAGAATACATCCATAATTTTACATTTTCAATTCTTAAACAATCATCTAACGTTGTTTGTGCCTTTCATGCAACCTTAATTAGGATTGTTGATTTTAATATGCAGGTGCTAATTCAGGTACAATGACATGTCCACATCTCCGATTCGTTTATTTATTTAGATTTTTTTTTTACTTTATTTAGTTTAGTAGACATCGGTATCATACGCAACACCATTTAAGACCAACCCGAAAAGAACAGCATTCGTGTTATAGTCTTTCGTTGGTGATTGTGATATTGGAGACCCAATGGTGAAAAATTGATAACGAAGCTATGAAGGTTCGATAATGTTAAACATACGAAATATAGATCGCCTTTAAGTAACATGAGTTTTGAAACAAAGAAAAAAGTATTTTTGCTTCTGTTAACGTTTCTTGAGAACTCGTTGCTAACGATATTAGTTGGTTATACAAAATTCCACAAATCGATGGTTTTGGCACCTTAAATTTAATTGACTAAGGTAGTGTTAATACAAAGTGTCACCACCCCTATTCATTCCAAGGGTGTCGTAAGAGGCGACTAAAGGAACAAAATAAGCAGCCAACATCACTGCCAAGTGAAGGAAAACTTGACAAACCCTTTACCAACCCGTCTGACAAGCGTGATACAGTAGGCTAAAACCTCCTTTCAAAGGAGAGGCCTATGTCCAGCCGTGGACTGTTAAAGGCTTTTGATGATTGATGATGATGAAGGTAGTGATAAGAAAATTTTAAGGATTACTTTTTTCTACTACCTTAAGAAGTATAATACCTACGTATGTGGCAATAAAAACATACTCATCAGAACTAATCATTCTATTGTTGTCCAGTATTATTCCAGTGAGATCGACTTGTCACCTCCGGAAGTCAATTACTCAATTTGGGCTCTGTGCAGAGTTTTCCAATCATTTGTAACAATGTTTGATATTTAGACTTTGAAGGTATATACGTTATATGTATCTTAAATGTATCTAGAGGCGGTACATATCCAAACAGGTCAAGTTCAAGATCACATGCTTCTTGCAAGTAATGTCAAATAGTAACATCATATTAGTGGAGGCCATAGGTTCGTTGGAGATTTGCTAGAGTACAAACGGTTGCCTCTTAATTCCTTTGACGGTGTTTTTAAATATTTTTTTAAGATATAACTTAACTAAGTGCTTTCATTTTCACTTTTTTAGACAATTCATTCAGCTCAAGAAATGAATGTTTTTAAGTGTGTTTCAAATTACCTTGTTAAAATGCTTCATACCTTTTGCATAACATTAGAATGACTGCAAGGAAAAAAATAATAATTTTAAGTTACTCAAATTCAATTCATTTATTTCGTACTCTGAATCCATATTGTGTTAGTTACAGTGACTTAACCTAGTGTTAGTATTAAACATATTTAAGTACATACATATGAATAAGTGTGAACGTACAACCACCGATGCATGAAAGTGGAGTCCCACCTATCTGAAAATACATTCAGGATGTTGTTGGAGGAGAAACGGAGGCGCGCCAGCAAAGAAGCGCAACGCTTTTGCATTATAGCAGCTAAGCGAATCAACTTGCCTCTGCGAACATACCTGACGCGCTACACCTCCATGGCAACCCCAAAAGCACCCTGAATGTTATATTAGAACGCAGGTCGCTGTATGTCTTCTGCGTAAACCTAGTCCACAAGCTGCTGATGTAAAAAGATTGGCAATAGGCTTTGAACAATTTAATTTTGATTATGTTGTACATATACATAATTATCTTATATTTATGATAGAAACCGTTGACAGCAACCCTGAACCCGGAGTTTCTAAAAAGAGTGTTTTACCGTTAACTCTGGTCCAGCGAGTGGGACGGAGGGAGCGTGCGTTCCTGGTGTTCCTCCCGACTGCTGAGTACTGCTGTAAGGCGCCGCAGGGTTTAGGGGTAAACCGGTTGCAAACTCCTAGTCTCACACACGCCCATCATTTATCCTATATAAGGGTTTGGTGCGGAAAGCATTCCCTGCGAAAACAAAAAAAAATATAAATTCATAGTTGAGGATATATATTTTCTTTTCATAGTTACATTCGTCATTTTGTCTAAATTTTTCTTACTAAATTTAGTGGCTCTTGATAAAATCAATTGTTGAGCAGGGCGTTTGATGATGGGCGCTCAACTACTACAAAAATCAATGATCGAAAAGCAGTGTCTAACAACAAGCTCACACTTGGAGTAGCACGTCGTCCACATATCTGAGGGTCAAGAAGCATATTTACGTCTGGCCATCAAAATCATCATTTTCTTACCTAATCGCACCTTGATTTGGCAATAAATTTTCCTCTACCACTCGTCAGTTCACTGCTAATTTCTTCTGTGGCCAATGATCTTTCACGCAGTCCATCCATTTTTTCTTTGGTCGTCCTATACTCTCATATCTGTTAACTTACATACTTAAAACTTTCTTCACTATATTTTGCTTATCTCTACGTATCACATATACGTCCATACCATACATATACATACCATACCAGGATTATCTGTTAATCCCCAAATTTTTAACCACTGTGTGTGTTACTATTAAGCTTCTTCTAATGTAGTCATTTCTCACCTTATCCATTCTAATCATGCACCAGGACCTGTAGATAGACAGGAACGCAGAAAAATTACAACACCAAATTTACTCCTAATGACAAGAAATAAATACTGTACACGGGTACACCTTCCAATCACTACAATCTATGGAGCTGAATTAATCGAATAGAACATAATAACATATATTTGCAATTGTTGTAATCATTTGGATTAGTTTTTATTTCGTTAAAATGTGATATTAATGACATGGAAGAAAATGAACGAATGTATATAGGAATTATGTGTTAGATATATTGTCTATGACCATACGTAAAAATGTAAAATGCCAATGTAATGACTGTCTGTTGTTTTCTCTTCCTCTTTCGACCTCGAGCGAGGCACATTGTAGGCACAATTAAACGTTAACTGAAGACCTGAGACTTTCCTTCCATCTCACCAGCTTCCCTGGGTTCTGCAAGCCCTCGACGACGAATGGTTGAACAACTCTAAACATTGACATTATGCAGATATTTTTTTTCGATTTATGAAAATTTTAAAAGTTTGATGTTCACTGCTACGGCCCTTGTGCGTCACAGTCTACTGTCCCCCATAATTTTGCTCGTCGAAATCAAATCAGGTCTTCCTGTTAATCCTTTCTGCTCAATTGGCCAGTAGGATTTGACACGTCGTCCAGTCAGTACAACAATTGTCGTATTTTCGTCAACAATACACTAGTTGACCATTATAGCAATACTGACATACATTGTGTGCACCACCTTAAAGAAACTACAAAAAGCTACAATGGATTATCGACTAACAGTTTTCATCTGCATTGTAAGTACTTTTATTTCTATGAGAATATGTAGTTTTAGTTTTTTTCTTTAATAATTTGAAAGTCTTGGATGGCAAGTGTTTGAATATGTATTAATATTATAAAAGGGTGGAGTTTGTATGTTTAAGCGCGGTAAAATCGGAAACTGCTGTTATACAGCGTGGGGACATATGGGCCTAACCCAATCCAGAGAGGAGACCCAAGCCCAACGGTGGCAAGTTATGGATTATTGATGATAAGGGCTAATATGTACGAGCTTATTAATAAGAACCTAGAGCGACAGCATTGACTTTAAGCTTCACATCATTTATCTATTTGTTCCTTATATCAAAGTGTAAGAGAATAGTTGTTCTCAGGGTATATACCTCATCTATGTGTGCGAGTGCAGGATAAATTATTATTTAACTTTACCGGTAGGAAATTCAATTCATAAAATTTAAAATTTCAAATATAAATGTAGAGGCAATTTTCCATTACTCCATTATAGTAATAATATATGTACTCGAAACCAAACGATTTCAGTACCCATTTTTATGTTAAATGGCATTCTCAACAATGATATGAATGAACCTAAAAATCAAACAGAGTAGCGTGCAATGGCCTCTCCCATTACCGTTAACCTATACAGAGACAGAGAGAGAGAGAGAGTCCAGCAGTGGACTGCAAAAGGCTGATATACTATGCTGTATGTTATACTATATTAATTATGTCAAATTCAATTTGAAGTAGTGATTTTTATTTATACCAGTCAAACAGAGATAGGAGTGTATCCAGGGTCGGTGGACACCACAATTATATGTGTATGAAACATTAATTTATGTATTTATAGTACAAAAATGGGGACCGAACCCACAACACACAGCACAGTAGGTGACCGCAGAAACCACGATGCCATCCCTGCAATCAAGGCAAATTATTTTATTGTTTAATATTAAGAATACATAATATTGTTCACTAACCGATTTCATAAAAGGAGGAGGTTTTCAATGCGTCGGCTTTTTTTTAAAGTGTGTTTATTGAGATTAAGCTGATAAAGACATTTTATTTTGTTTTAGATATTTATGGCGATTGCTGCAGCCTTTCCCTCTGAGCAATTAAAAGGAGGTATTCGGGATAAGCGTGATGTTATGGACTCCGTAAAGAACGCGTGGACGGAGGCGGGGAAAAGCTTGACCGATGCTGGTGATGCGATAGTTGATGCAGTCAAACCGACGGAAAAGAGTGCCATCGATAAATTAACAGACGGCGTTAAAGACCTCAAAAAATAACCTGTTATTGATTTATCAGTACCGTCAAAACCAGTATTAATTTACAGCTGATCATTTATTCAAATTTATATAAGCAGCTTCGTTATTATAATCTATTGGTGATACAAACAAAAATATGTGTTGTAATCTTTATTTTTGTTTGGTCAGGTATATTGTTTTGCCAATTTTGTTTAAGTATCAAATAAAATATTATTTAAAGGACTTATAGTGGGCTTGAAGTGAGAATTTGTTGTTTTATTATGTAAATATAAAAAAATCCTTTTCACAGTTTAGTCGTATAGTATAGTTATAAAGAATTCGATACTTTTTTCCTTATTTCTGAAATCGATCTGTATATAATAAAGTATTGAAGTTGATAATTAACTATTTCTTATGAATAAAACAATACTTTTTTTAAATAACTAGTGGACTGAGATAGGCTGATGATGATGATGATGATGATGAACTCACACATAGAAATAAGAAAATGTTTTTGTGTTTTATTAAAAAAAAAAATAGTTTTTAATACTTAAAATTGCACAAAATGTTTATCGTGTTGCACTTGCACTGTATTGCATAACATTAACGTTCGTTTACACTGCACTAGCTCTTGTACAAGAAGAATCCACTTCGTAGATGCCATCTCGGTAGTGGACATCGCTGTCTCCGTCATCTCTAGCATCTCGATCAACTTTTCAGTGCTAGGTATAGAGATTGGTATAGGGCTTCCTGGATAATCAGGTCTCTTTTCAAGTTTTTCATCGTTATTCTTAAGTCGTGATGGCAATAATAAGATGCCAACGCCGATTTCTTTTTTGTCCGGTGTAGTTTCTTCAACCTGTCCAAGAATTTCGTTTCTACGCTGCAGATCTGATATATTGCGGGGGTAGAACTCCAATTTGTGTTTCTCTCTGACAAATATGCAATATGCTATCCATGCGACAACCAATAGCGCCTGCAAGTTACTAAAAATATATAAATTAATTAAAATCATTTTTTAACTTCCATTAGTGTTCAACCCTTTTGAACCAATTTCATTTATTCCATACTAATCCATACTATATATTTTTATTTTTATAATATTATAAATGCGAAAGTAACTCTGTCTGTCTGTTACGCTTTCACGCCTAAACCACTGAACCGATTTTGATGAAATTTGGTATGAAGATAGAACTGAACTTGTGAAAGGACATAGGCTACTTTTTACTGCAATAATCGAGATACAAAGGCCAAAGCTAGGTGATTATAAAAATACATAAATCGTCGATGTCAAAATGTATCACTGTTTATCTCCTGTCAAAACTTCACAGGTTGCTAGGCATAACACACTTGCATGGCAACCATAATGATAGTTTGTAAATGACATATAGACCAGTAGACCAGGGTAGATAATTTTTGAAAACCATTATAATTATAGTAGGATGAAACCTATTAGAAAAGGAGGAGAATATTATAAAAATTAAAGGAATAGTACATTGTTCACCGAGGGAGGAAAGGAACCGATTACTAGCGAGGGAGCTGTTTGTGGCCCGAAGGCGCAGCTTAGGGCAGCAATACTCCCGAGGTAGGAATGGGACTTTCACCCGAGTGCTACACAGTGCTTTATACTACACCTGTGAGGAACATTTAAAGTATTTATAAAATAAAATCAAAACGTAAGACACCTTAGAACAGACAGAAGACAGCTTAGAATTTGACATAATATTTATAAATATTTCGCGCTTCTTTTGTTTTTTTTTATTCTTCACAAAAGGATGTCAGTGGCACGGAGATTCCATATTTAAATTATATGAAAACTCCTTGGGCAGGCGCGCACCTTAGATAAGATAACACATGAGAAATGAAAATTCATACAACTTTCTCTCCGTTAGAAATGGATTTTCATAAATTTTTTCCTCCCGCTTATTTAGGTCAAGGAAAAGACTAACTTTCTCTTTTCATTTTCAGGGAATATTGACTACTGTTCCGATCAGGTGTAGTATAAAAATAATTTACGGGCGATCTGAGGTCGGGAAGGGGTAGGGGGGGGGAGGTTTTCGGGTCCTTTAAGCGGGGCGTGAAAAAGCGTCTCACTAAGCCGCCATAGTGTGGGCCGCCATACATTATTGTCTGCATTCGCAGCAAGTGTGGTGGCCCCGACTCTTGAATTCTGCTAAATATATAAAACAAAGGGTAAAAAACGCTTTATCTCGATTTCCGGCAAAACTACAAGTCCTATGGAAAAAACTTAAATGGCAAAGTTGTACTTTTTAGGGTTCCGAAGTTTATGTCTTCGAACCCTTATAGATTCGTCATGTCCGTCTGTCCGTCCGTCCGTCCGTCCTCGACTTACCGTCCAAACGGTAAGTGCTAGAAAGATGAAACTTTGCATGAATATGTATTGTAATTACGTCGACAAAGTGCTACAATAAAATTATGAAAAGTATTTTTATTTAGAGTACCTCCCCTACACGTAAAGTGGGGATGTTTTTTTTTATCTCGCGGCGACCCCATCATGTGGGGTATCATTATATAGGTCTTTTAAAAACATTAAAGGGTTGTTATGACGATTTTTTGATTTAGGTATCCGTTTGCGAGAAATTCCACTTTAAAGGTCACTTTTTGTAAAACAGGACGTCCCACCCCCTCTAAAAGCTAAACGGCAGGCTCAAAAAATCTGTAAATTTTCGTGATAGTGGTCCATATAATGAACTTTAAATGAAAATTATAAAGAATTAGATGACTTTGTTAGTTCAGGAGTTATAGAGGCTTAACTTTTACAATGTACTTACTTGGAAAATGTCATACAAAATTAACGCATTAATACCAGGGGGGTGTCACTCCACAGTTTAGGTATAGTCGGCCGGCTGCCTGCCGGGTCAGACACGCCGGTCGAACAGACATCGTCAGAACAGTTAAGAGTTACACGATAGAAAGAGATGCAATTGTAGGTCAATATAATCGTAGTGATTCGGCGCTGTGCGATCTAAATTGAACTTAATCTTTTGACACCGAGGGTATCTATAACTTTAATTTACTTTTCGGAGTGAGTCTTCTGTACTGATACTATTATGTATTCTGTGTTAATACGTAAACATAACAATTATCCATTGGATACAAATTCTAATCCACGTACTATTATGGGTGATTAGGTGATGGGTGACTGAGAAATCCTTTCCTGTGCATGGCCAGACATGCACTTGGCCGATATTTTATTTACACCTTTTTTCACATAACCTCAAATTATATGTAAAAAATTCAAAAACCCAAGTTTTGGTTTTTTATTTTTATCTTTTACAAATAAAATTATTTGTAAACGAAGGTTAGTTAAAACTTACCTTTTTATGTCCCGAATACACTGTAATTTATTTATTTGAAATATTTATTTTTTCACCCTATTCACCATCAAATTATCTACTTTTTTCAAAAAATTGGGGTGTTTTCTGTTTGAAGAAATCTCTACTTTCCGATGGTGTAATCCCTACTAATATTATAAATACGAAAGTAACTCTGTCTGTCGTTCTGTTACGCTTTCACGCTTAAAGCACTCAACCGATTTTGATGAAATTTGGTATGAAGATAGAACTGAACTTGGGACAGGACATAGGATTGACTTTTTATTGCGAAAATAAAGGTAGAAGGGTTTGAAATAGGGGACGAAAGTTTGTGTCGAAGTTCCTTATTATCAAACATAAGCTCATGTAAGATTGTTTAATCTACCCTTACCGTGTCGCGCGATATAAACGAATTCCACGCGGGCGAAGCCGCGAGCGGAAAGCTAGTACTTAATAAATTAAAAAAACAAAAACCGTAAAAATAAACATTGTTATAAAATAACTGTATCTTAATACATTCATTGTGAAAAATATACGAAGCATAGTGCAAAACATGAATTGTTGTGTATAAACACTTATATAACCTAGATGATGTGAAAAACCTCAATGTAAATAAATAACGGAAATGATTTCAAAATGTAATGGAAAATTATAATTGCTACTAGTCGGGTGTTTGTCAGTTATCGTGACAAAAGTAACCAATTTTCTTCTCCAAAGTACAATCTGTCTTTAAACCTAACTAACTGTATTTAAAGTATTAAATGAATCTCCAACAACTACTATTCCTTAATATTGCAATTCCTTACATAAATAAAAAACTGTCTGTGTCTGTCGTAAAAAGATGTATACGTTGCAATTATCTACGTATTTTGGACTCATGTATGTGGTATTTACATAAAATGATTCAGAGGTCACTTAACAAATAAAATGGGTACAATGGACTTCGATTGCCTGACATGTACTCACATTGTAAGATTCGTGAAGCACTATACTGTACCTTCAACTAGTACTCTTTACAATATAAACCATTTTATTCTTCGCATCCATTTATACGAACTCGTAAATCAGTCAGACTTCCCATAATGCTTGTAAAACGTATGTACATCGTATTAAATGTAAGTATAAATTCATTTACTTTTGAGAAAAATATTTAAATCGATACTTCTAAATCTATACGTTGTAAATTATTTATAAACAAGAGCTAACAAGCCGAGTAATCGATTTTCGACGTATTTAAATGGCATAAACTCACCTGCAAAATCTAAGTTCTAAATTTTTTTAAAATACTTCTTAAAAAAGTGAAAGTGATTACAACAATCTAGTTTCAAAGATACGATAAAGGAAAATGGAAACTTGAAGTCTTTGATGTTTCTGGTAAATATTACTTAATATATAACACGATTTCCGTTATAACTATGACAATTAAGTTACTTATGAGTGATGTAAAGTGCAAATGCAATGTATTTTTTCTTTTGATTTTATTTCTGCATTTATAATCTAATTATCTACAATTATTTATTCAACTCCTGTACCGACGATATGTATAGAACTGTTTGGTTACTGACAAACTACTAGGCGAGGGAAGCTGAAATTAGGCATGTGTTTTCCTTGAGTACTGTAAGCGAGCACTAACAAAGGATTTTGGAAAATTCCATCACTAAGGGCGTGATAAAGGCAAACAAAGTAAACATCCGAATAACGCGATGTACGTACGTACGTGTGAACGTAAAAAAAAATGTTATTATATTTGAAGCAATAAAAACCCCTAAATAAGAAAAAAACTAGGTTTAATTTTATTTTACTAGCTGAGCTTCCATCTTTTAGTGGAGTAATTATCATCAGACCTCCACAACCGTTGGCTGTACTCTAGAGCCCCAAGTATCCGTCACAATTGCTGCAGGTATTTGTATGCCAACCGGGACCAATTGCATAAGGTCTAGGAATTCCTCTGGCTAAGGTTGTTTAACTTTGCAATGTGCTAACCTATTTGTGTACAATTTATCCACGAGCTTCTAAAAAATCAACTGAACTCTATTTAAGTAACAATTTTCAAAATCTATATTTTATCTTTATTGCAGATAATTTTAATTGGGCTTATATACGGCGTGGAGTGCTTTACCTGGAATGATGCAGAAAAGACATGGCGACATTTATTGGATTCATTGAAAGACTTTGGCGTTACGTTTATGAAGAAAACAGACTCTGCTAGTGAATCTGTTATACAGTTTTTTAGTGGAAAAAATTGGTGGTCTTGAAAATTTATTTACTTACTTATTATTTATTTACTTATAAATTTCGTATATAGCTTTGGTTAATTTTGTATTCCTTTCTTTCTTTGTAATCTCTTTGTAATCATTTTAGAGGATTTACGAGCTTATAGAAAAAATGATTAAATTGTCAAATAAAAAATCTAAACATAACATTGTATTTTTGATTCTGTATGTAAATTAAGTGCTGTTACCTATTTCAAAAAAAAGAAGAGTGTTTTAACATTCGGCTATATTATTTCATGTTTGTTCGCGTTTAAAAAATGGATTGATTTTTTAATATTTTTTGGCAATTAAGAAAATGTGTATTGCAGTCGCATTATCACCAATTATCTGAAAAAAAAACTGTAAATTCTTTCTAAAACAGATGCCACATAAGCAGCAATCTATAAATGCACCGCTGATATAAACCACTATTGCTTATGATTCATTGTGTTACTACTGTGATAGATCTAATCATGTGTTTTTCCCAAAGGCATAGACAATTTATCTCCACCTTCTACAGTGCTCGTACACGTCGTTTGACTGTGTAGAGAGGATGATTAATAGAAGGGTCAACAAGGAAGAGATGGTCCACGGGGAAATGCTTTAATGTTTCTAACATTTTAAGACTAGTGATTACTATATTATACGAGTATATATCAAGGTGTATCCTTTCCAATAAAAAAAGAATAATTGAAATCCGAAATAAATTCTTTGTTTTATTTTGTTTTACAAAACAAAGTTCTTGTAGAAAAATCCATTACTTACTTTACATACTTTGTATTGAGGTATATCTAAGAAGTATAAGTCATGAAAAATTTGAGAAACTGCATATTTTTATTTTTAGTGATTGACTAAATGTGAAGGTTTATCAATAGTTTTTTAAACTACGTGCGCAAAAATCCAATTACTGCAACATACTTTAGCATTATTACTTAATCAAATATGAAACAAAAACGCAATTCGTTTAAATTTACGTATTGTGTACTAGCTTTTGCCCGCGGCTCCGCTCGCGAGTGTGTCGATTTTTGCGGTAAAAAGTAGCCTATGTCCTTTCCCGAGGTCCCATATATCTCTATACCAAAATTCATCAAAATCGGTTTCGCGGTTTAGGCGTGAAAACGTAACAGACAGACAGACAGAGTTACTTTCGCATTTATAATATTAAGTAGGGATATATATTCTGCACCAGGTTTGGGTGCAGAATTCAATTATTTTTCATTTAGCGTCTTCAACAATCGTCTTACTATCAGCCCGTTGCAGTCTCCCAAGTCACGCCCAATCTGCTGATTGTTTGTATCCAGTCGCTGTACTTAAAATTATATCAACATGCATACTCATTCGTCAAAATATTTAATCTGAAGCGATCTATTATGTTTTAGTTGAATACTTACTACTGTACTTAAATACTTAGGAATGCTACACTCTTTCACTGCCTACATGGACCCATGCAACTCAAGAGATGAAGAAATACATGTGTTTTACCATTCTTGGAGTGCTCGCTTCTCTTTGAATAACCTCACTCACTCAGAAAAAAATAATGAAACAATTACTCGACACTAACTACGATATGACATTACGACAGCCGAAGCCAACTACGATTTCATAACCTCAATTGAAGAATATGAAGTTTATTCTATAATAGATCTATACACATTATCATAATATCATATATATGTTAGTTGTCAGCGAGTTGTTAGTTTATAAACATGTGGTGTCACCAACATTGGGACTCGTAAGAGCAATGATGCAGAAGCATCCCAATAGGTCGTCACAGTGTGGGTCACCATACCACATTATCTGCATTATGCAATGAGGATGGTGGCCCTACTCCTAGTTTCTACTAATGCTTTCCATCGGGCACAGTAGAGTAGAGTCACTTTGGTAAGCTTAAATATATTTAAAAAAAAATGCAATGAGATTGGGGGTTCCTGTTATCTATTAGATTCTACTCATGTCGAGAACTGCGTAGTAATGATGCGGGCAGAGTGGAGTTACTTTGGCAGGCTCATACATTGAATAAAATAATTATAATAGAAGCAAATAATTCGACTGCTTAACAGAAAAGAATTGAAGAGAAAAAAAAGTAGCACAATATCAATATAAAACTGCGCTACCGCGTGCGTCGACAAATGTACTTTTGATAGATTTACCCTTTGCTCGTAGGTAACAATTGTTTGTCCCCGCCTGTAACCCCTTAAAGTGGTTAATAAGCTTACAAAACGATGCATTAGTCAGACCAATTTAATATAGATATTGTGGGACTTGTTTTTCTCTTTTCAGTTTTTTGCTGTTCAACAGTCGAGTTTTAGTTTCTATAATATTTTTTTATTTCAGTACTTTTAGTTTATTAAAGTTCTTTTGTGAATATAAATTCAAAAGATAATTTAAAAAATCCTGTCGTCGTCCCGTTATATTTTGTATGCTTTTTGTCAATTTATATTAAAACAGTTATATTATATAATTATATTTATAAATATTTATATTTGAATTGTTATTTTTAAGATTGACACCCATCTATCTAAAACAAAAATAAATAAATAAATCACCCTCTCCCTTTTTTCCGTTTGTGGGAGCCATTTTGTCATTTTATATAGTCTATGACACTACCAAAAATCTATAGAACTCGACGACACTTCATAATCTCAAAATCTGTACAGTTGTTTGGGCTGTAGGGCGTGCCAAAGAAATGGACATAGTATGTCCAAATTCAAATGTACGTATGTATCTATATGTATGTATGTAATACATTCATACATATATACATACGTACATTTGACGCAGTCAGGTAAAAAAGGGAGCAAACTGTCTACGACTATAATAAGGCAAAGAGAAAACCTTGTGCCAACTCGTCTCGTCGTTGTAAGAAAGTAGGCCAGAAACTATATTCTAAGGAAAGTCAAGTGCATTGCACTGTACATAAAAATTACACGGCTGAGTATATTTTAACACTTTAAAACCTTTTTTACTTGCTACGTAACATATAATACTGAGTCTAGTTTTTCTTGTTTCTATGTAAAACGTTGCCAACAGTGTGAAACGGGTTTTGTAAATATTAATAAACTGCAGCGTTGGCAAATATTATGTTAGGAGTTATACAAGGTCATTTGTATTTGAGGTCGTCATCGGCTTAAATCATTTAGATTTATATAATTGGAACTATTTATATAATGAACTGTACGGTTGGCCTTGTGATGTAAGCGGTCGCCACGCTGCTTCCAGTGTTGTGGGTGCAAATCCTACACGGGATAACACTTTGTGTGATCCACATATTGTTATTCGATTATGGGTGTTCTTTGTGTCCGTTTCTTGTATGTTTGTAAAGTGCTCGCGACACAGAAATATATTTTTAATGCGGATGTTTTTTAAATAAAAAATAATAAATCCATAATTTTATAATTTCAATTCTTAAACAATCATCCAACGTTGTTCGTGACTTTCATGCAACCTTAATTAGGATTATTGATTTTAGTATGTAGGTGCTAATTCAGGTACAACGACATGTCCTCATCTCCGATTCGTTTATTTATTTAGATTATTTTTTACTTTATTTAGTTTCGTAGAAATCGGTATCCTACGCAATACCATTTAAGACCAACCCGAAAAGAACAGCATTTGTTTTATCGCCTTTCGTTGGTGATTGTGATATTGGAGGCCCAATGATGGAAAATAATCTCAATAGGTTGCCATAGTGTCGGTCACCAGGCTGCATTACCTGCATTCATAATGTGGATTGTGATCACTATCCTTGGGTTTTATTCACGCTTTAGGTAGATCAGAGAGTAGAGTCACTTTGGCAGGCTCATAAATGTTAAACAAAACCTCATAAATGATAATAAAATAACGAAAAAAACAGCATCGCTGATAGTACACATTTTTAACTACCCAGATCTTTTAGTTTCCATTCATTAATTCGTACTGATATAACTGTAATGCAGGCACCACACTTCGTTATGCGCTATTCGTTATGTGTCTACGCCGTATTCGCCCAAATATTTGTTATGCGCGCAAACAACAAAGATGCCATCCACACTTCGAACTGGTATGCCAAATAAGGCAAATATGTGTTGTAGAGATGTGTCATTGTCATTTTTATGGTCAACGAAACGAAACCATACGAACGAACAAAACATATTATTTTAATTTCCTTTTCATTTTATTAAATTTACAGAAACAATACTTAATTTACATAAACAATAATGAAGTCTAATTATTTTGATCATATGATAGATTATTTCAATCGTTTAATCGATTTATCGTATATAAAAACTGTTTTACAGTCTATGGTTGTTAGTTATGCAAAGGGCACTTCACTACCCGTCCGAAGTGTGGGCAGTCGATGCTTGTATTCGCCTTATTCGTGTCCTTTGAAGTGTGTCAAAAAACCGACAACTCGACGGATACGCGTATTGGCTATTCGGCTTATGTGTCTATGCGTACGAATAAAGCGAATATTGGCGAATATACTCTCCACACTTCGCCGTATTCGCGCGAATAACCCGCATAACGAATAGCGCATAACGAAGTGTGGTGCCTGCATAAGACTACAACTAAATAAAATAAATCAATATTTTTTTGCATTGAAATTGATAATAAATTTTGTTCTTAAGTACAGATCGGATTTACTTTCAAATAAATGAATAAATTTAAAAAAAAAAACGATTAGTTTCAATGCTACTTACTAGATTTGCTTTAGGTCCGTCGAGAAGAACTGGGTCCCCCATTCTTTAAAATTGAATAACGAAGTTATGTAGGTTCGATAACGCTAACATACTATGTAAAAAATAAAGAGTTGCTTATAAGTCACATGAGTTTTGAAGCAAAGAAAAAAGTATTTTCGCTTCTGTTAACGTTTCTTGTGAACTCGTTTCTAACGATATTAGTTGGTTATAACTTCTGTTAACGTTTCTTATGAACTCGTTTCTAACGATATTAGTTGGTTATAACCAACTAATATCGTTAGCAATGAGTTCTATATTCTATGTTCTATATTCCATAAATCGATGGTTTTAGCACCTTAAATTTAATTGACTAAGCTAGTGTTGAGAAAAATTTTAGGATTACTTTTTTTCTACTACCATAACCATTAAAATACCTACCTACGTGGCAATAAAAACATACTCATCAGAACTAATCATTCTATTGCTGTCCAGTATTATTCCAGTGAGATTGATTAGTCAGCTCCGGACGTCAATTACTCAATTTGGGCTCTGTGCAGAGTTTTTCAATCATTTGTAACAATGTTTGATATTTAGTTTTTGAAGGTATATAACGTCCCTTAAATGTATCTAGAGACGGTCCATATCCAAACATGTCAAGTTCAAGATCACATGCTTCCTGCAAGTAATGTCAAATAATAACATCATATTAGTGGAGGCCATGGGTTTGTTGGAGATTTGCTAGAGTACAAAAAGTTGCTTCTTAATTCCTTTGACAGTGTTTTTAAATATTTTTTTATGAAATAACTAAGCTCTTTTACTTTCACTTTTTTAATCAATTCATTCAACTCAAAAAATTAATGTTTTTAAGTGTATTTCAAATTACCTAGCTAAAATGCTTCATACCTTTTGCTTAACATTAGAATGACTGCAAGGAAAAAAACAATTTAAGTTACTCAAATTCAAATCATTTATTTCGAACTCTGAATTACTGTAACTAACACAATATGGATATTGTGTTAGTTACAGTGACTTAACCTAGTGTTAGTATTAACCATATTTAAGTACATACATATGAATAAGTGTGAACGTACAACCACCGAGGCATGAGAGTGGAGTCCCACCTATCTGAAAATACATTCAGGATGTTGTTGGAGAAGAAACGGAGGCGCGCCAGCAAAGAAGCGCAACGCTTTTGCATTATAGCAGCTAAGCGAATCAACTTGCCTCTGCGAACATGCCTGACGTGCTACACCTCCATGGCAACCCCAAAAGCACCCTGAATGCGTTGTTATATTAGAACGCAGGTCGCTGTATGTCTTCTGCGTAAACCTAGTCCACAAGCTGCTGATGTAAAAAGATTGGCAATAGGCTATAAACAATTTAATTTTGATTATGTTGTACATATACATAATTATCTTACATTTATGATAGAAACCGTTGACAGAAACCCTGGACCCGGAGTTTCTAAAAAGAGTGTTTTACCGTTAACTCTGGTCTAACGAGTGGGACGGAGGGAGCTGATGCATTCCTGGTGTTCCTCCCGACTGCTGACTACTGCCGTATGGCGCCGCGGGGTTTAGAAGTGGTCTACCCCTAAGCCCCGCGGCGCCATACAAACTCGTAGAGCCCCACACACGCCCATCGTTTACCCTAATAAGAGTTTGGTCCAGAAAGCATTCCCCGCGGAAACAACAAAAGGTAAATTCATAGTTGAGTATATATATTTTTTCGTAGTTACATTCGTCTTTTTGTCTCAACTTTTCTTAGTAAATTTGGTGGCTCTTGATAAATCAACTGTCGAGCAGGGCGTTTAATGATGGGCGCTCAACTACTCCAAAAATCCATGATCGAAAAGCTGCGAATTTACAAAAATCATAATTTTCTTACTTTTTTACTTAAATTTTCCTCTATCACTCGTCAGTTCACTGCTTACTGCTTATTTCTTCTGCCAGATGTCTTTCACGCAGTCCGTTCATTTTTTCTTTGGTCGTCCTATACTCTTACATACTCAACTTACATACTTAAAACTCATCACTATATTTTGCTTATCTCTACACATTACATGTCCATACCAGGATTATCTGTTACTCCCCAATTTTTATCAACTGGTGTTACTTTTAGGCTTCTTCTAATGTAGTCATTTCTCATCTTATCCATTCTAGTCATGCACCAGGACCTGTAGATAGGCAGGAACGCAGAAAAATTACAACACCAAATTTACTCCTAATGACAAGAAATAAACACTGTACACGGGTACACCTTCCAATCACTACAATCTATGGAGCTGAATTAATCGAATAGAACATAATAACATATATATTTGCAAATCTTGTAATCGTTTGGATTAGTTTTTATTTCGTTAAAATGTGATATTATTGACGTAAAAGAAAATGAACGTATGTAGGAATTATGCAGATTTTTTTTTTCGATTTATGAAAATTTTAAAAGTTTGATGTTCACTGCTACGGCCCTTGTGCGTCACAGTCTACTGTCCCCTATAATTTTGCTGCTGATCTTATTGGTATGACACACGTACGGTCGAAATCATATCAGGTCTTCCTGTTAATCCTTTCAGCTCAATTGGCCAGTAGGATTTGACACGTCGTCCAGTCAGTACAACAATTGTCGTATTTTCGTCAACAATACACTAGTTGACCATTATAGCAATACTGACATACATTGTGTGCATAACCGTAAAGAAACTACAAAAAGCTATAATGGATTTTCGACTAACAGTTTTCATCTGCATTGTAAGTACTTTTATTTGTATGAGAATATGTAGTTTTAATTTGTTTCCTTATTAACTAAGGAGGTAGTTTGAAAGTCTTGGATGGCAAGTGTTTGAATATGTATTAATATTATAAAAGGGTGGAGTTTGTGTGGTTAAGCACGGTAAAATCGGAAACTGCTGTTATACAGCGTGGGGACATATGGGCTTAGCCCTCTCCAGAGAGGAGACCCGAGCCCAAAGGTGGCACGTTATGGGTTATTGATGATAAGAGCTATGCTACGACAGCTTATATAATATAGAGAGTTAAATATTTTGACTAATATGTACGAGCTTATTATTTATAACAACCTAGAGCGACAGCATTGCATTGCATTGCATTGCATAAGCTTCACACCATTTATCTATTTGTACCCTATATCAAAGTGTAAGAGAATAGTTGTTCTCACTGTATATACCTCATCTATGTGTGCGAGCGCATAATATATTATTTAACTTTCCCGGTAGGAAATTCAATTCATAAAATTTAAAGGTAAAAATATAAATGTAGAGGCAATTTTCTATTACTCTTAACATTATAGTAATAACTAGTTGACCCAGCGAACTTCGTACCGCCCAACTTTAAAATTCCAGAACTTGATCGCAGCGCCACCTACCGGGTCCAATTTCAAATCTAAACGATTCCCAGATCCCCTTGAACACACACAAAAAATTTCATCAAAATCGGTCCAGTCGTTTGAGAGAAGTTCAGTGACATACACACTCACAGAAGAATTATATATACAACTAGTTGACCCAGCGAACTTCGTACCGCCCAACTTTAAAATTCCAGAACTTGATCGCAGCGCCACCTACCGGGTCCAATTGCGAATCTAAACCATTCCCAGATCCCCTTGAACACACACAAAAAAATTCATCAAAATCGGTCCAGTCGTTTGAGAGAAGTTCAGCGACATACACACTCACAGAAGAATTATATATATAAAGATAAAGATATATGTACTCGAAACCAAACGATTTTAGTACCTATTTTTATGTTAAATGGCATTCTCATCAATGATATGAATGAAGACAAAAATCAAACAGAATAGCGTGCAATGGGCTCTCCCATTACCGTTAACCTATACAGAGAGAGAGAGAGAGTCCAGCAGTGGACTGCAAAAGGCTGATATACTATGCTGTATGTTATACTATATTAAATATGCCAAATTCAATTTGAAGTAGTGATTTTTATTTATACCAGTCAAACAGAGATAGGAATGTATACAGGGTCAGTGGTATAAAAATGGGGACCGAACCCACAACACACAGCACAGTAGGTGACCGCAGAAACCACGATGCCATCCTTGCAATCAAGGCAGATTATTTTCATTTTAATGTTTAATATTAAGAATAAATAGCACTGTTCATTAACCGATTTCATAAAAAGTGTGTTTATTGAGATTAAACTGATAAAGACATTTTATTTGTTTTAGATATTTATGGCGATTGTTGCAGCCTCTCCCTCTGAGCAATTAAAAGAAGGTATTCGGGATAAGCGTGATGTTATGGACTCCGTAAAGAACGCGTGGACGGAGGCAGTTGATGCAGTCAAACCGACGGAAAAGAGTACCATCGATAAATTAACAGACGGCGCTAAAGACCTCAAAAAATAACCTGTTATTGATTTATCAGTAACGTCAAAACCAGTATTAATTTCATATACAGCTGATCATTTATTCAAATTTATATAAGCAGCTTCGTTATTATAATCTATTGGTGATACAAACAAAAATATGTGTTGTAATCTTTATTTTTGTTTGGTCAGGTATATTGTTTTGCCAATTTTGTTTAAGTATCAAATAAAATATTATTTAAAGGACTTATAGTGGGCATGAAGTGAGAATTTGTTGTTTTATTATGTAAATATAAAAAAATCCTTTTTACAGTTTAGTCGTTTAGTACAGTTATAAAGAATTCGATACTTTTTTTCTTATTTCTGAAATCGATCTGTATATATTAAAGTATTGAAGTTGATAATTAACTATTTCTTATGAATAAAACAATACTTTTTTTAAAATAACTAGTGGACTGAGATAGGCTGATGATGATGATGATGATGAACTCACACATAGAAACAAGAAAATGTTTTTGTGTTTTATTAAAAAAAAAAATAGTTTATAATACTTGAAATTGCACAAAATGTTTATCGTGTTGCACTTGCACTGTATTGCATAACATTAACGTTCGTTTACACTGCACTAGCTCTTGCACAAGAAGAATCCACTTCGTAGATGCCATCTCGATAGTGGACATCGCTGTCTCCGTCATCTAGCATCTCGATCAACTTTTCAGTGCTAGGCATAGAGATTGGTATAGGGCTTTCTGGATAATCAGGTCTCTTTTCAAGTTTTTCATCGTTATTCTTATGTCGTGATGGCAATACTAAGATGCCAACGCCGATTTCTTTTTTGTCCGGTGTAGTTTCTTCAACCTGCCCAAGAATTTCGTTTCTGCGTTGCAGATCTGATATATTGCGGTGGTAGAACTCCGATTTATGTTTCTCTCTGACAAACATGCAATATGCTATCCATGCGACAACCAATAGCGCCTGCAAGTAACCAAAAATATATAAATTAATTAAAAACATATTTTAACTTCCATTAGTGTTCAACCCTTTTCAACCAATGTCATTTAATCTAAACATAATAAAGAAGTTAATAACCGTAGAAAAAAAATCGTAAGGCAATCTCCAAGACTATAAATTATATTAAATAAAAGAGACTTACTAAAATCAGAGCTACGATAAATCCAGCGATGTATAAAGTCATTTTAAAAAAAATACGTTGTATTTACGTTCTCGATAGTGAGACGAGTGTAGCAAACGAGATTAGATTGGTACAGTCGTGATGGCGGACAGTCCCGTCGTCACATTCAATTAATGTCAGTATCAACTCCGAGCTCTTTTAGTCCGTGATGTCATCGGGATTGATTGAAGTCGACACAATGAGAATAAAGAGATTTCGTTCTACAGGAAACGTCTTGAGTGGAGAAAGAGCACTGGTGTAATATGTTTGATTGTAAATAATGCGCAATTTCTCGTGTTGGAATAATTTGAGACTCATTTTCCTGTATCGATGTGACGTAAGTAAATGACTGGTAATAAAAACCCAGAATGATTACTTGAAATACCTTCAGTTAGAAATTATTTACATATAGGTAAATATGCGTATGTATGAATGAATGAAAATGTTTTATTCTTGACCCACAATAATTAATATAGAGGAGCAATAATGTCATGTACAAAACAAAGCATTTAGCATCAAGGTGTGGGCAAGAACGTGACTTAATGCGTTTTGCTTTGTTCTTTGAAGATAATTTAATAAGTGCATATTTCTGTTTTTTTAATACATATAATTTCAATGTAAGTAATTAAATGAACATTACAAAACTATTATATTTAAAACTTCGAAGACGGCAAATAAACATGCTATAAGTTTTATCAATGACCGTCGACTTGTGTATGTTGATTTTGTGTAGACTTTTAATGTCTTTCAACAAAGGACCACATTCATGATATTCTGTTACAGAGCAGGGCTTATAGGCAAATCTACCTTTATAAATTTGGGATCTGTGAAATAAATGAACAGTAAAAGATCTCAATGTTCGTTCTATTATTATATTTGGGCCTACCAAAGTGACTCTACAAGAATATAGTTTAATTGACTTGTATTTTTTTTAAATTATTTTTCACTTCGACTGTTCTTAAACTTAATGCCTCCATCATCAGACTATTGCAGTCCACTGCTGAACATACAGCTCTCCTCGGTTTTAGTTTTATGTACATGTAAATTCGAAGAATTTCATAGATTCTTTAGACTAAGTCACAACTCAATTCTTCGTTATCTCTTTACTTTTATAATTAAAGTAGTATATGAATCTCCAACAACTACTATTCCTTAATATTGCAATTCCTTACATAAATAAAAAACTGTATGTGTCTGTCGTAAAAAGATGTATATGATGAAATTATCTACGTATTTTGGACTCGTGTATGTGGTAATTACATAAAATGATTCAGAGGTACCTACATACTTAACAAATAAAATGGGTACAATCGACTTCGATTGTCTGACATGTACTCACATTGTAATATTCGTGAAGCACTATACTGTACCTTCAACTAGTACTCTTTACAATATAAATTATTCTATTCTTCGCATCCATTTATACGAACTCGTAAAGCACTCAGACGTCCCATATTGGTTGTAAAACGTATGTACATCGTATTAAAAGTAAGTATAAATTGCATCTGCACCGAAAATAGTCGTAACAATGAGCAGTAAAACAGTCAATTCATACTTCTTATATTAGTAAAACAAAAACCGTAAAAATAAACATTGTTATAAAAATAACTGTATCATAATCTTAATACATTCATTGTGAAAAATATACGTAGCATAGTGAAAAACATGAATTGTTGTGTATATACACTTATTTTTTACCTAGGTGATGTGAAAAACCTCAATGTAAATAAATAACGGAAAACATGTCGAAATGTAATGGAAAATTATAATTACTACTAGTCGGGTGTTTCTCGGTTATCGTGACAAAAGTAACCAATTTCCTTCTCCAAAGTACAATCTGTCTCTAAACCGAATCGTATCAGAATCGGTTCAGCGGCATATAGATCAAGTTCCTAATTCATAATATTATTATGAATCTTTGTGACACACATATATGTACATATATTCTGGGGAAAACATTAATTTTTTATCAATTTATGAAACAATCCAATAGAATAATCCTTTGATTATACATGTATATAATCAATGGACTGAACTTATAACACTCAAATAGGATAGGATCAATTGAAAAAGTGAATGACTGCTTAAATCTCAAAGGTATGTATGTTACTTAGTTACGTTTTAAGCCCAAAGTATGTCTAAACTTAATTCTAGCCTGCTATATATAGGTGCGGTCCTTAGCAGTTCAATAAACCAGTATCCTTTGGACCCACATTTAGTAATAATTAATCATTCCAACCTACATTTTAGTTACTTTATTTCGTCTAGTAATTTAGCGAATGATCGATTAATATACTATATCAATGTTGCTATGTTTCGAACTTATGTGAAGAATAAACATTACCTATAAACACAGGCTATTAGGTGTGTCTCAGAATAAAATTAAGAGGCCGGCTAGCGGACGAACTTGGCCCACTTCTTCAATTGAAAAGGTCATCGATACAGCTTATCATATAAAATGTTATTTAGAGTTCATAGGTGCTCGTATTTTAAAAGAGCTCTATTTAACTAAAATCTGAATGTATAATGTACCTAATCCTCTTTTTATAAATACATCTATAAATTGCATTACTATACATGTATAAAAATAACTTGGTTAGTATATATACCCTTCGAAAACCCAAATGTTCTCCGTCAATTGGAATCAAATTTAGAAACAATTTCAATTTTAGTTACATTTCTCTTTTTTATTTTTTACTAGCTTAGACCATCGGCTTTACCCGCGGTTATTGTTAAAAATCTATCTATTTTAAAGTAAAATAGTCTACACCAGAGCCTTAAATTTCTCCATAAGTCATCAGCTTTCGTTCTGCCAGTGTAAGTCACGTCAAAATTGGTCCAGCAAACAGACAAACCAAAGTCTATAAAATTGCTTTTTTGTTAGTTCCATATATACTTTCATAATTATGCATTTAGTAAACAACTGTTAATTTGATACTACAAGCAGACACTTCTATTTTATTTATTTGTGTAGATTATGGCTATATTGTACTGTAGCAAAGCGAGGCATCATCATCAACAGATCACTGAGGGACTGCTTAGAAAAGACCACGACCTTTCTTGGAAGATATTTTTGTGCCTAAACAAGCCAAATAGTATTTAACATACGTATGATTCTTTTTAAAAGAAGAAGAGAGTAGAGAAGCAAGTTTTTTAAATATTACTGATGAATAGCATGAGTACAACCCACACACCATCCTCAATGCTTTTAAATTTAACATCACTAGAAAATAGGTAACTCTCATAGATGTTGAAAATGTAATAAACTGTTGGTAGTTTATCAACTATCAGAAGCGTTAAGAGACTTTTATAATGTCAACAGTAAATAATACACAGTTTAAGTCAGTTTCTTGAAGTCTTAATATTACTTGGTATATTTATATTAAAATTTTAAAACTGGTTTTTAATTGTTACTGACATCTGTCGGAATATTGTTAAAAATAAATGTCACCATTATACGTGTAAAGTAGATACCGCTAAAAATTATCATAACGAGGCTTTTTCAACATGCAAGTATATGTACAATGTCAAAATTCTGAAATAAAATAAACATTTTTTTTTACTTTTCGAAATAAGTTTAATTACATTATTTAGACAATATATATACAAATAAATACAACTGAAATGTCTGTTTGAAATTTCAATTTAATATCTTTTCTCGATTGTAGTTGTAAAGGCAAAGTTTTGAAGAGTTTTTCATTTCGTGTTATCTTGCTCACGTTAACTGAAGTCAGTTCAAAACAAGAGACAAGAATTTAGATTTCTTAAAATACGTTCATAGTTTAAAATAAATCTAATAACTAAATATCTTTTATATAAGTACGTTTACACTTATAGTTGTATTATTTGCTCTCCTGACAGTCATGTCTCATGAGTTTATCCCTGAAACAAAAAAAGTATTAAACTTTATATCATAGTTTTATACCACATATTATTATGCATTTAATGTAATAAACGACTATTGGTGGCTTCGAAGCATCCTCCAAGAAGCTATAAAGAGATAAATTACATTTATTTTGTAACAATTTTTTACAGATATTTTGACACGTCGAACTTTGCAGCTAGAAATCGTAGTTCCTAAGGAACTCTGCGGAGAAATACCTAAACAATTCCATTGAGGTGGCTTTAAATTCTAGACGATTGATTACATCAAAACTATGCCAGTACAGTATATGGTCTAGGTTGGTTCTGTAATGAAAGGACCAATTCTGTTGACGATATTGGAATGTTCGTCAAAAGTTTCTTAAAAACTAGAGGAATCTGATTTAGATGAAATCGGATGTAATTATTAATTTACTTTTTGTATTTCCAGTACTAGAGCAAAAATAAGATATTAATATAAATAGCTTCACTTTGCCGTAGGAGATTCATGCCTTGCCTAATTTGGGAAGGTATCGGCTGGAGTGACACCAGGGCAATGACAAGTTTTTCTTAATTTATACTAAATGAGCAAGATTACCAGAGCCTGAACTTCGACTCTCTAATTTACAAAAAAATATAATTCGAGTAAGTACCATGCCACATTGTGATTGTATTATGATAACAAATAAACAGCGAAAAAAAAAATAGGTTTTAAAAATCCAGAATAAGTCTGTTAGGAACTTTATAATTTATCGTCGTTAAACTTAACATTAAATCTTTTTCATCTATTTTTTCGTAGACAAAATATGCTGCTTAGGACGTTATTCGGCAAATGTGGTACAGTAATACTTAGTGCTAAGTCATTCTATTCAGTAAGAATAAAGATTAAATCTCCACAAGTTTTTGTGGTACAATCGCTACTCAGCAAGACTTGCATTTTTATATCCTTTGATGTTTTAAATGTTTATGTCCTTTTGTATTAACTTCTGGTAAAGATGTGTCCATTTTTCCTTGAATGGACAGGGAATAATTGTGTAAGAGTTGTTTTTCACAAAAGTTTCACCGCAAACTGTGACTTAAAGGGAAAAACGAGACATAAATTATTTTTATTATGCACTGTTTACATTCAATGAATGCCTTGTAAAAATGACATCACAATGACTTATTTACTACTTTAGTGTAAAGAATTACTAGGAAACATCACACTAAAGGACAAGCATCATTATAAATCATCACTGCATAACACAGATATTTTGTTCAGAGAATAAATAGAAAATAAATACATACCAATCATTACATATTATAAAACAATCCTCCTCCTCTATCGCGCCTGTCTGTTTGTCTGTCTGTCCGCAATAAATTTAAAACTACTGCACCAATTTTCAAGCTGTTTTCAGCAATGGATAGATTAATTCTCGAGGAATGTTTTAGTATATGATTTGTCGATTTTAAACGTTTTAAAATACTTGTAGCTACCCGTGCAAAGCCGGGGCGTACCGCTAGTGTAGTATAATTCAATGTAAAAAAGGCACATGTATTAAAGAAAATATGTCCATTGGTAGGTTTGTGTGCAAGTTCAACTGGTAACAAGGCACATTGACAATGATTTCTTCCTTGCATCCGATGAAGCTGTCAGTTATTCATTGACTACATAGACCACATTACCTTCATCTTCCTAACCTTTATTATTTTCAAAATATTATTTAGGTATGGTTACTAGTTCAACCCGTTCTACTTGAATATCAGTTTTGCTACGGAGTGACTGGCATCAGACCTCCGCAACCCTGAGGGCGAACTGACTTTGAACTAGTTGTCAGTCGGACGGACCGGTAATCCAATAAAACTTTTAGTTTGAGCCACGGATAAACCCGGGAACTCTTGATTGGTAGTCGCATACGCTATCTTTCGACTACATAGACCATAATAACAAAACGAAAAGAAATTATTTTCATTCAAGAAATCTTAAAATTATTCATTGAAGAAGATTTTCGTATGAGTATATTTAGTAAAGTATGCCTTGTACTGATTAAAACAACATAGAGAATAGTTTGTTATTATTTCTTTCAATAAAAGTAAGACAAATTTATAACTACCTTGATCCAACACAGACTTGTCTGCTGCATAAGCTGCAACAAAAAAAAAAGCAAAATAAAAATCAAATGTAAATGTCACATTGTAATTGAAATAAAAGTATCTAAAAATTGTGGATGTTAACTTTAAGTCGTATTTTTTGAAATAGTAAATAAATATTTCGGATATCTAACACTACGCCAACTGGTTTTAAACTAAGCAGAGCTTGTGCTATGCAAGCTAGGTTGACTGATAGAATACTTATATCCTCTTTATTTTGCAAATACATTCATATAGTTGAAAACATATATGTAGATCATCCAAACATTTGGACCGGTCCAGGATTTGAACGCGAAACCTCAAGCACAAACGCACACACTGCCACTCTCCCACAGTGGCAGTTTATAACAGAGGCAATTTAATTATAATTATGCATTTAAATGCGGCTTTGCTCGCGTGTATGTTGGTTATCTCGACAAAAAGTAGCCTCTGTCCTTCTTTAAGGTCCAATCTACCTTCTTCATGGACCAAATGAGCTACTCACCCGGAATATAAATATTTCGGACACAATACGCTAAGTAGTCCCAAACTAAGCAGGGCTTGTTTTATGTGTACTAGACAACTGATATACATACATAAACATAATTTTTGTAAATACATACATAATTTACATAGAAAACACTCAAACTCTGAAACAAATATTTGCGGATCACAAAAACACGTGGTCCGACCCGGGTATCGAACCCGAGATCTCAAGCACAGCATACGCCACCACTGCGCCACCGATGCAGTCTTGATTGACTCTATTTGAATACTATATAGTAAATCTGTGATAAATGTTCTGAGAACTCGAACTAGATGCCTTCTTATCACTCACCGCAAACCGCAATAATGTTCTACTAATATTACTTGACGTCGCTTGAATAAATAGTAATATTCAATAAACATTGTTCAGCATAATAATTTTTACCTGATTTTTAGGGTTCCGTAGCCAAATGGCAAAAAACGGAACCCTTATAGATTCGTCAAGTCTGTCTGTCTGTCTGTCTGTCTGTCTGTCCGTCCGTATGTCACAGCCAATTATTTCCGAAACTATAAGAGCTATACTGTGGAAATTTTGTCAGTCGATGTATTCTGTGAACCGCATTAAGATTTTTACATAAAAATAGAAAAAAAAAAGCGGCCAAGTGCGAGTCGGACTCGCCTATGAAGGGTTCCGTATCAGCAAGTAACATCATATAAAAGTTCTTGTAGTTCGTTGTAACTTTCATCGATGTTTTAATAATAGTGTTTTGATTGGATGAAAGGTAAATTGCGTGTTACGATTTATGACGTATTAAAAAAAAAACTACTCACTAGATTTCGTTCAATCCAATTTTCTTTGGTAGTTTGCATGGTAATGTACAACATATATTTTTTTTAGTTTTATCACTCTCTTATTTTAGAAGTTAGAGGGGGGGGGGACACACATTTTTCCACTTTGGAAGTGTCTCTCGCTCAAACTATTCAGTTTAGAAAAAAATGATTTTAGAAACCTTAACAACATTTTTGAACACCTATCCATAGATACCCCACAAGTACAGGTTTGATGAAAAAAAAAATTTTTGAGTTTCAGTTCCAAGTATGGGGACCCCCAAAATGAATTGTTTTTTTCTATTTTTATGTAAGAATCTTAATGCGGTTTTCAGAATAAATCGACTGACCAAATTTCAACAGTATAGCTCTTATAGTTTCGGAAATAATTGGCTGTGACATACGGACCGACAGACAGACAGACAGACAGACAGACTTGACGAATCTATAAGGGTTCCGTTTTTTGCCATCTGGCTACGGAACCCTAACAATACATTTTGGAACATGGAACTGAAACTCAAAATTTTTTTTTTCTAAACTGAATAGTTTGCGCGAGAGACACTTCCAAAGTGGAAAAATGTGTGTCCCCCCCCCCCCCCTCTAACTCCTAAAATAAGAGAGTGATAACACTAAAAAAAATATATGTTGTACATTACCATGCAAACTACCAACGAAAATTAGTTTGAACGAAATCTAGTGAGTAGTTTTTTTTTTTAATACGTCATAAATCGTAACACGCAATTTACCTTTCATCCAATCAATACACTAGTATAAAAACATCGATCAAAGTTACAACGAACTACAAGAACTTTTAGATGATGTTACTTGCTGATACGGAACCCTTTATGGGCGAGTCCGACTCGCACTTAGCCGTTTTTTTTAAGTAGTTAGGTTTTCCGTATTGTGCAGTTAGGATAGCATTGTTTTTCTACTGATTTCTTTGAAAGCCAAAAACCAGTGTCGAGGCAAATTTTACTTTATTAGTCACCTAGTGAGTGACTATCACAATTACCCCCTCTAATTTCGAAGAGATAGTATGTACTATAAAGGCCATGGCACTTGTTTGTCCGACACCCCATTTATGAGTTTAACCTAATTATAATACTACACCAATCCTAGAAAAAATTAATTTAATTTTTTACTACACCAATCCTAGAAAAAATTAATTTAATTTACTTCATGTACGACTGCGATTGATTCACCACAAGTTATAATTGCTTCAAACTACTGATTAATGTAAGAAATACCAAAAATATGGAAAACTATATAATTTAATATAAAGATTAATAAATAATATTTTTGTAGTAATACATTTCTTAGTATACTCTGTCCATTCCTTTATTATGTTTTTGACAGTTCAACAAATTTCGAAATTAGTGACGCCCTCACACGTCACCCATTCGATTTGAAATCAAAAACAATCGATATAATATTCTTTAAGTCAGTGTTGTAAATAAATAAAACGTGCACTATTATGATATATAATTGGCCCAGAACAAAGAAAACTTCCTAACACAGTCACTTGAAGGTCGGTTTAAGTATTATGTGTATTGTGTAAGTATTATGTGATTTTTCAAATGTATTTCTCATAACTCTGGATTTAAACGTTATTAACCACGCGTTTCAAAGTGAAATTTAACATTTTAAGTGGTCCAAAAATAAATTAATTAATGCACAGAGTTATTTTTCTTTATTTTAAGTTCGAACTTAAATTCAAAAATTTCGACTTAATTCCTTGCAAATAATCAATCTTGAAGTCATACTATTTTAATTTCCTTTTTATTTTATTATATTTACAGAAACAACACTTACATGAAGTCAAATTATTATGATCATAATAATATGATAGATTATTTTAATCGTTTAATCGATTTATCGTATTTCAAGAACTGTTTTACATGTTGTTTTTAGCTATGCACACTACCCACTTCCCTACTCATCTATAAAGTACGACATTACTGTAGTACATTATTACGAAAAAAAAAAATTATAGGCGTGACCTGTCAAAAAGACAATAAACGAATGGGCAAAGTATAGTAGAGTTTCCGCAAAAATGGAATGTCTGTTTGTTCGGACTAATCTCTGAAACGCTTGGATCGATTTTGACGGGACTTTCACTGGCAGAAAGCTGATGACATAAACATTAACTAAGGCTATTTTTTTGACTAGCTTCGCTCCGTGGCGTTACTTGCAATTTGCAACAATAACCGACGCTTGTCTCAGCTGGTCCTACTAATATTATAAACGCGAAAGCTTGTGAGTATGTGTGTATGTTTGTTGCTCTTTCACGCAAAAACTACTGAACGGATTTGGATGAAACTTTACAGTAATATAGCTTATATATCATAATAACACATAGGCTACTTTTTACTGCAATAATCGAGATAAACGGGTGAAAGCTAGGTGATTATTAAAATACATTAAATCGTAGATGTCAAAATGTATCACTGTTTATCTCCTGTCAAAACTTCACACGTTGCCATGCATATCACACTTGCATAGCAACCATAATGATACGCAGGTAACACCGTGGGGCGCAGCTAGTATATAATGAAATAGGTTGTTCAAAGTTACTTTGTCGGTTTTGTAGTTATCCGTCAGAGATATCATCAAACTATATTTTAAGGACTTTAAACCGTCTCTATACAATAATAGATATATTACTTATGACATACAAAAGATCAGACGGCAGATACTTTTAGAGTTATAGAAGCATATTACTTACAAAATTACTTTTTATTTCTTTTGTTATTGTGTTTTTTTTATTATGCTTTGGATGTATGTCTCACATAAATTCTTATATTATGTTATAGAACCATTTTAGTGCAAATATAAAAGTCCAGTCACGTATGGTCATATTTGGCGGTGATTTTGTAGATGCGATCTCTAGAATTTTTAGTTTTACCTTTGATATTAAATATATTTTTACTGACTAGCTGAATTAAATATGAAGGTATTTTACATCTTTATAAATCATTCAATACGTGTAGTGTGGTGTGGATCTGTATCTGGATCTCACAATGTCAAATCAGTGTCAAACATTGCACGATTCCGACGATTCCACAAATAAATTTATAAAATAGTTTGTGATAAAATTATTTAATTATCCATACTGATAAAATAAATTTGAAAGTCCGTCTCATTCCGTCTGTTACGCTTTCACGGCGTAACCGCTGTACCGATATGAATGTTTAAAATGGAGGTATTTTGATTCATGAAAAAGGAAATAGACTACTCATTAGTAAATGTGATAACCGACAAATATCAGGGCAGAGCCACGGACAAAAGTATACACTATAAATATCAAAAGAAAACACTTTTCCTGTCATTTGATTTGCCTGTCATAAATCATAGTAATACAAACATCATCATTACCAACAGCCTCTTATAGTCCTTTGGACATAGACCTCTTCTAAGAAAGGAGGTTGTCACCTCCTATACCAAAAATATATGCTTATGTGAAATAGGTGTCGTAATTAAAGAATAATAAACTTACCTCGACGTATAATTATTGCAGCAGTGACAAGACTGACGAAGACTAACAAAGACTGAAATTGTAACAAAATGGTATTAATTTCTTAATTAACCTAAAAATATTAAATGATTATTTAATTTGATTGTAGTTTTAAATGCGTTACTGTATGGAAAAGATTATTTTATTTCATTAGTTTAATAACTTGTTTGTTTATCACATTTTGTTAATCAACCAATTATTACCAATTACTGTTCCTAAGAAATAAAAGAATAAGTATTTAGTGAAGGACTAGCTGACGCACGCAACTTCGTTAATAACTCTTTTCAATTATATTCCTTTTAATTTTAAAATTTATTAGTAAATTTCGGTGTTTACAGTAAACAACAACGCGAAAATTGTTGTATTAAATAATACGAGATGACAACATGCAACAATTTACACAAGCAAAGTTTCGGAAATGGGTAGTATATTTATTAAAAATAATATGCCCCAATTTTAGTTCAATTTCGGTCACGTTCGGCATCTCTTAATTTAAAAAAAACAAAAAGTGTACATTATAGGTACTCTAAAAAGTTTTTAAAAGAAAAATATACATATTTACTAGCTGATGCCTGCGGTTCCGCTCGCGTCCCTTTCGTCAATTACTATGTAGGGGTATAAAAATTGAAGCGCTCATAGCCGAGTGGCCTTAGGTGATTGGAAACAATCACCGAGGGTAAGCACCTACGGCGCGGTCAGACCTAGATGGGTGACCGTATGTGGCACGATATGTTATGAGCGTTTCCGTGATTCGGAGGTCACGTTAAGCAGTCGGTCCCGGTTGTTGTCATAAGGTAACAGTCGTGAAGCTTAGTTGGAGGCCTTCGGGCGGCTTAAAAACATCCAACGGTAAGATTACGTAGCCACAACGTGTCTTGCCGGTCCCCAACCCGCACTCGGCCAGCGTGGGGACGTAAGGCCTTAACCCTCTCTTGAGAGGAGACCCGAGCCCAGCAGTGGGACGTTATGGGTTGTTGATGATGATGGTATAAAAATAGTTTAGGTCATATTCTCAGACCTACTCAATAAACACACAAAATTTCATAAGAACCGAGCTAGCCGTTTCGGAGCAGTATAGCAACTAATATTGTGACACGAGAATTATCACCACATTTAAAATAAAGTCATCCACCGCATCTGTCTGTTTGTCTGTTCGCAATAAACCCAAAAACTAGTGCACCGATTGAAATGAAAAGGACATAGGTTATTTACCGCGATAACCAACATAGACGCAGTCAGAGCCGCGGGGGAAAGCTAGTAAGTAAATAAAGATAAATAAAAGTGGGTACTCACAAGTAAAAAGAACAAGACAGCTCGAACCTCCTCATGATAAGTTAAAGGAGGATACGTTGGATAAGGCAATGTTGTTTTATGCATTACGATAATAATGTTATGACTATAAAATTACTACTAGCCCTGTCGTGCTATAAGGTCTTATAACGAAATAGACAATACGGAATTCTTGAAATTTTCTAATTGGCAATACGTGTTGCAACATTTGAAATATGGGTTCCAATGCAATAAATATACTAGTCTAGGAAATGGCTAAAATTATTCCATTGATGATTGCTTAAAGTATGGTAATAGTTATTGAATTGTAGAGATTTTGCTTAAACTAATTGAGAATAAATATTAATCAAAAACCGTGTTGTGACTGTAAGGATATGTAAATAGAGATAAGGTACTCGGATAACTTATATGCTATTTTATATTGTGATGAGTGGATTTTCTAGAAAAATCTACAAAATGGGTCACAAAACCACTTCCCAAACTCACTAACAGCGCACCTGTTTTTCTCCCTCTATGATACCGGAGCCCGAAAAATCATATCACTAGGCCGCCGTAGTGTGAATCACCATGATTGTCCGCATTCGCAAAAAGAATAGTGTCCACTAGGTATTCTTCTTATGCTTTCCAACGGACTGGGTAGACTATTTTGGCAGATTAGTCATTTATTTTATTTTACTATTATGTTTTCGAGATCATGTAAAACATGAAAGTTTTCTAGTGTTGTTTATTTAATTACAGTGTGTAAATAATTTTTTCATACTATACCTATAAAGAATCATAAGAGAGAATTTATTTTTTAAAGATGACTAACGCACGCTACAGAGTTCGTTTAAATGCGAGATCGAGTTATTTGACCCTAATAATATTCGTTTCGGGGCAGATAGAAGTACATTTTACTGATATACTATAAGACTTTTATATAATAGTCTTAGTGTTTTAGTATGAACAAAACTCTAAATGAACGATTATGTATCAATTATAATTTTTATGAAGGAATATACTATCGGCGGTGGTGTTTTGCTACCATAGTTTACGTTGTACTATAAGACCTACTGAATACACAAAATTTCTTAAGATGAAGATGATTAATCGATGAATCAGTTTTGGAGGAGTTCGGCAACGAAAATTATGCTACGAGAATGTTATATATCTAAAAGATTTACTAAGTTTAAAATTTACGATATTATATCAGTGGCTTTTAAAACAATATATCGCATATCTCTCAATCTGCGGTATCGATTACCCTAACCACCTCATCAACCTCTCAACTGTTAAGTAGCATGAAGAGTAGTTTGAATGTGGGTAGATTTAGCTAGATTTCATTGGATGAGCAATGACAATTTACCAGGTATCTTCAATGGGAAGGTACATAGGTGACCTAATAACATTGATGTATTAAAAATGCCTAGCAAAACCAATAGATGATAATAGTCTTACACTTTTATTATACCACTCATAGTTTTAGGTTAGTAGTAATCTACTTGTGTTATGTAGAGATTTCATATTACACGTCATATCAACAGCTCTTTATTCATCATCATCATCATCAGCCTATCGCAGTCCACTGCTGGACATAGGCCTCTCCAATTGCACGCCACTCAGTTCGATTCTCGGCGACTCGCATCCAGCTCCTGCCAGCCTACATTACAGCTCTTTATGAACCGACTTCAAAAAAAGGAGGAGGTTCTCAATTCGTCGGAATCTTTTTTTTTTTTTTTTTATGTATGTTCAGCGATAATTTCGTCGTTTATGAACCGATTTTAAAAATTCTTTTTGCGTTAGAATGGGCGTAGCTTACAGGTGGTCCCATCGTCACCATATCGAGATCTGATGATGGGATCCCAAGGAAATCGAGGGAACTTCTCAAATATCATAGGCAAAATGTCGCGATTTGGGTACTCGGAATAGTTTTCCATTGAAGTCGGTTCCTTTTTGTTAAAATTATAGTTCACTATAGGATATAGGCTTCTCCTTAAATAGGTGGTTTTAGTAGAGACTTTAACAGAATAAGTTAAATTGAGATGGCAATAACGTTATAAAGTTAAGATGCTTATTATTCAATTAAGCCAGATAAATAAATAAGTATTAAAGGCACACAGGCTAGATGACTAAACAAATTGATGAAATCATGATAGCTGCGGCTTTACAGGAACAAAATGTATATATGTATAATCAAACTGCAGCGATGATATAATTTAAGAAAATTAAAGTACTGAATTATGTATATGTAGCGCAATGTATAGGCCAAAATGACGTGATTGAATTGAATCGGTAAACTCAATGTCTGTAACAAGGATATTAACTGTTTATTTTGTTTTATTATCTCACCTCGACTGAAGGTTAATATTTAAATTTACATGTCAGTTTTACAGCGTTGTTTTACGTTTAAATTGTTATAACGCGTAAGAGACAAACAGTCATAAATTATGATGGTTCTTTGTATAACTTTGAACCCTAAATATATTATCAACATAAAAATATTTATTGACAAGTGTATTCGAACAATATGTTTCGCTTTAGTTCCATTTATAAGGAATGTCATTCATAAATGTGATGATGTTGCTTTTAAGTTATTTACGGACGTTTTGAAGAACATAAAACTGGGGTTATAGAATAGAGGCGTTAGAACGAAAACATCTTGCTTTTTCAAATCACTTATGTTGTTGGCAAGAACATATTAAAATCCACCATTTCAGCTCTGCTTTTATAAATCTGTAAACTGAATAAATTATGATGATGTTCTCCTTTGACCTGTGACCGTGAATATTTTCTAGATTAAAGGCATACATATTTATGAATCAAAATGATTACGTTTGATGATGATAATGGCATTTGTTTGGTAAGGTCAGTATCTTTCAAGGGGAACTATATACATATATAGTATAGGTATATACATTTATGTATATGAATTATTTTGGTATACATAAATAGATCAGAATATCAATTGAAGGCAATGTTTCTGTTCTATGTTTCTGGGTATCATTTCAAATCATCGGAATACAGGATGAACAGTCCAGTAGTGATTTAACCGTATGGTGTTTCAATAAAAAACTTCGTACCAAAGTAGGCAATTTTATTACGTATTCACGAAGCAATCAGACATATTTTGGTACAATACACCTACAGGAAACTCTAAATTTCTGAATACATTTCCACATTTCTGAAATTTGTTCGAAAGTATAGTATTGTATCACCTTACGTTTTCTCTCTCAATGATGTACTTAGCCGATTTCGGTCATGGCAACCAGTTTCAACAGAGACCAGACCTAAGTAGTTACTTAGGTAGGAGTGCATGAATTATGCTCAAACACGGGTGACCTCACTGTTCCTTCGCTCCCATTATCCAATGGAACTACTATCGTACACGACCGGGGAGATATCAGGAGCCGATTACCAATGGCTTTATGTGTTTTTCGAGGTACATGAGTTATGATCCTAATTTCCAAACTTACTTCCGAATTTTAGGCTGACATTTTTTTTTTGTTCCGACCGTAAAATCGAACCCGAGGCCGGTTGATCGACAGTCACGTACGTTAACCGATGGACCAACGAGGAAGTTATTTCTCTATCTATATCTCATTAGCGTATACCATGGTGCCTTTACCTCATTATATTTTTTATGTAATAGGAAGCAAACAAGTCCACGGGGAACTTGATGACGATCAATCACTAACAATATGTAATGGGCAGCGTCAGTGAGTGAGGCACCCATCCGACCCATAGGAGCTAATGAGAGAGTAGAATCACTTGAGTTATATAAATTTATTTCATAATTAGACAGAATTATGTTACAAAGTTTATTAATAGATTATATTGATTAAGATTTTATTATTAACTTTGCCCAATCTGACTGCCTCGGTGGCGGTGGTGTCTCTGGTTCGATTTTCGCGTCGGACCCAAATGTATGTGTGATCCGCAAATATTTGTTTCGGAGTTTGGGTTTTTGTGTATGTTTTATGTATTTATATCAGTTGTCTAGTACCCATCATCAAAGCTCTGCTTAGTTTTAGTGACTGCCTTGTTGGTCTAGTTGTTAGCGTATGCGGCTACTGATCAAGAGGTCTCGGGTTCGATTGCCGGGTTGGACCAAATGTTTGTACGATCTGCAAATATTTGTTTCGAAGTTTGGATGTTTTCTATGAATGATATGAATGTATTTCGAAAAAAAAGTATGTTTATGTTTTTATATCAGCTGTCTAGTAACCCTTTATACAAGCACAGCTTAGTTCGGGACTAGATGATGTTGTGTGTAATTTTTCCGAAATATTTATTTATTGATAGTTTAGGGCTAGATGACGTTGTATGTAAGATGGCCGAAATATTTATCCAAATAATCAAATTTTTTTAATACTTTGTTTAGAATTGTTCACATGCTCCAATGTATAGGTCCTATACATTGGAGCATGTTGATGTATCCTAAACAGTTTCTCTTAGATGTACAAATAGGCATATACATTCATATTTTTTTAATTTTATCACTGTCGTAAAGCTTAGGCCTTTGGGCGGCTTAAAAACATCCAACGATAAGATACCCTACCCACACTCGGCCAGCGCAGCGCGGCAGCGTGGGGACGCATGGCCTTAACCCTCTCCTGAGATGAGACCCAAACGCAATATCTAGATGTTACAACAACTTGTTGATGATGATGATAAATGATATTTAGAACTCTGCATAGTCGACATAAAGTCGAAGGTCTATCAAGAATTACCATCACGTTACATCACTCAAGTAGTAATTCACCGACTATTTCTATAATACACTTAGCAACATTATAACATCGAGATGTATAATTATTAGATTTGAGTTATGTTCTATTAAATCAAATATGTATTAACAGGAAGAATCTGCTTTTAATGTAAGATCGAGATCAATTATCACGTTCGTTCAAATGATGTCTAGCGACAGTATTTTAAATAATTAACACGTTTCATTGTCACAACGGCGTTGGTTTGTCAGGTAAAGATCGCGTCAGCATTTTATGTTTCCAATGTCTGCTTGAATAATTTGTTTACATTTAATTTTCCTCGTCTAAAATCCTAATATATAAACAAAACTCCATGTGCATATCACAGTTGTGTTGAGACTAGCCAGTAAACCACTAGAAATGTAAGTAATCAATTGTATTGTTATATTTATAAATATAATCTACTTCTTAATTTGCATGATTTTAGATTTCGAGAAACATGCAATTTCCAAAAAAAAACGTGTAAAACATTTTCACTAGTTTAAAGCAGGTATTTTTTTCAATCAATTCCTTAGGGATAGGCTTTATCATTATAAAATTAATATTTATTTGAAAAAAAAAACACGTCGGGACTTTTACCAAATAATAATAATGTGTTAAGATTTTTTATCTGAATTGTTTATCTAAATGGTACTTTAGTCTTATATCTAATGAATTGAATATTGCGGTTTATTTGCTGTATTGTTTGTTTTTCTTTTTCTATATTCTGCATCTATAATCTAGCGTGTGCGACTGCCGATTAAGAGTCATCAATCAGGTCGGGCTATTATTAAATTTTTCTTACAATTCTTAATAGCAGCTCGGAGTATGGAAAATGGCAGTGTTTTACACCCATGACTCGGAGACCACGTTAAGCCGTCGGTCTTGGTTATCATGAACGTTATTGAGAAGTTAGTGCCCTCAACGGACGATTAGTTTAACCTTCAAATTAATTTGACCTCAGGATTTCAAACGTCCTATGCCAGTCGCTCCGTGGAAAAACTGGTATTTAGGTAAAACCAGTCGAATTACTAGCCGACCGCAAATTATCTTGGGAATAATGAAGACTAGGAAGATGATGGTTTGACAATGCGGTCACGCTAGCGTGGAGGTCTATTATCAGTCGATACCTAGCATGTTATACTAATACAATACTCATTTAATTGTTCTTTGTTGATTATTATCTAAAGAAAGTTCTTTGTTGTGAGAACTTTTATCAATACTTTACATTCTTTGAACGCTCTTCATAAATGACTTTATTGAAGTGCCGAATGCTTAAATACAGTATGAAAAATATTTCTAAATATTAAATTCCAGATAAGAATGAAGTCGATACTCGTTTTGTGTGTGCTCATAGCTGCGGTACTCTGTAGACCAGAAACCTATGATAGTCGATATGATGATTTCGATGTCCAGTCTTTGGTGGAAAACGTTCGGTTGCTGAAGGCTTACGGTAACTGCTTCCTCGGTCACGGGCCTTGCACTCCTGAGGGAACTGATTTCAAGAGTAAGTATTCTTTAGATGATACTCAGATAATTCTAAGCTTTACCTTTGTAAATATGTACAGGTTTTTAAGGGTTTTACAGTTTTTTACTCATATTCCGATATGATATTAGTTAAACATATTTTTTTCTAAATTCCTTGTGTGCTTTTTATAATAAGCTATATATAATAGTTATACTATATCTATATATATATAACTAGTTGACCCAGCGAACTTCGTAAATTTACTTTAAAATTCCAGAACTTGATCGCAGCGCCACCTACCGGGTCCAATTGCGAATCTAAACCATTCCCTGATCCCCTTGAACACACACAAAAAATTTCATCAAAATCGGTCCAGTCGTTTGAGAGAAGTTCAGTGACATACACACTCACACAAGAATTATATATATAAAGATATATAATAATATGTAGTTATATTTTTTAATAAGAAACAGTTAACTGTACTAACGTAATGACAAAATTAGATTTCTGTGAAGGAATTATTAAGGTTCAAAATCATAAAACAATCATTTTAAAACTACTGTTTATTCTTGGAGATAACCTATACATAGTTACTAACTTGCATCTCTTTATTTCTACGCATTGACTAAGTTCTGCATAATTGAGTGCTCCGTTTATGTTGAAAACTAAATTGGTTATATTACCGGGACAGTACTACACTCTCACAGAGAGCCAACCTAAAATAAGCGTGCTGTTGTGTTTCGTTGGTGCGAGACCTCGGGCCCAATGATGCAAAGCATTCTCAATAGGCCGCCATAGTCCGGCTCAACATGATACATCTTGCATTATCTGTACTAAGTATGAAAACCACTACACTTGAATCTGCTCTTGCTTCCATGCTACTCTACCTAAGTAGAATCACTTTGGTAGGCATATATTATCTTTAGGTTTATTAATGTTTATGCCTATGTCCAGCAATGGACTGCTAAAGGCTGATTGATGAATTGCTATAGATTTATATGATGACTATGCAAAATCTCTTAAAATGGTGTGCCTAAATATTCATAACCAAACATAACCTTTTTTTTTTTCTTTTTTTTATTTATACAATTTGCACATAACAGTGACAAAGGTGGACTTAATGCCGTAGGCATTTTCTGCCAGTCGACCTTAGGATGATGCAGAGCCAAAAACTAGGTATAATACACAATTAAATATATACATTATACTATTATTATTACATATATATACAATTATTACATACATAAATATATACTTTTATTTTACATTATAGTATTTCAAAATTTTACTTTTATCTTCAGAGACCATCCCCGATGCGTTAAGAACCAGCTGTAGTAAATGTACCCCTAAACAACGCGAGTTGATTCGTGCCGTTGTTAAGGCTTTCCAGCAGAAGACCCCTGATCTTTGGAAGAAGTTGGTTGATAAGGAGGATCCCAAGGGTGAATTTAAAGAAAACTTCACGAAGTTCATCAATGGTTCTGACTAAAGATAAAAGCGACAGCAAAAGAATAAAAAAAAAACATCTTTCATATACATCGTGGTACAGAAAATTACAATTGGAACGCATTATTAAATATGCGTCGGTTTACATAAAGAGATAATATTGAAATAAAAATAAGGCACAATGAAGTAAAGCATGCCTAAGTAAGTAATCTAAAAAATGAAACTATGTCTCTGGGTGTTCTTTATATCCATTTCATGTATGTTTGTATAGTCCACTACTGAATAGTATGTATATTATTATGCGGGAGATGTAATTAAAAAAAACAAGCACCAAATCAAATACCATTACAATTAATTTACTTACTACTATACACTTCAATTACTTTGTTTATTTTTAGTTACACATTATTTCATTTTATTTATTTATTTCACTTTATTTTAGTATTTAAGTACTTCATATATAATAGTATCGACTTATTTTAAATCAAGTATTTTCATGTTTTAAGTTTTTAATATGGTCACAGTTTTTCTACAAAACGGCCCATAGTTTCGTATACCTCATATTTTGTGAGTATTAGAGAAAAAACTTCTAAAGATTTTGATATATTTTGTGTATACTTTACTGATAAGTATAAAGATATCTTGTATACTACTAAACCTCTTGCTTGTGAGAGTGAAAGAATATAAGGTTTAACAGTTTTAATTCTAATTGCTCATCTCAAAATTACTTACTTAATGCTTTATTCATGACTTCTTGTAATCACTTCTATTAAATGATGTTTGTTTTGGTTTTAGATATTGTTTACAAAGTATATAATAATTGTGCGTAAATATTATGCCATCTGAATCTTGCATGACCACTATACTATTTTGTACCACGTTTGTAAAATGTAATTAATTTATTCCAACATCACATTAGTAATAGGAAATCACTATGATTACCTTTTATGTAAGTTGTATTTATATTGATTGTAGTAAATTTTGATAATGCCAACGGTTTGTTTTTTTGCTTTTATTACTGCACCTTTTAGTAAATCTATGTGGTTTATAATCCCTTTTAATATCCTGTAATTTTTTCCTACGTTTTATATTATTAATTTTATATAGAAGTCTATCAAAGTGACTTCGTTCTACCTGATGGAAAGCATGAGTAGAATCCAAGAGCAGTGATCACCACACTTATTGAGAATGCAGACAATGTAGCATGGTGACGGATGACTGTCCGTGTAGTGACGGATTAAGATTACAGAGTGTCACCACCCCTATTCATCCCGCGCGGGTGTCGTAAAAGGCGACTAAGGGATAAACTGCGCAAGACAACATCAATGCAAAGAGAAGGAAAACTTGAAACCAACCCTATACCAACCCGTCTGGCCAGCGTGGTGTAGTAGGCCAATACCTCCTTTTCAAGGAGAGGCCTATGTCCAGCAGTGGACTGTTAAAGGCTGTTGATGATGACGATGATGACCTTCACTGTGGTGACTTATTGAGATATTACTACATCATTGGACCTCAGTTTTTCAGTCACCAACGGATCATAAGAACACGAATGATGTAATGAATATAAGGGTACTTCTCGTTGACTTAGAACTATGAGATAAGGAAACTAAGATCGTCATAGACCAATTTTCAATTAAATCTTATTAAAATGGGGGTCTCGACTCTTCAGTCAGAAATCTTGTACCCCAACGGTCATCAGTTCTAGGGCTAATATGACCATCCCACTGCCACTTCAGCTTGCTAATCCGGTGGGCTATTTCAATGACTTAAGTTAAAAATTTAAAATTAAAGGGTTTGATGTGTACATTTAAAAATATATTTTGTTTATTTTTTACGACGAAGAAATACCATTCCCCTCCATGTGTCAGAAGTTTATGAAAAATCTAAAATAATTCATCAACACACGACTTATCTTATCATGACAAACGGGACCGACTGCTTAACGTGACTTCCAAACCACGGTAACCGTAACGTAACGTCATAATATATCATGCCATAAACGGTCACTCATCAAAAACTAATCGCGTTGTCTTTGCGTACCCTCGGTGCTTGTTTCCAATCACCTAAGGCTAGTTTACTTGAGCGCAAGTCTTCTGGAGGGATCGAATTAAGTACCATCTAATTTGAGAGGCTTATGACCAGCAGTAAATTGCGATAGGCTAATGATGGTGAAGAGGATGTTACTTTTTCAGTGTTGCAATTATATTCAGAAAGGGGTTTTGTAGGCACAACTTCATTAAAGTTACCAAACTTGTAACACTTTTTTTTTAGCTTTGTTTGAATAACACAAAATTATCTGAATCTCACAGAAGCGACCTTGCTATTAGCGCCATATTTGGGCAACAATGACTACTACATAGCCTTTTGTCTTACGCAAAGCGTTCTGTTTTCTCCAACTAGGCACTGGATGGCGCTCATGTCGGATTCAATTTGTTCTAGTTGTGTCTCTGAAAATGGCGTGATGTTTATCTTATTTTGTAAGGGGTAGGTTTGTTATATCCTGAAGGCCTTGAAATAAGATATAAAAAGCCGGTCTTACTCTTAGAAATTTCATTTCCCTACTGAGCTATAACTTGAGCTAAGTTTCGTTGTTGTTTATTACTTGTGAAGATTAATTTTGATATCGTGCCCGCAGTTTGTGGTGAGTTCATATATTTTATTTGTAAACTGTATCTCGGCATTCTCGTGTGTTCTGGACGTGTATTTTAGAATATGGTCTTTTTCTCAGGGTCGCTTGGTATAGTCCTCTACTACCCTCGCCTGGAATACCTGGATATTGTGAGAGAAGCCTTTCTTCTCATTTGAGACTCCACTGCCAGAGACGGGCGAATGCCAGGGGTGGTGGCCATACAGCGCCGCTCATTCCTCAAGCCGTTACTGGGTCACAAAGAGGGTTACTGTGTTTCATTTATTATTCATACCATTTTATTCCACCGGTACGTATACCCCGAGGCTACGGAATGAGGGACCCCCTGGATCATGTCGGGTTGGCCCGGTATTCTTTGCCGGACGCCTACACATCCCGGTCGAGCCCCATTGGACCAGGGCAGGGCAGCATAGGAAAGGAAGCAATGAACTGTAATTTATTTATGTCCACCCTCTTTGTTTGTTTGTGTATTAGAATGATTTTGATATATAATGTAAGATAATGTAAATGTAATAATATGATTTACTGATTATACATGTGTGTGAAACCGGATAATCTTAGTTTCCTTGAAGAGTTCCCTAGCCACCCATCGTCACTAGCACACACACATCTTTCTAGTCTTCCTTCGTTTGTCTTAGTCTTTAAATTCTATTTGTGAACGGCGCCCTGGGAAAACTCTTGCTCTGCTGACTGCGCGCCGGTGAAGTAATTCCCCCTGCATAGGGTTAGGGCCCACTATCCCCCCTTTACAGGGCTAGGGGTTACAAACTTAATTAAACTTACACACTTATATTGATTACTTTTGCTTGCACATATTTTGCTTTTACCGGTGCAAAGTATAAAACAAAACTTACATACATACATTACAAAATTTATGATAGGTAGTTTGAAATATCAAATCAACAGGTTTATATTTAGGTAATAATACGACTGTGTTAAACAACCTAGACTTTGATTGTCATTTGATCTACTTCAACAAAAACCTGTATTCTAAATAAGTAATTCATATTGACCAGTTTGACTTAATAAAGAATTCTGAATTTACATACATATGTGACCGGTGCAGCCTTGCAAAATGTTGGCATTTTGTTAATGTTTACCTAGTTATAAAGCAGAGACGGCTAAAGAACCACATTCAATATTGGAGATACAGTGTTCTTTTAATGTAGGTTTTAGTTTAATCTACGTTGGTTTCAAATTAAGTGGCTCGTGTAGCGTACGTGAATGAAAAGAGTTATTAATAATGAGCAAAGATAGAAGGATGATTTTGATATTTTAATAAATAAAAAGAACATTAATATTGATGTACTTTTCAGTCGGAGAGTAATTTGTCTGGGATCTAAAGATGAAGAATCTTTATTTTCTATTAATTGTGGCAGTATTAGTAAAAGCCGAAGACCATGAAGATTTGGACATCGATCGATTACTTTCAGATTCTAAGAACTTCGAAAATATAGCAAATTGTTTTCTGGACAAGGTCCCATGTGATGGAGTCGCTGCTTCGTTAAAAAGTAAGTGTAGTACTTACCCATACATAAGATTTTTTTCAGATAATTGTGTAGTTATTAATACAGGGTTAACATTATCATATGAAACTTCAGTCGACTGCATACCACTTATATCATTTTGTCATACATATGTTTGTCACTCATTTTAAACACTTTAGTTTTTTTTGCGTCTTAAAAGGTAAGTCTCTGGTATACCACAAAGTTCTCCTTTTTTTTTAGAAAAGAGGCAGCTCATGATAGTATGTATATTTAATTTGAAGGCCGTAGACAAGAGCTGTGCACCAAAAATATGATTTTAATAAAAAAAAAATGCAATGATTCAAGAGCTACTAAAAGTACTACTGCTAAAGTGTTAAACGGCAATATAATAAATATTTAATTATTATCTCATAATGAACTGTGGCCGATTTTAATGCGCCTGTATCTTTTTGGATTGTACAACTACATTCTTTAATTTTCTATTTTTCTACTATAGCGATGTTATCTTTTGTCTGCCTCGTTGGTCTGGTGGTCAACATATGCGACTGCTGATCAAGAGGTCTTGGTTTAATTCCCGGGTCGGACCAAATGTTTGTGTAATCCGCAAATATTTGTTTCGGAGTTTGCGTGTTTTCTATGTTCAATATGTGTGTATTTACAAAAAAAGTTTTATGTATTTATATCAGTTATCTAGTACCCATACAATACAAGCTCAAAAAAAAACAAAATACAATAAAATACAATACAAGTAATACCATCTCTGTTTAGTTTGGGTACTAGGTGGCGTTGTGTGTATGATGTCCGAAATATTTATCATTAATTTCTCTATATTTGCATGAAACTTTCAGATTAGGTACATATTTCGTAAATTTGAAAATATTTTTTTCTCTATATAGGTTTTAAGTAACAAACACAGAAAAAAACTAATTATTGAGGATCCTTAGCCGCCTAAACTTATATCTTGTGTTTTTCTACAGATGATCTGCCTGTTGCTGTTGAAAGTAGTTGCGATAGATGTACACTCAAAGAAAAACATATAGTAAAGGCATTCATCGATGCATTCAATAAGGCACCCAATTTATTCGAGGAGTTTAAAGCCAAATATGATCCTGAAAGAAAATACATACCAAATTTAGAAGCTGCCGTTTCTGCGTATTAGGGTCTGATATAGTTAAAAATATATGAATTTAAGTGTTATATTTCTATTTTCATAGTAATAAACCATTATGTAGTCTTTCTTTATTTTCTAATTTATAGTTTGTTATCTATACCTATATTGTTCTACTAGCGTTTGTTTTTGTTAATTTACTAATAAAAAATTGGCCAAGTGCGTGTCAGGCCACGCATAGAATAGGGTTCCGTAGTCCATACTAGTAAGTGGATTTAAAATGTTATGTTAACTTATTATTATTTTTTGTACGAAGTTTTTCAAATAAGTGCATTTTACAAGTTAAGCCCATATAACTCCTGAAATAAATAAGTTATCTAAGCTGCTATAGTTCTTACGCTTATCCTGTAAAGTTCGAAATATGGACTACTGTTGTTGTCGTAATTGTGTTTTTCGTAATTTTATTTTAGCATTTGTCGACATGACAAAAACACATATTCATGCAAAGTTTCATCTTTCTAGCACCAACCGTTTGGGCAGTAAGGACGGGCGGATGGACGGACGGATGGACATGACAAATCTATAAGGGTTACGAGTCATGAACTACGGAACCCTAAAAAAAGTGAAAATTTAAAACTAGCTCTATTTTTTAATAACAGATAAGCTGCTGTGCATTGTCTGCATGAACTTTCAATTAGATGTTATAAATATTTTTGTATTTCCTTCAATTTAATATACATAAGTTAGGAAAAGTAGAAATAACCTTTTTAAGAGTGAATAATTGTAGAATAAAATGAATCGTAATCATTCATATCCAGCAAAGGAAGAGCGCACTCTTGCCTTAAAAGTCAACATTTCTGAATATTCTAGTGTAGTAGAACTATCCGGTGCGAGCTCTATTATGTGAGACTGCAAGGGAATATCGGGGTACCCACACATAAGAGAACTATCGACAAGACGAAGCTGGATCGAAGTACGTCCGGGTTACAAGGATTTGTTGTTTACGGTGCATCTGGTTACCCGGCTTCTAGTATCCGAGACGGCGTGTAGTTTTTAGTCGGTTCATATTCAACATACCTATACCAGGTATTGGATGGGATTGCCACACAAAAAAAATCTATAGTAGAACCAAGTTGATTACACCACAAACGGGAAGGCTCGACTGAGACAATACTACCCTCGCATGAAAGACCAACCTAAAATGACAGCAATAATGCTGTCGGATTTCGTTGCTGAATGTGAGACCGGAGGCCCAATAAAGGAGAAGTATCTCGATAGACCAAAAAGTGTGGTACCATACTGCATTGTCTACATTCACAATGAGGATGGTGACGTCTACTCTTGGAGTCCTTAGATTCCTAATAACAGCTCGGGTGACATACTCGAAGGCTATATAAATTTTATATTTTTACGTGCTTATATTATAGGTTGCTTATAAATATTATGCTTGTTCTTGATTTTAAAGTTGAATGCTCATTTCCGTTTTATTGAATTTGCAACCTTAATTTGAAGGCAAAAACATAAGTGTTAAAATTAAGTGCATATATTGGTACCTATGTGTTAAATTAAATTATGTTCTCATAATATTTTTTAAAATATTATGATAAATTCAAATTCAAATTCAAAATTCTTTCTTCACTTAGGATGCAATACATCTCTTGTGACAGGTCAAGATTCTACATGTACATTTATGCCATGTTCGCAAACAATAGGTAGAGCCGGAGAAAAGAACATGGCAATAAAAACTCGCGGCTACTCCTTTCAAATCGCCAATGTTTACATAGTTTTAATGTTTATAAACCTGATATGGGGGTAAGGTGCTGCCACTAATATACTATACACCATGTTAGAGGACTGATGCAAATTATATTATAGTGATTAAAAATTAGAACATAAGCTAATTTAAAAAAAAAAAACAACAGCCTCAGTGGGTACAACATAGTAGGAGCATCTACTTACAACAAAGGTAAAAACTATATGTGCTCCAATATTGGCCAAATTACTGGTAACGAAAGATTAAATATAAAATATTAATTATAAGATCAAAAGAAAGAGAAGAATGGCCTTTATTCGTCACGTAGAATCTTTACTTACAAAAGTAAAATCATGCTCTTAAACAATGTGATAACAACATTCACATGAGTAGAATAAAATGATAAGGAGCAAGTAGTCAAATCCATTTTTCTTTATCATTTAAAAATTCGTCAACTGTATAATAACCTTTACGTATAAGATAAGTTTTGACTACATTTTTAAACTTTTCCACTGATAGACTCATAACACTAGCTAGTAACCTATTAAAAAATCGCACGGAAAGACCCATAAATGAATTATGCGTTTTATGTAGCCTATGATATTGACCTACTAATTTATGCTTATGTCTCGTGTTCACCGAGTGAACGTCACTATTCCTGTGATATAAATGCATATTTTGTTTTATAAACATAATGTTTGCAAATATATATTGTGATACAACTGTCATAATGCCTATCTCTTTAAACTTTTCTCTAAGGGAAACTCGTGCACCTATTTTGTAAATCGCACGCACTGCACGATTTTGGAGAATGAAAATTGTTTGAATATCAGCTGCCTTGCCCCATAGCAGAATGCCATACGACATGACGCTGTGGAAATAACCGAAATATACTAGCCTTGCTGTTTCCACATCCGTAAGCTGTCTGACTTTGCTGACAGCATACGCTGCAGAACTGAGTTTCCCTGCGAGACACGATATTTGGGCGCCCCACTGTAACTTACTATCTAAAGTAATTCCCAAAAAAACCGTTGAATCAACAAAATTAATAACTTCATTGTTTAAAACTAGATTTGTACTGATATTCCTTACATTTGGCAAACTAAACTTAATACATTTGGTTTTTTTAGAATTCAAAAGCAAGTTATTTGATGTAAACCAGTCAAGGACTAATGCGAGGGACCTATTTACTTCGTCAGAGTAATCGTTTTTGCGATTGGTTTTGAATATAAGAGAAGTGTCATCAGCAAATAGAACAATATCGCATAACTTACTAGTAAAAAACTCGCCCATACTCACTGGTGATCCGGAGGACCTTATTCCATTAATATCAATATACTGTATTCGCTCACTAAGATAAGAAGCAACAAGATTAAGCGCTGTACCTGTTATGCCATAATGCCTAAGTTTCAGCTAAGTGTACTATGCCTAAGTGTACTATGCATCACACAATCAAATGCTTTTGAGAGATCGCAGAAAACACCAATGGCGTCCTGCGAGTTTTCCCAGGCACTATATATATTTTTAAGTAGTTTAGAGCCTGCGTCTACTGTTGAGCGACCCTTTGTGAATCCATATTGTTCACTATGCAGTAGATTATTAGAATTAAAATGTGTTTCTAATTGCATTAGTATGGCTTTTTCAAAGATTTTACTAATAGCTGGTAAAATAGAAATAGGTCTAAAATTACTAGGGTCGCTTTTTGAACCGACTTTAAACAAAGGAATTACTTTACTGTGTTTCATCAGATCAGGAAACACACCGGTATCAACACATCGATTAAATATTGTTGCTAAATGTGGTGCTATCTTAATAATAATGCCATTAATTAATTTAACAGAAATACCCCATAAATCTGCTGTCTTTTTGCAATTAATTGACTTAAATATTTTTATTATGTCAGTGCAATCACAAAAGCTAATTTTTATATTTTTATAAAAAGTCTTAGTTGTAAATATATTATTAAATTCCGATTTGATCATGTTAAACAAAGACGCGTAAAGGTAGTTCGGATCATCTTGACTAAAATCTATATTGGTGATACGGACAGAAACATTTTCATTAAATTTTTTTAGGCGAGCTGTACTCATTGGCCTACAGGTGATGTCTAGGAAAATACCACATTTATATTAGAGTAAGAGCCCAGAGCCGCCAGACCTACGTCATTAGTGCAAAGCTGAAATTTTCAGGATTATTAGTACAATGTCTTGTTATGATGTATGTGTACCCATTAGCTTGAAAGCGGGGCCGTTTCTGAGGTAGCGCGAAGTACAGATGGATAAAAACCTTACTTACCTACGTTAAAGGTGCAAAGCTAGTATTTACATATTTTATCAAGAATATTATTTAAAATTAAAATACTTATTTAGTTTAGTTATATACTTATTTAGTTTAGTTATATACTTATTTTGTTTAGTTATATACTTATGTAGTTTAGTTATATACTTATTTAGTTTAGTAATATACTTTTTATTTAGTTATATACTTATTTAGTTTAGTTATATACTTGTTTAGTTTAGTTATATACTTTTTTAGTTTAGGTATATACTTATATAAGTATATACCTAAACAAGTATATAGTTATATACTTTTTTAGTTTAGTTATATACTTATTTGGTTTAGTTATATACTTATTTAGTTTAGTTATATACTTATTTAGTTTAGTTATATACTTATTTGGTTTAGTTATATACTTATTTAGTTTAGTTATATACTTATTTAGTTTAGTAATATACTTTTTTATTTAGTTATATGCTTATTTAGTTTAGTTATATACTTATTTGGTTTAGTTATATACTTATTTGGTTTAGTTATATACTTATTTAATTTAGTTATGTACGTATTTAGTTTAGTTATATACTTAGTTTAGTAATGTACTAACTTATTTAGTTAGGTACTTATTTAGTTATATACTTACTTAGTTTAGTTATATACTTATTTGGCTTAGTTATATACTTATTTAGTTTAGTTATATACTTAGTTTAGTAATGTACTAACTTATTTAGTTAGGTACTTATTTAGTTATATACTTTTTTATTTAGTTATATACTTTTTTATTTAGTTATATACTTATTTAGTTTAGTTATATACTTATTTGGTTTAGTTATATACTTATTTGGTTTAGTTATATACTTATTTAGTTTAGTTATATACTTAGTTTAGTAATGTACTAACTTATTTAGTTAGGTACTTATTTAGTTATATACTTACGTAGTTTAGTTATATACTTAGTTTAGTAATGTACTAACTTATTTAGTTAGGTACTTATTTAGTTATATACTTACTTAGTTTGGTTTAGTTATATACTTATTTAGTTTAGTTATATACTTAGTTTAGTAATGTACTAACTTATTTAGTTAGGTACTTATTTAGTTATATACTTACTTAGTTTGGTTTAGTTATATACTTATTTAGTTTAGTTATATACTTAGTTTAGTAATGTACTAACTTATTTAGTTAGGTACTTATTTAGTTATATACTTACTTAGTTTAGTGATATACTTATTTGGTTTAGATATATACTTATTTAGTTTAGTAATATACTTTTTTATTTAGATAGATACTTATTTAGTTTAGTTATATACTTTTTTAGTTTAGTTATATACTTATTTAGTTTAGTTATATACTTATTTAGTTTAGTTATTTACTTATTTAGTTTAGTATTATACTTTTTATTTAGTTATATACTTATTTAGTTTAGTTATATACTTGTTTAGTTTAGTTATATACTTATTTAGTTTAGTTATATACTTATTTAGTTTAGTTAAATACTTATTTGGTTTTGTTATATACTTATTTAGTTTAGTTATATACTTATTTAGTTTAGTAATATACTTTTTATTTAGTTATATACTTATTTAGTTTAGTTATATACTTGTTTGGTTTAGTTATATACATATTTAGTTTAGTTATATACTTATTTAGTTTAGTTATATACTTATTTGGTTTAGCTATATACTTATTTAGTTTAGTTATATATTTATTTAGTTTAGTTATATACTTTTTTAGTTTAGTTATATACTTTTTTAGTTTAGTTATATACTTATTTAGTTTAGTTATATACTTATTTAGTTTAGTTATATACTTGTTAAGTTTAGTTATATACTTAATTAGTTTAGTTATATACCTATTTAGTTTAGTTATATACTTGTTAAGTTTAGTTATATACTTAATTAGTTTAGTTATATACTTATTTAGTTTAGTTATATACTTTTTTAGTTTAGTTATATACTTTTTTAGTTTGGTTATATACTTATTTAGTTTAGTTATATACTTATTTGGTATAGGTAACCAAAATCAAAATCGCACCCAAAGGAGTTGGTTACAAACAAACAAACATACAGGTGAAGCTAATAAAAAGCGTGTTAAAACCATTTAATATTTAACTATTCTATTCTTGAAATAATACCAAAGATGATATACCTCAGCTTCCTAATTTTTACAAATATTTTTAAGGTGTCTGGGGGGATGATTGGCCCTTCGGATTGGTCTGGCAGCATACAAAGGGTCTTAAAATAGTACCTACCCTAGATAATATGTATAAAATTTAGGTTTGCTACTGTAACGTACTTTACCTAATTTTTTCACAACTTTCAAGACGTCTGGCAGAAGTAATGGCCCACGGAAAGTGTCTGGCAGTAATGAATTTTAATTTTAAATAATATTCTTGATAAAATATCTAAATACTAGCTTTGCACCTTTAACGTAGGTAAGTAAGGTTTTTATCCATCTTTACTTCGCGCTACCTCAGAAACGGCCCCGCTTTCAAGCTAATGGGTACGCATACATCTTAGCAAGACATTGTACTAATAATCCTGAAAATTTCAGCTTTGCACTAATGACGTAGGTCAATTATAAGCCAATTTGAAATTAAGGTAATGTTGTAAATAAATAATTTGAAATTTAGAAGTCATTGGTTGGTCTAAGACAAATTAAAAGCATATTTGAATTAAAGATTAGTAGCTGATGCCCGCGTCTCCGTTCGCATCCGTTCTTAGAGGTATTAAAAAACAGTTTTTGTCCTATTCTCAGACCCATTGAATAAACACAAAATATTTCATAATTATGGCAACTAACATTGTGATAAGAGAATTGTATTTATAGATAACTAATTAAGAAAAACTAAAAACGTTTTTTTAATTAAAGAAGTTTTTAAATATTCTTTAACTATAATTAGTTAAATGGTATATTACAATAAACTGACTAATGTCAATATATTCTACCATTAATAATTATGTTCATAATTGTTGATAGTTTGTTTTATCATAATCATAATTAAATCTCATTTTCATTTAATAAAACTAACACAAAGCATCAATATGTACAACAAATGAACCATACGTGCACACATTAATTTGCGGTTACCTTGTAAGTCTATTACTGATTTGACTGCCTTGTTAGTCTAGTGGTTAGCTTAGCGGCTACGGATCTAGAGATCTCAGATTCTATTTTCAGGTTGGACCAAATGTATGGTATATGTTAGTATTTAAAAAAAAACAGATACCTTCATGTAGAGTATTTTTTTATACATAAGCCAACCCTGCCAGGTGGAAAGCATGAGTTATGAGTAGTTTACTAATGTGAAAATTACACTGTAAATAATTTACTTTTGAACCAGAACTAAAATATTCGATTTTTTTACGTAAAAACCAGTATTCTGATTGTAGACACAATCAAGTTTTTGAATATAACTCTAGACTCCAAACTGTAACGGTGCCCACACATTGATGAATTGCCGAATAGACAGCTTTGCAGCATACGTGATTTATAAAATACGTTAATTAACTGATGTATAAACATCAAAACTAGTACATATATTTTAGCTATTTACATTCTCTAATGTCATAATTATGGTATTTTGTTGTGGGTTCCCCCACAACAAAGCTCCCTTTCATTCAAAGTATCTTGGTGTTGCAGAAGAAAGTTATTCGTTATTCGCTGAGGGAAAATTTAAAGAAATTGAAGACAATCGCATCTCAATACATTTACGATAACTTTTTAATTAAAAAACATATTTTTCGTGATGTTATTCTAGCACTAAGTTGACGTGATAAAAGCAAAGTTTCAGCTTTCTAGTACTAATCGTTTAAAACTGCACGTCTCTTTAAAAGTGCTTGAATAAGCCGACGTTAACGTATAGGCACACGAACTTCACAATTATAGATTATGTTAAAATTTTCGGGCTTATGAAATGAAATAAGGTCTTCTGATTAAATATAAATTAAATAATTTCTGTAATGATTTACAGATATTTTACAATTAGACTTCACTGGTTTCATAAAATCTTTCTGTAAATTCAAACTTATGTTTACATAATGGTTAACATAAATATTATAGTGATAAATTATTTGAAGAGTAAACTAATGTACATTGTCTAAGAAGTATCTTTTTTGCAAAATCGAACGGGCATAATAGTTAAAATTAATATCTCTATAAATATTTAGTTTTTGTTCCATTAGCAGAAGTAAAAACATTTGCTTTAGTGATTCTAGTAACAAATCTAAAAACTTGATCAATGTCCACGTTTTTTCAAAAGAAGTACTGAAGTATAAAAGCACTGCACATAAATTATCGTGCATTAGTACTTTGTGAACTTCATTTTGAAATTGGTGAGTAAAGATTTTTAGATTTAATCTTAGATGTTTAATTATATCTTTGTGTTTTAGTCACTATATTGGTTCAATCTTTTTATACGTTTTTTATTAGCTTCACCTGTATGTTTGTTTGTTTGTAACCTACTCCTTTGGGTGCGATTTTGACCGGCTTTATATGGCCAGATTTCGTTAAAACTTTGTAGATTTATCAAGGAGCGGTGACAATACACTAATTTGAAAAAAAAATTAAAAAAAATGTTTAAGCAAAATAGTCTCTTTAGTCCTTTTTTCTAACACTAAATAGTTTGAAAAAACTAAACAAACACGCTTTTAAACTAAAAAGTAGAAAATAATTTGAATGTAAAAAGCGTGGGGCGACGTTATTGAAATATTTTCAGAAAGCACCCCACGTTTTGTTACATTTTTTTTTTCTACTTTTTAGTATAAAAGCTTATTTGTTTCGTTTTTTAAAACTATTTTTTTATTGAAATGTGTATGAAATGTATTGAAATGTATAATAAGCAATCAGCATATCTTATGATTCAGAAATACGCTACTAAATTCTAAACTAATAAACTTGGGGATACATTGAAGATATCGTTGGATATTTAAAAAATATCACATAAAAACTGCGCTACATCACGATACTAAAAACTCGCAGAGCTACTGCAGAGGCAATAAGATGAACGACGGTCTAGGCCATTTCGAAAATAACAAAAATATAAATATCGAAATATTTCCTTTCTTGTTAAGTTGCGCATTTTTAGTGCTTCCCTGGACACATTGAGTTGATCAAATCCTTGTTCAGCTATATTTAAGAAGTGTTTGTTTCAAAATTTGCTCCACTCATGAATGACATATGGTCATAAATTATACTAATTTATAGTTTTAAAATGAAATTAATTACGGAACAGTTTTAAGTACCTTTTTTTTTTTTTTTTTTTTACGCGGGGAATGCTTTGGGCACCATACCCTTCGTGGGGCAAGCGAAGGGCGTGTGTGGGACTCCCGGGCAACCGGTTTACCCACTAAACCCCGCGGCGGCCTACCTCAGCAGTCGGGAGGAACACCAGGATCGCATCAGCGGCTTCTGATGTCCCACCTGCCTTACCCCTAATCTGGGGTACATCTCGGGGTGACTAAACTCAACCCCCAGGCAGGATGCTGCTGCGCCTCTCACCACTCTGTATAAGAGGCGGACCATCAACCCGCCTTAGACGACACCCCCCGGCCGCACCGGTTTTAAGTACCTAGGCTTGTAATAAATATAACTCGATAGATTTAGTTATTTTAAGGCATTTATTTCAGGAAATATTGAGACGATAAATGTAACTGAGAAACATATATGAAATTCTCATGTATCTTGACGTAAAACGACAATGCTTATGTTTTCTTATTTTTTATTATTAATTATATCATAAATTTACGGTCCTTTGTTGATGGATATTTCTATAATAATATCAATAAAAATCTTATTTATTGCAGAACAATATGCATTATCTCTACGTAATATCAATTTTACTTGCTCTTGCTGTAACCGGCGAGTCTTACAGCACAGAAGGCGACAACTTTGACATGAAAACTGCAGTTGCTAATATTGACATATTGAAAAGCATGGTTGGATGCTTTGTGGATACTCAAGAATGTGAACCAGTTTATGCTGCTTTTAAGAGTAAGTATTAAGTAATCTACAAGTGTCATGTTATCAAAAATCGACATTCATACTTATGATCAATATATTATGATACAACTTACAAAATTGGTCGAAATTATCGATTTAACTGGGATCGATTCTGTATTTTTTAAAGTATTATGTAAAATTCAGAAAAAAACTATTTATTCAAGGAAAAATTATACACAATATACTAACGCATTTACGTATGTCATGTACAGATTAATTAATTTTATGTTATTTTTCAGAGGACCTTGGAGATGCCATTCAAACAACTTGTAATAAGTGCAACGATGGTCAGAAGAAACATTTCAATATATTTTTGGATGCATTAAGAGAAAAACTACCTGAACAATATAAAGCCTTTAGGAACAAGTATGATCCTCAAGGAATACATTTTGATAAACTGGAAGCAAACATCGCTGGATTTTAATTTTTAAAACAGTTTTTTTAAATATTGCATGACCATCTTAATTTTGTTAATTACAACTATAATAAATTGCATATAACTTATAATGATTGCTGTATTATTTAAGACCAATGTAAACCTTCGACAAATAAAAATTGAAAATACCTAAACAGTAATATTGCCGATAAAAAACATATATCAATTATCATGTAAAAAGTGAAAAACTCTTAAATTAATATATAATATATACAGGATGAATTTCTGAGACGGGACAGTAAGGGCAGGTACCCTAACCGTTATAGTTAGAGGAAAACGCTTTTAGAAGACTATCCATAATTTTTTAAGATATTCTGAACTACATTTACAGATTTTGGAAAAAATGTACAGCCAGCAAGAAAATGGTCATTTTAAATAAAAACTTTTTTTGATGCCAATCGATCCTGTTTCTTATAAGGATCATAAGTCTCTACTGGACCGACTGAGGTTTGAGTACTAGAAATGCCAGAAATCGCAAAAAAACTTTTCTCATAAATTTGTACGGAAATGAATCATTTTAATTTGTATTTTAGACACAGATAAACATAACTTGAGAAGGAAAACTTGAAACAAACCCTTTACCAACCCGTATGGTGGGCGTGGTATAGTAGGTCAAAGCCTCCTTTCAAAGGAGAGGCCTATGTCTAGCAGTGGACTTTGGTTTGGTTTGGTTAAAGGCTGTTGATGATGATGATGACATTTAGATGATCTACAAAATAAATTGCTCATGCTCATGCGCCGTTTTCACGAATACATAAGTTCGCTCATTTTTGTACTGAGCTAGTAGCAGCCGATAATTTTCTTGGATAGATATCATTTAAAATCCTTGTTAATGCATCTTTCAGCTCCTGAATACTTGTTGTATTTTTTTTGTAGACTTCGTTTTTAGGTAGCCCCACAGAAAAATATAAAGAGGCGTTAGATCGGGGCTTCGAAGTGGCCACTTGGTTGGACCATGTGTACTTATCGACTGTGACCCGACCTGCCTATTCAAACTGGAATACGCGGCAGTTGGGTAGTGGAGCGCTATCTTGCTGGAAATAAACTTTTCGCAATTCAGACAAGAGCTATTGATCCAACTGGTTTTGAAGATGTTCAATTTTTAATTACAAAATACGCTTAATACAAATGCATTGCATTAATACATTAACAAGGATTTTAAATTATATCTATCCAAAAAAAATATCGGCTGCTACTAGCTCAGTACAAAAGCAAGTGTACTTATGTATTCGTTAAAACGGCGGTCATTTTGAGCAATTTATTTCGTAGACCATCTAAATGTAAATTATGTTTGTCAGTGTCTAAAATACATATTGAAATGATTTATTTCCGTACCAATGTATGGGAAAAGTTTTTTGCGATTTCTGACATTTCTAGTACTCAAAACTCAGTCGGTCCAGTAGAGACTTTTGATCCCTATAAGAAACAGGATCGATTGGCATCAAAAAAAGTTTTTGTTAAAAATGACCATTTTCTTGCTGGCTGTACATTTTTTCCAAAATCTGTAAATGCCGTTCAGAATATTTTTTAAAATTATGGATAGTCTTCTAAAAGCGTTTTCCTCGAACTATAACGGGGTACCTACCCTTACTGTCCCGTCTCAAAAATTCATCCTGTATATATATATGTGTGTCGCATTATGGGTGGCCGAGATGCGAAACATCGGGTCTTCATCACGATCCGACATAGTTTTTTCATTGATGTGTGCACTGACATAAGTACTCGAACGAGTAACGGTCTTTTAACAATATGGAAACAAACACGTGCATTGGTACGGAGCGTATACCAAGACTGTCCGATTCGAGGTGGAATGACTACCGCCAGGTCTTCCCGCCAGTCTTCGCCGCATCCCCTCTACCTACAATCGTGTCCAAGCGCGCCAAGGAAGGGCGCTACTTGCGTTTCCGGTAACGATTTATTAGTCAACACATTTATTAGTCGTACCATAGCGCCATCAATCCACTACATATGTATAGTACTTACATAAAAAACAATCAATATTTTTTTTATGTGTCTGTCAGTTTGTGCCGGCTTTCCTCTGGTGCGGCTTTACCGACTTCATGTGACTAGGTAGCTGATGATATAAAGAGTAACTTTGGCTAACAACATTTTGAGATAATAATGAGAGCATTCGTGGGGTTGTGTTCGGTTGATATCCAAGGGGGAGCTGAGGCTTTCCCAGGGCAAAGTCTTGGTAGGTAGGCGTCTATCCTTATCCATATATCCATACTTAGACTAGACTATGGTCTAGTCAGATCTACATTTTTGTTTAAGTTAAACATTAAATGGGCAGATAACACACAAGAAAATTTTAATGAAAATTCATCATCATCATCATCAGCCTTTAACAGTCCACTGTTGGACATAGGCCTCTCCTTAGTAAGGAGATGAAAATTATAACTTACAAAATACATGAAAACTATATACGCAAATTCATCTAAAGATTAGAACTTTTCTCTTTTTAACCGACTTCAAAAAAATAATTTCGTCATTTATGAACCGTTTTCATTGTTGTTGTCATCAAATTATTTTTGCATTGGAATGGGCGTTGCTTACAGGCGGTCCCATCGTCACCATATCGAGATCTGATGATGGGATCCCAAGAATATCGAGGGAACTCCTCAAATATCATAGGCACAATTGTCGCGATTTGGGTACTCGGAATAGTTTTGCATTGAAGTCCGTTTACTTTTTGTTAAAATTATGCTCTACGCGTTTGTTTATAGGGGTGGTTTTGAATGAAAATACTACAAACTAAACTGTTCGGCTATTTATTTCTGTGCCAAACACTTAAAGCCTAGGACTCTCTACCAGCGCACGTGTTTCTCTCCTTCTATGATCGCGGGTCAAGCATCTCACTAGGCTGATATTGTGTGGGTTGGCCGCACTAACAGTGAGGACGGTGACCGCCACACCTAGATCCTGTTCATGCTCTCCATCAGGCAGGGCAGAGTCATTTTAACTCCAGAGAGATTTTCCATCATGTCAACAAAAAAATGCATATTATTCTTCGCAGTAACAAGGCTTTGCCCTATTTAACCACTGGTCTTGACTTGGTACAGGGTTTGTTTCAAGTTTATATTTTATTTGCAGTGAAGTTCTCCTGGGTAATTTGCTCCCTTGTCTCTTATGACACCCATTGGATTCACACGGGTGTCGATGCTTATTACATCACCACACGGACAGCCTAAGGATTTATGCTAAAGTATTGTAATTGAACTAGCTTTGTACCCGCAGTTATTATTTTACCCATACATAATTATGTACATCAACACAGTGGGTAACGCCGTATGGGGAAGTCAATCCAAAAAGAAATCTAAGTCACTCGACTCCTTATTTCAACAGCTATCTGAAAACATCACTTCAAATTTATTTACATATGTATTTGTACAGATTGATGTGTGTTTGAAACAAAATACAGGTGTTATTGTTTTGCTACAAGACAATTAATGAATGTAGTTCAAAACAAATTTAGATAACTTTATTAATGTATCTTAAATTAACTTGTTCATGACTTTTAATTACTTACATAATTTATCAAATTCAATTATAATTATAGACATCAGGCAAAACACAAGACATTTTGATTTTTAATTACTAAGTCTTACATTTTAGTATCGTCTAATGAAATTTAATATATCACTACTATTGGTACTTAGGCCCTAATATTAAAGTTATCTCTACAGGTTGTAGTAATTTAGTAAATATATCTGTATATATATAGATTGCATCGTAGCATGCAGCATTATTTCCTTTTGTTTGTTGTGGGTATTAGGTAAGTTTTTGTTTAACATTAACTATAATAGAAAACTTGACTTAAAAACAGTTTCAAATAATACCATTGGTTATTACATTAAATTGCACATATATTATATTGTAAATAATTTAGTTATTCAATTATGTATATTATAATTTTGTATAATCATCAATAATCACTAAACATACGTTGTACTTTTTTGGGACCGCGATATCTTTGCTTATAGGGCTTAAACGTAATAGTACCTACGAAACTGCCACGATACATAACCAAAGGAAAGGATAAATAGGCACCTAGTGAAGCGTGTTGTTGGCGGTGTGGTTGGACTTCACTTTGTGGTTCTTCAGTGGCCAGCCGACGACGAATTAGGCGCTAATTAGAGAGTTTTAGCCGAGATGGCACCCGTGTCAGTGCGGGGCGGCGCTGAGTGGGGTCTAGATGACGTAGTAACAGGTCTTCCTGGACCCCTCTTGTAACACCGCCCTGCAGAAAACCCTGGAGTGACGGCCCGAGGGGGTTTCCATACGTAAAAAAACATGGACTATTTTGTTGAAGTCATTGAATATTTGCAATGCCTATAACTTAACAGCTGGTTTTTTATTCCTGGTTTCATTCAATTAACCCTAAAATTATTTATCCTGAGTTGTTTAATTTAAGCGAAGCTAGAACCTAACATGTACATTTCACTTTATAAATGTGTTATTTTCAAAATTATGTCATCGTCATTTCTTTCCATTTTCAGATGACCTCATAACTGTTTTGAAAATTTTAGGTTCATCGCAGAACAACATGAATTCTCTGTGCTTTCTTTCTTTTCTACTCGTTGTGGCCACTGTCAGTGGCTACGACACTGCTCATGATGACTTCGATTTTACACAATTTGCTTCAAATAAGGACCTATTGAGGGAATACAACCATTGTTTCATTGAAACTGGTCCCTGCGATGAAGTCGCTGGCTTTTTCAAGCGTAAGTCTTTCAATTATTTTTTTAATTATACTCTTTAATATTTAGAACTACTTTTTTCATGGTTTACATGGTTATTCGACTTGATAAATAATATTTGACTTACTAACTGAATGTTATTATACCTGGTTTTCTGATTACCATTTTTATGTTTAATACTTAAGAGATAATTGATTGGGATAATACATTTAAAATTATTTTTGAAATCAAATTTGCCGATTCATACTCAAAATTATTACTGAGCTATAAAAAAAACTATTATTTGTTATAAAATATAAGTTACAAAAATATTTATGCATTTCAGCATTCATCCAGGATGCGGTACTTACAGCTTGCGCTAAATGTTCTTCAGCACAAAAGCGACTCGCTCATGAGTACCTTGATGCACTGCAGCACTATTTACCTGCTGAATACGATTTATTCAAGGAGAAGTTTGATCCATTTGGTTTTTTCTTTGAAAGTTATCGGGCAGCTTGTGCTAAATATTAAATAAATGCAATCTCAAACATTAATAATGAGTTTATTTTTTGAATATATCTGACAAAACTGACATGCAGCCCAGTCAGCATCTTCTATTGCACGTAGTGATCACACATCAGATCACGGATAACCCCCATGATATACCACGGAAACAAATAAGCCAATCTCAAAATGGTCGCCGAAATTTTTTTAGAAGATTTGAAAAGGAACAATTATTTCATACATTATTTTAACAAATCTTTAACCATTTATGTAGCGTACGCAATGAAAACTCTCAAAAGAAATTAATTATTAAAAACTAGCTGACCCGGCAGACTTCGTACTGCCTTAATTTATAAATAAACAAACAAATAGAATCCATAATTTCTTCCACAAATTATTCAAGACCAAAATTAGCCAAAACGGTCCAGCCGTTCTCGAATTTTAGCGAGACTAACGAACAGCAACTCATTTTATATATATATATTTTTTTAAATAAATAAATAAAATAAATAAATATTTTGGACATCTTAGACACAACATCATCTAGTCCCAAAGTAAGCAGAGCTTGTGTTATGGGTACTAAACAACTGATATAAATACATAAACATACTTTTTTTTTGTAAATACATACATATTATACATAGAAAAACACCCAGACTCCGAAACAAATATTTGTGGATCACACAAATATTTGGTCTGACCCGGTAACCGAATTTTATCTTATTGTAGCAAGAATAAACTATGCTTCGTCCCTTTTTCTGTTCGAGACACCACGGTGGACGTTTCATTAACCTATCAAGCCACGCCGCCACATGCTGAAGTACTGAATTTGAGATTATTGTAGATTCCGAAATGGCAACAAATAAGGTCAAATGGACTGTTGAAACAACAAAATTATTGATTTCCGAGTACGAATGCCACATTTGACAAAGATTTTTGATAGTGTAATAGGCCATATTTTATAAAATATTTCTTTAATAAAATATTTATTTTATTAAATTTAATAGGTTGACATTACATTTTATAAACAAAAACAAACAACAACAAATAAGTTGATTGTTATTGTTATGAGTAATTTGTTTGTTCCATTCGTAGGTACGTTTATCAGCAAGTCATTCGTTAAAATGCCTAAAGTTAAAGAAAAAAAAAGTATTGTCAAAAATATACAAAGACCTGGGAAACTATGCCCAAAACTGTTGTAATTATTTAATGTCAATAATGTGTTATTTTAAAAAGTCTGAATCTGAAGACAATGATTTGTAACTTGAAGTTTTCGATAATACATGAATAAAACAATAAAAAATAATGTTGCTTAATGAAATTATGTATAGATTGTTTGAAATTTATTATTTGTTTAATGATATTTTATTATTTATTAATTATTTTTATTACAATATTTATTTAAAAATATTTACGAATGAAACGAAACGCTGAACAATACAAAACACGAAGACTACAAAAATAGACACCAAAGGCAAGATATTTATAAAGCAACTTGTCTTCACATAATAATTCTTTTATTAGGTTTTGATGAATCTCTTTAAAGCCACGCCTTGCAATCAAACACGCTTGCGTCGGCGACATTGCCTTTTCTCCAATAAAGCAACCAATATTATAGCACTCAATGTACTTAAACAAGCATAGAATGCTACATCATCCATGATAATGTTGATTACAAGTGCAACAGTTTAAATGACGTTTTAATACTCAAGTATAATAACCAAACTAAACCAATGTTTGATCAACAATGACATTTTACGTGTATATTTTACGTAGTGTAAAATCTAGCCACACGTCTTTTACAAAAGAACCATTCTTCAAATATTTTATCATATATTTTATAAAACATTTTTTATAAAATATTTTACAGTGTAATTAGATAGAGATATAGAAGTTTAGGTATATGATATTTGTCCGATAATAAACTCTTTTGCAAAAAAAACGGGCACTTGTTTGTTTAACATAACATTTTGATTAAATTATTGAGAAATAATCTAGCTCTAAACACTATTATCGTACCTGCTCGCTAAATAAAAATGAAACTCGTTAATTTCATTGTTTTTAGTGAATACATTAAAAGCAGATAAAAGTTTACTATTTTTTTTTTTTATTTTTTTTATGAGGTCTATTTATTAGACCTCCCTACTTTTCCCCGTTCATGAAACAGGATCTTTTGCAGCTAGTTACATTTTCCATCACTTATATTTAGTTTTCTGGGTACATACCCAGTGTTGTTATTAAGTATATTGACAATATTTATATTTAAGTCATATTAATTACATCTTTAATACTTGCCGGAATTTCTTGTCCGTTTTGCGGAAACTAACAGACGAGTGGTTATACAATTTTGTAATTCTTTTTGTTTAATTATTTTCTATTTTCTTTTGTGTTCTAAGCTTAGTATTATCAGTTTTAAGCTTCTTTAGTTATTTACATTGTTAATTTTTAGCCTAATAATTTATAAACATTAATAAATTTTGTTCAATTTTTGCTGTGCCTAAAATATATAAAAGATATAAAAGTAAAAATATTTGAATTATATAAAGTATTTAAAAGTGTATAAGTGTGGTTGTGAGTAGTTGGGAACTAGCTGGTTTAGTCCCGTGTACTTCTACAGTGGGTGTGGTTTTTCTTTAAATCTTATTGTCTAATTAATTTATAGTTGTCTGTCTGTTTGTCTTGTTCGTCGAGACGCCCCACTCCGATGTTGTGTTCCTAGTCGTCATATTTATGGCTGGTGTATTGTCGTGTTCTGTGTTTAGCTAGTGTTTATGTTTTAGTCCATGTTCTCCCTGTCTTGTCAACAGAGTATTTATATTCAAAAATATAAACAACTGTTGACACCTCAGTATGAACTATTTTGTATTTGTACGTGTTATGTGTTGTATGCATGTTTTGATGTATTCAATTATATAATTATCATATATTTCATACATCAGTGTCTATGTATGTGTATAAGTGTTTGTGTTTCTGTTTTGTGTATGTGTGCTGTAGGTGGATAGTCATAAATATGACGTATTCGATCTCGCCAAGTAGTCCCACTTAAGGCGGGTTGGGCATTCGGCGCTAAAGGCGTTGTGGCCTATGTTCTTCAAACCAGAGTGTGCGCAGTTGCAGCATCGTGGGCCGGCCCCCGCAGAATACTCGGGGCACTTCACACGAAGGTGCGGTCCTCCGCAGTGACTGCAACTGTCCACACTCTCGGTGCAGAACTTTCGACCGTGGCCGAATGCCAGGCACCTTGTGCACTGGATGACCGGGGACTGGTCCTCCACTCTGACCCTTTGTAGGTCAAGGTAGAGAGTTCCAGCCCCGGTCATCCTCTGCCACACCTTCGGCCTCACTATGAGGATTAAGTGGGACGTCTCGGGATTTCTGGTACGTTTCTTATATTTCATCTTTATATCTCTATCTTCTTTTGGTAGCCCCTCGAAGATTTCCGTGTTTTGGGTGTATAGGGCCCGGATCACGTCCTCGTCATCCCTATCGATGAAAACATCTTTGAGGACGACGAGTGGATCTTTATTCTTCATAGGGGCCAGCTTATTGTGGGTCATTAGTTGGCCCCAAGCTAATCTAAGTTGGGGTTACGTGTGCATCCCGCACGCGTATTCAAGTCCGGCATTGTGATAAAATGTTTGAAAGTTTACTATTGAGTGTGACCCCCTCTTGCTGAAATCACGGCTTTCATTCGTCTGGGCATGCTGCGAGTATATCTTTTATGGTTTCTTGGGGAATACGTTCCCACTCCGCGGTAATCACATTCTTTAGCTCTCTGACGGTCTACGGAGCCGGCTGCACTGATCTCACTCGTCGCTTCGGAACGTCCCAGACATGCTCTATGGGATTGAGGTCCGGACTTCTAGCTGGCCAGTTCAAACAAAGAATTCCGACTTCTAGCATATACGCTTTCACATCGCCAGACCCGTGGGCGCGAGCGGTGTATAAAAATTGAGTTTTCGCCAAGAGCGGTTAAAGCGGGTTGTGCATAAGGAATTAGAACTTCTGTTATGTATCGGTGTCCAGTCAGTGTACCATTTTCGATGAAGACTAACTCCGTACGATCCATAGAATTTATTCCTGCCCGAAACATAACAGAGACCCCTCCATAAGGTGTGATTTCTTCAAAACATGCCGCTGCAAAGCGTTCTCCTCGTCTACGAAGCACTCGCCGTCGTCGGTCTTCACCATGCATAGATATCCTGGCTTCATCGGAGAACAATACCCTATCCCAGTCTTCGTGAGTCCATGACACACAATTTCGAGCGAAGCTAAGCCTGGCAACTCGATGTCCACGGAGTAATTTAGGGCCTCGTGCCGGTCGATGACTGTGTATATTATCAGCGAGAAGCCTTCTCCTGACCGTCCATAGACTAATTTGCACATTTCTTACTTCTTTTCGAGTCTGTTCTTGAGATCCACATAAGAAGATTTGCGATTTCTCAACGCTTGACTAACTAGAAAACGATCATTCCGTGGTTGGGTACATGTCTTTCTGCCAGAACCAGGCGTTCTCTTGACGGAACCGGTCCCTTGATAGCGCTGCCAGGTCCTTTGAACTGTCGACCGACTCACATTTAGCCTCTGAGCCACGAAGCATTGGCTGCAACCTTCTTCAAGCAGCGCAATAATTTTGCTCGCTTTCATCACTTTATCTACCATTTTATAGATTGCTAAACAGCAATAACAATACTTTTAAATGTCAAGGACATCAGATAATTTAATAAAAATTGACGAAAAGTTAAGTAGAGTCGATATTAACTAAAGGGTATTCGCGCCACAAAATGTAGTTAAAAGTTGTTTTCTTTGAAAACCAGGCTCAGTCAAAAATTTGAATTTGGAAGGTAACATTATGGCACTTTTATAGCTGGCCAGTAACATGTTCAAATTAATAAAACCTTTTTGGTATTTTATTTTTTTCAGCCAGGAAGAAAATCGAAACCGCCCGTTTTTTTTGCAAATGAGTGTATAATCATACATATATCAGCCACTTCTCTCTGTCAAATAATGTTATATGGCAGATAACTACCTGAAGTTTTATCAAAAACTGTTGTAAAGGTTGTTACTCTGCAAATGATCTGATAAACGTATGTATATTTAGGTGATATTGACTATGGAGTTTAAGCTCACATTAACCACTTCATCAGATTGGGCTTATTAACGAAATCTGACCCAGCCTGTACTTAATTGATCTTTTTGACTTTTTGATGCGGTTTCATTTTTAGGGTTCCGTAGCTCATGACTCAGAACCCTTATAGATTAGTTATGTCCGTCCGTCCTCGATTAACGGTTCAAACGGTCAGCACCAGAAACATGAAATTTGAAAACATACGACAGCGCCATCTAGCGAAGAAACACGGAACTACAAAGGAAAACACGTAACGATCTTTACGGAGTAATTACTTATCCTGAATCGCGAAAGTGATTCTCGCGCCGATTAGCATATATACACCATCCCTACTTCAACCAGGGCAGTGGCCCACCAGGCATGATCACCTTGCCTGGACGGAGGATCCTCCCTTTGTGTTGGAGGAACACAACACCCGTTCCTCCACAAAAACACAAATAATATTTTTATTTGGGATACCTACCCTACACTTTTGAGAAAAGTCGCAAATCTGCCTACCCTGCTTACATCCTATCATGCGTATGTTGCATCTACTCTTCGATATGGGATAATTTTCTGGGGCTACTCAACATTTACAGAAGATATATTTATTGCTCAGAAACGTTGTGTCAGAAATATATGTCATTTGCAACAACAGATCAAAGAAACACAGGAGATTAGCTTTGTACACAAATTTATTCGTGTTCAGATGTCTCCGCGTTTCTCCCACTTCCTACACTAACACAAAACCAAAAATTGTAAGCACGGCACACAAGCTCGTATTTCTCCCGCACACAAAGAAAATTACAGCAACACCAATAAACCCACTTATATAACACATGCAAAAAGAGGGCGGCGCATCTACCTGTAGCTACGGATTCCGAATAAACACACATGTGTGCAAATTATGCAACTAGTAATGTTATGTGATAATCATAGAAAAATATCGATTGAGCTTCAGTTAGCAATATTATCTACTCTTTCTCCTAAAGATTTCATTCACTGTGAAAAGCAAAACTAAACAGGAGTTTAATTCGAACATATTCTATACAAGCGATGTTTTATCATAATTGGAATATTAACTAACTAATTACCAAGAAACAGGATATCAACTTCTCGAATCTAGACTAGAACACAGGTAAAAGTTACTCTCAGTGAGCGTACGGAGCGGACGTGTTGTGAATAATTGATTATAAAGAAATAATTGTGCCCGAAGAATTTTAAATTCTACGACACTTTAATAAAACATATTTTGCTGTAACAGTGCACAGTGTAAATGCGTCTTTAGTCTTCCGAGTGTGGGGTGGGTTGCGGGCGCATCGCCGATGCAATAGGTCCTGACCTCTTCGGGTAAGAGAAACGAAATCATTACTTCTACAAATTTTTCAAACGAGGATCTCGCACTTCACGCACTACTCACGTGTAAAGATATTACACAGATCTACGATGAGCGTACCACGCTCACCTACTGGAAGTGGCACTGATGTTAAATTCGGGGGTAGTCAACCAAACTTATCAGTGGCGGGTTCAGATACTCCTTTGCAGATCACATTTCGCAAACGGAAGATATTTGATGACAGTGATCCAATTAAAACTGAGTTATCAGAAATACGAAAACAGATGTCAGAGATGGTAGCCATTCTAACATCTGTTAAAACCAACCAAACGGAGAGCACTCATAAACTTTATGAAGAAGTGTCAGCGATAAAAAACCAAATGAGTGACATAAAAAACACGATGGAGAATATTGCTATTGAAACTAATTACCTAAAAACTAAACTGATGAGCCTGGAAACTATCACGGAAAATTCCAAAATGAAAATAAACCTCTTAGAGGCAGATATTAATAAGCTTAAAACTGTACAGTCAATAGCTTCAACTGCCCAAGAAAATCAACCTACCTTTTACGAAGGTTTGGTAAATGAAATGCAGGAACGAAATTTACGAGCCAATAATATAATAATTCATGGAATAGTTGAAAGCACCACAAAGTCAGCTGCTGAACGGAAAGAGTATGATAAAAAAGAAACCTTTAAAATAACCAAAAAAATTTTTAGTGACTGTCCCCAACCAGAAAAAACATACCGCCTTGGAAAATACAAAGGAGGCCATTCGCGGGCAGTCAAGGTATGTTTCAAGTCACCGGATATACCAAAAATAATTCTGCGCAATAAAAATAATCACGACATGGAAAACATCAGAATATATGCCGATCAAACTCCCCACCAGCGAAAATACCTACAGACCTTAATAGACGAACTCCATAAGCGTAATGCTAATGGAGAGGTAAACCTTCAAATTAAGTACGTCCGGGGTATTCCTAAGATAATAACGATGACTGACAAACAATCAACACTTGTGGAATCAACTTCAAAAAACTAACTTGTCACAGTAAAATTACCTACCAAGTCATAAACAAATATACAGATATTGAATATAGCAAAAAGTCCCTAAAATTTTTCTACGTTAATGCTGGAAGTATTGTACGGCCAGGCAAGTTTGATGAATTACTGTGTATCCTTGAATCCTTTGAAACTTGTATACATATGGTCATACTTACTGAAACTTGGTTTCAAAGTGAAGAGATGGCCAAAAGATTTCAGATACCAGAATACACACACTATTACAATTTCAGACAAGACAAAAGAGGAGGTGGAGTGTCTATCTTCGTACATAACAATTTAAAGCACCACCACATAGAAGACTACTGCATCCAATATAAACATTACCTATGGATACATGTGAATAAGTTTGGCTTAGATGTCGGTGTCATTTACAACCCTGATAAATCACATACGGCTAACTTCATTGAGACTTATTCCCAGCAATTGCATAATAAGAGGAGAGCTATAGTTTTTGGTGACTTCAACATAGACCTTTTAGATTCAAATAATTCATACACTCGAAAATATAAGGACATGCTAAAAGAAAATGGTTACAAGATAGTGAATAAAATAAACAAAAAATATTGCACCCGTGAAACGACGTCAACCAAAACTATTATAGATCACGTCTGTTCGAACTTAAATGACAATAGTTTTCATCTTGCCATAATAGAATCTGCTATGTCAGATCATAAACAGATATTCTTTGAAGTAAAGCGTTACCAGCCTACCCCTTCCAAAAAAGTTAACTTTACTGCCATCGACTATACTAAACTATATAAATATATTGAAAACAACCCGATAAATATTGAGAAACTAGTGTACGAAGGGCTGGAAGAGAAGATACTTTTAGCCCTAAATAAGAGTAAAATCGCTAAAAGTAAAACACTAAATCCACCACGTGCAGATTGGATCAACAGCGAGATTATTCAGGCCATTAACAACAGGAACTTATTATGGAAGGCTTGTAAAATAAATACATCGAACTTAGATCTGCAGAGAGATTACAATAAAGCTAAGGTAGAAACAAAGCGAAAAATACAGAAGGCAAAAAGTGAATTCTATTTGAAATCTTTTGAAGAACGTCTAACAAAGCCACGTAAACTGTGGAAACTTATCAACGACCTATCCAAAAATAAAATTAAAGACAAAATTGGCCCAAATAGACTCGTCATTGGGACTAACACTATCACAGATGAACTAGAAATATGCGAGCAACTGAACACCTACTTTTCAACGATCGGCTCAGCTTTAGCAAACCAAATTCCCAATAAATACAAAATAAATCTAAATAACACCGGAACCACTGCTGCAATAAGCGGTGCAACTGAACTAAACTATTTTGAACCGGTAACTGTGGATGAAATTAGTAAAATTATAGATAAATTAGACCCCAACACTAGCTGTGGTATCGATGGTGTGAGTACTAAAGTAATTAAATGTATTAAAAACTTACTAACAGAAGAATTAACTCTGTGCATAAACGAGTGTTTGAAGGCTGACACTTTCCCTAGTAGCCTTAAGATAGCTAAAGTTACTCCCATATATAAATCTGGCAATAGACTTGACCCTTGTAATTATCGCCCTATTTCGGTACTGCCAGTTCTATCTAAAATCTTTGAAAAAGTTATCTATACACGGCTGGAAACCTTTTTAAAATCAAAAGATTTTTTCTATGCTAAACAATATGGTTTTCGTCCGCTTTCAAATACTCTGTCGGCTACTATTGACCTGATTACTAAAATTAGGAATAAAATTGACAAAAGACAAATGGTGCTAGGTGTCTTCATTGATCTCAAGAAGGCATTTGATACAATAAGTCACGATATTTTATTGCAGAAATTGTTCGATATAGGTATAAAAGGCAAAGCTCTAAGAATATTAACATCTTATCTAAATGACCGTGAACAAATAGTAAAAATCGGTCCACATTACAGCTCTTCAAAATCTATTACGTATGGAGTTCCTCAAGGTTCAATCTTGGGGCCACTTTTGTTCCTAATTTATATCAATGACATATCACAGATTGGTCTTAAGGGCGAAATCTCACTTTATGCAGATGATACCAGCCTTTTTTATTACGGCTGTTCAATCGATGCTATAAAACCTCAAATTCAGAATGATTTGAACATGTTAAATGATTGGTTTCAACATAATTTACTCACTGTAAATACACAAAAAACTAATTATGTGGTTTTTGCAGCTAAAAATAAAAAAAATATTACAGATATACCACTGGTAATTAATAACGAAACAATCCACAGAAAGACAACTGAAAGATATCTTGGCCTTGTTCTAGACAGCCACCTAAGTTGGAAACCGCACATAGACAAAATAAAAAAGAAACTAACTTCTCTTATAGGTTGCTTATTTACTATAACGAAATGTATTCCTCACAAAGTTAGATACCTAGTATATAGTTCTCTAGTCAAACCATACATTGACTATTTAATTGAAATATGGGGTACCGCAGGTAAAACTGTCTTAGATGACTTGCAACGCACACAAAATAAATTAGTAAAAGTTCTTTTTAACTACAATTTTCGTACCTCTACTAAAAAACTGTATGATGAAACCAAAATAATGACCATAAAGCAGACTTACATATACTACACGTGCATTTTAATACATAAAATATTAAATAGTAATATACATACAAATTTATCTTTTACAACAAACTATACTCGGCAAAGAATGAAATTAAGAAACGCAACCCATCTTGTGACTCGTCCACCTAGAACGAACTATGGTAAAAAGAATATTGAATTTGAAGGCGTCAAAATGTACAATAGATTACCAGTGAATATAAAAAATACTACGATACTGATCAAATTTAAAAAAATATTGAAAGAACACATAATGGCAACTTATTAGTTTATATTTTTTAGCATTCTAAAAACATTAACAATAACAAAAAAAAAAACTATAATAATAATATCGTTTGTCTCATATAAGTATACAGGTATCAGAAACGAACTATTTAAAAACAAATATCTTTTGGGGTAGTTGGGAGGTGCGGTGGACTAGTGATGAATATGTAAAGGTTCATTACTGGTTCATTGTGCATTAATTGGTTTTGAAAAGAATATTAGGGTATCAAATAGTAGATAAGTGTATTGATTGATATTATATTGTTTTTCTCAAAAAAAAAAACATTGTAATAAAAACTACGATACTGTACTTACCATCGAATGTCATATCTAGTTTTAAAATAATCCACATCTTTGGTTCAGTCGCGTAGGTTCCTCGTGTTTACATATGTATGAGTATTTAACAAGTTTATAATCTTGTGCAAAATATGTTTTACTACCCACTTTTGTTTTATATAATATAGGTAAAAACGCTCACTGATTTATTTTGTTTACATTTGTGTATGTTTTCTCAGTAAGTGAATTCTGTAATTCTTTTGAGAAATAAAGATTCTTTAACCGTAAAGTGCAAGAATTTTATGGATAAGGTTTCAATTAACCAGTTAAATGTAAATATTTATTTAAAACTTGCCGCTTAGACAGTTTAGGTGTTGCGTTCTTAGTACAGTAGTGTAATCTTACGTTTGCATATTTTTCCATTTCGACTTTTATTAGTATTATTAAATGGTTAATCATTGGCGATTGATCGTATTGGTGAAAATTTATTGGGACGAGCAAATTGTGCCATTTTTTGTTACGAACCAGCTTTAACCCCTTCCTGTCGCATTTATCCACATTTTTTTAAGTTTTTGATCCTTCGGATAGCTAAAATTTTTAAAATAAAAGCAAGATATAAATTATGCTTGAGTACCACAATAAATGAAAAATCTAAACTTTATTTACACTTTTTTTACGTTTACATAATTATAATATTATAATTTATTTATATCTTTAATAATCATGCGTACTTAATAGGATCGTATAAAATATCGACAATCATAAATATCACAACACATCTCTAACACAAGCCGGCCGGCAGCGGCCGCATCCCGAAACTATCATGTGAGTGAGAGTATCAATAAAACACTGATCCATTGCGCTATTAGACCAGCCGATTCATTGATCGATTCGCAATAAGTAAGCAATGGTTTTAAAAGTTTTTAGTTAATAAAGAAAAGGATTGATTTGGTATTTCATCATGTTTTTAAAATGTTTTAATGAATTCAGTATGAAAAACTATAATATTATAGTACTTATATATTAAATTAGATGCCACCTTTCTTGTAATTTACAATACAGCTGTTATTTTTGCAAACAATCGCTGAACAACGCGGCATTTTGTCAAAAATCATGAGCAGTGAAGACGTCGCAAGTTGGCATTCGACTAATGTCCTAAAATGGCATCAAGCCGCTTTGAGGCCAGATGCGTTCGCAAGCGTCACGCCTCAATTGCATATCTCCTGTGTTTCTTTGATCTGTGTTTGCAACCGACTGAGTCGAGCCTCAATTTAAAAAACTCAGATTTTTAACTTTGCCTTCCCTCTTCATATATGAGGTTGCAATATTTGTGAAAACTAATCTTGATTTAATTGAGTTGCGGACTTTCGGTGCTTTCTGAAAATATTTCAAAAACGTCGCCCCACGCTTTGTTAATTTTATTTTTCTACTTTTTAGTTTAAAAGCGTGTTTGTTTAGTTTTTTAAAACTATTATATTTTTATAATATGTAAAGCATGGGTAGAATCCAGGAATAAGGGTCACAGTCCTTATTATGAGTGCAGACAATGCAACATGGCGACCCACACCGTAACGACCTAGTGAGATATTTCTGTGATGATTGAAAATGGTTCGGATCCTGATCCTGTTTCACACTCATCAATGGAATACGACAACACAAACTACCTTCAAGCCTTTATTATGTTTAGTTCTTTTCTGCTATTATTTCACATGCAAAATCAATCATTTAGAGTTGTTATCTACTAAATTGAGATGAATTAAATAAATAATTTCATATTGAAATGAATGAATATAGGACAATGCCAACTGACATATTGATAATAACAATGACTTACGAAACATCCCTAGATAATCACGAAGAAGATAATGCTCTATGACTTGACACACTCTTTATATATATTCATTTTAGAATACTACAAATTTTAAAAGAGTTTTCTTATTAGGCCTAAGTACAAAATTTTGTGTTTCATTAAACAATACTAATTAAATTTAAACTACCTTGAAATTTAAATAAAAGACTAACGAACGATCATTAAAAATTGTAACAAAATTTAGTAAAATAGACATTATAATTTTATATGCTTCAAATGATACTCATCATTTGCGTAATAGCAAAAAAAAAGCACGGAAATTTTGTACCAAATATATATCCCTTTAGTTATAAAAGTATAATACTAAATAAAATTTAAAATATTAATGAAATAAAATTATCTATTTATGTATGTTACTACGATCTTATAAATATATATATATTTCAAGATGTTGTTACTGAGCAATCCTTTCAGAAGCATAGTTGAGTGTTGCAGAATTATTTATGATAGGCACTCAATAAATTGTTTTAAAATCAACCGGCATATATGTAACATAGTCAAGCCCACGACATGTTGCTATGTTCATCATTTCTTGTCATCTTTTTCTTAATGTTTTGGGTAGATAGTCCTGACTAAATATAGAAGTCGTAGGTTCGAATCCCATCTAGGTCAAATAATTGAGTGACACTAACATTATTATCTATCTCTGAACAATTCAAAGTATTTATTTTTCAGATTAAACATTTCTTAAATCTTATATTTAATGCTTGAAACTACATTAAAACATTGCACTTAGATCTAAAAAATATTTTAAAGCGTACTATATTAAAAATAGATAAAAAAACAGCTCTCTTTGTTTATAAAATTGTAATAACAAAGTGTTACAGATCAGTGTTGCTCGATGATTTAATTTTAATGCCTCCCTCATGATGGTTGGCGAAGAGCCATTAGTGTGTTGGCGATCTTTTTAAGTCTCTTCCTCTCCTTTTCCTGATATGTGAGATTTATTAAAATCAACCAAAAGAACTGCTTAGCATAGTTTTTCTTTATGATGCCGTGATCTGCACCTGTATGCAAATATTATAAGTTTCAAAGTAACTGTGTTTGACTGCTGCTAGGAACGCTTCCGTGACTAAACCGATTTCATTTAAATTTCGGCATGGAGACACTTTGATTTTTGGAGAAAGGCATGGCCTACTTACTACTCTTTACTGGAATATATTTGAAGTTACTTTTCTGTGTCATAGACTGTGAAAAAAACCTAACTCTATATCCGATCCGATAGTGGGTATAATATATTGCAATATACTCTAACCGAAAATTTCGACTCAAGTAACTTGCAAAATCATTTTATAAATAGTGTAGCTTGTATTTCAGAACGCAAAACGTCTATTTATCTCCAGTTATAGTGGCTTCTAGTAGCTGCTTCTAGTTTATTACATAAATAAGCATTTGTATTAAATTCAAGGCTATCACAATTCACAATACTTATCTGTGAATCTTCAAACGTTGAGTACTTAATTCTTGCCTAGTAACAAATTTTATTTGTTATCTTAATTATTATTTTTGTTTTTACTTAGTCAATGATTTTCACGTTTTTTAGTCACATCAACGTAAGATAGTTTGCCAAGCTTACATATTTTTGTTGTATTACAGTTTGCCAAGCTTATTAATTGTAGCCAAGTTTGTTTCTCTAGGTGATTGGAAACAGTCACCGAGGATAAGCTTTATAAGACGAGAGACGTTTGTGACCGTTTGTGGCATTTCATAATTGACTAATTGAAAATGGTTGACTGGTAGAGAATGCCTTAGGGCCACAGCACACTAGCTACACACTAGCTATGCCTCATTTAGTAATTCAATGAAATTAGTATTTTAATCAATGCTAGGTTCCTAAATTTATTTGACGTCGATGCCTATTGTTCATTGTTCGTTCCTAAAATATAAAATGTTATTTAAAAGCTTGCTTATATAATATTGTTACTATGTAAGCAATTTCTATTCTACGGAGGTAAAGGCTGGTAGTCTGTGTGACAGGGATACCTAGTACGGATACCAGACTCCCACAAAGGAGTTCAAAAAAATAAATATATATGTAAATTTTGATGTAGGAGAACCTTTGTGCATGAGAAATAAAATTATTATTATTTGGGCATTTGTTTATTTCGAAATTAGAATTTCGGTATTATGAAAACCTAAACGAGCCTATCAAGTGAATCTCATTATAGTCGTCACAAAATAAGAAGCCCGTTTTGACATTTGTCATTTGACATGCCGCATGTAAAAAATTTAAAAATCAAATTCATAATCCTATTTAATTACTATGTTACCCATACACTATCACAACGCGTATCATAAATAAGCATCAAGTTTAACTTGATATTGAAAAATTGCACTCAAAAACACGAATTAATCGTATTAGTTACGCCACGATGACAAAATAATGTCAAACCGGGCTTCTTATTTTGTGACGACTATAGTGATGGTTTTGGACCTACCTTTTCCCTCACCAGTCTGGTAAGAAAAATTACCTAAGAAACTGATGAATTAACTGAGGTTCTTAAGGGGCCCCCGGAGGCTGAATTGTCCATACAAACGGTATACCAAGATTATTTGCAGTATAAACATATTTCCACGATGATATGTTGATATTCGAACTTAGACTGTATTTATTTAGGTTATAACGTCTTTATTTTTAAAAATAAACTAATCTAGAATAAAATATAATCAAATTAAATTTTACATATTTTACATTGTAAATGTCATGTTTCCATTTTGTTTTTTTCTGTCTTAAAAACAAAAATATTTCTAATATTGTTTCATCAATAACATATCTCATATTATTATGCTACTACTTATACAAAATAAATCGAAAAAATATTGAGTTTTCATTCATGATTTTCGATATTACGAAACACATCCATATTTTCACAAATTTCAAGCAGTTAGTAGTGCTATCGCATCAAAAAATATTTCAATGTGTGTGTGATTCGTGTCAGTCAAATAATGATAGCCGAATCTTCTACGAGAGAGTCCGAATTACTACGAATGAATGTCAATCCACATAAACACATACAGTGGTGCACTCGTATCTACGTTGTATTTTGTCAAACAGAGACAGCAATATTTTACGAACAAATTTCAACTTGCAGTTTCGAGTGTCGTACGCCGGCCCCTTAAGACAGATGTAAATACATATCATGATCAAGAGTATCATGATATCAATTGATTGTTTATAGGTTAATAATGTGACACATTCTATAAGCATTCGCAGCAACTGAATTGTGATTACTATTTAGGCCTATTTTAAGTCAAGTGTACTCTTCTCTAACTCTTCTATCCTATGTTCTATGTTCTATGTTATGTGGGTGGTTTCCGCACTTAGTCCTTTAAGTGGACCATTGTACGTGAGGTTCATCCTATGTTCTAACTTGTATATTTTCTTCTCCCTTCTTCTGTTTATTCTTGGTTAAGGCGACAACAAACGCTACGTTTACGTTAAGGTACAGTACGGATCAGCAGGTAGACCGCATCATACATCATCATCATCATACAACTAAAGCAAATATTATATAGATTGGACAGGTCATTGACATACATGCTTCGGTGCACAGATGACCTCTCCGGTCAACCTCGCTTTAGAAAGCATTGGTTCTTATAGGAACGGCTAAGAAACTCAATGCATATGTGATTAATACTGTTCACGTAATGAGTCCGAAAGGATAAGTAAATAATACACTGATAATATCGCAAACAGTTGCTGTGGAAGTTTTATTTTTTCCTTGTATTAGTGATTGGGCTACAGTGTAAACAATACATATCACAATAGTACAGTATCTTATGGATATAGAAGTAGTTGAACTGTCAAAAGCAAATCAAAAGTATATATAAGGAGCTTGTGATTGCTCAAATATTATTACGTTACGGTCTGCATCCTACAGTAGGTGAGTTTTGAGCATTTAGTTTCTTTTCATATATTTATATTAAATTCAGTTCGAGGTCAAAGTCATTATAATATATTTACGTTTTTAATTAGTATGTTATATATTAGTATATATATTTATTATCATTCTAATGACATGGGTGATTTATAATTTTAATGATTGTCATGATAAATATCTCGGTTTCGGATCCCGTAATATTTTTTTTCTCGTGACCCTATTTTTTTATAAAATAAAAGTAACCTAAATTATTTCATAAAATTTAAACTATTTGCCACCAAAAGTTTTGTCTAAATCGGTGTAGCCGTTCCAGAGTTTGACCGTAAAAACCGACTGAATTAAAAAAGTTTTTATTTTTTATTTTGTCTGTTAGTAGCTACTAACTTCAAATAATAGTTAAAGATACTTCAGTAAGCATTTTGTGAAAAAACTATTAATTTGAAATTACAAACAGACAATCCCATTTTATTTATTTGTATATTGTGTAGACTTAAATAAAATAAAAACTTATAATGTAATAGAAAATAACAGTCAGAAACAGTTGTTATATTATAGCTTCTTTGGATTTTGTAGATACATACACTATGATACTATCCACTGTATTAACAATAATTAGATATATCTTACATACAGAAAATTCACACAGAGCATTTGCTTTGGCGATGAACATAAAAATAAATACGCCTATGCTGATAAACTAGTAAAGCTCTCTAAATTCATAAGTATTACAGTTAAGGTACTGTGTCTACATACAGCGAAAACATAGAATAGCGCCGTCTACCGAATTAACATTAAACCACGGAGTTACGAAAAAACTAGTAATCCTGAATCGCGATATAGAAATTCTCGCGCCGATTAGCATATACATATACAACACCTCAACGTCAACCGTTAGGCAGTTGCTCGCCAGGCACGATCACCTCGCCTGGTCCCGTTCTTCTACAGTTACCATAAAACATATTTAAAGATTGTGTTCTCCACGTCATTATTTTTCTAACTCCGTGCCTCCGAGAGCACGTTAAGCGGTCGATCCCGATTATCATGAACAAGGAAGTCAATGTGTTCAAATATTACTAAAGACAAGTTGAAACGAAGAATTCAGATCACCTGCAGGGCTGCTCAGGTCTGATGACAGTCGCTTCTTCTTAAATTAAGATTCCGATAAAACCAGTTATATTAGTGGCCGAGCTCAAATAATCTTGGGTTTAATAAGGGCTGGGAAGGTGACCTATAACTCTATCTTCACTATTGAACCTTATTGCTAACTGTCAAACAATCATTGACATAATAATAATAATAATAATAATATAATAATCTTGGTCCCTGAACCCGAAGTCGGTGGTCTACTATTTTTTATATTTTTAAATGTATTTTTTATATTTATATTTAAAAATGTAATTAGTATGTTTATAGACTTGAATAAAGAGAATAATAATAATAATCTTTATTTGCATAAAATGTGGTTTTTACAATAGGTGGTTTTAATGTTTAAAGTGCGAGACACATTTCGCCATATAGATAGCATGCAAATATTTAAAAAGTAATAATTGTGTGAAAGGAATCTACTTAAAATATACCTACTTAGGTATTACACTTCGATAACTAGATTAGAACTCACTTACATACTTATCTTATAATTTTAAAATTTATTATTCATTAAATTTGTTGTCGTTATATAATTCTAACATCAAGAAAAGAACTAAGGAAAACAAAAGGTAAATAAATGTTACAAACAGATATAGATATATCTATACAATTCTATTCTATTCTAGACTCTAAGAATTATTTAATGGTATAGAAACATTTTTCAATTAGCCATTTTTTTAGGCGTGCATTAAATAATTTTAATGGCAGTTCTCTTAGCTTTTGGGGCAGTTTGTTATAAACCTTAACACACATGAACATGCTATTTTTGTGATAAAGGGCAGTCCTGCATTTTGGCACAACTATCTTTGTCGGATCTCCTTGACTGAAGAGACTGCTTTCGCAGATTTTTTTAAATATCTGTGGATGTTTCCTGACAAACAGTCCAATTTCTAGAATATAAAGAGAGCTTACAGTAAGTATTTTGGTTTTTTTGAATAGCGGCTTGCAGGAGTCGAAAGGTTCAGAATTGCAAATAGCTCGTAAACATTTTTTTTGGCACAGAAATACTTCATGAATTATACTTGAATTGCCCCACAATATTAAACCATATCGTAGTAGCGATGCAACATAACCATGATAAGCTGTAATTGCTGTACTTTCTGTAGCAGTTGTTCTTAGTTGTTTTAAAGCGTAAACAAATTTATTAATTTTTGTGCATACATTGTTGATGTGGAATTTCCAGTTACAATTATTGTCTAAGGTAATACCCAAGAATTGTATGGTACTAGTGCTGCTAATTGTAATATTATTGTATCTTAAGGTGGCGTCGGTAGTAATTGTTTTATAGTTAGAAAATTGAATGTATTTAGTTTTATTTAGGTTAACTTTTAAGTCATTATATGTGAGCCATTGTATAATATTATGTAAAGTTGTGTTGATTTCCGTTTCATAGTTCATTTTGTTAATATTGGAAACAATTACTGAAATATCATCAGCGAATAATATACATTGGTGACGTGTTATATTTGGAAGATCATTGATATATAATAGGAATAAAAGATAGAGTTATGGGTTCCATTTGCTGCAGTCAGAAATCAAATGGTTATCATCACCAGATAATCTAATGTTAGACATAAGTCACTTCCATTTGGCTGTTCAATTGATCAATAATCAAAATCAAAATATTTAAACTCGACAAAATATTACCGTGTCTAAATGTAAGTCTGTTATTTTATAATAAAATATAGCAACATAACTACAGTTATAAATACAAAACAATTATACATATCAAGGTTGGGGAATAAACCGAACACGAGAACAATAAGTAATCTGTTCGATCTGTTCGATGTTACCTTTAGATAACCTTGGTAGGTATATTTTGTATTATAGGTAGGTAAATTTATCTCGATCGTTATGTTGCGAGGTGAATCTTATTAGGTAAAATTCTTTATTTTATATAAAACTCTACAATAAACATATCATGTAAAATTATAAATACGAATATGGCTCATGGAAAAGCGGTAAGCGGCTTAGGGGTCGGTCTCGAAGAAAGCGTCTCTTTTTTTAAAGCGAATGGACTATAGTTTCTTCACCCGGAATATTCATATATAAATATTATATTTCATTTTAGAGTACATAATATAGTCATAACTAGATCCATACTAATAGTATATTAAGAACCCAATACAAAATTGTAAAAGCTTATTATGATAGACGTGAGTTGGCGGGCGAGGAGAATAATAGCAATGCTTGTCGTAAAATCACTTTATTGTAATTATCGATCACGAAATACAGTTAGGATATTGAATAACAACCTATGATGAATGATTTTAAATAAGACACTCCACCGAACACGTGGTGATAGCATGAGATGACCAACGTTATCGATAATGCTTGCCCCACGACAACGTTCCCATCGAATGGCACGAACGAACGAACGATAATCATCTGGGGATGGAATAAAATCATTATCACCAGTGATCATTTTCTATGACTCAACTATAATCAAACATTCAATAGCGTAATTATTATTTTAAAGTGGCAATGACTTCTATACCAACGGCCACCGGTCGCACACTCGGTGCTGCGTGAGTGTCATATCTTCAGACACTTAACAGTGTTGCCAGCTAAAATAATCTATGCGCAGTCATATTTATTATATACTAGCTGACCCGGCGAACTTCATACCGTCTTAGAATATTAATTCTTATTGAAGTATTGTGTTTAGTTACTAACTGATAGTGACAAATTGATAGCAGCGCCACTTAGGGTGTACAATACTGTAGTACATTATTTTGATCTATCTAAAGCCAGGGTACAGCCAGAGTTTGCAATTTAAGCGTAAAAAATGGGTTTATTTACGACATCACATTAGAAACCTCTAAATTTATCACTGTTTTTCTACTACATTAAGCATGTTTTATACATATAAACCTTCCTCTTGAATCACTCTATCTATTTAAGGAAACGGCATCAAAATTCGTTACGCAGTTTTAAAGATCTAAGCATTTATAGGGACAGACAGAAAGCGGGAGCGACTTTGTTTTATACTTCTTAAATATGTGTGTGATACACGATTATGCATGCGCACAATTAGACAAGATTAGATAGAGATATAATATTTTAATGTACGAGTATATTATGGTTTATGTACCAGATAAATAAAAGTTAGAGAATTCAAATATTTCTATGTGTTTTTTTCAGATCAACATGAAGTATCTCTATGTTTTGTCATTCCTGCTGGCTCTGGTTGCTGTCAATGGCGAGACCTACAGCACCGAAAACGATGACTTTGACATCGATACTGCCGTTGCCGATCTGGACTCTCTGAAAGGACTAATAGCATGTCTGTTAGACACCGGGAATTGCAACGAGGTTCTTTTAGATTTTAAAAGTAAGTACCTGTTACCACCGTTTGAAGTTAAATTTAAGTAAGTAGGTATGTAGGTAAATTATTTACTTCATTCTAGCTATGGAAGCCACGGCTTATATATTCAGGCGAAGTACTACATTTCTAAACAGCGGCAGTTCATTCCTCTGTGTATGTTTGTACTCTCTTCTTCCTTCAAGCATAAATATTGGAAGCTAAATTAAAATATAGCATTTTGCTAACTTGAAAGCTTTGATATTATAACTGTAGGATTTCAAAGTCATTCGTCATCTTTTCATCTAGAATCTTAGAATCTAGAGCAACTGACGTTAATAGGAAACAAAAAGTTTTTGTTTTTTTTTATAAAAAGAGCACACTTTCAACAGTGTGCATTTATTGAATAGATGGTTAAAGAACTCATACTCTGTTATCATTTTCTTGAAGCTTTAACAAACACTTAAACATCTACACATTTTAAACACACTAAAGTAGATGTATAAGTCTTTGTAAATTCCTTAACTAGTAGTAACGTTTATTATATGCGGATTATACTAAAAATAACGCATTTCTAAGGAGAGGCCTATGTCCAGCAGTGGACTGTTGATGTGGCACGACGTACCGCGAGACAACCCTGGGGGCCACAGCCGGGGTTGCTCAAGTCGTGGTGTGAATCCGACTGATGGGTATCGAGATGTCTTTGTCTTACGACACAGGTGCCGGCGATCGTTAACCGATCTCCGTCCTCCATAAGCGCAGGTCTTGGGGAGATAGGTGAGGCCATCTACCAGTAGCGTGCGCCCTTTCTTTTAGGCAGTAAAAGAACTGTATGGTTCCCACACAGGAGGGACCACAAACTTTAGGTAATCGGTTCGGCTTTTAATATCCATGACGGCATGTGGTTGTAATCGGTTTGTGTCCGACATAACCACCATTTCTTTCACATTTCTTTGATCTCTGGTCTGGATCTGGATCAAAGAAATGTGAAAAAAAAGGCAAAAATTAATAGGTGCGATTACAAAAACTATTGAATGCGAGTTAGATATAAAAAAACAAGCAGTTATTATTTATTCCGTTGAGATATGAAAATACAGAAAATTTTCCATACCTCAACTTTGATTTTGTATTATAACACTGTAATTAAAATAATCGGTTTGTTTACTTAAAAATATGTTACGTAACAATTTGTATGGTTAGATTTTAAACCGCACATCTATATTAATATTGTGAATAGGTAAAGTTTGTGAGTTTGAAAAGCTGTAGGGGTAATCTCTGGATCTACTGAACTCATTCTGAAAGTTCATTATTCATTTACCAATAGAAAACCACATTATTTGAAATTAAATGATTTAAAATAAAATGAAATGATTAATTTACAAGAATGCAGTACAGAACAGGTGACAATGATTCCTCAAGGATCGAGTTTATTCTACCATAACAATGGCGTGCAACTGGTATTATCGTATATCATATATGGCATGCAATCAATATGATAAATGTTTCAAGAAATAATTTATAATAGCCTTCATAGGCAAAACATTGACCGAAAAATGATTACAGCGGTATCCGATAACGCAAACTTCGGGCAAAAGCTGACCTATTTAATTATAGTTTATAAAGAATGTGTCAAGGCATACACAGGACACATCAAATGTTGATTTTCAGAGAGTGTCGACATCTAACTTAGAAAAAAGTACAATAATTTATTTTTCAAATTCGAAATTCAAAGGTCATATTTATTTATATTTGAGTCTATCTTGTTTTTTGGCATTCTTAAATGAAATATCTACAAAAGAAAAGTTAATTGATTATATAATCAGATCGCAAACACATCCTACTAATCCTACTAATATTATAAACTTAAAGTTTGTGGGTATGCATGTGTGTACGTATGTTTGCTGCTCTTTCACGCAAAAACTACTGAACGGATTTTGATGAAACTTTACAGTAATATAGCTTATATATCAGAATAACACATAGGCTACTTTTTAGGGTTCCGTTGCCAAATGGCAAAAATCGGAACCCTTATAGATTCGTCATGTCTGTCTGTCTGTCCGTCCGTATGGCACAGCCACTTTTCTCCGAAACTACAAGAGCTATACTGTTGAAACTTTGTCAGTAGATGTATTCTGTGAACCGCATTAATATTTTTACACAAAAATAGAAAAAAAGCAATAAATTTTGGGGGTCCCCATACTTAGAACTGACACTCAAAAATTTTTTTTTATCAAAACCATACGTGTTGGGTATCTATGGATAGGTCTTCAAAAATGATATTTAGGTTGCTGCTATCATTTTTTTCTAAACTGAATAGTTTGCACGAGAAACGCTTCCAAAGTGGTAAAATGTGTGTGTCCCCCCCCTGTAACTTCTAAAATAAGAGAGTGAGAAAGCTAAAAAAAATATATGATGTACATTACCATGCAAAGTTCCAACGAAAATTGGTTTGAACGAGATCTAGTGAGGAGTTTTTTTTAATACGTCATAAATCATAAACCGCAATTTACATTTCTTTCAATCAAAACACTATTATTAAAACATCGATGAAAGTTACAACGAACTACAAAAACTTTTATATAATGTTACTTGCTGCTACGGAACCCTTCATGGGCGAGTCCGACTCGCACCTGGCCGCTTTTTACTGCTTTAATCGAGATACACGGGCGAAAGCTAGGTGATTATAAAAATACATAAATCGTAGATGTCAAAATGTATCACTGTAAATCTCCTGCTACTTTTTATCCCAAAAATACGCGGGTAGCACCGCGGGACGCAGCTAGTAATAAATATATTAAGTTTCATATTATAGATAAGGTTTTTAGATGTTACTTTTAAGTAATTAGATTACACAATTTCAGTTTTTTTTTGTTTAAGTACAAAATGATGTAAGAACGAGATTTCAACGTAGCATGAATTGTTTTACTTTTATTTAGCAACACAAATTTAACACAAAAAATATTATAACGAACTTTTTACGTATTTTAAACTCTTACAGCCTACGTGCTTACTTTTAATTTTATACGACACATTTTTTTTATAAATAATAATAGTAGTTTCCTTCATGATCGTTATTTGATAGTGACATAGACGAACTATATAAATTAACATTTATAAGTTATAATTTATATAGGTAAATAGTTTTATAAACTATGACACAGCATTTAATACGAGATATACCAAGTGTGAAACAAAAGATAATGTATAAAAGATATACAAGTAGTAATTTATATTCAAACCAAATAGACAAATGGTCATATTCACCCACGTCCATCAAATTTATTTACTAGAGGTAAATAAATTTTATAATATACATACAACTATCATGTATTTTCATACACTCGTACTGACTTATTTTTATGAGCTTTAAAATTTATTAAGCAATCTAAGAATAAAACTGAATTGTGTAGACATAATAAGGTCATTTTGTGTCTCCGTTGCATCCTTTTTAAAGAGCATTATTATCCTAACATTGAACCCACTGGTGACATGTTAACAACTTAACAATAAACAATTTCATCTGCTGATGTATAGGTACATCAGAGGATCAGAGGTTAACGCTCCGTTTATTTGCATATTGTTGTTTGCAGACGATAAAGCTTATCAATATGACATTCAAATAACACGGGTTTCGTTGCTCCCCAATTGTGATAGTTATGTATAACAAGTAATTATACTTTGTCTATTCGTTTATTGTCTTTTTGACAGGTCAGGCCTATAAATTACCGGTATTTTTTTTCGTAATAATGTACTACAGTAATGTCGTACTTTATAGACGGGTAGGGAAGTGGACAGTGTGCATAGCTAAAAACAACATATAAAACAGTTCTTGAAATACGATAAATCGATTAAACGATTGTAATAATCTATCATATTATTATGATCAAAATATTTTGACTTCATGTCAGTATTGTTTCTGTAAATTTTATAAAATAAAAAGGAAATTAAAATAGTATGACTTCAAGATTGATTATTTGCAAGGAATTAAGTCGAAATTTTGAAATTTAAGATCAAACTTAAAATAACAATAACTCTGTCCATTAATTAATTTATTTTTGGACCACTGACTTAAAATGTAACTATGCACGTGTTAGTAAAATTTAACTTTGAAACGCGTGGTTAATAACGTTTAAATCCAAAGTTATGAGAAAATACATTTGAAAAATTACATAATACTAACTAAACCGACCTTCAAGTGACTGTGTTAGGAAGTTTTCTTTGTTCTGGGCCAATTATATGTTATAATAGTGCACATTTTATTTATTTACAATATTGACTTAAAGAATATTATATCGATTGATTTTGATTACAAATCGAATCGGTGACGTGTGAGTACGTCACTAATTTCGAAATTTGTTGAACTGTCAAAAAGACAATAAAGGAATGGACAGAGTATAGATAGCTTTATCATTGATGAAATACTAATATAGACTAACACCCATCAAAGAAAATCTGTAATCTCTTACGAGTAGTATTCCTTGTATAGCAACTGGATAAACTTATACGTTCTCAAGTGAACCATACATTTATATGGGTCAATATAAATTAAATAAAATAAAACAATGAACCTAAAACTAAAAACCTTAATAAAATATAATATTATAACTAAAATATATAATTAAAAGGAGTCCCTTTAGGCATGGTTCCGAAGATACTGGCAGCATTCCCCCTTTGAATTGCTAGACTAATTCTTTGTCCGAGATAACTGCCAGCTCTTCGGTCTCCTGTGATGTCGACTAATCTTTTTGCTATGTCCTTGAAAAGCTTTATAGCGCTAGGACCCCACGGCCCAAGGGTCTCGACACCGAATGGGACAAAATCATATTCGGAGCCTAGACCCCTGTATTTGGATGCTTTAGCTTTTTCAGCCGCTTCACATGCCGCACCAGCTCTGTTGTTGGTTCCATGTAATAAATTAAATTCAATATAAATTAAATTTTCAAAATTATTTTGAAAACCGCATATATACTCGATTTTGGGCTAAATCGATCAAAGTGGTGTGCAATGGGAGAGGCCTATGTCCAGCAGTGGACTGATATAGGCTGATGATGATGATATATACTCGTATACTTCCTAAGTGATCTGATTGTTATCAGGTCAATATTTGATAATTTCAAATATATCAAAGATTTATAGGCCTCTATAATGTGTTACATGTTTTCCTCAAGCAAAACCTTGCTGGGTTCATGATGAGAGGACTTGGTAAGATCGCCAATACCTTTTTACCTGGTGAAGTCGAAAAGGGTAGTTTTGGCAGTCTAATTATGTATGTTCTACCGCAGGGCTTTCTTTACTGAACATAAATTTTATCAATTGTTTTTATAGTATAGTATATCAAATTTCTTCTTGTTAGAAGCTTATTATAATATAATATCGTAATATACGTAAGCAGGTTTAAGTATTTGTGCATCTTGACAGCGTCTTGCTTTACGCCATACTTTGATGGTTGATTCTCCTAAATTCCTACTATTTATTATTCCAGAGGACGTCCAAGATGCTGTCGATACAGCTTGCGTTAAGTGCACACCAGCTCAGAAACACATCTTCCACATATTCTTGCAAGCGTTGAAGACGAAGTTGCCCAAAGAGTTTGAAGCTTTTAACAAGAGATATGACCCTGAAGGAAAACATTATGCTGCTTTGGAAGCTGCTGTAGCTAATTCTTAAATAATAAACACCTCAAATCATTTTAGTTATTTTGTAACATTTAAATTTATCTTCCCTCCGATCTTTTTTCAGACGACTTTTAAAGTATTTTCCAGACATTTCCTTTATCATGCCATTTTATTACTTTCCGTTGCTCTAACCTAATTTAATCTTTAGTTGAAGTTTTTTAAGGACTAAAACAATGTCGCTAATTCGTAAATGAAAAAAGAACAATCTCTAGTCTACTCTTTTCTCTATGTAGCCAAAGTCACGAGTATTGGCTAGTCACTTAGATAAACAACAAAATTATGTGTAGTCGGAAGAAAAGCGTGATCTTCATTTCCAAATTGATTTTTCAAAGTTATATCTAATTGAGCAACAAAGCAGTAACGTTTCCAACGTATATTAATTTGATATGATCTGATATTTAGTCAGATAATAAAATATATATTTATCTCAATAGGTACTGCACCTGCACACAAAATGTTTAATCAGAGCATTGACTTTGAAAACCTTAATCTACATAGATAAATATTCGTTTTCAAAGTCAATCAACTACTATTCAAGACTTCAGTTACCTGTCTGAAGTTAAAATGTATTTTATTGATTTACAAATATGATCTTATTTCCTATACACATTTAAATAAATAATAATACTATAATAACTATAATCACTAGAGAGACAATTTAGTAAAGTTCGTGTTACAGCGACCGGACGATTACTGTAGCTAATAATAGCTATAGGTTTTGCTTATAGTGATCACAACTATTAATTTATTTTTGTCGTTTTGTATATATTCATGTTCATCAGAGTAAATGTATGGATAAATAATAGTCCAGCAGGCTAGCCCATCAAAACAAGAGATTGGAAAAAAAATGTATTTAAGGCTGCTGGCAACATATTAACTCCACCCAATGGAAAGCATGAGTCTGATCTCATGATCAGATTCAGAATTCAGAAAATGCAACACGGTGACCAACACTGTGGTGGCCTATTGAGATCTGATGCTCCTGCATCATTGGGCCTCAAGTCTCACACTCGCAAACCAAAATGTACTAACGACGAAAATAGCATATTATATTTATTTTAACATGGTTATTTAATTGATTCTATAATATAATATCAATCATCATCATCAACAGCCTTTAACAGTCCACTGCTGCCTCTCCTTTGAAAGGAGGTTTTGGCCTACTATACCACGCTGGCCAGACGGGTTGGTAAAGGGTTTGTTTCAAGTTTACCTTCTCTTGGCAGTTATGTTAGCTGCTTATTTTGTTCCTTTAGTCGCCTCTTACGACACCCATGGAATAAATAGGGGTGGTGGCACTGTATTCTTCATCCGTCACCATATACCGCATATAACGGTTTAGTTTAATTATGTATTCTATAACTCACTATGTGAAGAACATTTAAAGACAGATGACAGTTTTGTAGGAATTAACTTCATTTAATTTCAACGACATCCATGGTCTAGTCATGGTACGGTCCTGACCAAGCAATGTCGAGGATTCTAGGTATCTAGAAATGTATTAGAAGCAGTACAATGTTTGGTATTTTTGCAGTCCACGATTTCTCGCAGACAAAGGAAGCCTCGCGGAAGCTAGACCTTTAAAGATATAAGACCCTAGTTCTCTCTTAAGTGGAGTACTATTTCCATCTTTGCGATGGATCCACGAAGTATTTACTAGGCGCTCTCGATCGTAGTGGCAAGCGATCCGTATAATCGACATTCCCGAAGTCACACCCAAGTTCCACAAGCCTTTGCAGTTGCGAAGATATGCAGCCCTATAACAGTCCTCCATCGTCTTTACTTTGGAGAGTATTCTGTAGAGCTCATCCAACTGATCCCACCTCTCCTCAGTGTGATATAAATACGCACCAGAACTGAATTGAATGCTTGGTTCTTCCTTCCTATGTCTATCATTCAAAAACTAGAACTTACTACCAAGTAAGTTCTAGTTTACCACTTGACACTTGACCCAGAATCATATCGGGAGCGAAATACGTGAGATGGTTCTCACGTATTTCGCTCCCGGTATAATTCTGGGTCAAGTGCCATAGTGTGGGTTGTAATACTGCATTGTCTGCATTCTCATTGAGTTGGTGAACCGAGTCTTGCATTATAACCATGCTTTCCATTTGGAACCACTGAAAACTACCAGAGACATACTTAATACGTATACTTAATCAATAAGTACGAAACTAAGCCTTCTACAAAAGAAACTTGTGACAATAAGCACAATATATATAATAGCACATATTTAGTAAAGATTATAATCAAGTATGAGTATATAGTTACGTTTATTAACTATGTCAATTAATCGTTAGTAAAGAAAGGTTTAAAATAAAATGTGTGTCAGTGGTAGGTACCACAGCTTCACAGAATAAAAACTACTTATGGCGTTTTAGTTTGTAAACGTCCATGGGTCGCTCGTAGTTATTTACTATGAAGATGAACAATCTCGAACATCTGAACTCGACTTCTCTCTATTGAAGTAGAAAGCAAAACAGAGGTGAGAATTTTATTAAACTTTATGCAAAAAAAAACTAATTTAAATCTGGTCGAGTTCCTGTAATGACCTCTTATTGTTTTTCTAAAAAAGCGGCCAAGTGCGAATCGGACTCGCCCATGAAGGGTTCCGTATCAGCAAGTAACATCATATAAAAGTTCTTGTAGTTCGTTGTAACTTTCATCGATGTTTTTATACTAGTATAATGATTGGATGAAAGGTAAATTGCGTGTTACGATTTATGACGTATTAAAAAAAAAACTATTTATTAGATCTCGTTCAAACCAATTTTCGTTGGTAGTTTACATGGTAATGTACAACATATATTTTTTTAGTTTTATCACTCTCTTATTTTAGAAGTTAGAGGGGGGGGGGGGACACATTTTTCCATTTTGGAAGTGTCTCTCGCGCAAACTATTCAGTTTATAAAAAATGATATCAGAAACCTCAACATCATTTTTGAACACCTATCCATAAATACCTAAATATATCTAAATATTCATGTAATATTCATGGACTTTACAAAAATATAAGAAACGAACACAAAGAACATCCAAACTAAGAACAACGATTTGTGGATACCACAAAGTCTTGTCCCTTGTGTTTATGCACGCTTATTTAAATGACATTTTAAACCAATAATATCGAAGTGCGTAGTAAGTGTCAACGTGACGTCACGTATAGCACTTCGTTTTGTAATCCCTACTAGTATTATAAATATGACAGTACCGATGTCTGTCTATTACGCTGCCACGGCCAAACATTTTAATGAAATTTTGTATAAAGATATTTTTTACAACAGTAATCGAGGCACATGCTGGATAAACTGTTTACAAAAGCAAGTTCAATACATATTATCCTGTAACACATTTTCGAAGCAATCGGTAGAAAATGACCTATGCTACCACAGATATTTATGCATTATAATATTGTGGACATTACAAAGTAGTATTGCGGTAATATATGGAGTGGCTCTTGAACTAGCTCATTTTATGAACACATGTAGATTGGACTGTTTGCTCAACACTTAACTATTGAAATTGATTTAAATACCAAACCAAATGTGTCGTCATGTACTCAAGTATGTTGTTAATAATAATAATGAAAGCCGGCAAACCAAGTATAAACATGTAAATATAGATCAACATTTGTGTTGTTCAATTTGAAGCGCAGTTAATTATGCTTGGTTATGAATTCCTTAAAGGATAAACAGTCAAGGCGGTGATTACACTAAGGAGATGAAGAAAACTAAATAAGTTGACTGTCCTCCCTTTGTCTTAATATCATCATCATCAACAACCCACAATGTTCCACTGCTGGACTCGGATCCTCATCACATTTTGGCTACGTAATCTTGTCGTTAAATGTTATTAAGCCGCCAAAAGTCTGCTTTTTAATGCAATAATCGAGATACACGCGGGCGGAGCCGCGGGCAAAAGCAAGTAATATATATTATTAAGTTCTAACTGACACCCTTCTTGAAGTTAAATGGTTCCAATACTACTCTTTCAATCTTTTCGATTCCTTGGTTGTTCAGTATATCAGAACAACCAAGGAATCTCTATAAGTGTCACCAAATGGCCGGGCAACCCATCTCGCTCAACACTTCAGAATTCCAACCAGACAAGCTTTGCTGTAGTCAATAAAGCATAGTATGAGAGGAGCATTGAACTCGTGTGATTTCTGAATCAGCTGGCGAATATTAAGAATTTGTTCTTAAGTTCCCTTGCCTCTGACAAAACTAGGCCGCTCTCGTCGCTTTACTTTCTTGAACAATGCAGACTTGTTCAAGAAAGTAAAGCGACGAGAGCGGGGTAGCTGTTGTCTCAGTCTTTAAAGCGTAACATTAAAATTTTTGACGAATACGATTAATGAAGTTGTATCTGTCATGACAAAATTGTTGTTGGACGATCCTTGACATCTCTGAATATTTGTCATGATCTTTTTTGTTTGATAAACCACTGGCTTTCAGTAATTTCCTGTCCTCTCTGACCCTCCAGTTTTTCCCACAGCTCATTGGTGTTAGAGTCACGGTGCTCAGATGTTCTTGAAATTCTTCGGTTAAGCGTTTTTGGTCTAACGGGTTCCCTTTACTTTGCCGCTTTCAAGCGAAGGGTGAAAAAAGCAGGCAGTGCTCGGAGCACACGGAGGCACAGTCACCACCTGGGAACGGCCTTGCGTTTCTTGTAGAGGTTTTCCATCGGCTGTTGAACATCACATAGTCAATCTGATAACAGTAGCTGTCAATATCAATATTCAGGTGTGTAAACGTCTAGGATGGTTCTGGAAACATGTACAATTATATCATTATCCAACAAAGTTCCTAATAAAAAACTGAAGATTTTTCTAGTAGAATTTACAGGTACAAAGTATTAACTAGATATTTACTTTTTGTTCTCATGTAAGTACTTAGTATATCTACCGCTCATTAAGTAGCTACATATGAGAGCAAAAAGTAGCTAACAAATCTAACAATACACGGATTACCTACTAAGTAATTTTCCTAATCTCATCATACTTCAGAAGATACAACGAATAAATCAAACTATTGAATGAATCAAACAATATGAACTATTAAACACTGCCTCGTTGGTCTAGTGGTTAGCATATGCGACTGCTAATCAAGAGGTCTCGGGTTCAAATCCCGGGTCGGGCCAAAAAGTGTTTTTGGGATTTTCTTAGGAAATTCCTAATAGCTGCCCGGAGTTTGGAAGTTTGGCGGTGATTCACGCCCGTGCCTCAGAGAGCACGTAAAGCCGTCGGTCCCGGTTGTCATGAACATCTATGGCAATCGTTATTGGGAAGTCAGTGCCCTCAAATATACTGACAACTAGTTCAACCTTCGAATTTCAGTTCTCCCTTAGGGTTGCGTAGGTCCGATCCCAGTCGCTCCGTGGAAAAACTGATATTCAGGTAAAACCGATTGAACTAGTGGCCGACCCCAAATAATATTGTGACTTATTAACAATATTATTTGGGGTCGGCCACTAGTTCAATCGGTTAGGAAGAAGAGTTATTTATATGTTTAATATAATGTGTATGTATATATATCGTTGGTATGTATGTTTGTATGTATATTTATGTATCTATGTGTACACGTATGGAGATATTTATGCGTTTCTAGTTTTATTCCAGCTATATTAGCAAATTATAATTTTTCAAAACTCATTGCACCGTCAACTGCTGTTTTTTCTAAGCATTTTAATCCATCCTAAGGTTGCCTGAAAGAGATTAAGGCCGCCCTTTGTACACGCCCAATGTAAGTTTTGTTCTGTATTGTGAATCTATAACACGGTATAAAATTAAAGAGTTTTCTATCTATCTATCTGCAGCAATATTACTACTATTCTATCTATAGCAGTGGTATATTAAGGTGTGCTGATGTGAGGTAAGAGTATGGCAACATTAATAAATTATTTAAATTAAATCTTAATGGTCATAAATTTTCAAATACAAAAAAGTTAAGATAGAAACCACAGGGAATTCCAACTTGCAAATCTAGTTCAAAACACGCAGTGTTATTGATTTGGAAATAACCTAACTTATTTATTTGTATTTAATTTAATTTATATGTTATTTGTTCACCTTAGTTACTTTTGAGTGAGAAACATTAGATTAATCACTTAAAACTAAAATTAACTAGTTGCACCGAAAATTCATGAGATCCACTTATAAAATTTTTAAATTACGATCAGTTTTCACTACATACACACATATATATACTTATACCGCACTTACATAATTTTTTTTTTTTTAGTCTCTCTGTTCCTGCTAATTTCTGGTACTCGATTTAAATGGGACTTTCACTGACAGAATATTGATGGTACAAGGAGTAACTAACGCGTTTTTTGTTACTTCAGTACATAAAAAAATGTTCTACCGCAGTGCTCAGGGAGTTCAAAATAATATAAGAACTCTACGCAAACGAACACACAACTTCCACAGGAAGATTTTCAGATAGTAATAAAGTTTCATAGATCGATATTAATAATAAAACTATATGCATATTTAATTAAACAAATTCTAAACATTCCATCGTTCGATACGTTAGGAAATACCCAAATTTAAATGTATACTCCTAAAGTTTTTAGAAAGAAAACAAGACAAGAGTTACTCGATTTTAAAGTTGTGTGTTTTAGAATCTTATTATATTTACTTGATCGTTCAAGTTTTTGGTGATCATTTTCTTACTATATTTTTATAAAATACTAGCTGATGCTGCCACTCCGCTCACGTCCTAGGGTTGTGAAAAATAAATGTTGGCTGATTCTCAGACCTACGCGATTTGCACACAGAGTTTCATACAAATCGGTCCAGCCGTTTCGGAGGAGTATGGTAACTAACATTGTGACACGAGAATTTTATATGTAAGCTGTCACTTGAGGTTTTCTAGAACCATCCAAACACTTTTACAATTTGTGAGTTATCCTTTAAAAAATCGGCCAAGTGCGAGTCGGACTCGCCCATGAAGGGTTCCGTATCAGCAAGTAACATTATATAAAAGTTCTTGTAGTTCGTTGATTGAATGAAAGGTAAATTGCGGTTTACGATTTATGACGTATTAAAAAAAACTACTTACTAGATCTTTTAAACCAATTTTCGTTGGTAGTTTACATGGTAATGTACAACATATATATTTTTTTGTGGGGGGACACACATTTTTCCACTTTGGAAGTGTCTCTGGCGCAAAATATTCAGTTTAGAAAAAAATTATATTAGAAACCTCAACATCATTTTTGGGGACCTATCCATAGATCCCCACAAGTATGAGTTTGATGAAAAAAATTTTTTTGAGTTTCAGTTCCAAATATGGGGACCCCCAAAATGTATTGTTTTTTGTCCATGTTTATGTGAAAATCTTAATGCGGTTCACAGATTACATCTACTTACCAAGTTTCAATAGCTCTTGTAGTTTCGGAAAAAAGTGACTGTGACATATGGACGGACAGACAGACAGACAGACAGACATAACGAATCTATAAGGGTTCCGTTTTTTGCCATTTGCCAACGGAACCCTTAAAAGTATCATTGACAGTGCGATAAATTTAAAACTTGAGTGTAACCAAACCATAACCAGCCCTGGGTACTTTGTATACGTATATACGTTTTAAACGTCTGATTATAGTATTAATTGCTGCTGATGATGGTTAACAAGTAAAGTACATTAAACTCGTCCAAAAAATACTAAATTGGCCCATAAATTTATAAATAACGGAGTTCTAAAGTAATAAACATAAAAAAAACTTCGTTATTAAGTCAGATAAATCCAAATTATTTCTCAAACTTCTACGAAACGTTGGTCTATTATTAGCATTGAGTCAATATACATGTAATTTGAGCCTTCGGACCACCAAAGCGTCTATTGTTGTTCACAAACCCATATCTTAGATAATTACCACCATAATTTGTGCCCAACGTTTAGAATATTTATTAAAGCACTTAAACTTTTTGTGAGTCTCTTCCTTATAAATATTATTTATGTTCAAGGTCATTGATATCAGGGTTTTATATACAAGCATTTGAGATGTGCACGTCATTTAGTCTCTACTAACGCCAATTTCATAACACTACTCATTACTGTCCTGAGATCAAATATTTTAGTTATGATCCTACGAAATAAATCAAATTCGATGCGTTTATTATTGCTTATATTAATTGATATAATTTGTGCCCAAGAGAAATATTACGAAACCAAGTATGACTATTACGACGTTGACAGTTTGATACAAAATCCTCGATTGTTGCAAAAGTACTTAGACTGTTTTTTGGAGCAAGGTCCTTGTACACCTGTTGGGAGAGTTTTTCGACGTAAGTATTGATTTAAGTAACATTTTTTATTTTGTTTTATTATAATTATTAAATGGTAATGCAACATTATCACACGGTTTTCAATAAAATGTGTATCGTTTTGAGATGTTTGAGATAATAACTCGGAATAATGTCTGATTTCAATTTGATGCAGATATCTCAGGAGTTCTATATTTCCAATTAGTGGCTTAAAAAGTGTAAAGTCTCCAAATTAAATAATTAAATTATATGATCATTTATTTAGCTTTTAACCCTGTAAAAATATAGTAAGTTTCATGTAAATATTTTACTTTCATGGTCTAAAAATTTCTACTTCTTTCGTCGAACTATAGATAACATAGAGCAATACGGGCGCGCTCTAAGATATATAATTATGTAAAGTACCGCATACATACATACATTTGGTTTGTATAATGGCTACTAGTTACTAACTATATGCTAACTTAACCACAGCCAACTTATAGGCATTTAATTTTGTCAAGAATTCAATTAAAATTCATATTTACTATATATAATAATAATATACGATACGATACAATACGATAAGATAAGATAAGATAGATGAAATATACGAAATGTCAAACCTTAAATTCTATAGTTTGGAACTGACTGACTTAACTGGATCTGAAACTGTTTATGAATCTGTGGAAACGAGGCTAATAGGCAAACGACGTAAGTAATACGACTCTGCCTGGTCTGGATGTTTATTATGGCACTCAGGACAGTGGTGTACTATAAAAGAAGGAAAGGTAATGGAAAGGCATTCCTTATATAGATGGATTTGGGAGAGTCTGTTCGCGCAGGTAGGGCCTCATACGTACATACGTGTGATACTAAATGGTTAATGTAGTTATATCGTGTTAATATATATCTATAGTAATGTTATGAATTAGAAAATAACTTCTTATGTCTGTCTCTCAATTATGTTTTCACTGCTAAAGGGCTAAAAAGATTTGAATAAATTTCGGTATTGTGATAGATGGTTACATGGTCCATGTAGAGAAGGTCGTCGTTTTGTCACCTTAACTGACATACACGCAGGGATCGAGCCCAAAAGCTAGTTATTTCTACACTAAAAGAATGAAACAATTAAAATAGTACAACCAATTTCAATATGCTGGCATCGTAATTAATTACGTATGTTAATCATTTACTGTGTGTAAGATACAATGTACCAAATATTTATATAATATTTTCATAAATAAATATTTGGGATGCCTAAGCACACAACGTAAACTTGTTTCAAACCAAGTAGAGTTTGTACTATGAAAGCTAGATTGATCGATGTAATACTTACTTTTTTTGTTAATGTGTGGGTCGGATTAAGAATACAGAGTGTCACCACCCCTATTCATCCCGCGCGGGTGTCGTAAAGGCGACTAAGGGATAAACTACGCAAGACAAAATCAATGCAAAGAGAAGGAAAACTTGAAACCAACCCTATAGCAACCCGTCTGGCCAGCGTGGTATAGTAGGCCAATACCTCCTTTTCAAGGAGAGGCCTATGTCCAGCAGTGGACTGTTAAATTCTGTTGATGATGATGATGACACATACTAAAACTTAAAAAAACACCTAAACTCCGAAACAAATATTTGACCAGATCAGATCATACAAACATTTGGTCCGAACCAGTTTGTATCTACGCGCTACCAAGGCAGTTCTCTCAGCTTTAGATGTCATGTTTTTGCCTCTAAGAAAAATAAACAATAAACCAAAATATAAATATTTGAAACTAGTTTAAAAATTTGAATTTATGATCTTCTTATAAACTGATATAAATTTCATGTTGCCGCATGACGTTACATTTAGCATTTCATGTCCAAAAAGGTCACGATTTCTTATGTCACCTTCTTAACTCCTTTAAACCTGTATACATAATTACATAAAGACCGCCTTGTTACGAAGAGGTCTCAGGTTCGAATCCCGGGTCAGGTTGATGTTGAGTCCGATGCCTGTTACTCCATGGAAAAACTGATATTCAGGTTAAACCGGCTAACCGAGGAACCAACCTCAAAAAATCTTGGGAATAACGAAGAATAGGAAAATGACATAATTAAATATAATTTTTTAAGTCGCTATCTTGTTGATTCATGAACTAAAAACTAAGTTATTTTTTTCAGAACGATTGCCAGAAATCGTGGCAACCGCCTGCAAAAAGTGTTCTCCATCACAACGAAGACTAGCAAGGAAATCTTTTAACGCGTTCAGGAGGAACTTCCCCGAAGGTTATCAACAGTTAATGGGAAAACTTGATCCCAAGAATAAGTACAATGAAGCTTTTGAAAAGGCCATCAACGACGCTTGAGCTGTAGTAATATGAAGTAAGTAGTTGTTATATAATTTACAGGTTTATACATTCTAGAAGATCGTCGGCGTAACAATTTCGTGTGTTTGCCATTTTGATAAAGGGTAATGTCTTAGATAGTTTAGTATCCACAGATTTACTAACAATTTGGCTACACTTTAATCTAACAATGAGAATGCTGTTATAGCTTTCTGTATCAGTCTGTTTTGGTAGCGGAGGTATAGCGTTTGCTGCATTGTTTAAGGTACCGGGGTTGGTTCCCAAGTCGAACTAAATGTTTGTAAATAATATTTTGGATTTTTTGTGTTTTGTATGTTTAACGTTCATGTATTTATAAATATGTATTTATATCAATTGTCCAATACCCATAGTTTGGTACTAAATGGCGTTGTGTGTTAGGTGTCTAAAATATTTATTAATTTTATCTGTCTTATGACATTTAGTTTTAGTCACAATAGTCCACATAACGTGGTTCAAATTTATTTGTGTCATTTCTACAAAGATATTATTGAACACTTTTTCACAATTGAACACTTCTTCTCTGATCATTCTCTCACTCACTAAATTATAATTATACTGTTTTTCTTGTATTAATGATATATCACACATTTTGGTTGAACTTTACTAAAGGGAATTTCACCGCTGCACTCTTTTAGGAAATGCCAAGGAAGTAGGGCGTTTATTTAACCAGGAAAAGTACATTGAAAACAGCATAAGACTCATGAATTTCCGTAAAATTAGAATGAGTATGTACTTAAAAAACTTATTATTTTAAATTACAAGTTTTAATATATTTTATCTATTATTTATGACCACATGACCTGCAAAGAAAAGAAAAACTGAAAGTAAACCGTATACCCATCAGGTTGTAGCAAGTCAGATAGGTTCGTATAGACAGAGCAGACCAGAACCTTCTTCTTGAAGGGGGCCAGTGGACTTTTAGAAGGTGTTGATGATGTTAATTGAATATTTATTGAGGAAAAAATGTACAAGAATAAAAACGGCTACTTTAAACGGCTATTTGAATAAAATAGATCTCGCAGATAGAAAGAAGTTATTAATATGCATGATGCAAGACAAAATTATGTTGGCTTTTTAATGAAGTACAAATATACAAGTATTTTTTTTCACGATGGCTTAAAGAACATTATTTTCCTAATTTTAGCAGCATTTGTAAATTCATCGCGATGCGTTGTGACCGTTTCATTTTAACTTGTCATACATTATATAGAAAAGTCACGCAATAATTAAAAGTTTATCCATAAATATTATTTGACATCAGAAACCCTTTGTATGACCTCTATCGGTTTGATGACAAAGGTATTCCTTTGTCTTCGCAATGCATTGTCTTTGAATCATTCTATTCAAAGTGTCAGTTCTGATGAATATAATTATTATTAGTGCTATTTTTAATAAATGTCGATTTGAACTTACTTAAGCCATTATTTCCAACTTAAAGAACAGTCATTGGTTATTTGTCAAATAAATCTTACTACATTTGATCACAACAGTGTTATCATACATTTGATCACAATCATAAAAATCATTTTTTATTGTGAATGTAGGTTAGCGAGTGGAAATTTCCATCATCTTTGATCCAAAGTAGAACAGTTGCAGGGCACTATCGCAATTTTTTACATAAATCGTAATATTGAAAGTAAAAAGGAAATTTAACTTAGTTTACAACATTTAGAATAAGATCAAATGCCATTAGATAACAGAATTACTTAACATTTGTTATGCCTATAAGATTTATTGACAACGAGAAAGTTTAAAATTATACAATAAATACAAGCGAAAAGGAAAAATAAACTACTTGAATAAAACTACTTAAAACATTAATTTTGATAGTTTTGCAATAATCTGGAAATTTCTACTGAAAGAGCTATCAGAAGGCGGGCTTTTAGAAAATTGTACTGATGTTACTAACTACTAAAGCTACAGATGAAATTAGTCATTTTCACTTTATAAACACCCCAGGAAATTTGCAAACGTTTTTCGTTTTCTAGTTTCATTGGCTAATATTTTGTTTTGATTACGTGACTGAGTGAGTTGCCAATGAAACAAGAGAAAATAGAAATAGAAAATAAAAGGAAAAACGTTTTGCCACTTGGCTAGGGGAGCCGGTCAGCTGAGATCATATTTTTTGACTGATATCGGTGTTATTGAGAAATTGATTTCTGAAATGCTAAGTTTTTAGTAACCCATAGAAACCTGTAATCAAAAGTCACAGGAACGCTACCACTATTTTCGCCTTCTTGTTTCGTGAATCAGGGACAGGGCTCCGGTAACCTCAGTTACTCGGTGAAAAGTCAAGAAAGAACTGTATAGCATGCAGGCATGCATAGCACTGTAGGTTTTCCCTGAGGTCGTTTTATCATTTTTGTCAAGCCTGATTTTCAAGTGCATTGTTGTCTCTTCATCTAGAAAGACGTAAGATCGAAACGACCGTGACCTTGTCTCTTGACGTTCGTGCAGCACTAGCCTTACACTTTTCGGAGTTCAGTATGCGCTTATTACATGATAAATAAAGTGATGTGTTAGGTTGAATACCCTTATCATTACCGGCAACTTGCCACCAATAACCTAAGCATTAACATTATAACCAAATCACGTTAGACATATTAATGTCATTATTAAAATTTAAATGATAAAGTAAAACGTATCAACTCACTATATCTAATATTCGTGATCGTTACAACAATTACATTTAAGACTAAAACTCCCTCTACATACTTTTTTGAAATCGTTATTAGTAAATGCACTTATATTTATAGTCAGTTTTAAAAAAGGTATGTTCACGCTCTTTGTGTATATTATGAAGAATAAAATCATAAATGTACATAATATATACCAGCGACCACGAGCGGTGTGACCTGATCGAAACGTCAGGAATTAGAAAACTTAAAATTTAACCTAAAAACATAAACTAAATTTATAAAATACTAGCTGATGCCCGCGGCTCCGCTCGCGTTTTAGAGGTATCAAAAATAGATGTTGGCCGATTCTCAGACCTACTGAATATGCATATAAAGTTTCATAAAGATCGGTCAAGCCGTTTCGGAGGAGTATGACAACGAAAACTGTGACAGGAGAATTTTATATATTAGATTAAAAACGTATTATAAACATTTGGTTTAAGAACAGTACCCAATAACATACTGATTTTGTTGAATCGTTACGAAACGACAAATGTGTAACCAATTAAACGCGATTGTGAAGTATTTTGGGCAACCAATTTTTTAACATTTCTTTTCCTTATAGACACTGAAATGGGAAACTTTGGGGTTGCTTAATTGTTCATGTGGTTACACAGCAGTGTTTGAGTAGTGGGTTTGTTTACGACCACAAGTTACTATCATATATATTTCGCCAATAATATCCGTTAGGCTTAATAAATCCTATATTGCAAATTTATTAATGTTCATATGGGTTTCGAGAAAAGGTTCAAAATTGTCTGTCTTGACTACGTAAGCATTGACCCATGTGCCAATAAAGGTAGTGGGTATACCGTCGTCAATATAAACCACTGTCGCTTTCTGCCATTGCTAGTTCTTTAAGTGATATAGAGAGTAAAAGGTGGGTGAATGAACTGAACATTGCAATCAGTGACTAATTAATTTGTGACTTGTGATACAGTGAATCACTGGAATATAGTAATCCCACATCCACGGTTAATAAGAAAGTAGAAAAAAAAGATTGGAAATTAGAAATTCTTTACGTCAAACGACAGTCTTATCTAGATCAATTAATATTCAAGTTAAACCGTCTAATGTAGTAATGTTCAGATTAATGAATTTAACTCGTAGTAATTTTATCGAATAAATTGAATCAAGATTCATAGCACGTTTCATGTCCGTCCAATGTCCATGGAAACAGTTTGTTAAATAGATTTCAACGCTTAACATTCGGGACAACCATCATTCTTTGTTCCATTGTGACAGCAAGAAGTTGATTAATCAAAAAACAGACATTAAATTCAAGTGTTCTTTCCAGAATTCAAAATTTAAAATGAGGGTTCTTGTAATATTATCGTGTGTGATCGTGGCGGCGCTTGCAGCGGATAAGTACAGCTCTAAATATGATAACTTTGATGTGGAAACCCTAATATCTAACGACAGATTACTGAAAGCGTATATCAATTGCTTCCTCGAGAAAGGGCGATGCACACCAGAAGGATCTGACTTCAGAAGTGAGTATTAACTATTATTATACTTGTAAGTCACTACGATGATTATCTTAACTATTATTTGAAAACTACTATTTTGATAACTACAATGTCAAGATATTCAAATGTTGTATAAATATTTGATTTAGTCAAAGCCACAAATTATGTCGTATTTTATTTATTGAATTTATTTAATGTTGACATTTTGTCGAATCAACTAGGTACACACTCGTATTTACGTAACTCAGGATAAACCCAGTGCTTGTAACTTGAATGTGTTTGCACAAACGAGGTCGAGGTCAAGGCTCACAAAAGGAAAACATATTGAGCCGTTGTCGAAGTAGGTGCATAATATGTACTGATGTATATATTTGCATATCCTTCATTTCTTTTTCCTGGAATATGCGTTCGAAAAGCTTTAATACGTTAAATTATCATACGGACTCGTGATAAAGTTTAAAATACAAACCCAGCGCATTTTCAACACAGGACTACCCTTATCAAAGCTTTTCGTTTAGTTGAAGAACTAACTAAAAATGCTTGTATATTATTCTCGTTATAGACTTAAATAAATATTAACAATCTACAAAGAATAAATGGATGGGTTTCCTAGAAAATGGAATATTATTTTAATAAAACCTCCGAGTAACAGCTTCTTGAATTAAATTCCGGTTGAGTTCCAAAGTAATTATGCTTTGGATAGTTTTACGTACTTGAATTTAAAACAACCTATTTATATTTGCAGAGACTCTACCAGATGCCATAGAGACCACTTGCTCTAAATGTTCCGAGAAGCAGAAAATCAACATCAGAAAAGTTATCAAGGCCATTCAGGCAAAACACCCAAAGGAATGGGATGCCCTCGTCAAGAAAAATGACCCCAGTGGCAAGCACCGCGACAACTTTGACAAGTTTATCCAAGCCTCTAGCTAATAATATAATAAACCTCGAACCTTAAGCTTTAGAAAAGAAACAACATAATTTTAGTTTTTTTTTGTTATCAATGGGTATTGCCGCGAAACAGATATTTGTTAGGTTTTTATAGCATCACTAACAAGCAATCCCTCATCCTATTCTTTACTTCTCAGCGTTTTCTGGGATACCTTTTCACCTGCGTGACTTTATTTATGTTCTAGGATTGTAGATAGTTGAATGGCAAATTATTGTGTGTTTTATTACACTTTGTGTATTAACACAGCGTTGACTGATATAGTATTAATAATAAAGAATTTCTTTAAATATTTTGTCTTCTTTATTTAGTAAATCATGCTGTAAATGAATTTCCTATCTTTTAATAACATCTTATGAAATTAGTTGTATGTGGGTTTTCGTGTCAGACAGGGCCGGATAGTGATCGTTGTACGCGTTGCGCCAGAGTGCCACTACCACACCGCTCCGCTGCATTCTGACGTAACTTCATAGATTGTGCAATTGCGTCACATAATCTTCGACGACGCAATCATTCCGCATCAAATGTCACGGTATTTACGTCACTGATTCATCACGGGTACTTATCGATTTTTTCGATGTTAACCACCATTTCCTTCATGGTCTTCTATTAGATGATGGGAAAATTTTTGTCACAGTTGTGTAGTATATGAAGGAACTATTGATTAGTTATGAAGTGATTAAGTAAGTTTTTTAAGGATGCGTTGAAGGATTATCTGTAACGAACTAGCATGTTGTGTAACTTTACTGTCTGACTGTGTTTATATGAACTTTACATATTCAATTTAGTAAGTGATACCTGTGAGTCAAGAAATACTCATATAAATACTAAATTTATAAAATTTATTCATTAATAATAGTAATTAGTACTCATTTCTCTGTGAATCATTTTAGAAGTTTAAAGAAGGCAAAACATGGTCGTTGGTTCAAAGTCTATGCTGATAGATCATGACACCACTTTCTTATCATGACATCTGCATAGTTTTAGCAAGGTTGCAGATTCGAAAATCAGACAGATTGTTTCAAAAATTCGTTGACATGGCTCATGTCAACGACTTTTCATGTCCTGTTGTCGCTCCTCTTATTAATTAAGTTAAGGTTTATTTCTCTTAAAATGGATGTCTAATAAGGGAGTTCTTCTGTTTGTCCATAAGGCTATTTCCAATAACTAATCTCTAGCTAAAAGTGAAGGTAGTCAGTTTATTGTTTTCTTTTAGTATAATAGTAAGTATTAGCATTATATAATGATAATTATTTGGTTATCTACTACGCTACTGCTACGTACGCTGATTAATACCCACACATAGAAGATCAACCAAAACCGATAGCATTCGTTCTGTTGTATTTCGTTGGTGAATGCGAGACCCGAGGTCCACCATGTAGAAACATCTCGTTAAGCCGGAATATTGTGGGTCATATTGCATCGTCTACATTCACAAAGAGGATGGTGACTACTACGCTTAGATTTTCTATTTCACAATTTTGGTCGTCAAATAAAGAACAAATACTCTGTTTATGGTTAAATCAAATCGTTTTCAAAAGTTAAAATTGGAAATTGGTTATCGAAAACACCTATCGCATTAAACTATAACTTGTCTGAGACGTCTCTGTCATCCAGCTTATTTCTATAGTAGATATTTGATCTTCCGACACAATAATTTAAATCCATTCGTCATATTGTGAGGTGCCTGCATTAAAGTCAAATTGACCTATTGAAACATAGCTATTAGAATTTATAAAATGTCATGCAATATTAAGTTAAAATTACAAAGTGTTAGAAATCGTAAACAGTTTATGTAGTATGCAGTATGCCTTTATTAAATAATTTATTTGTAATGCTCCACATAGTTTTATCAAGTCCTTTAGAGATTAAAGCCGGCGGTCGCTTCATGAAGACTTATCCTGTCCAGTATATCACAACATAATTCTTAGTCAGATGCCATGACGAAAGCAGTGAATGCTTTCTCGTATTCACCCTTAGGGTCAAACTTAGCACGGAATTGTTCGAAATCATCTGGTCTTTTCTCAGTCAGTGCTTTAACTGTTTTCCGTACATTCTTCTTCTGGATGTCAGTGCATTTGGCACATGCAGTCGCTATCACCTCAGGGATCAGTTCTGTAAAATTCAATGCTTTTATTTTTGCAAGAACTTTTATATTTTTTTACTGTAGTCATAATAGGCGGATTAAGTGCTAATTTGTTTGTAAGATTTTCTGAGTAGTCTACCTTAAACCTAACTAAACAAATTAGATTTTGATATACGTGATGACCTTCTTCTCATAATATAGAATTCAGTCTCTAGTTAAGTGGTTGTAATGGTTATTATTTTGCAATTATGACGTCAGCCATAATGACTGTAACTACTGACATTGTCTAAGTTTCAGAGAACGAATATGTACATGAATGAATATTAATGTTAAATTATATACCAATTGAACATAAGCTTTAAATTTATAATTTATTTGTATTTTCATTTATGCATTATAAATGAATTGATGTACAATGTACATGGGACGGATATATGGTATGCAGTGCAATTATCTTTACTAATATTATAAACACGAAAGTTTGTGAGTGTGTATGTTTGTTGCTCTTTCACGCAAAAAGTACTGAATGGATTTGGATGTAACTTTGCAGTAATATAGCTTATATATCAGAACACATAGGCTACTTTTTACTGCAATAGCCGAGATACACGCGGACGGAGCCACGGGCGAATGCTATTAATTTATACAAGTCAACGCGTCACAGCACTATGCATCCACTCCTACGTGCTTGTATTAAATGAGTCGTAAATTGTTTATTCTTAACAGAAAATCTCTTTAAAAAGCAGGTATTGGCATACCCAGACGTTAGCCTATAGTAACTTGCGTGTTTTCCAAGTTTAACCTCTATTTATAGTGATGTAGTCCTGGGTAGTATGCTACCTTAGTAGACCCTTGTGGAACCAATTAAAATCAATTGAGGTGTTGACACTGTATTCTTATAGGACCTAATACCATAAAATAGTATTGAATTGTGACTTAGAGAGTAACTTTATGTGTAGTTCTTCTATTATCCTTGCTTATTCATAATATGCATTCAATTAACTATGTTAACTTACTTCTGAAGTCTGCCGAGTGTTCAACACTACATTCACCCTTGTCTAACAAGCAATTGATGTAGGCTGTAAACAATGCATCGTCACCGAGAATCTTGTCCACGTCTATTTTATCATAAATTTCATCGTATCCCAGTGTGAAAGGTGCAACAAGTGCAAAAACAGCTACAACCAGGGCAAACATCTCGGTAATCAAAAATCTGAAACACAATTGCAATAAATGTTTTTTTTTAAATACAAACACTCAAAATTCTTCTAAACTTTGAAACAGGTTTAGTCAAAACCACATCATAACATCGTTTTACTTCTATACTTTATTATTCTCAAGATAATTTGAGGTCGACTACTGATTTAACCAGTTTTACCTAAATGTCAGTTTTTTCCACGAAGCAACTAGCATCGAACCTCCACTGCCCTGTGGGCAAACTGAATTCAAAAGTTAAATTTGTTATCATCGGTATATTTACAAGCACTAACTTCCCAGTAAAGATTGCCTTAAACATAGGCTTAACGTGCTCTTGTAATGTGAGGCAAGAGCGTGAAATCATTTCTAACGGCCATATTCCGGGCTGCTATTAAGATTTTTTGTAAGAAAATCCCACCAACATTTTTGGCCCATCAATTTTCTTCTGCCAAATGAGACAGTCAAACAGTGAATATATGAAATACTAAATTCAATCGTTTTAAAAATATATCAAAATCCGTATAGGCATTAATTTAGCGTTACCAAACTTACCAATTTCCTATGGAAGTATGCAAGTGACTCAATGACAAGAGCGTCTGTTCCTATGTTTTATACCATAGAGGCACGGATATACCTAATTATTATAATTTGAAAAATTTAAAAATGACAAGCCATTATGATAATCTTGATTTTAAAAGATAAAATTATGTGATGTCACATTTTACATGGCCTTCGATGTATGTACAATATTTACCATGAAAATGTGTGTTTGTTGTATATTTATTTTAACATCTATATTTTGTGAATACAATCTAGATGAACTTGATAAGCCTTATTTATATTTAATTGAAATATAACAATATTTGGTGGACTGTAGTTAAATTAAGTAGAAAATAATACCTAAAAGACAATGAGTATAGAATGTCAAATCCATTATGTAGTTCCTCATAGGAATAGGTATCATCATCATCATAAGCCTATCGCAGTCCACTGCTGGACATAGGCCTCTCCAATTGCACGCCCCTTAGTTCGATCCTCGGCTACTCGCATCCAGCTCCTGCCAGCAATATGTATGTTATGGCAGTTTTCACCAAAGTCCCCTAAGTTTAAGAAGCCATGCGGGCGACCATATAAAATGGTACTGGGTAACCTCAGACCATGGGTTGCCTCCGTTGCGTTGACGAAAACCCTGGACAGTCCCCTAACCTAAACCCTTCGTCACAGTCGGACCGCCAACTCGGGTCTAACCAGTGGGAAGTGACGGGGGGAGAGCTGGTACGAGCCGCGCGACGGCTGGCTTATCGTTACACCGCACCTGGACCTGATAGTGTTACAGCTTGGGTGTTGGTGACAGCTCTGTCTTTATTGGGAAACGACTGAGGCAGATTCTCACAAATTGTCTCAGTCTTGGTATTTTCCCCCTCGGCTGGAAAGAAGCGAGACTGGTGCTCCTGAATAAGGAAGGAGGGGCTTCTCCCTCTTCGTTCCGATCGATATGCCTGTTGAACGAGTCCGACAAACGCTTCGAGAGAGTCATCTCGATGTGAAACAGCGGGCACGTGTCGCGAGATATTAGAAAAATATGATGTCAGTAGGACATGCACTATGTAGAATTTGTACCACTTTAAAATATAAAAGTTATTACAAAGTTGTAATTATAATGTATTTTCATATGAGATTTTTGGCCAATTAGACAAAATATTTTGGACTGTTGAAAGAATAAGATTACTTAGAAGGAAAAACATTACAAAATGTACTCGGTCCATCTTCATATCGTTAAGCAACCGAGATCGACCTCAACTATATTTTACAAAATCTTTTATTATTTTTTTGTAAAGACAATTCCAAACAAAATGATTTAAATAAGTTCCTTTATAGTGGGTTTTATGTACATTTGATGTTATCCTGAAGTAAAACTTATGTAATAGTACAATTAAGACAATTATAAATTAATTTAATAAATTATGTTCTGTATTTCATAAAAATAAAAATGTATAGAACCTCATTTTGCACCCTAATTGAGCAAAAATCATAAAGTCTGCCTGACAAAGAAGTATAAATAATTATGCTACTTTTGCCCCGTAGGTTCATTTCTAATTAAAAATCCCCACTAGGTTATAATCATCGTTTAACCCCTATTAAATGTTGCGTTATAATTGTTTATATCCTATTGAAACCTCTTTTAATTGTCCTATTCTTATGTTATCCTTCGTTAGGTACTTAGTCTCACGCTCGCCTATATAAGTGGCAAATTCAATAAAGGTGTCTTTGTATTCATTACCTTCACTCCTTCAACCATAATCGTAAGTGTCCCTGAAGGTAAGAGGAATTTATTTCTTTATTCTGCAGAGAACTAATTCATATTATATTATTATTTTATAAAGTTAATGATAATTGACTAATATTATAAATAATATGTTTTGATATTATTGAAGTATATGGTTAGTAAGGAATGGTGTTTTTGCTCTTGTCTTTAATTATTTTGTAGATTGATACTTTAAATTAAACTAAAAGAAAAACAGGTTTCTTTGTTTCTTGAAGAAACTTCAAAGTCTGATGTAATTAAGATCCTACTACCAAGATTTTCAATTTTTTGTTTTATAATCTTATAATGTTTTATAAAGAGTTTAGATACACTGTGCTGTTTTAAACTGTTGATAAAGTATATTCCAATACTTACATACTTTTTATTCGTGAGCGAACCAAAGTAAGTAACTCTGCCTGATGGAAAGCATAAAGGATACAAGAAAACGCCATACTCATTGTGAATGCAGATAACGCAATGCAGCAAGTTGATCCACACAATTGTGGCCTATTGAGATGAATCTGCATCATTGAGCCTCCGATCTCTCATTCACCAACGAAACATGACAACTAAAATGCTGTTATTGGACCCGGTCGAACCTACCCGTTCGTTTTGAAATCAGTGTATCTCTACTATTATATTTCATTACAACATTTTCTGATAGAACTTGGTACAAGTTTACTTTTTTTCTTACACAGATATCCACCATGAAACTGCTGTTATTATTATCGGTCCTAGTAACACTCGCCGTGGCTGCCCCATCAAAAGAGACGGAAATTCTGAGAGATGTTGATATAGATGCTTTACTTTCCAATGATAAGCAGAGGCAAACAGTCTTCGATTGTTTACTTGACAAAGCGCCCTGTGGTGATACACAACCGATCAAAGGTAAATTTATTTAAATTACATACTTATCATTCTGCAATATCGTGAGGCCTCAAATATTTAAAATCAATAATAATATTTTTAAAAACTTTAAAAACTACTGAATAAATAACTCAACCAGGACTTCAAATACTTTTTTCTTAATGTTTATAATTCTGAATATTGTTTGATATCTTCTACTAGTGTGACCGGGTTTACCTGAATATCAGTTTTCCACGGGGTTACTAACATTGTACAACCATGAGGATGACCTGAATTCGAAGGTTGTACTTATTGTTAGTATATTTGAGAGCACCGACTTCCCTATACTGATTGCATATGCATAGATATTCATGACACCAAGGGTCGACAGTTTAACGTGATCTCCGAGGTAGGGGTGTGGAACACCGTCATATTACTTAAAAAAGGTACCTAAAGTTATTAGATTACAGAGTGGCCTATTATTTTGCCTCATCATGATATCCCAATTATCAATTAATATAACCTTGTAAGGTACTTTAAACATATTTAGCAAAATTATGGCTATTCAAGTAGCTTTATTTGTCAAAAGCTAATGAAATTTAAGAACTTAGGTCCTTCAGCACTCCGGAGTATTGAAGGTTTAGAACATTTTTTAGGATATCCAATTTTGTAAAAATAATAATTATTATTTTCAGATAGCGTGATAAAAATTATCAAAAATAAATGTAGCGAGTGCAACCCTGAAGAAAAACAAAAGTATGAACGCCTCTTGAAAACATTCCGCGATAAGTACGAAACCGTGTACAATGAACTGATGAAGAAAATTACTAGAGACAAATAGCTTTACAACGATTGTACAGATTTAAAGTTCTATTTATTAAAAGTATATGATTTCAAATGAGATAGTGAATATTATTTCTATCGAATATGCGCTATTTTGTCTGTGTCTCATTTCAATCATACTTAGCTCTTATTGATCTAAATGCGATTTTAACTATTCTGTCTTAGGAACACCTATAAAATACACGTTTAAAAATGTAAAAAGAGTTTCGGAGTTTAACGTCAGCAACAACATGACAAAGGAATTATAGAAAATATGTCTGTGTGCATGTATGGCTCCAACAAAGACAATTAGCAAAACTATGGCTTTAGCTTATCGATCTGAATAACTTACCAAAAGTTTTTCTATTTTGTTTGGTCTTGTGCCTTCTGTATCAAACGTGTGCCAGCCGTTTCCCTTTTATTGTCTTTCCGTTTCGAATACGGTCTACCTTTTTGACGTATCCCTATTGGGCCTTTCCACGTTGTGACTCTTATGTCACGTTACATGTCCCGCCCATTTCCATTTCATCTTTCTAGCATATTTTAAAGCATCCATAACTTTTAACACGCTTCTGACTTTTGTGTATTGTATCTTGTGAATTTTTCAAATTTTAAGCATATTGCGTTCCAGTCCGCATGCGTTAATTCAATTTTTGTTTTTGTAAGTATATCTCCAGGTTTGACACGAATATGTTAGGCATGGCATTAGGCAGGAATTCATAACTCTGCTTTTAATTTTTGGAGGTATATTGTTTTTAAAGATCTCCCTGAGGACCCAATATTTGTTACATGGAGTAGTATTTGTCTTTCTATTTCCTATTATTTACAGAAGTAAATAATGGGAAACAGAAAGACAAGTTATTGAGAGTTGATTAAGACAAATTATTATCTTTTGAAATATGAGTAGTAAGTAAATACACTTTTTCCTAAAAGCCAAGTAAAATACCGTAAACAAATCAAATGAACAATATGTTTTTGTGCCAATTGCTGTACTAGCGTACTAAGGCGTCGAGCACTCTAATTTAAAAATAAGTCATTAGAAGTATAGAATAAATATAAGGTATGGAATATATAATAAAAAATAAGAATATTACTTGTCATCATAATTTACTAATCACCTTCACGTATTCTATCCCTTAGGTACATGAAAATGTAGATATTGTATTTGTGTATATGTATTTAAGGATATTATATTTAGATATCATCATCATCATCATCAGCCTATCGCAGTCCACTGCTGGACATAGGCCTCTCCAATTGCACGCCACTCAGTTCGATCCTCGGCGACTCGCATAAATTTAGATATGTATGTATTTATTTATTTGTGGTAGTATATTTATTAAAATCAATATTTATTTTATTATTAACTTTATCTTATTTATTATTATTTACTTTTACTCTTTCTTTTTGCTACTCGTACCAAAACTACCCATGAATTTTTGTTTCTTTTTTTTTATATCCTAACCTCCTGGCCACAGCCAAGAGCGGTACAGTTTGCCTACCTACCTATGGTTTTTAATGTCCACTACTGGACTTATGTCTCTCCTTAGAAATGACGTTTTGGCCTACTAACTACCTAATATACACAGCAATAATTTATATAAATTATGAAATTCATAAAATCATTTTATATTACAATTGGTTGAGATTCGTTAATATGCTATGAGAATCATTATGTACTTTCCATTATACTTGTAATCATGATGAATGTATGTAACATTTAATTATATCTACTGAAAGCTACGCAGAATCATAGTATTAAAAAAGGATGCCTTACAAAAGTAATACTGCAACTAGTTGTATTACACAAAGTCATTTATTGATTTATCAAAAGGTATGCACACACTGTTATCAATCTAAGGCTACGATCATCCTAGTGATGCTAATTTGAATTAGATTCAATTAGGACTTTTTAATTTGCTCTTGTTTACTTTTTTTGAAGTGTAGGTACTGCGAACTATAAAATTATATAATGTAAAGGCTTAAACAGAGCGGTTTATAGTAAACAAACACATCAGGAAATAAAAATATAATTTTAAAACTCATTCTGCTCAATAGTAGTAAGTGCTAAAAATTTACTTATTTTGTAATCTAATTTGTAACATAGTGGTATGGTTTTCATATTTCTCAGACACTAAGTGAGGACCATCATGTATGTTCTTGCTAGTCATCCTCCCTTGCATGCCAATTGTTTCGCAAAGCACGGTTTTTTCCGCATTCCAGAAGTTTTATTCAAAAATTATGGAATCGGGAGCCGCTGTGAAGAATTGAGCTTTTGCTACACGATTCTGAGCATTTTCCGCAAAAGATATAGTTATTATAGAAACGGTTGAATATTATTTTGAAAATAAACTATTAGTCTTAAAGATTCCTACACAAAAATCTAATTTAAAACCAATAAATAAATAAATTATTAGTTAATATTTTGGACATCTTACACACAACATCATCTAGTCCCAAAGTAAGCATAGCTTGTGTTATGGGTACTAAACAACTGATATAAATACATAAAAATTTTTTTTTTGTAAATACATACATATTATACAAAGAAAACATCCCAGACTCCGAAACAAATATTTGTGGATCACACAAATATTTGGTCTGACCCGGGAATCGAACCCGAGACCTCTTGATTAGCAGCCGCATACGCTAGCCACTAGACCAACAAGGCAGTCAAATTAAATAATCACTAAATCATCTGAAAAACATCACATTTAGAAGAATTATCCCAACAAGTCAATTGAGCTAGCTCTTTCAATCATTGCAGATTAAACCAAAGTTTCTTTAAACCTTTTTTGTTTACATAGCGGTAAATAATGGAAAGTTATTGATTAAGGCTACCTTTCTAACTATGTTTTGTCGGTAAAATACTGGTTTCTTGCGGCATAAATGTAAAAAATAAGGATGTGTATACATAGATAGTAGGTTTGATTGTGTTACATTCTAAAGCGTCAATACAAACTCTGTCTAGTTATTTTACCGTTTTTGGCCAGCAAACAAACTTGCTTGGCATAGACCTACTAAAAGAAACGTTTAAATAGCAAATGATGCTTTAAAAATAACAGCACATTGTAATGCGCAGTCATCGATAGTTCAAAAACGCAGTTGTTTGAACCGCGGGCAAAATGAAAACTTAAAACTGCAAATTAGATTGCAAGATTTTTTAATATCAAGTCCTCAAAATAATCTATAAATTAAAAAAACAACAAAACCGTAAAAGCAGCCAACTCGTTTTTATATTTTGTTGAAGAAAAATATGTGAACTAAACATTCCTACTTAAATGTGTGTGTCGAGGCTCCTTGTTATATCATTGACCTGGGGTAAACGTAACATTGACTCCTCACCCTAAACCTGTTCAGATACTGAAGCAAACTTTTTACTTTATATTTAGTATGAGTTTTATGGCGTATACAGTTTGAATCACCGTTATGATTTTACAAGGATTTACTGTTGTGATTCGCATCCATTTAAAAAGAAATAGGCCTATTTTTGCTAGCCGATCCCGATACAGTAGTCTGTACAGTACTCTGTATTGTATATACATATCTACACTGCTTTATTTCCTTTACCAATCAACACTAATACACCGGATACTGTCCTATAAATTTGCCCTATCCGTTCTTTATTTCTATCCAATAGTTGCCTGTAAGAGATTGCATTAGTGTGATAAGGCCGCCACTTGTACTGACCTCAGTTCCCTGTTTAGTTTATTATCTGGTGTACAATAAAGCTATTTATTATTATTATTATTACTCTTCAAAAATTTATTTGCTTACCGTAAAAGAGGCTATTGTGAGTCAACCTTAAAGGAACAAATCTTTCAAACATTAGGAGCTCTTAAAAGAAAAAAAACTCCCATTTCTGCTGTAATTATCATTGAAACCTCCTTTATTTGGTCGCAGCGTGACATATGAAAATTTAAAGAACTATTTAATCTTATTATAAATACCTACGTTATGAAACTTATAGTACACATAAGTTATACTAATAAAGGCTTAGGATATATTTATTATTTGCCTTTAAATATCCCAGCTCTCCAGTTTTCATCTACTGGTTGTATCTTGATCAATTTTTGTTTTCATTTTATATAGGGCAATAACTTACTAGCCAAACCGTACTGATTACGACCTTTATTGTGCTTCTCACTAAGTGTACAAACACTTCGGGGGCCGAAATACAAATAACTTGTAATGCAGTTTAAAAGTTTAAAGATCTCTCATAATTCCATCTGCTTCATAACTACAAATTATGAATAACTACAAAGTAATAAACTCCGATCGATTTTCATCAAACAAAGCTTAGAAAGTGGTTTTAGCTGTTTGTGTGGGAGTATCCGACTTATTCACCTTTCAAATAAAAAAATCAAAATTGGTTCACCTATTCGGAAGCTACGGTGCCACAGACAGACAGACACTTCAAACTTTTAGCACCCTGTCGTTTTTTGTCGGTAGTTAAAAATTGGACAGAATCTATGTTATTGGTTTCCAGATTCCTATTATCATAGTTCATATATGTCTAGATATTATTTTAAACAAAAGTTATCCAGTCACTGAAATAAATGACCGTGCTCATCACACAATTGTTCTGTCTCAGTCTTTGCATGAATCAACTCACGGGTCAGTCAAAAATAACTCATTGTCTTATGATAGTTGCCTGTTTGCCTTGTCTTGTAACACGACCTAAGGATCTATGAAGGCTCGACTCAGCACGGTTAACTATGAGCCATTTAGGAAAATAAGTTATTAAATATATATTTAAGTAATTGTTAAGTACATTTGTTACGAGGTTACTTCCAAGGAAATAGCATAGGTTACAGAATGATTCTGACAACTGAGATCTACGTATTCAGTGTTATTACTTCCGAGGATTTTTCCTGCCCACGTCAGTAGGCCACTTACAATAAATATATTTTATTACCAAGAATAAATACTGTTAATGAAATTCATGTAGGTATATAGTGATTAACGTTATTGCTACCAAGAATCAGATACGATTGCCATCATACCTTAAGATATTACGTGATTAATAAACAAAACAATAATTAACCTTTATCAGAAATTTCAATGCACCCATAATCAAGTAGATTTTACTAAACTCAATTATTCATCACTTAATTTTTCATATGGGTCTGGGATTGGCCTTTTTAATTTTAATGAGGCGAACATACCAAAATTTTAAAACCACTCGGAAATGACTGAGTTTGACATAACAATTATAAAAAAAATACAATTAACTACCTCATGAATCAAAAATTCCACTTAATTTATGCTAAAGTTATCTTAATCAAAATTCGTATTCTTATAAGCACTTATCGTTAAGATCACGGGCAAGTTAGTAATCAATACGATCAGTAGAGCCGCAAGCCTAAGCGCACTGCTTTCTTTTGTATATTTGTATGCGGCCCGTTACGTCGACCTCTTCCTCCGACAGGTTTGAGAAACAACCCGCTGTGGAGCCCACAAACGCCATACCTGCGTTGGACGCCAAACTAGGAACACTTGCACAACTTTCTTCGACCGTGAGTATTTTTCTACTAAAAACATCTTAGAAAGTGCTCTGTGAAAGTAAGCGGTAGTTTAAACGCTAGTTGTAATTGAACATTTCTTGTTGATGCGCTGTTCGTTAGTCAAGAAGATTTATTAGGTACGTGTGTATTGCCTATTTCATTAGAAATACCTTCAAGGTAAAAGTTAAACATAATGCACAGTTGTATCACAAAGGTCATAATATAAAATATCAGAAGATCAGATGTCTTTGCGACATTAAATAAGTAGTGTTTATCTTCTACCACTTACTTTAATTTGTATTTATGTTATTTTTCCTTGTTATTCTTCTAATATGCATAATACTTTATCATTAATATGCGGTGAGGATTTCTTTTGGAAAGTATTTTCCACCCTGACATTGTCTACAATGACCTTGTTGTGTACCTACTTTCTGTGTGCTCCTTCCAACGTACTGTTTACATTACAAGTCTTTTAAATGTTTATTGGTAAGTAAGTCAGTATTGTAATGCTACTGTGACTAACGAAAACCAAACATGATTTTGGATTTTTTTAAACGAAATAATGAAAAGTATCTAAGTTGTTCAAACATCTCAATTTGCTATTGATTTTGTGTAGTTGGTAGAAAGATAATTTAATGTTAATAAATCAGTTTGTGCTCGTTAGTGTTCGATATTCTTTGTATTTTTATTATAATTCAGTATTTTAAAAAAATCTAGTTTTCCGGCTAGACGTCAAACGGATATAAGGACATAGTTTTTCAAAATCTCTTAAAGTTTAACGTCTCTACGTAAATTACTTGAATTAATTTTCCGATAGTGTTTTCTTTGTGTTGAAATAAATATTTAATAAAGTTTTTATACTGTGTAATCATCATATTAATCACTGTCATTTCTAGCATACAATGAAGTAGAATAATTCATGTTTTAATAGTAGTAGATCAATAATTTAATGCTAATTTTTAGTACCCACTTTATAAGAAAATTATGGTATTTTCTCTTATATATTTTTAAACTAGCTGCGCCCCGCGGTGTTACTCGCGTATCATTATGGTTGCTAGGTAACCTGTGAAGTTTTGACAGGAGATGAACAGTGATATATTTTGACATCTACGATTTAATGTATTTTTTTAATCACCTAGCTTTCGCCCGTTTATCTCGATTATTGTGGTAAAAAGTAGCCTATGTGTTATTCTAATATATAAGCTATATAACTCTAAAGTTTTATCCAAATCCGTTCAGTTGTTTTTGCGTGAAAGAGCAACAAACATACAGACATACTCACAAACTTTCACGTTTATAATATTAGGTAGGATAATACAAAAGATTTTTTCTTCGGAAATGAGGAGGTTTTAATTTCCACTTTAAGTTTATTTTTAGTTCAAAAATGTGACATTTATGAGCCAACTTGAAGATTTATTTTTCTAAGATGGTATACTTCACATTTATTCCTACTTATTTAAGGAATATCAGCTCTAATAGTAGAAATTAAAAATACGGTACATTACAATTTTCATAATAAAGGCACAATATTAAAAGCTAATTATCTATATTTGAGTGCCTAAGTCTTATAGTAGTAGCAATACAGTCTCGGAATCGATTAACGGGTTCGACTAAATGTTTATATCATCAAAGAAAGAGTATCCTTCAACGATTGTTCGAAACTATTCCATCAGGCACTCTTTCATAGTACAGGTTATCCTTAGGTTGATACTATAATGATTCGTGTGTCAGTTGTTTTAAAAAATATTAATATTCTCAACAGATAAGTGCACTATGAGGAGTTGGTTGCTTTTAATATGTGTGCTAACGGTGGTGGTGTCATGCTACTCACAGCACCCAAATCGTTATGAGAACTTCAATGCCGATGCGATCATACAGAACGACAGAATCCTGCTTGCTTATTACAAATGCGTCATGGACAAAGGACCCTGTACACGAGACGGAAAGAATTTTAAACGTGAGTCCATTCTATTTATACTACACACACATTAAGGAACAAAAAAATAGGAAATTAAATGACACGCAAATTCAATCATGTTCGGCTCCTATTGCCTTACCGTAATGTTAACTACCCTATATTAAGCACGTCAGCAAAACACATACTTATAAACGAGAAAATCGGTTAGATAGTTTCCTAGGTTGTAGTAAGAAATTACGTGTCAAGATTATTAAGATTATTTCTGATCTTCCAGAATAGAAAACATCGATAGTTTTTTTTATTATAATTACTAAGTATCTGAGAGACATGAGAAACGTGTCATTCAAAACTATCGAAATGTAGGTAGTGCCTGACGATCTCTATAGATAAACATTTCAGAAAGAGCTTTCCTTTACTAGTTATAACTTCTTGAATCACCACTCTTATGCGATACCTAAATTAACGAATACTTATGTAGCTAATAATATGACTACATTCATAGATTATGAAAGAAAAATATTTAAAATTCATTTATTAATATATCCTATATTGCGGGGAACTATACAAATATACATTAAACGGATACAAAGAACAGTCATACTTAGAATAAAAAAAATTGTAACGCACAAAGTGAGGAGTTCAAATTCAGAACCCTTAGCGTAGTAGAAAAATACTTGGTTAGAGCTTAAACCACAATCCGTTCAAAGAGTTTTTTTTCGCATATTTCACATGTAGTACACATGAGAAACTTTTATATTATTATGATATTACTCCCTAGCCTTCATTACAAGAGATTTTCTCAATAATTTCCAGGTGTGCTTCCGGAAACTTTGGCAACAGCTTGTGGACGTTGCAATCCTAGCCAGAAGACTATTGTGCGGAAACTGTTGCTTGGGATTAGATCCAAGAGTGAACCCCGCTTCCTAGAGCTGCTCGATAAATACAACCCTGACCGCTCCAATAGAGACGCTCTTTACACATTCTTAGCCACCGGTGCTTAGTTATAAGGGATTTGCTTAATTGTATTGTATTGTGATTCAGTCATATATTTTGTGTTTGTGTCTATTCGTTGTATTTACTAAATGTGGAATGCTAGAATGGTGGCCCGTGTCGCTCTATTTAGAATAGAAATGTATGACTGATAAATTATTACATATCACTTGTTTTACAGAATTATTATAATTATTCTGTCAAACTCTTCTGGGAGGTCATGCTAATAGTTATTAGCATGAGCTCCCTTAAGATTTTTTAATTTAATATTGTAATTTATTTATTATGTTTTCATTGAATGAGAAAGTTTATCGCCGAGGTCAACATTTGATTGATAGAATATATTTATTTAAAACCTTACAATAGTGTTTAATATTTAGGCTATATCAAACGTAAATAAAAAAAGAAACTTAGTTTCACTTGACAACCGTCACTAACCACCGTCATAATTTAATAAGGCTCAATTAAATACTATAATTACAAATACATGCCACAAAACAAACGCCAGTGAACCGGTAATGGTAGTTATATGCATGCATAAGTTCCAGTGACATTGTTACAATACTGTGGATTTTATTCATAGAGATAAAGAGTTAGTTGGTATAAATATCAGGTAAACGAAGTAAGATCGTCACATAAGTACCAGCTTAACACAAAGATTCATCTAAGATACTTGTGAGGCCAGTAAACATGAAGATTGTTTTTTTCACCATTTGCCTAGCCCTTAGTGTGCTCGCTCAAGAAACGTACGAATCAGACAATGACAACTTCGATATTTCTGAAGTCCTTGGCAATGAGCGGCTCTTGAACGCTTATGCTAAATGTCTTCTGAATAATGGACCTTGTACTCCTGAAGTGAAAAATTTTAAAGGTAAAAATATAAAATTATTTACCCTTTGCAGAATGAAATTTACTAATTATCATGGTTTCGACTTACAATTTTTTATTTTGTATTAACAAGTGTCAAAAATGTTTATCAAAAAAATTAATATCCACCTACCAATATTTTTTTAAACCCACTATTTTTTTTTATAGTTTTTGAACATTTGACACAACGCCATCTAATGCCAAATTGTACGCTAAGCTAAGAGCTTATACTATAAGTACTAGACAACTGATATTAATAAACTTTTTTTTACTAAATACATACATATTATACATAGAAAACACCCAAACTCCGAAACAATTATTTAGTCCAACCCGGTAATTGAACCCCAGACCTCAACCATAGTGATCGCATACACTATCATGGCGCCTCGATGTCATACTTAACACATTGCAGAACAAAAGGCCAAATTAATCAATTAGCCTAATTTATATTTGATTTACCGACTTTTGTCTTACATGTACAACGAAATAACACTAATTGATGGTTGGGTGAAAACTTCACACGCACCAAAAAATCGCAATCAAGTCATTTTTGCTCAATTTTTTTTTTGTGTGGAGTAGAAAATAACGCTTAACAGTGTATTCTCATAAATAACAGTATTAATGTGTTCAAAGTGATCACATAGAAAGCGGTTTCTTTTGAATAGGCACATAAAAATACGTAGCACAAGAGTTTAGAGATAGGGCTTAGATGACTTATTCAAATTATATTTCTTAGGTACGACAAAAAAGAATACCTCGTGAATAATATATATATTATAATATAATATATTCGTAAATAATATATAGGTACTTTATTTCTAAGGAAAGTAAAAAATAAACATAATAGTTTTTAAAAGGGAGGAGACGATCGAAGTCATTAATACGAACACCTGTACTACACCAATATTCTGAAACTAAACGTTCGATGCATTTTAAAATACGTAAAAATATATAACTGCTTTTTGTGTTGGGAAAATTGTTTATAATAGTTGCTTTCTTAAATGTTTTTGTCCGTGTTGTGACGGACTAAGAATACTGAGTGTTACCATTACCACCCCTATTCATCCCGTGAGTGTCGTAAAAGGCGACTAAGGCATAAACTACGCAAGACAACCAGGCCAAACCTCCATCCTACGGAGAGGTCCACGTCCAGCAGACTGTTAATTAAATAAATTAAAAGTCCTACTAAACCATCATCACCAACTTATTGCAGTCCACATATGGACAGAGGCCTCTCCTATTGCCCACCAGACTGATCGATTTTAGGTTTAAATCGATAAATTTGTAAATATGAACATTTCAAGCCCAAATAAATTAACACCTTATCTAAATATATTATATTTATAATGTTTCAGAAAAACTTCCTGAAGCTTTAGCTACCCGCTGCGCCAAATGCACTGAGAAACAAAAGCAAACTGGCAAACAGGTAGCAAAAGAGGTAAAGAAAAATCATCCAGAAATTTGGCAGAAGTTGGTAGCAATGTATGATCCTGAGGGAAAATATCAAAAAGCTTGGGAAGATTTCCTTAAAGAGTGAAATATTAAAACTTTAATTTGGATGAAGTAGTTTGTGAAAAGCACCATGCAGACTGTGTAAAATATTTTTACTCATGTAATAATTAAAAATATATTGACATATAAAGGTCTTTTTTTAGTTATAGATTTAACGTTCGATATCTCTAAACTGTCCATTCATACTTATCCTGGATGAAGAAAAATCTACTTTTAAAGTAATTTTACATTCCAAGTCGAGATTTTTAGATCACTAGAAACGAAGAGCTTAATACATGACAACCATCCCGTTGTTGTCCAAACCGACAAAGACTGCAAACTACAAAGCACAATAGTATTGCAAAGAGTAGGAAAATTTAACATAAACCCTATACTAACACGTCTGCCTAGCGTGGAATAGTACGTCAACATTTTATTTTAATAAGAGGCCAATGTCCAGTGAATGAAAGTGTTTTTTACATCAACCGTTATTTTTATTAAAATTAAAAAAAAAAGCTAACATTAATTGTATCAAAAACTTAATAATAGTACCCTAATTATAAACATGGAGGAGGTACATTCGTTTGTATTAAAACAAACTTAAAAATATAAACTCAGTCCAAGTGAAGCTAAAAAGAAATTTAGGAAATATTTTACTACATATTATATCTGACAATGTGAAAAAAAAACACATATACTGTAACATATTAATCAGCCTTATTGTTGTCTGAAGATTCACTATAGTTTTCCAATGTTTGACGAAATGTTTCAAAGCAAACCCATCCTTCTGAATGCAGTTTCTGAGCTTCTTTCCAAAGAGTCTCAAATTTTTCATCAGTAAACTTTTCTCCAGCGGCTTCAAATACTTTTCTAATAGTACTAGAATCACGTTTGGTATACATGTCCCGATGATTTACGAAAAGTTTCGTTAAAATACTAGGTGCAATACAGCTCTTCATGTCCGATTCATGGGGAAGACATGTTCTATCTGCTTTACAACATCTTTCAGGAGATATTGGATAATCTAAATCAAAATACCTGCCTGAAGGCAATCCTGCCATTTTACGAGTGTCAGGAGCTTGACCTGGCTTAACCATTTCTCTGTATGTCGTACTGTATTCCAAACAATCTGCTTTGAGATCAGGTATTTTTGGAATTTCAGGAGAAGGTATTCTGTAGTTAATGACACGAACAAATGTTTTAAATTCGATATTATTACCATCAAAAGCTTGCCACATTGATAATAGAGGCTCTATAAGTGAAGGATCAAACCTGATTAACTTGTTATTACAATATTTATAAACGATTTCTTTTGGAAGCCATCCAGCTTTATTAAAATTACAAAATTTTAAACTTAAATAAAGTTGATGAAAAAATGTAGGCAAGTATCTTGTTGATAATGCTTTACGAACTGTATTGAGATGTTTCATACACTGCCGAAAAAATGCAACACCTTTGTTTAATTCACAATATGCTAAACACTCGGCTACATTATCAGGTGGCTTAAGAATACCAAAGGAATATCCAACAGGTACTTCACGTATGTTGTTATTTGGGGCCAGTTCTAAACCCACTCTAGGTTGTTTGGAATTCGTGAAATCTGATTGAATAGTATTACATATTACTTTATTACTCGCTCCTAACTTTATTCTGTCGTCAGTTACACAGCATCGGGCATAAGTACCTCGTTTATCTACAAATGTCCGATGACCATATGTTAAATCAGGATTATAAGGAGGTTTACAATAATTGCGGTCGATTTGAACCCCAGCATTTTTTGATGGGGGAGTTTTATCTGGGTAAGGCACTTTCGGCATAACAATATCGTAAAGGCGTCCATGGAAAGGAGTAGCTTTACCAAAAGTAGTTCCATGTATATCAAAACCTTCTGGCAGCATTGGTACAGGATCCTTGCTCTGTCCCAAAGGAGCCTTCCAATACGAAGCATATGTAGTGGCCTTAAAATCTGATATTAGAGTGGTGAACTTTGTTTTATCTGAAGTGTTTAAGGTTTGTGCCATAAGACAATTGGGACCTGCAAACCGCATATCCAAGGGTATGGGCTTACGCAGTGGTGGCAGTTCCCGAGCTTTAGGTGCTGGAATGATAGCGTCACCTATAAGGGCATCAGCTTCTTCTTGAAGTAGGTAATGTTTCAAGAAATCGCCTACCTTCTCATCTTGTTGTGCTGTAGGTAAACCTGCTGCGACGATATTAGGGTCTCTTTCTATATACATTCCACGATTTCCCTTCCCCCCTGTAGTTGATCGGCGACATTCTATTGGCATAGTTAGTAAGTGTCGATATATTGAAATGAAAATATAATTGTATTATTAAATAGTCAAAACAACAAAACAAATCAAAGTTCTTAACCATAGATTAAAGAACTTTTTATGCCAATGACATTATTTTTCTTTTTTAATAACACACGGTTTTATTCTATTTTCGATAGAGTTTAAAGTTTATATTTAACCTTCATAAGTATTATTTTTAAATTCTCACTTCTTCTTTCTTCTTATTATCCTTCTATTTAACTTCTTGATTTTGTAAATGATTGTTTTATTTTAAATCATTCAAGCAAATCTTATAGCAAATCACATATAGATATGTCTAGCAAAGGAATAAGTAGTTAAATTACCTACAATTTATTGAGAAGAATAAAAAAAGAAGCTTCACTGAATTGACATCAAAAAGTAAGCATTTTTACAGGTAAGGTTCATTAAAATACGTATTTTAAAGAAATAAGACAGAGTTAAGCCATATCTATTTTCTTCCAACCTAGGCCTTTCTATGACGCATAGCTAAGTGTAGGATATGTTCGAGACTTACGAGTTAAATATATTAGCTCTATGTACGAGTAATTACTAAATTTATATAATTATATTTGTGTTTTGTTTATTTTCTAGTTTATTATTTTTTTGGAAAATAAATGTTCAGTAATATTACAGATTCGACAATTCCCTGTTATTCAAGATTAGATAAACAGTTCTTTTAATTTATTTTCTTTCGTCGCTAACTTAAACTCTCATATTCTTCTAATTCTATTATTGGAAACTATTATTAAAAAAGATAATTAGAAAAAATATCTACCACTATAGCTTACGTAATAATTTTAACTTTATTAGAATATATTTTTCTGTTTAATTGATTATTTATCCAATCATATTGATTATGTATAACTTGCATGGTTATTGTATAATATTCTGTACCGTGACAGGGAAACAACATTCATAGTCCGAGGGAACTTCGTTTTTCAGAGCTATTGCTACATGTTTTTCAGTGTATCTATTCTAATATTATAAACCCAAATGTAAGTTTGTCTGTCTGTTACGCTTCGACAGCTTAAACATTGCACCGATTTCTAAAAAAATTGCATGTATGTAGATACTTTGATTGTTGAGCAGACATAGGCTACTCTTTAAATAAATAAAAGAATAGAAATGATAAAAGTTAATTGTACACAAAGTTAGAAAATATTAGATATGCTCTTCTATAAAATTACATAATAAGTATTAAAACATGATAGGTATACTTTGATATATTACTAAGATAATTTGAATAAAGGCATAATCATTTATTTTCATCTATTAATATATACAAATTGGATTTGAAAATTAAATTAAATAGAAGCTTTTGAACTTCTAATGGCGATTGACAATTATTATGCCGTCAGAGTGACCAAGGGTAAATAAATTAATACATCACTTTATATATTACTGCGTTTGAAATAATACTGATTAATTAGGTTAAAATGATTCTTTTATTTATATAAAATATAATTTTGTGAAATCTACATATATATGTTTTTTTGCAAATACTTATCTAAATAAAAAAAATATAAAATACTTTTCAAAATGTAAAAATAAAAACAAATTAAATATAAAAATAATGCACACATTTCTAATTCAGTAAAAGGAAATTAGTCTGTTTTGAAAGTTAATCAATACTCAGTACATTATTTATCCATTGAGTACGTCTCTAGCGCCTTTCGAAATGTTTCGTAACAAACCCATCCCTGTGAATGTAACTTCTGAGCTTTGGTCCAAATCTCATTAAAGGTATCGTCTGTAAAGTTCTCCCCGGATGCTTCAAACACTCTTCTTATATTTTCAGGACTACGTTTTTCAAACATATCCCTATGACTTACAAAAACTCGTGTTAAGATACTTGGAGCGATACAACTTCTAACATCAGATTCTTGGGGTAAACATATTTGGTCAGCTCTACAAAAACCTTCTGGAGTTATGGGATAATCCAAATCCAAATATCTGCCAGATGGCAATCCTGCCATTTTTCTGTCATCTGGCATTTGTCCAGGCTTGACCATATCAGAATAGGTTGTACGAAAATCAAGGCATTCCGGTCGAAAATCAGGAATTTTGGGGATTTCAGGTGACGGTATTCTGTAGTTAATAACTCTCACAAAAGTTTTATAATCAATTTTAGATCCGTCGAAGGCATTCCATAATGATAACAATGGTTCAAGTAATTCAGGGTCAAATCTTATTAGTTGTATTCCGCAGTGTTTGTAAACGATGTCCTTTGATAACCAACCACAATGTTCTGTATCATGAAATTTAAGGGTTAAATAAAACTTGTAAAAGAATGTTGGTAGGCGTCGTTTAGATAAACCTCTTCGTATTGTATTAAGATGTTTCAAGCACTTTCTGAAAAATTCAACTCCCTTATTAATTTTACAAAACGTTAAACATTCTGGTACATTATCAGGTGGTTTAAGTATACCAAAGGCGTATCCTTGAGGGACCTCACTTATGTTATTATTAGGGGCTGTGACTAATCCCATTCCAGGTTTATTAGCTTTTATAAAATTAGATTGTATACAGCTTACAATTGCTCTACTACCTGACCCTAATGTAATTCTGTCATCACTTAAGCAACATCGTGCATAAGTACCTCGTTTATCTACGAAGGTGCGATGGCCATATGTTAAATCAGGATTGTAAGCAGGTTTACAATATTTGCGGTCTACCTGAACACAGAGGTTTTTTGATGGTGGAGTTTTATCAGGGTATGGTACTTTTGGCATAACAATATCATACAACCGTCCGTGAAAAGGAGTAGCTTTGCCAAAAGTTGTTCCATATATGTCAAAACCCTCTGGTAGCATTGGTATAGGATCCTTCACCTCTCCGACAGCAGCTTTCCAGTAGGACTGGTATGATGTTTCTTTAAATTCTTGTACGAGATTTTCAAATTTAGACTTTTCTTCTGGTCTTATTATTTTGGCCACCAGTGATCCATCTGGACCCGAATGCCTTAAGTCTATTGGAATCGGCTTACGCAACGGAGGCCTTGGTTGTTCCATAGGTGGCGGTATAACAGCATCACTTATAAGTGAATCAACTTCATCTTTAAGTAAGTAATGTTGCAAAGCTTCACTAACAGAGTTATTTTGTTGTGCTGTTGGCAAGCCTGCTGCAACAATATTGGGGTCCCTTTCTATAAACATTCCACGATTTCCCTTTCCCCCCTGACTTGTTTTTCGACATTCAATTGGCATTATAAATTGTATATTTTTATGATTTGGTATTATTAATTTGAAATATCTGTAACTTAGCACAATGCCTACAACTGTCAAAGTTTTTTTTAATTGTTTATGCAAAAATACTACGTTAGACATTTTATAACAATAACCTACCAGTATTGCACTTGATGTACCGCCATTACACTACACACCTCCTTACAACCTTGCAAAAATTTGTGTATCATCTTAAACGAATGGTAGAATATCAAGGAAATAGTTAAAAAACTAGAAGCGTATTTACAATTTCATTGAAATCAAGGGTAATTTAATAGGCATCTTAAAGTTTAGTCAGCTGGGTATGTTAACGACACCAACGTTACTCATGTACATAATATAACTATAATATTTTTTTATTTTTTTAATTTTGGACATCTTACACACAACATCATCTAGTCCCAAAGTAAGCAGAGCTTGTGTTATGGGTACTAAACAACTGATATTAATACATAAACATCCTTTTTTTTTTGTAAATACATACATATTATACATAGAAAAACACCCAGACTCCGAAACAAATATTTGTGGATCACACACAAATATTTGGTCTTACCCGGGAATCGAACCCGAGACCTCTTGATCAGCAGCCGCATAGGCTAACCACTAGACCAACGAGGCAGTCAAATGTTAAATGTTATGATTTGTACACACGTCGCATAATTATACTAAGTGATTGTGGGTTTGTCTGTGGACATTAAGGACAATGAAAAACAATGCTTTATAGTAGATATTTTATCTTCAAACAGTTTCATTCTGATATGACTTATGTGAAGAGAACAAGTAGATAATATGTTAAGAGGCCGGCGTACGACACTCGAAACTGCAAGTTGAAATTTGTTCGTAAAATATTGTTGTCTCTGTTTGACAAAATACAACGTAGATACGAGTGCACCGCTGTATGTGTGTATGTGGATTGACATTCATTCGTAGTAATTCGGACTCTCTCGTAGAAGGTTCGACTATCATTATTTGACTGACACGAATCACACACACATTGAAATATAATATATATATATAAATATATATTATATTATATTATACATTTAAATGTAATCGTAATGAAATGAAAAAAAGTCTGATAAACAAACATAAAAGTTTTATTTTTATATGTCCAATTAAAGCTTTGCTGAATTTGTATACAATATTTCATATCACGATTTTCTTCCCGTAACCCTTCTGTATATGAAGATAAAGCCTGTTATGCTACATTATTGCATTATTCAAACTTAGACTTTGACGGCTTCGATTTTGTCTTTGTACCTCTCCTGGTAGATGTTTTCAGGGTCGTATTTAACTGCCAGCTCCTTCCATAAGTCAGGTCGTTTGTTTACCAAATGTTTAATAACTTTATCAGAACCGATCTTCTGTTTCTCCGTACATTTAGAGCATTCGTGCTCTAATGCATCGGGAAGAGTCTCCTTTAATGCTTTTCCATCCGGAGTGCAACGACCTTTCTCAAGTAGGCAGTCAACGTAAGCATTTAAAAGACGGTGAGATTCAAGAACTTCGTCAACGTTGATATGGTCCCATTTGTCCGTATAAGTGGCCGCGCTTGCTATGGCGATCACCATGCACAATGGAATAAGAATAATTAGCTTCATGTTTACCTGTAAAAGCAAATTTAAAATATTAATTTAGGGCCCATCCATATAACATATGAGTACTATTATGAATAAACAATAAGAGTATATTATGAGTACATATTATATTAAGAGTATTATAGGTTATTAATACATATTATTATATTTACAAAATATTTTAATTGATTGATGAATTGATAATTGAAATTGCAATTTAACAGTTACTTATAGATTTTACATTTGAAGTAAAGCATTATTTAGTTTATTTGTTAAATAAGCGGTAAGACGTTTGGCAAGATGGAAGGCACCTTATGCGCCATGATAACTTTTGAAATTACATCATAGAAGGAAAAATAGAACGAAAGAGAGGAAGAGAAAGACCGATAGTTATATTGACCAGATTAAAGAAAAAGTGGCGGTCGCGATGTTTAACGAGTTTAAGGAAACAGCTTTTTATAGGGAGAGTTGAAAATAGCTGCATCCACAAGAGCATAGCTCTTAAATAAATGATAATGAAGACGTTTGGCGGGCCAGGTCAGGCCAGGCAGTATATAGGTATATACATATTATAGGTCACAAGTAATACGTAAAGATTTACCAGAATTTGCACGTGTTCAGTACATGCTAGTATATTGTGTTATCAATTAATGGCAAATATATATACAATTTTCTAGGTGTTATAGTTGTATGAAAAGTAGGGTTCTATATATGTACATATTAGATAAGTTGTTTTAAACTTTTATGTAATTAATGGTTCTATTTTGGTAATTAGTTAGTCTCTACATACTTTATGGACATACACATAGGCATAAGCGGGTCTATGGACCTGATAAATAATATTTTTCTATCAATAGCAAAACGTACGCGATAAAACTTCACGTCACGAAACAGGTACAATTTGTCTAAAAGCAGTCAATTATTACATGCATAGGGTATCAATTAGCTTACAAAATCATGAATATAATTTATTTAAATCTATCAGTATATTTCCACTTCTTCATTATGGAACCAACAATAGCTGAGAAGTATCCATAGAGTATAAAGTGATTGTTTAGTTAGAGGTTCATGGGCATGCAGTGTTGTTATTAAAAAAAATTGATAGGCTATTGTCTCTTTGTCTCTGATTCAATAGTCGTTGCCTATAAAAAAAGTAGTTGGTAGGTACAAGCATGTCTTTGTTGTGCTAGGCGAACAAGCTCCTTAAGACTCAGATGATAAGACGCGCCTATGATTGCTGATCTTTTCTGGAAAGTTATGCGTGTGTGCTCAAGATATAGTCTCAATTGAGAAAATCAGTTAGAAGGGAATTTCTTAATGTTATATCCAGGGATATGTTTGTTGTCACGGACATGTTTGTTGTCCTGAATAAAAAAAACATAAATTTATATTCTAGTACAAAGTAGAATTTTATATCTCATGAATAGGTGTTGCTAAATGTCTCATTCGAAAATTACCATATTATATAAACTGAAAATCAGGTTTAGAATTTCAAACATCAATATGAGCTTAGACAAAAACAAACAAGTACCAATTTATTAACCGAGAGAAAATAGGTTTTATTTTGTTTGTTAAGTACTTCAAAATTTTAAAAAAATCTCAGTGGAATGTATACTCTTTGTTTATACCTCCTAAGTCCAATTTTCGTAAAGGTTTCTACTGCTACTTACACTCTGACATCATCATCATCATCAGCCTATCGCAGTCCACTGCTGGACATAGGCCTCACTCTGACATACATATTTGCAATTATGAACGCTTCTTATTCATATTTATGATATGTATTGTAATAAATAAAATACGAATAAATTATTTATATGTGTCATTACTCTTCTGAAGCTCAATATTAATTAACATGACTAGGATTCCCGGAAAATGGACTTGCATATACCTCACTTCCGTCGACGAAAAACGCAAGAGGCCAACATAGTATGAGTGACTGCATCATGCTGCATTATTTATATTTATTAATATTCACAATGTCTGGTGACGACTATTCTCAGATTCTACTCAAACTTTCCATTAAGCAGAGTAGAGTCATTTTGGCAAGCACACATATAAACAAAAAAAGTGTCGTCAACTTACACACACTTTTATCAATTACACCTTTTCTTAGTCATGCATTTAATACATTTAAAATGCCACATTAGATGTAACCTTACTCTAATTTTTCATAATTGTTTACATAGAATTCCTTATCACAATTCATACTTGCCTTTTAAAACATTATTATAATTATATTATGTAACAAAGACTCCATAACCTTATTGAAAATTGCCCAGTTGTTATAATAAAAAATTGAAGTGAAGATACTCTGGTTAGAATTAGGAATAGGCCGCGTTAAATGCTAAATAAATAAAAATAAATTCAAAATATTACATTATTTTTTCCATCTATAATATATCTATCTACAAAGGTATAAATGAGGTTCTATCTGCTTGAATCAGACTTTACTCACAACGTATTTCTTTTAGTCTTTGGAACTGTCAAAATAACTACACTAACAAAAACACACACATGCACTTACACTCACTAACTTTCACATTTATTGTATGCATATGCTAATTGAAACTCAATAGTTTTAAATTTTCAATTGTTTTCAACGATAATTAGTTAAAAGTTCTAACACAAAACATCGGTGTTATTCACGCGGAACATCATAGAGTTTTTACTCACCAATCTTCTCCGTGAACACTGTTCGACCCTTTGTTGGGCTGTGGCACCTGCATCATGCCATAACACCATTTATACTGCATTCACCACTGAATTAATTAACCATTGTGACGACATTTTACAGCATAATAGACATCGGGATATAATAAACAATAGTATTGCGTTATGATGTAGTCTTAATTAGGGACCCGTGATCAATTAAGTGAATCATTACAAGAAGTATGAGATTTGTCTTGTTTTTTACATCTGTATAACTAACAATAACTTTAGCATAGTCGTATTTTTGAGAATTGGTTTTGTTGAACATATTCAAAAACCTTTAAAATCATGGGTTCCATCATAATGTACGTTTTCATTCTGGTTTCTAGCAATACAGATAAATTCCCCCTAAAAAACGAACATGATGTCTTCAAAATATTTGACTAGACATAAACCTTTAGATTTTGACTGCACGATTGATCTGGTGGTCTAAACGGTCCACCGGTAAGTTTTGTGGGTTCAAATCCCTCACGGAAAAACACTTTGTGTGATCCACAAATTGTTATTCTGGGTCTGGGTGTTATTTCTGTTCGTTTCATAAATGTTAGTAAAGTCCCCCGTAACACAGAAATATATTCACAGGATATATACACAGGAGTTGTCTTTTTACTAAAACAAAAAAAAATAACCTTAGAAAGAAACTTGTGGTCAGACATGTTGGTATAGGATTTCTATGAAATTTCCTTCTCTTGGCAGTCCTGTTATGCTTTGTATTTTACTGTTACAAATTTGATTGAGTTAAACCATCCAAAATCACATTAATAATAGTTATATTTAAAGAGAAGAACCTTTTATCATCGAGTCAGTCTCTCACTTACCCAGTTACAATATCTCATCAGTTTTATAAATATTTTATCTTAGACGCCTTTGAAAGAGCAAAGATTTGTAGCACAGACTTATGTAATATTATATAATTCTAACGTTTTATTTAATTGACTACTGAGGAAGAAAATATTCACGTCCTTCGAGATTATTAGTCATTATAACGTGGTTTTCAAAAATAAGTACTATCATGGCAAAAAAACGCTAGCATAAAGATATTAACATACATTTGGCAAAATTAAAGTAATGATGAAGACCGCAGATGAACACGAAAATTGTCATATATATATATATAGACGGGTATAATATAATTAAGTTTTCAAATTATTTCAAACATATTTATTTCGATAATTTAGAATTGTTCAGAATCATAATCTTCTTGCCCTCTTCCCAAATTTATATGGGGTCAGCGCAATTAATTTTCTCCTTCCATTCTTCTTTATTATTCGCCAGTTCACTGATTACTCCTTTCCTGGTCAAATTCTCTTTCACACAGTATATTCATTTTTGTCGGTCATCCTCTACTCTTATACTCGTCAATTACCATACTTAAAACCTTCTTCAGTTCAGTTCAGTTAAACGCATCACATGTCCATACCAGGATAACCACTTGCTTCCCAACTTTCATCCTTTGGTGGCTACTTTCAAGTTACCTCTAATGTTGAGTACATTATTTATTCTAGTGACAGTAATGTAATATTGATATAAAACAAGAAAATAAGTGTAAATTTTCAACCGTAAGGTCATCTAGAAAAATTGACAGGCCACGCATAGAATAGGGTTCCGTGGCTACCCTAAAAATCACGGGCCTTACAGGCTATATTTGCATGTAATAAGGGGCGACGAGAAAAAAATCGTGATATCTATGAAATATTTTACACAAATTCAGCTTTAACCGGACATATATAATTTTAACGAAAAGGTACCGACTTCAAAGAAAAACTATCCCGAGTACTCAAATCGCGACAATTGTGCCTATGATATTTGAGGAGTTCCCTCGATTTCCTTGGGATCCCATCATCAGATCCCGATATGCTGACAATGGGACCACCTGTAAGCTACGCCTATTCCAATGCAAAAAGAACTTTTGAAATCGGTTCATAAACGACGAAATTATCGCTGAACATACATAAAAAATAAAAATAAAAGATTCCGACGAATTGAGAACCTTCTCCTTTTTTAACCGACTTCAAAAAAAAGGAGGAGGTTATCAATTCGTCGGAATCTTTTTTTTTTTTTTTTTTTTTTTTTTATGTATGTTCAGCGATAATTTCGTCGTTTATGAACCGATTTCAAAAATTCTTTTTGCATTGGAATGGGCGTAGCTTACAGGTGGTCCCATCGTCACCATATCGGGATCTGATCATGGGATCCCAAGGAAATCGAGGGAACTCCTCAAATATCATAGGCACAATGTCGCGATTTGGGTACTCGGAATAGTTTTTCATTGAAGTCGGTTCCTTTTTGTTAAAATTATTTTTAAGTCTGGTAAAAATGAAACTGTTGTTTATCAGTTGTTTTTTTATTTCAATACGATTGCATTTAAATGTATAATACATACATATTATTATTCCATATAGGTATATGTGTATGATAATACTTTTTTAAGCAAGTTAATGTGGTTATACATGTATTCATTACAATTGATGACTGCATTGCACTTCTAGATAGGCTACTAAGCAACCTGTGATAAGGAGTAACAGAGTTTGCCCACTGTTTTTCTTTATTAGTGCGTGAGATACGTATGTGTTTGTTTTTTAAATATATCAATGTCTGTGGCAGTTTCTATTTACACGAATTTGGAAAATATAATTTTTTTTTTAAATATTTTTATTTTCGAGTTTCCATAGGATTTATCAAAACACACTTTCACAAATAAAAAACTCGTTTCATGCTTAGAACATTGCCTGTTTATTTTTCATACTTAGATAAGACAATTAAATTAGCTACAAAGGAAATTAAAACGTATTCATAGCTTAAAATTAATTTTCAATATCATCGTTGTTTATTGTACATATCTAAACTTAGACAATTTTTAAATTATTGTTCTAGAAGAAATTTACCAAAGGATTCTTTGAATTTATGATCTTTGTCGTATTTTTGGGCGAGTTGCTCCCAAGTTTTAGGGTGGCGTTCTTTTAGAGTTTTTATGACCACTTTGATGATTTTTTTCTGTATAGGGCTGCATTTTTTACATGTAGTTTTAAGAATATCCGGTATTACATCTGTAAAAACAAAAATATAAACATATTTTTACATTCTTTCTTTCAAATTATATTAGAATAGCATTTTCCCGCGACTCCCGAATTTTTTTTTTAAATCTGACGCACAACATCATCGTGTCCCAAGCTAAGCAGAGCTTGTGTAATGGGTACTAGACAACTGATATAAATACATGAACATACATTTTTTTTGTAAATACATATAAACATGTTATATATAGAAAACACCCAAACTCCGAAACAAATATTTGTGAATCACACAAATAATATTTGGTCCGACCCGGGAATCGAACCCGAGACCTCTTGATCTACAGCCGCATACGCTAACCACTAGACCAACGAGGCAGTCAAAAAAAAGAGATTAGAAATGTGAAGGTGATGATGACGAATCTTAAGAAATAATGAAACCTTACCTTTAAAGGCTTTAGCCTCAGGCGTACAAGCTCCCTGGTCGAGGAAACACTTAGTATAGTTCGTAAGTAACATGTCATTCTCTAGGAATGATCGAATGTCGAAATTTTCAAACTTGTTGTTGTAGAAATCAGCAATTACTATGGTTGCCAAGCTGAGTACTACACAATATATCTTCATATTGAACTGAAAATAAAATCAAGATTATTTTTATTTTTAATATTACCACACAGTAAACCTTTTTATAGGACGGAAAATAAATGCAAGATGTGAGTGTTATGTGCGGCACCAATTAAATTTATTTTATACATAAAAAGTCACGTGTTTCGAACACAGGTATGTTTATTAAAAATAACTACACATATACATCTACAAATAAAAATCGAAATGTTTGTTTGTAATTTCAAAGAAACAGGCTTTTACATAATGTATGGTGATCATGCTCATATTTTTTTTCAGATTTTTCGAGGCTATCATTTACCTTGTAAGGGGGTGGAGACGCTATGTTTTGAGACATGCCGATGAAGTATGATTTTATTTTAGCATTCAGTTGATGTAATGAAAATACATATGCAGTTTCATCTTTCTAGCAATAACCATTTGGACGGTAAATCGAGGACGAATGGACTTACTGTCGGACGGACATGACGAATCTATAAGGGTTCCGAGTCATAAACTACATGCGACGGAGAAAAGGAATAGATTGTTCCTTTTTTATGAACATGAGAGTAGAAAACTATATAATAGTGACAATAAGAATAATTCTCTCCTACTTTATTTTTATACAATATACGTAATTAATTGTTATGTGATATATATTTAATATAAATGAAATAAACAACGAATAAATACAAATCTTCAATCACTTGTCATATAAAATTTATTTACAATTATGAAGTAATGAAGAATGTGGCACAAATAAAATTGACTCTCTGTCTCTCTCTCTCTCTCTTACACAGGAAGTCATCATGAAAAATGCATCATGTCAGATACATGTGCGAAGGTATACAAGACAATAAAGATCAAGTGTCAATAATGAATCAAGTCTCGCTTCCTTAAACAATTATCCTCTAAGGAAGCAGAGTGGACTGACTGTTTAGTAGATGAGCAAATAAGGAATCTACTTCGAAAAAAAAACTGTACAGGCTTGCGAAGGTTCAAGGTTTATAATAATAAAAGAAATATATATATAAATGAGTTTCTTAATATAAATATAACATCATAAACCTAATTTATAACAACATGATTGCAGGTAGGGAATTAAAACTGAAAGTTTGTTTCTTTTACATTTGCACATTAAAATATATTTCATTATAATAAATTATAATATATACCCAGCAACACTTTACAATAACTCCAGTCCTTTCAAAGGTCGACTCAACGATTTGCTTTGAACGGTAAAACTGTCGCTTGTAGACTTTGATGTAGGTACATTTTAGTTCTCAAAAAGTTTCTGAAAGAAGGAAAGAATTTTATTAATTGCGGAGGAAACTTATGGAAGCGAAGCCGTTGGCACTAGGCAATATAAATTTAGAGTGACTGTGACATTACTATATGCTTGCAAAAATCATGAAAGCATCAAGGCCATAGCATTTTATTCATACAACATTGTCTTTCAGCACTCGCATTAAATCTCTATTAAATGTTCTATAAGAATACCTAATTGCACTAAAGCCTGACATACTAGCGTGTTTACGTCCCTACGTTACTTCTAATAAAAAACTTGGAAATTATTAAAATATTGAGCGGATTAAGTCCCACATTGTTCAACAAAATCAATTTTATATGTAAATAGATTTTGCTTGCAGCTTCGCCTATATGTAATTCTGTTGTATAACTTTGATTGTCTTTTTGACCATCTTCGGGGCTTTCTTTCCCAAAATCCGCTCTACTCTATTAGTGCTTGCCTACGTTCCTCAAGGAATACATACACCAAAATTTCAACTTCCTGCTCCCAGTTTCGGCTGTTTGTTGTCAGTTGTAAGATCACGAAACACTGAACCATACCGTCAGTTATTATTTTGTTGTAATATTTTATGACTTTTTTCTATATTTTTAAACCTGGCAAAATGACTCTCCTCTACCTGATATAAAGCATGAGTAGAATCCAAAATGTATTCATCATTTTTATTGTGCAGGCAATACAGCATAGGGACCCACACTGTGGTGTAATAGTAAAATCCTTCAATGGGCCCCCGGTCTTGCACTCATCAACGAAATACGCATAGCACGAATGCTGTCAATTTAGGTTTGGTACCGTCCGCTGAAATCAGTGTGGCTCTCTACTACTTTGAATATGGTCATGAAATTTTGTGAACTTTTTGAGAAAACATGAACAGACATAAAATCCCTTGATTCTTAATTGACACTACGGTAAATTTTATTATTTAATATGTAATCATGACAATGAAAAACAATAACATAATTTACTTCAAGATTTCTTTTGATAGTTTGTTTCACTTGTTGTGTGTTGACTGCACGTTTGGCCTAGTAGTATAAGTGGTCGCCACTCCGTTTTCTACTGAGCCAAGTGTCGCGGATTCAAATCTCACGTGGAATAACACTTTGTGTGATTCAAAAATTGCAGTTCTGAGTCTGTATGTTCTTTGTGTCCGTTTAATGTTTGTTTGTAAAGTCTCCCATGACAAAGGATTTTATTCGTAATGTAGGAGTAGCTTATATTTGAAAAAAGTTTGTTTATATATTTTGTTTTGAATTAAAATAAAATATATAAACAAACTTTTTGGTTTACAAAAATAGAAAGTATAATATTGTAAGTAATATATATTTCTTAACCCTCTTATGAGTTTACGTTACTCTTGTACATAACCAAAACAGAATACTTAATTATTTTGTACACTATTTTAACATCGACGTAATTATTCTCATCAATCATGTCTCCTAAATATTACACATTCAAATGGTTACGCAAACCAGGAATTGATTTCAAAATTATCTCTACTATGAATAATCGCAGATGACGGTTACGCAAACTCCGGCGCAGCCTGAATAATCGTCGCGTGCACATAGAGTACGTATACCTCAGCCATTGTTTGTACAATTATCAACTCATGAATACAATATAAGATGCTAATTATCACCTTTGTTGTTTATCTGACCAAATACTGTACTCGAATACAACCAAAGAGGAGGCAATAAAAAGATTTGTTATAATAAAATACGTAATGTTATAAAATCTATATTAATCCTTATTCCTACTATTGCTGTATCACTTTTATTACTATAACTACACACATCAAAAGTGTCTAGGGATCAACATATATTTTTGCAATAACTTTTCTCCTGATTGATATTAATTAAAAATTTCTTTAAGGATTCATCAAATAAAGTGTTTTCGTTTGTCACAGTAACGATAAACCAAGTCACCTTTGCATTAGTAAAGAAATTTGCCATTTTCCTAATAAAGGGATTTTTGACATTTGAACCACTAACATTAAAGTTCGAAAAAAAGACTGAAATAACAGTTTTCTTTAAAATTTTATTAGGTAACTTAAACAATTAATAATCCGTGTTTCTACTGCGAACACTAACAACACAAGAACATCGGTTTGGCATACTCAAAATGAGTTCATCCAAATCACGCTGTGGAATGGCCGCCCATGTTCGTTGCAACAACAAAAAAAGGTCTTCTTGCGACTGGATACCCTCCATATTCGGCAGAGCTCTTCTCTGTAGCATATCCCATGCATGCTCAATCGGGTTCAAGTCTGGCGACTGAGCAGGCCAGGGCAGGACATTGATGTTAGCTGCGGCGAGAGTCTGTCTTACAACTCTTGCGGTGTGCGGTCGTGCATTATCATGCATTAACTGAAATAAGGGACCGATTTGCACTTGTAGAGGAACGATGACGTCTGATACAATCGTCTCAGCATAAATTTGAGCGTTGAGGTTGCCTCTGATCCAAATCAACTCAGTTCTTCCGCCGATACAAATACCCGCCCATACCATGATGGTTCCACCACTATAAGGATGGACTTCCTGGCAGGATTTTAATCGCTGTTGGCGTCCAGGGGTTCTCCAGTGTCGTATACGTCTTGTATCCGGTCTCATACCAAAACGAGACTCATCAGAAAAGCACACGAAACGCCATTGTTCTTCTGCCCAATTTCTGTGTTCAAGAGCCCATTGGTATCGAATCCTACGATTGTGCATTGCTATAGGTGGTACCCGTAGCGGTCTTCGGGAATGAAGGTTCACTTCATGCAAGCGGTTTCTGACTGTTTGGTCGCTAATTAAGTTCCCTGAAGAGTGATGAAGCCTCACGGCTAACATCATGGCGGTTATTGTTGGAGCTCTTCGAGTTAAGATTTGAATGTATCGGTCTTGTCTCCGTGTGGTGCAGCGATACCGTCCTCCATGGCGCTCAGCCACGGTACCAGTGCTTCGGTAACGTGTCCAAAGTCGACTGATAACACTCTGACTTGTATTCAGAGCTAAAGCCACAGTACGTTGCCGGGAACCAGCTTCTATCATTCCCACGGCTCTGAGCATTTCTTCCCTGCTTAAATGACGTCGCCGCTCCATAATAACGTTGGTTTTAATCAGTAGTAGGGAAACAGTAGCACTAATAATTTCTTCAATGCGTTGTATGTTTTTATAGGGAAAATATTGGCAGCTGATTTTCATCTTTTACTCGAATTTGATTGACAGTTCCTGATTCAAATTATGAAATGCACTAAAAAGGATCCATATAAATTTATAAAATCATAAATTTATTACAAAGCCACATCTCAATCTCAAGAAATCCGCATAAAAATGCTTGATCCCTAGACACTTTTGATGTGTGTATATATATTATAACTATAACTTTGTTTGTCTGTAAGTCCAGCTTTCACGGCAAAACTTCTGATCCAATTTAAATGAAATTTGGTACACAGATAGTCTACTAGAGGCTGACATCATGCGGGCGCAGCCGCGGGCGAAAGCTAGTATTATATAACTTAAAGTAATTCTGTCTGTCTCTCTGTCTTGGTCTCTTTCAGTTCTGTCTTTCACGGCAAAGCCACTTCACAGATTTCAATGAAATTACAAAGAGATACTATTATTCTTGAAGAATGATATGCTCATATGATGAGCAGTGCCGCGAGCAAACACTAGTTGCTAATTTAACCCAAATTGAATTTATAATCTTCTCTATATTCTTGACTCAGATCCGTTATAGTTACGTCTTGTTTTGATTTTTGTTCTTTTGTTTTATAAATTTCGCAAATATATGTGAGCGATAGAGGAATAGGTTCATCATCAGGACAGGACATTCGAAATATCGAACAAATGAAGCCTCTTTTCCTACGCCCAGTTAGTTTTTGAACACATACTAAGTGATTTATGAACGCAAACGTAGTAGTATCAAAAAAGGCTACTCATTGGTAGTTTTAACAGTTTTTCTCAAACACCACTGGAACTTACGGGAGGGGGAAAACTGAAGGGAAGCGACGCCACTATCAAGGTTTTTGCTCGGTTCGAAAAAATCGTAATTCCGGGGCTGCAAAGAGATTGCTAATTGTAATCTTTTGTAGAATCGATGTGCTTTTCCTGTAGTAGATACTATCACCATAAAGAACTCGTCAGTACCAGTTTGTTTCTTGACAAATTAATATTAAAGGCAAGCTTAACGCAAAACTTTATTTTATTAATATGCGTCTGACCAGCGTGGTAAAGTAGGCCAAAATCTCCTTGCTAAGAACAGACTTATACCTAGAAGTGAACTGTCAAAAGCCTGTTAAAAAGCTGTAACTGATGGTGAATGAAATAATAAATCCAATCCATCCATTCTAGTAATGTAAATTCTGTAATAACTCTGTCTGTGTAACGGTTTCATATCTAAACCGATATACCTAATTCAACGAAACTTGATATGGAAAGACATAGGCTCCACTATACCGCAATAACATACACGCGCTCGGAGCCCCATTTAAAAAGCTAGTAATGTATATGTATACATGTCCATATAGCGTGTTGCAAGTAAACGCATAAATGCTAATCGTCGTTATTGACAAACCTAATGATTCATCTAATGTGGTTAGACGTAGAAGCAAATAGATGAGACAGTTACTCAACGCTGCTAAAGGTCGTTGCTCGTTGCATCTAATGAATGTAACAGCATTCAACTGTCAACTGATGCGATCCGACAGCTTACTCGTATAACACGCTCAGTAGAACATTTGTTAAAGGGAATAATTAATTAGTTATTTTTAATTATAATTTAACTAGGTATATATATGAATACTAAAAAGCGTAATAGCAATCTAGGCTATGATTGGGCCATTGAAAAAATCTGTTAGTGTAAGTGATAAGTTATGTTGTAAGTGTACTTACACTGAAAAATTTAATTCGAGATGAAACCGCTAAAAACTGGCTTCAAAATTAATTTTATTGCCTACATTTATGGTTTACATGTAGGTAGAACAGTATAAAGTATATAATATGTGAAAAATACAGATTATACACAAATTTTAAAAGTTTATGTATATTGTAAACTAACTGACTACCTCCGAAAGCAAATATGTTTCCGATAAAAACGGTTATATTGAGACCACATTAAAATATAGATATGTGCTGTCGCGGACTTTCTTTTAGAACATTTAAAGGGAAACAATTGTGTCAGCGTTTGTGTTTTCGGACCGATACGACCTTCAAACCTCCAAAAAAAGATCGTACTCCCATCTAAAGGCCGGCAACGCACCTGCAATTCCTCTGGTGTTTCGGGTCTCCATAGGCGGCGGCAATCACCTACCATCAAGTGATCCGTCTCCTCGTTTGCCCCCTATAATATAAAAAAGAGGCAAAAATCCCAATATTTTGAATCATTTTTCAGTGGTACTCCGCTCCTAATGGTCTTAGCGTGATGATACATATGTTTCTATGTTTCTAGCCTTTTTCGATAAATGGGCTATCTAACACTGAAATATTTTTTCTAATCGGACCAGTAGTTGCTGAGATTAGCGCGTTCAACCAAACAAACGAACTCTTCAGCTTTATAATATGAGCATAACATAGACATAACATAGATATATACATACATTATTGTATTTTTGCCAAAGGTACGCGTATATGTCGGTGATTCTTTCACAGTGATTTTAAAACATACCTATAACTTTATCATTTGTCTACCGATTGATATAATGATAAAGACTAACACTAACTGATACTGATAATTGAAATTTACCACAACACATATGAGGCAACTGCATCTAAATCGGCAGAGCATTTTGTGAGATTGGAACGTAAAATCACTCATATCATGATTTTTTTAAATTATTGTTTTGACTACATGATGGACATATATCTATTATTACAATTTTTTTACATGTAGGCATAGATATAGAGGACGATATCAGTTAGTTTTTAGACACAAATTAGTGAGATTTACATATAAAACAAGAGTAATATAAAATAATTGCATATATCTATTATATTATCATTAGGTTTTTCCTGTTGTGCAGATCTGATACGTGACGCGAATTATGCTGCTAATGAAAAAGTCATATTACTGTAATGAATGAATTTAACAAAACAAAGGCATCGTTATAGGAAAGACTACTTCCTAGAGTTCATAACTACGATTAGCTTCATTTTATACCATTAACCTTCATACCAATTATATTGCATTTACTTAATATTACAATCATTTTTCAAAATTTTCCATTCATATTCAAACAGACATATAAGCTAATATTAAAATTTTGAAAGTATGTAACTGTGTGCCTGTCTGTTACGTTTTCACGGCTAACTGCTACAACGATTGAAATGAAATTTGGTACGAAGATCCTTTGATTCTTGAAGAAGAACATTCTCTTCACCGACATACACGTGGGCATGTGGGCCTTAAGCTAGCAAGTAGTATGTTACTTGCTATTTAGGAGAAACCAAATTAAAATGATTATACTCGTATCGAGTAAATGTTCAGTCGAATTTGATTGAACAAATATTTAATATAGGTACCTAATTAATTAATTTAAAAAACTTATTTTAATATTCTTTGGGCACTACTAAAAAGTATACTTGTACACAATTTAATAATACCCACTCAACAATATCAAATAATTATAGTAAGTAACAGCAAGATAATTTTCGATGTTACCACGTCGACACTGTAAAAGAGAACTCTTACTAGTGTCTCACCGTCTACCTCATCATATCTTCCCGTCCATGATAAGCCTTATACTAAAAGGGATTAAACTTGATTAAGCAGGGTGTGAAAAGCATCTCACTAGGCCGCCATAATATGGGTGAGTGCTTGCATTCGCAGTGAATATGGCAACCCCCACTTTTGGATTCTACTCATGCTTTCCATCAGGCACAGTGGAGTCTTGGCAGGCGTTAAAGAAAGAAAAAAAAGGGAAGTGACGGCACTAACGGCCCGTTCACGACCTTACCGCTGTGAGTGGCAGCTAAGAGCGAAACGACGAGCGGTAATATCAAAAGTATAAAAATGTTTGAGGCACGCCACGAGTCGCCGCTCATAGCGAAAAAGCGAGCGGTTTTTGCTGAGTGAATTGCTACAGCGGCGAGCGGTGTGGAGGGCGGCAGGAACAAAAGTACAAGTGAATATGTGCGACGCCACGAAAGAGAGCGGCGTGGAGAGCGGTACAGGAGTGACGGACTCAGCGGCGTTAATAAAAACAAAAATTTTTAGACGATTTTATGGCGGTAATGGATACCGAGGCTTTTATAACAGAAATTTTAAATAGATAGCTGTCAAAACATCCCCAACATAAATATAAAAAGGTTGAGGAAAGAAATTAAACAATGTTTTCCGGAATATAATGGTACTTTCGTTTAATTTAAATTGATAACACAAAAACATAGAACCTAGGTACCTACCAAACGAAGCTACTAATATGTTGACAAAACTACTGGTATGTTTACGTAATATAGGTGGATAGTTGACAAGTTTTAAAAGTTAATTTTTTTCTCTGTCACTAGGTAGATACAAAATTAGCAAAACAGTAAACATATCGGTAGTTTCGTCTGTAGATATAACTACACACGAAACTACTAGTATGTCTTATTCACAATGTAAGTAGTTGAAAAGTTTTAAAAGTTTTTTGTATCTATAAGTACCTACTTAGCAAAACACTTGGAAACATCAGTTACTTCTTATAGGTAGGACCTTCCTATAGTTCACTAAATCGCCATTTATGTACCTAAGTATCTTGTATCTTAATTTTTTTTAAATGTTTGTTGTTTCTAAACAGAGAAGGGATAATTTTGATAACGCCGTGATTTTTAACACGTTTTGACTACCTAAATATATCCACCGTGGCCGCTGCAACTAACCGCTACTATGGGTTCGTGGCGTGCAAATCGCACCGCTCACCGACGCCACCCGGCACGCCGCTCCGCTTTTCGCTAAGACCAAACTCGTGGCCAGGCCGTAAGTCACGCCCGTTGCATTACATTCTTTCTATTTATTTTCGCTTCTTGTGAAGAATTTTCTAAAACTTATTTAAAGTCTGGTCTTTTAAATAAGTTTTTGTCTTGACGATTACTTTGTCTGATGTTGAAGCTGGAAGGTGATTGTAGGAGCTCCGCAATAAAACTGATGACACACTTTGCCACAAATGACTTTTATTCTTCTTCTTCTTCTTCTTCTTCTGCTTTGCCTTCTCCCTTTCTATTTGGGGTCGGCCCTCCTCGTTTTAAGGCGCCAAGACATTCGGTCTTGGGTTGTCTGTTCCACCACCTGAGCTCGTTCCATGTCTTTGGCAACGGTTGTCCACCACGTGGCCTGTGGTCGTCCCTTGCCTTTCTTTTTATCTGGGATAGCTAGGGCCTTCCTTACGACGTGTTCTTCATCACGTCTCATCACATGGCCATACCAACGCATTCGACTTTCAGCCATCTTTTCTGCAATAGGAGCGACTTTGAAAGATCCTCTGATATACTCATTACGTATTTTATCGAGTCTTGTCACCCCAGCTGCCCACCGCAGCATCTTCATTTCATTTGTGTGCATCTTCTGTTCGTGTTGTTTCTTTGTGGCCCAGCACTCGACTCCGTACATCATAGCAGGCCTCACTGCAGTTTTATAAATTTTTCCCTTAAGTTTTATCGGCATTTTGGGATCACACAATACTCCAGAGAGCGTTCTCCATTTAAGCCATCCCGCGTTAACTCTGTGGGTCACGTCTAAATCCACATTTACATCTGCAGTTAACATAGACCCTAGGTATTTAAATTGGTCTACTCTGGGTAGCGGCTGGCCGTCCAGTGTTATGTATGTGCTGGGTGTCGATTGGTCAGCAAAGCTGCATCTCATGTACTCGGTCTTGCTTCTACTGATGCGGAAGCCATTGCTTTCAAGAGCCTGCCTCCATTTCTGAAGGTTCATCTGTAGATCGTCCGCACTTTTGTCAACAAGAACAATATCATCCGCATACAGCAAACACCATGGCAGACAGGGCTGAATATCTTTAGTGAGATAATCCATTGCTAGATTAAATAAGAATGGGCTAAGAGCTGATCCCTGATGCACTCCAACTTTTACCTCAAATGGTTGACTATATCCAGCCGGCGTTCTCACTTGTGTTCTGATGTGAGCATACATGTCCTGCACTAGAGTAATGTACTGCTCTGGCACGTTTTGTGATCTTAGTGCTTGCCAGACTAGTTTTCGTGGTACTCTGTCAAAGGCCTTTTCGAGATCAATGAAGACCATGTGTAGGTCTTTTTTGTTGGCTCGGTGTTTCTCCATTAGTATTCTAACCGTTTGTATAGCATCTGTTGTGGATTTTCCTGGCATGAAACCGAATTGATTTTCAGATATGTCTACAAGTTGGCTAAGTCGGTTATACAGGACTCGTTCCCAGAGGTAAGTTTGATGCCCCTGTAATTACCACAGTCACTGACGTCACCTTTATTTTTATAAAAAGGTACAAGGTAGCTATAACGCCATGACTCGGGTATCTTCACGGAAGTAAGGATTGCGTTGAAAAGTTTCGTAATCCATTCCACAGCAATAGGTCCGAGCAATTTCCATAGATCTGCTGGTATATTATCAGGTCCTACAGCTTTATGGTCTTTCATTTTTCCTAATGCACTCTCAACTTCCTCAATACTTATGTTTTGTAAAGGTCCTATTGTTTTTGGTATGTCGTTTAACGGTACGCTCGGGAATTCCTCGTTTAACAGTTGTTCATAGTATTGACACCAGCGGTTGTTAATTTTAGTGTTTTCCGTTAGCAGAAGACCTTTATCGTCTTTTCCCGTAGATTGCCATTGTTTAAAACATTCTTTCTTGTTCTTCAAAAATTCTCTTACTTCTTGATTCCACCATGTAGGGTCTTTATCGTCACTTGGCCTACCTTTAGATATTCCAAGTGATGCTTCAGCTTCCTTTTTGCAGAATTTTTCCAACTTAGACCACATATCCTCAGCAGATACGTTCGTGTTTTCCATATCTTCTATCAATCTGTCTTGCAGCTTAGTTATTAAGTTCTTGCCCTTTTCGGTGTTCAGCAGATGCCATTTTATCCTTGGAATTCTATTCGTAGTGCATTTCAGAGGTTTAGGTAGTTTGATAGAGCTCACCAAAATTCTATGCTGCGATGTGAGCGATTCACCCGGTATGACTTTGCAGTCTCTTACGGTTTTGAGTAACGATCTGTTAGTTAGTATGTAGTCAATCTGTGATTGTTTGTTGCCACTCTTGTAGGTGATTAGATGTTCAGTTTTCTTATTAAAGAATGTATTTACTAAGGCCAAATTATGTCTAAAACAAAAATTCAATATTTGTTCCCCATCATTATTAATGCATCCGTACCCAAAATTCCCCATTATTTCCCTGTACGCTGAGTTGCAACGCCCCACATGACCATTCAAGTCACCCCCGATATATTTTAGCTCATTTGGATTAATTTTATTTAATATTTCATCCATATCATCCCAGAAAGCTTGTTTTTCGTTATCTGTGCATCCAGATTGAGGTGCGTATGCAGATAGCACATTTAGGGGTGGTTGATTGTCCATAGCAAGTTTTATTGCCATGATTCGGTCACTCTTTCTATCTACTTTGATGATACGTTGTTTAAGATTCGAATCCAGTACTATGGCAACTCCGTTGCGCGCGTTGGTAGTGCCATGGTATAAAAGTTGATACCCCAGTCCCATATCCCGAGATTTCGAACCTTTCCATCTAGTTTCTTGCAAGCAGCAAATGTTTATTTGCCTCGCCTGTAGAACTTTTGCTAGTTCTTGACTTCGTCCCGTTAGGGTACCCAGGTTCCACGTGGCAAATCTTATTTGTGACTGATTGTTTTGCGTATGTGAATTGGCATGCTTGTCATATTTTTTGTCGCTTGCGTGGTACGTCCTAGTAAAATCCTCAATATTCGCATGTGGTTCAGCTCCATCACCGATGTCGTCGCTTCCGGGGTACGCCCTAGTAGTAATCACTGTCTTTCTATTGCCTTTTTTCATTTTTGAACGAGGAGAAGGGGTTTGACTGTAAGTTTTACGGCCGGTTGTCACCTGACGCCAAGGCTGTACCTTTCACAAAGGTGTGGGCGCTGCCGTTGATCCGTTTAGGATTCTTCCGCCACCATCCCTACTGATGCGCTCCAGCCCGAACGCTCAGCACTGCAGAGGCCTCGCCTTCGCTCACCCCGAAGAAGCCCTCAGCAGGGGTTTGATATCGGAGTGTCCATCTCCGGCCTGTTGGTCCGCGGGAGTTATTTTATTTCACTCCTACCCTCCGGCCACCATTTTACACGACGTCCGGTGAGCATTCCCCTATCCGCCACCTGGGGACGCGTTCTCTAGGGGTGAGGCTCCCCCGAGAACCACAAATGACTTTTATAATAATATTATAATTTTATCTAGGCCTCTCTTTAGAAAGAAGGTTTTGATCTACTTTTCCACGCTGACCAAACAGGTTATAAGTATATATAGGCTTTGTTTCAAATTTCCTTTCTTTTTGTGGTAATGTTATCTGTGGAGAGACGAGGTCGTGCCCCTCCAACACAAAGGGAGGATCCTCTCACCAGGCAAGGTGATCGTTGCTGGCGCGCCGCTGCCCAATGGTTGATATTAATTGGTTTTGTATATCGTCCCCGTAGTGGGAAAATTAAATAACTCTGATTTTGTGGTTCTGAGATAAACGCGATTTAGTGTTTTGTGAGATCTTTTTTAAGATGAGGTAAAATTCAACAACTCGTGTTATTTACATTAATAGACATTTAACTTATCATTGACCACAGTTATTGATTTCTTTACTGAGTTAATAAAAAAATAGTGTTAGTCTGAAGGTATTTATTATTTCATCTGTCCGACAAAAATGGCTATATTTTTGGAACGGAATACGATACGAAAATGCCTGTAAGGCTCAAATATGCATCATGTTTTAGGAGTTTTGAAAATAGGGAAAAGTCAATTTCGCCAAAACCGGACTTATTTAATTTTACCACTACGGGGACGATATATGCTAGGGTGAGAATTTCTACATCGTGATTTAGGATTCCGTGGTTCAGTGTTTCTTAGGTAGATGATGCTATTGTTTATGTCGCTCGTGCGATGTGACATTGTCCGGCGTAGTTTGCTCCCTTAGTCCCTGTTACGACACTCATGATATCATTTGAATGACAAATTTAACATGAAGAATATTTAAAGTTTCTAATCGGATGTCATTTGTTATATCCGATAATTCTATTTTTCCTTTCATAAAATATCATTGAAGTGTCCTTCTGTCAGCTATTATATCTAATTATTTTATATTTCTTGTTAGATCAAGTATCTAACTTTATGTGGTTTTCCATATAATATAAAATAAATACGTAACACAATTATGACTCAATACATGATGTTTATGTTGTATACGAGTAGGTATGTATTGATGACTTTTATGCAAATAAGAAGATGAACTAACTGAGACACTGAAGGAATTATAAGCCTTTTAATACTAAAATTATAATCTTATACTAAAGTAGCTTTTGACCGCGGCTTCGCCTACGTGTTATTCTGATGTATGACTTCGATTGCCTCCCCCCCCCCCCTTAGGGGTGGTATTTTCTCTTAGTGCTCGCCTACACTCCTCAAGCAATACACACATGGAAAAGTTTAGCTTCCTGCGCCCAGTAGTTTCGGATGGGCATTGTCTGTCACTCAGTCATTAACGGAAAAGTTTTAAACTTTCAGTTCATCATTGACCTAATATAAACGAAATCGGCAATTATGTTTTTTTGCATTTGACTCTATTTCTTACCTATACACATTTGATTAACGAGGTTAAATATATGTATCTAGTTTGTCGAATGCGCTAATTCTGAATTCTCTTAGATACTGACCTCGTTTCCGTAAAGGGTTAATAGACAACAGCTTTACTTATAGATACTACTAGGTACTACTGCTGGAACTACAATAGCGAGGAATGCTGTAATACACTTTGAATAGGCTAACTAAAATATAATAAGCAATTTATAATATAAATGCGAAAGTAATTCTGCCTGTCTGTCTGTTACGTTTTCACGCCTAAATCGCTGAACCGATTTTGATGAATTTTGACATAGATATAGAGGGAACCTTGGGAAAGGACATAGGTTACATTTTACTGCGATAACCGATATATCGGAATAACACAAAGCCTACTAAGCGAGATGAGTCGCGGGCGAAAACCAGTTATATGTAATCTTGTGTTATTCTTTTAATGTTTACCTCAACCACCTTATTTGAGTCAGATAAGTGATTAGTGTGGATATATAAAAATATAATGCACGATGCACGTAGTTTCAAGGATTAGCAAGAGTCATAAACGCGTAACCCTGTTAGTATTTCCCCTTAAATACAGCTATATACAGTATGTACTTAAAACTATTCATGATTTTGGATTTAGATTAGCTTTTGCTTGAGACGCCACTCATGTGTATGACGGTTATCTAGATGAATAGTAGCCTTTATTATTCCCCAAAAATTAAAGGATCTCAGAAATTACTAATTTCAACGGGTTAACAGTGAAAGTGTAACAGAAAGACAGAGTTTCTTTCGCATTTATAATACCTATCAGTAAGGATTATATTTTGTTACTGCGTTCCAGATTCATTGCGTTAGATCAGAGTTTGCTATTCAGTATACAATATTTTTATACAAATTCAAACATGTTGTTCTTTTTTTGTAAAAATATCATACACCCGTTTAGGTGTTTTTTTATAAATTCAAATGAGATATAAACATCGTAAGTTACTTATAAAATTTATTACTTAGAAATACAATGATTCTGGTATTCTAAGTTTCATATCTTTGATTTTATGATGATGATATTCAATGAGTCCTTCTATCCTTATTTCATATAACATTAAACAAAGTGATACTTTATTTGCAGAAGTACTATATCATATTTGCTATAAGATTATAAACACTTATTATAAAAGCATTATATATTTCGTCTGGTCGTTCTGACATGCGAAATTTTAAATGTATGTAACATATTCTAATGTTGATTCAATAACAAATAAAAATAATGTCTAATATTCCGACATCAATGTTTAGATATATCTATTTAAATAAGTAAAATTTAAATGTGTGTTTTTAACATCAAGTGAACAGTTTTTTACTCAATGCATATGAAAGTATATACGGTATATAATGCCATTAAAATGCAAGTTTTTAATTTTTATCTGTCTATCTCCTTGTATGTTTACTTCGACTCTCTTTACCCGCTGGACCGATTTTGACGAAACGGCAGATAGCTGATGAGTGATGACATATGGAGTAATGTAGGCTAATTTTCTTGAACTATTTTTGTCCCGTGGATTTACTCTCAATTTACAACAATAACACTGCGTATCTCAGCTAGTAAGTAGACTACTAAAATAATTATACATATTGACTGCCTCGTTTGTCTAGTGGTTAGCGTATGCGGCTGCTGATCAAGAGGTCTCGGGTTCGATTCCCGGGTCGGACCAAATATTATTTGTGTGATTCAGAATTTTCGGAATCTAGGTGTTTTCTATGTATAATAATATATGTAAGTATTTACAAAAAAAAAGGGTGTGTTTATGTATTTATATCAGTTGTCTAGTACCCATAACACAAGCTCTGCTTAGCTTGGGACTAGATGATGTTGTGTGTCAGATGTTCAAAAAGATACCAGAAAATACAACCAGGCAATTGTGCGTACACACGCATAACAATAAACTGTATTTTCTTATTGTAATTAGCTTATAGATTGTTATTCTCTTCATCGTACCAGTATGCAGTAAGCATGAATAAGCAGTGTATAGTATACATATTATTATAATCATTACATATGCTTGTCCATCTAGATGTCTAAAATTATGAAAGTCAAAGTAGGAATAGAAATATGCGTATTATCGAATGGCTATGATGCGAAGGGATTAATTGGATTAAAATACGTTTATTGGTTTCTATTGGAGACCAAAACGAATAGTTACAATGTTAGAATGTATTCCAATTATACAACGTAAGGCCAGCGGGCTAGGCATGGTAATATATTAAAATAGCTAAAGGCTTTACAGTCTGTATATGAGATTACGCAATTGTATATGAGAGAGCGGTCCCTCCTAATACAGGCATTTTTTTCTTAAAAGGATGGTCCAACATTAATTTTACAACAATTTTGAATGTTTAGTCTTTAATTGCATATTATTTCTAAGTACACATGAAGAGATTTACATTATAAATTTATTATTATGAATAACACCTTATATCGTCAGAAAAAGATGAGACTAAATTATTTTTTCTCTGTTTAATCAAAAATATTGTCATGCAAAACTTTCATGAAAAGAAACTTCCATGAATCTTTACTTCTTTCAAACAGCTTTTAGTTGTTTTGAAACTTTAAAATACGTGCTCAAGCTGCTTATTTATTGTATTTGTTTATTAGTTTTCATTATATTAGCAAAACTATTACAAAGATTAGTTACAGAATATGAAAATGTAGGTAATAATTGGCGGTTTCCTCGCTAACGACGATATACTATTTCATCATCATCATTATCACATCATCATCAGTCCATCTCAGTCCACTGCTGGACATAGGCCTCTCCCATTGCACACCACTTTGATCAATTTTGGGCTTCTCGCATCCAGCTCCTGCCAGCCATCTTGCGCAAATCGTTACTCCACCTGGCTTTTGGGCGTCCTACACTACATTTGCCGAGACGCGATCTCCACTCCAGAACTCTTCTCCAACGGTCATCAGTTCTGCGGCTAATACGCCACTGCCACTTCAACTTGCTAATCCGGTGGGCTATGTCGATGACGTTAGTTTTCTGATGGATTACCTCATTCCTGATACAACACCTAAGAGAAACGCATTATATACTTTCCTTTTTGTAAAAAAAATATAAACAGCATCATTAAAACCAAAATATTTCCCATACTGTCAAATGTTGACCGTTCTCTGGGACCTATGCTATATGCAGGAATTAGATCACGGTGGCCTAACAACCTTTCATATATTCACAGATGATACAGTCGCACAGCAATAACAGTAGTCAGGTATTATAAAGTAACAGATATTACGATTGAAATAAAATTTCTAACAATATTTTAGTACGCAAGTTTTTTATATTTAAGACTAAATCCAAATGCATAACTTTACCAACTACACACAAAACGTGTATGAAAGAAATTCATTAAAAAATTCGTGTTATTAAAAATAATTCTACTTAACACAATTTATTATATTTTTTTACACTTACGAAAATATTACTTTACCAGTACATTATGTATCCTCAATTGCTAATTTTAGTATTACGCTCTTCGTTTACAGTGCTATGTTGCAATACAATTTTGTGAATATATATGCACTTTTCAAATAAAGACCAGCCTGTATACAAAGTGCTGTGTACCGTAGACAGATAAAATAATGAACTAAGCAGGGGCAAATTAGATGTTTGAAGCACTGCAGCGTCCACTATATATAGTGCCATATCATTACGATAGAATCATAACTCACAGACAGCTACTGAAGATTAGTATTCGTGAACAAAACGGTAGGTTTTGAATTCTTCTTTTTATATTTTAATTTATTGTAATCGTCATTATATAATAATTCAAATTAAAACTTATTTAATTTTCATAAATATTATTATTGCGTGCATTTTAGTGTACACAACTGTAACGAAAATTGATTCACATGCAAATTTAACTCGTTACATAGTTAATTAGTTTTAGTTTTTCGTAGTTTTTACTCTTATATCTATTTCTATCTTATTTTTTATTGCACGTCAAAATAATATTTAAGTTAAACAAGTAAGAGCCAATAAATTTAGCTTATATATTCGAATTTTTATTAAATTTAATATGTATATCTTTTTAATATATATTTTTTACCTTTTGCATTATATTCATTATATTAGCCTAGTGACTTTGTTTAACTTTCGAAAGATCGCCGACTGACCGACTCCAGCTTGCCCTTTTTAACGTTCTCTCTCTTTTTACAACTTCTGCTTACTCTACTTGTGACATAATTTGTTTTAATTTAAAGAACTAAAACGTTATATAAAAATAAATGATACCAATTAGGTACAATATATTGAGTCATCACCGTTATTTCTAAATTTCCACTTAATCTCAAAGAAATCTCTTAGAAAACTTGAACATTTAATGCCATTGACTATTTCAATGACGGTTTTAAACCCTTAACATTCCAGAGAAACTATGAAGTACGTCCTAGTACTTTGCTGTATCGCTGTCGCGGTCATCGCAGAGGATAAATACACGAGTAAATTTGACAATCTTAACTTAGATGAAGTCCTGCAAAATAAAAGATTATTTGATGCCTATGTCAACTGTATAATGGAGCGAGGGAAATGTACTCCAGAAGGCAAGGAGTTGAAAGGTAAATTACCATCACCATTATTATTTACTAGACCACCACTGGGCATAGTTCTCTCCTTAGAACGGAGACACACAGGTTGTCATAAGATATGCCTTAAGCTTTCCTTGTCTTTGCAGTTGTCCTGTGACACCTCTTACAACACATTCATAATAAATAGTGATAGCAACCCTGAAAACTTAATCTATGATTACACGAACTCTGAATACTTGCAAAAAAATTCTAAGTCACATTAAAAAGATGTTGTATAAACAGCTATTTCTTTGAGCTAGATTATTATATAAATTCACTAATTACCTAGTACCCTAGACTTCAGCGTAGTTGCTTTCGTCTTTGTTTCTTTGTATTATGTATAGAAAATCATTTCATCCATCATCATCAAAAACGTCGCACTGCTGGGTTTGGGTCTCGTCACAGAAGAGCGTTATGGCCAAGGCGGCAGAGTGCGAATTGGGGACTAGCAAGACACGATGTGTCTATGTAATTTTACGATTTAAAAGATTTTAAAATCAAACATCTTTGGGATGTACTTCTGCCGCCTTTTCTTTTATTTAAGGTAGTGTAGTTATTATCAAATCAAATAAAACTTATCATGTAATTGAAGAGTTTTAAACAAAGAATTCTGAAGTAATCAGTCTATTTTGAACACTTCATTTCTAATTATTATATTTAATAACTACTTTTATCGTAATCATAATTTTAAATTTTCTCTAAACCACATACGTCTTCAGATTTGAATAATTGGCATTATTACAGGAGCAAATATTTATATTTGCAGATATTTACTATTTTGGTTAACATACATATAAAAACTTGGAATATGTAGATAATGTCTTCAATTTTGAAAATCTCTACATAAACATCTAATTCATTACTTACACGTTTCTACCATTGAAATATAATTGTTCTGTTGCTTATACCTTGAAACGCAATTTTTATAGCCAGTTTTGGCTCGTTAGATTGATAATCTTTCTAGTAATGTGCAATAGCACATTACTAGAAGATTAGTATTATTAAAATACAGAAAACTTGTTTATATCTCAGCGCAGTTGGAGCAGTGATCACGGCCAGACATAATATAATTAGTTGCCTTAGATATGGTCCGTGGGTCAAAACTATTTAAATTAACATTGGCAACGGTTTTCCCTTATGTTGAAACCTTGATACAGTTTTATATGTTCAACTATGACTTACAAACTTACAATATCAGTAGTGTATTAATTTCAATTTAGTACTTGCAATTTCAATGCAGTTCAAAGAACCACTAATATTTGCAAGAAGTTGTTTTAATCAATGAAATAAAAGAACTAAGTACTATTTCTCTGATATAATATTAATTATACTGCTTCTGCTATGACTTACACCCGAAGATTTACACTCAAAAATAAAGGTATCTCATTCGTTTTAAACCATCAAAAAAATTTGCCAGCAGTGTATGCTAAAATTTAATTAGAGGACAAATAAACTTGACTAGCGTCATAGCATCATTATTGGTTAGGTAAAAATTTGCGAGATACTTCGTGTGGGGCCTAAATTTCATGAGTTAACTTCCTTTAAATAGTAACCCATACGAAATAAACAATAAGATAGCTGGCTATATCAGGAAATTATTTAAGTAGTTTTGAAGCAAGTCACGGCAACGGAACTAATGACACCTGATAATCATACTAACGATGAGTTAAGGAAAAACTGTTTCTCGATTATAAATACTATTGTGAACATGTATTTGAGGCAAACACCAATAAATGTAGGGCGTGAGAGAGCCATGTTCAGACACATATGAGCCAGTCTTGACAGGAATAAAACGGTGGCCTCATATAAAGTCAGTGTTAGCTTCGGTTCAATTTCCTGTTTTTATTATTTAGAGGCTGCTAAAGTGATTCTACTCCCAATATGAAAAGCTTGAGTGGAATTCAAGAGTGGTGACACTGGTGGCCACCATACTCATTGCAAATGCAGACAAAGCTTATAGTGGGATCATTGTGGAAGGGAAACACATGCGCTGGTAGTGAGTTGTAGGTTTAAAGACCACGTTGCCACCCTCTAATTCTGATTATCGGAGGAACTAAAAGAGTGGCTTCACATTAGTGACTTTTAACACGACCGCTTTCCCTGCTAAAATAGTTTTCAATAGGATTTTACTAATCAGTTTTCATTTAAATTTTCTAGAACACTTGCAAGAAGCTATTGAGACTGGTTGTGCCAAATGCACAGACAACCAAGAGAAGGGAGCTTACAAGGCGATCGAGCACATAATCAAAAACGAGATCGGAGTCTGGCGTGAGTTGACAGCCAAGTTCGACCCTAAAGGAGTCTGGAGGAAGAAGTATGAAGAGCGTGCAAGAGCTGCCGGTATTGAAATCCCTGAATAAATCTGAGCAGAGTCAAAATTAAGCCTTTCGTTTTCATGAACAACACTGCTTAAAGGAGCAGCATTTTCATTTTCAAATATAAATATACAGCTTTATGCTATGCAAGTGCTCCATAAAATTTTTTTTTTTTATTATTATTTACATGATGATTATGAGATTGTGTACTTTCATAAAAAAATGTTAATTGCTCTCGAAAAATGTATTCAGTGACCCTATCTTTTATTTCGTTTTGCTAATTGTTTTTTTTTAATATACCTAAGAAAATGTTTATATGTTTTGTAATAGTAAAGTTGGATAGTTTTAGTAGACGCATTTTGTTTCTTTAAGACCTTAACAGACGATCGAATATGACTACTCTCCTCTCGATCGAATATTAAGGTGTGCGCATCAAGTTTGTGCTGCGCACAGCACTATATTCGATCGAGTGTAGAGTTGTCCACCGCACATTATTATCATTTTTATTTGTGCGACTCATCATTTTTATTATGTGTCGGATTTAAGTGTCCGACAGATTGGGGCCCATCTCGCAGAGAGCACCCACTCAAACAGCTTACCCGCCTCGTCCAGTAACACGAAGCGCCTATAGGCCGCGACCGAATCGGCAGAGCATCCGGGTTTCTGGAGTAGGACTAGCTTCCCGTTCTTCAAGCTCTCACAGAAGCGTCCAGACCCTAGGCTAGCGTCTAACACCCTCCTGAGGTGGTCTGACATATGATCCAGGTCTCGGGCCAGCTCTCGGGCGTTGTTATCATAAGTCGTGAAGCTTAGTTGGAGCCTTCGGGCGACTTAAAAATATCCAGCGGCAAGATTACGTAGCCACAACGTGTCTTGCCAGTCCCTAACCCGCACTCGGGTAGCGTAGGGACGTATGGCCTTAACCCTCTCTTGATAGAAGACCCGTGCCCAGCAGTTGGACATTATGGGTTGTTGATGATGATGTTTATTTTAAAAATGTGTGTGAAATTGAGTGCAATAAAAATCCGTTAAGAACGTTTATCGAAAGTGCATTATTTTAACTTAGCAGTTTTAAGACTGTAAACAGACCAACTATATAATGAAAAGTGTATCTAATTGTAGTAGTCACTTGCGGCGGCAAATTTTTAATAACTTTGGGGCGTCAAATGTGTAAATCCAGTACTGGTTGAGCCTACAGTGGACTCTATTATTAGAAAAAAATAAAATCGTCCAAGTGCGTGTCAGGTCATGCACAGGAAAAGGGTTCCTCACTCACCCATATTATGGTACGTGGATTTAAAATCGTATCAAATAGATAATTGTTATGATTTCCAAGTTAAGCAGAGGCTTATATAATAGGTTATAGAGATAATTCCTCAACTAACAAAGTCATCTAATCCGTTATAGTTTTACTTTAAAGTTCATTAAATAGACCATTACCACGATTTTTTTTATCCAGCCGTTTAGCTTTTAGAGGGGGGGGGAGGGGAGGACGCCATGTTTTTACAAAAAAGTGCCCTTAAAAGTGGAATTTCTCTTAAACGGATACCTAAATAAAAAAATCGTCTTAGAAACCTTTGTTTTTAAAAGACCTGTCTAATGATACTCCACACGATGGGGTAGCTGCGAGAAAAAACAAACATCCTCACTTCACGTGTAGGGGAGGTACCCAAATAAAAATATTTTTCATAATTTTATTGCAGCACTTTGTCGACGTAATTACAACACATATTCATGCCAAGTTTCATCTTTCTAGCACTTACCGTTTGGACCGTAAGTCGAGGACGGACGGACGGATGGACGGACATGACGAATCTATAAGGGTTTCGAGTCATAAACTTCGGAACCCTAAAAAAAAAAAAATATACCGGTATCCTGTGGGCTCTGTGAGTGCGGAGCATGACTGTCCCATGGTTAGGTTTATTCAAAATCATCCTTTCATGACATCATTTGACTACATTTGGTGCGGGTGATGAAATGTTTCTTCGCCTACTTTTGTTCTTTTCCCTACTTTGCCTTAGATATCTGCTGTTATTATTTAGTAGTACATATTTCGTTAGTACCTACTTTACTGTTAAAGTATGATTAAAAAAATTATGTAATTAAACGAAATAATGCGAGTTCGGCTGCTTGACGATGTTTTATATTCGATATTATAATTTCGTTGGTAGTACACTTTTATGTATAAGATGTAACTACTAATTACAGTCCTAATAAATAAAAATATTTATAACGACATTGGTTGTTTAGTATATGTTGACCAATGTAAAATAATACTGTTATATGCTGAAACACGAGGGAATTTGGTCCTGAACGCATGACGATGATTATTTGTGCGACTGTTTAGATCGCTTGCATACGCAAGCGCTAAGTTCGGATTTCGGGAGGGCGTTCCGCGGTCGATGCCATATTGCTCCTGAGGGCCGTGACCGCAGAGGCAGTAACCAGTGGCAGCGTGCTGTTGACGGTGTCTTTGGACTTCGCCAATGCACTAAATAGTCTGCTATTTAGCTGCATCCAAGAAGCACTCCTGTACCATGGAGTGCTAGAGTACCTGAGGCGGCTAGTGGCAGACTCGCCTTGAGTGTGGCCACGAATGGACGGGACGTGTTTCTCTTTCCAACCTCTTCAGTGGACAGCGAGGAAACAACGTCCGCGTGTGCCGTACGTCGCCCAAATGGAGAGTTAAGCAGGGTGACACACCGTCTGGTTTTAGTCGATTCGATTCCGACACACTTCCCCGCTGAAGTCCGCGGTGGGTTGACGGCACGAGGGGGTTTCCATACGTACAACAAAAAACTGCTTTCTACTGTGCCAAGTGCCAAGGTTCAAATCCCACGCGAGAAAACACTTTGTGTGATTCACAAATTGTTGTCGTGATTGGATGTTCTCTATGTTCGTTTTATGTGTGTTTGTAAAGTCCCCCGCGACACATGATTTTTTATTCCTACTGGGGGAACTGTCTTTTTAAGAAATAAAAAGAGTTGTGTGTCCACAATCTTCCTTTTTTTCTGTGTTAAAATTTTTTTGAGCCAATTGGCATCCTCTCTAATTTTGTCACCGTAAACTTTAGCTTTTTCAGCTTTCATGGTAAATCCGGCACTAGGCTCAAACCTCTAACAACTCTATTAACTCTGAAGAGGCACAAAGGGTATCTTGAGGCAAAAGGCAAATTTGTGGTTGCAAATGTTTACTTCTCTATTTCGTTTATGTTGAAACCTGTTAAAGAGACTACACTGCGTGATGGAAAGCATGAGTAGAATCCAGGAGGGGCCACCATCCTCATTGTAAGTACATACATATCGTAATCGAATCGGTCACTCTCAAGTGACATCTCTATTTGTTTGTTTTTTAAAACAGACTTTAAGTGCTCATTCATATTCAGAAGTGGCATTATCTTGTAATATTGTGATAATTGAATGATCAACGGTAAAAAACTTTTTTAACTGACCAAATACTTTTAAATAAATTATTTTTTCTCGACCAAACTTTTAACCAAAGGTTTGAGGAGGAACCAGTACCTACCTTTTTTATTTGAGTAAATTTAAAATTTGTTTGTATCGCATCTGAATAAAAGGCATACATGTGTATTGCAAACGCCTTTTGTGAAGGCGTTGAAGTTAATAAAAGAGCAATGTAATACTCCAGTAATTCAAATGACAGTTTAATGTGGAGTTTTGAAAATCCTGTTTATCGCATCTAAGCCTTCCATTGTTTAAGAATGCGATCCTCAGTTTTTTCCTATTTATGGCCATGAAATGTCATCAGTCTGTTAGAAGATAGCCTTTTTAGGGTTCCGAAGTTTATCACTCGGAACCCTTATAGACTCGTCACGTCCGTCTGTCCGTCCGTCCGTCCGTCCGTCCATTCGTCCGTCCGTCCGTCCGTCCGTCCTCGACTTACCGTCCAAACGGTAAGTGCTAGAAAGATGAAACTTTGCATGTGTATGTGTAGTAATTACGTCGACAAATTGCTACAGTAAAATCCTGAAAAATATTTTTATTTGGGGTACCTCCCCTACACGTAAAGTGGGGATGATTTTTTTTTCTCGCGGCTACCCCATAGTGTGGGGTTTCATTAGATAGATTTTTTCAAAACAATAAAGGGTTTCTAAGACGATTTTTTGATTTAGATGAGAAATTCCACTTTAAAGGGCACTTTTTTGTAAAAACAGGGCTTCCACCCCCTCTAAAAGCTAAACGGCTGGCTTGAAAAATCTGGAAAAAATCGTGAGGGTGGTCCCTATAATGAACTTTGAAGGAAAACTATAACGAATTAGATGACTTTGTTAGTTCAGGAGTTAGGCTTAACTGGTAAAATGCGCTTACATCATACAAAATGAATGCATTAATAAGTAAACATAACAATTAACTATTGGATACGATTTTAAATCCACGCACCATTATGGGTGACTGAGTAACCCTTTCCTGTGCGTGGCCTGACATGCACTTGGCCGATTGTTTTTGTAAAATATTTTTATCAAAGCTTTTTTACCAAGTAATAACAAAGACATAACATTTCAAAAGCAACTGTTACTTATAGCATAGGAAAGCAGATAAGTAATACTTAAAAACTTGTAATGAACTTATTTGAGTCAATAAATGTTATTATCACAATGTAATTGATTTCCGTCGAGTTTATTGATTTACCGAACATTAGACGTAAGAATTATAAGGAAAGAAAATGAATGAAAGTATTTTAATTAACTTTTTACCAAAGTTGTCCTTGGACATAGACTTACATAGGTAAATAGATCCTGCAGTAACAGTAGTGTTATTATCGTACTTTTAGATATAACAAAAAAAAACAAATACTTGTTACAAATGCAATTACAAATTTTTACGTTATCTTGATGTATCTAGAAAATCTAGAAAAAATTGTTAATTTTAATAAAATATGAAACTACGCTATCTTGTTGACCACACTGACACCTCATTTGTGATAGCCAGCTATCATGTCCGTTGAATTTAGTACAGTAATACATTTTAAACTACAAATCTCGTAATTTAAAATATTATTGTCGGTGATATTTTATGCAAAATAAGCACAATAATAAACCCTGCCACTGCCTTTACTTTTATTACACCATATGTACTTTACAATGTAGGTAATTGACATAATCATGCGTTACCTACGGAGTTCAATTCACTGCTAAAGCTAAACAGAGTAGGTAACTGAGGAGGGAAATCCCACTACTTGTCCTATTTCTAGATCTCACGATGACAAGAGCCAATTACAAACCTAAACACATTTAAGATCAATCTGCATAATTACATGGCAGCGGAAAAACACAATTAATTTATGGTACTATACGTATATTATACCTACGTAGTACAGGGAGAAATAGGTTATCTGTCAGATAAATTGATAGTACTAAAGGATTAATGAGATCGCCCGCTAAGTTTAACTGACGAGCCCAGTGAAGCACTGGAAAAACTCATAGTTCGCTTCAGAGGCATTTTTGGTGCCAAGGAGCATCTCTATTTATCGCCTATCGTAGCGGTTAGCTATTTTTTCCGACACACCGTCCCGCCGCATAAAAAGCCCCGGCGGGGTGATGGTCCGAGGGGATTTCCACACGTAAAAAAAATGTGTGCATATGTGTTTGCGTGAGAATGTCATTATCTCTTTTCGCTCTGAATGAGCTAATTATAGCGAAGTTACGGTGACCAAATACAGACCGTATGTTCTCTTCAAATTACGTGCCAAATCTAAACCTACACAATCATTTTGATATCTATCGTCTATACCTTTTCACTACAGGAAAAATAAGCTTTTTTCAAAAACATTCTTAACTAGTTTTTAAATGGAATTAGATTGATTAAATGGTTGTATGAGTATCGAGGATAACGGAAACTCGTCTAAAATACATTTGTTAGCAATTGATCCTTAATATCTTGACACGTTTTTATAAACGGCAACGTGCAGAAACATGGAGAATAGAGGACAATGAAATCAGGTTTGTCAGCTAATTACTTACTATTATATTTACAAAACAATAGATACGTATTCCGGTCAGAGTAATAGAAATGATATAAATGATAGATTTTGCAGTCAGTCATTAGTCTCTCATCAGTCTTTATACATCATAGATAATTCAGTGCTCGATGGATAACAGGTAGTTTTTGTTTATATGTACAACTAGTCACAAAACTGACCGCACTAAGTTAAAGTCAAAACACATCATTTCCCATGCTTCGGGTACGAAGTATGATTTTATTTAACATTTATTCGATAAACAACTTTGCAAAACTGTCTAACCTCATGGAATATTTTCTTCCAGTAGTAGTAGTCATAATATATATCATGAATTGTCATGCCTGAATAATTAACTTAAATTTCTAGAAGAATGCTGTACACTTAACTTCTGAATAACAACCATAAAAACATACCCCTTTAACATATTTCTAATTATTGGGTTGTTACGCGCCAAATTAAGTTGCTTTTACTAATTTGAGACCCTCGCAGACAAGATTCAGTTTATTTGGCAAGAATAAAGTTATGAAGTACTACATCTTTAAATACATTTTGCATCGATGATATTGTCATCATCAATTATTAAGTACTTACATAAATGGTGTGTTCTTGTCAAAGGTTAACTACACCATACTTTATTACAGAACATAATAAAGATTCTATTACGATAAAAACGGTGTCAGATTTAGAAATTGATTCACTCTTCATTGTACTCTACGAAAACCAGGATAATAATTATTTTGTTTTATTTTTTCAGAATGAGTACCTTGATTTTGCTTTTAGTGATGGGTTTGGCTGGCTTTGCAGTGGCTGAAACGTACACAGATCAATATGACGATATAAATGTCGACGAAATATTAGAAAATAAAAAACTGTTGGAGGCGTATATTAAATGTGTGCTCGAACAAGGCAGGTGCGTTCCTGAAGGAAAAGAACTCAAAGGTATTAATTATTTTTGCCCATAATCTTTCAATTTACCTCTTTTAAACATTTTGTCTTTCTTTACGTTTAGTTATCATTTATGAGGTAAAACAATCATTATTTTATTTATGGAATAGTAACGAAAACGCAGATTTCTTTTAATATGCCAGAGGCCACAGAGCACCTTTCATTTATACTTATATTTAATGTATAAGTGTATACGTTGCACATTGCTCTTTGGCTTTTAAGAATTGGTGATGATTTTCTTCTTGCCAATTTTGGCCTCGGCCACTTTTAATAGAGACCAGTCAAATACATAGGAGAAACATAGGTGCACCTGTTCCTTTCACTTTCACAATTTAATGGAACGGCTTACCGACACGAATAAGGAGAGATTTGACGCAGGACCGACCACTTTACATGCTCTTCAAACGGGGTAAACATCCAAACTCCCTTCTGTTTCCATAATCAGAAAAAATCGATAACACTTTATCTGTTATGGATGTAGCATTTGTGAACTACTTTAAATTTACAGAGTGTTTCTGATAATAAAAACTTATTTATCATTGTAGGAATAGATGATCTGTCTATCACTAGGTAACAGTATTTGGTTCTAACACTTTCAACCGTATACAGACTAGAGCAGTTAATTTACACGGCAGTGTTCGTACTCGTATGCTTAATGATATATCTGAAAATGATGTTGGTCTAAATGACCGATAATTGGATTGAAAGAGTTCAAAGAACTGTTCGTATAATCAAGCTGGGTTGGTTCTCAAAATCAATTAACAATTTATTTATAAGTTTCTTAAGCGTACCTACTTGCCTTATAAATAACTTTGCTGTTCACAAGATAATATGTTATCTACAGGTATTCGATATTGTGTTTTTTGTGCGCGGTATGAGTGAGGAACGAATTCGAAACAAGTATTTATTGCCCATTCATGTATGTATTCAAAATTCACCATGTCAATTTAATGGCTAGCTAATAAAAGGAGTCTGATCCAAAACCCAAGTTTGTTATTACATAACAAACTTGGGTTTTGGATGTTCCAAACGAGTTTTAATGCACGGTTATTTACCTAGTTATCAGAGTCTCTACAGCGTTGTTTAATTAAGATTTTTTATTTTGATTTTAAAACAATAACCACATACATTTGATCAATACCTTTGAAAACAAATTATTTTTCTTATAATTTTTTTATGTTATCAACTGTAGCGCATGACATATTCGAACAAAATAAAATAAATTTATAATTTGTTTCTTACGAATCGATTAAATAATTTAACTCTATATTGAGGTAAATAGTTCAATAATTGTGGCCAGATTTTAGAAGCCATACATAAATAAACCTTTATTAATAGTGGCAACTTTAATTTGCAATAACATATTGACGCAAACGTGCCCCGAGCATTGACGTCAGTTAATAAAATTAATTTTGTTGGAGCGTATATATACTTTTTAACTAAAATCTTAGCTGACGCATTTTATATTTAAAAATATAAACTTTGTCTCATACAATAACTACAAAATTTTGATATTTTTTTTAACCCCCTTCGAAAATGCGAATCAATAAACAGAATCGACTAATGAATATACATAACCGTTTAGTAGTTATATAAATTATAAACCATTGTTTATAATTATTATTGACTACAGGTATACCTAAGCAAACCAACTTGCTTACAAAAGGCCAGAAAATTACAAGTGCCTTGTTAAAAAAAAAACAATGAATTCTAAAATGAATCTATAAAAACCTTCTCTTCTCTATTTATGTGTTATGTTTGCTATGTGTTTTTCTTTATAAAATAGAAAATAGTTTGCCAATAAAATATGTAACTGATATTTTTATCCCCATCCAGCTCACATTAAGGATGCCATGCAGAATGGTTGTGCAAAATGTACTAACAAACAAAGAACTATGTCCAGAAAAGTTGTTAAATACTTGAAGGAAAAAGAACAAGACTACTACAAACAGCTGATCGCCAAATACGACCCGGAAGATAAATATAAACCAACTTATGAAGCTTTTATTGCTGCTGAAAACTAGGAATTTTTGAAGTATGAAAACTATGGTGTTAGCACTACAGATGCTTTATAAGTTCAATCACCAAAACTGTCGTTATACCAATAGATTAGTTGAATAAAAAAAGAGAAGTAGAAATATTAATCATAATTGTATCAAATATATTTCCTATTTTTATTTAAATCAGTTATTGAATCAAAACGTACACTTATAGTATGTATAAAATAATGTAAAATACTAAATAAAAATATTACAGATTCAAAGTCTTTCTTTTAACGATAGGATAATGTAAGATTCACACTTAAACTGGATAGGTTTAGGATTCAATATTTTTACTGACTAGTATTGGCAGTAACAAAGAATATAAAAATTGAAAACTTTGAAAAGTGGTTGCATACTTCGCCACTTTTTAGGGTTCCGTAGTTCATGACTCGGAATCCTAATAGTTTCGTCATGTCCGTCCGTCCATCCATCCTCAACCTTCAGTCCAAACGGTTAATGCTAGAAAGATGAAACTTTGCATCTATATGTGTTTTTATCACGTCGACAAAATGCTAGAATAAAATCATAACAATATTTTTTTTGGGGTAGCTCCTCTACTCGTTAAAGGTGTTGTATATGGTGAGGGTCCTAAGACAACGTTTAGATTAGAGTAACCGTTTACGAGTTATAATAATAATAATACATCTCTTTATTGTACACCAGAATAATAACATACAACAGTAGCTTATACTAGAAGGTACAAGTGGCGGCCTTATCGCCCGAAGGCAATCTCTTCCAGGCAACCATTATTACAAGTTATTCTACTTCAAAGGGCATTTTTTGTTAAAACAGGACGTCGTCGTTATCGTCTCTCTAAAAGTAAAACAGCGGGCTTCAACAATCTGAAAAAAATCATCATGGTACATAAACTTTTAAGGAACACTATAACGGTTTAGATTACCTTATTAGTTCAGGAGTTATAGAAGTCAAACTTGTAAAATGCTCATACTTCGAAAACTTCGTACAAAAATAACGAACTAATATATTATACACAATAATAACATAACAATCATCTATTGAACATTATTTTAAATTCACGTTTCATTATCTGAGATCGTAAGGGGTGAATAAAGGAACAAAATAAGCAGCTAACATCACTGCCAAGAGAAGGAAAACTTGAAACAAACCCTTTACCAACCCATCTGGCCAGCGTGGTATAGTAGGCCAAAACCTCCTTTCAATGGAGAGGCCCATGTCCAGCAGTGGACTGTTAAAGACTGTTGATGATTGATGATGACTGATGATATCTGAGAAACCATTTCCCTCCCTCTTTAGAGGAAGTTGATCCGGGCTTACAAGCATTAATCTTGTCAAGCCCAATTGTTTTTCTATATGTGCTTCGTATGAATAAATATTTCTATTCCATGACGAACTTATGCGTTATATTTAATACCTTAGGAGATGAGCTATTAATTAATGTAGGTGTCAATTTTATATTGTAATAAAATAAAACGATAAGTACCTGCGTCAATATTCACGATTGTGCGTCATAATCCGCCGTAAAAAACTATCTTCTAGTCTGCGTATATGTTTTTTATTCTCTTTACAGATAATAAAATAATTATCGCCCATCGAATCAATTTGTAAAAGACCGCTGGTATTCTTTTAGTTATCTTACGACGGCTAGTTGTTATGTAATACTCGACTTAGATATCAAATCAAATCAAACCATTTTATTTAAAATAAACCATACAACGCCACTTTTGAAACGTCAAGTAGTCAGTCGTGAAGCTAATTGTCTGTTCCAATTCGTAGATCCTATGGAGAAGAACAGACAAGAAACTCCATGGACACTCTAATATTATGTATAGCCATATTATATAGAAATACTAAGTGGTCTAAAGCATTTCTTATTTAAAGTAAGATATGAGGAGATGGGTGAAGAAGCCAATAATCGATTATAGTGACGTGCAATGGGAGAGGCCTATGTCAAATAGTAGACTGCGATAGGCTGATGATAATGATGAAGTTAGGAACCATCTAAAATACTCAATGTTTTCTCGTTGTAAATATTTTTTTGTCTGTATTCTTATTATACGTTCAATAGAAAGGTAATAATACAATTATCGTATCGTGATATATTTAATGTAAAATAGAGGTTTACGTTTTTATATTTACATTTTATAGTGTGAGCTAATTATGTTTTAAAATGTTAAGTTACAGTACATAAGTCATCTTTAAACACATGTAAATTTGAGAATACAGAATTATTAAGAACTCACCAATACTTAATAATTCTGTATTCTCAAATTTACATATAATCATCGACTTCTAGCATGAGTGAGACACAATATAGAGACTCATATAAATAAATCTCTGATGCAACGTAATGGAATCTGCCTTTGTTTTTTACCAACAAAAAATAAATTGACTCGAGGTTATTCGTGATGACTATGAGTCTACCTAAGAAAAGAACTTTAATGCTCTAATTTACATTTACTATGCCCAACGAGTGTTAAACATATATTCTTATTTAGAAATTTAGTTTATTTTCGTAAGAACTAGCAATTATGAAGTTCAATGTAAACAATTCTAACAATAAATCCTCTATTCACTCTAATGCTCTATTCACCCTAAAGATTGACTGGAAGAAATTTCAGGTTTGGGTTAAGCTCGCCCTTGTACATGTAATCTCCTCGGAGCATAGTATTAGAAAATGTGTGTACAATAAAGAATAAATAATGAAATTCTTTCTTTTTTACACGCTTTTTATTAGCTTCATCTGTATGTTTGTTTGTATGTTTGTAACCGACTCCTTTGGGTGCAATTTTGACCCACTTTAAACGGTCAGATTTCGTTTAAACTTTGTAGATTTATCGAGGACCGATGACAATACACTAATTTAAAAATAACAAAAACAAATTAGTCTTTTTTAGTCTTTTTAAAAATAAATATTTTAAACAACTAAACAAAACACGCTTTTAAACTAAAAAGTAGAAAATAACTTTAATATAACAGAGCGTGGGGTGGTTTCTGAAAATATTTCAATAACGTCGTCCCACACGTTTTACATTAAAATTATTTTCTACTTTTTAGTTTTAAAGCGTGTTTGGTTAGTTTTTTAAAACTTTTTTTTACATATTGTATAGCTTTTACCGCGGGCTTGAGCGCGGCGACCGAATCAAGAATTTCGGTAACGAAAAAACCTAACACCCTAAAAATGGATAGAGAATATGAATGTAACTGCAGTGCGATAAGGATGTGGTGGCTCCGTGCTCTATAGGCAGATTAGCGCATGCGTGCTGCCGCCACCGGCCGTTATCCGTTGCCTTGACAATACAGTCAATCTATGATTCTTCTTGTTTTTTTTATTTCATTTTTTTATTCCATAGATATGCTCACATTACTATTATGTTCTCTGTTTAGTTGTTATTGTCTTTCGGTTAATAGGATGATTATATTGTTTGGCAATAATATTGTTACAATGTATGTTAGTAAAAAGACAGTGTATATTGTTTTGTAAACTTGAATTAATATCATAGAAAAAAAAATACTGCACAAATAAAAAATAAATAAATAATTATAATTGCATAAGTTGATAAAAAATGCTACATCCCCGAGTGCCACACGACTTTTTTCTCTCTCTTTCTTCTTCAGGCTCTACCACGGTAGAGCCTGTTAAAGCATTTTTTATCAACTTATGCATAATAAAGTATCATAAGATAAATCATAAGAAAGAGAGAGAAAAAAGGAAAAAGAGGCCTATACATAACATGCGTGACGACGCATGTTATGTATAGGCCTCTTCATGAGCACGGTAAGCAGCCTCCAGATCGCGTGGCCAACGAATCAGTAGCATTGTAATAAACTAAATAGTAATGCGAAGTAATAAATAAATGGTGTCAAAGTTGGTAATTTGGAAGGAAATGGTGTTAACGTGATGACATAAGTTAACAATAAACAACCCAAAGTGTGTGTACAAAACCTGATTTTTGGCCGTCATATTAAATACATATTTGAGGATTGGTAATTTCTTCATAATTTTGTGGTTAGCAGACTTAAATGCAATATTTACATGTGTTAACTTCAACACTACTTTTGAACTTGTGAGTTTTTTTACGACAATATGAGACAAAATAACACGTATTAAATATGTCTTTGAGCGATAAATACCCACTTTAAAAGACTAAGAAGTCTTTCATAGAGTTCCGTAATTCATGACTCGGAAACCATATGGATTCGTCATATCCGTCCGTCACTAAGTCCTCGACTTAGCGTCTAAACGCATAGTGATTCTATAACGTCGACAAAGTGCCACAATAGAATCATAAAAAAAATTTAGGCTACCTTCCCTACAGGTAAAGTGGCGATAATTTTTCTCGTCTACCTCATCGTGTGGGGCATCATTAGATAGGTATTTTAAAAATATTGAGAGGTTGCAAAGAATATTTTCTGATTTATGTGTTAGTTTGCAAGTTATTAAACTTTAAAGATATTTTTTTTGCAAAAACAAGGAGTATTCATATATAGAACTTTAGAGGAAAACTATAGCGGCTTGGATTATTTAATTCAGGAGTTATAGGGGCCTAATTTGTAAAATGAACTCGCTTGGAAATTTTCGTACACAAATAAAGAAATAACGATTATATATTAGGCACGTTTTGAAATTCAGGTGCTGTTGTGGTTGACTATGGAACCCTATTCTTTGCGTGGCCTAACACGCACTTGGCATGTTTAGGGTTCCGGGTACTTCCTTAGGACTCGGAACCCTCATAGTTTTGTCATGTCCGTCCTTGGCTTACCGTCGAAACGGTAAGTGCTAAAAAGATAAGACTTTGCATGGATATGTGTTTTTATTACTTCGATAAAGTGCTCTAATTAAATCATGAAACATATTTCTATTTGGGGAACCAAATACGTACGTACGCACGTAAAGTGGTAATGATTTTTTTCTTGCAGCTACCCCATCGCGTGGGGTGTCATTAGTTAGGTTTTTGGAAACCTTTTTAAGACGATTTTTTTCATTTAGGTATCCGTTTTGTAAAAATACGGCGTCCCCCCCCCCTCTCAAAGCTAAACGACTGGTTCAAAAAATCTGGAAAATTCTTGATGGTAATTTATTTATTGAACTTTATAGGTAAAAAATAAGAGCTGAGACGACTTCGTTGGGTCAGCAGTTATAGAGGCCTAACTTGTAAAATGCGCCTACTTGGAAGTAAACAACAATTATCTCTTGGATACGATTTTAAATCCACGTACCATTTTGGGTGACTGAGAAACCCTATTCTATGTCTGACCTGACACGTACTTGGCCGATTTTTTTTTATAAATCTAGATTAATTTCGTCTGTTTGCGAACCTAAAGTTGATTCCAAAACTATATATACTATCGAAACTTCATTATTAACCCTAATGGAAACTTTTCGTCAAAGCGTTTTATGCATTTCCGAGAAATTAATGACTGCATGCTTTTAAAAAACACACACAAAAAATTTAGGCAGTCAGTCTGTCTGCCTTGTCAAGTCAAATGAATACGTAAAAAACAATGGCGGCAAAAACAAAAAAAAAAAAAAATTACACTGACGTCAATAAATAAACATAATAATATTTCTCAGATTTATGTTTATTTCGAGAAAAGAGGTGAGTCCCATAATTTATTGTTATGAATAAATAAAGATTAATCTATCATTAAGTTGCCAAGCAATGATAGATTAGCTAAGCATACTAAGTTAAAACATCATTTAGTCATAATATCGTCTTTAGCAGTTATGTTTCTTCGTTAGGTAATTTAGAAAATATTTTTAAAAATAAACTGAAATAACTTTAAAATTATTTCATCTAATAATCCGTTCGGAAATACCAATATTTGCCTGCATCTTGAGCTAAATGCAAGGTAGAGAAACACTTTACTCAAGGTGTGCCTCTAATAAGTAAATAATACACTGCTGGAAAAAAAAACCGAACAAATAAAAATCTCCAATAAAAATAAAGCTTCGAAAATTTTGCATATTAGTAGAGTTAGTATTGTATGCTTTTCTTACACCTAACCCACCGTAAGGAAATGATGGGCGTGTATGGAACTCCTAGAGAACTGGTCTACCCACTAAGTCCCGTCGATAAACTAACAAGGCCACAGTGGTGTAGCGGGGTGGTTTCTGGAGTCCCCCCTTACGTAACTGATATGTAGGTATATGGTTAAATAAGGTACATCCAAAAGAAGCCACAGTCAAACCCGACCCAGGACGATATTACGCCTCTAAACGTTCTACAGAGCATAAAGCGAAAAATACAATTCGTCGCATTTGATAGATACTCACAGAAGCAACCGTTCCCGGTGAGTATCTGAGTCAGTCGATAGGTGACACAGTCGGTCCTCTCTACCACTTCGAAGTTCTGCAGAACGGCTCTGATAGCATGTTGGCTAGTACAGCCTTTAACTTCAAGCCTGCCAAGTCTCCACAGCTTACTTATACGCGTTACGCTGGAGCATTTTAAACTCTTGCTTATGTCTCATTTGCTTATGATCGGATGTATCTTTATCTGTAAAATCTGCACATAGTGATACATTTATAAACATGCAAATATTGCTGTCAATTATCTTTCGCACGTCACCGGTCCTAAGGTTATTTATAATAGGGGACCTCGCAACATGACAGCATATTTAATTTTATAAACCTGTTGAGCATTCCTATACGTAAGTATGATAAATAAGAAGTTGTTTAAATACATATCGCCGTTTACACCTTGGCCAAAAAGACTGTCTGAAGAGGTTTTTTCATCAAGTTTTCCTTGAAATGTATTCTTAACATGAGTCCACTTATACTATCAATATTTCAACCATTGTCAATTATTGTCTCCCAAATTTCGTAAGATGCAGACAAATCTAAATTAATTCTAACTAGCTTTCCGCCCGCGGCTTCGCCCGCGTGGAATTCGTTTATATCGCGCGACAAGGTAAGGGTAGATTAAACAATCTTACATGAGCTTATGTTTGATACTAAGGAACTTCGACACAAACTTTCGTCCCCTATTTCAAACCCTTCTACCTTTATTTTCGCAATAAAAAGTCGATCCTATGTCCTTTCATAAGTTCAGTTCTATCTTCATACCAAATTTCATCAAAATCGGTTGAGTGGTTTAAGCGTGAAAGCGTAACAGAACGACAGACAGAGTTACTTTCGCATTTATAATATTAGTAGGGATTACACCATCGGAAAGTAGAGATTTCTTCAAACAGAAAACACCCCAATTTTTTGAAAAAAGTAGATAATTTGACAGGTGAATTTTCGCTATTAAGTCAAAATAGGGTGAAAAAATTCAATATTTCAAATCAAAAAAATTACAGTACATTCCGGACATAAAAAAGTAAGTTTTCACTAAACTTCGTTTACAACAAAAATAGAAAACCAAAATCTTATTTTAATTTTTCATATATAATTTGAGGTTATGTGAAAAAAAGTATAAATAAAAAAATCGGCCATGTGCGTGTCAGGCCACGCACAGGAAAGGGTTCCTCAGTCACGTATAATGGTACGTGGATTAGAAATTGTATCCAATGGATAATTGTTATGTTTACGTATTAATGCGTTAATTTTGTATGACGTTTTCCAAGTAAGCACATTGTAGAAGTTAAGCCTCTGTAACTCCTGAACTAACAAAGTCATCTAATTCATTTAAAGTTTTCATTATATTCATTCAATTCAAAAGTTTTCATTTAAAGTTCATTATATGAACCACTATCACGAATTTTTCTAGATTTTTTGAGCCGGCCGTTTAGCTTTTAGAGGGGGAGGATGCCCGGTTTTACAAAAAAGTGGCCTTTAAAGTGGAATTTCTCGCAAACGGATACCTAAATCAAAAAATCGTCTTAACAACCCTTTAATGTTTTTTAAAGACCTATATAATGATACCCCACATGATGGGGTAGCCGCGAGAAAAAAAAAAGCGGCCAAGTGCGAGTCGGACTCGCCCATGAAGGGTTCCGTATCAGCAAGTAACATCATATAAAAGTTCTTGTAGTTCGTTGTAACTTTCATCGATGTTTTTATACTAGTGTATTGATTGAATGAAAGGTAAATTGCGGTTTATGATTTATGACGTATTAAAAAAAAACTACTCACTATATCTCGTTCAAACCAATTTTCGTTGGTAGTTTGCATGGTAATGTACAACATATATTTTTTTTAGTTTTATCACTCTCTTATTTTAGAAGTTAGAGGGACACACACACACATTTTTCCACTTTGGAAGTGTCTCTCGCGCAAACTATTCAGTTTAGAAAAAAATGATATTAGAAACCTCAACATCATTTTTGAACACGTATCCATAGATACCCCACACGTATAGGTTTGATGAAAAAAACATTTTTGAGTTTCAGTTCCAAGTATGGGGACCCCCAAAATGTATTTTTTTTTTTTTTTTTTATGTAAAAATCTTAATGCGGTTCACAGAATACATCGATTGACCAAGTTTCAATAGTATAGTTCTTATAGTTTCGGAAATAATTGGCTGTGACATACGGACGGACAGACAGACAGACAGACTTGACGAATCTATAAGGGTTCCGTTTTTTGCCATTTGGCTACGGAACCCTAAAAACATCCACATTTTACGTGTCGGGGAGGTACCCTAAATAAAAATATTTTTAATAATTTTATTGTAGCACTTTGTCGACGTAATTACAATACATAAATATGCAAAGTTGCATCTTTCTAGCACTTACTTTTTGGATGGTAAGTCGAGGACGGACGGACGGAAGGACAGACGGACATGTCGAATCTATAAGGGTTCGAAGTCATAAACTTCGGAACCCTAAAAAGTTGTAGCTCTTTTAATTACCTACAACTTTGCCATTTAACTTTTTTCCATAGGACTAGTAGTTTTGCCGGAAATTGAGATATACCGTTTTTTACCCTTTGTTTTATAAATTTAGCGATCCAAAGTGACTACCCTGACTACCCTGCCTGATGGAAAACAGGAGCAGAATCCAAGAGTCGGGGCTACCACACTTGCTGCGAATGCAGACAACAATGTACGGCGGCCCACACTATGGCGGCTTAGTGAGATGCTTTTTCACGCCCCGTCCGAGGAGGACCCGAAAACCTCCCCCCCTCCCTACCCGACCCCCCTCAGATCGCAGATCGCCCGTAAAATATTTTTCCTTTCATTTTTATAATATTCTAATCCTTTTCCAATGGGTTCCATCGTACTTTAATTTTGTTTACAAAAATTATCTACCCTGGGCTACTGGTCTATAAGTCATTTACAAACTATCATTATGGTTGCCATGCAAGTGTGTTATGCCTAGCAACCTGTAAAGTTTTGACAGGAGATAAACAGTGATACATTTTGACATCTACGATTTATGTATTTTTATAATCACCTTGGTAAAAAGGTAAAAACCTTTGTATCTCGATTATTGCAGTAAAAAGTAGCCTATGTCCTTTCCCAAGTTCAGTTCTATCTTCGTACCAAATTTCATCAAAATCGGTTCAGTGGTTTAGGCGTGAAAGCGTAACAGACAGACAGACAGAGTTACTTTCGCATTTATAATATTAGTAGGGATTACATAATGCAATACTTGCGCTAGATGGCTGGCAGGAACTGGATGCGAAAAACTCAAAATCAATCAGAGTGGTGTGCAATGGGAGAGGCCTCTGTCCAGCAGTGGACTTCAATAGGCTGATGACGATGATGATATTGATGATGACAGACTACAATCTACACTTTTCTAATTATATTCATTTTTTACTATAATACCACTAAACAAGACGAATCCTAAATAAATCAATAATTATTATGTAGAGTATAATTACGATAGAGATAGTAATTATGTACAGTTTTTTCTAATACATGATGAATTTATTATAAAGACTATTATTGTCTGTTCAAAATACTCAAAATACAACGAAATTATCTATAGATAGACACACACATGCCCTACCATAACTCCTGTCATTGCATATGCCCTTTATTTTACGAATGATTCAGTTCAGACAATTAATTTCAGTTTGGATAATATGGGCATTTACTGAGGTATCAAACCTCTACCTACTTCTTTATCTACCAACTTGTTTCTGAGTCTTTTAATCGAATGTTAGCTGGATCTAATAAAAAAAAGGAGAAAACAGGAGTTTTCGGAATAAACTACAATATTGGTTAAAATTATTTTAAAGTTAGATATTTTTCTGTTAAGGAGGAAGTATTCGAGTTGAAGGTAATAAAGTACATTTATGTATTTTAAAATTAGTTCGGAAATAAAAACTTTTGACGTTATTATAGCAGTTATGACAATCTAGCAACGATTATGGAAATGTTTACAAAGTTTTTGTAAATTACTATTACCTTCCGTAATAACATTTTTATTTTGATTTTGTAGTATTATGTGTAAAATATATCTTATTAGATTCGTATTAGACCGGGCTATGTCCAGCCTAGCTTCATATCATATACATGCTAATAGAGGGTTCGGACGGAACATGCATCATGCACTGTGTATTAAAGAATGCTCAATACCAAATGTCCATAACGTTTCAAATCCGTACATCGTCCGGTCTTACGGGCAGTCTATTCGACGAATATTGATATTATTTTTCTTTGTGCTGTTATCAATTGAAAAAATTCACCAATTCTAATCTTAAATTAAATTATCTTTTGTTTTTTGACCACAACATGACTTGCTCACCTCTCTTACTTGTTCAGACGGGTACTTTATATGCAAGTACCTACAGCTTTTATAAAGGTCGGACCTTTAACTAGCAACCTTTTAATCGCAAGGCCATAGCTGCTTACGTGAAGATGCATTTTTATTTAAAACTGTATTCAGCCTAGCTATATTCAGCCATGTTATATTACGACACATTGGAACTGCATTGATGAAGAATATTTATTCTTCTTGACACATTGAATGTGTCGTAATATAAAGCGACTGGGTGTAGCTAGTTTGAAACAAAAATGAAGCCTCTTCACAAAAGGAATATAAATAGTTCTAGTAAAATCTAGAATTGTTACTCTATTCTACTGTCATTATTCTCATCCTGCTTTTATTAAGTTTTCCTATTCAGAAGCAGAATAAAACATCGAAACGCTTATCAAGTTGTGCAATATTTTGATTAGAAGTAAGGATGTGTGTGAGGACGTGTATTTGATTAAATTAAGCACAGAATACCTTAAAAATAAATTTATTTTTAACTAAGACATCATTTGTTTTTAGGACAGTCGCACAATCTTATTCAATACTACATCAACTTAGGCTTTGATAACTTTTAGTTCAGCCTCATATTTGGCGGTATATTTTCCATCCTTGTCATATTTTTCAGTCAATTGTTTCCAGTAAGCCGGCTCATGGTTGATAAGGTGAGCGATAACACGGCGTGTTCCGGACTGTTGAGCCTTCGTGCACTTCTCGCAGTAAGTTTCCAATGCTTCTTTAATGTGAGCTGTAAATGGAAATTTACCAATAAATTGAAAAGTTGAAACGTGAACAGCAGTGCGTCAATGTAATTGCATTCATTGTGGAATATTACACGGAATTCGCAGATATACTCGTAATACGCATATTATTTTGACAAGTTGGAATTCTCAGGCAGAGCTTAATTCTTCAACTCCCAAATTTATGTTTCCCACGTCAAGTATTTGAACAAAATAAATATTTGAAATCTTAAAAAAACGGTTTAACGATTCCTTAAATTTTCAACTTCTTTTCTGTGTTAATAAAACTATTTTGAAATCATAAAAAAAATGCAAAATGCCCTGACAATTTTAATTTTTTAGGTGTATAAAAAGGTATTTAAATTATTGACAATTATAGGTATTCATTTAATATATTTAAAATGTATTTTTACTTTGAAATAGTAAACAAAGTAAACTATATTAAAGATTTAATGAAAAAAACTGAAAAAAAAACCTATAATGAGGTTTTCTATATACTTTAATCTACTCCTAAGCATTTTACTATAAGCAATGTAGGTTGAAATACTTACATTTAAGTTCCTTGCCCTCAGGAGAACACTTGCCAAGTTCAAGACCGCACTTAATGTACGGTTCCAGTAGTCTTTTGTTTTCTAAGATTTCATCCAGGTTAATGGTATCATACTTGTCAGTGTACTGTTCCTCGGGACGACCAAATACGGCTACGGCCAATGTGCAGAGAACTATGAAGAATTTCATTTTGATATATTCTGTAACAAGAAAAATGTCAAGACTGAAAATGTGTTACCTAAACTAATTTTTCCTTTATAGTTTATTTCTTTTTTTATTATGGAACGACTTCATAAATATACATATTTTTTATCTCAACATTTTTTTTGTATTAAAGTCACGCTTTTTTATCCAAAGATTAGTATAGTATTGTACCAAATGTATTACAAAATCGATATTGGTTCTCGCAGTGAGTTTTAAGGCAACTTGTGAATGATTTTAAATAAGTAAACAAATGCAATATTTCAAATTTCACAAGACTTTATAAACTCACTTATCGTTGGTGACATTGTTGTCGTAAACACTTACAGAAAAACAAAAAAAATCACATAAACATAAAACTTTAAAGATTATAAAAATTACTAAAACTTAATTTTGTCGTTTAATGTAAACTATTTAAATTTCTAATATTTTAAATTGAACTTTAATATTTAAGTCAAAGTTGGTTAGAAATAGGTAATTTGGGAGTACGTGTTCGATTGCCTTATTGGTCTAGTGGTTGGCGTATGCGGCTGCTGATCCAGAGATCTCGGGTTCGATTGCCGGGTCGGACCAAATATTATTTTTGTTATTCAAAAATATTGTTTTGGAGTCTGGGTGTTTTTTATGTATAATGTATTTGTTTACAAAAAAAAGTATGTTTATGTATTTATATCAGTTGTCTAGTATAGTACCCATAATACAAGCTCTGCTTAGTTTGGGACTAGATGATGCTTGGTGTCAGATGTCCGAAATATTTATTTTATTATTTATTTTTATGTATATTTATACAACTTTAACAACTAACTTTAAAGTCAATTGACAATACTAATAATGTCACTGAAAATCAAAGTAACAACAAAAAACAAATTAAACTCCATTCGATCTGGACCCTGGATTGTTATTTTATAATTTTGATTACAAGTATTAGATATTAGTGTCAAGTTTTTGTTTGACTTAGGAACTTAAACAGACGTTTCAAGATGCAACGCAAATAATTAGTTTTTTGTGACACTGTAAGTCAATGTTTACTATACATTTTGATTACAGAAGACACTAGGATTCCGTGTTGAATATTGAATCCCTTGGGAATTTTGAAAGCATTACTTTCGTGGGATCTGGAGGGATTTATTAATTTGAGTTGTAGTTCAAAGTCAGTATAATATAATTACGGTATACATAGTAAATGTTTTAAAATATATGAAGTGTTTCAAAAATAGAAGGAAGGAAGGAAAGAATATATGTATATATGTTTGTTGATACAGATATATATATACAATAAATAAGAAAGTCTTACTTTTTTAAAATCACACACGATCACCAGCTGTCGACGATAACAAGTATCTATAAAATTGTATTGGTTGAGCATATTATATATAGCAGGTAGGAATTGGCTGCTACGCCCGGAGTTCATGGGAAACAGGTTTCCCATTCTCAGAACGTGAGCATAAACATGGAAGTACGTCATGGATTTCGTTATAATGGAGGATTTTGCTATACTCATGCTTGTTGATTATAATTGGCAGCAGTTACTGGATTTTTTATACTAAACTAAGGTATATTTAAAGTCAGTTCGTTATCAATTCTTCAAAAAAGATGTATAGTAATTATGTGTAATAAATTGGTCAGCCATTATATTTTATGAACGTTTCATCTTTTTTGCACTTCGAATGTTTCTTAGATCTATCTCCACCAAAATAATATATAACAATAAATATTAGGACACCTGACACACAACATCTTAAAATCCTAAACTATACAGAGCTTGTGCTATGGGTACTAGACAACTGATATAAATCAAAAATACTTTTTTGTAACTATATTATACATAGAAAACACCTAAACTCCGAAACAAATGTTTGTAGATCATACAAACATTTGGTCCACGGAACAAACGACACACGGGAATCGAACCCGAGACCACTTGATCGGCAGACGCATACGTAATCACTAGACCAACAAGGCATTCTAAAACCTTTATATAGACGATATTCTGATTTATAGCATCTCACTAACTCACTAGGCCGTCATAGTGTGGGTCACCGTTCTGGATAGTCCACAATTTTGATTGATTAAATTATGCCCATGCTTTCAATTAAGCAGAGTATAGTCATCTTGGCAGGTTTCAACCTAAAAATAATAATCTATTCCTTTATTAACAAAGGGATAGACCAGGTTTAAGTATGTTTGGAGAAAAGCATCTTAAGTTACTAGGGGTAATTACTATAACTGATAGTTCCTCTACTTGGACTACAGATTAAAAGAACATTAAGTAACTGACAGCCTCAGACATTAAACAAGAGTGTCTTTATTGCTATTGCAAACAAAGTTGAAAAAGTTTAAAAAATGAAAAGAATTAAACAGGATCTTCAAGAACGCTCTGGAGATAATATGACATACGCAAGATTGTGGTTGTGCTACAAATTAGTTCTTGAAAATTGTAAGAAATTTACATTTGAAAATTATTAATTATCTAACTAAACTTTTATATTCAAATACTTCTACTATTGTACAGTACACACCTAACAAATATACTTCCATTATACAATAATTACAGTATGTATATGTAAATGTAATGATGCTTTTTAAGACATAACGCTCATGTTGGATTTCAAACGTTATCTTCTAAGTCGTTTTAATAATCTTAGTTAGTATTTTTACATGCATAATAATTGTAAAATTTAAGCGAAGTTAATAACTAACATTCTACTTTTTCACAAAAAAGACATACCTAAAAATATTTTCATCCCAGTGCCTCTGAGCGAAAAGACGGGGGGAGGACGCTCTTTGAGGAGGCTTTCGAGGATTGAATGGCAATAGGATGAAGTTATAAGTATCTCTGAGCGAACTCTTTTGGCCAGGTTATTAGTCCAAAATATTCAAAGTAAACTAGGCTGTTGACAAACATGATGACCCCTAGATAACTCTAAAATTTCTTACTGTTTTTGTTTTAGCTAAAGACGAGTAATTTGCACAACTTTATCTTGTATATACGAATTGAACTCACTGTTAAACAAGTGTGGAGGGACGGGTGTCATGTTCCTCTAACACAAAGGGAGGATCCTACGACCAGGCGAGGCAGTCATGCCTGGTGGGCCACTGCCCCACAGTTGATGTTATGTTAATCGGCGCGAGAATTTCACTTTCGCAATTCAGGATTAGTAGTTACTCAGTATACTGAGTAACTGAACTGAACTGAACTACTGAACCACGAAGAAAACACGGAATGATCTATAGATCATTCCGTGTTTTCTTCGTGGTTCAAATCCATTACAAAAGCGTTTTTGTATGTGTTTGTACATAAAATATTAGGGGTGGAAGTATGAAATTGCCGATTTGTACTAAAAAAATGAGATTGATTTTTTTTAAATTAACATATTTATTTAATCAAAATTCCCACCATTATTATCTATACATTGCTGCCTTTTAATAGGAAGGTCATTTATGTCTTTGCGATAGAACTCTATTGATCTAGATTCTACAAACTGTGGTAAAGCATTTTGTACTGCCTCCTGGGAAGAGAACTTTTAATCACGTTGAAAATTGTCCAAATCACGAAAAAAATAATAGTCCATCGGAGCAAGGTCCAGCGAATACGGAACGTGACGAATGATTTCTAATTGCAGTTCCTGTAGAGTTAAAACGGTTTCTCGTGCTGTATGAGGTCTCGCGTTATCATGGAGCAATAATCGTGAAGATCGATTCATGTTTCACTGCAAGTTTTGCTATCATTGTTCAGAGTTCGGCACAGTAGACATCTGTCGTTACTGCTTGACCAGATCGGAGAAAGTTATAGTGAATAACACCATGCTAAGACTACCAAACAGTTACCTTTAACTTTTTTTTGGTAAGTTTTGCTTAAGGATACTGTTGCGGCGTTTGACCTGGGGTTAGCCATTTTTTTTTCTATTTATAGTTGTAATGGAATAGGCGTTTGTCTTCCACCTCACCTGATGGAAAGTGTAAATTAGCCATTGTATTTTCCGCCTACGGTTATCGTAAAGAATCCAATTTTTATCAGATGTCACAATTAGACCTTCATATTCCTTCATTTCTGTATCGAGTTAACAAGGCAACACAAGTTTCAACACACATTTCTTTTTGCAGATCAATCAAATCATGAGGCACCCATTTTATTAATTTGATGCGAATGAGTCAATATTGTTAGTAAGGTAACGTTAAACCATGCCGCTGATTCCTGGGTAGTTTGGATCGGATCAGCTTCCACCATCTCATCCAATTCTCAATTTTCTTCAATTTTCTGGCTCCTAAGTCACAGGATTACCTAGTTTAGGAGTCAGGGTTTACCTTATCTGTATAACCTTTAGCTAATAATTTGTGTATCCTAGTTTTTAAGCAATTTGAAAGGTGTTTGTATGAATAAAGATTTTTATTATTATTATTATTCATTGTTATGCACATGTGTGGGCGGTCTTCTACGTGGTTCGTTCTTCAAATCAAAACTTCCATTACAAAAGCGTTTAAAATAAAATCGCATGGCGCGTACATTAGCAGTCCCCTCTCCAAGCGCAATATTGATATTGCGAGCTGTTTTTTGACAACTAAAAGTCGATAATCGAATTTCGCACATTTTTTAAAAGAAGAACCTATTACCTAATAGGTACGATTTGATAAAAGTATTATTCAAAAATCTCAAACTATGAAGGTTCTATGTCAATTCGAAGTACCTATTACAATAAAACGGTAATTTCATACTTTTAATTCTAATGTATGCTACGTAGCTATGTTATTGTATATGTTTTAATTCAAATTCAAATTCAAATTCAAATCGTTTATTGCACTCCATAATGTATATAAGGTGTTAACAACATATTAGAGGAAACAATTATGGACCCTGTTGGGCACGGCAACTGGAAGAGAAGACGGAACATCCACTATCAAAGAAGCACATTATGAAATTTATTCAGATAAGATACATTAAATACGTCTAGAACTACATTATTGTTCACGTTTATAGTGTAAGTACATATGTTATAAGTTTATTTTGTCATTATTATTTCTATATAGAATATTATTATTACAGAGGAATATTTTTATGTCAAGTATGTCATGTTTATGGTATGTCATTTTTAGAATAAGTTTGTCAATTTTGTAGTATGTCATTTTTATGTTATGTCATGTTTACAGTAAAAAGCTTTTGAATTATATATTAGAATTTGTCATTTAAATATTCGTTAATGTGATAGTAGCATCGCTGTAATAAAAGGTCTTTTAATTTACTTTTAAATGTATTCAATTTTTCTTCGTTTTTAATGTTATTAGGTAATTTATTATACAATTTAATAGACATAACATATGGGCTTGATGCATGCATTTTTAATTTAGACATTGGTAAATTTAATCTATCCCTATGTCGACATGTATATCTTGTATTAGTAGCCTCCCTGGTTGTGTAATAATCTTTGTGTTGTCTTACAAATTTGCATGTTTCCAATATGTACAATTATTTTACAGGTTTGGAAATACATGAACACAGAATCCTTATGGTTTCGTCAAGTCCATCCGTCCGTATGTTAGTGCTAGAAAAATAAAACTTTGCATGAATATATGTTTTTATTAAGTCAACAAAAAAATAATGAAACATACTTTTATTTGGGGTAACTCCTTTGTTTCTTTGTTCCTGCGTCTAACGAATTTAGTGGGGTATCATTAGAAAGGTCTTATAAAGACATTGAACATTCTGGCTTCAAAAAGCTAATAAAATCACGACGGTAGTTCAAATATATAAGGTAAGTATTGTTATCAATAAATTTAACACCAATAATTAATAATCGAAGAAGAGATGAATTTAATCATTCAATTATCACTGCGCTTTACACTTGGAAAAATTATAAAACGTAATATCGTAATATAAAAATAATGTAATAAAAACATAACAAGATCTTCATGTATACAGTGGTAATAATTACTTGACTTTATTACACATCTACCATAAACTTCCCGTAGTAGGTACTAAAAATCTTTGTTCTCCATTCGTAACAATTAACTCTTTAATTAAGAACATCAATAAAAATACAGTAAAATACCTGCAATTGACTGCTAAAGCAAAAAAGGCAATAAAAACAGCTATGGGTTCCGAAGCATGAATAGTGAGACTCGTTGTTAACATACCCAGAAATAGGTAAGAGTGAACCGGTTTTGTATCTAAAAATAACAGAACAACAACAACACATGTTTCATAAAACATTTTCGTTCAGTAATCTAGATTATCAAAATTGCAGCGAACAATATTTATTGGTTCAAACATAATTATATTAATAGACATATTTATAATTAATCAGCATGTATATCAAATCAGTTTGTACTAGGAGGTGCTATATTTTTTTACGAAGGGAATGGGTGTCTGCACATTTTTGTCTTTGTATTAAAATTGAATTTAACTGATAAACTTTTCAAAGTACTGGAGTATACACAAAGAAAAGTGCGGAGCTTCCAAATTAAGTTTCCACGTGAAAAGCTCGAAGTAATTTGCCAAGTGTGTTCAAGTTACTTGTATCCTTACAGTGGTATCTTCATCTTAAAAAACATTAACACTGTGATTGCTAGAAAAATGATTTTCATTACCTAGACGACTTGGTGAAATTTGAAAAGACATGTCGTTATTACTCGTATGTACGTTTTTTATACCTTTTTGTAGGATTGAGATATTAACATACCATTTTTTGGTGGAACGAGGACCTCGTACTCTTTGCAAAGTTAAGAAATCCTAAAAAGGACAGTCTTTGGATGAATAACCATTGACGGTGACACCGAAATATTACCAGTCTCGGGTATCAACCGCAATCATGCAGCGGTCACATAGCCCCAAGATGTAGCTGCAGCTGCACCTCCCTCGTGCCCCCTTCGCCGTCTGTCTGACTCCTTCTGGAGAATAGCAACTTCACGGAAAGATACCGCGGACTTAGACCCTTAACACTACCGAAGTAACCATGCCCAGTGAGTATCTGAGTTCATTGACTGCCTCGTTGGTCTAGTGGTTAGCGTATGCGGCTGCAGATCAAGAGGTCTCGGGTTCGATTCCCGGGTCGGACCAAATATTATTTGTGTGATTCACAAATATTTGTTTCGGAGTCTGGGTGTTTTCTATGTTTAATATGTACCTATGTATTTACAAAAAAAAAAAGTATGTTTATGTATTTATATCAGTTGTCTAGTACCCATAACACAAGCTCTGCTTATCTTGGGACTAGATGATTTTGTGTGTCAGTTGTCCAAAATATTTATTATTATTATTTATTATAGATAGTTGAAACATTCGGTCCTCTCCATCCACGCTTCGACGTTCGATAGAAAGGCAAGGCTAGCCTTAAGTTTCTAGCAGTGCCTTCCAAGTCTCCAAGCTTGCTTATGCACGTTCCAATGTAGCATTCCAGGCTCATAGCCTGGCGCGGTCTCTTTACCATTTTGACCAACAGAGAATTTGGTCGTAAACCATAGACTAGAATATCGAAGGTCGGATAGAATATCGGAGAAAGCGCCAGGACCATTGACGCCTCATACAAAATGGAGCGGTGACCTTACACGATCCTAATCGCCATCAACCGTTGCATGTTTCTAAGTAGAGCCTCACTTCGGGAGGCACTCACTGATGGACACCCTCATTGAGGACTATGAATCGCAAAACACTCATGTAGAAGCACTCATTCTTTCCGTGGTCCCTCGCGAGATTAAAGAATAATTACAGTGATGCGCTTTTAACAAAACTGCCGTACTATAGAACCTTATAATTATTATCACGATTAAGGAAATTCACAAAATGAAATATTTTTCGTACCAGAAATACAGGTTTTACCTTCAGAATTTATAGATAATATACTAAAATACCTTGTATACCACCAAGAACAACACTTCTATGATAGCACCAATTCAAAATAAACATTTTTTACTCAGTGGCTACATTATATTAAGCTTTCAAGTTCAAGCACTTCAACATTAGAAGCATCTCAATGATGCTTCTGCTGCTCAAGTGCTAATAAAAATAAGGTCGTTATCTAATATATTCAATATTTCATAACCGCAGGCTATTATAACACTTGACAAAAGTACATAATGCACTTACTCATACTTACGCGTTTGTTTTTGCATAAACGGTTTAACGGTATATAAATGTAGATCCTATTGCGACCTTAGTACATCATTAAGCATCACATCAGTGGTTAGACATCTATCTAATAATCAGGTACCTTTTTTATAAAAAAAAACTAGTAGAATAAGTGTTGTAAAGCTTAAAAGTAAAATATTAGCTAAGTAACTAATACAAAATAATATGTTTGGCACATCCTTATTTATAATACATTTTATGTGCATTTTATGTAATGAATTACACAAACAGATAAAAAATATTATCTTTAGATAAAATTTAATTTTCTTTCCCTTTTATCTGTTATCGTGTTATTTTTATTTCATAGTTCAATATACTAGGTTTTTTTTACTTAAAATGCAAAGAAAAAAACCCATTTTCCAATAAAGTAATGTATTAAATGATTACAATGATTAATTCAATAACTAAATACGTACTCAAGATAAAAGTAGACTAATCGGAACCAATTACTTTTATTTAATTCACCTGTATGTATGTTTGTTGGTTAGTTACTCTGTAACCGACTTTTGTATTTTTATTTTTACGATAATTACTCTGTGCTTTTTACTGTATTTACTCTGTGGATATAATAAAGTAACAAGGACAATTTTGGAAGATCTAGACATGTTTCTTAGAAGAATTTACTTTGTCAAAGAATGGAACCAATACCACCTCATAAAGTAGCCTCATTAATAATAGATGTGAAAATTTTAATACAAGAAAAAATATTTTACAGAATCAAAATGAAATCGGCAATTGCATTCTGCGTATTATTCTTCGCCGCCTTGGCTCTAGCGCGACCTGAGGAACAATACACCGATCGCTACGACAACGTAAATGTGGACGAGATCCTGAGCAACAGAAGACTTCTGGAACCCTACATCAAGTGTATCCTCGATAAAGGCAGGTGTGCGCCTGACGCTAAGGAACTTAGAGGTTAGTTTAATTTTTATAAATATCTACATCCAAGTTGATATTTCAGTTTCTTCCTTTGTATGTTAGTTTTGTTATTTATTCAAGTTATAGTTTTTATAGCATGTGTATATGTGTTTCTTCCCTAGAACTACGAAATCATTTCATAGTTCCCTAACTTGGGACACACGTCTTTTAATACTTCTACTATGCTCGCTAAACGGAATGTTTAGGAAATATTCTGCTTCTTTTTGCTACCTAAACCTTTTAAATATCTACATAAATAATATAATCATTGATTAAGATGATATAATACTTGCAGTGCCATTCAAGTCTTATTTACCACAATAACAGAATCACCAAAAAATTAAGTAATGACTAAAGTGTAATTTAAAATATGCTTTTATTATATATTATATTATATATTATTTAGATCACATCATAGACGCCCTTGAGAGTGAGTGCAAGAAATGTACCGAAGCCCAAAAGAAGGGGACCAAACGTGTTATTGGACATTTGATCAACAATGAAGGGTCGTACTGGAACGAGCTCGTCGCCAAGTATGACCCCGAGAGGAAATACACCACCAAGTATGAGAAGGAACTGCGTGAGGTCAAGGCTTAAGCGTGCATCGCCTTACAGATACCAATTTGTGAATTCAAATCTGAAATGTTAACCTATTGGAAAATAAAAATTACAATATAAAATGCCTTACTTTTATGTCTCTAAAAACTACTATTTTAAAATTTACACTGTCGTTAAACTACATCTTAGAATGAAATTTTAGTATAAGGGTAAAAAAATATTTATATTTAATTTATGTCCAGCAGTGGACTGTTAAAGGCTGTTGTTGTTGATGATGATGATTTAATTGAAATATGATCTGTGTAGGGTACAAATCCTACTAATATTATAAACCCGAAAGTTTGTATGTATGTACATATGTTTGTTGTTCTTTCACGCATAAACTACTAAATATATTTTGATGAAACTTCACAATAATATAGCTTACATATCAGAATAACACATAGGCTCCTATTTATTGTAATAACCGAGATACACGCGGGCGAAGGCTATCTATACTAATATACTAATAATATTATAAAGAAGTAAAGTTTGTGAGTTTGTTAAATTGTAAGGGGTAATCTCGGGATCTACTGAATCAATTTTAAAAATTATTTCACCAATAGAAAGCCACATTATTGCTGAGTGTCATAAGTTATATAAAAAACCGAAAAATAAAAAGACTTTTACGTGGTAGTCCGTTTCGCAAAGTGGATCGGAGAAAAAACGGTCGAATGAAAGCGTTTCTTACGAACGCTGCCTTAACTATAAAAGATATATTTTTGAGTTCTAGAGAAAAGATGTGGAGCTTAAAAATGCCTACAAAAAAGTCAACGACAGCATATATGTCTAACTTTTATATTTAAGTTATGCCCAACGAAGTGGGCACGGGTCAGCTAGTTATTTAATAAGGATTACATAGTTTTTGTACGCTACGCATGCATCTCAGTCACACATGGTCGAGTAAATTAGAATCCTTGATACAAGCCACCACACTGAAGATCACTGAAGACACAAGAAGTTAGCACTGACAAAATCGAAGTGGCTCTTGTACAGCTAACAAATGGAAAAGGTGGCGTTACTACAGCTCTGTCGTAACGGCCTCCGGAGGCCGGGAGAATGATGCAGAATTATCTGGCCCCGGACTGGACTATTAAAAAACTATAATACAGTTCGGTATATGTATAGAAAAAATTAATAAGGTTACTCTTTAGGTAGCTTAATTAAATTCACTGTACAAAATAATTAGTCCTGGCTTCTAGTCGATCTCTTGTTGGATAAAAGACAAGTAAGATGATAAGAAGTGGGATAAATAGTGTGAAAGAAAGAGAGAGAAATTTGGTAAGAAGTGTCTGATAGTATAAAATTAACTAACAAAAATGCTGTTATATCAGAAAATTCGTATTGAATTTGACGTTCACATCAATAGTCTTTAATAATTCATTTCTGGACACAGAGCTCTCCTTAAGGAGGTTTTGGCCTACTGTACCAAACTGACCAGACGGATAGGTATAGGGTTTGTTCCAAGTTTTCCTTCTCTTTACCATGCAGTTCTGCGTAGCTCACTTCCTTAGCCGTTTCGTGTTCTTAATTTGTCACTAAATATTCTGGAGTTAATAAATATTGATATATTACTTACATGTACGATGTATTTAGTTAGCTCCAAGCATAACTAATAGTGAAAAATTATTTACATCCTATAAAACACTGAGGATAGTGTTTCGGTTTGAGATAGAGCATCAAAAATCCATTTGCCAACTTGATAAAACAAACCACCAAATGACTCTTTTGTACTTATAAACGTCAAAAGTTAAATACAATCTTAAAGCACTAAACCTTTTAAGAATAAACTGTTCACTGTGTTCATTAAAGTTTGTGCACTGAATTTATCACACATTGTTTTATTTCGCTATTTTTGATGTAATTTTGTTGCAAATTATGGTTTGACTCTACATCTTAGATAACTTCAGGATCAATACTGCTGAATCATGATTATCTATTACAATTTTCTTCTCAACCTAAACAAAAATAGATGTCCAAAAATATCCAAAATCTGTTAATAAAGTGAATTATACTTACATGATTTATCATGCAACAGTCACGATATTCTATGTAGTACAGAAATCACTCATTCATGTTAGTCTTTTCAACAAGCAAGACAGAGCCTTTAACATTTAACCTATAAATAAATAAATATTTAAGACATCTTGCCCCAAAATAAGCAGAGCTTGTATTATGTATACTAGACAATTGATATAAATACAAAACATATATATTGTACTTATCTAGTTGTTAGCGTATGCGACTGCTAATCAACAGGTCTCGGGTTCAAATCCCGGATCGGGCCAAAAAGTGTTTTGGGTTTTTCTTAGGAAATTCCTAAAAGCAGACCGGAGTTTGGAAGTTTGGCGGTGATTCACACCCGTGCCTCGGAGACCACGTAAAGCCGTCGGGCCCGGTTGTCATTAACATCTATGGCAATCGTTATTGGGAAGTCAGTGCCCTCAAATATACTGACAACTAGTTCAATCTTCGAATTTAAATTCTCCCTTAGGGTTACGGAGGTCCGATGCCAGTCACTCCGTGGAAAAACTAAAATTCAGATAAAACCGGTTGAACTGGCAGCCGACCCCAAATAAACTTGGTAATATAGGCTAGGAAGAAGAAGAGACATACATATTAAACATAGGAAACACCGAAACTCCAAAACAAATATTTGCGGATCACACAAACAATCGAATCGAGGCGTCAAGCAAAATACGCTACAACTGTGCCACTGGGGCAGTCAAACTGTAACTGTTGCAGGCAAAAAGAAAATAAAAAAAATTACTGGTTGTCTGCAACCCCCGACTGATAGACACACACACACACACATACATAAACGTCAAACTTATAACACCCCGTCGTTTATGCGTCGGGGGTTAAAAATAGATATAAACACTTTCAATGACCAACAGAGTATGCTGTAAATGATTGTATACTCAAATCGTATTGTGAACGTTTAGTTTAATAACAAATGCAGGACATATTTCTCTAATTTTTTCATCGACTCGTCATTCGTCGGATAATTATAATTCTTTTTGTTTCACATTATAAGGGCCACAAGACGACAAGTGATTTATACCTGCAAATTTTATGTCTGTCGGTCTGTTTCACCTTCGGAACGGCTGGACTGATGTCAACGGAATCGCCACTAGGAGAAGGCTGACTACATAAGGAGTAATAGTTTTTTTAGACTTGGGTTTCCGCAGCCGCTGGCGAGCGCTATTAAAGTCATATATAAATTTTAAGTTGGGATGTGTACGCTACAAAGCTCAAAAATTTTGAAACGTTAAACCACTTTTGGAATGTTTATAATATTAATATAAATATTCTTTATAAGAAATATGTGATTGTAAAATTATTACATTATATTGCAGTTAGTTTGTATTTTCGAACAAAGTTTTCCTGAGGTGGATAGTAATTTATCAAACCGTTACAAGTCTGACTCAATTTTTGTATTTCACCCACTAACATTAAAATTTTCCTGTAATTTCCACTTCAATGTCACTGAAATTAGTATTGATAAATATTATGATCTTAATAATTTCAATATCTTTCAAAAAGGAAATTCCTACTAATATTATAAACGTGAAAGTTTGTGAGTATGTATGTATGTTTGTTGCTATTCCACGCAAAAACTACAGAACGGATTTGGATGAAACTTTACAATAATATAGTTTATATTTCAGAATAACATATAGGCTACGTTTTACTGCAATAATCGAGATACACGCGGGCGGAGCCGCGGGCATAGCTAGTGTATCATATGTTTGTTTCGACACACGATAGCTTGAAATAGAATATCTTAATAACGAATCATATACAAAGATGTCCCATCGTGGCAATCTTTACTTTAACAAAAACCTCTCATGTTACAAATACTTATTAGTCATATTGTTCTTTCTTGTGCATTTTTTGTTCGCAAATTCAATGGTATATAAGCACCCATAACTTTGTATGCAGTAGTAAGCTACTAAGCGTTCATCAGTTCACATCTCATAATCAAGGTAGATATTATTATTATTTATTTATTGTTTGGATTAAAAGTACATACATACAATCGACCGGGACGTAAACGAAACAGAACCAGGAGAAATACCTACCATTTTTATTTAGGAAAATAAATTCCAGTTTTAACACCTTGTATTTCAAGATTTAACTGGAATACAGGCCTCGTGGTTAATAATCCAGATTTCATGAGTTCAGTACCCACATAGAAAAGTAGTTGTTTGATGAAAATCACTTGTACTGTATTTGAATGTAATTATGTCATATTTATATTTTAAAATGCATCAGTCACATACTGATGCATTTTGATATGTATTAGTCTAATCACTATTTTAATCATGTGATCTAAAACTAAGTGGTCTGAACTTTAGATAAGGTGATTAAATTTATTTATTTATTTTATAACTTTATGCATATTTGTACATCGGCGGACTTAATGCCCAGAGTATTCTCTACCAGTCAACCTCTGGGTGAGATAGAGATAGGCGCGCATAGATTACACAATTCAACATATAAAATATACTTATAAAATAAAAGATAAAGTACGTAAGTTTATAAACAAATATGATACATATTATGAACATTTATACATACATATGTATACAGAAGAGTTCACAAAGTCAGAACTGTGGGAGACATATATTAAGTGAGAAATGTAATTACGTATCATCACACTCACGCTGATGCAAAGCGATTTTCCAAAAGAAATGTCCAAAAGAAAATTCAAAGCCCACATGATGCTCTCACATTGATTTAGTATTATTTTATTTCCGTTGGTAATTCGTTAACAAGATTTACAATTTAAAGTTTAAATTTAATAGTATTCTTGATTGTACTCGTATCATGTATTTGTGGGACAACTCAAAAAGTTACGTCATGTATAAACTTTTACAACATCACTGATTAAACATTTTTCTGCAGATTACAATGAAGGTTGCCGTAGTACTATGTGTGGTTGCCTTCGTCGCGCTGGCTTCGGCACGTCCTGGCGAAGATCACTACACCGACCGATATGACAACGTGGATTTGGACGAGATTCTTGGCAATAGGAGACTACTCGTACCTTACATGAATTGTATACTCGACCATGGCAAGTGCGCACCTGACGCCAAGGAACTCAAAGGTTAGTTTATATTCCTAATTATAAACGTATTCTAGAGTCTTAAAACATGTATGTAGCGTTAACGAAACAAAATAGGTTTTAAATAACATCATGATTGTACGTCAGATTTAATGCTGATTTTTTTTTCTTAAATTTTTTGTGCTGTATGTAGCTCTTAACTTCTTTCGCGACGCGCGAGCAACTGATTTCTTAGAAACATTTTATATATCAACATTAACAAAGTGAGTCTAAGCAAAAAATATATTTTCCATAAAAAATATTGAACACATTCATTTCTCTTCTTTTCTAGAGCACATTAGAGAAGCACTGGAAAATGAATGCGGCAAATGCACGGATGCTCAAAAGAAAGGCACTCGACGCGTTATTGGACACCTCATCAACAACGAGGAAGACTACTGGAACCAGCTCACAGTCAAATACGACCCCGACAAGAAATACACTGTCAAGTACGAGAAGGAACTTCGCGAAGTCAAGGCTTAAACGGCTAAACTTGTGACTGCTCAAGTTTTGACTAACTCAACTTGAATTTACTTATAAAAATGTGATAAAACCTAAAGAGAATAAATATGTTTATTTTTAAATAAATCGACTTAATTATAACCTATAGTATTTACCATCCACTTCTTGAATTTGAATAACTTCATAATACTTACTTAGCTTTGCACTTACACTTGGCGTTCGTCTCGAAGGGATTATTCAAATGAAAATATTCAAAAATTTTGGCACTGTCTTAGTAACCTGAGCTTCTATGATGTTTATGAAACGTGTGAGCCAAACGAAGCTTGTAACGTTTTTCTAAATTTTTAAGTTATTTTATTATTTATGTTTTCCTTTAAAACTCTGCACTACTAAAGTAAAAACAAAAACCAAATGGATATCACGCGGTATTAAAAAAGTAGCTGTAAAAAAGATAATTACTTTGGAAAGCCAGAGTTAAACCTACATTAAGTAATAAACCAAAGATTTTATAAAAGTGATAAACTTAACAAAACGGTCTCAAAATGACTATTATATTAAAATTAATTTCAATAAAAATAAAGATAAAATTATAGCAACTTGGCAAATCATAAATAAATCTAAATTACCTATAATTGCATAAATCTAAAAACCAAAATTGCGTAGGTTATTATGAAATCCACAAACATTATAAAGTCTGTGAATGACCTATTAAGTGAACCTATAAGTTTTATTCTAAATCTGTATATAAGTCATGTTATTTTTTCTAAAAAGCTAAAGGTATCTATAGTCAAGACTTTGTTCGAGAAACAAAATAAGGAACTCATGCACAATTAAAGACCAATTACAATTTAAAAAAAATATTCAAAATTTTTGTAAACTTTAGATATGATAAAATATATTCATTTAAAAAAAACTATATTTTGTGTGACGAACAAAAAGGGTTCCGCAAAAATAAATCAATAATAATGGCTATAGACGATTTCATGAAATGAATTGAAATCATTTATTCTGCAATTAGGCTACGTGAACACTTTTGCAAGTTAAACTTTTTTTTTTGGAGCAGATGAGTTCGGCCTTTCCTAACTGGACTAGCCTTGAGAAGAAAGGACGAAACAAACTCAGGGATCACAGTCTCTTTTAAAGTCCAGACAATATTCTTAAATGCGATAATTACAATTGTCACAAGTATATTATTTAAAGATAAAAGTTTAAAAGTTGTAAACAATGGCAATAATTTAAGATAAATTTGTTAAATGTATAATGTAAATTTAACCATTAATCATCGTCACATCAAAATAAATTTTAAGATTCCATAAACAGCATGTGCAGTATGGGCAGCTCAATCCCAGGCGGTTTTATCAACAATATATTCGTCTATGGTATAATACCCCTTTGCAGATAACTAAGATTTAATGGTATTCTTAAATTTCCATAATGGCAAATTCCTAATATCAATAGGGAGTTTATTGTAAAAGCGTATACATTGTCCCATGAACGAGTTGCCAAGTCTGTGGAGACGAGTGACGTAATCACAAAGATTATGTTTATTTCTGGTATTTACCGAATGAACATCACTAAGTTTAGGAAACATTGCTAAATTTCTTTGAATATACATTAAATTTTCGTATATATATTGTGAAGATACAGTCAGAACATTTATCTCTTTTTGGAGCGGAGAAAAACTCGTGGGCCTAATTTATAAATGGCTCGTAAGGCACGTTTTTGTAAAATAAATATGACATTAACCGTAAGTCATTATGCTATGAAAGTAACTGAAGTAAACTCTTCTAGCTGTATCAACATCAGTTAAATGTCGAATCTTTTTTACAGCAAAAGCCGCTGTGCTTAGCCTACCGGATAGTTTTTCTATTTGGGGGCCCCATTATATGACTGCACGGTTGGCCTAGTGGCTTAAGCGGTCGCCACGCCGCTTCCTACTACGCCAAGTGTCGTGGGTTCAAATCCCACGTAGGATAACACTTTGTGTGATTCACAATTTGTTGTTCTGAGTCAGGGTGTTCTTTGTGTCCGTTTCTTGTATGTTTGTAAAGTCCCCCGCGACACAGGAATTTATATTCCTAATGCGGGAGTTGTCTTTAAAAAAAAAAAAAAAACATTGTAACTTAGCGTCAATAGTTATACCTAAAAATATATAGTAGATAGCACAGGATCTAACTCCAGTCCATGTAATCGAACATTGGTTGTTACATGTCGAACGGTTGGTGTAGAGAATTTAATGAATTTAGTCTTCTTCTCGTTAAGGAGAAGGTTATTTGTATTAATCTAATGTACCACTTTCGAGAGTGCACTGTTGACTTCATTAAAACTGTCAAGTTGGCGCCTAACTTTAAAAATTAAAGATGTGTCATCCGCGAACAGTAAATGATTGTAGTTAGGTATATCACATGTTGATAAAAGGACACAAACTTGTGCCGTGCTATGTGACATGACACAAACATTAGATTATGTGGACCATGATATCTCTTTGGCAAAACTTCATGCTTATGGCATAAGGGGAAACCAGGGGGAACGTACATAATTTATTAAAAACCTATCTTATAAACAGAAATCAAGTTACAAAAATAAAGAAAATAGATTTAAATACAGATACATCATCATCATCATCATCAGCCTATCTCAGTCCACTGCTGGACAAAGGCCTCTCCCATTGCACATCACTTTGATCGATTTTGGGCTTCTCGCATCCAGCTCCTGCCAGCCATCTTCAACATACATCCGAACAGCGAAAAATATCTTAGCGTGCGATACTCAAAAATCTTATGAATCTGATATTAATGACACTATAACTTCTATAATACGTTGGCTAGATAATAATAACTTAAAGATAAATTTAGGAAAAACTCAAGTAATGCACTTTAATCAAAAATTTGTAAATCAGGACACTAAAATTAGCTATACCAATGAATCGAAATTTCTTGGCATGACGATTGATAGTCAACTGAATTGGAAGTCTCACGTAGCAGCTATATGGAAAAGAGTGAGCAGTTCCTCCTATTCTCTTTTTAAACTGGTCCACGCAGTTAACACTGAAGCACTGATCACTGCCTATCATGGTACTGTTGCATCCGTACTAAGATATGGTCTTATTTTTTGGGGTCAACTCCACTTTAAAAGACATGGCTTTCAAATGCCAAAAAAGATGTATCAGGGCTATGTTTGTGCTAAAGACAACCGACAGTTGTAAGCCCTATTTACTTAGATACCAAATTTTAACACTTTCATCTTTATCTTCTTCAGGTTATCTGACGTTATTGTACGCCGACCTTTTTTTTTTTTTTTTTAGTGTGTGAAAAATCATCATGGACCGTCACCCCACCGGGGGTTACGGCGGGGTGGTGTGTCGGACTTGAACCGACTAAAAAACACACAGTGTGCCCTCTCCGCGCTCCGTTTAGGAGTAGGAGAAGTCCAGGGTGGGATCTCCTTCTGAACTTCTCCAGCGCCTGCCCGCTCCTGATGCGGGTACCGTCTCGATTTGACGACCCTCTCTTAGGCGGCGTCCGGCACACACCGACGCCGCCCCCTCGCGGCTGGCCACATAGTGCGGGTGGAGGGAAAACCCGTCCCGTCCACCCACGGCCACACTCAAGGCGGCATGAGGCGCAGATGTTCGCGCCTCCGCCGCCCGAGTCGCCGGCGGCGAATCTGGTCCGATTGGATGTCGTCCTCCCGGGCCTTCTCCGCCGCCTCCTTCTGCAAGATTACGTCCTCGCAGAAGGTTGCGACCGCGGTATTGTACGCCGACCTACAACGACCTTCACCGAGCTGATAATAGAATAAAACATATTTTAAAACTAATTTAGTATATTAGAAAATACATATGTTAAGAATGGGTTACCTAAAAAAATCCTGGACAGACTATTTCTAATTATTTAAAAAAAAGATTTTAATTAAATGTTTCAACATCAAGATGATAAGATTTTTTTTACTCTGACTTATAGTATCAAACGTAAAGAATGTGCAGCCGTTGGCGTTTGGTTGCCAATTGCACCGCGCACCGCCGCGGTAGGCGGTGAAGAGGATCTCATGTCATATTGGGATCTACTGAATCCGTTGATGCTTAACACACGTACACCGACCGACCGCGCGGTCGAGCGGTGTTCTCACCGACTCTCGCCGACCTTACCGCGGCGGTGCACGGTGCCGTGTGTTAATCGCCTTACCTAGACAAACTACTAGGTTGTCAGGTATAAACAGGTATATCGATGCCATTTACCTTCACTTGATTGGATAATAGAACAAAAATTATATAAATATAAACGCTGTTATAACGCACGTTGATATAGGGATGTCTGCAAACCTGGACGGCAGAGGCGTGCACATTTGCGCCTCATGCAGCCCTGAGTGTGGCCGAGGATGGACGGGACGGATTTCCCGTCCATCCGCTCTAAAAGCTAGCCGCGAGGGAGCGGCGTCCGTGTGTGCCGGACGTCGCCCAATTTGAGAGTTTAAAAGGAGATGGCGCCCGCAACAGTGCGGGCAGGCGCTGGGAGGGGTCGAAAAAGAAATCCGTTCCCAGGACTCCTCCTAAAATTGAGGCCCAAAGATGTCACACCGTGTGGTTTAAGTCGGTTCGAGTCCGACATTCTGCCCCGCCGCAAACCCCGGCGGGGTGACGGTCTGAAGGGATTTCCACACGTAAAATTAGTAAGGATATCATGTCAAAGTATAATACGTAATACGTACGAGTACAGTCACGAGCATAAATATTTTGTTATGAACATATCGGCAATATATCTGCCTCAGTAACGAATTCAACCATTTTTTTTTTGTTTTTATCTAGATCACTAATTATAATATAATATACACATATATAGACAAATGAAATTGAAGTGTCTGTTTGTAATTTCAAATTTTTACTAAATGCTTTTGAAAAACTTTACGGTACTTGCTTCAAAATTTATTTACAAAATATTTATCCGTATGTTTGTTTCGACTAATCTCTGAATTAACTAGACCGAATTGAACATGACATGGATGTGACAGAAATCGGATGCAGAACATTTCACTTAGCCGCCATGGTGTGGGTCACCATGCTGCATTGTATTGTATGTACTCACAAAGAAGATGATGGCCCCTTCTCTTGAATTAGGCGTTTAATTAGGCAGAGTAGAGTAACTTTGATAGGTTTAAATAATAAAAAAAAAACAAAACATAACTCCAACTGATTATTCTTGGAAGTACGACGTTTTTAACACAATATAACTTATGAATGAACATAGATATGTATATTATGGTTTGATGCACGATGTTGTGACTAATTCTTTCTTTTCATACTCGTGTTTTTAGCTATCATAATGGATCCTTTATTTTATTTATGTAGCTTAATACTTACCAACACCAGTAAGGGTTGAAAGTTATAAACTTATTTTTCTCTTTTTAGAGTACCGTTGACAAATGGCAAAAACCGGAACCCTTATAGATTCGTCATGTCTGTCTGTCTGTCCGTCCGTATGTAACAGCCACTTTTTTCCGAAAGAGCTATACTGTTGAAACTTGGAAAGTTGATGTATTCTGTGAACCGCATTAATCTTTTTACATAAAAATAGAACAAAAAGTAATAAATTTTGGGGGTCCCCATACTTAGAACTGAAACTCAAAAAAAATTTTTTTCATCAAATCCATACGTGTGGGGTTATCTATGGATAGGTCTACAAAAATGATATTGAGGTTTCTAATAAATCTTCCAAAGTGGTAAAATGTGTCCCCCCCCCCCCACTGTAACTTCTAAAATAAGAGAATGATTAAACTAAAAAAAATATATGATATATAGGGTAAACTATACTATTGTTGGCATCTCATCAGTCATTGGCACTTAGCATTTTAAACACAAATATTAAGAATTGCTCTAACAAAAAATTCATGGAAATCTGTTTTTCAAATTCTACCACGTCGACATTATGGGAGTTCAACTGAATCTTTTTAAAATGTATCCTGGCAACACGTAAAAAGAAATCATAACGCGGGCTACTCGCACCGGTGATTGTCACCGCCGCTTTCTAATAAGATCCAAGAAGTCTTATGGTAAGATTATATTAAATTATCTTTTATTTCGAGTTTATCATGAATTTGATGTTGTGAATAGTGTTAATATGTTTTCTTTTGAGTTAAATTATCGTTTTGAGTGTATTTTTTCACATTATATCCATTATAAGCCAATGACTGATTGTTATCTGATAATAACTGTACTTTTGATGCCAATTACTGTACTTTTCGGAACATTTTTAAATTTCATTAATTTTTATTTATTAAACTGTGTTTATGTAAATGAATGTGTTTTTATTTCTAAATTAATAAATTATTAAAACGTTTTATGAAGATTAAATTAGAATCTGACATCTAGTTTAATTTTTAAAAACAAATCTTGGCTAGATAGCCTTAAGGTGCCAATCATTATACAGTTTACCCTATTACCATGCAAACTTCCACCGAAAATTGATTTGAACGAGATCTAGTAATCCGATTTGTTTGAAATCTTGTGTGCATATAGGGTAGGTCGGAAAATTGGCCAACATCTATTTTTCATATCCCTAAGACACGAGCGAAGACGGGGGCATACGCCTAGCATATAAATATATACTATAAATATATTTATTATTAAAGTTTTTCTGAGACGCCTGTCACCTTAGACTAGACTATCAAAAAAACAGTGAAGTGTATGGATGTAAGTCGTTGATGTACATTGCCTCTAACAAAAAATATTATCTGATAGTACCTATAATTACAAGTAATGTTTTTGTACACGCATTTTTTTCTCAATTTCAACAGTATAAAAGCATCGATCACATTGCTAGCTGTAGTAGAGTGCTTAGCGCTTCATCAGTCAACATCTCATAATAAGGTACATAATTTAAAATTATTTATCACCTCATTATTACATGTTAATAAAATTTTATTGGTATAAATAATACTATTAATAACGTACATCATTGGTTCACTGCTAATAACTTATTGCTGAATGGAAAGAAAACCAAATGCATTCAATTTTCTTTGCCAAATGTTAAAAGCAGTAATTGTGACATTTTAGTGAACAAAGAGAAGCTAGAATTGGTAGACAAAACTGTTTTCTTGGGAATCATGCTAGACGTAAAATTACAATGGGGTCCTCATGTAAAATCACTTGCTGGGCGGCTTAGCTCAGCGGCATATGCTGTTAGAAAAGTTCGGCAGCTAACGGATGTGGAAACCGCACGATTAGTTTATTTTAGTTACTTTCATAGCATCATGTCATACGGCATCTTGCTTTGGGGACGTGCTGCAAAAACAGAGTCAATTTTTATTCTTCAGAAAAGAGCCATTAGAGCTATATATAGTCTCCGCAGTCGCGATTCTGTAAGGGGCCTTTTTAAGGAGGTTAATATCATGACAGTTCCTTGTCAGTATATCTATGAAAACTTAATATATGTTCGAAAAAAATTACATCTCTTCAATCAAAGATGTGATAGACATGGGTAGAATACTATGAATAACTATAAATTAATACAACCACGTTTTAGACTCTCAAAAGTGCACACATCTTTTATGGGGTACCGAATTAAATTTTATAATAAAATACCTCTAAACGTACTAGATTTAACAGAGAAAAGATTTAAAATGTTGTAAACGCACACTATGCAAGCAAGCTTATTACAAATTAGAGGAATACATTGCCGACAAGAATGCTTGGCTTAATGCTGGTCCTGCTCCACAGCCACATGATTAATTTTCGAATAATTTAGAAGTTAGTTTGTATTTCTGTCATATGTAATTTTATCATAATATAATTGACATTCTTATTTTTTTTTAATTGGGTAACCATTTTATTTCTGACATGTAATATTGATAATATAATTGTACCTTATTGTTGGACATTTCAATTTTTTGGTATTGACATTATTACATAAAAAGTCTCTAAAGAGTAGGCTTTTTATAAATGGCTATATTATTATTTTGAATTGTACATGTGAGCACTTTGTAGTCACTAGTAGCACAAGTTTGTTTGTTGACTGGCGGTTGTGAGTATGTCATGCTCGCTCAAAAGTCCTGCTGGCGGTGGAGTGTGTAGCGGGTCGTTCGGCTCCCTACGATATGGTTGAACTGGACGATGGCTGGTGCATAGGTCATACTCGTGATACGGGCGCCGCCAGTCGGGGCTGGTCATCTCACAACTTGTATATTATATTATTGTTTCATTAGTTTTAGACTCTACCTATCAGCCTCTAAATATCAGCATCGTTACATTGTCCTCACATTTAATAAAATGCCATAAACAACGTTACCAAAAATTGTAAAAACAATGTTGGAAAAGAGTGTCCATGGAGTTTCTTGTCTGTTCTTCTCCATAGTATCTACGAATTGGAACAGACAATTAGCTTCACGACTGACTACTGACTGACTACTTGGCGTTTCCAAAGTGCCGTTGTATTAGTTTATTTGAAATAAAAATAGTTTGATTTGATTTGCTTCTGATTACATTATACATACTTGTTATGTCCGTATGGTACCGGAACCTCTGGTCATCTCAGGGACACGACGTCGTTCCGACTAAGGGAAGCAAAATACATAAGACTTTAGAGAGAAGGAAAACTTGAAACAAATAATTTACCAAAATTTTTTCAGAGGGAATTAGTCAAAAGTTATTTCCCAAGGTTATATATTGCCCAGTTGTATACTATGAAAATGCACTGCTCACGATGATTAATAACTATTGTACAGTATACAAATAAAGCCAACACTACTAACTGATTCTATCTCTTCTTCAGCTTATTACAATGAAATCCGCCGTAGTATTCTGTGTATTCGTCTTCGCTGCCTTGGCTCTGGCACGTCCTGGCGATGATCATTACACTGATCGTTACGACAACGTGGATTTGGACGAGATCTTGAGCAACAGAAGACTACTCGAACCCTACATCAAGTGTATCCTGGATCACGGCAAGTGTGCACCTGACGCCAAGGAACTCAAGGGTAAATTTCCAATTTTTGTTTTAAATAGACAGAATTATATAACTTTAAAAATTGAAACTTAACATTTTACCACTCTGTAAGTGTAGTAACCACAGTGGAACCAATGCTGATAACTACGTTGCTATGTACAGAATACAGTCACTTTAGTAGGCCTATATATATTTATATATATATATATTTAAAAAAAACAATTAACTAGTTGTAACCTCAACCAGTTCAACTGACTCAAATTGAATAATATTTATGAATTATTCTTATTTACAGAGCACATCAGAGAAGCACTCGAAAATGAATGTGGAAAATGTACTGAAGCTCAGAAGAAGGGTACTAGACGCGTTATTGGACATCTAATCAACAACGAGGAAGACTACTGGAACCAACTTACAGCCAAGTACGACCCCGACAGGAAATTCACTGCTAAATACGAGAAGGAGCTTCGCGAGGTCAAGGCATAGGTGATCTAAATTTCGCACCGCCTTTTTTCTTCAGTTTTCATTAAAACATGTGATACAAACTTAAATAAGAATAAATCTATTTTTTAGTAACTTGATTTTCTTTTATTTTTTAAATTTAAGCCTACTAAAATGACTCTACTTTGCTGATGGAAACATGAGTAGAATCCAGGAGTAGGGACCACCATCCTCATATCCTCATTCCGAGTAAACAAAATATAGCATGATGCCCCACACCATGTCGGCTTAGGGAGTTTTTTCTGCATCTGGTCGAACCGACCCATTCGTGCTAAAATTAGTTTGGTGCTCTACATCTTATATGTAAAATTCTCGTGTCACAATGTTTGTTCCCATACTCCTCCGAAACAGCTGGACCGATTTGGATGAAATTTTGTATGCATATCGGGTAGGTCTGAGAATCGGCCAACATCTATTTTTGAAACCCCTAGGACGCGAGTGGAGCCGCGGGCATCAGCTAGTCTTATATATAAAATTTTCGTGTCACAATGTTCGTTCCCATACTGCTCCGAAAAGGCTTGACCGAATCTTATGAAATTTTTTATGCATATTCGGTAAGTCTGAGAATCGGCTACTATCTACTACTAAAAACATACTAATAAAAATCTGCCAAGTGCATGTCAGGCCACGCACAGTAAAGGGTTCCTCAGTCACGTGGATTTAAAATCGTATCCAATAGATAATTATTATGCTCACGTTATGTTCATTGTTTTCACGTATTAATGTGTTAATTTTGTATGACGTTTTCCAAGTGAGCGCATTTTACAAGTTAAGTATCCATAACTCCTGAATTAATAAAGTCATCTAATCCGTTATAGTTTTCCTTCAAAGTTCATTATGTGGACCACCATCACGAATTTTTCCAGATTTTTTGATCCAGCCGTTTAGCTTTTAGAGGGGGGGGGACGCCCTGTTTTTACAAAAAAGTGCCCTTTATAGTGGAATTTCTCGCAAACGGATACCTGAATCAAAAAATCGTCTTAGAAACCCTTTATTGTTTTTTAAATACCTATCCAATGATACCCCACACGATGGGGTAGCCGCGAGAAAAAATTTACATCCCCACTTTACGTGTAGGGGAGGTACCCCAAATAAAAATATTTTTCAAAATTTTATTATAGCACTTTGTCGGCGTAATAACAATACATATTCATGCAAAGTTTCATCTTTCTACCACTTACCGTTTGGACGGTATGTCGAGGACGGACGGACGGACGGACGGACGGACGGACAGACGGACATGACGAATCTATAAGGGTTCCGAGTGATATACTTCGGAACCCTAAAAACGTACTACTTATACCTGGCTAGGGCACCAAGTCTGATATACATTTCTTTCAAGATTATAAACAACTTCAAAAATAGGCTTAGAGAATTAGTCAACTACAAATGAAGTATTATATCAACTCTTTTTGTACAAACAACTTTTAATACACTCTTTTAAAGAGTGTCAGTCAAGATAGTATATTTAAATATATATATTGGTGTATATATATGGTGTATATATATATATATATTGGTGTATATATATATATACACCATATATATATATATATATACACCATAACAATCTTTTGCACACCTGCAACTAGTTAGTCAAAAGTGCAAGACAATAACGGTTCGAGCTAAAAAACAATTTAAATGCATGGGAATATTAATGTGGTCGACAATATCCTTGAAATCAACGTGCTTTTGTTACTAGGCAAAATCGGATTTAATTATTAATTGTTTGTTGTTCCATCAGATGTTAAAAATGAATTGGTGTAACAAAAAACACCATACATACAATGAGTAATTGAAAATTTCCGTTGCCAACGAGATAATCACAACTACGCTAACTTAGTATTCTTTTGTTTCTCAGTGGTGCATAAACAAAGGCCTTTTAATAACCAAATAATAATAGAAAATCAGTAAAGACAGTTTTGATAAGCAAACCTAACTACAATATGTTTGACTACACATTCATTTCAGACTGCCTGGTTGGTCTAGTGGTTGGCGTATGCGGCTGCTGATCAAGAGGTCTCGGCTTCGATTCCCGGGTCGGACCATATATTATTTGTGTGATTCACAAATATTTGTTTCGAAGTCTGGGTGTTTTCGATGTATAATATGTTTTGTTTACAAAAAAAATGTATGTTTATGTATTTATATCAGTTGTTTGGTACCCGTAATACAAGCTCTGCTTAGTTTGGAACTATTTTGTGTGTACAATGTCCGAAATATTTATAAATATTTATTTCATATGCGTAATGTGTGCGTAATTCAATATATATTAATAATTTTGTATCCAGATTGCAATGTAATAACCATTTTAAAATTTGTAAGTAAATTGTTTTGATAAATTGAATAACTTTTAAAGCAACTGCAAAAGTTGATCTATTGGTTGTTTGTAGACTTTCACGACTTTTACACATGCTCATGTTTTTACATGTTTTTTTTTACTGTATACTCGTCTACCCGTGACCATGACTCGTATAACCCGTTCGAAACGTCACAAATCGTATCATAATCTTTTTAATTTTATCGCGAATAAGTCCCGTATACAGTAAAAAACTTGATCTAATGGATCATAATATTGTTGATGAGATACTGCGGGTGAGATCGGTGGCATGATGACAACAGAAAATTTTGACAATTACACAGGTCAACAAAAAAATAGACACCTGAATATACTTTCCCGAAGAATTTTGGTGTGCTGAATCTAAATACAGTCGTAGAATCCTTGAAAATTTAAAAAAACGATATTTCTACCAAGAAAAAAAGAGTGTGTTAACAAACTCGACGCAATTTGAAAGTTCAAAACTTGCACTTTAAGATTAGATTAAAATTAGGAAACTTCCTAGGTATACTAAAACTTCAAGGATCACAAAACCTTAAAAACAGGCAGGAACGGCGTTTTTGCGCCTTTAATTCAGAATATCTCTTAACCCTGACGTGATATTCTGCCAACGTAATAGGATTCAGTACACTTAAATCCTTCCGGAAAGTATATTCATGTGTCTGTGAGAGAAAGTTTGTCAAATTACTAAAGCGACTTAGATAGCTTTGTAAGTTCAGTTAGTTATAGAGGCCTAAATTGTGAAATACGCTTACTTGGAAAACTTCTTACAAAAATAACGAAATAATAAGTAAACATATCAATCATTTAAATTAGACATTATTTTAATTCCACTTGCTATTGTATATGACTACGAAACCCTATTATATTCGTAGCCTGAGACGCACTGGCACTTGCACAAAGAAAAATAGTTATGGTTATATTATATATATAGATTTTAAAAAGGCTTTCGATACCCTGGATCACGGCGGCTTGTTGCAAGCTATGTATGAATGTGGAATAAGAGGCCCAATGAACGACTGGTTCAGTAAGTACCTGGAAAACAGGTCGCTCAAAGTTTGTGTCAGTGGTGCGGAGAGTGTACAGGGTGCTATAAAATTTGGTGTTCCTACTGGGTCTGTCTATGGCACATTGGGATATATAATGCAAGTAAATAGTATGCCTAATGTACTTAAAAAATGTAAGGCGTTTATGTATGCAGATGACAAATGTTTAGTTTATAGTCATGAAAATATATATGTCATACAAGAAGCCATGCAAAATGACTTTAACAGATTAGTACAATGGGCTCATGATACTGGTATCATAATAAATTAAAATAAAACAAAATATATGGTTGTGCACTCCCCGTATCTTAAGCGCAAGGAGTTTCCGGTTGATGTAAGAGGCCACACTCATGAATGTATGCTTAATCATATGAAAAACTGTAAATGCTTAAGTTTGGAAAAAGTCACCTCTTACAAATACCTAGGGCTGGTGGTAGATGACACATTCACATGGGATCTGCACGTGAGTTATGTTTGCAATAGGCTACGCTCCATATTGGGCAATTTGAGAAATTTGCAGAATGTTGTCAGTCGAAAATTAATGTATCTCCTGTATTATGCCTTAGTAGACTCAAATATCGAGTACGGATTGGGTACATATGGACTTACGTTTCCAACACATCTGGATAGAATTTGTGACTTACAGAAAAGGATGCTTAAATTTTTGGTAGATAGAAACACAAAGGAAGATTTAAACGGTCATTACGAGAAACTGTTTAAAATATGTAATTTACTTCCGGTTCATCATAAAGTTAAATTGAATATTTTAGTTGCGCAATTTGGTAACAATGAGCACAAAATCCAACGAGAACATATGTACCCAACCCGTCTAGTGAAAAAAGGCCAACTGGTAATTCCCAAAACCACGAACTACTTTGGCAAACGAACGAGAAGATATACAGTGCCGTATCTGTTAAATCAGTTGCCCCCGGATTTGTTAAAGGGAGTGGACACAAAACCTCAATATAAAAGGCGACTCAGGGGACATTGTCTTTGTGTCCATGATTGACCACTGGTGTCTGCTAACTCTTTTGTTTGTGTTTTGTTTTTTTTTTAAATTATTTTTGGTTTTTAGTTTTCTTATTTTACGTAATATTTTTTTTATGAATCCTGTTTGAGAGCGTTGAGGAATAGTATTTGTATTGTTTTTGCATAACGTTGCTGCGAGAACTTCTGCCGACAAACTGTTTTACAGTTTGGCAGACTTTATGATTGTAAAACGTGTTTTGTGTCAATTAAATAAATTAAAAAAAAAAAAACTTTTTTTAAAAGGAGACTTTGGCATACCATGCTCCTTCTACTATACCATGCTAGCCAGAAAGATTCTATAACCAATACCAACCGTATTGGTTATAGAATCTGTTTCAAGTTTTCCTTCTCATTGCTGTACTCTTGTCATACTTAGTTTACTCTCTTAGTCGGCTCTACTCCTATATACACTCGGTTCCAAAAATAACGGGTCAGTCACATAAACCCGAATATCTCCCGAACTACGTATGCCATCCTAATGAAACGAAGACTGTTCAATTGAGAATTTAATTATACAGATAAAAAATAAAATAAAACTTAGTTACACCCACAATATTAATCTTAAATTAAAAAAAACTAAAGTAGTCATATTTTTCTTAAGATTACATTTTTTTTATGATTGTTTTTTTGCTGTTTTTCATCACTGGAGGCTTCATCACGTGGAGGCAATACAAAGTATTAAATGAAGAAAGTGATGAAAAACAGCAAAAAAACAATCATAAAAAAAATGTAATCTTATGAAAAATATGACTACTTTAGTTTTTTTTTAATTTAAGATTAATATTGTGGGTGTAACTAAGTTTTATTTTATTTTTTATCTGTATAATTAAATTCTCAATTGAACAGTCTTCGTTTCATTAGGATGGCATACGTAGTTCGGGAGATATTCGGGTTTATGTGACTGACCCGTTATTGGTTTATGTGACTGACCCGTTATTTTTGGAACCGGCTATATATACACTCGTATACACCCACGAGATGAATAGAGGTAGATAATTGAGGTGTTTTTGATATATCGCAATATCTATTTATTTTATCGTTAGTCCAGATGAAATCCACCATTGTAATCCGCGTAAAGTTTTTTCCCGGCCTGGCTCTGGCACGACCAATCAAAATAAAAAAATCACATCAAGAGACAAACGATTTGGGAGCCGCTAATGTGTACCCTAGTGATACATTTTATGATTTTTTTTCTTTAAAAGACTACTCCCGCATTAGGAATGTAAATGCAGTGTCGCGGGTAAATTTTCAAACATACATGAAACGGACACAAAGAACCCAGGTTCTTTGTGTCCGTGTGAGCCTGGGCTCACTACAACAATTTGTGAACCACACAAAGTGTTGTGTGCCATTTCAACCCACGACACTTAAAGAGAGTGGCGTGACAACCGCATATATTATACCACTAGCCCAACCGTGCAGTTAAACTTATTTAGAGACTGGAAATGAGAATATTGATATATTCATATTATATATAAGCAAAATAATTATATTTAGCATCTTGTACTCCACCCGCCGATGTTTTTTTTTTTGATTAATCGTTATGCCCATAAACAGTGAGAAAGGTGAACATATTGTTATGCCTCTCGTAATGAGATATATTTGTATTACACACACTTTAAAATTAATTATTATTTAATATAAGCAGTTATTTAATTGTTTATTTATAAAAGTTACGATCTTAAATCACCCGATGAGAGTTTTCACTTCAAATTGTGAGTCTCAATATAATAGTCGCAGAATCTTAGTTTAATTAATCATATTAGGAGTCGTTATATACATCATCGTAAAAAAGATTACATATGACAATTGAAAACCAGTCAATCTAAAACAGAAAGCAAAAAAAATATATCCACATGGGATCGACATATTCAATCAGGAAACGAGTTTCACAATGATAAATTCTGAGAAGCGGTAGGTCATCGACGTCTGAAGCATTAACGAAAAGCTAATCTGTTCCTTTGAATTGGTCCACGTTATTTGCCTTTATTTATCGTTGATAAATATAGCATGCTTGATTGGATGACAATGTTCAATTCGGTTAAGGTTTGATTAATAAGCGTAGTTTTAATTCTTCAAGAGATTTTATCAAATCTCATCTTATATGAGTTCATCATAAGCAACAGCTTGACACGAGAATTATATATCATCAACAACCCATAATGTCCCACATCTGGGTTCGGGTCTCCTCTCAAGGAAGGGTAAAGACCATGTGTACCGAGCTGGCCGAGTGCGGCTGGGACTGTAGCAAGCCTGTTGTATCTTCGCAATCTTGCCGTTGTATGTTTTTAATCTACCCGAAGAACTCCAACTAATCTTCACATGATAACAACCGGGACCGACTGAATTATAAATAATAGATTTGAAACAGACTTACTAAAGAAACCAAAATTTGTCCATTTCTCGTCTTAAAGATATCTCCTTCCGGGTAATCCCAAAGGCTGTTGTTGTGAATCAACTTAAAATTAATGTGATGTATGCATTGGTGTTGATTATGTTGTTGTTGTCTCTCTAAATAATGCCTAAAATTGTGTGTTTTTAGTCAAATCTATTGTCTGTCTAATATCTTAATAGATTTTATTTTCTACATAAATGATTAGACTGCGACTATGTGGAGTGACGACCTGGGTGAAGAGCTGGATGCGTGAAGCCCAAAAGCGATAAGAGTGGTGTGCAATGGGAGAGGCCTCTGTCCAGCAGTGGAGTGCGATAGGCTGATGATGATGATGATGATTAGACTTTTATAAGACACTTTTACATCTGATTGTAAATTATTACAGTTATTACAGGAGAGTGTGCTAAGATGATAAATTGTCACTGTATCTTTTTAATACTTTACTTGAAGTCATATACTTAGATGGTTGGCAGTCCACAACAGTGCCTTTTTTAACAATTTCCTGCTACGCACATCAAAATTGTGGAATGAACTGTCGCCTGCTTCCGTCCGAGAGTGTTTCCGGACCGATAATTATGACCTTTAAACCTTCAAAAAAAGAGCGTACTCCCATCTCAAAGGCCGGCAACGCACCTGTGACTCTGGCCTCTGGTGTTTCGGGTGTCCATGGGCGGCGGCAAGCACCTACGTGATCCGTCTGCTCGTTTGCCCACTATAATAAAAAAAAAGGATGAAAGCTTGACACATTCCATAATTTCAACGATCCCAACCAGGTTAGTATTTGATATGGTGATGATTTTTAACACGGCGGTCACTCCACTTAAAAAATGTAAGTTCAGTTATATCTGTGGACATAAAGCCCATTCAGCAAAAAATATATATAAATATATTATATATTTCCAAAACCAATCTAAATAATTTAGACATGTTGCGACACAAGAATCGGAATCATTCTCAGCTTCCTGTACTTTTTTGGCTGATGATGTAACAAACTATAATAACAAGCGTTTTTTTGCAATTAAATATGACGCACGTATTCGTAATACACTTTGTTGAACATAATCCGTAATGATAGAGGCAATTAAAGAATACGTTATTATTCTTATAAGAAAAATACATCAGAAATGTGAGATGCAGAAACAACTGAACAGGCCGCAACGGTGTGGGTCGCCATCCTGCATTGCCTACACTCAAAGTGAGAATGGTGACTCGTTCTCTTGGATTCTAATCATGCTTTCCAGGCAGATTAGTCACTTTGGTAGGCCTAAGTATATAAAAAAATATATCTAGGCTTGCCAAAATGACACTACAGATTTAAATGGAAAGCATGATTCCAAGCATAGTGGTCACCACCCTCATTGTGAATGTAGACAGAGCAGCATGGTGACCTATGGCCCCCATTAGGTTTCGCATTCGCTAATGAAACACGATACATAGCATGAATGCTGTCGTTTTAGAATCGTCTCCCTTAAGATGGTAGTACCGGTTCAGTCAAGAAATGGTTCGTGCTAAAAAAAAGTGGCTCTACTAACTTGAACAAATGGTTGTTATATCGACTGCCTTGTTAGTGTAGTGGTTAGCGTATGCAGCTGCCGATCAAGAGGTCTCGGGTTCTACTTTCGGGTCGGACCAAATGTTTATTTCGGAGTTTGGGTGTTTTATATTTATATTAAGTATGTATTTACAAAAAAAGTGTATATCCATTTATATGATGATGTTGTGTGTCAGATGTCGAAAATATCACTACATAGTATAAAACAAAGTCGCTTTCTCTGTCCCCTTGTACGCTTAAATCTTTAAAACTACCAAAGGATTTTGATGCCGTTTTCTTTAATAGATAGAGTGATTCAAGAGGAAGGTTTTTATGTATTATACATGCATAATATAGTAGATAATAATTTTAGAGGTTTCTAATGTGTGTTTTTTTACGCTTACATTGCAAACGCTGGCTGTACCCTACGAGATAGATCAAAATAATGTACTACAGTATTGTACATCTTAGAAAGGTCTACAAAAAGTCCGCGATGGTATATATTTATCTATCTTTTAGGGATAACCCACAATAATATTTTTTTTTATTTTACGGGAAATAATATCTTATTTATGAAGCGATTTTAAGCAATACAGTATTAATCCTTTTCCAATTAAGTACCTTGAGTACATTGTGTATTTAATATAGATTAATATGGCCTTTTACAGTATGTAATTTTAATTAATACTTTTGAAGATATTACAGATTTAAAATACAGGAGTATTTTAAATCTGTAATATCGCGTTACACGGCGATTTTGGCGCTACCGACCGGGGCCCGTTAGTTGACGTTGCTGTCGATTTGTCACTATACTTTGTCCATTCGTTTATTGTTTTTTTGACAGGTCATGCCTATAAATTACCATTTTTTTCTTCGAATTAATGTACTACAGTAATGTCGTACTTTATGGACGGGTAGTACGGGTACTAGTATATGTAGTAGTATGGTGGTATAGACTATAAAACAGTTTTGAAATACAATAAATCGATTAAACGAATAAAATAATCTATCATATGATCAAAATATTTTGACTTCATTTAAGTATTGTTTCTGTAAATTTAATAATATAAAAAGGAAATTTAAATAATATGATTTCAAGTTTGCTTATTTGCAAGAAATTAAGTCGAAATCTTAGAAGAATTTAAGTTCAAACTAGGAGTAGAAAACAATAACTCTGTGCATTGAGTTATTTTTGGACGACTGCCTTAACATGTAACTATGCACGCGTTAGTAAAATAAAACTAATTAAATAATAATTAATATTTAAAGTAAAAGTCTTTAATGAAATCGATTTTAAGTTCTTCTTAAATATAATTGATTTTGATTTCAAATCGAATCGGTAACGCGTGAGGGCGTGACTAATTACGAAATTTCTTGAACTGTCAAAAAGATATTAAAGGAATGGACAAAGTATAAACATTATATTTTTAATAATATTCTAAGGCGGTACGAAGTTCGCCGGGTCAGCTAGTATTTAATATATTAACTTATAATTTTATAAGTAATGGCAGTATTACGTCACGGAAAATATTCTTAAGACCATGTAAATTTTACAAGATGAATGAACTGAATAATGTATATTATGCTAAACTTGATGATCTCTGCTGCCAAATTACACTTATACAATGGTTATTATTTTATCTACTTATTAAAATACCGCATTAATTCCACTTGTATATTATATTTGTGCAATTATATTTTGACAATAATATATTTTTTCTAACATTATTTTAGACAAATTATAAATGAAACATTATGAAAAATATAATTTTTCATAAAGTTTTAGCATTGCAATCTGGATTTTACGCAATTACACGTAAATATGATGACATACTCGTACTTCGTGATTTGGTGGTAGCTACAAGGTTACGCAATAGTGCAGTAGGACCTTGCCCTAAATATTAATATTTAGAGTTATAGTGTACGTTAATAAACAAACAATTAATAAGTGCGTGTCAGACCACACATATTTCATCTTATCCACATTTTTTTATCATTTCATCATTACGACGACGACTTGAAGACTTTACAATATTGAAGACGTTAATTACTTGACATTGGTAGAAATAGCTGGAAATATTTTAAAAATTTTTTTTTTTTGCGCCGCTACCCCGGCCTCCTTCTGCTAGGGTGAAAGATGGCCTCATCTGTTACCGCCAGGCATGCGCTTCTGAAGCACGGAGAACGGTTAACAATCTCCGGCGCACGAGTCGTCTGCGGTGTCTGGCCCGTTCCCAGTCTGGTGGACTGGAAGATATTTGATCCTCTCCCGGTCTTGTTTTGCCATCTCTTTCGCAAGCATACTTGCTCGCAGAAAAAGACGGCGGAGTTCCACGCGCTATTGTTCCGTATATTTTTTAGTACAATTCTTCATATACGAGTAATATCACTACACAGTTCTTTACTAAATTAATTTGAAAGTGTAAATATGTCCTATGTATGTCTGTCTGTCTATCTGTCCCTTTATTCCGGTTAATCGCTGGAACTGTTGGACCACTTCAACGGGACTTGCACTGGCAAATAGTTGATGATATAAAGAGTAACTTAGGATAATTTTTAGACTAGTTTTTCCCAGCATCGTTACTTGCGGCTAGTTTTATGCGGGGCTAAACTATCAAGTTTTAAAAATCATCACATTAACGTTAATATCGCTGAATACAAAAAAATACAAGCAGTGTAAAAAGCTGATGTTTTAGCATTGTTAATTACCTAGTTTTCTCAAAGAAAAAAACAAGGCTACCAAGTAATGACTCTTCCTATACTAAAAATATGTTGTTTTTTGAATCAGTGACTTTACATTGAAAACAAACAACTCCAATCGAATTCATAAAAAAAATGGGCCAAATGCGTGTCAGGCTACGCATAGAATAGATTTCCGTAGTCACCCATAATAGTAGATGGATTTAAAATTGTGTCCAAAAGATAATTGTTATGTTTACTTATCATTTCTTTATTTTTGTACGAAGTTTTTCAAGTGACTCCATGTTACAAGTTAGGCTCATAAACCTCCTGGAAAACAAAAGTTATCTAAACCGATATAGTTTTCCTATAAAGTTCAGTATATGGACTACAGAATCATGATTTTTTCTTTCAGATTAATTGAGCCAGCCGTTCAGCTTTTAGATGCCCCCAAATTCTGTTTTTGTAAAAAATGCTCGTTTAACTTGAATAACTTTGAAACGGATACCTAAATCGAAAAATGATTTTGGCAACTTCATAATGATACCCCACATGATGGAGTAGTCTGAATCATCCCCACTTTACGTGTAGGGGACGTACCCCAAATAAAAATATTTTTCGTAATTTTATTGTAGCTCATTGTCTTCGCAAACACAACACATATTCACGCAAAGTTTCAACTTTCTAGAACCAACCGATTACTGAGTATACCTAGTTGTGCCATTTTCTTTTTTATATATTTAAGCCTACCAAAATGGCTACTCTGCCTGATGGAAAGCATGAGTAGAATGCAGGAGTAGGGATCACAATCGTTATTGTAAGAGTTTGCAATGCAGCATGTTGACCCATACCATGTCGTCCTGGACAGATAATTCTGCATCATTCTCCCGGATTTAGAAATTAAAGCCTATAGGAGGCGGTCTGATCCTTACTCAACTGATAGTACAAAAGAATAGGGTGCTAAAATCGAAACAACTACTTTAGCGGTGCGCGAACGAAGATCGCAGAAAATTTTGTTTACGGATAAGAATTTGTTTTGCAATTGAGCATAGCATAATAGGTAGTAGAGTCATGCTAATATCAGCACGAATGGACCTGTTCGACTAGAGTGCTACTACCCTCGCATAGAAGGCCAACCTAAAAATGAGACAGAGCATTAGGACTGTTGTATTTCGTTGGTGAGTGCAAAACCAGAGGCCCAATAATGCATAAGCATCTCACTAGGCCACCATAGTGTGGGTCACCATGCTGCATTGTGTACGCTTACAGTGAGAATTCGTGGATTTTAGAATAGAATGGAGTAGAATATACTTTGAGGCACACCAATATGATTTTTTTACACTTGAAAGTTTCTACTAGATATGTAACCTACAATCTCTTCCAGGCAACCTTGCTCATCATACTTTACATTAGACTGAGTAGTTACTTTGCATCGCTTTCCTTTAGTAAAAAATTAACTAGTATTAGTATAAACAGGCTTTAAAAAATAGGATGTTCTCCACAAAACTATTTTATTACATTTATTATATCGGAAACAATAGTCAGTTTATTTTTTTTTAAATAAATGATAATAAAACCTAATTAGAAGTATTTCAATGTATTATAATTCTTGTTTTTCTTGTTCTACAAACGTCTAATTCAGCCGGGTTTTCCGCATAAAATAAGTATTATTAAATCTAACTAAACCACTAACCTAATGCAAAACAAGTTTAAAACAAAAAAGTTATTCACAATTGTTTTAACTCGTTGACACGCGTTTTATCGTCTTGTCACCTAAGGCAGAGTAATAGAAGCTACTGAGCATCGATACGTACATATTATGCTTTAAATATTACGTATTGCAAGAAATATATTTTGTATTACATATACACCAATGTCTTATCCTCACGGTCTCAAGAACTAAGCAGCGAATTTTAATCATAGTCTAAAAAACGCTTAATAAATACTTATTAAGCGTATACACTTATGCTTAACAAACTACCTTGGTGGCGTAGTGGTAGCGTATGCGACTACTGTGCTAGAGGTCTTGCTTTCGATTCCCGGGTCGGACCTAAATATTTGTGTGATCCGCAAATATTAATTTCGGGATGTGTTTTATGTATAATATGTATGTATTTACAAAAAAAGTATGTTTATGTATTTATGTCAGTCCCATAATACAAGCTCTGCTTTGTTTGGGATTTGATGATGTTTTGCGTAAGATGTCTAAAATATTTATTTATTTATGTGGTCGTATATAATTTTCACGATCAAGTGGCAATATTAAATTAAATATGTTTTATCATCACTGTCATCATCAGCCCTTTCCAGTCCACGTCAAGAAGTTTAGTTTATTAAATAAGCATGTAGAAACTCAAATCGACTGGAAACGTTAGTAGACCTCATATTTTTAATTGAGGGTAGACGTGAGTTGGCGGGTGAGGAAAACATGGCAATACTTATCTCACAACCACTTTATTGTAGCCCTCGATCACGAAATAGTTAGGACGTTGAATTAAATTGATGTCCATGATTAATAATTTTAAATAAGATACACCACCGAACACGTGGTACTCACACGAGATCATCCACGACAATAATTATGCTCGCCCCACGACCACGTTCCATTATAAAGAACCTCACGAACGATTACACGAACAATAATCATCTAGGGATAGGATATAATCATTGTCACCTGTGATCCTTGTCTATGACTTAAGAAAGAAATCAACTAAAATCAATCATTTAATAGCGTAATTATCTTTTAAAGTGTCAATGATTGCCATCCCCACGGTCACCGGTAGCTAGTGCCCATGCCCGGTGTTGCGTCAGTGTCTTAACTCCAGACACTTAACAGTGTTGCCAGCTAAAATAATCGATACGCTGTTACTACCGCCTGACGGCGGGCACAACGAAAATAAAGTAAAAAAAAAAACAATTACAATAATAAATTAAATTTCTTTTACAAATAAAATATACATAAATACAATTAACAGTTCGAGCAGTAAAGTCTCTAGCACTCAGGGGGTAGGATCTAAGCACTGAGGTTTCCTTTCCTTTAATAGGTCTGCTCACTTATCTTTGTTATTCAAACGGCTGGGGTTAAGCAACCCTTCCGAAGCTGATTCGTGGATGGGTGACCGGCGATGCTCGTCGCCCGAAGACTGCGCCTCGGGTAACTCTCCCGAAGGCGGTCGCTTCTTGAACCCGAAGGTTAAGCTTGAGCCCGTAGGGTGACCTCGAAGCCGTAGGGTGAGCGTTCTCAACCCGGAGGGTGAATGTGAACAGCCCGAAGGATGAATGTGAGCCCGTACGTTGAATATGAGGCCGAACAGTGAATGTGAGCCCGTACGGTGCACCCCTTGACCTGAAATGGCGACGTCAGGAACATGAAGCGCAGAACACCCGACCCCCGGTACAGGCAGACCAGAACATATATTTGAATAAAATAAAATGAAAAAAATATTATTCTGGAATGGAACTCCCAACCGTTAGGTGGCCGGACAGTCATCAAACCACTAATTAATTCTTTCAAAAAAATTTTTCTTTGTAACTATGGCAGTTACAAAGAATTAATTTTAATGAAAAATAACTTCAGGTAGTTACAAAAAATTATAAAAATTGAGACTACTTTTGATAAGGAATGTAGTGTCGGTACATCGAAAAAAAAATTTAAATTATTTTTTGCAATTGCTTTACGTGATTCGAATACATTATTTTATCATGAACTAACAACATTAATAGCTACAATACTATGTGGTGGCACATTAAGAAGCAATATTACTTTCAGAGGCATTTTACAGTTGAATGTAATTAATGTAAACAAAACTTATCAGTTGCAATTATGTACCAAAGTTAACACTGACAAAACAGTTAATTGAGAACAACTGATCTTTAACAATGAATTACATTGAACTAGATAAAGATATACATATATATTATTATTTACGGAAAATTGCACTGTGGATTTGCTAGAATCAACGCGTCATGGACCGACAAACGAACATTATTTAAAACATTATGTAAAACAATTCGGAACACCGGAACGGCAAAACTTGATTCCGCCAGACAATCACTGTTATTAATCAATATTAAGGACTATATATTTATGTAACGAATATGTAAATAAATAGGTATTTAGCCAAAAAGCATTCTTTTAGACAGCTAGCATTGAGAAATCATACGAAAATAACAATGTAAGTAATTCAGATATAAAGATAGCCAACAAAACACGAAGCGTTTTTCTTCCGTGCCCGCTGCGGTGGTGGAACTACGGTTTTATTTCTATACTCACGAAACCGGTTATTTAGCAGCCGGCGCGGTTGCGATATTCACCCGCCACGCTTGCGGGCAATGATCGCAAGACAGGCGGTTGCAAGATGGGCGGTAATGTTCAGTATTGTTCAGGTGAGGTTCAGACCGACAAGGGTGCGGGCGACCGCGACCCGCGCGATTCTACTGGTTGCCCGCCGGTGTAGCGAGAGCCGCAAACAACCGCGCACACCGCGGGCGTAAAACGCGTCGTGAGTAGTGCTTTAATTTTTTTAATATAAATCTGCATTCTACGGAAGCTGCGGGCCCGCAATCGCAGCGGGCACGGGAGAAAAACATTTCGTGAGTACTTAGCCTTAAGAGTAGAATATAGAACTCCTGTGACCACCAATACATTCTGCTTTAATTTTTAATAACTCAATAACGACACTAACAATACACTGTCCTGCTCCGTGGCCGCGGGCATAGCCCGGTCACGAATATTCCTCTTTCCACCCGGGGAACGCGTATTTATAATCCCGAACGGTGTCTACGTGACTCGCCCAGACTAATCAATGGCTACCAGTGATTTCCGCCTTCTAGAAGCTTCGGCGAGGCGGTGCTAGCGCCACCAGTTGTAAACAGGAACGAATTATGGGCGATCTGGTACGGGATAGAACTATCGGTCGGGGAGGAACGACAGACGTACTTAGTATTTAGAACAATAGTTCTTCCAGATCATTCCGAGCTCGTGCATTGATCAATGTCTGATAGAACGCTTCCGGCGAGGTAGTGAACGCCTTTAGACTAGTGCGGGCGCGCGACTTTCGTGTGTTTTGCGTCAATAATTATGCTGTCAGTTTGTGTATTGAAATTTCTATGATCATCCCGAGTACGTTTTTATAGTAAAATATGTTATGTGTTAGTTATATAATGTTGTTGCAACGTAAAACAACGCCGTCACGGCCAAACTGATACTGTGAAATTATTCACCTCTACAGGTCTCGTACGGGCAGTTAATTTATAAAAAGCAAAGTACAGAAAAAAAAATGGGCCGTCCATCACTGACTAGCTACCAATTCATGAAACCTGTTTAAAAATATCTCGAATTGGGCAGACAACTGACCTCAGGCGTCCCTTCGACCATCCTCCAACCCGCATGGTGCATCGGACCGATAAACCCGTCAGCGCCCCTTCCGCCAGTCGCGTCGCGTAGTCTGATCAAAGGCATCGACCCGGTTTTCAGATACGCGACTACCAACTACCCATCAATAACGCTACATAGTGCGTAGTCTAATCAGTGGCACTGGTTTACAGACCAGCCCCCCTTTTCAGACACGTGCTTACCAAGTACCCATTAATCACGCTACATACCGCGTAGTGTGATTAGAGGCCTCGACCCTTTTCACAGGCCAGCCCCTTTTTTCAGACACGCATCTACCAAATACCTATCCAGTGTATCCTACGCTCTGGATCGATTCTTGATAAAAGCACAGAATATACACAATTGTTATAAACTCACCATTACTCATGTTCTGAGACACAGGCTATCAGAACTTGCGATCAAAGTATGTGAACTAGATGTTTATACTGTATCACAATCATCATCGGATGTTACCGTTCATTTTCATGACTATGGATTTCGGTTCTCATGGGTGTTTTGTGTGGTTTGGTCTCTACTATTGTGAGCAGACATTTTAGAGTACGCATTATACGCTTAACATAACCGTTGGCTCTACTGGAGCCGGTACCGATAAGGTGAAACTCTACACTATGCTCATATCAACAACGTTTGAAGTCCGCACCTAAAGCACCTTAGTCTGCTTTTACACGTTTCAGTGCACCAAATAGGCAAACTTACCCTTTAGAGAGATTGAATTGCGCTAGAAGCAACGAGAGATGGTGAGTAATATAAGACGCGTATTCTTTCCCATCGCTTTTACCCTTTAATTTGCCCGTAATGTCTATATGAATAGTGTGCCGGGGTGCAGCCACTTTGGATATTGGATAAAGGTTAACTTACCTAGCCTGACAAAAACTAATCTCAACAAAGTTAAATTTAATAGTTACTTGTAATGCGAGTAGGAAGTATTAAATAAAGTAGTGAATTAATTAAATTAACATTATTAATTTATACTCAGAAATGTATGTGTGATAATTACACATTTGTTATTGTTTCAAAAAGTTTCAGGGTATATAAATGAAGCTTTACACATTGTTTGTAGTATCATCGCGAATCTAACCCGTAGCTAACGTCTCATACAGGTCAGTATTTATATTATTACATTTAAAATAAATATGATATGTCGTATTAATTAAAAGTGTTCACAAATTTATACCAACTACCGATCCCATATTTAGCTTTCTGCACTCCTCCTCCACATAAACCATAAGTGTGTGAAATTGCATACTACATACAATTCTCGTGAAAAGGGGTACAAAGATTTTATTAAATGCATTCGAAAGTATATACGCTACTTACATCAATAAAGCTTATTTTTTATTTATCTGTCTGTTTGCTGTTCAAATCTTTTGCGACTTCGTCAGAATAGTGATGACTTAAAGAGTAATATAAGCTATTTTTTAAAGTAGCTTCGCTCCGGGGCGTTCCTCGCTATTCACTACAATAACCGCTAGTATAACAGCGAGTAACCGCGAGACTTATCTAGTTTTTAAACATTTATTTTTAAACATTCGAAATGGGTGCAGCATTTTGATAGTGGATTTGATACTTAATAAATTTTTAGCTTAGTAGTAATGTTTGTTGCTGTATAAAGTAACGCTACTCAAACTAAAAGCGGGCTCTAAAGGTATCGACACAGTATCAAATGCGATTATAAAAGTTTTATTTAATCCCACCCTAATCAAAAAGATTCTATATTTGGCCAAGAAGGCCAAGAAGCCATATCTTTATATAATTCTCTGTTAGAAACGTAAAAACAAAATTGTAGTGTCTGTTTGTAATATTATGATATAATTTTTTTTTTTATTTAATACATTTGAAATTAAATACCTTATTTACATCAAAAAAGCAATTTAATTTTTTTTGCGAATTTATAAAACAATAACCGCGAGTGCAACGGCTAGACTTCGCTAGTTTTTAATAATTAATTTTAAAACATTCGAAATATGTAACATTTCGATAGTTTATTTGATAGTTAATACATTTTTAGCTAAATTCTCGTAGTAATGTTGGTTGCTGTATAAAAGTAGCGCTACTGAAACCAAAGGCGGACTGTGTAGGTATCTAAACTGGCATTTAATCCCACCATAACCAGACTGATACAATGTTTGGAGCCTGAAGCCATCATCATCATCAACAGCCTTTAACAGTCCACTGCTGGACATAGGCCTCTCCTTAAAAAGGAGGTTTTGGCCTACTATACCACGCTGGCCAGACGGGTTGGTATAGGGTTGGTTTCAAGTTTTCCTTCTCTTTGCATTGATGTTGTCTTGCGTTGTTTATCCCTTAGTCGCCTTTTACGACACCCGCGGAATGAATAGGGGTGGTGACACTCTGTATTCTTAATCCGTCACCACACGCCATATGTTTATATAATTCTTTGCTAGAAACGTAAAAATAAATAACACCGTGTAAACCTACTCTAATAATAACCAATCCTTTACAGTATCAAAATGAAGTTCGCCATAGTAGTTTGCGTATGGTTCTTCGTTGCCCTGGCGCTGGCTCGGCCTGGAGATGACCACTACACTGACCGTTACGACAACGTGAATGTGGAAGAAATTCTGTCCAATAAGAGACTACTGCTGCCATACCTCAAGTGTATTCTTGACCAGGGCAAGTGCGCAACTGACGCAAAAGAACTCAAAGGTAATTGTACAGTTCTTCATATAATATCACTAGTAATTTATACTTTAAACCTTTTATAGCATCGTAGTATTCCAACGCCTTTCGAAATAAAATTATTAAACTGTACAGGTGGCGCAATTAAAGCCACCGGCACCGCTCACCTCGCTTATTCCTTTTACGTGGAATGTGATTGGATCATCCTCCAAATAGGTCAGCACTTTGTGAAAGTCACAAATTGTTGTTCTGAGTCTAGGTGTTCTCTGTATCCATTTTCATATATGTTTATAAAGGGTAAATATACAGGATATTTTCTTAGTGTGGGAATTATCTATTTAAAGAGAATAAAAAGTTTCATCACTAGCAACTCACTAAGATTTCAGACGACCTAAAAGAAACCATAAGAGAGTACTTCATATTTTAGATCTTTCTTAGCATCGTAACAACTGCGTAAAGCAACACCCTTCGCGTAAAGTGGGGATGTTTATTTTTTTCGAGTCTACTACATCGTCGGGGTATCATTGGGTAATTCTTTTAAAAACATTGAGAGGTTGCTAAGAAATTTTATTGATTTAGGATACCAGTTTGCAAGTATTTAAAGGGCATTTTTATGAGAAAACAGGACGCTCCCCCCTCTAGAAGTTAGAAGCTTGGTATGGGCAAAGCCATAGCAAAATAGTAGTTTTAGATCTTTGCACGGTTACGTGATTAAATAATTGTTTTACTAAAGTTAACGTACGTGCCCTCAAACAATAGTAATATTATAAATATTAATTAAGGAAGTATAAACAACATACTGTCAATTAAGCAATTCGATTAAGTAAATAATATCTCATAGTAGCCCCCACCTAAACTGTACACATATTACATTGTATATAAGCTTTAGTTTAAGTCAAATTAGTCGGAGTCTTACAGAGATAAGAGAGCCAGTAATAAAACATTACAATCAACGTGTCGTCTAATTGACTCCCTGGGATAACACGCAACAATTGGTGACCCCGACGTGATCTATTGGTTTCTAGTGCTGATATAATACCGGGACGACCGGAACCCTATATGGTGTTCAGCAGTGAATCTAGAAAACAATAGCATTACGAAAGTATCACATCCCAAAAATGGCTCCAACAACAACTCCTTCAAGAGGCGACACGGGGTGCGATTCAGTTGCTGCTATCACGGTCACAGACAAACTACCGCAATTTTGGACAGACTCCCCACGTTTATGGTTCGCCCAGTTCGAAGCAATAATAGCACCACAAAAACAGGGCGAAGATTACAAATATAACATGGTAATATCCAAACTACCAAAAGAGGTCGTCCATCAAGTCAGTGACATATTAACTAACCCACCCAGCGAAAACAAGTACTCCACAATCAAGGAACGTCTGATAAACTGCTACGAAGAGAGCGAACACCGACGTTTCCACCGACTACTAGCAGAAATGGACCTTGGAGACCAGAAGCCTTCCCAGCTCCTGAGAAAAATGAAAGAAGCTGGATGTGGAAAAATAAACGACGACACTATTCGCCTGCTGTGGCTAAGGCAACTCCCCGCTTCGCTAACAGCGATATTATCGGTCACAAACAATATGTCGTTAGACCACTTGAGCGAATTAGCCGATAAAATTTACGAGAACTTGACCTACAACAAAAGAAATATTCAAGAAACAGCGGCTGACATTAACCTAGTTACAAACATAACGTCACAACTTGAAGCCATGCGAATAGAAATAAATGCATTACGCAGCATACGCGAGCATCAACCTAGGCAACGCAGCAAATACCAAACACGACATATGCCACATTCACGGTCAAGGTCGCGCCACAGAAACTCACATAATGGGTTATGTTATTTCCATAATCGGTTCAAGCAGGATTCATATAGATGCAATAAGCCTTGTGCATGGAATACAATTAAAAATAACAGGCCATCGGAAAACTAAAATTAGCACAGAATAAGACGGGCCTCTGTGCTATCCACCCAGCAAACCGTCTAACTATAACTGACTCAAACAGTGGTTATAGATTTTTAGTCGACACGGGTGCTAACATTTCGGTTATAAATAGCACAAATAAGAAGAGCCAAGCATGCGAATACCAATTATTCGCCGCAAACGGGACCCCTATAAATACATACGGGGAACGCACTTTAACGCTTAACCTAGGACTACGCCGAAGCTTTAAATGGACATTTACCATTGCCGACGTTAAGATGCCAATCCTGGGAGCTGATTTTTTGAATCATTATCAGTTATTAGTCGATATACACGGAAAAAAACTGATCGATAAAAAAACAGGTCTGAAAACGCCTGCCAAAATAGTAAGAACAAAAATTGCATCAGTGCGTTCTATAAACGCTTCTCTACAGGAACCAATAAAGGGATTATTAGAGAAATATGAAGATATTACAAAGCCTAGATCAATGAATCTACAGACTAAGCACCAAGTACAGCATCAAATAATAACAAAAGGTTTCCCAGTATTTACGCGAGCACGTCCATTACCGCCTGACAAATACAGGATTGCAAAACAAGAGTTCCAAGATATGATGGACATGGGAATATGCCGTCCTTCAAGCAGTCAATGGGCATCGCCACTCCATTTAGTCAAGAAGAAGAATGGCGAATGGAGAGCATGCGGAGATTACCGCGCACTAAATAAAATAACAGTACCAGACAGGTACCCGCTGCCAAGGCTACTCGATTTCACGTATGTAGCAAGCGGAAAAGGAATATTCAGCAAGATAGACATAAAGAAAGCTTTTCACATACTGCCCGTTGCTGAACCAGAGAAAACAGCGATTATAACCCCTTTTGGACTTTTTGAATTCATCAGAATGCCATTCGGGTTACGAAATGCAGCACAGTCCTTCCAAAAATTTATGGACTCTATATTCAGAGACTTGGACTACGTATTTGTATATGTGGACGACATATTTATCGCTGACAAGAAAAATAACCTTAAGGAACATTATGAACACTTAGAGGAGGTGTTTAAGCGCCTACATAAAAACGGCATAACAATAAATACAAGCAAATGTGAATTCGCCAAGTCGGAGATCGATTTCCTCGGTTATCATATAACGAGCCAAGGGTTGACTCCTACTATGGAAAAGATTCAAGCTATAAACAATTACCCTAAACCACAAACGGTAAATGAGTTACGACGTTTTTTGGGTATGATTAATTTCTACAGAAGCAGTATTCCACACGCAGCAAAGCATCAGGCACCGTTAAATAAATATTTAATTAATAGTAAGAAAAATGATAAGACGGTTATCCAGTGGAATACTGAATCAAACCACGCGTTTGAACGCTGCAAGCAGGACATTCGACAATTAACGACATTGGCATATCCGGACAGCAACGCACAAATAGCGTTAATGACAGATGCTAGTCTCAAATGCGCAGGCGCTGTACTACAGCAGCGAAGAAAAACAAAATGGGAACCAATAGCTTTTTTCTCCAAATCATTTAGTGAAGCCCAAACAAAATACTCTACCTATGATAGAGAGCTGCTAGGAATCTATATGGCTATAAAACACTTCAGAAGACTAATAGAAGGACGAGAATTTACAGTCTACACGGATCACAAACCACTAATGCATGCTTTCGACAAGAAGCCATCATTGGATGATACCCCTAGACGAATCAGATATCTGGATTATATATCACAATTCAGTACGGATATCCAGCACATCAGTGGCCACAAGAATGTGGTAGCCGATGCCTTATCTCGAGTTATCGAGACGATAACCTTACCCTCTGCAATCGATTGGCACGAGGTAGAAAAATATCAAAAGAATGATAGCGAGTAAAACGACTAAAAGCCAATAAATCATTAAAAATAGAATTAATACACTTCCCAAATGAAAATAGCAAGATAAGCGAACAAACAATCGGAGACAAGAAAACAGAACCTTCACAAGCAGATAAGCAAACAGAAAAAAGGACACGTTCTGGTAGAGTCTCCCACCAGACGGTTAGATTCCAATTATAATATATAAACCAGAACTATACAACAATAGTATATAATAGTAATATATATAATAGTAATGTAAGGATGTTTCTTCTCTTTAGAGGGGGAATATCTATGGGCAAAGCCATAGCAAAATAGTAGTTTTAGATCTTTGCACGGTTACGTGATTAAATAATTGTTTTACTAAAGTTAACGTACGTGCCCTCAAACAATAGTAATATTATAAATATTAATTAAGGAAGTATAAACAACATACTGTCAATTAAGCAATTCGATTAAGTAAATAATATCTCATAGTAGCCCCCACCTAAACTGTACACATATTACATTGTATATAAGCTTTAGTTTAAGTCAAATTAGTCGGAGTCTTACAGAGATAAGAGAGCCAGTAATAAAACATTACAATCAACGTGTCGTCTAATTGACTCCCTGGGATAACACGCAATACTTGGCAAGAAAAATCTGAAAATAAAACATGTGTTAGTCCATGCAGTGCTATTTATAGGACAGTTATGCAAGCTTCTATAACTTTGTTAATTCAGGAGTCCAAGAGGTCTAACTCATAAGTTATGTACCTAATGTAGTAACAAAAATAACGAAAAAATAAGTAAACATAACAATTATCCTTTGGGCACGATATTAAATCTCGTGCCATTATGGTGACTACGGAACCTTATTCTATGCTTGGCTAGACATGCACTTAACCGATTCACTTATTGAACTAACTAGTGAGAAATTGTAAAATGAGCTAATATTTTATTTTTATTTTCAGAACATATCATTGAAGCCTTAGAGAACAACTGTTTGAAGTGTACCGATGTACAAACTAAGAAAACCCGTCTCGTTATCGGTCATCTGATTAATAACGAGCATGACCACTGGGTCGAGCTCACTGCTAAATACGATCCCGAGAGCAAATATAGAACGAAATACGAGAAGGAACTGCGCACATTATCTTAAATAAACAACACTGTTACTGTCGATGTTTCATTAAAATCAACCATTTTTTTAAAGAATGAGTTGTAACATGTTTATAATTGAATAAAAATGAATTTTATTAAAACCCGTTTTTTTCATTATGATAGATATTTAATAAAATACTAATGCATTTCAGTAGAAAGTAACAATCAACATTTTAGACGTAATAAAATACGTACTGCGTGTTTCTTAGTGTAATTTTTCAGTATTTAAAATTTTCTTGATTAAGGCTCCACTCATAAAATAATTCCATTGAGTTTTAAAAGACTGAATAAACTCAAGTAAACTAAAAATTCGAACAACACTATCAAGCTTAACATGTAAACGAGGCATGCCTTTTATATTTTGTCGTTTGAAGAAAAAAACACAACTAGAACCTAATAGCACTTTTAATTGTTTTCCAAAGTATTCACCACGTAGCTTAATAGACTTTTCCATTCGCTCAAGCCAGTTATTATAACATTTATTCCACTCTAAAGTGAGGGTGTTCAAAATGGCTGAATTGAAAGCGTCGACTGCTTCTTCACCGGACTGGAACCTTTGACCACGAAGACTTTATTTTATTTTAGGAAATGTAAAGAAATCTTTAATGCTTAGGTCAGGGCTGTATGGAGGATAAGCTCCGCACACAGGGCCCCCCCCTTACGGAGACTCTCCAGCCCAGCTTCCTGCAGGAAGTGGTCGAGGGCCTATTCCCGCAGCAGGCGGAACACGCACCCCCATCGATGGCCCGTAGTGGTCGTCGTCGGGGCAGCGTGGGTGATGCTCCGCCTGTTAGGGAATTGGAGGTAGGGGAGGCTGTTCTACGGATCCGGTCCAAGAACACCGCCCCCGGGCCGGACGGGGTTCCAGCCCGAGTGATGGCCCGTGCCCTCGACTACATGTCGGACCACCTCAGGGGAGTGTTGGACGCTAGCCTGGCGTCCGGACGCTTCCCTGAGCGTTGGAAGTGCGGGAAGCTGGTCCTGATACAGAAACATGGACGGCCTGCCGATTTGGTCGCGGCCTACAGGCCCATCGTGTTGCTGGACGAGACGGGTAAGTTGTTCGAGAGGGTTCTCTCTGCCCGCATCGTCCGGCACCTCAACGAGGTGGGGCCCGACCTGTCGGACGCCCAATTCGGCTTCCGAGAAGGGCGTTCGACGGTCGACGCGATCCTGCGCCTGAGGGCCGTGACCGAAGAGGCGGTGAGAGGCGGCGGAGTGGTGTTGGCGGTGTCATTGGACATCGCCAACGCCTTTAATAGTCTGCCATTCGGCTGCATCAGGGCCGCACTCCAATACCACGGAGTGCCAGGGTACCTGAGGCGGCTGGTGGCAGACTATTTAGAGGAGCGTACCGTCGAGTACGAGGACCGAGATGGCGCCTTGAGACGCAGGGCCATGTCGTGCGGTGTTCCGCAGGGGTCTGTCCTAGGACCACTCCTGTGGAACATGGGATACGACTGGGCCCTACGAGGGCGTCTCCCCCCGGGGCTGGGTGTAATCTGTTACGCAGACGACACCCTGGTCACGGCCCGGGGGGCAAACTTTGAGGAGGCGGCGCGCCTGACCACCACGGGAGTCTCCCGGGTGGTCCGGCGCATCGAGGCGCTGGGTCTGCGGGTGGCCCTGGACAAGACGGAGGCCCTATTATTTCATGGGCCCCGTCGCGGTCCGCCCGCCGGCGCCTCGATCGAGGTCAACTCGGTCCTCGTACCGGTCCGGGCCCAGATGAGGTACCTGGGTCTGGTCCTCGACGGTAGGTGGCTCTTCGACAAGCACTTCCGACAGCTTGGCCCTAAGTTGGTGGGCACTGCCTCCGCCCTAGGGCGACTCCTGCCCAATTTGGGTGGGGCCAGTGTCCCCACTAGGCGGCTGTACACGGGGGTCGTCCGGTCGATGGCACTTTACGGTGCACCGGTGTGGGCGGCGAGCAAACTTCGACGAGCACTTCCGCCTCCAAATCCCACGGGGGTGTTCCGGCCAAGGCACATCCTATGTATGGCTCTGACCGCCAGTATCCGCTGGGGGCGCCAGAGGCGCGCCCTGTTCTGGGCGGTCAGAGCCATACATAGGATGTGCCTTGGCCGGAACACCCCCGTGGGATTTGGAGGCGGAAGTGCTCGTCGAAGTTTATCGGCGAGTGGCTGACTTCCGGGCGGAGAGCGGATTTCGCTACGTGCGCGAGTGGCGCGAAGCCGCTCGCCGAGCCACCATGCTGAGATGGTCGCTCCGGCTGGAGACCCCACGGGCTGGCTTCGCCGCCGTGGAGGCTCTTCAGCCGGTCATCGAGGAGTGGGCAGGGCGGCAGCACGGGACCCTTTCCTTCCGGCTGACGCAGGTACTTTCCGGGCACGGTTGCTTCGGAAAGTACCTGCACTCAGTCGCTAGGAGGGAACCGAGTCCCACCTGCCACCACTGCGACTGCAGTGAGGACACGGCCCAGCACACGCTGGCGGTCTGCCCCGCTTGGGCGGCGCAGCGCCGGGTCCTCACTGCAGTCATCGGAGGGGATCTCTCGCTGCCGGCCGTCATAAGATCGATAGCCGGCAGCGACAGTTGTTTTACCGCGGTCGCAACCTTCTGCGAGGACGTAATCTTGCAGAAGGAGGTGGCGGAGAAGGCCCGGGAGGATGCCATCCAATCGGACCCGATCCGCCGCCGGCGCCCCAGGCGGCAGAGGCGCGCATACCTGCGTCTCATGCCGCCCTGAGAGTGGCCGCGGATGGGCGGGACGGGTTTCCCGTCCGTCCGCAGTAGAGGCCAACCGCGAGGGGGCGGCGTCCGCGTGTGACCGGACGTTGCCCAATTAGAGAGTACACGTTGAGGTGGTGCCCGCAACAGTGCGGGCAGGCGCCGGTTGGAGTCCAGAAGGAAATCCGATCCCTGGACTCCTTCCAATACACAGGCGCAGAGAGGGTCACACCGTGTGGTTTTAGTCGGTTAAAGTCCGACACACCACCCCGCCGTAACCCCCGACGGGGTGACGGTCCGCGGGGATTTCCACACGTAAAAAAAAAAAAAAAAAAAGGACTGTATGGAGGATGGTCAAGAATTTCTACTTTTTCCTGCTTCAAATACTCAATCTTTTGAAGAGCGATGTCTGAGCCTGCGTTGTTGTGGTGCAGGATGATGCGTCGCTTTGAACTAGATTTTTGAAGTTCGGTTATGACTTGTGGTAAACAAACTGTGGTATACCACTCTGCGTAAACCGTTCTATGATCTTCAAGTGCAATAGTCGCAACCTGGCCGGTTTTTCCCAACGAACGTGGCCACCATCTTCCTTGAAGTGCTTCGAGCACGAACAACTTTAGCCGGCTTTGGCTCGTCTTGAAAGACCCAGATTATAGATTGTTGTTTAGAATCTGGATCGTAGGCATTGATCCAAGATTCGTCAACACTGATGATGTCGTAGACATGATTGTACTCTCCTCGGTTGAACCTTTCCAGAGTTTTCTTATACCATCTGACGCCCCCCGCCTTGTGGTCATCAGAAATCAGATGCGGTATCCAACGGCAAACTAGCTTTCTCACACCAAGCGCTTCATGATCACCAAGATCTTCTAAAAGGTTGTCCCTGAGATGCCTAATAGAGCCTTTATCTCTCGATACGACACATGACGATCTTCGAGAATTAGTTGTCTCACAGCAATGATGTTATCTTCAGTGAAGACGGATTTTGGGCGTCGTTCGCGAGATTTACCAGCGTTCGACAGTCTGCAGACATGGGGCTTCATCAATGAATACAGATGTTAGATCTTCAAAATACTGAAGCCGTGTCAGGCCTCTGCTAAAGTTGTAGAAAAATATTGCACGATTCCTTATAAAGATTCATTTTTGTAGGTAACCTGACAGATTCCAATCGAAGTTGTGACAAAACAATAGCAATAACCCTAATACTTTTAACTGTTTTGAGATTCAAAATTTAAAAATATTTATTTATTTATTCTTCTTCTGATAAATTAAAATTAGTGCAAGAAAAAAACAAAAATATGAATGAGGTATAGACGAAAAATACCTGTACTACTAATTTGAATAGATCGTTAAATATATAGATGAATTCAAGACTTACAAGTACTCTCAAGGTATTCTTACTAGATGGCGCTCGCACACAGTTGATAAGCAGTTAATGCTAAAAGTATAAAAGAAAACAGTTCAGAAGATTATAACTGAAATAATAATAAAAATCCACCCATAATGGCACGTGGTTCTAAAATCGTATCCAATAGATAATTGTTATGTTTGCATATTACCGCCTTAATTTTGTATGACGTTTTCCAAGTAAGCGCATTTTACAAGTTAAGCCTCTATAACTTCTGAACTAACAAAGTTATCTAATCCGTTATAGTTTTCCTTTAAAGTTCATTATGTGGACGACAATCACGAATTTTTCATGATTGTTTGAGAGATTTGAGAGGGGGAGGACGTCCTGTTTTTAGAAAAAAGTACCCTATAAAGTGGAACGGATACCTAAATCAAAACTGATCTTAGAAACTCTTTATTTTTTTTAAAATACCTATCTAATGATATCCCACACGATGGGGTAGTCGCGAGAAAAATAATCATCCCCACTTTACGTATTTCATAATTTTATTGTAGCACTTTGTCGACGTGATTACAACACATATTTATGCAAAGATTCATCTTTCTAGCACTTATCGTTTGGACGGACGGACGGTCATAACGAATCTATAAGGGTTCCGAGTCATAAACTTCGCAACCCTAAAAACTATGTAGGTTATGATTTTCATCATCATCATCAGCCTATCACAGTCCACTGCTGAACATAGGCCTCTCCAATTGCACGCCACTTGGTTCGATCCGGTTATGATTTTATAAAGATTTAATTTTATTTCTTGCTTATAACAGTGGCAATACGACTGCTGTACTAACGCTTCGGGTTCAACTCTGACGAGTTTTTGTGTTATCTTCAAAATTTGTTTCGGATTTTCGGTGTTTTTTATGCATACTATGTTTGTATTAAAAAAAAAGTATTATACCAGTCAATCCATCTGTTATGGTACAAGCTCTACTTAGTTTGTAGCTTGATGGCGTTGTGAGTCCAATATGCGTAATAAATACAAATTTCCTTCCAATAAAACATTGTCACATAATAAGACAATGAATATGTCTGTTGAAATGCCCATGATAGTTTTTGTTTGATTGTTCCACTTAATATTTTCAGAGCATTTACTTCTGATGGAAATATGCATTTAATTACAAAACGTTGAAAATTACACTTCTAGTAAACTTATTCTTCTTACTAGCCTTATTCCCAATATTATTTGAGTCGGCTACTAGTTCAACCAGTTTTACCTGAATTTCAGTTTGTACACGGAGCGACTGGCATCGGACTGAAATTCGAAGGTTGAACTAGTTGACAGTTTTGAGGGCATTGACCATAACGATTGCCATAAATGTTTATGACAACCGGAACCGACGACTTTTCGAGCTCTCCGAGGCACGGGCGTGAATCACCGCCATACTTCCAATCTCCGGGCTGCTACTAGGATTTGAACCCGAGACCTCTTCATTAGCAGTCGCATACGCTATCCACTAGACAAACGACGACTACAACAAGTGTAAAGTTTTTAACTTCATCTCTAAAGCGTTTTTGGGATTCTATAGCCAAAATGGCATTAACATTTTTTTTTATATTCAAACATCCCGCGATATCCGGATGAATAGTCCTATTCTTCTATTAAAAAATAATAAGAGTGATGATTTAAAAATAAATTAAGGTATTCATTTTTGAGATACCAAGCCATAAAGCATTGTTTTTTTTTTATGTAAAGGAAAGTTTCTTTTGTAAAATTTGACTTTACCAAACATCACTTCTAGGTGAACAACAGTATTTAGAGATTGACAAAATTCACAGTAGTACCATTTGTAACAGCTTTCTTAGTTTACAAGTAATAATCGTCTACCTAATTCTGCGTTCTAGACCACCGAAATTGTTATCTTATTTATAGTTTAGTTACATATTACTTGTCATTATGGTTATGGCTAAATAAAATGAGAAGGCCCTACTTGGACGTGGTAAAAAACCAAACTTTGATTATTTTATGGAGCACTGTAAACCATATCTGTTGTGTATACTAATAGTAAATACTGTATCTACCGGCTTTTTATTAATGAATTGTTTTTTTTCAAACGTTAATGGTTTCATGGAAATATTTTCCATGAAACCATTAAACTTTTAAAAGTAACAAAACATTTTTTTCATGTATTGTGTCATGCGGTTATCATATAAGCGTGTCTTTTGTGTGTGTTTTTCATTCATTAAGTAAATGATGGCACCTAAAATAATCATATATAAGAGCACATCGCCTCGATTGTTTTAGTAAACCCGTAATCAAGCTACTTTGAACTCGGAAAAACCACATATAAGTAAGTACCACATATTTATTAGTTAAAATTTTGATTTTATTCTAAGTCCCTCACATTTCATAGAAAACTCTATGCCTAAAATAACTTGGTGTGGCTTATTTTTTAATAGTTATGTTATTGGACTTTATTCACTATTTCTAAATATATATTTAAGCCTGCCGAAGTGATTCTATTCTAGCTTTATCTTTTTCTTTTTTAAATTCTATTCTACCTGATTGTGAGGATGGTGGATTCCACCAAATATTTATATATTATTTTATCATAATAATAATCATTACTAAAGTAAAAGATAAGTTAATATTGATTCACCATTCTAATATTGTCTTGTTTTATTATTGTTATGAATTAAAATAAAATATATTTATGCATAAATATGGGACGAGGGAATATTTTAATATTTTATGGCCGTTTTCAACAACGTCCCCTAAATTTATGAGCCCAGAATTAGGTAACCCTTAGTGATATTTTTGTTTTCACTAACCTTTAGATGGCAAATACTTACTGTGTCTTTTAAATAGATGGTACCTGCGTTAGACCACTCCTAGTAAGGAGATGGTTTAAGTATAGTTATTGAAAACAGGAATTAGTCTATTAGATTGTTTTTAACTCAATGCATTTCAGTTTGGTTATTAAAAACAGTCAAATAAGTATAATTTTTAATATTTAACAGTCCACTGCCAGACATGAAGTGAGAATATTTATAAATATTTTGAATAAATATATATCTAACATTAAAACTTAAAATAATTCATTCATAATGAAAATAAAATTGTAAAAATAATACAAGTAGTATTAATGTACAAAAGGAGCATAATATTTATTTACATCAATAATTCACTTACAACATTCTACTTATTTTTATTTTGTTTATTTTTTTATTATTTTTATTGGTTAAATTGTAATATTAATATTAAGACATATTGCTACATACAAAATTAAAAAGGAAATATTATGTACCAGCTTTTGCTATCTCTATATCGAAATTCATCCAAATCGGTTCAGCGATTTAACCGTGAAATTATCACATACACACAGAGATACTTTCAAATTTTTATTTATGTTTTATTTATTTATTTATTTATTTATTTATATACTATGGAGAATTTACAGCTTTTACATTCAGAATACGAGCAGACAAAAAAATAGACAGCCAATAACAAATCCTCACATATAGAAACAGAATACAAATAAATAAAGTGTACAAGACAATACAAAGAGATACAATAATAGAGCACTCCACAGACACTGATACACCAACTAGACATTTATATTGATCACAAACATCAGTTACTCGGACCGCTCATCATTGCCACCAAAGAATTTAAGGCTTAAACACCTTCTCACTCTCGATACACTATCATTAAAAATATCAATATTGAATTGTTCACACACACCATTAATGCTTCTACTTGCACGGATAATAAAGCTATTCTTTCTGTAGTTCGTCGATGCAAAAGGTATGCTCAGCGGTGGGTTATAGCGAGTTCTGGACGGAATATTAAAATTAAACCTACTCAAAAGTTCGCAGCAGTCGATTTCACCCTCAAAAATTTTTACTAATAGGGTACAGTCAGCTATCTCACGCCGAATTGTGAGCGGTAGTAAATGGTACTTCTTACAGAGACTAGTGTAAAGTTCCGGGTGATACGTCACCTTTTGGTGAAAGCATAGATACTTTATGAACCTTCTCTGAATATTTTCTATTCGGTCCACATATTTTTGGTAGCAAGGGTTATTATTATTATTATAAAATTATTATTGTATGGATTAATACGCAATATCAAAGAAATTAAAAATATACAATCATCCAAGATATTACAACTATTTTTATCATTTTCTTCAGGGTCAAAATGAAGTTCGCCATTACATTATGTGTGTTGTTCTTTGCCGCCATGGCTCTGGCAAGACCAGATAATGACAAATACACCGATCGCTATGACAATATCGATCTGGAGGAGATCTTGAGTAACAAAAGACTACTGTTACCCTATATCAAGTGTATGCTCGACCAAGGCAAGTGCACGCCAGACGGCAAGGAGTTGAAAGGTAATGTTATTATTATTAATTACCCGCGTCAACGTGGTACAGCAGGACGATATACTTTTAAAGCGGATGCTATGTCTAGTAGTGAACGGTTAAATTCTATTGATGATGATGATTTTTAGGGTTCCGTAGCCAAATGGCAAAAAACGGAACCCTTATAGATTCGTCAAGTCTGTCTGTCTGTCTGTCCGTCCGTATGTCACAGCCAATTATTTCCGAAACTATAAGAGCTATACTGTTGAAATTTGGTCAGTCGATGTATTCTGTGAACCGCATTAAGATTTTTATATAAAAATAGAAAAATAACGATACATTTTGGGGGTCCCCATACTTGGAACTGAAACTCAAAAATTTTTTTTTCATCAAACCTATACGTGTGGGGTATCTATGGACAGGTGTTCAAAAATGATGTTGAGGTTTCTAATATCATTTTTTTCTAAACTGAATAGTTTGCGCGAGAGACACTTCCAAAGTGGAAAAATGTGTGTCCCCCCCCTCTAACTTCTAAAATAAGAGAGTGATAAAACTAAAAAAAATATATTTTGTACATTACTATGTAAACTACCAACGAAAATTGGTTTGAACGAGATCTAGTTAGTAGTTTTTTTTTAATACGTCATAAATCGTAACAAGCAATTTACCTTTCATCCAATCAATACACTAGTATAAAAACATCGATGAAAGTTACAACGAACTACAAGAACTTTTATATGATGTTATTTGCTGATACGGAACCCTTCATGGGCGAGTCCGACTCGCACTTGGCCGCTTTTGTTATTTTTAAATGACGTCTGTTTAATTGTTTTTTGTATTTGTTACGATACAGTGACTAGCACTTGAAGTTAGTTGAATAGATAAATAATTTTCAAAACCCTGAAACTAGGATATTGGTTGTATTGTTGGTTACCTGATCTTTACTCTTATGTCCTAAAAATCAAATTTTGCAATTTCGTTTCTAGATATATTTTCGCTTCTTTTCATTTAAGGAATTCACGCCACACAAAGTACAAATTTCAGTAGTTTCTGGATTTTGCTGGACAATATTCAAGATATAACAATTTTGCATATCGATTTCATATAAGGATTATGGTTTTCTATGGCATAACACATCCACCGAGCTCGCCAATTTCCGAAAAAGTATTTCTTGTATATAAACTTTAACTTCTACCACTTTCTAAAGAAGAGTACTAGTTGTAACAACAAAAATTATGTCTATGTTTCAGATCACGTCATAGAGGCATTAGAGAACAACTGCGGCAAGTGTACTGAAAAACAGAAAAGTGGTACGACACGCGTCCTCAGTCACATGATCAACAACGAGGAAGAGCACTGGAACGAACTTACAGCCAAGTACGATCCTGAAAACAAATATCGAACCAAGTACGAGAAAGAATTGCGCGAAGCCAAGGCATAAAATACTTTCAAAATCTAACATTCTGTTGCATATTGTATGTGCCTTATTTTCATGTAATAGTATGGTCTTACCAAGATAGATTAAATCTCAGTAAATGTTGCATGTTTTTTCTCCTTGTTCCGTTTATTCTGTCCTAGTAGGAATGATGAAAATGATATCATCATGATGAAAGTCTTCAAAGACAGAAAAGGGTAGAAATCATAGGAATTCAACTCGTGTTTGAAATTATCAATAAGGTAATATATTAGCTTTACATAAGCTACTTAGCTTTGTATTGAATACAATTAAATAATTTAAACGGAAGAACAAAAGTTGAGGTTGATGATAACTTTAAGGTTATAGCTTATAGCTGTTGATGCGAATGGTAATATTTTAAAATTAATCATCTCCACCAGTATGTTTCTTAAGGTAACCAAAACTAATCTATCAGCATTCCTTTAAAAAACGATTAAGCAATAATAGTGGAAAGACAAAATTATTTTTCAAGTTCAAGTTAGTAGCAGTTTGTGTCGGGATACAAAGGATCAAGAATGTTCAGTTAAAAAACTTCATATCCATATCTTATATTAAGGGACTTTGAAATGCGCAACGCGCGGAAAACTCTAGACGCTGAAATAAAATAAGATCGTTAGAAATATGAACCAAGATGTCTAGATAAACGCTGAAAAATTTAATGATCATAATCCAGCAAGGGCACGTCACAAGAAAACTCTGTACACTTAATCTTCTAGAGCTACTGAAATTACATATAAAAGTAAAATAGTAATAACCTTCATCATTACGCGGTGTTCCTCACATCGTTATCCACTTCAATGTGACAATGCCATAAATATGGCATTGTCAAATCAACATAAATATGGCTACTGACCTCATTCATGTTTGAGTCTTAAAAACATACATAAGGAAGTTGGTTACTTTACAATTGTATATAATTTTGAATAATTGACCGTTCATGTGAATTAATCTGCCAGTATAGGTAGTTTATATGCGTTAATAGCGTTTTTTACGTTAAGACTTGCAATCTCAAACACCTATACTTGAACTGTTTTCTGTTTTCGAATGGGCAAATTAGAAATTATGTCGTTTGGTGTATAAAATCGGTGATTGTGTGTGATTTGTTTTTAAACACTGGTAATAAGAATAACTAAACACATCAGCTGTATTTTTGTTTATTTGTTGACTTTAATTTATAAATTTGTTTCTTTAATGATTTCATACTTTCGTTAGCGCTGTCTTGACTGTAACAAGTAAGGCTGCCTTGCCTTAGCATAAGTAGGCTTGACGGTTACAACTTCTTCCTTCTATCCTTTATTATTTCAAGATTATTCGGAATCGGCTACTAGTTCAACCGGTTGTCTCTGAATAAATTAATTCGAAGGTGGAACTAGTTGTCAGTATATTTAAGAGCACTGACTTCCAAATAACGATTGCCGTAGATATTCATGACAACCGGGATATTCAGCTTTACGTGTTCCCCGAGGCACGGACCTGAAACACCGGCGAATTCCATACTCTGAGCTCCTATTTGGCATTTCGTGGAAAAACCCAACATTAGTTGGACCCGGGAACGAACCAGAGACCTAGTGGTCAGCGTTTGCATACACTAACCGCTAGACCAACGAGGCAGTTGACGGTTACAACTAAAACTGATAAATCTAAAAATAATACACGTACAGTACTATAACCTCAAAAATTCCGTCTCTTTTTTTGTTGACGGTAGAAAATCTCTTCGGATCTCTCACTCCCTCGAGGACGAGATAGTCAGGAGTGAATGAAGTTTCCACTGCACTTCCACATTAAAAATCACGTCCTAGTAGTTGATAATGATCTCAGAAACATTACGATTAGCATACAATGATATTATATTGCTAACCAACTTAATCACAATGAGTAGGTAATTATATATTGTGATACCTACGCATTGCAACAAAAAAATATTTACCGTAAAGAAGCACTTAATTTGTGACATAATTATCATATAATATTTTATTGTGAAAATAATATATATTGATATAAAACATCACACGATATTAAATATCGTAACGAAACAATTTATCTTTTCAATGAATTTACACCATGGTAGTAGTATGCTACATAATATAATCTATACTAATATTAAAAATTCAAAAGTCACTCTGTCTGTTACGCTTATAGACATAGATTGGACCTTGGAAAAAGACGTAGGCTACTTTTTGTCTGATAACCGAAATATAACCGAAAGAACCGTCCGCAAGCATAAGCTAGTAGTCTATTATAAGTCTATTTAAAGTATTAAATAAATGACTGAACAATAATCTCAAGCAACTGCTTCTGTTGCGAGAAAGCAGTTGCTTGAGATTGAAGTTAGTCCTATATTGTGATATAGGACTAACAGCCCCCGCACATTGAGCCACTAGTGGCAACCACATTACAACGACTAGTGGCGGCCACAAGTTGCGAACGCGTTTCTCAATACATTTTGTTTAGCATCAGTGCTCACCGAGCGTTTGAGTGGCCGGGTCCGAACCACAAGCTAAGGGAGTCGACCGCGCTCGCTACATGAGGCCGCGTTTTGTCGTTCGACACACACGGCCACAGTCGCCGGCTTCTCCCCGCTCCCTCACTTGAACAACTGCCGTAAGTGGCAGCCACTGAAGGCCGCATCAAGCCACCAGTGGCTGCCACTGGTGGCGGCGTGTAGTGCTCTGACTGAACCACTGGTGGTGGCGTTTAGTAGCGGCGACTAGTGGCCCTAATGTGCGGAGGCTCTAACTTCAATCTTCTCTCATAGTACGATGTGTTAAAAAAAATACAAAATTTACTTAGTCGACTATTATTTCGATTTGAATGGTTTTATTTGTTTTTTGCAACAAAATTAAAACAAATTGTTTATTTAATAAAACCCCAAGGACAAAAATACTTATGCGTTTATAAAAGTATAAATAACAAGTTTTACTACACGATTATTTACTTTTCGCTGTTTTTTGTACTATATATTTTTATTCTTTTTAGTGAAGTTAAATCATTTAGTTAGTTTGATATATATATTTTGGACAGTTGTAGTTAATGGTTGGGGTTATTTATAAAATAAATAGAATTATAACCTAACAAATTTTGGGCTCGTAACGTCACTATTAGTTCAAAATAGTTTAGCATGTCATATCTCTAATAGTCTACTGTTAGACTTAGTTATTATAGCCTTTTTAAGGTTCCATAGTTCACAACTCGGAACCCTTATAATTTCGTCATGGTTGTCCGTCCGTCCTCGACTTACCGTCCAAATGGTTAGTGTTAGAAAGATGAAACTTAGCATGGATATACATATATTTTTGTCACGTATAAATATTTCACGTAAATATTTTTATTTGGGGTACCTCCCCTCCACATAAAGAGAATGCTGTTTTCTTCACACAACCCCCTATCGTGTGAGGTATCACTAGATAGGTCTTTTAAAAATATTGAGTGGTTGCTAAAATGATTTTTTATTTAGGTATCTGTTTACGAGTTATCCCACTTAAAAGGGCATTTTTCTATTAAAACAAAGCGTCCCCACCTCAATAAATAATAAACTTTGAAGGAAAACTTTAACGACTTAAATGACTTGTAAAATCGCTAACTTGAAAAACTTCATCCAAAATTAACGAAATAATAAACAAAAACAATAAAATGTGACTATTTTAGAAAGAAACCGCTCTAATTCACACTGATTACAGTTTTGATGGGTTTCATATTAGTAACCAAGTCACTCATTATAATCAAGTCCGTATAAGATCGGACAGATGTTTTAATTAACTCTATGCTGTGTATAGGACAAGTGGTGTTTTCTATATTTTCTTAATCCACAGTATATATATAACTTAATAATGAAGATTTATGCATGAATGCGACAAATACTACACAGTTTGTAGATGTAGTAAGTGTATCTATCAATAAGGACTTAAATAAAACGACGTCAAGTATTACTTTATTAAGTGGTATGAAAGCCTTGCGGAGGGCCTCGCACGCTGACTTTGACCTGCTTCTGTTACGGTGACATTTACCGTGTCACCATCAGGTCAATATTCATAGAGAGCCTTTAACCGAGTTGTCTTATACCTAAACCTGCTTTGCATATGCCTTTATTTAAATATGCAAAAATAACATTCATAATTATTTTCCCATATTGCACTTACACAATTAGTAATTACTCTTAAACTTTACTCAGGCTTTCCAACATGCGTAGTAGTGTCACTTTGGAAGACTTAAGTATAAAATGGTGAGTAATCGGCGGCACTCGCACATCTGGAAAGGTTGAATGAGTCCCGTATAATTATAAGTATATACAGTGAATTATGTGATATATATCACACATAACTATACAACTATAAGCAGCAAGCAGCAAGTGGGGGGTAGGTGACTGTATGACACCTTTAAATAAAATATTTAAAAAAATCCATTTCCTTATATGTATGTATGTATATTCCTATATATCTCCGTAATACGAGTATTTTGCTTAAAATGGCTGAAAAATTTTATGCACCATGACGACAAATCTGCCAGTTTCTTTATTTCATAGCGTAGTTAACTGCTCTATCGACCAAAAGTATAATTACCACCAGATACAACACAAAAAAAATAAGAAAAAAGTTGTTATTTCTGTTTTTTTTTTATATTTTATTTAAAGGTGTCATACCGTAAAGGCAAGTGGGGGGTAGGTGTCACCCCTACTTGCCGTTGGACTTTGAATTTCGGGACACACAGTATATTAAATGTGATTTAATTTTCTGAATCATTGTTCACATATACATACTATCAAAGATGTACACATCAAACACTGGAAATACAGACATACACAGAACACACACAGAAGACCAACCTCAAAATTTGGTTTGAGTGTGTGTGAATGTGAGATCGGTAACTCAATCATTCTGCATCATTCTGCCGGCCGAGAGAATGATACAGCAACATATCACTAAACCGCCATGGTGCGGGTCATAATGCTGCAGTGTCTGCACTTCTGGATTCTACTCATGCTTTCCATCAGGCAGAGTAGAGTCACTTCGGAATAAAAAGATCTGAGGTAAAGTAAATCTTTGAAGTACACGGTACATATAAGAAACTCCTAAAGCTGTTATTAGAATTGAGAAGAATATGACGTATTTATAGGCTTAAACATATTAAATTGTGGCGACTTCCTCATTTAACGCAACAAAACATAAAAGATTGCCATCTACCCGAGACACACTGAACTACGGGGTAACGAAATACACGAAGTACTTACTATCCTGCGACGCAATATAGAAGTTCTCGCGCTGATTAGCATAATATAACTACTACTCAATATCAACCCCGTTTATCCAGAGCATCAGACTTGTACCTGCTGCTGCGTAACTAATAGATTTTCATAATAATGCCAAATTACGCACTAACACTATTGAGAGTGTATGTGTGTGTAATTTCAATTATGAATAATCTTCATTTTAGAAAATACGTTACCAGTAGCGCCATCTAGTGCTACAAGTTCGATCTATCACAAAATAATATTACTTATGAGTTCTAATATGTGCTTACAGATGTCAACAGCAGTTAAAATATATGATAGCATCTAAATTTATCACTGAATAAGTTTGAACTTTTTTATACGTAAATGACACATTTGATCCCGATTTTCGTATACTTTGAACAATTAGATTTAATTTGCTTGGCACCCATTTGTGCATTTTTTTAGACTTTTCAGTAAAACCTCCTTTCAAAGGAGAGGCCTATGTCCAGCAGTGGACTGTTAAAGGCTGTTGATGATCATGATGACGATGATCAGTAAAACTGTTTCCTAACTTTTTATACTATATTTTCATTTCTATATTTACTTCTTAGTTATGTGTTATCAGTGAGTTACTTCTTGTGTAAATGCGAAAGTAACGCTGTCTGTCTGTCTGTCTGCTTTCACGCCAAAACTACTGAGCCGATTTAAATGAAATTTGGTGCATAGATGAGATGTACCTGAGAAAGTACAGGCTCATTTTTACCGCGATTACCGACATACACGCGGGCTAATCAATCATAAATAAGAGCATTTTCCCTTTATTGTAATCTTATGGTATACCTAAATTCTTATTTTTGCTTACCGTTTCAATATGTTTATTAGGACCACGGTGGATAGGGACCCCTATCAAGTCAACGTGTGATGACGAAAAGTGTGTTGTAGTACTTATGGTTTTCATGTCTCGTAGCTGAATACATGCTTATCTGAAGCTGTGCCATACAGCATGTACCTACATCTAAACCAACCAATATATTGACTCCTCATTTAACAAAATCAGTTCAGTATTTTAGATCCTATGGTCGAAAATAGAACATAAATACATAGACTGCAAAAATAAATATTTTACATAAAGATATGAGATTCAATTAAGTGTCATGACTAACCAATATTTTTATTTTTTAATGTCTAATATTGTTAAGACTGCCTCGTTGGTCTAGTGGTTAGCGTATGCGACTGCTAGGGTTCAAATCCCGGGTCGGGCCAAAAAGTGTTTTTGGGATTTTCTTAGGAAATTCCTAATAGCTGCCCGGAGTTTGGAAGTTTGGCGTTGATTCACGCCCGTGCCTCGGAGAGCACGTAAAGCCGTCGGTCCCGGTTGTCATGAACATCTATGGCATTCGTTATTGGGAAGTCAGTGCCCTCAAATATACTGACAACTAGTTCAATCTTCGAATTTCAGTTCTCCCTTAGGGTTGCGGAGGTCCGATGCCAGTCGCTCCGTGGAAAAACTGAAATTCAGGTGAAACCGGTTGAACTAGAAGCCGACCCCAAATAAAATTGGGAATAAAGGCTAGGAAGATGAATGTCTAATATTATTAAAAGTTTAGAAGTATAATAGTAAAGGAATAATTTTATTTGTCTTCAAATAATGGCAAAGAAAACATAGCACGGTACCATAGTTTATTGACCGACATTGAAGATACGTGATATTTACGATTATGACCTGTCATCATGATCTCATTATTTTCAGCTAAATGAAAACCAATTACGAAGAACTTTAATAACTCTCAACACCATCATCTTTAACAGTTTGTTTCTGGACATAGGACATATTATGCCATGCCAAGGATTTTGACTGCCTCAGTGGTGCAGTGGCAGCGTATGCGACTTCTTTGCTTTAGTTGTTTGGATCCACCCGGGAATCGAATCCGAGACAAATAAATGTTTTTTTTCGGACATCTTATAAACAACGCCATCTAGTCCCAAATTAAGCAGAGCTTGTATTCTGGGTACTAAACCACTGATAAAAATATATAAACGTACAATTTTTAAATGCATTTAAATCACCCAAACTCCGAAACATATATTTGCGGATCACACAAACATTTGTCACAGTCGCATTATGTAATATGCCCTAAAAAAATCATACATTTGTCTCGGAATCGATTCCCTACAGTCGCATACACTACACCACTGCGTGTTCCGCAAATATTTGTTTCAGAGTTTGAATGTATCCATGTATAATAATATATGTATGTGTTTAGAAAAAAAAACATTTTACTACCATTTATAGAAACTCTAGTCCCAAACTAAGGTAGTAGAGCCACGCTGATTTCAGCACGAATGGGCCGGCTCGACCCGGCCAGTACTACCCTCACACAGAAGACCATCCTAATAATGACAGCATTCTTGCTGTCGTATTTCGTTGGTGAGTGTGAGACCGGAGGCCCAATCATTCTGCATCATTCTCCCGCCCTTCGAAGGCCGGGAGAATGATGCAGAATAATCTAACCGGGCTGCCATGGTAGGGGTCACCATGCTACATTGCCTACCCTCACAATAAGCATGGTGACCCCTACTCCTGGATTCTACTCATGCTTTCCATCAGGCAGAGTAGAGTCACTTTGGCAGGCTTAAATATAAAAAAAAAAAAAAAAAAAAAATTAGCATGGTGACCCCTACTCCTGGATTCTACTCATGCTTTCCATCAGGCAGAGTAGAGTCACTTTGGCAGGCTTAAATATATATAAAAAAAAAAAGCTGCTTAGTTTAATACTAGGTGGTGTTGAGTGAAATATGTCAGAAACATTTATTTATTTATCCAACTAAAATAAAATTTACTAGCTCATCATACATTTTTCTTAGCGTTATATTTGAGTTTCTAACACCGAGTAAATTTGCTCCATAGTTTCAATGGTATTCAAACGTGCAAACAGGACATCTAATGCTAACAAGTTGACAACCGTTCAGGTGCTACTTACATTTACGGCTCAAGAGTTTAGGTCGAGTTCCAAATGCTTTGCCGATCAGTGCCGTTTTGGCACTGTTTCTATAATGGATCCCCATTATGGAAACATTGTCATTTGATGACAATATATAAATTAATTTATATTTAAAACATTACACTAGATTTACAAAATTCACAAGCCTTTATGATAGGAGGTACTAACTAATTTCTAAGACAATATAAAATTAAAACATGAAACTGTAGTCTTTAGGTATATAATGATGAAGGATGAGAGAAACATAAAAAGAGTATTAGTGTCAATTTCTACTGTACGGCAACCAATTTTTGTATTACTGCAAATATTTTAACGGTCTCAAACTTTAACTTCAGTGATTTTTGAGTTCAGTCTCATATTTAGCGGAGTATCTTCCCGCGCTGTCGTATTTAGCTTTCAATTGGTTCCAGTATTCAGGCTCGTTGTTGATCAAGTGCGCCAAGACTCGCCGAGTTCCAGAACGTTGGGCAGGGGTACACTTAGCACAGTTCTGTTCTATACCCTCCTTGAGGTGAGCTGAAAAATGTGTATATTTGTTATATTCGGAAGATATCCCAGTAAGTCTCTTGCTGCATATCTCAATAAAATCTGAATCAATTTGTGTAATGAGCATGATCATCTATTCTTTATTTGAGTGCAATTAATCAAAAAATATGTGCTTAGAAATTTATTAGTTTTTTTTCGGTATTCAGTCAAAATGAGGTGAAAAAATAGATATTTCAAATCAAATAAATTACGGTGTATTCAGGACATGAAAAGCTAAGTTTCCACAAAATTTCGTTAAAAAATAATTTTATTTGTAAAAGATAAAAATAAAAAACCAAAAACTTGGTTTTTTGAATTTTTCACATAAATTTGAGGTTATGTGAAAAAAGCGTAAATGTAAAAGATATAGATCTTTTTATTATCTACAACTTTGCCATTTAACTTTTTTCCATAGGACTTGTAGTTTTGCCGGAAATCGAGATAAGCCATTTTTTTCCCTTAAAACCCCCCCCTCTCCCCCTTCCCGACCTCAAATCGCCCGTAATTTATTTTTCCTTTAATTTTTGCAATATTCTCCTCCTTTTACAATGGGTTTCATCCTACTATAATTTATGTTCACTTTTTGTTATTTTAAGAGCTAAAAGCACTGGTCTATTATAGCCTAATGTAACAATTTCTTACAGGTAAGCACATCATGCCCCCTTTATTTATTAACATAATCACATAAATTTTATAATGGATAAAAGATCACAAATATCAACATAAAAAAAATACGTTTAAAAATCAAACTTGAGGTCGCAAAGTCTTAACCGAACGCTGGCTCAAATATTATGCGCTCTTACAAGACACTGTAAACATCTTTTCTAAACCTACAAAGTGAGTCGGAGTGCACATCAACGATCACTGCAGCTGTTTAACAGTTTGGAGAGAGGGGGAATGGGAGAACTGGCACCCAAGACCGTTCTGTTTATGAGGACGATGTAAAGAAGTAACAGGGCTCTTGGATATTTTGTCTGTACGCGTATTATTATCCGGCTCTATAATTGGGCACACTCGATTTTGTGTCTCAGAACTTTAAAAAGAAAAACAGAATCAAGTAAATTTCTCCTCTTTTGTAAGGACAACAAATTGAAAAGTATGTATACTTATACACTTATATATGTATGTGTTAATTTATGCTATATTAGCTTAGCTTTAGTTTTACTTCCATTGCATATTGCTCTGTACAACTTCAACCTCGATGCACATACCATACCATATCTCTACACCCCCCAAAGGTTGTCTGGAAGAGAATGCCTAGGGCATTAAGCCCGCCGATGTACAAAAGTGCATGAGGTTGTAAATAAATAAATAAAAGTGAAAGTCTGTCCTTGTACGATGTTTTATTTTTGGCTATCTAAGACTAAGCCAAATGCTACATAAATCGCACATTAAGTTATGAATAAATGTGACTTTAATTTGGAGTTAGTTAATAAAAGCTGAAGTGCTCATAGCCTATGTCATTAGGCGACCGGAAACAATCCCAGAGGGTAAATAACGACGGCTCGGTCAGTACCTAGATGGGTGACCGTTTTTGGCATGACATGTTATGAGCGTTTCCGTAATTCGGCGGTCGCGTTAAGCACTTCCAGCTGTTATCATAAGATAACAGTCGTGAAGCTTAGTTGGAAGCCTTCACATGGCTTAAAAACATCCAACTTCAAAGTTTACATAAGTGCAACCAGTCTTGCCAGTCCACAACCTACACTCGGCCAGCGTGGGAACTTAACCCTCTCCTAAGAGGAGACCCGAACCGCGCAGTGGGATATTATGAGTTGTTGAAGATGTTGATGATAGAAAGCTTTAGCTATTCTCACCTTTGAGTTCTTTGCCTTCTGCTGTACACTTGCCCAGGTCAAGCGTACACTTTATGTAGCCAGCCAATAGACGGCGGTTTTGCAGGATTCCATCTAAATCTACATTGTCGTATTTGTTAGTGTATGTGCTGTCAGGCCTAGCGTACGCTACAGCCATAAGTGCGAACAAACAGACAATGGCGATGCTCCTCATCCTGAAAACATTAATTTAATTTTATGATGTTATCATTAAATTTTAGTGTGCGCCCCTAAAGCGAGGCAGATATTTGTCACAACCTGTAGGTATGTACTTATTTTAACAAATTTTAACCGACTCAATATTAAAAATATATACATCAAAATAAGTTGTTTTAGTTTTATTGTAATTAGTATCGATCGAAAAAAAAATCGGTCATAGGTGACAAAAAAATTGAGTGACAGGTATTCAATCCATACTTCCATACTAAAATTATAAATTCATAAGTAACTTTGTCTAATTACATGTTATGCCTACACGGCTAAACCGCTACATTTATTTCTATGAAATATGGCATGGAGATAGATTTAAAATAGAATGAATACGAACAGCCTACAAAATTCACTAATACATGAATACCTGATTCAGCCTGTACTTTGATAGATACCAATTTCCAATTTAATTTCGGTTTTGCGACTCAAACTACAAAAGCCACAAAAAGTTTAAACCAAGTCCAAGCTACTCAATCTTATCGGAAGAAATGAGAAAAGTATACTAAAATACAGATTAATTTCAGGGTAATTTTAGTTCTACATGTATTTACTAGTTTAAAAAACAGTAATCAAATATTGTTAAAGTGTAAATATAATGTAACCACACTAAAATTAGTATTATTCCTTGCCAGCTTTGTACGGAAATCTTTAAAATTCTCGAATTTCCTCTACTTCAATATTCATGTATTATTTATAAATAAACCTTTCTCTTCAATCACTATATCTATTGCTAAAACCGCATTAAAATCCGTGGAGTAGTTTCAAAGATCTAAACGAACAGATGGTGAAAGCGACTTCTTTATACACTATGTAAAGATGTATATAAAAATTACTTACTTGAGTTTTTAACAAACTAATGCGTGGAGAACTGTTCAAGATCACAGCACTGTCTTCATTAGTTCAACGACCACTACACGATCACTTTTTATACTAAAAACTTAATGTGACCCAGAACTAGTTTGAGTGTACGTATACTTTATATATTAAATTAATCATTCAGCTCGGGGAAGTCGTTTACATCACAACATTTAAAAATCTGTTTATTATTTTATTTTTAACTTGATATATATCCTTAGGAAGATATGTCAACAAAAATAAGGTAAACTATCCTCGAATATTTATTAATACATATAAAATTAATTGTGTGTTATTGAGTACTATAATAATACGGGGAAAAATTATCTAAGTTTGATGCCAGTTCCTCACAGAGTACGTTAACCCCGGTTGCCATAAGCATCTATGAAAATCGTTATTTCCTCAAATGTAATGATTCAGATAAATTCAGTTTGCTACCAGGGTTGCAGACAAAGAAATACTCTTAAATTAGGATACATTTCTGTGGTTGCGGAGGTCTGCTGAGAGTGCTTATCTGGAAAAACTGATATACAGGTAAAGCTGGTTGAACTTTTAGCCAACCGCAAATAATATTGGGAATAATGGAAGCTAGGAAAATGAAAACATGTAAAATTGCTTGACCTGACTGACTAACCAATTAATTTATCAATGCAGAACCTAAAACGACAATTAAAATAGGTAAATAAAATTGAGGAAATGTTTAAAAATAAAATGGCAATCAATTTTCTCATAATTAAAGGTTATTATTTTCTACTCATTTGGTATTTATTCTGTGTAAATGTATTTCTAAAAGCAACAGTCTTCTATGGTAGTTTCTTCTTTAGCTTTGGTGATATTTTAGTGGTGACATGATATATCTCATAATAATCTTTACTTAATAATGGCAGTGTCAGGCAACGCAAAGATAAGGGTTACTCCGTAACCCATGATGGCACGTGGATTTAAAATCGTATCCAATAGATAATTGTTATATACTAATGCGTTAATTTTGTATGAAGATTTCCAATGAAGCGCATTTTACAAGTTAAGCCTCTATGACTACTGAACTAACAAAGTCACCTATGCCGTTTATAGTTTTCCTTTAAAGTTCATTATATTATTATGGACCACCATCACGAATATTCCCAAATTTTTTGAGCTAGCAGTTAAGCTTTTAGAAAAAAGTGCCCTTTAAAGTGGAATTTCTCGCAAACGGATTCCTAAATCAAAAAATCGTCTTAGAAACCCTTTATAATTTATTGTTTTTAAAGACCTATCTAATGGGGTAGCCTCGAGAAAAAAAACATCCCTACTTTACGTGTAGGGGAGATACCCCAAAAAAATTTTTTTTTCAGCATTTTATTGTAGCACTTTGTCGACGTAATTAAAACATGCAAAGTTTCATCTTTCTAGCACTTACCGTTTGGACGATAAGTCGAGGACGGCCGGGCTGATGGTCATGACGAATCTATAAGGGTTCCGAGTCATAAACTTCGGAACCCTAAAAACATTTCAGTGTTAAATAGCCCCGTCATCGAGGAATACTATAATATATGCTCGTATGTATCATGAAATAACTAAATGGAGTACAGTATTGATGATAAATGTGGTAAAAAAAAGTTTTAAAAGTTTCCGTTGCGTGCGCTGCGAAAATCGTCATAGTTTCACTAAAACAGTGTATGAAAAAATTGTTCTAAAAAAAGACTGCTTCGGCATATGTTTATCTTTTAAGGTTGGCTCACTATATAACCTTTTGTTTTCGCTATATAATTCCGCTACGGGCAATAGAAAACGCAGACGGGGTCTCGTGAGTGAGCTAGTATATTGTATACAGTGTGTTAACTAACTGTATAACAGGTTAACTATCTGTCTATTCATCTGACTGACGTGCCCGGTTTTGACGTCATATTCTCTTACGCATTTCGTTAAACATAAGCAGAACCGGTATCTGGTTTATAGAAATATACATTTGGGGAATCACAGAGTACCAAAAAAATAAATTACTTAAGTAAAATAAATTAGACACAAACAATTACCTTTTTTTTTCAGCGGTAATAATATAATATTTCGGAAATTTGGTGTGATTCACGCACGCCTCGGAGAGCACGTAAATGCGTTGGTCCCGGTTGTCATGATCATCCATGGCACTCGTTATTAGGAAGTCATTTTGTTTTACTTGTGGAAACCACACGGGGCCATCACCCCGCCGGGGTTTGTGTCGGAATCGAACCGACTAAAACCACACGATGTGCCCTCTTTACCCCTCAATTTTAAGAGGAGTCCTGGTATCAAATCTTCTTCTGGACCCCTGCCAGCGCCTGTCCGCACTACACGGGCGCCGTCTCCGTCAATACTTTAAAATCACTACAGCGGATGGACGGGAAAACCCGTCCCATCCATCCGCTGCCACACTCAGGGCGGCATGCTTAGACCGTATGTCGGCCGGTAGCGAGAGATCCACTCCCATGAAAATTTACTGACAACTAGTTCAAGCTTCGAATTTTACTCTTGGAATATCTATAATAATCTAGGTATATAATAATAACAAGAAGCACAATAATAGCACAGCTCACTCATATTATTGGTTCGGTTCTCTTATGATTAAGAATTGAATGTTTCCTCGGCACTTTATAATAATTACAGAAGTTATTGCACTTCTGAATCCTAGTATTTTTTAAGCTACATAATTCACGCTTGAAGTTCATAATTAGACCGTCATTCATAACTTTTTATACTAATAATCCAATAATTATAATAATTGGTTTTAAGGTGTTTAAAACTTATAAAAATATTGCCATATGCGTTTCAGTCAGGTTTCAGTCTACGCATAGAATAGTGTTCCGCAGTCACCAATCCACAATGGCACATGGATTTGATGACTACTATAATTATAATTTGTGACTATCATTAATAAAAAACTGTCGTAGCAACCACTCAATGTTTTTAAAAGAGCTATCCAATAATATCCCAAACTATAAAATAGACACGACAAAAAAAAACACCCACCCACCCACTTTACGTGTAGGGGAAGTACTACAAAAATATATAAATACCGTGATTTTATTTTAGCGCTTTGACGACGTGATTAAAAACATATCCATGCATAGTTTCATCTTTATAGCACTAACCGTTTCGAAGGTAGGTCGAGAACGGTCGGACATGAAGAATCTATAAGGGTTCCGAGACGGAACTGCGGATCCCACAAACAGATTGGCAACTTTCAGGATTAATTCAATTAATCATTTCAGATCAGCACGAATAGGTCGGCTCAACCGGGGCGATACTACCCTCACACAGAAGATCACCCTATGATGACAGCATTCGTGATGTCATATTTCGTTGGTGAGTGTGCGATCGGAGGCCCAATGTTGAAGAAGCATCTCACTAAGCCGCCATAGTGTACCCACACTATGGCGGCTTTTAAAGTTTTTAAACTTACAATGCATCATGGCGACCCCACCATGATGTAAGTACCCACAATGAGGACGGTAACCACTTTACTTGTATTCTAGTTTCCATATAATAGACTTTCCATCGGGCAGAATTTAGTCTCTTTGGTAGATTTAAAGTTAAAAATAAATAACTTCTGTTGTAAATTACGCGGTGATTCCAAATTAAATTTGGTAAACGGATTAAATTGGCCAAAGATCAGATGAAGGACAGGTATGATTCTTTATTGTAATCATTGTAATCTTTCGACAGATACACATATAAAAATAAATACATTGTGTCAAATTGTTCAATGTCGTTCGGAAAGGTAAGAAGTGTAAATAAGGAAAATCAATTCTTCACATACTCCTAATTGCAATGATAACATGGCTCGGTGACAAGGCTTGTTACTATCAATAAATAGCCAAACATGTGAAATATGTTATACTATTTACGTCTATGACCTGTTCCTACATCACTACACTTATACATACAATTGACGTAATTATGTTTCAAGTATCTATAAATACCTGTCACAGATTTTAATATGGAACCATTTTTTTTTATTTAGCCTACCAAAGTGACTTTACCCTGCCTGGTGGGAAGCACGAGCAGAATCCAAGAGTACCACACATATTTGCTGAGAATACAGACAGTAAAGTATGGCAGCCCACACTATGTCGGCATAGTGAGATGTTTTCTCACGCCTCGCTTAAAGGACCCGGGATCATACTGGAAAGGAAACACATAAGCTGGTAGTGAGTTCCAGATTTTGACTGCTCGGCATAAGAAGGAAGAACCAAACCGTTTCATATTTTCTATACCATGAAGCGGTAACTTTCTAGTCCAGCACGTGTTGTCCTGTAAAGGACGGGAGAAGGAGCGACCAGTTGGAAGAGCTCTTCAGAACACTCACCATGGTAAAGGCGATGGAGGATCGCCATAAAAGCGTTGTCTCTCCGCAACTGTAGATGCTCCAGAAACTCGGTACTTTGGGGACTGTCAATAATGCAGATTGCTCGCCCCTGCAACCGGTCGAGAGAGTCAAGTAAATATTGCGCGTATTCATCCCAGAGGTGAGTACACAACAGTAACAGTAACAGTACTCCACGCAGGAACGAACCTGGGTCTTGTAGATAAGAAACATATGCCCCAGCGTGAAAAACCATCTCACCTTGTCACACCGAGCTTTCGCGAGGGTGCCTTGGTGACGCTCTCTGTGTATTCCCGTTGGTTGAGATCCCGGCAAATATATACCCAGGATACCGAGCTTGTCCAACACCAGTTGAGTGTTCTGGAAAGTGGGGAGGGGAAGGAACGGAGATTTTTTTTAGTAGTGAGAGCGTACACCTGTGTTTTCTTGACGTAGAACTCGACCAAATTCTCATCACCCCATTGAGAAATATGGCTCAGAACAAGGTCAAGCTCAGCGATAAGCTCCCTTCGTTTTTCCTCAATGTCCGCATTTTAGCAGAACTTAAAATTAAGATGAAGTTGGGAAAAGGAAAAGATAATTATGGATTTTTGGTAAATGATAATAACAAATATAGCTGAGTATATATATAATTACTAGCTTTGTATGTCTATCGATTTTCGATGTAAAAAGTAGCCTATGTTGTTTCCCAGCTTCTAGATTATCTGTGTGCGAAGTTTCATTTAAATCTATTACCTAGTTTTGACGTAAAAGCACGACGAACAGACAGATACTTTCGCATTTATAATATTTTAAACACTTTACACTCTTTTAAATACCACTTATTTGTATCTATACATACATACGAACAAATAAATAAAATTTATTTGTTCGTATGTAATATGCTTGGAAATAAATTATTATTATTAATATCAAATGAACCGTTTTTTACTAATTGCAGAAAGTATATACGGTACTTACACCAAAAAAGCAATTTATAAAACTATGTGTCTGTCAGTTTGTTCCGGGTATCTTTGGAACAGCTGATCCAATTTTAACAGGACTTTCACTGGCAGAAATCTGATGACATAAAAGGTACCTTAGTTAGCCTAAGGTACCCCTTATCTAGGCTAAGGCTAAGGCTTGTATCATTGGAGGAGATCTCTCGCTGCCGGCCGTCGTCGCCGGCCGGTAGCGAAAGCTAAAGCCGGTACTACAAAGACGTCATCTCGCAGAAGGAGACGATGTAGAAGGCCCGGTGGGTCGACCTTCACTCGGACCAGGTCCGCCGCCAGCGAACCGGAGTCGCGCACATCTGTGCCTCATTCCGCCCTGAGTGTGGACCGCGGTGGTTTGGACGGGTTTTCCCCGCCAACCGCATTAGTTTGGCCAGCTTCTAGGGGGCGGCGTCTGCTTGTGCCGGACGTCGCCTAAGAGAGTGTGCAGGCGCTGGGAGGAGTCCAATAGGAGATTTCACCCTGACTTCTATTAAAATTCAAGCTCACAGAGGGCATACCTTGTGGTTTTAGTTGGTTCGATTCCGACACACCGCACCGCCGCTTAGAATACCACGGCGGGGTGACGGTCCGAGGGCATTCCCACACGTAAAAAAAGGCTAAGGCTTGTACACTAGATCCGCTTTGCTGCATTATTCGCGATTTACACAATTACCGCGGGACTCAGCTAGTGATAAGTATTTGTAAAATTATATTTTACCAATCTTCAACACCCTATAACAGTCCACTGATGGAAGTAGGATTTTCCTTAAAAGAAAAGGTTTAGCCTTCTTAATTTCTTAAAGTAGTTCTAAAAAAATGTGTTTTATTGAATAATGTCTTCTATCTCCAAGTGTTTTATTGAATAAATTCTTCAAATTCTAGTCTGCCGTTAGAGTTGCGGAAGTCCGATACCAGTCGATCCGATTGAGGTAAAACCGGCTGAACTAGTAGCCGGCCCCAAATAGTCTTGGGAAAAATAAAGGCTAAGAAGAAAAAAATGGCAGAACTTTGTATTATGTAAAATGAGAGAGCTAGTGTAGAGCTATGCATTGGTAAAATAATTAATTCATAAGAAATGTATTCGCATTGTTTCCAACGCAATTTTATTCATCAAAGTAAATATTTTGTATTTTTCTTAATCATTTTGTGAACAGACTGGCATCTATAATCAAATGCCTCAACTATAATAACAAACTAAAACAGAACAAAAAGACAGGGTCGTAATTAGAATCCAAATATTTTATCAAGAAACAACTATTTTAATTTTGCATTGAACGTAGTAATGTAAATTACATATTAAAATGAAAGTAGTTATGCTGGTAATTTGAAGAGTATTTTAAATTAATTAAAATTGTTTTATTTACATAATGTTCTAGATTTTCATTCGAAAATAGTGTTAAAGAATGGAAAAAAAAATGGACAAGACTGAACTCCAACAAAATACACCAAGAATTTTTCTTTCCATCGTTTTCCATTGTTATTGCAACGACTTATCATTCCAAAGAAAGGCAGGCCATAAAGTACGCTAGTCTTTTAACCCTTTTATCAGTTTCTTTAAACAACATTTGAATCACTGTTACAAACTTTTTAAATCACTCGTTCTATTTCTGAAAACTGTATTAAAACCCAGTTCAGTAGTTCAAAAATCTAAGAGAACAGATGGCAGCAGCGAGTTCATTTTATACTATGTAAGGAAGTTTGGATTTAATGTGTGGGGCCACTTAAATGAGGATATCAAAAACTTAGATTGTTAAAATATCTGTAAGTCAACTACGAAAGACAGCAACCCAACCCAGGTAAAAAGCTGAAACAATAGGGCCCAGTCAATCATGGGTACTGTTTCGAAAAAAAATATTTACATCATCACATTTCCTAAAGAAATAAGAAACTATTCTATTGGACATATTAACTTTATCAGGCATTATACGATGATCACAAGCTAGGTTTTTTTGAGGGTGGGCAAAATCTTGTTTTATGGTAAATGAGAGCTTAAGGATGCTGGTTTTATCTAATATTTTTCTTTCAGCATTTAACAAACTAATTGCCTAATCTATACATTAATACATAACAATACTTTGTTTTATCAATTTAAATTCTGTCAGAGTTATTTGTGACGATATCACACCGTTACCATTAAAATAATAAAGATCCATTATAACACCCGTAAACCTGGCTTAAGAATGAGTTCATGTTCAAGAATATAGAAGTATAGTCTCTAAAGATAATTACATTTTTTTAGGATTCCGAAGTTCATAACTCGGAACCCTTATAGATTCGTCATGTCCGTCTGTCCGTCGGTCCGTCCGTCCATCCGTCCTCGACTTACCGTCCAAACGGTAAGTGCTAGAAAGATGAAACTTTGCATGAACACGTGTTGTAATTACGTCGACAAAGTGCTATAATAAAATTATGAAAAATAATTTTATTTGGGGTACCTCCCCTACACGTAAAGTGGGGATGTTTTTTCTTTTCGCGGCTACCCCATCGTGGCTATCATTAGATAGGTCTTTTAAAAACAATAAAGGGTTTCCAAGACGATTTTTTGATTTAGGTATTAGGTTAGGAATTAGGTAGATAGGTATGATAGGAAAAATCTGAAAAAATTCGTGATGGTGGTCCATCTAATGAACTTTGAAGAAAAACTATAACGGATTAGATGACTTTCTTAGTTCAGGAGTTATAAAGGCTTATCTGGTAAAATGCGCTCACTTGGAAAAGGTCATACAAAATTAACGTATTAATACGTAAACATGACAATTATCTATTGGATACGATTTAAAATTCACGTACCATTATAGGTGACTGAGAAACCCTTTCCTGTGCGTGGCCTGACACGCACTTGGCCGATTTTTTATCTTTAAGCTTACCAAAGTCGTTCTGAACCTCCTGATCTCACTCCGACTATATGTATGTCGTAAGCATAACTTGCTCACAGAAAGAGACGGCGGAGTTCCACGCGATCTCGCGTTCTCGGCCACCATTATGTTATAATTATAATGTTTAATATTTAGTAATTCAAATTCAAATTCATTCTTTCTCTTTCTATAGTGCTGTAATAAATCGGCTGCTATGGGACTCAAAGGATGAATATTTATTAAGGAGACCTTACTATTCTTAATCTGTCACTAAAAGATACAAAATAAAATGACATAATTTTCTAAAAACAAATAATTTATATTTATAATGTTCTACAGTAGATAATATACACACCTAGTTTAATTCACAAGCCACGCATTATTTATCAGGTAACATGAGATATATAAAATCAGCAGAACTTGAAACTGATTTGTCTAAGACTCTTTCTTCTCGTTCTTCTTTCCAGTTTTGCTTATGCCTTAAGCTCCCTGAGCTCACTTTCATGTTTAGAAGCATACTTGCCACTGCTGTCGTATTTGGCTTTCAATTGATTCCAGTAATCGGGCTCATGGTTGATCAAGTGCGCCAAGACTCGTCGAGTTCCAGTACGTTGAGCAGGGGTACACTTAGCACAGTCCTCTTCTAAACCTTCTTTGATATGAGCTGAAAAATGTATAAGTTCCAGTAAAAATGCGGAACGATAAATTAAACTTTAAAAGTACATGTTTTAAGAGTAACTGTTGAAAAATAAGGTAAAATATTTTGCACAAGAGATAAATCGTCCTTTTTTAAAGAGAAACCAGCAATGGCGTACTCTTTAGTAGGCTTTTGCTATTGACGATGAAGGTATGATAAATATGAAATATTTCTGTAGTTTAAAAAATAAGGATTTGCATCTCAATTTCTCTTGAATTCAGATTATAAATTTTAGTTAGATACGTATAATTACATAACACAAATTTTATCGTAACTGATGACTCACAGGAATATGCAAATTGCAACCCATTCAGATGATCACGCAATACAATTACCTATTATATCAAATCAATTTCTTATATACATACATTTAAGTTTATCTAAATAAATGGTTTATCTAAATTGTTTGTTTAATAGTACATAGTATAAAATAGATAAATGAACTCTCAATTTTACTTACATTTAAGTTCTTTGCCTTCAGGTGTGCACTTGCCCTCGTCGAGTATACATTTGACGTAAGGGATGAGAAGACGGCGGTTGTTTAAGATTTCATTCAGATTAATGCTGTCATATTTGTCGGTGTAGGTATTTGGTCGAGCGTACGCCACTGCAGCCAGGCCGAACAGACACAAAATAATGAAGCTCTTCATTCTGAAATTATAATTATAATATTAAATTGTGTTCTTCAATACTTAGGTGGTATCAACTGCCTCCTACCTTATATATAGATATGCCTAAAAATGTGTGTTAATAGTTTATAAATTGTATTGAAAAAGTTACCTCAAATAATACCTTTTTTCAACGACCTCGAGACGTAAAAATAGATATTTATGTATACAAAGCAAACAAATTCCAAATGTGGAAAAATAATAAACCAGAAACAGTTAATTCTATACACTAAAACGAGAAACAGATACTTTATGCAGTAAGAAATTCGGCATAGTTAAAGTTTATTTGAAGGAGCAGTGCAGAAACCAAAAATAATATAAATATTGTCCGAAAATCTGAAAATCTGAGCGACTACAAATAAAATAAAAGAGTGTGGAGGATAAGAAGACACTTTCAATTAGAGATAAGATCATCACAGATAATGAAACTGTAATTAAAATTATTTATTAAACTTCGAGCAGAGCCACGCCGGGTCCGCCGGGACAGTACTACCCTCACACAGAAGATCAACCTAAAAATGACAGCGTTCGTGCTGCCGTATTTCGTTGGTGTGTGTGAGACCGGAGCTTCAATTATTCTGCATCATTTTCTTGGCCTCCGGAGGTCGAGAGAATGATGGAGAAACTTCTCACTTGACCGCCATAGTGTGGGCCAACATGCTACATTGTCTGCACTGACAATGAGACCTTTAGTCTTGGATTTTACTCATGCTTTCCATCAGGCAGAGTAGAGTCACTTCATCATTTAATGGTAAAAAAAAACAATAAACTGATTAGTTTTCATTTTATTCATAAATAATAATTGGAACTCATACATTAAAGAGGTAAACTTTCTGAGTTTGTGAGGTTGTGAGTTTGCAGTGGATAATCTCTGGTTCTACTGAACCGAAATTAACCCTAGAAATTATTATAAAAGGTAACAAGTTCGCACCGGAATATTAAGTACACATCTTTGAATAACCCGATATTGCAACAGGTTGCACCGGCTGGGGTCACGAAATGTAAGCCTGCGTCCATGACCAACTTAAGCTCGTTAGTTTCCGTAAACATAATTATATATATATATATATTGTGGAATGCGACAGCTTAAAACTCATAAAAGTTAGTGAAATTCATAAATAACGCTTTATAAGTCGATATCTATCAGATAAGTTTTTACTTATATATCTAGACAAATAAATAAAATTGAAGTCTGTATTATCTTCTTTCTAGCCTTTATTCCCAACATAATTTGGGGTCGGCTACTAGTTCAACAGGTTTTAACTAAATATCAGTTTTTACACGGAGCGACTGACATAAATTAATATAATCGAAGTCTGTATGTAATACTAGCTTGCGCCCGCGGCTACGCCCGCGTGTATGTCGGTTATCGCGGTAAAAAATAGCCATGTCCTTTCCCAAGTTCAGTTCTATCTTCATACCAAATTTCATCAAAATCGGTTCAGTGGTTTAGGCGTGAAAGCGTAACAGACAGACTGAGTTACTTTCGCATTTATAATATTAAGTAGGGATAAATAAACAGTTTTGTTAAATGCATATGAAAGTATATACGGTAATTACATCGAATAAACCTTTTTTAAATTGATGTCTGTTTATTCCGGGTAATCTCTGGAACGGCTGGACCGATTTAGACGGGACTTTCCCTGGCAGAAAGCTGATGACATAAAGAGTAACTTAAGTTTTTTTAAACTACATTGGGCACGCGACGTTACGCAACAATAATACTGAGGGTCTCAGGTAGTACTAGTATTTAATAAAGGACAATAGTAATTTCATCTTCATCAAAGGCATCGTCGTAATGTAATTGCTTGCCTTGACCGCGAATCTAACAGTTTAATGTTAATAACTTTGCTATAATCGGTACAATTGTATACAATTGCAGTACTAATTGGTTTGTATGTTAAATTCAATAAAATTGCATCCCAGTGGGGCACCGGTTGAATTTAAGTGAACAATGGAAACTTCGAGTACACATTTCAAAATACCCGTGATTCCAGTTAAACAAGTTCGAACAGCTGCACAATAATACATTCTGTTATGACATTGCTTTAGTTGTTACTAGTATCGACCATAAACCATTTTGATCGTAAATGACAAAAAAGCTTTTGACTTATATTCAATACGCTACTTATATTCATATCAATATTATAAATTCGAAAGTAATTCCGATACATTAATTCTTGAGGAAGGACATGGCTACTTTTTAGGGTTCCGAAGTTTATGACTCGGAAGCCTTATAGATTCGTCATGTCCGTCCGTCCGTACGTCCGTCTTCGACTTACCGTCCAAACGGTAAGTGCTAGAAAGATGAAACTTTGCATGAATATGTGTTGTACTTACTTCGACAAACTACTACAATAAAATTATGAAAAATATTTTTATTTGGGCTACCTCCCCTACACGTAAAGTGGTGATGATATTTTTTCTCGCGGCTACCCTATCGTGTGGGATGTCATTAGATAGGTATTTTAAAAACAATAAAGGGTAAAACAGCCCCCCCCCCTCTAAAAGCTAAACGGCTGGCTCAAAAAATCTGGAAAAATTCTCGATGATGGTCCTTATAATGAACTTTAAAGGAAAACTATATCGGACTAGATGACTTTGTTAGTTCAGGAGTTATAGAGGCTTAACTTGTACAATGCGCTTACTTGGAAAACGTCATACAAAATTAACGCATAAATACGTAAACATAACAATTATCTATTGGATACGATTTTAAATCCACGTACCATTATGGGTGACTGAGGAACCCTTTCCTGTGCGTGGCCTGACACGCACTTGTCCGATTTTTCCTATTATCGTCGTACTACTAGTATTAAAACTAATAATCTACATGTTCACAATGTTTACTTTCATCTGTTAATGTGATTGGAGGAAAAACACGCTATATTCATTAACAGTAGGTAAAATTATGATCTATGAAATTAAACACTTCGTACTGTGAAGTCGTTAAAGTTATTTTAAACTATCGAATAAAACTTTAGAATTAATTCATAATTCGTAAGGCCGTGAGCAGTTTGTGAACACAGAAACTAATTTAAAAGTAAATGATGTATCAGTAAAAATATTATCATTGATGTCTCATCTTTATTTTGAAATAATAATTGAATAAGTGAACCAGTTTATAATTACAATTAAATGATAAATGATATTTATTTCTGTAAGTAAATCTTTTCAGACATTTTTACAAGTCGGACTTATAGCTAGAAGGCGCCGGCATTTCCTACGACTCACTCTGGGAAGAAACGCCGAAACAAACCACAGAGGTGTCTTTTTTTCTTTTTTTTTTTTTAAGTCCGTGTACAATATTAAAGAGAACTACATATGTGAGTGCAGTATAGGGTCTGGGTTGGCCTTTTGAAGAAAGAACCTTGAAAAATTTGTCATAGTCTATCGTTTCTTTTAAAGTTTTTTCATGTAATGTAAATTATAGTTCAAAAATGGACAAGTTAAAAATAAATTAATGCTCAAGTTTTCCTTCCACCCAAGATTATTATCATTGCATTGGAGTAAATTTCATAGCTAAGAAGAAATTAAAACTCAAGAAATTATTTCATTCACTGAAACATTTGCTTTTTAAAATCAAAATACTTTTAATACCAAATAGAAATTAATTTTAAAACAGGAATATGAATAGTTTTTACACACAATTTCACTGACTTAATACGTATAAAAATTAACCAGTTTGGTAAACAAACCAATTTTAGATGCTCGTTTATAATGAAAACCTTGGCCGCTTTTTCTAGTGACCTAGGAATAACACAATACATTTATTCACTCACCTTGTCATCCATAACTCTATTTAATATTTTATTTTCTTTTACTTTCAAATTAAAATCTCACTTACTTTAAATTTTTCAGTGTTAATGTCAAATGTTTAATTTTTCTTTCTCTCACATTACAATAATTTTTCTTTGAATATTGTATTCAATAAAAGTAAATATCATTCGCTTTTAAGAATAAAAGATAACCTTAAAATTGGGATATTTTTGGAAGTCACCTAAATTTTTTTAATCGTATATTTAAAATCTTTAACAAATTTCTTAATTTTAAGATTAAACATCTTCAAGGCGATCAAAGGTGGTGAATATGATAGTCGAGACACCTACCTGAAATTGTTGCAATAGTGTTGAGAGTTCTGTCCAAGAGCGCTGCACTGACTTTATTAATTCAGAGATCACTTTTCCATCACTTTTTATAGTGAACACAAAGCGTCGCAACGGAACTACTTTATGTTTATCTTTAAGACTTCGGGAAAACCTTATGCTTCAGAATATTACAAAAATTCTGCAAAATTTTGATTGTGTTATTTTAATAACCCTCAATGTTAAAATGATGGGGTGTTATAAGTAATTTGTAAACTATACTTCATACGAATATGCATCTGTATCATTGTTTCTCAACAGCTTCTGAAACCGATAGATCGATTGTTTTTTTTGTTTGAAATATGACTTAATTATAGAATGTTCATAAAATAGCTGTATTCAAAATACTATTGATATTATTCATCATCAGTTGTTTCCTAATCATTAAAAGGAGTTTGAGTCTATGTTTCGAACTATTTTATCTCAAGAAATAAATTTACATGTGAAATCAGAAATATTGTACGGAAATTTCGGTTTAATTTCAAAAACAAACTAATATTTTCATTTTTTTTTAATTTAACTAGAAATTACATTGCAGTAGAATACCGACCTTCTGAATATATATTTTTTATTTCATTGCCCAGACATAGACATAACTTGGACTGCATCTGTACAGATTTTTTCTTTATTGGTCAAAAGTTCCTCTACAGTTTTAGGGTAAAAGCATCTTAAGGGTAACTTAGATATTGTTCATATTCACGGCCATTTGGTGAAGTTCGAATTATTCGTTTCTCGTTGTTTATTTGTTAATCTTAGATTTGCAACAATTGTCTCATCAACGAAGACTAATATATGTGTTATAGATACACTACTCACTATTTACTAACTTACTTATTAGTTTGTATAAAGTAACTCCTTATAATCTGTCTGTCCTTGTCCCAATCACTACATATTATAAAATAAAGGCCTCCGCCGCGTCTGTCTGTCAATCTGTTCGCGATACATTTTAAAACCAATACACCCACAGAATACATAATAGTACGATTGGAAATATTTAAAACTCTATCGGACACAAATACTCTAAAGCATGAGAAAGGACATGGGCATCTAAAGTCGGCACAGTATATTAATATTCTCTTCTACTCTATCATTAATCATTTTACTGTTTCCTCCCTTCCTTACTAATTCTCTCTCTGTTCATCCACCATTACTTTGATCTGCCTCTTCTCTTGTTCCCTTCAACTTCACATAAAAAACACTTTCGTTGCCTCATTCTTCCACATAACTTAAACATAACTTCAAAGTAACTGATGGATAATAATAATAATAACCTGTATGACATCTAATACGCAGCCATCTAATCTCAAATTACATCAACAGAGCTTAATAGTCGACTACTAAACTTAGAATTCTTCTTAGAACCTACCTACTTGATTGACCCGACGGGTTGGTTTTTGCATCTAGTTTTCTCCCCTTTGCAGTAATGTTGACCTGCTAAATTTACTCCCTTATCATCCACTTCATCAACAACCCATAACGTCCCACTGCTGGGCTTAGGTCTCCTCTCAAGAGAGGGTTAAGGCCATACGTCCCCACGCTGGCCGAGTGCGGGTTGGGGACAAGCAAGACACGGTGTGGCTACGTAATCTTGCTGTTGGATGTTTTTAAGCCGCCCGAAGGCCTCCAACTAAGGCTTCACGACTGCTATCTTATGATAACAACCGGGACCGACTGCTTAACGTGACCTCCGAATCACGGAAACGCTCATTATTACATATAATGCCACAAACGGTCACCCATCTAGGTCCGACCGCGCCGTCGTTGCTTGCCCTGGGTGATTGTTTCCAATCACCTAAGGCCACTCGGCTATGAGCGCTTCATCCACTTACAGCACTGGTATGAATAGAGATAGTAGTATCACTGTTTGGTTAATCTGTCACCGCACAAAATACATATAACTATTTCAGATAAATAAAAGCCGGAAATAGAACAAATGACCGCTCTCATCTCACATTAAATGTACTGGGTGAGAGTCGAACCCAAAACCTCGGGTTAACAATGAGGGTCAGTAACCACTAGAGTACCAGACCAGCACAACCGTGCACGCATGCCTAGCTGTTTTTAATTAAGTTATTTTTTAATTTATTTTAAGGACATTGATAATTCTCGTGATTTACATAAAATAATTAATTATACAGGTAGAAAAAATGAATAAGGAATACTGATTAACAATTGAACTTGGGATTATTACACAATTATTATTGTATTTTTTTTTACTTTTATGAAAAAATGATTATATTAAAATTATTTTAATAATATTAATAATACGATTTCTTGCATCATCTGCAACCTAATCTCACATCACACTTCTCTGGCACACTTGTGTTAGACTCTACATCCCCTTAAAATGAAAGGGAGATCAAAAAAGGTAACAAAACATAGCAATAATAATATAATGAAAACTTAAAATAGAATACTAGTAATAGACATAATAATATAATTTTAACTTACCAAAGTTTATTATAGTTAAATGACATAAGGTTATCTGCCTTTCGGTGATCCTAGACTACGGCTCCAAAATGAAACATACCTGCACCAGTACTTGTAATATTTATTATTCTACATTTAATAATAATAAATGATGCCTAATGATTAATTTATTGTAGCCGTATTATAGTCAAAATTTGAATCTACTTCTATTATGCAATCAATAAACTCACAATCAATTTCATACTCACAACCTACTTTATGACTGTAAGTTTAGGGTTATAAATAAAGAAAGCTTAAAGTTTAATAATTACGTAAATTAATTATGGGTCCATTATTTTATTGTTGTTAATGTGTCCTAAGAATGTAAAGCATGTATTAAAGAGAATTGTAATGTATTCAATTACTACTGTCTCGCAGCTGCAATAAACTTCTGGTTTAACAGGTTTTCCCAATAAAATTTACTGCCCACAAGCCGACAAAAGAACATGGTTGGCCCAGTTGCTATGTACACACTTCAGACAGTTGGCTCCAAAGTTGGTGGACACTGCCTCCGCCCTCGGGCGACTTTTGCCCAATTTGGGCCGGGCCAGTGTTCCCACTAGGCGGCTGTACACGGGAGTGGTCCGGTCGATGGCACTGTACGGTGCACCGGTGTGGGCGGCAGCTCTGTCCACCCAGAATAGGGCGCGCCTCTGGCGCCCCCAGAGGATATTGGCGGTCAGAGCCATACGCGGATACCGCACGGTGTCGACCGAAGAGGCCTGCGCCTTGGCCGGAACACCCCCGTGGGATTTGGAGGCGGAAGTGCTCGCCGAAGTTTATCGACGAGTTGCTGAATTCCGGGCGGAGAGGGGCATTCGCCCTCCGCCCGAGGACGTACGCGAGTGGCGCGAAGCCGCTCGTCGAGCCACCTTGGCTAGATGGTCTTTCCGGCTGGAGACTCCACACGCTGGCTTCGCCACCGTGGAGGCTCTCCAGCCGGTCATCGCCGAGTGGGCAGGGCTGCAGCACGGGACCCTTTCCTTCCGGCTGACGCAGGTGCTTTCCGGGCACGGTTGCTTCGCATGGGCGGCGCAGCGCCGGGCCCTCACTGCAGTAATCGGAGAGGAACTCTCGCTGCCGGTCGTAGTGGTTCAGTGGTGGTGACTTTCGGTATACGCCGATGGTGATACAATTGTATCACAAATTCGTTATTATATCAATTGATCTAATAACGAATTTGAGATTATTTAATGCACTTTTGTTATGAGTTTATCATTGTTGGATGTCATGAGAAGTATCAAGTACATTTTGTTACACCATCAAAACTAAATTCAAAATTTAACAAAAGTTGTATAATTGTATGCTGTATAATTTTCACTGGACAATGATTATTGCATTTCTCAACTTGAAAAATCAAAACACACGGATCGCTATAAAATTTCGGCAAATGCAACAAGTACTGATCAAAGTCTTTATGACATTCACTTCTTCTGAACCTGATTTAGCAATCACAACCAATCTTTATTTTTATCATAAACCAGTGTTTATCCTATAGCCTATGTACAAAAGTACTTCTATAGTGCTGTAGGACAGGTTCCATGTCCGTTGTTTGTGTAGAGTGAGCAAAGCGTCTCGAAATAAATCAATATTTTGTCCAAACACACTGGTGCGAGACACAATCAATATTTAATTAATGAAACAACTCCTAAGTCAATAACTAACCAGAGAAGTAATCTGTTACCAACATTAAGCTTATAATCAGGTATTACTAAATATCTATTAATACTATATTATATTAATACGTAAAGCAAAAACTTTATACCCATTTTTACCAAAATTATTCGAACGGAGGATATGAAATATAGCAGTATAGCAGTGGGGGAGGAGAGCAAAAAGTAAAAAAAATAATTGGTCGAATTAGGTCGACTTCTCAACGAACACTAGTACTCTTAAATACTGAATGCTCAGAACAAAGAAAAACTAATTATGTAAACGAACTTCTGAGATATAACAATATGTAGTAGACCTGCTGGCTAAAAATGCTACTACTACTTCTTCCTAACCTTTATTATTCCCAAAATTATTTGGGGTCGGCTAATAGTTAACCCTGAGGGTGAAATATACTGAAGAGTACTGGTACTAATACTACCTAATAGCAAATAGTAATGTATCAAACTTATTGATGCTCCTATCCAAGTGGCTAATCATACGATAGGTGGACGGTCGCGATTTTGTCTTCATCTCGGTTCCGTCGAAAAACTGCCCAAGGAGGGTTTTCGTCATACAATAGTCATAAAAACCAGCCATAAGAGCCTTTGCAATATTACCTACACAATACGCAAACCATAATAAGTGATAAAACATTACATATTTTTTTCTTTTATACGCCAAAATTTATTTACAATTCATAGAAATAAAATAGAATTAAAACCGACACATTACCTGTAAATGATGAGTACACCTCAAAAAAAAAAATACCCAGAGCTATATGTTGTGACTCAACATAATGTGACGACAAATGAAACGTCTTTATTTCCTGAATAAAAACAATAACACAAAGGATTCGCTGTGTGTGAAGAAACAATTGCACGTCATCAGCGCCTTGACGTGTTTTCTCAACTCAGACAATCAGTTACCTCAGGCTCAGTTACTGTAAGGTCAGTAAGGTACGGGCATAGTTCGTTTGTACGTCAAAAGTTTTTGAGGTTTCCCAAAGAACTTGTACACAGAATTACGTGAAGCATCAACAGTTTTCCATTCGATAAACGCAACCTCAATCTGTGAAAGAATTATTTAAACATGTCATGGTTTGACTACACACACTCGTATATTCAACGTTCTGGGACATCACCTGAGTGGGAATTCTGCAGGATCCCAATCAATTCTCCAGGATCAATCTCAAAAATATGGCATATGAACGTAAACTTGTACCTAATTAAAGAAAAACTTATAATGAACATCAAACAATTAGTCATGAAATGAACGTCACCGTGACGAAAATGGAATTAGCACTTTGATGTTATAAACGTGGTATAATTGACAAGCAAGCATAGATTTCCCTGAACATACTTCATTCAGAGAATTCTACTGTTTATTTGCTATTACTTGGTTTGGGTATTTTGTTATATGATATTTTATTTTAAACGTTGTTTGCAAGTGTCGATGTATAAACAAAAACAAAACTTAATAGTGCTTAGATCCCTATTTGTCTTCTTTTTTTCAAATTTAAATTAGCTATACGAACTTTAGGTTACCTAATGTTTAGGTGATTTTTAGGATTGCGTAGTTCATGACTCAGAACCCTTATAGATTCGTCATGTCCGTCCTCGGCTTACCGTCCCAACGGTTAGTGCTAGAGATTAAAATTTGCATGGAAATGTGTTTCTATCGAGTCGACAAAATGCTGCAATAAAATGTTTTTATATGGGGTACCTACACGTAGGGGAGCCTACACGTAAAGTAGGGATGTTTTTGTTTCTCGCGGCTACCCCATTGTGGGGTCTAGTTATATAGGTTTTTAAAAACATAGAAAGGTTGCTAAGATGATTTTTAGGGTTCCGTAGCGAAATGGCAAAAAACGGAACCCTTATAGATTCGTCATGTCTGTCTGTCTGTCTGTCTGTCTGTCTGTCCGTCCGTATGTCACAGCCACTTTTTTTCCTAAACCATAAGAACTATACTTTTGAAACTTGGTAAGTAGATGTAATCTGTGATTGTCTGTGAACCGCATTAAGATTTTCTAGAAAAAAAACAATACATTTTGGGGGTCCCCATACTTGGAACTGAAACTAAAAAAATAGTTTGCAAAGTGGAAAAATGTGTGTTGCTCCCCCCCCCCCCCTGTAACTTCTAAAATAAGAGAGTGATGAAACTAAAAAAATATATGTTGTACATTACCATACAAAATACCAACGAAAATTGGTATGAACGAGATCTAGTAAGTAGTTTTTTTTTAATACGTCATAAATAGTAAACAACAATTTACCTTTAATTCAAGTAATACCGAAGCGAGTAATACAAGAAGCGCTCATAGCCGAGTGGCCTTAGGTGATTGGAAACAATCACCGAGGGTAAGCACCTACGGCGCGGTCAGACCTAGATGGGTGACCGTATGTGGCATGATATGTTATGAGCGTTTCCGTGATTCGGAGGTCACGTTAAGCAGTCGGTCCCGGTTGTTGTCATAAGGTAACAGTCGTGAAGCTTAGTTGGAGGCCTTCGGGCGGCTTAAAAACATCCAACGGTAAGATTACGTAGCCACAACGTGTCTTGCCTGTCCCCAACCCGCACTCGGCCAGCGTGGGGACGTATGGCCTTAACCCTCTCTCGAGAGGAGACCCGAGCCCAGCAGTGGGACGTTATGGGTTGTTGATGATGATGATGAAGTAATACACTATTATAAAACCATCGATTCAAATTATAACGAACTACAAGAACTTGATATGATGTTACTTTCTGATACGGAACCCTTCATGGGTGAGTCCGACTCGCACTTGGCCGCTTGTTTGATTTAGGTATGCGTTTTAATTAAATTTAAACTTAACTTAAAATTTAACTAAATTTAACTTTAAAGGGCATTTTTTTTTTAAAACAGAGCCTCCCCCCCCCCCTTTTCTGAAAACTAAACGCATGACTCGAAAAATCTGAAAAAAAATAGATTTTAGTCAATATGATTAACTTTGAAGGAAAACTAAAACGGCTTACATAGCTTTGTTATTTCAGGAGTTATAGACGCCTGACTTGTAAATGACGCTAACTTGAAAAAACTTAACACAAAAATAATGAAACAATAAGTAAACTTAACAAACAGACACTCCAATATCTCTTGAAATAAAAAATAACAATCATCAAGATTGTAATTCCACTTGCCATTGTATATATATTACTACGGAACCCTATTCTATGCGTAGCCTGACACGCACTTGAACGATTTTACTTATACTCGCATAATAGAAAGGCACCTTTTTGATACCTATCCATTACAATTTACTTTAATCAGTATAAACTAATTACAAGTTGCCAGAAATTAAGTAAACAGTAAACGACACATATATCTTATGTTAAGCCTTTGCATTGTGGTAACACAATATAATCACAATTCTAATTTATTGGCATAATAAAGTGATTTAACACATCTCTGATGCGATTTGAAAAGATGTATAGAATCTTACGGTATGCTACATAAGATGCAATCACATCCTCGAAGACTATTGCATGTGCAAACGTAATCTAGTCGCATTAGAGTTATTATTTTTTCTATTCACTTAGTCGGTTCGAAGTATTATCTATTTTCTTCCAATAACCTTTGCATATATTTTCTTCCAATAACGATCTATCAATATTTAGTAAGTTATATGGTTTATTCCAATTCCTCTGTATTTATTTATTTTGACTTATATCTGTATACCTCTAGCCTTTTCCCGAGAAATCACACAGACTTAATACATACTTTTTTTATTTGATTTATAATTTTAACATGAATTGTATTGATGTTGTATTTATCAATATTGTATAAATCCGCATAGCATTATCATTTGGCCATCAACATGATTTTTCAATAATTTAATGAAGTTAGACAGATACTAAAAAAAGTATCATAACTTAGCTCAATACATTAATAAGTTTCTTAAACTCTTTTGTGGTATAGTACCGAGGGAACATAGACAAACTGTGACAGTAGCCAAAGACAATGGACCAACAATCAGTGTTTATTTCTTAATTGCGTATATTATAACCTTTAATCTTCACGTACACATACCATTTACTCTATTTACTGTTATTGTCACTGAATAATACAATATAATATTGCGATGCGGTAATAAACCAACAGGGTGTATAATTTAATTAATGCATACTAATCCATATTAATTTATACATTTGAAAGAAACTCTTTCTGTCCTTCTGTATGTCTGTTTGTTACGCTTTCACAGCTTAAGAACTGCACAGGTTTCAATTAAATTTTTTCACTTTGACTCTAAAGGAAGGACAAGGGCTATTCTTGTACAAATACATGATCGCCTTCACTAGAAATAACCAACCTGACGGAAATTCGCCTTGCATTTCTCCTTCAGACCAAGCTTAGCAGACCAAGATCTGTGCAATACGCGTAGCCGACGATACTAACGCCAAGGGGCAAGCTGCTTCACAGGACTGCACCATCATCATGAGGTTCCACAGATTGTGACCTCCCTGCGATATTCTTAGCCGTCCCGACCGATATCGGATATGAACTTATCGCGAACCCGATTACGTCTCCTACAACTGGTGATATATCAGTGCCTGTCTAATCACCCACCACGGGAGGGAGTTAAAGGCATTGACTATGTCATGTCTGATAGCGAATGCCACTTCCCCCTGACAGACGACAACCTCGTCCAACAAGGAAGAGACGTTCGATCGCATCCATGGTTGAGCGTCCTTGTCGGAAGCCAAATTGGCTGTGTGATAAGTCAGGGCCCACTCGTGATAGATACTGGTCGATACCGGACTCTTTCAAAAAGTTTCGTTAACTTGTCCAACAATGATGCAGAAACATTTAAAATCGTATCCAATAGATAACTGTTATGTTTACTTAATAATGCGTTAATTTTGTATGACGTTTTCCAAGGAAGCGCATTTTAAAAGTTAGGCCTCTATAACTCCTTTTTTTTTTTTTAACGTGTGGAAATCCCCACGGATCGTCACCCCGTCGGGGGTTACGGCGGGGTGGTGTATCGGGCTCGAACCGACTAAAACCACACGGTGTGACCCTCTCTGCGCCTGTACATTGGAAGGAGTCCAGGGACGGGATTTCCTTCTGGACTCCTCCCAGCGCCTGCCGGCGCCTGCGCCCACTGTTGCGGGCACCACCTCAAATTTCGACTTTGTAATTGGGCAACGTCCGGTCTCTCTCAACTCAACTCTCGCGGTTGGCCACTACTGCGGACGGACGGGAAACCCGTCCCGCCCATCCGCGGCCACTCTCAGGGCGGCATGAGACGCAGGTATTTTTCCAATTGTTTTGAGCCAGCAATTTAGCTTTTAGAGGGGGGGGACTCCCTGTTTTTACAAAAAAGTGCCCTACAAAAAAGTTTTTACAAGAAATCGAAAAATCGTCTTAGACACCCTTTATGTTTTAAAAGACCTAATGATACCATACCACATACGATGGGGTAGCCGCGAGAAACAAAAAATATGTAGGGGAGGTATCCAATAAAAATATTTTACATAAATTTATTTTAGCACTTTGTCGACGTAATTACAACACATATTCATGCAAAGGTCTATCTTTCTAGCACTTACCGTTTGGACAGTAAGTCGAGGACGGACGGATATGACGAATCTAGAAGGGTTCCAAGTCATAATCTTCGGAACCCTAAAAAATCGGATACAAATTTTGTGTCTTTCTGCACGCAAATTTTTCCTTCCGATTTCTGTCAATCTATTGTGGGAGCTTAATAATGTAAACGGTAATGAAATGTTACTTTCCTTATGCCGCAACAAGAGCGACCATTATGAAAATTAAAATGTGTCGCAGAATCTTGATAAAATACTCAAGTATATAATACGTATTATTATATACTTGAGTATTTTATTATAGTACAATTTATTTAAGTAAAGGAAATTGTAACAATGTTGACAATCTTAAAGTAATTTTAAAAATACAAATTCGCACAAAACGCTATCCATGTCTTACAAAAATTTTATTCATTTGCTTGCTTTGGTAAAAGTTTGGCATATGAAGGTCGGCTCAACTAATCTGACATGGCTTCACATAAAACCTTCGCAAAATAAATATTTAACTGGGTTACTATTCACCATCCACTAGGACAGGACCTGATAAGACATGGCGTCGATTTGCGAATCCCCTAAAAGCACAAGAACTTCGTCCTTGAGGAGCAAGGCGCCAGAGGTCATCTGTTGGGGTGGTTTTTAGAGCAAACTCCTGACTACAGGACCACGCAGTCAATAATAAAAAAAAAAACTTTACACCGAGCGAGCAAGGTTACTGAGGACAATCAGAGATGTAACGCACTTATGTTGATCTTCAATGCAACGTTGAAGATCTAATCTCCAAAGTACCCAGATGTAGTCCATAAAGAAAAAAAGACTGCCCGTGTATGGGTCAAAGGGCAATATTGGGAGATATAAATAGTAGAAAAGTTCCAGAAGTACGTGTACTTCTGCCAGAAGAAAACAAAACTAAAAATCTAATGTAACCAGAAGTGTAGATTAAAATAACATTAGTTTTGGGAATAACCTACAATCCACATGACATAAGATTTTAATCTCCTACGTAAACGAAGTCGCGGGTTAAAATAAGCGTTAGCGCAGTGACTATTCTACGCGGACGAAATTGCGAGCAGAAGCTATTTGCGATATTGTTATTATTGCATGTGAAAATATTAACTTTCAATATTTGAACTACACATACCTACTACTTATCTATATACCAACCACACAAATCACACCAAAATTATAAAGGAGAAAAGTGAGTGTGTGTCTGGTTGGACCTATTTTGTTAAAATTCGGTATGCAGGAAGTTTGAAACTCTGAATAAACACATATGTAGGCTACTTTTCCCGAAAATACGCGGGTAGCACCGCGGGTCGCAGCTAGTATATTTTCTAAAACTATTCAAATATTTGCAAGACATAGTCATCGTGATGATAAGTCAATGATGGAAGATACAACTACTTAATGGTTAGGAGTTGGAGGATATTTATTTTTTTAGCCTTTGCTCAGTTTTAATACGTGCTTTAGACATTTATTAATACAGTTAAAATACAATACACAATACAATACTAATACTATTGTACTTAATACAGTTATTCGCATCAGCAGGAGTGAAATTTGATGATAGTATTTTTTTAGGTTGCCTCTCACGACATACGACGAAATAGTTCAACTCACTACTTATCTACGATCATTTGCACTAAAATCTGAAAAATAACACAATTAATAACATAATTAATAACTCGGGTAAAGAATAACCAAGATATCAAACCACACGTAAGAATACAATATTATAATATATATAATATTGTATACAACAATATATACAACGCCTGACAATTTGTTCAGACTACATATTGCGTCAATACCTCTCTAAATGCGTGGAGTGGAACACTTCATTACCTACGTGATGTGCGCTTCTTTATCTACAAATCAAGTTACTTCTTATTTCTACAAGTATTTGATAACGCTAAATAAGAAGCGCTGATTCTGAATCATTAGAAACTCCTGTAGGCAGATTCTTGTGTAATTAGAGTGTGTTGATTATTCGGTATACATTTCTTGCTTGCAATATATCATTGTGGCAACAGATACATAACGCACGCTTCATTTTCAAATTAAATACGTTTATGCAAATTTCCATGTTTTAAATTACAATTACCGAAACAATTAATATCGTTGAATACAAATTAGGGTGAAAATTTTATTTCTATTGGAGAACTTTCACGAGAACTGTTGTCTATCATCGCGTCTTCGCAGTAACTGTCAGTAGCGGTTGTAGCTAAAGCCGCGATGTCGGTGCTATAGTAGCTGCCCTTAGCATCAAACTGAACTGTTGAACTTCGGTAATGTCTTATAATATTTATGATATCACCTTTGGCATCTAATTTTAGGTCTTCAGGTATCTTTCGAAAGTCACTTAGTAAAGACAATAAAAATTGTTTATCTTCATCCATTCCTGATCCACCATGATCTTCAAAAACAATATTTCCATTTTTAGCCGTACTATTTTGAGCAACTCTTTCGTCATCTAAATCAGAGACATCGTCGGTGTTATTTTTACGTCGTCTTTTTCTTATATGAGAGCCTCCTGGGCTCTTGTGAGTAGCCGTTGATTTTCCCGTGTATAGATCGTGTAAAAAGTGTAGTTGTTCGTAATAAAGATATAACTTCCCCTTGCCTCCAGATTCAAGTTTCTCGTTGTAATTTTTTACACTTCTCGTGAATCCATCCCGTAAAACTCTCCATTTTGTTTGCATCTGGAGAACTAGAAAGAGAAACACCGAGCCGTTAGTGGGGCGATGCTTGAAATTGGTCAGGTCCCGGCTGACCTAATAATTTAAATTTAAATAAATACAAGAACAAAGTTATTTCTTCATTTAAAAGTATTTAAGAATATTGTAATGTAAATTTTTATCAAATCTATGTACGTAAAACTTAAGCTCTAGTAACATTTTAAATTTTAAAAATATATAAATATAGCATTCTCCCGCGGCTCCGCCCGCATGTATGTCGCTTTTTGACTGCCTTGTTGGTCTAGGGGTTAGAGTATGCAGCTGCTGATCAAGACGTCTCGGGTTGGATTCCCGGATTGGACCAAATATTTGTATTATCTAGAAATATTTGTCTCGGAATTTGGTTGTTTTCAATGTAATGTAAATATGTGTGTATTTACAAAATAAAAAAATGTATAATATTCATCTATATCAGTTGTCTAGTGCCCATAGCTTAAACAAGTTCTGCTTAGTTTGGGATTAGATAATGTTGTGTGTCAGATGTCGGTAGGTAATATTTATTTAATTATTTATCGCAATAGAAAGTAGCCTTCTTAGGGTCTAGATTATCTTAGTTCCTTCATTGCAATTGGTTCAGTAACTTTGTCGTAAAAGGCGGTCAGACAGACAGACAGAGTTACTGTTGCATTTAATAATATTGCTAAAGATTTAACATAGAGTACAATCATTTAAATGTATATGTTTTACTTTTATGAGTTTTGTTTCAGAATAACTACGATGCACATATTTGGATGAGGAAAGTGTCTTAAAATTGTCATAGAATTTAACTTAAAATGACTGCCTTGACTGTGTGACTGGTTTGCGTATGTGGCTGGTCATTATTGAATTAATACTAAATCTAGCTTATTGCTGTACACTAAAACAAAATAAGTCTATAATTCCTTATTTTAATATTACTGCAGACAAGTTACATCTACTTACCAAATTTCAACAGTTCTTATAGTTTAGGAAAAAAGTGGCTGTGACATACGGACGGACAGACAGACAGACATGACGAATCTAAAAGGGTTCCATTTTTTGCAGTTTGGCTACGGAACCCTAATTACTTACATTTCAACATAATGTATCTAATGTTTGCAATGTTACAAAAAGTGCAACACAGCAGTGCAAGTGTTATTCCAAAATAATAAAAATATAAAATCTGGGCACTAAGATCCGAATAGGTATAGAATGAGCGGTACATCCCTATACACATAATTCGCGTCATCCAAGTTACGTTCTCTGTTTCGCACGATGATGCGTTCCCCCGTACCCCGACCCGACCCCGACCCCACGCAGGCACGCTTGTCTGCTAGCAATGCTAGCATTGTAATCATTCTCGTAATAGTCTCGCATTATTATGGCGATATTATTAGTAATAATTAGAAAAAAATAGTAATAGTAATATCAAGATAAAATGCCTAAAGTCAACCAAACAGTAGCCCATATGATATTTCACTCATTCTTACCGTAACCACTCTTTTCTTCATCGTTTTTTTCTTCAAAATCAGGTACCATGCTTTCACATACGGACAGCCAATCGTCTCTCCTTTGTATTTTGTTTGCATATGCTGAGCTCTTATAGTTCCAAATACTTTCTTTCTTCTTTATTAGAGAAGTAAATTTATCAATGTCAAAATTGTCTTCCATGTTCACAAACAATCAATAGCATAAAAATGATAAATGGACGCGAACCGCATGCGACAGCGAGTGCCGACTTCAGACGAGTGCGGCCGACAGCGCGTTCGGGTACAACCGCACGAAGTCAAAGTCCGTGAGGTGTACAAAACAAACGTTGCGTTGGGGAGCGACTAGCGAGCGATGCTGCGCAATTCATGCCTTTCTCATTTAGACAACCAAAAACAAATCTGATCTTTTGAAAAACGTTCTTATCTCAAGCTCTTGTCCATAATTCTCTAATGTACCTACCCTAATTTATTTTAGAGGTACCAAATTAAGAACTGCACATAGGTCTTTTTAAGCCTAATAAATACCTATTATTGAGGAAATCGCTTAAGTTTGGACTTCGCATTATGTTCTTTGTTCACAGTATGATTTTGTAAAATTTTAATGAGTGTACAAGTACTTTTAAACAAGTAAGACACTAATATCAAGACAATTTACTTACAGTACTAACACTATAAAACAAACATATTGTGTAAACCTTCTGAAGACGAATACAAATTCTAACATTTTCAGCAGTTTCGATAACTTGGTATAGATGGCATTGTAAACAATAATAATTTGGATTATTGGAAAATGGCCTAACCACCAATGAGTGAAATCTGAAGTTACAGTACCATTTTGGTGAAACTGGGAATTACAAAACAATTAAAATCTTTTCGCTATTTCACTATCACTACATAGTATAAAACAAAGTCGCTTTCTCTGTCCCTTTGTATGCTTAAGTCTTTAAAACTACGCAACGGATTTTGATGCCCTTTTCTTTAATAGATAGAGTGATTCAAGAGGAAGGTTTTTATGTTTAATACATGCATAATATAGTAGATAATAATTTTAGAGGTTTCTAATGTGATGTTTTTTACGCTTACATTGCAAACACTGGCTGAGATAGATCAAAATAATGTGTACTACAGTATTGTAAATCTTAAATGTTAGGAGTTAATTGAAATAGAAACTCCTTTTAAAAAAAAAATACATAGACAGTGACAATAGGTGTCTGACTTGTGAAAAAAAAAAAAACAATATAGTTCGCGCGGTTTTGTAAGTAAAACAAAGTGTCATATAAACTGTGATTTCGATATAATAAAATATTCTAAAAACATTTGAGTAATAAATTGAACTAATATATATAAAAGTCTATCAGTATATAATTTCGTAACTGCATGTGCTCTGCGATTTGAAGATAGAAAAGGTTAAATCTTTAAAACAATATCAGGTTACGGGCCCAGACTACGAAAATGGAAAGTATTACAGGAAAGATTCAGATCGGCCTCCTAGATGGAAAAAAATGGGACACATGGAAGTACAAAGCTATATGCTTATTACGCACCGTACCCTCGGCCCTAGAAGTGGTTGAAGGATCATTCCAGGAACCCACTCGTCCACATAACGGAAGCGGCGATGCTGAATTGGCGGCGTATCAACAACAGAAAGATAAGTTTGATAAAGCTGATGCCAGTGCTATCCTAATACTTACCACCAATATGCAAGAAGACACACTTCGAAAAGTTATGCGGTTCATTAAAGTACGTGATGTCTGGTTAGAGCTCCACAGGCTGTTCGACGGAACAAATGAGGATAAAACCTACAACCTGTGTATGAGTTTCTTTAGCTTTAAGAAGGATCAAGCAGATGACATAGCCACCCACATGTCAAAATTAAAGAACATCTGGACTGAACTGAATCAAGAACTCAAGAAGGACAGTAACCAAGAGCTACCCGAACTCCTACTTATTTGTAAAATACTGGACACGCTTGAGGATACATACTTCAGCTTCAGAAGTAGTTGGCTACTCCTGCCCAAATCCAACCGTGCGGTAGAAAACCTAACCAGTCATCTCTGCGCATTTGAAAGGGCACTGCAAGGTAACAACGCACCCTCGCATCACTCGGAAGCACTGGTTTCGAATACGGAGAAGAAGAAGGACAAGAAGCTTAAATGCAACTATTGCCTAGGTATTGGCCACAGAGTACGCAACTGTCAAAAATGGATCCGTGACGGTAGACCTCCTAAGAGCCAAAATCCGACCCAGACAGCAACGCCTTCTACTTCAAAGACCGCTAACTTATTACTCATGTCTTTAGAAGACAACGAAATCTTCACAGTTTCACAGGACAACGAGAACTGGTACATCGATAATGGCGCAACAAGCCACGTCACCAACAGAGCTGACATTTTCCAGACCTATGAACATTTCAATGAGAACTACACTGTTACAACGGCCGCTGGTAATGAAGTCCGTGCCAAAGGCAAAGGAACAGTACAGCTCAGAGGATATGTTAACGGGAAACAAATCGACATCAGCCTGCAAGACGTCTGGTACGTTCCGGCCATAAGCAAGAACCTCTTCTCCGTACTCGCACTTCACGACCGAGTCCCGAATAGCACCTTTTCATCCAGGACAACTGAATGTAGCGTCATTGTCAACGGGAAAGTATGCTTAATAGGGAAGAGACAAAAACAAGGTGGCTTATATCGACTGGAAGTAAAACCCGTACTGCCAGAATCACCACCCGAAGTCTTTGCAACTACTGCAACGATGCAACTGTACCACGAGAGACTCGCTCACCAAAATAAAAGACACGTAAGAGCGACGATCCAACGGGAACTAGGTCTAAACCTGCCGATGGAAAAAGAGACCTGTGAAGGCTGCATTTTTGGAAAGGCGCATCGACTCAAACTATCGGTACTACGTTTTGTTTAAAGACGACTTTACTGGCTACCGTATGGTGTACTTTATACGCAAGAAGTCCGAGGTCAAGGACAAGTTAGTTTTGATGATCGCTCAAACTAAAACAGTCGGACACACCATAAAATGCCTTTTGAGTGACAACGGCGGCGAATTTGATAATGCGTCCATAAAAAGTGTTTTAGACACTCATGGAATAGTACAGCGACTCGTCACCCCGTATACACCGGAACAAAACGGAGTAAGCGAAAGGGAGAACAGAACCCTTGTTGAGACAGGCAGATCGATGATGTATGCTCATGAGCCATTACCACAAGTGCTTTGGGCAGAGCTCATTAATACAGCGGCATACATTCTAAACAGAACAGGTCCCTCAAGTTCAAGTGAAAAATCTCCGTATGAACTTTGGTATGGTAAGAAACCTATTATTAAATATCTCCGAATAATAGGTTCAACCGCATACGTCCATATCCCAAAGCAGAAACGTAGAAAACTCGACAAAAAGGCGATAAAAGGTCGACTTATCGGGTACGATGAAGATTGCTACCGTATCTGGGTCACAGACGGAAAACACTCGACGCTCGTCCGCTCTCGTGATGTAATCTTCGATGAGAAACCTCTTCCGATCTGTAATAGTGAAATTACTAAAACAGAAGATGAGACAAGGGAATACCCGATTTCCATAACGCCAAACATGAACTTAGAAAGAGAAGCTGCAGCTCCAGAGCAAACTCACGTTCACGGGGGAGATACACCCGAACCAATCTCCGTAAACCATGATCATGTTCTCGAGGGAGAAGAATCGGATCAAGTCGTCCACGAAGACCATGACCATGAAGACGAAACGACAGTCTCAGAAGAATTTTATGACGCTCAACCACCGCCAACCGGCTATAATCTTAGAGATCGCTCACTGATTCGACGTCCTGAGAGACTAAGAGATTACATCTGTATCACTGAAACATTCCCAAATAATTTCGCAGACGCTATGAAAAGGGACGATCGCACAGAATGGCAAAGGGCAATGGATAGCGAATTGAAATCCCTTGAAGACCTGAACGTTTGGACGCCGTGTGCACTGCCAAAAGGACGAAAAGCACTTCCCTGCAAATGGGTTTTACGGATTAAACGTAATCCAGATGGCACGATCGACAAATACAAGGCTCGAATTGTCGTAAAAGGGTACAGACAAAGGAAAGGAGTAGACTATGATCAGACCTTCAGTCCTGTGGCACGCCTAGCTACTGTACGAGCACTACTCAGCGTTAGTGCGCAGGAAAAATTACACCTGGTCCAATTCAACGTCTGCACAGCCTTTCTGAATGGAAAGCTCGAGGAAGAAATATACGTTCAACCGCCAGAAGGGTGCAACCTCACGGTAGGAACGTCTACGTCTACCGTTTTAAAGCTTAACCGTAGCCTGTATGGACTTAAACAAGCACCAAGGTGCTGGAACTCTTGCTTTCAAGAGATTCTGTTGGATATGAACTTCAAACAGTGCGAATCTGATTGGTGCTTATATTCAAGAAGAGAATTAAACGGAAAGGAAAGGAAAAAGAAACTACTGATTACGCTGTACGTCAATGACGGATTAGTAGCTGCCACTGACGAAGACACGGCTAACGCCTTCTTGGAAGATTTGAAGAAGAAACTGCGCATAACGACGAAACCATTGACATATTATCTTGGTCTTCAAATCCATCGAGGAAAGGATGGCTCCATCTTCATCAACCAAGAGGCATACGCGAAAAAGGTATTAGACCGCTTTCGAATGATTGACTGCAATCCCGTTTCTACACCGATTGAGAGAGAGACTCTTCAAGAAGGGAAAGAAGAAACGGAAGATTCCTCTTTCCCATATAGAGAAGCTGTTGGTGCTCTGGCATACTTAATGGTTGGTACTCGACCCGACATTGCATATGCCATCGGAGTTGTCTCAAGAAAGTTGGAGAAACCTACAAAGACAGATTGGCTCAAGGTAAAACGTATCTTGCGCTACATCAAAGGTACCATTTCGCATGGGATCTCCTATAAAGCTGGTCTCAAACCTGGAATCCTAGAAGGATTTAGCGACGCCGACCACGGAGGTGATCCAGAAACTGGACGTTCCACGACGGGAGTGATCTGTCGCTATTCTGGAGGCACAGTTTCATGGATCAGCCAGCGACAAACATCGGTCGCTATCTCCACTACAGAAGCTGAAATTGTGGCAGCCAGTGAAGCCGGCAGAGAACTATTGTGGCTTGCAAGAATTTATCAGGCATTGACTACAATTGCGGACGTACCTGTTCTGCATGTGGACAATGAAGCTGCTGTTCGTCTTGCTCACAACCCCGAGTTTCACAAGAGAACGAAGCATATCCGGCTCAGACATTTCTACGTCAGAGAATTGGTAACTGAGGGTATCTGCAACGTTGTAAGGATCGGAACAAAGGATCAAGTCGCAGACATCCTCACCAAAGCACTACCTCGTCCGTCATATGCAGTTCTACGCCAGGCGCTAGGATTGTGTACTATGTAAATGTTTAGGGAAAGTGTTAGGAGTTAATTGAAATAGAAACTCCTTTAAAAAAAAAAATATACAAAGACAGTGACAATAGGTGTCTGACTTGTGAAAAAAAAAAAAACAATATAGTTCGCGCGGTTTTGTAAGTAAAACAAAGTGTCATTTAAACTGTGATTTCGATATAATAAAATATTCTAAAAACATTTGAGTAATAAATTGAACTAATATATATAAAAGTCTATCAGTATATAATTTCGTAACTGCATGTGCTCTGCGATTTGAAGATAGAAAAGGTTAAATCTTTAAAACAATATCATTAAAAGGGTTTACAAAAAAGTCCGCGATGGTATATATCTCTTAGGGATAACCCACAATGACCATTTTTTTATTTTTTCTTTATGAGAAATAATGGCTTATTTACGAAGCGATTTTAAGCAATACAGTATTAATCCTTATCTAATTAAGTACCTTAAATACATTGCGTATTTAATATAGATTAATGGCCCTTTACAGTATGTTATTTAAATTAATACTTTTGAAGATATTGCAGATTTAAAAGGCAGGAACAAAGCGATTTCAGCGGTACCTGCCGGGGCCCGTTAGTTGCCGCTGCTGTCGATTTGTCACTATCAGTTATTAACTATAACTAAACACATTACTTTATTAAGAATTAATATTCTAAGGTGGTAAGAAGTTCGCCGGGTCAGCTAGTTAGTAATATTTGCTACACTTGAGGAGGGTCTCATAGGAAATTCTGTATCAAACTTTTTGACACTAGAATTCGTAGGTCAAAACCTTATTTCTAAGGACCGACCGATGACTAGCAGTAGAGTGATAAAGATTGTTGATCTCAGTAAACGACTTGTAAAAGATTTATTGTTTAACAATTTTGACCTAGTTATTCTTTTTGTTATGAAATCATCTTACATCATTCGGATATGTTTATCATAACCCTCCTAAAACCGAAGACCAACTAAATTTATTTGTCTTACTGCCTATAATATGTGAAAGTTTGTGAGGATGTCCATAGATCCTTACGTTTGTAACTCTTTTAATAATTTAAGTATAAAATTCTAAAAGCCCCAATTGAACCTATTTCCATCAAACAGCTAAAAACAATTCCGACTTCACCTTTCAAACAAAAAAAATCAAAATCAAAATTGGTTCATCCGTTTATATGAAACTTTACAGAAGTTTAATTCATACATCACAATATCTATGTAGTTATTACCACGATATCCAACATAGGTAGGTAGTAGAGCCACGCTGATTTCAGCACGAATGGGCCGGCTCGACCCGGCCAGTACTACCCTCACACAGAAGACCATCCTAATAATGACAGCATTCTTGCTGTCGTGTTTCGTTGGTGAGTGTGAGACCGGAGGCCCAATCATTCTGCATCATTCTCCCGCCCATCGAGGGCCGGGAGAATGATGCAGAATAATCTAACCAGGCTGCCATGGTAGGGGTCACCATGCTACATTGCCTACCCTCACAATAGGCACGGTGACTCCTACTCCTGGATTCTACTCATGCTTTCCATCAGGCAGAGTAGAGTCACTCTGGCAGGCTTAAATATAAAAAAAAAAAAAAAAAAAAAAAAAAAAAAACATAATACGAGTTACACGCGGGCGGAACTGACGGCAAACATTTATTTTATACTACTAGCTGCAATGATATTATAAATTTTGTATAATGTCATTGACTAGCTGGGTTCCCCGTTTATTGTTGTAATCCTCGAGTAACACCGCGGAGTGAAGATAGTCTAAGTTACTCCTTACGTCATCAGCCTCCTGTCAGTGTAAGTCGGTCCAGCCGTACCAGAGATTACCCGAAAATTACAGACAGAAAGACAGACAAAAAAAATATTGCTTTTTTGATCTTAGTATCGTATCTACTTTCATACGAATTTTGTAAAAAACGGTTCATATTACTAACAGACACCTCAATTTGTTTTTTTAGATTAGCTGCCAAAATTACTCTGCCCTGCCTGATGGAAATCATGAACAGAATCCAGGAGTGGCAGTCACCGAAATCACTGGTATAGCGGACAATGCAACACGGTGACCTACACCATGGCGGCCTAGTAAGACGCTTTTGCACGCCCCGCTTGCAAGACCCAGGGTTAAAGGAGGGAAAACACGTGCGCTGGTAGAGAGTTCCAGATTTTAACTGCTCGGCACAGGAAGGAAGAACCGAACCGTTTAGTTCAAGAACGTATGTCAACTACTGCTGTATTTGATTTAGTAACTGAGATATAAAATTTCATAAAATACCTCACAAGTAATCAGTTTCCACTCTTTCCTGATAAGAGAAACACATGCATATTACCTAACTAATTTTCGTATTAAACTAAGTGGATTTATTGACGACGGAAACTAACAACGCCAATTTGAAATCATTACCTGAGCTATTTTCTTCTTGTTTATAAAGGGATTATTTGTGGATCCTATTCAGTATTACCTATTCTTATCTGTGGTTGACACTACATCGCAATTGACTATCGTGTAAGTTCATATTTCTGCATTTCAAACTAATAAATTTAGTAGGTATCTACGTATCTACTGAATTTGAAGTACTAAAACAATTTTTTAATGTTAGAAAAGAACTGAAGAAGATTAAGTCAACATAAAACCATATGTAATTATACATTTAGGTACGACTTTAATTTTCAAAAGCTCAAAAACATGAAGAAGCTAATATGTGTTAGGTAAAAACTCAGTAAGGGACAAAGAAATAGTTAATTTATAGATTATCCTGATTTTCCACTGATAATTTTAATATTATCCAGCAAATTTTATTTGTAATTATTGTTCAGGAATCATGGCATACATCACACTAAAGATGTTCCTGCTTGCGTATTTTGCGGTTCAAACTAACATGGCCGAAACATCAACTTATACAACAAAATATGATGGAATTAAGCTTGAAGAGGTACTGGCTAATGATCGAATATTGACTAACTATGTGCGCTGTCTATTGGATCAAGGACCGTGTACACCGGATGGAAAAGAGCTCAAAAGTAGGTATACAATAAGCTTTCTTGTCATTGCTGGCGATTGTGATTTGTCTAGCAGACTGTTTTACTGTAAGTAGCTGCGGCTCCAAGTACATGCTAAGCCCCTCAGTTTTGATGATAACGACATAAAGAGAACATATTCGCTAAATACAGCATAACTAAATACACACATAAAAATGGTGAAAGCAACCATAAAATCGTTGAATAAATTAACTAAAGTAATTTTTCCATTTACTCTAGAAATTTGTTATAAATAGAAAATAACATTTTGTTATAGGGATACTAATATAGTTGCAAGAGACGGATCTTTCTCATAATTTCACAATCCAATGTGTGTAAAATATTCTCCTGAACACGACATGTATTCCTATAATTTCTTTCAGATAACCTTCCTGACGCAATAGCCAATGACTGTAAAAAGTGTACTGAAAGACAGAGAACAGGAGCTGATGAAGTGATGCACTATCTCATCGATAACAGGCCTGATGATTGGGCTAAGCTTGAAGAAAAGTGAGTACCTACTATTTCTTTGTCTGTGAATAGAACTGGATAGATTTAAAATGTTAAAGACAATTTAAAAATACCTAATGCTATCTCAACCAGATCCTGCTTAAATTAATTGAAAAGAATTGTAAGAAAATAAGATTTAATCAGGAATATAAAAATGTCATCAGCTGAGGTATCTTCAAACCTAATTTTTTCTATCATAATCTCTCTATCATAGAATATATAAAGTAATTTCTCATATTTTCAGATACAATTCAGATGGCAGCTACAAAATAAATTATTTAAATGGAAAAAATGCACAAAGTCAAGCAAATGTAGGCACTAGTTCTGAGGATAAAAACAGAACTTTGGAACATTTACGATAGAGCAGCTAACGGTAGTCCTTGAAAATTACAAACTTGTACATCTCACTTGGACCTAAACGCATATTATTATTTATACGAATGCCGTCTACTTTACTTTATTTCGTTCTAACCCTTTTAATAATGAAATATGATATCAAAATTAGGCTGAAAGTGATAAAGTTAAGTAGATATCGACTTCTTAGATAAGACTTCGGAGTAATAATAGTTAAGACACAATAAGTTATTACAAGTTCAAACCCTAAAACACGTATACAAAATAACAAGGCTATTATTTAATACGCGTATTGCGCTCCTATTCCTAGCATAGTCTTTCCAAACTTTTTTTTATCATCATCATCAACAGCCTATAACAGTCCACTGCTGGAAATAGGTCTTCCTTGAAAAGGAGGTATTGGCCTACTATACCACGTTGGCCAGACGGGTTGGTATAGCGTTGGTTTCAAGTTTTCCTTGTCTTTGCATTGATGTTGTCTTGCGTAGTTTAACCCTTAGTCGCCTTTTACGACACCCGCGTGGGATGAATAGGGGTGGTGACACTCTGCGTTCTTAATCCGTCACCACACGGACTTTTCTTTGGTTTCGAGTTATCGTTTAATATTCTTAATGACTTAACGAGTAACGTACTATATGTGAATAGGTACCTATTGCTTTTTATAATTTGTGGATTTTCGTTTTCATTCGGTATTATTGTTATAAATTAGAGAAAGTTCACCTTTTTAGTCTTCTTCTTTCTAGTTTGTCTACTTTTTAGTATCCCTTTAAAGCTATGTCTATGTAGCTTATAAATCGAAAAAGACAGTTGATTTTTTGTGGCAATGAATCTGTTTATAACCTTTTTTAATGCGGGCAGCACAGGAGTGGATGTTGTAGAGAAACTATTGACTGATGATGATGATTTTAACCTCGATCGATACTAATTATTCAGATGGCAATACTATGTGTGAAAGTCGTCCTTCATTGTGTTGTCGCTGGGTTACGAATTTACAGAAATTGGTGCATTATTTGGGTAAATAAAACTAACATTTCGTTTTGTTTATATTTTAATTAATACATGCAACCACAATATTTAACAAATAATAAAGTTGTAACAGTGAACAATAATGTAGTGTATCGTAAGGACTTAAGGTATCAATTCAGTTGCATACCTCCTAACTCTAACTTTAATGCCTGGCATTGCATAAATATTCTTAGAAGCGCGTACTACTTCCTCTCCCTTTCCTATAACTCTGAACTTGAGTTCTTTCGTTTTAGGAGGTGCTTCTCTTTTCTTCCTTTGAAGAGCAGATCTATAACAACACCGGCCAGAATGATTATACGACTAGTCTACCTAAACTGCATTGCTAATTATTCTCAATAATACAATCCAGATAATGGAACAAGTTTAAGTAAAAAATAAAGAAATACAACAAACTTCAATGAAACGCAACTAAAACGCAACAACAAAATTCAAGTAAAGTTTATACCTTTTGAATTACAACTCAACGTGTTCCAATGTGTCAAGACTTTTTTTCGTTACGGGCCAGTACCTAAAATCAACAAAACTAACTAAACCAGCAACCAACTCTAAAAATTCAACGTACAAAATTAACCATAGTATATTTTACTAAAGCGTCTATTGATTATCCAAGTATCCTTTGAACTCTATGCAGACCTTCGTACCTGGTGAGGAACAGCTTCCAGGCAACAGGATCGTGAGCCATTAGTGAAGCTATCACCTTTCCCGCCCGTTCTTTATCTTCTACTGAACATTTTTCACAATCCTCTTTAACTGCTTGTACCAGAACACCTAAAAACATTAAAAAATATATTTAAATAGGTTTAACTGAACCGGTGAAACTGAAAGATATTATTAACGTCTGATTGAGAAGAAGTTGTAATTTTATTACTAACCAGCTGTGCCCCGCGGTGTTACCCGCGTTTGTTGTTGTAACCGCGGGCAACGCTGCGGGGCGAAGTTAGTCTAAAAAAATTACTAAGTTACTCCTTATATCATCAGCTATCTGCCAGTGAAAGTCCCGTCGAAATCAGTTTAGTCGTTCCAGAGATTACCCCGAACAAACAGGCAGACAGACAGACAAAAGTTGTAAAAATATTTTGGCATATGTACCGTTTAAACATACATTTAGTAAAAAGCGGTTATTTTATTATTACAAATAGACACTCCAATTTTATTTATTGGTATAGATAACATTAAGAAAGTATTGGTAGATGTTCGCGACTCAACGAATCTCTTGTTATACAGAAAATTACATTTATCTGGAATAGCAAATTGAATATTTTTTATCCCAGTATTAGCTTCCGACAAATCGACATTAACCTAAGCGATGCCGTCCATAAAAGCTACTATTAACCAATTTCAAAAAAGGATGAATTTCTGAATCATCTATCTAATTGACTTGTTCAGATTGTTGTATTGTTAAACCTAAAAGTTTAGGAATTAAGAATACAGCTGAGTACCATTTGTCAAAATAGAGCCAAATGGAAGCCGGTTACATTTATCTAATATCAATGTTTATTAATCCGTTCAGATGAACACAATAGAGAGGACAGAGTGACTTTCAATAGACCTTTAACTTAAAATATTCAGTAACTTGATGATAACTATTAATTAATTTAAAACAAAACTTACTTTTCAATTCACCCATCTCCTTAGAACAATATCGATCAACGGACATCAGACATTTGACGTCTTGCGGTGGCAGAGGGCTTATAGCTTCGTTTAAATTAATTTTCTTGCTAGTTTTCTTTTCTTCTTGTTGAACAACTTCGTTAACAATAGATAAGTCCTCATCGCCGTATACTACTTTAAATCCCATACTGTTCACCCCTTTGCTAACTGTCGTAACAATTTCAGGCTGTCCTGTCACATGTACTATAACAAAAGTAATAATGGTAAGCAGTTTAGTCGACATTGTGATTGGTTGGAAGTCGCAGATTGCTATGAACTCAATGAGGTGCTCCTTGTGGCAGTGGTAACTCAGCTTGGATGTTGTAACATTACGTGTTTTGATCTTAATTATTCTGTCAGATTTATTTAATCAACATTGTTAGGGTTGACACATGTGACCAAATAAAATGCCTCAACCCTTCATTTTCCACGCTTACTTTTTTCATATTTGAATTAAACAATTTATTGGATTGGAAGATAGACGACTTCCAGACTGCCCCACCCATACCACAGTCTGATTTACTTTTATTCAATTAGATTGACTTTATTGTCTTAAAAAAGTCATTTTATTGGAGCAAAAAACTGATACATGTTGGATTATTATAAGATACTAATAGGTTAACAGTATTTTAAGGTCGTCCCGTGGGTCCCGTCGTACTGAATGAAAATTAACATGCCTTATAGAACTATAAGGGATGTTAATTTTCATAATTCATAATAACTTTTATGTCAGTAACAAAGATTGTAAACAGAAGTGGACCTAATACGAATCCTTTGAGTACGCCAGAGTAGAAATAATGCCAGTAACCTTTTGAGTTCTATGAAAGTAAACTAACGAAGCACATTACCCCGTATCCGGCTAAATATTTTCTAGAAGGTTCCTTGAAGCAAATTAATATAGATGGCAATTGCTTCTGGCGATTTTCAAACAAATGAACGAGTTCGTTGGATTGTTACAAGTAGAACAAAACCCTGTTGTTTGGGTGATAATTTTTTTTTTTTTTTTTTTTTTTTTTTTTTTTTTTTTTTTTTTTTTTTTTTTTATAATATCTGATGGATATGAGGATACCATGCGTCATGTACTACCCCCACAAAAAGCTACGTTAGGGCAGAAAAAAATGATAAGGGGCTGTATTATAATTCTCTATGTCACCTCTGCAGCACTCTTGCTTATAGGAGTCATAAAAGCATGCTTCCAAACTGACGGGAACACCTTCAAACACTTATTGAACATGCAAAGCCTTTTAAAAATTGACAGATGATTTTACCATTAAGGCGGTTCCCGTCTGGTCCAACTTCTTTGGTTGTATCAAGACATTTTGTTGGTTTGTGTTTAACTGGAGTGATCAGCCAATTCCTTAACAGGAACCCATTTAAACAGATCATCATCATCATTAGTCTTTTACAGTCTACTGCTGAACATATTATGGCCTCTCGGTGCAAACAAGTGCAATGTACCTATCTATAAATACTTAAATGGTAGTCACATAATATTTCCCTTACGATAAAGGCTTCATCTTTCATTCTCTTAATAATCTTTGTCATAGAAGGGAAAGAGAAATTAACTGTCTTTGTCAGGGAAAGAGAAATTAACTGTGTTCACTAAAGGCATTTTACTAACAAGGTTACGTTACGTTACGTTACGGACATGAGTTATTAGTAAACGGTTTATAGAAATGCATGAGACAACCCTGTACGATTCGGTACTCTGAAGTATTCGGGGCGCGTATGGCATCGTAAACAAACAACCTTCGCCAACATCGCATACCAATTGCAGGTTCTAATGAATAACGAGTATTGACAGTTCAGTGACATGCGCGGTGCTATCACTTTCAAGACAAGTACATAATAACCTTTCCAAAATATGGATGAATGCTGAATGACATGTCTACAGTATACTATACTCTGTCCATTCGTTTAATATCTTTTTGACAGTTCAAGAAATTTCGAAAATAGCGACGCTCTCGCACGTCACCGATTCGATTTGAAATTAAAATCAATTTTATTGAGGAAGAACTTTCAATCGATTTAATTAAATATTTTTAGTTTTAATATTTATTATTCGTTAATTAGTTTTTTAAATTATATATGAAATAATTAAAAGTATAAATGATAGATCACTAAATAAGAAATATTTATACATTTAAACAATACAACGGAGGTAGCTTTTAGATCTCTTAAGTGTAAAAGGGAGTATCTAGTTAGTCGTGGAAGTTTACTGGAGACCGTATTATTAAGTTTTTGTAGTAGATGAGGACAATTTATTTTACCATTAACTAATACGTGTAATAATGATAAATCTAAAATTTAACGACGCTTTTTTAGTGATTGTATTTTGAAATGGATAAGTCTGTTTGTGTAGCTGGTTAGTTTTCTTGAAAGGTTAAATTTATATGCTAAGTGGTACACATTTTTTTTCTAAACGTGTTCAATTCTTTTGGAATGAACTTCATAGTGAATGGATGGTGGATGGATAGCGGATGCCAAACTACACAACAATAATCCAGGACAGATCTGACGAAACTCTCGTATAATCTAATAACTGACACTCAATTTTTAAAATTTTTGGTGTTTCTCATTATAAAACCGAGGGTTTTAAGTGTAGAGACTATACGATCATAATGTTTCCCAAAAATCAAGTTTTTATCAATAATAACGCCAAGGTCCCTAACACTTGCGACTTCTTAAATACGTTGGTCAGATACTGTATAAACCCCAGGCCATTCAGCATTACGGTTTCGAGTGAAGCGAATATAACAGCATTTGTCAACATTCAGTACCATTTTGTTATCTTTGCACCAACTAACCAATCCATCAAGATCTTCTTGCAACAGCATTTTGTCTTGAACATTCCTGATTGGTCTCATTAACTTGAGATCATCCGCATAAAGATATGGTTTGCTATTTTTGAGGCAAGAGGTGACGTCGTTCATGAAAATATTAAAGAATATAGGTCCTAAATGAGAACCTTGAGGAACCCTAGATATATTAAAAAAGATCCGATTCATATCCACTGACTACTTTGATGTCCGCTCGCGCAAGTATGAGGAGCACCATTTGTGAAAAGTACCAGCGAATCCAAGTAGCGATAACTTCTGTAATAATATACTGTAAGGAACCTTATCGAAAGCTTTCGAGAGGTCATTACAAATAAAATCAACGGGAGTGCGATCGTCTAAACAACGGGATATGTCATCAATAAAATACACAAGATTGGTGCAAGTCGAGCAAGCAGATACAAATCCATGTTGAGTCTGCGAGAACACTCTTAATATACCATGATACGTAAGGACATAACAAGGATTCTAGCAACTCGGCGAACACAGATAGTATAGTGATCGGCCTGTAATTTTTGACATCGCTTATATCGCCGGCCTTGTGGACTGGCATAATAAGGCCTAACTTCCAAAGTGAAAGAAAGATTTAGTTTGTTAGAATGTATGTTGGTAAAAAGACAGTGTATATAGTTTTGTAAACTTCAATTTATATAAAAAAATGCATTATAAATAAAAAATAAATAATTATAATTGCATAAGTTGATAAAAAATTCTATGCAATAGCTTTACCGAGGCAGTCCCCGAGTGCCACACGACTTTTATTTTATTAAATTAACAGTAACAATACTTACACAAGTTAAATTATTTTATAAAATGATCGATTATTTTAATCATTTAATCGACTTATCGATTTTAAGAACTGTTTTATAGTCTGTGATTGTTAGCTATGCACAGGGCACTTCACTACGCGTCTATAAAGTACGATATTACTGTAATACATTATTTTGAAAAAAGAAAACGGTAATTTATAGGCGTGATGTGTCAAAAAGATATTAAAGGAATGGACAAGGTATAATGAGTAGAGTCCCAGGCTATTATTTCTTTGTTAGAAATAAACAACATGTATTAAAGTGTCGGTTCCTATATTCAAGTTAATAGCTTTCAAATGCATACGGAAGTAATATTTTTTGTATGTTTATCTGTTGGGAGATTAGCATATCAGACAGTACATAGTGTATTAGTACATTGTGATGTACAAATACAAATCCGATAAACAATATCCGATCCAAAAGCCTAGAAATGCCCAGATTTCTTTTACAATTGTTTTAAGAGTCGCGTTCCTAATTACGCGCGAAATAGCACTTACGGTTGTAAAAAGGGAAGCAACTTACTTCATTATTTGACAAAAAAATATCTCAATTGCATAATAAATCAATCTACAAAAGTAACGAGTAAAATTGATATTAATATGATTATTTTTTCGATAGAGAAATCGTCCAAATGGACGAAAATCATGGAAATCGACCTTTTTGTTTGGACTCTGGACTCTCTCTCTCTAAACTTGTTGCTCAATTTTAAATTTTGGCTAAGAAGATGATCATGCACATGATGATAATGAAGGAGAAAAAAGTAAAAAAAAACAGGTAAACCGTTTTAAATGATCAATTCTCACCAAAAACTCATAATCTAGCTTAGATTGTGACTTTTCACCATCATTAATTTTTAGCGGACAAAGTTTCAAACATCTTTGTATGCAATAAATTTCTCCCATATCCCAAAAAATAAACTTTAGAATATTCAAGGCGACACCACGTCGCCTCGCATCTGGCTCTATAATTACGCAAGCGACGACATGAGTCTCGGATTGTTACTACTATTAGTTGTTATTTTATCTAGACATGTAAGTGGAATTAAAGTGTATGTGTGAAATTAACAGCTTTTACTATGAATAAATAAATAAATAAATATTTTTGGACATCAGACACCTCATCATCTAGTCCCAAACTAAGCAGAGCTTGTGTTATGGGTACAAGACAACTGATTTAAATACATAAACATACTTTTTTTTTGTAAATGCATACATATTATACATTGAAAACACCCAGACTCCGAAACAAATATTTGTGAATCACACAAATAATATTTGGTCCTACCCGGGAATCGAACCCGAGACCTCTTGATCAGCAGCCGCATACGCTAACCACTAGACCAACGAGGCAGTCATGAATAATAATAAAAAAGGTTTTTTTTGCAATCTATATGTCTGTATGTTTGTTCCGGCTAATCTTTGGTATCGCTGGACCGATTATGACGGTATTTTCACTGGCAGACAATTCGTTTGTCTGTCTGTCTCACCGTCTCTTTGTTCCCGGAAGTCTCTATAACGGCAGGAGAGATTTTGACTGGATAGCTGATGATGATGAGATAAGGAGTAACTTAGGTTACTTTTGTTAGACTAGTTTTACCATATGATGTTACTCGAATGTTCCGGTAAAGGTACAACAACAACCTCGGAGCTCAGTTAGTTTTATATATGCGCCGGTGGCTCAGTGGTAGCGTGAGTTATGGAACCCCAATCCACTAACATTTCCTTTGTCAGCACTCTCAAATCTGGGACATGCGTCACTCAACAAACTGCTTAGACTAGTATAATTTTTAGTATATAAGCCCATATCTGTATTAATTAAGCAATTACCATTTTGTAAGCATTTAGTTGTTACTCTGTCCGTTTACTAAATATATTTTTTTAGTCAAAACCGAGTTTGAGTACTTGAATCGTGCGACTGCTGTGCTTGAAGTTTTGGGTCAATTGCCGGGTCGAACCAAATGTTTGTGTTTTCTGCAAATATTTCTTTCGGAGTTTAGATGTCTTCTATGTATAATATGTATTTAAAAAGTATACACATTTGTATTAAAATCAATTATCTTGTACCCATAGTTAGCTCTGCTTATATTGAGACTAAATGGCATTTGTTTTTCAGATTTCCGAAATATTTATTATTATTACTAGCTTTCCGCCCGCGGCTTCGCCCGCGTGGAATTTGTTTATATCGCGTGACACGGTAAGGGTAGATTAAACAATCTTACATGATTTTATGTTTGATAATAAGGAACTTCGACACAAACTTTCGTCCCCTATTTCAAACTATTCTACCTTTATTTTCGCGATAAAAAGTCAAAAATCCTATGACCTTTCCCAAATTCAGTTCTATCTTCATACCAAATTTTATCAAAATCGATTCAGTGGTTTAGGCGTGAAAGCGTAACAGACAGACAGACAGAGTTACTTTCGCATTTAAAATATTAGTAGGGATTACACCATCGGAAAGTAGAGATTTCATCAAACAGAAAACGAAAAAATTAAGTCAAAATAGGGTGAAAAAATAAAGATTTCAATAAAATAAATTACAGTGTATTCGGGACATAAAAAGCTAAGTTTTAAGTAAACTTCGTTTAAAAATAATTTTAATTGTAAAAGATAAAAATAAAAAACCAAAAACTTGGGTTTTTGAATTTTTCACAATTTGAGGTAAGTGAAAAAAGTCTAAATGCAAAAGATGTGGATCTTTTTATTACCTACAACTTTGCCATTTAACTTTTTTCCAAAGGACTTGTAGTTTTGCCGGAAATCGAGATAAGCCATTTTTTTTTCCTTAAACCCCCCAACAACATAAGACCTCAAAGTAACACTTCAGGGCTACTTACGGTAGAGGTCTTCTAGTAAAGAGACGGTTTAAGTATAGTTGATGAAAACGGGCATCAGAGTCACCTACCGCCAAGTTTTCTTCAATGTGTAAATATTAAATTTTATGTTGACTTAATACAAAAAAGTCGGCCAAGTGCGTGTCAGGCCACTCACAGGAAAGGGGTCCTCAGTCACCCATAATGGTACGAAAATTTATAATCGTATCTCGTAGATAAATGTTATTCTGACGTATTAATTCTGTATGACGTTTTCCAAGGAAGCGTATTTTACAAGTTTAGCCTCTATAACTCCTGAACTTGCAAAGTCATCTAATCCGTTAATATTGACCACAATCACGAACTTTTCCAGATTTTTTGAGCCAGCCATTTAGTTTTTAGAGGTGCCCTTTAATGTGGAAAAAGGATACCTAAATAAAAAAATCGTCTTAGATACCCTTTATTGTTTTTAAAAGACATATCTAATGATACCATACACGATGGGATAGCTGCAAGAAAAAGAAACATCCCCTCTTTACGTGTAGGGGAGGTACCCTAAATAAAAATAATTTTCATAATTTTATTGTAACACTTTGTCGACGTAATAACAACATATAAACATGCAAAGTTTCATCTTTCTAGCACTTATCGTTTGGACGGTAAGTCGAGGACGGACGGACGGACATGACGAACCTATAAGGGTTCCGAGTCATAAACTTCGGAACCTTAATTCGTTTTTTCAACATGATAATACTCATTGAAATTTTCTCGAAAATTTATATAATTTAATAGAGCGGTACTCGCTTAAAATAAATGTTATTTATAATCAAAATATATTGTGTTATTGCTATTTGTAATGGTACCCTACACGCTATACATGTCCATTGTTATTACACGCTGTATATTAGCTTCACCTGTATGTTTGTAACAGACTCCTTTGGGCGCGATTTTGGCCCACTTTAAGACGCTGAGTGCAGCCAATGACCTTGAGCAATGGATACACCCCTTTTTGTTCGATAAAGCAGCGCCGCGTTTGAGACGCGGTTCGTTATCGGTACTACCACAGTCTCCGAGAACTAATATTCGTCTTTGAATTTGCACTCTGCTTTTAACACAGGGCCTTAGAATATTTTAGATAGGGCAAAATAAAAATGCTATCGTAATGGTATGATAAAAAAAGTCATGTGGCACTCGGAGACTGCCGCGGTAAAGCTATTGCATAGCATTTTTTATCAACTTAAGCAATTGAATTATTTATTTATTTTTTATTTATATAGTATTTTTTTATTTAATATTAATCCAAGTTTACAAAACAATATACACTGTCTTTTTACCAACATACATTCTAACAATATTATTGCCAAACAATACAGTCATAGTATGTAATATAAAACTATTCTGAACGCGACGATACCGTCAGAGCTCAGCGAGAATGTGATTCGTATATGATGCAAAACTACATTCTGCGGTCCATCTCCTTCAGAGCTATTTTCCAATAGTCTTCTTTTGCTGTAAATAAATAGTCTATGAATTGTTAGTTAGATTTGAGTGACATTTCAAGACGTGCAGTATTTTACACTGTTCTTACCTTGGAACTTCAGAACATTGAACGTTTTGTGAGAATTCCACATTTTGCAACCTGTGATTAAATAATAGTATTTATTTAATTTAATATCTTTATTACTTAATTATTATGATGATAATATTATGCGGTTAGATACACTATCAAAAATGACTATGCATAAAATAAGGCCATCAAATATGATACATTGTGTAACTAAAATGGCAGAGTCTACGACTTTTGTAAGTCTATGTACGTTACGTTCTTCAAGACTAAAGCTGGAAACACATTATCGGACGCGGCTGACGGACGCGGCTAACAGCCGCCACTGTAAATTGTACATTATTTTATTAAAACACTAGTAGAGTGCCTTGGTAATATATTTTTATTCAATGTATTAAAATATTGACTCAGTAATATACATATTTGTGATAATTAATTGATTTTAGTGGAAAAATAAGTGTAACAGACATTCGGACGCTCAAGGTCAGTCTGTCCACGACTTACGTCCGATAGTTTGCACAGCTGAGTGTATGTTCATACTCTAGATCACGGCTATCAGCCGCGTCCATTAGCCACTACACAGTTGACAGTTTTTAGGGTTATGAAACTACATTACGTCTATGTAAGGATATCTAGTTATATAATCTTACATGTCAATCAAATTATAAGTTTATTAATAAAATAAATTATTCTTACCTTATAGCCTCCATCATAATATGATTTTGTTTTGTTTTTTAATAAAGTTTTTTAGATTTATCAACTAAATATAGCGCGCGAGTCGAGCGACATAGGTCCGTTTAGCAGGGCGCCTCAGCGCTCACTGTCGTTCTCCATAGGAGTGACAGAGAAAAAGCGCTTGAAATAGAAGGGCGTAAGTGCCAAACCACAAAATTCGTTATTTTTTGTAAATGTTGCAATTTTTTAAAAAATTAAAGTTAACCATTTCCTTCAGTTACATATGATACACAATTTTACTTAATTTCATTTACATTACTTAAAGCAAAACTGTGTAAAGTCAAAATTCAACTATTTTCAGAGGCTACTTTGATTATTTTTTTTATCGAGTGAAGTTTTTCAAATCGTGTTTTGGAAATAACCACTATGTGAGGAATATGTTCAATTATAAAGACATTGATTTTGGTAATGATATGAGCGATAGGTTTGTATACAAAACGATCTTTATTTACCTCTATTTTGGTTTTCAGCCCCTTAAACGTCCAGATTTCGTTCAAACTTTGTAGATTTATCGAGGACCGATCACAATACACTAATTCGAAAAAAAATTAGTTTTTTTTAGTAAAGAAAAAAAATTGTTTTAAAAAACTAAACAAACACGCTTTTAAACTAAAACGTAGAAAATAATTTTAATGTAACAAAATGTGGGGTGCTTTCTGAAAATATTTCAATAACGCCGCCACACTCTTTGTTATATTATTTTGTACTTTTCAATCTAAAAGCGTGTTTATTTGGTTTTTTAAAACTATATTTTTTACAAGTGTAAATGTAGGTACGTCTCTAAAAAACCAGAAACAGGTATGTAGTTTCTCATGGTAAAGATCAAATCTTTATTAGCTCAAGCGTACTGCGTACTAGAAACCTGTTAGAACATATTTATTGTACTTAACGTAGAAAAACATTTAAACAACTTCCAAGTACATCACTTGCCACATTGTAATTCTAGCATTATATATATATATATAGGTAATACTTTTTGATACCCAAATTATACAAATTGGTACTTGGGTATTTTGATGTAGTTTGGAATATCAGGACAGCAGAGATGCTATGGGTAAAAAATGTAAAAATCAAATAAGATTTCCAATCTTAAATTTGTTTTATTTGTCACTTTTCAATAACCCTTCCATTATCTTAGATGCTACAGCCATATCAATTTGATTATTCGAGTTCTTAGACAATATACCCAAAAGGGCTTTAAAAACTTTGTTTTTGCCTTCCTTATATTGTTTCACCAATTTCGGATTATTCTCTAAGACCTCGACGCACAATTTTTTAATGTCATCCTCGTCACCAGTAAGTATCCAACCTTTTTCTTGTACAACTTTTAAAGGAGAAATGTCACTATCAGATAAATTGATTAATTCGTCTAAAACTTTTCTACAAACATCTAAATTAATATTTTTATTGAGATGCATATCAGTCAGTTCTCTTAGTTGCTTAACAGTGATAGGGCAGTCATCTACATCTAATTTCCTTTTGTTAAGTACAGTTAATAAATCATTTATAAGGAGATTGGCCACTTTGGTCGGTGGTCTCTTTTTGTCTATGGTTAACTTTTGAAAGTATTCTAAAAGGATGGGTTCGTTAACCAATTGTATTGCGGCTTCAGGACGAATTTGAAACTCCTGTATAAGTTGTTTTCTAGATTCTTCTGGCAATACTGGCAGTTTTTCTTGTATTAAAAGTACACTTATGATGTCCTTGTGGTCATCTTTTGTCTTTAGATTTACGCGTAGAGGTGGAAGATTTGGTTCTGGCATGTACCTGAAACGAAAAATTATAGTTATTTTTTATAGTAATTTCAGTTGTATTTGAGTGCATTTACTACGAAGCGGACTATTAAAAGATACAAGTCTAACGTTTTCTCGAAACTCTAAATAAGTTGGACGTGGATCAAATCTCAGCGATATGATAAAATGTGTATTAATATGGCTAGTCTTCTTAGCTCTCATAGCCAAGATATTCAGAGTGCAAAAATACATTGATTTATTACTAAACGTGTCGTACATATTATGATCTCTTAGTCTATGTAGGTATATATATATACATACTACGTGATACAAATAGATACTGTCTATTTTTTTAAACAAACTATCTTTAGTGCGTAAAGTTTTCAACAAGACATATATTTAGGTACTATATTAAAATGTTTTAGTATTATTTTGATTTGTTTATGCTTAAAAAATAACTTCTGCAGTGATTGAATACAAATTTTGATCAATATCCAACATGATTCAAATAATGGCTTCCATCAATTCAACAAAACTAAACACTAGTTAGTAGGTAATATTAAAACTAAACCAACAATGGTTCAATCTAGTAGTTATTAACACTAGCCAAGATGTAAACGTTTTTCGTTTTGTATACTATTTTTTGGCTAGATATAGATAACTATTTATTGGCTAGGGGACAAAACTGAAACCAGCAATCCTCCGGCACTCGGTTGATAGTGCACATTATCCGATGTCTACTGATCGTACATGGAAATGTATTGTTATAATTACCGATAATCCTGCACGACCTCTTTGTCCCTCATAGGTATAGTGACTCTGGCGGTCGCATCCCAGGCTCGCGTCTCATTTATAATGCGCCCTCCATTGTCTAGGATTGCTCGTTGTCGTTCTATTTCATGCCGAATCGCACCTGCCACGCCACGCACCGACCCGATATTCTTTATCTGAAAAAAGAGCAAAAAGCATATCTTATACAGTTACACACACATACATAATGTAATTAGTGTCCAATAGAAAACTCCATCAAATGTAACATCTACTGTTTAATGAGTAGCTAATGCCTGAATACTGCCCGATTCTTATTATTTCACAAATACAGTAAGCGCATCAGTGGAATAAACCCTAATGGCTTTAATTCTTAATCATTAAGGTAATGCCTGACGTATCATCGTCAACTGAAGATAGGTACCTATTACGACTTCGAGTAATTAATTGTAATACCCAATAGGCACTACAGCAAAGATTCATAAACAATACTACCTAAATAATATCCTATGTATATGTAGCCATTGTCCCACACTATGTTGCTTCTTACGATGCTGTAACTTGGCTGGCCATTATTTAATGGTAGATTAGCTGAATCTAGCGGTGTTATTGTTGTCTTAAATCGCGGAGTAAGATGCTCTTTATGTCATCAGCTATCTGGTAGTAATAGTCCCGTCAGAATCGGTTCAGCCGTTCTAGTTTTTAATTTATACTTTTTTAATTTGCATTTACATTTGTGTTACACATCACTATCGTTACAGGTAGACCTAATGTGATATAGAGCCGGACTAGACTTCTACTTATTATCATATACTACTAATTTTGAAAGTGCATAAAGAAACATATCTACATTAAGAGATACATACATATTATATGAGATTAGACTGAACAGACAGACATAAAAATATAAATAAATAAATATTTTGGACATCTTACACACAACGTCATCTAGTCCCAAAATAAGCAGAGCTTGTGTTATGGGTACTAAACAACTGATATAAATACATAAACATACTTTTTTTTTGTAAATACATACATATCATACATAGAAAAACACCCAGACTCCGAAACAAACATTTGTGGATCACTCAAATATTTGGTCTGACCCGGGAATCGAACCCCTCTTGATCAGCAGCCGCATACGCTAACCACTAGACCAACAAGGCAGTTATATGCTTTCATTTGAATTTAGTAAAAAGATGTTAATTTAAAATTACACACAGATAGGTACTTCAACTTTATTCATTTGTAAAGATACATACTCGTAGATTTCAATGCTCACCTCGGTTCTAGTTGACAATGGGTCTCCAGGACGCCGGAGTGATACATTAGCATCAACTCTGAGCGCACCTTCCTCCATTCGTCCCGTACAGGCACCGAGCCTCTGCACTATTAGCACAAGCTCTTTAACCAGTGCTGCCGCTTCCTCACCGTCCTGTAACAATAAACATGGAAAATTTACACATCATATTCTACTAGCTGACTCCCGCAGCGTTCCCTGATGTTATTGGTTTAATTCCCCAGTAACGGATGAGTGGAGAGAAGCTAATCTAAAACAATAACCTAAGCTATCCCTTAGGTCATCAGTTTTCTGTCAGTGAAAGACCCATCAAAATCAGTTACAGGCTGTAACTGATTTTGATGGGTGGACTGCTGTAACTTACAGCAGTTCCAGAAACTACAATTTTATTTATTTGTGTAGATTATTGATTGTTTGTGACCTTTATTTAAAATCAGTTCAGTTAGTAGTGTATCGTTTCCGGGTCATTTGAGTTAATGCATGTGCATGTGTCGAACTTAATGTATTTATGATAGGTATCTTGAAAAGAGCGTTTTCAGATTATCCGATCCGATATCGGTGTCGGGCGACGATCCGATATCGGAGGAAGTAATATGTATGAAATATGTTTCTGCCATTCATATTGTCTGTCCGATCCGATATCGGATATCGGAGCTGAAACAGATGTGTTGGCGGCATCATCGGATGCCCGTGAGCCGGTCGATATTGTTTGTAACGTAATGTTTGTACTATACGTGTACCTATCTAAAAATATTTTGGCTGTGCTAGCCCGCAACCGACAACATCATCTGCCACCACGCGGCCACCACGTGTATCTTCATTGTCTGCAACCACATAGCAACCATGCGCTCAACATGTGCATCTTCACCGATCGCATGGAGTTTCTCAGCACGTGGTTGCAACAGATGAAAGGGTCAACATGTGATCAGCCGTAACGCGTGATTGGTCGAGGCGACAGCATGTTAGGCGACTAGTCCAGACCATTTTCCCAATCTGACAATTATAAATAAAAGCTAGGGGTGGTCTAAATGGTCATCACGCCATTTTTAACCGACTTCAAAAAAAGGAGGAGGTTCTCAATTCGTCGGAATCTTTTTTTATGTATGTTCAGCGATAATTTCGTCGTTTATGAACCGATTTTAAAAATTCTTTTTGTATTGGAATTGGCGTAGCTTACAGGTGGTCCCATCGTAACCATATCGAGATCTGATGATGGGATCCCAAGGAAATCGAGGGAACTCCTCAAATATCATAGGCACAATTGTCTTAGGAGTAGTTTTTCATAGAAGTCGGTTCCTTTTAGTTAAAATTATCTACCTATAGTGTTGTAGTTTAAAACCCCACATAGAACAACACAATCTTTGTTCGTTCTTTAACAAGAACAATAATTTTCTTGTTCTGTATCTGGGTGTACTTTGTGAGTTCCTAATGTGCGAGTTGTCTTTTTAGATTGCAAAAGACAATTATCTGTACAACTAGACAGTAGGCAAACAAAGTTAAATTTATTCATGAATAGTTTAGTTCCAAATGACTTGTTTAATATGTAGACAATTTATGAGCCAAATGCCAATGAAATGGGTATATTATATATATTTCATTGGCCTTTACTTTAATACATTACTATTGGACTAATGCATAATTTCTTATAATGTTGTCATGACCTAGAATTGGATTACTTCACACATAGTTTAACAATTAAAATAACTATTTATATTCTTTGAATTAAATATGTATATTAACTTTTAATTCATTAGCACCACATTGCGGGGTGAATATAGCTTTGTTATCAAAAACGTGACATTCACATTTGATAAAGTATAATATAAGTAAATTTCACAACTAATGTTTTATGTATATCTTGTTATATCTTATTAGACTGCCTTGTTGGTCTAGTGGTTAGCGTATGTGGCCGCTGATCCAGACCAAATATTTCTGTCATCTACAAATTTTTATTTTTTGAGAGTCTGGGTGTTTTCTTGTAAAAAATGTATGTATTTGTGAAAAAAAATATGTTTATGTATTTATATCATTGGTTTAGTACCCATAATTCAAGCTCTGCTTAGTTTGGGACTAGATCATGGTGTGTGTAAGATGTCCGAAATCTTGTTATATCTATAATATATATAATATCTATAATACATAAGAAGTGGTAATTAGATAAAATCTTTTTTACGTGTAAGTATCTCAGTGTGTCTTTATAAAATTATTGTAATTTTAAAAATGAACAGTTACACTTGTTTTTAAGATAGATTTGAAGCAATATACTCTACAAACATAAAAAAAATACAAGAATTATCTATTAATTAAAAAAAAAACTGTGTAAATTTAAACTTTAATAAACTGCCAGAGCCTAGTTATTGTTATGATCATTATTATAATATAAACATAGTATGGACATTTTCCGTCCGTGTCCGTGTGGTGACGGATTAAGAATACAAAGTGTCACCACCCTTATTCATTCCATGGGTGTCGTAAGAGGCGACTAAAGGAACAAAATAAGCAGCTAACATCCTGCCAAGAGAAGGAAAACTTGAAACAAACCCTTTACCAACCCGTCTGGCCAGCGTGGTATAGTAGGCCAAAACTTCCTTTCAAAGGAGAGGCCTATGTCCAGCAGTGGACTGTTAAAGGCTGTTGATGATGATGATGATGGACATTTTATTCTCTTATTCGTAATATTATCAATTATTTGCTTTCTGCGTGAATGCAAAATGATAATAAAATAAATAAGAGAAACACTAAAATAAAAGTTGTTTCATCAGTTAATGATGATATTAGTATTAATTTGATTCGTAATTTATGAATCATTTTGTTTTATTAGATAAATATCTATTAAATTTTTTAGTTATCTTCTATGTCATATCAATAGAATAGCATGCAACATGTGCTTGTGTCATTATTCACAAATCAAATCATTTACTATAAATATAACATTTATAAAACAATAGACTGGACAGTATACTAATCTTGATTTTTGGAGTGAGTAAATTTACCTCTAAGTCTGGTTCAAAAACAAGTTCCATGAGTGGAGCTCCCGCTCTGTTGAGGTCCACCAAACTACGTTTAAGTTCGGCATCGTGTAAAGACTTGCCGCTGTCCTGCTCTAGCTGTATCTGCTTTATCTTTGATCTTTTTCTGTATGGCTTTTTGTGTACACCTGGAGTATATACCTGGAAATAATTAGTGAATATGTAAGCAAGTGTGCTGTTACGAAACTTAAAAGACTTGAAGAGTTAGAGGTTATGTAAAAACTAAGAAGTACCTGAAAATCTATACTTCCATCACTGGCTAATGGTGCTCTTTGCTGTGTTATTTGATAACCAGCCGGCAGATCGGCGTAAAAGTAATGTTTCCTATCGAAAGTCGACACTTCATTCACTTTACAAGATAGTGCTAATGCAGTCATTATACCCAATTCTACACATTTTCTGTTAAGGACAGGTAATGTTCCTGGTATAGCTGCATCAAATAACGACACACAATTATTCACTACGCCACCAAAAATATTTTGAGCTCCCGAAAAGAGTTTTGTTTCTGTATTTAACTGTGCGTGCACTTCTAGTCCGACTACACTTTGCCACTTTTTGTTTGATACAGTTGAAAACCGACGAGAATATGCTAACCTACACTTATAATTGAATTGATGATATAATTTTATTATTTTCATTATTAGTATCTATAAGACAACAGCCAGGCTACAGTACAGCTGTTTTTGACATTCCTCTTTGATTGACGCGGACAGTTGATTCAAAAGACAGTTCAATGTTCATAATCAGAGGCAAAAACTCAAACACTTATTTGTTTCGCTTATTTTATATGTTTTATCATCTATGTCTAAAGGCGTATTTACACGATATTATATTTATTCCTAAAGAGAGAAATACTACAATTACGGCGTTGACAATATTTTTTCTTTCATCAATAAATAGTTTGAATATAAAAACATAGATGGCGATAAAAAACCACTGAACTGTATTTAAAAATATATTAGAATTATTTTCCACATTTTTAGCGTTGAAATTTAATACATATAATTAATACATAATATTAAAATTAAAAAAGTAAAACACTTACCTAAGTATGATGTAGATGGTGCTAACTGACTTCAAAATAAAGATTCTTCAAGTTAACTTTTAAACAAATACTACCTAAACTTTTACTAATTATAAATTGCATTGATATTTCGACTACCTAATTAAAACTTACGACCTAAAATTAATGAGTAAATTATCACATTTTTGAGAGGAAGGGATTATGTTGTCTGGTTAAACAACTAATCCTACAACAACTTCAAACAGAAACGAAAATACGTAAAGGACGACGAAAGCCAAGGTTACTTCAGCGATTGAGTACATTTTTATTGATCTTTGTTTAAAGAATTCAAGAAATGATTTATCGCGGGAAACTGTGGTAGGCGTGCTATCGACTGCACCTCGTTGCATGATATGACGATTTGGAAATTACCGACCGACCACGACTCAAAACAAAGCGGCGCTACACCCACAACCTTGGCTTTAAAATACAAACGTGTTGTGAGGTTGTGACGAAACAGAAATTTATCAATAGTCTCAGTCTCAATATATCGTCTTATAGTAGGGATAGCTGCTACCTGCTACCAGCCGTACACACCCTCGTATTAGTAAGCAATGGGTAATAATACCTACCTAATGTAAAACGTCTACAATCTACGTCACAAACTGCGGAGATATTTGAACCTTTGGACTGTGCTTACTGCTTAGCTTAGTGTGCTTCTACAACCAATTTTATAATAGGTGTCATTGTCTAAAACGGATATGGAGAATAAACTTCACGCTAACTTGTATATTATGTACCTACAATTTATTTGTTAGGTAAGCCTAAGAAATGACATCTAAATCTAAATGCGTTCATATAAAATAGGTAAGTAAGAATAATTCTATAATCATCCTACTTTAAAAATATGTAGCCATAAAGATCTAATAATAGCGAAAAATATATACGTAGAACGTAGTATTACAGTTAATTAATATATCATTAGTCAATAGTCATTAATGTATTTAATAACCACCTACTAAGCTTACTTGCTAAGTACCTACTGTATTTTTTTTTTGCCGAGCTATAAAGAAAGAAAGACTATAGAAGGTTTTCTATTATTATGATATTTATTTATTAGTCACAGATCAATAAAAAAAGGAGATACTGCACTTAGATTAAGAAAGTGAAACGGAAACCACTTTTTCGGGTTTGTGTGACACTGATGTGTTACCATTTTTGAAAAAAATGTCCCTAGAAATTGTCTAAATATTCGTGATATGCAAAAAAACACTATTTTTGCTAATAAATTACAATAAGATCCAAACAAAAAAAAATGCAAAATGCATTTGAATAAACGGTACCTACATCAAAAAACATTTTTTTTAATTTTTGTCGGTCTATCTGTCTGTTTGTTCTGGCTAATCTCTCGAACAGCTGCGCCGAATTTTGACGAAAATTTTTACTGACAGGGAGCTGATGACCTAAGGTGTAACTATACTGATTCTGATGATATTCCAGCGATCATTTTAAAAAATTGTGACGTCAGCGAAGTGCTGGCAACTATGATGCAGACTTCATATGACACAGGAATTTTACCAGACTTGTGGAGGACGGCGTCGGTGACACCCATATTTAAAAAGGGAAGTAAATTGGATCCATCAAACTATAGACCTATCAGCTTGACCAGTGTGGTATGCAAAGCTATGGAGAAAATCATAGTAAAACATATCCGTACCTTCCTTGCCAAACACAAAATTATCCCTGAAGAACAACATGGCTTCTGCCCTCACCGATCCACAGTTTCCAACTTGTTATCATGCTTGTCGTCATGGACCAAATACTTTAATGAGAGGGAACCTATCGACGTGATATACCTGGATTACGAGAAAGCTTTCGATAAGGTGCCTACACAGAGACTTTTGCAAAAATTAGAACATATAGGAATACGCGGAAAGCTACTAGCGTGGATCAAGGCTTTCTTACAGCAAAGAACTCTAAAAGTGCGTGTAGGGGAGACTTTCTCAAACCACCGCCAGGTGTACAGTGGTGTGCCGCAAGGCTCAGTGCTGGGCCCTGTGCTATACATAATATACACGTTTGACCTTCCACGCTGCCTGCGGTGTAGCGTCAGCATTTTTGCGGATGACACAAAGGTATTTGCCAACCCACTCCTGGACTACGACAAATTGCAAGAAGATCTAAACACAATAGCGAAATGGTCTCGGGAGTGGCTTTTGAGCCTTAACGCTTCAAAATGCACAGTATTGCATATAGGACGACGAAATCCCCGTCTGGGTTACAAGTTGGACCATGACGAACTAAAGGAGGTCAAGACGCAGACTGATCTTGGAATCAGAATAACAGATGACTTGAAATGGGAAGAACATATAATGTCAATTGTTAAGAAAGCAAAAAGCTTAATTTACCTCATTAGGAAGGCATTTGGAGTTTTAACACCGGAAATGATACTTCGGATTTATAAAACATTTGTCAGACCCATATTGGAGTACGCGTTTCAAATCTGGAGTCCATATTTTGTTAAGGACATTGAGGTTCTCGAGAGGGTACAACGCAGTTTCACTAAGATACCGCGATCACTGAAAAAACTACCATATGAAGAACGTTTGAAGATCCTCAAACTTACAACTCTAAAGGCTCGCAGGGATCGCGGTGACTTAATCGAAACATTTAAAATCTTAAAAGGACATTATGACCTCCAGGAATTGGACAAAATATTCATACGAAGTGACAATACTCATCTGAGAGGTCACAAACTTAAACTTTGTACCAGCTTCTCGAACAACAATCCTCACAAACACTTTTTGAGCAACCGCGTGGTCAGAGCTTGGAACCAGCTGCCAGATGAAGTTATTTCTGCCCAAAACTTAAACCAATTTAAAAATCGACTGGACACTTACTTGCTTAAATTGAAGGGGAAAAACTGATTGGAATCTATCAAGATGCAGGCTTATATCAGTTGTTTCAACTGGCTGCCTGTCTATAAATAATAATAAAATAATAATAATATATATTTTTTAGACTATCTTCGCTCAATGTCGTTGCCCCCTATTTACATCAATAGCCGCTGGTAACGTGACACCGCAGGTCTCAGCTACTCATTATATTTATGTAATTGTAGGAGGCCTGTATATATGTGTAATTTAGGTACCCTGATCCAATATTATAATTGGAATAGTGGATTATCACGAAAGATATTCCAAAAGTGGCATCATCATCAGCAGCTCGTTGAAGTCCATTGTTCGACATAGGTCTTTCCCAAAATACACACAATTAGACTAATAGTGAAAGATACCTGTATACATTTAAATATAAAGCCTAAATCTTTTAAACACTATAAAATTACGTGGTTAAAAATATAAAACAATACTTTTGTAAGTCTTACTCTATTTCGTTATGATAAACTTATGAATTTGCTACAAATTATTTACCCAAATTTTTCGTCTATTAGGAATAAGTATTCCTGGCAACGTTATAACGATACGTTATTCGTGATATTGACATTGTTTATATCTAATAACCTCAAAAATGTGTTTAAACATAAAATGACGAATATATATAGACGGAATAACGTGTTAAACGTTATTTCTTCAGACTTTTTGTTCACTTTTGTACAATTTTTACATCAATTGAACATATAGGAAGGTATTTTTATGCAAAATTACTGCACGACCTCTCGTAGGATACTGATGAAAAGAAGCGTAGTTTGATTCACGTGTGTGCGTGAATGCGTGTGTTTAAGCGAAGGAGCTGAGTTTTGTGACTTCAGTCAGTCATAATAAGGGCCGTGCGTTTTCCACCTTTTGTCATACACGTGTACATTATCTAATTACTCGTAGACATAATACCTATAACGAATATAATTTAAAAAAAACTGCATATTTACTTAGTCCAGTAGTTGTCAGGTGAATTTAAAATGATAGGAGCCTGGAAGTTCAACGAACTGTTTAAAAATAGGTACATATTTGACTACTCATGTAGGTAGGTATTCGCTGTCAAAAATTAAGCAGTGCGCTGACGGGTGACTTTTGTCGCTGCGACAAAAAAGTTTTTGTCATGTCGCGTCGCGTCTTAAAATCTGAGTGCGCACACGGCGAATGACAGTCACGAAACATTTTTGTAAATCCATGGTTCATTCTAGCGATGCGCAATCTAACTCACCAATGAGATCAGTGATTTATAAATCTTTTTCCTTAGAAGATTTAAATCACTCTTTTAAATCTTTAACTCTTTTGAATCTTTGGTTTCGAATGACATATTCGTTCCGGAACGATTAGGTCATTCGAAACCAAAGATTCAAAAGAGTTAAAGATTACAAGAGTTACATGATGCAAATTATATCTATTGAATCATGTAGATATTGATTCTTTCATTCCCTCAATGATAAACGCTTTTTATTATATTTAATTGTTCACAAGCGCCATAAAAGTTTTCATACTTGACTGCATGCGAATTGTTTTGTTTTTTTAACTATTATTTAAAGATTAATTTATTTTTGTTAATGAATTATTTAATTTAAATTTTAGGTTTTAGTTTCAATCAAGTTTATTGCAGAAAATATCCTTCCAACCGCAGCACTGGAGTGAGGAATTCATAATAATTCAAATTATTAGTTTTATCACAAAATACGACATCATTCTAAAATCTGTATAGATATAAAAGTTAAGCCAAATCGTGGTCAAAAATCTGTATAGATACATCAAATAAAGATTTTATAAAGTACTTTTATAACCGAATTTCATATACTCGCAATCGGTTTTAAGCTTTATTCTAACGCTAGAGAGTCTAATTTACTATGTATCATCATTGTATTTCGTAGAGTGCGCATGTTATCTCTTTTCAATTCACAATATCCTGCATCTATTGTCTCATACTACATCTACGTATCTGATCTGTTAGTGAGTTAAAGATGTGTTTTCCAATCCAAAGATTTAAAGAGTGATTCCGCATTTTGACAGATTATACATCTTTTAAATCAATCACTCCTGAGTTACACATCTCTGGTTCATTCAACGATATGCATTTGGAGGAGACAGTCATTATTTGCGAATTCATACGTCGTAAAAGTTTTCGAATGATTGCAGAAAGTTTTAATGAATTACTGCATATTTTCAAAGTATTCACCACATAGTTAAGTACACTTTTCCCTTCGCTCAAACCACTAATTATAACATTTATTCCACTTTAAAGTTGGGGTGTTAAAAATGTTTTGAGATTCAAAATTTAAACACATTCGAATATAGAACTGTTTCAAATTCAAAATTGCCGTTAAATATGGAAACGACAGAACTTAAAAGGCATGCCTAGTATTTATCATATGTCAGAATATTCTTTTAATCTTTTCTCGTAAAGTACTGGTCTTCTTTCCACTTCTTCTATATACTATATATATTTGCTTATCGCCAGCGGGCAATCAAAAGTAAGCGGAGAGCGGGGCACGGAAAATGGCGTCAGGATAAACTATTTTGTAGGGATTTTTGATTCGATTCGAATCAGAACATGAAGAATCGATTTATAAAAAAACGATTTCTAAAGGATCGATTCTATATCTTTTCTGTATTTACAATATAAATATAAATCCATTTTATGAAAAACAAAAATATTCATTAAACAATCTGTGGGATCTCTTATCAGTAAAATCATCTATTTTTTAGTTCAAGGAATTCGATTATAAGAATTATTTTTATTACCTATCAAATTAATACATTCAGCTAATTGTAACTATTGTAAATATTTTTTATACCAACACAAAAAATCGACAGTCGATTTTCAAGGGTAAAAATCGATTCAGTACAAAATTCAATTTTTTGGGCCGAAACATAGAATCTTCGATCATTGTGTTATTCTCAAAATTAAATAACATCTTGTAATCTTTCAACCAGTGTTAACTTAAACAAATTATATCATATTTCATTTTCTCTAAAACAATTCAAGCTCTAGTAATTTCGAAGAAAACCTTGAATATTTTATTAGAACAACTTCAATGCATACTGCTTAGACCCTTTAAGATAATGTGGTGATTGAACGCTAGGAGACACTTTTGTTTTGATTACAATGCTATTTCAAGTTGTCTGAAAATATAAATAATCCTTTCCGCTTTCCGCTTTTGGCTTAGGGCACAGGCAGAAACTGTTTCGTCACTCGTGCGCGCGCTTCTATCAAACTCTAGCGGCGCGGTGACAGTTTTGTCGCACGCTTGTTCGCAGGCACAAAACAGTTTTGTCATCCGATTGTCACGTCGCAACGTGCGCGCATCTCCATATAATTCTACAGCCATAATGAAAGTGACAAAACAGTCACAGTGACAAAAGTTTCCCGTGCGCGCAGGGCCTTACTATTTGGTTAACTGAAACAAATACTTATTGAAGACTGCAAATGCCAATTCAAAACTACTCCATCATACATTTATCATGGATTACATACTGTTAAATAGTTTTGTTACGGGGGCTAGGCTAATTAAGTGATTTACTGGCCGGAACACCCCCGTGGGATTTGGAGGCGGATAGTCCCGCCTGCCACAACTGCGACTGCAGTGAGGATTCGGCTCATCACACGCTGTCGGTCTGCCCCGCATGGGAGACGCAGTGCCGGGTCCTCACTGCAGTCATCGGAGGGGATCTCTCACTGCCGGCCGTCGTTCGTTCCATGGCCGGCAGCGAGAGCGCATTTACCGCGGTCGCAACCTTCTGCGAGGACGTAATCACGCAGAAGGAGGCGGCGGAGACGGCCCGGGAGGACGACATCCAATCGGACCTGATTCGCCGCCGGCGAACCTGGTGGCGGAGGCGCGAATATCTGCGCCTCATGCCGCCTTGAGTGTGGCCGCGGTGGACGGGACGGGTTTTCCCTCCACCCGCATTATTGGGCCAGCCGCGAGGGGGCGGCGTTGGTGTGTGCCGGACGCTGCCCAAGAGAGGGTCGTCGTACCGAGACGGTGCCCACATCAGGAGCGGGCAGGCGCTGAAGAAGTTCAGAAGGAGATCCCACCCTGGACTTTTCCTCCTCCTAAACGAAGAAGCGCGGAGAGGGCACACCGTGTGGTTTTTAGCCGGTTCAAGTCCAAAAAGGTATGTGATTTAAGGAAATCATCTCATCTACTGCTGCATAAATTTTGTCTATGATTCCTTAGCATTTTTCTAAACAAAAGCCTTATACTTATGTTTTGCCATGCTTTTAAAAATTTACCACACACCACCCCGCCGTAACCCCCGGTGGGGTGACGGTCTATGATGATTTTCCACACATAAAAAAAAAAGGTATGTGATTTAAGGAAATCATCTCATCTACTGCTGCATAAAGGAGAAACCCGAAATCCATACAAACTTGGGCCTGGCGTTACATTGATAAAATTTGGTCATAAATTACAATATCTATGACGATTTCACGAGCCTAATTTTCAGGTCTCCCAGCAATGGCCAAATTGGTAAAATCAGACAATGTTTACATTTTAGGTTAAGTTTATTGTTTGAGTTATTTTAATGAAAAATTGGCCAAGTGTGTGCCAGGCCACGCATAAAATAGGGTTATGTACTCACTCTTAATTAAATCGTACCCAATAGATAATCAATAATATTAATAAATAATAAATATTTCGGACATTTTACACACAACGCCATCTAGTCTCCAAACCAGACAACTGATATAAATACATAAACATACTTTTTTTTTGGAAATACATACATATTATACATTGTTGTATTTGCTTATTATTTCTTTATTTTTGTACGAAGTTTTCTAAGTCAGCTTATTTCACAAGTTATGCCTTTATGACTTCTAAAATAAAAAAGTTATCAAAACCGCTATAGTTTTCTATAACATGAAAAACACGATTTGATACATTTGTGTTTTTCTATGGCATGGTCATATTAATGTAAAAATGCAAAACTACCCTTTCATGCTATATTTAATGCTGCCAGTTGTAGATATTTTGAATTGCCGCCATTGTAAGTAGTTGTGTCACGATGCGCTGGCCAGACTCTATTTACATTGATTAAAATACCTATTAAAACAATCTTTTATACTAAAACAAAGAAGTATTATTTATTTATAACAGTATCGATTTCCACTAAATCGATCCTATTTTAGGAATGCTACGTTTGTGGAGCTAGTTACGTATGTTGAAATAAGTGTTGCAGAGGTTTACAAAGATTGTTTAAAACAATAGAATTCTACTTATTTTCTACACTTGGCCATTGCAAATGTAGCTAAGATTTCGATAGGCTAATCAAGCAAAATAGACGAATTTTTTGGTACATATCCCATTCGTGTAACGCTTAGGCCCAGAATCGGGTTTCTCCTTTTGTCTATTATTCCTTAGCATTTTTTCAACAAAAGCCTTATGCTTATGTTTTGCCATGCTTTTTAAAATTTATACACAATAAGTATTTAGTTTATTTATTTACACAACTTTATTTTTAAACTAGCTTTCAACAGTGGCTGCGCTTGCGTGTTTGTCGGTTATCGCTGTAAAAAAAGGACTATGTCTTTTCCCAGACTTCAGACTATTTGTTACATAATTTAATTTAAATCGTACAGACGCGGCACGGCGGAGGACTTGATTTCATTATGTATACGTAGTGATATAAAAGTACTAAAACTAAAATTTGTGCTTTTATTGTATACATTTCTGTACGAACATACATAGCTGGAGTTTTACAATTTGGGCCATCTTATCGCTCATACCTAACCTAAGTTTAAAGTAATCTAACAACTAACTTAAGTAACCTAACAAAAAATAAACAAAATAAAACAAAGACATACACTTTGAACTCCTTTGCATTTATTAGCAATTGTTTATAGTATTATCTATGTCACCATTATAATAACAATGTAGTTGAACTACAGTTCAAACTCGGACATTTAAATAGATAATATGTAATATATATTATTCCTACCCGCATAACACAATTTCCGAAGAGAATAAGAATCAATATTAGATGACGTAACATAAATTTTAAATCCATCGGATTCACCCAGCCTTTAACAGTTCACTTCTGGACACATGGCTCTTCTCAGAAAGAAGGTTTTACCTCACGAGCTCACATATATCGAGCTGGCTAAACGGGTTAATAAAAGGTTAATTTCTAGTTTTCCTTCTCTTTGTGTGTCGTGATGTTTTCCTACATAGTATGTCCCTAGTCGCCTTTTACGACAGCCACGGGATGAACGTGGGTGGTGACAAGTATTTACTTTCAATCCATCATCCCTCACCGGGCGTACTGTCTACGAATACATATTTATAAGTTATAATGAAAAGTAACCTAGAAATAAAAGCCGCCTGCAACACCATAAATTGTTTATTAAGCTCATAAAACAACGCGCTAGACAGTCAGACACAAGTCGAATTTTAGATATATATTGTGATACTTATTTTTCTCTTAAAAATGTATAATAGCCTATGACACTTCTAACGATTTCATTTTCATTTCATCTAACGGTACCTCATATCTTAAAATCATTTCAGCCTTTTGGGCTGCAGCGCGCGCCAAAGAAATGGACATACTAACATGCATACGCTCGAAAAATATGACCCTCCTTCTGACGCAGTCGGGTAAAAAAAAGGGTGCGCGAAACTTGATCGATGTATCTCTATTAAGTTACTATTGAAGTGAAACTTCTTTACAATCATTTAAAATAGAAAATGTGATTTCAAACCGGATGCAACGGAAAAACGACAGGTAAGAGACACAAATACAAAAGCCAGAGCGAGAGAGCAAAAGTCGGTGTGTGCAACCCATTCGGAAATGACGTCATGCAAACTAGAGAGACAGCAAAACAAATCGAGATGTTGGTACAAAATACCATATGTAAAATTAAACAATATTTTATTTATGAGTATAAATGTGGCAAGTAAATGGACAAGTAAGTGGGCAGGTAAATGGCAAGTAAATTGGCAAGTTAATGGGCAAGTATTTATTTGTTTATTTTTTATTTATTTAGTAAAAAAAAGTAGTAAAAAGGAGTAAGTTAGAGAGTGACAAACTTGACGTATGTGACGGGGACATTATCATCATTATCATCAGCCCGTTGCAGTCCGCTACTGGACATAGACTTCTCCCAAGACATACCACAGAGACCATTCTGCTGCTTTTTGCATGCAGCGCCACTTGCCCTCTTAGCCATTTCTCTTCAAATTGCAACTTTAAACTACTAATTTTCTGCTACATCGGTTTCCTTGATCCTTTAGAGTTTTAGAAAGTTCTAAAAGTTGATTAGCATTTGCCTCCTATGATTTTTGTTCCCGACGCTATGAGTTCCCAAAGCAAGTCGGTCTACGTGCACAATCTCATTTTTGTTGCATTGAAGCTACTCGTAACAACTGCAGTATCCCTTGGAGTTGTTGTGCAAGGCTTTATCTACATGTAGTATGTCATGGTACATAGCTTCCTCATGCATATGTGTTGCAAATGAAAGTTACTCTCTGAAGATTGTGTGGGTATAGTATAGGCGCATGCCTATACCCATACAATCTTCAGAGAGTAACTTTCGTTTAGTTTCAGCAAAAGGTACGCTACCCTTGTCGAGATACTGGATATTTCCATAATTTTGTTAGTGAAATCCATGTTGACCGGAAAAGGCTCTCACTTATTCGGAAGTAAAGTCGAATGCCTAACTCTAAGGTCACTTTGTTCTTTCCTTTTCTCCGGACTTCAGATAGCCTCAGAACATGCCATACGAATCAGCCACATATTCCTTGAGCCTTGGAGTTTTTAGGAGTCATTGTTTAAGTGACAGTCGTCCGCACCCCGATGCTACAACTGCTACCGTAGCCAAGCTGAGCAAGCGAAATGACGAAGTATACCAAAATGTTGAGCTACGGAAACTTCAGATTTTCTGCCTCTAATATTAGTGACCTCGAGAACCGAACCGATGGGTTGACAGTTGACATACGACACGTGACGGGAACTTATTGAGACGCGTTCCAAAAGTACAAGTTTTAACATGTACTTATTATATTATACTAGCTGACCCGTGCCCACTTCGTTGGGCATAACTTAAATATAAAATTAGACATATGCTGTCGTTGACTTTTTTGTAGGCATTTTCAAGCTCCACATCTTTTCTCTAGAACTCAAAAATCTTTCATCTATAAGGCAACGTTCGTAAGAAACGCTTTCATTCGACCGTTTTTTCTCCGATTCAGTTTGCAAAACGGACTACCACGTGAAAGCCTTTTTATTTTTCGATTTTTTATATAACCTATGACACTCTGGCTTTCTATTGGTGAAAGAATTTTTAAAATCGGTTCAGTAGATCCCGAGATTACTCCTTACAATGTAACAAACACACAAACTTTACTTCTTTTAATATTAGTATAGATTGATAAGTATTTGTTTTTACTGAAGTTTTACAATAATTAATTTTATCAATTGTAGGTTGTAGCCAATCTTGAATAAAATTTATTGGATTTTCAATTTTTGACTTGGGCTTCGACTTCGTCCGAAGGTTATGGCGATAACCGATTAATTGGCCTCAGCTTCGGCCACGGTCAAAAATACAGACACTACATACCATATATGTTCATCATGTGACATTCGCGGATACGGATTGGAATCAATTGAAAAGAGTACATCACTAATAATTACCTATGGTATTGTACAACCAGAATTGTACAACCTTTGTAAATTAGATATTTTTTAAATAATAAATAAATGTTATGTAAAGATATGAATGTATGTCGAATCTAGATAAATTATGAGATTTAGCAATATTAGTAACGCTGATATCAGACGCCACATGTAGGTAGATAACTATTAATATCTATCTGGTTAATTGTCCGAAAAGTGACTTGGGTTGCGACTAATGCTTAACGCAATTTTTATGTACCTACTGCAGAAAATTAAATAGGTCTTGTAGGTCTTGTCTTACTAGTAGGTAAGAACTGTATGATTATTCACTAAATAGCGTAATATGTAAAAATCAGATCAAGAAATTTAATTTTTGAATGTGAAATACATAAATACTTCAAACACAAATTCGGTAAATAATATTAATATAATAATAGAATATTATTAATAATAAACTTGTATGAAAAAGTTGATAAAGGAAATTAATTAAAATCTTTATCAAGGTTTTTTCCGTCGTACTGTTAGTACCTATTCCGACTGTTAAATAACATTTGAACTGAGTGATTCTTTAGTACTTACCTACTTCGTCAGATCAAATTAAAAACTTTTTTAACGCATTGCGACCTTTGATAATACTGAAGTCACAAAACTCAGCTACTTGAAGACACACATGCATCAAACTACGCTACTTTTTGTTATTTTGTACGAGTAGTCGTGTCGTGCAGTAACTCTGTCTAAAAATTGACGTTGCAATTAAATGGTGTAAAATTATACAAAACTGAACAGAAGTCTGAAGGAATTACGTTTTTTTTTTTATATATAGAAGCCTACCAAAGTGACTCTACTCTGCCTGATGGAAAGCATGAATAGAATCCAGGAGTAGGGGTCACTATCTGCATTGTGAGGGTAAGCAATTCAACATGGTGACCCAAACCAAGGCAGCCTGGTTGGATGTTTCTGCATCATTCTCCCGGCCCCTAGAAGCCGGGAGAATGATGCAGAATGATTGGGCCTCTAGTCTCATACTCACCAACGAAATACGACCGCAAGTGTGCTGTCATTATTAGGATGGTCTTCTGTAAGAGGGTAGTACTGCCCCAGTCGAGCTGGCCCATTCGTACTGAAATCAGCGTGGCTCTACTACCTACGTTTCACACGTAAGTACACATAAAGTTGTATAAGTTTATTAAAACACAATTTCAAGATTTTATGGGCTATGAGAAAGCCTTTAACTCTGTCGAGACCTAGTCTGCTCTGGCCTCCCTGCAGCGGTGCTAATTTGATTTTCGGTACGTCGAGGTAGATACTGAGAAGTTGGTATGACGCTGCCAGCATGTCAGACGAAGTACAGAATAGTCAAACAAGAACTACTCCATTGCATCGAGGAGTAAAACAGGGGATGTGATATTATACCCAAAACTATTTACAAATCGGTTAGATGACGCTCTAAACTGGAAGAGGCGGGGCAACATAACTAGGTAATTTGTGCTCAGTTACAGTACATAAAGAACGAAACCCTTGTTTTAGTAGGCACCTATAGGTACATATAAATATGACTTACCTATCTGTATTAAAATAATCATTCGGGGGCTATTTAAAAGAAAGAAGAAGGATACACACCTACAAGTGCAAGTTGATATAAACTATAATTTGATTTATGAGTCCGATAAGTAAGTACAGAGTGAGATAAGTAAGTAGGTAGGTACCTACTTAATACTACATCATTTTATTATCTGTGATAATTATGTGGATCAATATCATAATGCACCATACCTCCTTTTTATCTCGAGGTTATCATAAAATTTAAATACATATATAGATTTTTGCATTTTAACATTGAGAACACAAAGTGAACCATCTTTGTCCGTTCTGTGAGTGTTGTCAGAGCTGACTAAGGGATTAAATTATGCAGGACAACAAATAGAAATCATAAAGGTATCTACCAACCCGTCTGGCCAATGTGGTATAATAGACAAAATTCTCCTTTCTAAAGAGAGGCCTATGTTAAGCAGCAGACTTGCAAAAGCCGTCGATGTGATTAGATAACATTAATTTTCTTGTAATTCAATGTAAATAATATTTGAATACAAATTGTTTACCAACGCCAATTTACTACGAATTAACTGTCATTAATTACTTTCTAATGTGTGTGAATCTGTGATATCATATAGTTCATCTGTCAATTTGACAATAATGAACACCTTTGTAGGCGCTCTTTTTGTGGGACTCCTTCGTTCAGCAGTGAATAGCTGTAGGCTGAATTTATTGACTGAAACACTCTAGGCATAGGTACTATTCAGAAGTGGTCTTAATCGAACGTTTCAAAAAAAGTTAGAAAATATCAAATAGTTTGATTGATATAGAATATTTCTAGAAGTTATTCACATATGCTGCACATTGCACCATCCACAAATCATATTGACACACACACACACACACACACAATCATGACTTTTATATAAATAGGTGTTCATATTATTCATCAGTTCAGATAAAGGTATAGGAAATTCAATTTCTACCTGTCATTTATAGGTATATGGTCCTAAATATTGTAGTCTTTATATATGACTTTACACATTAATGTCGACATGCGACAGGCAAAGATTTTGTGGAATCATGTTGGAATTTACGTTTATCTAATGGGCCCGGTAACCGTCAAATTTGTTTGACAAATTTACGTGTTTGTCAAATTATTTGATCGTGTGCTGTGTTTGAAGCGTTTGTCAAACAAATTTGATCGTTTACAGGGCTCTTTTGACGTAGACGTGATGTTTGACCAACAAATTTGTCAAACAAATTTGATCGTTTACCGGGCCCTTATGACTAAAGCGTTCAAACATTAATATCATGAAACAAATCACAAACGAAACTGATAAGAAAGTAGATATCACACGGTTGTAATCTTTAAAAGAAAATTGTTCTCTATTGTTCTGAATGCTTTTAACATGTTCTGAATCATAAAAGACGTTATCAGAGCTTTAACTATATTTATTTTCAGGGAATTTAACATGTTACAGTTAAATTTTTCACTAAATTTTACTTATATTACCTATGTATAGGACAATAACTTCAAAAACTGTTTTTGCTCAAGATACTTGCTTGTTTAGTACTACAAAAAATCTTATGAGTTAAAGTAATTCAAATAAAAATAATGTGTACTTATAAAAATGACGAGTTCTTGAAAATTAAGTTCTATTCAATGTCAATTAGCGCAAATAATACATCCGAAGTCCATCTCTAAGTATTAGTAATGTTTTCCATTCATTAAATAACAATATGTATAGCATATTATTATTATACCAATAACGACGTAGTTAGCATTCATAAAACGGTGATTAATTGTATCTAGAACGTTCGATAGATACACACACAGTCATCAGTACTGAGATCGACAGACTGGCTTTGCTGTCACAGTACTGCTTATTTGCATATTTATGTGGTATGTGTAATATGTGTTTAAAATATAAAACGTAATCGTATCGGATTGTGCAACAAAGAATAGGTGCAACAAAAAATGCCACACCTCCGTTACAGACATTATGCACTTACGTCATTTATAACTTATAACATATCTTTTAATTTATATCTCGATGCACGATACACAAACACATTTAGCAAATGGTGTCTTTTATGCGTATGCAAATGATATTTTCCGTTTATGCTAATGTAAAAGTTATGATGAGCTTATTACCTATCATCAACAACCCTTAACGTCCCACTGCTGGGCTCAGGTCTCCTCTCAAGAGAGGGTTAAGGCCATACGTCCCCACGCTGGCCGAGTGCGGGTTGGGGACTGGCAAGACACGTTGTGGCTACGTAATCTTGCTGTTGGATGTTTTTAAGCCGCCCGAAGGCCTCCAACTAAGCTTCACGACTGCTATCTTATGATAACAACCGGGACCGACTGCTTAACGTGACCTCCGAATCACGGAAACGCTCATTACATATAATGCCACAAACGGTCACCCATCTAGGTCCGACCGCGCCGTTGTTGCTTACCCTTGGTGATCGTTTCCAATCACCTAAGGCCACTCGGCTATGAGCGCTTCTATTATTACCTATACCAACGTGTTTTTTTTAAGTTTAAGCAACGGTAACAAAAATAAGGAACACTCGTAAAACACACATCGAACAAGTAGCTGTGATGGTTTCTGAATGACATTGAACAATGACAAAGAAACACCTTGTCCTAAAGGGCATCTTATGTGAATTTAGAAAGTTAGAAAGCGAAATAGCTGCATATCTATCTACGCATCTTGCGTAATATGTAATACTAAGCTTTAGAACATCAATGACTTAAAAAATGAGACAGTCCATAAAATATGCCTAAGTTGTTAAGATAAAGTGCTTAGATGGATTAAGATGAGATTTAGTTTTTAAGTGTAATTTGGGATCGTCGTGTCCGTCGTCCCGGTTCTGAAATTAACACAACAAGTCATGAAGACTGACCAGCTACAATTAAAAATTTTCGAAGTTCAGATGATGTCAATTAGCCAACAACACATCGTTAGTAGGATTCTGTTGTTATTCTTGTTGATGACTACGCACTAACAAAAATGTTGTTCAAAGATTAAGTAATCAGTAATCACTTACACATCTCACATAGGTACTTACTAATTACTATCAACTTAGTAAGTATTATACGTGGTATGCTATAATGTTATCGGTACTATATCCGTAAGTGGGCATTTTTATAGATTAGTAACGTCTAGTCGATTGTAATCGGGTAGCCATAATATTATTGGTTTAAGATTGCAGAATAAAGCACTCACACCGAACGCTAAATCCGATAATTTGACCACTTTATTTTATGTTTCATTTACTGAAGCGTTACCTATTTAACTATATCAGTATAAAAAAGTAATTGTCAGGATTACGTAAAACAAAAATGTTTTGATGAAAATAAGCCTTAGAATAAATAATTTCAGTTTTAGAATAAAGAAATAGTTTGACTTGAGTTTCGCAATTCCAAAATATGAAAGGATCAGCAATCTCCATAAGAAGGAATAACTACAAACTAACAATTGTAAGAAAAGAGTGTTCTGCCGCATTGCATGATATTCGAAATCGTGTACCTTGATTAAAAGTTATTTGAAGTAAGTAATAAATAATACCTCAGTAATAAAAAATAAGGCTACACAGTTTACAAAGATGTTGACAGTAGGTAACTATGTGATGTTTTACATTTGTACCTTTTAAACGCTTTTGGCAAATTGTTGGAAAATTATTGCCGTAACTGACTGTTGGCAGTCAGCCTATTCTTATCACAGTTATCACTATTTAGTGATGTGAGCACCAGTCATTGTCCTTCAAGTAATACCTTCAAGTACACCTAACAAAATGTAATCAGAAGTCAGAATATTAATTTTTTGTGACAGAAAAGGCATTAAACAAACAACCCACTTATTTGTGAAATATAAAAGTTGATTTTTACGTATAAAAACGTTTAGTTTTTTTAAGTTGTGAAACGTTATTTGACCGGAGGTGCGAAATATCACACGCAAATAAGCACATACTAGTTTCTAAACCGTTTAATGTTGTGTTTATTATATTGCTACAACTATGATGATGAGGACTGCAATGAATTATGGTAGATAAGTGAATAAAACTATTTTTATGTTTTCTATTGAAGCCTTGCCTTTGCCAAAGTAGCTTTTTTATCTTCAGTCCAAAAGATTAGATACCTACTGTTTTTTTTTAATTGAGATGAAAAGAACTTATTAGAACAATTATGGCAACTAATAATACTAAGTGTATTAGTTTTCATAATTGTTCTAATAAGTGTGTTATGTAAGAAATCTTAGACCCAACCACCGACAAGTAATACATTAAGCTAAGTAACTGTGGATAAAGCTATAACAATGCAAATAAAATAATAATAAAGTTTATTATTAAAAAAAAGTGCGTCGGAGAGTTATGTTAAGCTTCCTGTTATGTGTGTCCCGGTCGATATATGACACGGTCACATATTTATGTGATAATAGCGCTTGCACAGCGGTAAAAGACCAATGGCAGTTGCACCACATAAAAAAATCAAAGATCAGTTGTATTGTAGTAGATTTAAAGCCTACCCTAGCCTAGTTTGGGATAAAAAGGCTCAGAGAAAGAAAGTTGTGTGTAATATATTCAGAATATAATTTACTTATTTATGTACCATATATATCATACGCCTAGATGAACCACCCTAGAGAAGCTAGTGCAATAAAAGTAGCTCAAGTTACTCCTCATGTCATCAGCTGCCTGCCAGTGAAAGTCCCGTTAAAATCAGTCGTTCCAGAATATGATCAGAACAATATGACCGACAGAGAAAATTTTGAATATTGTTTTATTTTATAGAGCCGTTTATAAAATAGTATTAGTAACATAAATATAATAATATAAAATAGTAATAGTAAAAATTGATAATCTAAAACTACAAACAGACACTTTAATTTTATTTAATTGTATAGATGCATAGATAAATGTAGTAAGCAAAACATTTATTAGACTGATTATTTGAGTATTAAAACATAATAGTACAATCTGCACATCAGCAACCTTCTAGCTACAACACGCTACATAGGTCATATTTTTTTGTTACACATGTTAACGTAAAATAAGTTAAAGTTATTTGTTTCTTTGTTGCCTGTGTTTCAATGTACTAATATCAGGAAATATCAATCATATTTCAATAATCTCTTTTTTCTGTATAGCCTGGTACCTGGCTCTGAACTTTTTTGTCTGTGCGGAAATTTCGTTAAATACTACCTACTGGCACAGAATACTTAATATGCTACTGGTGAATATGTCGGACTCGACCGAACCGACCAAAAACCGGTACGGTAAACGGTACTAGTAGCTGAGGAACCAGGTGTACCCTAGAAAAGAAATCCCTGGAACAGCCTGATCTGCCCTGCCGGAATACACTATCAATTGTAAACTACTTAATTGGTGTACCCTGACACACCTATTGAGTAGAATCGCCAATCGTAAATTTTGTGATAAACAATTAATATTATTTCTATGTATGTACTACATGTTCCTCGCAGCAGGTATTGCCCGAGAGTTTCATAAATCCTAGATTGTTCAGTGAATGTTCACTATTTCATTGATTTCAATTTGGTACAATTTTTTTTTTCTTAAGTTAGAAGCTTCATATAAATATATAATAATATATATTTAAAACTACCTTCCCAATGTCGTCATTTTAGGTTAGTCTTCTGTGTGAGTTTCTGCCATTTTTGCTGTTGTTGTTTTGAAATTACAAACAGATTGATACTTATGTAGTTTATTTCAATAAAAATAGAGGCATGCTCAAAAATGTTTTTGTCTGTGTTAAATTTTTGATTGGTCCACTGTGAATTGTATTATATACCAGTATAATTAATTGTATTATTAATGAAAATTAAACCACACGATACGCGTGAAAGTATGTTTATTATTTTATACATACCTACCTACTCAGACTGTTTCAATTATTTACAATCATGAAAGTGGTACTCGTGTATGGAAAGAACATGAATTGTAAAGAACCGACCCTAACAATAGAGAAATAAATTAAGTTTCACATTATTTTATAGAAGACAGTTGTGTTAGTTACACATTAAATCTAATTATTGATATATATGATCATGTTTGTATATACATATAAGCAATTATGTACCTCTATTAGACTACTTTCATATCCACCTGGTCTTTATTTCTCTTTATCAATTGGGATTGGTTCCTAGGCAGTTAGCAATAATAAATTCTCCTCTATTCAAATGAAATATGTACTAAACAAATACCTTTGTTGCTTAGCATCTGTTTATATAATAACATTTTATTTTTCTCGTATTAGTGCCCTCTACAAGAACAGGGGTGACCGATCCGACTGTAACTAGGTTTTTGCAAGAGTTCTATTGAACCGATTAAGGGACCTATCGGAAAGGATCCTGCCTGAAACCCAGTTTGGCTTCCGACCTAACCGAGGCACATGCGAATTTCATTCATTTCTCGGTGCGTCAACTTCAGGAGAAAAGCAGAGAACAGGGATGTCAGCTATACTTCTGCTTTGTTGACTTGGAGAAGGCATTCGACAGTGTGCCTCGCGATGCCCTCTGGATGGTATTGGGAAAGCTAGGATGTGCGGAAAAAATTGTGCGACTTCTGTGGGGTGCAAACAGTGTAGGTGCTAGGACGCACCCTTGCTTTACCCCATAGAAGTCGCACAATTTTGCAGTAGCAGTCAAGGAGGTCCTACAAACTGTTTCTGCAAGAGTTCGCATTCGCTTTCGCAGTCTTTTCAACTTGACCAGACTAAAGGTGCGCACCATAGTCTCGTATGCAGTGATCACAGAGATCATGTATGCTGATGACCTGTGCTTCTTGGCAGAATCCCCAGGCGGCCTGCAACAACTAATGTCCGCTTTCCGCCTAGTATGCTGCAAATTCGGCCTAAAGATCAGTGTCAAGAAGGCGGAAGTTGCGTCCCTAGACATCCATGGTCGTGAGACAGTGACCATTAAGCTTGATGAGGACGTGCTGAAACAGGTCGATAAATTTCGTTTTCTGAGGAACACTACAGCAGCTAAGTGTGACCTTGAAAATTCATGGCAGTGTATAAAGATAGAAATCGTTCATATTAAGTAGTAATATTATAGACTTAAAAACCCAATTTTGCATTTTTATTTACTTTTAACTTGCTACCATACTTCCTGATGTGATATTTAACTAGTTTTGTATTGTTAAATCTTGAAAGCCTTGAAGATATATGTAGTGTAAATAGTAAACATGAAGATTTAGAACATCTATTAGTCTAGACGAAGTGCCAGAAGCATTACGCATTATATGAATATACTATGTGAATTGATAACTTCTAAACACTGGTGTTTTTTTTCATCCTACTGCCGTCCATTGCTGAAAAAAAAGATTTGTGTGTTACATGTGGAAATAGCTTGGCCTGTTGGTCTAGTGGTTAGTAACTTTGATTGCTAAGCTAGGGGTTTGGGTTTGATTCCCACCTTGGACAAAAGTCTGTTGTTAGTGTTTGTTGACAGACACAGAACAAATGGTCGAACAAACGACCATGTTCGATCATTTGGTCTGTGTCTGGGTGCAATTTATCTATAATATGTATCAAACATCTAAGTATTATTTGCAACAGTCTGGCTACCAAAGTACAGGCTTTATCTAGTTTGGGATCAGACGGCCGCGAGAGAGATGGGTGAGGATATTACAATTATTAATTTAATATCAATCAATTCACTTGAATATCCAAAAAAATATTATATTTTTAAGTTTTCACGTCTGTCGGCAGTAGTAATGCTGCACTGCTTTGTTTATTTATATTCGACGTGTTGAAAGTAGTGACGACAACGTAGCTCTCAGGAACATGACAACAATGGGAAGTTACTTTGGGGGCAATATTTGAACACTATTTAACCCGACTTTGTCAGAAGGAGGCATGGTGCACTATGAAGTGTTTAATAAACTAACAAAATAATGTATTAGTCAGTCGAATTTTACATAGAAATTTAGAAACTTGTTTTTCTATTTTCAGTTCATTATTTTATTTATAAACTTTATGCACTAAATTTGTGCACAGGCGGCCTTAATGCGAAGGGCATTCTCTTCCAGTCAATCTTTGGGTGGTGCAGAAAACTTATGAGGTAGGTGCACAGAGGTTACGAATGATGTGTTCAATAAGAATTCGCGATTCGGGTTTTTATTTATACAGTAATTTTTCTTCATTTACACAGACACTGTCTGACACCCTATTTCCTCATATCCTAAGCTTTAGTATAATAAATAAATATTTCGGACATCTTACACACAATGCCACCTAGTCCCAAACTAAGCAGAACTTGTATTATGGGTACTAGACAACTCATTCGAATACATAAACATGATGATTGAGAGAATAATGCAGAATGATTGTTGCTTAAATCTCAGACTCACCATCGAAAGATTGGTCTTCTATGTGAGGGTAGTACTGATCGGTAGAGGTATCCATTCGTGTTGAAATCAGTGAGGCTCTACTACCTAAACTTTATTTATGTAATTTGTGCTAAATTACACTCATGTCGGTGTATAATATCTGCTAATTGTAGCTGAGGTATTTTACTCTAAAATATAAAGTGATTATTATGGAATAGAGATGGCAAATTATTTATGAAAAGAAGTTCAATAGGCAGTACCAAATATCCTCTCCTGCGCATATCAAAAAGTACCATAACACTTTACACAAAAAAATTACATTCACATATTTGCTCGATGAAATATGAAATGTAAAAAGCAAATATGTATATTGAAAAATATGCAAGAGGTTTCAGATTGGCTTAAATGCGCTCATGAAACTCTATGCTGAAACCGCTCCATTCCTTTGCTTTTAATTTAAGCAACAAAACCGTATAGACCAGGGTAGAAGCCTCTTAAAATAATAAAAGAGGCCAAGTGCGAGTCGGACTTGCCCATGAAGGGTTCCGTATCAGTAGTAACATCATATAAAAGTTCTTGTAGTTCGTTGTAACTTTGATCGATGTTTTTATAATAGTGTATTGATTGAATGAAAGGTAAATTGCGGTTTACGATTTATGACGTATTACAAAAAAACTACTTACTAGCTCTCGTTCAAACCCATTTTCGTTGGTAGTTTGCATGGTAATGTACAACATATTTTTTTTTAGTTTTATCACTCTCTTATTTTAGAAGCTACAGGGCAGGACACCCATTTTTCCACTTTGGAAGTTTCTCTCGCGCAAACTATTCGGTTTCGAAAGACATGATATTAGAAACCTCAACATCATTTTTGGACACCTATCCAAAGACGTATGCCCCACACGTATGGGTCTGATGAAAAAAAATTTTTCGAGTTTCAGTTCCAAGTATGGGGACCCCTAAAAGGAATTGTTTTTTTTTCTATTTTTATATGAAAATCTTAATGCGGTTCACAGATAACATCTACTTACCAAGTTTCAACAGTATAGCTCTTATGGTTTCGGAAAAAAGTGGCTGTGGCATACGAACGAACAGACAGACAGACAGACATGACGAATCTATAAGGGTTCCGTTGTTTGCCATTTGCCTACGGAACCCTAAAAAGTGAACATAACTTATAGTAGGATGAAACCCATTGGAAAAGGAGGTGAATATTATAAAAATGGAAGGAAAAATAATTTACGGGCGATCTGAGGTCGGGAAGGTGTATGTTTTAAGGGTAAAAAACGGTTTATCTCAATTTGGGATCGGGAAGATTTTTTTTCTCGCGGCTACCACATCGTGTGGGGTATCATTAGATAGGTCTTTTAAAAACAATAGAGATTAGATAGTTATCTAATCTCTATTGTTTTTAAAAGACCTATCTAATATTTGTTAGTTCAGGACTTATAGAGGCTTAACTTGTAAAATGCGCTCACTTGGAAAACGATATACAAAATTAACGTATAATACCTAAATCTAACAATTATCTATTGGATACGATTTTAAATCCACGTACCATTAGGGGTGACTGAAGAACCCTTTCCTGTGCGTGGCCTGACATGCACTTGGACGATTTTTTTATAATACTCTCCTCCTTTTCAATGGGTTTCATCCTACTATAATCTGTTTGGTTTTGGACTTTAAATTATGTACAGGTTTCGAGATCAAGTAATTGCGAAAATATTGCTTTCCGTGTGAAATTGTTTGTAGTAGCTAACTGCGCATATAATGAAATATCATTCTCATACGTAGTTGTACTGTCACATGTTTAAATATAGGCACAATTGATTCAGTATTTCGCCGTCTAATAAATATTCCACTCTATACTCAATCAAAATCAAAACCAAGATGGCAAATTTTTAACTGACTTCAAAAAATAAGGTTTTCATTTTAATTAATCTACCTATTCAATTATTGATTGTTACTTCTGAACTAAATTACTTCCCAACAAGTTTAAAAATTATAATATATGTATTTATTTTCGGAATTTCTTATTATTATTTTATTCCATTCAAAGTTAAGAACAAATAATTATGAATTTATTATGAAACGATCATCAGACCAGCCGTCAGATCCATGCAGGATCTGAGTGTTGGCCAACAAAGTAAACGGATGAGAGACGCCTGCATGTGGCTGAAATGCGAATGTTGAGATGCATGTGTGGTGTGACCAGAATGGACAAGGTGAAGAATGAGTTTATTAGAGGAAGCCTGAAAGTAGTACCATTAGATGAAAAGTTGAAAAGCAAGAGATTGTCCTGGTTTGGAGTTCTGGACATGTGATGCGTAGAGAGGAGCAAAATGTAGTGAAGAAAGTTTTAAGTATAAAATTTGACGGATATACGAGTAGAGGGCGACCAAAGAAAAATTGGATGGACTGCGTGAAAGAGGATATGGCCAGAAAAGGAATAAACAGTGAACTGACGAGTAATAGAGAAGAATTAAAGAAGAAAATTCAGTGTACCGACCCCAAATAAATTTGGGAAGAGGGTAGGAAGATGATGACGTATAATAAGGGTAAAAAACTATGGGTACTCTTTTTTTGTCAGTTAATACCTTTGATTATAGATAATCTACTTGAGTAGTATACAGAATTGTTATTTGATATTACACGGACGTCATTACGTACTCAAGTACCTACTCAGATTTTTTATTTATTTAGATGCTTCATTTGTATTGTTATTTTTTTCAGTTGATATTACGTGAACTTGACATTGAGTGAACTTGACTAATTATTCAGAATATACTTTCAAGTATAATAAAAATAATCAAGTCTAAATAAGTTGGTACTCAAGCAGAGTTGCCACCCGTTCCGAATTTCCCGGGACAGTCCCGATTTCAATGATATCGTCTCGCGTCCCGATGGCCTATTAATTTTGTCCCCATTTTTCATAAATGTAATAACCGCTCACTTTGAATTCATCTTCTTCCTCTTCCGCGAAGCGTACATAAAAAGAAACAGCTATTGGGTGCCAAATAGAATTAATGTCAACTTTTTTTTCCAAAATCTTAATTTATCGTATTCAGTCACAGATTGTGATAAACATTGCCCAAGTGCGTGTCAGGCTTCGCATAGAATAGAGTTCCGTAGTCACCCATACTGGTAAGTAGATTTAAAATTGTGTGCATTTGATAAATTGCTATGTTTACTTTTTAGGGTTCCGAAGTATATCACTCGGAACCCTTATAGATTCGTCATGTCCGTCTGTCCGTCCGTCCGTCCGTCCGTCTGTCCGTCCGTCCGTCCTCGACTTACCGTCCAAACGGTAAGTGGTAGAAAGATAAAACTTTGCATGAATATGTATTGTTATTACGCCGACAAAGTGCTATAATAAAATTTTGAAAAATATTTTTATTTGGGGTACCTCCCCTACACGTAAAGTGGAGATGTAAATTTTTTCTCGCGGTTACCCCATTGTGTGGGGTATCATTAGATAGGTATTTTAAAATCAATAAAGGGTTTCTAAGACGATTTTTTGATTCAGGTATCAGTTTGCGAGAAATTCCACTTTAAAGGGCACTTTTTTTGTAAAAACAGGGCGTTTAAAGTGGGGTCAAAATCGCAACCAAAGGAGTTGGTTACAAACAAACAAACATACAGGTGAAGCTAATAAATAAGCGTGTAAAAACCATTTAATATTTTACAATTCTATTCTTGAAATAATACCAAAGATGATATACCTCAGCTTCCTAATTACTACAAATATTTAAAGGTATCTGGGGGGATGATTGGCCCTTCGGACTGGTCTGTCCGCATACAAAGGGTAATAAAATAGTACCTACCTTAGATAATATGTATAAAATTTAGGTTTGCTACTATAACGTAGTTTACCTAATTTTTTCACAACTTTCAAGACGTCTGGCAGAAGTAATGGCCCACAGAAAGTGTCTGGCAGTAATGAATTTTAATTTTAAATAATATTCTTAAAAAAATTGTAAATACTAGCTTTGCACCTCTAACGTAGGTAAGTAAGGTTTTTATCCATCTGTACTTCGCGCTACCTCAGAACCAGCCCAGCTTTCAAGCTAATGGGTACGCATACATCTTAACAAGACATTGTACTAATAATCCTGAAAATTTCAGCTTTGCACAAATGACGTAGGTCTGGCGGCTCTGAGATCTTGGCCTATAATAATTATCTATTGGATACGATTTTAAATCCACGTGACTGAGGAACCCTTTACTGTGCGTGGCCTGACATGCACTTGGCAGATTTTTATTTCTTATTTTTTGTAAGAACAGCTGTAGTTTTAATTAAAAGTTCAATATATGGACTACTATCATGATTTTTTTCAGATTTTTTGAGTCCATATAATGAACTTTAAAGGAAAACTATAACGGATTAGATGACTTATTTAGGAGTTATAGATGCTTAACTTGTAAAATGCGCTTCCTTGGAAAACGTCACACAAAATTAACGCATTAATACGTAAAGATAACAATTATCTATTAAATACAATTTTAAATCCATGTACCACTATGTGTGACTGAGAAACCCTTTCCTGTGCGTGGCCTGACGCGCATTTATCCGATTTTTACCTTCTTTATCGGTATATTGTAATTTAAAGTACTTTGACTTCACAAAACATTGATTTATGTAATGATAGTAGGTGCCTACTAGTTTGTGCTTTTACAAGATTTGTACTCCATTGAAAGGTTTATTCCCTAAGAGATAGACCTATACCATCGCGGACTTTTTTGTAGACCTCTTTAAGGTGTACAATATTGTAGTACTGTTTTGATCTGTAAGCCTTAAAAAATCGAAAATACGTTTTTTACTTCATTTAGAAAAAAATGCTGCATCGATTGGTCCAAGTCTCATAATTCTAACAATAAAGGAACACACGCTATAAGGTTTTTGAACAATATTAGTGTCTTTTTTAGTATAAATCTGCTGTTGCTGACGCCATTCTCGCGGATAGCACAAGGGCTATTTAGTTTTTACTTAAAAAAAAACATGTATGCCATTAACAGGAATTAAAACTTTTAAACAATAGAAACATCTAGTTGCCATAGAAAATTCTTCATGGTTACAGCATTCTATCGGTCTGTGAAATAAAACTGGATTGATGGAAGCCAAGCACTACATTACATTGACTTAGAATTATATCTTTATACGTAACATGTAACACACGAAAAAATCAAAATAAGTTTGTAAAATCATGTTGCTACGACGTAGAGTTTGTGAGTAATATTATTTTTTCTGAATTCAGAAAAGTTTTTTTCTCTTCTGAACATTTTATGTTTTTCGGCTTACAGCAAATACGTTTTTCAATGTCGATATAAGTATAAATATATATATAAATATTCAAATTAAATATAAACAAGAATCGCTCGTTAAAAAATATTAGATAGATTAGATATATTCCGAGGTTCATAAAAAGGAAACTAAACACTTATTGACTTTACAGGTTTACATTTTTTGTTCCAACTGCTAAGTATATTATCAGTCAAATATGTTTATTCATTAAGTACGTTTTGCGATCGTCCAAGTGCAACTCTCACGAGTTCAAACAAGGTCGACCAAAGTCCATTTTCTGACCGCGCCGAGCCACTCGCTTCGATGCGATATATGCGATGTATTATGTTAACATATTATTTAGGTGGATGTACATAGTATATCGTCCCCGTAGTTGGAAAATTAAATAACTCTGATGTTGTTATACTGAGATAAACGCGATTTAGTGTTTTGTGAGAGAATTTTTAAGTTGAGGCAAAATTCAACAACTCATGTTATTTACATTAATAGACATTTAACTTATAATTGACCACAGTTATTGATTTATTTACTGAGTTATTTATTTTTCCTTCAAAAAAATTGTGTTAGTCTGAAGATTTATTATTATATTTATTATTCCATCTGTCCGAATAAAATGGCTATATTTTTGGAACGGAATACGATACGAAAATACCTGTGAGACTCAAATATGCGGCATGTTTTAGGTGTTTTGAAAACAGGGAAAAGTCAATTTCGCCAAAACCGGACTTAGTTAATTTTCCAACTACGGGGAAGATATATGAAGTGGCTTCCGCTGACTGTTAGCTTAGATCTTTTAAACTACTTAACCAATTTTAATTCAGTTTTCAGCAATAGATATAAAAAAAGAGGAAGGCTTAGATGTGTAATGCATTTATATTATAGTAAACGAAATACGAAATATTATGAACGTCGAACCGGAGAACTCTATAGTGGTGTTATAGTGTCTACTTGGTGGAAGTTTTATTGGACTAGTAAACTAAGCCGGGTATTTTTGACCTAACCGTATTTTGACCTGATTTCTTTCTCGAGTCGATCTTCAGTTTAATTACCTTATACCTAGTTACGTAAGAATTAGTAAAAGACGTTTATTCTAAATGTGTACGTACATGGTGTAAACATTTGTCATTTACTGTATATACGTAAATCGTGCCGTGACTCAACAGCTTTTGAACTCACAGTGGCTATCTACCTACTCATACACGTGTAAGAAGGGGAAAAACCCACTCATAAGGCTTTGCACATACCTGCCAATAGTGCCAATACACAAACTGTTTTGCACCTAGCTCTTAAATGTTTTTATTTAACATGAGGTGAACCCCATCGTGCTATGAAAAAAATAAAACTAATCGAATTGGTCGAGCGGATCTTGAGTTTTGCACTTAGTAACACTTGATAGATACAATATTTGTCAGTTGTGGTTTAATGTTAAAATCTGAATTAAAGCTTCGCAATAAACTTCAGTTACAAATAGAATTCCTAATCAGTTATTATAAGACCTCGTGTTTAAAGCATCAAAATGTATCAAGATGTAATGTAAAACCTCTTGTAATATTCTTGAATCGGAAGAAAAAAGAAAAGAAGTCGGTTGTTAGTACATTTAAACCTTTGATTATAAAAGTTAAACTCACTTCACAAACGCAATAGGCTCTTAATTGTCTATTTCCCTGGAACTTAGTTACCTACCTATTGCGAATATCAATTTAGTAAAAAAATTAAATATATTTAGAAAGTTCAGTAAGTAGATACCTAGTATGTAAATTTTTTTGGGTTGACTTTCATCCGGCACCATACTGAGTTGTAAATCATTTACAATATCAGAATCCTAAAACGTAATTCGGTTTTCGAAACAGTTGACCGGAAGACGGGATATGAGATATGTGAGTAGCCTTGACCGAAATAGATCATGAATTTATGTATTAATTACTGCAACGCGCTATCAAGAGATACATTGCCCAATGCGTTAGCAAAATAATTATGTAAAGTGAATTAAAGTGATGGAAGCGGACAAAGTAAACGCGACCTACGTGGGGCAATGACCCTGCATTCGTTTCTAGAATGTTCGAAACCCAGTCAAAACAAACTGCATTGAAACACATAGTTGACGAGTTTAAAGTCCACTATACAGATAATATACACACACTTACGAATGAAACTTGCTAGATCCTTGTAACTATTTGTAGTATTTGTTAATTTCACAATCTTTGTTCGATGTTTATTTAAGTCAATACGTAAATAGCTATGTTTTTTTTTTATATTTAGTCAAAATAAAATCAAACAGGAAAACGAAAAAAATTTCAATGCCATGCCTCGAAAAGAAATGGAAATATTTTTTGTAGAGGCAAGTTTAACTTTAATGTCAAAAATAATATAACAAAATTAATAACTCCGCACTTATGTGTGAGTGACCGTGTACATAATAAGTATTATTATAATGTACACGGTAATCTGGTTCCAAATCAAGCAGAGCTAATGCTCATAAAGATTAGGTTAACTAGACTACTGATCACAATTACTTCTACTGGGTAGGAATCGAACCATGACCACTCGTTACGAAATGCCTTCACCACGTAAAAAAAAGTATCATTCGAAAGCCTTATATAAATATAACATGATTATAATTATATCTTCAAAAACTTTGTCTTGATCGTCTAGCCTAATCCCTGTACGTGTTGAAGTGATACGACAACACCTCTCTACAGGTTCAAAGTTACAACTTACACGGTTACTATTAGAACCTACCACCTAAGTTGTATTTATTTAAGAACACCAAAACTCGTTTTCAATATGATGGGGCCCGTGCTCGTATAACCTAGTTGTGTAATATTACCTTATTCAATGAAACATCGCAGCTATCTACCTACATGTTTTTAAATTTTGTTAACATGTGTATTGACTGTACAACTTTTTTTTAAACTTTTGATCCCATGTATGCATTATTCTATATCAGGCCTGGCTTGCAAATTGTAACTTACGTTAAATAGGTGTGATGCGAGTTACGAGTATTGAAATGTATATGTACAGTCAGAATTATAAATGAAGAATTTAAATGCCAAATAAATACAGCCTTCAAACCTTCATTACAATATTGAAATACTCTTCCGCAATTCAATTACTTGCTTAGTGTTGTGGGCACTGCTTAGTAAAGCAAACAGAAAATATGTCTTCCTCAAACTGTGCTTATTATGAACAGCTTCTAATACTTTGTTTTAGCATTTTATATCATTAAGTAAATGAATTAAATAAATTTTCTTTTCAGAAGCACGAATGAGATTCGTATAAAGTATGTGCTGTTGATGGACGTTCTTTTTGTGAAATGAAACAGTTTTAGCAGATGTTGTGTATTGGGATTGTGGGGAGAAAACATTTTCGAGTCGAAACACTCAGTTTTGAAAAGTACTGATGTGAAAATATAATAGGTGTCAGTTTATAAAATAGTATTTCTACCGTCGCGTCGGTTATAAATGTTTACATTAAAATTCTAATGGTCATCAAATTCATTCAGCCAGGTGGACTTTTCTTATGACAATGGTTTGTATGGAGTTTCAACTGTAAGGTTACGTCAATGTAAAATACGACGTAAACTATTTTTACGTCAATGGGCTATATTACACAGTCAATATTATCACGCGATACTGGTTTTATCACGATAATACTGATGCAGTATTGATAGTATCGCAGTATCATGATAATATCGCAAGTTATCCGGAAATTTTGAAATCCACGATACCAATGGGGCGTGGCTTCAATATTGTTGACAGTGTTGCCAACCCTACAGACCACAATAACATTTAATTGTTTCGAGTTCAATGTGACCATCTGAAAAAATCTCAATCAAAATATGTACAATTTCAACAAAAGTAAAGATGAAACGGAAAATCATGAAGACTTACAAATTGAAAATGAAATAGTAGCTAGTAATACTATCTAACATGCAGGCACTATAATAATTGCAACTTTGAGACTTTTGATTTTGAAATTTCATTCGATATAAGCTATGATAATTCCAAAAAAAACTCATTTTTAATGCCCTCCCTTAAAACAATGTATTCTATTCATTACTATCACTAAATTATACAAAATATAGTATAAAGTTGAAGATGTAAATTTACTGCTTTTAAAGCTTCTCAAACAAGTCTGCACTTATTATAAAATAATTTGCGTAATCATTCAAATCATCGCCCAAGAGCATTTCTTGTGTGATGTTCAAATGAGTGTATTGGTTTCGTTTTAAAACCCAATCTTTCACCCAACGCCTTCTGCAACGTTTTCTTTTCAACGCTAAAACAATTACAATTGCTAAAACTGACTTTCTCCTATCATCCATAATTTTAGTAACACAACCAGATTCCAGTGAAGTCAACGTAACACTGAAGTGGTAATGTTGATGATAATATTGATAGTGAATAGCCCACTTCAGTATTTGCGATCTTGTGATAATATATTTGACTGCCTTGTTGGTCTAGTGGTTAGCGTATGCGGCTACTGATCAAGAGGTCTCGGGTTCGATTCCCGGGTCAGACCAAATATTTGTGTGATCCACAAATATTTGTTTCGGAGTCTGGGTGTTTGTCTATGTATAATATGTATGTATTTACAAAAAAAAGTATGTTTATGTATTTATATCAGTTGTTTAGTACCCATAACACAAGCTCTGCTTACTTTGGGACTAGATGATGTTGTGTGTAAGATGTCCAAAAAAAAAAATCGTGATTCCAGTATCACGATAATATTGACTGTGTAGTATACCCCAATAAGACACCAGTTGCCTCTGATATAGTCTTCCTACTTATTAAGTTTGAGATTTGGATTTTGCTCATGCTTTGCATCAGGCATAGTGGCAGGCGTAAAAATATATATCCAGTTTCGATATTACCATTGCCTATCTAGTTGTCTATGTCTCCTTCTTTTTTATGTGGCTTGTGATTTAGTCAGCTTTGACAATCAGCGACGTACCTACTTATTGTACCCAGTATAACTCAAGGAGTTACTAATTATCACCATCACATTTATGTTTCTTTATGCGTTTAAGAAGGTTATTGACCGTTCTTGCGGTACATGTTTACTGACCTCCCGCCAGAAAACAGACAAGATGAAAAAGGCGTACAAGGACGCCTACAAATGCCAGAGTGTAATTGCGTAGACGCCGCGCTCGCAACTCAGACACACCCATTGGTTACAACACTGCAGGAGCACTTTGGAGCTGTCATATGCTAGTCAATTTATATTACGTGCAGTTTTTGTTGGTGTTGTGTGTTAATTGAAACCACGAACTCTGTTACTTAGTGACACTTAAACTTTATTAATTATACCTACTAACTGACCTGGCGAACTTCATACCTACTTGAACACACAAAAAAATTCGTCAAAATCGGTCCAGCCGTATAAAAGGAGTTCAATTACAAACACACGAACAAAAGATTTAAGGACTAATTATTTATAGATTATTCTAATGTACCTACATATTATGTTAAATCTTAATGCATACTTTATTACTATGTTCATATGTCGGTACCATCGAGATATCATGTACTACGTACACATAATATAATGTCGTTTAATATAATCGCGATGGTCGGGACAGTATTTTTAACTTTCACAGTCGCATTCATATGTCGAGTCAAGCCTGTAGAATATACAAAAAGTTTAAAGTTCATACACATCCTTTTATAGTTGAGCATACGTTTATGGAATTCCATATTCATTTTAGTAAAATTACATGTCAAATTAGTGAGCATCAACTGCATGAATTCCCAAATTGTGATATGTGTAACAAAATTATTTTATAAAGAAATACCTACATAAATCTTGTGAGTCGTGTTGTGTTGCCATGTTATTGAGTCCACAACAACAACTTTATCTACTGTTATTTCGAGGTCAAGTATATTGGCATTAACCGCGAAATTCTTCTTGAGCTGCGGTATCCGAAAGTTTATATTATTTACCACACTTGTGCATTTAGACACCACTATAAAACGTATTCGATATTATTATATTAATACTAATATCGCTAATATACTTCATATAAGTTCTATCTAGTGTTTCGGATCGCTAAAATAAAGTTATATCCGCAGTTATGGACTTGCGGATATCTGTTAAAATGATCCGCCATCTAACTACCATCTTAGGTGTTAAAATCGATAAATATTTCATACTTAGTTGTTTAGCCCGCTTAGAAAGTTACTAGTAGGTATATAATAAAGATAGTTGATTTATTAAATTTATTTGTATATACCACCTACTTTATTCAATTCTCATTGCAAAAATATCGGTAAAAACAACATGAATTTTGTTTGATTAGGTTGATTTAAACATACCTTCCTTGAAAATTATCTCATAGATAATGAAAATCGCATTCAAAATTATTTTCGTTTTAAGGGCATGCAATAGATTTTACAGATAAATCAACTGTCTTTATGTACTTACGGAAAAGGTTTTGTATTTAAAACTAAAATACCAAAAGAAACTGGTCATTGAATATTTAAATCACCTTGAATTACAGAGGCCAGTATGAACATTATCAGTTTGAAGTAGCAAATTGCAACACACTTCATCAATTTCCTCCACGTTTAACCGATAAGCACGTTCCAAGAATGCTGTCTTGCCTATTCTGACGTGACGTCTAGTGGACACATCAGAAGTACCTCAATAGGCATCTGTTCACAATGTCATATAATTTGTATTAAAATGGACTTTGAACTCACTTGCCTTGTGCAACCTACTTTATAAGGCCAGTTTGAGGAGAAATTTAATTTATTCTAAACTAAAGCACATAATCATAGTCAATCATCATTATCATACATAGGGCTTTTCTTAGAAAGGTGGTATATGAGGTTTGTCAGGTTTTTGTTCTCTTTACTGTCTGTTTGCTCCCTAAGTTTTCATATGAGACGACACTTACTGCGTGTAAATAGGGTTTGTAACATACTCTTAACACGTCACCACTCAGATCTAGCATGTGTAATAAACTTTGCCAGCTGGAATACTATACAAGTACATATTTTCTTGCTGACGTTGTGACAACCTTACTTTAGTTCATGATCTAAACCATGCTCAAGTTCTACATAATATATGTCAATCAAAACCTATGGCGCTGCTGGTATTCTGATTTAGGACAAGAACTGCTTTTGAAATTTTATGAAAAATGTAAATACTTTGTCCGCGTAGTGACGGATTAAGAATACAAAGTGTCACCATCCCTATTCATTCCACGGGTGTCGTAAGAGGCGACTAAAGGAATAAAATAGGTAGCTAACATCACAAGCCAAGAGAAGGAAAACTTGAAACAAACCCTTTACCAACCCGTCTGGCCAGGGTGGTATAGTAGGCCAAAACCTCCTTTCAAAGGAGAGGCCTATGTCCAGCAGTGGACTGTTACAGGCTGTTGATGATGATGATGATGTACATACTGACATAGTAATGCACAGACATTACGCAATAGGTATGCTAAAGGCTTACAATAGGTTAATTAGCAGACTTTTAGAGGTTTGATCTACTATTTTGCTGGCCTAGTGGCATAAGCGGTCCGCGCACCGTTTTCTACTGCGCCAAGTGTCGTGGATTCGAATCCTACGTGGGACAACACTTCGTGTGATTCACAAATTGTTGTGTCCGTTTCATGTATGTTTATAAAGTCCCCCGCGATACAGGATTTATATTCCAAATGCGGGATTGTCTTTTTCTTTTGAAAATCAGTACTACTGAATAATTTAAAAAATATGGGATTATGGTATGGATAGTGTGGTAGATTTTGAAAAAAACTTTTTTTAGGGTTCCGTATTTAAAAATCTGTAACGCTCGTCGGTTAAAGTTACTACCGCCATCTAGTATCCCGAAAGATGAAGCGCTTTAAACAGTCCAAAATGAAATTAAGAAATAGGTACCTACTGCAATATTTTCAAAATTAGATTTCAAATAAATAATGCTAAAGGGTTTGGTAATAGTTTAAGTAGAGCAAAATATAATCTACTATCAATCATGTAAGTTACTAGTGACATCTTACAATCGCAAGGGTAGTTATAGTATAAACTAGTAATTAATACAGCACTGACATGACTTCAGATACCTTTAAAGTATCAGACTAAGAATGTAATACTAATTTATTAAAATTGAACTTTTATTACATACTATTAAATTGTTGAAAATTTAAAAATCAAATTTGTGACTGTGCTTTCAGTGCCATCTGCTGGTCATGAATAAATTTATTATAACAGTGCTCTGTTCACAAGTAAGTGAATTTATTACCGTACGTATTTGAAAGATGTCGCCATTGGACATACAAATTGCGAGATTCTGTGATAAAATGACAAATCAACAGGTGCTTTGGCAAAGACGGTTAATCTAAAAATTATAGCCACAGATATGTTTGCTTTTTCTCAGTTCTTTAATGCAGGCACCACACTTCGTTAAGTGCTATTCGTTATGTGTCTGCGCCGTATTCGCCCAAATATTAGTTATGCGCTCAAATAACAAACATGCCATCCACATTTCGAACTGTTATGTTTATGTCAAATAAGCATCAAATAAAAATATGTGTGTTGTAGAGATGTGTCATTGTCATTTTTATGGTGAACGAAACGAATATACTCTCCACACTTCGCCGTATGTGCGCGAATAACCCGCATAACGAATAGCGCATAGCGAAGTGTGGTGCCTGCTTAATATATACCTACGTAGCCTTAGTTCAAATTACCTAAATTGTTATTAATAATTAATCAACCAGAAGCTTAAGAAGTTTCTTAATTTCGTAACTTACTTACACATAATATAAATTTAGATTTAGATGTTTTGGATGTCATTATTATTAGGTACTAGCTGAGCCATACGGTGTCACTCGCGGTTGTTGTTGTACGAGTATTTTTGTAACAACAACGAATTTGATCAAAATAGTTGCCTAAGTTATGTCATTAGCTATCTGCCAGTGCAAGCCACCTCAAAATCGGTCTATCCGTTCCAGGGATTTGCTGGATCAGACAGACAGAAAAACAGGCAGCAGAAAAATTAAAAATATAATTTTATATGCATTTAGTAAAAATCTGTCCTTTTGTAATTATAAACACACACTTTATTTTAATCGAAAGATTTGATCTATTTGGATTTATTCGACTATGTCCACCTGAGTGACATCACTTAAGTGAGTTGTCCTCATTTCACCTTGGAAGTGGAATAAACCTTTTATTTCATACACATTTAATTATATTTTTACGTTTTTAGGGTTCCGTAGCCAAATGGTAAAAAACGGAACCCTTATAGATTCGTCATGTCTGTCTGTCTGTCCGTCCGTATCGTATGTCACAGCCACTTTTTTCCGAAACTATAAGAGTTGAAGCTTGGTAAGTAGATGTATTCTGTGAACCGCATTAAGATTTTCACTCAAATTAAATAAGATAAATAAAAAAATTGAAAAAAGAACTATAAATTTTCCGGGTTCCCCATACTTAGAACTGAAACTCAAAATATTTTTTTCATCAAACACATCCATGTTTATCCATCTATGGATAGGTCTTCAAAAATGATATTGAGGTTTCTAATATCATTTTCATTTTTCATTCAGTTTAGAAGAAAATGATATTAGAAAACTCAATATCATTTTCTTTTAAACTGAATAATTTGCACGAGAGACACTTCCAAAGTAGTAAAATGTGTGTCCCCTCCCCCTCTGTAACTTCTAAAATAAGGGAGTAATAAAACTAAAAAAATATATATGATGTGCAATACCATGAAAACTTCCACCGAAAATTGGTTTGAACGAGATCTAGTATTTTTTTAATACGTCATAAATCGTAAACCGCAATTTACCTTTCATTCAATCAATACAATACAATACAATACAATACAATACATTAAAACATAGATCAAAGTTACAACGAACTATGAGAACTTTTATTTGATGTTACTTGCTTCTACGGAACCCTTCATGGGCGTGACCGACTCGACCTTGGCCGCTTTTCTTTAGCTTTGACCACTTGAAGACTAGAAAACTAAAAATAAAGATTAAATTATACTTCACATTGTCAGAAATAACTGTTAGGATTAAGAAGAGAAATATGAAATTTATTTTCAGAGAGTACATATCAACAAGTCTGGATCGGATAACGTTGGTAAGTAGGATGGAATAGCCTACTTGCCGACGATATCTTTCGCTACCCCTGAACAGGAGTAAGTTCTCAGGAATTCATAATCTATACAAATAAGTAAAGGTGTGTCTGTATGTAATGTAATGTAATAATAATAATAAGATACACAAAATAAACAAATATAAATGTAGTAGCCTAAAAATCGGCAATTTTCAATAAAAAAATTAAAAGTCGAGTATCTCGAAAAGGGTTAAGCTTAGGGTAGGGTGTTTCATAGCGAAATAAGTCAGAAATGATGGGTACTCTACGCCCTTAACGGATCTAGCACGACTTTTCCTGTAAACCTGTATATGGTAAAAACTTCATAAAAGGCAATTTTTTCAATTTCTTCTGTTTGTTCCGGTAGTTTCACCGATTCTGGGACCTGTAGAGTAACTTAGGTTTTTTTAATGACTAGCCTCGCTTCACGGCGTTACTTGCGATAACAACCGCGGGTAACACCGTGGGACTCGGCTAGTTATAAATATACCGAAATAATGAATTTGCAACTCAGTTGGATACGGTCTAATGGCTTTAGACTGTGACGGTCCCAAACATTGGCAGGGAGAATTAGTAACGAAGTAAATAAAGCTTAGGATGCATGCACTCAGGACCTGTACCATTGATAGGACATATTACAATAATTATTGTTGAGTTCAAATGGACACCATAAGTTCCCAACAATTTAGTTATTTTTATATCACAATGACGGTTTATTATATATAAGGAATCAAGTCGTACCTCTGATCTCAGTCATTAAACCGCAATAAATAACCTTTTATTGCATGTCTAACCTATAACGTGTGAAGTATGTAATAAAAATATTTTTATTATATTTAGGTAAAATGACGATAAACATTTTAAAATAAATTTTATTACTTCAATACTGCCAAAGACTTGGGTTCTTTTTCTTAACCTTCATCATCATTTTGACGAAGACGCACTAAATTCTACATAAACATTTTTACGTTCAGACAACTTGTTTTCAGAAGTTAAAGATTATGCTAAAGAGCTTGTTTATTTGATTGCGCTAATCTCGGACAGTACTGGTCCGATTTGAAAAATGCTTTCTGTTATCTCTCAACAAGTTCCATATTTCTATGAATCATGGTATTTGGTAGTTGAAAGTAAAATGATGAGCTTTTTAGATTTTGACAAGACCGGACCCTATCCTGCAGGTATTGGGTGCGTCCCCATTTGGGCAAGAAACAAGGGTATCTATTGCTAGCTAGTATTGAATAAATACTGCTAATTGAAGCGGTCATAGCGTAGTGGGCTTAGAGATTAGAAGCAATCACCGAGGGTAAGCAACGACGGAGTGGTCAGTACCTAGATGGGTGACCGTCTGTGGCATGATATGTTGAACATTTCCGTGATTCGGAGGTCACATTAAGCAGTCGGCCCTGGTTGTTATCATAAGATAACAGTCATTAGTTGGAGGCCTTCGGGCTGCTAACAAGCATCCAACGGCAAGATTACGTAGCCATAAAGTGTCTTGCCTGTCCCCATTCCGCACTCGGCCAGTGTGGGGACGTATGGCCTTAACCCTCTCCTGAGAGGAGATTCGTGTCCAGCAGTGGAACGCTATGGGTTGTTAATAAATATAATATCACGCTGGTCAGACGAGTTGGTAAATGGTTTGTTATTAGATTTCTGTTTCTTTCTAGTGAAGTTGTCTTACGTTCTTTCGATCACTACATCCATGGGTTTGATAGGGGTTGTGACAATCTGTACTCTTAATCCGTCCCTACATAGTGTTACACTACACTATAGCCCATATTTAGACAGAATTAAGACTGATTCGACTGACATGCGCAATTGTCATGGACTGAAAAATCATTTAAACGATTTTTTGTTACAGGTGTATAATTTTTAAACGAATTTTTTACACCCGTATCATAATTTGACAACAAAAATTCAAAAATGTTGTATCTTCGTTTAACAAAGTACTTTTTTTTTGTTTCAGTCAACTTTGTGGCGATCTGCATGCAGATTTAGACAGATTAAAATATGTATTTATAATCAAATTTTTAAAAGGCCATTTTTTTTATTAAATATACAAAAGCTGGACATCAAACAGTAACAGCATGAAGCTCAAAAGTTACGATTCCGGGGTGTAATTTTGTATCTACTTCGAATACTATTTTTATTATAGATTCTGTATTAATTAATATGTACATGTTAAATACAAGATATATAAATAAATGTATATGAAAGTATATATAATTTAGTGTTTTTACATAAAAATATTTGTTTCATCTGTCTCTCTTTTTATTCCTGCTAGTCTCTGCAACGGCTGGCAGAATTTCGACTTGACTTGCACTGAAATGTGATCAATAAATAAGACTACTTTAATTTTTGAGTACCATCTGTATTATTGATACGTTTAGGAATTTTTTTGTACCCCTGCTTAAACAAGTACGGTGCACTATTTACTTAGCTAATTTTAAAGGAGGGAACGCTACCTCACAGATAATAGCTTAAACATTTAGTCGTTTTACATAGTGTATTTTATTAAGTTTATGACAAAACCAGCTGTATCTGTTTACGGGGTTGTAGATCTTGTTTTTAGAGCATTGATGTTTTAGAATGACGCTATATGCTAAAATGTAAATGATTGTCTTTTAGGGCCACAGCACACTAGGTACTTTGAAAGCACCGCACACTTAAAAACGCCAAATTGAGTTGCTTTTTAGAAGCGCGACACAGCAGCTGAACGCTACTCTCCGCACACATTCGGATGCCGGTAGCATCGATTTGGCATCTGAGCAGTCGCTGAAACGCACGTTTCCGATACCGCGATCGAACGCAGGAAGTCGCTAAAACGCGATGCAACATCGATGCTGCCGCAAAATCTTCGATCGCCGATGCTAAAAGTAGCTAGTGTTCTGTGGCCCTTATAGCCAATTTTGAACCGAACATTATACCTACAATAACATACCACTTATTATACACATGAATTAGCTAACACATATGTTTAAAATAGGTAATAAAAATATGAAAGCCTCCTCAGTTCACCTCCGTGAAATGAAGGTTAAGAAGTTCTTGAATTTTTTACTGAAAAACTTACTTATTAGCTTTCTAAATCTTTAAAACCCTAATTCTCAGGTATAATTTTAGTTAAATTTTTATATATTTTATTTCATTTAATTCATTCACAACAAACTGTTTTGGTCTAAAAAGAGATTTCGTTTTTTTCGTTGCTGGATTTTTAGTTACCTGTCCTTAGTGACACTATTATGAACAGTGTTATATTTCTGGAACTAGTATCTGCTACTGCTTGCGATATGGTAATCGTCATCAGCCCATCGCAAATCTTCAAATTCAGCTAGCGTTTCAGCGGCAAAAGCGTCACACTCTAACTCATCTAACCTTATGGTAAAAACTCTGTGTGTCCTGTCATAGAAAACATTTGAACGATTTATAATTGTTAAAATTATACTGAAGTAACTTTTTTGACAGGATATAAAGTCAAAACCCACTTTTTTGTTGTGCGCCAATTTCCCCGGATACCATTCGCTGGTGGTTAACGGCCATCGCAAACTAGGCGATTTTTCACGGTGTCACGGTGACAAGACGCGGCGTCTTTGTTTCTTCGGGCGTCTCTGACGCCTAGTGTGCGGAGCTTAGAGTCAATCAAAAGAGAGTAAGTCAATAGTACACAAGGTAGTAGAGCGACGCATATTTCAGCACAAATGGTCCGGCTCGATCGGGGCTGTACCCTCACCCACACAGAGGTAACACTCAAATGACAGCATTCGTGTTGACGTTTTTCGTTGATGTGTGTAATACCACGACCGGAGGCTCAATGGTGCAGAAGCGTTTCAATAGGCAGCCTTAGTGCAGGTAACCATGCTGCAATGTATGCATTCTCAATGAGGATGGTGTCCACTACTCCTGGATTCTACTCATGCTTTCCATTAGGCAGAGTAGAGCCACTTTGGCAGGCTTAAATATTTAAAAAAATGTCGGACTCGAACCAACCAAACATGTAATGTCATGATAAGGTCGACCATTATAAAACTGCTTTATGTATTTGTGTTCCAAATGTTATTATTTCTAATTATGGTCTACATTAAGGAGTACCTATCTATAACTCTCTTGGGATCCTGTGATCCCGCTCAAAACTACCCTTTGTTGGGTTTGCATCACCTCACACAGAAAAAGACCGGTACAATATGACTTCAAGGCAATTCCCGAATTCATGCTCTCACCCGGAGGTAGTGTTGGTTGGATTTAATTTGTCTGTTGTGACAAGTTTTTGTGTTTTTTAGATAAAAAAATAATTATGAGTATTATTTTGAAGTTTTGTATGGAGTCGCATTTTGTAAATATTATATCGTTTCATATTTTTTAATGAAAATCCACAAGAAGATTTATAGCTGTTGTAATTTTTTTGAGGAATTAATTTATCGAAAATATTCATATCCCTCGTAAGTCTTAGGTTAATCTGAGGTTTTACCTCACTCTTCTATTAAGCTGTAATAATTATTCAAAAATGAATAGTGGCGATTAAAAGAATATACTGATATCAGCGTGGTTCAAATCAAAAATCACCAACCAAAAACCTATAAAATATTTTTGTTTACCTAAATTAGTTTTAAATCAAGGTTAAGGGGGAACAAGCTATGCAGAACAACATCAGCGCAAAAAAAGAAAAATTGAAACAAACCCAACCCGTCTTGCCAGCGTGATAAAATAGGCCAAAAACTCCTTTTAGAAGATACTTAAAGCTGTAGACTATTAGAAACTGTTGATGATGATGATGAATTGAAACACGTAATAAAGTCAGTGGTGTATTTCTAGGTAAATCCAATGATATTATAAAGATTTTTTTATAATATCATTGGGTAAATCATAAAGTTCAACGTCATGGTATTATGCTCAAATGGATAGCGAAGAATTTGTTTAAACCGTGACAAATCAATCCACATTCGTGTTGCTAAGTAAAATTCCATAATACCCCAGTAATAACAGACTAATGTATTCCAAAATGAACAAAAAGTGTTTTTTTTTTATAAATTCAACTGTCCACGGATTTTATGAATGCATTTATTGGCTCAATAATGGCGCGTAGAGGTGACCGGGAACATTAGAAGGTGATAGTGCGATATCCCACCATCTGTTTCTTTATTAAATGCGTGGGATATATATATTCGGTTCTCATCACAATAATCAACAGATACCAAAATTCGCCAAACATTCACCACACAACTCATCCACGAATTTATTAAATATGGTAAGTAACATTTTTGCATATTTCTTTTCAAGAAAAACTACTTAAATAATTTTATTTTGTAATTTTACCCCTGATCCTGTCCTGTTCACTTTGTGGTTTAAGAACGGTTCTTTAGACCTAATTTAACTGGTGGTCAAACTGTTAATACTGACGGGAATGGGACCCTCAGAAATAACCATCTACTAAATAGTGCGGTTTTAATCTGACTGATTAGATGTAAGATAAGAAAAATCTGTCAGATTCATTACGTTGAATGGGAGATACTGACCTATAGTCTAGGTCTTTTACTTCATGCAGTGACGCATCAAAATTGCGGTGTGTCACCACTCCCATTCATCTCATGTATGAACAAACTACGTTGGACACAGAAATTGCAAACCAACCTCTCCTAAATGTGATTCTTCTACTCTAAACCTACTACATTTTGGTTCCTATTCCAGGAATATGTATATTTCTTAAGATGAAACTATGATATAGGTTTAGAAAACTTAATCATTAATGAAATTTAAGAAAAATAACATAAAATTCAATATTTTCAAGGATTTATTAGGGTTCCGTAGTTCATGGCTCGGTACCCTTATGGATTTGCTATGTTCGTCCATCCTCGATTTATCGTCCAAACGGTTAGTGATAGAAATATGAAACTTTACATGAATTTGTTTCTATCACGTTAACAAACCGCTACAATAAAATCATGATTTTTATTTGGAGTTTTTTCTCCCTCCAATAGGGAATTGTGTGGGGTATCGTTAGATAGATCTTTTAAAAACATTGAAAGTTTTCTTATTTTCATATTTCAAATTTTCATTTAAATATCCGTTTGAGAGATATTAATCTTTAAAGGATATTTTTTTATAAAAAACAGTGAGTCCCCTACTCACTAAAAGCTAAACGGCTGGCTTGAAAAAAAATCATGATGGTAGTCCATATGACGAACTTGAAAAGAAAACTATAACGACTTGGATAGCTTTGTTAATACGCTTATGTACTTGGAAAACTTCGTACAAAAATTACGAAACAAGTAAACATAACAATTATCTATTGGACAAAATTTTATTTCCACTTGCCATTGTATATGACTACGGAACCGTACTTGAACTGACACGCACTTACCCAATTTTTTCAAGTTGAATGTCAGTATTAAATAAATTTATAGAAGGATTTTTAACAATTTATAGAAGGAAGTTAGGAAAACTTTTGTATTTGTGTAAATTGAATATTTTTTAATAAAATATGTAGATATATGGTAACTTGAAATGATTTGACACTTGAGTGTTGATATTCGAAGGACGTGTAAACAGTCTTATGAAATTTATTATCGCTCGTCCATTTTTCCTTTCATAGTTTGACATCAGTAAAGATCGTATCGTCAAGAATCAAATAAACAAATAATTTCTTGTCGCCTTTAAATAAACACACTGTACTAAATCAAGATCATTTAAAATCCGATCCTAGCATAAACACGTTTAACAAATTTAATGATATTTTGATGTCGGATCAACATAAGATATCATCTTGTATTATTAGAATTAAAATGTTTAAAGAATTTATCGAAAGACTAGAAGGATTATGATTCCCCCTAAATAAACTCATTTGCTAACATAAATGGCCAAGATACTTCTTGTGGATTTTCATAAAAAAATATAAAACGATATAATATTTACAAAATGCGACTTCATACAAAACTTAAAAAAAATACTTAAAGTTCATTTTTTTATCTAAAGAATACAAAATCTTGTCACAACAGACAAATTAAATCTTATCATTAATCGGGTTACTTTGTTGAAATCTCGATATCTCAGGTTATCTCCTATTTAATAAATTCATAAATTTATTAAAGGAGATTGGAGGTTGTTGGTTATATAAAATATTTTCTTTATCGGTTAGGTGGTAGACAAAAGTTGAATCGGTTGAGTAAAATATAAATCATAAAAATTGTTCTGATAACAGAATATAAATATTTCTTTCGGAGTCTGGGTGTTTTCTAGTACCCATAATACAAGCTCTGCTTAGCTTGGGACTAGATGATGTTGTGTCAGATGTCCGAAATATTTATTTATTATTTGTATTCATCGAATGAATGCTGAATAACAATTTAAATAGTAATAATTATGAGATTTCCTTGTAAGTATAATATTAGTGTGCTAGATTTTGCCCGTGGCTATGCCCATATTTTTATCGGTTAGAGTAGTACCTATCAAGTTTATAGTGACACTAGTACGGAGTATGGAAGTATGGATGGAGATCGCGTACTAGGTATAATCTTATTCTGGGGCGATAATTTAGACATCTAAATATACAAATACATAAAATTGGAGTGTCTTTAATCCCAAATGAACAGTTTGATACTCAATGCATATCAAAGTATATTAGTACCGTATTTTCTAATTTCTGTCTTTCTGTTTGTTCCGGCTAATCTCTCTTATAGTTGCACCGATTTTAACGGGATTTCCCTGGCAGAAAGCTGATGACCTTCCTTATAGGAGTGACTTAAGCCATATTTTTGTAGACTAACTTCGCTCTGCGGCGTTACTCGTGATTTGCAACAACAACCTCGGGTAACACAGCGAGACTCAGGGAGTAATTCTGAGATGGCTTTGGTTATATCTGTTTAGTTTCCTGTATTACCTCTACATTAACTTGTATTATATTAAACACAAATATATACATACACATAGACTTTATATAACAAAATATTATAGTCCAAATTGTAAAAAAAAATTTTTTTTTCAGTTCGTAAAAGTGCTCGCAATATGCTTGATTTTGGGCATATGTCTTGCTCATCCCGTAGAAGACGTTAAGATTCCCGTACCGTTAGACGTTCTTCCAGCAAAAGCGCAAGGTGTACCAGATAAGCCGCCGAGTGCTGACAGTTCAGATTTGAAAACCGATCCTAGCACATGGTGGCACTCTTCCTGGTATCACACTTATCCAACGTATTACTACTATCATGCACCACGGTAATAGCAGTTTTTTTTCTTATTATTAGTGGTTATTAAACTTCTTAGGGAATTATTAAGCCGACTTCAAAAAAACATCAAATGGAAACTCCCTGGCAGAAACACTAAAAAGCGTAAAATAAAGTTTTAAATGAAACAATAAAGGTTTTAAAGAATACACATACTTATATGTGGGTGACGACTTGTACTTCGAAATTCAAATAAATAACCCATATTCTGAAATAAATATTATACCTACTATGAAAATTGATTTCAAACTTATAAAGATAACATTTTTTTCTGTTACAGCCCAGCCTACAATTACTGGTATCATTATTATTAAGCACAAAATACAATTTGGGGGAGTTGGTCAAAATCACGAACCTAAATGCATTTTCTACACATTGTTTTTGTAATGACATTTAAGTTTGGGAATAAATGAAAACTTCTAGAAATTATCTTTCTTTTATTGCTATGTATTTTGATTTTTAAGATGACCATAAAATTGTGCAAATCAATTGTCAAAAATTTGTGCATTATATATACATAATCAAACTAATGAGATGAATCAGTGATATGAAAATATGCTACGATGGCGGTTTCAAATCTGTAGCCTGGTACAAAGAGTTAATTGCGATGTCTGATGAAACAAAGGCCATAGATTTTGCAAGTGTGGCCAAAGACAATGTATCCATTACAATTCTATTCGCAACGTGGTTTAGGTTAGCTCCATGTGATTGTGCCGTATATTTTAGAGCCAACTTTATGACTCGTTCACATGCTAATGATTTTGATGTAGCACTTTTCGCTTCTTTACCAGCTTGTTGAGCAGCAGTCTTAGCTAAGTTCATCATCAAGTCTTGATGGTTAGACATCCCATTTTTCGCGTATCGTACAGACATTTGTACTTCGATAGAAGCTGTTAAAGCTCGTCTCAATGCAACTACACTAGCTGCTGTCAGATATGCTACATCCCCAGCGTACATTATAGCTTTCTTTGCCTTAACTTCTAATCTCTCCAATTTTTGTTTCGCCCGTTTTTCACTTCCAGAATCTTCTTCAAATTCAGCTTGTTCGTTTTCTATGTCGGCTGCAATATCAGCGTTCAAAGATGGCTTATAAATAATTTCCTTGGGTTCAACCCAGTCATCAATGAGACCAGGTGCATTTAACTCTTGAGTATCTAACGTTGCTATATCGGGTTTGACGTAATGAGTCGAATTTATTGATTTGTCTAGCACGATTTGATCTGTTTCATTATTATCAGGGTTACCGTTTTCCATATCTAAAACTGTTTGGTTTAAAAATCCCTTAATCGAACTTTGTAAATTTTGTTTCCCGTTGAGAATATGTACAGATTTCTTTTCGTTTCTAGAAATAACTGAAAACGGAGTTATAAGATTGTTCTTTTTGGATTGTAAAGAACTATTAGCATAGTTATAGGGATTAGATAGTGATTTATTTAGTATGATATTATAAACTGTTGTATCTGAGAGTTCAGGACTTTGTGTAACGTGATCATTTTCTGATAATGAGGCAATTGATCTTTTTTTACGTAAAGATAAGTCAACCGATTGTTTTTTGGAAAGCGCTGATGAGTAGGTAGTGTCTTTTAGTGCTGATACAATTGAAACCTCAGCTGCTATTTGAGCTAATCCGTAGACCAGACGATGAAGCTCAGGTTCAGTAGAAGCTCTTGTTATGCTAAGTATATGACCTGACAACGTTCTTGAAATATAATCCAAAATGCGCCTCGTCTCTATAGCTGTTATACCTTTATTTCTTCCAGGCGCTTCTAATGCTTCTTTTGTTATTCGTGTAATTTTATCTTGAATTTCTAATTTAGACAAAATGGCTGATACCAAGTCTTTCGATATCTGGTAAAGATTTTCATCCATTTCCGGATTTTGTGTTACATTTTTAGTAGCTCTTAGTATGGAGTTATCTAAATGTTTCAAAGCATTATGAGGTGAAGCCATTATTATTCTTTCTCCATATTTTGAGTTTATTAGCTTCTCTTTCAAATCGTGTATTGGTGAAATTCCAGCGTCGTTTCCGGGAACCTGTAAAAGTTTTATTTAATCAGTGAATAAAAGCAAATACTAAATACTAAAAGGTTTGACATCAAAGACGTAAACGACTTCACTTCCTCAACATACTAGGGAAAAACATAATCACACTTATTGTTGAATTTATCTCGAACAACAATAATATCCGTAACCAACATCATCATCATCATAGCATAGAACGAACATTAACATAGCATTTCCAAATAAATTATATATTTTTGTAAACATGCAAAATGAAAATAAATCAAGTAGCTTATCTGTATTTTTCACATTCTGTAACGAGTTACCGTAATATTTTAACAGTAACCGGTTTAAAGCATGTATCATAAATCTACCATTTAATACTTTATTAAATTTAACTTTATATAGATACAAATTATACTTACTAGAAGTAATATAATTATTGAAAACACACGATACAAAATCATTCTCCCTGATTTTGCAACCGCTCCAGTGAAAAACACTGTTACAATTATTTTCATCTTTTCGTGTAAACTTTTATCGCAATCAGTTCAGGCAATTGTTTTAATTGCCAATTAAGGAATGGAGTAGGGCTTAATGGTTTTACAACACACCAATATTCCTGGATAACATAAACTGACCTAAATTGGTAGATGGTGGATGGTATCTTAAATCTAGACCAGAGAGCATGTTTTAAAATTCACGATATTTAAAACAGTAGTACTTACTTAATAAAATTTAAATCTAATCGAAAACAGTACCTACATAAGGTTGTTTGACCATACTATAAGAAAACAAAATCTGTCCTTTTATGCTTCACTATTTTGTGAACTTATTACCTAGGTAATAAAAGTTTACGAGTATTTTTGTTCCGCTTACCTTGCAAGTTATCCAACAAATGAATTAAACATGGTGATTCTTCTTTTACTATGTTGAACTCTTCGGTATACAAATAATGGACGGTACACTAAGTTACTACTTTCTGCTGCTTCAAATCCTTCCTTATCATCTGCACCTACATTAAAACTTCCGTCGAACAATTCTCTTTTATGAACACGTTCACTTTTTTCTTCCATATTAGTAGCATTATTTTTAAACATAGTTGTGCGGTCTAAATCACTCTGTATAGTAGTTACATCGTTTTTATTCATGTGTGAATTTGAAACAACGTTAAGAATTGCTATCACTGAAACTACAGCGAATAACATGATGGAAATAAGAAATAAACCACTTCTGATCTGATGCTTTATAGTCTTAAGTTTTAATTATAAATTTCATGTTAATTCTTATAATTGTATTAGCATTAATTGGTAACAATTAGCAACTTATTGTTATTCAGAGATCAGCCACTAGCGATAAATGGATTCTGTAAGGAAAACAAAACAAATATTGGTAATTTTCTTTATTCTTGTATATTAATCTACAAACATATTCTAAAGCTTATCCGATGCATTAAAGAACATGTACATGACTTAATCTACATAATGTTATGTATATACAAAACAAATCCGGTAAGAGAGGGTGGAAAAATCGTAGTCATCTTAATTTAACCGAGGAAGGCAGGTAATACCCTTATGCGACCGCGTCCTAAAATCTGGGCGGTTTCACCAAAGGGGGATGCATCTACGTCATTGACGGAGGGAAGTAGATCACTTTCTTCACCACCGATGGCACGACGAGCTCTTGGATGATCAGCAGCACCAGCAACCTTTCCCGAAGCACCAGATCCCACAGCGTCTTTTGCGGTAACTAAGGGTATTGGCGCGGCTTTTGGTGGGATGTGTTCGATCACATCCTTGTCGGCGGGTGAGCACACGCAGACTGCCAACAGCGCCAACGACGCGACGATTAAAAGTGTGGAATGCATTTCCAAAAGATCCTATCTTTGCTTTGATTTTCACTTGATGAAACTGTGCTCTGATAGGATCCGCCGAGCCTTTTATGAGAAGTTTATGATTACATAAATTATTATATTTTATTGTAACAGCACACTCAGATAATGCGCATTATTATTTTTAGAACAACGCTGACGCACATACGGTTGTAAATGATCCCCTCATTATGAACCTTGGCTTTGAAGAACTTGCTAACGAGATATCAAACACCCCTGATAACTGATAAAAGTAAAGAGTAACATAAGTAGTTAACGCCTGAACATGTGATAAAGCATTGTTTGTAGTATTGTTTTAAATAAGTCTTTTATGGAAAAGAAGTCGTTGGTCGGACCCCGTATAAGCAAAGTTCGTTTTAGGTTGTGAGAATCCAATGTATTTTACCAACCTTTAACTTATTCAGTTTTTCAATGTTTATTGACACTGTAAAAATAATATTGATTAAATTCACAAAAGGCACATAACAAAAGCATATCAAAACAATTAAGGTTTACTCTTTATGCCAATGTTTAGTTCCAATACAAGTTGCCTAATTACGTATACTTAACACTATAAAAAACAAATTCTGTCTGTCTATCTGTAACGCTTTCTCGGCTAAAGTGCTGATTCGATGTCAATGAAATTTAGAGATTTTTGGTTCTTGAGGAAGTCCATATACCGCGGTAACCAACATACACGATGTCTATCGGCAAAAAATAGTACCCAATTAATATAATAATCTACACTAATATAATAAAGCGCAAGAGCTTCTTTGTTTGAACTCGCTAATCTCATGAAGTACTGGGAGTGTTTTAAGAAAAAATACCTGACAGCATATGTCTGTCTGTTAAGGTTCACTCACTATAACCTTTTTTATGGGAAACAAATTGTTGCCACGGTATAACACTACAGATAATAGAAGATGCAGATACATATGAGGCGGCAAAGGCGCTGACAGGACACCTGATCGTCTGTAACTACCGGCGCTCATGAGCAATTCAAGAGTCAGAATTGCGTTGCGAAACTTTGGCAGAGAGTCCCATACGCGTTGTGGAGCATCAATAATTTTTTAACATCAGTTTTCTCGACACGCCATCGAGTCTAATTTCATAGGTAGGTACTAAGCAATGTTTCAGAAAGAGAAAGGATTGCGACGAGATGCTGAACGGGATCGGGAGAGGGCTGATCCCGTTCGGCATCTCGGTCTTATCAGAACTCCTGAGAATAGCCGTTAGGGTGGTTTTTAGTGGACACACACCACATAATCCTGGGTCCTGAGTCACCGAGTACCCAAAAATCTGAAGACATTTTCTATACCATCAATAAAAAAGTACAGTGTTAAATACATACACTACAGCTCGGTAAACACATGAACTTGGCAGAATTTCTATGAAATAAATCACTTATCCGGTTTAGTAAAAGGGGCTCTTCAATCGAATACTCTTACGGCTGCTGAAGTCACCACAGTCAGTATCCCTGTCTTGTCCCGATCGTGTCATGGATAATCGACCAACAAGTCACAATACCATATTTTTTTAAGGGTTCCGTAATTCATGATACCAACAACAATTCATGACAACAACCCTAATAGTTTCGTCATGTCCGTTCGTTCGTTCTCGACTTACCGCCCAAAGTGCTAGAAATGAAACTTTGCCTGTGGATATGTGTTCTTATCACGTTGACAAAGTGCTAAAATAAAGTCACGAAAAATATATTTTTAGGGTAGCTTCCCCCAACCAACACGTAAAAAGTGGGGATGTTTTTTTTGTCACGTTTACCCCCTCGCGTGGGGTATTATAAGATAGGTCTTTTAAAAACATGGAGAGATTGTTAAGACATTTTTTTGATTTAATTTGCAAGTTAGTCCACTTCAAAGGACATTTTTTGGTAAACTTGTAAAATGCCTCAACTCAATCCAGCCAACTACGTATTATGTGAGATATTATGTACACAAATGCGTGCGCAAAAACAGGTGCACTCTTTGTTCTCTGTCACAATCCGAGATGGTTATCCGGCACATTCGGGGAGAGATTAGGCTCAGGACTGCTTTACTTATTTTCTTGGGTTCAACCATTCGAGCATCCAAACTCAGGTTATTTATCAATAATCATCAAGTAGGTATTACCTGACCCTGACTGATTGTCTGTGTGGTGACGGATTAAGAATACAAAGTGTCACCACCCCTATTCATTCCATGGGTGTCGTAAGAGGCGACTAAAGGAACAAAATAAGCAGCTAACATCACTGCCAAGAGAAGGAAAACTTGAAACAAACCCTTTACCAACCCGTCTGGCCAGCGTGGTATAGTAGGCCAAAACCAAATTTCAAAGGAGAAGCCTATGTCCAGCGGTGGACTGTTAAAGGCTGTTGATGATGATGGTGATGATAACCTGACCCAGCAGCAGAGACTGAGTCTTTATATAAGTTATCTAATGTCAGCTCAAGCTCTGCTTGGTTTGGGACTAGATGGCTCAGCTCTGAATTTTTTTTATTTTATGTCTATAATCAGAAAATACAATACCAGTATTTTCCCTACACGGGGCTCGAACCCGAAACCTCTTAATCGGCTGTCGCATAGGCTAGAACAACGATGCGACGAGGCATAATGTACACACATAATACACTACAAAACATATTCCTAAGTTAGTACCAGCAACATTCCAATGACACAAATTAACACTTTATACGTTCTTAGAGTTCCGTAGTATTATTTATTCGTAGTTCCATATATTGACATTTCAAGTAAAACTATAGCGGTTTTGGTAACTTTTTTATTTCAGGAGTTATAGGGGCCTAACTTGTAAAATGCACTCACTAGGAAAACTTCGAACAAAAATAACTAAATAATAAACATAACAATGATTTATTGGACATGATTTTGAATCAGTAACTTTCAGTAATTTTATGGACGACATACGTAAAAATCTATTAAGCATTTTCGAAGTACATAAAATCAACTAAAATTATAGTAATGTCACAGAATGCTTAATAGTACTAGGTAATGTTCTAAATTAAAAGGTTTCTGTCTGTCTATCTGTCTCTCTGTTACGATTTCACAGCTAAACCGTTGCACTTATTTCAATGAAAGGCATGGAGATACTTCCATTCTTGAGAAAGGATATACTCCTCCTAAGGCTACTCCTTACTGCGATAATCGACATAAACACGGGAAGACCCGTCGGCAAAAGCTAGTAATATTATAAGTTGCTGTCTGTTAACCTTTCTTTCTTTAAGAATACTTTTCCTTCGACCTTTATTTTAGTGTACCTAAAGCAGTTTATAATTTTGAAGTGACCAAATCAACTTTGTTTAGGGTGCAATTTCTGCATAAGATGACACATTTCCATCTATTTATTAATAATTAACAAATAATAGGTAAATCACTACAATTCGTAAAATTTCTGATCTCACCACTTGAGTCAGTAATATTTACAATGATAATTATTGATAATAAACACAAACACGTTGCGCAATCTTTCTCAGTGCGTTCTGGGCCACTGAAGGCCTTATTCAAAAAGTAAACGGAAGGATGTGTTTGTCACGTTACATAATATTGCGTTCTTTTTCAACAAATAAAATAAACAAATATGTTATACCAAGGCATACTCACCATTTTTCAACAGAATGCATAATAATACGCATTCATGGTCATTATGTTATTGAGAATATTTACCAACCCTGTTAACACAACTAATTCAAGTGTACAAGCGCGTCAATGATTCCAATTCTGGATAAAATTACTTAGCACATTTAAAGTATAAAAACAACGTGCTCTGCCAAACGACATCATTAACCAACAGTGAAGGAACGCGGCATACAGATTTCACTACTTGGGTCTACATCCCAATTTTAACGCGGAGAAGTTACCTATAGCCCTAAAGACCATGGCTTCCAAATTGATTGTCCTTCTCTCGCTTGCAATTTTGGGTTGCGTGTTTGCAGCCCCTGCTTCTACAACAGAAAAAGCAGAAGAAACAACGACAGCAGCAGAAGATGATTTGCTCGTCATCGATGAAATAGTAGTCAAGGAAATTCCCATTGTGGTAGCATTCGTTGATCCTATCACACCTTCTGAACCCGAAACCAAAGAGACAACAATCCAGCCGGACCACAAAGTAGTAAAAAGGTCAGCCCTGCGAGGTGATAACCCTAGCAACGACTTGCTCGCTAATTTGGATGGGCTTCAATTTGACAATGGATTGTCACAGTTTGGTGGACGCAGGATCAAGTTTTTACCAACCTGGGCTGGTTAATCTTCGTATCTAGTAAGAAACTACTTCTACCTAAGTAATTTTACATATAATTTTTTTGTATAAAAGTTTTGTTCAATTATGTATTAATGTAATTAAGGTATTTGTAATTATTCCGTGTATAATATATAAATGAGTAAATAAATAATATTTTTTATGAATCTATTGTTTGCTTAATTTTTTAAGTTTTACTCCTACTAAGTAGCAGATAGCAGTAGACTCTCGATAGAATTTGTTGATACACTAACTCTTTTTAAAGTTCTTAATGAATATTTGCTAGTTGCACCGTACTTTTTTAAAAAACCCTTAGGAGTGTGATGTAAAGTGACACACAGGTACGCGTCGTTTCTGTATGTCACTTTAACTTTAAGTTAGAATAAAATTTTATTTAATCAGAAGAGGTTTACATTGACACGTATTTCATTGATTAATATTATTAATCAATATACGGTACAAACCTAAGTAAAAACAAAAAATAATTAACTTTTTATTTAACCTTAAGAATTTTGCTCTTAAAGTTATGTAAGTACACCTAAGTAATTTAAATTTGGTGCCAAACAATCAATACACCAAGATCACTGCATTACTTTAAATTTGAAATTTCTCGATGAGATTAAGTTCGTGAACATCGCGATTTAAGTGATTAATTAATTTTCTTGTTTGACAAATTAACTAGTAGTTTAATTATTAAGGTTAAATAAAAAGGGTAAATAATATTTTATTTATTTTTCAGTTTTTGTGTGTGAGACTAAAGCTTGATATAAAAATTATCTTGATTGAGCTTAATTTTTTTCTAATTATAAAACTGCAATCCATATTATAATAAAACCTTTTAACTTTACCTTTCTGACCATCTGTTCGAATGTTCAAAAACCATCAGTATAAATGAAATGTAGGCTATAAAATTCGTTCCTATCCTATTGTCAAACCAATACTCCAAAATATACCTATATAATATATATATATATACGGAGCTCCTACGGTAGTCTCTGATTTTATTGAAAACTTTGCGTGTATAGAGGACGTTGGCGTCGCATCATCGCCTCATCTCAATATATCGTTGCTAGCTGAAATTTCGAACATAAGGTGATACAAATATTTGAACTATTTATTCATCCCTACTAATATTATAAATGCGAAAGTAACTCTGTCTGCATGTTACGTTTTCACGCCTAAACCGCTGAACCGATTTTGATGATTTTTTGTATAGAGATATATGGGACCTCGGGAACGGACATAGGCTACTTTTTACCGCGAAAATGACACACTCGCGTGCGGAGCCGCGGGCAAAAGCTAGTATCACTATATAATACAATTCATAGTGTTGACAACACTTATTATAAACTTTATTATTTTATGTAGTCAAAAATCCGGGTTAAACATCTGAACACTACTAATTTTACAGCTTTCATTTTCTACTACAAAATTGTTGGAATTTGATTATATCTTGAGTTTGATCTGATTTAAAAGATACTAGTACTTACAATTACATTTTTTACTACCTTGTTGATTTAGTGGTTAGCGTATGCGGCTGCTGATCAAGAGGTCTCGGGTTCGATTCCCGGGTCGGAATAAATATTTGTGTGATCCACAAATATTTGTTTCGGAGTCTGGGAGTTTTCTATGTATAATATGTATGTGTATACAAAAAAAAGTATGTTTATGGATTTATATCAGTTGTTTAGTACCCATAATACAAGCTCTGCTTAGTTTGGGACTAGATAATGTTGTCCGAAATATTTTTATTTATATTTATTTTTATTTAATATCACATGGTCTGGAATGGTCTGGAATCGATCCCTCGCCTAGAAGTTTATGTTTTTATAATTTAATAGCGACTACACGCGGTAAGTAAAATAATTAATCACATTAAACTTACATCTTTAATATGTAAATCAGTTGTCTGGATAATCTTATTGTAAGTATATTATTGTCTGGACTTTAAAAGAGACTGTGATCCCTGAGTTTGTTTCGTCCTTTCTTCTCAGGGCTAGTCCAGTTAAGAAAGGCCAAACTCATCTGGTCAAAAAAAAAATTTAACTTGCAAAAGTGTTCATGTAACCTAATTTCAGAATAAATGATTTGATTTGATCTTGTTTTTAGTTGGAGAGAAGATGAAAAAGATCAATTTATAAAGTCACTTAATTTAATCACTTACAACGAATTTGTAGATCACTACCTATTTTCTTTCTTAAATATGCTGTTCAGAAACGTTAAAAAAAATTATATGAGAACAGTGCTAATATAATATTTTGAGTAAATTTGCATAAGACTTAAAAGTATGCGGTCGAATGATAACACCATCGAATGGTAATGTGATCATGTGACCATTTTGCCGCGTGTTCGTTGCACATCCTTTTGTTAAAATTGGATATAGTTATATAGTATAGTTATATATATTATAGTATAGTATAGTAGTATAGTAATATATAGTTATAGTATAGTATAGTTATATAGTTATCTCTATCATATCCATACGTTAAAAGTTAGTAGAGACACGGCACTGTGTTTGCTCCATGCAGGGCCGTAGCTAGAGTCGAATTTGAGGTAGGGCAGCATTGCTTAATGGTAGGGCGGAAGTAAAAAAATTATCATAATTGACGTACAGTCAATCTGGGTAACTTTGACAGATAATTGCGATATTTTACAGCTACCCCACCCCAGCCTGCAAATTTATGATATTCGCAATAAAAAAAATACTAATCGACAGATTTTAAATAGCTCAATTCAACTACGTAGCCCTTTCAAATTGCTCACCTTTAATTATTTAATTAAAAACAAATAAAGTCCTTGAAAAAAATTTAATTTATCTGTATATTCAAACTCCTATATCTTGTGATGTATACAATATTTCAAATTGCTCAAAGTTCTAAAATACTGCTCAAGTTGCATTTGTAATTGCTGAAGTAGAGTTCTCACCAGCTCCACTTTCCTTAATTATTAAATAAATATAAATAGTTTGAATAAATTTTTAACCAAACAATAACCTACCCTACCCCAGAATGCAATGAAAAAAATACTAATCGATAGATTTTCAATAGCTCAATTTAACTACGTACCCCTTTCAAATTGCTCACCTTTAATTATTTAATTAAAAATAAATAAAGTCCTTGAAAAAAAATTAATTTATCTGTATATTCAAACTCCTATATCTTGTGATGTGTACAATATTTCAAATTGCTCATAGTTCTAAAATACTGCTCAAGTTGCATTTGTAATTGCTCAACTAGAGTTCTCACCAGCTCCACTTTCCTTAATTATTAAATAAATATAAATAGTTTGAATAAATTTAACGTATAGATAAGTGAATGCTGCGCATGCGCGCAAAAAGTAACGCGAGTCGCAAGGCAAAAAAAATCAAGTGTTTCATAACCTCATCATAGTGAAATGAAACTGTAATACTCCAAGCACAACATTATCTATTATCAGGTATTTTTATTATTTATTGACTTATACATTATGTTCAATTTATACAAAAATCAAATCATGACTTAAAGGTAACTTTATTTTGTAACTTTATGTCTGTTTACAAAGTATTTTCTATGTATTCTTCTTTGCTCCAAAACAAAATAAGTAGTAGTATACATGCTCATTATGTTTGCTATCTCCAATAAGAAGTAATCAAGATACCTGTTTACTTCTTCTTGGAGATTCTTATAATTATATAACCAAACTATAACCTATCGTACCCCAGAATGCAATGAAAAAAATACTAATCGATAGATTTTCAATAGCTCAATTTAACTACGTACCCGGTACTCCTTTTAAATTGCCTCCCCCATTGCACACCACTTTGATCGATTTTGGGCTATATTTATTCTAGCAATTTTTAGTTTTAGTCAAAAATTGAAAAATATCCAGCAAACATGATGAGCATGTATACTACTACTTCTTTTGTTTTGGAGCAAAAAAGAATACATAGAAAATACTTTGTAAACAGACATAAAGTTACAAAATAAAGTTACCTTTTAGTCATGATTTGATTTTTGTATAAATTGAACATAATGTATAAGTCAATAAATAATAAAAATACCTGATAATAGATGATGTTGTGTTTGGAGTATTACAGTTTCATTTCACTATGATGAGTAGGGCTCGGAATAGGTAGTTTAATTTTATGTACTTGTGATTTTGTGACATCAATAGTATGGATATGCCTGTGAAATCCCGGGGAACTTACTTTTTTCAGAGATTGTAAAAATATTATATTGAACTTTCAAAATAGTATTTCATCTTTTAGCTTATTGTTGTAATAATAAGTTGTTAACATAAAATTTTACAATAAAAACGTAAAGAAACGAATAGCAACAATAACGCTAAGGAATCTAAAGTATATGACCGCTTGCGCGTGCGGTGCACGCGGCACGCTTTCTTTATTGCTATCTCTGTTTTCGCTTTATAAATGGATTATGAATATGGAAAGAAATTCCTTGACACCCAGTAATGCCGAGAAAATCATAGTATTATTTTATAATAAACATGACGATGATGATTATGTTGGCGATCTTCAATTCGAAGACGAATAATTACACCATCGGAACAACACTAGTGCTTTAATGTTAATATAAATATATATTTATTTTTAAATTTGATTTATATTGTAAACGTGCAATAAATATCTGTAATATCTGAAAATGATTTTTTTCCTTCTACTCACTCCTATAAACCTACAAATAAACAATAAGTGTAATTTTCATGATTATGTAAAATGACATAAGTGTGCTTTGACATTGCATTGCATTATTTAAGGTCCCGGAAATCACGCTGATTTTAGGTTTATCCATGTTATGCTTACGTTGACTTTATTTCTACAAGTACATAAAATTAAACTACCTATTCCGAGCCCTAATGATGAGGTTATGAAACACTTGATTTTTTTTGCCTTGCGACTCGCGTTACTGTTTGCGCGCATGCGCAGCATTCACTTATCTATACGTTAAATTTATTCAAACTGTTTATATTTATTTAATAATTAAGGAAAGTGGAGCTGGTGAGAACTCTACTTGAGCAATTACAAATGCAACTTGAGCAGTATTTTAGAACTTTGAGCAATTTGAAATATTGTATACATCACAAGATATAGGAGTTTGAATATACAGATAAATGAATTTTTTTTTCAAGGACTATTTATTTTTAATTAAATAATTAAAGGTGAGCAATTTGAAAGGGGTACGTAGTTAAATTAAGCTATTGAAAATCTATCGATTAGTATTTTTTTCATTGCATTCTGGGGTAGGGTAGGTTATTGTTTGGTTAAAAATTTATTCAAACTATTTATATTTATTTAATAATTAAGGAAAGTGGAGCTGGTGAGAACTCTACTTGAGCAATTACAAATGCAACTTGAGCAGTATTTTAGAACTTTGAGCAATTTGAAATATTGTATACATCACAAGATATAGGAGTTTGAATATACAGATAAATGAATTTTTTTTTCAAGGACTATTTATTTTGAATTAAATAATTAAAGGTGAGCAATTTGAAAGGGGTACGTAGTTAAATTGAGCTATTGAAAATCTATCGATTAGTATTTTTTTCATTGCATTCTGGGGTAGGGTAGGTTATTGTTTGGTTAAAAAATTTATTCAAAATATTTATATTTATTTAATAATTAAGGAAAGTGGAGCTGGTGAGAACTCTTGTTGAGCAATTACAAATGCAACTTGAGCAGTATTTTAGAACTTTGAGCAATTTAAAATATTGTATATATCAAAAGATATAGAATTTTGAATATACGGATATTTTTTTTTTTTCAAGGACTTTATTGATTTTTAATTCAATAATTAAAGGTGAGCAATTTGAAAGGGGTACGTAGTTAAATTGAGCTATTTAAAATCTATCGATTAGTATTTTTTTCATTGCATTCTGGGGTAGGGTAGGTTATTGTTTGGTTAAAAATTTATTCAAACTATTTATATTTATTTAATAATTAAGGAAAGTGGAGCTGGTGAGAACTCTACTTGAGCAATTACAAATGCAACTTGAGCAGTATTTTAGAACTTTGAGCAATTTGAAATATTGTATACATCACAAGATATAGGAGTTTGAATATACAGATAAATGAATTTTTTTTTCAAGGACTATTTATTTTTAATTAAATAATTAAAGGTGAGCAATTTGAAAGGGGTACGTAGTTAAATTGAGCTATTGAAAATCTATCGATTAGTATTTTTTTCATTGCATTCTGGGGTAGGGTAGGTTATTGTTTGGTTAAAAATTTATTCAAACTATTTATATTTATTTAATAATTAAGGAAAGTGGAGCTGGTGAGAACTCTAGTTGAGCAATTACAAATGCAACTTGAGCAGTATTTTAAAACTTTGAGCAATTTAAAATATTGTATATATCAAAAGATATAGAATTTTGAATATACGGATATTTTTTTTTTTTCAAGGACTTTATTGATTTTTAATTAAATAATTAAAGGTGAGCAATTTGAAAGGGGTACGTAGTTAAATTCAGCTATTGAAAATCTATCGATTAGTATTTTTTTCATTGCATCTGGGGTAGGGTAGGTTATTGTTTGGTTAAAAATTTATTCAAACTATTTATATTTATTTAATAATTAAGGAAAGTGGAGCTGGTGAGAACTCTACTTGAGCAATTACAAATGCAACTTGAGCAGTATTTTAGAACTTTGAGCAATTTGAAATATTGTATACATCACAAGATATAGGAGTTTGAATATACAGATAAATGAATTTTTTTTTCAAGGACTATTTATTTTGAATTAAATAATTCAAGGTGAGCAATTTGAAAGGGGTACGTAGTTAAATTGAGCTATTGAAAATCTATCGATTAGTATTTTTTTCATTGCATTCTGGGGTAGGGTAGGTTATTGTTTGGTTAAAAATTTATTCAAACTATTTATATTTATTTAATAATTAAGGAAAGTGGAGCTGGTGAGAACTCTAGTTGAGCAATTACAAATGCAACTTGAGCAGTATTTTAGAACTTTGAGCAATTTAAAATATTGTATATATCAAAAGATATAGAATTTTGAATATACGGATATTTTTTTTTTTCAAGGACTTTATTGATTTTTAATTCAATAATTAAAGGTGAGCAATTTGAAAGGGGTACGTAGTTAAATTGAGCTATTTAAAATCTATCGATTAGTATTTTTTTCATTGCATTCTGGGGTAGCGTAGGTTATTGTTTGGTTAAAAATTTATTCAAACTATTTATATTTATTTAATAATTAAGGAAAGTGGAGCTGGTGAGAACTCTACTTGAGCAATTACAAATGCAACTTGAGCAGTATTTTAGAACTTTGAGCAATTTGAAATATTGTATACATCACAAGATATAGGAGTTTGAATATACAGATAAATGAATTTTTTTTTCAAGGACTATTTATTTTTAATTAAATAATTAAAGGTGAGCAATTTGAAAGGGGTACGTAGTTAAATTGAGCTATTGAAAATCTATCGATTAGTATTTTTTTCATTGCATTCTGGGGTAGGGTAGGTTATTGTTTGGTTAAAAATTTATTCAAACTATTTATATTTATTTAATAATTAAGGAAAGTGGAGCTGGTGAGAACTCTAGTTGAGCAATTACAAATGCAACTTGAGCAGTATTTTAAAACTTTGAGCAATTTAAAATATTGTATATATCAAAAGATATAGAATTTTGAATATACGGATATTTTTTTTTTTCAAGGACTTTATTGATTTTTAATTAAATAATTAAAGGTGAGCAATTTGAAAGGGGTACGTAGTTAAATTCAGCTATTGAAAATCTATCGATTAGTATTTTTTTCATTGCATCTGGGGTAGGGTAGGTTATTGTTTGGTTAAAAATTTATTCAAACTATTTATATTTATTTAATAATTAAGGAAAGTGGAGCTGGTGAGAACTCTACTTGAGCAATTACAAATGCAACTTGAGCAGTATTTTAGAACTTTGAGCAATTTGAAATATTGTATACATCACAAGATATAGGAGTTTGAATATACAGATAAATTTATTTTTTTTCAAGGACTTTATTTATTTTTAATTAAATAATTAAAGGTGAGCAATTTGAAAGGGGTACGTAGTTAAATTGAGCTATTGAAAATCTATCGATTAGTATTTTTTTCATTGCATTCTGGGGTAGGGTAGGTTATTGTTTGGTTAAAAATTTATTCAAACTATTTATATTTATTTAATAATTAAGGAAAGTGGAGCTGGTGAGAACTCTACTTGAGCAATTACAAATGCAACTTGAGCAGTATTTTAGAACTTTGAGCAATTTGAAATATTGTATACATCACAAGATATAGGAGTTTGAATATACAGATAAATAAAATTTTTTTCAAGGACTTTATTTGTTTTTAATTAAATAATTAAAGGTGAGCAATTTGAAAGGGCTACGTAGTTGAATTGAGCTATTTAAAATCTGTCGATTAGTATTTTTTTTATTGCGAATATCATAAATTTGCAGGCTGGGGTGGGGTAGCTATATTTTACACAATATTATAAAATTCAAGCATACAATACGACTGTATTTTGCTTTGTTAGTGCTCTCATAACACTTATCACCCGTAAAGATTAATTAAATTCTCTAAAAAAATTATCAGTCCTTAGGAAAACCTGATTTTCTAGTCTGTCAAAGTTACCGTCATTACATGGGTAACTTTGACACACATAGAACCATTCATAGAAAAGTAGTAATTATTAGGTATATTTTGTATTAATCTGGGTAACATTGGTTTATGTTTTTCTTCTAAATGGGTATAACCGACGTAATAAAACCATTAATTTCCAGTTTTGTCTTATATTTTATAAAATAATCAATAATCAGTCTACGACATTTGGCATTGTTATACATATTTTTAATTAGTATTATATTATACTTTGTCTGAATAAATAAATTTATTATTATTAAAAAACCTTTAAAAACACTGTCGTGGGGTTGCCTTGTTGCTACCGAACGACGACCTTGATGTGTTTGAACTTGATAAATGAAAATCCTTGATGATTATCAATGTATTTAATTGTGACACGACTTGCTTCGTGTCTGACTTCTTGTTATGTGATTACAAATTTGTGTGAATGTATAAAATAAACTAAAGCGCTGACGCGGGGTAACATGTACGGTAATTGGACCGTACATATTCCCGGGCCAGAGAAGAGATGCTGGGCAGCTTAACAAAAATATAATATAAATTAAACTAAAATTATACATAGCTATCAAACAAATCATTAAATTTTCGCAAAACGGGACTTGTTGACTTGTTTTGTAATCTTGCCGTGTGTGCGCTTGGTTTTGGTGTGACGCCGTTGCTAGTTCGCCGCTCATGCCGCGCTGCCTCCGCCGCCACGGCTTCCACCGCTGCCTCCGCCGCTGCTGCTGCCGTAGCCGCCGGACTTGGTGTATCTTGACGCTTCCTCGTACAGCATAATGTATGTGGAATACGCCGAATCAAAATCGCTATACCAATCACTAGTATTATTCCAAGTATGAGGTATTAGGTATTATTATATATCATTGTATAGTGGTGTATATCATGAAACGTTACAGTCTCTGGCAAGGTTTCTGAGTTTCTCAAATCTTGTATTTTGTTTTGAATTTCGTCGGTTGCTTCTTTAAACTTTAAATGTGATTGGTTTGAGATTTTAAAAATGGGTATACTGATGTTGATGATATGATTTATTGGCGCCATGGTAGGAGTGTATATGTCTGGTGAAATTCGCACCTCGCTTGTATGAGGTTGGTGAGGATATATTGTAAACTCTTCCGTCTTGATTAAACAACCGTGACCTACACTCAATAGTCCGGCACCCGTCAGCTGATGCGCGGTAATTTGATCGAGGCACATTGTTCGTACATTGCACTGCTCGCAACATATGTAAATATATGTGTTCATAATGTAGCTCTCTTGCCACGTACTCTTGCATAAAATTTCTCTTGATGAACATTCGTGATTTTCTTGCTCACACAAATCTCTGTCAGTCTTCATTTGATATTCAGGCTTCTGGCTATGGCAAAAGTAAGCTTCTTGTACAAAACAGTCCTTGATGTTCGCTTCTGTCATAGGTATAAAGGAGCCTTTTCTAATGTTCAGAGCCACATAGTCTGAAACTGGAGATATCATGTAAAACCTATTGTGGTGACGTTTGGGCACTGGTATTAATTTGAAAATTTCATATGAATCTCTACTGATAAGAGGTATTCTTATCTCAAACAAAAGATACTCTTCCAGCATCCTTACTTTGACCTTCAAGAGATTATATAACTTGCGTATCTCTAAATGGATGTTATCTACGGGTAAAGAAACATCCTTTGACAGCTTGCTAGAAATCGTGTTCAACTCATTAATTAGTTGTTCTGGTGTCACTAAATGAAAGTTGAACCGACCTTGGTAAACATCCATAATTGTATCCATTAATGAACCTTGTAAGGCTTTCAAGTTGTTCAGAACATTCGTCGCTACAATAGACCCAATCGTAAAGTCGTTCATAATGCTGCTTGTTTTTGCGGTGTTTTGTAACTCATACGTAGCCTTGTCTAATGCTATCATATGTTGATTTATTATTTTATGTTGTTGATTCATTGCGCTCTCAGTACGTTTTAGTAGATTATTTTCGGCTTCTATGATAGTCGTTTGATTTTTCCAGAGATTCATGACATGGTTCTGATTTTGTAGGAGTAAGTAAATGTCCTTTTTATATTGTTCGGCGAATCGGCTATCCAATACTCCGAACAAGGTGTTGGCGAGATATCCTACACCGTTGATAAGGCCTCTCTTGTGACGTAGTAGTCTGGCCGGTGTCTGCGTTGCGTCGAATTGCTGACTCGCTAACAGATGATTGTAATACTTGAGTTCCTCATAGCCATGACGTAACTGGAGTACTATTGCGTCACATCGAGATTGTCCATGCATTGTTTTGCAAGTTGTATCGAGCGTTTGTATGTACGAATCGAGCGCTTTATTTCCTTGTAGAAAAGGAACCATGTCATAATAAATAACGAGTTTCCACTCCTGTTTTATAAATAACATGTCCGATAATTTATCAAGGTACAGGCTTTGATTTTCTCGAAACCGAGTAATATTAACGTTTGCAGTCGAACTTGTTAAACAGAACAATAATGTTATCATCAGTGAAGTAAGAAGGCTCTTTTTTGGGCGTCTCACTGACCTCGTACTATGCGATTGCACTTGGTCATTCAAACTGTCTTCGTGGCTCTTTGATCTGTGTTCGTGGCTGACGAGTCTTGATAGCTTGATAATCGGTCTTTTAATGTAACCACCTTTTGTCTTCAGGGTGACTACGCGTACAAAGCCGTCTTGCCCAGGGTGAAGTTCTATCACTCGGCCCATTATCCACTTGCCGGGTGGTAGGTTTTCATCGTGAACGAGAACCACATCATTTAACTTAAGATTTTCTTTAGGATTTTTCCATTTTGACCTTGATGTCAACTGGGATAAATATTCGACATTCCATCTCTTCCACACGTCTTGTACTATTTTTTGTGTAAGACACCAACGCGTTCTTAGATCTGTCTCGGTCGGTATAAGTGTCAATAACGGACCACTTGTCAGAAAGTGAGATGGTGTTAGGTACTCCAAATCTTCGGGATCATCGGTCAAGGCACACAATGGCCTTGAGTTTAAGCATGCCTCAATCTGTGTCAACAGCGTGGAGAACTCCTCGTAAGTAAGTTTCTGTTCTCCTATCACTCTTTTGAGGTGAAATTTGAAACTCTTCACCGCAGCTTCCCACAAGCCCCCTGCTGATGGCCATGCGGGTGCGTTGAAGTGAAAGGCGATTTCCATGTCGGCTAACTCTTGCTGTAGCACTTCGTTGAAAGTTTGCAGAATTTCTTGATATTCTTCTTGTAAAACTCTAGAGGCCCCGACAAAATTACGTCCATTGTCGCAATAAATATCGCTTGGTGTTCCCAGGCCATCCTACGGAGAGCCGCGATAAAGGATGAAGTGGTCAGATCAGAGACCAGCTCTAAGTGAACGGCCTTGGTCACCATACACACGAATACGGCTACATATCCCTTTGTGGTTTTTATACCACGACCCTTGTTGGCCTTCAATAGGACATGACCGGTGAAATCTACGCCCGTATGCTTGAAAGGACGAGAGGGGCAGACTCTCGCTTCAGGTAAGTCCCCCATTATTTGCTCTTGCATGCTTGGTTTTTGCTTTTTACATGTTATACATTGGCGTATATATTTTTTAGTGGTTCTAGTTCCGCCTAGTATCCAATACTTTAGACGAGTGAATGCCAATGTAACTCGAGCCCCGCCGTGCCATGTGCGCTCGTGTGCATTGTTTATTATTAATTCTGTGAAACGATGATTTTGCGGTAATATAATTGGGTTCTTCATTTCAGGGCTAATACAAGCATTACGCAGCCTCCCGCCCACACGAAGAATCCCATCATCGCCCAAAAACGGATTTAAGTTGAGAATTTTACTTTTTGAAGAAATATTTTTTTTTTGTTTCAGCTTACATATTTCTTCTCGAAATTTTTCACTTTGAACATGTTTTATTATCCTGTTTCTTGCTTCTTTTATTTCAGGTATAGTAAGCCATGCTACAGTTTTTCTGTCTTGTTTTTTGGTCGCAAATCGGTACACCCATGCTAGCACCTTTATGAGTTTTGGAAATGAGCTATATTTTTCTATCAACTCTTTGATAATACTATTTTCATTGCACTGCATAATAACATTAACTTGCTTATATATTTTCGCCTCTTCGTTAGTAGTATAAATGCATTTTTCTTGTACTACATTTTCAGAAGACTCTAGAAATGTGGGCCCCTGCCACCATAGTGGGTGATGTCTCAGTTGACTTACTGTCAAGCCGCGGCTGGCACAATCTGCAGGGTTCTGTGAGGATTTGACATATCGCCAGCAGTCAGCTGGCATGATTTCGATAACTTGCCGTACTCTATTGGACACAAATGGCTTCCAGCGATCGGGGTTTCCTTGTAGCCACCCGAGCACCGCCATGGAATCAGTCCAACCATAAACCTTTACGTCTATGTCTGGCGATAGGGCTTGCTTGATTTTTTTCATAACTTTGGAAAGCAGTACAGCTCCACTTAACTCCAGTCGCGGTAGAGAGACTTCTTTATTACGGGGGACGAGTCTTGATTTTCCCACAATTAGTTTTATTTCTGATTGATCTGATTTAATTAACTTGCTATAAACAACGCAAGCAAATGCCATTTGTGACGCGTCACAGAACCCGTGTAATTCGAGCTTTGACGTCACTTCGCAACCTAGCCATCGTGGTATTTCGATATTATTTATTTCAATAATATCGCTCTTTATTGTCTGCCATTCTTGAGATATGTTCTTGGGAAGTTCGTCATCCCAGGCTATGCTTGATTGCCACACTTGTTGAAATAACAATTTCATTTTGGTAGATAGCGGAGTTAGCCATCCGAGCGGGTCAAACAGTTGAGAAATAGCGGAGAGAAGAGATCTTTTCGTGGTTTGTATGTCCTTGTTGACTTTACACTGAAAAACGAAAACATCCCTTTCAGGGTTCCAATGTAAACCGAGAGTTTTTGTAGATTCAGTTTGCTTGAAATTATAGTTGCATTGCTCCTGTTTACTTGTATTTTCTAATAACTCTTGATAGTTTGACCTCCACTTTCTCAAATTAAAGCCCCCGGCTTTCATAAGATTTATAAGATCTTCTTTTATTTTCTGAGCAGACTTTATTGATGGTAGGGTTAGAATTAAGTCGTCCATATAAAAATTGTTTTCCAAAATGCGAGCGGCCTCGGGATAATTTTCTTTTTCATCACTTGCTAATTGACGGAGCGTCATCATGGCGAGATAGGGAGCGGCCTTGGTGCCGTAGGTCACAGTAGTAAGTTGGTAATGCTGTAACGGATCTCGTGGACTGTCCCGCCATATTATTCTTTGAAGAGGCTGATCGTCTTCGTGTAACCAAATGGCGCGAAACATCTTTTCACAATCAGCTGTGAATGCCACCTTGAATTGCCTCCACCCTAATATCAGTGTGAATATATCCTTTTGTAAATTCGGCCCCGTAAACATGCAATCGTTGAGACTTAGCCCGCTGGATGTTTTATCTGACGCATTAAATACTACTCGTAGTTTTGTAGTACTCGAGTCGTTACGTAACACATAGTGATGTGGCAAGTAACAGTCGTGCTCGCGTGTGATATTTTCGCAGGTAATAAGTTTCATGTGTCGTAGTTCTTGGTATTCATGTATAAACGACTTGTATGTATTTTTTAACTCGTTATTTCTATTAAATTTTTTCTCCATTTGATGAAATTGGGCGATAGCCTTGTACTTAGATCGGCCCAATTGATCTACGTTAGACTTAAGGGGTAGTCTAACTATATATTTGCCTTCCTTTGACCTTGTAGTCGTAGATTTATATAAATCAATACATCGAATTTCTTCTGTTGAATATGACTGATGTTCTGGTACGTCTTCTATTTCCCAAAATTTTTGTATGTCTTGAATATTATTGAGGACTACTTGGCACTGGAGGGATTGCACCTTGCCACACAGAATCCATCCGAGCCGTGTTTGCTGGGCCGTTGGTGACATGTTACCAATTTTATATATCCCGTTCATAATTATATCTGAATAGATATCGGCGCCAAATAAAATGTCAATGGGCTTGCTCACATTGAAAGTAGGATCTGCCAGTTTTATTTTTTGTAATAATTCCCACGTTGGAGTTAGGAATGAAACATTAGGTAAGTTTCTTGTTAAACCCTTCATAATGTAAACATGGGTAGTAAAAGAGTAATCTTCGCTCATCGAGTTGCAGTTTATCTCCATCATTCCCCTACAGATATTGTCCTTGGGGCCAACACCGGTTATGATGCCTTTACATTTTCGACGAGGTAAACCTAGAAGCTGGGCTGCTCGTGCTGTGATAAGAGATACCTGCGAGCCTTGATCTATGAGGGCGCGCATGGTTAGATACTCTCCATCTGCTCTCTGTACCTTTATCAAGGCTGTTGCCAAGAGAATTTCCGGGACATCACATTGCGGGACCACGTGCGAGTTATTGCTGACTTGATTAACTTGTTGATTCGATACTAGGTTGTTTGCGACATACTTTGACGTCATGTCGGCATGTGTCTGGTTGCCTTTCGAAAATGCCGAGTGCAGCAAAGTGTTATGATATCCGTTGCACTCGCGGCATCGTTTATTTGAATTACAAGTTTTTCCATTATGATTATGAAGGCAATTATAGCAATATTTTAATTTCGCAATTATTTGTCTTTTCTGTGAAGGCGACATTTCTACGAATTCTTTGCAGAAATAAATGCCATGTTCACCAGTGTTACAAATGGGGCATGACATGTTATTTTTTATATTTGATTTTGAAGTGGTTTGATTGCTTGAAAAGTTCTTGTACTGAAATGACTTATTTTGTTTATCTGATGAGGAGCAGATTGATTTTTGTTGGTAATTTTCTTGCTTTCGACGTGCTGATTCTATTGTAGTAAACTTATTTTCTAAGAACCTGAGAAATTCACTTAACCTTGGAAGCTCTCGTGGTTCCTTTAATGACTCTAGGTAGTCACTGTGAGTCTCAGCGTCTATTTTTTGTACTAAAAGGTAAACTAAAATTGGATCCCAGGTATCTATGTTGAGGCCCAGGTTTTTGATTGCATTTAAACATTCCGTGGAGACGTCATGAAGGCGTTTGATGTGATTCGCATTACCTTGTTGTGTCACGGGAAGGCTCATCACTGTGTTCATGTGGGTTGTAAAAATTAACTTTTTGTTGTTGTATCTGTGGTTCAATATTTCCCAGCAGGTAACGTAATTTTCCGAACTGATTTGTAGGTGTTGAACTAAGCGCTCAGCTTCTCCCTTAAGCTTGCTCTTAAGAAATTGCATTCTTTGCGCGTTTGATAAACCTGGATTGTTGTGTATAGCCTCACTAAATAGGTCTTTGAATGACACCCATTGCTGGTAGTTGCCATTGAAGGTAGGAATGTCAAGTCTAGGTGTTGATTGTTCACGGTGTGACACCGACCATAGCTTGCTATTTATGGTCCTTTTGATGTCATAATATTTATGTTCGTGCTCCGTGAACCTGGTTTCGTACTGAATGTTAGATCCGTTTGTTTCGCTATCTATCTCCCAGTGCAATAAATCAATTGCCTTCCAGCGCACCTGAAGGGTTTTCAGTGTGTCTTCGAATTCCCATCTTTCATTCATGATATCCACATTGATGTTAGAGACAGTTCTAGCAAACGCCTTGAAGTTGCTAAACTGTCTTCTAAACATCTCGTCAAGCTTGCTTAAATTCCCGGTATCTGAGGTGTTCATCATGACATTCCAATCCCGTTCTCTTGAGTTAAAGTTTCTTTCTTGAGAGGTTGCTTCCTCGAGAGTTACATTTTTGACTTGCTCTCCTACTTCTGGTGGTGCCGTATCGCTCAGACCAGTTTTGATCGACCTAGGTTCATCGGACTGCTGGGTTTCGTGTGACGTGGTTGGTTGCATTGCTGGAGAAGGGGTTGCATCCCAATTTCCTATGTAATTTTTGGCATCTAGGTAACTTTGCCTTGTCTGCTGGTAATAATTACCTAAAACATATTCATGCTCCGTAGATAAGCGCTCCGAAAGCTTTGAATGGTTGCTCCTGTATTCCTGCCAATATTTTTCGAGAGCTTCGAGGCGTCTCTTTATTTGTTCTGGGGCCCTACGAGATGGACCGTCCTTTTTAAAGTTGATCAGAATTTTCTTGATTTCTTCCGATAACAGAGATTGTTGATAAAGTAAGTGTTCTACTTCCATGTTGACGTAGCTTAATATAAACTTGAAACTTGAGCTTGAAAATAACTTCTTAAAACTCAAAAGTTTACCTTGATAAATCTTGCTTGATATTCGTATGTTTTTGAGCTTGATAATAACTTGTTAAAACTCAAAAGTTTTACCTTGATAAATCTTGCTTGATATTCGTATGTTTTTGAGCTTGATAATAACTTGTTAAAACTCAAAAGTTTTACCTTGATAAATCTTGCTTGATATTCGTATGTTTTTTGTGTGCACACTTGAGGGTTATGTGGACTTGTATTTCACAACAAAAATTCCACGCAGTGAACTTGCTATATTTCTTGCTGGCTGCTAAATAGCTTAGTAACTAATGATCTCCCACGTGATATGTGCGACTTCTCAATTCAACCGGTGAGACCCGCTTGTGGGAGGCCGGCTAAACCGATTCGCTATCACGTGAAATCACAAAAAGATACTAAACCGTACTCGAAGGACCAGAATGTCGTGGGGTTGCCTTGTTGCTACCGAACGACGACCTTGATGTGTTTGAACTTGATAAATGAAAATCCTTGATGATTAACAATGTATTTAATTGTGACACGACTTGCTTCGTGTCTGACTTCTTGTTAAGTGATTACAAATTTGTGTGAATGTATAAAATAAACTAAAGCGCTGACGCGGGGTAACATGTACGGTAATTGGACCGTACAAACACGTTTAAGGCAACATTTTTTGTGTAACTAAATAGAAAAGAAGCTAAAATAATTAGAAAATAATAATAATTTATGAACACTTGACCATAAAATGTTTATTCACCCTACTCCATATAGAGCAAATCGTCGTCAATTATGTAGGTCAAATTATGTAAAAAAATACTTCAAAACACTGTCAAAGTTAGCCTGTATAAAAAATAGTAGTTATAGTAATTAGATAAAGAGACGTAATTATAGGCAAATGCTATATTAAAATACGATAATTCCATTACAAATGATTCTACAAAATCTCTCACAAAATATTCCAAAAGTTTTACACTGTTTGAATAGCATAAACTCGGGCGCAAATTTCAGAAATAAGTTTTGACATTACCCCTGTATGAAAGCCTATTTATTTTTAAGGTGCGCTTACGGAGTTAGTTTAAAAATGTAAAACTGTAAGAAGTATTTGTAAATTGCATTGGTATTATAAGGGCGTCGTGATGGTCCGTGGTTTACGTATGTAAAACTTCGGGTATCATGTACAGATAAGTTTATTAAAATGTATGTACAAGGAAATTACAACGCACTTATTATTTACAATATATTAAGTATAGAAGGTGCTAAGAAGAAAGATTATGTACAAGTGAATTACATTAAATAATATGTATCTAGAGACATAGCTAGCAGCAAGAGAAGTCTCTCTAGATTTTTCCAAATCACAAAAGTCACACATGACGTTTTATTTTCTCCCAACTTTCATAAAGATGAAATGAGGCGAAGGAAGAAAAGAGTATGTATGTGGATGCGTGAATGATGTTGGATGATGTGTGGAAGAAGGAGCCTACACCACCCCCCCTCCAGAGACCGTCAGGGTGATAAAAACCTCACCCGACGTCCGGATCTAGTAATGTACTCTTGCCTGGGCTCTGGACTCGAAGCCTCAGGGTGATCAGAGAGTACATAAGCCGGTTTGAGTCGGTCAATGGACACCGTGACTTCTCTACCACTAACGATAATCCTAAACACCTTGTCACTTCGACTGACAACTTTGTGAGGCCCAGTGTATGCTGACTGCAGAGAACCACGTGATGCGTCAACACGCAGGAAGACGTGATCACTCGTGTGCAGGTCTTTGAATATGAAAACTCTGGGCTTACCGTGGTGCGATGTGGGTACAGGCCGCAGTTTTTGTACTACGTTCCTGAGTCTTGCAGTAAAGTCCGTGATGTCATCTGTGGTAACGAAGATTGGGTCAAAGAATTCTCCAGGTAATCTGAGCGTTTCTCCGTACACTAGTTCTGCGGAAGATGTCTGTAAGTCTTCTTTGAAAGAGCTTCTGATTCCGAGGAGAACTAGCGGAAGAGATTCAGTCCAATTATCTCCATGACACATAATGGCCGCTTTCATCTGCCGGTGGAATCTTTCGATTATTCCATTGCAGGCAGGGTGGTACGCCGTCGTTCTTTTGTGTTTGAAGCCTGCTATTTGAGATAGGTATTTAAAGAGAGCAGACTCAAATTGTCGACCACGGTCCGTAATTATGTCTTCGGGACACCCAAAGCGTGCTATCCATCCAGATAGAAGAGCTTTAGCCACAGTCTCAGCAGTTATGTCGACCATTGGAACTGCCTCAGGCCAGCGAGTAAATCTGTCAATCGCGGTGAGACAGTAGCGGTAACCATTGGATACCGGTAGTGGGCCGACAATATCAATATGGACTTGGCGAAATCTGGTTCTGGGTAATTTGAAGTTGCCCAACGGTGAGTGTACGTGCCTAGTGACCTTCGATCGTTGGCAATCGGTGCAAGCTTGCGTCCACTCACGACAGTCTTTTTTCATGTTTGGCCACACAAAGCGTTCGGATATCAATTTTGTCGTGGCTTTAACTCCAGGATGGCTAAGTGAATGCAGACATTTGAAGACTTGTCTTCGCAATTCCGTGGTCACGTAAGGTCTTGGTTCTTTTAGAACGTCGCAGAAAAGTTCAATGTCAGTTCCAGGCAATTTCATTTTGACAAGACGTAGAGAATGAGTTGTTTCTCCGTTCATTATCGCAATTAACTCCGAGTCGAGTTGTTGTTGCTCAGCAAGCAGTTTAAAATCGACAGGCCTATCTAGCGCTTCAATTCTGGATAATGTATCAGCTACGACGTTATCTTTTCCTGATATGTGTCTTATATCCGTTGTAAATTGTGAAACGAAGTCTAGATGTCTGTGTTGTCTCGGCGAGCAGGTATTCTTCTTTGTGCTAAAAGCAAAGCAAAGAGGCTTGTGATCAGTGAATATGGTGAAAACACGTGCTTCTAACATATGCCTGAAATAGCGTATTGCTTCATATATCGCCAGTAATTCACGATCGTATGGTGAATATTTCTGCTGTGTTGAATTGAGCTTTCTAGGGAAAAACGCTAACGGTTGCCATTGTGTGCCTTTTTTCTGTTGGATAACTGCTCCCATCGCTGTATCTGAAGCGTCTGTTACCAAGGCGAGCATTGCTGAGCAGTCAGGATGCGCTAGTAGGGTTGCGTTGCACAAGCTCTCCTTAGAAGCTTCAAATGCTGCTAAGGCCTCACCTGTCAAGTTGATCGGCTGATTTTTCTTGACCACGCCAGTCAATAAAGCATGTAGTGGAGCTTGGATTTGGGCAGCTTTCGGAAGAAATCGCCTGTAAAAGTTGAGCATACCTAAGTAAGCCCTCAGCTGTTGCACGTTAGACGGGGTTGGGAAATCCCTGATGGCCTGAACCCTGGAGTCAAGTGGCCTAGTGCCTCTCTCGGAGATAGAATAACCCAGGAAGGTTAATTCGCTAGCCCCGAGAACGCACTTGGCAGTGTTCAGTTGCATGCCGTACTCCTTAAGCCGGGTAAAGATCTGCCGTAGATGCTGTTCATGTTCGCTTTCATCCCGAGAAAAGACCAAAAAATCGTCCAAGTAAGTATATACAAAGTCGAGCCCACGAGTCATTTCGTCGACAAACCTTTGGAAAGTCTGGCCCGCATTCCGAAGTCCGAAGGCCATAAACGGGAACTCGAACAATCCGAATGGTGTGGTGATCGCAGTTTTCGGTATGTCCTCAGGGTTGACAGGTATCTGGTTGTAAGCTTTCACGAGGTCTAGGGTGCTGAAGACCTTGCAGCCAACTAAACTATGTGAAAAGTCGTGAATGTGCTTAATCGGATACCTGTCAGGCACTGTCCGGGCATTCAGCATGCGATAGTCACCGCACGGACGCCAACCGTTGTTTTTCTTCGGAGCCAGGTGAAGAGGTGAGGACCAGGGACTTTCCGAAGGTCGAATGATTCCATCAGCGAGCATAGACTGGAACTCCTGTTTGGCAATTTTAAGTTTATCAGGTGCGAGGCGACGAGGTGATGCGGCTACTGGAGGTCCTGGAGTGGTGCGGATGTGATGGACGGTGTTATGAGGTATGATACGGTGAGTGCCAGCTGGTCGGGTTATTTCGGGAAACTCGTCTAGGATGCGATGATACCGACCCGTGCCAGGTAACACTCTTACCGAGAAAATGTTTGAATTTACTACAGGTTTTGCGATGGCTGATAAAGAAGTGACGTTATCGATTAGGCGTTTATTACGACAGTCAACGATGAGGTTATAAAAGTTGAGAAAATCTACGCCAATGATAGCTTTAGTAACATCAGCTACCACAAAACGCCATGTGAAACTTCTGCGCAAGCCAAAATTTAGGTTTAAATGTACAAAACCGTAAGTGAGAATTTCGTTACCATTTGCAGCACTTAGCTTAAAGTCCGTAGAATTACGTCGTTCACGAAGTGCCGACCTTGGGAAGACGCACAGGTCGCTGCCGGTGTCGACCAGAAATTGCATCTTCGATTGTCGGTCGGTGACAAAGAGGCGACCACTCGTAGAGGACGGGCAATCATCGGTCGCCATTACTGATTGCCGGTTGCATTTCCCGCACGGTAGTCGCATGGCTTGATGCATTTGTTCGCCTTCTCGCCGAATTTGAAGTGGTACCAGCAAGTAGGTTGCCGCCGGTAACTCGACTGTGATCGGCTGGTAGATCGTTGATGGGCGCGATCAACGGAGCGCTGTCTAGGTCGTGAGTTTATATATGTAGATAGACTATGAACTTGCCGGGTGAGCTCCGTAATCTGTTGCGCAAGACGTAGGAGCGCCATGTCGTCAATAGAGCTATCCATTCTCTTCTTTATGTATATCCTTCGTCGGGGTCACCAATATAAGGGCGTCGTGATGGTCCGTGGTTTACGTATGTAAAACTTCGGGTATCATGTACAGATAAGTTTATTAAAATGTATGTACAAGGAAATTACAACGCACTTATTATTTACAATATATTAAGTATAGAAGGTGCTAAGAAGAAAGATTATGTACAAGTGAATTACATTAAATAATATGTATCTAGAGACATAGCTAGCAGCAAGAGAAGTCTCTCTAGATTTTTCCAAATCACAAAAGTCACACATGACGTTTTATTTTCTCCCAACTTTCATAAAGATGAAATGAGGCGAAGGAAGAAAAGAGTATGTATGTGGATGCGTGAATGATGTTGGATGATGTGTGGAAGAAGGAGCCTACAGTATCATATGAAAAATAAATCGAAACTAGTTCATGGTCACACTGTCAATGTTACCCGAATGAATCAAAGTTAGCCAGATTGTACGTAGTCAAGTGTTGAGGATATGTTGACCAAGTCCAATGTTCATTTTCTCAATGGCATATGACATATCATATGCCAAACCAGATGCTAAGTAGGTCGGATATGGCAGTCATTTCTCCAGTTGTCTACAACAACCAGAAGATAGCTCTGAGTGCAGTAGTAAATAACTTGCGGCTATATATGGACTCTACACTTGATTGGCGAGCACAAGTGACACATGTCAGCCAGAAAGTTACTTCGTGTCTTCGCGCTTTATACCGTCTTAAAAACTTCCTTCCCGCTAAAACCAAGGCTACGCTTATGCAGTCCCTAATAAATCCCCTGATCGATTATGGTGATGTGTTATTTTGACCTGCCTACCTCCATAATAAACCCCTTCTCAATAACTGCATTCAATTCGTTTTGGTTTCAATTCTCAAATATGTGTCTGCTTTACGTTCCCAGCTGCAATGGTTCCCAATTCGACAGCGCCGCAGTTTGCGTGCACTCACTTCTCTTTTTTCTTTCCTCTTCTCCCCATCGTTACCTGAGTACCTCGTACCTCACTTTTGTCTCTTATTCTCAAACCATGACCGAAACCTTCGGTCAAGGAACAATATGCTTCTCCTTTACCCCCCTCGCACCTCTAATTTCCCTTCCCTTCCTTCTTCGTGCAGTCAGAATGCGCTACCTACTGAAATCAGGATGTCCAGAAACCGCCTCACATTCAAAATGAAAGTACGTGATTTACTCCGGAATGAATTGGCAGAACGATCACAACGATAATACCCGACTGAGTATTTAGATACGCAATATATATAATTACATTTATTTATTTAGGTATGTCTATGTATGCCTGTGTATATGTGGATTTATGTGTGTATACATATATATATACGTATGTTTATATACATGTCTGGTATCTTCATCCACTGTTATAAACCCTAATGTAATAATAACAGTAAATTTGTGTATATTACTTACAACTATTAAATTTGAATAAATGAAAATGGTTTACAATAAAGGTGATACCTACATTTACAACTACCTTGTCAGGTTTTATATCCTAAGCCTGCACCTACCACATCATATTCCTACATCACCTGAAAGTTGACTGGCAGAGAATGCCACATGGCATTAAGTCCGCCTTTGTGCTACATGCGCATTAAGTTTAAAATAAAATAAAATAAATGTGCTCCGCAGCTCGGGCTGCTAAATCAAGCACCACGTATATCACTGACCTCTAGGTCAGTGATGTACATTCAATAGCTCCTCGTAGACAAATAATTTGTCTAGCAGAACATGAGCATTGATCAATAGGTCTGTTAGTGCCACGGATAGGGCGCCGCCGGAAAACGGCGCGCAGGAGCTTCGCCCGACTCCTGTGTCAAGTAGAAGAGGGCTACCGGGTCCAGGGCGGGTTAAAGAAGTTACGCCCAACATTTGTAACACGTAAGCTCCGCTTTGCCGCCTGGAACATTGGCACCTTAACCGGTCGTGCGAGGGAGTTAGCCGATTTACTCTCCAGGCGGAGGGTAGCCGTAGCGTTCCTGCATGAGACTCGGTGGAAGGGCAGTAGATCCCGGTTCATTGGGAATGGCTACCAACTGATATACACAGAGGCACCTGGTGGAGAGAACGGAGTGGCCGTGGTGCTTGCCAGACTGGCATTTTAGAGTTGATGTAGCGACCGTCTTATGGTCGTAAGGGTGCTTATCGATTTAATTATTACCCATCTGATAAGAGCTTACGCGCCACAGGCAGATTGTAGCGAAACCGTAAAGATGTCGTTCTGGAGCCAACTCAGGGAGGTTCTTCGCGGCATTCCTTTGTAGCAGGTAATCGTTCCGTATACGAACCCACCAACGATCTAGGGAACGATTCCCTGCTACAAAGGAATGCCGCGAAGAATCTCCCTGAGTCGACTGAGTCCCTGATCGACACACTATCAGCAAAGTGGCCAACTGCAAAGTCATACCCGGAGAGAGTCTCACTGCACAACACCGTTTCCATGTCATGGACCTCTGTGTGAAGCCCAAAGACAAACATGTAGAACGCTGCCAACGCCGGATCAGGTGGTGGCGGTTTGATGAAGTCAAGTGAAAAAATGTATGCAAACGACACAAAAATATTCATTGAAATAAATATATGAAAAATGACACGCGTGCACTTGCACGCAAAACATGTACGCTAATTTTATTTTAAAAAAGGATTCCCCTTCCTATAGACTGTTATGTAGCCCATATTGCAATCTATGGGACGGGGAGTACCGTCTGCTACACAGATATTGTAATTAAATAGACCCATTGCTTCATGTGATGCCGCTTCAAATGCTTTATATACAGAGCAAAGAATTATTATAATATGAAATGAATATACAAACTGTGTTTTGAGTCCTATCCCTTCATTTTTTTTTATCTCAAACTACAAATAATTCAATTATAAAAAAATATCTTAGTTTTTGATATTTTTAAGGTAGGGCATTCTGATTTCAAGGTAGGGCATTGCCCTGCAATGCCCTCCCCTAGCTACGGCCCTGGCTCCATGAGTACCTACTACTACTTGGGAGATATCGTGGTCTCTCTCTCAGATAAGACGAACCTAAAATGGAAGTATTGGAAATGGCGTGTTTGCCTAATGATGCAGAAGCATCTTCTTAGGCCACCATAGTGTTAGTCACCATGCTTCATAACTGCATTCACAATAAATATGGTGACCACTACTCTTAGATTCTAGTTATGCTTTCCATCAGGCAAAATAGAGTCACTTTAGCTGGTTCAAAATTAAATAATTAAAACAATTAAACACGCGTGGTACCTACTCGTATATGAACATGATCGTATTGTCAGATATTTAATTTTCAAATTATAAAAGTCTCGGCATGTTATGGTATATTTGTGAGTAAGTTTTAAATATGAAAACGTTATATTTGTAGCAAATATCATTTCTGTAATATAAGGAATTTTCAGATGTTTGTAGTTGATAGAAATATTTTGTGCTGTTTTTTGTTGGTCATTTTGCTGGTATTTTGTGAGAAACGAAGACGTTAAAGTTCTATTCTCTTTGCTTTATTCTCATTTAGATACCATTTCATATAATTTGAGGAGTTGAGGTCAATTGAAGATTAATTTAATTTCAGTATTAAAATGTTCCTATTTTCTACAAATTTAATTTAGCTACTTTGATATGATACATAGTGTCCTGTTATTAGGGTTCCGTAGCCAAATGGCAAAAAACGGAACCATTATAGATTCGTCAAGTCTGTCTGTCTGTCTGTCTGTCCGTCCGTATGTCACAGCCAATTATTTCCGAAACTTTAAGAGATACACTGTTGAAATTTGGTCAGTCGATGTATTCTGTGAACCGCATTATGATTTTTAAATAAAAATATAATAAAAACAATACATTTTGGGGGTCCCCATACTTGGAACTGAAACTCAAAAATTTTTTTCATCAAACCTATACGTGTGGGGGGGTATCTATGGATAGGTGTTCAAAAATGATGTTGAGGTTTCTAATATCATTTTTTTCTAAACTGAATAGTTTGCACGAGCGACACTTCCAAAGTGGAAAAATGTGTGTCCCCCCCCCCTCTAACTTCTAAATTAAGAGAGTGATAAAACTAAAAAAAATATATGTTGTACATTACCATGCAAACTACCAACGAAAATTGTTTTGAACGAGATCTAGTGAGTAGTTTTTTTTTAATACGTCATAAATCGTAACAGGCAATTTACCTTTCATCCAATCAATACACTAGTATAAAAACATCGATGAAAGTTACAACGAACTACAAGACCTTTTATATGTTGTTACTTGCTGATACGGAACCCTTCATGGGCGAGTCCGACTCGCACTTGGCCGCTTTTTTTTTGATACCTCTTAGTGAGAAAACCTACATACAAAGACACGGAAAATGTTTTGGTATATTTGTACAGTAATCACTTATAATCAGTTAGAAATATTGAAATTTGTAAATCGTTTTTATACGTAGAACTCCATAACCAGACCAAATATCAAATTACAGCTGTACCAAACCAAAAATAGGAAATGATATCGTGTACAAATATGTGTAAACTGAGTTACAAATTATGTGGTGAAAAAAAAATCAAATATGAGAGCATTATTTAATACATATACATTATTTAAAAATACCTATACAGAATTTATTTTTACTAAAAATGACACATTGACACCCACTAAAATCTAGAATAATTGGTTTCTACGATGCCGTTTTTAAGAGTTTTTAGGCCGTGAATAAAAAAATACCTGTTATGTTAATCTTAAAAGTATTCTGTTATTCATAAATCACATTCTTGCACACAAATATTGCCTTAATTTGTAAGGCAATATTTAACTTTATTTTATATTTTATTAGTTCCAGTCGATGTATTTCTGTCTTCTTTGTGTCCTCAGAACACATTCCATCTTATTTGTTAGCACATTTTCTTTAACAGCTTCCATGATATCTTTAGATATTGTATAAAGGAGATGAGTCAGCCATTTCAATAATCGATTTCCAATGTCCTGGATTGTAATCAATGTAATCGTTGTCTAAATATGTTTCCGCAACATTTTTTAATATTTCAGGATGCAAATACAATCCTTCCAAACGACCATATGATAGTGTGAAAATTAGTGAAAATATCAGACACAGCACAATAATAGTTGCCATTACCGAGTTCCCTAACACAGTGATGCGAAATAATAGCAAGGCTTTTATATATCCTTTGAAATTAGTGTAATAATGTGTTAATATTGAGTAAGATCGTGAACAAACCACAAGGTATAATGCGAATGTCAAATATTTGATCATTCTATTGTGAATGTTTTGTAAATTATAAACCTATTATTCATACCATAAATGTACATTATATGAATATCATAAAATGTCTATACTAAATTTAGCTTTATAAGTGCCTGATAATTGGTAGTCCATATATTAAGTAGCGCGTGAAAAAAAAATGGTACCCCTTTCAAACAAATAAGGACCTTGGAAACATTTGACTGCACGGTTGGCCTAGTGGCTTAAGCGGTCGCCACGCCGCTTCCTACTATGCCAAGTGTCGTGGGTTCAAATCCCATGTAGGACAACACTTTGTGTGATTCACAATTTGTTGTTCTGAGTCTGGGTGTTCTTTGTGTCCGTTTCATGTATGTTTGTAAAGTCCCCCGCGACACAGGAATTTATATTCCTAATGCGGGAGTTGTCTTTTTTAAAAGAAAAAAAAAAGAAAGATTTTATATTTTGAATACATGGTAGTTATTTGTATAAACTAAAGTGACAGAAGGGCGAATAAATTAACACGATTTGAAAGGTAAGCAACCAAGTCAGTATTTGGATGGATAACCAACACCCTCCGTGTCGTTCGTTGTCGTCGTCAAATCATTGGTTTCTGCCCCCTAGCCAAGTTGCAAACGATATTCGTTCTACAATCGCTGACGCCTCTATTCTGTTGTTTGATTGGCTAACATTTCGTTTTGGTCACGTGACTGAGTGACATTAGTCAATCCAACAAGATAATTTGCGATTGCAGAACGTAAAACGTTTGCAATTTGGCTAGGGGGCTGTTATCATACGAACATGTACTTATAGCAATCGTTACAGGTAGTTGGAGTCTTGAAAAGTTCGACAACAGTTCTACAGATCTCTACGATCTACGATCGTCTTAAAACTATGCTTAAAACTATTCGATAGTTTTTACTACAACTGTATGTATTAAAAATCGAAATAAATAATTTATCGTAGTAATTCAGTTACAGTGTCACATGTATATGACAGAGCAAACATTTTACGGCAATGGTTGATGGTTACTTCTGATAATAAAAATAGTGAGACATAAGTACGAAGGAAATCGAGTAAAAGTACCATTCTAAAAGTCGTCACCATAGGTATAATATTGGAACTTTATTCACAACAAAATGCTATTGCTCTTTATTTTTTCTTTATACGTTACGATTATCAAAGGAAACAAACTAGAACCGTATCAGACCATGACCTGTCAATCCAAAATACGATTCGTACCTTCAATACAAACCGTGATTCTCGACTTCGACGAAAATTTCAATGCATCGTTAAAAACATGTACGATTAAAAACGCAAATTCCGTTAACTCTGTAATACTGATTAACAACAAATACACGAAACCTTACGCTGCTCTAGAAAGATGTAGAACCGACGATCATCCAACCATAATAATAATTACTAAACAAATAACGTCAGCGTTGCTTAACACACCTTCAGTCAGGGGAGTGCTCAGATCTCAACGCTCTGTACTAACTATTGCTGTAACAGATGAAAAACAATTCATATGTAGAAACGATTCAATGAATACAAATGATTTTCTTGCTTTAGAGACCTTTATGAACGAACTTTGGCATAAATATAAAATCGCTCACGTAAGCATAAGTTTCCCTTTAACTTGCAACGATAAACTTGCAGTTTATGGTAATAAAAGAAATACAAATAAGGAAGTATACGACAGAACAGTAATGTTAATCAGGACTGACAATAATGAAAAGTTACAGGAGATTTATGGGCGAAAAAGGATCATGTTAACTGAAGATTATCCACTCAAAGCCAACATATTTGAAAGAATTCCAACGTCTACTCGTCTTCACTGTGATAAACTACATTATTATAATCATAAAATTGACCTGAATGTTACCGATGGTTATTGTGGTTTAGATGCTTTTGTAATGCATACTATAGTTGAACATTTCAAATTTAAATTAGAATTAGTAAAGGATTCAAATTGTGATGGATACGGCCACAATTCAGGTGGTAACTTAACTGGAAGTCTCGGATGTATGAGCCGAAAAGAATTGGATATATCTTTTAATTCTCGCTTCATGACAATGTATTCCTCGGATGAAGTATACTTTTTACATTTTGTTACCGTCGATTCACTTTGCGTAATGATTAAACAAGCTGATGTTATACCAATCTGGCTTTACGGTGTAATAATTTATACTCCTAAGCTGTGGCTCATTATACTGTCCTTACACGTTTTTATTGGATTTTTCTGGTGGATAACTTCAACAATGAATAAAAACCAAAGGCGTACTAAAAGAAAACGCTTGTTTTTATTTGTTATGGATGCTTTCACAACAATAATGTTTGGATTTACAAAAAATTATAGCGATTCACGTCTAGTAAAAGGCGTATGCTTATTTTCCTCAATCATGTTCTTATCTTTGTATCAGGTGAGTTATTTATTTTCATTTTATAAGGTTACCCTCGTTGAATCACAAACTGTTTACTGAAGAAGAATCAAAGGTAAGGAGGTAGTAGTAGAACTCGTATTTCGTTAGTAAATGTGAGACCGGAGGCCCAATCATTCTGAATTATTCTCCCGGCCTCCGGAGGCCTGAGGAAAACGAACAACTGACCAGGCCGTCATGGTATGTACAAATCTGTGTAAACTGAGGTATGAGGAATGTGAAAAAAAAATATACGAGAGCACTATAAAAGGCGTTAAACGTAGTAACGTACCTTTGTAGTAAACGAAAGAAAAATAAAACAAGTGTACAACAATGATCAAATTGAACGACTTTCATCAGGTAAGTAGTCATTATTTATGAATTATGTGATATTTAGCTAAGTATCCTTGTGATAAGTTTCATAAATAAGATTAGAATCTAAATATTTGTCTGTTATTCGAGAATGACAATCTGTAAAACCCGTTGTCATTTTCTTGTTATTATTTGTGCATTATTCTTTCTAAATATTTTGAGCCAAAAAATACTATCAGTAAAATCAAGGTTGTGTAACTTCTAAAACATAAGTTCTTACTTTTAATTTATAGCCTTTTTAATCGCCGGTAAATGAAACCCGTACCTATTAAATAGACCCACCCACCATAGGGCGGATGCAGTGACTATTATAGTCTGTTGATGATGATGATGGTGAAGACTGGAAGTTAATTTCATTAGGTGTACAAAATTGATAATTAATCTACATCCTACATTATGAGACGTTTAAACTATTGAGTTTTGAATGACAATTATTATAATTTTGATACAGTTTCAGTTTTATAAAATGTTTACATATATTATTTTATTAATTCACTAACTTTCGGCCGCGGCTCCGCCCGCGTGTATGTCGGTTATCGTGGTAAAAAGTAGCCTATGTCTTTTCCATCTTCATATCAAATTTCATCGAAATTGGTTTAGTGGTTTAGGCGTGAAAGCGTAACAGACTGACAGACAGACAGAGTTACTTTTGCATTTATAATATTAGTAGGGATTAAAATAGTACGTAGTACCTAAATAATTATTTTCCTATTTCTCAAGATGTTGTTGTAAGATTTTTAATGTAAAATATTTTGTTATTACTTTTTATTCAATAAAACTTTCAAAAAATATTATGTGTTCGATTTTTTCCCTTCTTAAACTCAAATCCATGAAATAATTTTGTAAAAGTTTTTCTTAAAAACAAACAAAAACGATTACACACAACGCCTAAGGCCAATGTCATCCTTAAAACAACTACCTATCTCACAATAGGTCACTATAAAATCACAAGAACCACAACGTATGTGACTTTAAAAAAATACAGGAATATTATAAATTATTTGTGCATAGTATTTTATAAAAGGTCTTACACATAGTAACATTTTAATATTGAAGATCATTAAAAAAGTCAGTACAGTTATCTGTAAAAAGACTTTTTTAAAGAGTAAAATAAAGACTATAAAGAGAAAAAAATATTTTGTAAATTTTAAAGTACTGTCCTGTAAAGTAACTAAACAAACAAATTCCTTGTTCTTCTACGGCGACGACGATACATGTACGAAGCTAGTTACTAGGGATTATTTCCCTGAGCGTCAAAAACTCACTTTTATTTTATTCAAAGGGGAGTAATCTAAAGTAAATTGCTACGAAAAAAAAATTTCACCTATATGTCTCTATACGAAGTATAAATTCTGAAAACCTTTTACTATGAAAGCAGCTATTAACAAAAGAGTCGTCCATCAGTTTAAACGTGTATATCTAACTTTTTTATAACATTTCAGGGACATATAAATCACATATATACAACACTTGTTCGATATAGGAATATCAACAAGCTGTCGGAATTGTTCAATTCTGACCTTGTTTTGCATGTTACACCGTCGATATCAGAGATCATGAAACAAATATATAATAAAGAAAACGAAGATGAGCGTAATTTCATAAAAAGAATGGTCTCCATTCCTAAATCTGGATTTTCTTTAGGTAAGTTTCAGAGTCACGCTAAACTTGAATGAAGTATCAAGATCGAGCTAGGTACATCTTGCTAGCCTCAAGCCTTGCTAGAATAATCTCAAGAATTATCTGGGTTGGTTATTATTATAGTTTAACTGCAATCACAGAAGACCAAACTGGAATGACAGCATTCGTGCAGTCGGATTTCGTTGGTGAGTGAGAGATAGGATGCCCAATGATGCAGATCATCTAAGGGCTCATACACATGAACGGCATGTTGTCAACGGCAGCCATCGACGTGTGTCGGCGGTAGCTGGTCGCAACCGTCGACCTATAGCGACATTGCAATTGCAGCGTGCCGTGTCCGCCATTTTGTCAGTCGATTGCATATAGTTCAAGAGTGCGCAGGCGTCGGAAATATGTAAAATGATTTCTATACCACGACTTATAATTCGATTCCACATTTGACATTAGCTACTGTCATTTAGTAAAATAATGATACCACATTTAAACGTATAGTGATGAACACAAAAATCGATAAGCAATCGCGATTTATGTTTATGTAATCATGATATTGGTGTGCCAATTAAATACTAAATTATTGATTTTTATGTAATAAATACATAATTAATCATAATAATTATTTATTAATTGGTAACCGTTGCTTAATTTTATAAAAAGTTAATATTTTTGTTTTTTATATTAAACACAAAACTTATAATAAAAGAGCCTAGATAGGTTTTCTGTATTGGCAACCCGTGCGCGCTCGTGCAGCTATCGCCATTTTGTTTATCTTGTCATTCGGCTTCATTCTCTTAGTCTGACTGCACGAATAGCTTGTTTCATTGCGAATCGATATTTTGTTATTTTGTTGAGTTTTTGTTACGTTGTGTTTGGAGTTACGTTTATAGTTTTTGTGAACTTTGGAGTGAATCTATTTGTTTTGTTTTTCCATGAAAATGGATCCTCAGCCAAGTACATCACAAAAAGAGGTGGATGTTTTCTTGTCCCAAGCACCAAAAATGTGCTGGAAAAAAGCTGCCATTCAAGACTGGCTTTTAAATAAAAATATTAATTACGAACCATATATGGTTAAAGCTACGCTTTTAGAACTAATTCCACATAACGAGTCTGTTAATAGTCTGTTAATAAGTACGCTGTAGACGAAATGGCAGCACAACATGGGATCACGGTTTTAAGACTGCCCCCTTACCATTGCGAGCTGAACCCTATCGAATTGATATGGGCGCAGGTAAAGGGGCATGTAGCTCAAAATAATAAAACCTTCAAATTGACAGACGTGCGAAATTTATTTGAGGAAGGCATTCAAAAAGTTACGGCTACCGAATGGTCTAAATGCGTATCCCATGTTGTCAAAGAAGAGGAAAAAATGAGTAGGCTAGATATGTTAATTGACAATATCACAGACACATTTATAGTAAATGTTACAGAAAGTGACAGCGATAGCGATGTCAGCGACGATTTTTAAAATAAATATTACCTTATTACATCTATTTGTTTCATTTCTCATGTTCCATAATGATCACATTTTGTCATTCATTTCACATACAATTATTAAAGAAAACTCTCAGATCCTTAATAAAATAATAATTAATCGTCATAACTAAATTATCCATTCAGAAATATTTAATTTCCTGATATACTTAGTTTCTATTAAAGTAGTAGTTGTTTAGATATAATTATTATAAACCAGAGGAATCGATACGGAAATATTCGATTTCCGTATCGAGTAATTTCGCAACGTCACTATTTAGTACTTGTCATAACGTTGCAACACTGAAACTGTCAAATCTGGAATCGAATTAAAAGTTAGAGTATAGTGACGAATGATAAAAATAATAAATTACTTTATATAATAAAGTAATTACACACCGAAACGACGAAATTGATGCTGAATTGCTAATTTTGGCCATCAATAAAAATGCATTATAAATTGAAAGAATACAGTAATAAAACAATAAAAAACAGAGCATGGATGGCGGCATGTGAAGAAGTTATCAGCGATTTTAATAATCCATAATGAACGTGTTTTTATTTTTCGTTTTTATCGGCTTCGACGAAGTAAAAGCAATAACAGTGTTTCTTCTTCGAAATCCATTCTGTAAACTCCTATACTATGTGAACTGACGACGGCTGCCGTCGCACATAGGTAGATTTCGCGAATTTAGGCGGCCAAAAATATTTTATTGTGTTAACAGCTTTTAAATGGGGTTTTAGTAATTAAAAGAGGTTACTATAAAATGAAACACTGTATTGAGTACAAAAATTTTTTTTAAATATATTATTTACTAAAAATATGTATGAATATTATGATTTTAATAAAAAAATATATGACGACAATGCCCGGTCCTTTGAGAGGCTTGCATGTGGACATGGGTCCAACATGTAGAGGCCCTTTGAGACTTTTAACTGTATAAATATTTATATATAAATATATAATATTTACTTATATAAGTAAATATATATAAAAAATCTAAATAAGTATACTTATATGAAAAAAAATTAAAGACATTTGATATTTACAAAATAATTTTAGTCCGATTTCGGCGGGTAACACTCTTGCTTCACTTTCAACAAAAGGCCATAACAAGGGAAATGTCTTTTGTTTGTTGCTCTTATTATTTCATTTTGTCTACGTGTGAGATCAGCTTCAACAAACATCTTAAGTGCTTCGAAGGGGGTCAACGGAGGGATAGCTTCATTAACCTTAGAATAACCCTTTTTCTATTGACTGACTTTTGTTAGCGAATTGGTTATGTCCTTCAGGACTTTGGACGCATTTCTTTTTCAATCTGATTGTAAAAGTACTTGCGCAACATGGACTATTACTTCAGGGTCCACAGAATAACGTTTTTCTTCTGTTTCCTTCTCTTCCTTCGCTCACTCGAATCGGAAAACGATTTACTTGGACGAACCTGGCGATGAGTCGTTTCAATCTGAATTTCAAAGGTTCCACCTAACCAAGACTATTTATTTTTTTCGAAAAACTCTTTAGTTTTATGTGCTTTCAACCATCCTTGTTTCATTTGCGATCTAACATATGAAAATTTATGCTTAAGAGTTATGTTATTGTCTTCTGTATCACCATAGCACACCAGCAAGTAATTCTCTAAATAATCCCATTTCTCATCAAAGGAAGGTAAGTTTTGTCCCTGCATGAGGTCAAATAAATATTTTTTCGTCACTACCTTCACGCCAGAGGTATTTGATGACCCTAAAACAAAGAAAACTTTATTTTAGAAGCGTTAGAAAAAATATTTTATTTTCATGTTTTTTTACAAAAAATCTTTGAATAAGGATTTTTCCGAGATTTGCGGTTTCTAGCGGCTAATTTTTTTTTACTATAATACTAAGACCCTGTTTATACCGTATAAGAAAAAAAAACAGGTGGGACGGACCCTGAAGTATAGTTAAAACCCTTGAGAAACCGAAAATCAATGATAAATTTGTACAAAAAACATCTTGTCTTTCAAGTGAAAAAAATATATGATAATCTGTAATAAAACACCATTATTATATATAGTTTTAAAGATTCATACCTGAATTATGCGAATCCATCACTTTCACTAAGGTAATTACCTTCACAAAAAAAATATTGACTTTGTAAGAGAAGTTGCACAGAGAGCGTCGAGAACTGTAACATACACCGGGAACGGAGGTCAAGGTAAATAATTCATGGTACATGGCCCAAGGGTGGGGATAGTGGGGATAGATTCCTGGAAGTGTCTTCTAACGGTACCGGTCAAAGTTTTACGTCTAAATTGACTTTGAAAAAATGACTTATGGCCGCCTAAATCTTTGAAATCTACCTATGTGCGTCGACAACATGCCGTTCGTGTGTATGAGCCCTAAATAGACGGCCATAGTGTGGGTCGCCGTATAGAATACTACTACTACCTGTATTTGTAATGAATATGGTGACCACTACTCTTGAAGTCATTTTGACAAGCTCTTAGTTTAAACTTGGAAGTTTTTTCTCTGAAATATCATTTCAACCAGAACTACAAATTAAACATGTATTTAATATGCAGTTGTAAAATTTAATACAATGAACATTAACAAGTGCTTAGGAATAAAACTATCAGATTTATCAAATCGTGCGATAAGTAACAAAACAATATCTGAATTCTTATTTATTAGTTTTTGTTTTAATAAAAGAAGAAATCTTAATTATTACATTCTTTATACCAAAAATAATGTTTTGCGATAGTAGATTGATAGTAGATTGAACAGTTATCATATATCAAATTTTTCCATTGTTATAATCCAAAACAAACTTACAAGTGAAACTTATAAAAAAATGTGAAAAACAAACGTGCAAATATATGGAACTATAACTAATAGTCTAGTATTCATTGGGCATATTCAGAAACCTCTTAGGAATATTTTTTGCGAAAATAAAACTATTCAAACAATGCATGGATTCTGTTGAACTTAAAAGAATTAAATTATTAAAGTAAGAATACTCCTTCGTTTACAGATATAGTGCTCAAACAGCCTAAAGCCGCAATTGCAGGTAGACAGAAAGACATGCAGATAGCAATCTTTAATAATTACACAACAGACGAAAGTAAACAACCACTTATCAACATTATGAAGGAATGTCTCAGGACATATTACTTGTGCTACATTGGCCGTCCAGGTACCTTTACGATAATCATATACGTATCTATAACTTATGTCTGTTTTGAGAATCAAAGATTCTACAAACTGTGTGAAAGCATTTTGTACTACCTCCTGGGAATAAAACTTTGTATCACGTAGAAAATTGTCCAAATCTCGAAAAAATGCTAGTCCCAACGGACTAGCTCCAACGAGCAAGGTCTAGCGAATGGTTTCTAATTGCAGTTCCTGTAGAGTTAAAACGGTTTCTTGTGATGTATGAGGTCTCGCGTTTTCATGGATCAATAATGGTGAAGATTGATTAATTAGTCGGGGCTCGACTCGATTCATGATGTTTCACTGCAAGTTTTGCTATCATTGTTCGGAGTTCGGCACAGTAGACATCTGCCGTTATTGCTTGACCAGATTGGAGAAACTGATAGTGAATAACATCATGCTCAGACCACCACACAGTTACCATTACCTTTTTATTAGTAAGCTTTGCTTTAGGACACTGTTGCGGCATTTGACCTGGGGTCAGCCATTGCATTTTTCGCTTACGGTTATCGTAAAGAATCCACTTTTCATCACATTTCACAATTCGATCCAATATTCCTTCATTTCTATATCGATTCAACATGCCAACACAAGTTTCAATACACGTTTCTTTCTGCAGATCAGTCAAATCATGAAGCACCCATTTTCAATTTTTTTTTTTATTTTATTGATTTGACACAAATGTGTCAATATTATTGGTATGGTAATGTTAAACCATGCCGCTAATTCCTGGGTAGTTTGACTCGGATCGTCTTGCACCATCTCTTTCAATTTATTGTTATTCACATGTGTGGGCGGTCTTCCACGTGGTTCGTTCTTCAATTCAAAATTTCCATCACGAAAGCGTTTAAACCAAAATCACACGGTGCGTTCATTAGCAGTCCCCTCTCCAAACGCAAAATTGATATTGCAAGCTGTTTCTGCAGCGTTAGTTCCGCGTCGGAACTCGTATTAAAAAATCACTCGAATTTTCGAAGTATCCATCTTGCTTATCTAAATTGAATAAAAAATAAAACTGAAAGTCGATAATCGAACGTTGTACATTTTTTAAAAGAACAACTTCATAGGTACAATTTGAAAAAAATTTTACTCAAAGATCTCAAACCATGACAGTTCTATGTCAATTCGAAGTACCTATTACAATAAAACGGTAATTTCATACTTTAACCTTTTCATTTATTGTGTTATTTTGTATGAACCGTTTTACACCGGTGCACTATAAACTTTATTCTATTGTGTAATATCATTCGAAAGGAAAAAAAACAAATACAGAAACGACTCAGCAGCTACTGAGTTTGTTTTCTAATTAAATTAATTATTGTACATAGAGTGTTCGTTCTCATTTTTGTTCGCGACAGTATTATCAAAGTGTACTTGAGTGACAGGCGTCCAAAAGAAAGGAATTTACGGTTGTACTGAATACCTGTGGGGGAATCTCAAACCTCAAATTTATGCTAAAATATTAATGTATGATAAATAAAAATATTTATTTACTTTTACAGGTTTTCCGTTTGTCGAAGAGCTACAGAGACTCATGCTACGAATAAGGGAAGCAGGACTAGATGAAATTTACTACGAATGGACATGCGGCATGCATCGTGTACCGTCGAATCTGCCTGAAATCCGAAGCGAACCTCGACTTTTTAACAGCATTACTTTACAACAACTTCAAGTAGCTTTCGGTTTACTTATTGTTGGTCAACTTATATCTCTATTTATATTCATTGTTGAAATTTGGAAAGCTGATGGAAATCGTTAAGGTCAGAATCGGTATGCTTAGTTGGCCTCTAACATTTAATTGTTGAATATAGGTATAGGCCTAACTTTAGAAAGGAGGTCTTATTTCACTTTGTTTCACTAGTTTGCACTTGTTACACAAAGTTTTCTGTATTCTGAGAAAAAATAATTTAAAAATATTGCAGTTGCCACTTTGTTTTATTTGTGTTAAATAAATAACCGAAAACATTTAGAGTTTACCTTAACTCGAAGGCCGGGAGAATGATGCAGAATAATCTAACCAGGCTGCCATGGTAGGGGTCACCATGCTACATTGCCTACCCTCACAATAAGCATGGTGACCCCTACTCCTGGATTCTACTCATGCTTTCCATCAGGCAGAGTAGAGTCACTTTGGCAGGCTTAAATATAAAAAAAAAAAAAAAAAAACTTGTGGTACTAAAGATGTACACCGTATTACAGAAAAACTTTTTTTTGTATATTTAAACCTATCAAAAGGGCCGCTACTGTGCCTAATGGTAAGCATTAGTAGAATCTAGGAGTAGGGGGCACCATCCTCATTGTGAGTGCATACAATGCAGCATGGTGACCCACACCATAGCGACGTAGATTGACTGGGTCTCTGATCTCACACTCGCCACCGAAAGGCGACAGCACCAATGCTGTCGATTTAAGTTGGTCTTCTGTGTGGTGGTGGTATGAGTGTGCTGAAATTATCGTGGCTCTACTACCTATTATTACTACGTATAATCATTTCTGACTTTTAATATGAGGTACCTCGTTAGGCAAGTGGATGCACCATGTCATTATACTATTACTTATATTATCATGTTACAAAGTCTTACTCTTTTGCCATAACTTAAAATAAAATTGTGATATACCGCATTTCTTACTGTGCATCATCTGACTCTAGCTGTGGATAATTGAACTTTTCATTATATTCTCTGGGAATGTAGTACCTAGCCGTTGGTACAATGAACGTAATATTATAGTGAATGTCGTGCAAATAGTACAAAATGACATCTGAGGTGGTAGGGGTGCCTACCCAATAAAAATATGTAGATTTGTAAAAGTATGTGTACACTGGGGTGTATTTTCGTTGGTTTAGTTGACTCTGCCCTACATGTTTTAGATAAATGACTGTCTTATTGGTCTAGTGGGTAACATATGCGGTTGCTGATCGAGAGGTCTCGGGTTCGATTACCGGGTCGGACTAAACGTCTGTATGATCTGCAAATATTTGTTTCGCAGTCTGGGTGTTTTCTATGTATAATATGTATGTATTTACAAAAAAAAGTATGTTTACGTATTTATATCAGTTGTCTTATACCCATAACACTAGATCTGCTTAGTTTGGGACTAGATGATGTTGTGTGTCAGATGTCCGAAATATTTATTTATTTACTATTAAAATGTTTATGTGTATATGAAATACTTGTGTTGTGACCCATGATATTTTATATCCGACTTTTACTTCATTTTTCTCCCGCTTTCCTAGGAGGGTGGTGGACGTTTTAACCATATTCAAAATTCTTTCAGTTTTCTTTTGATTAAATTAATTGCATATTCCAAGAGAGCAAATTTTTTCTTGGGACTGACTACCCGAAGTTCATAAGTCGATGTGTTCGTGAATCACAACTGTTCTTGATCCTAATGAACATTAGATACAGTGGTGGACTGTGGGTGGGATTAGTCTCAATTCCGCATTCCTTACAACCAAACGGGTTACAAGTTAATTCTTGAAATCAGTAGTTGCCGACCAGAGATCTAAACTTTAACAAACCTATTGACTGCCTCGTTGGCGCAGTGGTGGTGTATGCGACAGATCTGCTTGAGTTTACACCAAAAAAACAATGTTTAAAATGTTTGTTTGTCTGTCTGTTTTCTGGACTAATTTTGACCAGACTTTCACTGCCAGGAAGCTGATAGGTCATCAGCGTCGCCGATACTCGTGATTTACAACAATAACCGGGGAAACACATAAAATATTCACTGTTTTTGTATTAAAAACCTAAAAAAATAATACAGCGTAGTGGTTTGGTTACAGTAGACATGTCTGTGACAGGACAAACATTTTACGGCAATAATAGATGGTGACTTCTGATAAAAAAATAATCAGACGTCCGACGGAAAATGAGCACAAGAACTATTTTGAAAGTGTACAAGTTAGGTCTTCAACTCTTAGAATTAAGTGGCTGTTTTAGCGAAATGAAATTACTTTTAATTCTCACTGTATATTTCGCAACAGTTAAAGGAAACAAACTGGAACCGTATGAGACATTACAATGTCAAAAAAAAATACGATACGTACCATCGACGCAAACCGTGATTCTGGACTTCGATGGAAGTTTCAATGCATCGTTAAAAACCTGTGTGATCAAACACGCAAATGAGATTAATTCTGTAATACTAATTAACAGCAACTACACAAAACCTTACGCTGCGCTAGAAAAATGTAAAACCGACGACCATCCAACCATTATAATAATTACTAAATATATAACCTCAGCGTTACTTAACACACCTTTAGTCAGGGGAGTGCTCAGATCTCAACGTTCGGTACTAACTATTGCTGTCACAGATGAAAAACACTTCATGTGTAAAAATGATTCTATGAATACAAATGATTTTCTTTACTTGGAAACCTTCATGAACGAACTTTGGCATGAATATAAGATAGCTCACGTAAGCATCAGTTTCCCTTTGAGTTGCTACGGTAAACTTGCAGTTTATGGTAGTAAAAGAAATACAAATAGGGAAGTATACGATAGGACAGTAATGTTAATCAGGACTGACGATGATGATAAGTTACAGGAGGTTTTTGGACAAAAAAGGATCATGTTAACTGAAGGTTACCCACTCAAAGCCAACATTTTCGAAAGAATTCCAACGTCTACACGTCTTCACTGTGATAAACTACGTTACTATAATAATAAAATTAACCTGAATGTTACCGATGGTTACTGTGGTTTAGACGCTTTTGTGATGCATACTATAGTTGAACATTTCAAATTTAAATTGGAATTAGTAAAAGATACATACTGTGATGGATACGGCTACAATTCAGGTACAAATTTAAGTGGCAGTCTCGGATGTATCAGCCGAAAAGAATTGGACATATCTTTCAATTCTCGCTTCATGACAATGTATTCCTCGGATGAAGTATACTTTTTACATTTTGTTACCGTCGATTCACTTTGCGTAATGATTAAACAAGCTGATGTAATACCAATCTGGCTTTACGGCTTAATCATTTATACTCCTAAGCTGTGGCTCATTATACTGTCCTTACATGTTTTTATTGGATTTTTTTGGTGGATAACTTCGACAATTAATAAACAAAGGCATACTTCAAAAAGGCCTTTATTTTTATTTATTAAGGATGCTTTCAATACTACAATGTTTGGATTTACTAAAAATTATAGCGAATCACGCCTAGTAAAAGGCATATGTTTATTTTCCTCCATCATGTTCTTAGCTCTGTATCAGGTGAGTTTTTGATTTTTATTTTAGCACGATTCTCTTCCTTTGGACTATATATATTTCTAATTATATAGCATGGTAAATACGGGTACTTACTAAGTTTATCTAATGGTGCGGTTCCACAGAAAATATTTTCGAAAATCTGACTATAAAATCAGTAGGCAAATATGGGGTCGAGCTGGTTAGGAGAAATGTGTTTTTTTTAGTCTTAAGATTGATATCTATCATTTTTATATTATTTCAGGGTCATATAAATCACATATACACAACTCTTGTGCGATACCGGAATATCAACCAACTGTCTGAACTCTTTAAGTCTGACATTGTTTTGCATATTACACCGTCTATAATTGAGATCATGAAACAGATCTATAATAAAGAAAACGAGGATGAGCGTAACTTTATAAAAAGAATGGTTTCCATTCCTAAATTCCCTTCATTAGGTAAGTTTCAGAGCCACGCTACACATGTCTCAGAAATAGCCCACCAAAATGACTTCACTCTGCCTGATGGAAAGCATGAGTAAAAATAAAAAAAGTGGACGCAAACAATGCGGCCCCTTGACCCACACTATGGCGGCCTAGTGAGATGCTTCTTCTATTGGGCCTCCGGTCTCGCACTCACAAACGAAATAAGATGGCACGAATGCTGTCATTTTAGGTTGGTCTTCCGTGCGAAGCTGCCCTGAATGAGCCTGCTTATACGTACTGAAATCTATCGGTCTCTTTCATCATCATCAACAGCCTTTAACAGTCCACTGCTGGACATAGGCCTCTCCTTAGAAAGGAGGTTTTGGCCTACTATACCACGCTGGCCAGACGGGTTGGTTTTAAGTTTTCCTTCTCTTTGCTTTGATGTTGTCTTGCGTAGTTTATCCCTTAGTCGCCTTTTACGACACCCGCAGAATGAATAGGGGTGGTGACACTCTGTATTCTTAATCCGTCACCACACGGGTGACGGTCCACCACACGGTCTCTTTACCTCTAAAATAAAAAAAGTCCTAGAAACCCAACCCTTATTGATTATGTCACGACCATGGTTAAAGAAGACTTATTTTCTCTCTACCCCCTTTGAAATATGTGTGACAGTAGGTATTAGTAGAGCCAGGCTGATTTCAGAACGAATGGACTGGCTCGACTAGGACGGTACTATATTCCAAGAGAAAATCAAAATGACAGCATTGACAGAATTCGTGCTGTCGTGTTTCTTTGGCGAGTGCGAGACCGAAGGCTCAATGATGAGGAAACATCTCAATATGTCGCCATATTGTAGGTCACCAGACTGCATTCGCAACGAATATGGTGACCATACTCTTGGACTCTGCTCATGCATTGCATTAGGCAGCGTAGAGGCTCATATATTTTTTTATTAAAACTAATGACACTTTTTCGTTTACAGACTTAGTTCTTAAACAGCCTAATACCGCACTTGTAGGCAGACAGAAAGACATGCATATAGAAATCTTTAACAATTACACAAGAGGAGAAAGCAAGCAACCGCTTATCAATATCATGAACGAATGTCTCAGGACATATTATTTGTCCTACATTGGTCGACCAGGTGATCACTTTTACGATAATTATATTATATCTGTAATTTAAAGCTGTTTTGATAAATTTAAGATCAATAATAAATTAAAAGAAAGAAAACTTTAAGATTTTATCATCAGAGTACATATAAACCTTTATTGCAATTTAAACAGTCTATCGATAGATAAAACCTGATATAACCGGATATTCAGGTAAAAAAGATTATTTGGGATCAGCTACGGTTATAGTAGCTGACCCAAAATAATCTTGGGAATAATAAGGGCTATTTTATTGACAACTCGTTCAATAAAATCGGCATCAAAAAAGTCAAGAATATGAAATAAAAATTTGGTACATGAAACACTCATATTTTATTAATGTTCAGTCATTTAATATTCATTTATTTTTGTAGGTTTTCCGTTTGTCGAGGAGCTACAGAGACTTATGATGCGAGTGAGGGAAGCAGGATTAGATGAAATTTATTACGAGTGGACTTGCGGCATGTTTCGTGTACCGTCGAATCTGCCTAAAATCCGAAGCGAACCTCGACTTTTTAACAGCATTACTTTACAACAACTTCAAGTGGCTTTTGGTTTACTTATTCTTGGTCAACTTATTTCTCTATTTATATTCATTGTTGAAGTTTGGAAAGCAGGTGGAAAACGTTAAGGTCAAACTTGATTTGTTCAGTTAGCCTTTAATAGTCCACTCTCAAACATCTTTAATTTAGGATAAATTCCAAGTAATGCCTCGCATCGAAACCTATTATTATGATCTATATTGTGAACACCGTGTGCCTAGCACTCAAAACCTCGAACTTACTACCAGTACATGTATCACCCTACCACTATGATCCCGAATCCTTTAAGCGGGACGTGAAATGGCATGTTACTAGGCTGCCATAGTGTAAGTCACCATGCTGCATAGTTTGCATTCGCAATAGATATGATGCCCACCACTCTTGAATTCTATTCATGCTTTCCATCAGCCTGCGAAAATTCACTTTGGCAGGCATATTTAAGGAAAACGCTCGCGGTCTAGCAGCTTGGTAGTACAGACTTTATTGCGTACGTAATACGATCGATTCGATGGAAATCATCCTTTAAAAAGAACCCAGGGTCGTTCCTGCGTGGAGTATTGTTCTCATTTTTGCGATGGATCCGCGCAATATTAAATTGACGTTCTCGACCGGTTGCAGCGGCAACCAATCGGCATTATAAACAGTCCCGAAGCCCCTAGTTCCTTGAGCCTCTGCAATTGCGGAGAGACATCGCCTATATTGCGGTTCTATATTTCTCTCCTTTACCAGCGGAAATTGTTCTGAAGATCTCTTCCAATTGATCCCACCTTCTTTCCAATTGGTTCCTTTTTAGGACTACACGTGCTAGACTTGGAAGTCACCGCTTTAGAGTGGAAGATATACGCACCAGAACTAAACGGTTCGGCTCTACCTTCCTATGCCGGGCTCGCGTGTTTTTGTCTCACTCACTATGATCCCGGCTACTTTGAACGGGCTTAAAAAACCATCTTACCAAGCCGTCATAGAGTGGGTGGCCGTACTTTATTGTCTGCATCGCAACAAGTGTCATGGCCGCCACTCTAGATTCTACTCATGCTATCCATCAGGCAGTGTAGTCAGTGTGGTAGGCCAAATATAAAAGAATAAATGTTTTACTTCACCACGTTGGCCAAATGGTTACAAAGCACACAAACATTTTGAATATTGTGTGTTGATCTCTGGGTTTTAATTAGGTATGTATATTGTTAAATCTTGGTATTACGGTGTGAATCGAAATTTTTTTGCACTTGTTGCACGTAATATTTCTCTGTATTTTCCCAAGAACCGATAATACAATAAATCTGGGTTAAGATGGTGCAAATGAAAACAGAAAAGTCAGCGTTGTCATGAATTTTCTTTATAATTCTGTTCATACAATGTTCAAATTAAAAGAACCTTGACAATTTATGTTATTGCAATCATAGTCTAGTCAACAAGTTCAAAAACGTGAAAAATAGAGATAAAGGTCCTAAAAATATGAGCGATGGCTCATTCGATTCGGAATCACCTCTAGAAAAATGTTTTTGAAGGATTTTGGTGCAGGTTAAAAATTGCAATTGTTATTAACAAAATAAGATGAAAAAAAAATGATATTTCGTTTTTTGTTAATAACTCGAAAAATATTAACATTGAAGCAATTTTGAAAAAAGCTCGTTAAAGAGGAGGAAATTTCCAATAAAAAAGTCCTAACTCCCGGAATTCTATCTCCATTATTTATAACTTTAATTAGACGTTGAAAATAGGGCTCCGCGCGGCAGTTACGGCATGCGCGCGCCGCCGCTAAAGAGAGTTCAGCAATAAAAATATTTTTTTTATAACATAAAATGTGATTTTAAAAATTTGAGAAAAAATTGGTTAGTTAACAATTGAATAACTTTTTGAAAAATGGTGATTAAACTTTTTTTTTCAGGGCTCGATTCTTTCAAGTGTTAAGAAGATAATAGAATTTTTTCAAATTTTTAAAATCACATTTTATGTTATAAAAAAAATATTTTTATTGCTGAACTCTCTTTAGCGGCGGCGCGCGCATGCCGTAACTGCCGCGCGGAGCCCTATTTTCAACGTCTAATTAAAATTATAAATAATGGAGATAGAATTCCGGGAGTTAGGACTTTTTTATTGGAAATTTCCTCCTCTTTAACGAGCTTTTTTCAAAATTGCTTCAATGTTAATATTTTTCGAGTTATTAACAAAAAACGAAATATCATTTTTTTTTTTCATCTTATTTTGTTAATAACAATTGCAATTTTTAACCTGCACCAAAATCCTTCAAAAACATTTTTCTAAAGGTGATTCCGAATCGAATGAGCCATCGCTCATATTTTTAGGACCTTTATCTCTATTTTTCACGTTTTTGAACTTGTTGACTAGACTATTACAATAACCAACAACAGCAACATTAAAAACTTTTTGTTACTTGTTGTAGTAAAGTACTTTACGTGTACATCTACACTACATCTAGCAAATAATATTATCATTAAGAATTTATATATAAAATCTTTTTTGACCTTTAACATGTGCTTTTCAAATTTAATAACTGAACCATGTCATTTTGTTTAACATTTTTTTAAAGTAATTTACTGATAATATTAACCTTTAATTTTTTGTTTCTACTCGTACGTATGTACATTTTTTTTCCACATACATATATAAATTTTATATTTAGGTAAACTTTCAATAAATCCATATTCTCTGTATAAAAATTTTCTTAATCCGTATCATAAACTTTCCGACAATCCGGACGAGTACTTTTATACGACTAAAACAGTAACATTTCTGTCGCATGTTTGTATCTTACATAAGTCAACGAATCTTATAAAATTGAAGTATAAGAGTCATTAAAGTATTTCATTATACATATTAAAAAAAACATGTCACAAATCATCAATTAATATAAACTGCAAAAAATTAAAAAAATATAAAGCAAAATCAAATATTATTCACATTATAAAATCCATAAACTTGTAATATAAACCAATAGGAAGACACATACAGTAATACAAAAACACGATATGTGGGTAGTCTAAAAAAATTCCGACCTAACAATGATACCAGATATTTTTTCTAGATAATCTCATTGAACTCTACACACACTCACAATGTAAAGATAAAAAAATGGTCAAGTGCGTAGTCATCCATAATGTAGGTGGATTTAAAATCGTGTCTAATAGATAATAATTGTTATTTTTACTTATTATTTCGTTATTTTTGTACGAAATTTTCCAAATGAATGCATTTTCTAAGTTAGACCTCTATAACTTATGAACTAAAAAAGAAATCTAAGCTGTTATAGCTCTCCTTTAAAGTTCATTAGATGGACTACTATCACGATTTGGAGGGGGGACGCCGCCCTGTGGTAACAAAATAATGCGCTTTAAAGTTAAATAACTGCCAAACGGATGTCTAAATAAAAAATGGTCTTAGCAACCTCCTCATGTTTTAAAAGACCTTTCTAATGATATCCCATAGGATGAGGTAGACGCGAAATCATCACCAAAATCATCCCCACTTTACATGTAGGGGAGGTACACCAAATGAAAATATATTTCGTAAATTTATTGTAGCACTTTGTCGACGTAATCACAACACATATTCAATAAGTTCGGTAAGTTCAGGACGGACGGACTGATGGTCATGAATACAACAATCTATAAGGGTTCCTAGTCATGAATGATAGTTAACTTATTTATTTTTATATTTAAGCCTTCTAAAATGACTATTCTGATGGAAACCATGAGTAGAATCCAAGAGCATGGGGTCACCATCCTAATTCTGAATACAGACAATTCAACATGGCGATCCACAGCATGGCGGCCTAGTGAGATGCTTCAACATCATTAGGTCTCTGTCTCGCACTCACTAACGAAATACGACGTTATTCTAGGTTGGTCTGTTCGAGAGTAGTAGCTAGTACCTTGAAACATTATATTAACGAGTAGCCGCTTGAGGCACCGTGGGACGCAGGCGTCCCGCCCAAATTTTGCACTAAGGTGACATTGTGTCCTATTGTCCCATAAAAGTTGCCTCGTCATAAATCGTCTATTCCTGTCTAACCCGTACAAGTTGACATGAATGTCTCTTTTCTACGCGATTCGTCAGTGATTCATCTATGCTAAAAATATAACACGTGTCTCAAAATCTCATACCTGAACTACAAATTTAATTCGGGGCGGGAAATGTTTCTGAACTTTGAAAATGTTTCGTGCTAATCTTATGCCTGTAATTTTATATTTTTGTACTATGAAGTATGTTTTTTTTATTTCATTATGTGTAGATAGGTCCATTCCACCGATAAAAGTATTAAAATATGCATGCTATCGATTTACTTTTTATAATAATTGAGCTCAAAGTGCACTTAGTGACTTTTTCAACCATAGTGATGTGTGCCGTCCTATATATGAAATTAGGTACTAAATTTCAACAAACTGTCAGTCATAAATCATAACGTCATTCATAACATTGAAGAATAACATAACTTGAAGCGTAGGTTGACAATATTTAGGCGCCAAAAAAATGAAATACGAGCGCGGTGCGGCGGCGAGCCGCTGACGTCAGAACGCAAGATCACTCAACGGAAATTTGCGGTTTTGACAGGTTACCTCAAGCGTTATATAAAACATAATGTTAACGTTCAGGTCGGAAACTCTTTAGCCCACATATGTATTTAATAAAATACTCAAAAACAAACTAAATCAACAGGTAGAATCTTATTTAAACATCTATAATAATATAAACTATATTTATATTGTCTTTTGCTATAATCTCTTAAAACCACACATTGATATTGCGTATTCTTTACAACTAAAAGAGAAACTGCCCTGTGTGAGCACGTGTCATAATACATATGCAACTGCAGCATATTACGCTTTGGTCACTGTTTTAATTTCGTTACAAACCCGAATATAATATAAAAAAAATATAGTATGCCTAATGTATGTTGTATACTGGAAAAATAATTATATTCATGCAGTTATAAAAAATAAATAAACCTTTACAACACCTACATAACATAAACCTAGTTATCGCTACTCTCCGGGAAAAAATAAATTTATATAAAATTTTCACCTGAAGCTTTTTTCTTCGTTTTTTAAATTTTACTAAATATTTTTAGGTACAAATTAAATGTCAAGCTAACTATAAAGCCGGAACAACACTGTGTTATGCGCTATTCGTTATGTGACTACGCCGTATTCGCCAAAATATTTGTTTTGCGTGCAAACAACAAACATGACATCCACACTTCGAACTGGTACGCTGTAATAAGCCAAATATGTGTGTCGTAGAGATGTGTCATTGTCATTTTTATGGTCAACGAAACGATACCATACGAACGAACGAAACATATCATTTTAATTTCCTTTACATTTTATTAAGTCTAATTATTTTGATCATAATTGATAGATTATTTTAATCGTTTAATCGATTTATCATATTTCAAAAACTGTTTTATAGTCTGTGGTTGTTAGTTATGCACAGGGCACTTCACTACCCGTCCGAAGTGTAGGCAGTCGATGCGTATATTCGCTTTATTCGTGTCCTTTGAAGTGTGTCAAAAAACCGACAAGTCGACGGATACGCGTATTCGCCATTGCTGCTTGTGTTATGCGTATGAATAAGGCGAATATTGGCGAATATACTCTCCACACTTCGCCGTATGCGCGTGAATAACCCGCATAACGAATAATGCATAACGCAGTGTGGTTCCGGCTTAAGGTCCAAATATTTGACATCGCTTACATCACCAAGCCATTGCATCAATACATAATAAATAAAAAAAATATACCATGCATAAAATATTCTTGGTGTGACCAAAAATTGAAAAACAAGCTTATAACATAATAACAGACCAGTTTGAGCAAAAATATATGCCATCTACAAAAGGTTTATTGAGTTTTAAAAGAAAAATTACTTAATTATTATTATTAATCTCTCTTATTAATATCATTAACCATTATAGGCACTAAATAATATACTTTATTGAGTTACTACCCACTCCCGTCAAACGAGACAGTTAAACTTACACCACATATAAAACTTTTGTTCATATTATATATTCTTAAAGTCTATGTGGATTCGCGACTTGCTAAAATAGTAAATGAATTTATCCTTTGTATTACATTTTAAACGAAAGGATGAATTAAATTAAATAACATATACTTTTAAACCTCTACGTGATATGAATAACCCGTTACATATAACTTCAAACTGCCGGGCCATTCGAACAAATTGCAATTGTAGTCACAGGCTGGCTCATGAGAGGCATTCTATCTACTCATTGCGTTAATTCCATAATTGGTAAGTACTATATAAAACATAATCTCTTGTTTTGATGACTTATAATTGTCACAGCCAATTTTTTATACAGAAAACAATCTGTATATATCAATGTTTATATTAGAGTCAGAGGTCAACATTATTGTTAGGTTTCATATAAGGGGCTGTCCATTAGTCACGTGAGGCTCGAAAGGGGGGGGGGGGGGTTCACAAAAATTTACGTAATATCACAAGGGGGGTGTAGTAATATAGCACATGTATTTATTTTTTCGGCAGTTTTCGCATAAAACAAACTGCAACCTTTCTACTCTACCTGTGAACGTTATTATTGTGGTCTTTAATATTCTATAATGAAAGTAGTTGATGCTTATACCTGTATTTTATTAATATTAAAAAAAATAAGTTTCTTTGTAGGTACCAAAAATGCACATGATATGTTTAGTCTTAAAGCTCACCATGTATCACCAAGGGGGAGGGGGGGTCAAAAAAAGGCAAAAAAAAAAGATCACGTGATTAATGGACGACCCCTAACACAGAAGCGCCTGTAGTGAGCAAATATATTATTCACTTTACCTTTTATATCATGTATTTAGACTCTATAAAGAATCAAATTATTGCCAATTATATAAACGAACTCTCCTATTACTATATCACAAGAAGAGTTACTTATACAAAATAGTCGTTACGCTTCCACATTTGACTTAACAAGTTAAATAACCTACAAATGTACCAACAACTGAACACCTTGGAGTCCTGGCAAGACCAATATCATCTACACAATGGCAAGCACGCGGCGAACAATGCTAGCAGGTAGAAAAGCCAGTGCTATGCAGATACGCTCCCGTTCTTCCTCCGGCCACTGGACAGTTTGAAGCTGTTGTGTGGAGTACTACTGCTAGAGTCTGATATGTTAGATTGTGTCGTCGTCTCCCCATCGTACCAACCGCACATGCGCTTGACGGCGTCCTGCCACCGTGCAAATGTTACCTCGTAAGCCTTTTTGATATGCGGCCGAGGATTGAAAACGCAATCAATTTTACGTAGGGATTTTAATTCTTCTTTTGATTTCCAAATACCTAGAAGAAAACGAATTTTTTATATTAAATAATAATTCTCGTATCACATTGTTGCTCAATATGGCTTCCCTAAACTATCAAACCGATTTTATTTAAAACTAGCTTACGCCCGCGACTCCGCCCACGTGTATCTGGATTATTGCAGTAAAAAGTAGCCTTTGTGCTATTCTGATATAACATAGCTATATTACTGTAAAGTTTAATCCAAATCTATTCAGTAGTTTTTGCGTGCAAGAGCAACAAACATATATATAACAGGAAGGATGCATTTTGATGGGGTGCCTGAAAAGGCTTAGACTAATAGAGGCCGAGTATGTTTGAAAAGAGTCGCAAAAAAAATTGCATGGATCAACCAATACTAGATGTATAGTTTACAATATATGAACTGCTATACGACTGGTAACACCACCTAGCGAACATTAGTAACAGCTTAGTAATAAAAATATTATTATTTCTTACCTAATGTATATCCAACGATATGTGCACACCCTAGAGAGGACATTTCAACATGAACAGGCCGCTCGACTCGCAGCCCGGTGAGATCAGCAACAAGTTGAGCGATAAAGTCGTTATTTGATACACCGCCATCTAGTCTGTCACAACAATAATACATTCATTGCGTCTAAAACGTTATGACTATATAATATGAAACTGTGAAGGATTTAGTACTAGTACCGAAGTGTAGATGGAGTTGTATCTTTCTTCAAAACTATGATCTCATTTTAATTTTTCCATTAACATTGATTATGCTATGGCAATGAGTTACGGAACTTACGGAAAAGCAATTGTACATCTAAATTACTTTACTTATCAGTTTCACTTCGTCGAATCAATTTAGCTGTATGTAAGTAGAACAAAAACTATTCAATAAAATTGTTATAGACTAGCTGTTACTCGCGGTTATTCTTGTAAAACGCGAGAAGCGATACGTAGCGAAGCTAATTAAAAAAAAATAGCCCAAGCTACTTCTTATGCCATTAGCTTTCTGCCAGTGAAAGTACAGTCAAAATCGTTACAGCCGTTCCAGAGATTAACCGTAACAAACAGACTGACAGACAGACAAAAAAAAAAATAACTGCCTTTTTGATGATGGTCCGTGTGGTGACGGATTAAGAATACAGAGTGTCACCACGCCTATTCATAACGCGGGTGTCGTAAAAGGCGACTAAGGGATAAACTACGCAAATCAGCATCAATGGAAGAGAAGGAAAACTTGAAACCAACCCTATACCAACCCGTCTGGCCAGCGTGGTATAGTAGGCCAAAACCTCCTTTCTAAGGAGAGGCCTATATCCAGCAGTGGACTGTTATAGGCTGTTGATAATGATGATGATGATGTTGGTAAGTATAAAATTTGATATGTATTTCGTAAAAACCGTTTAATATTACGTGCACACACTCCAATTTTATTTATTTGTATGGATGGGATTATTCGGGTAAATTCTAGTTACCTAATAACAGTGAAGCTATAGTCAGTCTCTGCTTTCACGCAGGCGTAGAGCTGCGCAGTACGGAATGCGAGGGACTCCAGCACCGCCCGTACCAAGTGCGCCTTAGTAGTTGACGGTTTCATGCCAACGAATCCTGACGCCGCTGTACCATCGTTGTATGGTGGCTGTAAGTACAAAAGTAATTAAAAATATTTCATTGAAAAGTTAATAATGTTCATTGAAGCAGGCAATTATTGTCTATTTATTTTTATAAGAATAAGAACATTAAATGAGGGAAAATTCTCGGACTGCCACTTCTATGTATAATTTTACACATTTAAACCTTGCCCTTGAATCACTATCTGTTGATAAAACTTTATTAAAATCCGTCGACTAGTTTAAAACAATCTAAGCGGACCGACGGCGGAAACGACTTCATATTTACCCGACTACGGCACAGCCAAAGGAGGGTTATAATTTTGACAGGTAATGCTTAAAGTGACCAGACGTCCCGTATTGAACGGGACTGTCCCTTTATTCGACCACCTGTCCCGTTGTCCCCGTGGGACTCAAAATAGTCCCGTTTTCTAAAAACGCGCGAATATTTAAAATATTGGTGCGTGTTAGAAATCGAAGATTTTGTGAAAAGAACAGCTACAGAATTTTATAAAACGAGTCGAGAATATTTGGAAGAATGGACTAACTTTCTTACTACAGAAATGGAGATATTTAATTGGGCAGATTTAAGAAAAGTACCTGCGTGGGAAGATGTACAAAAAGCATTGGATGTATTGATTGAAAATGGATATATTGACAGTACTAAAGATACGGAAGTATTTGACGAATTTTCATTAATTGTAAACTACGTCACTCCTGAAAAAAATACCGACTGGAACAATTTAAAAGTGCACACAGAAACTCGTTGGGTGGAAGTATTCAAACACTTTCGCACTAACAATTTGCAACATGAACATTTTTGTATTTTAATTGAATATATTTTATGTCTACCTGGTACAAATGCTCCAGTAGAGAGAATATTTTCGTTGATGAATAAGTTGTGGACGTCTGAAAAAAATCACTTGCAGGTTCCAGTTCTGAAGGTATATATATATATATAAATACTATATAACGATTATTATACTTATGAATTAGGTGAAATACGAGCATTTATCTTAAATAAAGGAACCTATCCAATTACTAACTTACTAGTTTTAAAATGGCATGGTACAGTATCTGACTAGACACAGAACAATAGCCCGTTATATTTTATTGCTAAGTGGGAGACCGTGGTGTCCACCACTCATGCTTTCCATCACGCAGAGTAGTCACTTCGGCAAGCTCATATATAAACTGGCCCTTAGCCTCTATATATATATATTTTTGAAATTAACAGTGAAAGTATATATTAATATTTACCCCGAGTCCACTAAATGCTGGTATGAAGTATACACCATCTGTATCCGGCACTGACAGCGCGATCTCAGCTGTTTCTTCGGGATTTTGGAACAAACCTGATAATAAAAATACACCCTATATTAACAGAAATGGGACTTATTTCAATTGTGACGATTTGGTATCTATTGTCACCATAATGTTTGATAAAAAAGATGTAATGCATCTATTGGTGTTGCGACCCATCGCCACGGTATGCGTGGCGATGCGATGAGTCACGCAATTGTATTAGTGGCGACCAATTTACTAAAGTAAAGAATTAAATTATCTGCACTAGATTTTTGTATTCAATACATGTAACCATAGGTACAATGTGACGATTGTATCATCATTTGTCTTTTAGAAAATTAGAATAAAACAATTGTCTAAATGCTGTCTTGTTCACAAGGCGATTACACTCTGAAAACTCCTAAACATAGGAAACAATTGCATATTTGTTTGCATTATTATATGCAGTATGCATATAATAGAACATAAAAGCGATAAACTGAAACCGAGGTCAGAATATAATGTACGTTTATATCTACAAAGTACAAACTTGATATACAAGCAAGGTTATCACATGTATCTATTCCTATTGATATTATAAATTTTAAGGGTTTTTAGTTTATTTAAAATGAACAGAACTATTTTACGAATCCTTTTGACGAACAATCGTCAGTGACCTTTTTTTCGTGCGGAAATCCCCACGGATACCACCAGTCCACCAGGTGGTTATGTCGGACTCGAACCGACTACAAACCGCATAAAGGAAATCCCTGGAACCCCAACATACCTCGGGCCATCTACGGTTTATAAATGACCCCCCTTCTGTGTGGGAAATTGTTAGTGACCCTGACTAAAACTAATCCGTAAGTCATGAGTTCGATTACTCGGGACTAATGATTATATAATAAACATGATCAGTTCTGCGTCTGGGTGTAATTTATCTACTTTATCATTTCGTATACTAGCTTTGATGTTTGACTACTGCTACTCTGAAGTGTAAACATTGATTGTCTTTTTCATATTTTCCAAAATCCTCATCGAAATGATCGCACACTAACCTATTTCATAAAATTCATAGTATACGGATGATGTGCGCTACACACACACAAGATTTCTACACCACCCAAAGGTTGACTGAAAGAGAATTGGCATTAAGACCATTGGTGTACAAGTTTAAGTGTTTAAGTTGAAAATAAATAAATAAAAACTGTGTGAAGACATCATTATTAATCCTTGTCGCAGAGTAATAATATTGAAATGTTAGTTTTAGCTTTGAATTTGATAAACAAGTCCACCGTCAAAAAAACGTCGACGGCCTTATGGAATAAACAAGTTTCGGCAAAAAAAAAACAAGTCTACCTATTTATTTATGTTTGCTTTTTTACCTATGCTATGATACGATAATAATCTTTTATTACTGTTGGTACTAAATCCTAGGTATATATTTTTCAACTTGTACTTTTACAGTTATTTGACGTTATTACGTAGTACTATAAATTCAAGGCACGAATATTCTAATACGAATATTCTACACTCGTATTAAAGCAAAAGAAAAATATGTCCCTCACTGACTGACTGATACAGCAAACCTGTAGCAGCTAAAATTTTGTTTTTCGAAATTTCTAAATTTAGCGGCCCTCACAAGTTTGTATGACAGATATATAAATATATATTGTATATATGAACAAGGATTTTTTTTATAACGGTACCGAATTAGGGAATTCAGACTTTGGTTTGAGCATTTTTGTACCAAAGGTTTGAAAATTGACAGATACGATTGATTGTACAAGGTAACGGATTGTTCTTATTAATTTTCACTTACATGTTTGTAACCTTTGACTAATCGACAAAACCCATATTCACCTAAATTTTGCGCCCACTTGATGATCGTCGCGGTGTCGTTGTTGGCGCCTTCTGCAGAGAACACGAGTTCATCACCGAGTCTCCATCCTACTATGGGATAAAGGCCCGATACACTAGCATGAGGTTCCCCACCAGTGTTTATATTGAAGAAGGTTCCTGTACCCATCGTTAGCTTAACATCACCAGTCTCGAAGCAACACGATCCCCACATTGAAGCTGTTTGATCCGCCATCTAAGGACAAATAGTTTTAATAATTCATTTAATAATTCTTTGCCATTTCAAACTTTTATTTTAAATGTTCGCAATATCAAAAATATTAATTTCTCATTTTAATTGAATGGCTTTGGTTATCCTTGCCAACAGTTTAAGCCTTTCATCAAGTTTCATCCATGTAGCCGCAACTAATGTTTATTGGATGCGAATCATGGATTTTAAATAACGACACGAGCCATAGTATTGACGCCTTAGAAATGTGGTTTTACCGACGAATACTTCAAATTACTGGACTCAAAAAGTCTCAAATGAGGAGGTTTTCCAACGAGTGCAAAGAGCTACGTCCGACCATCAAAAAGCGTAAATCGTTATTATATGTTAAAGATTTGTGGACTATCTTAGAACTCCAAGATCTCCAAAAGAATCCAATTTATGATTTAAGATCAGAAAATATTTGTTTCGGAGTTTGGGTGTTTCCTATGTATAATATGTGTGTATTTACAAAAAAAAGTATGTTAATGTATTAATCAGTTGTCTAGTAACCATAATACAAGCTCTGTTTAGTTTCGTTCTAGCTGTTCTAGCTAGGCGTTGTGTGTAAGATTGCCCAAATATTTATTTATTTATAGATTTAAGGCTATTAGATTAGACTACACTCGGTTCCAAAAATTACGGGTCAGTCACAAAAATTGAAATATCTCCAGAACTGTAAAAGCTAGATCAATGAAATAAAAAACAGAATAAAGACTTTTTAGTTGCGCTTCTAATAGCATATTATTTAAACTGGTTGATGAAAAAAACTTCATTAGAAAAACAAACTTTAAAAAAATGACTATTTTTAAAAACAAAATTTTTGTTTCATGTCATTATGGATGCTTTCCATTTCTATTCTGTCACAAAAAAAATTATCGTGAACGTCTTCCACGTGCATAATTATTATTCTGTGAGGTGAAGCATGGCAGTCACGCTAGAGGAATGTACCAGAATCCTAACTTTTTTGGAACTTGGGCGGAGCCAGCGTGAAACAGCCAGAAACATTGGTGTATCTTTGTCGACTGTTCAGCGGGTAGTCCAGCGGTACCAAGAGACCGGATCACACCTTAGAAGACCAGGAAATGGCAGACCAAGATGCACAACGGCCAGGGAAGACAGACAACTGGTGGCTACAATGCTCCGAAATCGTTTTCAAACTGCTGTTGGTCTAAAAACTCACTTTATTCGCTTTGGAGGTGGCAATTTAAGCGCTCAAACAGTAAGAAGACGTCTTGCTGAAGCAAATTTGAAACCATTGAGGCCCGCAAATGGCCCCAAACTGGAACGGGGACATCGAATTGCAAGACAGAGATACGTGCGCGAACACCTAAACTGGACACTAGACGATTGGTCTAGGGTAATGTTCACGGACGAGTCTAAATTCATGCTTTATAAGCATGATGGTAGGCAGTTGGTGTACAGAAGACCAGGGGAGCGCTTCCATCAAGCGTGTGTGGAGGAAAAAGTGGCGTACGGTGGAGGCTCCGTACAAGTTTGGGCTGGGATTTCTGCTGAGGCCCGCACCGAGCTGGTGCTCATTCAAAATGGAACTCTAAATGCAGAGAGGTACGTGGAAGAGATCCTCAATGAACATGTAGGTCCTTTCATGGCCAGGATGGACCGGCATGGCATATTAATGCATGATAATGCGCGTCCCCATACCGCCAGAATTGTACATGACTACCTTGAAGAGGTCGGTATCGAACTCATGCAGTGGCCAGCGCGAAGCCCGGACTTAAACCCCATCGAGCACGCCTGGGACGAGCTTCAGAGATGCGTGAAAGGTCGAAACCCCCCACCAATCACGCTTCCCGAGCTCATACAAGCACTGGTGGAGGAATGGGAAGGTATTCCTCAGCACCGGCTCCGAAATTTGGTGTACAGCATGCCTAATCGCCTGGAAGCTGTCAGAAGAGCTCGTGGAGGCAATACAAAGTATTAAATGAAGAAAGTGATGAAAAACAGCAAAAAAACAATCATAAAAAAAATGTAATCTTAAGAAAAATATGACTACTTTAGTTTTTTTTTAATTTAAGATTAATATTGTGGGTGTAAGTAAGTTTTATTTTATTTTTTATCTGTATAATTAAATTCTCAATTGAACAGTCTTCGTTTCATTAGGATGGCATACGTAGTTCGGGAGATATTCGGGTTTATGTGACTGACCCGTTATTTTTGGAACCGGCTTTAGACTTAAGTTGAAAGTTGAAAATAATACAGAACCGATACCTAAAGTGAAATTACGTTTATGAATAAGGCCGTTCGTGTTTTGCATATTTTAACTAAGCCACATTAATACAAAGCAACATTGTTATTTTATATTTTTATCCTCTAAAACAAAAACAATATTAAATAGTAGTCATGTATGTATACATACTTTGTTTTTTTATAGGTAAAAAAGAGATTAAAAAAATTTGGAGTCGCTGCAGTTAAACATTAACTTCAGTTTTAAGGAAAACAATGTAACATATAACATTATACACAAGTAGGTGAGAACCGCAGTGTTACACGCCGGTTATTATTGTAAAATTAACTATAACTCGTGCGAGCTAAGATGGCACCTGGCTCAAAACGAAACATGATACCGTTCCCCCGCGTAATACCCCTCTGTCGTCATGCGAGTAGCGTTAGCATCACTATTACCGTAGCACGCATCTTTCCATAATAATTTTAGTTTATTAGGTATTACCTAATGTCATATAAATTACTCTACGAGTTTATTTTATTAATACATCATTATATTCGTCTGGACAACCCAATTGTTTTAAAAAAGGTCACACGAAAAAAAACCAGCATGACGACTATTTGACGCAATAGTTTAAAATAAAGAATATCCATATACACATGATATTTAGAGACTTCGATTATAAGGCTTATCATGACGATTTAAAATTGTATTTTACAACCATATTTCAGTTCCTAATATCATTTAAAATGATATTAGGTATTACCTAATATATTTTAAATCACTACACGAAGAATGCATTCGTGTAAATAATGAATGAGGCCTGCTTCCTATTAGTATGCATATGTATTTTCTAAACTCAGGTAGTAAAGTACCACTTAAGATAAAGTAGTATGTTATGAGACACTATTTGAAGCAAAATTAATGTTGAAACTAAAATAAATTATATTTTTCTTGCACTCAGTACTTCAAACGACTGACATTTGAGTCAGGTGCCATCTTAGGTCGCACGAGTTATAGTAAGATTCAGGTAATGCCACAGGGCGAAGCCAGTCTGTTTTTTTTTTTATATCAGCAGTATGTCAATTAAAGTTCATTACAAATAAGTCTGGCCGTTATAGGGATTAGCCGGAACAGACTAACGAAGATGAAAAAAATTATGCTCATGCCGTATATTTACTTCCATATGCATTGAGTGAAATGCTGTTATTTTGAAGTTACAGACAAACTTTTCAATTTTATTTACCTATATGTAAAGTTGTAATTAAAGAAACCCTAACAAACAATACGTCATGCAATTAGTGCCAAACACGTTTTGATATAAATAAGTATGAGCTGATAAAAATAAATAGAAGCAAGTAGATAACAAAGTTACAATATCAATAACGTATTACAATATATCAGTTGGCAATTGATTTAATTATAATTGTACCACTTAAATATAATGATATACGAGTTTTAGTACTAAGCCACTAAAAGATAATTTCAACTGAACGGTTCGCATTCTATAAGATCGATACGGATATTAACCTATAATCTAAAAGGATATTAAATCAATAAGTTAATTAAATTAATAATAAACGGGTACCTAAATCTAAATAATCTATGGTGTTGGCAGCCTCGTAATGTTTTTAAAAGGCCTGTCTAATGATACCTCACACGATGGGGTAGACGCGAGAAAAAAATCATTCTCAATTTACGTGTAGGGGAGGCACCCTAAATATTGGCTGACCAAAGGTCAAATGCCGTAACAGGCAGGGCAAAACTTACCAATAAAAAGGTAATGGTAAGTGTTTTGTGGTCTCACCTTTCTCCAACGGACTACCATTTTTTTCGAAATTTGGACATTTTTCTAAGTGATAAAAGTTTTCTTCCCAGGAGGCAGTACAAAATGCTTTCACACAGTTTGTAGAATCTAGATCACTAAAGTTCTAACGCAGCAATTTATTAGATAATAATGGTAGATATTTTGATCAAATAAATATTTGAAGTGAAAAAAAAAACATTTTTTCAGTGCAAATCGGCAATTTCATACTTTAACCCCTAATATATTAGTATATAGATTATGTTTTATCGTTAGGTGTGTAGCCGTGATTATGCGACATACTACTGTTTGTTGCAACGTGACAATGTTTGGCTCCATACAGCTGCCGTCTCAGAGTTCGCGAGCCGTTTGTTGTAAATGATCATCAAATAAAATAAAACATAACTTAAAATATGAAGAAATATCAAATAAAAAATTACTCACACAACTGACTATCCGTATTGGATGTCCCCATATAGTTGCCAGCGTGCTTGTGAAATGGTCACCAGCGGTGTCCACTACCGGAGGCAGTGCGTCCCTGGGGATTTTGAGTAATGTGATAGCCCAATTCGCCCACTGCATCGTGAAGGGGTCGAAGAAACCAGTCGCAGATGCCGAGGACACATCGGTCATGTGAACTTGACCACCTAAGACATCATCGGTATTGATACAAAAATATGTTCACATTTAAAACGACATAAAATAATACAATGGATGATGATAATGATGATGAACCACATAAAATAATACAATGGACTATCACTGAATAAGAAATGGTAGGTACGAATAGTACTTAATATATTACTACATTTATTTTCTCGATTATTAGGGCCGATCCCGCTCTGCGGACTCCTTCTGGAGCATTACGTTCTCACAGAAGGAGACCGTGGCCTCCCATCCTTCATGTTTCGTCAGCATTGCTGCGATTAATGCTGGTGGTGATAGGTTTCATCCGATCTATCCGACTAAGTCTCGACGCTCGGACTCGCACACAGGCAGATCATACGGGTGCCTAGAAGACCATGGATCGCACGACACCTATGTAAGAGGCAGCAAACTTCTTCCCTTGGTCCCCCGAGATTGGGCAGCAGACGATGAACGCCCCTGCTACCCCTCAAACTCGGGGGACTAATCGCCCGAAAAGCTTTTCTAGCGACTGTCAAGGATGAGGCCTAGGTACTTCATGTACTGGCCCACCTGGACTTCAGTGTCATCCACTCGGAGGTGAGCTGGGTGGTTCCTGGCGCTTACGTAGGCTATCACCAAATCCAAATCACCTCAGTTTCCTGAACCACTTAGCCCATGAATCTTTCATACAGAAGTTACTTCAAGAATTTCCCAGAACATGACAAAAAGAACTAGACCAATTTAATATTTTAGAATGAAAATCTCGTGTTAAAAGCCGATGATACTGATTTTATTTAAATCCTAATGAGAGAAAAGTATTGGCTAAAAGATAATATAAAAATAAATAAATATGTCGGACCTCTTACACACAACGCCATTTATAATAATAATAATTATTATTATCTAATCCCCAAAAATAAGCAGAGCTTGAATTATGGGTACCTCCTAGAGAACTGATATACATACATAAACATACTTTTTTTTGTAAATACATACATATTATACAGATCGAACTAAGTGGCGTGCAATTGGAGAGACCTATGTCCAGCAGTGGCCTGAGATAGGCTGATGATGGTGATGATTTTGACATATTATACATAGAAAACACCCAAACTCTGAAACAAATATCTGCGGATCATACAAACATTTGGTACGACACGGGAATCGAACCCGAGATCTCAAGCACAGCAGCCGCATACGCTACCACTTCACCAGCGAGACAGTTTTTATGTGATTTTTAAGGTGTCAGGTATTGGCTTAACCAGGGTCAGTTACTACTGCGATCATTGACATATGGAGTCAGGCAAAAGCACATTTATGCGCTGCGTAAATGGTTACAGTGACAACATACGTCAATTTTTAACTGTATAGTTTTTTTTTACACAAATGCCACGGATAATAAGAAGAGGTAGACGAAGTTTTGTGGGTCAGTTACTACAGAATATATGTATATACAATTACCTGTCAATTTATATAAAAGCCATGTATCCAAGGTTCCAAAAAGTGCGTCTCCATCTTGTACTGCATTCTTGAGCGCCGGTACGTTATGTAGCGCCCAATAGAATCTCAGACATGTCTACAAAAATAATCATCTATGTAATCGAACAATTCATCTCCAAATTAAGAAACAACATAGAAATTGGATTGGATATTCATACAAGCTACATTTTAAATCTATAGTCAATTGAGTTATTTTCAAAGTACTCGAAGATATGCTGTCCTGTATGGTCGGGATAGTTGGCCCAATACTATAGATATATAGAGACGCCTAAACGTAGCTGAAATGGATGTGTGGTGTGAGTCGGATGGACAAAGTCATAAATGAGTACATAGGACGAAGTCTGAAAATAGCAATACCGGGTGATAAGTTAAGAAGTAGTAGGTTATCTCGGTATGGACATGTTATGAGGAGGGATAAGGAAAATGAGGCAAGTTAATTGTTGGATATGGAAGTTGAAGAATACAGGAGAAGAGGATAACCAAATAAAAAGTGGATGGATTGTGTGAAAGAAGATATGACTAGGAAAGGAGTTAACAGTAAAATGACGAGTGATAGGGTAGAATGGAAGGATAAGTCATACTGCGCCGACCCCAAATAAAACTGGGATAAGGGCAGGCAGATGATAATGATGCATGTAGGTATTATCAATAGCATACAATAATGACTAATATTATATGAGTAAATGTGAAAGTAACTCTGTCTGTCTGTCCTGCTTTCACGGCAAAACTACTGAACCGATTAAAGTGAAATTTAGCACACATATATTCTATCTAGAGCCTGAGAAAGGACTTAAGATACTTGATAAACGCGGGCGGAGACGTAGGCGAAATATAGTTTAGAACTTTACAGAAAAGTATAACCTTTTTTGTACTTATATACAAGTGAATACAGTTCACTTATGGGAAGGATATGTTTAAAAAAGTGGAAATAAAAATAATAATTCAGGTTTATCAAATATAAGAGTAAGATGACAGGTTGTTCTTTTCATCTAAAAGCATAAACACTTTTTTTTATTCACCAATTTTTATATTATACTATTGCAATTTTCGAAAATGGAAAAGTCTATACAATAAATTGATTCTTATGTACGAGAATAATGTAATTAAAATACTCAAGTCGTAAATAAAGAACTGCTTTGGGAAGGTGATTAATTAAATCGGCCAAGTGCGTGTCAGGCCACGCACAGAAAGGGTTCCTCAGTCACCCATAATGGATTTAAAATCGTATCCAACAGATAATTGTTATGTTTACGTATTAATACGTTAATTTTGTATGACGTTTTCCAAGTGAGCGCCTTTTACAAGTTAAGCCTCTATAACTCCGGAACTAACAAAGTTATCTAAACCGTTATAGTTTTCTTTCAAAGTTCATTATATGGACCACTATCACAATAATTCCAGATTTTTTGAGCCAGCCGTTTAGCTTTTAGAGGACGAACTGTTTTTAAAAAGTGCCCTTTAAAGTGGAATATCTCGCAAACGGATAACTTAATCAAAAAATCGTCTTAGAAACCCTTTATTGTTTTTAAAAGACCTATCTAATGATACCCCACACAATGGGATAGCCACGAGAAAAAAATATCATCCCCACTTTACGTGTAGGGGAGGTACCCCAAATAAAAATAGTTTTCATAATTTTATTGTAGCACTTTGTCGACGTACTTACAACACATATTCATGCAAAGTTTCATCTTTCTAGCACTTACCGTTTGGACGGTAAGTCAAGGACGGACATGACGAATCTATAAGGGTTCCGAGTCATAAACTTCGGAACCCTAAAAAGGCGATAAAACAAAGTTTCGTAATGCGATAATTAGGTACAACTGAACTAATTAAGTATTTGATATCATCATATCATCAATTATCAGGATAACATAGTAACATAATACCAGTTGTTGGTCATTATGACTACTAGAATAGTCGTAGTAACAATGACACAAAATCACACATATCATATCTATCTATGTACTCCTTTCAGCCACGACGGTCGGTCTCTACAGAGACCATCCAACTACAAAGAATATATTAAGTACACAATTAGAGCGCAAACACAGGTTCACCCTCTGTTCCCGTGAGGTGAGATGAGAGTGACTCATAATCATTTGGGACGAATATCCGAAACGACCGGAAAAAGTTCAGAAGCGGGATCATCAACAGCCTTTAACAGTCCACTGCTGGACATAGGCCTCTTCTTTGAAAGGAGGTTTTAGCCTACTATACCACGCTGGCCAGACGGGTTGGTAAAGGGTTTGTTTCAAGTTGGGGTGCTGCTGGCTAGAAAACCTCCACGTGGTGCACCCTGGGCGCTGGCGATAGCACTGTTCCTCCTCATTTCCTCCGGTCATCTGGAGGAGAGGATTATCGCCAGTGGCTAATATTCTAGCTGGAGAGGAGCCATCATCGGCTCCCGGGCAAGGCCTGGTCCAGCGGGGCGGGCGTTTCCGCCGTTTCCCCTGCTGGCTCTTCGCTCTTCGGAGCAAGGAGGAGGTTAACCTCGTTAAAAAACCGAAGGTGGGACCCTTCATGGGTCGGAGTTTCTCCCGCTGGTAGCGGTGGAGAAAGGAGGGCGGGCTCGGCGTGTATTCACATTACCACCGAGCAGGCAGGGTGACGTAGTCTTCCTGCCACCGTCGGCATAGCGTAGCCCCGAGAAGATTGCTCTGATCGGGGGCGTGGGTCTTGGCTTAACCGCCTGGACCGCGAGGAAGAAAACCTCTATAAAAAATCACCCCGAATCTCAAGCTCTGGTGCGTGGCCAGGGGATGCATGGCTGATGGGAAGTTCAGTTGCGAACGCACTCCAAGCCGAGGTACCTGCGGACCCCTCGGTTTGGCTAAAAATTTACGCTTGCCCGGGTATTGGGGGATCTCTGCCCGGGTCGACCTTGTATTTCTCCCCCTCTCGTGGGTCTAATTATGGATATTGTTAACTCTTTTAAAAACACAAACGAATCGGAAAACCAAACCAACAACGAAATGGCAAGCACAATGGCAATCGAATGCACGACGGACGTAAGTAAGGAGATGGAGAAGGAGGGCACCTGCAAGGGGAGCTCTTCGGGAGTGGATGAAATCGCGTCCATAGAGGAGAGGGTGTTGCTAGACACGCCCATCTTGGAGGGGCTCCCAGTAGTCGAACAGACGACTGGGAGCCGAAGAGTGTCGGAGCGCTTGCGCTCCAAGACTGCCGCGGCGGACACGGATGGCTCGGAGCCAATGCAGATGGAGCCGAGCGACGTCCGGAAGAAGCGCGAGCACGCTGGGAATGACGACGGTGACGCATCCCAGCCGAAACGTAGAACGGCGTCACCCTCGCCGGTCCCAGGCCCGTCAGGCTCCGTCTTTAAGCCGGAGACCTACCGGCGCAACAGGGCCGACAAAGAGGCAAAGGCGGAGGAAGAGGTAGAGGAACTCTTGCAGAGGGTCAAGGAGCTGATGACGACGGCGGGAGATGTACCGCAGGCTCCTCCCTCCGTGCAGGATAGGGCGAAGGTGGCGGTGGACGTGATCCGCCGAGTGGCCACCAAGTCCACAAACCTGAAGGGTTCCTTTGTGAGGGCCCTTAAGGACTCTTCCTCCGCCATCACGGGGGCCGTGGACGAACTCGTCGGAGACGTGGCTCGTCTGCAGGCGGCAAATGACCGCTTGACGGCGCAGGTGGCCGAACTCGGCTACAAGTTCGCCTGCTTCCAAGCGAGTCATCCCGAGATGGTGGCCACTACTCCCCTGCCCCAGCCTGCCCCAGCCCCAGCCAATGCGGCGATGCCTGACGCCCAGCTGCGCCAGGTGCTAGTCGCGGTGGGGCACATGCTCGATGGTCGCCTGGCGGATCTGAAGGCAATGCTGCCTCCACCCCCAGTGGTACGTCCGCCGCTGGCATCGCAGAGGCCGAAGGCTGCGGCGGCGCCGACCAAACTCCCCGTTGAGGGAGGTCCGGTGTCGTATGCGGCGGCGGCCGCTGCCCCGGCCTCTGAGGCTCCCCAGAAACAGGGGAAGGGGGCCAAGGCGCAGGCGAAAGCGCCGGTGAAGGCGCCGGCCCAGACGCCAGCAAAGTCGCAGGCGAAGGCGTCTGCCAAGGCGCCAGCGAAGGCGCAGGCGAAGGCGCCGGCAAAGACACCGGCCACAGCGCCGACCAAGGCGGTGCCGGAAACAGGAGAGGAGTTCCCCCCTCTCCCCACTTCAACACCCCTGCCGGGCACCTCCACATCTGCCGCTGCTAACGAGAGCTGGCAGGTCGTGGGGAGCTCAAAGAGGTGCCAACAGCGGCAGCGGCAGCGGGCCAGAAGGGCCGCCGGAAAGGCAGCCGAAGCCTCGCAGCCACCGCCGGTGGTGACAGCGGCCACCAAAAAGAAGCCGCGAAAACTGCAGCCGCCTAAAACCGCGGCTGTAGTGGTGACCGTCACGCCGGAGGCGGCCAGTGGTGGACTGACCTATGCGGCTGTCTTCCAAAAGGCCCGGGCCAGTCTTGCCAGCGAGTTTGGACCGGCAGGGGTCAGGTTGCGCCGCGCCCAGACGGGAGCTCGAGTCCTCGAGTTCCCTGGAGCAGAAGGCGCAAAGACGGCGGACAAATGTGCCGAGACGCTGAGGGGCATGTTTGCCGAGTTGGATGGCGTCAAGATCGCCAGGCCCACGAAGTGCGCGGAGCTGCGTATTTCGGGCTTGGACGATTCTGTGACGGCCGAAGATGTCCGCGATGCAATCCGGGAGAAGACCGGCTGCAGCGCGGATAACATCAGGGTCGGCACCATCCGCCCCGGTCCAGGCGGGCTAGGCGCTGCATGGGTCAGCTGTCCCGTGGCGTCAGCCAAAGTTTTGGGCGACGCCGGAGCTATCCTCGTCGGCTTTGTGAATGCCAGGGTTACGGTCCTGGCTGCGAGGCCGATGAGGTGCTTCAAGTGCCTAACCGCCGGACACACTCGCTCGAAGTGCGAGAGTTGCTTCGACTGCAGCGGTCTATGTTTCCGCTGCGGTCGACCGGGGCACAAGGCGGCAGATTGCTCAGCTGCCCCCCACTGCCCGGTGTGTGCGGCGGCGAATAAGCCCGCCAATCACCAGACCGGGCAGGGGGGCTGCAAGCCTCCCCGCGCGTCTCGGCAAGCGCCGGAGGCCAGCCTATCGATCCAGGCTGCCTCCGATGTCACTAGTGCGTCGGCACCGACGCCCATGGAGGAGGTTGTAGAGACGAACCCTTAATGGATCAAGTCTCCAACCTTCTCGTCCAGACGAACTTGAACCACTGCGCCGCAGCGCAGGATCTCCTCCTGCAAACCATGGCGCAGTGGTCGGTCGGTGTGGCCGTAGTCGCGGAGCCCTACTTCGTCCCTCCCCGTCCAAACTGGATGGGTGACTGGGACGGCTCCGTGGCAGTCGTCGGCTCCACGGCGGCTGGTTCCCCGCCCTTGTCGCTCAAAGACAGGGGCACGGGATATGTTGCCGCCGAGTGGGGGGGGATCACCGTTTACGGTATCTACTTCTCCCCCAGTAAGAGTTTGAGTGACTTCGAGGTCTTCCTGAACAACCTGGAGACCTCGATGCGGCAACTAGCGTCTGGGCGCGTCCTCGTGCTGGGGGACTTCAACGCCAAGTCCATTGCGTGGGGTTCCCCGGCGACGGACGCCAGGGGCAAGGCCGTAGAGGAGTGGGCGGCCTCGGTGGGCCTCTGTCTACTGAACAGAGGCTCCACCAACACGTGCGTGCGACAACAGGGGGGGTCGATAGTGGACCTTTCGTTCGCTACCCCTGCACTCGCCGCACGTGTACAGAACTGGCGTGTCCTGGATGAGGTTGAGACGCTCTCGGACCATTTGTATATCCGATTTGAGCTCTCCCGGTCCCAGGACGCCAGTAGGGGTCACGCGGCGCGGCGTCCCTCCCGCTTTCCGCGGTGGTCTGTCGCCAAGCTCGACAGGGACTTACTGGAGGAGGCGGCCATTCTTAACTCTTGGCTGCCTCCGCAGGCCCCGGCCGAAGAGGTCAACGTGGGGGCTGGTCGCTTCTGCAGTGCGATTACGCAGATCTGCGACTCGGCCATGCCCCGCGTACGTGGGCGTCGGCCTCCAAGGAAGGAGGTCTACTGGTGGTCCCAGGAGTTGGCGGACCTCCGTGCGGCCTGTGTTCGTGCCCGGAGGTGCCTCACTCGTAGTCGGCGACGCCACCGCGGAGTCGGTGAGGAGGTGGATCGGCTTCAAGAGGAATACCGTGAGATCCGGCAAACTCTGAAGCTGGCCATCTGCCGCGCCAAAGAGGAGAGCCGCAAGGAGATGCTGGAGAGTCTCGAGCGTGACCCCTGGGGTCGGCCCTATCGTGCGGTGCGCAAAAAGCTCTGCGCGGGGGGCCTGCCCCTCACGGAGACTCTCCAGCCCAGCTTCCTGCAGGAAGTGGTCGAGGGCCTATTCCCACAGCGGGCGGAGCACACGCCCCCGTCGATGGCCGTCATGGCCGGAGGCGACGACGAAGGCGAGGCTGATGTGCCGCCCGTCAGGGAATCAGAGGTAGGGGCGGCTGTTCTAAGGATTCGATCCAAGAACACCGCCCCCGGGCCAGACGGGGTACCTGCCCGAGTGCTGGCCCGATCCCTCGATCATATGTCGGACCGCCTCAGGGGAGTGTTAGACGCTAGTCTGGCGTCCGGACGCTTCCCTGAGTGTTGGAAAAGCGGGAAGCTGGTTCTGCTCCAGAAGCCAGGTCGGTCTGCCGACTCGGTCGCGGCCTATAGGCCCATCGTGTTGCTGGACGAGGCGGGTAAGCTTTTCGAGAGGGTGCTCCACGCCCGCATCGTCCGGCACCTGCGCGAGGTGGGCCCCGATCTGTCGGACGCCCAATTTGGATTCCGGGAGGGGCGTTCGACGGTCGACGCAATTCTGCGTCTGAAGGCCGCGACCGAACAGGCGGTGGGCTGCGGCGACGTGCTGTTGGCGGTGTCGTTGGACATCGCCAACGCATTCAATAGTCTGCCATTCAGCTGCATCAGGGCCGCACTCCAGTACCACGGAGTGCCGCAATACCTGGGGCGGCTAGTGGCAGACTATCTGACGGAGCGTACTGTCATGTACGAGGACCGAGAAGGAGTCTTGAGACGTCGGGCCATGTCGTGCGGTGTTCCACAGGGGTCTGTCCTCGGACCACTCCTGTGGAACATGGGATACGACTGGGTCCTGCGAGGGCGTCTCCCCCCCGGGGTCGGTGTAATTTGCTACGCCGACGACACTTTAGTGACAGCCCGGGGGGCGACCTTCGAAGAGGCGGCACGCCTGGCCACCACAGGAGTCTCCCTGGTGGTCGGGCGCATTGAGGCGCTGGGTTTGCGGGTGGCCCTAGAAAAGACGGAAGCCCTACTTTTCCATGGGCCCCGTCGTGGTCCACCCGCCGGCGCCTCCATCGAGGTCAACTCGGTCCTCGTACCGGTCCGGGCCCACTTAAAGTATCTGGGTCTGGTCCTAGACGGTAGGTGGCTCTTCGACGAGCACTTCCAACAGCTTGCTCCGAAGCTGATCGGCACTGCCTCCTTCCTTGGGCGTCTTTTGCCCAATCTGGGAGGAGCCAGTGTCGCCACGAGGCAGCTGTACACGGGGGTTGTCCGGTCTATGGCACTCTATGGTGCACCGGTGTGGGCGGCGGCTCTGACCGAGCAGAATAGGGCGCGCCTCAGGCGGCCTCAGAGAACTCTGGCGGTCAGAGCCATACGGGGCTACCGCACCGTATCGACGGAGGCGGCGTGCGCCCTGGCCGGAAAACCCCCGTGGGATTTGGAGGCGGAAGTGCTCGCCGACGTTTATCGGCGAGTGGCTAACTACCGGGCGGAGAGTGGTGGAGTTGGACCTCCGCCCGAGGACGTGCGCGAGTGGCGCGAAGCCGCTCACCGAGCCACGATGGATCGCTGGTCGGTCCGGCTGGAGACTCCACGTGCTGGCTTCGCCACCGTAGAGGCGCTTCAGCCGGTCATCGGCGAATGGGCAGTGCGGCAGCACGGGACCCTTACCTTCCGACTGACGCAGGTTCTTTCCGGGCATGGTTGCTTCGGAAAGTACCTGCACTCGGTCGCCAGGAGGGAATTGAGTCCCGCCTGCCACCACTGCGACTGCAGTGAGGATTCGGCTCATCACACGCTGGCGGTCTGCCCTGCATGGGAGACGCAGCGCCGGGTCCTCACTGCAGTCATCGGAGGGGATCTCTCGCTGCCGGCCGTCGTTCGTTCCATGGTCGGCAGCGAGAGCTCATTTACCGCGGTCGCAACCTTCTGCGAGGACGTAATCACGCAGAAGGAGGCGGCGGAGAAGGCCCGGGAGGACGACATCCAATCGGACCAGATTCGCCGCCGGCGACTCGGGCGGCGGAGGCGCGAACATCTGCGCCTCATGCCGCCTTGAGTGTGGCCGTGGGTGGACGGGACGGGTTTTCCCTCCACCCGCACTATGTGGCCAGCCGCGAGGGGGCGGCGTCGGTGTGTGCCGGACGCCGCCTAAGAGAGGGTCGTCAAATCGAGACGGTGCCCGCATCAGGAGCGGGCAGGCGCTGGAGAAGTTCAGAAGGAGATCCCACCCTGGACTTCTCCTACTCCTAAACGGAGAAGCGCGGAGAGGGCACACTGTGTGTTTTTTAGTCGGTTCAAGTCCGACACACCACCCCGCCGTAACCCCCGGTGGGGTGACGGTCCATGATGATTTTTCACACACTAAAAAAAAAAAAAAAAAAAAAAGGGTTTGTTTCAAGTTTTCCTTCTCTTGGCAGTGATGTTAGCTGCATATTTTGTTCCTTCAGTAAGATCAACGAGGCAGGCAATCTATCTATACATACGATAAAATTGTGATAGGTCGATGTTTGTACATTAAAGATAATAATAAACTATGTTTTTAGTATATTTGACTGTTAATCAGTGTGATTGTTCGCGCTAATCCCAGAAGTGACTTAGCTAACACAATATGTTAAATTTAATTAAATATCGATTATCTTTATTAACAGGAGAAAGAGGTAAAGTTTGTGACGTTGTGAGCTTGTGAGGTTATAGGGGCTTCTGGATCTACTAAAATTATTTTGAAAATTCTTATAGTAGATCGATAGAAAGCCACATAAGCCGTGAGTGTCACAGGGTACGTACATATTAACTCGAACAATGATTACCGTTATTTCCGACAAACACGCGAGCGGACCCGTGGGCTAGTATTCAATAGAAATATATGACATTCGATATACTGAATAAGCACCAATGTTTTATTTTTGATACCTAATTTCTTAATACGTTAATTTAACTTATAAATGTCCACCGTAACTGTTTTACAGACATTGACTTTCCAAATAGCTCAGTTTGTTGCGTCCAAACGCCGCAATGTTGGAATATCGGTTTTAATATGCAAATTAGTTAGAGAAATTGCGAAAGTGATCAACACAATCATGTAAATTGAATCGGTTGCACTGCGGTATAAAACTTTATAATACTATTGCGTACGCATTGAACTCCAGAGGTGCCTATTTTACTCGATCACGTAATCTTATTTGACGAAGACAAGCCTTGGAAAAGAGATCCTACATAATTATGTATAATATTTATTATTAAATATTATTTATCGAAGTGTGAACGCAAGTATTTAACCCGGAAAGGTTGTGAAGGTCGAGAACACCGGACCGAAGCAACAAAGGTGTCCGATTAATTGCAAGCCACATTACCTTACACACATCTACAAATAATTAAATTAATTATTAGATCCACCACCAATGTATGATGTAAAACTCACATCTTGGTACTTCTTTAATTTGAAACGCTAAATAATTATATCTTTTAGCTTTATTTTTATGTATTCTTTAAAAATAAGATTCAATTAAAGTTATGTACACTAGAATCCCGTGCGGTCGCCGGCCCACTTTCTGGAGCATTACAGCTGTACAGAAAGAGACCACTGCACACCATTCCCCCCACGGTAACAACGATTGCTGGCGGGGACAGGTCTCGTCCGATTTGGTCGACTAGAAATAGGACGAGCGTATGCTGGGTGGGGTTCCAGTCGACTGCGCAGTGGTGGCATTGTGCCGCGTCCTCGCGTCCGATACTCAGCAGCCTGGCTTTTACATAAGGCTACTTTCCAGACGGAAGGAAATACGCTGTTACGGAGGCAGTATAAGCAGTTCTCACTCACATTACCTACTGTGATGCAAGTCTGTATAGGTCTACTTCATGCATTTCTTAAGTTTCACCAAAAGAAGTTCAAGTTTCATCATCATCAACAGCTTTTAACAGTCCACTGCTGGACATAGGCCACTCTTTAGAAAGGAGGTTATATTATTATTAGGTATATGTAGGTATTTAATTTTTGGTATTAGAATGTGTTGTGTAATGTCCGAAATAAAAACAAAAAAATTTAAGAAAATAGTAGGTACCTGTGTGTTCATAAACTTGAATACACTTCCTGCTCTAAACCTTTTACTTCTCAGAACGAGATACAGTAAGTAGGCACTTATTTTCACTAGCTGAAAAAACAAAACAAACACTGTAATACCCTCAATAATAAAAAAAATAGAAACTTATTAAAGGGTTTTTTTTAAAGAAAGTAATGTTTTAAAACTTTTAATGCTTAACTTGCATAGTAAGCAAATATATCAACGACAGAAAGAAGTAATTTTGTTTCTCGAAAATTAAAATAAATAACTTTTTTTTTATCCTTTTGCTCAGAAAAAAAACCATGTTGATTGGTCTGTATCTCTTTACTCATTGGTTTAGGTAGAGAGTAATATCTTATGAATTTCTAGTTTCTTCCTTTAATAAGTTTTATAAGTTAGGAATTTCTTAAATGGTTTTTTTGCCTCTGGTGTAAAATTCAATATTTCCAGATACAACTTTTCCGTTTTTCTGCTGTCAATATATATAATTACCTTCCAGGTATATGATGAATTCCACTGTTTGACTAATTTATCAGCTCTCAAATCTTTCCAAGTAATGAATTTATGAAAGGGTTTTCCAGTTTTACGAGACCAATTGATAAATGTGGCCCTTTGAGTTGATATGCCCATGGCAGTCACTTGTTGAGCAGTCATATTTGCATCTTAAACAAAATATATTATGATTGATCTAGTTTAAAAAATTGGCCAAGTGCACGTCAGGCCGCGCATGGAATAGGGTTCCGTAGTCACCCATAATGGTAGGTAGATTCAAAATCGTGTCCAATAGACAATTGTTATTGGTACAAAAATCTTGCTACACTTGTGGTGAGGCTACTGCCTACTGGTACTGGTAGGCATTTATTAGTGGGTTGCAAGGTGCTACTTGATAGGGGTCATTACTCACGTCAACACGATAGAGTACTTCAGGTTACATGTGAAGCAGTAAGTCTTTCAGTAGGTAGAGCCCAAAAGGGATTGACCATAAATAAACGACAAATCAACTTTATAAAGGAAGGCTCAACTGTTAACTCTAAAAGCAAGCCTTTCTCAAACCTGGGTACTGCACCTGATCGGACTATTTTGATGGATACGTACGAAAAGCACTATAAAATCCCAGAGGATGTAGAGCTTAATGTACCGTGGGAAACCATTATTCCTAAAGACCACGCAATAAAATTACATTATAAATACTACGATCTAACAAATGACCTAAACAAAAATGGCTATGTCGTTAATTTATACGCGGTAGAAGTAGGGGCGAGAGGTATACCAGCAAAATCTCTCTATAACCTTCTGAAAGACCCTTGGCCTGTCGCAGTAAGTTCTATATTAGAACGAGTATTTAAGGCTGCACTAACAGCTTCCTCGAGCGGACGGGCAACTCGAGCATTGAAGGTGAGCGTTGATGCGCATCTCAAAGGGGGCCTCCTTAAACCTACGCCTAGGTCGCAAGTCCTGGGAACTGCTCTGGGTTTCTCTCTCTGCCACACGATGGACCCGGCACCCGCACGGTAAATCCATGGAATGCTAAGATGTTCGTCTCCCCCCCTTCATCATCATCATCATCATCAGCCTATCGCAGTCCACTGCTGGACATAGGCCTGTCCCATTGCACACCACTCTGATCGATTTTGGGCCTCTCGCATCCAGCTCCTGTCAGCCATCTTACGCAGGTCGTCACTCCACCTCGCCTGTGGGCGTCCTACACTACGTTTACCGAGACGCGGTCTCCACTCAAGAACTCTTCTGCCCCAACGGCCATCAGTTCTGCGGCTAATATGGCCAGCCCACTGCCACTTCAGCTTACTAATCCGGTGGGCTATGTCGATGACCTTAATTCTCTGACGGATCACCTCATTTCTGATACGATCTCTCAGAGAAACGCCGAGCATAGCCCTTTCCATAGCACGCTGAGCAACTTTAAGCTTATGGACCAACCGTACCGTAAGTGTCCAGGTCTCGCTCCGTATGTCATGACAGGTAGGACGCACTGATTGAAAACTTTCGTTTTTAGGCATTGTGGGATCGACGACAAAAAGACTCGACGTAGCTTTCCAAACGCTGCCCAACCCAACTGAATTCTTCTATTCACTCCCCCTTAACTTATTATTTCTTTATTTCTGTACAAAGTTTTTAAATTGAATGCATTTTACAAGTTAGGCCCCTATAAATCCTAAAATAAAAAAGTTATCAAAGCCACTATAGTTTTCTTTGAAAGTTCAAAATATAAGCTATCATGAATTTTTTCAGAGGACGCCCGGTTTTTTGCGCTTTCAAGTTGAATAACTCATAAACGGATACTTAAATAGAAAAATGGTTTTAGAAACCTCAGAATGTTTTTAATAGACCTATCTAATGATACCCCACACGAATTTCATATGTTTTGCCCCTCTCCCCGTCCTTGTCACAGCTGGTCACATTTGTGAGACCCCCCCCCCTTCCTAATGTGACGTCACTTTGCAAATTTATATTTAGAAATCATTGAATGAAAACAGGTTCCGAAATCAGTTTTATGTTCATTTAATTTATTAATAAAACTGACGTCAAATCAAACAACAAAACAAAAAACTATTAATTATATACCTATATTAAAGAAATTCATAAAATAAAAAAAAGCGGCCAAGTGCGAGTCGGACTCGCCCATGAAGGGTTCCGTATCAGCAAGTAACATCATATAAAAGTTCTTGTAGTTCGTTGTAACCTTCATCGATGTTTTAATACTAGTATATTGATTGGATGAAAGGTAAATTGCGTGTTACGATTTATGGCGTATAAAAAAAAAACTACTCACTAGATATCGTTCAAACTAATTTTCGTTGGTAGTTTGCATGTTATTGTACAACATATATTTTTTTTTAGTTTTATCACTCTCTTAATTTAGAAGTTAGAGGGGGGGGGGACCAACATTTTTCCACTTTGGAAGTGTCTCTTGCGCAAACTATTCAGTTTGGAAAAAAATGAAATTAGAAACCTCAACATTATTTTTGAAGACCTATCCATAGATACCCCACACGTATAGGTTTGATGAAAAAAAAAATTTTGAGTTTCAGTTCCAAGTATGAGGACCCCCAAAATGTATTGGTTTTTTTCTATTTTTATGTAAAAATCTTAATGCGGTTCACAGAATACATCGACTGACCAAATTTCAACAGTATAGCTCTTATAGTTTCGGAAATAATTGGCTGTGACATACGGACGGACAGACAGACAGACAGACAGACAGACAGACAGACAGACAGACAGACAGACAGACTTGACGAATCTATAAGGGTTCCGTTTTTTGCCATTTGGCTACGGAACCCTAAAAATTGCCAGATCAATTATTTGTGGATCAGACAAAATGTTCTATTTGGGGATTGTTCACCCTGAAACACTTGGAAATAAAATGAATGAAACTGTTTTTAATTATGCTACTTTTGGTCTTTTAAATTTAAATAATAATCACATTGAGAATCACTGAAACTAAACTAATGGTGAGAATTAAAAAAGTAAATTAAAATTCAGGCCTCTAAACATTTACAAAGTATTAACAAAGTATCCAATTTAAATAACTTGTTTTGATGATACACTAATAAATTAGGTAAATTAACAAATAAAAAAAATAGAACAATTAAAAAGATTAGATAATCAATATTATAAAAGAATATAAATTTTATATAAGAAATCATCATTATCATCTTATGAGAAAGATATCCACTACTGGACAAGGACCTTCCCAAAAATTTCCCCAAATCTCATTGATTTTTATTTTCAAAGTTCAAAGATACCAACTAAATATAATGGTTTGAAGTACTTTGACCACACAGTCCTTTGTACACAGTCATTTTTTTATTAAGGTTTACATTTAAATGTAAAGTATACATTACATTAATGGCTCGCAATCTTACCTTTTAAAGATGTTTGTACAACATTCACTACAGAGGTCCATAGCTCATCCGGATCTATTTCAACGAATCCAAGTTTGGGGTAATGAAGTACTACCTGTATCCAAACAAGTTTATTTTATCAGTTGTAATAATTGCTATCTGTCCTATAAAAACTAGAGTGTAAACATATATAAACGACCTATTAGCCTGCCAAATAATTACTTTTTTATAAATCATTTCAAATGTAACTATTCAAAATACTTACCTGATCAACAGCTTTTCCAACTGTTTCAGCTTTAGAGTTGTAAATAAAACAACGAATAGTACTTGTCCCAATATCTAAAGTTAAAATATACTTCTGCTCCATGATATTTTTAAAAGCACCATCTACTTATTTATAAATAATTTAAACTTAGTTTATGAAATTGTCATGCAGTGGTATCGTGTTTGACGCCGAACTCATTTCTAAATAAATAAATTAAAAACGAAATTAAGCCGATTCTAAGTCGGTCAACACATGTCATAAATGTCAGACTGCTGGTGTGTCAGTGGGTCAAACTCAAAACTATCAAATCCACTGAAGTAAGGTCTATGATCAATTAATACGACTGTGAAGTTGTCATATGTATCGATAAAAATCTTGATGCTTGCTTCTTCTGTGGATTTGGTTCAATCAGTTTGGTTCAGTCGAAAAATAAATCAAAACTTATTTTGTAAAAGTAATTTACTCACCAAAGCAGCATAATTAATTTTTTAGTAAATTGAAGGAAAGTGAAGTTACCAGTTGGTTTTACAAATGAAACAAAATGATTACTTTCTTTCTATTACTTAAATTAAGTAACTAGACACAAAACTATTTAAATAAAAATAAGAATCTGAATCATAAAACCTAATAAGATAATAAATAGTATCGATTTATCGTAACAGAGTGACCAATAATTTTCAATTTAATTATCACCTAGATCTTTGTCTGTTGAAGTCTGTTTTCTGTCTGAATTTACCTTTGAGGCCAAGAAGTCAAACAGATCTGATGGATAAGCATTAAAAATCGACTACTATTTGCTGGTTTAGTTGGGCAACAACACTAGTTTTTTTTAAATGGTAACATAAATGTGTTCCTGACAGACAAGCGCGTTTTGGATCTCCGAATGCTAAAAATTGTGATGTAAAACGAAAAAAATAAATGTTTACTGGCCATCATGGCGAATCCAAGAAAATTTAGTGAAAAAATAGCCCTTCATCACCAAAAGCAGGCAGAGGAAACAGCTGCTTTTGAAAAGATTATGCGCGAAGTTTCCGATGCGACCCAAAAGGTATGTCGCCTATTTACTCAGGCAGTTGCTTCCTGGCCGTCAAATGTGCCCGCCGACGTAAACAACAATCATTTCAATACGCTTATTGCGCCTAAACTTTCACGTAAACATATTCTCATTAATTCAATAACAAAACTACACCTCGGTTCTGTATACAGTTTGTAATTGTCATTGTCAAAATGATTTCAAAGTGTATTTGTTAATCTACACAATAGCCAGATTCAATACTAGTGTTATAAATGACAATTTTATTTTTTAATTTTTATTTATGTATAATTACTACAGATTACTGTACCATACAGTACCAAATTTTCATACCCCTGTAGGGTCACCTATATTGTAAACAACATTTTTCAAGTGAATAATAGAATATAAAATCCTTATAAGATTTTTAGAATCTAATATGAAATGTAAATAAAAGAATTAAAAAAATCCTTACAAAATTTTTGTTTACTTAACTTAAAACATTTTTGTCATGATAGTATGGGCAAAATGTGTTCAGGCATCATGATTACAGGTCAATTCAAGTAAAGTAGCAAGAGTCAAACCACTACCCGAGTCTAGTGATAATGTTGAGTCAACTCTTCGTCCGGCACAGCAGGGCTTGGGCTCATTCCGCAGTGGCTCCCTGCCAAATGTGGCTGCACCACAGGCATCCGCCAATGACCTGGAAACAAATAAGGTTCCTTATCTGTGGAATCACAATATTGAATTCCCCTGTTGCATAAATCTACCAGTTAATATCCACTTTGCAGGTAGCAGGGACCTTGATGAGCAAAATTCTAGAAGAAATATGTTTTATTACAATATACTGTTACATGTTTAAGCTTTTACAGAAATTCAAAGCTTGTAGTTACCTGCAAGGTTGCAATTGATTAAGATTTATGGTAGAACTTGGAATACTTTTTTTTGGTAGTGGTGCAGTTGTAGCTGGCTGAAATTATTTATTTTTAGTATTTCATTTAAAGAGCTATAGTTCACAAACTATCCCAGGTCTATTTATTTATGTTGCCACATCAAATAAACTTGTAAAACAGTAGTTCATAACAGCTACTTTATTTTTTATTAATGTTAATATGTGATTGTATTCATGCTAATTGTATTACCACATTGTAAAACTTCTTAAAAGGGTACTAAATATAATCTAATGCCTGTAACAATAAACACATATATAGTAATTCTTATTACTCAAAATCTGTGTCAATCTTTTATTTACATTAGAACATGTGTTCTTATAATTTAACTAGTTCATTAGATAACATCATATGTTTACTCCTATTGCATCTATAAAATAAAACCTTCTCATTTTAAAATTATTGGGATGTAATATTGTGTACATGTTTTTTTTAAATGTGTAGACTAAATTTAAAATAGTGTACATTAGTGAATGGAGCTGCATGGTTGTCAGCATTGTAGCTATTTTTTTAAATGCAGCATTTAGAAGTAGATCTCTATATCTAAGTAGCCTGCTAAGTGAGATGAAAGTGTAATTAAGAATGATTAGAAGTAAATATTAGCTTGTGTGTTGAAATATAATTTATGCTTGAGCAAAATCTTATGTGGATCACCAACTCAATACTATTATCAGACTTTAAGTTTTTAGCATAAAAGCTAAGATACAGTGGCAGATATTTTACTATTTGCTATAAAAAATAGCAAAATGACAAATTTACTTGATGATCTAGTGCTTCGTAAACCGCTGCATTAAGTCATAGGTTTGATACCCATCTCTTAGACCATATATTTGTATGCTAACACTTAATCTTTCTATTTTTTGTCTCAAAAAATAATAAGGTTTGTGTTACCTCAGTACATGTTCATTAAATTTGGGATCTGATAGCCATTTGTGGCATGTCTGAGGTTAATAGTTATTATTCTAAGAAACGTTAATTATAAGATATAGCCAACATAGTACAGAAATATTTGATTTGGTTACTATCTAACTTTTTGTCTAACTAAACCAATGTGAGATGTAGATGTTTATGTATCTTTATATTTTATAAGATGTGCCAAGGCTATAGATTCACTTACAGTTAAAGTATGACCACATTAATGTTCCATTGTCAGTGTATTTAACTTACGGTTCTACAGACACTACTAGTGAAAATTTATATTAAAATACTACAGTTCATAAGCAGATAGAAGCAGAAATAATGTTTACAATTAATATTTTGACACCTTTTAGAGCACTGACAATATTTTTTTATCGTTTATCATTGTCCATAGCCAGAAGATATGCCGTTATCTAATCAATATGCAATGGCTGGTGGACACAGTGGCGGAGCTTCGCCGTCGCGGTCGCCAGGGCAGCGTGGACGGGCATCATCTTCGGTGGGTCCCATGCGCCGCCCTGCCGACCGCAAACACGACACAAGCCCATATGGTAGCACTGTCTATTTAAGGTAACAGTTTTTATACGTTTTCGATTAAATATAAATAAGATCATCATCATCATCAGCCTATTTCAGTCCATTGCTGGACATAGGCCTCTCCCATTGCACACCACTTTGATCGATTTTGGGTTTCTCGCATCTAGCTCCTGCCAGCCATCTTGCGCAAATCGTCACTCCACCTGGCTTGTGGGCATCCTACACTACGTTTGCCGAGACGCGGTCTCCTCTCCAGAACTTTTCTATCCAAACGGTCATCAGTCCTGCGGCTAATATGGCCAGCCCATTGTCACATCAGCTTGCTAATCCATAAATAAGATAAATATCTAAACTATCATAAACTTTCTAGCTGACTCGACTTTTGCTAAATGAACTATAATCTTCATTCCTAAGTTTTAGCAAGATTAACGAACAGCAAATTGATTTATACTTGTATTATATATGTAATTATAGTTTATAAAATAATTATAGTCCAATTACTTTACGAACATAAACAGTTACATGCATATATAAATATTCAATAGAACATAATTAGAGCCCAGGATCTGCCAGAACCATTTGGAAATATTTGAATTAAATAAACCATTCAGGGAGAATAGATAAGTTTAAGTGCATGCAATGACAAATTTTTAAAACAGTCTTTTATACCTACCTAATACATAGTCCATCCGAAGTTAGGGAGTTTATTAAAAACCACAAAGCAATAAATAAGGAAGAAATAAGTAAATAATAGTGACTTTAGTGTTCTTTCCACAGCCAATGACACAATGAATAGCCTGTATATTAGACACGAACCTGTTTCAGAGACATTATCTCCGACATCAGAATTTTTTTCCTACTTTGTTACGTCAAAGAAATTCTTATAGAAACCAACTTTAGGCTAGTTTAGGTGAATCACCAAACCAAAAACATCTGACCTACTTTTTAAATTGTACGTTCAAAAACCTAAGGAAACATGAGTGCCCAATCTACCTAGCCCTGCGACTTGGTTGTAAAGAATCATTCAAATATTGTTGGCGACGCTATTTTTCCTTTCAGCCGAAGAAACATTATTCTTGTCAGTTACTGATCATAGAAGTCGGAATATTATCAAGAACAAAATCCATCCCCGTCTCGATAGGTTCGCATCCTCTGCAATATAGTCACTATTTTAAGTTACGAGAATTGTACGTACAATAAAACTGAATATAGGATCTATGAATTACGAAAAGTTTTTTAAAGTTTTCCCAAACGCAAAGAAAACTTTTTACGACTTTAAGAGCATTAGGATTCTATTCTCATTGCAGTAAGCAAATATAATAATACAGAAGAACTATTATTTGTTTGTTCGTTTTTAATACCGTACTGTTCACCGTAAATTTTGCATAGCACACGTCAGGAATATAGAAAACTAGCTTTCCGCCCGTGGCTTCGCCCGCGTGGAATTCGTTTATATCGCGCGACACGGTAAGGGTAAATTAAAACAATCTTACATGATTTTATGTTTGATAATAAGGAACTTCGACACAAACTTTCGTCCCCTATTTCAAACCCTTCTTTCTACCTTTATTTTCGCGATAAAAAGTATCCTACGTCCTTTCTCAAGTTCAGTTCTATTTTCATACCAAATTTCATCAAAATCGGATCAGTGGTTTAGGCGTGAAAGCGTAACAGACAGACAGAGTTACTTTCGCATTTATAATATTAGTAGGAATGACATTATGTAGGTACATTATGTCTAGAAAAAGTACGGTTCCGTAGGGATAGAAAAATTACTGTAAGTTGAGCTTAACACGCAATATGAAAAAAATGTAGTAGTTTTATTATTTAATTAACGTTACTAAGTCATTACTACCTGTGCTCGCTGTACACAGAAGTTCGCGTTTTAAATAATTAAACCAGTTACAACTACATAATATATTAATGACGTCAATACTATAAATGTCGTACAAACTTATGCTAAATTATCTAAAATGTGACACGCTAAGAAACTGCCCCAACAATTTGTTTCATTTTATTACTACCAATGTTTGTATTGATTACTAAGGTCCATGAGGTAAAATATATCGTGAGTCATTTGCGGTAATGTTAATTCAAGCTTTATTGTTACGACGCATTCTAAGAAACCTCATTCATATTTAATAAATAATTGTTTTGTACATGGTGTCAAACACACATAGAGGAAACGGTGTGTTAGTTAAACGAGGACGTTGTAATGAATATGCAATACAAAAAACCAGAGTTTGTGGATGTTTTCGCGCGTATTTTACCGCACCATGTTATACTGGAAAATGTAGAAATTAAACTAGTCTAGTGTCTTTGTGGTCGCTAAAGCTCCACTGCATAAATTACGGAACTTGTATTCAATCAATATTATTAATTCATTAGCGAGTTTTAAAACTAGAAAGTAAAACAAAATCTTATATTCAGCTGTTGGTGTTTTTTTTTATAAGTTAATATTATAAGTATGTATTGGAAAACATTTAATAAAATATATTGGGAATTTGTCATTGCCACATATTCTATAACTCGTGCGAGCTAAGATGGCACCTGGCTCAAAACGAAACCTGATGCCATTCCCCTCTGTCGTCTTACGAGTAGCAATCTTTCCATAATAATTATAGCTTATTAGGTATTACCTAATATCATTTAAATCACCAACAACATTGTAACCTATTGTTTTAAGAAAGGTGACTCGATAAAAAACTAGCATGACGACTATGAGACGCAATATTTTAAAATAAAAAAATATATACATATTATTATATGATATTTTGAGACTACAATTAAAGGCTTATCATGACGATTTAAAATGGTATCTTTTAACCATATTTCCATATATATCATATATACCAAGTATAACCATAAGGAGCGGCCTATGTCTAGCAGTGGACTGTTAAAGGCTGTTGATGATGATGATGAACCATATTTCGGTACCTAATATCATTTCAATCACTGCACGACGAATGTATTCGGGTAAATAATGACTGAGGCCTGCTTTCTATTAGTATGCATTTTCTTAACTTAGGTAGTAAAGTACCACTTAAGAGAAAGTAGTATGTTATGAGAAACTACTTAGTGCAAAATGTTGGAATTAAAAAAAAACTAGAATAATATTTTTTTTTGCACTCGGTATTTTAAACGACTGTCATTTCAGTCAGGTGCTATCTTAGCTCGCACGAGTTTTTTTTTTCACGTCAGGCAAATCAGAGGTATGTAATACCCATAATAAGTGATCGCGTTAATTCCCGTAAAAATAATATTAACTCGCACGATTTATACAGCCAGTTTGCAGTTGTTGGCATTTTTTTTACACCGGATTTTGCATAACTATTTTCTTATTTATATAAAAAAAAAAACATAAAATTTACAATTGTTAAAAACAAAACTATTTACTGTGTAGACGGCGTACGGCGTAAAATCTCAGTCAAATTTACGACCTCCAAATTTAATTTGAAACGTATAGAATCAAATGTGTGTAACATATATAAGTAAATTTACATTAATATGTATATGTATAGACAATGAAAAAAAAGTTATTTATTCCGGGTTTCGTTATTACGCTATTGTTTGGTTTATATGTTCACAACCTATCGATTATAATATTCAATAGACCTATATAAAGATACTCGTCTGTGTCTGTTTTCATTCATGCTCGGCTTCTATTGATCTACGCGTGATGTTAACTGCCCCATCATCGGAAACATCGGTTAGATAGTTGCGGAGTTCATCGTGAGCAACAACGTAACACGGGAATTATATATAAGTAGCTAAGATCCGCGGCTAATGAACCGCGTTAATGCCGCGGGGCGAAGCTAGTCTAAAAAATTGAAACATCAAAGATGTGCCATTGTAAAGTGCCGAAAGAAGCAGACAATCAAAATTAAAAAAAAATGCCTTTATGATGTTTATACCGTATTTAGTAAAAAACCTTTAATTTGAAATTACAAATGGATAGGATAGACAAATATTGCTCGCGGCAATTGTCTACCGGCAAGGTGGTATGGTCTTTTGCTCATTTTGATAAATTTTGTTACTCCTTCAGTCTATTTTCCTTCTACCCTGTGAGGGCAGGTGGGATTATATCAACGTTAGTTTTTTTAGTTAAGGGGAAAACCAGCAAACAGGTCGCTTACAACCGTTTCACATCGGCTGACCAAATACTTCTATCTTCAAACTATCTATCTCTTTTCTAACTCATCTATCAAACTCTTTTTAAGTTCTCTGGGTAAAAATAATAATAATGTTTGTTTAAATTACAGCCCGCCACCCGACAGCAACTGGAGGCGTACAAATTCAGATTCTGCCTTACATCAGTCTTGCGGTGTAGAACAGCCTGCTGTTGCACAGCCGCTATCACCACATCGGCAGATGCACTCTCACGCTCATCCACACTTACATCCACATCAGAACCATCACCGGAGAGGTAAGCACTTCGATGCAATTACACTTGTCTTATTAAGTCTATTAAGTAATATAAATGCGACAGTTTGTGAGGTTGGATATTTGTTACTCTGACGCAAAAACTACTGACAGGATTTAGATGAAACTTAACAGTGATATAACTTCGTCAATATATTCCTCTTCCTAGCCTTGATTACTCTCAAGATTATTTGGGGACGGCTACTAGTTCAACCGGTTTTACTTGAATATCAGTTTTTCCACGGAGTGACTGGCATCGGACCTCCGCAACCTGACTTCCTAATAACGATTGCCATAGTTGTTCATGACCACCTGGGCCGACGGCTAACTTGATCTCTAGGGTACAACCTTGAAACACCGCCAATTTCCTGTAAGAAAAACCTAACAACGGATCGACTCAGGATTCAAATCCGAGTCCTCTTGATCAGAAGTCGTGTACGCTTACCGCTAGACCAATGAGGCAGTGACATAGCTTATACATTAGAACACAGATCGACTGAAACTATTAAAGTTAGGCTCACTTAGCAAGACGAAAATGGCTGATACAAAATTTCTGCAAAAAACCTGAATCAGATTTGTTGGGGAAAGTAAGGTACCATTTCGACCCCCACCACTCCGATAACCTATTACAAATTTGTTTGTTTTGCCCAGATGTCGTACTAATCTTGGAATGAAATTCGCCAGTTGTAAGTATGTGCAAAACATAGATATAATTGTTGTAACGGGAGCATTTTAACAATTAAGATAAATAAACATTATTTACCTTCTTCCTAGCCTTATTCCCAATATCATTTTAGATCGGCTACTAGTTCAACCGGTTTTACCTGAATATCAGTTTTTCCACGGAGTGACTGGCATCGGACCTCCGCAACCCTAAGGGAGAACTGAAATTCGAAGGTTGAACTAGTTGTCAGTAAATTTGAAGGCACTGACTTCCAAATAACGATTGCCATAGGTGTTCATGACAACCGACGGCTTTACGTGCTCTCCGAGCCACCGCCAAATTAGAGATTTGGACAATAGGATTTAGAAGTTAGCAATCTCCTAAGAAAACCCCAAAAACACTTTTTGGCCCGACCCAGGATTTGAACCCGAGACCCTTGATTAGCAGTCGCATACGCTATCCACTCTAGATCAACGAGGCAGTTACCGCTAACCAAATTATATTCAACATTAAAGTTACAGTCTTAAAGTTGAATAATAATAATAAATATTTCGGACATCTTACACACAACGTCATCTAGTGCCAAACTAAGCTGAGCTTGTATTATGGGTACTAAACAACTGATATAAATACATAAACATATTTTTTTTTGTAAATACCTAAATAATATACATAGAAAACACCCAGATTCCGAAACAAATATTTGTGGATCACACAACACATAACCGTTGCCTAATATTAAAAAACGTTAATGATTATGGGGGCTTAACATTTGTCTACTATATTGAACCATGAAAGTTAGTCTGATTAGAAATAGTTGTTCTTGTCGTCTATTTTTATTGTGTAAAGGAGCAATACTCCACATAAATTTTATAACGTTCTAATGAATGCCTACTGTGTAATTAAAAAATCGATATGTTTAATGTCCCCTGTGTTAGCAGAACTTTTTAATTTGTTTTTTGAACGGAGTATCGTAATTGAAATTACAAATTTTTCTTTTTAGTAGTTCATGACTCGGAACCCTTATAGATTCGTCATGTCCGTCCGTCCGTCCTCGACCTACCGTCCAAACGGGAGGTGCTAGAAAGATGAAACTTTGCATGAATATATGTCGTAATTACAAAAAATATATTTATTTGGGATAGCTCCCCTACACGTAAAGTGGGGATGATTTTTTTCTCGGGTCTATCCCATCGTGTGGGGTATCACTAGATAGGTCTTTTAAAAACATTGTGAGGTTTCTAAAACCATTTTTCGATTTAGGTATCCGTTTATGAGGTATTCAACTTGAAAGCGCATTTTTTTTTTCTAAGAAAAGGGCGTCCCCTCCTCTAAAAGCTAAACGGCTATCTCAAAAAAACTGAAAAAATTCAAGATAGTAGCCCAGATATTGAACTTTCAAGGAAAACTATAGCGGTTTTGATAACTATTTTATTTGAGGAGTTATAGGAATTAGTAACTTGTTAAATACACTCATTTGGAAAACTTCGTACAAAAATTATGAAATAATAAGTAAACATAACAATTATCTATTGGACCCGATTTTAAATCTACCTACCATTATGGGTAACTACGGAACCCTATTCTATGCGTGGTTTTACACGCACTTGGACATTTTTTTTTGTAATACATTGTTTCGAATGTTTATTAATTTCAGGTGACATACATTTAGAGATGTTAGCACCTATGAATCCCGCAAATCGACCGAGATCGTCGTGTGAAATACCCAGATTATCTAACAATAACAAGTGAGTATGCAAACTGGTTTGACATTAACACAATCTGGAACGTTTATCCCCTAATTTGAAGTTGATGATAGATTTCATGTACCGATAAAAAAAATGGAGCAATTTTAGGAACTCTACAGATCAACGAAAACTTGCAAGTGTCTGGGTAAAGGAATAAATAATTACTTATGGACGGTTACTTTTGGGACTGGGTAATCAATTATGTCAAAATACTTAGAATTTATGTTTAAGGTTTTAACTGTTTTCTATTTAAAAAATATAAATGTATACCTTATGTACATATTTTTATAGATAACTTCTATAAAGTTTTTAATTTAAACCTTTGACCGTATTATTTCTTACCGTTTATCTTATGCAACATTTTAAAAGAGATTGAAGATTATACGTTATTTTTATGTTAAAAAGATATTATTATTGAAGACTCAACATTAATAAGATCTTGTTCCAAAAATTGAATCAAAATTGGTTATAATTTTACAATAACTAGATGTGGTTGAAATAAGTAGTAATAATTGTTTTCCGATCTTAAATAGCATGACTTATGAAAGGCATGTATATAAATGCGACTGAAAATATTTATATAACAATGAATCATCACAATAAAACGTATATAATAATGAAGTTATACTACGCTGTAATGTAGTACAACGTCACAATACAATTTACGCGGGAAACATAAAATAAGGTCTAATAGTAACTGTCTCGATAAAACACACGTGTTATAACGCAAAAATAATTATTAAAAAAAAGATTTGGTTGATGCCCTTTGTTTCCATATATGAATGTACTTACATCTCAAAACCGCCTGACCGGAAAACCGGTTGACAGATAGAAAATAACAAAATTTTCTTAATTAAATGTTTATGTTAAGTATTTTAAAATGTTATCATATTTATTATGTTTATGTTATAAATGAAATTGAATTATCTGTTTTTGATTTCAAATTAACAGCTTTTCTATAAATGCTTAATTGAAAGTATGTAGGTAGGTATGACAGTAACTTAGGTACATTAAAAAAAACTATTTCTAAAATGTTCGTAAGTCTGTATATTTGTGACGGCTAATCTCTGGAACGACTGTAGAGATTTCAACGAGATTTTCACTGGTATTATTGTACAGGTAAAACAAGAACCGCGGAATGAAGCTAGTGTATAATATTTTAAACAGACCTTCGGAATATTTTAGATTTTTTAAATGTCTTTTACTTTCAGACTGACCTTTTGGTACCTATTATTGTTCGTACAGTGTATACAAGAGTGGAGGAGATGGCGGGGGAGGCGGCGGAGGTGGCGGTGGCGGAGGAGGAGGAGGTGGGGGCGGTGGTGGGGGAGGAGGTGTTGGAACAGGGGGCGCGGGTGGTCTGGGCTGCGGCGACCTACAAGTACCGGGAGGTTCGCTTCCCGACCTCACCTCTGTCCACTTTCCTTCACCGCATTACCTACCACACCGGACCTCGCCTGAATACCAGCTTCGATACGTACGTAAATATTTAAACTCCATAGTTAACAAACTTAATGGCTCGAATAAAATTTTCGTGTGTCCGTTTTTTGTATGTATGTTATTGTCCAATGCCTATTGTGGGAGTTGTTTTATTAAAAAAAAAGAATTGGTTAAGTGCTCTCAAAGTATTTTACATTTATAGAAAAGAAAACATGAATTTCATTTCAAAGATACCTTCAGATCAAAATCGGAAAGCTTTTATTTCAAGCAGGCCTTTACAGGCATTTTCGAACGTTACATTAATGGTTCTAGTTGCGCGGTTCTAAAATGTTATTTCTATCGGAAAGCACCGGCAAGCATCAACTCCATACGTATATCCATATATACGTTTAGTACGTATACATAGGTATACGTTTGAGGAATCGTGATCGATCTCAGGAATCACACCACAAAGTTAAGTAAACGCGTACACAATGAAACTACTTTGAAATTAAGCATCTCAATAGTGCAGATCACCATGTTGCATCGTATACATTTACAATAAGAATGGTGACCTTGAATTCTACTTAAGCTTTCCATTAGGCAGAGTAGTCACTTTGGCAGGCTTATATATGTCTCAGTCAACTGGTTAAAAGAGCCGTTCAATCAAACAGCTAGCCCTTTGACTGAACAACGCCATTCAATCACACGGCTGTACGTCGCTTAGCCTACTTGTTGACTGCAACGTTCAACACTACAGCTTGACGACGCTTAGCCAACTGGTTAATTTTTTTAATTAGGTTAATAAATTAGGGTTACCATTCCAAGTGCCTATTTGTACTGGACGAAGGATTATCTTAAATGTGTAGGTTAGGTTAGAAAGAAAATTTAAAATTTTAAAAAATGCATATTAAGCAACTATAGAAAAACAGTACCAAAACCAGTAACCAACCAGAGAAGGCGGCTTTTGAATCAGCAGTAATGTTGAACGTTTTGAGCGCCTCAAATATTCAATTAAGAAGCTAGACGTGTGATTGAATGGCGTTGTTAAGTCAAAGGGCCATCTGTTTGATTGAACGGCTATTTTAACCAGTTGGCTATGACATATATACAAAAAACAGATGTAGTCGAATATGAGTAGTGAGTAGAGAGGTAGTAAGGTCGGCGGGTAGAGAGGTAGAGCGGTAGTAGTGAGTGTCTGTGTGGTGTCCAGTCGCCGACGTCCCCTGGCGCGGTGTCGCCGGGCGGCGGGAGCGTGTCGCCGGCCACGGGCGGCCTCTCGCCCGCCTCCGGCTCGCCCGTGGGCGCTACCGTGCCGCTCCACAACATGCACCACGACCACCAAGCGTCTCTCTACGATGCCCAGGTCTGTCGACCACCCTCTAACCGCACATTATACTACCTACCGTATTAGTGCACGATGCCATTGTAGAACTGAACAGCTTAGTTGTTTTGTTAGTGTGTTGAAGAACCCACACACCATGCCTGCGGCCTGGCTAGTTGTATCGACATGGCCGCCGGGCTGCCATAATGGAAGTGATGCTCTGCACAACTGCGCTAAAAATCTGCTGGCATAGTGTGAAGGTGTCTTAACCAAAATTATAAAAAAAATGATATATTTTTTCAAGGAGGACCGAGTAAGAGTTTATTCAACATGTAACTCGGCTCATCAGGGTGACCACGTAAATTTTTTTACCGAACGCAATACCAATAGTGTTAACCGTCGATTACGAGTTGCGGTGAAATAAACTCACTCTAGGCAATCAGAAAAAAATGAAGATTTGTAACCGTGTAATTTACTTTTGTATCGTTTTCTTATTGATGTCTTTCTTATCGTAACAAACGATATGAAGTTACAAACTACTTTGGTATCAGTTATAAAAGTCAAATTGAAAGCATTTTAAATTACGGTTATCGGTCATTCTTATGCAAGAATTTATGAGTCTGTCTAACCGTCTAGTATTGTGTAGCATAAATGGCGTAGTTCCCTTAACTGAATGGATGTAGTGATGCATCATGTAGATGGCTATTGGATTCTTATTGATTAACTTATTGTCTACTGAATGATAATTCACAAACTATTAGCTTATGGGCGTATAAGTGTGCGCTTGCGGTCTGAAAATGTTTATTACTAAAATTATAATGTCAGTTCCGACCTATTGAGTAGCTGTGATACGCAATAATATGTTCCCTACCCTTGTCAAAATATTTATAAATGTAAGATACACAGTGTTCCAAAACTAAATTTAAATTTATTATTATACGCAAATAATTTAATGGAGAGTTTTAAAAGTCACGTGATAATACCATTTTAAACCCTGATGTATGGCAATTCAACGTATCTAACATCTTTAACATAATAAAGTTGATATTATGAAGAACGAAAGGGCTTCAGTAAATTAAAGGTTTTAATTTTAATTTAAAATATTTTATAAACATGATCTGACCGCGACTGTACCTACAACATATCTAATATCAAAGTAACACTGGCTTTGAGACAAAATAATATTTATGTTACCAGTGAGCACTTATTTTCCGATAGGTATTTAACAATTTTGTTGTTTTTGTTATGTTTGTGTTTTATTTTTGCTTTCTACACAAATCATTTTTTGTTTATTTCAGAATCACTTATCTGTACCAAACACAAATAATTATCTTCATCATAATAAGGTTCGTTTTCTTTTTTAACCTTCTCAAAATTTATTCCCGCTCATGAAATTACAGGCGGTCGCTTGAATGCTTTGACGCTGTCTGTTGTTGGTGCCAATATTTTATTATCCGCTAACAGAACTGAGTCTCGAACAATATTCTACTTTAAATTTGTTCTTGATTTCGGGTCGGATATAATTTAATTTTAAATCATCACATTGGTGCTTTGATCAATGCATGAACCGCTGTTAATATGTTTTCAGCTAACCATTTAACATTATTATTCAAAGCAATTATATTACTTCCTTATTATGGGCACAATACTTCAATAGCAAATTTATCAGAACGTTTTCATTGTGACTGTACATTATTAAATGCTTTTAACGAACATTTAATAGTTATAGGTATTTTACTTCTTTAACATAAAGAATAGCTGACAATAAATATGAGCTCCCGAAATGACCTGAGAAAAAAAATACATACAACTGTACATTTTCAACTAAAATAACTGTTTAGGGCAACAGGAAATCCTATAAGCGAAAAAATAGGTAAGATCTCGAATGCCTTGCCCGATACTATAAAATTGTTGTACGTAATCATTATTGGCATAATTACATATCAAAACTACCACAGGGTTATCATCAGGACCCAAAAATAGCCTATCTTCTCCTGTCCTTAATTTTCATTATTGTTTTTCTCGACCAACTAGATGTAAAAAAAAACAAGTTTAAAAGTTTTTCACATTGGCTTGGTTATATTTTATTCAGTCCATAGTATTGAAGTTTATTTATATGTTAAAGTTTTGTACAAAGTGATTCTACTACTATGTTATTATTATTTGTCTGTTCGTAAACATATGTATGCTATAACAAGACCAGCTTATAATAGTAGATTAATTTATTTAGTAGTAGCTTAATTTATTTTTAAGAATTTTGTTGAAGTAAACTACTACGAACGCAAACTACTTCCTTCTGTGTGGATATAGATAACGATACTAAATTAGAATATATTTATATTTGTAATTGTTGATAATAGATTATTGTGAGTAAACTGTTAATAATTTATCAGTTCCTGGCGCTTAGTGTGGTGTTTACCGCCTTACCTTTACCGCCTATAGCGGAAGGTTAATGAGTTAACGAAGACCGTCGGCGTCAACTTTATTTAATAATGGATAAACATATGTTTCAATAATGTTGCAATTTATTTAAAACGAAGTTTAAATTACATCTAAAACAATGTCAGGAAGCTTAATCATTATTTTATATTTATGAACCTTGCATGCATTCATCTTTTAACCTACTCGCACTGACTGTAAGAACAGTTAGACCTAATAGGTACATAAAACATATACTTGATTCATTAATTTATTGGCTTTTATTATTGAAAGGGATCTTGTAACCCGAAGGACCATTCCTTCAGAAAATTATACATACATAATTCGGTCCACTTACATAATAGAGCAGAAACCGCTAGACGGGTAACGATTGTGCGAAGTCAATGATATTAGAAGAATACTGGAAAAAGCTATGGAATCTGACTCACGTGACTGCAATGGAATACTAAATCCTAGAACTGTGATCCCTTTATCAGGTGTCAAGAGCTTAATTATTGTTATTTTGTATTGGTTATTGGTTTTCGACAGGTACTAGAGAAATAAAAAGACTAGATTAACTACCAAAGTATTTACATTTAATTCATCTTATTTTTTTTATACTAACTTATTTAACGGTTCTGCAAACTGCATGAAAAAAGTGGCTTCAAGCTAAAAGCAGTGTGATAGCTCCTTATATGTTGTTTTTTTGTTAAACTAATAATGGTGGCGGTTCACTGGTCTAGATGGGTGTATTGCGGTGAATATTTTGTTTTATTTTGTTGAATTTTTAGTCGTTGTTCTAACAATTGTTTATATTAAAATGTTGCACTAAAATGTATCTGTAATTAGAAATCTCTTATTGTGAAAGCAACTAGTAACAATTTAAAAAAAAATATATAACTTGAGTTTATTTAAGTATAGTTTAATTTTTGTACAACAATATCTCAAGAGATTATAATTATAATCGCTGTGCGAATTTGTGTGGTGGTAATTCGCACAACTGACAAAGTGATCATTTGAAGGTTAAATCTTTTGATATTTTTAATTTGTCTTATAAGAAACGCTGTTTACAAATCAAGCTATTTATGCCCCGACTAATGTTCCGCTACCTTATAATATGCCAAAGTATTTTATTTCGCTTATTTTTAATCTATTATTCTCGTCACACTGTTTTCGCACTGAATAATGAGCCCGTAATTGCCTTTGTTTCTGAAAAATATTGTTTCACTGGTTACAGAATATGTCACCCCTAGACCACGGATGGGCGTCAAGTTACCAGGCGCACTGTAGTCCGCCTTCACAATATTCTTCTACATCGAACATTAATATGCCTTCACCAACGGTATGTATTATTTCTTAGAACTAGTTCATATCTATACAAAAATAAATGAAATCGCAGTCATCCATATCCACGCTGGCCAAGTGGGGACTGTTTGTAGTTTCTAATTAACAGTTTTTCATGAATGCTAATGAAAGTATATACGGTATTTACATCGAAAATCAATTTTTGTCTGTCTGTCTCATTGTTCACGCTAATGTTCGGAAAAGTTCGACGGATTTTGACAGAACTATCACTCAAAAATAACTAATGCTATAAGGAGAAGCGTTACTTTACTGAGCGGCGTTACCCGTATCTTTACATCAGCAAACGAGAGACTCAAAAAATAAAATAATTTAATTATTATGTAAACAGTCTAATGTCTGTCTATCAAAAGCCAGTATCCCAAATTTTGAAAAAATATATCTGAATTTTGAATAGAAGTTATTTTGGACAAACTGACTAGCTCACTGACTCGAGAATCGAACCCGAGACCTCAAGCCTGTGTGTATCTATTAATATCAGTTATATAGTAGCCATGTTACAAGTTTTGTATGGTTTCGGACTGGATGTCGTTGTGTCAGGTGTCTGAAATATTTATTTAGAACGTTTACATGTATTTAATAAACAATGTTTTTTGACAACCTAGAGAATCCAGACAAAAAATGTTGTGCGTTTGCTTTTATAGACCAATGACAACGTATCTCAAATATTAATATTTATGATTTAATATTGGTAACGTTTTTGCAGATGATCCACAGTCCAGGTAGTCCCGTGGAATCACCACAATCAGACTACAACAATTTTCACCAAGCACTATTACAACCTTTCGAGCAGATCACAATGGTGAGTTTACTTTTTTAAATATACCTAGAAGTGTAATTGCCTTGCGTATACATTTGCGCTCTTTCCATGGCTGGTGAAACCAATGATCATAATCAATTTGGTATCATCCTTAACATTTATACCTAATTATATAATAAATAATCGCATATGTCAACTTTAGTGCTGTCAAAATAAGTTTTTATTCATGTCAGAAATACTGAAAGTCATTTTTCATAAATATCAGGCCAAAGTTTTGTGAAAAAAAAACAATCATCTATGGAACACTAGCAGATAGTATTTTATTTTAAAAATAGAATCATTCAACATAAGGGCCAGTGCAGACCGAGAGCAGAGTAACATATAAAATAAAAAAGAAAACATTTTTTGCTACCACGCGCCGTGTCAACACGCGCGTCGTATCGCTTTATCTTTAGCGTTGTCATTGAGTTTGAAGAGTGGTAACATGTTCTTTGATTTTTATTTTTAAAATCTGTAATTCTCAGGTATCCTAATATAGATAGGTACTCGTATTTACAATGCTTGAAGAAACACTGATATGTTTATTGATTCATGTATGTTTATTTGTCGAACAGAGCACATATAGAACATATAGAAAAAAATCAATACCCCACGAGATTTATCCGTCTAGGTCTGCACTGACCATAAGAAATAAAATATTTTTCCAACTTATACATCACTGAAAAATAATAAATTAGTTACTCAAACATTATGAATATTTTCTATAAATAAAGGAAAAAAATACTGTTTTCATCGCCAAAGAAACACTAGACTGATTAGTAAAGAATTTCACATGATATGTTTGCATTTAATTGATTTAGGTGCCGTTTTTAAAATGGAAATAGGCGTATTATTTTCTCAACCTAAACTGAAGTCAGGTAAAAGTTGTTATAATTTTTCGACACTGTGGTACAGAATAATATTTTTTACACGATTTTTAATTTTTACATGTACTATATTTAAAAATTCAAACTCACAAATGGACACAGTTCAGTGCCTAGGCTCGATATAACATAATATGTTGATCACAAATATTGTTATTCCGTTTGATATTCAAATCCCCACATTCAGTAGTGTACTGAACAAAGCGAACATATAACCGTAAATCATATACATATATTTGCCTATTTTTTCGTAAAATATTTTTTTTTAATAAACCTGATCTTGTTTTAGATATTGTAAAGATTTAAAAATTCGAGTATATACAATTAAATTGAGATATTTAAAAAAACTTTCATTTCAACACAATACTTTTATACTACACCTGATCGGAACAGTAGTCAATATTCCCTGAAAATGAAAAGAGAACGTTAGTCTTTTCCTTGGCCTGAATAAGCGGGCAGAAAAAATGTATGAAAATCCATTTCTAACGTGTTTTAGCGGGAGAGAAAGTTGTATGAATTTTCATTTCTCATGTGTTATCTTAACTATGGCGCGCGCCTGCCCAAGGAGTTTTCATATAATTTAAATATGGAATCTCCGTGCCACTGACATCCTTTTGTGAAGAATAAAAAAAACTAAAGAAGCTCGAAATATTGGTCAAAGTCTAAGCTTTAGCTTAGACTTTGACCAATATTTGTGTCTTACATGGTGTCTTACGTTTTGATTTTATTTTAAAAATACTTTAAATGTTCCTCACAGGTGTAGTATAAAGCACTGTGTAGCACTCGGGTGAAAGTCCCATTCCTACCTCGGGAGTATTGTGGCCCTAGGCTGCGCATTCGGGCCACAAACTGCTCCCTCGCTAGTAATCGGTCCCTTTCCTCCCTCGGTGAACAATGTACTATTCCGCACAATAACTACTGTAACCAAACAAACGAAACAATATAATGATATGTTTTTTTGGAGTAACAATAATCTATTTACACTTTTGCCTCAATGGAACAGCAAGGACTTGTAAGTAATCAACAAAATAAAAACACTTTAATCTACTGTCATAAACCATAAGCAAAGTATTATAAGAGATCAGTACAGGTTGATTAAGTCTAGAATCAAATATTGGCACCTATATAACAGAAATTAAGTATTAATAAACACTATAATGTAAAGAGGCACTTCATCTATCATCGAATTAAAGTCCGCAGATAGCACTAATAGTCTTAATATATCGATATGTTTAAAAATGAGTATACTAGACAAGTTCAAAAAATCTAGTCTCGTATACTCGAAAAGTGTTGCGGTAGTAACAGGTTAGTGTCTGTCAATAATAACAGATATGTGATTAAGAAGTTTGCTAAAACAGTGTCAAAGTATGCAAGGTCGCTACGCAAATGCAATGTTTGTTGTCTGTTATGCATTCAGCTTCGCAAAAGTGACTACTACTTCTAAACATTTATTAAAATCTCGATGTTTAATTGTTATTGCTTAGCTACCAGACACTAACATTAATTGAAAATAAAAAACTAGTGATGGAATAAGATCAGAGTCAACTGTAATTTATAATTTATTTTTTTCGTACCTAATTGCTATTTATTCACGCGTGGCCAAATAAACGTACGAGATAATAAACCCTCACCCCAAATACGAAAAACGTTAAAAATAAAATCTAATCACAGTTTACTGTTTTATTACATCACCAAAATAAATGGTCAATATAACTGATCTATTTGACAGACATTAACGTGACATGTAATTGTGATAGTGTATACGTAAATATGTGTAACATTGGTGGATGTTGGCTAAGGACTGGGCGCAGTTGGTGCAGAGCCTCGTGGAGTCAGGTTGGACCGCTCACGTCCAAGTTGCAGAAAATGTACGACACACATCCCTCACGCATATTTCAATTTATATAGTGCTCCTATTATTTTTAAACTCGGTACATGATTTGACATGTAAAAAAAAGTTTAAAGCAATGTTTTGTAAAGAATTAACCGTTTATTCTTGTTTCTTTAAAAATATTTTATCATTTTACCTATAAACGAATCTGTCAAATCGTATACCTTACACTAGGAATGCCCGATCTGACTTGATATTTTTAAGATCGATCTTCTGTGATAGGCTCTTCGGTTTTCTTAATCTAAATTAAGAAAACCGAAGAGGTTTATTGTTTGCATTATATTTATTTAAGTACGTGGGCTACCGAGCTTTGCGTTACGTAATACTATTTATTCCTTAACCCATCTATTCTCTCAAGTAGTTGTTTGGTTATTGGAGTACCAACAACCACACAACTAAGTGGTACTGAAAGAGTAGTATAGATAGGTGTCGCAAGCAATGCTAAGATACATGTGAAAGAAAAGCGCATGAAAACTCGAAAACTCGCGTTTTCCAAACATAAGATTTTTTACCCGAAAACCCACAAATATTAAACTTAATTGATTTAATAATGACATACATATTTTATTTAAACAAAAGTGATTTAAATTAAGGTTAATTTATTACTTCATTTAATTCTGCCTCTAAGTTTGCGCAGATTCATTGATTTATAGTTTGAAAACCACAGATTTTAAGGTCGACTTATTTTTAGAATAAATTAAAGACAAATCGTATTACTCTATACACTTATTTTAAAATAAGATATTTTAAAGATCAATTTAGTTAAATTCGATTCAGTCAATCGTTCGATCAATTCAGTCATTCTAAAAATCGAATCAATTCAAAAGATCGGGCATCCTTACTTCACGCTAATTCAATATTCGGTTTTAAATTCGTGTCGTTACACTTATTACCACAGATACTATATTAGAGCACGACATCATTTAAAATTATTGCCTTTACAATAAGCGCCAAGTTATTTTCACATTTAATTTTGTTACCGTGTCATGCCTTGAAAAAAGGAAATGAAAATAGTAGTCGAATTTGTTTTGCACGAAAATTGTGGATATTTGATATGATTCGAAATTTAATTTCTAATTGTTCCCAAATTCATAGAAGTATTCATTTCCTTAAAGCAGACCAATAGCACTATACTTTTTTAAAATTTATCAGATATTATTGTGGTAATCAATTTTATTTAATAATAAAATATAGTACTATTGAGGCTGTAACAATATTGGTGTTACATTTTAAATAAACAATATCATAATGTATAAATTTATATAGGCATGCTCAGCAGATGTACAATGTTGCATTTACCTACAAACGAAAAGTAGATATGTTTGAAATAATGTAGTATGTTGTAGATATATTAATTTTGACATATTTTCAAAGAATCAGTTTAAAATTGCTATGCATTTAAAATGTATGCCATTTTAATATGTCGTATGGCAGGTTTACTATTATTACAAGCATGATTATAGCACATTTATCCTGTTATGTTCTACGTACATAATGCTTTTATGACTATAAATGTCAATTAAGATACACGATTGGAAGTCAAGGTCGTTTCCCTTGAGCATTTATTCCGAAATGAAATTGAGGTTCGGCCTGATGTCGATACGATATACGATTGAACACTTTTATGACTGAGACCTTTCGCTAACCACAAAACCAACGAGCAGCTTGAAATTTATGATTATCAAGCTGTATTACAATGTGTCACCCTCCGAAGCATTATGTTCGTAGAGTTATTATTAGCAAGTAAGAAATTTAAATAGATATTATTTTTTCTCAAGTCCATGTGTAATATATAATCAGTGTTTTATTTTCATATGTCGTTATTTGGCTGTATCGCTTCAGTTTTATTATCTTTAGAGTTTTATATCGAATTTACAATTAATTTAAACCTAATATTGCGGTAGCCTTAGCAATTTTATGGATTGTTATTACAGCAAATGCTGCTGTGTTTTTTTATTGTTTTTTTCTCTCGCTTACCATCGGGTTAATGTTATATTAAAGTATAAAGTTTTAATGTGTATCTTTCTATTCCACCAGCTGGATCAACCAGTGCAGAATTACAATACGACGTATTTGAACCACGGCTCACCGCACTCGCCACAAACTAATAATTCATCACTTTCATATCCCCAGGTTAGTCTTCACATACTTTGTAACTTTTTTTTAGGCGTCTGGTTACGTACAGTTACTGATGTGTGTGAATAGAAACAGTTCGGAACAATTTGCAACCTTCTTAAAAAGTATGTTTACTTTAAAATAGCTTCAATAAAAAGCGCTGTTTTTATTCGTAAAACCATCTAATCATATTTATCAAATTTGTAACGACATTTAACGTTTTATTTGTTTGCTTAATATTTTTATAAACCTATCTTGTTAAAAAATATTATGATCTAAAATGAGTAATATAATACATTCTAGTAATTTAAAAAGTTGTAGAAGTAAACTGTTACATTAGATAATCGATTAAATAAAAGTTTCAGTGGCATAAACTAACTCTATATCTAAGTCTAAAAGGTTAATAATAATACTTTTATTATTGACAGTCAACGCAAGCGAGCGGAGTAAGCGGTCTAAGCGGTTGTCGTGGTCGCGACCCCGTCCCTGGCGGAGGAGGGTTCGCTGCTCTACAACCGCTCGCTTCACCGTCCACGCCCGCCACGCCCGCTAGCATACCAGATATCGTTCTCACTGGTAAACATTTTTTTTATGTATGATCCTGCCAAAGTGACGCCGCTCTGCCTGATGGAAAGTTTGAGTAGAATCCAAGATTATTATTGCGAAAACAGACAATACAGAAAGGTGACCCACTATGGCGGCCTATTGAGATGCTTCTACATCATTGGGCCTCCTGTCTCTCACACACACTAACGAAGCACGACTGCATGACGTGTATTTTACACACTACGATGAGTAAATAAGACCTCTTGCTGAGAATTAAAACAGTAAATAGCAAATTGACAGAACTCAACGTCTGTTTCATTCAATATCTTGAAGTTGGGCTTTGTTTTTTTTTCCAATAGAAGTGTTGAATGGTGAACAAATAAATAATGCTTGCCTATCCATAGACAACAATGAAAAATAGTTTTCATAGTACATAATAACAATAAAATTTAAAGATCCATTTCCTCCTTTTGACTTTATTGTCTACTAATTTATTTCGCAACATATGTATATGAATACTAGGGCTTTATTTAAATAGAAACATTGTTCATTGTTTCACAGTAGTTTAATTTCAGAACCGCTACGTTTGTCTTTGTGTGATATCTATATCAATGGTCTAGCAATAAGTTTTGTTTGTCCGTCAGATTACTCGGGCGAGCTGGACGCGGGTATCTTCGGCGGTGAAGAAGCACAGCTCCGCGCCGGCCTGGACCTGGACGACCTCACGCTGTTGGAGGACCCCACGGCCCTCGTGCCTGACTCCTCGGTCGAGCACGAGTTCCGTCTCGACCGCCTCGACCGCTTGTAGTACACGGCCAGCTCCACCATTCCACGCTAATCGATAGCGACCAGTTCACTCCGGGAGTCCTCCGAGTTATGAGCATATATATATCCTGTCAACTTAGTACTAAAAGTTGTTATTCCGATTTCGGTCTACTCCGATTGCTGGGCGTGTAAATAGCAATATTACAGTTATTCTTCTACTCCTGTAAACAAACCCTTCTTGTAGTAGATACGCTCTGTCGCGGGCCGATGGGCGTCAAAAGGATAGAAACCCTAATCTCCCAGGACTGTCTCGTCAGAAAACCTCGTGTAGTAAAGAATAATGAATTGTTTTTACACCCATATGCTCAGAATAGAACGTACGATATGGTCGGAGCCGTGCGTGGAGTGTGGTGTGTGGTGTGTGGTGAGGGTGACGATGGTGGCCAGTTGTGGCGAGTTGTGTTGTGCTCGGTGGCGAGCGGTGACGAGTGGGAGGACTCGTGTGACACATTCCCGTACCGTGCCGAGTGAAAGTGTTCATTGTGGTTTAAGCGTTTTACTCATTTTTCTTATTCGAGGGGGTAGGTAATGTAGAATTTTTATTCGTAATCGATTTATAGACGATTACTGTACGAACGATCCCTGTACAGACCGAGGTGATTAATTTAATTAGTATTGTAAATATTTACTCGAATATTTGAAATCGATTCGGATTTAATAAGGATGTTTTTATCATTACTGTTCTATGTCGATTATTTGTACATAAACTCAAAGTGTTCACTTTAGTAAAATTGCATTTAAATCGCTAATGTTGCATGCTAGAATAACTACGAGTTCTCGGTTGCGTCATTGGACGAATTGTTGACGTGATTTTAAAGTCTACTTAAAGCACCTTTACGAAATATTATAGATGTATACTTATTGTCATTCAGCGGTTGCTCAAGCGTTGACTGAATTTTTAACTTTTATTCTTAACGGTGGAGTCGTGAACAGTTCGAGTTCCATTTCGCAACATACCACAGATATTCGTATCGCACGAATTTTTCCTACGTTATGTAGCATGCTTACATGGTGTCCCGATTCCTTTCTGACTCTAGTACTTTATTAGTAACAATTTAGGTCACTGTAAATAGCGGTAACGCTCTTATTGAGTTTTTTACTAAGCTTCTGTCGCAAACATATCTATGTATGTGCATGAGAGTGTGGTTGCGAGACTCGCCGACTTGTATACAGCGATTAGTTTGAGAGTTTTTTAAATTATTATTATCGTTGGTCTCATGTGATTTCATAAAATATTCATAAAAGGGGACTTGTAATATAAAGATATAGTTTGTACTACTCGCCCCTGTTACAATATTTTTTGCAATGCCATAGAATGTTTCCGACGGTTACTCAATGCTAGATCATATCATTGTTCTGAGTTTATAGAACAGTAACTATCTGAAGTTAAACTTTAAATAGTTATTAAGTTTTTTGATATATTTAGTTGTTAAAGTAACGTTGTACTCGTAATATTAATATTGTGTGTGTACCATTTCTCTCTGCGAATTTATAATTACATATATATATATATTTTTTTAATAAACTTGACATGAAACTAATAGATTGTTTAAGTAATATTACGAGTACACTGACATACACGTAGACATTTGTGTTTTTCTGTTTTGTAAATGCTCATTATATTATGTTTTAAGAGTCTAGTCATCAAATTACGTTCAGGAAGTTTTTGCAGTTTTCATACAAATCAATTATCTAATGTGTACAGTTTTCATTCCATTACAATTATGAAGCATTTGGATACTGAACGAGCTGTACCGCGGGCGTGTGTCTCGCTATAATCGTTTACAAAAGTCATATCTATAGCGACATTATATGTGTTGTATATCTTTATTTGGTGTACGGTGTACACACCCTACTATTGTTCGTGTTGTTATGATTTTAAAGTTTAATTTTAAAATCCGCCATAGAAGTATGTACTGTATGACAGATGATATACTTGTACTGTATAAATAGTTAATGTACGATAATTGTGATAAAGGAAAATAGCACAACATAATTCATTATGAAGCCTAATCTGACGTTAAAGTAAGTTACTTTTTTCTTATTAGAGTTTAATAGTGTTTTCTAAATTTAGATACATTATGTACATGTTATACATATGAGCTAGTGTCTGCCAAATGCAGAAGTTTACGAATACCGGTCGGGTTTGATCTTGAGTCTGAGTCTGGTGCAATATGGTTTGTTTTGTTGTTGATGACCGATGTACTGTCAATGTTATATCAATCGTTACCTTCGTGTATCGTTTAGTTCGTTTTATTTGAAAAGTACAAAGGTAAAATTGTGTGTTTTCTGCGACTGTGCGTGATGATGCGACATGTCTGACAGAAGTGGGCCGGACTGAGCCTCACTTCTGTTACTGCGTTGCATTTGAAGTGTACTCATAGTTTTAAAACCTGTTGGATTTTTTTACCTTTTGCATTTTGGAGTTAAGTTACGAATAGTGATAAGATAATTGTATGTGCAGTTATGAGAAATCTTTCGATTCTTTCGAAAGTAACGAGACACCAATATGTGTGGACGAGTATTTCTACAATTCTTAAATCATACGACATTTAATTATAGGACATATTATATGTTTTTTTTTCTCAAATATGCACAAACTTAATGAAGATTTTGCGGTAAAATGTTTCAAAGGTTTGTTTTATTTAAACCAAATGTACATAAGTGTGATAGAGATGAAACGGTCTCATTTAAAATAAAGTTGTTGTAAGTATGTGACTATTTTTCATGACCACCCTATCTATTTTTAAAATCAAACGTTTTGACTTCTGTATAATACATGCTTTATAAAGGTAAGGCAAGAACTAATTGTAAAAATATGAAAATCGGTCTTTTTTGACTGAATCTACAAGAAAAAAATATACAGTTGTTACCATATTGCATAGCAATGCATTAAACAAAATTAAAAGTGATGAAGAGCATAACACTGATCACAAGGAGGCGTCGATTTTAGTCCATAGTATACTTCTGACACGCATGAAACAAGTGATCGAATATTGCTAACAATTACTGCGAGACTATTATATAGGTATCACAATATATCGCACGCCCAGAACGATACTGTATTAAGTCGAAAAATCACAAAATCGACTTTTTACTATATTTGAATAGCCGAAAATTTGCCGCGTATGCCAAGAAGACAGACGTATTTATATTTTTTCAAATGTGAAATAGAGAGCGTGCTAACTCTCTATTGCTGCAGACGCGCTGTCATAATCATGCCGAGAACACTAAACTATTTCTTGTTGCAACTTGTCTGTCTTGGGAGCAACACGCAGACAGCTTTACGAAATAGTGCATTATTTTAATATAATACAGTGTTGTTGAATGTAGTGTAAAAATCACGTCGGATCATTTAGTTTTGATTCAGTATTGGTGACTGTCTTCATATATCGAATTTGATACTAATTCGAAATAGTGCTCTGTTGTTAACGAAGGTAAGTTACATTTATTGTATTATTATAAAATAAATCTCTGTTGTTCGAAAAAGGTGAAAATCTGTGAAATGATGCGCTATTGATGGTAGATATAAATTGTGTCTTAAATTGTTATAAAATCACTTATATTAATTGATTATGCTTCGTAATATTGCTAAACTAAGAAACTACAAGAAACAGTATATTTACTATTTACATTCTTCTTTACTAACAACGATATTATTGTTTATTTTAAGATAATGCAGTATTGTTGAATAATTTAAACTTGCAATTATTATTTGGCAGATTATGAAGGGTCGTGGTCTCCTATTGCTTAAAAGGGCAAAAAAAGGAGCTATAGATGAAGGCAGACCTTCTGTTCAACAAAACAGACTGAAACAGGGACTCGCAAGTACAACCGTTGCGGTAAAAACAACAGATGGCAGCGATAACAACATCAAATCCTATTTTATCTGATCATAGCAATGAAGTAGATTTTATTTATGATTCCGATGCAGATCCAACTGTTTCTGTTAAAAAAATATCTCAGTGATTGATTTCCTCAAGCTCCTGGTTAGACAGCTGATCATCCACACCATCCAGATCATCTGATTATGAATTCAGTAGACTGGGACCCTCTACAGAAAATACTTAAGTTTATTCCACTCTGACAAATGTGACCACATCTTCTACTGTAGACACTGCTCCATTAGAGGATGAACCCAAATTAAGTAAAAAAAGAAAATGATACGGGAAAGGCGTATGTTTCTTAAAAAAACTACAAAACTTATTTTACTAACTAAAATAGACGAAATGATGAGACAAGAAAATGTTTAATAAGTTTTGGCAGTTATGAGATAAATATAGTTGCATCAGTTCTTAGGAATTACGAGCTTTAACGCCGTAAGTACACCTATGCGTTCGTATGCGGCAGCGAAACAACGAAAAAACTGTTAGTAGTATGGCAGTATTTCGCATACGCTACGTCTCACTCTAGCACTAGGCTACATGAAATAGTTGCGTCCTTGTCGGTATTGTTTCGCAAGGAACTGCGAAATCGTCGTTACACAGACGCAGATGTTTCGCTAGTAGTGTTTCGCATCGCAAGGTGTTCGCATGCGTTCTGTCGTTGAGGACAGATTTTCGTACCATGGAAGCCGAAAATATTGAAATATTATTGAATTCAATTCGAAATTATCCCGAATTATATGCAGATTATAAAAATGCTTACAAAAAAGAGGTGGCATGGAGGAAAGTCCACAGTCCACGTAAATTACAATGACATTTCTTTGCGAAAAAACTGCTATGTACTTAACGTTCCGCAGATATTTCGCTACCTCAGTAGTTTCGCAGTGATTCGCTGCCGCATACGAACGCGTAGGTGTACTTACGGCGTAAATTCAGCTAACTATTACGAAAAAGACAATAACAATACAATAATAAGATAACTATAACTTAAAAAGTAAAGATAACTAGTACTTAACAATGTTGAACACTGTCCAATTTTATTTTATGGAGATATTAACATGTTTTTATTATTAATCTTTTTAACAGCTTTAAAAACTACCCGGTTTAGTATTTTAAAAGAGAAAAGAAGAATATAATTTTGAAGAAAAATTTTCAAAATTATAATTTTCTTTTAGTTTTTAAGAATTTGTAATGTGCCATTTTAATTACTGATAATGTTAAATAGCCATACTTACCGCCTGTGATTGTGGTAATATAGTTTTGCTTAAGAAATTTTGTATTTTTTAAGCAGCTTTTGTTTTAATTATTTTGTTTCGCACTAGTTTGCAATTTGTATTTCTTACGTTTTAATTGTCTTGAATAGTTTTAATGTTGTTTTTTGTGAATTGTGTTTAATTAAAACATTTTTTTATAAAATTTGGTTTTTATTTTATTTTTAACAACGCTATTTCTTAGAACAAAAATAAAAGTTCTTTATTGTATATTGTATCAAAACTAAAAATCAATAAAACAACAGTGAATTATTTCAGAATCATTCATTAAAAAGCACTTAAGTCGAAATAATATTTTTTTATTTCTTTTAGTTATTCCACAATAGTGAATCAAATCAAAAAATGCATTTTTTTGCATTCACTGTATGTTTTAAGCTAACTGACATATATTATATTGACAAGAATTAGTTTGCAAACATGCAGAATTTAAAACATATGTAATAACCTTTGTACAGAATAAAATAACGGTTTTTCGTCGATACTGAAAAATGCGCTATTTTGAGTTAGTGCAGTGTCGTTCTGGGTGTGCGATATAAAGGCGACTGCAGTCATTTTCGGCTTTGATTAACAAATAAATTTCGAGTCACTGAGAGAAGAACACACACACACTTTTAGAATAGCTATTGGCCCAACTATTTAGACATTTGGATCGAAAAATCATATTTGTGATATCTGGTCAGCGTTCCTAAGTTATGGTAACAAGACCACTGGCTGGACTTTCTTATCGATATATTTAGTCCAGAATGTTGAGCCAGGAGGTGGCCCAACATTCTGGTTAACAACATTCTCATGGCTCCCATCCAAGATAAATAACTTGTGACTAGCACATTTTTTTGTGTTAATTTGAAATCCGTGTGTTGATATTTAGAAATAACAATACAAATATGTGATGTATTATCAGAAAGCTTAGTAATACGCCTCGTTTCGGATAAGATGGTGTTCATATTGTTTGATGGGCGGGGTATTTTTACTGCCATTGAAAAATTACAAAAAAAAAGTTTAGCTTCAAATGCAAGGAGCATTTGATATAAAAACTCATAATGCGGTCTCATTGAAAGTGTCATAGAGATCTTAAAAGCAAACCTTTGTCATAATTAAAATGTCTAATGACAATACTGGCTACGAATAAAAGAAAAAGTACTGAAATTCAAATTTTTGCGCCCACTTGTCATCTTATCAGATTTTATAAGGAAATTTTGTGTTGATTGCAAATATGCATTCTTGGTACTTATTGCTGTTGTTAGTATGTTTTACAAAATACGTTATCAGCAGGCCTCAGGAGGCGGAATATGCTAATGATAGGTAAGATGACCATATATTATTTCTTCATTTTGTGAACCAAATGATCTGCAAATATCTATTTGTTTCCAAGTTTGAGTGTTTTACTAGGGTTCATCCAAGTGGCAAAAAACAACCCTTACAGATTCGTCATGTCTGTCTGTCTGTCCCTCCGTATATCACAGCAACTTTTTCCGAAACTATAAGAACATGGTGTTGAAACTTGGTAAGTAGATGTATTCTGTGAACCGCATTAAGATTTTCACACAAAAATTGAAACAAAAACAAATTTTGTAAGTGGTAAAATGTGTGTGACCCCCTGTAACTTCTAAAATAAGAGAATGATAAAACTAAAAAATATATGATGTACATTACCATGCAAACTTTCACTGAAAATTGGTTTGAACGAGATCTAGAAAGTAGTTTTTGTTTAATACGTCAAAAATCGTAAACCGCATTTTACCTTTCATTCAATCAATACACTAATAATAAAACATCGATCAAAGTTACAACTACAAGAACTTTTATATGATGTTACTTGCTGCTACGGAACCCTTCATGGGCGAGGCCGACTCGCACAACTCACACTCGCTTTTTGTATATAATAAGTGTTTATTTACAAAAAAAGAGTATTATGATTTATGTATTTATATCTATTACCCAGTAGTACAAGACCTGCATTCCGGACTTAGATAACGTTGTGTGACAGATGCCCGAAATATTTATTTATATAAAACAGATACATGTATTAACAAAAATTTTTTGGCAACTTACAGAAACTAGACAAAAAATACAAGCTTTTCTATGTTTGCGTTTATAGACCATTGACAACGTACCTTACCTACGGTAAGGTACCTCAAAGCTTGATCGTCGTGTTACAAAAATCTGTCATGAAAATTTTATGAATTTTCTATAACGGTGTTCGTTAACTTAATATAAAAACTTGTTCAAATTGCAGACACCCGTACAAAGACACATATTATATTGCTTGTGTGGGAGCTCTCTTTAAAAACATGTGTTACTGTGATTTAAAAATGTAATTAATTCCACTCATATCGGTCTTATGTTTTTAGTGATGGTGAAGAAACAGAAGAAGAAGAAGAATCAGCAGCAGATGCATACTCAGCCGACGAGGAGGACTCTCGTCTAAACGATCACGTAAGTTTTACACCATTTTAGAATGCGAAGTATCATCATCCCCGTTCACCCTGTACGTATCTTTAGATCCGACTCGAGAAGCCTACTACGTAGGACACCAGCACTGCAAGAAAAACAAAACTTTCAACAAATACTATCGATCGGTTTGACCAGTGAGGTTAGGTAAGTATGTCAAAGCCTCCTCTCTAAAGAAAGTCCTACGTCCAGCGGTGAACTAGGGTTATATAACAGCAAACCCCTTTTTAATATAGTATACGGGAGCAAAACGGTAATCTGATAACACTACTCAAAAGTCTGTTGCCGCCCTTTCAGTCCCTACCCTAGAGAGTACTTGGAGCTCTATAAAAACGAAAAAACTTCCTAAAAAGTCGAGTGTGGCCCATATCTGTGCCAAAGCTGGCTCATCCATGGTAGTCCTTTATGTACAAATGTAATGAAAAGTATGACTGAAAAGCAAAAATTTGTTTAGGAACCGGCTATTCAAGAAGAGGAGGTACCACGAAGTCGACATTTACTAGACTTAAGTGAGAGCAGATATTTGCAAGGCAACTTACCCAGAGAGCGCATTGCTCGCCTCAAGGCTACTGACACCGTAAGTAACTATTTTTAACATATTTAAGTTATTATATATAGGTTATATACTAGCAGCGGACGTATGCGGATTGCCCAAGACCGGGATGTTTGGCGTTCTTTGAGGGACAACTTTATTCAGCAGTGGACTTAGGACTGGAATAGGTTGATTTAATTTGTGGTATTGAAGTATAAAGTTATCTCGCTAGTGTCATTTACTTTTCAGAAAAATAATATAAGCTCATGGTAAAGTTTAATCACTACAGTTTTTCTAGTCACTACAATTTTTCTAGTCGGAAGCATATTATTATTGATTATGAATTAAAAACCCTAATAGCGAATACAGCCTTATGAAAATTTATATAAATATAAATTCAACTCGTAGCTCTGTGAGTAGAACTGAATTAGCAAATCTACTTTTCATTCATATTTCAAATTTCAGATTCATATTTATATAGAGGATTTTTTTAACTAAGCAATTTTGACTCATCACTGCGGACAAAAATGTACAATTTGTACTTTCTTTACGTTAAATTGCGAATATAATAAGTATCTTTGCCCGGTGTATACCTATAGGCCAACAATAACCTCATCAGTCGTTATTAAAGTTAAATTTTCATGTCAGGTTCAGGACAGCAGAGGTGAAAGGAGCCGGGAGCTACACGATGAGGCGATTTTAGACGAGCATCGGAAATTATATCCAAAACGTCGTCAATTAAACAGATATAATGACGCCAGTGATGAACAACAAGAAATACAACAACATTTGACTAACCATGAAGGCAGTAAATCCAGCCACATGCAACCTGAAGATGAGAACCAAGCTAATAAACGTACCATAGAATTTGGAACGACTGCTAATGAAGAAGAAGGAGACATGTTATTTGCCAGAAACAGGGACCAAGTAAGCTATATTAATAAAAACGAAAATAATGCCAATGATGCTCCAGATTCAGAACAGCCAAGATATATTAAACAGTACTATAACACAATGCAAGCAGAGAATAAAGATATGATTGCTGATAAAACTCAGGATGGAACACACTTCAAATTAAGAGATAGGCGTGAAGTCAAAGAAGCTAATCAATCGGATAATTCGAATTTACCAAATACTGAAAATAAAGAAAGTAATGACAAACAGGACAGTGAAGATGAAGAATCCGCTATCAAACGACATATAAGAAAATTGTCTAGGACTGAATTAGATCAGCTTTTAAGTTCCTTGACAGAAGAGAAAAGAGAACTCTTGAAGAAAATAATAGATGAAAATGATTCTGGTGATAACGGATATATCAATAAAAGAGAAATAACGAAAAAAGCTGGAGCTGTTGAAGAAAATAATTATATAGAAAATTGTCAGTCGGATTTAAGCAAAGTTCAGGGTGGTAGTCCGTCTTTAGACGCTAAGACTGAAATTTCTTTATCTCAAACTACAGAGACAGAAAGTAGTAAGCCGGAAGTAGGATCTGATAGCTCTGAAACGACTCAAAAAATGGCAGACTTGAATTTAGCCCCTAATCAAAATGACGTAAGTATTCAGAAAACACCAGATGCTAGTTTAAATACATTTTCATTTAATATGGATTCCAAAGATTCAGCTGACGTTTTAAATAATGCTCAAGTAACATCTAAAACGGAAAATAAAAGGGAAACCAATTTGGAAGATATAGGAGAGGGAGATGATTCTGCTGAATATAATAACATATCAGGACAAGATTATTCAAATGATCAAGGATATTTTAGCTCTCAGGATGAATCCAATATGGATAGTGAAAGTCAACCTCATTTAGATAAACATTATAAACGCGAAACATACTATGACAAACAATCTGAGTTAACTGACTCCATGAAATCTCTTGAAGAATCTTTTCCTAACTCCAATGCGTATGAAGATTCTGGACCTTACTCGGGACCTTTAGTAAGAGTAAAAAGGAAAAACTATGACCAAATTGTCAAAAAGAGAGCGGCTCGACTTCTGCCTGATGCTAAAGTTGCTTATTTTCCATATAAGGCCGAAAATGAAGAAGAAGATAATGAAGAAGGCAATGAATTTGACGATGAAGGCTTTTATGATCGTACTTCTAATTTTGACAACAGTAATAAGGCTGTAGAAGAAGACACAGCCGACAAGGTCGAAAATTCTATTCAGGCAAAAACTGGTAGTGCTGACAACTCTAAATCATCAAACGAGAATATAGAGAGCGATACCAGAAGTCTTGGATCAGATACGGACAGCGTATTATCTGGCGTGGAGGGTGTCGATGACAACCTCATGTATAATAGTGGAAATAGAAATAGACGTATAGCAGAAGAAAATTCCAGTGATGCCACGCAAACTGAGGCAGAAAGTTCAACTTCGGTATCGCAAGATGAAGTTAAATCACCATCGGAAAACTTTATTAATGTTCCACATTATCAAGAAAATGACGCTTTTGGACCCCTTCCAAGAAGCTATGACGGCGATTTAACCAGATATAAAAGAATCAGACGGGTTAAACAGTTACACAATGCACAAGATATAAATTCTAATATTTAAAATAGATATTGTGTAATTTTTAAGTACTTTAAAATTTATTTGCTTAGAAATACATTAGTTTATATTTAACTTTAATTTTGAACTCGTTTATAAGTTTCAGCATGTTCGGTTGTTTGAAACTAATCCTGCAGTATTGCTTTCTGAGGTTTGTTTCATAGGATTTCAATCGAAATACGTAGGAACGAAGATACTTTTGTAAGAACTCTGTATTTTATTTAAATAAATAAAAAAATATTACTAAATCTAATGATCTTTATTCTATGGCCAGTTTCAACACTTGTTAGTAATGTTCCTGGTAGACAATTCTGAACTTAAAAAAAGAGTGATAAACTACTTTCGGTTTCATAACTGGCCATAAACATCCAGCCAGCAGGATACTGTTAAAGATTCAAAAATCTAGTGAACTCCAGATGCCAATTTTTTGTATATAAATTACTAGCTGATGCCCGCGGCTCCGCTCGCACCCGAGGGGTATGAAAAATAGATAGTAGCCGATTCTCAGACTTACTGAATATGCATAAAAAATTTCATAAGAATCTGTCAAGCCGTTTCGGAGGAGTATGGGAACGAACGTTGTGACACGAGAATTTTATATATAACACTAGCTGATGCCCGCGTCCTAAGGGTATGAAAAATAGATGTTGACCGATTCTCAGATCTTCTGAATATGCATATAAAATTACATAAAGATCGGTCAAGCCGTTTCGGAGGAATATGGGAACGAACATTGTGACACAAGAAATTTATATATTAGATAGGGGGCAAATGAGCAGATGCATCACTTGATGGTAGGTGATTGCCGCCGCCCATGAACACCCGAAACCCGAGAGGAGTCACAGGTGCGTTGCCGGCCTTTCAGATGGGACGCTCTTTTACTACGAGTAATTTCACATCAAAAAAATTATCGTCATTTCAACGTCAAAATTATTTGTCACGGTAAAATAAAACAGTGATTCATTATATAAAATTTTATTGCACGGCAATGTTTGACATAATAAAATTGTACAATTGACAAAATAAAATAATAAAATTGTTTGATTAACAAATTATAACGCTATGCATATGTAAAACATGTTAATTGTATTAAGACTAGCAGTTAGCTTCCAAATTATAGATAAGTATAGTAAATATAACATTAAAGTGTTAAACTCAAGAAGCTTCATAAAATAAGGACTATATCAATATATTTGTAGTATTCTGTGTTAGCCTGTTATTGGCTTAACACGTATCTGGTTAAAATTATGATATTGTTTATCACTGCTGTGTTATTTTTGTAGCATAAAATTTGTGTTCACGAGAATCACGTGTATGTTTAAAAGGGGCTCGTCCTGTTTCAATCAACGAAGCAGGACAAGTGCCGTGAACATGTGATGTAAACTCACGCTTATAGCTTGTGTTTCCGTCGCCTAGTACAAAATGCGAAGTATTTCCATGACGTGAAACCCGCTCCACACGCTCTACACGGTCACTTCGCTCTGAGCGATCGACTCTCTGAATATGTTCCGATTTCGAAAAGTTCCCATATGAACGTGCCTCTGATTGGCCGTAAAACTCACCACCAACTTTTAGATTGTCTCTGACAACTCTCGGTTGGCGGTCCACTACCATTGTAGATTGCCCATCTCTTCTAGTTTGATTACGATGACTGTCCGCATTTTCGTGTTGTGATATAACACCCATATTATCCCTTGTTGAGCGATGCATCGAACTAATACTTTTCCTATCTGTGCTATGGGTGGAGTTACTTATATAATCACCTCGTTCCGAAAGATTGCCGATGCTCTTTCTCTGAGCGGCTGCTGTAGAGCTAATGGAATGATGAGCTTCTGTGGTAGATTGTACTCCCCGACGATGTAAAATTGAGTTTGCGGAAGAGGTATCAGAAACGAGGTCAGATGTTCGTTTGTGATGTCCACTACGTGGGGTGTTATTAACCACGGTTGGTGTATCACCACCGCCGTGCATGGCCCTTTGGAACTCAATACTAGTATTTGTAACATTGTCACTCAGCTGGCTCCTGTTTACTGAATGTGTCGATCTTGAAATTTGTTCAACGTGACTACCTTTGTGCATAGCTGAGTTAACATTTCTCTGAACATGACTTTCTGTTACAAGACCTTGATTAATTGATGATCTTCCAGATTGATCAGTTTTCGTAGTTCTCTGAATAGTATCGCCACCGACTTCTCTAATTATATGATGACCATCCGAAACAATTTCTTGTGCAGGTCCAGTGAAGGTTTGACCATTTTGAGTTCTTGAAATAATTGTACCTCCCGTGCTTTTTTGCGTATTACCATGAGAAACTGTTGTGTGATGTTGATTGGAACTTAAGGTGTGATTCGAAGTTGAAGACGTAACTTCAGAGGATTGGATTCTCCTTGTATTATCGGTATATTGTTGTGTAGAACGGGAAGTTTGTTGATCGTTTATTCCTTTAGATCCCCCAATTTTATTGATAGTATTTTGATTGAGTGATGACGTAACTTGCTCAATTTTCTGAATTGAATCACCTCCAACCTGTCGAGAACGCTGTGAACGTTCATCAGTATCTCTGTTCGGGGATATCCGCTGCGGTGTAAATCTTCCTGAATCACCACCGCTTATGTCTACTTCCACGTTTCTAGTGACCATCACCCACTTCCCGCCTCTAAGTTTCTTTTCTGTAATTTGCTTTGTAGTTTTCGTTGTCGTGGATGTCACAGTCTTTAAATGTTTTGTATCACTTTTATTTACAATGTTCTTGTCCGTGCTGCTTCTGGATACCGAACGGTCAGTTACGCTAAACGTTTTGTTGCGATCGTTGCGATCCATTATGTCATGTTTCGCAACTCGATCTATATTTTTGTGTGAATCACTACGGTCCACGATATCGTGTGATGTGGCATATTTAACGTGAGTATCAGATTGTGTATGCGACGACGTGGAATGATCAACATTACTGTATGATTGCCTCACGTGACTCTCGGTGTGAGAAGATCGGTCGTCATGGCGCACTTGAGTATCACGGCGAGATGTAGTTTGAGATACGGCATCATAATCATCATGACCAAGAACAGTTTTATTTTCGAACGAACTTTTTGTCACCTCATTTGCTTTGGATGTGTCATGTATAGTAGTCTCCCCGTTTACATTTTTAATATTAGCTCTTGGTTTTATTTGTTCCGACTCTTCTGCTGGAGTCCATTTCTGTGAACTTGGACGATCAAAATCTCCTTCAGGTTTCAAATTATCTTTTGGTCGAATTTGATTAGGAATCTCTCCCGGTACCCACTTATTCGGAGTTCGTGTATCCATATCACCTTCAGGATACAAGTTATCTTTTGGTTTAATTGGACTTCTTTGGTCACCAGTCTGCCATTTTGGTCTTGTTGGATAATTTATATCACCTTCTGTTTTTAAATTGTCTTTAGGTCGAACTTGGGATGGCGTGTCTCCAGGAGACCATTTACTTGTTGTACGTGATGCCATCTCTCCCTCAGGATACAAGTTATCTTTCGGACGGACCTGAGCAGGAGTTTCTCCAGGCTGCCATTGACTCTTTGGTCTATCTGTGAAACTGCCTTCAGGGTGTAAGTTATCCTTAGGTTTTACTTGCTGTGGTCTCTCCGTTGGTGACCATTTCGATTTTGAAGGCCTGTCAAAATCACCTTCTGGTTTTAAATTATCTTTTGGTCTAACCTGTTCGGGTGTTTCGCCTGGGGCCCATTTATTTGGTGTACGTGAATCCATACTACCCTCAGGTCTTAAATTATCCTTAGGACGAACCGGAGTTGAAGCTTCTCCAGGTTGCCAATGTGTCTTCGGCTTATCAGTAAATTTACCTTCAGGATATAAATTATCTTTAGGTCTAACTTGATCAGGCCTGTCTCCCGGCTGCCACTGGGTTTTGGGTCTATTAGTAAATGTACCCTCCGGGTGTAAATTATCTTTTGGTTTTACCTGATCAGGTCTGTCTCCAGGCTGCCATTCGGTTTTCGGTCTATCGCTGAATTGACTACTATCGGGATGTAAATTATCTTTAGGTCTTACTTGATCAGGCCTATCAGTGGTCCATTTTGGCCTCGAAGGTCTTTCAAACTCACCCTCTGGTTTCAAATTATCCCGCGAATGAATTAGTTCTGCTGTATCTCCAGGCTGCCTATTAGTTTTATGACGATTACCAACAGGTTCTTGAGGTTGTAAGTGATCCGATCGGTCAATATATTCGGGATGGTCTTGAGTTTCCCATTTTGGTCTTGAAGGTTTATCAAATTCACTCTCTGGTTTCACATTGTCGGATTTGCGCGGTGTATGTTTATCAACAGTTTCTGGTTCTCGTTTAGGTTGCCTTTCAAAATCTTCTGGTTTTAAGTTGTCTTTAGGATATATAATAGCTAATCTTTCGCCTCGAGTTACTTTATAATCATCTCTACGAGTGTGGTCTTCAAATACTCCCTCGATTTTTAGATTATCTTCCCTGCGTGTTAATTTTACTCTCTGACCTTTTACCACTCGGTAAGTGTCAGAGGATCGTGTGTTTTCCATTTTGCCTTCCATTCTTAGATTATCTTCATGTTTCACGATAGTAGCTCTTTCACCTACAACTTTTGTATAATCATTTCTTTGTTTCATGTCTATAAATTCACCTTCTATCTTCAAGTTATCTTCTCGCCTTATTATATCTAGACGCTCTATTTTTTGTCTCTGTCGCACATCAATATCTCTTTCAATAGTAATATTATCAACTTGTTTGAACGGCTTACGTCTTTCAGCTGGCTGAGTGGGTATATTCTCTGGTTTATAAAATTTACCGTCAGGCTTCAGATTATCTTGTGGTTTAATAACAGGTGCTCTTTCACCTTTTGTAGCACTGTAGTCATTTCGAACTTCGAGATCGATAAATTCACCTTCGGTTCTTAAATTATCTTCATGTCTTTGTATGACAACCTTTTCTGTCTTTTCTATACGCTTATAATCATCTCTAGAGCGATGAACATCAATGACTCCTTCCATTCTAAGATGATCTTCATGTTTGATGATACCCATGCGGTCACCACGTGTTGCTGTAAAATCAGTTCTTCTTATGACTTCCATGTCCCCTTCTGGTTTCAAATTATCTTCTGGCTTCTTCTGAACAGGTCTCTCTCCAACAACGTGTTTTGGTTTTTCGGGACGATCGAATACACCCTCTGGTTTCAAGTTATCTTGAGGTTTTTTCGGTGTTTGACGTTCCGCTGGCCGCCACTCTTCTTGCTTTGGTTTCTCAAATTCACCTTCAGGTTTTAAGTTGTCCTTAGGTTTCTTTTGTACAGGCCTTTCAGCAGGACGCCACTCATCATGCTTAGGCTGTTCGAACTCACCTTCTGGTCGCAGATTATCTTGTGGTTTTTTAGGAGTCTGCCTTTCAGCTGGACGCCAATGATCTTGTTTGGGTTGTTCAAAGTCACCTTCAGGCTTAAGATTGTCTTTCGGCTTCTTTTGAGTAGGCCGTTCGGCTGGTCGCCACTCTTCTTTATTAGGTGTTTCAAATTCGCCTTCTGGCTTCAAGTTATCTTTTGGCTTTTTAGGAGTTTCCCTCTCAGCTGGACGCCATTCATCTTGCTTAGGTTGTTCGAATTTTCCTTCAGGTTTGAGATTGTCCTGTGGTTTCTTTTGAATAGGTCGCTCAGCAGGACGCCAATGCTCTTTTTCGGGAGTTTCAAATTCACCCTCAGGTTTTAAGTTATCTTTCGGCTTCTTAGGAGTTTGTCTTTCAGCGGGGCGCCACTCATCGTGTTTTGGTTGTTCGAAGTCTCCCTCTGGTTTAAGATTATCTTTAGGTTTCTTTTGAGTTGGTCGTTCAGCTGGACGCCATGTTTCTTTATCAGGAGTTTCAAATTCGCCTTCAGGTTTAAGATTGTCTTTTGGTCTCTTAGGTGTTTGTCTTTCAGCAGGACGCCATTCATCATGCTTCGGTTGTTCAAATTCACCTTCGGGCCTAAGATTATCTTGAGGCTTCTTTTGAACTGGTCGCTCAGCTGGACGCCACTCTTTCTTATCCGGAGTTTCAAATTCACCTTCTGGTCTTAAGTTATCCTTAGGCTTTTTAGGTGTTTGTCTTTCAGCAGGACGCCACTCTTCATGTTTTGGTTGTTCAAATTCCCCTTCAGGTTTAAGATTATCTTTCGGCTTCTTTTGAACTGGTCTCTCTGCAGGACGCCACTCGTCATGTTTCGGTTGCTCAAAGTCACCTTCGGGTTTCAAATTATCTTTAGGTTTCTTAGCGGTCTGTCTCTCCGCAGGTTGCCACTCTTCATATTTTGGTTGTTCGAATTCACCCTCAGGCCTCAAATTGTCTATTGGTTTCTTAGGTTTTTGTCTCTCTGCTGGACGCCATTCATCTTGCTTAGGTTGTTCGAATTTTCCTTCAGGTTTGAGATTGTCCTGTGGTTTCTTTTGAATAGGTCGCTCAGCAGGACGCCAATGCTCTTTTTCGGGAGTTTCAAATTCACCCTCAGGTTTTAAGTTATCTTTCGGCTTCTTAGGAGTTTGTCTTTCAGCGGGGCGCCACTCATCGTGTTTTGGTTGTTCGAAGTCTCCCTCTGGTTTAAGATTATCTTTAGGTTTCTTTTGAGTTGGTCGTTCAGCTGGACGCCATGTTTCTTTATCAGGAGTTTCAAATTCGCCTTCAGGTTTAAGATTGTCTTTTGGTCTCTTAGGTGTTTGTCTTTCAGCAGGACGCCATTCATCATGCTTCGGTTGTTCAAATTCACCTTCGGGCCTAAGATTATCTTGAGGCTTCTTTTGAACTGGTCGCTCAGCTGGACGCCACTCTTTCTTATCCGGAGTTTCAAATTCACCTTCTGGTCTTAAGTTATCCTTAGGCTTTTTAGGTGTTTGTCTTTCAGCAGGACGCCACTCTTCATGTTTTGGTTGTTCAAATTCCCCTTCAGGTTTAAGATTATCTTTCGGCTTCTTTTGAACTGGTCTCTCTGCAGGACGCCACTCGTCATGTTTCGGTTGCTCAAAGTCACCTTCGGGTTTCAAATTATCTTTAGGTTTCTTAGCGGTCTGTCTCTCCGCAGGTTGCCACTCTTCATATTTTGGTTGTTCGAATTCACCCTCAGGCCTCAAATTGTCTATTGGTTTCTTAGGTTTTTGTCTCTCTGCTGGACGCCATTCATCTTGTTTAGGTTGTTCAAATTCACCTTCAGGTCTAAGGTTATCTTGAGGTCTCTTTTGAACCGGTCGCTCAGCTGGACGCCACGTTTCCTTATCAGGAGTTTCAAATTCACCTTCTGGTTTAAGATTGTCTTTTGGTCTCATAGGAGTTTGTCTTTCAGCAGGACGCCATTTGTCTTGCTTCGGTTGTTCAAATTCACCTTCGGGCCTAAGATTATCTTGAGGTTTCTTTTGAACAGGTCGCTCAGCTGGACGCCACTGTTCTTTATCCGGAGTTTCAAATTCACCTTCTGGTCTTAAGTTATCTTTGGGCTTTCTAGGAGTTTGTCTTTCAGCAGGACGCCACTCTTCGTGTTTTGGTTGTTCAAATTCCCCTTCAGGTTTAAGATTATCTTTAGGTTTCTTTTGAGTTGGACGTTCAGCTGGACGCCATGTTTCTTTATCAGGAGTTTCGAATTCGCCTTCTGGTTTAAGATTGTCTTTTGGTCTCATAGGAGTTTGTCTTTCAGCAGGACGCCATTTATCTTGCTTCGGTTGTTCAAATTCACCTTCGGGCCTAAGATTATCTTGAGGTTTCTTTTGAACTGGTCGCTCAGCTGGACGCCACTGTTCCTTATCCGGAGTTTCAAATTCACCTTCTGTTCTTAAGTTATCTTTAGGCTTTTTAGGTGTTTGTCTTTCAGCAGGACGCCACTCTTCGTGTTTTGGTTGTTCAAATTCCCCTTCAGGCTTGAGATTATCTTTTGGTTTCTTTTGAGTTGGTCGCTCAGCTGGACGCCATGTTTCTTTATCTGGAGTTTCAAATTCACCTTCGGGTTTAAGATTGTCCTTTGGTCTCTTAGGTGTTTGTCTTTCAGCAGGACGCCATTCATCATGCTTCGGTTGTTCGAAATCTCCCTCCGGCTTTAGGTTATCCATAGGCTTTTTCTGTATTGGTCTCTCTGCTGGACGCCACTTTTCATACCTGGGTTGTTCAAACTCACCCTCAGGTTTCAGATTATCTTTTGGTTTCTTAGCAGTCTGTCTTTCTGCTGGACGCCATTCGTCTTGTTTAGGTTGTTCGAATTCACCTTCAGGTCTAAGGTTATCTTGAGGTCTCTTTTGAACTGGGCGTTCAGCTGGACGCCATGTTTCTTTATCAGGAGTTTCAAAATCGCCTTCGGGTTTAAGATTGTCCTTTGGTCTCTTAGGTGTTTGTCTTTCAGCAGGACGCCATTCATCATGCTTCGGTTGTTCGAAATTTCCCTCCGGCTTTAGGTTATCCATAGGCTTTTTCTGTATTGGTCTCTCTGCTGGACGCCACTCTTCATATCTGGGTTGTTCAAACTCACCCTCAGGTTTCAAATTATCTTTTGGTTTCTTAGCAGTCTGTCTTTCTGCTGGACGCCATTCGTCTTGTTTAGGTTGTTCAAATTCACCTTCAGGTCTAAGGTTATCTATAGGTCTCTTTTGAACTGGGCGTTCCGCTGGACGCCACTGTTCTTTGTCCGGAGTTTCGAATTCACCTTCTGGTTTTAAGTTATCTTTTGGCTTTTTAGGAGTTTGTCGTTCTGCAGGACGCCACTCTTCATGTTTTGGTTGTTCGAATTCCCCCTCAGGCTTAAGGTTATCTTTTGGTTTCTTCTGGGTGGGTCTTTCAGCTGGACGCCATTCCTCATGTTCGGGAGTTTCGAAGTCACCTTCTGGTTTCAAATTATCTTTTGGTTTTTTAGCCGTTTGTCTTTCAGCTGGACGCCACTCTTCGTGTTTGGGTTGTTCAAAGTCACCTTCAGGTCGGAGATTGTCTTTTGGTTTGTTTTGAGTCCGTCGTTCAGCTGGACGCCATTGTTCTTTTTCGGGAGTTTCAAAATCACCTTCAGTCTTTAAGTTATCTTTTGGTTTTTTAAGTGTTTGTTTCTCAGCAGGATGCCACTCTTCATGCTTAGGCTGTTCAAATTCGCCTTCTGGTTTTAAATTATCAACTGGTTTCTTTTGTTTGCGTCTTTCTGAAACTTTCGGTTGATAACTATCGTCCGACACCGTATGACTATCAAAAGTTCCTTCCAAAATATGCAAATTGTCTTTTCTTATAATACGCTGTTGTCTGACGTCAGTCTCTTCATAAGTCCTATACTCTTCTTGTGTTGTCGTTATTTTCTCTAACTCTTCTGTAGAATAAAATTTCTCGAAATCTTCTTTAGTCCATGTTCGGCGTCTTTTCGGACGTTCGACAGGCGTATTTTTTTCAGGGAAATCTGTCTGATTGGAAGTTATGAATTCTATTTCACCTTCGCGAATCAAATTATCAGTTTTCCTAGTGACAATCTTAGTTCTTTCCATCGTGTCAGTGTAATCAATAAACTCTGACTTAGATGTTGTATCTGTAATCATATCTCCTTCAATTTTTGTCCATGTATTACGCCGTACTGGTTTTGGCCTCTCAACTGGTTTCACAGTATACTCAGTCCGCGATGTTGTAGTATCTGAAAAGTAAATAGGAAATTTAGTATTTTGAATTATTATTGTTGTAATGGCACAGAATGTGTTTTGTGTGTTGCTCTATCGATGTGAATGTTAGATTGATGTAATATTTTTAAGGAAGTGTATGTTCATGAAACATACACTTTAAAAATATCACAATAATAGTAGTTGGTCTTAAAATAATTGAACTTACCAGTAAACTCTCCTTCTGTGATGATGTTATCTGTACGACGAATAATTTCAGCTCTTTCACCAGTTACCACTTTGTAATCTTCCGTTGTGGTTCGTCTAGTTGTAAATTCGCCCTCAGGATGTAAGTTATCTTTTGGTTTTTTCACTATTGCCTTTTCTGCTGGTCTAAATTCTTCAGGTTCCCTTTGAGCAAAATCACCTTCGAGCTTCAAGTTATCAACAGGTCGTTTTTGTTGAGGTCTTTCTGCAGGTTTCCATTCATCTTTCTTAGGTGAAGTAAATTCTCCTTCGGGCTTAAGGTTATCTTCAGGGCGTCGAACAGGTTCTCTCTCACCGGGCTGCCATTTCTCAGGTTTCCTGCTTTCAAATTCACCTTCAGGTTTTAAGTTATCCTGTGGTATCTTTTGTTTAGGTCGTTCAGCTGGTTGCCACCGTTCTTTATCTGGTGTCGTAAATTCACCTTCAGGCTTCAGATTATCTTCGGGCTTCTTAGGCTTCTGCCGCTCGGCAGGCTGCCATTGCTGTTTATCTGGAGTTGTAAACTGGCCCTCCGGCTTCAAGTTGTCCTCAGGTTTTCTCACCGGAGCTCTGTCACCTGGACGCCATTCCTCCGGACGACGTTTTTCAAAATCGCCTTCAGGCCTTAAGTTATCCTCAGGACGACGCACAGGAGCCCTGTCACCAGGTTGCCATTCATCAGGTTTGCGTTTTACAAAATCACCCTCAGGATACAAGTTATCCTCTGGCTTTTTAGGTTTTTGGCGCTCGGCAGGTCTCCAAGTCTCTTTTTCGGGGGTACTGAATTCTCCTTCAGGCTTTAAATTATCTTCAGGTTTTTTGGGTTTTTCACGTTCAGCCGGTCTCCAAGGTTCCTTTTCAGGTGTAGTGAATTCCCCCTCTGGCCTCAGGTTATCATTTGGTCTTCGTACAGGTGCACGATCGCCAGGGCGCCATTCATCAGGGCTAAATCTCTCAAAATCGCCTTCAGGTTTCAAATTATCTTCAGGTCTTTTTACGGGTGCTCTTTCACCCGGGCGCCATTTTTCAGGTTCTCTTTTCTGGAATTCTCCTTCGGGCTTAAGATTATCTTCTGGTTTTATTTGTTTGGGCCTTTCAGCTGGTTTCCATTGAGGACGTTCTGGTTCCTGGAAATCACCTTCAAGGCGAAGGTGGTCCTCATGATGAACAGCAGTGGTACGACTCACGTGTTTCTCATCGTAGTCACGCGTGTATGCGGAGACCACGCTCGTCGTGTGCTCCACATCGAACAATGGCTCCGGGACATCGTTGTGTGGGCAACGGTGACGCCTGCGAACAAAAGATCATTTTAAGCTACTATGCAATTGATAACAAAACGCACTTAAAATATTATCAGTAGCTTTCGCAACTTCGCACCTTTTGAAATGATATGGATGAAGAAACAAAGGGAATCTTCGGGGTTGTGGCAAAGAAGGTAGTATCAGTGAATTGGCCATCACACGCATCCATTGCGCTCATGCCTTTTTACGTACGAGCCACTAAACGCTCAAATAGCGCTTTGTGCACTGCACATTTAGATAGGAACACGCAATGAACGCTGGACACCTGGTGCGTAAATTAAGTGTTCCTATACTGCTTTTCACAAAGACGTGATACATGATCTCAAGAAAATCTAAAAAATTTAGCTCATTATTTTTCACTTTAATAAAACTATGTTTCAGGTTGAAATCTCAAGTAAGGGTCGTTATCAATCACAAAAAGATACGAAAACGAAGTAAGTGTTACCACCTGATCATTAAATAAAGTTTACAATCAAACTTTAAACAATATAAAATAACATGCTAGTACGTTATGCTACACGTTAATTGGCACGTTCCAATAGCGAACTCTTATATTTTCTTTAAGGGTAAGAATATTAAAGTGGCACAGTGGCGTTTTAGTAGCGGGGTACCTAGTATCCGGCGACCTCGATACGTCAAGCTCGTCCCGAGAACTGCCGCACCGTACCGATCTATGAAACTGAAAAGGTTTCTCATATCAACAAGTAACGTATATTCAACAATTAGTCCTTCAAATATGAAACTATCATCAACAGAAATCTGGGTGAGTTAGGTATTGATTATTATCAAAGTCTGGGAGACATACTTAATTCTATTTCCTCGAATGCGACCCGGTGTAATTTGCTTAATTATGAAGGTCACTAAAGCAGCTGTTTATTAGTAAGATAATTATTATTTTTGATATTTATATTTATTTATATTTTTGATATTTTATTTTGATATTTATATCCATGAACAGGATAAGATTTATTAGTTCATGGACATGACAGCATGACAGAACGAACTACGGCTGACCGAGTTACGAGTTGCTACAGTAACGGCGATCGAACTTTGCGTGTGATCCAAGCAAACTACCATAGGCAGTGTAGGCCATCAGGCCACCGACAGAAACGTAATCGTAGATTGTACCTGTAAACACATGCCCGCTCCTTTTCATTAAATAAACAATGAAGAGATAATATTTGTCTCCACTGAAATGCTATTTTTTCGCGATAAGATCGAATATTCTTTTAAATTTTAGTTTTGATTTTTTTTCAGGGATAGGTGTAACTTTTAATGTTTGTATTGTTACCTACAAACGTTAAAAGTTATACCTATTAAATTTGATTAATAAACACTTTTCAATTAAATTTGATTTATTTGTGTAGATTATTCTAAACAAATAAATAAAATTTAATTGTCTGTATATAAGATAAAAATAAAAGTTTTCTATTAGATTAAAAAATAAACTGTCTGTTCTGGGTAATCTCTGGAATGACTGGACCGATACTGACGGGACTTTTACTGACAGACAGCTGATGACTTAAGGAGTAACATAGGCAATTTTTTTTTTACTTGCAGTTTACCACAATAACCGCGGGTAACACCGCATGACTGCTATGTTATAAGTAAGTATAATAGATCTTTGATTTCTGAAAGACCATGTAGGTATGTCACAAAAAGTATCCAACTAACTAAAACTGTAACGACTGGAAAACATTCCAGATAGGTGCCAAGTGCCGCCAATCATCACAATGAACAGTATAAATAAGATTTTAAAACAAATGCACTATTAAAATTCCCTACCAAAAACCTGGTCCTATAATGTTTGTTATTCTCAAAAAGTGAATGATTCATAACAAAGGTAGTCTCTAAAACTGATTACACAGATCATTATATTTCAGTACCTGAATCAGCATTTCAGTGTTGGTATGAATCAGCATTTTAGTAGCACTTTACATATCTTTCATCATTTACGACCAAATGGCCAAAAGACGTTAATATAATGAATTAAGGACAACTTCGTATGATACTGCCCCTTTTGTATGAACGTGCCCCTTTTGTATGAACGTATCCCTTGTGTATGTACATTTAACAAAAATCGAAAGGAAATAATATTTGTAATCAGACCATGCATACATGTGTACAGTGAATGTGGTGCGTAAGTGGTTGTAATTCGCCAGAGACTATCCAGAAATAGAAATGAGCCAATTAGGTACTCAACGAAGCTTGCAAATTACGGCCCTCTCTTTACTTGCAATCGGAGTGCTTCGCAACTCGAAGGCATTAACCCTTTAGTATTTAAATCTATATTGTTCTTGTTGAATCAAATTATGCACGCACTAATATTTTACCTTACAGGATAAGTCAAGGAACCTACTTCATGTTATATCATTCTTATTATTGCTATTAGGAGGTAGTAGAGCCATGCTGATTTCAGCATGAATGAGCCAGCTCGACAGGGGCAGTACTACCCTCACACAGAAGACCATCCTAATAATGTCGGCATTCTTGTTGTCGTATTTCGTTGGTGAGTGTGGCCCAATCATTCTGCATCATTCTCCCGGTCTCCGGAGGCCGGGAGAATGATGCAGAAACATATGCTCAGGCCGCTATGGTATGGGTCACCATGCTGCATTGCCTTCCCTCACAATAAGGGATGTTGGCCCCTAATCCTGGATTCTACTCATGCTTTCCATCAGGTAGAGTCAAAGTGACTAGGTAGGCTTAAATATATGTATATAAAAAGGACTATATTAATTCCTATCTAAAATAAGTATCAGGTAATTTTAAAAATGGAAGGAACCTTCTGCAGCAGCTATAAATTCACAACGTTAAAGATTGACAAAGTAGTCATAGAAGATGAAACCGATTTTATTGTTTAATAGTTGTGATCTAGTTTACGGTCGCCTAGCAATGGTATCCAAACATGTTCTAATCCCTTCATTGCTCCGGATACTTCGATCAATATCCTGTCTTCAAAAGGTCACTTGAAGTAATAACCTATCTAGTGTAATAGCCTCCTACAAGAAAATCAATTCTCAACACAAAATCAATTCACACAAGAAAATTAATAAGTACATACATTTCGTTTCTTAGAATTAAAACTTTAAAGAAAATTGGCAAATTGTTTATCTTTACTACCTATACATTTAATTACTTTTACATACGAATACTATTAGGAATATAGTTTAGACTGTTACTTACACTTACATATTGTTTATACTATTTCATTACCTAATCCATTGCAACATACACACACATCAAATTGATATACCACAAAACTACGTTATGTTAGTAAATCACGATCATTCACGATTCACATGAGGTTAAGTATCGCGTAACAAAACTGATACTGACGGAAAAGAATATCCCAAAAGATATTTGGTGACATAGATAACAATAGTTATTACATTTTGGTTTGGTTGATATGCGATGGCTTAGCAGTAAAGCGATGCGTGTCGATCAATGCTTATCGCATCGCATTGCCAGGTTAACACTTCCACGTTAGAAAACTACAGTACATACCTATGAGGCTATGATACTCTACAGCTATTTCACCATATTCTCAACTATACTAATCAAACTTTGTACCTTTATAAAATGTTATAAATGGTAGTTACGCAAGGAAAGCCTCTAATAATTTCTTGAAAAAGTATGATATTAATAAATCATCATAAATCTATACATACAAATAAATAAAATTGAATTGTCTGTAGGGAATTATCATTAACAGTTCTTTATTAAATGCATATTATGAAAGTGTACGTTACTTACACCAATAAAACCATTTTTTTTAAATGCCCTCTGTCAGTCTGTAATATTAAAATTTATACTCAAGTATAAATTTAAAGAAAAAGAACAAGACTTGATAATCTTCATCAATCAAGAATAAATTTTCTTGAACTATAACATAAGGCCGTTTTCACCGACGTGCCATAAATGTAATGGACTACCTAGAGAATTTTAGATAACCCAATAGTGATATTTCGTTTTTCACAAACCTTTAGGGGACATTACTTAAATTTCTCATTAAATTAATTGAGTTAAAAAGGCCTCGTAGTAAGAAGACAGACTAGGCATAGTTCGTGAAAACGGGCATAAATCTAAATTCGTCCATTCCTTTATAGATACAAGCGTTAAACTTTTAGACTCACTTTTTATTCCGCATATAAATAAATCATTTATTCGGAACAAGTTCAGTTTTACAATTAATAAACCCACCAAACTGCAGAACAGTTTGTCGTTATATTAGTTACTTCAAGCATAACCTTTTAAATTATTATTAGACTTCGAAACTAAACCACGATCACAGTTAGTAAATAAAAGCGATTATGAAGTTATAAACATAATTAACTTAAAAGTGATTACACAAAAAAGTTTAAAATATTTTTATATCTTGTTTATTATTTGGAGTATTTTCTACTTGTATAACTGTACGTATAGCTAGCGAAGTCAAGAGTTAAGTAAGTAAATGTGATAATTAATATAATTATGTATTAAGAAAACACTTAAACAAAAGATTTATTTGCTATTCAGTTTCACACCAACCAAACGTAAATTGTTATATTAAACAATTACTAATAACAATCATCATCAAACCCATATAAAGATTCAGGAAATCCTCTTAAATAATTACAAATGAAATGAATAATTACGTCACCGTCTGACTAACTACTGTATAAAAATATCAGTTACCTTCGAAGAGCTATATAATATTGCGAAATTTTATGTAAAATATTTACAAGCTTTTTTGAGGTAAAGGGTAACTTGAACTGTTGACAGTAAATAATGTATTTTTATCCTTAAAATGAAATAAGGTCATTATTAATACAAACCGCAGTGAATGAGACTTTGTGAATCAATGGCAATGAGGGGTACGGAGAAAAAGACCCTGACACAAGTACATAAAAATATGCATGACTTCACCACTGCTCATAAGTAAACAAGCTGTTCACTCTATTTATGGTTATTCTGTAAACGATTAAATCAATGTAAATACTTTAGAAATATTTTTACATTTATTTTATTGCAAACATACTCTTTAGTATGAATTTGGGTGTTACGACTTCGTCTTGACTAATAAACAAATTGAATAAAACGTTTATAAAACACAGTTTAATGCTAGGTTCTCATTTCGATTAACATTCTTTTCTTTTTCCTTTTTTATTTATAGCCTGCCAAATTGACTCTACCCTACTTGATGGAAAGCATGAATAGAATCCAAGAGTAGGTGTTTCCAACCTCATTGAAGTACAGATAATGCAGCATGGTAACTTATAATATGGCGGCTTAGTGAGCTGCTTCTGCATCATTGGGCCTCCGGTCACACACTCACCAACGAAATACGACAACACGAATGCTGTAATTTTTAGGTTGTGTGTTCTCTGTGAGGGTAATACTGGGGGCAGTATTCAGCATGACTCTACCGCCTTTATAAGCCTCTCTAATACCATCTACCTTTTTTATTTAAGTACTCAATTAAAATTAAAAACAAATTTGATATCAGCTAACTTTTAAACTGTGTAAATGCCTTCTACATCTAGCTGGCCAGATAAAAGAAAAAAAACAACATATTCCATTACCAGCTAGCTTCTTATTCATTGAAACCTAAATATAAATAGTACATGTACAAAAATTTGTTTGAACATTAATGCTTTCCCTACTTTTTTATAACATTCTTTAAAAAATAATTAACACCGAAAACGTAACGAGTGTCTTCCCTTTTATTAGGCCTTCATACACAATCTACTTCATATCAAAACACGGCAGGTGTATCATTGTATAGGAAAGGAGTAAAGTGAAAGCTCTATCAAAACTTACGCAAATAATACGATACATGCATTATTGAGGGCGTAGATATTACTAAAATGAGTAAAATGTTAGTATTCTAGCCGCGGACGATGTTTTTTGTTTCTAACAACTTAAAACATTGCCCGTTTTGAAAAATATTTTATCATCCAATAAAAATGCAAACCACGTTTCTGCTGCTATGGTTGCTAATTTCAACTGTGAGAATACACTAAAGTCAGTGACCCATAGTTTTAGAAGTGTTTTACACAAAAGATAAAGAACAATAGATGCAATTTTATTTAGCTAATATATATTTATATAGGTACCTACTACTGTAAAGTAAGTAATTGTTTTTTTTTTAATTGACAAAAATGCTTATTTGTCTTTGCAGCGATCTATTGATATCAGTTAAAAAGACCAACAAACTACAAGTTATGTAGGGCTTTGAATGTCTTGAATGAGTTTCTAGCGACTTTGAGTTAAATGAGTACTTATGTTGCCTGCTAATGTGCAATTTAACTTACAGATGCACATATGTTAAAGCCCTGACTCACTTGAACAGTAAAAGTATCAGATGACGGAGTTGGTGCCTCCGCGCCGGTTGCTATATCGGGACGATTACTCAAGCTTTCGTATGTGCAATACCACTATAACAAGCACGCTTGTCCTAAGCTCTGACTAACGGGTTCCTTTGAGAAACACTTCGTTGTAATATGACTGAGATTTTTAAATTAGTACAACATTCATTCTCTTTCTATAATAGCAAAAAAAAATGTTTTTCTCTCATTTTAATCTTATATTATTCATACTGATTCATATGGCTCGTAAACTCAACATAGTCTCGTCATGCAGTGTTGAGTATGTTATTGCTGAGATTGCTGATTTGTCAAAATAAAACTATACCTAGACTTTTACTAGAGTAGACTAGTAGACCGAATTTTCTTATCTAACACAGTTGCCGTTAGAATTACCTAATTTATATAGATATATTTATATTCATTAATCAAATATATCATGAATATCATACCGACAAATTATTACGCAAACAGCTAACTCTTTGGCCAACTGTTTCCTAAATATGATAATGTCAGTGCATTGTAAGTTTAATTATACAATCTTTTACTCAGTCTAAATGTTAAGTCATGATTTTTTTTCTACGTACTTAAAATTACACAATATGTTTGTTATAAATTGGAGAAATATTAAGAAATAAACTTGAGTTGAAATGTTTAGGTATGAAAGAACCTGTCAAGCTGGAATAGAGGTAAATATAATATATTTGTACGTGTTAACATTTGATGTAAAATCGTTTAGGCAGTGTATGTTAATGAATCTCTCAATTTAGTCTTAAATATATGTGGATATGAATATTTCATACTAATATTATATTATATACTCGAAAGTTAATCTGTCTGTCTGTTTTGTCAAAACTGTTTTTCAATGAAACAGCATTGAGATAGTTTGCTGCTTAAGAAACGGCATATGCTACCTTTTACTATGGTCACCGGAGGCGGAGCCGCAGGCACAAGCTAGTTTTAAATAATCAAGAATGTTCGTTTACCTACAAAAAGAAGTAAAACATGTATTTACTTTCCATACTAAAACGACTCATTTTTGTATATTTTTGCACCATTTGTAATCTAACTACAAAGAACGGACTTAAATAATTGCATAACCTAAAATACGAGTACAGCCACAGTCACAGGAAGTAATAAAAGCCAAACAAGTACAAATGGGTACATTGCTTTTTTCTTCACTTTAAAACAAGGTAAAATAAACATCATGCTACATTTTTGGATTACTTTTGAAACTATGAGACTCCAAAACGTACGTGGATAAAGACTGTAACGAGGTAAAAAACCACAAAACTAGTTTCATTTTAAACTAACTTTCGACCGCGACTCCACCCGCGTCGATTTCGGTACGCGGTAAAAAATAGCTCTCAGGCTTTAGACTATCTGGGTAACAAATATATTTTAATTCTGTGCAGTCAATTTTGAGTGTATTGCAAACAGACAGACAGACGCGGCGGAGGACTTTATTTTATAATATGTAGTGACTAGCTGAGCCCCGCGGTGTTACCTGCGGGTGTAGGTGTACCTTTACAACTATAACCGCGGGGTGGAGCTAGACTTAAATTAAAGAAGTCTAAGTTACACCTTATATGACAGCTATTTGCCTGTAAAAGTCACAATCGGTTCAGCCTTTACACAGATTAGCCGGCACAAATAAAGAATTTACAACATGTTTTTTTTGCTGTAAGTACCCTTTAAACTGTCATATGTTAATGAGAAAGCTATTAATTTCAAGTTGCAAACAAATATCTAGATAAAAAGAAAAAAGATTTTATGAAATGCGGTCAGAGTAGAGGTATGAGTAGATCTTTCCATAATGCGATTATGGGTGGTTGTCAAAAAAACTCGTCCCCAATGTGCAGGTCTTGGAAAGTCAGTATAAGGCCTCCCAAAAAGGCTCAATGCCAAATAAGTAAGTATTTTAATTTACAATGTAGCTTTAAATGGTTACTGGTGAATAAAAAATACATATTAACGACTGGTCTCGACGATACCCAGTGGTCTTGTATAAATAGAAATAAAATAGTACGGTAAAAAATAAATGCCTTATTTTAACAACTATACCTACTTAAACTGTCTCCTTACAAAACAGCTTTAAAATAAATCTAAGCAATTAGGTGTCCCCTAAAGGTTGGTCAAAACGAAAATATCACTAAGAGTCACCTAACTCTTTCCAAGAGGCCCTTCAGTTTAGCAGAGGTTGTTGGAAACGGTTATAAATATTAATTAAAATTACATTTCTTTATTGAAGTTGATTAATTAATTAGCTCTTTCACGCAAAAACTGGAATGGATTTTGATGAAACTTCACAATAATATAGCTTACTTAACAGAATAACACGCAGGCTTCGGCTTCGGGCGGGGCCGCCGGTAAAAGCTAGTATTTAATAAAATAGTGAAAACAACAACATTCTAGATAAGATACCTACCTACCTAATTTCTTGCGAACGTATCTGTATACACATTAAACAAATGCTCTTTTTGGTGCGTGCCTACACAGACATGTTTTAATAGTAGACATATATAAATTGATATTATATATGTATCTAGTGAGAAGAATCGGAAATAATGAGTGTGTAGGTGCAAGAACAGTTTGCCAGTCACCGCCGCCGGTTCTAGGCAAGGTCGACGACCATATGCTATGCTCTATCTGTCTGTACAATAACCAAACTATCACCACCTATCACACAGTACAATACTTCAAATTACGCAACACAGATTTAAGCGAAATCATGATCTCTTTTTTGTGTAAGACCAGCTTTGTAGTTGTGTGTTTGTGTATAACACACACACAACTACAAAGCTGGTGTCCTTGACCAAACTAAGTTGTCTGTGGTTAGAACAAAACTTTATGGTTTAAATACCAATTCGCTTCCGGTTATAAATGGTTTTGCTCTTGAAACAATCCATTGGTCTGTTAGTTACCTTGCCAACTTCCTAGGCTCTACAAAAACTTGTAATAACCAATCTAAAGCAACCCGTTTAGTATTTCTGAACGAAAACTAACTAGAGAAACTGGTCCCGTTCATTGCTCAACGATAAAATTTCAAGAAATCTCTGGCTCTTATAGAGAAATGGTATGTTAAACAAGTTCTGATACCTATTTGAAAGTATTCTCGATAATATATAATGAAGAAGTCAAAATAGATAAGTAATTGTTGGCGGAGTCTGCGTGACGTAAACCTATCTCACTTGATACAGAACGTCCTGTGTTTGAAATCGTTAAGTTGTTACATCGACACGAGTAAACAACAAACGAGTTTGAGCGAGGCGAGGACGTGGGCCCGCGCCGGTGAGATCACCGCCGCGAATACACCCGCCTGAGGTCGCAGCCTGCACCACTTTACACGTCACGTATCTTTCTAATTGGCGTGCTGATTTTGTATACAATACCCGCTTTATATCACTCTCACGCTGTAACTTAGTTCATGAGAAATGCTAGATATAACGAAGAAAGTAGCATGATAACTCAAATATGACTAGATTTAGATAGCAAACACCGAACATTGATTCTAAGAAGTGTTGTCGCCAAGCTATAAATTACCGATGAACAGCTCAAACCAAATTTGGCAAGTAATACAATCGTTATGGTTGCATTAGAAAATAGTTCTTATTCCAAGATGGAGATTGAGGATGTTCTAAGGTCAATTAAGAGACGAGAGACATTTTTCAATTGAGCATTCAGTATCGTGTGGGCGCCTAATAAACGATGGAGCACTTTACTTGTTATTCTCTATTATCGTCTTGAGACTATCAACGCTCAGTCTTCATTTTAGCAGACGACACTTGTCATCTCAAAATCAAGAATATAGCCTTTTTATTGAGGATATGCAATCAGATGCAGCAAGCAAGTGGGTGATCATGGACTTTTATAGATTCAAAAATGACATCATGGCTAAGACCTTGTCGAATATTAAGATAAATGATACCTGTATTGAATAGGTATTAACAGTTGCGACTTTCGTGATTTCTATTCGTGGTAACAACTCAGCGTTGTAGACCGCAAATTTTTATGTTGTCACGTCCGACACGTTATGGGCTGTATGTAACAATATTGTCCTAACATAGATTTGCATACAATGCTTTGTGTACTCAAAACCGGGAACCAGTTTATGTAATTGATGGCAACATGTTTCGTCAAACATGTCTTCACGATACTCCATATGTTCATACTACAAACATCGATATGTGAAAAACATCTCTATACAGGTAACTAATTAAACAAGTATGTACAATGTATTTGCTTAATATCAGCGAAGAAATTCTGATAACAAAATATCATGCAGCAAAAAGTCATCCATCTTTAGGTATATTTAAATTCCGTAGCAGTTGAGAAGCAGGTTTTGGATGAAGCCTGCCTCTCAAACCTGCTTTTCAACTACTACCCGCCGTTTAATTCTTGCAGACTGATTTGCTCAGATTTATCGATCACCTATCAAGGATTATCTGCACCGATTTCTCATACATATGTTCAATAAGTCTGCGCAAATCAGTCTGCACAGATTAATCGGTACGATGAATCGTTATGTATATAGTGGACATTACAAAAAGCGAATAAAAAGCAATATAATTATCTTTAAATGGTTTCTTTTGAAGTTTGGTTCTAGACAGATACCTGATATGGCTATCCTGCTTGTCGATCCATCTTGAGGTTCGTACGTGTCTTGAATGCGTACAAATCGTTGGAATAGTTTATTATTATGAGCCAATCTAGTCACGTGTGGCATGTAATGAGTTGTCCCTCTGATTATGGATAATGTATCATTAATATTGTAACGGCACGCTGTATTAATATTATGATTATTATGAACGTTTAATTTTATATACTCTGGTTTACTTTTCACATGGATTTATAATAACGGGTGCATATTTTTATGAACCAAAGGAGACAGTTCTGTATTGATAAATCCTAGTGAGATCCGTGCATAAAAAATCAAACAAGTTTATATCAAACATATTTAGCCTTCCTGAGACTTCTGTCAATGATGCTGCTATCTTAAGTTGACTGGTAATAATAGATCGCTCAACTAACTTTAAGTAAGGACTTAATTTATTTTGTTGAAGTCCTTCCTTGAAGAATCAAGGTTATATTATACCGTTTGTTTAAATTACACTTATTAAGGTCCAACTCAGAGGTACCATAAATTAAAAAAAAGTAAGAACCATTTAAAGACTATGTGACAGCACACTAGTGTTAAGGCCGCTCCTGAAGTAGCAGTTATTTAACAGTTATTAATTTAAAGTTAGGTGAAACTAAGATTAAAATAATGGTTTGCAGCAATACTTAAAATATATTAGGTACCTACATCTTTAACTCTAAAAAAAAGAAAAACATGTATCCTTTCATCATTGTTCTTATTGTGAATCATATCATATTATACTATCATTATGTTTATAATAACAAAAGGAAGTGCCCTCAAATATATTGACCACTAGTTCAACCTTCGAATTCCATTTCTCCCTCAGGATTGCGGAGTTCCAATGCCAGTCGCTCCGTAATTCAGGTAAAACCGGTTGAACTAGTAGCCAACCCCAAATAATCTTGGGAATAAAGGCTAGCAAGAAGAAGTGTGCGAGTATGAATTTAAAACGCTAGGTAAAGCTGAAAGAATTAATATCAGTTCGAACACAAGACCGCAGAATGAATGTATAGATTTACTTGGAACATTAACCACTGAACAACCTTCAAAGCTTACTAAACTTAAAATGACTCCCGACCATCAACAGAAAAATACGTAATATTTTACGTTTGACCTTGTAACATATATTTACAAACAAGCATATAATTTTCAAGGAAACATTTACAGTCATATGCCGTGAATTTAAACACGCGACCTAACAACTGGCAGATGATGTCGTGATCATATTGAATGATTTGTAACCACAAATGACATCAGATCGTTCGGCCACGTGATTAATAATAACGTTACAATTAAATGACATTGGTGATCGTTATCTTCAAAGGTAGTCGAATATATATATATTACAGGACTGGACATATATATTACGTATAATTTTAATCACAACATCAAATCTTTAGTCTAGGAAGGTATGTATTGTAAACAGACCTACTTCATAGGTACATACATAAATTTTTCATAAATTCAATTAATTTATCAGACCTAGGCCTCTCCTTATAAAGGAGGTAGATTTTTTAAGCAGTGGACTGTTGAAGGCTGTTAATGATCAGACCTGAAATATTATCTCGTATTTATTTTTTCCTTCAATAAAAGTAATTTTAAATTCCACCCAAAATTATTCTTCAAGATAAAATGAACTGAGTCTTGCTATTTTCACAACAAACCTAAAACAGTTGTGATTAAAGAACAAAATAATTTCGTTTTAAGAACTGCAAACGGATGAGTTTATACCTTTAACTGTAACCAATTCCATGTGGACTGGGTGATTCATCACAAAGCCCTTTTGGTCCACAGTAATTTAATAATAAAACGTTACAAGCCATAACAAAACTCTCTCAGTCACGGTGGCTGGACACGTAAGCCTCACATGTTACAGCCGAGTATGTTGCGCCAGAGCAGTGAACAAAATCTACGACTATCGATGTGTTGAATCACTTTCTACCATGACTGAACAGTGAAACAGTAAATCGCTGACTACTTAATTATAGAACTACCTATAGCTTATAGACGTATCGAAGGTTTACCTTTGTTGTTAGAAAACAATCGTAAATTGTTGTGACGAATGGCGAAACCAATTTTCCTGAACACTGATAACAATTCCGATACATTTAAATTAGTTTTATTTAATTAAACTCGAAGCGGCAATGCTATTGGATGGATTCTTGTTGATGGTGTTCGCATTAAGCAATTACTACCTAATTTATTTTTCGTTTAAGATAAAATATTAAACACCTATGAGTAAGTAAAGATGTAATCCGTAATTAGATCATAATGAATGTTGCAATTACTTGTCATAGAAAGTCATACATTCCTCACAATGATTAGATATTGTGAGGGAAATGTATTGTGTCGAAATATTGAAACTAACAATATAAATCAAGCAACTATGTTCGTGTATGTTTATATAAACGTTCAACCAGTGTTAACCTAACGTCAAACTAGCTTTGTAAATAAATTGCATTAGAATCATGCGTACAATTATATGGTTGCAATCTATTAGTTTTCTCACTCTGTCAAGTCTATCAATCAATCAATCCTATAGCACAAAATACATTTTATATCAAATATGCTATGTCAATTTTATATATAAAATGTGCTTGGTCTAAGTATACCAATTTGCATGCATTTTGATATAGAGACTAACATGAGGTTATACTATATATATAACACTAGAAGTGTTTGAAATAGGAGACGAGTTTATACGAAAAGCATTGTACGCAGCAAAATTGCCGGCAACATCCATTAGAGAATAAATAGGCACTTATTTAGATAATTTTGCCAGTGACTGCCAGACTGCCAGTGGCGTTCAATATAGCCATGACAACAAAATACAGTTGATAAATTCAGCTAATTGAAGAAGTTTAGGCGTCTGAGTCGTAGAACCTACACAAAACGACAATGTTGTATGTTTCGTAGTTCTAATGCGTGATGATAAACGCATTAGTTAGGTATGTATAACTAACAACAAAAGCGTATGGATTGCAACACATGGGTATTTCACGTGACACATTTTTGTAACCGTAAATTATAATAAACGTAATTTAAAACCTAAAGTACTGGACTATTATCCATTCTTTGTCTAAACTATTCCGGTATAACAGGCATTGACCTCGTTTCATAGCTTCTATTTACATTTTTCAAACCTCAGCGATGAAAATCAATAGAGTACGGAATGGCGTTAGTTACTAGGATTGCTGCATGAACCCTATTTTTCATAGTAAATATCAAGTTCATATCAAAATTAAATAGCTTTTATTTCAAGTAGGCCTTTCAGGCACTTTCGAAACGTTGATGACTCGAGTTGTCGATTCCAAAACAGGAAAGAACCGGCAAGAAACTCCAGAATATCTAAAGATTACCTTCTCTCAATTTTTGAATTTTTAAATAGATAAATTTCATTATTTTCTTTTTTTTAATCTCTTTTACTTTTGTATGGATTGTATTGTATTTTGTATGTATTGTATGTAAATATAGTATGTTTAAAGGCTATCACAGATAGGTCGCAGTGTAGGACGATAGGTTACGTAGATATGGGTAATAAATGTAGTAACTTCTTAAATATGTCTCAGTAATTAACCAATGACCTTTGCGAAATCTTTTAAAAGAAAATCAAAAAAGGTCAAATGGAGAAGTTATTATTTTAAAGTTTTTGAAATATTTTTTTAACTACAACATGTACTCTGCTATTTATCAACAGATTCATCAAGATTCATCAGTTTCATTAAACTCTGCCTTATTTCTAATAGAAAGTTATAACATTAGTCTTTACTGCTAGTGCATTTAAATAACATCTTATCTTGTGTCGTACTGAGATAAATTACATTATGATGGAATGTTAAAATAAGTCGTTTCGTCAGGTTTTATCTCACCCGTGTTTCGCATCAGTGGTATACCTCACACATGACACAAATACACATGACGTAAGCGGCGTGTCCAATAATTGACATCTTTGTCTTGTGCCCTTATAGTATGCCCGCTCTACACTCGCGGCGCGAACGGCCGCGAAAGCCCGCGACAACTGCGAATCACGAGTGTGGATGTTGTTCACACTTCTCGTTCGCGCTTCGCACCGTTCCCCGATCGGTGTCGGTTTTTTGGCCCGCGACAAAGGGTTCGCGGCACGCGAACGTGAACGCATCCACACTCGCAGTTTTTTGCAGTAGCGCACAAGACATCGTAGGGAGTGGTTGTGCGTGCGTTGGTAATTGACCTAAATATGGGCAACGTACTTCAGCATCATTTTAACCATATTCTCTTGCATATCCAACTCCTTCGCCCACATACCAGAGCGCACATACTTCCCACAGCAGTTACTCCGTACCATCAATGCACCACCACTTGTCACAAACCAGAGCGAATTCGGAACCATCTACATCATACTTCCATAGAGCACATACTTCACACAGTAGTTACTCCGAACCATGAATTCACTACTACTTGTCACCTCTAGAAATCCATATTCCCGAACAAAACCCAACTCGTGCTGCTTCACAGATCATCATAACATCAAATGAATGTATTCGAACGGCTACTCAAGAATACAAAAATGATGATGAAAATAAGATTGACGCCGCGTTCAATAAGGCTTGATTTTTTTAATTATTAGATTTTTAAAAGACTGATTAATAAATAGTACAAATGATTACTTCTGATTTTTAACGTTTAATTAATGAATACTATAAATAATAAATAATTTTAATAATAAATTGTTTTTAACTTCCTTGATTTCATCCTTTAGGGCTTCATTCAAAGCATGACATACTTCTGGAATAATCTTCGATATTAGTTGAGGTGAGATTTTAAATAAATAGTGGAGACTTTCGAAACTATCTCCAGTAGCCAAATATCGCAATGTAATGGCAAGGCGTATATTAGCTGGGATCGATGGTCTTATTTGAGTGTCTTGTTTGGATATCATTGGTAAAACTTTGCCTAATAAGTTATCAAAATCCGACTGAGACATTCTCGTAAACTTATGAAATTCTCCTGATGGTTCAGCAACTAATTCACTCAACTGTTCATCCATTGTTGCACTGAAAAAATAAAGTAGGTAGGTAAAGTATTTATAGCATTAAGAATATACAGAAAAAAAAAATATGCTCCAAAATGAAAAATTTACCTGTTTCTATTGCGATGGATTCGTGTCATCCACCAACGTCTTCTTCTCCATCTCTTTTTTGTGTCCTTCTTAACTATACAAAGGTAATTATAATACGCAATTGCAAGCAGTGACACATTAGCAGCAAAAATCACGTCGTCGTCCATCATAGTCGCGAACAAGACTGTGAAGCTTTGCGAGTGTGGAGGGACACAGTTCTTGCGCGGATCACGGCGTGAATTCACGGCGTGAATTCATGGCGCGACGTCACGCGCGAGTGTAGAGCCGGTAGTAATTATGTCCATCAATCATACATTATAAAGACGTGTTCTATTTCGTATTATACAGTTACAAACAACAGGCGATACTATAACTACTTTAATACATAGATAATAATATAATTGTTATGCAGCATTACTAATATTTCATGAGCTCTATATTACACGTTCTACGAGCCATATTTTAATACATTGTGATATAAGTATACATTTATAAATATATTGTTATACATTTTACCTACCTGTATCTTTGTGTCAACTGTTAAACATACGTTTTACGGTAATGCGCTAAATATTACAGATATCTTTCTTTGGTTTTTATACTTGTATATTCATTCATAGTTCGAAAGATCTTAAAACATTCATACTAATATTATAAATTCGAATTTAACTATGTCTGTCTGTGACGCCTAAACCACTGAACCGAAAGTAATGAAAACAATGGAAATCCTTTTACTCTGAAGGAAGGTCATAGCCTATTACCGCGATAATTTGCTACTACTAAAAGTTAGTATTCTATAAATGAAGAATGCAAATAATACCTATATCTAATTTTAGAACGGTTTTAACGACAAACTACTGATAGATACTATTACTCATGTTGTGCCTCAGCTTATAAACTGTTAAACATTTGAAAAATGTGTAGGTATAGAAAATATTTCTAATTACATATAAACGATGCCACCATAAAGATATTAAAATAACTAAATAATTCATTTGGCAAAGTTAACCTGCGTTTGTTTCATTTAAATTCTTTTTTTTTTTGGTTTCATTTCTGCGTGACATTAATAGTTTTAATAGAATAACGGGAACGAGATTTTATCTAGTTTTCACAACTAGTGTGCATGACTGTTTGTCATTCTATTGTCTATGACAACATTTTAACTCAGAACTGTATGTACCAGTTTATGCAACTGTTCCTACCTACTATTTTACCGTAAAACTTCTTTGTAAACCATTTTAGTTTACATCATATAGTCCCCAGAAATGTTAGGGTTGACAAATTGTATGCGAGAATTTGACATAGGTACTTGGTCTAAAAAAATTTTTGTGGTATATTTTGAATATTTAGATTTCTTGAAATATAAAAATTTGCTTTTAGAAAGAGAGAGAAAAAGACTCTCTCTTTTTCTCTTCACAGAGTCACGAGATTAGTTTTTATCCTCTGAAATCGACTGGGCATCCTCTGAAATCTGCCGCCCCTAGGATGCTGCCGTCCCTAGGCCGCGGCCTATTCACAAATCCAGGACTGAAACCTAACCAAACATGAAAGAACAGATATCTTATCGTTACTAGAAAAATTGATAAAGTAAAATTGTACTACATAAATACAATTAAAAACTCAATTGCAGTGCTGCTGAAAAACACACTCGGATCTCGTACCAAAGGTCAAAAGAAGGCCAAGTTATCGCAACTAATAAATAGCTACGTACGTAATAATGATTGGTATTTTAAAGTTAATTATGTATCAACAGTTGTTAGCAATTTAATCCACTTTCATGCATCGATTTCTGTTAGCCAAACTTGCATTCCTGAATTGCTCGCATAATATTACATTCATTTGCAAGTAAAACAAACTAAATTCTTTCTGCATGTGTCACATAGCCGTTTGGCTTTTAGAGGGGGGGGGACACCCTATTTTAACAAAAAAAAGTGCCCTTTAAAGAGGAATTTCTCGCAAACGGATACCTAAATCAAAAAATCGTCTTAGAAATCCTTTGTTGTTTATAAAAGACCTATCTAATGATACCCCACACGATGGGGTGGACGCGAGAAAAAGAAACATCCCCACTTTACGTGTAGGGGAGGTACCCAAAATAAAAATATTTTATTGGAGCACTTTGTCGAGGTAATTAGAACACATATTCGTGCAAAGTTTCATCTTTATAGCACCAACCGTTTGGGCCTTAGGTCGAGGACGGACCGACGTACATGACAATTCTATAAGGGTTCCGAGTCATTACCTTTGGAACCCTAAAAACAATAAAAGGCATTATGCGCATCTAGGTAAAATAATCAGATATCTTTTACATAATCTGATTAATACCGTTGCAATGATAACAATTACGCATAGGTTAAATAAGGTAGGGAACATAATAATAATGATAATAATATGTCTCTACGCCAATTGTTACGAGTTCATGGATATACCTATTGAACGTTTACGTCTGGACATTCTATGGAGGCATTATTGATAAATGTACTTGAATTATGATGTAATGTTTCATGTACAATAAACAAGTAGGTAAATGAAACCACAAAACACAATCTTTACGACGTTAGTTAAAACATATCGTTATATAGGTACATATACTTTTAATACATTTTCCATTTCACTATCATTCTTATTATGCATATTGTACTGTTGTACTTCAAAGCTCGAAAGAATCTCCAACTATAATAATAGAATCAGTATCTTTATAAAATAGGAAAGTAGAAACTACAATGCTTTCTATAGTTTTATCGTGAAACTTGTTTCGAATATATTCAGACCTCTAGTAACATACCATACTATAAAATCTAGAGTTAATTCTTAGAAGAAATAATGATGCAGTTACAGAAAAACGTTTATTTTGTAAAAAAAAAAGGCCGAAAAGGTTTTTCTTGTCATCTCTAAACAATATGTTACGATTTATTTTTATAGTAATAACAGATAGATTCTAGACACCGACTACTTCAACACAAATTGTTTTAAATTCTCAAAATAAGTTTCTGTGGTTCATGCAGTTCTCTCATTTACTAAATATTACATTTTGCCGGCAATTTCCAACTTCTGTAATTTGTCAGTTTCGAAATTAGATCTCTGTATTAAAAATAAAGAGTTCTCTTGAAATGTTACCGCACATTACGTCGCAGGGTCAACTTTTTGAACTTATATAAGTTACGACATCTTTTTGTAAGAACCTGTATAACGCATTCATTTGTGGTAATAGTTCGTCTCTAATTAGAGGCATATAATTAATCATAATTATAAAGACAATAACAGTAGAAGTGGGAAAAGAATAGATGTATGTGTGACAGATGACGATAAATGTAGAGACAACGTTATGAAAGTTCGTTCACTGTCACAGCTAGATGTGCTGACGATTAGGCATTCTAGATTTCAAATCATTTTGTGTGACTTTGGAAAAATCTACAATTTCACTATTTAATAGATTTAAAAGAACGAAGAGGTTTTCAATTTAGATGTTTTGCGTGTTTATATTTAGGTTTAATTCGATTTGTTAGATGTATTTTTCAGTCTCTTATTATTTTGCCGTTTGGTTCCATTGAAATTTGAATTAATCAATAATCAAAAATAATACTTTAATTTTGAATACGAATTATATTCACGACGTAGTTATGTATGCGCATTGTGTCCAGCAAATCTACCTAGTTTAGTCGTATTATCGCATCTGTATCAATACGGCAAGTGTTATAAGACAACAATAAACTTGTCTTTTTACGTAAGCTGAAAATATATTTGTACATGGAGTTGGAATGTAAATACTTTGCCTCATATGCCTCCAGGAGTTTCAACCAAAGCACAGATTATAGGACAGCATTTCAATTCATCGTAATTGAAAGGTTTTTTAATATCATATAACAAAATATTTTATGACATATATTTTTTTTATATTTTAATTCATTATGTAGATTGGTTATTCTCAGCTCAATAAAATAATTGTTTTTATAAAACTTATTGCGAAACGCGTTTCAGGGGTCCGTTGAGCAATAACACGGCCGTTGAACCAAAATGCTTTGAATTGCCAAACTTTTTTTATTATCTTAATGTTAGGCATCTCTTGTTACTTTATTTGGCTAATACGACAGTCTATAAATCAATAACTCATGCTGTACAGTGCTAATACCATAAAATATTATTTATATGAAACTATTTATTAAAAAAAAAGAGCGAATCAAATTATTTTTTATTACGAATGTGTTGCAGCAAAATCATAGAGCAAAAAATTACGAAACACTATTGGACTAAGCCCACCTTTTCGCCAATTTTAAAGTTTACCATTTATTCGTCTGATAAATGGGAATGAAAGTAAATTAACTGCTTGTTCGTCTTTCAGGAAAACTATATGTGTATAAATTAGTTACGGGTAGATAGAGGTGCCTGGTACGGCACGATATCAACAAAGCTAACGTAGGAAAACTGTTTGCAGCAAGCTAGTTCAATTTATTCACAAAAGGTTACTTTGTACGAGTTTCTGAAACAAGCGAAAAATACCTTATACATACCATAAATTAGGATGCAATTCCTATAGCATTTTTTGTCAATACATATACCTGTAGATTAGAGTAGAGTAAAAAGTGGCCTTCATGCTTAATGCAGTTGGAACATAATATAGCATGATGTAATGCCGCAATATGCCAGTACAGTGATATTTTTCATTCATTAGTTTGTGCTCATGTGTTAAATTTGATTTTTATACCAATTTTATACTCAGTTACAGTTTTACATATACAATACTTTTTATTTTTACATTATTAACAACGAAGTACTGGGGCTTATTGACATCTAATTGTAAAGTTTTTAAAAGCTATTGTTCTATTCATTGTTTGATCAGTTGTTTAGTAGCAATAGTAGAAACCTAATGTCTAAATATTACACATGCAAGACGTAAAGGAAGTTGACGCTCGAGTAGAGTCGTGACCCACACATGTTCGGTGTTCCACTTGCTACACAAACAATAGCATTAATTCATTAACTATTTGAATTCATACCTGTACATTATCTCATGATTTTAACCAGTTATTTCTTTACTTTACTCATCATCGGTTGGAGCAAATCACCCTGAACCCCATGCTTCATCCAGGTGGAGAAAAATACAGTTCTGAGTGGGCTTTATAAAGTTTTTTGAGAACTAATTACACAAATGGGTAAGTTCTTATTGAAGAATAATTAATTAACCAAAATAAGTTATAACACACGTGACGTGATGGAACCCAGTCATGCAATTTAAGGTTAACTTATTATTTCCTTATACCTCTTAGAACTCTAATATCTCCAATAGAGTACAATTTTGTTTTAATAAAATATATACGCTGTGGGTCTTATTCGAGAGAATTTACTAATTAAAAGAAACTGTTAACGTGACCGAGTTTTTGAACTTTAAACACCGGCGAATTTGGACTTTCGGTCCTGGTTTTTAAATTTTAGAAATAGCAGCCCTATTACAACATAATCATAATGACATAAAAGTAATTTAGCGTATTTTAGGTCGACAGAAACGCGGCAACGAATTTAACATAATTGCACCAATTAACTGTTATCATGCAAAATAACAACCGTCACGATTAACTGCAAATATATCGTTCATATTTACACATATATAAATAAATACACATCAACTAATAAACCAAAATAATGTAAAACAATTCTTTACGAATTGACGATGTTTCACCTTGAAACTTAGCAAAAATCTTTTAAGTTTAAATGAGATAACTATAGTGGGCAATATGATTACTAATAAAAATGATTTCATTGGGTTTAAAACTGTACAGGATATCTCTCCATGAGATTGAAAACTAGATTTGTAAGTATAAACAGGTTTTGTACACGTATTGAGGTCGAAACTAATTGCATTATTCGAAATACAGCCCACACTGTGCGAAGTATGAAGCAAGCGTGCCTGCCATTTAATACAACGCCAAGTCTCATATTTAGGTATATCTAATCATTCTTTTTTCTTACGAAGTTAAGAAATGTTTTATTTTAACAGAGTTCAACGAGTGATCATGACATTGAAGATAAACAAACAATAACAAATGTATGTAGCTACCTACATGTTATGTTTACATTGAATAGGCTCTCTGCCAAATGACGCTACCGGGAAAACTTTGCAGCATTGTAAAGATATACAAACACTACCTTCAGATATTAATTTTACTTGACTATCCATACTAATATTATAAATTCGAAAGTAACTCTGTCTACTGTCTATAAGCTTTCACGGCCCTACCTTGAATCGATTTCAATGAAATTTTCCGTGGAGGTACTTTGATTCTGGAAAAATATAGACTGCTCTTTAATCACAATAATCAAAATAATCGCAGACGGAGCTGCGGGCAAAAGCTAGATATAAATATATTTAATACCTACTTATGGTATTTATTTCTAATTAGCTATGCTCATGACTTCGGTCGGGTTTATTTTATTAAGTATTTCTGGATCTCGATAGTGAAAGAACGATTAAAATTAGTCCAGTAGGTTCTTCCAGAGTCTAGATCATTAGCGTTGATAAGAGAAAAGATCTATACCTACTCATCAGCTACTTAAAGCAGATCGCATTCACAAGTCAAGAGTTCAAAGCAACAGAGCATTCAAGTGATAATATACTAGGTAATCATTTTATACTAAGGTTACAATATTATTCCTAACTTGTCAACAATATATTATACCTTTGAAAATACATGAATAACTCTGTTATTTATTATTTATTCTAAGAAACGAGTTTAACGGCATTGCTAAAGGCAATCACAAAATTATCATATAGGTATCTATATTATTATACTGTTTTAAACAAACATAATATAGATTAATATTTTAATTTACTGGAGAACCCTACCAATGTTGCCAGATATTTAGGTCCTAACAGCTTCAGTACATTTTCTGTTGTATTAGGTACACAAGAAGTTTTTACTAAGACATGTCTCAGACATCGATTAAAAGACATTACGTAAGCTACCAAACGTTCTCAACCAGTAAATGGCATCACGAAATTCCCCGAACATGATCTCTAAGTTACGGCTGTAGCTTATACTAAGAATAATACTATTTGAAGTATTTAAATGGGTTATTTTATTTAGCATTAGCTTATTAATATAATCGTGAGCAAAAATGTTAGAATTTGCTGGTGCTGTTGGAAGATGCAGAACCGAAAACAGAAAGATAAGTTTGTGCAGAACATTCTGAGAACTTGTGCAGATTTAATTGTGCCTGTTAATATTTATTAAGACAATTAAAAATTCGGCTACATTTCAAGATGAATAAATGCTGCTGTATCTTTTAATCATAATGCTACTTTAAACACCAGAAAATATCGAAAAGTGCATAGAGCCACAGTACCTACTTAAATATTTTTCAATAAAACATATGACTGATTTGTTTTTATTGAATGGTGTGGATTCCAACAAAACAAAAAAAGGCGATGATGACGATGACTAGACACTTCTCAAGGTCTGTCAATCACGTACACAAATATAGTTCTGTTCTGACACAGCGTCATATATTACGTAGAATGCAATACCTTGAAGAATATACCCGAAATATAAAATGACGTAACTACTTTGTTAGTCTACGTAATTTCATCGTCACAGCTGGTATAAAATATGTATCAAAAAGTACGTGATGATTAATTGACATTTTAGCAACATTTTCTTCCAGTTTGCAAACAATTTTGTTCGTAAAATCATTTCATCTGTTGATTTCTTTTTAGTATTAAAACTTGAGAATCGGTCTGAATCTATCTAACTAAAGAGTTCTTTTAGGATTACTAAAAAACCAAGTCTGTACCTAGTTTCTCTGATCTGCTATAACTTATAACAAAGTAAGGATTACCTTTATATTTTCCTGGTAGTCGTAGAAAACTCTTTGAAGAATACTGAATAGAGTAAACTCAGATCTTAATAATATTAATCACGTTACGACATAAAGTAGTTAAGAAATGCTTGTAAAAGTATTGCCGTCTGCTTCAATCCTCAAAGCACTCTGATTAATGTACGCCTCAGCAAGACTGTTAAAATGTCGTTGCAGAATAATTCTAGAAGTACGAGTAAGGCCAGTTAGATAAATTATTTAGATAGGAAAACTTATTATCCACATCTTATCCATATCTCTCATTTCGCTTCTTCATAATCCTAATTTGTTTTATTGATTCAAACTGAATGTTTGGTACCTCCAATATAATAGCAATGAAACTCTCATATAAGAAAACTAAAATACGCAAAAGGTATATAAAGACGATTACATAAGATAAATCTTAATATGCCATTTTATAAATTAGTCGCTATCTGCGAAAATCCCACAAAAATGTATCTCATTATCAATGGCCTACCTGAAGTAATTATCTTTGAATGCAATAACATCGTGAAAGAATTATCAAATTAAATGCATATTGATACCAAAAATACCCACCGGCATTAAAAATGCTGATAGAATAGATACCAATTTTATTACATAAGTGAAACCAACGAATCACGTACGCGAGATGCTTTGTCAACATTATTTAACCTGGGATAAATTATAATTTTGGACATAACTTAAGAAATGAACTTTCATGCCCAAAAATTAAATACCAAAAGAATTGAAGAGATATTTAAAAAACATCTAGTATTTTGCATATTACTCAACCCCTCTGCGATTCAGCGCAATGCCGCCTTGTGATGGTTTACAGAAAAGTTTATAAAATGTCATATTTCATGTTATAAATACCTAATTATATAGTTTTTGTGTATTTGTTTTACAAATCTGTAATACTGAAACCAATAAACGTTTATTCTATTCTATTCTATTCTATTAAAAGTAATTTTTATAATATTTTTTTAAATATTTTCATCTTCATATGACGTTGTATTTTATAATAATAAATGAGGAACTCACCCACAAGTGCACATTTCACAGATACACTGCTCCTTAACGACGGTCTTTTCCGGTTTCTTAGGGCCACCTCTGGGCCTGGTTTCGCGGTCATCGATGATAATAGTCTCCTCAACAGTAGTCCTGTCGTCACGCATTGTTTTCCTGTCGTCGATGATAGTCTCATCGTAGACGGTGCTGACAGTCCTATCTTCCCTCGTAGTATCCGTGATAGCATGATCTACCACGTCGTATTCTCGAATAACGTCTTCGGTCGTTTGGACATCGCGCTATAATGCATAAGTTTTTATTTACAAATTATTTTTAAAACCTCTTATTTTACAAATTGCAAAGCAACAGCTTATGATATCACAGAATACAAAAAAAAAAAAAAAAAACTTACCAAGTTTTTGAAGTCTAACTTGCTCTTGTCGACGAAGACGTCCGTCCTGATTTTATCGTCTTCTTTCGCATCTTCGTATGTAGTAATTTTTCTTGTAATACCGTTCTCAGTGATGTACCTAGTTACTTCAATTTGACTTTTCGTTTTCTCGATATCAAAAACCTTTTTAGTGGTTTCACCTGTTGTTGATGTCAATACAGTGGATTCTTCTGTATCGATACCTTCATAAAGGTCTTTTATATCTTCATTAAATTTGGTACCAAGTGTTACCTTTTCAATTCTCTTAAAAGGATACTTTTTAACCGTGTCTATAATTTCTTTTAGAATTTTGTCATCAATGTTTCTATTTATCACGATATTTTTGTTACTCACTTTTATATCTTTCTTAGTCTGTGATTTTTCAATTAGTTTCCGCAAGTCACTGATGGATGTGAAGTCTTTAATATCTCTCGATGATAATATTATGTTTTCTTGTGTATCCTGGCGTGTTAGATGATGTCTTGGCTGCTCTGGTTTACCAAATGGTGACATTTGCTTTGGTTGTTTAGGGCGGTCATTATCTTTCTCATATACGAATTTTCCGTTCCATGCACCAGTGCTTCTTTCGTACGTAGTCAATGTATCTTTTGTTTGAGAAGTTGTAGTCGATGTAGATTCTTTAGTTATATTTTGTTTTTCAGATGTAATAAATTCAGTAGTATCTTTTACGTCACCGGTAAGTGGAACATCTGATTTATATGAAGGTGACTTTTTCGTGGTAGGCATACTTCCATTAGTCGTATCAGGAATACGTTTATTTTGTAAATCTTCGCTTTCTACTACGTATTCAGTAATCGGTCTCTTATTTGTGAAATCGCCACCATATGTGTTACTAGTAGCTGCTATCTTTTTGCCATCTTTATATAAAGCAGATTCCTCAGACACTTGCAAAAAACTTTTAGGAACACCATCTTTACCAGTGTCATAATTAGATTCCTTATCTAGTACATGTCGTGAATATTCGTGTTGTGGTTTGAGTCCTGTTCCACTAATAGAATGACTTTTCTCATGTGTAGAATGTTCTTTAGTGTCTCCCCATTCTCGATGATCTGTGTTAACTATAGTCTCTTTCCCATCAACAATCTTTACTACGTACGAGGATGTAGAAGCTTGCTGAGCACTATTTGTATTACTTTTCAGTATTTTTGTTGAGTAATTTATATTTTCAGTGTTGGGTAATTGTAAAATATTACCTACTTTCTTTAGTTCATTTTGGATGGTCGAATCATAGCCGTAAAAGTTTGAGGAATCAGTTTGATTAGTGTTACGTCTTCGGTCGTCTATGTTAACGTGTTGACGTTGAACGATGTCTTTAGTAGTTTGAGATGTGGTATAATCTTCAGACACGATATTTGATTGTTGACTTATGTGTCGGTTATCAGATGATTGGTAGTCAGAAATTACGTCTTGACGGTTTGTTATATATTGTTGATCTTCTCTTCTCACTGATGGTTGTCGACTAGCAATAGATTCCGCATGATCTGATGTAATACGATCATGATGTGTTAAATATTGTTCATCTCTAACAGTAGACGACTTTTGATCAGATGTTACATTATTACGATTTGTTACATATTTATAAGTTTGATCATCTCTTGTCAGAGAGGATTGCTGATCAGATGTTATATCTTCTCGATTAGTAATATATTGTTGGTGTTTCGCAATGTTGTCCTTTTCTGAAATGACATTAGAATGAGAAACTGTTTGTTTCCCATTTTCTATAACTTTAGAATCTTCAGCTACTTTTAACTCGCTAGTAGGACTTTTTCCATCTTTGCCAGTGTCATACTTTGCTTTCATGTCATAATTTTGAATGCTATGCGCAGATTGTGGTTTAATGCCAGTTCCACTCACGCTGACATAGTCTTCTTTTGAGGCGTGTTCTTGAGCATCACCCCATTCCCGCTTTGAACTGTCAATGATACGTTCCTTTCCATCTACAATTTCTACAACATATGATGATGACGATGATTTCGTAACATTGCTACTCTTAGATTCACTCGTCTTTGAGGTATTGGTATATTCCGTCGTGTTACTTTTTCGCTCCAGAGTACCTTCACCCCCATAAAATTTACCGGTATCGGAACGCAGGTTTTGATTCTTCTGTGGTCCAGGAGAATTACGCACAATTTTACCGCCTATTAATTTTACTTGTTTTGCGTTTTGTTTGTCAGCTGGTTTCACCGTGTTTGTTTTAGGAGTGTTTGAATTCGATGTCTGACTAACTAAATTTTGACGCTCAACCTCAAGAAAAGCGTTGGTTGAATTACCTGTCTGCGATCGCTTTAAGAAGGTGTTAGAGTTAGTCACATTTCCTGTAGAATTGTCAATGAAAGCAGTATCTAACGTTTGATTCGCAACATTAGAATCTGTTGTTCTGTCAAAGGTTTGACTTTGGCTAGAACTAGATTGCTGGACAGAAGATGATGATGTTTGGAATGTTTCAGACTTAGAAACTTGTTCATGAGTCGATGAAGACTCCTGGAGTACAGAATTAGAGACAAAGTCCCCCGAAGTTGATAGTGCCATATCGCTAACGTGGTGCTGTGACCTTATTTGCGACAAATCAGTCATAGAAGGCGCTTCTGTAATAACATAGTGCGGGTGACTATTGTAATGTTCTGATATGGTTGAGCCGGCTATCGAAGAGTTGTCGGTTATATCGGTTATCATGAGCGGGTCGTCTTCTTCAACCTTCACATCGATATATCGAACCTTCTTACCAGAGCTGATCTTACTTTGCTGCACCGAGGTGGATGAGCTCGTCTTCTGTACACTAGTCGATGCACTACTGGATGATGTCACTTCGGACGATTTTGATTGCTTAGTCTTTTTATTTTTTATCGTCATTTTGGTCCCACAAATAATTTACATAGGAACTAAATTAATTTATAAAGGAGATTCCTATATCAGGAGGTTTAAATAATTTAAAACTAATAACTATGCACAAAATATAAATATACGTCAAACAATTGCCATGCACAAAGTAAATATTGGTCGCGAGAGTCGTTCGTATCGTGTGTCGCAGAGTGCGCGCGCGCTCCTCGCAACTGACTCGCGGATTGTGTCTGCGAGCGCAGGCGCCCCTCACACTCGCACCTTGACGCCGACGCCGCATTCGCGCCCACCAGACCTTTGCGACACGTAAGCGTTTACATCTCAGTGTTGGACTCATACCAAAAATGGCGTAAAAGTCGCTAAGCCCATTGCTTACTTAGCACAAAATCTTAGTCATCGACGTTTCATCGTTCAACTTGGTTCTTCATAATTATAAAGTAGATAACCTTTGATCTTCTACTTATTTACGGAGGAAGTATCAGCATGTCACCTTAATATTCTACAAAATCATTACCTACTCTCGGTGAAACATGAGTTACAAATTATATAAGCCTCTACATATGAACAAAAATAAACACAACTTTGTAGTTTTTTACCGTGAAGTTGGTAAATAAACATACTAAGTGCTTTTAAAAATAACTTCACGCTATAATAAAGTAGATAGAAACTCACTATATTTATAAAACTTAGTTTTGGATGCAGACAGTAGACACATGTGATTGATGATATCTGTTCTGCTTCTAACGACCTTACACGGCTTCAGGCCTCCACGGCCAGTAATCCTATGAAGGCGAACACGGAATGTCGTAAGGTGTAAGTTGAATGTAACATATTGATTAACCTAAATACTACAGAAGTACAGACATATTGACATTTTCAATGCCTTTGAAAAGCAACGATTGCTTTAAAAAAGTTAATGTATACATAGTTATGGATATTTAGTTATGGACTACTAAAACTAAGTTCTGTTTTCAATAAAAAAAACTAAATAATTTTTCACATAGATGTACAATGTAAATGGTGAGCATGGTGTTTTAAACTATTTATATATCTTCATCATTAGTCTAAGCTAATGAAAAATTACTTAATTAAGTAATTATTCATTATCTAATTTTATATTATTTTTTTTTAAGTTTTGGAACTAATTTAAATAATCAAATACATAAACGCAAATTCTCTAACATTAAATCTATTACCAAAGCCACAGTATTTCCAGCTTATCTGTTTTACCTAACATCAGTTTTCCTACCTTTTCGAGCTACCACTTCGTGCAACTATGTATTCTTAGACGGACCCTCATTGCTTTTAAAAGAAACCCATCAGAAAGAACGTTGATAAGACCCCTTCACCTACTAGATAATAATCTGTAAACCTAAGCATATAAATAAAATTGGAGTGTCTGTGTGTAATATCAAAAAATCGGTTTTTTACTAAATGTCTATTTTAGTATACACTACACAGTACTAATTTAAAGAGAGCAATTTTTAAAATTTCTGTCTGTTCCGGCTTATCTCAGGAACGGCTCTACCGATATTGACGGAACTTTCACTGACATAAAGTTGATGACCTAAGGAGTAATTTTTTTTTTAGACTTGCTTCCCTCCGCGCCGTTACTCGCGACAACAATAACACTGTGGTACTCAGCGTCAGTGATAGTCCCGTCAAAATCTGTTCAGCCAGGAATTACCCGGAACAATCAGACAAAAATGATACCAAAGGCTTTTCGTTTCCATCGATTTTAGTTTATTTCAGTTATGTTAATACTTTGAAGCAGTTCGTATAGCCGATTTTTTATTTAATTTATTACTGGTTTACTTTATGAACGGGGTCTATTACCCGAGTCGTAACATTCGACCAGACCCTTTTGTAACATCTGTATATCATTATATTATATAATTATATGAAACACATATCTTAGGCAAGTACTCTGTACGTGACACAGATATTTGCATAACATTTTGGTGTAGCACAATCTGCAGCTTTTATACTGAGGCGGTTGTCTTACCATCTGTGTAGCAGTACAATTTTTCTTCCAATGTATGTATGTACACAGTGCGCTCCGCTGACCTGATTTTCTTCGCATCAATGCAGTGCGTTTAAGGTAAATGAAACACTGGTAAATATTTTTTTTCTATTCTACTGAGTTTCTCTTCAGTCGTGTGACCATGGATTACGTAGTTGGGCAGAGTTCTGAGTCAATCAACGTGGGTTAACGTCGCTCTTCCTATAGGAAGCATAAAGGTACTTAAGCTCAATTAAGCACATGTAGGAAATATAACATTATATATACCTCAAATGTGGTTTGAGCTTATGTTCACTAAAGGATATTTTTAAAAGTTTAAATAAAGATTTTTTTTTTAAAACCTAGTGCTTTGCTCTTTGGGGAAGCAAATTCTCAACATTTTCTTAATTACGCAAATAATAAATGTAATGTTATAGAATTACACACCAGTTATGCCCACATCCTTTTACATTCTAGTACTGGACATGGCCTCTCCTTAGAAAGGAGGTTTTAGCTTATTATACCACGCTGGCCAGTTACAATTCTTTTCAATTACAATTCAACACAGTTCTTTTCGAGAATGATCGCTATTCTTACTTGTTTTTAAATATAAAATATCATTGTTACTTGCTATAATATTACACACAAAAATTACTAGGTATTACAATTTATCAATACCCAAAAATTCAGCTATAGGCATTACCAATCTCAATGTGGGTTGTGCAAGGCTCTCTTGCCTTTGCCTATAAACGGTAATGGGTGGGCGACCTGTCTTGACTCATGCGCCCACGGATTCGATTGTCTTGTCTGAATGCAACTGGCTCACAAATAAGTAATATAACCTCAAATTTAAACAGTTACTTAATTATTCCATTTAAAAAGATTTTAACTACTCTCTTATAATACCGTTATATAGATCAACACAGCCTACGCTATAATATGTGAAATTTATTTTTACTTATAAACCTTTTTAATGAACTATGCCTATGAACTAGTAAAAACCTTAAAAAATTTAAAGCTTAGATTTTATAACAAATAGTCACTATTGAATTTAAGTTTTCATTATTTCATTGAACAATAATCTAGAAACAAAATGAAGAAGGTCGTTCGTACCGCTTTGTAAATATAAATAAATTAGTAATTATACGAAAGATAATTGTTAATTACAATGAGGCATTAAGAAATAAAACTGTAAGTAAGAGTTCAAGAAGGTATTGCAATACTAATATATTTACTAACCGGGTAGAGGTCAGTGCCAAATCGACATTTTATTTTACTATAAATTAGTTTTCTCCTTTTCGTTTTGTAAACCATCCTCATTCTCGCGACTATAATGCAGGAGATCTAACAAAAACATTAATCCATTGTCGAAGTCATTTAACTTTGTATGTAAAAATCCGTCTAACAGAGAGGTGGAATATCAGACTCGAAGTGATGAAATTATAAAGAGTTTCATCATCTTATCTCTACGGTCTCTACATAACCCAAGATGTTAAGGCATTTTCAGAAAGCAGGCTATGGCTATATCTATGCATTTATTTCTAGAACCATCAGTTTTTATAAGTTTAACAGTCGCAACACTCGCAACGATATTTGATGATGAGGGATGTTAAAATATTTAAGCGATTCCAATTGTACGGGTTTTTTATACATTGTTACATAAAAGATATCCTGTGTTGAGTGGGACTGTATTAACATACATGAAACTGACACAAAGGAAACCCAGACTCAGAACAACAATTTCTGAATCGGGCAAAGTGTTATCTCAAATGGGGTTTGAACCCTCAACTCGTGGCGTCGCGTATATTATATATTTTCACTAGTAGTTTTTAGGGCCACAGCACACTAGCTTCTTTTAGCATCGGCGATCGGCGATTTTGCGACTGCATCGATGCTGTATCGCGTTTTAGCGACTTCCTGCGTTCGATCGCGGTATCGGAAACGCGCGTTTTATCGACTGCTCAGATGCCAAATCGATGCTACCGGCATCCGAATGTGTGCGGAGAGTAGCGTTCAGCTGCTGTGTCGCGCTTCTAAAAAGCGACTCAATCTCCGCGTTTGGCGGTTTTATGTGTGCGATGTAGAGCGTTCGGTCGCCCTATTTAGCTTCTAAAAAGCGACTAGTTGCCGATCGCTGATGCTAAAAGTAGCTAGTGTGCTGTGGCCCTTAGCGTTATGTTACGTCGTTCAAGACTCGGAACCCTTCTAGTTTCTCAAGTTTCTTAGTTTTTCTTAGTCTTTCTAGTTCTCTACACGTAAAGTGGGGATAACTCTATTAGTTCAGGAGTTAGAGATGCCTAACTTGTAAATTGCGATAAATTGGAAAACTTCGTACAAAAATAACAAAATAATACACAAACTTAACAATTATTTATTGGATACGATTTTAAATCCACTTGCTATTATGGGTGACTACGGAACCCTATTCTATGCATGGTCTGACGCACTTAGCGGTTTTTTTATGAAAAGTTAAGGTCTCATTCTACTTTTGTAAGCAAATAGCATGTTCTTTTTAAGACTGCAATTATTGTAGGTTTTTTCTTTTTTAAAGATACTTTTTTTATAAAGATACCTACTTGTTCGCCTTTTTGGAAAACATACCAATAACAAAGTATTCCTACAAGAGAAGTCGAAGAAACGAAACCCTAAAAATGCACAATGGTGTATTTGACATCTTGCTTTTTGCCTTAAAATCACTAAATATTTTTATTGTATAGTATACCGGTTTAACTTTCGAAAGCCGACAAGACAACACTGTCTACAGGATTGCAAAATAAAACTCCTTTCTCTTGATTCGAGTAAAGAATGTCTATTAGATAACTATATTATAGGTACTCGTGATGAGTGAAGTAATTTCGTAATTAGCAACATTTTAGTTTAACCGTTAACGTCCAATGAACTAATCGACAGTTCAACAATAATATTCGACTAGACTAGACTCACTAGACAAAACCGTTCATTCGTAGAAGGTTAAACAAAAAAATTGGCCACCTGCGTGTCAAGCCACGCATAGAATACGGTTCCGTATTCACCCATAATGGCACGTTGATTTAAAATCCTGCCCAATATAATTGTTATGTTTACTTAATATTTGTTGGTTGGTCCCGGTTATTACCTATCTTAAGATAACAGTCATGAAGCTTAGTTGGAGACCTTCGAGTGCTTTAAAAAAACACCGAACGGCAAGATTACGAAACCATAACGTATCATGCCAGTACCCAACCAACACTCGGCCAGACTTTGGCCTTAACCCTCTCCTGAGAGGAGACCCGATGGGTGTTATCGACGGGATAGAAACACAAATTCATGCAAAGTTTCATCTTTCATGCACTTACCGTTTGGATGGAAGTCGTGGACGGACATGACGAATTGTAAGGGTTCCGAGTCATGAACTACGAAACCCTAAAAAAATACCTACATTAATACATTCTCATTGATTATCAAAGCGTTTTGTACTTATGCTTCAATTCATTAACTTAAGTAACTTAAGTTAAGACAGATCAAATAGATAACGTATTAATACTCTTTCCAATGTTTAAATGACTTAAATATTGCATTCCTTTATGTAAATTGGTGAGAGGATAACTATGCAGAACAAATTATATTTCCCAAGCGTGAGCCCAAACACAGATTGACTCTCTGCCTCCCTAGCCAAGTTGCAAACGTTTTTTGTTTTATATTCTGTTATCTCTTCTATTTCTCTTGTTTCATTGGCTAATATTTTGTTTTGATCACCTGACTAAGTGACATTAGCCAATGAAACAAGAGAATAGAGAAATAGATTAGAGAATAGAAAAGAAAGCGGAAAACCTTTGCAACTTGGCCAGGGGGCCTGTTCCCTCACTGACCTCACTCTCACAATGCGATAAGACGACTAATCGACGCGGCCAGGGAGAGATCTGGCGCGGCGGCCTAACATTTTGACTGCATGCGGTGCAGCTGACAATTTCCTAGTTTTTTAGAGTTAGGAGGTGATAAATGTATAGTTAGTATTGTCTGCTTCTATAGTCTAGTCATACTTATTAGGGTTTCATCAGAGATAATAAGATGAAAACTTGTTCACACCGTTGTTTTATTGTTCTAAAAGGTGTCTCAAAAGTCTCATAAAATCACGTGTCGGCATAAGTTATTCAAGCTTCAAGTCATCCAAAATCATTTTTTGTGATTACCTTGTTTTCTGTAGCTCCGACGATGTTAACTTTGTGTCGACTTCCGTATACAACATCACCATCTACTAATCCTAAATCGCGATATAGAAATTCTCGCGCCGATTAGCATATACACAACTGCCCAACATCAACCCGAGCCGTGGCCCGACAGGCATGATCACATCGCCTGGTCGGAGGATCTTTCCTATGTGTTGGAGGGGCACGATACACCCATTCCTCAACAACATTTACTATAAAATTGTATACAGAGCAATTGTCATTTATTAATCTTAAAGCGGTCGAAGTGTTAATTAGGACTAATGCTCTGAAAGACAGCGAATAAGAAGAATCAGATACAAGTAGTTCTTCAGTTTTCCAGGAGGTAGGTATTTACATAACATAATGATATTTCGAAAATAGCTGAAAAAAAAAGAAAATGTGGAAGTTGATAAATTACTTTCAAGTCTAAGCATTTTGCGTCAATTGCCAAAAAACTTTATGTTTCAACGTTATATTTTAAATCACTATGATTTACTGATAAGAATCTAGAACGATGCGGTTATTCTAAAGGTCCTACAGATTTAAATTTCATATCTAAACGACCGTACCATACATTTCTCGAAGCAATTCAGGTCATTTTCAACCCCGTATAAATTATATGTGTGTGTCCGTGTCAGTCCATGTGGTGACGGATTAATTGATGATGATGATGTCCAGCAGTGGACTGTGAAAAGCTGTTGATGATGATGATATTATTTTATAGAAAACCGTGCGTAGTGCACAAATCTTTCAAACACGATACCGCTGTTATGCAACGTTACCGGCAGGGCCGTCTTAACTTATTCGGGAGGCCCTGGGCACACAAGAATTAGGGGGCACTTTTGGAAAGTAAGAAAGGGAATTATACTATGATCATTTATTATGGGTAGATTGTATACATTATGCGCTCATAGCCAAGTTACCCTAGGTGATTAAGAAACAATCAACGAGGGTAAGCAACGCCAGTCCGGTTAGCACCTGGATGGGTGACCGTTAGTGGCATGTTACCATAAGCCTCTCCGTGATTCGGAGGTCACATTAAGCAGTCGGTTCCGTTTGTTACCATAGGATATCAGTCGTGAAGCTTAGTTGTAGATCTCGAATAAAAAAATCATCTTACCAACCCCTTAATATTTTTCAAAGAACTATCTAAGGATACCCCACAGAATGGGGTAGACGTGAAGAAAAAAGCATCCCCACTTTACGAGCAGGGGAGGTACCCCAAATAAAAATATTTTTCTGCGTGACTTTGTCGGCGTGATAGAAACTCACATATTCATGCAAAGTTTCATCTTTCCAGCACTAACCGTTTGGTCGGTAGGTTGAGGACGGACGGACGTCATGAGGAATCTATAAGGGTTCCGAGTCTTGAACTAAGGAACCCTAAAAAGGTAGTTCTTCTATCGCGTTGCTCAGATGGTCAAATATATTATACTTAAATTTTACTAAAATAATCTTGTTTTTAAGATATTTTCAATATTCTACTCTATTGTCAATTCTACATATAGTATTAATTATTGCACCATGCAATTATAATCTGGCATCATTAAAATATAATATTAGATAAACAATAAAAGAAATGAAGAATAATATACAATATAAGAATGACATGATCATCTGCTAAATTGTGATTTGTGCCACATAATGTGTTACATAAATTTTTACTAAACTTATAAGATCCAAAAATTACATAATCCATCACCCCCCCCCCCCCCCCCCCCTTTAAAACCCAAACTGCTGGCTCAAAAAAAATGACAAAAATTCATGATAGTAGCACTGAATTTTCAAGGAAAACTATAGCTGTTTTGATAACGTTTTTATTTCAGGAGTTATAGGGACCTAACTGCGAAATAGGCTTATTACGTTAGGCACTTATAGTTTCGTTACAACAGGTCATTTAAATTTATTCCTAACTTAGCTATACTAACTGTATGCAAGCGCCATCTAGTGAGGATACCTTGAGAGTACTTGTAAGTCTTGATACCTAAATATTTAACGATCTACTCAAATTAGTAACTAGTAGTATTTTTCGTCTATTCCTCACTAATTTTTTTTGTGTTTCTTACCTGCACGAATTTTAATTTATTTTCGTTTATTTTCAATCTTCATTCATTTTCTAACCAAGTTAATTTTTCTTTCATAATTATATCATGCCTATAAAATGTATATATGCTTGTAAGTAAATGTGTTTTTGAGAAATTGTCGGTTCTTTGGGGGCCCCCCATAAGACGGAGGCCCTGGGCACAGGCCCCGTGTGCCCTTATGGTAAAGACGGAGTAGGTTACAGGTAAGATCTTAACAGCCCTATACGACACCAATGGCAAGTCACTACTTTTGGTCGCGCTACAGACAGCGTGTTAACGTGCTCTCCGAGACGGGATAAGACCCCAACTTCCAAACTCGACCCGAGAATCGAAACGAAAACGTCTTGATTTGCAGTCACATACTATAACCGCTGCTAGTAGATATTGCAGTACGTACCTAGTGTTACATACTCTTTGATTGCAGTCGGCATCAGCGATGACTGCAATGCGTATGGTGACCACTACTCTTGAATTCTACTCATGTTTTTCATCAGGTAAAGTGGTCATTTTGACAGACACATTAATAAAAAAATCAGCCAAGTGCGAATCGGACTCGCGAAAGTAGGATTGCGAAATTTTATATATTAAGACGCTGAGTGCAGCCAATGACCTTGAGCAATGGATACACCCCTTTTTGTTCGATAAAGCAGCGCCGCGTTTGAGACGCGGTTCGTTATCGGTACTACCACAGTCTCCGAGAACTAATATTCGTCTTTGAATTTGCACTCTGCTTTTAACACAGGGCCTTAGAATATTTTAGATAGGGCAAAATAAAAATGCTATCGTAATGGTATGATAAAAAAAGTCATGTGGCAGTCGGAGACTGCCGCGGTAAAGCTATTGCATAGCATTTTTTATCAACTTATGCAATTTAATTATTTATTTATTTTTTATTTATATAGTATTTTTTTATTTAATATTAATCCAAGTTTACAAAACAATATACACTGTCTTTTTACCAACATACATTCTAACAATATTATTGCCAAACAATACAGTCATAGTATATAATATGAAACTATTCTGAACGCGACGATACCGTCAGAGCTCAGCGAGAATGTGATTCGTGTATGATGCAAAACTACATTTTGCGGTCCATCTCCTTCAGAGCTATTTTCCAATAGTCTTCTTTTGCTGTAAATAAATAGTCTATGAATTGTTAGTTAGATTTGAGTGACATTTCAAGACGTGCAGTATTTTACACTGTTCTTACCTTGGAACTTCAGAACATTGAACGTTTTGTGAGAATTCCACATTTTGCAACCTGTGATTAAATAATAGTATTTATTTAATTTAATATCTTTATTACTTAATTATTATGATGATAATATTATGCGGTTAGATACACTATCAAAAATGACTATGCATAAAATAAGGCCATCATTTATGATACATTGTGTAACTAAAATGGCAGAGTCTACGACTTTTGTAAGTCTATGTACGTTACGTTCTTCAAGACTAAAGCTGGAAACACATTATCGGACGCGGCTGATGGACGCGGCTAACAGCCGCCACTGTAAATTGTACATTATTTTATTAAAACACTAGTAGAGTGCCGTGGTAATATATTTTTATTCAATGTATTAAAATATTGACTCAGTAATATACATATTTATGATAATTAATTGATTTTAGTGGAAAAATAAGTGTGCACAGTCGGACATTCGGACGCTCAAGGTCAGTCTGTCCACGACTTACGTCCGATAGTTTGCACAGCTGAGTGTATGTTCATACTCTAGATCACGGCTATCAGCCGCGTCCATTAGCCGCTTCCGATAATGTGTCTCTAGCTTAAGCTTGTTCCACTACACAGTTGACAGTTTTTAGGGTTATGAAACTACATTACGTCTTTGTAAGGATATCTAGTTATATAATCTTACATGTCAATCAAATTATAAGTTTATTAATAAAATAAATTATTCTTACCTTATAGCCTCCATCATAATATGATTTTGTTTTGTTTATTAATGAAGTTTTTTAGATTTATCAGCTAAATATAGCTCGCGAGTCGAGCGACATAGGTCCGTTTAGCAAGGCGCCTCAGCGCTCACTGTCGTTCTCCATAGGAGTGACAAAGAAAAAGCGCTTGAAATAGAAGGGCGTAAGTGCCAAACCACAAAATTCGTTATTTTTTGTAAATGTTGCAATTTTTTTAAAAATGAAAGTTAACCATTTCCTTCAGTTACATATGATACACAATTTTACTTAATTTCATTTACATTACTTAAAGCACAACTGTGTAAAGTCAAAATTTTACTATTTTCAGAGGCTACTTTGATTATTTTTTTTATCGAGTGAAGTTTTTCAAATCGTGTTTTGGAAATAACCACTATGTGCGGAATATGTTCAATTATAAAGACATTGATTTTGGTAATGATATGAGCGATAGGTTTTTATACAAAACGATCTTTATTTACCTCTATTTTGGTTTTCAGCCCCTTAAACACAATACAGTTCAAATTCAAATTCAAAATTCTTTATTCACTTAGGATGCAATACATCTCTTGTGACAGGTCAAGATTCTACATGTACATTTATGCCATGTTCGCAAACAATAGGTAGAGCCGGAGAAAAGAACATGGCAATAAAAACTCGCGGCCACTCCTTTCAAATCGCCAATGTTTACATAGTTTTAATGTTTATAAACCTGATATGGGGCTAAGGTGCTGCCACTAATATACTATACACCATGTTAGAGGACTGATGCAAATTAAAGTGATTAAAAATTAGAACTTAAGCGAATTTAAAAAAAAAAAAAAGAAACAGCCTCAGTGGGTACAACATAGTGTATTAACTATGGGTACAACAGAGTAGGAGCATCTACTTACAACAAAGGTAAAAACTATATGTGCTCAAATATTGGCCAAATTACTGGTAACGAAAGATTAAATATAAAATATTAATTTTAAGATCAAAAGAAAGAGAAGAATGGCCTTGATTCGTCACGTAGAATCTTTACTTACAAAAGTAAAATCATGCTCATAAACAATGTGATAACTGATAACAACATTCACATGAGTAGAATAAAATGACAAGGAGCAAGTATTCAAATCCATTTTTCTTTATCATTTAAAAATTCGCCTACTGTATAATAATAACCTTTACGTATAAGATAAGTTTTGACTACATTTTTAAACTTTTCTACTGATAGACTCTTAACCATAACACTAGCTGGTAACCTATTAAAAAATCGCACGGAAAGACCCATAAATGAATTACCTATGCGTTTTATGTAGCCTATGATATTGACCTAATAATTTATGCTTATGTCTCGTGTTCACCGAGTGAACGTCACTATTCCTGTGATATAAATGCATAATTTGTTTTATAAACATAATTTTTGCAAATATATATTGTGATGCAACTGTCATAATGCCTATCTCTTTAAACTTTTCTCTAAGGGAAACTCGTGCACCTAGTTTGTAAATCGCACGCACTGCACGATTTTGGAGAATGAATATTGTTTGAATATCAGCTGCCTTGCCCCATAGCTGAATGCCATACGACGCTGTGGAAATAACCGAAATATACTAGCCTTGCTGTTTGAACATCCGTAAGCTTGTAAGTTGGAACTTCTACTTGTTTCCCTTATCAATTACGGATTCATATTACGGAGCCTTAAAAAAGAGCATGTGGATTTTATTTGATTAATTTATTTATATATTAAATTATATATATAATAATTAAAATACATTGTTGGTTGATTAAAAAGATTGGTACAAACTTATAGTCAGACAAGCTAAAGACAAGAACGGAAAAATACACATGGTGCACAAACAGAACACATAAAATAATTGTTGCTGTTCCGCCATCTATTGGAACACTTTTTATATACCATAAGCTTTGTTGCTACTGCCATCTATAAAAAGTTTTGAGAAACAACTAGGTACTATCGTTCCAAGTTCAGAATATAGTACCGGCTCAATCAACAGATCGCATTACTAGTTTCAAAAGTCGATAAATGGCTGCGTGCGTCACACCACTGCGCAATCAAGCACGGAAATAAAATAACAGCTGTTCTACAATATTCGCTCGGGCAACTCAGCAGCAGCTGTACCACGCAGACGTTTTCCTTGGGACTGCGATTGTGTGGACATTGCTTTCTCATTGTCGCACTAATCATCGTGTAGTTTGGACTAGTCTTTCACTTTAATTTCAACGTATATTACTGAGCAGTACCAACAGTATTGGCGTTTGAAGTGAGTGAATCATAAATTTGTAAGCTACACTGGCGCTATGTTTACCAAAATTCTCCGTTCGTTGTTATTGTGATTCAAGTTGAAATGCCTCGTGAATACGTGGACCGCGAGGAGAGTTCCGAAGTGTTATGTTATTAGAATCTCTTTTAGATAGTGATTTTAGAAAAATAAACTCTTGATAATGTCTAACGCGGTTCCGACCAGTTCTGCACTCAGGGCCTTAGCCTTAGAGTATAAGAGTCTGCAGGAAGAACCCGTCGAAGGATTTCGAGTGAAACTTTTAGGAGAGGACAATTTATTTGAGTGGGAAGTTGCAATCTTTGGCCCACCAGACACGCTTTACCAAGGTGGATATTTCAAGGTAAGATTTAGTTTAAGACATTTATCTGGACTATCACGAACTTGAGTCTAAAATTAACAATCAAAGCATTTAACAATATCTGAGTCAGATGAGGTGAGTCAGCACTATGCCAAGTATTTTTTTTTATTTACATTGGGTAGGTAGTTACTAATTTAAGTAAGGTATTGGGGGTATATTTTTTAATTTAAATTGATGTGATTTATTTAGTTAGGTTATGTTCTCCTTTTATGATCTGGAACTTCCAGGTAATTATCGATACACTAATGAAGTCAAAGATTTTTATGGATATATGAATTTATTTGTTTATCATTTTTCTCTGCTCTCCTTTTCTTTTCTATTCTGTTCAATATTGTAAATATAGTAGGTTCATAATTATTTAATAATTGCTGATTGTGTATAGATAGCTATATACGATAAATTATTTAATTATGTGTAATCAACTATGCCATTCTATTGAGTAGGCATATTATAATTTTAATATTTCAAATATTAAGCTTGAAAAATTAAGAATATTATTGAATTAACATTAGCAACAAAAATAACTTTAATATTTCCTCCAAATTATTATCCAAATTATCCTCTCAGAGTTTGCAGACATCATTTTTGAAGTACCTATTACATTCATTTTAAACTTAAACTTGTTGTACAAAGGAGGACATAATGCCATGAGGCATTCTCTCCTTGTTATCCTTCAGGTGATATAGAAATATTGTGACATCCTCTACACAAGTAAATAAAATTTAAGTAGGTATATTTTTAATTACAACTTTTCACTGAATGGCGAAATCTGTTATTTAAAATAAATAAAATTAAAAAAATTGGTTCAAATATTAATTATAAAGTCATATTGATTTTGCACCTCTGTTAATATAGGCAGACAACATATTTTACATACATCTTAAATACTTTCATATGCTTTTAATGAAAAAAAAAAAGATTTAAAAACTAAACTAAGAAACTAAACAAACATGCTTTTAAACTAAAACAAAGAAAATAATTTTAATGGAAGGCTTTGTTACATTAAAATTATTTTCTTTGTTTTAGTTTAAAAGCGTGTTTGTTTAGTTTTTTAGAAAGACTAAAAAAGAAAAAAAAAATTAGTTTTTTTTTTCAAATTTTTGTATTGTCATCGGTCCTCTACAATCTACAAAGTTTGAACGAAATCTGACCATATAAAGTGGGTCAAAATTGCACTCAAAGGATTCGATTACAAACATACAGGTTAGGCTAATATTAAGCGTGTAAAAAGTGTTCATTCGAAATTACAAACAGACATTTTAAATTTATTTATTTGTATAAATAATAGATAACTTCGTAAACTGTAAACTAAAATGTAGGTACCTACATTAAACAAAATTTAAAAAATAAATGAATGCACTTGTTGCTGTACAATAACTTATAATTTTGATTGTAATTGTAATAATGTAACATTTTTGACATGACAGTCAACTTCATATCTAATAACATTGACTCTACATTATATGACCTCAAATTTACTGACAACTAGTTCAACCTACGAATTTCAGTTCTCCCTCAGGGTTGTGGAGGTCCGATACCTAAACTGATATTCAGGTAAAACCGGTTGAACTAGTAGTCAACTCCAAATAATATTGGGAATAAGGCTAGGGAGAAGAAGAGTTATAGTAGTTACTTTTTATGATCAAGATATTTTTACATTATGTGCTCAAATAGTTGACTGCTATAATATAGAGATGAGATTTAATAAAGATACTAATAAAAAAAATTCACATACTATATTTAAACCATCTCCTAACTAGGAGCCCTAAAACGTATCTACGTTTACGCCCCTGAATTTTAAAAGACATATAGGCACTTAGGTTTTTTTTTAAATTTGGTGTAAATGAAAATATCACGTAAATTTAATAGATGTTGATGAAAACGGCCATTACAAAATCAAACGACAACCCTTAATGTACCACTGCTGGGATTGGGTCTCCTCACTGAAGAAAACGGCCATAAATATGTTAAGAATGACAAACTTGCTAGGACTGAACAGCAAAATTTTCTTTTCTTTTCTTACACCAGGAACTTTTCCATGCTCAAATCACCCACCCTACACCTGATATCTTCAATATATAAACTTCAAATGATCTGTTCTGTGTTCATAAAATTATCTTTAAATTAGAATACTTAGTGTTATAAATAAATGTCAAGTCTGCATGGTCCAACTGATCGGACCATGTGAACTTGACATTTACTTGATCTATATGTTCAATGTAAAAAGTGACTACTGAGATGACCCCAAAAGCCATGTTTTTTGAACAATCAGACAAACAAAATTTTCATTTTCTCAAAAACAAAACAACAAAATGTCTGAACAATCAGACGACTCGAGCTGTAATATTCTCACAGACCACATGGTGCAAACGATTGGATGACCTGAACTGTTATTTATTTTTTATTATTTAACCTAATTTTATGAAGTGGTCAAAGTTTTAACATATTCCAAAGTCAAGTGATCCTCCACTTTAAAAAAGCGGCCAAGTGCGAGTCGGACTTGCCCATGAAGGGTTCCGTATCAGCAAGTAACATCATATAAAAGTTCTTGTAGTTCGTTGTAACTTTGATCAATGTTTTTAAAATAGTGTATTGATTGAATGAAAGGTAAACTGCGGTTTACGATTTATGATGTATTACAAAAAAACTACTTATTAGATCTCGGTCAAACCAATTTTCGTTGGTAGTTTGCATGGTAATGTACAACATATATTTTTTTTAGTTTTATCACTCTCTTATTTTAGAAGTTAGAGGGGGGACACACATTTTTCCACTTTGGAAGTGTCTCGCGCGCAAACTATTCAGTTTAGAAAAAAAAAATATTAGAAACCTCAACATCATTTTTAAATACCTATCCATAGATACCTCACATGTATGGGTACGATGAAAAAAAATTTTTTGAGTTTCAGTTCCAAGTATGGGGACCCCTAAAATGTATTGTTTTTTTTTATTTTTATGTGAAAATCTTAATGCGATTCACAGATTACATCTACTTATCAAGTTTCAACAGTACAGCTCTTAAGGATTCGGAGAAAAGTGGCTGTGACATACGGACGGACAGACAGACAGACAGACATGACGAATCTATAAGGGTTCCGTTTTTTGCCATTTGGCTACGGAACCCTAAAAAGCAATTAAAAAGAGGAAATTGCGTATTAAAACATACATATATGTATATAACACTGGCTGCGCACATTAGGTAATCTGCAATTAACTCTGTAATTAGCACATCAACAACTTTCAGATTTCTACATGGCTGTATAATAATAAAATTTTTAAGACCAAAATAAACCAAAATAATATAAAATAACTATGTCAGAATAACACATAGGCTACTTTTTACTGCAATAATTAAAATACATGCGGGCAGAGCTGTATCTTCTTTATCCTGAAATATATGTACTACGTTTGTAAACTACGAGTAGGTTAGGTTAAGATGAAATCTTCTACTGCTTAATTCACACTAAGCTGAACATACACTTTATCGGGTGTACAAACATGTTTTGCAATTTGGTATCATACAATACTTGTAAGAAGATTTTTTAACTTTTTCTATGTATTCAATTAGTAATAAATTACCATTAAATTGTAAATAAACACCGGACACGACCACTGAAGTCATCAAAAGCGCAAATGGCGGCTCAAATCTAATCCAAAGTTTTAAATTTAACTTTTATAAATAATTTGACTCTTTTCAAGCCTATTAAAAAAAACTTGCAAATTCCCTATTGCCTTGCATATTTCCAGACTGATGAGACTGATGACTCAAAGCAAAGGGGCCCTGTAAAATCGTTTAATTGGACTTAGTTTGCGTTGTCAATGACATTTCATTGACGACGCAAAATAATAAATATGATTATGTATGATAAAGAGATCTTCAGCACAGAGAACAAAGTGTATTCACAGAGAGCATTCCATTAAAAAAAACTATAAGTAAGTGGTTGCAGATACGACCATGCTCCAGGTTATGTATTCTTCTCTTCTTAGAACCTATCCTAAATTTTATACGAGCTTGCGGGCTTTTCCGTTTCATCATCATCATCAACGGCCTTTAACAGTCCACTGCTGGACATAGGCAATTCTTTTCCGTTTATTTTGTATTTATAATGTAGCTACTGTATTGACGTATTAAGAATACTAACGGAATGTCAACAGACCTTTTCATTCGTAGGATTCGTAACAAACCCTTTTTTTTTCGTGTGGAAAATCCTCAGGGACCGTCACCCCGCCGGGGTTTTCGGTTCGGCGGGGTGGTGTACGGACACGAACCGACTAAAAATCACACGGTGTGCCCTCTTTGCGCTTCTCTTTTAGGAGGAGTCCAGGGTGGGATCTCCATCTGGACTCCTCCCAGCGCCTGCCCGCTTCCTGATGCGGGCACCGTCTCTGTTCGACGACCCTCTCTTAGGCGGCGTCCGGCACACGCGGACGCCGCCCCCACGCGGCTGGCCAACTAATGCGGCTGGAGAAAAAACCCGTCCCGTCAAACCGCGGCCACACTCAATTCGGCATGAGGCGCAGATGTTTGTGCCTCCGCCGCCAGGTTCGCCGGCGGCGTGTCAGGTACGAATGGAGGTCATCCTCCCGGGCCTTCTCCGCCGCCTCCTTCTGCGAGATGACGTCTTCTTTCTTAACAAACCCTATACCAACCCGTCTGGTCAGTGTGAACTTGAGTTATCTGCTGTAGACTTTTGAGAGGCTCCTAATTCTGCAAGCTATCTGAGGTGCCTTTCGTCACTTACATACATCTCTTTAACAAGGCAGTTTTAGCATACTAAACACTCACTCCGGCCAGATGGCTTGAAATAGGGTGTCCTTCTCTTTGCAGTGTTGCTCGCCTCTTAGGACAGCCGTTGGATGAATAGAGATGACGACGCTTGGTATTATTAATCCGTCACAATACGGAAATTTTTCCTTGTACTTAATATTTATTTCCTATGTGTGTGTACTGAATTCATTTATTCTTTTATTTTAAAATTTTTGACGACGAATAAATAAAAAATTAGATATTATTTTTCTTAGCTTGATTTCATGTAAACACACCTGTTGACCTCTTGATCAGGCTTACTTAACTATACTTTTTATTTTAGTAATTGAACTTAAAATTTAATACGGGCATTGACATTGTACAATGCTTGTTGATTTTGTTTAGAGCTTTGCTTTGGTGCATTGAAAATGTGTTTTTGTAATGCATTTTGTATTCTCTTAATCCCTACTAATATTATAAATGCGAAAGTAACTCTGTCTGTCTGTTACGCCTTTACGCCTAAACCACTGAACCGATTTTGATAAAATTTGGTATGAAGATAGAACTGAACTTGGGAAAGGACATAGGCTACTTTTTACCGCGATAACCGTCATACACGCGGGCGGTCATACACACAGACAACCCCCTTGGGGTATTCTATGTTGTGGCGACAAGTATGGTCCCCCATATAATTCAGGCAAACGAAAGCATCAAAACACACTTTGGGCTTTGTTAATTTGTTTTTGACTGCCTCGGTGGCGCAGTAGGAGCGGTATGCTACTGCTGTGCTTGAGGTCTCGGGTTCGATTCTTGCCTAGGAAACAAATGTTAGTGTGATTCGCAAATATTTGTTTCAGCTTTTGGGTGTATTCTATGTACTCTGTTTGTTGTGCAGTGTGTGGTTTTGCGTTGTCGTGTAGCAGCAGTGGCCTCGAGCGATTGACCATTATCGGTTGTTTAGCAGCTAGTTCTTCCTTCATGGTTTGCAGTTGCTGACAATAGATATGAACGACACCGGCGCTAGTCCACAAAACACTCACAAGTAACTTTTTCTGAGACAATTTTCGTTTAAAACAGGATTTGGCTGGGTCTCCAGGCTTCAGCCTTTGCGACGAGCGCTTCTGATTATCATGCAGTATCCACTTTTCATCACAATTAATGATTCGATTTAAAATCCCTTCATTATTGTGTCGGTTGAGCAAACTAACACAACAGTCTGCAAGTTCGATTCATTCAATTCATGAGGTACCCATCGTTCAACATATTTACTTTCCGAATTTGCTTCAAGTGGATTAATACAGTTTTATCACTTTCCGAAGCCTGCAGCTATCTCTGAAGTGTTTTGTGATGAATCCGCTTCCACAATAGCTTTTAATTCTTCATTTTCCACTTTGGTCTCCGTTTGGTCTCCACTCGAACTTGAAGAAGATATTGGGTCGGACCAAATGATTGTGTGATCCACGAATATTTGTTTCGGAGTTTGGGTGTTTTCTATGTATAATATGTATGTATTTACAAAAAAAAAGTATGTTTATGTATTTATATCAGTTGTCTAGTTACCCATAATACAAGCTCTGCTTAGTTTGGGGACTAGATGGCGTTGTGTGTAAAAATGTCCGAAATATTTATTTATTTATTTATTTATTTATTTTGAATTATAAGGCAGCGTTTGGCGTTAAGTATGACCTGGTTACACCTAGCAGTCTTAAAAAGGCTCCATTTATCCTCACAACGTTCCGTCTTGTACCTATTGTAGCAACGATCTCTCCGTCTCATAGCAATTTGAATTTCCTCCGTCAACCATGGAGCAGGAGAGCCTTTCATCTTAACTTTCCTTACGAGAGCATGGATATCATATAAGCTCAGAATTATATTATATTGACTTTGTCATTCATGTCTGTAGCTGCTTTCAAGTTTGACATGTCTATTGCGGAAGCATCAACACATAGTTTACTGACATCCATTTGTCTGAAACTACGGACATGTAGAATTTTGGGAGGGTATTTAGGAGGTTTTACGAAGTAAGTAAGGAAGATCAAGTCATTGTGGGAAAATCCAGGATCAGAATGTTGACCATAGGAATGTACAAGGTTTGGAGCTGATGTGAGCTTGGCCTAATGTCAAGCCAATTATCCTGCTCAGTGTTGTGAGAAGTTGCTTGAAGGGAAAGGACATGGAGGCTATTAGATTGGATGATGTGGAGGAGATTTTTAGTACCGGGGACTCAAAGGCAAGAAGGTCGGTGTTAAAATCACCCATGATATATTATTTGAGTTATCGGCATCAGAGGTGCAGAAAGATCTTATAGGGTAACATATATTTGAGCACTCCGCGCTATTAGTGAAAATATGGTTAGAATTCATTTATGTATTTTCTAAAGATACATTAATTATTTATCGATTATAATCGATCCTTACATCTACTTGTCCCATTACCTTTGATATAAAACGGTTTCAATCATAGGTATATTCATTTAGATATTGTTAATTAATATAATTACCTCTATCAATAACTGCCTGCACAAGTTGACTATAATTTGAAGAATAATGTTTTTCTTTTTTGTTCCAGGCACATATGAAATTTCCACCAGACTACCCGTATTCACCACCAACTATCAGATTTCTAACTAAAGTATGGCATCCAAATGTATATGAGGTGAGTAATATGTTCTAACTATGTTATGCCACAGATTGCCGTGACACACAATTATACCAAATAATTAGATAAATAACATAAACTAATTAATACAGGTACCTACGATTTGATAGTGGGCCTTGAGGACCTTACATCGTATAATTCAGAACCTAATATTTAGACCAGGTTTAAATAGGATTCGTCAGAATAATCTCTATGTCACTGCCTGAATATCGGTTAATCTTAAGTTTCACCAATAAATCTTAAAATATACCAACATGTGTTGGTAAAAGAATTTGATAAATGTTTGGTTCTACCAATGATGGTTGGTAAATGTTAGTTTTGGGAATAAACTCCTGGATTAAATATCCTAACCTACATTCTACTAATATTATAAACGCGAAAGTTTGTGTGTATGTTTGTAGCCCTTTCACGCAAAAACTACTGAATATATTTTAATGAAACTTCACAATAATATAGCCTACTTATCAGAATACCACATAGGCTACTTTTTACCACGATAACGTACACGCGGGCGGGCAAAAGCTAATGATTCAATAAGAATGTTATGTGACATGTTTATTTCAATATTTACCTTTGAGGTACATCTTAAGATTTACCAATGGTGAATAAAAACTTTACGTTTGCCGTAGGTCGGGTTTTGACAGTTTCAATAATCCGGAACATAAATTAACACGGTTAATTCTACTGTTTAGAAGAGAGACACCCATGATGCAAAAGCATCTCAAAAAGCCGACATAGTATAGGTCACCAAGTCGCATTGTCTGAATTCGCAATGTGTATGGTTACTACTACTTTCTCCATAGTCTTTATGTAGTCTTTTTGGCAGGGTCACAAAAGATGCTGAAAGAATTAAATGTTTTCCAATCGTTAATGATTAATTCTGTACTGCGCGAAGCAGATACTTATATCCTGCAATAACTGTTCACGTTATAATACTGTGTTATTGCTCGAAACTCGGCTTACAGCCGGTTATAGTTTTCGTCTCGTGTGAATATTACCGTTAAGTTTTAGAAGAAAAAATTGCGTCGTCGACACAAAATATTGTAGCAACTTGCTTTTGCGGGGCCATCATGCCGATTAGCTGTATATGTGTGACCCTTTGCATTATATTATTGTTCACTAATAGCTTGATTATCAATTCTGTGAGTGTAACGTACCTTTAACGATTACTAAATAACAGTAACACAAAATGTCCATGATCCAAGCCAAACTTTTGTAAACACGGTTTGTACCCTACTTTCTATGCCGTTATTCTCATTAGCTAATTAATCATGTACCACGGAACTGAACAAAATGCCGTAAAAACAGTAAGATTTTTATCTTTGAACTGGAAATCCGATGAAGTATTTTTCAACCTCTTCAAATTGATGACATAAATGTCACGGAACGGACCTATAAGTTGAACGACCTTTACGTGAAGTCACAGCTGACTGTAGCCAACCGACATAATATATAATTTAAATTCCTGTGAATCACTTCGTACTTACTAACTTTTAATGTCGTCTTTGTTCATACTCTATACATACACACTTGATGTCCCCTGATCACTGACACTTGATGTCCCCTGATCACTGACACTTTTTATCCAATCGCTAAGGTTATTGTACTTTATTTTTTAAACCATCGATTTCCTTTTGCTCTTGAATGCTATGAACTCAAAAATCATGGCCGTTAAAGATTTTATCCCCATTCTTATATATTAAATTCGAAAGTACATAACTATTTGTGTGTCTCTCTGTCTGTTAAGCTTTTATGGCTAAACCGCGGAACCGATTTGGATGAATTTCGGTATGTTTATTCGACCTTGGAGACGGACATTGGCTCCTTTTGGTCGCGGTAAACAACGTATACGCGGGTGGAGCCACGGGCAAAAGCTTTTGACCGTAAAGTAGCCTATGTACTTCTCCAAGGTCTAATCTATACCTATACCGATAGGCGTCCAAATCGGTTAAACGGTTTAACCGTAATAGCGTAGCAAACTGACAGAGTTACTTTCGAATATTAGTACGGGTTATACATAAAGATACACTCACTATCAGTATATTCCTCGAAGGAGAAAGCAGACATTGATTTTCATTAAGGAAATAAATGTACATTACTATGAGAGTAAGAAAACATAAAAAACATGAACCTAGTTTAAAAAACATTTTTAGACTAGGTTCATGCTACGATCATACCCGTAAATTAGCAACAACCAGAATGTCTAAATTCAAACAATAATGTTATAATTATAATTGTTCAGATCAGATTCAGATCAACATAATAAACAGTACCAAGAAATGTTTAAAATTGCAATAAATTTTGTTGTAATTCACCTTTTCAGTAGTTTTTAACAAACAAAAGAATTGACGTCAGGCACTTCTTATTGCGTTTACTGTTCAACGCGGTGATTGATTAACTATAGTGCTAAAAAAATAATAAACAAGTCTATTTGGCACAATGTCAAGGAGCAATAATATGTATGTATTCATTTGCTTGTATAAAAGCCCTCTGTCCCTCGAGGACTATGTCCGAAGTCAATGTTGGCAATCACCGGCCTTGGGGTAATTAACCTTATTTGCGATCTTGTCGACCTGAGTCGATGTGGCCGCTTTGAACTTGTGCTACATTAACAATACACGATTCTTTAAATACACCTTCTGAGCGATGCGTCTCAACTATGAATGCTGGCCAACGGCTCAATCACGCATTCATGCCAGCCACGTGGTCCTAATATGCGCCTTGAACGTTTCACAATGTGTTATACCAGATATTTATTCTATATTAAAGAAGGAAAAAAAGAAGTTTTTGCATGACTTCTGCAATCGCGGAAGACGTGAATCAAGGTTTAAACGTTACCGTGATCTATTCCAACACACATTTTTTTAGCTTGAGGAAATAAATCATCTTATCATAAAGTCTGCGTTATTACATAGTAAGCAAAGAAATATAATTGTCGTTTAGGACTTAAATATATTCATATATTGTTTCCAATATTGAGATGTAAAACACCAAAGAGATGTGTTTATAAAACCGGGGGGCCGCTTCCGGGGACAGCTTCGTGCGTCACCGGGCCTTCAATCTACCACCGTCTGATTCGCCAAGGTCTTCGAAACCTAGACTAACTAACTTCTGAACATTCTAGCAAGTTATCGGCAACTTGAATTCATTCTGTCAAAATTTAAAAATATTTTTGTTTCAAAATCATACAAAATGGATCATATAAAATAAGCATATATTATGCTCATTCAACAACTACCTTCCAATGGTGAGAAGTGCATAAAATGTCTGTATACTAGTTTCGTACTAACCAAGTTTATTACCACATTGGAATTAGGTTTGGTGGTACACACAATAGAGTTAAACAAAAACTAAAATCAAGGAAAGACGCTAGAATTTCCGCACTGTTAACTTATTATTGACCATGTACCTTGACATGGTTTGCAATAAGTTTATGGAATGGACATATTTTGTAGACTTTACTAAAAGTTTATTGCAGATATTGTTTATTTATTATAGTATTTCCCAATTTAGAGGTCAGAACATGCGTTTTCTTTGTGAGCAAGCACACACTGAACCGATGGCATATTTTTAGCCGAGGGCGACGCTCCTATAAGTAGTAACCGCAGTTTTGTGCTGTACCACCACGATTTCATAAAAACAATAAGCAAATGCAACTTCCCTTTTAAAGAAATTATCTGAATTATAACCTGCGCAGTTTATTGCGTATAAAAATAGGAATAGATAAGTGACTTCATCGATATCTGGACACTATGCTTTACAATTCCAATAGAGTAACCTTGTATAACTTATGATAGTCATGAATTTTAAATCGACAATATTCTAGAACATGTTGTCTCAAAGACGCAAACCAAAACACCATTCATGGCAAGCGGAGGTACCGTTTAGCACACGTCAGAAAGGACCGTTAGAGTTAGAGCGAATCACTTTCACTGTGTTTTCGTACAGCGTTCTCCGCTTACCAACAACTACATCTTTTTTTCTAAATATTAAGATTTCAATAATTCATAACGAACATAGAGTCGTATCTATTGTTTTCTTTATAACACAACGATATATTATAGACGAGGACTGATATATGTATATTATGTACTGTACCCAGATACATTGACGTCACTAGCAGCGGTATTTTTTTAGCTACATTTACATGGTACCTTCATGAAATTTATCAGAGTCTTAGTTCTATTGATTAGGCTCTGCCGTATTGATAGAGCTGCACTACAAAGTATATTATTTCAGACAACCAAAGTGTTCTCCTAAACATGTAATTTTGGTTAAGTTCAATGTGATTTACTTTGAATCATCGTTTCGGACATGCTTAGTATTATTAATAAATATAACGGTTATTATTTTATTTGTAAAATCATCTCATTTTTATTTGCGAACCCATTGAATCGAAATAAGTTAACACAATAAATTAACTTCTAACTTTAAGCCACACCCACGTCAGAAAAGCCTTATAAAAAAATGTGGCTATTAATTTCGCCATCATCAATCATCTTTATTTGTAAGAGTATAAAATAAATAAGTGCAATAATTTTGGCATGATGAAAAAAACTTTTATATGCTTTCATACTTTTCCTAATTTTATTATTATGAAACCGTTTCTTTCAATTGCACCCAAAATAAATTAGACTCCGACTTTAATAAACAAACACAAAAAAAGTATTCCAGTTTACGTACATTACATTTAGGCAAGTAGGAATTCTGAATACGTAACTGTTAGGTAATATGTATACATATTAGAAAAACTATTTTAACTTCACAAAAAACGAAACCAACTAATGAACAAAAAAGCGGCCAAGTGCGAGCCGGACTCGCTCATGAAGGGTTCCGTATCATCAAGTAACATCATATAAAAGTTCTTGTAGTTCGTTGTAACTTTCATCGATGTGTATAAATATACTAGTGTATTGATTGGATGAAAGGTAAATAGCGGGTTACGATTTATGACGTATGCAAAAAAACTACTCACTAGATCTCGTTCAAACCAATTTTCGTTGGTAGTTTGCATGGTAATGTACAACATATATTTTTTTTAGTTTTATCACTCTCTTATTTTAGAAGTTAGAGGGGGGACACACACACAATTTTCCACTTTGGAAGTGTCTCTCGCGCCAACTATTCAGTTTAGAAAAAAATTATATTAGAAACCTCAACATCATTTTTGAACACCTATATATATGTAGATACCCCACACGTATAGGTTTGATGAAAAAAAAACTTTGAGTTTCAGTTCCAAGTATGGGGACCCCCAAAATATATTGTTTTTTTTTTTCTATTTTTCTGTAAAAATCTTAATGCGGTTCACAGAATACATCGACTGAACAAACTTCAACAGTATAGCTCTTATAGTTTCGGAAATAATTGGCTGTGACATACGGACGGACAGACAGACTTGAAGAATCTATAAGGGTTCCGTTTTTTGCCATTTGGCTACGGAACCCTAAAAACAAACAGGAGTTGACTCGGTGCCAAATAAACTAAATAAAATTAATAACAAAGGGACAAGTGTTGCGTAGCCGTCACCATTGCCATATTAGGTGCCACATTAGCCACCATGTTATGCATATGTGTAATAATGAATTTCCTTGTTTGTGTTTATAACGACGGTGTAACGCCCTCATCTCATCTAAATCGATGTTATTAAGTCATTTAGTGAATAACAAAGTCCATATACTGTCAAATTAAAACTTTATTTACTGAACTTCAGCGTTTTAAAAAACGTGACTTTCTTGTCACAGACTAAACTCTCTTAGAAGCCTTCCAATCGCTGGCTTCTATTGTCTTATCTTACCTGTTTGGTGCCGGCTGCGTAACCAACGATAACTTTGAACTCGGTTACATTTGTTGACATCAACATAGGAACTAAAAAGAGAAGAAACGAAAACCCCGCATCGAAACCAGAATAAAGTCGACTATAAGTCAAAGAAGAGTTTGATCGAACAAATTTAATTAAATGTATATTTCTTTTACCTACATCTAAATACAATACAAATAAATAAAATTGGAGTGTCTGTATGTAATATCAAATGAACAGTTTTTTACTAAATGCGTATGAAAGGATATACGGTACTGACATCCAAAATGCATTTATACTACACCTGATCGGAACAGTAGTCAATATTCCCTGAAAACGAAAAGAGAAAGTTAGTCTTTTACTTGACCTAAATAAGCGGGAGGAAAAGATGTATGAAAATCCATTTCTAACGTGTTTTAGCGGGAGAGAAAGTTGTATGAATTTTCATTTCTCATGTGTTATCTATCTATGTAAATCTTATCTATGGCGCGCGCCTGTCAAGGAGTTTTCATATAATTTAAATATGGAATCTCCGTGCCACTGACATCCTTTTGTGAAGAATAAAAAAAAACAAAAGAAGCGCGAAATATTTATAAATATTATGTCAAAATTCTAAGCTGAATTGTGTTTTACATGGTGTCTTACGTTTTGATTTTATTTTATAAATACTTTAAATATTCCTCACAGGTGTAGTATAAAGCACTGTGTAGCACTCGGGTGAAAGTCCCATTCCTGCCTCGGGAGTATTGTGGCCCTAGGCTGCGCCTTCGGGCCACAAACTGCTCCCTCGCTAGTAATCGGTTCCTTTCCTCCCTCGGTGAACGATGTACTATTTTGTCTGTCTGTCTCACTGTCAGTTTGTTCTGGGTAATCTTTGGAACGACTGAACCTATTTTGACTGGACTTTCACTGGCAGATGGCTAATGACATAAGAATAAACTTAGGCAAATTTTTTTTAGACTAGCCTTCACTATTCGTTATTCGCGATTCACAACAATACCGCGGGTAACACCGAGGGACTCAGCTAGTACCTGAATAAATAAACACAGATGTAATAAGTCACAGTTTATGTAAACAAACAGGGTTACAAAAATATAATTGGGCGATTGATTGTGTCTGCAAACTTTTTAATTAACCAACTAATCTGATAAAAAATGCTATATAGAAATAATGAGGATAGTAGAAGAAGACAGATATATGATACGATACGAATCAAACTACGTCAGAACACCTTAAAATTGTTTTTTAACCAATCACACATTTTAAGCTAACGAACCAACTAGTTATAGCACTCATTACAAATAAATAATACTTATCGCTATAGTAGGACTGAATCTAGGTCGATCGTATATTGGAGTAGGCCACTGATTCACCACTGAATGTCTGTCATTCTAATGTAATTATGGATCAGATTCATATTACAATCGTTATAGAATATTCTACAAAAGTAATAACCAATAAAGCAATAAATAACCTTCAACGAATTGTGTGTGGAATTTTTGTACTGAGAGCGTCAAGGTCACATTGCGGAAGAAGGATCCTGGTCTCTTCCGTATCACTTGCCTTCTTCCGCTATCTCCTTAGAAAGACACGGCTGTAAGGTGTAATATATACCTACTTCAGAGGGCACACACCGACCCCATCGACATTGAACTTTATGAGTGCAAACATTAATCATCTGCCTGTAATCTCACTTATATTGTTTTTACTTTTTATAAAAGTCTTAAAAAATAAGTATCTTCTCTAAATAAATTGCTTTAATTAAAAGTTTATTTTAGGAACTCCTACTTCTCGCACAGCTGGACTAGGTTCTTTATTTGAGAAGTGTTACATGTGTAGAAATGGCTTCACAAAATTGATAAAGATTGAGCTTGCTGACACACTTATCGTTTAACTTGGAGAAAATTATTTTAAATGTTTACATATTTTCTTAAAGTTAATCGTCATCGAAAAAAACTTTTGCATTTAAAGACACCTAGCTTAAATTCTTCTTAAGCTCACTTCTGTTAGTCCTAGTTTGATAATAATTCTATACATACAAATAAATAAAATTGGAGTGTCTGTAATTTCAAATGAACAGTTTTTGTTACTAAATTCATAAGTATACTCGTTTGCAGTACTAACAGCAAAATAATAGTAATTTAATACTGTATATTCCGGCTAATCTCTGGAACAGCAATTCCGATTTTGACGAGACTTTCACTGACACAAGGAGTAACTTAGGCTATTTTTTTAGACTAGCTTCGTTCCGCGGCGTTCCTTGCGGTTTAATAATATAACCGCGGCAACCCCGCGGGACTCAGCTAGCATTAAATTAAGTAACGGTGAGTATTATTATATTAATATACAATTAACATTTTCTATTTGAACTTAATGTAGATTGTTACGACCATTTTTAATTATATCGAAACAGTATCCTAGTTTCCTCAACCGCGTTTAGATTACGTAATTTTTGTTATGAAGGTTGGTAATATGCTAGTCGGGGTAGGCGAAAGCAACAATGGATTTTATGTAACTATTATATTACGAGAATTCTAACGCAACTACATCGAAATCACCCTCCCTAACTGCGAAACATTAAATTGTATCAAGATTTAATAAGTGGTTTTGGTAGACTTCGATCAGCGAATCTTCATTGGATATCTTAAAACTTTGCAATAAGTACATCGATGTTTATTATTCGTTTATTATCCTGTTTGAGCTATTCTTTAGTTGTAGTTCTGAAAAGGTATTATATGAACTAAACGTAGTTATCTGAAATTGAGCCGTAGACTAAATTGTATACTCGTTTTATCTGACTCAAATCAATAACACGATCAGTGGCAAAAACAACTTAGGATATAATTTGGTTGTTAATACCAAAACACCGTACCTATTTTATTTTATTGGGATTTTATTCATTGGCAAAATAAAGCATGCTGTATCTATTCTTATTTCTTTAAGGCCTATTATGAAAGAATCACCTTTAAGCTTCAACAGTGTGTAAACTATTTCATGTTAAATATTCATGACGGCTTGTTCTAGATATATGTTTTGACGATGCGGTGGAATCACTTAATCTATCATATATTTTATGCTAGCGTGCTATAGTAGGCCAAAACCTCCTTTTAAAGAAGAGGCCTATGTCCAGCAGTGGACTGTTAAAGACTGTTGATGATGATGATGATGATGACTATTATATATTTACCCACACTACTCTACTAAATGTAATATACCGGGGGTATAGCAAAATGCTTCAAATATGTGATTAAATTGTTTGTACTTGTCTCGATTCAAATTTATAGTATGTCAAAATTATACTAAAGCACAAAAAAGAGGACCTGTAACCATTGAATGTTAAGTATGTATATGTGTTATCGGGATAAAATTATAACTATTAGGAATCATTACAGCAAGGTGTGTAGGAATGCTCAACGCCGATACATCCACAGCTCCGTTGAAAACGGAGATCCAACTAAAGTCTAGAAATTTGTAAAGTCACTGCGAGTAGGCAAACTGTTCACGACGCTTTCCTAAAAATGTCAACTTAAGCCTTCTTAATCTACACTTATCTGCTTCATCAAATATTGATAAAAACACAAAAGACACTACACTGAAACGTCTTACTTCTGTCCCAACTCCTGACTGTTCTCCCTTTGTCTTTAGTCAATTTTCTTATTGTGATGTTAGGATGAGCATAGAATCTATTAGTTCGAATGCGGTTGGGTCTGACTGTCTAAGCCGTCAGGATCCTCACAATCCTGGATGAAATTCTACCTGTCATGTCCTAAACTACTCAATCTCCTATAGCGTGTTTCCAAAGGCTTGGAAGGATTCTCAAATTATAACCTAAAAAGAAAAACCCCGAGTCCTGCGATCACCGTCTCATTTCTATTCTCCCCTTTCCATCCGAAATCCTTGAACGTCTAATCTATGTCCAACTGGGGTTCTTTGTGTCCGTTTCATGTATGTTTGTAAGGCCCCGCGACACAGGAATTTATATTCCTAATGCGGGAGTTGTCTTTTTAAAAAGAAAAGAAAAGAACTCTCGAAGAAATCTGTCCAGAAACCTACTCCTAATTCCTCTTTAGTCCGGCTTTCGATCTGGACATAGCACCACTACTACCCTAATCCACATTACGGAGGACATCAGAACTGCTATGAAGAACGGTGAGGTTACAATACTAACACTTCTAGACTTCAGCAAAGCATTTTACACCATTGACTTTGACGTTCTGCTATGCATTCTGCGCTCCCTGGAGACATTTTAATCTCCAACTGTAATTGATTGGTTTCACAAATACCTGTTTGGTCGCCGCCAGCGTATTATCATTGAAAACACTACTTTGTCTTGTCTTGTGTAGTCCTACAGCTGGCGTGCTGTCGCCTCTAGTTTTTTCTGTTTTTATTAATTAATACCATCAGAAATATTTTGTCTTCTTCCTACCACCTATATGCGGATGATCTCCAGATATATTATATTCTTTCAGTAACAAGGTGAATGATTTTTAGGGATTTTCATTGACAGTACCGTATCCTGGGGTCAGCTACAAGAGTTGAGTCGTAAAATGTTTGCCGCTATGGGATCTTTGCGCAGATTACGTAACTTCCTACCGACATCAACCAAGATTTTTCTCACGCAATCCTTTCTCTTCCTTATCCTTGATTATGCTGATACCAGAACTAAATAAGCTTGAAGAACCAGAACTGTATAAGATTCATATTTGGATTACGCATATATGACCATGTCTCTAACTGCTTAAGTGGTTACCCATCAACCTTCGCCGGAATGTCCGTATACTTTTTCTACTTTATAATATTTTATTTAATCCCTTTACTCCACGTTACCTTAAAGTGCGGTTTACCTTTCTACCTGAGACACACCCCAAATTGTTGAAATCGTCTGAGATTGTGGAACGCCCTACCAGTCGCTATCAGATGTGCACAAACAATAACTGCCTTTAAGAGTCTGGTAAAGGAACATTACCTGGAAAATATAACGCTGCAGAAACAGCTCGCAATATCAATGTTGCCTTTGGAGAGGGGACTGTTTTGAACGCACCGTGCTATAATGGTTTAAACCCTTCGTGATGGAAATTGTGATTAGAAGAAGGAACCACGTGAAAGGCCGCCCACAAATGTGAATAACAATGTATTGAAAGAGATGATAATAATCATTTAATATAATAATAATCATGTTTATTTTCGTAAAACAATTGTAGTACATAACTAGATAACACAAAATTGAAGACAGATAGTGCGTACAATCAGTGGTTAGAATGCTGTCCCCACAGATAGGTTTTGGAAAACCTGTATTAAGGAGTAACAGTACCAACCCCCATTCGGTGGTATACATTATATTATTGTATCACATACGTGTAATATTATCTCAGATATGTACAACTTGCAATTAAACATTTTTAAACAAAATAGTGTGGATGTGCATGTGTGTGTGTGTGTGTGTGTGTGTGTGTGTGTGTGTGTGTGTGTGTGTGTGTGTGTGTGTGAATATGTGTTTTGTGTGCCTGTGTCATTTGCATAAAGATACTTTTCCGTTTCCTCGTATGTTTTATCTTGTAAGTGTGTATTTAAGGTCTTTGTACAGTTGTAATATGATAGGTTTTTTAATGAACACTTTCTACTAATTTTATTGTAAAGAGCTGGACCTAAGTAACAAAAGAATCTTTTAGTGAATTTCGTCTTAGGATGTGGTACTATACAGACTTTGTCCTTTTGTCGTTTGCTTATTTCCTTGTACGGTGTATTATTATGTTGGAGTTGAACAATTTGTCTAATAAAATGTTGCCGAACGTTTAGGACCTTACATTCGCTATATAATTTATCTGTGGAGTACATAATGGGACGAAATGTCGCCACCTTTAAAATAGATCTATGAGCAATCTCCAAGGGCTTCAGGATGGTTTTAGCAGCACCCCCCCAACAATAAATACAGTACGTAATAATGGAGACACATAAAGCAAAGTAAACGTTACGGATTATTATGGGATTCGATATTGATCTAAGTGTTTTATAAATATATATCAATTGCCGTACTCTACCAGCAAGGAAGTTGATGTGGGCTCTGTAATTAAGATTTTTGTCCAAGATTATACCAAGATATTTAATATTATCTACAAGGTCTAGATGGGGACAATTGCATTGAGTTTGTATACTTAGATGAAAAACAATTATGTGCTTTAATAGTAATAGGATTATTAGGTTGGGATTGGGATTATTTGATGGAAGCCGATCCGAGCCAAACTACCCAGGAATTAGCATAGCGTATAAAATAAAATAAATATGAAAAATGGGTGCCTCATGATTTGATTGATCTGCAGAAAGAAACGCGTGATGAAATTTGTGTCGCCTTGTTGAATCGATACAGAAATGAAAGAATATGGGATCGAATTGTGACGTAAAAAGTGGATTCTTTACGATAACCGTAAGCGAAAAATGCAATGGCTGACCCCAGGTCAAACGCCGCAACAGTGTCTTTAGAACACTCTTTAGGATACTATTATGTATTTAATGTATTTACATGTGTATATATATTATGTATGTTTAATGTTTATGTGTGTATTGTATACTTGCTTGTACTTTATCATTAACCACATTAAGTGTTAAAAGCACTCTGTTGTAAATACATATCTACACTGCTTTATTTCTGAATCCAACCAACACTCCCAATACACCGGACACTATCCTATACATATTTTGCCCTATTCGTTCTTTATTTCCATCCAATGACGTGACCTAGCATTAAGATCCATGTTATGTTATCTGGTGTACAATAAAGTGATTTATTATTATTATCAATAAATAGTGTTTGACCTCTACACCAATTTTCAAAATTAGTAAGTCTCCCAAAAAAAATAGCGTTCAACCGGTTTGAAAAGGTAATCTATCTTTTAACACATGCTACTCACAAAACATACAGCAGCAGCAAAAGAACAAGAAGCATATTAAGAAAAACCCCCGGCCTGTTCGGGTTATTACAGTATCAAACATATTATTTCTTAATTCTTGACTTGTGGTACCCCTACTTTTCTCGCCATATTCGTTATGTTTCTTCCTTTGTTCCGTATTAAAACGACTGCCTTCTCAAGGAGAGTTGACGTCAGCTGAGCAGCCTACCATAAAAGTAACCTACTAAAATGCCTTTTAGTAAAACTCAGAATAAAACTTTGAAAGGTGCAAGAAAATGAAACTGATTGTCTTAAAAAATGTCGGTCTTTTTAAAATACGTTAGCTACTAATTGAAATACAGCGATCTCAAAGATTTTACAAATCGATTAAAGGAAATCTTGTTTCTCATTTTCAGAATGGTGACCTATGCATATCGATTCTCCATCCGCCTGTAGATGATCCTCAGTCTGGTGAGCTGCCATGTGAACGCTGGAACCCCACGCAATCTGTTCGTACAGTGCTCTTATCAGTCATATCGCTACTCAACGAACCCAACACGTTTAGTCCAGCAAATGTTGACGCAAGCGTCATGTACCGCCGCTGGCGTGAGTCCAAAGGGAAAGATAAAGAATACGAGAATATTATCAGGTGAGACTTTATCGTATGAAATCTATATTATTTTTTAATTTCAACACTCCTCCTGCCGCATGATACCAATAAGTCAGTTTTTAGACATTAGGTAGTCGTATTTTGAATATCCATAAGTTCTACAGAAATACTGAACGTCGGTTGTAAGGGTAAATGTTAATGTTAGCATTTATACAGATTAGATGCATTGTCTGTAAAACAGGACCTGCCATCTAGTGTGATTAAATATAGCAAACTTTCTCACCGGACCGGGTTGGTTCTTTAACCAGTTTCTGTAATTGTAACGCTTAAGATTACACCAGGGTTACAAAGTAATATTAGCTGGCAGAATGTACTCGACTCGATATTGTAAATGTAAGATATTTCATACAATACATGTAACGGTAATCGAATATTGTAGTATGTTAGCAGCATTCATTACCCGACTACAGCAAAACCAGAGGGTAATGATTTTAACCGGCCTATGTATGTATGTATGTTCGTCTATTCCCTCATAGCTCCTCAACTACTCGTTAGAACTGGGCAAATGGGGTATCGTTAGAAGCGTCTTGATCGTCCGCTAGTTTCACCACAGATTACATAATAGTACTAGTACAGAAGACTCACTCCGAAAATTTAAAGAAGTAAGAACCCATGGTGTCATTACATTAAGTTCAATTCAGATTGCTCAGCGCCGAAGCGCCTACGATTATATTTACCTACAATTGCGTCTCTTTCTATCGTGTAACTCTTATCTGTTCTGTCGTAATCAGGTCTGTCTCCTTATAAAAATGATTTTAAGTTATAATAACTACTTTTTCTCTATTACTTTACTTTAGTGAACAAGTAACTTTCCAAATAAACATAAGGTAGTTGTTAGAAGTACTTTATTTATAATAAATTCACGCATACCTACTTACGTTTTCGATACCCCCACGGGAAGTGAGACAGGTCTGATATTACTCAAAGATATTGAATCATGCCGCTTTACTATAATTACTGTAGGTACTTTTGACAACAAATGACGTTTTAAATAATATCACATCGGAATATATGTTCGCGTCGTACGTATTTACGTACGATACGAACAGATTAGTTCCTACCTAACACCTAAAATCTTTTATTCAGACAATATCTTTTATATGAATTAGAAGATCGAGGTTTGTCATAAGAAGCCATTGCGAGTATCGAAAAGTATAAAGAAAATTCAATAATGCGCAGGAGCGACGCGGCGACGAACGTGACGCGAATCGTGCGTAAGCGACAACCCACCGGAATGGCCTGCCCGGGCAAGCCCGCGGCCGAATATACCAAAAGTGCGGAGTAAAACCCCTTGGTTTTACGACCAGGCTTTATATATTTAGGTTCAGAGATACTCATATTCAAGTTTGAAAAGCCTTAGTCACACGTTTTTAGAATTCATGACTCGGAACCCATAAGGACGGACCGACGGACGGACATGACGAATCTATAAAGATTCCGTCCGTCGGTCCATCCTCAACCTATCGCCCAAACGGTTAAAGCTAAAAAGTTAAAACTTTGCATGAATATGTGTTGTGTTTACATCGACAAAATGCTAAAATAAAACTACGAAAAAAAAATTTTTTTTGGTGTACCTCCCCTACACGTAAATTTTTTTTTATCGCCTCTGCCCCATCGTGTGGGGTATCATTATAGATCTTTTAAAAACATTTTCAACATTAAAGTGTATTTTTTTGCAACTGGTCCCCCTCCCCGTCTAAAGGCTAAATGGCTGGCTCAAAAAACCTGAAAAAATTCATGACAGTAGTCCAGATATTTAACTTTAAAAGAAAACTGTAGCGGCTTAGATAACTTGTATTTCAGGAGTTATAGGGACGCCTTGTAAAATGCAGTCACTTCACTGCTAGACATAGTGGTGTGCAATGAGTGAGTCCCAGTGCTCGCCACTGTGATCGAGTTTTGGGCTATTCGCAACCAGCTTCTGCCTCAGTCATCTTGCTTAGGCCGTCACTCCACCTAGCCTGTTCTGTCCTTGATGACCTTCGTTTTCTTCTCTATCTCATTATTGATACGATTCCTCAGCGAAATGCCGAACATAGCCCTTTTCATACTGCCCAGTGTAGACATTTTTTAAACAACTTCTAGAACGACACCATGTACCGCATCCAATTCATGTTCATTGAACATGATCTTGGTTTGTCCAAGTTGATCCGGAGGTTATGCGCATAGAAGTGTGAGCTAGGTCATTTAGCATCTGTTGTAAATCCTGAACCGTTTCTGCCTTTATGTTATTGCCACGCCCTTTCCAGTTTAGTGTCTTAAACATATCCATTGCATTTGTAAATAATTTCGGGGAAATAATATGCCCTTGTCTTACTCCTTCCTGGCATTGCTATGGGCCTCGTTTGATATTTCTATCTGTAGTGTCTATAGGTATGCTGAAAAATAATCCGTCACAATCTTAATATTTTCAATTTATTATATATTAAATAGCTTGAACGTCATACCTCGCTATTTCGTTTATAACTTAATAAAATCTGCCTTGACTGACGTATACTTTCATTCGTTTTAGAAAACAAGCGCAGGTAGCGCGTATGGAAGCAGAGAAAGAAGGCATTGTAGTACCCCTTACATTAGAAGATTATTGCATCAAGACACAAGTCAAGTCGACGACGCAAGAACCTCAGGTTGGTTAAATAATACTTTTTTTTTAATAACCTTCATTACACTTTAAGCTGCATTTTTTTAATTAGACTAGCTTTTGCCCACAGTGATCATTGTACTAGTGATAATGTTTATGGTCATATGCTATTCACTGTATATGGTATAATGTACACATAGTGCACTCACATATATAATGTACACATAATGACCTATTCGTACAATAATTTTCAAAATCGGTTTAGTAGATCGAGAGATTATCCTTTACAAAGTCACAAACTTTACCTCTAAATAATATTAGTATCGTTAAGCTTCAAAAGATCTTTATACAAATAATAATATTTGCCGTCAGTATTATTATTATTACATTGTGAAAGTTAAATAGAGAATTATTATATATTTTTTTCACTGTCAAGAGTACAAAAATGGTCTTCATTACAAAAAAGCTTTCCTAATGTTAGTATTACATTTTAAAGCTCGCTCTGTATGCCAAATGTATTGCACATAGTTTTGCAACTCAGCCGTTTTACCTGACCTTGGTAAATCAACGATGACCATTACATTCTAATTAATTCTTTCAGAAATTTCATTTGTAATATTAAAAGTAAAACTAGATTAGCACTGATAGGCACACACAAGATTGCTATTACTTACAAAAACTTTTTATGCTCCTGATCAAGGTTTTAGCTTTAAAAAGTGCCTAATGTTGAAAAATTGAATAGGGAATAATGTCTTAAAGGTAGTAAGTAGAACAACGCTTTCACACAAAAACTAGTGAACTGATTCAAATAAAATTTGGTACGCGGATAGTATAGGTGTAGAGCATGAGAAAGGCGGAGCGGCGAGACGTTAGCTAAATAAGTAATGTAAATTAAAGTAATGAAATATATATCTTCTTTGTCTGCAGTTGGACATGACAGATTTTTACGACGACGACTACGATGATCTCGACACAGACTCGGATGAGGAAGTGGACGGGGGTGATGGTGATGGTGACGACAGCGGCAACGGCGAGTCGTGAGATTGCGCCTCTAATCACCACCCGCGATCTCTTGCAGCGTACGGACCACTACACCACACGTAGCACCGGTAACACCCACTATGGCGTGACTACGACAGGGTTCCTAGGGCTCCACTGTTACCCTTATACCCATATCCTATTACTACATTAAGGTAATGCAGCGGGGTCAATTTGACCTAAGTAACGTCAATTTTGATTACCAGGGCACACGTAAGAACTCTGGAAAACTGTCCTGAGTCCCGATAAATGGAAAATAAAATGTTATATGTAAAGCTTTATGTAGATCCGCTTCTGTGTCTATTAACTTTGAATATTTGCAGTTTAATTTTCCCCTTCAAATATTGCCTGTGTTATTTCATAACTTAGTTCATTTTTATTGTAGTTGTATGTTTACTTCTTTCTCTGTGTAAAAATTACGTATCACACCCAGGGTTATACTGCAAAGTCATGAATTGTGACGACTGACTGCCCATGCGTGCCACTGCCGACTTCCGCAGTTGTATTACTCAACATGTATTACATATAACTCGCGTTATTTCAAATTATAAGTAATATCTAACAATCTATTTATTTTGTAAATTGTTCATAGCTCTCTCTCATATTCTTGTCAAGTAACTTATAATCAGAATAAATTTTTGACAATACCTTCACTAATCCGAATATTAAACACTTTTTTTTGTACGAGTAAACTACAATTTAAGATCTGTTTTTAGCTTATGTACTGATCGTGCTAAAGTTAATATTATCAAACAAATACTAATTATATTACGATACGATATAAAATTATCTTTTTATTTTAGAGACCATTTTAGCCAAATAAAAAAAAAAGATTTACATATTTTTTTTCTGTAAACGAAATACGACACATGCATACAAGTAGTGTGCTTGTATATTTTCAAAATTATTGTGCTATATTAAATGTAAAGCAGTAGAATACAAATGAGCTATTTTTCGTAACCTGTAGAAATGTAATCGTTTCAAACTGTATTCATTGCATTTGGTTTGTTAATGATGTTTATTATTTTCAGTTGTCCGTACTGCTTGCCTGAACTGGATAGTTAATATTAATTTTATTAAATAGTAGTAGTATATGAGTCATTCTTGTTTTATTATAATGTCCATGGCGTGGCCGTTATGTAAATGTTGGAATCTTTCTCAAATAGATAATGTATAATTAATTTTCTTTATTTTAATGTGTAATAATAATTCTGTGATTGTAAAACATTATTGCCTAATCTTTTGTTTGTTTTATTTAGTTTTTTTCCTGTTTTTGGTGACGATTTTATTGTAGTACCTTATTATTTTGAAGATTTTTAAATTCTAAAAATAACTTTCACATTTTGGAAGACCTTGAATTTATCTGAAGAAAAGATTGATGTCTGTTTATTCATTATGTACTATAAATACTGCTTATGTCTAACTGATAAATTAAATGTACAGAGATTCTATATAAAGTATCAGTGTTTGAAGGGTATGCTCAAATCATATTATGATAATACTAAAGAATGATACAGTACATTATTGAAATATTTAGTGATTGATGAACGAAATCATTTGTAATGTATATTAAGTAAAAATGAATTTTAATGGTTAGTGTGCACTAAGTTAAATTTATATAGATTTGTAATGTAATACTTGTATGAATTGTATTTTTAAGAGTTAGACTACTTGTATCTTGGGCTTCTAAATTCCTACTAAGCTGTAATTTGTCATCAATTGCAATGCTATCTCATAACGATTAATCTCGTCGATGGACAACCTAAACTTTTTTCTTGGTCAGAACCAAATATTTTCGAAAATCCTGCTAAAATCGTCCAAAAGTTATTCATTAGTTAGATTTAAGTTAAAGTAAGTGGTTTGGAAAATTATCGTAGAAAAAATTCACGACGAGAATGTTAATAACGTATTAAATAATAAACAATGTGTTTGGAAGAGATATGATTGATATTGTTTTTACCCTCAAGTATAACATTATTTGTTAACTAAATACATGACACAACGATATGATTACAGGTACAAAGCAAGGGTTGTTTTCATTTGAATTGGTTACTAAATGAGCCTTACTTATACACGAAGGATACACCATGGATTATAATGTATATACTAGAAAGACACCATAAAAACAATAGTTTTAAAAAACTAAACAAACACGTTTTTAAACTAAAAAGTAGAAAATAATTTTCTACTTTGTAGTTTAAAAGCGTGTTTGTTTTTTTCTAGACGAAAATCATCAGTCCTCAATAAATCTACATAGTTTGAACAAAATCTGGCCGTTTAAAGTGGGTCAAAATCGCACCCAAAGAAGTCGGTTACAAACAAACATACAGGTGAAGCTTATATAAAGTGTGTAAAAAGCAAGTAAGGGAACTTAAGATGAGTGCAAGATCTGTGATGCCTTGGGCCAGCCAGAGATAAACTTTTTTCGTGAAACACTAACGACTAGATGGGGCGAATTTAAAACACTGATTATATTACCGACGAGCACGAATATAAGAGCATAAGTACCTACGTTGACACTGAATGTTACTGCTATAAGTGCGATATAAAAAAGTATCAAAACCTTGTTTTTTCTAAGGAAGGTGGTGTTGCCATAATTTGTTTTAATTTGCCGAGTTTTGATAGATTTAATTATTGTTAGTCAGAGTAACTTTAGTAAATGCTGTTTTGCTGCCGATAGAAGCCAAAATTTATTCACATAAAACTCGCTAAAATAACAAATACGCAAATCATACCTTCAGTGGCGTTTCGTAATTTTGAATGATTATGCATACATCAGATGTTGTAAACCTGTTCAATAGAAATATCAATATGAGACCATAATGTAAATAAGTCTCGAATCTCTAAAACACATACATCTGCAAAATTGCTGGCAATTAAATTATGTTTTCTTTTTCATAATATGTGTAAGTGCCTATTTAACTTGTGTATTTTATAATACCTAAGTAAGTATTTACATAAATTAATATGATAAAACTTAGGTGGGTACTATAAATAAAGAACTACGCCTTACTGCCGAATCGATTGAAAGCTAATTATGTTTAAAGTCGTGTCAAATAGCAGATATTAAAGTTATAACAATATTCTACCATATTCACAGATTGCTGTCTAGTTCCAAAGTAAGCAGAGCGTGTACTATATTGGCTTGCAAAAAATATTACCCTTTCTTTTTGGCTTTACCTAATTCAGGTAAACTCTAATTTCTTTATGCCGCCCGAGAATTCGCCAGAGACTTCGTACGATTTCATACGTTTTTGAACCAATAAAGAAGGTTCAAACGAACTTCAAGCATATTTGATACACAAAGTTCAACACTTGATAGGCATACCTAATTCACATTTTAATGGCAACTTAGCATAGATAAGTGGAACCAGAAAAAAGTAGAGTAGTCGAGTTTGGCGCCCTAGAGGACCCAAGAAACATTTTGTTGGTCGTAGTAGTTCTACCTCATAAATAAAGAGATCGCTACTATTGAAATTGTGATATCAAATCTAAGCATCGTCAAGTAGTCGAATTTAATTTATCAGCCTCTCCGGTCCTTTACATACTCGAACTCGAAAAATATCAAAATATAGATAGCGTTACTTTTTACTTGCAGGAATACGATTATGAGAAAACTTTCTAAAAACTATATTGCATTATAAATTATAATGCAATATACTCTACCTTTATGATTTACAATCATAATTTATAATTGTAAATCATAAAGGTAGAGAACTTCTAATCGCAAAGATCTTAGGAACTTAAAATGTTATGGTCGATCATCATCTTCCTAGCCTTTATTCCTAATTTTATTTGGGGTCGGCTACTAGTTCAACCGGTTTTTACATGAATTTTACAATTTTTCCACGGAGCGACTGGCATCGGACCTCCGCAACCCTAAGGGAGAACTGAAATTCGAAGATTGAACTAGTTTTCAGTATATTTGAGGGCATTGACTTCCCAATAACGATAGCCATAGATGTTCATGACAACCGGGACCGACGGCTTAACGTGACCTCCGAGGCACGGGCGTGAATCACCGACAAATTTCAAGACTCCAGGCTGTTATTAAGAATATCCTGTAAGAAAAACCCAACAACACTTTTATGGCCCGATCCGGGATTTGAACCCGAGACCTCTTGATTAGCAGTCGCATACTCCAACCACTAGACCAACGAGGCAATCAAAATGTTATAGTCGATGTGATGTTACCAAATAACCACAAAAACAATCCCGACTATGAGGTAGGTACGCAAATCGACGTGTAGTCCCGAACATTCTAGCCATTGCCATCCATTAATTTTAAAAGTTTTATGTTCAGAATAAAATAGAAGTTCCCTTTCGTTTAATATTTCTCAGATGCTATAATGAAAAAATACCATACCTAGTAATTGTATCGCATATTTTTTGTTGTAAGCTTCGCTGATCTCCCTTAACCTTTTGAACGCCAGAGCAAAAACTCGTCAACTTGCCCTCAACGCCAGACCACAAATTTAGCGCAAATACCTACGAAAAGTACCTACGAACGCAGCGTAGGAAGACCTCCCGCAAGGTGGACGGATGACCTGATTAGGATCGCAGGGACTCGTTGGATGCAGGCCGCTACCGACCGGTCGAAGTGGAAATCAATGGGGGAGGCCTACGTTCAGCAGTGGACTTCTTGCGGCTGATATGATGATGATGATGATGACCTACGAAAAAAATAAGCATTCCAAAACTTTATCGATAACATGAATTTTATTTTTATTTTCGTCTACAATTTCAAAATATATGTCCTCATAACATTGAATTTATTTCAACATTACACTTCTGCCTACTCTAGTAATAGTTATACACTATTTACAGAGGTGTTTAATACCGTAATAACAGAATTGAGACGACAATATAATTAAATATAATAACTATAGGTACAACACTATTCTTGATCTGTTGTCTTGATATTGTGACCGTGGCGTGGAGGGTATGCCATTTTTATGAATATTGCGCTTCTCAAATAGGGATGTAGCAACGTACTATCTCGCTTATCGAGTATAATATTAACTAATAATAAATAAAACACGTATTTTAAATTAGATTTATACAATTCCGTTGAAGGAGATATTTAAAAAAATACACGATTCAAATAGGTTATGTATATAATCAACTATATAATAATAGAAAATTTTAACAAAATGTAAAACAGTATGTATACGTTTATAGCTTTTAAATACTAGCTTCTATAAACCTGTCATAAAAAGTAACAAGTAGAATATTGAAAAAGTTTCAAAATGTCGGTCACAAGTTGCTTTGAAATTACACATGTTAATTTCAAAGCAACTTGTGACGGACATTTTAAAACTTTTATTTATTTCATTTAAATCTCAGTAGTGTACGAAGCATCTTTTAGGGCAATGATTATATTTTGTATCAATAACTAAGAGTCCTCTTTCTTCTTTACAAAATAATTGTCTACTTTAATTATCATTTCACGAGCACGGCTGTTAATTACTTTCTTACTCATTTTAACAGAATAAGTAGGTATAATAACAAAACTTAACAACAAAAATAATACAGGCTAACGAAATTTTAATTTAAACTTATGATATCACCTAACGTGCCCTACATCACTATTGGTCACATATTTGTGACTCTGGCGTGTGAGGACATTCTTTTTTTAAGAGTTTATTTCTTTCTTTTTAGAGTAAAATTTCTTAATATCATAAAGCAATTTAAATAGTTTTATGGAAATAGATAAGAGTTAGAGCTTCTTCTTAAGGTACTTATATAAATTTAAAGGCATAAAAGTAATGTTTAAATGCTTTATTTCGTATTTTGGGGCACCGCTTTTTTGTCACATATTTGTGACGTTTGCGTACAGGGACAGTTTTCGCTTGTCACATATATGTGACCCTGGCGGTCAAAAGGTTAAATAGTAACAAACTTTAAATATAAGTCAATGAATTGAGAAACACAGTTCATAAGAGCGCTCTGAAGAAAAACTTTCTGTAACCGAAATTGCAGCTTGGCAGCGAGGAAGTCGTGCTGCGGCAGGTGTATCTCTCTTACGTATTGCGAAGCGAAGAGAGAGCCAGAGAGATGGATGATCCCCAGTGTCTCTTAACTAGGAGTCTAGGAGAGCAAGAGAGACAGAAAACGACGCCAGCGCTGCCAACTAAGAATTAAACTAAAAATCCTTCTTCTCTTTCAGACTATCGTCCAATATCCCTTCTACCCTTCTATTTCTAAAGTCCTTGAACGCCTCATTCACATGCAGTTTAGTTCATTTCTCTCCAGAAATTGCCTTTTAAATCCTCTCCTATCAGGTTTTCGTCCCTACCACAGTACTACCACCGCACTCTTTCATGTTACGGAATATATCCAATTTATCATGGAGAAAGGAAAGTTAACAATCCTTTCTTTACTTGATTTGAAACTGAAAATGCCTAGCCATACCACACAATTTACTCACAATTCATTCTCGGTGCAAGTAGTCAGACTGTGGAATAACTTACCTGAGGCAATTAGAAAAGCCAAATCTCTGCATGCCTTCAAAAATAAAGTCGCGGACTACTACTTGACAGTGTAGAGGTTGCTGGTTGATCGTTGCTAGTGTGTGATACACAATATGCATGTTTGCGACATTTGCGTGTGTTATGTATACCTAATGTATATTTTAATGACGTGTCACATACACGTATGTGTATGATTGTGTAAGTAGTATTTAGAATTGTTACTGTAGATACATGTAGTATGTTTTTTAATACTAATTATATAGATTATGACTACCCATCGAATCGAATCTTTCAATATCCGTCCTCAGGTTGTCTGGAAGAAATCGCCGTGAGCAATAAGACCACCTATTGTGTTAAATTCAATTTATATCTGTGTACAAAATTTGATACCTTATTGGTGTACAATAAAGTTGTAAATAAATATACTGTGTGCAAACCCCATTTGGAATCGGCACACTATATCCATTCCATAATGATTGCGCTATTAAGCTATGAAATGACCGGGTATGTCCCGGCCTGCAAAAATGAAAATTTCGATACAAAAAAATATATATTGATAGATCTTAATTAGCCCTTTCAGACTACGTTAATTAATTTAAGAGCCCCTCTTTCGTTTTCCCAGGAAAAAACAAAATATCATTTTTATTTTTTCACCTTTTCAAATACCCGTATCTCTTTCAAATATGGTTATTTTTTATTCTACCAAGCGTAGAAAAATTTCCCTTGAGCTGATTTAAATTGCCCTCGTGTCGATTATTATAAATATTTAATAATAATCCTATAAAATAAAATGTGGATTAAAAAACAATTATTTTGCGCATTGGAGCAACTGGAGCAGTGTAGCATTTTTTTTTTTTTTTTTTTTTTTTTTTTTAATGGGGTCGATATGTTGACCCCGTCACTTTTCCCCGGTCATTAACCAGGACCTTTTTATTCTTACTACAATTTCTATCTTATAATTAGTTATATAATATTTTTCGGGTAAATTGCCCGATGTTGTTATTATTCTTATCTATGATATAATTATATATTTACATTTTTATTTTTGTGATGTATATATGCATTCTAAATACAATTTGTTTATGTTATTATTTAATATTTACATTTTTTCTATACATCTATTTATTTAGCTTAATGTTTAATAACATTTGTTATTTAAAGTCTTAATTTTATAACTAATTTTATAAGCTGCTCCCAAATTGGAGTTGTCTTATATGATAAGTGTGATAGAATTTTTGTATATGTTGTTGTAGTATTTTCATGTCCTGTGTAGTTTTGTGTTGTTCGGTGACGCCAAGACGTCGCATGTGGATGTTATCTTCACGTAGTATTTATGACCTGTGTATCTGTTAGTGTGCATGATATGTTATGTTGTTACGTGGTGTGTAATTATTCACTAACTCCCTATCTTGTCAGCAGTATGCATATAAGCTTAATTATATACAACTGCTGACCCTCCCAGTGAATTAAGTGTCTGTTTGTATGTGTTCGTGTTGCGTGTTTATGTGCATGTTTGATTTAGTTTGGATATGATTATCATATTAAACTTAAATCACTAGTGTCGTGTATAGTGAGTGTTGTGATGTGCGAGTCATAAATACTCCGTGGTTGAACGTGCCAGGTAGTCCCATTTAGCCCGTGTTGGGCACTCGGCACTAAACGCGTTATGGCCTACGTTATGCAGCCCAGAGTGCGAGCAATTGCAGCACCGTGGTTCCGCTCCCTTGGCGAAATCAGGGCAGCTCTCACGAAGGTGTGAGCCCCCGCAGTGGCTGTATCTGCTCGCACTCTCGGCGCAGTATCTGCGGCCATGGCCGAAGGCCAAGCATTTCGTACATTGAATGAGCGGAGACTGGTCCTCCACTCTGACCCTTTGTAGGTCTATGTAGAGGTTCCCAGTCTCCGTCATTCTCTGCCATACTCTTGGCCTGACCTGAAGCACGACATGCGACGTCTTGGGGTTCCGTGTCTTTTTCTTGTACTTAATTTTTAACTCTTTCTCCTCCTGTGATAGGCCCATGAAGATATCAGGGTTTTGGGTGTATAGGGCCCTCACCATATCTTCATCGTCCTCCTCCATATACACGTCCTTGAGGACGACGAGCGGGTTCTTATTGCTCATGGGTGCTACCACAAGTCCTTCACCGCATTTTCCGATCTGCTCCATTAATTTACCCCTTTCGGTTTCCGTGTCGCAGCCCAAGATGACCGTGCTGTTTTTGGCCTTTCTTGTTTTATTAATTTTTAGGCCAGTAGCTCTGGCGTCGACCGCTTTCTTCACCCTGACGAGCACCTCGTCGGCAGTCTCGCGACTGTTCGTTGAGGTGACCGCCACCGAGTGAAGGGCCGGTCGGCGCCCGGGCCTGGCCGCTGCGACACTAGCATACGTCATAGGGGCCGGGCCGCTCTCTGGTTTTGAACCATTCGTCGCTTCAGCAAGACAAGATCTCGCCTCGACGACTATATCTCTTGCGACGGTGGTCACCAGGTCCTCGATTTGAGTTTGTGCGCGGACCACAAGCCCCTCAGTAGCTTTGTCAATGTCCACCTGGGTTTGCTCAATCTTTTCAAAGACGACCTCGGTGATATTGGCACCTCGTTCGTCGTTGTCAGAGTTGAGCTGTTTAATATCCCTAATAATAATGTCGTGGGATTCTTTAATCCAGTGATAAACTGAATCTTCCAGGTTACTTAGTCTTGTAAGCATCCTCTCCTCTTGCTTTGAGGTTGCGGCCACCGTGGCCTCCTCCCCCTCCGCAAGAGTTAATGTTTCCGCAGCCCCTTTTTTGGTTTCGGACTCCCCCGCCTCCAGTTTTTTGATCCGCCTACTTAGTTCGAACATAATACGAATCCCTTTGTCCGAGCGTTCCTCTAAGTAGGTTTTTATGTCCTTTCTCATTTGAGAGTATTGTTGGATCTTGTGTGGTATGTCCTCGAAGGTCTGCATGACCTCCTGGAGTAATTGGTCACTCGACTGTGCAGCGTAGGTGTCGTGCCGCGTTTTAAAATGTTTCATGTTGTCGAGTGACCTTCTCAGTGTGTAGCATTTGGGCGCAGTGCTGGATTTACACATTTGCCGCCCCAAAGCTTTAAAATTTTGCCGCCCCTACTGACTCCTAAATTAGATGCACTGTTCACAATAAAGTTAATTCCTTTCTTTAGGAAATAATCTAATTCCTTGATAACTTTTACAACTTTTGTTGTTTTTTAAGCTAAGCAAACCTTGGCTTTCACTGCACTACTTATAAGGTATGGTAGGCTAAGGAAGATAGGTAAGTAAGGCCCAATACTGCTAACCATGCACCTATTTTTTGTTTCCGCGGGAGTGCTTTTCGCACCATACCCTCCGTGTGTGGGACTCCCGGCGAACCGGTCTACCCACTAAACCACGCGGCGGCCTACCTCGGTAGTCGGGAGGAGCTCCAGGAACGCATCAGCGACTTCTGGAGTCCCCCCAGCCTTACCCCATGACTGGGTCACATCTCAGGGTAATCAATAAATTACCCTTGGGACAGGAAGATATCGTGTCTCTCGCCGTTTTACTCAGTAAAAAGCGGGACACCGACCCGCCCCAGACGACACCCCCCAGCCGCACTGGGTGTGTCGTCTGGGGATTAGGGAACGATTAGGGACTAGCTGCCTCTACCGCGTCTCCTTCGCCGTCTCCTTCGAGCGGGATCAGCCCCATCCGGATCGCTCTGCGGACTTCTTCTGGAGCATTACGTTCTCACAGAAGAAGACCCCTCCCGTCCTTCATCACTCGCCAGCATTGCCACGATCAATGCTGGCGGTGACAGGGTTCGTCCGATCTGTCCGACCAGGTCTCGACGCTCGGACTCCCACGCAGAAGTCCTCCAGCGTGTGCTGGGCGGAATCCCGGTCAGATTCGCGGTGGTGGCATTGTGCCGTAACCTCACGTCCGATTCTATTCAGATACTCACAGAAACAACCATGTCCGGAGAGTCAATTGTTGGTAGGAACCCGCAAGGTCCTTTGACCAGACGGGTGCCCCATAGAGGACCATGGATCGCACGACGCCCATGTAGAGACAGGGAACTTCTTACCTTAGTTTTTTTTTTTTAGGAGTATAGGAATTAAATTAGGAATATAAATTCCTGTGTCGCAGGGGACTTTACAAACATACATGAACTGGACACAAAGAACACCCAGACTTAAAATAACAATTTGTGAATCACACAAAGTGTTATCCCACTTGGGATTTGAACCCACGACACTTGGCGCAGTAGGAAGCGACCGCATAAACCACTAGGCCAACCGTGCAGTCGTTTAGTTAGTCCCCCGAGATTGGGCAGCAGGCGATGTAACGCCCCTGCTAACCCTCGAAACCGGGGGACTAATCACCCGAAATGCTCTTCGAAGCTCCACCGACTGTCTAGGATGAGGCCTAGGTACTTCATGTACTGGCCCACCCGGACTTCAGTGGCACCCACTTGGAGGCGCGGGTTGGGTGGTTCCTAGTGCTTACGTAGGCCATGGAACCAAATCGCCTCAGTTTTCTGAGGCGCCACCCCTAGGTCCAGCTCACGAATCTTTTCCACAACACAAGCTCGGCGAGCAAAAGCACTTCCTCGAAATGTGACCCTCTGGCCAGTATTAGGGTATCGTCCTCATAGCAGAAGACTCTTAGGCCAGAGGACAGACTGGTGCAAAGGACCGTATCGTATGCGAGGTTCCATAATAAGAGCCAGAGTCAGCCAGACCCCTGAGTAACCCCCCAACACACTTCCCTTCTATTCACCACCCCATTCCGATCCACAAACATCACCGTCCTGTCGCGCATTTGCGTTATTTATCTGCATGATTAGATATCATAGAGACCTATCTAGGTCTGCTCTTCTCGCCCGGGAGTGGCCTACGACGGAGCCCATGGAACAGAAGGACCTTCGTCTTATCCAGGGCCACCAGTGAGCTCAATGTGCCCAACCACCAGGGAGACTCCTGTTGTGGCCTGAAAGTTCACCCCTTGGCTGTAGCCAGAGTGTCATCTTCGTAACAGATTACGTTCAGCCCGGGGGGAGACGCACTCGAAGGGCCCAGTCGTATCCCATGTTCCACAGGAGTGGTCCGAGACTGACCCTTGCGAAACACGACTAGGCCCGACGTCTCAAAACACCGTCTTGGCCCTCGTACATGACGGTACGCATCGTGCTCAACTCGGTAATAGTACTGGTAAGGGCCCAGATGAATTATCTGGGCCTGACTCTTGACGGTAGGTGGCTCTTCGATGAGCACTTCCGATAGCTTGCTCCAAAGCTGGTCGACACTGCCTCCGCACTTAGACGACTTTTGCCTAATTTTGGTGGAGCCAAAGACGCGACGAGACAACTGTAAACGGGAATTGTCTAGTTTATGGCACTGTAAGGTGCACCGGTGTGGGCAGCGGCTCTGAGCACCCAAAATAAGACACGCCTCTGGTGACCCCAGAGGATATTGGCGGTTAGAGCCATACACGATTACCGCGGTCGCAACCTTCTGCGAAGACATTATCTATGCCATGATCATGCTGCCCTGAGTGTGGCCGCAAATGGACGGAACGGGTTTTCCTCTCCATCCGCTTCAGTGGCCTTCAAGCTTCAGAGGAAGTGACGTCCGCGTGTGCCGTACGTCGCGATGGAGAGATAAGCAATTGATGGCGCCCGCTTCAGTGAGAGGAGGCACTGGGAGGGGTTCAGAGGGAGTAATAACAGGTTCCTTGGACCCCTGCTATTTCAGGTGTAGAGTGGCATACCATGTGGTTTTAGTCGGTTCGATGTTGACATACAGCCTCGTTGCAAACTCCGGTAGGGTGACGGCACGAGGAGGTTTCCACAAGTCCAAAAAAAAGATTTTTAAGTTGTCTCCACGCTACATTCTACTGCGCCAGGTGTCGTGGACTCCTACGTGGGAAAACACTTTGTGCGATTCACAAATTGTTGTCCTAAATCTAGGTGTTCTCTGTGTTCGTTTTATGTATGTTTGTACAGCCCTCCGCGACACAGGATTTATACTCCTAATGCGAGTATGGTCTTTTAAAAAAATAAAAACAATTGTGTCCGTAACCTTACTTTTTTCTGTACCAATTTATTTTTTGGCCATTTTGCCGCCCCCCTGATTCTGCCGCCCCAAGCTTCAGCTTTTTCAGCTTCTATGGTAAATCCGGCCCTGTTTGGGCGTTTTTCAAAATTTTGCTCAGGACTATTTTGCTGTGTCCTACGAGTTTGACCATTGATTAACCTTTTGACCGCCAGGGTCACATATATGTGACCCTGGCGGTCCAGCGAAAACTAGCGAAAACTGTCCTTCAACGTCACAAATATGTGACAAAAAAGCGGTACACCGAGATACGAAATAAAGCCTTTAAACATTACTTTTAGGCCTTTAAATTTATATAAGTATCTTAAGAAGAAGCTCTAACTCTTATCTATTTCCATAAAACTATTTAAATTGCTTTATGATATTAAGAAATTTTACTCTAAAAAGAAAGAAATAAACTCTTAAAAAAGAATGTCCTCACACGCCAGAGTCACAAATATGTGACCACTAGTGATGTGAGCACGTTAGTTTATAATAAAATTTCGTTAGCCTGTTTTATTTTTGTTGTTAAGTTTTGTTATTATACTTATTCTGTTAAAGTGAGTAAGAAAGTAATTAACAGCCGTGCTCGTGAAATGATAATTGAAGTAGACAATTATTTTGTAAAGAAGAAAGGGGACTCTTAGTTATTGATACAAAATATAAGCAGTGCCCTAAAAAATGCTTCGCACACTACTGAGGTTTAAATAAAATAAATAAAAGTTTTAAAATGTCCATCACAAGTTGCTTTGCTTTTTTTTCAAAATTCTACTTGTTACTTTTTATGCCAGGTTTATAGAAGCTAGTATTTAAAGGCTTTAAACGTACATACTGTTTTACATTTTGTTAATTTTTTCTATATTTATATAATTGATTATATACTTAACCTATTTGAATCTTGTATTTTTTTTAAATATCTCCTTCAACGGAATTCTAGAAATCTAATTTAAAATACGTGTTATAATTATTATTAGTTAATATTATACTCCATAAGCGAGATAGTACGTTGCTACATCCTTATTTGAGAAGCGCAATATTCATAAAAATGACGTACCGTCTACGCCAGGGTCACAATATCAAGACAACAGCTCATAGCAACAGCTCAAGAATAGTGTAACCTATAGTTATTATATTTAATTATAATGTAGAAAGTGAGTATCAAATTATTTTATGTTAGGGTAAAATGTTTAACTTACTGTAAAAAAAAAGGTAAACATAAGACTTAAGCGGAAAACATATTTTAATATTTAATAAAATACCAAATATTATCCTACTTTTTTATGTGTCCTTCATCATATCCTGGATTTTGATTACGTATTTTGGAGAATATTTAAGCTATATTTGGATATCTTTAGTATAACTCGAATGAAATAACTCATTTTATTTATTTTTAAATAAAATAAAATAAGGTTGTAGTATATTTTTCTAATATAAATACTGAAATTATCGGATTTAAAAAACTGGCAACGGCGGACAGTCCTGTACGTAAGGGTGCCCGCACACACACAATAATATTGTGACAATAATATTGTGACACACGGCCCCGCACACTATAATCCACAATAATATTGTACAATACAGCCCGCACACACGCAATATTATCGGCAATACGTACTTTATTGCCAATATTATTGTGTGTGTGCGGGCACCCTCACGGCATTATTTTATAAAGAATAACAATAACATTGTCTTTGGCTCTATCTATTTTTAAGCAATGCCATAATGACAATGTTTTTTATCATTCATTCGTTCTTTTCCTTTGAATTAAAATTGAAGAAATTCAATCGTCAACACTTGCGGTTACGTAACGGGTCTGTTTGTTGGTCCGGTACGTACATTGATTTTGAAAGGTAAAACCCACAAATTTTATATACTACTAGTGTTAAATTATAAGTAAATATGTTGTAGATAATGAATGTGTACTAGTAAACTACTATAATCAACTTTTTTTATACCAAAAAAACATTTGATGACAAGTCCGCGTTATACGTAACGTCCAGGACGTGACGTGATTTATTATGAAAATAAATAGACATCCTATAAGTAACGGAGCAAAATTTTGAAAAACACCCATTAACAACAAAAATTTAAATATAAAGTTAAATGAAGTTGATGATTAAACTTAGATTTCAATGCATTTCACATTATGTAGTGTCTTCGAAATCCCATTACGGTTTTTTTACATTTTATAGGATTATTATTAAATATTTATAATATTTGACACGAGGGCAATTTAAATCAGCTCAAGGGCAATTTTTCTACGCTTGGTAGAATAAAAAAATAACCATATTTGAAAGAGATACGGGTGCCTATTTGAAAAGGTGAAAAAATAAAAAAGATATTTTGTTTTTTCCTGGGAAAACGAAAGAGGGGCTCATAATTAATCATCGTAGTTCGAAAGGGCTAATTAAGATCTATCAATATATATTTGTTTTACATCGAAATTTTCATTTTTGCAGGCCGGTACATACCCGGTAATAAAAACATTATTTTTTGATGTTTACACCACTGATTTACACGAAACGTCAATGTGTCATGTCATATGTCATTTATTTTGAAGTTTTACATTGGAAACAGTGTTGCCAACTTAAGGGTTTTCCCTCTAAACTTAGGGGTAAACAAATTGCACTGGAGTTTTTTAGGGGGAATTGAACAAAGCACGCTTGAATTTCGACTGTAATAACTGGTGAATTTTTGCATAGAGAAGTTAAACTTTATTTATTATGTCTATTATTCTGTAAAAATATTTAAGTAATCTATCAAAAAATTCTCTACAGGTAGTAGAGAATTTTTTGATAGATTACTTTTGATCTCAAAAAATGAGAGTATTTGAAATGTCATATCTTATGAATTTATGATAGACATTAGAATCAAAATATATCTAGAAGAAGATGAGATGGTGCTGGTTTGATTCCGATGTATTTGGAATCGGAATCGAACCGGAACCACATCTGACTTAGTTTGACTACCTTGTTAGTCTATTGGTTGGCGAATGCTACTGTTGATAAGAAAGAGGTCTTAGGTTCGATTCTCGGGTTGGACCGAATATTTGTATGATCTATAAAATATGTGTTTGGAGTTTGAATGTTTTCTTTGTCTAATATGTGTGTAATGTTTAGGGGTTTTTTTAGGGGGAAAAATGTTTAGGGGTTTTATTAGAGATTTATAAAGTTTTGTTTAAAGACTTGGAAAAGTCAAATCTTTTAGATCATTAAATTTCATACACTTTATATTGAAAAACGAGCTTGATTATGAATATAACCATAAAAAAAAATTACACCACTTGTAAATTATTTGAAATAAAAATAATAAATAAAATTAAACGTTTTAATATTAGATAAGCACCTATATTTTTCAAATTGTCAGTTAGGGGGTTTTAGGGGTTTTTGAGTTTACTTATAAGGGGATAAAATTTCAAGTGTTGGCAGCACTAATTGGAAAATACGGAGGATTCATTCATTCATTAATTCACTATATTTCGTAATGTGACACTGACAATATTGTGATAATCGTTGTTTAGAATAAATTTGATAAGAATCATCATTAAATAGTTTTATACCTCATAATAATTAGAAATGAGTTGTGTAAGTGAGCTGTCCCAATCTAATGAATATCTTAGTTTTAGAAGCAGTATTCCTCTGAGGAAAATAGTTGTCGACTCGGACGGGTCCAAGGTAAACAAACTTTTCACATTTCACTTAACGAAACAATGAATTGTACGGAAAGAGAATAAGTAAACTTTCAAGTAGGTCATTAGTTGAACTAACCGCAATACTTTACGTATATTTTAATTTTAGGCTTGGCGAATTTTCGATAGTGGTCCTAAAGCAGTGAATTGTCCGTTGATATGTTTACCACCAGTATCAGGAACTGCAGATATATTTTTCAAGCAAGTAATGGGTCTTGCCTCAAGGGGAGTGCGAGTAATAGCGGCAGAGCCTCCTCCATATTGGAATATGAAAGAATGGTGTGATGGTTTTAAGAGACTCATTGATTATCTTGAACTGGACAAAGTTCATATTTTTGGTGCCTCATTAGGTAAGCTAACAATGATAGTAGTTGTTAGTATTGTGTATCAAATCATTAACATTATCAGTAGTTAAATAACTGTTTTACTTTTGTAAATTACAAGCTATGCTCTGCAGTGACACTCATGGTTATTGTTGAACCATTGCAACATTATATTCTAGGCATTCAAGAGATTAGTTTGCATTAACCATTTTTTTTAATAAAAATAAAAAAACATGACCATTTCAATTTTATTTATTGGTATAAATGTAGCTAGGAGGTATTATGTTTCCACAAGGCCTAACTGGTTTGACAACCTTGTATGACTACAAGAAAACGGCCAATCTTTTTAGTGTAATAAAAAAGGTAACTCTCAAAAGGAATAGTGTAAGCTCAAATATAAGATATAAATTTTCTTCTAGTTTAAAGACTTTAGTTTGAGATTGCCCAAAAAGCTATTCTTAAAGTCAGCACCTTTTGCCAGTATTTGTTCCTTACCTACCTAATGTATCAGTCTTGTGAGGTCTTCTCAGTGCGCCTACTGTTTTTCTTGCTCACTGTTATGAAACAAGACTCAAACTGAAATTTCTGTTACAATTGCTGTATGTTCCAAGATATAAACTTTCTAAATAGAAAGGCCTTTAAACATCAATTCACAAAAAGATTCCCTTCCTTGGCCCATTTGTATAATAAGAGTAATGTATATTCGTAAACTGGACTTCACTGAAACTGACATTTACTTCATGTACCCTCTTAAAATTTACTTTCAACCTCATTCACATATATGCACACACTGTTTTTAGAACTTTCGCGACTTTTACACTCATGTTTTTATTGTAACGTACTGTACTGTAAAATAGAAGGTATCGTAACCTTTTTAATATTATCGCGAATAAGTCCCGTTTACAGTAAAAACATGAGGATATGCACACACATTCATACTACACACAAGGAGGATTATCTACACTGTACAATATTTTATATTATATTTTTCAATTGCACCATTTAATATGCATATAGAAAATGTAAGAAATGTAAACAAATTCTAAACAGGAAAAGCGCCGACAAATAAAATACAGATATTTAGTTATTTAACTTGGATGTGGATGTTAACTGATTTGCGAATTTGTTGATGTGTATCTGAAAATACAGTATCCTAGAAATGAGAAGATAATGGTTGAGTAAAAGTTATTGTTATGATTTCTTTTTAGGTGGATTTATAGCGCAAAAGTTTACAGAACTAACCAGTAACTGTCCACGTGTTGCTTCTCTAATACTTTGTAATACTTTTACGGACACATCTGTTTTTGAATACAACGACTCCTCAGCACTATTTTGGCTTTTGCCTTCGTTAGTGTTAAAAAGAATGCTGATGGGCAATTTTACTACTGACAAAGTTGACAGAAGAATGGCCGAGGCCATTGACTTTATGGTCGAAAGAGTAAGTTTAATTTTTTATGTAAATACTTGTCATTCTGCTATTTAATACAATTGCATGAAACTTTTCTTTTATTTTATTTAAACCAAATACTTGCGAATTACATACATTTGGTCCGACCTGGGAATCTAACACGAGACCTCAAGCATAACAGACGCAAACACATAAATAATATAGGATTTTTGTTGCATATTACATACATGCAATAAACATTACCATTGTTAAGTATAATTTGGACATTTACTTATTCCTAAATGTAATAGCTAGCTAATAAATAAATAGCCACTATAGATTAGGAAATTTTAATTACAGCTTTATAACTTATCTCTTGTGCCCTTTTTGGGAATGAAACTTGGTCAAATGGAAGTCTGTCTGTCTTTATTTATTTTATTCATTAGGAGACTAACAGTAAGCACTAATAGTTTGTAACAAATTACTTGTGCTTACTACAATATGCAACAAAACTCCTATATTATTTATGACTACCTCGGTGGTGCAGTGGTAGGGTTTGCGTCTGTTATGCTTGAGGTCTCGTGTTAGATTCCCGGGTCGGACCAAATGTTTGTGTATTTCGCAAGTATTTGGTTTGGAGTTTGTATAATTATAAATAATTGTGTGTAAAATGTCTGAAATATTTATTATTATTTATTTATTTTATGTATTAATTGTTTTTAATTACGCCAATGAGAATCGTCGTTTTCCTCATAATAAGTGGTGCAATTAAAGCTGAAACATACCTGAACTAATCATTATACCCGAAACTTCTGTTGTTAATTTTGAGTATCTAACCTTATTAAATTTTATGTACTAATATAAAATAAAATAATTGTTGTATTTGAGGGCTATAGATTCAAAAGCGCCTCTATCCCATTTCAAGCTTTTATTGTTTTTTCAACTGCTGGCAATGATATTCTACTTCTCTTTGGTTTCACTGAATAAAATACGCGCACAATTGCCTCTATCACCACTTTATTCTGTTCAAATATGTTTTTAATAACAAGTAGTAGTACAATAAATGGTTTTAGTATTATTCTGGAAAAAAAAAAAGTGGATAGAAGCGGTTATGAATCTATAATTGTAATATATCCAACTTCCGGTCAAGAAAAGTGTGATGTTCATGACCGAATTTTATAAAAATGAAAGTTACTTGACTAAGAAACAACAATTCATAAGTTGTAAGCCTATTACTGTCGAATAGATGACTAGATGATTATGTCAAAAGTTTACCACTTACCACTTTAGTAGTACTTAATGTGGGTAGTAGGTACTTAGTGCAATACATAATATTGGAATAAAGATGTGAAACTGGATAATAAAGCAATAGCTGAAAAGATAATATTGTTTTGCTTAAATGAATTATTACTCTACTGCGCTGAATTTTGTTGGTTCAAACCCACATAGGACAAAAGTTTGTGTGATTTACAAATTGTTGTTATAAGTTTGAATGTTTTTTTTGTGTCTGTTACTCTTTGCTTAGAAGTACCCTACGAAATGTTCTTTATGTAAGTGTTGCCATTTAGACAATTAAAGATAGGTTCACCTGTAATTCAACTCCACTGTTGCCAGAATGTCCAAGCTCTCTTAACGCCTAATAATAATATAGGTAAGAAAGAATAAGAAAATCAATAACTATAAATTTATTTCAGCTTGAATCTCTAACTCAATCCGAATTGGCGTCAAGACTAACGTTGAACTGTACTCCATGTTTTATAACACCTCAATCTCTAAATAACATTCCAATCACAGTGATGGATGTATGGGATGAAAGTGCTTTAAGTTCTCGAGTACGTGAAGACCTATACAAATCATACCCTCATGCAAAACTAGCACATTTAAAGAGTGGTGGCAACTTTCCTTATTTAAGCAGAAGTGATGAAGTAAATTTACATTTATTAGTAAGTATATTTTAACATTCTTTTGTTTTAATAATTGGTAACCTTGGCATACATCTGCTGTTTTTGCAAAAATGTGGGTACAAGGTGAACTATTATAAATAGAGTCAATATATAAATAAGACACAAATGAGTGTTAAACATGTTACATTCTGAATTAATTATGTTTTACATGCCATCTATATTTATATTATCTACTTTTTTATTTCAGATACATTTACGAAAATTCGATGGGACATTACTGTCATCATCATATCTCAGTCTTCACAAAATGCCAGCGCTTTTAGTGAACCAACCCGAAGAAGGATCTGTTACATACTATAACCAGGGAGAAAAATTCGTTAAAATCTCTTAAAATTTAAGTTACAATTTTTGAAAGCATTTATTACTAATAAACAAAAAACTTATTTATTAGAAAAATAATTTTGTATGCAAAATTTATATAACATAAAATAATAATGTTTAAAATAATAAGAATTTGAGAACCTGTTTCATTAAATTGAAACTTTTATTTAAAATGTAACATTTCGTAATTTTTTTAATACATATTTAACATGGCTATAAGTAGAATCCGCGGACAACTTCTAAACCAGTTATTTAAGTATCTTTTATTCCATCTTATAAATAAGTAAACAGCGCGATATCTTGACCAATTTTTACACAAGGTAGGTATGTAAAAACTTTTTAGAAGATACCAATTTTGATTTTTTTTAATAAGAAGAGTAAAGACTAGGCTTAAAGTTATGGCCACGTTTTTCGTTTGTGAAGATATTACGATTATTTAACGCAGGAAGTGTACTTTCGACTGCGAAGTGCAAACAATGTGGTCGACTATTTTGATGCGGGCCCATTTTGTGATTTGACCTTATCTTGGTGTATCAACGTGCAATAAAAATGTTTCAATTTTATCAATTTTCAATATATTTTTAAGTTACTATGTTATTCATTTTTATTTCAATCCTTTTACATCCCACGGAAACACTATATTTTTCGGTATAAAAAGTATACCTACTCTGTCAATCTGCACTTTCCACTAACTCCATACCATAGTTGTTTATCAAAAAATTGGTCTTGCTGTTTCAATTTTTATATTTAGTCCTACCAAAGTGACTACTCCACCTAATGGAAAGCATGAGTAGAATCCAGGAGTAAGGGTCGCCATCCTTAATGTGAATGAGACAATGCAGTATGGTGATCCTCACTATGGCGGCCTAGTTAGTAGAACTGCATCATTGGGCTGGTTGAGATCACTAAGCTGCCATAGAGTGGGTTACCATTTCTCTGTTCTCTCAACCTGGGTGGTGAACCCGTACCTGGTGTTTCTATCAGGCATATTAGTCACTTTGGTGGGCTGATATATAAACACTTAAAATCACACATGACTAATCTTAATAATTTAAAGTTCAACCGTGTCCTTCTAGCTTTAAATTGATTTTCGTTAAACAACTCTTAGCGGATACGAAAATAGCCTTACGGAGTCGACGATGATGCCATGTGCGACTTAGTAATATTAAATTTAAATACTGTTCGTTTTATCAGGTCAGATCCTTAATCCGATTCGAGCCGTTTAGCGAAAATTATTTTATTGTCTATTAGACTTATAAATCATTTTTAAGTCTACTACACTATTATCAAGGTTACCGTCTGCCTTCATGTCATCTGAATGTCTCACTGCTAGGCTCAGGTCTCCTGTCAGGAGTGGGTTAAGGCCCTAAGGTCCCATGCTGGCCAGGTGTGGGTTGGGTACTGGCAAGCCTACGTAATCTGTTGGATGTTTTTTTATGTCTCCCGAAGGCCTCCAACTAAGAACTTCATGACTGTTATCTTATGATAACAACCGGGACACACTGCTTAACGTGACCTTCGGAGCGCTCGCGATCACGGAAACGCTCATGGTCACCCATCTGCCAAGGTACTTACCGCGCCGTCGTTGCTTAACCTCGATGATTGTTTCCAAAAAGAGTCTCCGAATTGTGATTTTACATAACAAAAAAAAAATTCTCTGTTCCAATATTATGACAGGGTGAATTAATGTGAAAATAAATATTTTTTATGATATTTAAAATCTTTATTGTTATTATACTTTGAAAGAGTTGAACAATGAAATACGATCTATATTTTAAAAATATGGTACATCTGTACATTTTTATACTTTCGATTATCCTTGACTGCCTGAGTTTATCATACAAAATGAGAAAATAAATGCATTTGCTGAAAATTACTTTTCAGCGTTTTTTTTTAAATTATTAATAATTATTAATCAGAAGTTGACCTAATTAACGCACAACAGAACACAACATAGCCCCATGTTGTTGCTATTCTTAACAATTTTATAAACAGGTACTATAACAATTCTATGTATCCTTTTCTAATTTATTTAACAGGTGATCTTTTTTCTCTTTCTGAGCCTGTAACGCCTTAGCTCTTTCTTCGTCGTCTGAGAAGTATTCAGATAGACTGTCATCCTCATTGATCACAGGTTGCCCAGCCAAAGTAGATCCTTTTTCTGTTATTGCATTAAGTTTGACTAGAGGATCTTCGTAAGTAACGTCAGCTGGTTCTGGCTGAGTTTTAAAGGCATGATGCGTATTCACTGCTGAGTAAATTGACATAGCCTGCAAATATAGATTTTAATTGATATGATAAAAAGTAATGCTAAAAAGTTAAGAATGCAATCTATACAATGGCTTCCTGGAAAACCTTGTTTTCTCGCAAAGTTTAAAGGTGTGATTTTAAGTGATAGTGATGTTAATGAGAAATAAATGTTTAGAAATAAACAGACAAGATAAGTTAGTAAAGAAGAATATTAAGTCATTTAGGTTTCTTGCTTCTAACTTAGTTTTCATCGAATAATTATTAATTTTCTGCAGTAAAGAAAACTGAGCCAATACTGATTAGGAGCTATAATAATTGGAATACCGTTATTTATCTTAGTAATACCAAACAGACATATTTTCAAGCAGTATGTAACTGCCTTGTTCTGTTCTATAATTTCCATAATGCAGTGTGAGTGGGTAAACTATTGATTACTTGTTTGAATAGTATATGAAACATTTTCTTAAAATATCCTTTGATAGAATTCTTAAATTACCTGAGCAACAAAGTTTGATACATCCCCTGCATTGGCTGGTAATATAAGAGTATTGTTTGTCCTTGCCAACTTGTTAAACGCTGAGACGTACTGCTCAGCAAGAGTCAGCGAGGCCGCATATTTGCTATCCTAAAATATTAAGAAATAAACATTTCAATTATTCTAATTGAATTATGTCGCATAGCTGCAATTAATGAATATTGCATGTTATGAACTGTTAACTTTAGATAAGACAGGACTAGAAACAAATTGTAAGCCAAAAATAAATAGTAACTAAAACTTTTATAGCTGAACATAAAATTTTACAATTATGCGACAATTACTTGCTGTCACTTTGGGACACTAGTAATTCCATCCATATCTGGCTTTAATATGTTCGTCTTCGAACGTATTCCTATTCCTCCTCTCCATCCCTCCACTGATATCTGTCCTGGGCCACCTGCATCCAATTGGTACCGGCTTGTTGCCGGATGTCGTTTGTCCATCTCTTGGGTGGTCTTCCCCGTCCGCGGGTGTTAGCGCGAGGTCTCCACTCTAGGGTTCTCATCGCCCCTCTTCTGGGATCTATCTCTATTTCCTATACCACGTCCCTGACTTGTGTCTTTTCCCTAATCCACTCATTTCTATTCTGGTCTAATAGAGATATTACGAGCATTGATCTTTCCATTGCTCGCTGTGCAACAAGTAGTTTCTGAGCAGACTTCTCTGTCAAGGTCGTGGTATCCATCCCGTACGAGAAGACCGGCAGAACACACTGGTGAAACACCTTGGTCTTGAGGTGCTGAGCGATTTTCTTAGACCGTAGGATATGGCTGTTTGCTACAAAGGATGCCCATGCCTGTGCAATACGTCTGTCAATCTCCGCCTGATTTTCCAACGCCAGTGATTTTGTGGCCCAGATAAATGTAGTGGTCGACGAGTTCTACAGGAAGTTCGTTATTTTCCGCCTCTTGGATGTTTGTACTACTGTTACTGTATTACTAATACTGTTTTGACTAATTATTACTTAGTTTAGACAAACAAACTAAGTGATTATTCTGTTATTAATCTATAATACATAAATTATTGTCATGAAAAGTTATTAGTCAGATAAGTTGAATACCTTGTCTGCAAGTGCGTTGCTAATGAGCCTCAGACCGCGAGCTCGAGCATCTGCCACAGCAAGCATTGCTTGCGCCTCACCAGAAGCTTTATTTATTTGCTCTTGTTTTTCAGCCTCTGAAAGTTAAAGGTACCATAAATATCATTTATCTTTAATCCAGATGGCCTAGTGGTTGATTGCAATTGAAATTATTAATGGAACAGCAAGCTTCCAGAGTGGGGACCTCTGGTAGTAGATTAATTGCTGTGGTCGGCAGTAGTAGTATAATTGCTACCTGATCGACAAAATTAGGACCAATTTGCAATATATAGTCATTGGGCCGATAAGAAGGTAAACCCAGACTATGCTTAGGATAGAGCTTGTGTAGGCTTGTGTTGTCGATTCCGGGCGGAAGAAGCTGAAATAATATGGCGGATCATATTATTTCATTCGATACCCCCTCCCGGAATCGACGGCACCCGGAGATTCACCTCAGAGCAGGGCGTCTAAGAAGAGCCGCCGCCCAGGTAGTTTTTTGTAGACACACACCACCTCCTGGCTGACTAATTAATAAAGTACCTGAAGCTAATATTCGAGCTTGACGCTTGCCCTCTGCAACATTGATGTCAGCAGCACGAACTCCCTCAGATTCCAGAATGGCAGCTCTTTTCCTACGTTCTGCTTCAACTTGCATCTGCATAGCTTCATGGATACGGGTCGGCAACTTTATATCACCTGTAATGTATTTTTGCTAAATATTAGCAATCTGCTGATGCTTTTTCTTTAATAAGTTTTGGATAACTGCAATAATGATAATGATCATACTACTAAACTAGGTTACGTTAAGGACTTGGGAAGGAAACGGCTTATGGGGATTTAACTTACGTATAATGTACCTCAAGCTAAAGCTTACACATGACTAACACTTACTAACAAACAACACCATCCAATCTTATAAACACTGTTCCTGCCTTACTTCCATATTTGTTCAATTCGCCTTTCAACACACTCTATTTTAGATAAAACATTTTATTATGCAGCCTAATATAGCTGCCTACCCATCAGGAACACAGGTATAAGAAATGTATCTTATTTATAAAAAAACAATTGGGTTTAATGAAACTTCAATACTTACGAATTTCATAACGGAGACAGGTGATACCCCATGCTTCGCTGGCCTTATTAATTGCATGCACAATTGACACATTTAAAGATTCTCGTTCTCTAAAGACTTTATCTAGTGATATTTGACCAAGTTCAGAACGCATAGTAGTTTGAGCCAGCTGGGTGATAGCGAATTCTGGATCTTCAACACCATATGATGCTAAAATAATGTTTAAAATGAATAGTTTAAAGTGAAACAGGACAGAAATAATTGTAACATTATAAATACAATAGATTCTCCAAGTCTATTGGTCTAGGTATATAAATCAAGTAAAGACTAAGTCCGGCATTAAGTCTGACTGTACGACATGTGCATTATGTGTCAATAAATAAATAATCCTAAGCCTTAGTTATAATACTGATGCTAGGTATAGTACACAGTCCTAGTTTTCATATAAATTACCTCCGAAATAATAGTATGGTTTTTTTTTGTCCTTAACATACTGTAATATCGAAAAGCCTCTAGAGCTCTATTGCAAATAATATATTTATTACAATTCCATACTCATATCATTCAATTCTCAGCCTATTATGTTGTAGTGTTTTGTTACAAAAATGAGATAAAATCAATAGAAGTTACAGTAATATATGCCTCCTATATTTACATAAATATGTATATTCTTATTGTAATATATAAGAAAAAATAGATTTAGCATATCACCTATTTTACACTTCTAATTTGTATTTGTAATTTTTTAAGTTATTATAACCCTTCAGTGACCCACACATACTTAAAAATGTATCAAGTGCATGTCAGGCCATGCATAGAATAGGGTTCCATAGTCACCCATAATGATAAGTAAAATTGTTATTTTTACATTATTTCTTTATTTTTGTACAAAGTTTAACAGGATGGTGCATTTTACAAGTACCCTAAACTCCTGAAATAAAAAGATTGTCAAAATCAAAATATAGTTTTAGCAACCTCACAATGTTTTAAAAAGGCCTATCTAATGATACCCCAAACAATAGAGTAGATGCGAGAAAAAAAACATCTCCACTTTACATGTAGGGGAGGTACCCCAAATACAAATAATTTATGTAATTTTATTGTAGCACTTAGTAGACGTAATTACAACACATATTTTTGCAAAGTTTCATCTTTCTAACAGGCACTAATAGGGTTCCGAGGCATAAACTGGAACCTTAAAACGTGACATCATTTTTATAATCTAAGTGGCATATATGCCTTTTTTATTTCATCTATTCTGTTTAAAAAACAGAACTTAAATCTACCCTCTTCTTTATTTTTATGAAAAAAGGGGGTCATCATGCAGACATGCATGCATAATATAGACACAAATAATATGAGTCACAAGTGTATTGCACCAAGTGTTATGGGTTCAAATCCCGTAAGGAACTATACTTTGTGTGATCCACAAATTTTGTATGTTTTCAGTATACCTAATGCGGGAGTGGTATCTATACAAATAAATAAAATTGGAGTGTTTGTTTGTAATAACAAATGACAAGTTTTTAACTAAATTCATATCAAAGTATTTATGGTACATCCAAAACTGAATTTATAAATATTTAGTTTTTCTGATTTTTCCGGGTAATCTCTGGAGCAATGGAACTTCCACTGGCAGATGGCTAATGACATAAGGAGTAACTTAGGCAAAAAAAATTTAGACTAGCTTCACTCCACGGCGTTACTCGAGATTGACAACAATAACCACGGGTAATACTGTGGGACTCAGCTAGTTTTAAATAAAAATAGAACAAATATTCCAATATAAAATATTAAACATGGAATAACATACCTAAATAAGGATCTATAATACGAAGATAAAGAACTCCATCAATGCTCAATGTGACATTATCAGAGGTGATGGCACTTTGTTTTGGAACATCTATAGCTATTTCCTTCAAACTCTGAACATATTTAATTTTGTCAACAATAGGCCACAGCAAATTCAGACCAGGTTCCAATATTCTGTGAAATTTACCCATACGCTCCACAATCCATGCCTGGGAAACACAATATATCCACTTTTATAATAAAAAAAAAGTAATAAATTCAAGATAACTATACATATATTGATATAGAAAAAATAATGTTCAAATAAGATTCTCATTACATAGTTGCTAATAAGATTGCAAAATATTTTTTAAAGTTGCATACCTCCTGTTGTGGAACAAACATTATGATAGTATTAAGCGGAGTCGTTGATCGGCATCGTGTGGCTGTTATGCTATACAAAACTCGAGCATTATCTTGATATTGCAGATTAAAAACACTCTGAAAACAATTTATTTATGTTAGGTTATGTACCAGTCATCTCGTATTATTATGTAAATAAGAAACTAATTCTAAGTACATACCCTCAAAGGGAGAGTTCTAGAGAAAAAATATCGGGACCGGCTGAACATATTGCTTAAATATTACAATAACGTTCTGAATCTTCACAGTCTATTCATCATTTCGCCTATAATTCTGAAAATATACGGCCATCAAAACGATTAAAATAAAACGTCAAAATCAAGCAGCTAAAGACAAAATAGAAGACTTCAAAAGAGAATATAAACACCAAGGTTTACTTAACAAGAACAAAAAACAGTACATCACTATAATATTTTAGACGATTATAACTTTTATTAAACGAGCGTTTGTTGACAATAGCAAGTGACACATCACTTTTTTTGTTGACAACCGGTAGATTTAAAATATGTTTGATCAATACATTTATTTTGAATATTATTGCTAAGTAAAATGGATACGTCTATAAGACTAAATAAAACATATCACTCTAATAACAATAAAGGCAGTACTTCTGAAAATTCAAGTCTAACGGCAAAATTAAGAAGACTAAAGATAGAAGAAAGTATTTTAATGCAAAGATTATACAAATGTAATTCGATGTATTCTCAGAATAATAGTGATGCAGATCCAAAGAATTATTTAATATTAACTGAATTTAAAAAGCATTTTGATGAAACAAAAACCACTTTCAACATGTTAAGGATATTATTTCAAGACATCAAGGCAAAAACATCTTCCAAAGAAGTCATAAAGGATTTAGGTATGTAAATTTAAGATTTTAGTAGTTGGTTTAACTGGTTGAGCTATTCCGTAAGGTTACTTTTTTATAAACAAATGTTTTAATTCCGTCTGGACTTTTCCATGCGTTAATTTATAAGTTAACGCATGGATTAATAAATAGTTACGCTCCGCACGGGGACACATAGTTATTGAATTTTTTGGGTTAAATTAGTCTATGTCACGCACGATTAAACGTAGTCTTTTAGTAAAAAACAAATTCAATATCGGTTCAGTAGATCCAGAGAAAACGTACAAACTTCACCTCTTTAATGTTTGTAGGTGGTAAAAGGACTGCAGGATATGTTTAAAAAAGAATTCTTTAGCTCTGTTATTGAGCTTTTTATTAAACGAGTTTGCATTTTAACTCAATTTATTCTAGACTCTTGTAACCTGCTTACAAAATCTATTCTAATATTTATTTTTCAGATATCGACGACATAAAGAATAATATTCTTGAGTTGGAAACCAAGATAAAAGCTTATAAGATACACATCCAGAAAGAAGTTACTGAATTGAAATCTGCAGAACGAAAATTAAATCAAACGGTTAGTTAAACCGATTAGCTCTACGTTTATCCCTTATGAGTAATTATTCTAAAGTTTTTCCTTTTTAGGGTTCCGTAGCCAAATGGCAAAAAACGGAACCCTTATAGATTCTTTTCGAAACTATAAGAGCTATGCTGTTGGAATTTGGTCAGTCGATGTATTCTGTGAACCGCATTAGGATTTTTACATAAAAATGAAAAAAAAACAATACATTTTGGGGGTCCCCAAACTTGGAACTGAAACTCAAAAAATTTTTTTTCATCAAACCTATACGTGTGGGGTATCTATGGATAGGTGTTCAAAAATGATTTTCAGGTTTCTAATATGTAGTATTTTTTTCTAAACTGAATAGTTTGCGCGAGAGACACTTCCAAAGTGGAAAAATGTGTGTCCCCCCCCCCCCCCTCTAACTTCTAAAATAAGAGAGTGATAAAACTAAAAAAAATATATGTTGTACATTACCATGCAAACTACCAACGAAAATTGGTTTGAATGAGATCTAGTGATTAGTTTTTTTTTAATACGTCATAAATCGTAAATTGCATTTTACCTTTAATTCGATCAATACACTATTATAAATACATCGATCAAAGTTACAACGAATTACAAGAACTTTTATAAGATGTTACTTGCTGATACGGAACCCTTCATGGGCGAGTCCGACTCGCACTTGGCAGATTTTTTGTTTTTTTCATCTGCCTACCCTACTTTTACAGCCTTCTGAACCCATACAATATTGTGTGTATGATTAATGGCTTCTACTCGATGCATTTTTACTGCTACTTAAGATTAGTCTTGTGATTTAGTTGGTTTGCGATCAGATTATGCATCTACACGGATTCGCTAAAATTGCCAATCTTTTTTCATAAATAAAATTGCCAATTCTCATGCTGGATGGATATCTTGGATTGGATATTTGTTGCGATCTGTTTGGGATGCTATAGAGGTTGTTTGCGCTAAGTTAGTTTTTAGAAATTTCTCAGCCCCAAAGGTATTAACGAGTTGCATGCATTTTACTGGTACTGCTGTGTTGTTGTTGCTGGTTGGTATGCATATCAGAGTGTGTGTAATCTTTAACTAATTTATTAACTAATAAAACACGACTATACAGCTTAAATGAGGGCTGTGCTGATATTGTTCTGTGAAACGTAAATCAATATTTTTCTGTATTTTTGTTTAGTTAAATGATCCAACGACAACTAAGAACTTGAAGAAAAGACCTAGAGTACAAACTGCAAAATATACTGAAATAGTGCAAAGTCCTGTGAAAACATTAATGACGTCTCCGCTCAAAAGTGCAGTAAGTGATCTTGATATATAATACAGTTGCGAAGTGCTCATAGTCCAGTTGCCTTCAATGATTAGAAACAATTACCGAGAGTAAGCAACGACGGCTCGGTCAGTAACAGCAGGGGGGTGTCACTCCGCAGTTTAGGTATAGTCGGCCGGCTGCCTGCCGGGTCAGACACGCCGGTCGAACAGACATCGTCAGAACAGTTCAGAGTTATACGATAGAAAGAGACGCAATTGTAGGTAAATATAATCGTAGTGATTCGGCGCTGTGCGATCTGAATTGAACTTAATCTTTTGACACCGAGGGTATCTATAACTTTAATTTACTTTTCGGAGTGAGTCTTCTGTGCTGGTACTATTATGTATTCTGTGGTAACAGTAACGACAGTTAGTGGCACGATACCATGAGCGTTTCCGTGATTCAGAGGTCAAGTTAAGCAGTTGGTCTCGGTATGTATCATAGGATAACAGCCGTGAAGCTTAGTTGGAGACCTTCGGGCGGCTTAAAAATATTGAACCGTAAGATTATTACGTAACCACGACGTGGTCTTGCTAGTCCCCAATAAGCACTCGGTCAGCAACAGGACGTATGACGTATGGCTCTCTCCTGAGAGCCAGCCAGACTAGCTTTGACGTTATACCACTCATAGAATAAGGTTCTGTAATCACATACTATGCCAAGTGATGTTATTTAGAATAGATAATTGTTATATTACCTTTAAATTTTCGTTATTTTTGTACGAAGTTTTCCAAGTAAGCGTATTTCACAAGTTAGGCCTCTATAACTCCTGAACCAACAAAGCTATCGCTGTTATAGTTTTCCTTTGAAGTTCATCACCATTTGAGACAGTCGTTTAGCTTTTAGAGGGGGCGGGGGGGGGGGGGGTTCCTGTTTTTGAAAAAAAAATCTTCCTAACAACCTCTCAATGTTTTTAAACGTCCAACCTAGCGATTCTCCAGGTAGTAGAGCCACGCTGATTTCAGCACGAATGGGCCGCCTCGACCCGGGCAGTACTACCCTCACACAGAAGACCATCCTAATAATGACAGCATTCTTGCTGTCGTATTTCGTTGGTGAGTGAGACCGGAGGCCCAATCATTCTGCATCATTCTCCCGCCCTTCGAAGGCCGGGAGAATGATGCAGAATAATCTAACCAGGCTGCCATGGTAGGGGTCACCATGCTACATTGCCTACCCTCACAATAAGCATGGTGACCCCTACTCCTGGATTCTACTCATGCTTTCCATCAGCCAGAGTAGAGTCACTTTGGCAGTCTTAAATATATATAAGAAAAAAAACCCCACACAATGGGGTAGACGCGAGGAAAAAAATCATCCCCGTGTTACGTGTAGGAGAGGTACCCCAAATTAAATTCATGATTTTATTATAGCACTTTGTCGAGGTGATAGAAACACATAGCACTAACCGTTTGGACAGTAAATCGAGGATGGACGGACGAACGTGACGAATCTATAAGGGTTCCGAGTCATGAACTACGGAACCCTAAAAACGATGAATATAGATTTGAAAAAGTTTTTAGGTTATAAAAGACTATGGTCTGTAGCCATGTTGCCGACCTACTATTACATTATATATTTTCTTTGATTCATCATTTTATCATTCATGTTTGATCAGGAGGTGCACGAGTTTCAAGAGTTTATGAAAAATAGTAAAAATCGGTATGGTGGATGGGACGAATATCATCATAACATTTTTGTCAACATGTGGCAAAAACATTTTACCGCTGAATTTCCTTTTGAAAGTGTTTTGACTATAGAAAAAGCATCAGAATATAATTTGTTTCTACGAGAGCTGTTACCAAAGTTAATAGGTTGGTCTTGTAGTTTATTAATGGATATTCAAATAAGTATTAGTGTGTTGCATTGCAATTTAAGATTTGCTTTTGCACACTTTTTTTGCTAAATAAGTGACAATACGGATGTTATGAAACGTTACGAAGGTTAATGACATCAAAATATTTAAAAGTCTGATATTTAAAAGTAACTAAGTCTTCAAAGACACGTTTCGAACTAATTTATTAAGTATCCAACGAAAATGTATCCGTCAACGAAATTGCATAAAGTGGTTTCATCAAGTTCGCAGCAACCTAATCCTGTTAAATAAACTTAATACAATAATTCGCCATGAATTTAGTATAATAATATTAATCATTATAAAGCTATACTCAATCACCTCAGGTATAAGCGAAGCAGAAGTTATTTCTCACATCAACTGGTACATCAAGTATCTTCATCTGAAATACCTCCAACAAAAAGCTATTGACAAATGGCGGTCAAATAGAAGAAAGATGAAGCCGTCGCAGGTAAGTAAAAAACTAATAGTGTTTCATCGTTATTGTTTTATATTTCACTAAAAATACGAGTTAAAAAGAATAACATAGGCTGAACAGGTACATACAGCAATTAATTTTAGTTGTATTTAGATGAAAACTACCACTACAAGTATAAAAGTTACTGACACCATCTTGATAAAAAAATTATCAACCACGGTTAAGTTTAAGTCTCGTTAGTCCAGCGGTTAATCGCTAATAAAATTAGCGATCAAGGAGTCTCGGGTGCGAATCCTTTTTTTTTTTTTAATGTGTGAAAGATCATCATGGACCGTCACCCCACCGGGGGTTACGGCGGGGTGGTGTGTCGGACTTGAACCGACTAAAAAACACACAGTGTGCCCTCTCCGCGCTTCTCCGTTTAGGAGGGGGAGAAGTCCAGGGTGGGATCTCCTTCTGAACTTCTCCAGCGCCTGCCCGCTCCTGATGCGGGCACCGTCTCTGTACGTCGACCCTCTCTTAGGCGGCGTCCGACATACACCGACGCCGTCCCCTCGCGACTGGCCACATAGTGCGGGTGGAGGGAAAACCCGTCCCGTCCACCCACGGCCACACTCAAGGCGGCATGAGGCGCAGATGTTCGCGCCTCCGCCGCCCGAGTCGCTGGCGGCGAATCTGGTCTGATTGGATGTCGTCCTCCCGGGCCTTCACCGCCGCCTCCTTCTGCGTGATTACGTCCTCGCAGAAGGTTGCGACCGCGGTAAATGAGCTCTCGCTGCCGACCATGGAACGAACGACGGCCGGCAGTGAGAGATCCCCTCCGATGACTGCAGTGAGGACCCGGCGCTGCGTCTCCCATGCGGGGCAGACCGCCAGCGTGTGATGAGCCGAATCCTCACTGCAGTCGCAGTGGTGGCAGGCGGGACTCAATTCCCTCCTGGCGACCGAGTGCAGGTACTTTCTGAAGCAACCATGCCCGGAAAGAACCTGCGGCAGTTGGAAGGTATTGGTCCCGTGCTGCCGCACTGCCCATTCGCCGATGACCGTCTGAAGCGCCTCTACGGTGGCGAAGCCAGCACGTGGAGTCTCCAGCCGGACCGACCAGCGATCCATCGTGGCTCGGTGAGCGGCTTCGCGCCACTCGCGCACGTCCTCGGGCGGAGGTCCAACTCCACCACTCTCCGCCCGGTAGTTAGCCACTCGCCGATAAACGTCGGCGAGCACTTCCGCCTCCAAATCCTACAGGGGTGTTCCGGCCAGGGCGCACGCCGCCTCCGTCGATACGGTGCGGTAACCCCGTATGGCTCTGACCGCCAGAGTTCTCTGCGGTCGCCTGAGGCGCGCCCTATTCTGCTCGGTCAGAGCCGCCTCGGGTGCGAATCCTAGGTTGAGCTGTCATTGGGTTTTTCTTACTAGATTTTTTTAATAGCAACTCGGAGTATGAAAACTGGAGGTGTTTCACGCCCGTGTCTAGGAAAGCGCATTAAGCCTTCAGTCATGAACGTCTATGATGATCGTTATTGGGAAGTCAGTGACCTCAAATATACTGACCAATTGTTCAACCTTCGAATTTAGTTCGCCCTTCAGGGTTGCGGTGGTCCAATACCAATCACTCCAATGAAAAGCTGATATTTAGGTAAAACCGTTTGAATTAGTAGCCAACCCCAAATATTCTTGGGAGTAAAAAAAAAACTTATTTTATATTCCTGATTAAAATACTTCCTGTGCAGATGCAACAGAACATCGAAAAAGACGTCAACGTTCAAAATAAAGATATTCTGAAGAAAACACTGTGTATTGAAAAAAATAACAAAAGAGGTAAATACTGTTGTTACTATTTGACCTACTTGCACATTAATTTTATTAGTTGTTAATTGTATATCATACTTTTTACAGCTCAGGATGATTTAATTTACCAAGGTGATTTAATGTCCGAAAATGCAGATACTCGGTAAGAAGTTGTTTATGAGATAACTACCTTTACTACTACCGTTTACGTGAAATACTTATCAACTTTAAAAAAGTATCATGATCAACTCTTTCCTTGGTAGCAGAAGATTCTGCACTAAATCAGAACGAAAAATATAGCTTGTTTTGTTAAAAGTACACCACGAAAAGTTTCTCTGGCCACATATCTAAGCATATATTGAAAAATTACAACAAATTCATGTTTCAGCTTTTCAGTAAGATTTACTAGAAAGTGTGCTAACGATGAAATGCGACATGAAAGAATGACAAACAAAGAATTCGCAGAAAGTGATGAAGAAACAAAACTTCACTTCCTAAAAACTACAACACAATGGAACATTAGATGTTGTAACGATCACGTCAAGAGTGAAAAGGAATTCAATAACATCGAAAATGTACAAAAACTGTGAGTACAATATGATAATTATACAAGATGTAGTTTTGGGAAGACTTCGTTCTCGATTTAAGGAGGAGGTGCGGATGTCTTTATACCATTTATTTTTGGTCGCAGAATAGCGTAAAGCGCCTGATCTCTATTATGGTCCAAGATTAGCCATATAATGAACTCACTATGCTGTTATACTGGATTTCTTTCCGACACACCGACCTGACTGGGAAACTTCGCTGGGTTTATTCACAACTAAGAAAGTTTTTTGCCTGGGTCTGATACCGTCTTAACACAAATTACACGGTTCCTTCTAGTAATCTGAAAAATTCTTGCTATAATTCTCACAGTAGATACCTTTCTTCATTAACTTGTATCGCTAGTACGTCAATAGGGCTGGCGGAAGTGGCAGAGTGCAATATGATGTAAATGACAAAGTTATTAATCAAAATATTTCCTTTCCAGGGGTACTCCATTATGGAGAGCTGGTTTATAAAAAAAAATATCTAAACACCATTCTATTATTCTCAGTTTTAAATTGTAGCTGACAACGAAAAATGTATTTAATGTAGGTATTACATTTTTTAAACCAATAACGAATTGCATAGAACATATTAAATATATTTAAAGTAGTAGGTATTAGTATTAGGTATTGACGTCCTAGATGTTGAAATCCTCTAAAACTTAATTCTTATAATTTCTTTATTCTGTAAAGTTTCTAGTAAAGGCAAGTTCCTTATCGACTATGTCACTATGCAATTAAAATTATAATCAATAAATGAGTAATATAATAGTAAATCTTATGGTGGCTCCACATTAGTGCCGTGAAGCTCCGTGAATAGGCGTGAACGTGAATGTGGATGATTCGCGTTGTTCACGCGCGTTCACGCCTGTTCCCCGATCAGAGTCGGTATTTTGTCCCGCGACAAAGGGTTCGCGCCCTCTTCGCGCGGTCATCACGTGTATATATCCATATTCACGGCCATTCAGGGCCCAAAGAATTAAAGAAGAAAAAAGACTTTGCTCTCCAGTTATCGTTTATATCGTAAAAGGGTTTATTATTTTGTATATATGATTGTACTTTTTTGTGTTCTTGTTTTGGACGTCTACATAGTAATATGTTGCCACAGCAAACAAAGTTATTGCAGCAGCAGCTTCTACGTCCATTTCGCGGCGGGTTTCACGAACTAATGTGAAGTGTGAACATCTCGTGAATGTGGAGGTCACAACTTGCGCTCCGAATTCACGGAGAGAATTCGCGCGTGAATTCTCGGCACTAATGTGGAGCCACCATTAAATCAATTCAATAATGCGTGCAATCACATTCTTGTACACTATCCTCCTGTGCATAAAGTTTATAAATAAATAAAAATAAAATAAAATAATCCTTACTAACAATATAGATGTGAAAGTAACACTGTCTGTCTGTCGCGCTTTCACCTCAAAACCACTAAACCGATTTAAATGAAATTTGGTGCATAGATAGTCTAGAACATGTGAAGTAGGCTAGGTTCTTTTAAATGCAATATATACATATACGATAACAGACATCGAACAAGCGAATCCGCGGGCGAAAGCAAGTTCTTTCATAAATGTAATTGAATTATAGCGTTTTATTTATTTATATTTATTTACAGTTACAAATTTTCCATGCTGTGTACATAAACATGTGTGTTGAATAAATATTATTACAGTTTAGTATGATACGCCGAAAGACAATAGATACGTTTGTTTAGTTCTATTTACAGAAAACAATTGTTATATAGAAAAAAAACTTAAGTAAGCAGAATATATTTAAGTAAGTAAATAGTACTTTTAAGTAAATATAAACATATATTTTAATTAGGTAAGTACTTAACGGTACAAGTGTTTTTCGACACTTCTCTATCGACTGGCGTGATCAGAGTGTCTATCCGCGTAGCGCTCTTATCTACGCCGGATACAAGCTCGTGCCCTGTCGTTGGCTGCCATGATGCCATACTTTGCCGTTATTTTATTATGGATTGGCTTCTGATTCTGAAAACTGTAAAAAAGTCCAGTTGATGAATGTGGATGAGGTGAGTACGAAAAAATTATAGATAATATCTATATATAATTACTTCCTTCACATACCTAATATTAATCCAGGGGGCAGAAAACATTTCGAGTAGGAGAAAAACGCGGCGACGCATTTCACCTTGCCGCCAACTTACCGTCACTTTTCCGTTTATAATAGCCTAAGTTACCCCTTATGTCATCAGTTTTCTGACAGTGAAAGTACCATCAAAATCTGTCCAGTCACTAATTAAAAATAGACAGGAATATTATGTCGTCATGAGAATAACATAAAGGAATACTGTGGCAACTTCCACTACAGCGCAAGCGAAAAACATACAACAGCGCCATCCACCGAAAGAACACTGAACCATAAAGAAACACGGAGTAACTACTAATCCTAAATCGCGATACAAAATCTCGCGATGATTAGCATGTTTCTAACATCCCAACATCAACCGTAGGGCAGTGGCCCGTCGGGCATGATCACATAGCCTGGTCGGAGGATCCTCCCTTTGTGTTGGAGGTACAAGATACCCGTTCCCTCCACAAATACAACTAAAGATAGCATGCTTTATAATATTTAAAAAAATATACCCCAACAACTGTTGGTATTTTTTAAGTACAGTTTTTAAGGAACTGTAGCAACACATCAGCTCATAATCTTAAGATAAAGACTATCAGACGCAAAAACTGGAGTAGCATTGAAAGCCCTCGGTTTCCTTGGGAACCCATCATCAGATTCTGGTATATTGTCAATGGGGCCACCTCGAGGGATTGAAGGTTGGAGGCCTTCGGGTGACTTGGTGGTTAAAACTACCAACGGTGAGATTACGTAGCCACGTGTCTTACCGGTCCCCAACCCTCACTTGGCCAGAATGGGGATATATGTCCATAACCCTCTCTCGAGCTCAACTATAGGACGTTGTGGGTTGTTGACGAATTAAAGACCGAACAATGAGTATTTTGGATTATTTTTATCTAATAATAATAATTTAATGGATTGCCGTATTGATTTGAGTTTCTTCGATTATGAATATCTACTACTAATTTAGTGGATTGACGCTCCGGATAGGCGTTAACGCTGCTAAGTTGCGTGCATGTATTTCGCATGATCTAAATAAGTACACAATTATCTAATGACATTTCCTGAGTAACGGTGGCAATACCATGTAGTGACTTGACAGCAATAAACCCTTAATAATAGAGGTTTCAAATCGAAAAAAAACTGACCAAAGAGCTACGCAAAATGTAAATAAGTATTTTTAGTAGGAAGTAGTGTTTGAATTCTATCATCAATTTTTAGGGTTCCGTTGCCAAATGGAAAAAAACGGAACCCTTATAGATTCGTCATGTCTGTCTGTCTGTCTGTCCGTCCGTATGTCACAGCCACTTTTTTCAGAAACTATAAGAGCTATACTGTTGAAACTTGGTCAGTAGATGTATTCTGTGAACCGCTTTGATATTTTTACACAAAAAAAGCAATAAACTTTGGGGGTCCACATACTTAGAACTGAAACTCAAACATTTTTTTTTCATCCAAGCCATACGTGTGGATAGCCATCTATGGATAGGTCTTCAAAAATGATATTGAGGTTTCTAATATCATTTTCTCGAAACTGAATAGTTTGCGTGAGAGACACTTCCAAAGTGGTAAAATGTTGGTCCCCCCCCCCCCCCTGTAACTTCTAAAATAAGAGAGTGATAAAACTAAAAAAAATATATGATGTACATTACCATGCAAACTTCCAACGAAAATTGGTTTGAACGATATCTAGTAAGTAGTTTTTTTTAATACGTCATAAATCATAAACCGCAATTTACATTTCTTTCAATCAAAACACTTATTAAAACATTGATGAAAATTACAACGAACTACAAAAACTTTTATATGATGCTACGGAACCCTTCATGGGCGAGTCCGACTCGCACTTGGCCGCTTTTTTTCCATCCTTTATAATGTATGCTCTTAGTTTTTAGTTCTGCCGACATTTTGCTCATTTATTTGTTTACATCTTGTCCATCTTGATCTGTTGATGTCAACCTTATGTACAAAATAAACCCTAAATAATTTATCATAAATGTCAAGTAAATGAAAACGTATGTATTTATTTTTAGAACTATTTCTTTATTTTATATTTGCAATCGATTAATCTTTCCATCCCTACTATAGTTATGTATGACATGACGTGGTTTTTAGTTTGACAGTTCTGATTGGAACTTTTAAAGCGGGCAACCGGATAAATCGCTTGGCGACGGCGACGCATTTTACACGACTTCTGATCTGGTAATCACCGGGTGAAGACGTGGAATAAGTTCTGATAATATAAAAAGTTGTCTCAGTTAATTTGTAAAAATTAGAAGGAACCGAATAAAACTAATTTTAATCATGGGAGCATTCGCTGTCGGTTTTGGACTTCTTTTGCTTATAGCTACGGCTCGTACTGATGAAGCGCCAAAAGGCCCAAAAGTAACCCACAAAGTGAGTATTGTAGTCCGTCTATTGTCAGACAATTTAAGCCGAGACGTATATACATTGTAACGGCACTTTATCAAGTTCATTACGCTTTATTGGTCGGTGACCTTTTGCGATGACGTTTACAAGCTTTTGTTACAAAAACTTTTATAAAGTTGTCTTCTTAATTCTATTTGCGTATTTATTTATACATAAACTTCCTATCTTGTGAATATTATTCATATTTTCTTTTTTTATCTAAGCTATGTAGTAATAATAGTTCTTTTTAGATTACGAAACTTGGAGACTTATTAAAAGGAAATTTCTCGTGTCACGGTGTTAGTAATTAAATTCCTCCGAAATGGCTCGACCGATTCTCATGAAATTTTGTATACACATTATTCTTTGGCTCTTTTAATCCAGAGATTTTATCTAATAGATCATCAATCATCAACAGCCTTTATCAGTCCACTGCTGGACATAGGCCTCTCCTTGAAAAGGAGGTATTGGCCTACTATACCACGCTGGCCAGACGGGTTGGTATAGGGATTTCAAGTTTTCCTTCTCTTTGCATTGATGTTGTCTTGCGTAGTTTATCCCTTAGTCGCCTTTTACGACACCCGCGGGATGAATAGGGGTGGTGACACTCTGTATTCTTAATCCGTCACCACACGGACAATCTAATACATAGTTTTGAAAATTATAATCAACTCATTTAATATAAATTTGATAAATTTGGATCTGCAACAACCCACTCAAATAAGTTAGGTACAAACTTAACTTAAGTTCACAATACATTCTAACTGTAGTTTCCAAAGTGCCTAGGTATATTCAAATGCAACTAAGAACAATAACTTGGCATTTAATTATAAATATATTTTTAGAGGACAATTTCACAACATAAACAATACTCTTTATTCTTGAATAAAACATGAGTAAACTGTCTTTTGCTTGCTTTTTGGGTGATCTTAATTAAGATCATCCAGAAAGCAAACAAAAGACAGTTCAATCAAATTATTTTTGTTAATTGCTGGCTAGATATAAAAAGGCTAAAGACTAGTAGTAAAAAAATAGTTATATATTATAGGTATATCATCAATTAAGCTTATCATTATTTTTAAAGGTCACATTTGAAATGAAGATAGGTGATCAAGATGTTGGTAAAATTGTCATTGGTCTTTTTGGTAAAACAGTTCCAAAGACTGTAGAAAACTTCTACCAATTGGCTCAGAAACCATCAGGAGAGGGTTACAAGGGTAGCAAGTTCCATAGAGTTATTGACAACTTCATGATTCAAGGTGGAGATTTTACTAAAGGAGATGGAACTGGAGGTAGGTGTATACACAAATAAAAGTAAAACAAATATCTTGTGATAAAAAATAATTGGTATTTTTTACTACCATTCTGATTGCTATTTATAACGCTGGCAATAAAACCATTCTTAATTTAAATCGAACCTTTGTTATCTACATTGGTCTAGTTTCTTTACATTTCTGATTTTACAAAGCTTGATTAACATTTGTTGAAAGTCCATTTCTGGACAAACAAAGTTCTTATTATTCAATATTATTTTTTCTTTAAAGTTTTCTAACGAACATTACAAATAATTCCTACATTTTTTTATTTTATAAAGCTTAAATGAAATTTTAAATAATGTTACTATTATTTATAGATAATTTTCACTTAAAGAATTATTCATAGTTGATAAAGACTGATAACTTGTGGCATCTTAAATAAAGCTTGTTGTTGTTGTTATCTCCCAGTTGTCACCACTTAAAATATCTGTTATTTTAAAACTGATAAGTAAACCTGAGACATTTTTGTATCCATAGATTATAGGTACTTGTCTTAATCTCTTGGATACATTACATTTCTATCAAGTGGAAAATTAAGTGTCACATGTAATGCAATGCCACTAAGTTGTAAAATATTATTGTTACATAACTTACAAACCAGCTTATAAAACTAGAGTTTCTCAATTCAACAGATTTTTACTGAAGAACTCCTTCATTTAAAGATAAATTTAAAAAGAAATTGGTACATAATCAAATACTTTATGGTTGGTCTCATTCAAATTTAAAGGAAAAATTGCACCATTCTGGGTCAAAATCTAGAAATGAAGTAAATATATAGATTTGCTTTAATTTTATTTTGTTTCAATAGGATTCTTATAGTTAATTAATTATATGAATCAAAATTTTTTATTATGAATCAAATAAGTATAAAAATTGCAAAATTTTAAATAAATCTAGTTTGAATAGATTGAAATATGCTCTTACAAATGTTGGCTACTGACAAACATACGATGAAGCTAATAAAAAATTGTTCAAATATTTTTTTATTTTGCCACAAACATTAGTATGTAGCTGTCTATAAAAATATAAATAGAATATCTACAACTAATGGGATCTTTTGATTAATTACTATTGTTACCTACAGGCCGAAGCATTTATGGTGAGCGTTTTGAAGATGAAAACTTCAAGCTTCGTCATTATGGTGCTGGATGGCTGTCTATGGCTAATGCTGGCAAGGACACAAATGGATCCCAGTTCTTTATCACTACCACTAAAACTACTTGGTTAGATGGCAGACATGTTGTTTTTGGAAAGGTTTTGGAAGGCATGGTAAGAACTGTTTTTTTACTGACAAATTAAAAAATAAGATCATTACTTTCAAAAATAAATATCCTAAGTTAGTCCTTGAGCTTTCTACCAGTGAAAGCCCTGTGAAAATCAGTCCAGCCATTCCAAGAGATTACCCAGAACAAACACAGACAAAAAAAAAATTTAAATTGCTTTTTTGGTTTAGGTACTGTATGTACTTTCATATGCATTGAGTAAAAATTGGTTAATTTAATATTACAAACAGACACTTCAGTTTTATTTATTTGTATAGATTCTAACAAAAGAAAAGATTCTAATAAAATAAACTATCTTCTGGGGTTTGTTTAGTTTTAATAGGTATAGATTTATACAAGTAAAAGTAAGAGGTAAAATCGATCAGTGTTTTGAAAATATTCAAGTTACCAATAATAAGTATAATTAATGTAAAATTTAAATCTACATACAGTTCCATGTTTTGATTTGTTTTTATATATCTAAAATACTAATTTTCTCATAAGATCAGAGATTTTTGTAGTATTCATTTACAATATTGTAATTATTTTCACAGGATGTTGTTCGTAAGATTGAAAAGACTACTACAGGGGCCAATGACAAACCTGTAAAGGATGTAGTCATTGTCAACACCTCAGCTGAAGAAGTTGCAGAACCTTTCAGTGTTTCAAAAGAGGGTGCATAATACAATAACATATATGTATAAGAACATTTATTATATATACACAGTAAAGTAATATAATGACAATGCATTTTACATATAAGTAAAAAAAATGTGCTGTGTGCCACAGTTAATATGTCAAAGTGGTCTTTAGTTTGTTTTGGATAAAAAAAGGATTTTTAAATGTGTATTCCTGGAGATTACAACATAACTGAATAAACTGCCATCTATTTTTTTTTTGTAATAAAACACAAAATATCTCTAAATACTATCTTTTATTTCTTTCAAACACAATTCAGCTTCCTCTCTGATTTCCTTGTTCTTTGATGTAATGCCCATTTTCCAAGCGTGTCCACAATATTTTCTTGCGGTGTCCAGCAGTTTCTTTTTCATATAAGCTCTTCCTAAATTAACATACATAGTTCCTAAATCCTCCATGTCTAAACCTTCCGCCATTTCAATAGCTTCTTTGAAATATTCAATACTTTGATCTGCTTTACCGAGACGATCACATACAGTACCAATGTCATTTAATTGAGTTACCAAATGTTCTCTTTCTACATCAGGAATCTCCTTGACTCTATTTAATGAATTTACCATGTACTTTAGGCCATCCTCACATCTATCACAATCAACAAATAGCCGACCATACCAATCTTCTGTTAAGGCTAAAAGTTTTTTGTTGTAATCACTTGGATCGTCTTTGAATGCTCTTTCTAGTTTTTCTAAACACCATTCATATCCTAACTGAGCAATTGAGTATTCTTTTTTCAGATGAGATACTCTTGCTAGTTTTGCACTTATGTGTACTACACGAAAATCATCTTCTTGAGCTCCAGCTGCCATAATTCTTTGAGCAACAGTCACAAACAATTTTTTAGCCTTATCAAGATGTTCTCTTTGAAGAGCTAGGTTTGCCATTATGTCATATATATATGTGATCCCTAATTCATGCTGAACTTGTTGGGCCTGTCTTAATGCCACATGCAGGAGCTGTTCAGCCTTTTCGAATTCTTCCTTTTGAATAAATAAAATGCAATGTTTTATTGTGTGAATGAGATCATCTTCAGCACTAAGTTTCTCTTTGAAACCCAACCAGGTAAACAAAGAAAAACTTAACAAACAAGGAGATAACTTATGATTTGGAATGTTAAACTTCACTGTGATAGGTACAACAACACTCCTAAAATTGCATCGTATTCGAGACATCCTGTTCCATATTGATCTATATTTATAGGACATTTTTATACAGTAGGATAAGACTACTTTATAAGTGTTTAGACATGAACTTATAAGTTATAACATTACACAGTAGCCTCTATTATTACATAACTTCGCTTGTCCAAATATTTAACCCCTCATAATGTTTTATGGAACAAAACGAAAAGTTTATTTTTTACTTAATGCTATGTTTGATTGTAAGTACTGAAAAATAATTTAATAACGTAAATTCAAGTAGGAAATTTTTGATTTATATTATTTTGACAGATGTCCTAAGTTGATTTTTTTTTTTTCCTCCCATTTGGCAGGGAACTTGCCAATATATATAAATTGTATAAATATTTATTCATGTTTATATTATTATTTTGGAGGTGATTAGATTATTACATAAACAAAAGAAAAAATAATAGATGTATAACTAAAACAAATTACATCAGAGAAACATTGTTATGCTCTGCTTCTTTTTTTAGAGTTCGTAGTTCATGATTCATGTCTTACCCTTAAGGTTCGAGCACATTATGCCGGGCCGCAGCGTGCCGGGGCGGAACGCAAAAATCCGCTCAAATCGCTTCAATACAAAATGTATGAAGTATCGCACACTGTGTCGGGCCGCAGCGGCTCGCATTATTGCGACGCGGATTTGCGTCCGTGCGATGCGACCCGCCCCGCCCCGCTGCGCCCCGTCACAGTGTGCTATAGCAAGCGGATTGGTGTGCATGCGCGTACGTGTTTATTTTACGAAATTTGCGTTTTTTGATACTTTTTCTTCTAACTTCTTCTTCTTCTAACAGCAGGCAAAAAAAAGAAAGTTCTTCGTCAGAGCTATCCATAAGGTACAGTTGCACTAAATACACAACAGTTGCGCATGCGGTACACTCTACTCAAAATCCGTCAATGCGCTGCGACCCGGCCCGTCACAATGTGCTAAGTTAGCATTTTGCGCTGCGATGCGGCCCGCCCCGACACGCTGCGGCCCGGCATAATGTGCTCGAACCTTTAGGGTGCCCGCACACACACAATAATATTGGCAATAAAGTACGTATTGCCGATAATATTGCGTGTGTGCGGGCTGTATTGTACAATATTATTGTGGATTATAGTGTGCGGGGCCGTGTGTCACAATCAGTGCTGGATTTACACATTTGCCGCCCCAAAGCTTTAAAATTTTGCCGCCCCTACTGACTCCTAAATTAGATGCACTGTTCACAATAAAGTTAATTCCTTTCTTTAGGAAATAATCTAATTCCTTGATAACTTTTACAACTTTTGTTGTTTTTTAAGCTAAGCAAACCTTGGCTTTCACTGCACTACTTATAAGGTATGGTAGGCTAAGGAAGATAGGTAAGTAAGGCCCAATACTGCTAACCATGCACCTATTTTTTGTTTCCGCGGGAGTGCTTTTCGCACCATACCCTCCGTGTGTGGGACTCCCGGCGAACCGGTCTACCCACTAAACCACGCGGCGGCCTACCTCGGTAGTCGGGAGGAGCTCCAGGAACGCATCAGCGACTTCTGGAGTCCCCCCAGCCTTACCCCATGACTGGGTCACATCTCAGGGTAATCAATAAATTACCCTTGGGACAGGAAGATATCGTGTCTCTCGCCGTTTTACTCAGTAAAAAGCGGGACACCGACCCGCCCCAGACGACACCCCCCAGCCGCACTGGGTGTGTCGTCTGGGGATTAGGGAACGATTAGGGACTAGCTGCCTCTACCGCGTCTCCTTCGCCGTCTCCTTCGAGCGGGATCAGCCCCATCCGGATCGCTCTGCGGACTTCTTCTGGAGCATTACGTTCTCACAGAAGAAGACCCCTCCCGTCCTTCATCACTCGCCAGCATTGCCACGATCAATGCTGGCGGTGACAGGGTTCGTCCGATCTGTCCGACCAGGTCTCGACGCTCGGACTCCCACGCAGAAGTCCTCCAGCGTGTGCTGGGCGGAATCCCGGTCAGATTCGCGGTGGTGGCATTGTGCCGTAACCTCACGTCCGATTCTATTCAGATACTCACAGAAACAACCATGTCCGGAGAGTCAATTGTTGGTAGGAACCCGCAAGGTCCTTTGACCAGACGGGTGCCCCATAGAGGACCATGGATCGCACGACGCAAATGTAGAGACAGGGAACTTCTTACCTTAGTTTTTTTTTTTTAGGAGTATAGGAATTAAATTAGGAATATAAATTCCTGTGTCGCAGGGGACTTTACAAACATACATGAAACGGACACAAAGAACACCCAGACTTAAAATAACAATTTGTGAATCACACAAAGTGTTATCCCACTTGGGATTTGAACCCACGACACTTGGCGCAGTAGGAAGCGACCGCATAAACCACTAGGCCAACCGTGCAGTCGTTTAGTTAGTCCCCCGAGATTGGGCAGCAGGCGATGTAACGCCCCTGCTAACCCTCGAAACCGGGGGACTAATCACCCGAAATGCTCTTCGAAGCTCCACCGACTGTCTAGGATGAGGCCTAGGTACTTCATGTACTGGCCCACCCGGACTTCAGTGGCACCCACTTGGAGGCGCGGGTTGGGTGGTTCCTAGTGCTTACGTAGGCCATGGAACCAAATCGCCTCAGTTTTCTGAGGCGCCACCCCTAGGTCCAGCTCACGAATCTTTTCCACAACACAAGCTCGGCGAGCAAAAGCACTTCCTCGAAATGTGACCCTCTGGCCAGTATTAGGGTATCGTCCTCATAGCAGAAGACTCTTAGGCCAGAGGACAGACTGGTGCAAAGGACCGTATCGTATGCGAGGTTCCATAATAAGAGCCAGAGTCAGCCAGACCCCTGAGTAACCCCCCAACACACTTCCCTTCTATTCACCACCCCATTCCGATCCACAAACATCACCGTCCTGTCGCGCATTTGCGTTATTTATCTGCATGATTAGATATCATAGAGACCTATCTAGGTCTGCTCTTCTCGCCCGGGAGTGGCCTACGACGGAGCCCATGGAACAGAAGGACCTTCGTCTTATCCAGGGCCACCAGTGAGCTCAATGTGCCCAACCACCAGGGAGACTCCTGTTGTGGCCTGAAAGTTCACCCCTTGGCTGTAGCCAGAGTGTCATCTTCGTAACAGATTACGTTCAGCCCGGGGGGAGACGCACTCGAAGGGCCCAGTCGTATCCCATGTTCCACAGGAGTGGTCCGAGACTGACCCTTGCGAAACACGACTAGGCCCGACGTCTCAAAACACCGTCTTGGCCCTCGTACATGACGGTACGCATCGTGCTCAACTCGGTAATAGTACTGGTAAGGGCCCAGATGAATTATCTGGGCCTGACTCTTGACGGTAGGTGGCTCTTCGATGAGCACTTCCGATAGCTTGCTCCAAAGCTGGTCGACACTGCCTCCGCACTTAGACGACTTTTGCCTAATTTTGGTGGAGCCAAAGACGCGACGAGACAACTGTAAACGGGAATTGTCTAGTTTATGGCACTGTAAGGTGCACCGGTGTGGGCAGCGGCTCTGAGCACCCAAAATAAGACACGCCTCTGGTGACCCCAGAGGATATTGGCGGTTAGAGCCATACACGATTACCGCGGTCGCAACCTTCTGCGAAGACATTATCTATGCCATGATCATGCTGCCCTGAGTGTGGCCGCAAATGGACGGAACGGGTTTTCCTCTCCATCCGCTTCAGTGGCCTTCAAGCTTCAGAGGAAGTGACGTCCGCGTGTGCCGTACGTCGCGATGGAGAGATAAGCAATTGATGGCGCCCGCTTCAGTGAGAGGAGGCACTGGGAGGGGTTCAGAGGGAGTAATAACAGGTTCCTTGGACCCCTGCTATTTCAGGTGTAGAGTGGCATACCATGTGGTTTTAGTCGGTTCGATGTTGACATACAGCCTCGTTGCAAACTCCGGTAGGGTGACGGCACGAGGAGGTTTCCACAAGTCCAAAAAAAAGATTTTTAAGTTGTCTCCACGCTACATTCTACTGCGCCAGGTGTCGTGGACTCCTACGTGGGAAAACACTTTGTGCGATTCACAAATTGTTGTCCTAAATCTAGGTGTTCTCTGTGTTCGTTTTATGTATGTTTGTACAGCCCTCCGCGACACAGGATTTATACTCCTAATGCGAGTATGGTCTTTTAAAAAAATAAAAACAATTGTGTCCGTAACCTTACTTTTTTCTGTACCAATTTATTTTTTGGCCATTTTGCCGCCCCCCTGATTCTGCCGCCCCAAGCTTCAGCTTTTTCAGCTTCTATGGTAAATCCGGCCCTGGTCACAATATTATTGTCACAATATTATTGTGTGTGTGCGGGACCCTTAAAGATGCATTATGTCCGTCCGTCTTCGTCTTACCGTCCAACGGTTAATACTAGAAATATGAAACTTTACATAGAGATTTGTTTCTATCACGTCTACAAAATGCTACAATAAAGTTATGAAAATTATTTTCATTTGGGTTACCCGTATCTCCCCTACATGTAAAGTGGGGATGATTTTTTTCTCGCGGCCATCCATTGTTTGGGGTATCGTTAGTTAGGCCTATTAAAAACATTGCGAGGTTGCTGAGACGATTTTTTATTTAGGTATCCGTTTGCGAGTTATTTAATTTTAAAAGACTTTTTTTTTGCCGTTTGAGCGCTTGCGCCGTAATTAACTTCTAAAAAGCGACTAGTCGCCGATCGTCGATGCTAAAAGTAGCTAGTGTCAACTAGTGTGCTGTGGCACTAATAGAGGCCTTACTAGTGAAATACGCTTACTTGGAAAATTTCGTACAAAAAAAACGAAATAATAAGTAAACATAACAATTATCTATTGGAGACGATTTTAATTCCACTTGCCACTGTATATGACTACGGAACCTTACACTATGTGGGACCTGATACGCACATACCCGATTTATTTTTGGAAGTGTGCTACGTGCTACCTTTAGTAGAATAGTGTTGAAATCATTGTATCGTACATACCTTACATTTTGTTTTGGATAAAGCCTTTAGCAGTAAATACATTATAAATAGAGATTACATTAACGAAATACGTAATACGATAATTTAATCTATTTTTTCACCTGTATTTATCCATTCTCCTTTCTGTTACGAGTCAGAGCATCATAAAGTTCAGAAAGATCTGGCTTCAAGTCAGATAAATCGCTAAAAACAACTAAACGTCAAAGTCAACTTGTCAATAGCATGAACGAGTGATAGAAATTATTTTGTACAATTATTTATCTCGTGGTAGGTAGTGTTCTCAAAGGAGTGTCGTCATTGCAAATTGAATTAGAAAGCGAACGAACTGCGAAGTGTGTATGTTTATAATGATAGGACTAAGTTGACGTAACGGTGGCCTGTTCCAATAACTTGATTATTGGAGTAAGGTAATGCTGCCACGGGCTTGAAACGCTTTCGTAACGAACTAAATGGCAAAAGAATAAATATAGATGAAAATGCACGACACAAATGGCTCAGATTTACCTCCTGTTAAAGAGGACACGTTTTGTAAACATGTTTTATACTACGAAATAAATAATTCGTGGTACGTACAAAAATATAGTTCGTCCTTGTATTTTTTATACCCGTGTTTATGTATGCTTACAGTTTTAATCTTTTTCAGGGTTCGTATTTGGGATTTGATTATTTTGATACCGAATGCACTGTTTGTATTATTCCTAGTCGTAAGATTTAACAAAGCGCAGTTGAAGTTGCGTGCTACGAGTAGCCCTATATTCCTTACGTTTTACACATTGGTGTGGGGTAATGTGATCATAAGCCTGGTGCGATGTGCTGTGTCTATGACTGTGAACCCGTCTGTGCATCTCGGGGGTCTTGTAGACAAGATCCTTTGGGTCACGGTCAGGTTCTTTTTACTTGCCACTGAGATGAGTGTTGTCATTTTTGGTTTGGCATTTGGTGAGTATTACCATCATGTTTTTATTACTATTATGTTCAGTTATTATTCTACTTTTTTCTGTGTTAATTGTGAAACATTCTTGTACAATGACCTTGTAACAGAGATTTGTTGAAGGATGAAAAAATATAACATAGATATGATACCTTTCTAATGTTTATTTATGTAATGTTAAACTTTGGATTTCCAGGTCATTTAGACAGCCGCAGCAGTATTAGATATGTATTACTGGCAACATCTCTCATATCCCTTGCATTTACCGTTACGCAAGGCACACTTGAGATTGTGATGCCAGATGATATATTTCACATAGATACCAGAGACTATTATTTGTTTGGACATGGAGGCATGCTATTTTGGTTCACATCTTCTGTGATTTTTGCTATCATTTACTTTTTAATATTACTTTTGCCATGGATACCATTGAGAGAATATCTTGCATTACCAAGTAAGTATATATAAAAATATTACCATGAAACTTAATATTAATACAAAAAAAGTTAATTACGAAAGACATTAAATTTGTATTGCTTTCCTAATAGTCAATTATATTTGGACTAATTTCCATTGTAAACAAACATTAGAATTAGTTTCAAACCCAATTCTTACTGATCCATTAAAGATTTTTGACTAACAGATTCTTCTAAGTGCAGGATACAAGATATAACATGTGGTATTGAGCTGTGATAACATAAATATTAAGATACTAGTTTGTTAAGTAGTGTGTGTCCAAGTAATTACTTAGATAATAAGTTGTTTAATAACATTAAACTGCTTTAATTATTCATTATGCAAGTATTTCATTAGGATGTTACTATATTTTAATTATTAAAACTAGATATAATTGGTTTTATTCTTGATTTTCTCATTATAAATATGAGAACAATTTTTGATAAGAGTGTCATTATTAGCATTGTTTCATTGTTTATTGCACTTTCTATAAACAGTAATTTCTACAAGTGTTTGTATTGTATACAATATTTATAATAACCTCTTCTATCTCACATTGTTGCAATAAATAGTAATAATAGTAAAAGTGTAACTATATTTTACTATTTAAATTAATATTATGTGTTAGCTGAGACAAATAATTAAAACTATTAAAAACAATTGAGAGAAAACAAAAAGAAGTGTAAACATTCAAATGAATTTATTATATAAAGTAAGAATCCAGGCCAAGTGCGAATTGAATATTTACTTTTTTTTATATGACATACATTATTTTTGTGTTTACTCAAATTATCCAAAAAACAAAGTTAACACAGTAGTTGAGGAGAAATTTCCTGCACCTTTCAACAGCAATCATAGGTTTAGATCTATAAAAATAAATGAAATATTTGTTACATCAAATTAACAGACTTTTACTAAATGTATAGGAAAGTAGATAAAGAATACTTAAATAAAATAAAAAACTGTTTTTTTGTCTGTCTGGTCTGGCCAATTTCCTGAATGGTTGAACTGATTTTGAGTCAATAAAGCTAATGATTTTACTTGCTCGCGATTTACAACTATAACCATGGATAACACGGTTCAAATCAGCTTAGTAAATATATTTAAACTAGCTTTCGCCCGCGGCTCCGCCCGCGTGTATGTCGGTTATCGCGGTAAAAAGTAGCCTATATCCTTTCCCAAGTTCAGTTCTATCTTCATACCAAATTTCATCAAAATCGGTTCAGTGGTTTAGGCGTGAAAGCGTAACAGACAGACAGACAGAGTTACTTTCGCATTTATAATATTAAGTAGGGATGTGTGCGAGTATCTAGGTCTGGTAGTAATATTTTTCATGCTAAATATTATAGTAAATAATTATCCAGAAGTTTTTCTTTATATTTATTTCTTCATTTATTTGATGTGTCATATAGTAGTTTTTTATTAGGTATCCAAAAATGAAACTGAGACTATTTCTCTGCCTCATTTTATCCAGATTTATTCCGCCATTCCAGTATGAAAGAGTTAAACATATCTGAGGATAGCCTTAGATATTCAGAACTTATCTGATTTTCAACTTAGGACGAGTTGCAAAATTTTCTAGATAATAATGGCCATGATTCTCTTGTAAACATCACGAAATTTAAGTTGACTTAACTTTAACTTTATTACATACTTTAATCTCATTGGCTTTTCAATATTACACACATGGATGTTTAGTTCAGGACATTTAGTTTAGAACAGAAGAACTAAAAGTTCATTGGAGACACACACTTGTTTATAAGTTAAAATCCTTAAAAAACGTTTATTGCACTATTAACAAAACAATTTTCACTAAAGGTATACCAGATAAGATATTGTGGAGGGAACGGGAATAGTGTCCCTCCAACACTAAGTGAGGATCCTCGGACCAGGCGAGTTGATCATGCCTGGTGTCCTACTGCCAGTGTTGGGCAAAATTGAATTGCAAGGAACAATTAACAATTGATTAATTGTTAACTGTTAGTTTTGCAATTAAACTTTAATAAAATTTAAATAAAGTAAATAGAAGAAGATGGAGGAGTGGCACAGGGTAGGGCTCTCACTTGACTGATAACCTTGCAGTCAGCAGGACTGACTGAACTGAACTGACAGGACTGACTGAACTAAACTGACTCACTGAACTGACACGACTGACTGAACTGAACTGACAGGACTGACTGAACTGAACTGACAGGACTGACTGACTGAACTGAACTGATGGGACTGACTGACAGGACTAACTGAACTGACTCACTGAACTGACAGGACTGACTAAACATACTGAACTGACAGGACTGACTAAATATACTGAACTGACAGGACTGACTAAACTTACTGAACTGACAGGACTGACTGAACAGACTGGCTGGCAGAAGTTAAGTAGATGGTCTAAAATCTGAGCGAGAGCTCATAACTTTGACAAATGATCTTGACTTTTCGCTTACCTGCGCCCGCGTGAAGGAAAAAGGTTTGTACCTGAACAACAACGGGTAACAACAGTTTGCATTGAAAAATACACAGAAACAAACAGGAAGTTTCGCGGGGAAATAAGTAAGTTAACAAGACAAATCATTTATATTGTGTGCACCTACACAGGTGCAGTACAGAAAAACATGATTAATAATTGGTAGTTTTAATTGTTTGTTGCAATAATTAAAAATATTAGTTGCAATATTTTAATTGTATCTTGCAATTAACATAACTCAATTTAAATAAATTAATTGTAATATGCAACTAACAGATTAATTGCAATTAAATTAATTGTGATTAAATCAATTGCAATTAATTTTACAATTAAATTAATCGTGATTAAATCAATTGCAATTAATTTTTCAATCAATTACTACGATAATTAAAATATTAATTGATTAATGCCCAACACTGCCTACTGCCCAACGACTGATGTTAGGACTTTGTATATATGCTAATCGGCGCGAGAATTTCTCTATCTTTCGCGATTCAGTATTAGTAGTAACTCCGTATATTCTGTAATTCTGTATCCGGATCAGTGTTCCTTCGGTAGATGGTGCAATTGGATGCGTTTCGCCTGCGCTGTATGTGGAAGTCGCCACAATATGATAATTTATATGATTGTGATTTGATTGATTGTTTAGTTCGGTTTAGTCTCTATAGTATTTACATGACGTCTAATTTTAGTGTGATACGTCTAGTTTTACGTCTTGTCTACACTCGGCTACACGTTTTGACAAGAGTAGCTAAGATTTGAGCTATTTTCTATAGCTCAAATCTTATATCATGGACTGTAAATTAATAAAACTAAAGTATTTAATCCAAAAACAATGTTTTAGTTAAGTTATTTTATTGATGTTACTAATAGAATCACGGCCAATATAAAATATACAAATTATTAACTTAGTAAAGACCATGATACTGTTGACATATTTTTATAAATTTTACAGCTCTTAATTAAATAGTAAAATGAATACAAAATTATGCAGTGTTTGAAATTTTATTTCTTCAATTTGAATGTTACTATAATACTAGGTATTTGTATTAAAATGGTTAATTTATTATAATTGTTAATTCGAACATTTTTTTCAGCTAAACTCTCATTCTACCTGTATGTGCTGTTACTGGCGCTTCTCGACACCACGCAAGCTATCGGGACGGGCTTGCTGGCCTGGGGCAACATGCAGTGTGGCCTGTGTATCGTCGACGTGACGACATGGCTGTACTTCTCGCTATACACACCACTTGTATATCACACGTTTCTCAGCGAATTTTTCAGGTAGGCTTAGAAGCTTTTACTACATTGATAATATCTCACTCTATCTATATATATAAAAATCAATGCCACTTTTCGTTGTAATAAAACCCTAAACGGCTAAAGCGATTTTGATGAATTTTTTTGTGTCTTCAAGTAGGTTCGAGAATGGTTTAGATTTGCTATTGGACCCGGTAGGTGGCCATGCGATCAAGTTCTGGGATTTTAAAGTTGGGCGGTACGAAGTTCGCTGGGTCAGCAAGTCTTATATACAGGGGGCCCATAACTCAACGTCAAGCCGTAACGGGGTGACTGGATTGATTGTAACCGCCATGAGAAAAATAAAAAAAAAAAATCTATCCCATGCAGTTTGAAAATTATGGGCATTTAAAAAACCCTAGAAATTTGGTCAAACTGTAAACATTTTTCGGTTATTGTGGTTAATTTTTATTATTTTTGTTCATTTAAACTTTGGAACCGTAACCCTAAATAACATTTCTAGAATCACGGTCAAAAATAATTACACAATTGCCCCAAGTTTCCTAGAATTAAGAGTTTTTATGAAACTATGAATTTAAATTTTTTGAAATTTGTCGACTTCGAAAGGCTTTTAAAAAAAATGTACTAGAGTGCCTTGGCAAGTACCATTAAAAGTTGGCGCATTTAATCAGGATTGTAAAATGGTACAAAAACGAGTAAAAATATAAAAACCTCAAGTAACCCGATTTTTGCTAACCCATTTTACTCAGTTGAAATATTTTTTATTTGCACAAGCTCTAATTTGAGAAAAAGTTTAAACTATATTTTATTTTAATATTATTTGGTACATTTCCAGTGCAGTTACTCATAAATCCAGTCCTATTTTTATTTGTAACTCATTGTAGTGAAAATCATTTGATTTGAAATTACAAACAGACATTTCAATTGTATTTATTTAAATAGATTATATATAACGTAGCAGACGTGCCAGCTAAGTTTTTTAAGAAAGAGTGACGTCAGCATTGCTGACGTCACCACTCTCATTATTGTTCCTCGGACATTGCAGGATAATCAAAACACCAAAATAGAGGAAAACGTTATGATTTATACACTTAGTCAATGCACTTAATATTAGCTTTACAACCACTTAAATAATCAACTAATAAGAATCGATTTACTCACAGGATTTTTCTGAGTCTTCCACTCTCTATTATTTCCAAAGGCAGACTGAATCCAAATCACTAGTTTTACTTTCCAAGACAATTCAAAACTAAGAAAACAATATGGCCGATCACGCCACCGGAACTAACTTATAATGATTTAACATTGTGAACCATATAATAAGTAACGAATGTGTTCGTTTTATATCAACAAATACTAACTGAATTTATTAGTAATTTTAAAAGATTAAACTAAAGTATAGCTGACATTATTTTAAATCGGATGTGTTTTTATCAAAAGCAGCAATATGGACACCATTTCAGTTTAGATTTCCTTTTAAATCAAATGTTACTTCCGTAAGATAAAAACACACCGATTGATGTTTACAAATCACAATAGGAATTTATAATGTGATTTAGATAATAAAACCTTTCACATAATTCACCACTTATTTTGAGCATTTAAAACTCCTAATAAAAATACAAAATCAATTGAATTGATAATAAAGGTTAGAAAATGTACCAAGGGATTATAGTACTTTTAAAATTGATTTGATTATCCTGAATTAATTATTTAGTACGTAATTACAAACTAATTAACTAACGTATATATATATATATATATTTAGGTATATAAAATCAGAATAAGAATTTCTTCGAATATTGTAGTGACAACTTTATACACATACTAGCGGCCCGTCCCAGCTCCGCACGGTTAGATCATTTTATAAATAGATTATAGAAATAAATAAAATAACAGCAAAAAAATAACTTGGCAGATTTTCCATGTCTAAAACAGTGAGTTCGAGAATAATTAGAATTCATTTGGCTAATTTTTATTTAAATATCATAAATAAATTTCAGTGTATCCCAACCAAGCATCATGTTCTCGTATAAGGCTCAAATGGATGAGCCAATGGACGACGATCAAGTCTCATTACCCCATCAGCAGAGCTTCAGTTCACTTAAAACAGATTCCGATTATATTTATCAGGTAAAGTTTTGTTTAAACTATTATATCTGTCATATTCTTTCGCTGCTTGGCCTAGCTTAAATCATTAGTCTCATTATTGATTTTACTGCCTTGTTGGTCTAGTGGTTAGCGTATGCGGCTGCTGATCAGGAGGTTTCGAGTTCGATTCCCGGGTCGGACCAAATATTCTATGTATAATATGTATGGATTTACAAAAAAAAGTATGTTTATGTATTAATAGCAGTTGTCTAGTACCCATAATACAAACTCTGCTTAGCTTGGGACTGGATGATGTTGTGTGTCAGAAGTCCGAAATAAACTCTTTTGCAAAATAAACGGGCACTTAAGCAAAGAACTATTTTATAGTTACTATTTGTTTGTTTGACAATTTTAGGTATTGTTATTCTCAGAATTTTATAAATTAATTAGGAAGAAATAGTTTTCATCAGTTTTATCATAACATTTTGATTAAATTATTGAGAAATAATGTTTAAGCTCAAAACACTATTATTGTACCTGCTCGCTAAATAAAAATGAAACGCGTTAATTTCTTTGTTTTTATTGAATACATTAAAAGCAGATAAAAGTTTAGTATTAAGTGTGATCCCCTCTTGCTGAAATCACGGCTTGCATTCGTCTGGGCATGCTAGCGAGTAGGTATATCTTTTATGGTTTCTTGGGGAATACGTTCCCACTCCGCGGTAATCACATTCTTTAGCTCTCTGCTGGTCTGTGGAGCCGGCTGCACTGATCTCACTCGTCGCTTCAGAACGTCCCAGACATGCTCTATGGGATTGAGGTCCGGATTTCTAGCTGGCCAGTCCAAACGACGAATTCCGACTTGTAGCATAATTATACGCTTCCACATCGCCAGACCGGTGGGCGCGAGCGTTGTCGACCATAAAAAATGAGTTTTCTCGAAGAGCGGTTAAAGCGGGTTGTGCATAAGGAATTAGAACTTCCGTTATGTATCGGTGTCCAGTCAGTGTACCGTTTTCGATGAAGACTAACTCCGTACGATCCATAGGATTTATTCCTGCCCATAACATAACATAGGTGTGATTTCTTCAAAACATGCCTCTGCAAAGCGTTCTCGTCGTCTACGTAGCACTCGCCGACGTCGGTCTTCACCATGCAGAGATATCCTGGCTTCATCGGAGAACAATACCCTATCCCAGTCTTCATTAGTCCATGACACACAATTTCGAGCGAAGCTAAGCCTGGCAACTCGATGTCCACGGAGTAATTTAGGGCCGCGTGCGGGGCGATGACTGTGTATATTAGCAGCGAGAAGCCTCTTCCTGACCGTCCATAGGCTAATTTGCACATTTCTTACTTCTTCGAGTCTGTTCTTGTGGTCCACATAAGAAGATTTGCGATTTTTCAACGCTTGACTAATTAGAAAACGATCATCCCGTGGTTCGGTACATGTCTTTCTGCCAGAACCAGGCCTTCTCTTGACGGAACCGGTCTCTTGATAGCGCTGCCAGGTTCTTTGAACTGTCGACCGACTCACATTTAGCCTCTGAGCCACGAAGCATTGGCTGCAACCTTCTTCAAGCAGCGCAATAATTTTGCTCGCTTTTATCACTTTATCTACCATTTTCGAGATTGCTAAACAGCAATAACAATACTTTTAAATGTCAAGGACATCAGATAATTTAATAAAAATTGTCAAAAAGTTAATTAGAGTCGATATTAACTATAGGGAATTCGCGCCACAAAATGTAGTTAAAAGTTGTTTTCTTTGAAAACCAGGCTCAGTCAAAAATTTGAATTTGGAAGGTACTCTTATAAACATCGTTCAAATGATTAAAACCTTTTTGGTATTTTATTTTTTTCAGCCAGGAAGAAAATCGAAAACGCCCGTTTTTTTTCTGCAAATGAGTGTATTTATTTATATGGCAAACATACATTCGCTTAATTTACCATTTCTTTATTGATATAATGTAGCTAGCCATTGTTTGCTACTGGGTATTGTACTGGACAAATATTTAAGTTCTTAATGTTGATATTATGTGTTTTCTTATTTATTAGTATTTACACATTGAGGTTAAATAAATATTTTCTAACCGCAATAGTTATCTATATTAGTTAGTTCTTTTTATGCACTTACTAATCTTTGGAACCACCAATACCAAACACATTGTAAAAACAGGAATATCGTATGTTTATCGTTAAGAAAGAAAGCCGTAGTTGTTTTTCTTTTAACTAGTCTGTAGGCTGCACTCACTACATAATACCACAGAATACATAATAGTACCAGCACAGAAGACTCACTCCGAAAAGTAAATTAAAGTTAAATATACCCATGGGCGTACCCAGGGGGGGGCAGGGAGGGGCAGCTGCCCCCCCCTGGAAATCTCCCAGAACAAGTATGAACTCGCCTTATTACTAATCAAAGTGTAAACGGGGCCTTATGCTCTAACTTTTAAATAATACAGTAGACACTGGCAACATGCACGGTGCAATTGCCAAAAAACCGCGCGCGACGATGGCGGACGAAGAGTTGAGGTTGCAATTTATTTGACACTAGCTGAGTCCCACTGTGTTACCCGCCGTTATTATTGTCAATCTCGAGTAACGCCGCGGAGTGAAGCTAGTCACATCAAAAACGATGTGACGGTGGTCCGATAAGGTAACCACCTCCTCCGCCACCCTCCATCCAGACATATAGTCGAAAGCCGAGAGATTCGCCCGTGTTAATCGACAATCGACTCCCCCTGCCACCGTACACAGGTGTTTTTTTTTATGTGTGGATAATCATCATGTGGGGGTAACGGCGGGGTGGCGTGTCGGACTTGAACAAACTAAAAACCGCACAGTATGCCCTCTCCGCGCTTCTCCATTTAGGAGAAGGAGAAGTCCAGGGTCAGATCTCCTTCTGGACTCTCCCTGCGCCTTCCCGCTCCTGATGCGGGCACCGTCTCGTTTCAACGACCCTTTCTTAGGCGGCGTCCGGCACACACCCACACCGCCCCCTCGCGGCTGGCCACATAGTGCGGGTGGAGGGAAAACCCGTCCGTCCACCCGCGGCCACACTCAAGGCGGCATGAGGCGCAGATGTTCGCGCCTCCGCCGCCCAGTCATCCTTGAGTGGATATCATCCTCACGGGCCTTCTCCGCCGCCTCCTTCTGTGTGATTACGTCCTCACAGAAGGTTGCAACCGCGGTAAAACAACTCTCGCTGCTGGCCATGGAACGAACGACGGCCGTTAGCGAGAGATCCTCTCCGATGACTGCAGTTAGGACCCGGTGCTGCGTCTCCCATGCGGGCAGACCGCTAGCGTGTGATGAGCCGAATCCTCACACGGTGCGGTAACCCCTTATGGCTCTGACCGCCAGAGATCTTTGCGGCCGCCCTATTCTGCTCGGTCAGAGCCGCCGCCCACACCAGTGTACCGTAGAGTGCCATAGACCGGACAACCCCCGTGTACAGCTGCCTCGTGGTGACACTGGCTCCTCCCAGATTGGGCAAAAGATGCCCAAGGAATTAGGCAGTGCCGATCAGCAAGCTGCCGGAAGTGCTCGTCGAAGAGCCACTGCCGTCGATGACCAGACCCAGGTACCTCATCTGTGGGCCCGGACCGGTACGAGAACCGAGTTGACCTCGATGGATTCGCCGGCGGGCGGACCACAACGGGGCCCATGGAAAAGTCGGGCTTCCGTCTTTACCGTACACAGGTGCTGACTGAACCCCGGTTCACAATGCCGAGGTTCAGTCCGGCCGCCTACTCGACTAGTGTATCTCCTCTTGAGTTATCTAGGCGATCTCCCCACTCTGTGGTGCGGGCGTTGAAATCGCCCACGACAAGTATCGGACGAGACAGGAAAGTGCAAATGCAACTCCTAAGTCAATATAAGTACGCCTCGAAAACGGAGAGTCCGCGATTCGGAGATATGTAGCAGCCCACAATGACCATGGGGTCCCATTCTACTGCCACAAACCTCAGCCCTCGTTGAAGGAGGGCCAACTCCGCCACCGTCGCTAAGGCAACCGACTGCTCAGCGATCGTCTGCATAAGCAGGTCTTGTGCTGCGTGGCAGTGGTTTATGTTGCCCTGTAAGACTTTATGGATGGACGTAAATTTTCAAGCTTTCACCTGTACCTGACTGATTTCCGGCTGTGTCCCTGTAGCCGATGATTCGCGGGACGGCCAAGGTCCGAACAGACCGGGCAGTTCGGCGTTTTCGCAGTGCATGTTTGTGTCACGTGACCTGTGTCACCACACACGTAACATCTCCCACCCCGGTCCGTCTCGTTGGGACACTTAGCTCTCACGTCCCATTTCAAGGCACCGGCAGCACTGTAACGGGCGTGCTAGCAGTGTCTCTACCCTGGCCAAAACCCAGCCCACCTGTAACCGTTTAGCGTTCAATATTTTGCGAACAGCGGCAAGTGGACAGCGAACCCAGGCCGTTCCCAGTCGTGACGGCGAGGCACGTATGTCTCCGGCTTTGACGTCGGAGAATGCACATTCCCCAGCAGCTCCTACCGCCCTGGCGACTTCATCTTGAGTGATTGACTCCTCCAGGTCCAACACCCGTATGTCTGCTGCCCTACACGGACGCGCAATAATAGCATCCGTGTCAGACAGAACATTTTGCAGGCGTGCTGCCAGTTTGTCTGCTGAAGCGGCGCTTTCCTTCCCGGGGATCAGGGCGCCGGTCATAGCTCGCTTGGTGCGGAGACCACCTGTGATGCCAAGATCACCCAATCTGATGTTGGCCCTCACGTTCTCCATCAGCTTGGCTATTGTCGTCTCCGAGATAGGAAGTACGGAGGCTGTGACAGCCGCTGTTGTTATAAGTCGCGGCATAACCCTTTTAATAGTCGGTGGCGGTGGGGCAGCCGCCCGTCACCCTGACTGGGCCATCTCTGCCAATTTCCTGGCCTTAGTGGGGCCGCTGTCGGCTGTTGCCTCTACTGCATAGTGGAAAGCGATACTGGCGCTTGCGACATCTGTGTAGCCCACTGACCCTTCTTCCTCCTACTCTTCTTTTTTGCTTTAGGCGACTGCACGCCAGTGGCCCCTTCCGTCCCCGGACTTAAGGCCGCTGGAAGCAGCAAATTCTTCGTACCTGGGCACTGACCTCCTATCATCTTTTTTTGGACCTCAGCAAGAACGCGGTCCAGCATGGCCGCGAATTGGTCTCATTAAGCTGCTCTCTTTTGAGAACGCTGCTTTGCTGGTCTTACCTCGGGCGGTTATGGAGCTCCGCCGCAACCAAGATGGACCCGGTGCGTCATCACGCTTCATCGCGGTCCCTGTTCCACTTTCATTGCTCTTTACACCCCTTGTTGTGCCCTTTTGCCGTGCGAGTTTCTTGGGTTGGTTGTTATCTGACGTGTCCTTCGGTTTTCGCTTACGGGTTTGTGGTGATCGCGAGGAAACAGAGCAGAGAGCCAAGCAAGGTGTTCTCAACCCAAGTTCGAGAAGACCCCCTCTCCCGATTACAGTCCCGTCGCCCCTCTTGTAGCCCTTAGGCTGCACTACTTTCACCAGGGAGTACATTGGCCGTGCCAGTAACATAATATCGCGTGTACCACCTTCCGCGTGCAACTGTTGGTCGTCGCATTAGACGCCGTGGTACGGTCTTTTGGAAGACACACTACATATACCTAATGATTCATATAGGTGTGTTTGAGTAGTGTGTATGACAAAACAGCCGCGGAGGATCCGACCTAAAAAAATTGACTTGCCCCCCCCTAGGCCAGATGCTGGGTACGCCCATGAATATACCCTCGGTGTCAAAAGATTTAGTTCAATTCAGATCGCACAGCGCCGAATCACTACGATTATATTTACCTACAATTGCGTCTCTTTCTATCGTGTAACTCTGATCTGTTCTGACGATGTCTGTTCGACCGGCGTGTCTGACCCGGCAGGCAGCCGGCCGACTATACCTAAACTGCGGAGTGACACCCCCCTGATAATACTCTCCAATGTCAATACTTTAAAATCAACTCTCATTTTCAGCAGAGCAACAGTGTCTACGACAGCACTTTATTCGAAGCAGGCGGGACTACACCCATGAACCCTGTGTACAGCGCGTCATTGCAGAGCCCTGATTCAATAGCGTCCGGGCAGTCCATCGAAATCGGTGCTCCCACCTCGGGCTTCCAGAGCCAAAATATGCCTTCGACATAACCATAGCACCGCTTCATAAGCTCATTATTGTGTTATTCAACTTTACACATCCAAAGAAACATTACTAAGTATATAGCTAGAGTCGCGTAACGATAGATTTAAACCAGAGGTTATAGTAGTTACTCGATATTATTTTGTTTGTTAATGAATCTCAAATAACTCTTTATTTATGTTTATGAAAGATATCTATGTACTAAGTCTTAGGTTGGCCCTTCGTAGGTTTTATTTACTATTTCAGACAGACTATCTATATCTTCAGAATATAAAAATTGCAGCTGTTACTTTAGAAAAAGATTTTTCACATATAGAAAAAAAATGTGAACATAGGATAATCGGTCATATTTAATTTCGAAAGTTTTTATGATTAATGACTCATACATAACGACTCAAGCTGTGTATCATTAGAAGGTTGGAATTCTTAATGTGTTTTTTATGAAGTGCTACATCCTATGTGCTGCACTGCCAACCTAACTCAATTATAGTACTTAGATATAACAGACTTATAAACAGTTTCATTTGTGATAGGTAGAGCCGGTGATCAAATCGAATAACTTGAGACTGCATTTCATCCCATTTCTTCGAATATACCTTTTCATCGTGTAATGGATCCATCCATAAGATTTTGACATTAGATTATATCATAGCTGTTATATTGTAGGTTTAATATAAAAAGTTACTGTAATGGTAGTGACTTGTCATGTGATTTTTATTTTAGTTATCTCGTTCAGTGTTAAGATAAAGCAATTTAAAAACTTAAGAATCTCTACATTGTATTGTGAAATATATTTTATTAAGATGACACTGAAATATTCTGTAGCACTATATTTTTAAATGGTACACAGGCGTTCGAGTTAACAGGCTATCAATTGTAATTCTCGTTAAATCTTCAAAGCACGAAAACAAGCAAACCGTTGTATAAATTGTCTATATTTATTTTTGTATACATTAATTACGTCCAAATATTGAATCTCTCTTGCCTTTATAAATATTTTTTATGCCTTTAAAAGTTATTAAATTTACCTATCTTAGGAACCGTCTCATTACAAGCAATACCACGTTGTGGACATTTATAGAGCCACACATATCTGACGCATATTGTAAATCATCAACAATGAACTAATGTAAATGAACATTAGTTCATTTTTAAAAGTGTTTAGTTAAACGTTGTGTCAGTAATCATCACATATTTTGTGAGAATTTACTTAAAATGTTGTGATATGGGTATTAAGTAAAAGATTTGTTATGTCACAAAAAAAGCGGAACTCGTTATTGACTTGAAACGTGTTATGGTAACATTCATTTCAAAAGTAATAATAGAGTTGATTAACTCTCCCATATGCAACATCAACAATCTGACCTTAAAAATAGCTTAGTTTTAGTTGTGTAGTCAATGTTTCATTTGACAATTGCATTACTTGATTGAATTGAACATATCTGATCATCATTAGAAACATGCAATATTCTACTTATGTATTGCCAGCAAACGGGTGCCATGGGAACGAATTTCACAATCTTCAAAGTAAATAGTCTATATTTAAAAGCTGCTTGACTGCGGGGTGCTTTCCGCGTCACGCGATCGTAGCCTAACTTCGATATTTATACTTTAATTACTATATACACGATATAATATCATTTAAAGTTTGTAAAATCCATTCTAATGGGAGCCGTTCGGTGGTAATAATTCTTTACCTGTCTGGACTTCAATAAAATATAACTTAATGCATTTGGGAATAATAGATATTAAACATCTGCATGTGTGCCTTGGTCAATTGTAGGTAATTGTGTCGCATAAATACAGTAGATATTCATACGAGTATTAGTGAACTATTGAGATACCGCATTAGGTGAGCTAAACGTAGATTATTCTGTGTGTGTTACAAAGTTATCCAAGCGACTAGTATTATGATGGCCAAAATTATAGATGTTTATTTATTTCTTATAATTTGTTGAATTGTTATGAACGGTATTTACTACTTATATGTTGCATTTTAAGCCTCATCATAATCTTAAAAGATGAAAATTCTACACATCTATCAAAAATATCTACCCTGGAGGTATGGAATATTGTAAATGATATCGATAGTTTAAAAGATAAGTGAACAATTTTCAGGTATGTATTTTCCAATAAGAATGAGCAGCAAGAATGGGAGAATGTTTTTACTGGCACTGTGACGAATTGAATGCCCTTTATTTAGCTACAAACTTTTCTGGGCCAAACATTATATTTAAATGAATTAGGTACCACCTCAATCAAATAGTTTGCTTTAGAATTTCTGTTTTGATTAGAAACTACTCCTGAGGTTTTATATCAGCTATATAATATCACGATTTCATAGTTCATACAAAGGGTTACTGATAATTAAAAATGTTCTAATTCTAGAACTAGTTTGTCTTCTAGACTATCGACATCTGCTTGATTTTCATCTATGGCAAGACTAAAACGGGCGATTTCTAAATGTATAATAATAACTCTTAGAGCGCCATCACATAATCAGTGAAATGTGCTACAGATGCTTTATTGTAAGAAATATGAGTAATGTGTGATTTATAGAATATGTACATATGATTTATATTATTGTACTGTGATGAATTATATTTGGTTATTTTTCAGTTTCGGTGACATCAATTAAGTGGCAATATTTACTAACATTTTTAGGTAAGAAAGTGGTGTTTTCTCTGATAGACACTAGAAAAAAGAAAGTTGATGGAGGTACTTTTCATAAACATATATAAGTCCGCTCAGTACTTCAGCCCTTTCTAAACATCACGCCACATTGATAATTGGATTTTAGAGGTCATCAAACATAACCGACTACTTATTACCTATTTTATGTTGTAACTGGTGATATGTAGTTTTTTTTAACAGTTGACGTATATTTTTTCTAAAGTTATCTGTTTGCGTAATCCAATATGTTACCAATGTTTTTACAAATTGATTGCCCACCTTGATAAAAGATGCAATGTAAATCAGCAAAGTATCTTATTTATGTAAATCCTTAAAATCGATCATTGTATATAATATTTATTTCACTAAATACTGCTTTGCTGATATTGGTTTTGTGATTATAGATATACTCAAGAGTTAGTCAAGGTATGAAGTGGTCATGTCAATTTCTACTGTATCAGTTTATTGTTGACGACCAAGTCAATTTTCCTTTTATATTGTGATAGTTTATATATGAAAACCTGAGTGATATTTTGGTTGACGGTGTATATTTTTTGTTGTTTTCGTCTCTTAGAGGTTAATGAAATAAATACTTTTATTGCAAAATTGTTTTAATTATTAGCTTTGTTGTAAATACAAAAAAAAACATCATTTTTTATTTGCTTCTTTATCTAAATCTTCTAAAATAAATGGATGCTTTAAGCAATCAGTTACTGTAATTCTTTGGCTGGAATCTAATATTGTCATTTTATCCAGTAGATCTTTGAGCTGTACAACTTTCTTTTCTTCTTTAGAAGACGCATTTCTAAATGATTTGTTAAGTTCCTTGTGCAAGTCTCTCGAAGGTAAAATATGAGGTATTTCCACAAATTTTTCTCTTCCAGTAAATTCATCTTTTTTATGAAGTAAGAAATTGTTATTATAGTTAAAATGTTGATCCTTGAATCTTCCCTTTTTGATAACCCTACTTGAAAATCTACCTTTCAAATCCATGAAACATTTTAACATCTTGTTATTTGAACCACCCGTGAACATGATCTTTCCCGTAGCCATCTCATACATTGTGCATGCCGCAGACCAAATATCAATACTATGCTTGTACGTAATACCTAATATAATTTCTGGTGCTCTATAAAATCGGGAGACTAAATATGGAGTTGGTTCATTTTCATCAATCTTGCCAGCCGAGCCAAAGTCACATAGTTTTAATACATTCTTCTTTTCATTTACTAAGATATTATCTGGTTTAATGTCTGCATGGATAATACCTAATCGCCTGAGAAGTCTAAGTGCTAATAACAATTGTCTGCTGTAAGACATTAATGCTTTCATGTTGATTCCATGGTGTTTCCCATACTTCTTAATGACTGATCTTAAATCCATATGGAGTGATTCTAGTAATATACATAAATGACCTTTATGCATAAAATGGCCTAACAGTTGAACACAATGATATTTATTATCAGGATCTGCATCTCTAATTTGTTTAAGTATTGCTATTTCCTTTAAGCTGGTTTTGTACATTAAATCATTGTTTCTTACAATTTTTATGGCTACATAATCATTTCCGTCACTCAAATCTTGTGCTCTGACCACATTTCCAAACACTCCTTGTCCTAAAGTACCTTTAATAGTATATTTATTGTTGATAACGTCTCCAACTCTGATGTTATAGTATCCATCTGGATCATCCCAGTTGTCTATTAAACTTAAATTATTATCACTATCACCTTGGGTGACCTTATCGCCTGTTACTTTAGAATCAAACTCATCTTTTTCAGAAAACATATCAGCTACTTGTTTTGAAACTTTCTGATCTTCAATTACTTTAATTTCTTTGTCTTCAGTTGTCTTGTTACTAAGAGTATTATCGTTTTCATTGCTTTTGTCATTACAAGTATTAAGTTTTTCTAGGAGTTGTTTTCTTTGTTGTCTTCGTAGTTCAATAATGCTCTCTTCATCTTCTGATTCCATTTGTGTATGCTCTAACTCTGGAGAAGACTCATGTATTAATTTTTTTGAAGAATTAACATTAATTTTATTTTCTTTACTTCTTTTCACTTTCACAGCAGTAAATTCATCTTTGGAATGCCTACGTTTCTTGCTTATTTTATTTGGTTCACTATCAGTATATTTCACTATTTTTTTTAGTTCTTGTTTCAGAGATTCTCTTTTTTTCATTAATTCTTCTAAAGTTGAGGTACACTTTACTGGCAATGGAGGTGTTTTAGACTCCATTTGATGATATTTATGTCCTGATTTAGATCTAGGTTTAGATCTCACTGATTCCTTTTCTTTCAGATGTCTCGATGATTTGTTTTGTCTGCTGTAATTGTCAGCCATCTTGAAGACTATGAATTTATATTAATATTCTTGATTTCTATATGAATTGTACTCCACTTATCTGTAAAGACAAAAAATATATATATATTTATTAATTTTCAGACCAAAATATAAAGATCTACTGAAGCCAATAAAAAACTGAGTTGAAGTAGACAAGGTATATAAAGTTTTCACATTGTAATTGTATTTAAAAGCTTTATCTGTTAGTCACTTTCATGAATGTTGTGTTACAGCCCTGTATTATTGTAGATTTAGTAAAAGAACTAGTCACCACATAGAGCAACATGGTAGGAAGTAGCCACATATGTATAATAATAAAATATAAGCCCAAATGGGCTTAATCCAAAATACACTATTATGACATAAAATGTGATTGTTTGTGTGGGAAATTGTGAATATTTTGTTTCAATTTTTTGGTGTGTCTAAAACATTTGTGTCAAAATGAGAGCAGACTATTTTGTATCAGAAGAAGATGCTATATGGCTACTCCCCTCGAGTCAGTCGGCCTATGTTGCTCTATGAGTCATCACAACTCTCATGAAACTGGCATGCTTGTATCTATTCATAATTATTGTTAACTGTATCTTTGATTACATTTCCACCCTGCTACTATCATCAGGTCCAACATTACTCAGTTGTGAACACTTTTCATGTTGAATGTTGACCTCTCATGTCATACATCCATCCATTTCTAATTACATCTGTCCAGTCATGTCCAGAGATGTATGAGTCACTTTATAGATCCGTCCATGATTATCTATTTGTAATGGACATGTTATCATTACCTCTATGTGCTAGCTAGAAAAAATATAGTTTTTTATTAGTTTCACTTTAGTTTTATTAAATAAGATCATGAATTTAATTTGGGAAAAATAGAGTTCACTTTTATACTAATAGATAGTAATGATTATTTATATGGTTCCCATTGCATGATATTCAAATTGATTAAATTTGAAAATTTTCTTGTTCTTTAGGAACATTTACTTATGTGTAATACTACAATTAAAACTTAAATAATATCAAGATTCTGTGCTGTGTAAAAAGACACCCAGTTCAGAATTCAGAAAAGGTGAAAATACACGAATTTCATGATATGGGTACCAATGTCTATGCATTCATTTGAATTCGATGCCAATGTGTAATACACGAAACCAGGTCATATAACAACAGGTTTCCTGCGTTACACGTTTTCTATTATTAACGATCACAGCTTCTTTTAGTGTAAGAAACCTAAATGGTTTATAGGTGATTCATTATTTCAAATCATTTTTACATTTTGTCACATTAAAACAGTCAATAAGTAGCACTGTTCTATGATTTTGAAATCAAATATGTTAGAACTTATGTCCGTTCACTACAGTTTACTAAACTGATCTAAGTTTGGGTTTATTGTTTAAAATACTATTATAATTTTCTTTACATTTTCACATAAACACCTCCATTTTGATTACGACATTCTATAGCTTTTTAAACTTTCAGGCCCCAAATGTCAAAATAGTTCAGCATTACCAAAGACATTTGTTTAATTTTTAGAAACGTTTTCTGGTACTTTAGTGAATTAGAAAAATCAAGTGGACTTAATTTTTCCAAATACTTGAGTTTGAATACGTTGTTAATTTTATCCTTGCAAAATTATCGATCATTTCATATAATTTAATCAAGAGGTCTCGTCTCGGGTTCAAATCCCGGGTCGGGTCAAAAAAGTGTTGTGGGTTTTTCTTATAGGAATAGGAAATTCCTAATAACAGCCCGGAGTCTGGAAGTTTGACGGTGATTCACGCCCGTGACTCGGAGAGCACGTTAAGCCGTCGGTCCCGGTTGTCATGAATATCTATGGCAATCGTTATTAGGAAGTCAATGCTCTCAAATATACTGACAACTGATTTAGGACTGCACGGTTGGCCTAGTGGCTTAAGCGGTCGCCACGCCGCTTCCTACTACGCCAAGTGTCGTGGGTTCAAATCCCACGTAGGACAACACTTTGTGTGATTCACAATTTGTTGTTCTGAGTCTGGGTGTTCTTTGTGTCCGTTTCATGTATGTTTGTAAAGTCCCCCGCGACACAGGAATTTATATTCCTAATGCGGGAGTTGTCTTTTAAAAAAAAAAAAAAAAAACTCAATTTCATCTCTCCTTAGGGTGCCCACACACACAATAATATTGTGACAATAATATTGTGACACACGGCCCCGCACACTATAATCCACAATAATATTGTACAATACAGCCCGCACAGCAATATTATCGGCAATACGTACTTTATTGCCAATATTATTGTGTGTGTGCGGGCACCCTTAGGGTGCCCGCACACACACAATAATATTGTGACAATAATATTGTGACACACGGCCCCGCACATTATAATCCACAATAATATTGTACAATACAGCCCGCACACGGGCGTTTTTCAAAATTTTGCTCAGGACTATTTTGCTATGTCCTACGAGTTTGACCATTGATTAAAAGGCAAAAATGTAGGAAGTGAGTATCAAATTATTTTATGTTAGGGTGAAATGTTTAACTTACTGTAAAAAAAAAGATAAACATAAGACTTAAGCGGAAAACATATTTTAATATTTAATAAAATACCAAATATTATGCTACTTTTTTATGTGTCCTACATAATATCCTGGAGTTTGATTACGTATTTTGGAGAATATATAGCTATATTTAGATATCTTTAGTATTACTCGAATGAAATAACTCATTTTATTTGTTTTTAAATAAAATATTATAAGGTTGTAGTATATTTTTCTAATATAAATACGGAAATTATCGGATTTAAAAAACTGGCCACAGCGGACAGTCCTGTACGTAACGGTATGATTTTATAAAGAATAACAATAACATTGTCTTTGGCTCTAACTATTTTCAAGCAATGTCATATTGACAATGTTTTTATCATTCATTCGCTCTTTTCCTTTGAATTAAAACTGAAGAAATTCAATCGTCATCGTCAACACTTGCGGTCCGTGACATACGTAACGGGTCTGTTTGTTTGTCCGGTACGAACATTGATTTTGAAAGGTAAGATCCACAAATTTTATATAAGTAACTCGTGTTAAATTATAAGTAAATATGTTGTAGATAATGAATGTGTACTAGTAAACTACTATAATCAACTTTTTTTATACCAAAGAAACATGTGATGACAAGTCCGCGTTATACGTAACGTCCAGACGTGACGTGATTTACTATGAAAATAAATGGACATCCTGTACGTAACGGAGCAAAATTTTGAAAAACGCCCACACACGCAATATTGTCGGCAATACGTACTTTATTGCCAATATTATTGTGTGTGTGCGGGCACCCTTAGGGTTGCGGAGGTTCGATCAGTCCGATGCCAGTCGATCCGTGGAAAAACTGAAATTCAGGTATAACTGGTTGAACTAGTAGCCGACCCCAAATAAATTTGGAAATATAATTTATATTAATAAAGAATATTATTATTACTTGAAATATTCAAATAGTAAAAAATTTTGTGGGTAAATTGTAAGTGCAAGTTTTTTTTAAAAAGTATTGACAATAATGACAATTGACATATAAAGTTGTCTACGGTAATGGATTATGTCGGACTTGGAGTTTGATTAACCTAAAAATTGTTAGTCGGCATTCAGTAATTCAGTACTTAAAAAGAAAATTGTTGAATATAAAATGTCGTTGTTTGTAAAAACTTTTGTGAAGAACAGTTTTCAGTCAAATTTAAAATTCATTAGACCATGCCTGAGCTTCCAGTTTACACACGGTATGTTAAAATATTGTATTGTTAATAACAGTTTTAAATGAATTTAGGTTATATTTATGTAATTATTTTGATATCGAGTATAATCATTGTTTTAAAAATGTCCTTTTTGTTTCAGTTAAATATCTTTACTCTCCTGCATCGCTAGGAATCGATGGTTATCTTCTTACGAGGAAACGTTGTAAAGAACAATTCAATAATTATGACGAGAAATTTAGGACCAAAATGAATAATTTCGCAGCTGATCCGAAATTCATGATATTCACAGAAGACTTGAAACATATGGTTCATTTAGCTGAACCTGATGATTTGGATCTTATATTAAAAATGATCAAAAAGTAAGCAAAAATTTAGAAATAACTTGAAATGAAATCTTTTACACAAATTTTCTTAATAGTGGTATCACTAACATCTCTTGATTGTTAGTACAGCAAAATGTAGGGCTACCATTCATTCTGGTATTCAAAAATATGTTCTACTTTGCAGATTTTCCAGGGAGCATCTGGTCCGATACATTTGTTATCTGGTTCATACCTAGGATTAGACTTGGGCAACACAGTTCACATTAAAGATTCAAATCACCAAATCTTGTTCAGTAAAAAGAACTAGTTCATCTAAATTGCTCTGCAGTTCATTTCGGTCTGTGACTCTGTGAGTTGCAGCAGCTCATTTAACTCTATGACTCAATGAATTGCATTGATAACTAAGGGTTCATGAACTGTGAATGAGAGTCAATGTTTATAGTTTATGTTATTCTATAATATCTTATAGATTTTACTTTAAAAGGCGTAATTTTCTATTTATACAGCATATTTACACCTATTAGATTATGTACACTATTTAAAACTTATATTCTAGTAATAAAAATGGCCGTAATAACAATTTATAAGTAAAAATAATTTGGTAGAGTAAGTTTAACTATTTATTAGATTGTGTACTTATACTAAATGTATAATAATTACAAATACTAATTACGATGGATGTAATTACCTATTAGTAAAAAACAATAATAGCTTAATGGATAGGTTTAGTTTTGGAATCCTTTTGAAGTTCAGTTCACAAACAAACAAGTTATTGGCAACAAAATTGCAATATTGCATATGCAATAAGAACAAATAAATACTAAAATATTTATTTCTTAAATGACAAATAAATATTGAAAAAGAAGGCGCTATACAAGAGGTTTGTGAATGCAACAACAAGGAAATCACAGGAAATCGATTTTGTATCAGAGCGGGAGTGATGAGCCGGTGAACTGTAGAGTTAAAATACTCCACAGAGTTGAACTAGTTCAATTCACTGCAAATGAGCAGTTCAGGGGAACGAATCACTCTTGAGTTACACAAGTCTACCTAGAATATAGTCTAGGTATAAACCAGATAACTTATTTGTTTCTGTTCGAGTTAAATGTTGTTTGTTGAGTTTGGGAGAATGATGCAGAATAATCAAACCAGGCTGCCATGGTAGGGGTCACCATGCTACATTGTCTACCCTCACAATAAGCATGGTGACCCCCTACTCCTGGATTCTACTCATGCTTTCCATCAGGCAGAGTAGAGTCACTTTGGCAGGCCTAAATATAAAAAAAATAAGTAAATATTTAAAAAAATGTGCCTGGGTTTTCAACTCCAAATCCAGGGAATTTTCACTTTTTGTCCTGGTTTCCAAATTTTAGAGATGCAGCCTTACATAAATTATGTTGATTACATTTAATTTATGAACATGGTAACCTTTGTTGATAGAAGTCTGACTTAGGTCATTTACGTTGAAGCTGAACTACATTGAAAGAAGCTAGAAGTGCTTGCAGCTTGATTTTTAGTTACAGGGTGGTTTCTTGTCAGAAGGATCATTTTATTGGGAAATCATCCTTTTATGTTCCAGGTTTAATACTCAGCAGAGTGAATACAGATTTGGTTCATTTGTTTTTGGACCAGTTGTGATGAGAATGTTTCATTTCTTAGATGCACCAAAACAAGCTCTAGAGGTAATTTATTTATTTTAGATATTAGTATTAAATTTGAATAAAATAAATGCCTGTTCACGGTTCATAATTTTTATGAGAATAAATAATTCTGACAATAATGTGATAAGAAATTATTACAGATAGGAAATCTTTGTTATTGTGAAAAACTTTCAAAATAAGAGCTAGTTTACTGCTCTATTCTATTTTAAGAAAAAATATTCAGATTTTATTTTATGAATAGTCTTTCTTTCTAATTGAATATATACATTTATTTACAAAATAAATCAATGAATCAAGTCAATTGAAAAAAATGGAATATTAATTTTCCCCAGAAAAAATAATAACCAAACATTTTCTATTGTGTATTAAATTGTTTGAAAGTTGTGTACCTATATTTTGACCTATCTAGGAATTATATATGTTTGTACGGCTATAAAGAGGCTTTTAAACTATTTTATAGTTAACTTGATGGTTTAGATAAATTAGAATAATTCAATAAAAAACAATGTGTATAAGGTTAACTAAAATGAAATAAATTACAATAGGTTTATCTAAAATAAATAAATTAATTGTAGGCATTGAATATTCATTTTTATTAATCAAGCAGTGCCCATCAGTTCATGTGCAAGATCAGTGGTAGTTTAGTATAAGAATGCCAACACAATGTTTGCCAATTTAATTTTGAACTATAGTGGAGTCAATTTAAAAGGTAACATTTGATGTCTGTCAGTTTTATCTTCATAGTGAGGTGACCTGCTTAAAACATCTATTAAAGTGAATGAATCGATATGGACTTGAAACATATACGTGAATTTTAAAAATCATCTGGCGAATCCCTGTCCCATTCCATTCCAAATAATAAATATAATTATGTTTCATAATAACCACAACATGGTTATGAATTTATGGTTATATTTCTTCAGAGGTGGTCATTGCATTCGATTTTACTTATCAGCTTTCGATTTCTGGAGTAACATCCCTAGTGTTTAAAAAGAAAAAGAGTTACTTAAGCAACATTGTAAAGACATTCAGTTCTCTAGATCAGAAATTGGTTATTATGTTTAGAATGGTTTATTCATCAGTCATTATAACAATTAATATGTAATGGTAATTGAAAAAAGTTAAGCAATTGTACAGTTCTAACAGAACGAAAAAATATATTATTTTATATCCACCGTTACAAGGTTACATTTTTGAATTATGATGAATTGTCAAATGTTACCTATTAAAAAAATGACTGCACTATAAGTCTCAATGCTAATAGATTCACATATATGTATTTAAAAATAAACATTTGCTTATCCCCCATTTAATAAAACAAATAGGAAAGTTAAATGAATGAGAAAGCTAACAGAAATTTTGAGAAAGCTAGTGGTATTGATCTCAATAAAACTAAGCGTCATTTCGAAACAGTTAAAAAGTATTTTAAGAAATGTAAAAGGAATTTCGAGAAAGTTAAAAGATATTTCGAGAAGGCTAAAAGATATTTCGAGAAATATATAAGATCTATATTTCTAGATAAGAAATATATATAATTGCACACATCACATTGCTAAATATGATATGACTTACGTTACAAATTGAAAAAGATTTTGTAGGTACGTCTTTGTGTATTGAACTTGATAGATTATATTTTAAACAAAGTTCCTCTTTTGGTGAATGATTTTATTTCTAATTTGAAAATATATGTTTAAAAACCAGACCGATCAAAACGAAAGAAGTTTCTCAGGGTACTTTTACACTCCTGCCTGTAACTGCGTTGTTTTTAAATAACCGAGCTATATTCTGTAACTATCTTGTATAGTGTGGTTTATTCCCAAAAGCCAATATTTACGATTTTGTAAATTGAACCGGATAGATAATATATAAACAAATAATGATTCTTTCATAAAAAAATAAGTTCAAAAATTAATTATATCATTCTTTTTAGATTTATTTAAAATGTAATCACACAATTATTTTTATATCATTCATTGTTCATCATGTATTGGGTTGAGAACCTGGTGATCATTTATACAGGTTACACCTTTAACAGTCACCAGCTCCTTACAGACACTCGACTTTCGATTATTTTTGTTTTTCAATTAGTATTTGCTGAATTACATTTTTTGTACATTGTCTTGTTTTTGTAAGGAGAAATAGAATAAATATTATTATTATTCTCTTTATTTGATAATATTTACATATAAATTACATTTTTAAATATAGGTAAATATAAAAAATACATCTAAAAATATAAAAAATAGTAGACCACCTACTTCGGGTACAGGGACCAAGAAACCGGTGGTTAGGGCTCCAAAGACCAAAGAAAGAAGGAACCTCCGCACTATGCGTGCCGTGCTAAGGAGGACTGCCTTCTGTATCAGACCCTTAATCCAGCCATCTAACGTGAGCCTCTTAAGGTGTTGCTCGAGGCTCCTGGCTATCAAACCATGAGCAGAAACAATTATCGGAACAATGATCGCCGAATCCACATTCCACATATCGACAATCTCGTAAGATGAATCAAAATATTTTATTTGTTTCTCTTTTTCAACTTTCACGAGATTCTCGTCATGAGAAACAGCGATATCGACAATCATTGCACGGCGCTCTAATCGATCTATCAACACAATATCAGGCTTATTGGCAACAATAGTCCTGTCTGTGATAATAGATCGATCCCAATATAATGTAGCACGACCATTCTCGAGAACTGGGTCGGGCTCATACCTGTAGTATGGCACCACTAAATTCACAAGTTTGTATTTAAGGGCAAGTTGTTGATGTACGATCCTGGCTACTTGGTTGTCTGTGCAAATATTCACCGTTAGCAAGACGAGAACATCCAGAAATAATATGCCTGATAGATTCCCCGGGTCGGTGACATGCCCGACATTTGTCAACCGTACCATATTTCGGATAGTTATTCGTCATGATAACTTCGTCCATAATTGCACAAACAAAACCTTCGGTTTCTCCGAAGAGCTCACCATACCGTAGCCAGAAAGTCAATGCTTTAAAGTCTATATCAGGCCCGTTTAAAGCCCGATAAAACCAACCATGAAGCTCTTTGCCCTTCCATACTTCTTTACGATCATCAGTACTAAGTACTACAGGTTTGCGCCGATTCTCTTTAGCCGGAGCGAGTGGAGTAAATCGCTATTTTATTATTATTATTCTTTAAAATTTAATTTATCTCCCTTTTTAGAGGGGTAAAATACGAGTCATGCGGGCCTGAACCAAGCATGATACGTTAGATTGAATAAGTTGCAGAAATCGAAGAAGATGTTAGAAATTTACGAGTGATGCGGCAGGTGTTGAGTTTATTATTATACGATGTAGGAACTGTTTCTAATTTAAAAATAAACTCTTTACTCCAAGAGTTTCTTCGAGAATTTCCCACCCCTGCCTGTTGCGTTGTTTGTAGATAATTTAATAGAACTAGTTATATTCTGTAACTATCTAGTATAACGTGGTGTATTCCTAAAGTAAATACATTTTTATTTTTACTGACTCACACATTCACCGATCATCAAAAGTTAAAGGAACTTTTAACAGGCAGAAGTTTAAAATTTTGAATACATTAAGTATTAAGCTTTATAAATTTAAACAATTGATATTAACTTACCTTGTCTTTCTATTTAGAAATGCCGAAGGCCTGCGCAGATGATGGGCTTTTGTCCGGAAAGGCCAAAAATCCTTGTTTTTGTGAATAAAATGTCCGGCTAGAATTGACACTTGGTTGTAGATCACTTGTAAATTATACGACGCACGTACATCTCTCTAGAGCGCTCTACGTAGACTAAAATTCGCCGTGTGAGTTGCTAGTACAGCTTATCAATATCATTGGTGTCCAGACACTCCCATGGTCCGTGCGGGTGGTGGGGGATGTTTGTACCTGCCCCTTTAAGCGCCCTACTCAGATAACTATAAATAGATTCGAATCATTCAATTGTTCGTTTCGTTTTCTGTTCGTTTGTTTTTTTTTTCCTTTTAAAAGACAACTCCCGCATTAGGAATATGAATTCCTGTGTCGCGGGGGACTTTACAAACATACATGAAACGGACACAAAGAACACCCAGACTCAGAACAACAATTAAAACAGAAATGTGCGGGATTGCTACCATGTACTGGATTGCTACATGGTAGCAATCCCGCACATTTCTGTTTTAATGTTACTGACCATGAAAGTTTAAAAAAATCAGAACAACAAATTGTGAATCACACAAAGTGTTATTCCACGTGGGATTCGAACCCACGACACTTGGCGCAGTAGAGAGCGGCGTGGCGACCGCTTAAACCACTAGGCCAACCGTGCAGACATAGATTTATCGTTCACCGATCAACAAAAATCGGAAATGATTTCTAATCATATAATATATGTATATTACGCTTTTATCATATATTATATGATGAAAGCGTCAGAGTTACTTTCGAATTTATAGATCAATGTATTTTTGTTTGTTTCAGTGTTTCTATGATCCAAAGAATGAGGGCTTCTTCGATCAGCTAATATCATACCATATTCTATTAGACATGTTGTACAATAATGAGATGTTTGATGAGATGTACAAGGTATTTGAAAAAGTTCAAGAGAAACAAGTTAACATGACGAAGTTTCCTAAGTATTGCGTTGTACTAATATTAGCTGCGTGTTATAAACAAGTAAGTAAAAAAAGTTTATTGTAGAACTAATGTTATAAATATGTATCTTTAGTTACTGGTACTTTTGAAATTTTGTTATATCGATGGCTGAAAGCGCTGAAAGTACCTCGAAAATTTGAAAAAATCGACTAAGGCCGTATCACGAACAAGCGTGGATGTGATTAAAATCGTGTCCAGTACATGATTATGATATAATTTTTAATATTTTACATGTTTATTTATTATTTCGTTATTTGTGTACCAAGTTTCCCATGTTAGTCCAACAAACATTTTATAAATCTACGAGTTATAAATTATTGAAATGTTTTTTTTTGGCTCTGGTATATCAGATGTCGAGATTCTGCGACTTTTCCACTTTCTGCCGTCTATTTCCTTTGATAATCTAAATGCTTTTGTTAGGATTTTGTTGATATCGGTAGTGCATTGTATTGGTTATAAATGTAACACTCATCTTAACTGCTGGAAAGGACACATCATGTATTTACTTTCTCCAGTGCCAACTAATAAACCACGTGGGATTTTTTTCGATCCACAACTACTGACAATAGTCGTACTCTTGTTTAGTGTATCTTTTAAATTTTGTTCAGTATGCGTTCTAAAAAACAAACCGATAATTTCTTTTAAGATATAAACTTTATTTTCAAAACCCTTTGTATGAGTTCTTTGTACCAATCGCTCTATTGTTATTATTCTTTTGTTTTGCAAATATTTTGAATAAAATGCCTTTCTATTGTTTTCCTTATCTGTGGTGTCCCTTTGTGGTTATCTTATCTATTTTATTATCACCACATTAGAAAAAAATAACAATACAAAATAATCATTAGCAAACTTAAAAAAAAAGTCGTGTGGCACTCGGGGACTGCCGAGTCAAAGCTATTGCATAGCATTTATCAACTTATGCAATTTAATTATTTATTTATTTTTATTGAAATAGTTTTCTTTCTTTGATATTAATTCAAGTTTACAAAACGATATACACTGTCTTTTTACCAACATACATTCTAACAATATTATTGCCAAACAATATAATTATCCTATTACCCGAAAGACAACGACAACTAACAGAGAACATACTAATATGAGCATATCTATGGAATGAAAAACGAAATAAATAAAAAAAACTTGAGAGGTGTCAAGGGACACCTCTCAAGGATGGAATGAAGTTACACGCACGGCTTGCTAAAATGCTACAGACAAAACCTCATACTCTACTAACATCATTAAAACTTATCTAAACACGCTACAATTAAACTCTAGTAATTGTCCGTGTGGTGACGGATTAAGAATACAGAGTGTCACCACCCCTATTCATCCCGCGGGTGTCGTAAAAGGCGACTAAGGGATAAACTACGCAAGACAACATCGATGCAAAGAGAAGGAAAACTTGAAACCAACCCGTTTGGCCAGCGTGGTATAGTAGGCCAAAACCTCCTTCTAAGGAGAGGCCTATGTCCAGCAGTGGACTGTTGAAGGCTGTTGATGATTGATGAATCGTAACTTAATATTTTGCTTTGTTGGAATAACATTCATACCTAGTATCAAAGTACTCGTCAAGACGAATCAAATGAGCCCAAACTCGATGGGGTTCCTATGGCCACCTTCCAGCTCCGTCATCAGACTCTGGTTATCGTATAGTATCAAAGTACTCGTCAAGATGAATCAAATGAGCCCAAACTCGATGGGGTTCCTATGGCCACCTTCCAGCTCCGTCATCAGACCCTGGTTATCGTATAGTATCAAAGTACTCGTCAAGACGAATCAAATGAGCCCAAACTCGATGGGGTTCCTATGGCCACTTTCCAGCTCCATCATCAGACCCTGGTTACCATATAATGTCAAAGTACTCATCAAGACGAATCAAATGAGCCCAAACTCGATGGGGTTCCTATGGCCACCTTCCAGCTCCATCATCAGACCCTGGTTACCATAATATATTATCAAAGTACTCATCAAGACGAATCAAATGAGCCCAAACTCGATGGGGTTCCTATGGCCACCTTCCAGTTCCATCATCAGACCCTGGTTAAAATAAATTGTCAAAGTACTCGACAAGATGAATCAAATGAGCCCAAACTCGATGGGGTTCCTATGAAGAATCTTTATAGATTTTTCGTCATTATTGACTGTGTTGTCAAGGCAGCGTATAACGGCCAGTGGCGGCAGTACGCATACGCACGGAGCCGCCACATCCTTGTCGCACTGCATACAATCATATTCTCTATCCTTTTTTAGGTTTTTTCGTTCGTTCGTTCGTTCAAAAGTATAGCTCTTACGGCCTGGCCACGAGTTTTGGTCTTAGCGAAAAGCGGAGCGGCGTCGGTGAGCGGTGCATTTTGCACGCCACGAACCCTAGTAGCGAATAGTTGCAGCGGCGACGGTGGACGTATTTAGGTAGTCGAAACGTGTTAAAAATCATGGCGTTATAAAAATTATCCCCTGTCTGTTTAGAAACAATTTTTTTTTTTTAAATATGATAGAATGAGTGCACGAACTAAATAAAGATCGGTATTTAGATGGTGGATTTAGTGACCTATACGAAGGTCCTACCTATAAGAAGTAACTGATGTTTCCAAGTGTTTTGCTAAGTAGGTACTTACAGAGAGAAAAAACTTTAAAAACTTGTCAACTACTTACATTGCGTATAAGACATACTAGTAGTTTCGTGTGTTGTTATATCTACAGACAAAACTACTGATATGTAAACTGTTTTGCTAATTAGGTACCTACTGACAGAGAAAAAAATTAACTTTTAAAACTTGTCAACTATCCACCTACATTACGTAAACATACCAGTAGTTTTGTCAACATTTCAGTGGCTTCGTTTGGTAGGTACCTAGGTTCTATGTTTTTGTGTTATCAATTTAAATTAAACGTAAGTACCATTATATTCCGGAAAACATTGTTTAATTTCTTCCCACAACCTTTTTATATTTATGTTGGGGATATTTTGACATCCATATAGGCGGTCTATTTAAATTTCTGTTATAAAAGCCTCGGTATCCATTACCGCCATAAAATCGTCTAAAATTTTTTGATTTTATTTAACGCCGCTGAGTCCGTCACTCCTGAACCGCTGTCCACGCCGCTCTGTTTCGTGGCGTCGCACATACGAACTTGTGCCTTTGTTCCCGCCGCTCTCCATATCGCTCGCCGTTGTAGCAATTCGCTCGGCAAAAACCGCTAGCTTTTTCGCTATGAGCGGCGACTCGTGGCGTGCCTCGTACATTTCTATACTTTTGATATGACCGCTCGGCGTTTCGCTTTTCGCTGCCGCTCACAGCGGAAAGGTCGTGAATGGGCCGTTATGGTTTCCGAAAAAAGTGGCTGTGACATACGGACGGACAGACAGACAGACATGACGAATCTATAAGGGTTCCGTTTTTTGCCATTTGGCTACGGAACCCTAAAAATACAAATAGCAGTATTCCTGTATGGAACTTATAGGTACGCGTCCACTATCCTCGCCGCCCGCACCGAACGCCGGCATTTATTTTGAGCAAGGCAAATCTGTTCAATCAAAAAATCGCGAGTAACATCGAGGCTCGAAGCTAGATAGCTAGAAAAGAAAATAGGCTAAGTTATACTTTATGTCATCAGCTATTTGCCCAGTGAGAGTCACGCCAAAATGGTTCAGCTGTTCCAGAGAGTAGCCGTAACAGACAGACAGACAGACAACAATTTTAAAAATGTTTTCATATGTATTTAGTAAAATTGTTTGATATTACAAAAAGACACAGCAATTTAATTTTTTGTATAGATTTAGGTATAGAAAAAACCCATTTAGGTATATGTAAATGTTTACACATTTACATATGTTTACATTTTTACACGTTTACACAATAATGTATATGTCTATGTATGTTGTAGTATTTTTCATTAGTTATCCGTGCACCTCCCTACAAGATTTCTTCACCACCCTAAGGTTGACTGGTAGAGAATACCTTGGACATTAAGTCCGCCATTGTACAAAGTGCATAAAGAAAAAAATAAAAAAACATGTTTGCTGGTACATTTATTATCTTGTAAATTACTAAATAGACATAGGATGAGACCTATAAAGTAGGCTTTGACACTGCTGAGTCTTTGATTTGACCTAAGACTAAATCGGTAACATTTTATACCCATGTGTCAATTAAAAAAAAAACAATAGTACGTACAGAGATTAAACTTGTCCTTTATAGAGTATATTAAATTAGGTACTTGAGGCTAAAAAACGTATTGTCTTTATTCTAGATGATTAGATGAGCAATATTAATACCTAGGCCACGCTATCTGTTGTTGTAATAGGATACTAGTTTTATCCTCGGCCTCGTCTCCGCCCGTGTGTATGTCGATTATCAAAGTAATGTCCTTTGTCCTATGTCCTTTTCCAAGGTCCAATCTTTGTCTATGTCGAAATTCATCCAAATCGGTAGCTTTGGATGAATTTCGACATAGTTTTACCGTGAAAGTATAAAATTCAGGCAGACGTAGTTACTCGCATTCATATTATTAGTATGGATGAACATTGTACCTTAAGTATAAATATTAAAAAATTCATAAACTTCAAGAAAATTTAAAACTCTATACAATTTAAAAATAGAATTTCAATTTCAGAATACACCACAAAGCTTGGAGTATGCTTCAAAACTATGGACAGAAATGAATCAAGCAGGGACTCTACCCGTCAGGAGAGCATGCACATATTTTGCTGGTTTGTATTACCTAAAAATAATAATTCTCGTAATCCCATAATATTACAGACCAGAATGTAATTGTATAAAGGCTAAACAAAGAATACTAATAATAATAATACTAATAATAGATGTTCACGATATAATTGCTTTTCATTTTATTTTTTTTGGAATCAGTAATATCTTTTAATGTTTCTATACAAAAGAATTGGGATTTTGAAGAAAAGTATGTCAATGTCTTTTGTCGTTTCATTCTTTTATGTAGTTCTTTGTTTTTCTTTGCTTACTGGATTCGATTTTTTGTTTATGTGACAAGTGAAACGACTAGTATATTAAATAAAAAACGTTTTTAATATTATGTCAGCATAGCTTTAATGCATAGCTTTGAATGTAATTTACATTGTTAAGAAATTGGACGTTTAGGCCAAGATTAGTCGGTGGCTATTAAAACGACTAACAGGCTACCGATTTGTACTATTTCACATTTCATACTTGTCACACGCGGGTATATCATGATATTTGTAAGATTGACAGTACATTGAAACTGACTCGCGACCGAACTTTTTTTGCGAGAATCATAGAGTAACAAAGACGCGCGGACCGACGAGAAGTAGCTATAGCGTCTTTTTCGAAGACAAAAAGTGACTTTTCCGAGAGAGAAATTCACACATACACATTTAAGACTTACATACAAAAACAATCGCCTGTCATTATGAACTCACACATATAAACAAATTCTATGTCAAAACAGTGTAACACATATGTATTACACTGTTTTGGGCATTGTTTTGGGCATATGCCCATTTGAACTTATTCTTTGATAGAGGGGAACGTTTATGTCGCTCTATGGCGAAATTGGTTTTTCGGTTGTATTAATAGACATTATTCAAGTAGTCGCTGATTGTTATAGTTTTATTTACAGTACTGGCGTTAAAGCAAGGCGCTCCAGAACGAGCAATTGAGTCTATATCTACGCAGAAACAGCACTATGTAACTATTAGGAATATTAAGGTAAGAATAAAAAACAAGGTGTAAAATTGTTTAAGAAAAATGGACAATCCTACTCATTACCTACTTTTAATACATTAGGACTGATTTATATATTTTTTAACCGACTTCAAAAAAAGGAGGAGGTTCTCAATTCGTCGGTTTTTTTTTTAATAAGTATATACTACTTTTTTTATTCCAGGCAATGGCTTTAGCAGACATGGGCCGGGTAGATGATGCATTACCAATATTACGATCAGTGTTAGACATTGACAAACCATCTGAAACAGACAAGCACACGTTCTTTGAAGAAACAGTACGTATTACTAATATAGTTCTGATTTTATTGTGATCTTGTAATAAAAACAGCCCCCTACTTAAAATGTGTTTCGCTTCGATTCTATTTCTGCAATAGAATATCGATATAATCGAATCTATTTGTATTTTTTTTTGTAGTGGAAATGGGATACAGAGATGTGGGATATAGGATATAGAGGGATTCATTTAGAGCAAAAATCTTGTTTAATCTGTAGTAATAAATATAACTTTATTAAAAGAGTATGAAATCCTACGTGAAATACTGTGTTTACTACGTGAAGTATTACTCAATATAGCTTTCGTAGTACAAGGTCTGCTTGTTTGAAACTAATTAATGACGTTTTATATCAGCTGTCTGAAATATAATTACTAAAACCTTGAAAATAACATAAGGATTAAGAATCATTATTGAATTAATTAATTGACTTTAGGTTCAACGAGTACGACAAGCTGTGGAAAAGAGTGATAGCAAAGATGTAAAAAAAGAATTCGAGGACATCTATAAAGCCTTGAAAGATCGAGGATTAATAGAAAACAAGGTAAGAATTTTTCAGTCTGCATCTTTCTGACCCTCCAACTAAGTTTATTTGAGGTTGTGGGCTCAATGTTGAACAAAGAGCTTTGGGTGTCTTTGATACTAAATGGGACTGACCACCATCATCATCAGCCATTAACAGTCCACTGCTGGACATAGGCCTCTCCTTAGAAAGGAGGTTTTGGCCTACTATTCCACGCTGGCCAGACGGCTTGGTATAGGGTTGGTTTCAAGTTTTCCAATTCTCTTAAATTCACTTAACAATGAAAATGTGAAGGTAAAATATCACAATGAATTTATTTGAATGAATTATCTAGAAACTTTAATAATCCTATTCTGGACAAAGGAAGTTTCTTAGAAAATATATTTTGCCTTTCTGTGCCACACTGGTCAGACAGGTGGGTTGACAGGACTGCCTTGTTGGTCTAGTGGTTAGCGTATGCCACTGCTGTAATCTGGTTCGATTCCCGGGTTGGACCAAATGTTTGTATGATCTGCAAATATTTGTTTCGGAGTTAGGGTGTTTTTATGTTTAATATGTATGTATTTACAAAAAAAGTATATATGTATTAGTTGTCTAGTACGCATAGTACAAGCTCTGCTTAGTTTGGGACTAGATGATGTTGTGTGTAAAAAAAAGTTTTTCTTCGCTTTACAGAGCTGTTGTCTAGTGGATTTATCTCCCTTAGTTTAATTTAATGACATCCATATGTTGAATACACTTTTTTTGGTATCACCTTTTTATTTATCACTAGCAAAGTCGTGCGGTGTTATTGTTCTAAATTGCAAATAACGCTGCGGAGCGAAGCTAGTCTAAAAAAATTAGCCAAGTTATTCCTTATGTCGTCAGTTAACTGCCAGTGAAAGCCTCTTCAAAATCGGTAAAGCCTTTTCAGAGATTAGCCGGAACAAACTGACAGACATACAAACAGACGGACTGACATATAAAATTTCAAAAAATGTTTTATGGTGTAAGTGACATTTATATTTACATATACATTTCGTAAAAAAATGAACAGAATTATATATATTTTTATTGGTATGATTTATAATTAGTATAGTGTATGTGATGTATATCAGAACTATGAGTTACTAAAATATTTTGTTACAGACCGTGGAGCAGTTACTAAACGCTGAAATTGTAATGAACAAACAAGATCCAACACGATCCAAACAATACCAAACTAAAAATATGCCCTACATGCCACGTCACAGGTATCCTAAAAAAATCGTTTAAGACTGTCGATATTTAGAATAATAACGGCTGTTAGAATGCAGCTGAAGAGAGTAGACATTATTTGAACCTTCATAACTTCTATTAGCTGCTATGCCATTGTTTTTTTTTTTTTTTTTTATAATCCTGGTTGTTTGCAGTACCAATATCCTTCAGAATTGTCATGTGTTTTACATTACTGAAGGATTTTCTTTGTACAACTCACTTTAATATACCGTGGTACCCTTGCAATTTTTTTTTTATTTTAAATGTCGAAGCGACAAATTTTAAATCGTTTTAGTATCTGTGAGTTACACTTTTGTTATTAATGCACATATAATAAAATTATATGTATAACTCGTGCGACTCCTCGTGCACCTGACTCAAATGTCAGTCGTTTGAAGTACTGAGTGCATGAAAAATATAATTTATTCTAGTTTTTTTTAAATTTCAACAATTATTTTGCTTCAAGTAGTTTCTCTTAACATACTACTTTATCTTAAGTGGTACTTTACTACCTGAGTTAAGAAAATACATATGCATACCAATAGGAAGTAGGCCTCATTCATGATTTACCGAATGCATTCTTTGTGCAGTGATTTAAATAATATTAGGTAATACCTAATATCATTTTAAATGAAATTAGGAACCGAAATATGGTTATAAAATACAATTTTAAATCGTCATGATAAGCCTTTTCATCGAAGTCTCTAAATATCATGTGTATATGGATATTTGGTATCGGCATGTTGGTATTTTTCGTGTGACCTTTCTTAAAACAATTGTGTTATCCAGACGAATCTAATGATATATTAATAAAATAAATTCATGGAGTGATTTATATGATATTATGTAATACCTAATGAACTAAAATTATTATGGAAAGATTCGTGCAACGGTAATAGTGATGCTAACGCTACTCGCATGATGACAGAGGGGTATTACGCGGGGGAACGGTATCATGTTTTGTTTTGAGCCAGGTGCCATCTTAGCTCGCACGAGTTATAATGCTCTGTTTTTATATAATTTGATAGATATTTTGTTAACCTGTTTGAATATAAATACAAATTTGCATTCATGTACAACTACATTTTTGTTAATATACTGTGATAATGTACAATTCTAATAAATCTTTACAAATCCTTTACAAAAGAAGTTGTGATCTTTCTCTTACAACTGATTGTTTACTATATACAAATAGTGTTAGTACCCACTGGTGAAATTTTTTCTATTAACTCACTGTAAATCTTGTAAATGTTTACAAATCTTATTTTAATCTCTTAAAATACACATATTTTTGCGTTAAATTATGTATTGTTTGCATCAATCTGTATTTTTCAGTACCCAAATATATATAGAATGTTATTTTCTTTACAACCAATCAACGCCAAAACGAAGTGGTATGTAGAAACTTGTTTGACACATCTTTTCACTTTGTTATAGTTAAAACAGTATCACACACATTTCAAAACTAAAAATAAAATATTACACTTTTTTTTCAATCAAGCCAATAAATATGTGATAATTTATCATATTATTATCTATTATTGTGTAAGTTGCATAAATTTGCATATGCATTACCGCGTGTGTGGTGCGCTATTATTCTAGTTTTGTTTTAACTATTCAAATGAGAGAATAGTTTGTTTTATTTGTATTGATGCGATTTGGAATAACAACTTACTGAATAGGATATTGAATAGGATATATATACCCATCAAGAAACGAATAAGATACCTACATTTTGACATAAAAAAAATTTTTTTGCTGTAAATAAATTTTTAAAGTGTTACTGGTAATCAATAAGATATTTTGTGTTGAAAGCATCATAATTATTTCTACTCTGTTCAGCTCTATTTTATATAAGCCCTCAGAAAAATGAAAACCAACAAAGTGAAGACCCACAATGTACATATATTTGAGCGGTATAATATGAAATATCTTTTTAAATACATTAAAGTGTCTAAGTGTTTATCCCAGTTAGGTTGAAAGCAGGTTGTATTAAACCTGCATTCAACCCAATCGTATAACCAATATCATATCGAATTTTTTATCGATAAATTTTGCAAACACGTTCTCAAGGGTATTGGAAAAGACAAAGGATTAGGATAGGATGTTCTTAAAAAATGTACCCGAGAGAAAGATTTTTTTCATTGAATGAATGGGACGAATCGGACGAGGGTTAGGAAAATATTTAAAAGTCTATTTCATTACCGTCGTTAGGTCTGGTGCCAGTGAAGTCTTTCTCAAAAGAATTTACTTCACATAATTATACTTTTAAAAAAATTAAATTAATTACAAAATATTTATTTTTGTGATGACGTTTGTATTTAATTGCAATAAGTAGCACAGTTTACAACATACGTATGAACTAGTGCGATGTATTCTCATTACATATTATACCGCTAACAAAGTTTGGTTTTCTATACTCCTGATGGTAGATAATAGTAGGAAGTTATTTGTGAATGCTTGAATGAATTACAACGGAGTAGGTATGCATTTTTGTTTGTGAAGTGAATGACTATTGCGAAATAAATTGTGAATTTTAATTAGTATTTTGTAGAAGTGAATATTTGTTTGTTGAGTTCATGTTGTAAATCAAAATAGTAATAAAATTTAGTTGAGAAAACATGTTTTTTTATTATTATTTTTAAAACAGTAGATTTTAATTTGTTTAATTATGAACATTAACTTTGTTCGGTCATTGACTACCTAATAAGAGTACACCACATCGAAATCCCACTGAGTCTAGCACCTGTTCCACAAAAGAGCTAGGTATATATCCTGCGGTATCCGTTTCAGGTCCCCGAGGCCAAGACAGACATGAGGCGTGATTTTCCCCATGGAATATTATGTGAATCCAGTATGTTATTCTACAAAAATACATTCTTTTGCTGATAAAAATATCGATAATAGTCACAATGGTCAAATAATAATCATCAATTAGTTTTATTAAAACCATTCTATTATCACCCGAGGCCAAGACAGACATGCGGCGTGATCTTCCGCATGGAATAATTGTGAATCCAGTATGTTAAAATTCCTCCTTCGTTGATATTTCATCGTGCTGTACCTTTTATTATTTCAGTCGTAAGAAACTGCCACTGATTTTCCGATTCGCTGAATTGATTTTTCGATCAGAATCGATATTTTATTTGAAAATATTGATTCTGATTGCAAAATCAAACATTCTGAGGCGTGACATTCATACATTTTAAACATAGCTCACCTTTTTATAAGAACTTCAGTTTCACTGCATATAAAGAGGGACAAGCGCAGCGAGTCTCTTTTTTAGGGGTCCGTAGTTCATTACTTCCGGAACCCTTATAGATTCGTCATGTCCGTCCGTCCTCGACCTACCGCCCAAACGGTTGGAGTTAGAAAGTTGAAACTTAGCATGAAAATGAGTTGTGATTATGCCGACCAAGTGCTACAATAAAATTATGAAAAATATTTTTATCTAGGGTACCCCCCCACATGTAAAGTGAGAATGTTTTTTTTTCTCGCGTCTACCCCATGATATCATATCATATAATATCATATCATTAGATAGGTCCTTTAAAAACATTGTGAGGTTTCTAAAACCATTTTTCGATTTAGTTGTGAGTTATCGAAAGTGCATTTTTTCCTAAAAACAGGGCTCCCCCTCTAAAAGCTAAACGCCTGGCTCAAAAAATCTGCAAAAAGTCATGATAGTAGCCCATATTATTCAACTTTCAAGGAAATCTATAGCGGTTTTGATAACTTGTAAAATGCACACATTTGGAAAACTTCGTACAAAAATAAATAAATAAATAATAAGTTAACATTTGTCATATAGGACAGGGTTTTAAATCTACCATCATGGGTGACTACGGAAACCTATTCTATACGTGGCCTGACACCTGGCACTTGGCACCAATTTTTACATACTATCCATCTCAAAGCCTAGGGCTCGGGGACTCCACTTTGAACGTAATTGTATTCCATCTAGTAATTGTAATGTTTTTGTTGTAAATCAATTTTACTCTAAACTGTGATTTTTTATAACTATATGACTGCTTGATGGAAAGTATGAGTAGAATCTAAAAGTGGAGGCTATCATACCCATTACGAATGCAGACAATGGTGACAGCATGTTGATCCGTACCATAGATATAGAATACCAATAGATTGGCTATGCGGAAAAGAGACAATACGAGTTTACGTGTGTTAGAGCGCGACAGATAAACGAGACCAAACACCGATACGCTAAGCGCCTGTATGCGCCTAGCGCCCGTCGAGGTCTAAACATTATTGTTGTTATTTTATCGGAATCTTGAGTATTTTGCTGTGGTTTATTATTAATTAAGCGTGTTTTATCATGGTGTCGTGTGCAATACCTGGATGTAACGCTTCCAAGAAAGAAAATCCACAAAATCTTTTATTTTATATAACACACGGTAGGCAATATTATCTAGTTTAGTTTCATTAAAACCATTCTATACTGACTATTTGGCAACTTAAATATATTTAATAAATATATAATTTTATTAATATTGTTACAGATCACCACAAAATGCAGACATTTGAGGAAAATGGTTAAAAATGGTGAACAGACCGGACTGGGTACCAAAAAAACATTGAACCATTTGTAGCAGGCATTTTGAAGAAAACTTTTTAGTAAACTGAAGTGCACAAAGTACGAGCAATATTGCGTAATATTATTATCACTTAATTATCACATTAAACATTTAAACAGTTATTCATTGTTTCTGTGTATCCACTAAAAGTTCTATAAATAAAGATGTCTTTTTAATTTTGTAGTTTTTTGTACTTAATCCCTGTATTCACTGTGGATTTATTTATACCAGCTGGTACGTTATCGAAAAAAATAATTGTGCATGGCATCACTGACACGTTACACACACATGCAAGTTTGATGCACACCATTGCATTTCATTTTTGGTCTCGATTATTGAAATGCAAATAAAATATTACTAATTATTAAAATAGTAGTCTATATGCAGTAGATACTACTGCATATAGACTGTATATATATACCATCGTATAGCGTGCCGTGGCGACGCGTCGCCAATCGCCAGGCCAGAAATCTATTTTACGTGCGCCTATAGACGTTTCACATACGTGCGCCTATAGATGTTTCACATCAAAAACCTATAGAGTAGATCAATATATGGGTCGCAACAAGAATTTTGTTTTAGATAATAAAGTTCTTTTTGAAAACCCCATATAAGAGCTGCTGGTCATAGGGTTCTCCTATTAGGCAAAGACATTAATTAAATAAATTCTACACAGTATAATTTTGTGCTTATCAGTAATTAATAATAATAATGACTTTATTGTACACCAGAAAATAAATACAGTTAGGGCTTAGAACTAGTTTCATTATGTTTAGTTGGTACAACTGGCGGCCTTATCATCATCATCATCATCATCATCATCAGCCTATATCAGTCGACTGCTGGACATGGGCCTCTCCCATTGCACACCACTTAGATCGATTTTGGCCTTATCGCTCGTAGGCAATCTCTTACAGGCAATAATCAACAAATCAACAATCGTGGCGTCATCAGTGATGACTCATCACAGAAGAAAAGTCTTTCTCATAATTACACTCGTGTACAAGGTAGAATAACTTATCTCTACTATTTAATTGGATCGTATTGGCGTAATAGGCATGGCACCTTTGACCATGGCACAAAGTGAAAACTGTTCAATATTCGAATTTCATTCCAGTTCAAATCGGTCAAGAGATAATGGCAGAAAAATGGAATAATTGTTATAATAATTTTGCTATGTACAGTCTTGTTGTTTACCTCACGAGAAGGGCTGATAAATAAACAGCTTGAGCCTTGAGGTGATACTAATGACGGTGAGGAGCCGACAGTTCGTCGCCTTCCCTGGCATACAATGTATGTAACATTTCCTTAGTTTTTAGATTTGGTAGCAAAGAAAAACTATTGCATTAAATAAAAACAATAAATTCGTCTTCCTATCCTATCATCATCAGTTTACCTATTTAGTTTTTTGCCAACAAACCTATAGAGTTTTAAATATTATTTCATAAGTCTATTCTCAATCACGGTATTTACAACACACATTCTGACCCACGTGGTCTCGTCTGTCTCCTATTGCCCTTAGTGTGATGTTAGAACAACATGAACAAATTTGATACCTACCAAAAAACATATTATAGCCTTCCTCGATCAGTGAATTTTTAATTCGGACCTAATGTCGCTCAGTCACGTGATCAAAATAAAATATGAGCAAATCAAACAAGATAATAGAGGTGTCAGCGATTGCATAGCGTAAAACGTTTGCAACAGGGGGGCAATACTTTTCCAAAATATTCGCGTTCAACGAAACAAACAAACTCTTCAATTTTAAGATATTGGTATATTTAGGTTTCAAAAGCAGAAGTCTTAAAAAAACAATTATCTTATACGTCAGAAATCATTTATTAAACTAACACATTTAATTAAACATTTTCTTAAAATACATATCAAAATAAAACACCAATCACTTATACAAACAAAATGTATCTATTTATAAGCATAGCTTTATAAGACTTTCATCAATTTAAACTATAACTGTAAACACTCACAAATCGCGTCGATTACTACCGTACCGTACCGAAGCCAACCAGCAAAAGAATGTATTTTTGTGAGATATATATATATATATAAATGTATTTGTGAGATATATTTATCTCATAAAAATACATTATTTTGCTGGTTGGCTATATATATAAAGACTCATTCCAATTTATGATTTTGTCTGCTTAGTTAATTTTGCTGTAACTCTGTCTTTATGCAGTCAAGTTCGTTGTCCAAATAGGAATAATCAACTAGCACATTTCAAATTGTTTCAAAGTAATTACCTAAAAAATTCAATGCGTAATTTTTCATTACATTACCGGAGACGTGTTTCTCGAAGCACGCTAAGAATGTAACTGCTACGGTAATTATCCTCTACGAGACATACTATTACTTCACGTTCGATGTCGGAAATTAAAGCCTTTCTGTGGAACAGTGGTTGAAAATATTATGTGTATGTGTATTATTTCAATTAGTATAAACACAAATGGCAAACGGTCCTTTTTAATGATTTTGTACTTTAAGTTATTAGTTCAGCAACAAAGCATTTGGGTAGGTTAACAAATTTTCTTAAAATGTAGGCCGCCGCTTTTTCAAACTAAACCTATTTAGGTAGGTACAGTTTTGTACAACGGTACAAGCAAACAAACAAGCCAAACAGCCTACTTTTGGCAAGCGCTTATCTGTGTTGAAACAGTAACAGTGACAGTCGCGGGCTGCATTTGTCACCCTAATCCGGCACCTTGTGAACCTCTTACGACTTTTTAATTTGGCAGGGAGAACCTATTTTATCTAGCCACGTAAATTTTTAAAATTTGTGTAAAAGTATTAAAGGTCATAGGGCAAATACTTCAGTGATATTCCATAACAAAAACATGTACCTTGTACATAAAAATATCGAATTTGGCTCGTTGCCCGTTTTTACCCGGAGTCAGCGAAACGGCAGAATGTTAAAAGTAATTAAATAGCTGAGCCAAAAGGTTCGTTTATACGCCTGTGTGTAAATTCTTATGTTCAATTAAACAGCATATTAGAGGCAACGAGACTGAGGCTTGTATATCGTGATTACAGAGATGGAGGATTTTATTGTGGTAAATGCTTTTTTAATTAATTAAACGGTTGAATTAAAAGTTTTATAAATTGGTTTGACGGATTAACTGTGTGAAGACTTATTATTCAAGCGTTTGCATCTCTAAATACAAAAGTTTGTTTTTATATTTTTCTTTATGACTTGTTAAATTTTATTCCAACTACACACATTCACCGAGGGTAAGCAACGCCGCCGAGGTAGGACCCAGATGGGTGACCGTTTGTGGCATGAGTGTTTCCGTGATTCGGAGGTTACGATAAACAGTCGGTTCCGGTTGTTTTCATAAGATAACAGTCGTGAAGCTTTGTTGGAGGCCTTTGGGCGGCTTAAAAACATCCAACATACGTAGCCACATCGTGTCTTGCCGCTGTCTCGAACCCGCACAATGCCAGCGTGGGGATGCATGGCCTTAAACCTCTCCTGGGAGAAGACCTGAGTCTAGCAGTGAGACCTTATGATTAGTTGTTGTCGTTAGTTGCAAGTCAACGACCTCAAGTCTTGAGGAAGAAGACAACAGTCAGATGACAAAAAATATACATTTTGGCAAGACCCATATCATATAATTCTAACTTTCGATAAAAGGACTTTGGCAATTCTACACATTGAACACTTATCGATACCATTTATTACTCGTGTACGTATGTGTTCCCAGACGGTTTCAGTGTAGGTACATGAAGCACTTCCCTAAATTGAGTAATTAATACAGGGGTGCGCCCGACGATGAGGTACAACACTATTGTTTTAATCAGCAGTTCTACTTACCAAATTGTCCTCGAACAAAAATAGTTAATACATACATACATACAACTTTTACAATCTGTTGTACGCAAGTGGGTAAACCAAACACATACTTTTTTTTATTTATCAACGTGTACATTAATAATTACAAGTGATACACAATTATAGCAACTTAAAACCACCAAGGTGTATACTTATGCATTTTTTCTTGAGTATGTCCAGTTATACAAGTGAAAAGTTTATATATCACAATTAAAAAAATAAAATATGTGTAACAATTACGATATACCCACATAAAAAAGAAACAATCTCACACTTACTAGGTTCCTAAAGAAAGTCTTTAAGCGTAAAACCAGAATGCATCGTTCATGCACAGTTCGACTTTTATATTTTTATGTGAGAATCTATTACTAAATCTGAGGGTAAGTCGAGGTACAATGTATGCGGTAGTCCGCTCGCCGTACGTACGAGTATTATTGACTCGCTGGGTGTGGAAACGCTTTACGGAGAACGCCTGGGTACGCACAGGCTCGATAATTTCTCTTAATGGTTCGTTAAAAAATTTTTTTTGCAATGTTTCTTTGTCTGTGGATTGGCAAAACTTCACAGTATTTAAATAGGTGACATTTTGGTTGACACTACATTCTTTAAAATTTTGACCTGAACTTTATAAATGTTATCCAGGTAGGTTATATATAAGCGTCCGTTACTACTAAGGCCATACCAGGGAGGTGTCACTCCGCAGTTTAGGTATAGTCGGCCGGCTGCCTGCCGGGTCAGACACGCCGGTCGAACAGACATCGTCAGAACAGTTATGTATGAGTTACATGATAGAAAGAGACGCAATTGTAGGTAAATATAATCGTAGTGATTCGGCGCCGTGCGATCTGAATTGAACTTAATCTTTTGACACCGAGGGTATCTATAACTTTAATTTACTTTTCGGAGTGAGTCTTCTGTACTGGTACTATTATGTATTCTGTGCTATTATGTATTCTGTGGCCATGTGAGACTCGGCCAGTGCGTAATAAAGCAAAAGTTTCACTTTGAACGGAATGCCGTTTTTTAGCATTATGTGATATTCGCAAGAAATTATCTGAGTTTATCGCATACTTAATTAAGAAAACTTTTAGTTAAACTTTTCATCTATAACCAATCCAAGATGTGTGGTTTTTGACGATATCTATCGATAGACAATTACATATACATGCACTATTTAGCTTTTAAATTCTGTACGATAAAACGTTTAATGTATGGAGATTTAATGACTACTAATTTTGTCTTTTTTGCGTTAAGTACAAGGTCATTATCGTGACATCACCTTGTCAATACATTCAGATCATATTGCAGATGTTCAAGCGCTATCTGAGGATATTTTTAGCAATTACTAAACAAGTAACATTCACAGACTTATTACCGTAGACTTAGGTAAAACGATCTGTATTGTGTAGTCAGATTTACTTTTTAAACAATTGTAAAAAAAAACACAAGAACTTCTTGTACAAATAAGAAGTGATAACAGATTATCATTTTATTTTTCCACAACTTTCTTATTTGATGATTATTTTTGACTTGAAGTACCTACTCTAGACCTAATTAAAATGTGTTGAGGTGGATGTTTTAGAGGTAGCTGTGGCGACTGTTGTTGCCCCTGTATAACCATCTACCATCAAAAATAGGTCTAGCTCTGGCAAGCCGTGCTTTGCTTCAAGATGAGTCGACGCTCTCTTTTCTCTATGTGGTCCTTTTCCATGCTTTCTTTCTTTTTTTCTTTTTTTAAAAGACAACTCCCGCATTAGGAATATAAATTCCTGTGTCGCGGGGGGCTTTACAAACATACATGAAACGGACACAAATAACACCCAGACTCAGAACAACAAATTGTGAATCACACAAAGTGTTATCCTACGTGGGATTTGAACCCACGACACTTGGCGCAGTAGGAAGCGGTGTGGCGACCGCTTAAGCCACAAGGCCAACCGTGCAGTCGATGCTGTTTTGTAGAAATAAACTTCTATAAGTTTATTTTGATTTATGTTTTCCTTCAAAAGAGGTTATTTCGCTGATAAGCTTTGTCATGCGTGGGTCGATTCAATCAGGTAGGTTGATAACTTTCTACCAGATGTACTGTCTTGTCATTTAGCCTTTACGAGTATATTGCAAAAAGCCATTCAAATCAATTGAGTTAGAAAAAATATGAAAAAAAAAACTAATTCTATTTCGAAGATCAGTGTGTTCTTTTCGTATTGTGGTAGGTACCTAGTTGATTTAAAGAAATCCGCAATTTTTAATTCATTGTTTTGACCTATTTCCAAGTACGCTATGTTCAGTAACAGATTTAATTAAGCTCATGACAAGAATCCAATATCGTTGGAATGCTTTGCTACCTGAACTATTTGACGTCAAACACAATAATTGTAATGTTGGTAGGTATTGGATTAGAATTCGTTTCGACAAGCCAACATACTGCTGAGGCATTAAATATGTCTTAATTAACTACAAAAGATCTTAATCCTTTCTTTCATCATAGATGTTTTCAACTGATAATCTAATATCTTTGAACGAGCAGTTCTTGAATATATGTATATATTGTTATTTATTTATTTATACATTGCATAAGGCGGATTTAATACTATAGGCATTATCTTCCAGTCAACCTTTGGGTGGGTGACGGTTTTCGAGAATGAAAAACTCGATCTAGTCTGCGACGTAACTCTTACTCTAACACTTAGTTGGTTGGGTGTTGAAACTCCAACACACCAACACTACAGCTACTTGAGAGAATAGATGGCGTTGTTAAACAATAAATAATATCTACAGAGTAAAGCTCGGTCGCCTAGGTACTCATGATTTTAAATGAGTATAATTATGATGTATGGCCTTAACCCTCTCCTTGGAGGAAACCCGAGCCCAGCAGTGGGACGTTATGGTTGTTGATGATGATTATGTGATGTTATTTACTCTCATTTGGTGACTTTGGGAGACAAAGTTAGATAATGTCGTCGTTTTTCTAATGCGTCTGTATTTTATGTTTATTCATTTTATAAATTTAAAAAAATCTGTTTGTTAATAAAATTATATACAGCTTTTGAGTTTGTAGGTGACGTTATTCTCGTATTTGGGGCTGAAATATGCAAACACTGTCCGTATATTCATGTCCGTGGGTGCTCTTTAAATTCCATAAAAAATGTAGACTGTGTTTAGAAAGGCAACTACGTCGAAACAACAGATAGACTAAAACAAAAGGTGAATGAGAGTACAACATAAAAAGAAAAAATACGCTATTGTGGATTACTTTTTTCAACCTTTTGAATTAAAAATATACGAGTACGTAAACAAACATCATTCTTTATTATTAGATAGTTTTGGTTTAATTATCAAAATAGTAGGTGTAAATTACTTTTTGTACCACCTACCATTTCGGTAATTACAACAATTTTGATTCTTTGTGAAAATATATTGGGCAATTACAAAATTACTTTTTAATAGATTTAGTCTTAATTGTCGCAAAGACACAATTTTTATTTGTAAAACAAACGTTCTCTGACATGGACATGTTAAAAGACAAATTTGGTACATTGATTTCAAAATTAAATTATGTAGAAGATCCAGTAGAAGCTGCTAAGAGAATGGTCAGCTCTATACAACAATTAGTTGGTATCCGAAATGTTTTCGGAGACAAAAAAAACAGTAAGTAGAATTATTTTTTGTTTGAAAAAGACTACACCCGCATTATATACACATCCTGTGTCGTGGGGGACTTGACAAACAAACATGAAACTAACACATAGAATAACCAGACTCAGAACAATAATTTGTCTATCTTAAAAATGGTTAAACCCGTAGAACTCGTAGAAGTTTGAACCCAATAGAAAGCGGCGAGGCGACCGCTTAAACCACTACGTGTACGTGCAGAAATTGTGCAATACATATCACTTTTCAAATAAGAGTAATAGTTTTAAGAACTTTTTGGCAACGGACACTAGGGTTTTCGTCCGTGGCAGAAAAAGGTCTTTATTAATGTTGCAGGTGCTACTATCTCATCTCTATTTGTTACTTTGCTCTTCGGTGGAACTTTTATATATATTGGCACGTTCAGTCAACTCGTCTATCTGTTCCAAGTATTTCCAGATAAATCGGAGACTTTTAAAGCTCTCAACTGCTTTAGCGCCACGTGCGTTCCACTTTCTAAATATTTTTTTATGTGGTTTTCCAGGTTAGTAACGTTTTATATGAATATTGTGATAATTTGATTGTGTAACAAAAAATATAGAACCAAGACAGAATCGTTCGGAGACAATCTCTTACAGGCAACCATAGGATCCATCCTATGGTTGCCTGTAAGAGATTAAACATGATTAGAAGAAATTATAGGGTAGTTTTGGTGTGTTAAAAGTAGGTTAGATGAAATACAAAACAGTAGTTAAAACTATATGTATAATATGTATTTACAAAAAATGTTTGTGTATTAATATCAGTTGTCTCATACCTATAATACAAGCTCTTCTTTAGTATGGGACTAGATGACGTTTATTATATATTTATCAAATAACATTAACTTATATAGAGCATACTTAAGATAATTATATTAATTTAAATTTATATATAAATATTCTTTGGCTTTCATTATGAGAATTAGATTATAGAAAGTAGAAAACGAAATTGCTTTTTACTATTATATTTTTCATGACTTAAAAAAAATATTTAAATTTATTTTTTAAGGACTCGCCTCAGAACTATTTTTGAATTAAGTTGTCATGGAATGTCATTGATACCTCAAAAAAGTGCAGCAAAGAAAAAAATGCTTAGTACCCTTCAACGAGCCCGCTACGCTTCGTGGTTCGTCGTCGCTAATCAAGCGTTTATACACATATTATACTTGTTAATGCCCTTAATCTTCACTATTTTTGGGAACGACCGATATTTGCCGACAACTCCTGGGGACTCATATGGTATTTTCTTCTGTTTATTAGCTTTCCACTTGTGCTGCATGCATTTAATTACCTTAATTGCTCAATAATGAGCGAAAACTAACATCTATGTATACTCTTTTTACTACTGACATTGCATATAAAGGTAGGCTCAACATAAACGCTAGTTAAGTGTTATTTTAGTTTTCCACCTATTACGCACACCTGCACTTCTACGACGTAGATGCACGCTTTGAGTTCACTCACGGGTGGTCTTAGGTTGTATTGTCATTTACAAGTGTGTTTAAGAAGAAAAAAGGAATTATGTTAGGAATCACTTTACTTTAAAGTTCATTTTAGTTTTCAAGTTCCTGCTCAATACATCCTTTCGGAAGGCAATAAAGGATCATTCTAAAACTTCTTCGTGCATAACATTACACTCCGAGATTAAGAAAGATCATGTTTTAGATGAGTATGGTTGTTAACCAAGCATTGTCGATATTAGTGAAAAAATTTACTATTGATAAAGTATAGTTTCGTAACTGTAGTTGAAAAACAAAGTTAGAATTTCTAATATCGCAAACGGTTTTCGCAAAATCAGCATCATACAAAACCAAATACAAAACTTGTAGATATTTTTGTAATAAAGTAACATAATTTTTACCCTTTAAAATAATACACACATATAATTTCCCAAAATAAGAGAGATTTTTATTTCTAAATAATACGGAATGCCTATTTCAATGTTTATCCTATTTCTAATGTTTCAGGTCTAAGTCCTAAATATGAAACACCGTTCTACGAAATAACCTTTGTTGTAACATGTTCCGCAACTGCTTTCTCAGCCATTAATCAAACTGGATACATCGTCCTTTTCGTTACATTGGTTGCTCACGAACTTGGACATTTTTATGCCATCACGGAAACATTAAACGAAATCTTTAAAATCTTAAATAAACAAAATGATTCTGAATTAACTTCGGAAGAAATAGAAGACGACTCAATAAATCAGAGGCTAATATTCTGCATAAAACATCACCAGTTTTTGATCTACTATCATAATAAAATTAGAAATTTGTATAAAGTTGTTTTTGGAGCCCATTTTGTCATGATGACGGTCGTGTTAGTTACTACTCTGCAGACGATGAATGAATGGGACATGAGGAACACAATTCTTACTGGTGTGACTGGCATCATGCCGTTATTCCTCTATTGTTTCGGCGGCGAGCTCTTAATTTCCGCGGGACAAGAGATGTCTACATCTATTTATACATGTGGTTGGGAACTAATGGAAGCAAGACAAGCTAAGATTGTTATTTTGATGCTTTGTCTCGCTCAACGTCCCCTTTATCTCACAGCGGCTGATGTCTTCATTATGAACAGGGAGACTTTTGGTAATATTGTGCAAGTCGTATATAAAATATATGCTGTTTTTAATTGAGTTATTTATAATATGTAAAAAATGATAAATTATTTAAATTAAAAGTATTCGTGAAATGTTTTTTTCATTTTATGTGCAACTAAATACCTGTTGTATGCTTATTAAGGGTGCCCAAATGTCACTCTCCTATCATATGAATGTTTGCACACCATGAACGTACGTCAAACGTGCATGGCCACTCCAATGAATGTAGGAGAGGAATATTCGCATCGTTATAAATGGTTTTTTACTAATGGTTGGTGTACCAGAGCATGCAGACCCTGCTTGAGAAAAAAGAGCTAAAATTAAATGTATGTGAACGTGTTTTCTTTCATTCCAATTCCTCATATGCTAAGTTAATATTGTAGATTGCGAAGCAATTCAGTGTAATCTTAATTACCAGGAGGTCGTTATATTGTTTAATAGTGGTAACATTATCTAGTTTGCTATTATTCTATAGGATAATGATTTTAAAATAATAAGCTCATTAATGGAATGTACTATCTGAGAAGATAAACGTTCAATAGTTAGATACAAAATAATAGAGTTCCTAGTAAATTATTCTAAATGAGGAAGCAACTTGATATCTCATTATCACGGTTACACAAAAGCATTTTACACAAGTCAATGGGGTCACACAGAGCTAGTTTAAGCTACCTACTTAGTGAAAGAAAAGCTAAAAGTAGTTACCTATTGTGGTTACAGAAGTACTTTTAGTATATTTTCACTAAGTTGGATATGTGTTTATAAACTGATAAGTTTATTTCCAAAGTCATATCATATTCAATAATATTTTATATTTATTTATGTACCAGCTTTGTAGTATTCTTCAAGACTCAACTATTTTATTTTTGTCCGTTTCTAACGGACCACCCGTAAAATTTTAAAGGCCTATGTATTTGACATTTCTCAATTTCAGACTAACTCAATTTGAACCATGGAAAGATACACAATCGCACAACGCGTTTAAGTTATTCATGCTCGTTATAAAAATGGGCGTTCAAATCAAAATGCATATCTTGCACTTCGTGATTTTCGTCCTTTTATTAGGAAGACTCATTAGTCATCAATATTTATCCGAAAAAACATCATGATATTAAGGCGATACATCAAAATAACATTTTTAATCAGAATGAATTGTTTGACATTCAAGCCAATGACATTTTTACACATAAAAGTTCGTCTGAACACGTACTTCCATACCTAAATACCGAGCGGTAGCAGCACATATGTGATCGTCGGTACAGAGTAAAATAATAGCCGCCAGCGTGTGTTCTCGCATTACAAAGGGCCTCGGTAATATTGACATTCACGGAACGAGACTGTACATAATTATATGTAGGTATATTAAACGAGTGTGTCGGTGCAGTGTGTCGGAGGTATATTAAATGATATACAAATGAAAATTCTATTATGCATTTCTGTAACGACATTTCAATTCATTTGGAGCAAATGTGGGTTTTCTTCTCGATATTGAAAATTAATGTTAGTTGCTTTATGAGAGTTGCGTGTAAAGTGGAATTAATGTAATTAAGTATTTAAGATCAGGCGCCGCAGATCAATTAACTAGTAAATAAGTAGGTACGCTAAGGAGGTACGTCCTATTGCTGGTAAAAATTATTAGTAAAGTAAAGTAAAGATTCGGTTGTATTTGACCTTACTGTGACAACTAGACATTCGTAATATTTGTCGTTTACATATATTTTCTAACTTGATCTATATTCTTTTGTTGTCATTAAGATATACCAAAGAGCACACAAGAGTAGACCGACGTCAGTGACGAGGTTTCTCTTTTTTTGTTGGTTACCAAAAGCTTAGATGTTAAAAATTATAATTCTTGGATTAGTTACTATATTGTCACAAGTGTTTATATATTACAATATTTAAAAACAATAGAAAATTATTTCGTCACAAGCAGATATATCATCAAGTTTGTACAAGTAAAGAACAACGTGTTGTTTTGACGTTTAATAATGAAACTGATTGGACTTGACAGTTTCCAAACAGCAGTGTTGTTGGTTAATTAATTTTTGAGTCAGCTTTTAAGCTTGAAGGATGAAGTAAATGTTATTTATAAAATTTAAAATGATGCAGGAGTGTACAAGAAATACACTTTTTAGGGTTCCGTAGCCAAATGGCAAAAAACGGAACCCTTAAAGATTCGTCAAGTCTGTCTGTCTGTCCATAAGTCACAGTCACTTTTTTCTGAAACTATAAGAACTATACTGTTGAAACTTGACTTGTTGAAGATTGACTGCACGGTTGGCCTAGTGGCTTAAACGGTCGCCACGCCGCTTCCTACTACGCCAAGTGTCGTGGGTTCAAATCCCACGTAGGATAACACTTTGTGTGATTCACAATTTGTTGTTCTGAGTCAGGGTGTTCTTTGTGTCCGTTTCTTGTATGTTTGTAAAGTCACCTGCGACACAGGAATTTATATTCCTAATGCGGGAGTTGTCTTTTTATAAGAAAAAAAAAAAAAAAAAGAACTTGGTAAGAAGATGTATTCTGTGAACCGCATTAAGGTTTTCACACAGAAATAGAATTAAAAAAATACATTTTGGGTGTTAGATACATGGGGGAAAAATACATACTTAGAAATGAAACTCAAAAAATTTTTCATCAAAGTTTTCTAATATCTTTTGTTTCTAAACTGAATAGTTTTCGCGAGAGACACTTCCAAAGTGGTAAAATGTGTGTGTCCCTCCCCTGTAACTTCTAAAATAAGAGGATGATAAACCTAAAAAAATATATATGATGTACATTACATTACCATGCAAACTTCCACCGAAAATTAGTTTGAAAGAGATCTAGTAAGTTTTTTATTTTTTAATACGTCATAAATCGTAAACCGTAATTTACCTTTCATTCGATCAATATATTATAAAAACATCGATCAAAGTTACAACGAACTACAAGAAATTTTATATGATGTTACTTGCTGCTACGGTACCCTTCATGGGCGAGTCCAACTCGCACTTGGCCGCTTTTTTTAGTTAAGCTTACAAAGCGTAAATACATACACATATATACGCATACGTATACTTATACGTTAATTATTTGATGTAAACATAGAACTGTATTCCTCACCTAGTCATAAAACTTCTAAAGAAAGAAAAATGCAAGCATTTTTCTTTTCACGAAATTAAAGAATCTCTGAATAACATGGATGTTGTTTTACACAAGCATCTAATGTGTGTGAACATGAAGTGCTCTGCTAGAAGTCTTTTTCTCTGCACTTTTAAGGTAAATTTAATTTCATGTATTGGTGAAAGCTTTTCATGCAGGTACTCGTGGCACAGAGACCTTTCGAAATAGACAATAGACACGATTTAGGTTACTAAAATAATCAAGCAGCCTTGTTATTTATGCTTTCAAAATATTTGTCTGAAAATAACTAAATAACTATGTAAAATTCTTTTTAGTCTAATTTATTTTAATGAGGATGGTTCTATTGTATTCTTTTAGAGAAAGTAGTTTCTCTCTCTTTCTTTCTTTCACAAGCACACAACAGAGAAACTATTATACGTTTGTAGTGTAGGTGTAATGACCGTACCTTTTTTGTTCAGCCTGGCGAAGGAGTTTCTGAACACAAGTAAAAATCACAAAGTTCGTCTCACACTGTTTATTGTCACTACACACAACACTAGCTATATAGTTTACTAGCTGACCCGGTGAAATTTGTACCACCTTAGAATATTAATTCTTATTAAAGTATTGTGTTTAGATTTCGACAGCAGCGCGACTTAACGGGCCCCGACCGGTACCGCCGCAATCGATTTGTTTCTGCATTTTAAATCTAAATCTTAATTTAAATCTTAATCTTAATTTAAATCTAAATATCTTCAAAAATAATAATTTAAGTTACATTCTGTAAAGGGCCATATTAATCTATATTAAATACACAATGTATTTAATGTAATGGAATTCGAAAGACGTCATAGTAAAACAAGGGAGTATAATAGGCTCCTCAGTCACCCATAATGGTACGAATATTTAAAATCGTATTCAATAGGTAATTGTTAAGTTTACTTATTAATGCGTTAATTTTGTATAAATTTTTCCAAGTAAGTGCATTTTACAAGCTAGGCCTCCATAACTCCTGAACTATGTAAGTCATCTAAACCGTTATAGTTTTCCTTTAAAGTTCATAATATGAACTACCATCATGAATTTTCCGAAATTTTTTGAACCAGCCGTTTAGCTTTTAGAGGGGGGACGCGGTGTTTTTAGAAAAAATGTTCTTTAAAGTGGAATAACTCGCAAACGGATACCTAAATCAAAATCCGTCTTAGAAACCACTTACTATTTTTAAAAGACCTATCTAAAGATATCCCACACGATGGGGTAGCTGCGAAAATCACATCCCCACTTTACATGTAGGGGAGGTACCCCAAATAAAATTATTTTTCGTGATTCTATTCTAGCACTTCTATTAGCACTACTCAGGCCAAGTTTCATCTTTCTAGCATGAACCGTAAGTAAGGTAAGTCGAGGACGGACGGACGGACATGACGAAACTATAAGGGTTCCGAGTCATGAACTTCGGAACCCTTAAAATGAATCAGTGATTTAAAATGGAACTGGAAAGACGTCATGGTAAAACAAGGGAGTATAATCTTTACTTTAAACGAAGTTGTTTATTTTCGCAGTTACCTTAACAAACCTTTTTACGCCCGATCACTTAAAGGTTAATCGGCTCAGGAATATAACAATTCAAGGGTGTCACATTACATTTCTCTCCGTCAGTACTTATAGGACCCTCTTTTTTACATTTACAGCCACTTTGACTAGCCACTTATACTTTGACAGCCATGTAACCTTTTTCATGGAAATTTAGCCATGCACACGTGGGTTTTATTTAATGTTATGATCTTACATTTGTCAAGCTTGTGGATTTAGTAAATTGGAGTCACGAAAGAAGCTTAATATGTTTACTTTTTCTGGTATATAGAATCTCAGGATCGCATTTTGTTTGGAATGTTAGAGTAAACTTTAATAATTTATCAGAAAAGCACTGTCTGCGGGGTGTAGTGGTCACAGAAACCCTACTACACTTATGGCAAAAAAACAAGGCGGTAATACAATGAACACAAACTTCTTATGGTAAGAAAACAGGAATTAAAGTTACTTACGAATACATGTTTACGCAAAAAGTTGAATAACAGAACTGATTATGTAGAGCTATTCACATAAGAAATCTTAATTCTGTAATACACATTATTAAAGAAAAAACTGTGAAATTGATTATTACATCGAAACTAATATAAATTCGAAAGTAACTTTGTTTGTCTGTATTTTTATTACGCTTTCCCGGCTAACTGGATCGGTTAGGATCAATTTTTGTGTAGAGATAGATTGTATCATGGAGAAGGACATAAGCTACTTTTTGTGGCCGTAACCTACAAATACTTAAGCGGAGCGACGTCCAAAAGATTGGAAATAGCTTTGTTACACTAAACATTTTAAATTACATCAAGGGACCTACATAGAACAGAAATGAGAAATGTACTTGTTGCCAGGGGTCAATCGGTAGTTGTAAGTACTTATCTTCACGTAATCCTTTAGTTCGTTTGCTCCCTTGTACCATAAGAAAACACTGAATCTCTAATAACGATTGCCTTAGATTTTCATGACAACCGGGACGACTTAACGTGCTATATTTCCAAACTATTTCTACATACGATTTCACTTATGAAACGCCATACTACTTCAATAGATTATAACAGCAATCTCAAATTAATCGAATTAAATGTGTTATTTTAATATTTTGTCGTAATATATTATTTATGGAAAATGCTTCAAGAGTTTTAACAACATATTAATCTACCAACCCATTTATTCAGATGAGAAAAATAAGTTAAAATCTCCTTTAAGGCTCATATGTTTTTCTTCTGTATGCAGCTCATTTCATTCAGTAGAATGATGAACATTTTCTTTTGTATAATATTTTCCATTCACTTAGATTGTTTATTCATATGAACATTATATTCAAAATTTGGGTACACGACACTGGTACATTAGGTTTGTTATTACAAGTACTTTTAATATTTTACTTAAGAATACATTTATATGAATGTCTAAATATTACGTCTAACATCTTTGAACGAACAATTCCCATATATTTATTTATCTAAATACATTTATTTATACTTGTGATTTCGAAAAACGTTCTAACGATTTTGTTGAATTGTAGTGGGGTTTCAGGGGTGAAAAATCGGTGTAGATTGTATAATATTGTAAAAACCGCGAACTTTCGAGTTACCATGTGTTTTTCTTTGGCATTACATGGATTGATTTTACATGCATTGATTCCGACTCTATTATTTCGATTCGATCTATATTACTCTTTTAGTAACATTTCATTTGTATTTGGTACTCCAACACTACAACTACTTGAGAGAATAGATGGCGTTGTTAAACAATAAATAGTAGTAACCGAGCAAAGTTTGGTCGCCTAGGTAACATTGTGATTAAATATGATAAATATATCGTACTAACACTTGACAGTGGCTTCTGCCGCTTGTAAGTCGGTTATGGAGACCAAGACAGAAATTACTTCGAAATTTAAAATATAAATAGTATGGATTACTTAATTAAACTTGTTCTTCAGTCTAACGCCTGCGTTTAGCAGTGGACGGTTTCCACTGCTAAACGTAGGCCATCCCCAAAGAGCGCCAACCAATCTATTGTTATCACTAAACTAACTTCGTAAAACATCTTTATATTTTTTTCTTATTCCCACGGTTAAATGTTACGACTGTAACGACTTAATTGACACTGAATCTTACGTCTAGACCTCTTGTATAATGATAAAGGACTGGGTTCAAAAAGGTTCAAAACCTACTAACAGTAATGTCGATTGGGGCAGGTCCCGCGGGATCTTGGCGATATTTCCGAAATATCTTCTTCAATTTCAAGTTATTTCTCTCCTTGAAGGTACTGTTAATTTATAGCAAATATTTTTGAAATTCCCTTCTTGGTATAGACAGCAGGAATTATATAGCTAAGATAGTAGAAGAATAGCAATCATAGACGTCAAGAATTGAGTCAATTAAAATCTACTTAATACAAAAATTAAAATTAAGTTTGCTAAATAATATACTGTTTACTTTAGTGTTCCGAGATAGGTTTGCGTCTATTAACATGGCGTGCAATAATTATTGCACATTAATTACTATTGGATGATTTTCTATATCTCGGTTTACAGATGTCGTTTTACATATCTATACAAATAAATAAATACAATTGAAGTGTCTGTATGTAATATCCAATGAACAGTCTTTTACTATAGCCGGTTCCAAAAATAACGGGTCAGTCACATAAACCAATAACGGGTCAGTCACATAAACCCGAATATCTCCCGAACTACGTATGCCATCCTAATGAAACGAAGACTGTTCAATTGAGAATTTAATTATACATATAAAAAATAAAATAAAACTTAGTTACACCCACAATATTAATCTTAAATTAAAAAAAAACTAAAGTAGTCATATTTTTCTTAAGATTACATTTTTTTTATGATTGTTTTTTTGCTGTTTTTCATCACTTTCTTCATTTAATACTTTGTATTGCCTCCACGTGATGAAGCCTCCAGTGTAAACGGAAAATGTTAGTAAGACGAAACTTTGCATGAATATGTGTTGTAATTACGCCGACAAAGTGCTACAATAAAATTATGAAAAATGTTTTTATATGGGGTTCCTCCACTATACGTAAAGTGAGGATGATTTTTTTTTCTCGCGGCTATCCCATCGTGTGGGGTATTATTAGATAGGTCTTTTAAAAACAATAAAGGGTTTCTAAGATGATTTTTTGATTGAAGTATCCGTTCGCAGGATATTCTACTTTAATGGGCACTTTTTTGTAAAAACAGGGCGTCCCCCCCCCTCTGGAAAAAATCTGGAAAAATTCGTGAAGGTATAATGAACTATGAAGGAAAACTATAAGAGATTAGATGGCTTTGTTAGTTTAGGAGTTATAGAGGCTTAACTGCTAAAATGCGCTCACTTGGAAAACGTCATACAAAATTAACGCATTAATACGTAAACATAACAGTTATCTATTGGATACGATTTTTTATGCTAAGGTAATTCAATGAAATCTTGCATAGATATACTTTTCGATTCTCGAAAAAGAACACAGAACAATCTTCACCGCGATAACCGTCATGCAGGCAGTTAGAGCCACGGGCAAAAGCTAATTGATAACATTGATTTCTACGAAGCAGTCATTTAAGTTCCTCATTTAACTACAATGTACTTACAATCATTTGACTTCATAGTTAGTCTAGTGGTTTAAGCGGTCACCACGCCGCTTCTACAACGCCAAGTGTTGTGAGTTCGAACCTCACATGGTACCACACTTTATGTGTACAACAAATTGTTAATCTGAGGCTGGGTATTCTTTAAATCTATTTCATGTATGTTTGTAAATTCCTCCGCTACACAAGAATGTCCACTAAAACTATAATACCCGAATTAGACCAGTGCCGATAATGCTAGAAAACAAAATAAATTATAGTAGGATGAAACCCATTGTAAAAGGAGGAGAATATTAAAAAATTAAAGGAAAAATAATTTACGGGCGATATGAGGTCGAGAAGGGGATGAGGGGGGGTTTTAAGGAAAAATATGGCTTATCTCGATTTCCGGCAAAAATACAAGTCCGATGGAAAAAAGTTCAATGGCAAAGTTGTAGGTAATAAGAAGATCTACATTTTTTGCATTCACACTTTTTATCATATAAAGAGTTTCTAAGAGATTTTTTTGATTAAGGTATCCGTTTGCTAGACATTCCACTTTAAAGGCCACTTTTTTGTAAAAACAGGGCGCCCCCCCCTCTAAAACCTAAACGGCTGGCTCAAAAAATCTGGGAAAATTCGTGATAGTGGTCCATATAATAAACTATAAAGGACTATAACGGATTAGATGACTTTGCTAGTTCAGGAGTTATAGAGGCTTAACTTTTGCAATGCGCTTACTTGGAAAACGTCATACTAAATTAACGCATTATTATGTAAACAACAATTTTAGTATTCATTGGATACGATTTCTAATTCACGTACCATTATGGGTGACTGAGGAACCCTTTCCTGTGCGTGGCCTGACACGCACTTGGCCGATTTTTTTTTAATCTAGCTTCGCTCCGTGGTGTTCTCGCCATTCACAACGGACGGTGACGTGGACGGTGCTATGTAACCATAATTTTAGTTAAAATAATTATGTATTTCATAATATTGTTAAAGCCGAAGAGAAGCGAGGCAAAACTAAATAAAAAGTCATTCAATAGTTAGTGGACGTCTTGCTTTGAAGTTTATTTCGCGAATCATTTTTCTTTGCGTTAGAAAGAGATAAGTGCTTTAATAGGATTTATGTATAGATATAGGTTGTGGATTGATGCACGGATGAAACTCAATACGGGATTATGCAAATGATCTTGTAATCCTAAAGTGAAAACACGTAAAACAAAGTAAAACCTTAGTATTGTGTATTTTAAGCTTTCAAACTTTTGAGAAAGTTAGCATAAACAAAGCATTAAGTAGCACTTGTAAGAGATGCACATCCACTTGAGTTGCAGGTAATCCGCTTGTGGGCTTCGATTTACGGAGAATTCCATTTGCTGGGCTTATGAGCCAGCTGGGAGCACTAACGCACTTATCTGTAACGAGAAAACCATCTGAAATATATTATTAAATCATTACATTTAAGACGTGTGATTGGGAGAGTACCAGAGAAATAGAAATGAGAGCGACTAATAGCTGAAAGATTTCTTTTTTTTTTAAAAGGAACTATAACATCCATAACTTTTGTATACTAGGAGGTACAGAAGTAATCCATGAAGACACCGAGTTATAACAATCAAGAAGTTCTAGTTAAGAAACTATCTGAAACAATCTTGGAACTCGCAATTAAATTAAAAACAACTAAGCTGCAGTCAACTATATACTTCAACTTACTTCATATTAAATGCAATAAGATGTCACTTATAATTTTGACTGCCTTGTTGGTCTAGAGGTTAGCGTATTCTGCTTCTGATCAAGAGGTTTCGGGTTTGATTCCCGGGTCGGACCAAATGTTTGTATGATCTGCAAATATTTGTTTTGGAGTTTGGGTGTTTTTGTATGTATAATACGTATGTATTTACAAAAAAGTATATATGTATTTCTGTTACTTGTTGAGTACCCGTAGTACAAGCTCTGCTTATTTTGGGACTAGATGACGTTGTGTGCAAGATATATTTATTCTGTTAAATTTGAAATATTTGTATTAATATTATACTTGTGTACTCATTTATTATTTATTTATTTTATTTTTATTATTTTATATTTTTATAAGAGCCTTTACGTTTGGGTTAGTTTCTCATCTGTTATATAATATAAGGTACAACCTCTTGCTCTTGCCTTTCAATAGACATTTTGAAGCCTTAGAATTTACTTTGTAATTGCTTTCACAAAATTGCAAAATAAGGCTTTAATTGTTAATTCTAATAGGCTTAGAGGGAGTATAGTACTACTCCTAAGGCAATAACTAAAGTCAATTTTATTCTTGTACTAAAAGTAATACAGTAGGTGTTTTTTTGTCTACGTTCCAAATTAACAAACATACTACTCCAATGTATTGCACATTTTATCCTCTGTCGCAGTAGCGCAAATTTTTTTTACACTGACGCTGTTTACTGACAATTGTATTTTTTATGTTAAAAACTGAACATGTGAAGCAATCAGTAAGCCCATTGTATGTTACGTGAAATGTGATGAAATGTATTATGGGTTATGTACATTCCACTCGTTGTAGGCTATTAACATCCGGTGCGTTACACCTTTTGATAAACGAAGTGGGGTTATGCCGTACCACCTAACAGAGTGTCACCACCCCTATTCATACCGCGGGTGTCGTAAAGGGCGACTAAGGGATAAACTACGCAAGACAACATCTATGCAAAAAGAGAAGGATAACTTGAAACCAAACCTATACCAACCCGTCTGGACAGCGTGGTATAGTAGGCCAAAACCTCCTTTCTAAGGAGAGGCCTATGTTCAGGAGTGGACTGTTGAAGGCTGTTGATGATGATGATGATGATACAAAATAAAATCGCTTGTTCAAAGTTATCCTTGGTTTCGTATCTATCTGTTACAGAGGTCAATCTATGTTTTAACTGCTGTAGGAGAATAGCGAGAGAGCAATACTTCGAAACATAGGCACATAGTAAGTAATTTTTTTTTTAAATTAAAATTAAAAGAGGATTTTCATGGAAAGAATTAACACCATTTATTATGGGTTAGAGTCTCAGAGTGTTAGTATAATACCATTAAAATATCAAAAAAATTAGAGGAACCAATCAGCGTTCCAGAATCTTTCAAGAAGTGATTCATATAAAAAATTTTTTTGGTGCGTTTCATTGTAAAAGTAGGTCATGTGTATGCCCGCAGTGGTTATACCTTTTTTATTATGTGTGGAAAATCATCTGGAGACTCCACGTGCAGTGCTGGTACCTTTACCAACCTAAGTTACTCCTTATTAAAGCAGCTATATTATGCTCGTTAATCAGCTCCCGTAAAAAATTGTCCAGCGGTTAAAGAGATTACAAAAATTAATTTGTTAATTTTTATTACACAGACTATCCAATACCCAATCAGCACCACGAGAAAAGGAAACATGAATATCAAGACCTTACTGCAGAACTTAAGAAAACATCAACAAACCCAACTAACTTACGAACAAGTAATAATAATAAACTAAACTTAAAACTCACTTACGAAAGTCAAAGGTACACAAAACTTTGAGAGAAACTTTAAGCTCAAGGTGGTTCACCTTTAGCTTAAAGTTTTGTGTTGAGAGAGTCTACGCGTAGTTGAGACATTTCAACTTTTGAACAAAGTTTAAAGTTATTATATGCGTACCTAGCTACGTAGTATAATACGTGACTATTATAGGTTTATGGATTTATTTGATAGATATATAGATGAGTGTATACAAACTAATATAAATACGAAAAAATTGGTAGTAGAGTCACGCTGATTTCAGCACGTGTGGGTCAGCTCGACCCGGGCGGTACTACCCTTACACAGAAGATCAACCTAGAATGACAGCATTCGTTGGCGAGTGTGAGACTTGAGGCCCAATGACACAGAAGCCATCGGGCAGAGTAGAGCGACTTTGGTATGCTTATATACAAAAAAAAAAACAATATACAGTCATAAAACCAGCGAAAAGGATGCACAAGGATTACCTTATTGCTTATAGCAATTTCTTCCAGGCTACCTTTGGATGTACAGGTTTCATTTTGAGCTGATGCTATACATAACATCAGCTCAAATACCTTCGTACTTAAATACATCTAAGTACGGATAATAAAGAAGTTTTTACCTATGAAACAAAATGCTACAAATCTAATAAATAAATATATGGAATATTTTTTTTTCTATATTTTTTTCTTGTTCTGTGATTAAAACTACGAGAAAAACCATTATGACTGATCAATCTGGACTAAGTAGGCCGATGTAAAGTTAAATAAATGGGTAAATAGGTATATGCCTATGTCTAAATAGACAAATAAATATACCGAAAGCACAGCATCGAATTGTAAGGATTTAGTTTTTGTCATTTGTCCTAGAACGCCACGAAATATATTACCCTCATATTTTAGACTTTTGCACGCACATTTTATATAAATGCTATCCATCATTTTTGTTATTTCATTATGAGAGTACACGATCGTCTCCGCAGAATGAGTGATCGCGTAGTTATCTACTTAACCTGAAAATATGAACCTCACCGACGATATTTTATAATGTCTGTGATTACAATTATAGATATGCTTCCTCCTATTATGGAGATATGTTCTACTGGCATATCAAAATAAATAATATATTATATACGTTTTTTTAAAGTCTACTCAACTAGCTCTAACCTGACACACTTTGTTGAAGCACATAATCGTATTAATGAGAAAAGAGGAATTAAAAGTTATTCGAAAAATAAATAAAATCAAATGCAGATTGCATATTGTTTTTTTTTTATATAAACGCTGTGATGACTCTACTCTGCATGAGTGAATCCAAGAGTGGTGGTCACCATCCTCACTGCGAATGTGGGCAATGCAGCATAGTGACCTACTCTAAAGTGGATTAGTGTCATGATTCTTCACGCCCCGCTTAAAAAACCCAGAAATATAGTGGGAGGTAAACACGTGCGCTTATGATGAGTGTCAGGTTTTGACTTAGAGAAAAAAGAAAGAAGGGGGCCGAAGCTTTAAACTATGCGTACTACTTAAAAACGTTGACTTTTAAGGCTAGGTCAAAATTTGAGTTCTGTTGGACAAAGGTTTCAATAGTTTTAAAGAGTGCACAAATCAATTTACCATTGAAAATTAATTACACGTGGTTTTTATAGAATTGAATTCAATAAACAAGTACAAAATTATTTTGGTGAGTCTTACTATGAAAAAAATACTTACGGACTCACTTATTAAAGAACGCGTTAAGGGCTGCAGTATTTACACATTTGTCAGATCAAAATCATAAACGTAAATGTATGAGCAAGTTCTTCCGCCTTAAGAAAACCCGAATCATCTAGAAATAAGTCGTTTAAACCATACTGTTTAAATTTAATGTGCATTTAAAGTTTCGTATCTTTACTTCTGGAGTAAATTTCATGTCATTACTTTAGCACAGATTATCAATATTTAAGCCGGGTACAAAATGTGTCTTTATACAAGGACTATTTAAGTTTACAGAATTTCCTTGTCTTGGGTCACTCCAGATTGAAGTAGGTATAATATGGAAACAGGTAGTAGCGTCACGCGTGATTTCAGCACGAATGGGCCTGCTCGATCGGGGCAGGACTGCCCTCACACAGAAGACCATCCTAATAATAACAGTTGCTGTCATTATTAAGATGGTGAGTTATTTATGGATGGTGAGTGATGTTATTTGGTTGGTGAGTGTGAGTTCGGTGGCCCAATCATTCTGCATCATTCTGATTCCATTCATGAGAATGATGCAGAAACATCTTATCAGGCCGCCTTGGTATGGGTCACCATGCTGCAACCTACCCTCACAAGGGTTCACCATCCACAGGATGGTAACCCCTACTCCTGGGTTCTACTCATGATTTCCATCAGGAAAAGTAAGTCACTTTGGTAGGCTTAAATATATAAAAAGAACAGTAAAGCTTGGTCCTGTTCCAAGATATTTGTCACACTAGTCAGACACCCGAATCATTCTACACTTTTCAAATATTCAGTTTTCCTCAACCTGTTGTTTTCCTTAACCTCATTGTTTTCATTTTTATTTTCGCATAGCCCTACTTTTAATAAAATATTTTTTTTCTAAGTTACTCCTTATAATATCATTCTATTTCATATAGCTTGTAATGATATAAGTTATCAACTAATTTTTAGGATAATTTGTATCTACTGTACTGTTTTGAGTATGATTATAGCATTTTCAAGGATTTTTTTTGTCGTTTCATAAAGAAATTCTCACTCGATTTTCAAATTTAACAAATATGCTGACTGCATTAGGTGTATGATACATAATAATATATGTACATCACTACACTTTGGAGTAGCTTAAGGAAGCTATAAGCTATAAGGAAGTGGAATAGCTTAACAAGAGCCCTTAACAAAACTAGGTACGTTTCGTATTGAATACATATAAAGAAATCCGCTTCTATTATCGCAAGGGTTTTGACGCCAACGTTCGATTTCCTGCGTTTTGCATAGCTTGCGGGACTCTGTTCCTTTACAATTCCATTTCATTTGACCTTGTATTGCAGTTGTTCTGATTGTGAAATTAATAGCCACGGAACTTTTTTAAGCTTTATTGTGAAACAAAATAACGATGAGCTGACTTCAAATTATTCTAAGAACGCGTGAATATCGTATCTCGAAAATTTGACATTATTGCTTCCAGTCTAGTTTTTAAATAGAAAAAGCCGCTTTGAAAGGCCTGTCTTATCACGTGGGGCTTAGGTAGAAAAAAATCGTATTAAATTTGACCTTTCTATTTTTATTAATCTAAAAGTTATGAACTTTTGAAATGGTTTTTTGGCTCTAGAAATGTTGAATATTTCGATAAATAATATTTCAGCTTTCTGCCGTTGATACATCACCATTCTGTTCATCATCATGTCGTTGATGCATTATTTTTCTGGCTTCCAGAGGCCAGGAGAATGATGCAGAAACATCCGACCAGGCCGCCATAGTATGGGCCACCATGCTGCAATGCCTACCCTCACAATTTGGTAACCAAACCCTTTGATAAGCTTAAATATAAAAAAAAATGGTAAATATAAAAACATCAAGCTCTAGCTTGATATTTTTATATTTGATGATACGAGACTAAAACATGGTATAATGTTTTTTGAGAATACCATTACATTATTGAACCTAAAAACTTAACCCAAATTACATGTCTGCTATATAATCTTATTAGCTATAATAAAAGTTATTATCATAACACAAAATATATTTCCTAGTAGACAGGGACAATAAATTGTTATTTGGAATTTAAATTCAAATTTTTTGGTGAGATTAGAGTGAGATTTAAAACTACACCATTTGAAATTGACCTCGTGGCGTTAATGCAAGTGACATAAAGTAATCTGTCCATTGCGCACTTTTTGATAATTATACTGAACATGTGTATTTCCGAGATATTAAACGATTCTCACAATCATAAATTTAGTGGGCACTGGCGTAGAAAATTGCTGCACCGAACTTTATGGACGCATTTTCATGCTAATGATGTCACAGATACGGCTAACTGCTAACTGAAACGATTGGTATTGGGTCTCCACAACTACGAATAAATAATAAGTCAGGAAGTCTAACTACGCTCTAAAAATGACCCAACAAAAGTCGGGTCCAAGTAGGCGGGGCTTAAAAGTCGAGCCCACCGCGTCATTAGTCGGACATTGTTCTTGCCAGCGATCACACTTCACATTTCGATTTATTACTGTGTTGTCAATAATCATTCCAGTGAAGTGGTGCAGGAGCCATACAAGGCTAAAATGTCCAGGGATCACTTTTCACTAGTAAGTAGTAGCATAATTATAATTATATTTAATGATTTGCAAATATGTTATCAAACCGAGATGGATAACACTATGCAACATGAAGCCAGTAAATTTTTGATTGAATTTTTTTCTTCTTGGTGAAATATTGAAAAGAATATAGATAAAATATTTTATTATTATAAAATAGGTATATTCATTATGATAATTTTATAATGATAATGTATTTTGCATAATTTGTTTTCTTTTAGTTTTCCTGCCGATGCAATTCGGCAAAAAATTGGATAGCTGCAGGTAAGTTGGAAAGACAGTAATATGACTGGATGCCTGTGAAAACAAGCGGAGTAGGCTCTATTTATTTTGATGAAAAAGTTTTTTAAAAAACATTAAAAGGTTAAACAATGTTACACAAAACTGCAGTACCAGTTTGTACAGTAAGTACTTACCGTTTTATTATTAAAATAATTATATTTATTATCCAATCTGAAATGTAACATTTTTTTTTACGCAGACGATTCGTCTTGAAGAAACGCTAACATTTTCAAGGAATACTACAGAAAATGAAAACAGCACCGATGAAAGATTACAATCGATATGTCCAGCTTTTTACACTTGTGAGAATTACTATAGCATTGAAAATAATAAGTTCATTGTTTAGTGGAATTAAAGCATGTTTAAATTTTTTTGGTTGATGAAAATTCACGTTCTGCAAATTTTAAAGTATGTGATTTACCTGAGCAGCACTAAAACAAATACTGCAGAACCTCAAGATATTTTTAATTTAGCTGTATATACGTATCCATTTTAAATAAAGACCGTCTTTCCTAGATTTGAAATTGATCATCTATGTTATTTTCAGGAGAATAAAATCATCACTGAATATAACGATGGTGTTAGAACCAAGAAAAAAAAATTTGAAAATGGATTTGTTTCAGACGAAATCAATACTTTTAAGAGTATTATGCGTAACGCCAATATTAATATACCATCATGAGATATTGAATCTGCTCTGAATACACCCAGAACAACCATGTTAAAACATAAACTACGAAAAAAATCTATTTTGGCAGTGATACGACTATCACTAATCAGAAATCTAGAACGCAGGAAAAATGGTGATACTGCGAAAAAACAGTCACCATACAAATAATGACCATTTTATTTTTTTTATAAAATGTGTAATCGTTAAATTTCTCAGAATCCGTCTTCACTACATTTTACCACTTTCGTAGTGCCTCTCGCGCAAACTATTTATGTAGTTTAGAAAAAAATTATATTCCATAAATATTGCGAAAAAAGATTCTTTTTTTAATGTCTTTTAAGCAAAAACAATTAATTATTATATTTCGAGGGACATAGCGTTTATTACAAAAAAATATAAAAATTATACAATTAAATTGTTTTATTATTTTATTAACTGTCCGGTCGACTTATTACATAACATCGTTCACCCTGCTGTCATAGCAGATATTGCAGCCAAGCGCATGAGCCAATCCTTTGTTTTGCTTTTGTTTTGAATTCAAACCAATCACAAACAATGTCTATTTCTAACCTCGGTTATGATTGGTTTTTGTTTCATAAGTCGTTTTGGTTTCAAGTTGGGCCACTTTTTGTATGAAATTTGTTCCGAGTTAGACTTCCTGACTTATTATTTATTCGTAGCTCCACAACTCTGAGGGCGAACTTAATTCGTTGATGGAGTAAGTTGGCTGTATATTTGAGGGCAACGTGCTTTCCGAGGCAAGGATAGCATTTTTCATATTCCGGGTTGTTATTAAGAATTTCTGCTAAGGATTCAAGGGATTCAAACCCTATACCTCTTGATCAGCAGCTACACACACTAACCGCTAAACCAACGAGGCAATAAAAACAAACGTTCATTAGTTTGCTACACATACAAGCATAATTTTGTATTATAAAATGTTTCAATAATTAAATGTAAAAACGCCTAAACCCAGATCTTTATCATTCAAAGAATGTATGAGTATTGGCTTGAATCTTTAAACTTTTCTTCTTATCTTAATCTCAAACTTATCTTTTGTTTTTTATTCTTGGCGACAGAATTTTCTTTGAAACATTAAAAAGCTTTAGGAGCTAAGTAACTAAGTAAGTGCTTTAATACCCGCAATTTTTTATTAAATAAGTAGTAAACATTTCGATGTCCACTGAAATAGCGTAATCTTAAAAGTTGTCTTAAGTACAACGGCTCGTAAACTTTACACACCAACATCTACTCGTTACTGGTAAAATTCTGTAATGAAACAAGCAAATTGAAGTGCCAGTCTAAGGTAATAGAGATCAATGTCATTCAATTAAATTGTTTTTGTTTTGTTTATCTCTTATTCATGGATACAATTTTATTTTATTTTAGAGGTATGAAAACGTGGCTCGGTACTCGAACTTGTCTAGACTGATCAGGTTGATTAATGTTGTTATTTTAGGCAGGATAATCCTGAAGGAGTTCTGAGGTTGAAGACTAATTAATGTTGAAACAATGCCGTAATGTTTCTAACTTTGAATGTAAACATTAAACAATGTTATGAAGTAGTTAATTAATAAGGGCTACCATCTTAATTTGGAAGTGACTTGAAATTTAATCTGCCAGGTAAATGTTGCTGCTTTTGCTGTTTTGTTTTGATGTTTATAATTTAAAAATATAAATCCAAGACAGCATTTGTTATATTAAAGTAAAGACTAATCAATGATTCAATTTGCTTATAGTCACTACATTTAATTTATGATATTCTTACTATAGAACGCTAGTTAAACTTGAGCCTATATGGTGTACTAGCTTTCGCCTGCGGCTCCACCCGCATGTATGTCGGTTATCGTGGTAAATGTAGCATGTCTTTTCTCAGGCTCTAGACTATCTGTGCACCAAAGTTCATTTAAATCAGATCAGTAGTTTTAGCGATAAAGCCAGACAGAAAGAGTTACTTACGCCTTAATAATATTAGTAAGGATAATGTTAAAAAAAAGGAGAACTTGAATAAAGATACTTAAACATATATATGTACTAGATATGACTGATATACTTTACTCGATTATGAAAGCGGAATAGCTGTATGTAATATTATTAAGAAATTTTTACGGTAAATTTAGGAAGTTGATATGCTCGTCCTAGTTTCACTTTTAATAATGATGGAATCAGTAAAGCTGCCTGAAGTGGTTAGAACTACCATACGGGTTTACGAACCTATCGTCTGTGAGCGTAGTTTACGTTTTTGAGCCCTACTTTAACTCAAAGAATATAAATTTATATGTAGATATTTTTAACAGTTTACAGTATTAGATAAAAATTATAAAAATTATCTTCTATATTCCAACCAGGCTGGACTATTTTAATTGAATTTTATTGTGCTTTAACATCAAAGTAATCAATACAATCTCAATTTGTTTTATAAAATGAAAAATTGCTTTGCTAATAGTATCAGAACAATGAGTTTTTGTCCCCTTTGTTTAAAAATTTTCACAACACTGAAAGCTGTGGAAAATTTATGAATGTAGACCGGTACCTTTTATTATTCTTTTTATTTTTTGGCCTTTTTCATACATGTCATGAAATTAATAAATATACAATTTTTCATTTAAAAGCGTTAAAGATTCTAAAAGCTACTAAATATATAACTACTAACGACTTAGAGAAAGGCCATGTTTATCTTTACAACCATCATCCATCAGTCACATATTCATTTCAACTTTTCCGGATATATGCGAAAGCAATTTCATTATCAAAGAAATATGAGCGATCGATCTATATCACGAGATCTGAAATTCATTTTACGTCAACCAGTGTTGATCACTCATATATCTAGAATCAATTTTAGATATTTAAAGTATCGTTCAAGGTAGCGAGTTATAACGACTATTTTACAATTAAATCCTTTGTTGAGGTTTGGACATTTTTAAACCGTGCCCATAGTACGCTAAAAACTGCTATTAATGGTAGTCATACCTAACTAGCTCTAGGTGTTGGGTGACCCCCACTGGATTCAAAATTTGTCGGGAATCCTCAAAGTAATGGCAGACACGCCCTTCGTAAACGAACCATACCCGTCGTGGGATAAATCTTTATATTTATATATCTTTATATAATTTAATATATAATTAATATGATAATTAATCAATATGATAATTAAAAATCTCTTATTAAAAACCATACCCGTCGTGGGATAAATCCCACGACGGGTATGGTATGTGTGTGAAAAACATTCTCCTCTAAAAAAAAATAAGGTACATACAGCATTTGGATACATTTATCACATTACTTTAACTCTATTCTTACTAAAGATGAGTTAGTTTATGACGGTTCATAATACCACGGGCTTAGAGATAAAACTGGGCAAATTTTAAACCGTTTACAAAAAAAAACAGCCAAATGTACCTTAAATATGAAACGTGAAAGCATTTAATCTTGTAGAAATCGTCAGTCTCGATCTGAAGGAAAAACAGTCATTAAGTTTAATAGCCTATTAAGATATTTAGACGGTCTACTTAAGAGCCAATTTCGGTTAAAGACAGTTTAAATTAATTGTAACCAATCAGATTATTTTTAAACTTTTTAGAATTCATTTTTTTTAACTTATTTACGTTATTTCTCTTTGATCTTATAAATTAAACTCGGACTAAAGCTCGCTTCTTTTTTTGTGAGTAGATTAAAAACTAAGTAACTTTGTAGTCCTCAAGAATTATACTATTTTCATGTCATGACAGTCCATGTAGCGGTTAAGCTGTGAAAGCATAATACACAGACAGAAGAAGAAGACGGATAAAATTGATTGATGGAAATATATTGATGGATATATTGGACCCGAAATACTATTAGATGGAAACAAATGTTTATTATTTGCTATTTCCAATTTTGTTAAAATGTTTAACTGTACACGTTTTTACTTTAAAAAACCATTTTCTTTGTCAAGTTTCTCTATTTGTCGGTATGATTGCATTATTATTATTTTACCTTTATTATTGATATTATTGATTATTGATATTATTGATTTATTATTGATATATTTACGTGACTCCACGGTTGACCGTTGATAGGTTTAAGCACTTTCTACTGCGCCAAGTATGGTGGGTTCAAATTCCACATTGAACAACACTTTGTATGATTCTCAAATTGTTGTTCTATGTCTGGGTGTTTTTTGTGTCCGTTTAATGTATGTTTGTAAAGTCTCCTGCATCACAGGAATATTCCTAATGCGGGAGTTGTCTTTCACAGAAAAATAAATAAGATTCCAACTCAATATTTTTCTGCCTATGACCCTTTACCCTTCTTAAAAACTATTTTATTCAAATGGTATTTCAACCATATCACCGTTTTGACCAAGTACCTGTAACAATATATTTTGGAAGCGCCCATAAATCTACATAAATCTGAAGTAATCCTTCCGTCTCGCAAATTGCTTTTTGCAGACATCTGTCAGCATCTGTCACATCTCCGTTATTTAGACCGCTTTTCCATTAAAGCGGAGCTGAGCAAAGCTACTCCTGAGCTTTGCCTTCAACACATTGTTATTAGAAATTAATTATGTATTTATAGCAATAGTAAAGGTAAACATATGAGATTTTTAATTATCATATTGATTAATTATCATATTAATTATATATAAAACAGGCGTTTGTTAGGGTTATGTTATTGTAACTAAATATTATATATAAATATTGATTTATGCTTGTTAATTGTTTACTTTAAATATTTTCAGAAGATATTGTTTGATGACGGTAGTTGATTAAAATACAAACTTGTATGTTATATTCGCTTGCCGTTGCCTATAAATACTGTTAGTCATGTTAATGTAATCATTACTACTTTTAACTATATATTTTATAAAAATATTGATATTTGTTTGTATTAATAAATTACTTTAAATACTTTTTGAAGATAGTATAGCTTGATGACGGTAGTCATACAATATTGAAGTTGCTTGTTGCCTCGCCTATAAAAACGAGTGTTCCGACTGGATTAAGGGACTTCTCATCGAGACGTGAATCAGTACGGAGCTCTCTACTATTAATTGAGGATATTATATGGATTTAAAAGCTAAGTATATGCCATTCACTTTTGTGTATTTCTTTTTACTAAAATGTTATCTAGTTTTGTAATAATTTATAATGTTTGATTTATGGATATGTGTATAATGTGAAATATGTATGTAAATATGTTGGAAAAGAGTGTCCATGGAGTTTCTTGTCTGTTCTTCTCCATAGGATCTACACCTTGGAACAGACGAATAGAATCACGACTGACTAACTGACTGACTACTGGACATTGAAATAAAAAGAAAGTTTAATATGATTTGATTTGGTTTGATTTGATATACTCAAATTCCTGACGTTTATTCTAATATTTTAAAAGATAATTAATCTCATCTATTCTCAAATCTAACATCAGAAGTGGGATCGGAACCTATGTGCTTTGTTATTTTTTATGTACTGTGTCACAAATTTTTTCAGATGTATCCTGCTCTGGAGGGCCTTCTGGGGGCATTCCGTGGTGCTGTGGCTGCTGGCCGAGGTGATATAGTTTATTGGTGATTAGCCATGATTTTTATTACGTTGTTGTTATTGCTGTTGATATTTTGTGCGATTATTTAATTGACGTTCAAGTACTTCGAGAGCGAAGTACAGGTCAGTCTGGCCGTGATAGATTATGCGGAAAAGTTCCGTTAACTTGTTTTGCTTATTGGACACGGATGTTTTTATCAATATTATTGCAAACTACCCATCTACTGTTCTTTCATTGTTATCTTAAATCTTCATTTACAAAAATCACGAGACTTATTTACTAATTATACCATAGTAAAACTAAATACGTAATTTAACTAAAGATATTTACTAGTTTCATGGTAAAGTACAATTGTTAAAAATACTTCACAATTGATAGACTTATTTACGTCATATTCCATAACAAAAAAAAAAAATAAAAAAAAAAAAAAACAATAGATCGTTGCACTAAGGACACTTGTAACTCGCATTGCCCTAAAGATTTTAAGATAGATCCTAAAAATGTTGTTACTGTGGGATAATCTTCTCACTAATTGTAAAAAAAAAAAAAAAAATTACAAAAATATTTTACCTTAACCAAACGACATTGACAATATTTTACCAAAGTACCTACTATCTTTCTAAATATTATATAAAATCAACTCGGTTTTTCTTGACGCATAATTCGTACAATACCGTCATTTTGTGTTGTGATCTTTGTTGAATGACTGAAATCTAACCGTAATCGTACAAGAAATTCAAAAAACAGTAAACCAACAAATGATTCTTAATCAATAAAGCGACAACCTTGCAGCTCACAAAATTTTGTACTTACTATAAAAAAAAGCCGGGCATATAGATTCATTAAACCCCAAACATGATTCTCCTATTTCTAAAAATCAAGTCAGTTTTTTTTAGTCAAACGAAATTAGTCACAAATTGGACACCTATGTCCTGGTTATGATACAGGTTCAAATTGCAGTATAAACGAAGCATCGGTAGCTTACAAAGTATATGCCAAAATCGTAATTACAGTTAAATTCGAAGAATTAGAACTAAATATTTTTTAACTAATTTAGTCAAGATGTTACTATATGTAGCGAGTTGTCAGAATGGCCAAACGTTTTATGAAAATGCAACTGTCTCTGAATATTACAATACAAAAATCAACCGGTTTTGCGCCAACAACATTTTTAATTATTTGCAACGGAAATACACCTCCAATACAGGCTCGGCTAGATCAAATACAAAAATATATTATTTTTTTACATCCCGTGTTGCCCACGAAGATATTGAATGATCTAGACAACACCATCGACCTAGACCCAATTCCTTTAGGGCCTCTGTGGACCACGGCCTTTCAGTACCGCCCTGATAGTGCCCAGACCACAGCATCGCCCTAGACCCAATTCCTTTAGGGCCTCTGTGGACCACGGCCTTTCAGTACCGCCCTGATAGTGCCCAGACCACAGCATCGCCCTAGACCCAATTCCTTTAGGGCCTCTGTGGACCACGGCCTTTCAGTACCGCCCTGATAGTGCCCAGACCACAGCATCGACCTAGACCCAATTCCTTTAGGGCCTCGGTGGACCACGGCCTTTCAGTACCGCCCTGATAGTGCCCAGACCACAGCATCGACCTAGACCCAATTCCTTTAGGGCCTCTGTGGAGCACGGCCTTTCAGTACCGCCCTGATAGTGCCCAGACCACAGCATCGACCTAGACCCAATTCCATCATCCCTTTCCTACGATAACATAAATAATACAGTTACATAGAGTAGTTAGCAATAAAAATAATAATGAAATAAAAGACATTTTGCAAACATTAACTTATCCAAACAACTTTCTAAACATTATATAAAATTAACTCGGTCTTTCTTGACGCACAATTCGTACCATACCGTCATTTTTGTGTTGTGATCTTTGAAAATCTGAAAATCAAGTCAATTTTTTTTTTTCAGTCAAACGAAATTAGTTTTGACACCTGTATTATAAACGATGTCCTGGTGACGATACAGGTTCAAATTGTAGTATGGTCAAAGCATCGGTTGCTTACAAGTATATGCAAAAATCGTAATTACAGTTAAAATTAAAAGAATTAGAACTGAATATTTTTGTCTTGGCAAATTTAGTCAAGATTTTACTATGTGGCGGATAGTCAGAGTGGCCGAACGAATTTGCAAAGTGTTCTTTCGAATAACTGAAAAATAGAATTATTAGATTGGTATTATAATAACGCAAACGCTAGTTGGAGATCATTTTTTTGTCTTTTGCGGAAAACTGTCCCCATTTCATCTCACCCACATTTTTTTTTTATCATTAATTTCATTATGACTACGAATTAAGACTGGAAGACTTGACAATTACAATTACTTGACATTGACTGAAATAGACTAGACTTGTAAAGACTGAATAAAAAAAAAGTGAAAAATAATGCGCCGATTGGCCTACTGGTGTCAAGCTATCCCACCACGGCGGGTGGATGGGCTTGGCATGTCTATGTAGTTGTCAATAAAAAAAAAGAGAAAAATAATGCGCCGATTGGCCTACTGGTGTCAAGCTATCCCACCACGGCGGGTGGATGGGCTTGGCATGTCTATGTAGTTGTCAATAAAAAAAAGAGAAAAATAATGCGCCGATTGGCCTACTGGTGTCAAGCTATCCCACCACGGCGGGTGGATGGGCTTGGCATGTCTATGTAGTTGTCAATAAAAAAAAAAAAGAGAAAAATAATGCGCCGATTGGCCTACTGGTGTCAAGCTATCCCACCACGGCGGGTGGATGGGCTTGGCATGTCTATGTAGTTGTCAATAAAAAAAAAAAGAGAAAAATAATGCGCCGATTGGCCTACTATTTGGTGTCAAGCTATCCCACCACGGCGGGTGGATATGGGCTTGGCATGTCTATGTAGATGGCAATAAAAAAAAAAAGATACTAATGTTTTTTTTTCAGTATGTGATAGAGAATTTAAACCAATTGAAGAGTATAATTGAAAGTACCTACGTTTGTGTGTTTGTGTGCTTCGAGGACGAAGCACTGTCAGTATGGCCGTGTTAGGGTTATGTTATTGTAACTAAATATTATATATAAATATTGATTTATGCTTGTTAATTGTTTACTTTAAATATTTTCAGAAGATATTGTTTGATGACGGTAGTTGATTAAAATACAAACTTGTATGTTATATTCGCTTGCCGTTGCCTATAAATACTGTTAGTCATGTTAATGTAATCATTACTACTTTTAACTATATATTTTATAAAAATATTGATATTTGTTTGTATTAATAAATTACTTTAAATACTTTTTGAAGATAGTATAGCTTGATGACGGTAGTCATACAATATTGAAGTTGCTTGTTGCCTCGCCTATAAAAACGAGTGTTCCGACTGGATTAAGGGACTTCTCATCGAGACGTGAATCAGTACGGAGCTCTCTACTATTAATTGAGGATATTATATGGATTTAAAAGCTAAGTATATGCCATTCACTTTTGTGTATTTCTTTTTACTAAAATGTTATCTAGTTTTGTAATAATTTATAATGTTTGATTTATGGATATGTGTATAATGTGAAATATGTATGTAAATATGTTGGAAAAGAGTGTCCATGGAGTTTCTTGTCTGTTCTTCTCCATAGGATCTACACCTTGGAACAGACGAATAGAATCACGACTGACTAACTGACTGACTACTGGACATTGAAATAAAAAGAAAGTTTAATATGATTTGATTTGGTTTGATTTGATATACTCAAATTCCTGACGTTTATTCTAATATTTTAAAAGATAATTAATCTCATCTATTCTCAAATCTAACACGTTCATAGCCAATTTGCCTTAGGTGATTATAAAAAATCACCGAGGGTAAGTAACGACGGCGCGAATAGTACCTGGATGGGTGACCGTATGGGACATTATAGCTTGAGCGTCGAGGAGACCCGAGCCCAGTAGTAGACATTATGGTTTGTTGATGCATTTTAATATAACTTTCTTCGTATTTACGAAGAAAGTTATATTAAAAAGTAAAGATTATTATATCTATCCACCTAGATTTCTAGGTGGATAGATATAATAATCTTTTTTCTACACTTTATTATATATATTTATAGAGTTACAAGAGAGTATGTACAAAAGGGCCAACTTTTCTGAAAAAGCACTCTCTTCCAGATAACCTTAAATGTCGGCAATATAACAGTGACTTCAAACATCTAAGTTTTTTTGATAAATTGATCAGTCTCAGTAAAGATGGTCTGATAACGAAGCGAACGAAATTTACTTTTAACATTTTCATCATTAATGGATCCCTAACATGATAAATAAGTAAAGCGTCGTTTAGAGTTTTACTACAAGATTATTTATTTTAATGTAAAGTTGTCACACAAGGTTACAAAAGTGTTTATTAACTACTGTTATTTACACACACAATCCCGTAAAAGTAAATACTTTGTATAAGAACCAGTATATAATAAATGCATTAGAGACTGACTTCTACCCTAAATTCACCGAATGTTTTTTTACTGTTGTAATATCGATATTAAATATTTAAATTGGTATTATACTAAAAACTGTTGATATTTTAAAAACAATCCATTTAAAAATGCTATTTTTTATTCCACTGTTACGCATGGCTCCGTTATGTTTGTCCAAACTTCAGTCAAAACATCGAATTACGATTCATTCTTACGATTTAATATTTCGTAGGTAAACAGATTGCCAAAAATGCCTAGAACGTTAGAGTTACAAAAAAACTAGACGTTTGATTAAATATTGTATAAAATTGAAAAGAACAGAACAGAAGAGAACAGAAGAATACAGAACATAGGAACACAGAACAGAAGATAACAGAACAGAAGAGATGATAACAGAAGAATACAGAACAGAAGAATACAGAACAGAAGAGAACAGAAGAATACAGAAGAGAAGAATACAGAACAGAAGAGCACAGAAGAATACAGAACATAGGAACACAGAACAGAAGATAACAGAACAGAAGAGATGATAACAGAAGAATACAGAACAGAAGACAACAGAAGAATAAAAAACAGAAGACAACAGTAGAATAGAATAGTATAAAATAGAAAAGAACAGAACAGAAGAGAACAGAAGAATACAGAACAGAAGAATACAGAACAGAAGAGAACAGAAGAATACAGAAGAGAACAGAAGATAACAGAACAGAAGAGATGATAACAGAAGAATACAGAACAGAAGAATACAGAACAGAAGAGAACAGAAGATAACAGAACAGAAGAAAGCAGGAGAGAACAGAAGAATACAGAACAGAAGAGAACTGAAGAATACAGAACAAAAGATCACTCTCTGCTAAGTGATCGGCAATATGGCTTCAGACCGAATCGATCCACGGGTGATCTTCTAACGTACCTCACGCACCTGTGGGGTGATGCTTTGGATAGGTATGGAGAGAACCTGGCCATCAGCCTAGACATGGCCAAGGCCTTTGATAGGGTTTGGCACCGTTCGCTTCTCTCTAAGCTTCCGGCATACGGCCTGCCCACTAAATTGTGCAGCTGGATTGCCGCATTCCTGCGCCAGCGCCGCATTAAAGTCCTTTGTGACGGCGCGGCGTCTGATTTCCAACAGGTAAACGCAGGCGTACCCCAAGGCTCTGTCCTGTCGCCCACGCTGTTCCTTCTGCATATCAATGACATGTTAGCCCTTGGCAACATACATTGCTATGCAGATGACAGCACAGTGCATGGACAATATTTTGGACATCCTACATTTAAATTAGCGGATGTTGAGGTAAAACGACAGGATGTTGAGGTAAAACGACAGGAACTTGTCGCTGAACTCGACCGGGTTCTGAACGTTATCTCTCAATGGGGTGATGAGAATCTGGTCGAGTTCAATGCCAAAAAAACACAGGTTTGCGCACTCACCACCAAAAAGTCTCCATTCCTTCCTCTTCCCACTTTCCAGAGCACTCAGCTGCCACTACAGGATAAGCTCGGTATCCTGGGCATGGATATCTGCCGGGATCTCAACCGACGGGAGTACATCGAGAGCGTCACAAAGGCGGCCTCGCGGAAGCTAGGCGTACTAAACAAGGTGAGACGGTTCTTCTCGCCGGAGCATCTGTGTCTTCTCTATAAGACCCAGGTTCGCTCCTGCGTGGAGTACTGTTCTCATCTATGCGATGGATCTGCGCAGTATTTGCTTGACGCTCTCGATCGGTTGCAGAGGCGAGCAGTTCGCATCATAGACAGTCCCGAAGCCACCGAGTTCCTAAAACCTTTGCAGTTGCGAAGAGACGTAGCCTCTATGGCAGTCCTCTATCGCCTCTACCACGGTGAGTGTTCTGAAGAGCTCTTCCAACTCATCCCACCCTCTCCCTTCCTCTACAGAACAACACGATCTGGCCAGCGAAGTCACCCCTTCAGAGTGGAAGACATACGCTCCAGAACTAAGCGGTTCGGGTCTTCCTTCTTGTGCCGAGCAGTTAAAAACTGGAACTCACTACCAGCTCATGTTTTTCCTTCTTACTATGATCCCGGGTCCTTTAAGCGGGGCGTGAAAAAGTATCTCACTAGGCCGCCATTATGTGTTTCGCCATACTGCTTGCATTTGCAGTGAGTATGGCGACCCCCACTTATGGATTTTACTCATGCTTTCCATCAGGCATAGTAGAGTCACCTTGGCAGGCGTTATATATATATAAAAAAAGGAAAAGAACAGAAGAATACAGAACAGAAGAGAACATAGAAATACAGAACAGAAGATAACAGAACAGAAGAGATGATAACAGAAGAATACAGAACAGAAGAATACAGAACTGAAGATGACAAAACAGAAGAGAACAGAAAAATACAGAACAGAAGAGAACCGAAGAATACAGAAGATCAGAAGAAAACAGAAGAATACAGAACAGAAGATAACAGTACAGAAGAGATGATAACAGAAGAAAACAAAAAAGAAGAATACAGAACAGAAGAATCCAGAACAGAAGAGAACAGAAGAGATGAAAACAGAAGAATACAGAACAAAAGCATACAGGTCAGAAGAAAACAGAAGAATACAGAACAGAAGATAACAGTACAGATGAGATGATAACAGAAGAAAACAAAACAGAAGAATACACAACAGAAGAATCCAGAACAGAAGATAACAGAAGAATACAGAACAGAAGAGAACAGAAGAATACAGAACAGAAGAATACAGATTAGAAGAATTCAGAACAAAAGAATACGGATTAGAAGAATTCAGAACAGAAGAATAACGATTAGAAGAATTCAGAACAGAAGAATACAGAACAGAAGAGAACAGAAGAATACAGAACAGAAGAGAACAGTAGAATAGAATAGTATAGAATGGAAAAGAACAGAACAGAAGAGAACAGAAGAATACAGAACAGAAGAGAACAGTAGAATAGAATAGTGTAGAATAGAAAATAACAGAACAGAAGAGAACAGAAGAATACAGAACAGAAGAATACAGCTTAGAAGAATTCAGAACAGAAGAATACAGAACAGAAGAGAACAGAAGAAAACAGAACAGAAGAGAACAGAAGAATACAGAACAGAAGAATACGGAACAGAAGAATAACGATTAGAAGAATTCAGGACAGAAGAATACAGAACAGAAGAGAACAGAAGAATACAGAACAGAAGAGAACAGTAGAATAGAATAGTATAGAATGGAAAAGAACAGAACAGAAGAGAACAGAAGAATACAGATAAGAAGAATTCAGAACAGAAGAATACAGAACAGAAGAGAACAGAAGAATACACATCAGTAGCGAACAGTATAATAGAATAGTATAGAATGGAAAATAACAGAACAGAAGAGAACAGAAGAATACAGAACAGAAGAATACAGATTAGAAGAATTCAGAACAGAAGAATAAGGATTAGAAGAATTCAGAACAGAAGAATACAGAACAGAAGAGAACAGTAGAATAGAATAGTATAGAATGGAAAAGAACAGAACAGAAGAGAACAAAAGAATACAGATTAGAAGAATACAGAACAGAAGAGAACAGAAGAATACAGAACAGAAGAATACAGATTAGAAGAATTCAGAACAGAAGAATACAGAACAGAAGAATAAGGATTAGAAGAATTCAGAACAGAACAGAAGAATACAGATTAGAAGAATTCAGAACAGAAGAATACAGAACAGAAGAGAACAAAAGAATACAGATTAGAAGAATTCAGAACAGAAGAATACAGAACAGAAGAGAACAGAAGAATACAGATCAGTAGCGAACAGTATAATAGAATAGTATAGAATGGAAAAGAACAGAACAGAAGAGAACAGAAGAATACAGAAAAGAAGAGAACAGTATAGAATGGAAAGAAACAGAAGAGAAGAATACAGATTAGAAGAATTCAGAACAGAAGAATACGGATTAGAAGAATTCAGAACAGAAGAATAACGATTAGAAGAATTCAGAACAGAAGAATACAGAACAGAAGAGAACAGAAGAATACAGAACAGAAGAGAACAGTAGAATAGAATAGTATAGAATGCAACGAACAGAACAGAAGAGAACAGAAGAATAGAGAACAGAAGAATACAGATTAGAAGAATTCAGACCAGAAGAATACAGAACAGAAGAATACAGAACAGAAGAATAACGATTAGAAGAATTCAGAACAGAAGAATACAGGAAAGGAACAGAAGAGAAGAATACAGATTAGAAGAATACAGAACAGAAGAGAACAGAAGAATACAGAACAGAAGAGAACAGTAGAATAGAATAGTATAGAATGGAACAGAACAGAAGAGAACAGAAGAATACAGATAAGAAGAATTCAGAACAGAAGAATACAGAACAGAAGAGAACAGAAGAATACACATCAGTAGCGAACTGTATAATAGAATAGTATAAAATGGAAATTAACAGAACAGAAGAGAACAGAAGAATACAGAACAGAAGAGAACAGAAGAATACAGAACAGAAGAATACAGATTAGAAGAATTCAGAACAGAAGAATAAGGATTAGAAGAATTCAGAACAGAAGAATACAGAACAGAAGAGAACAGTGGAATAGAATAGTATAGAATGGAAACGAACATACAGGAGAGATGATAACAGAAGAATACGGAAGAGAGAACATAGGAGTATTCTTCTGTTCTGTATTCTTCTGTTCTGTGCTTTTCTATTTCATACTATTCTATTCTACTGTTCTCTTCTGTTCTGTATTCTTCTGTTCTCTTCTGTTCTGTATTCTTCTAATCTGTATTCTTCTCTTCTGTTCCTTTCCTGTATTCTTCTGTTCTGAATTCTTCTAATCGTTATTCTTCTGTTCTGTAATCTTCTGTTATCATCTCTTCTGTTCTGTTATCTTCTGTTCTGGATTCCTATGTTCTGTATTCTTCTGTTCTCTTCTGTTCTGTATTCTTCTGTTCTCTTCTGTTCTGTCATCTTCTGTTCTGTATTCTTCTGTTCTGTCATCTTCTGTTCTGTATTCTTCTGTTCTGTATTCTTCTGTTCTCTTCTGTTCTGTATTCTTCTGTTCTGAATTCTTCTAATCTGTATTCTTCTGTTCTGTATTCTTCTGTTCTCTTCTGTTCTGTTCTTTGCATTCTATACTATTCTATTCTACTGTTCTCTTCTGTTCTGTATTCTTCTGTTCTCTTCTGTTCTGTATTCTTTTGTTCTCTTCTGTTCTGTTCTTTTCCATTCTATACTATTCTATTCTACTGTTCTCTTCTGTTCTGTATTCTCCTAATCCTTATTCTTCTGTTCTGTATTCTTCTGTTCTGAATTCTTCTAATCTGTATTCTTTTGTTCTCTTCTGTTCTGTTCTTTTCCATTCTATACTATTCTATTCTACTGTTCTCTTCTGTTCTGTATTCTTCTGTTCTCTTCTGTTCTGTATTCTTCTGTTCTCTTCTGTTCTGTATTCTTCTGTTCTCTTCTGTTCTGTATTCTTCTGTTCTGAATTCTTCTAATCCTTATTTTTCTGTTCTGTATTCTTCTGTTCTGAATTCTTCTAATCTGTATTCTTCTGTTCTGTATTCTTCTGTTCTGTCATCTTCTGTTCTGTATTCTTCTGTTCTGTATTCATCTGTTCTCTTCTGTTCTGTATTCTTCTGTTCTGTGCTTTTCTATTTCATACTATTCTATTCTACTGTTCTCTTCTGTTCTGTATTCTTCTGTTCTCTTCTGTTCTGTATTCTTCTAATCTGTATTCTTCTCTTCTGTTCCTTTCCATTCTATACTGTTCTCTTCTTTTCTGTTCTAAATTTTTCTAATCTGTATTCTTCTGTTCTGTATTCTTCTGTTCTCTTCTGTTCTGTATTCTTCTGTTCTGAATTCTTCTAATCTGTATTCTTTTGTTCTCTTCTGTTCTGTTCTTTTCCATTCTATACTATTCTATTCTACTGTTCTTTTCTGTTCTGTATTCTTCTGTTCTGAATTCTTCTAATCTGTATTCTTCTGTTCTGTATTCTTCTGTTCTCTTCTGTTCTGTTCTTTGCATTCTATATTATTCTATTCTACTGTTCTCTTCTGTTCTGTATTCTTCTGTTCTCTTCTGTTCTGTTCTTTTCCATTCTATACTATTCTATTATACTGTTCGCTACTGATCTGTATTCTTCTGTTCTGTTCCATTCTATACTATTCTATTATACTGTTCTCTACTGTTCTGTATTCTTCTGTTCTCTTCTGTTCTGTATTCTTCTGTTCTCTTCTGTTCTGTTCTTTCACATTCTATTTACTATTACATTACATTTACTATTCTATTCTACTGTTCTCTTAAGTTCTAAATTCTTCTTTTCTCTTCTGGTCTGTATTTTTATGTTCTGAATTCTTCTAATCTGTATTCTTCTCTTCTGTTCCTTTCCATTCTATACTTTTCTCTTCTGTTCCGTATTCTTCTGTTCTCTTCTGTTGTTCTTTTCATACTATACTATTCTATTATACTGTTCGATACTGATCTGTATTCTTCTGTTCTCTTCTGTTCTGTATTCTTCTGTTCTCTTCTGTTCTGTATTCTTCTGTTCTGAATTCTTCTAATCGTTGTTCTTCTGTTCTCTTCTGTTCAGTTCTTTTACATTCTATACTATTCTATTCTACTGTTCTCTTGTGTTCTATATTCTTCTGTTCTCTTCTGGTCTGTATTCTTCTGTTCTGAATTCTTCTAATCTGTATTATTCTGTTCTAAATTCTAATCAGTATTCTTCTGTTCTGAATTCTTCTAATCTGTATTCTTCTGTTCTGTATTCTTCTGTTCTCTTCTGTTTTGTTCTTTTCCATTCTATACTATTCTATTCTACTGTTCTCTTCTGTTCTGTATTCTTCTGTTCTCTTCTGTTCTGTATTCTTCTGTTCTGAATTCTTCTAATCCTTTTTCTTCAGTTCTGAATTCTTCTAATCCTTATTTTTCTGTTCTGTATTCTTCTGTTCTGAATTCTTCTAATCTGTATTCTTCTGTTCTGTATTCTTCTGTTCTGTCATCTTCTGTTCTGTATTCTTCTGTTCTGTATTCTTCTGTTCTCTTCTGTTCTGTATTCTTCTGTTCTGAATTCTTCTAATCTGTATTCTTCTGTTCTGTATTCTTCTGTTCTGAATTCTTCTAATCTGTATTCTTCTGTTCTGTATTCTTCTGTTCTCTTCTGTTCTGTATTCTTCTAATCTGTATTTATCTATTCTGTTCCTTTCCATTCTATACTGTTCTCTACTGTTCTGTATTCTTCTGTTCTCTTCTGGTCTGTATTCTTCTGTTCTGAATTCTTCTAATCTGTATTCTTCTGTTCTCTTCTGTTCTGTTCTTTGCATTCTATACTATTCTATTCTACTGTTCTCTTCTGTTCTGTATTCTTCTGTTCTCTTCTGTTCTGTATTCTTCTGTTCTCTTCTGTTCTGTTCTTTTCCATTCTATACTATTCTATTATACTGTTCGCTACTGATCTGTATTCATCTGTTCTCTTCTGTTCTGTATTCTTCTGTTCTCTTCTGTTCTGTATTCTTCTGTTCTGTATTCTTCTGTTCTGAATTCTTCTAATCTGTATTCTTCTGTTCTGTATTCTTCTGTTCTCTTCTGTTCTGTATTCTTCTGTTCTGAATTCTTCTAATCTGTATTCTTCTGTTCTGTATTCTTCTGTTCTCTTCTGTTCTGTTCTTTGCATTCTATACTATTCTATTCTACTGTTCTCTTCTGTTCTGTATTCTTCTGTTCTCTTCTGTTCTGTATTCTTCTGTTCTCTTCTGTTCTGTTCTTTTCCATTCTATACTATTCTATTATACTGTTCGCTACTGATCTGTATTCTTCTGTTCTCTTCTGTTCTGTATTCTTCTGTTCTCTTCTGTTCTGTATTCTTCTGTTCTGAATTCTTCTAATCCTTATTCTTCTGTTCTGTATTCTTCTGTTCTCTTTTGTTCTGTTCTTTTCCATTCTATACTATTCTATTCTACTGTTCTCTTCTGTTCTGTATTCTTCTGTTCTCTTCTGTTCTGTATTCTTCTGTTCTGAATTCTTCTAATCCTTTTTCTTCTGTTATGAATTCTTCTAATCTGTATTCTTCTGTTCTGTATTCTTCTGTTCTCTTCTGTTCTGTATTCTTCTAATCTGTATTCTTCTCTTCTGTTCCTTTCCTGTATTCTTCTGTTCTGAATTCTTCTAATCGTTATTCTTCTGTTCTGTATTCTTCTGTTCTGTATTCTTCTGTTCTGAATTCTTCTAATCTGTATTCTTCTGTTCTCTATTCTTCTGTTCTCTTCTGGTCTGTATTCTTCTGTTCTGAATTCTTCTAATCTGTATTCTTCTGTTCTGAATTCTTCTAATCTGTATTCTTCTGTAAAGTTCGTTGTAACTTCGATCGATGTTTTTATAATAGTGTAGGTATTGATTGAATGAAAGGTAAATTGCGGTTTACGATTTGTGACGTATTAAAAAAAATACCACTTACTAGATCTCGTTCAAACCAATTTTCGTTGGTAGTTTGTATGGTAATGTACAACATAATTTTTTTTTAGATTTATCACTCTCTTATTTTAGAAGTTACGGGAGGGGGGACACACATTTTTCCACTTTGGAAGTGTCTCTCGCGCAAACTATTCAGTTTAGAAAAAAATGATGTTGGAAACCTCAACATCATTTTTGAACACCTATCCATAGATACCCGTATGGGTTTGATGAAAAAAATGATTTTGAGTTTCAGTTCTAAGTATAGGGACCCCTAGAATGTATTGTTTTTTGTCTAGTTTTGTGTGAAAATTTTAATGCGGTTCACAGATTACATCTACTTACTAAGTTTCAACAGTATAGCTCTTATGGTTTCGGAAAAAAGTGGCCTGACATACGGACGGACAGACAGACAGACAGACAGACATGAAGAATCTATAAGGGTTCCGTTTTTTGCCATTTGGCAACGGAACCCTAAAAAACATCTCCACTTTACGTGTAGGGGAGGTACCCCAAATAAAAACTAATTTTCACAATTTTATTGTAGCACTTTGTCGACGCGATAGAAACACATATCCATGCAAAGTTTCGTCTTTTTAGCACTAGCCGTTTGGACGGTAAGTCGAAGACGGACGGACGGATGGATACGACGAATCTATAGGGGTTCAGAGTCATGAACTACGGAACCCTAAAAGTCATGGTTTTAGTTAACAGAATTTTACATAAGTATAGTATTCATCATTCCAAATAATATTGACATTACATTTATTTAATAATTGAAGAACTAGGAATTGCAACCAATTAAGTTTTTACGTCTCCTTGTTAATGTTTCTATTAACATTAAATTTTAGACGTATTTTGTTTCATAAAGTAAAGTTCTAATTGTTATTAGAACTTTAGGCTAGGAGGTTTGAAAAAGCGGCTGCCAAAATAAAATAATTTTACTTACAAGCTCCATTTTGGTCGTAGAAAATATATCTATATTAGCTGGAAAACTTGCTTTGTGCAATCTTAGTCCATAAATAAATGATAAATAAATATTTCAGACATCTTACAAACCACGTCATCTAGTCCCAAATTAAGCAGAGCTTGTATTAAGGGTATTCAAATACATAATGATTTTAATACATACATACATAGAAAACCCCAGACTCCGAAACATTACAATATTACAATATTTGTGGATTACACAAATATTTGGTCCGACCCGGGAATCGAACCGGGAGTCAAAGTAAGTAAGTAATGAAAGTGTAAAAGAAATAGTCCAGTCAATTTAAAGCTTAACTTTGCCATTTTGGTTGAACACATGCAACCAACGCCAAAATTTCCGTAAGTCTTCGTAGATTAATATACTAAAATTGCAGGGTGCTGCATTACCGGCAAAGGGTGCAAATACATTGCAAAAGGGTGCAAAAACAACTTTTTCGTCTATATCTCGCGATTGGCTAGAAAAATAAAAAAAGATCCTACCACAAAATTGTAGGAAATTAAATTCTCTACAAAAAATTGTTACCGTATTTTCGCGTATCGCTCATAGTTTTTGCACAAAATGCATTTAAATGTGCAAAATCGCACAAATATTAATATTAATCTTTTTATTTCATTTTCAAGCGATCCTACATGTTTCTTTGGGATTTAATTAATATGTTTTAGTATTATCAAAGACTGTTTAGAGTAACATAAATTAGTTTATCGATTGATCGATAGATGGCGCACTTCACTTTTTCTGAATCGCGATATGGTTTGGTTCACATGGCGACTTATATAGACCAAACATTTTATTTTTTGTAAATCCTTTTAAAGCACATGTATTGGTACTATAGTTGTGTAAATATATACAGTATAGTGTGATACGGTGGTTTTATTCGAATCACCCCAAGTGACGCGACAGTGGTGGCAAAGTGCTCCCTGCGAACATAGTGGTCCTTCGTAGCCGGATATTGGAGCCTGGCTGAAGAGGGCATTTACAGTGGTGGGAATCCCGCTGGCGTCGAAGACGCGCACCTATGGGCAGTGGATCGCTGCTCGGGGCGCCAACATTCCCAAGGTGGAAAGTCATCGCAGCGATCAAGTTCGACGACGACACAACTGGGAACGGAAGGCGAGGTATCAACATATTAGCAGGATACCAACAAGGTGCATCTTCGGCGACGCAGGCCTGAACGAGGAACATCCCTGGAACATTCTCAAACTAAAGTGAGGCACCATAAACTGTAAGTGTTTGAACATTTTAATAACAAAGTGAATAAGACTTAGTAAATTTAAAAGTTTGTAGTGCATGAACAGTAAAAATTACAAGTGTTTAGGACTTAGAATAATTCTCTAAAAAGTGAACTGACGGCGAAGCTATGCCCGATTTTTGTCCGAGTGTTTTAAGTAAAAAGACTTAGAAAAATTTCCATTAAAATCTTCAACACTTAGAAAAAGTTTGAATCTATTTTTGAAAAATATTACAAGTGTAAAAGACTTGGAATAATTTTATCATGGAAGCATACAGCAAAGTTCAGATAAGTTCAATGAATAGCATTGTACGAAATAGGACAAACTTTAAAAAATCACCTAAGGAGAGAATCACTAAGGTGTATGTTACCGTGAGATTAGAAAATCTGGAAGAAAAGTGGACATCTTTTAGTGAAACTCACAAGAAAATAGTTAGCGAAATCGATGAAACTGAATATAATGCATCACAATATAGTACTGCGGGAATTTATGAGATGACGGAAGATTTGTATTTAGACTATAAAACAGAATTAAATGAAGTTCTCGCGAAATTAAATAAGCTTGATATAGCTGAAAAAAGTCTATGTTCTAGCGAAAAGTCTACGTCAACTTCTAATGTTAAACTTCCGAAAATTTCTTTACCGATGTTTTCGGGTCAGTACGTAGATTGGGTCAGCTTCCGGGACTTGTTCTTGTCACTAATACACAACAATCAGTCGTTGGATGACGTTCAGCGTTTACAATATTTGAAGAGTCATTTATCTGGAGAGGCGGATCAGCTTTTAAAAAATGTACCCATTACCAGTGTAAATTATAAAACATGTTGGGAACAATTAAACAATCGATACAACAACAAAAGGTTTATGGCCAATTCCATTTTGAAACGGTTTCTTGGCCAGAAAAATATTGCTGTCGAATCAGCATCAGCGCTAAGAGAACTATTGGATTCGAGCAGCGATTGTTTAAATGCTCTCAAGAATTTAGATATCAATGTAGATTCGTGGGATATTATTGTAATATATATTTTAAGCCTAAAATTAGATGCTGAATCTAGAAAGCTGTGGGAAGCGAAAATTTATGAATTTTGTGAAGAATTACCTACATGGAAACAGTTTAAAAATTTTTTAGAACAACGTTTTCGCTCCCTAGAATTTCTGGATAATAAAAGTTCAAAAACCAATGTTAATAAAAGTGTTTCGGTGAAAACTTTACACGTTGCTACAAAATCTTGTATTTTTTGTAAATCAGATCATAAACTCGGTCATTGCAAAAAATTTAGTAATGAAAATGTTGCCTCACGTCGTAACTTCGTCCAATCAAACGGGTTATGTTTTAATTGTCTCGGATCAGGTCATGCGGTTTATGCCTGTAATTTGCCGACAAGATGTCGAATATGTAAGCGTAAACATCACTCCTTATTACATTTTAAGGATGCGTCAACATTTTCAGCTGACTCAAAGGAGCATATTAAGCAATCAGTTGATACTAAAGAAAACCAAACCAGTACAATAACCAATTGTGCTGCTGCTGGTAGCAGCCAAGATTTGTTGCCTACGGCTTTAGTAAGGGTGAAAGGTACAGGAGTTATTCTGCGTGTGTTGCTTGACCAATGTTCACAGGCTTCATATGTAACGGAATCAGCAGTACAACTCCTTGGGTTGAAGAAGCATACCTGTTACAACACCGCACTAAGGTTGGGGGATGAAGAGGAAGGTAAGAATGCATTGACCTCTAAATATATTGTTTATCCTAAATTGCAGTCAATGTATGATCCTAACTCAATTGTGACAGTTAAAGCTCACGTTCAAAAACGAATAACATCAAATTTACCAACGCAAACAATAGGTTGTCCATTGTGGTCACAGGTGGAAAACAAGAATCTAGCAGACCCTACTTGGAACAAACCTGGAAGAATAGATATGTTGCTAAGTTCTTCAGTGTATAGTAAGATTATAAAGCAGGGACTTAGCAAAGGACCTCCAGGTTCTTTAATAGCTCAAGATACAACATTAGGGTGGATCCTGTCGGGAGAAGTACTACAAAATAAAGATTTAGCAAGTAACAAAAGCCATTGTTACTTAACCCTCCAAGAAGACCAAAATTATTTAGAACGATTTTGGAAAATTGAAGAAGCTGTAGTCTCCAAGAAAAACTACACGGAGGAAGAAGAAGCATGTGAAGCATTTTACAAGAAGACTACTGGAAGGGACCCTTCTGGTCGTTACATTGTTAGATTGCCTTTTAAGGCAACTGAACGAAACTGCGTAAATGGTCGAACAAAAGAAATTGCATTACGCAGGTTTCTTTATTTAGAGAAAAGGTTAGAAAAGAATTTGGAATTGAAAAGGGAATATTCGGAGGTAATTAATGAATATCTCGAACTCGGTCATATGGAGTCTATACCGCCCGAGGAAGTAAATCGAGAAGATGTGGTCTATCTACCTCACCATGCCGTTTTAAGGGAAGACAAAACTACCACTAAGGTTAGGGTAGTATTTGATGCATCTTGCTTGGGTAGGAACGGAGTGTCGCTTAATAGTGAATTAATGACGGGTCCAACCCTACAAGCGGATTTGCGGCACACTGTACTGAGATGGCGTACATACCCGATTTGTCTTGTCTCGGATATAGTGAAAATGTACAGACAAGTAAGGGTTTCAAGCGAAGATGTAGATTTTCAGCGTTTAATATGGCGTTCGGACAGCTCAGAAGAAATCAAACATTTCCGTCTTCTAAGAGTAACTTTTGGTATCGCAGCAGCTCCTTATTTAGCCGTTAAGACGTTGCACCAACTTGCAGAAGATGAAGGAGATAAGTACCCAGTCGCAAAGTCCATTGTTACGCAGAATTTCTACATGGATGACATGATGGCTGGCTGTCAAACTGTAGCTGAAGGTAGAGAAATATATAATCAAATGACGGAACTATTGGCAAAAGGAGGTTTTGAGTTGCAAAAATGGAGAAGCAATAATAAAGACTTGTTGAAATACATCAACAGTGGTAAGCATAAAGAAGAAAGTCATGAATTAAAAATTGATAATGTAATTAAAATTTTAGGACTTACCTGGCAGCGAGAATCCGATGAATTTGCTTATACCGTCAAACTACCTGCTTCGAAGACACCTGCAACAAAGAGAAATGTTATCTCCCAAATCTCCATGTTGTTTGATCCCTTGGGCTGGCTCGCACCTGTAATTATAAAAGCAAAAATATTAATCCAAAAATTATGGTTGTCAGGTATAGACTGGGATGAAGAGTTACCTAGCACATTATTGAAAGAATGGCATACCTACCGAGATGAACTGGAAAATTTAGTTCCATTTAGAGTACCTAGATGGTTACGAACATCACTTGGTGATTCAGCAGAATTGCACGGATTCAGTGATGCATCTAGTTTTGCTTACGGTGCAGTAATTTATATCCGTGTCGTCGATAGCCAAGGAAATGTTCATTCTCGTTTGGTAACTGCAAAAACCAAGGTCGCACCTATTAAGCAGATTTCTATCCCTCGTCTTGAGCTTTGTGCGGCAGTTTTGTTAGTAAAATTATTATGTGAAGTTGCTGAAGTATTGAATATCGAAAGACATCTCATTTATGCATGGACAGACTCAACTATAGTCCTTGCGTGGCTTAGCAAACATCCGTGCCACTGGCAAACATTTGTAGCAAACAGAGTGTCAGAAATATTATCTGTAGTTGGTAGTGGTCAATGGGGTCACGTTAAGTCAGCCGAGAATCCCGCAGATTACGCATCCCGTGGAATGAGTCCAACGGAGTTAATCTCTAACACATTGTGGAAAGAAGGACCTTTGTGGTTGAAGGACAATGTAATTAGCCACGACAGACGAAGGGAATACAAAACAGACCAAGAAGAAAAGGCAAAGGTAGTTAGTCTAGCAACCATAGATAAGGAAGAACTGACCGTATGGACGAAGTTTTCATCATTAAATAAATTAATTAGAGTCATAGCCTACTGCAAACGGTTTTTTAATATTAAGAGAGCTTCTTTCAAATTTGGTTCCTGTTTATCAACTAAAGAATTGGACGATGCACTTATTGTATGTGTGAAGCATTGCCAAAATCAATATTTTTCTGCTGAAATCGACAGTCTATTGAAAACAAAAACGGTAACAAAGAAAAGTGTACTTACCTCTCTGAATCCATTTGTAGATTCCGATGGAATACTTAGAGTTGGTGGCCGGTTGGACAGAGCTGAACTGGAAGAGAGTATGAAACATCCCATGATTCTGCCGGCAAAATCACATTTCACGGAGATCGTAATAGCAGATGCCCACACCAGAACCTTACATGGAGGGCCGCAGCTCATGGTAAACTTCTTGAGATCAAAATATTGGATCATCGATGTTAAGAACAAAGCGAAGTTTTTCGTTCGTCGGTGTATATCGTGCATTCGTCACGCAGCTAAGTTCCGAGAACAACTCATGGGTCAGTTACCTAAATCACGCGTCAACCCTAGTCGCCCCTTCCACCAAAGTGGAGTTGATTATGCGGGACCGATTAATCTGAGATCTGCAAAGGGGAGAGGACATCATGCCTACAAGGGTTATATATGCCTATTTGTATGCATGGCAACCAAGGCTATACATCTAGAAGTAGTGAGTGATCTGACTGCTAAAGGGTTTTTGGCTGCGTTTAAGCGGTTTGTCGCCAGACGGGGTCATTGTGCAGACTTATATAGCGACAATGGGACCAATTTTGTCGGAGCCGCCAAGGAGTTGAAGCATTTAGTAGCAATTGAAAGATCCAGTGTAGCTACCGAGATAGTGGATTCGTTAGCGAATAATGGGACCAACTGGCACTTTATACCTCCACACGCTCCTCATTTTGGAGGACTGTGGGAGGCCGGTGTAAAGTCCACCAAGTACCATCTGAAGCGGGTTATTGGAAACAATACCCTTACTTACGAAGAGATGGCTACTGTGTTGGCTCAAATCGAAGCATGTTTAAATTCTCGCCCCATGTCTCGTATAACAGATAATTGTCAAGACCAAGCCCCGCTAACGCCTGGACATTTTTTGGTAGGAGAACCCCTGGTAGTGGTACCAGATTTAAATTATGAACCGTCTAACATCAATAGTCTAAAACGACTGCAACTTACTCAGCGAATGGTGCAGGATTTCTGGCGACGGTGGTCGCATGAATATCTCGCACAATTCCTAAACCGGTACAAGTGGGCTTATCAGGTTCCAGAACCGTCAATAGGTGACATGGTCTTGATAAAAGAAGACGGTCTGCCACCTGCTCAATGGCTATTTGGGATCGTAGAGCAAAAACACCCAGGGTTGGACGGAGTTACACGCGTTGTAAGCTTAAGGTGTAAAAATACCGTTATAAAAAGACCTGTTGTCAAATTGTGTGTGTTACCTATTAACACAGTACAATAATCTTCTTGTATGTTTAGGTTAAGATAATAATTTGTTACCAATTTTTCTGTTTTCTTTTTGTTGTTTTAGGTTTTAGTTTTTGTATAAGCAATTGTTCAAGTATCAACATATTGTTTTTTGTTATAATAGGGTATGTGTATGACAAATAATTTTACTATTGTAATGTTGCCTTGTGATAACAACGTAATTATAATGAACGTAACAACCTAATAACGTGATTATAATGAACAAATTAACATTTTTTTTGTTCAACTTCTTAATTTGTTCATGGTGGGCGGTATGTTTAGAGTAACATAAATTAGTTTATCGATTGATCGATAGATGGCGCACTTCACTTTTTCTGAATCGCGATATGGTTTGGTTCACATGGCGACTTATATAGACCAAACATTTTATTTTTTGTAAATCCTTTTAAAGCACATGTATTGGTACTATAGTTGTGTAAATATATACAGTATAGTGTGATACGGTGGTTTTATTCGAATCACCCCAAGTGACGCGACAGTGGTGGCAAAGTGCTCCCTGCGAACAAAGACATATTGAACGAAAGCATCAGTAATTATAGTCTTCTGAGGTGAAATTATTGATGAAGCTTCATGAAGCTGAATATTATGGTATGATGTGCAAACACCTAGTTTGCTTCGTAGATTGATAATAACTTTGATCCTGTTTTTTGATAAATGTATGTTCCAACAGCTAGTTGAAGAAACGAATGAAGGATTTAGGACGAAGTGCTGAAATAATACTATAGGCAATAGTATCTATTTTTGGGATAACAGGACATTCATCTGAGCCGATATTTCCTTCATGTAATAATAATTTATGTATGAACTAAGTTAATAGTGAAGGTATTTCTGATACAACGTTATCAGGGAATTTTTCCGGTTGTTGATAACTTTTTGTTTCGTAACGAGTTTCCTTTATTTTGTCCTATAAAATTTCTGCACATACAGTGATAATTGTTTTCTTAGCCATTTCACTGAGGTTCTCACTCTTACCATACCAATCACTACAATCAGTACACAATCCTGAGAGGATTGCATACTTTAACAACAATTGTTGCATCTTACGTTTTCTTCATACAAATAGAACATAAAAATGAAGGATTACTTGTTTCCTTTAAATTGAAAACAGTAAATCAAGTTTATTTTATAAAAAATCACTTTTGGACAGTTAGACGCACAAAAACGAAATATCTCTGAAACGACAGTTTGGAGTATAGTGACAATAAGTGACAAACAGTTAGTTGAGCATTTTCTGCTGCAGTCTTACTCATTGCACTCAGCGAGATAGAAAAACAAGATCATCATGTGTGTGTGTTCTCAATGGTACTATTTTCGTCGAGCGCAAGGTTCTCATTTTTGTCTAAATCTCTATCTCTTTTGGTCTTATTAGGAAACGTATGGTCTTATTCGAGCACATGGGTCTTATTTTTCGATCCTATCCTATAGATCTTCAATAGGACTATTTACGTCGAGCGCAAGGGTCTCATTTTTGCCTTATTCTCCCTATTCACTTTTATATTTCTATCTCTTGCGCTTGCATTGGAAGGAAATTAGAAAATTGGAATCAGTGGGAGCAAGAGAGTAGTATAGTAGAATAGTAGTCTCTACTACAGAGAATAATATAAAATATACCACGCTCTTTCTCCGCCAGTGATATTATTATAAACGTCCCCCTGAAATGAAATTTATAATAGCTTAGGAAAATGGAGAGGTAATATATACTGCATATATACGTTTCAAACGCAATTTTGCTCCATTTACAATGGAATAAAAAAAACTAAAATTAAATTATCACACTTTAAGCCAAAGTCGCTTCCACTCTCTGTCTGTCCGTATAAATGCTTCGATTTGACGCCGTTTTCTTTACTAGATAAAATGATTCAAGAGGAAGGTTTATATGTATAATACATGCATAATACAGTAGAGAAACAATGATTTTAAGCAATACAGTATTAATCCTTAACCAATTAATTACCTTAAATACTTTGTGCATCTAATATAGACTAATATGACCCTTTACAGTAAGTAATTTAAATTAATATTTTTGAAGATATTACAAATTTAAAATGCAGGAACAAAGCGATTGTGGCGGTACCTGCCGGGGCCCGTTAGGTGGCACTGCTGTCAATTTATCAATATCAGTTAATAACTAAGCACAATATTTTAATGATTATTCTGAGGCGGTACGAAATTTGCCGGGTCAGCTAGTCATATAATAAAATTTAAATGTTTTTTTTTGCCAAGATTATTAGGTAATTGAAAACAGGAATAAATAAATAAAAAAAATGGCCGAAACATATCAATTAAATCCCAATAAAACATGTAGCATCACTTCAATATGAAAAAAAAAGATTAATAGTAACATTTTCTTAATTTTGCACCTTTAAATGAATTTTATATTATTTACTACGCGTTTTTATATTTAATACGCGAAAATACGGTAACAATTTTTTGTAGGGGATTTAATTTTCTACAATTTTGTAGTAGGATCTTTTTTTATATTTCCATCCAATCGCGAGATATAGACGAAAAAGTTGTTTTTGCACCCTTTTGCAATGTATTTGCACCCTTTGCCGGTAATGCAGCACCCTGCAATTTTAGTATATTAATCTACGAAGACTTACGGAAATTTTGGCGTTGGTTGCAGGTGTTCAACGAAAATGGCAAAGTTAAGCTTTTATTGACTGGACTAAAAAGAAAGTTTGAGTTGAAATAATTGGTTCATTTGTCTAAGTCAAATGTTCATAATAATTTAAATCGACCGAGACTGTACAAACTCAACGCTCTAAATTCATTGATTGGATTCCATTATTGAAATGGAAAAAGTTCTAGTAAGTATGAATTCGTCTCTAGTATTCAACGTGATTTACTGAAGTCACAATGATAAGTGAATTTGATTGGATTTGAAAATTAAACAGTACGATACATAGTCAATTTGAACTTTATGGATAAGTTATCACTATACCAATAAGATATTAATTAATTTCCATCATATTTTACACTCCTAAATTTTCTATAGTCATATACATTGCTCAATAAATGGGCTATCGAATGGGCTATAACAATTTTTAAATTTGATCCAAGTTCCTGAGATTAGCAAGTTTAACCGAGCAATGTTTGCAGCCTTATAATATTAGTACATATAAATAAATAAAATAAATAAATAAATATTTCTAGGAGGTTAAATAATACGCGTAAAGACAATCACAAATTTTATTACACATAAATGTATAAACATTAAATTAATTTTAATATTTTTGGATACATCATAAGGATTATTATTATACATTTTTTATAATATTTCATCGACTAATTACATAGGGTTTTAAAATAGTTTCACGCTTATAATATAGCGTAAACTTAGATATTCGAGCATGTACAAAATCCACATCGTAATTTATACTAGAAAGCCACGATTTAATACACAAGATGGCACATTATCTAGTTATATAGATATTATATACAAAAGCTACCATATAGAAATGCGTTGCTAATTATGTTGTTAGAAAACTCTCTTAGTTAAACTAAAACACTAAAAGTGAGTTTTGTACTGCCAAACGACGTTCTTAATGTCAAGGATTAGCTAAAATTAGATATGTAACACTAAAAACCTATGCTATCTTAATACAAAAAGACAGCATTGTGAAAACCATGTCACTTAATTAGAAACAAATAGATTATTTTAGTTTAGGGACACAATAACAGAATCAGTATCAATGTAGGAGAAAATTTCGTTGACAACTGGCAAACGACTGGGTTTTTGTAAAATTAGTAAGTATACGGTGATAGAAAATATATACTGTCTGTATGATTATATTAGCGTTGTTTTGAGCTTTAATAAAACACAGTCATTTGTAAGCAGAAAAGTTACCGTATTCCATGAACGCTGACGACATCCGGTAATAATTTTCTATTGCCAATGATAGCGGCGCCTGTAATCGTTAATAATAGATATATCATTATGTGAGACGAGTCTGATAAGAAAGCTGCAAGAAGCAGTTAGTTTCATCACATAAAAATATAGGATTCTTACAATTACATAGTGGCATATTATTTTGATTGCTAATAGGGAGCGAGCACTCGGAGATATTACCTGCGTGCGGTAATATAATACTTAAATATTTGATTCGAATGATATCTCATATTTGCAAAAGATTCAATGAATCGAAATTGAAACCTATAAAGGAACATTCATTCTAGCGCAATTTGGTATAAAATGCCGTAGAGTAACATCGAGTACATATTACATATCTAGCCTTTAAATTTGATATATTTAAACTAGTAGACAGAAAATGAATGACTGTATGTAAAATTTACGATATGCTATAAAATTTATGATACAAATAGCGCATTGTTTCCCAATTTTCTTTCTTATTACTAGATACTTAAGTGCTATGATAATCTAAAGGCCTTCATGACTTTGGCAACATTTTATACAGAATTAGAATTAGTCTTAAGCTAAGGATTTAATCTCTGACTGAATCTAGTTTCATCTTCAAAAAGATTTAATATAAGCTGTGTATGTATGCGTTCAACAGTTCAACGGTTCTGAGTTCTGTAAGAACTACATTGACTTCTAATTAATGTTTTGAAATTAACTTTAATTCACTATCATCTCAATCTCAAAATAATCAATATTTCCAAAGATGTATCTTTGGAAATATTGATTATTGACTTATTTACAACTAATAGTTATTATTTAAACCTTTCCAAGGAGATACCTATGTCCAGCTGTTGACCGCTGTGTCAGTAAATTATTAATTTCATTATTCACAAAATAAAACTAGATTCTAAATGTCCTTTTAACGTCTGAGTAAAAATACTTATCGCGTTCCAACAAAAAAACTAATCTCAATCCTGAAAATTGCAGTTCACTAATTAAAAGTCAGTATTGCAAATTGCATCCCGCTTTTTGTTGGCATCGTTCAACGTGGAGTTTTATCCTATTTTGACTTTAATTAGAAATTGTGAGGGTAGGAGAATCTTATCCAATGAGAGATTGCGGTAAGACTTTAAAGACTTCCTTTGGGTAAAGTGACCCAATATATATATATGAATTACTTACAAAATTTACCTCTGACATTTTATAAAATAGCATAGTTATACATTTATATAAAACATCTAAAACAATTAAAAAGAAATTGATAATTCAATATGATTTTAGATTTTTAGCGATTATATAATCAATACAGATCCATTTATACTTTTCACTTAAATTTTATATGTACCTACTTAATACGCTTTAACTACGTACATGGAAAAGCGCCAATGAGGACCAGTTCACATTTAAACAATTGAAAGTATGATTACCTATTTATCTTAGAAATATAATATATATAGTACAGAGTAAGCTGTCCTATAAAATTATATAGTACAAAATAAGCAATACTATATTTTTTAATACTTGTAATTTATCATTTCAAAGTGTGAACAGGGCGTAATAAAAGTGTAGTATGTATATTTTACAATGACTACCGAAAAATTAAATACGTGAATGATTCCTAATGTTTTCGATTCAAACTAGAATGAGTTAGGTGACACACCGTCTACTCCGTTTGTCAGCAAAAAAGGTCCATTTGTTGTTGATTTATCATTTGGTGTGTTTAATTCAGAGTTCATATCACTGTTTGTAATAAGATCGAGCTTCTGTGGTATGGTGGTGTCTGATGGGTTGGTGACCGGGAATTCGCTTATAGTGATCGGCCAGAGAAGAGTCGAAGAGGCGGGAGAGGCAGGGGCGGACGCGTCAGGCGCACATGGCACGTCTTCCTCGGGCAAAGTACGTAGGCGAGTCAGCCTCCCCCGCCGCTCTCCTCACACAGGAGATTGCTCACCGCTTGCGCTGCCGCTAGTGATGTAATCCTGCAGAAATTCTGCTATTTTAATAACGATTTGAATTGTCTTCATAGTAGTTTTGAGTAGATACTGTCAAAGATTACGTAAAAAACAACAAGCATATTTAGAATAATGATGCAAAGAAAAAGACCAGAATTATATCTTTTGATATAGAATTTGACATCAATGAAATGCAAATAAAGAATTTCACAAACCTTTTAAAAAGATACACACAATAATAACAAGGCAAATGGAACAAAATAAAACATACGCAGTAAACATAAAATATCCCTAAGAGATTTTTCATGATATGACCAACATAGTACCCATAACCAATAATGGTTCATGGTTTACTGCTGCAGTTAAAAAAGTACTATAATTTTTTTATACGCATCTAATAGCTATATACTCCTACATAAAAGACAGATGAAAGAGTTGGCAACCAAAAAATTAAGCAAATCATTTGAATCAACTTCAAACAATACAAACAAAGACCAACCAGAAAATCTACATTTAAAATACAAATTGTGAATGATAAGGAAAACTACGTTGATAACTGAGAACATAAAGATAGGGTGGCAATACACAATCCTTTATTGTCAGCAATTTGGAGCGCTAGTTTTCATTCTCACTAGCCTAATCTTGATTCACGGGGAACATGGGGCTTCACGGATTATATTGTGTCTAGGTTACCATCATCACGGACAAATGAGAGAACTCGTATCTTGATTTCTTTGAGATGAGAGCCTATTGCTTACCACGAATGCGGGTAGTAAATTTCCATCAGATTATTGTATATAAAAGTGAAAAATTATTGGTAAATTCCTTAAATAGCACAACTCTGGTAGGGACCTCACGAACCGTAGTTAACCGTCTTAAGTGGCAAGCCACTAATGTGATGATGATTAGTAATCTTAACATTGAGATACTTACAGCATGCAAATGCTTGCCATCATGAAGTGGTGCTAACGAGTGGCGAGGCACTAGGAGCGTTGTAGTGGTTGTCTCCGACGCAGCAGACTCCCGCTTAGACGGATGGCTGTACAACCTGCCCCACAGTCTTCTTGTTAACATCCGTATTCAAACACTCTCTGTGTATATACGCTTATATTTAGAGACATCTTAAAGCTGTTGTACATTATTTTTGAGTCAAAACAGGTCAGCAAAATAATGAAGAAAAGCGTTACTTTGTCAATTTTTCGTGTTAATATAAATATAACATTCAATATTTAACTTCTTAAGGCAGGGTAACAACGACAAAAATTCTTATTAAGCATATGCATGGATAAAATGTTAACTATTTTACTTACATTAATATAATTATAAAACAATATGATTAGTTATTCATTGATAAACCAAGGTTTGAAAAGAACATGCATAAAGTGCAAAATTTTTTTACAATCAAAGCTAAGGCCATATTTATAACATAAAACTACAATGGTAAATCCATGCAAGGCTAAACAATTAAAGCTAGTTAAAAAAAAATAGAGCAAATGTTTAAAGTCGAATAGCTCTAGATAACATGAGTTAATAATGTCACGAAACAGCATTTATGTTACCGGTTCTCCTTTAACAATGTGATAAAGCTCGCTTCAGGTATGTCGATTTTTAGTGTAATATACATAGCCTACAAACTCTAACGTAAACGAATACTCACTTGCTTTAAATGATTTTCTAATTTATGTTAAATTCTAAGTTAGCTACATACTGTGCATATATACGAGTATGATGTTTAACATACACTAAAGGCATGTTTGTTTAGGACAAGTTCTTACAAGTTGTTATGGCTATATACGACTATATATGACTTCATAACTCCATTATTTAATAAATTTCCATTTTGTTTTGAATAAATATATATATACATATGTACATCAGTGGACTGTGATAGGCTCATGATGTGAAATATATTCCAATATTCTCCGTGGCTAACAAAGTGACGCTATGCAGATCAATTGTTAATCAAAAAAATACAGGATTAACTGTCCCTTTTTCGGATCGCCACAGGGATCGCCTGATTTGTTCATATTTTTTCTGCTTGTCTCTCGAAAAAGAAAACCGAAGAGAGATGTGAAAATACTAAACTTATGGTATGACAAAGATGAAATTAAAGAATTAAACTATTTCTTCAACAAAATGATGGGTGCATTTATTTTTTCCGCATTATTTTTTTAATTCAAACTCTAGTATTGTTTCGTAATATGAATTGTTGCTACAAAAACGTATTTATATTACGTCATTATTAATAGATAAATTATGAGACTGGAAAACTTGCAAATCAGTTTTTGTAAGAACCTGTAAATATATTAAATTCAAAGATAAATTAGTACCTAATTGCTAAACTGATTTAAAAAGCCCTCTGACGATACTTACCTACGTATATTGCCCTCGAATGTGGCATTCTTATAACTGTACGTACTTAGAAATACGTAGAGTATGTAGCTATTTAATATTTTTTCAAATATACTAATAATTCAGTTTATTTTAGTACATGTTCAACAATATTATTTCTGCTGTATTTTTTCAAAGCTATGATAAATATACATGTTGTATAAGTATTAGTTATTTGTACAACTGAAGGACTCAATAATATATTTTATTTCGGTTCCTTTCATTTACATATATTCATATGGAAATTTATTCTATTAGAAAATTCTTTAGAAAACATCTCAAAGTTATTTCTTTGGTGTCTTTATAAATAAATACTGTTGATGTACTGAGAATAGAACAGTTCAAATACCTTGAGTTAATAAAGTCTATTCAAGCAATTAGTTTAACATTTGAATAGATTAGGCACTGTCTTCATTGTTAGCGACAGACTCCAGACAAAGGCCAATGGCATAGAGATGTTGAATTTAAATTGGGTTCTTCTTAATAGTGTTTTAAAGTTAAAAAAGTAAAGTTAAATTTACTCTATGTATTATTACATTTTAAACAAGAAAAATTTTCAGCATTAAATTTCATGCAAGGACCTAGAGCATCAAAATAAAACGTTGATTATAATGTAATTGCCATGTGCATCACGTGTATGCCATGCAAGATTAATCGGCTCACATTCAGTTAACGCAATCTAAGCCAAAACTGGGAAGGTATTATACATGAATAAGAAGCGTGCAACGGATAAAACACTGGTTTATTGTAAAATTAATAAAATATACGTAACAAAAAATAAACAATAAAAATTCCGTCCAAATCCACATTGTATCGTCTTTTATCGTCTTCATAAATGCATTAGTCCGATCCGGTAAAGAAACAAGTCGTACGTCCACATTCGACCCTCCAACGTTCTTCATACCGTGAGTCTATTGGGAAATAAAAATACCTGATCAAATATGGATTTGGAAAAGTGTTATTTGAAATTGCATACAGTTTATGACGGAACTCAAGCGTGCAAGTAAGCTCTGCGAAACACAACTATATGAATTTTGAAGAGCAATTAAGAGTACCGGATACTATGGACATGCTTTATTTTTACTGCGGCGATACTCGGTATTATGTCTTTAGGCAAATAGAAAATACAGACTAGTACGACTTGATTGAAATTTTAGATACAGTGCACTATAGTTTTCGGGTTATTAATAGTAAGGATATCTAAATCAGCTTGTATGTCAGGGCTAACAATTGTATATCAAGCCTTATTGAACCTAGGAAGTTACTCAAATCATTGATTGATTCATGACTTTAAAATTCAATTTTAATTCAACCTTCGGTAACTGAGTTATTGAAGAGATTTTAACGGTAAGTTGTGAATAATATTATTAAATAACTCAACTGCCATTTAACGTATTTTAAAAGTGGATAATGAATACAGCATTAAAATACTAATGTAAATATGTACTTAATTTTCTTCAAAATAACCGGTGAATAGTTTCCTTTATCGGTAGAACAAGCACATGACTTTAAATATAAAAAAATATATACTCTTATTAAACATTTTTATACCAGTTCTATCGCATTCATAAGCGACTATAATGACAAAGGGTTTGTAAACGAGTTTGTTGAGTTTTCTGCAAGTCAGTAAGTGCTTCATTATGCGACAACAATGACGCAACGATTACTTTAGGCTTCCATAGAAATCATTATCCGTCCAGTTTTTGCTGTTTATTATATGAGTTGTGTTTCGCAGCGCTTCTAATATCATCGCAAAAATGCATATAAAACATTATTTCAGAATAAAGTGTGGAAAACTGTTACCTAATATTGACGAATAATACTAGCGGGTACTCATTTGAAGTGCAGCTAGATTTATTCAAAGTTAGTTATGTTTTAATACAATGCACGTAAACGTCATCGACACAGCACCATAGCCTGCTACTTTATTACATAAAATTGTTTAAGTGTAAAATTTGGGACCAATTATTTTTGGGAAAAATAAAGCACACTTCCAAAAATACATGCTTCTGTAAGTGAGCTTATTTTCCAAAAAAATATCTTGAATTTTAATGTGCTACGGTTCGTAGCGCTATGCTACGAAGCTTGAGTGTGCTACAGTAATATGTTTTCGAAAGCAGTGTTGTGTTAAAACGTAGTACTGTAGTTAAAACTTGTTAAAAATATGAGAGCTGCATGCACCCTTTTGGTGTGATGATGCGTGAAGCTGTTCTTGAAGATACATAAGTGCTTCGTCATCCCACATTGCTACAGGTCCACACCTCAATTATTAAGTATGTCAAAAGCGCTCATATCTTCTGTAAATCATTATAGCTAATACACTTTCACGATCTATTTAGTTTCATTTAGTCTATTTGGTCTCAGTTTTGTGACACATGCGGTACTTTAAGCGTTTCTTACCGTATGCTCTCAGTTCTAGATCTCGGCGACCAGTCCTTGGAATAAGAGGCGCCCCTCCGCCTTCCTCTTCCGATTGTTCTTCCAGTCTTCCACCTCTGCACATGATACCTGATGGCGTGACGCACCTCAGTGTTCATAAAACAGTAAAAGAATGCTACTGTGAATCCCTGCAAAAGAAATATTGTATTAGATAAAGTGATAGTAAGGTAGTAGAGCTACGCTGATTTTTAAGCAAGAAAAAGTTGGCTCGACTGAAGCAGTTCTGCCCTCCCTTAGACGATCAACTTAAAATGACAATAATCGTACTGTCGAATTTCGTTGGTGAGTGTGAGATCGAGTGCCCAATGATGTAGTAGCATCTCACCAGGGCGCCATGGTACTGTCACCATGCTGCATTATCTTAATTCACAATGAGAGTGGTTGTCACTGCTCTTGGATTCAACTTATGGTTTCCATCATTCATAGTAGAGTAATTTAAGTAGAGTAGAGGTAAGGCCATACGTCCCCAGAAATGCAGAATCAAAATTAAAAGAGTATACTATATAGTATATCAGTGAGATTATATATATAATCTCACTGAATAGCGAGCGGTCCCACTTTAGAACATTAATTCATCACAACATAAGCATGAAATGGCAGAATATACAGACGCGTCCAACTTTCAAAGTTCATTACGACAGAACTTGGAAGTGAAAAGTGTCTGTAGGCTTATGTTAGATTGTTTATAAGTAACTGAAGTCACGGCGAGAAGTTTCTTTGAACAAAGAACAAACTGTTCTGCAGTATTAGTCAGTAGGGTACTATCTCGAGGTTTCGTAAGACGATTTACAAGGGTTTTATCTAAAATAAGCACAAGCAAACGAATTTATGATATAGAAGTACCTTGTAACTTTCACACGGTATTTATTATTTTGACTATTAGTTTCATCGCAATAAACTTTGATAACTACTATTTTATTGAGTGATGATCACATAGCTTTCTGTTAAAAGCAAAACAGTTCAAGAAACTTCTTACCCTTTTCCGAAACGGCTTTTTTCAAGTTCCTTAAATTTAGGAGAGAATAAGGTAACCCTAAGTAATTTTCAGCAACATTTAGGGGACACTTTAGCAGTTGGATCTCTCTTTAAATTTAGGGGCTGGCTTTGCTTTGGCTCCTACTAAGAAGACGGTTTAAGTAGAGTTAGTGAAAACGGGCATAAGTGTTAAAAAGTGATTCTCTTATTTAAGAAGAACTATTCATTTTAAAATAATTTCGAAAAACTTTTTACAACAGCGGTTGTTTTATTCTTATTACTGTTCTGTGTAAACAATAATAAAATAAAATCAATACCGTAATATTAGTTTGGCTACTAAAATATCAAGAATTAGAAAAAAGATCTATAAAACCAATAAGTACGTCAATTATTAAGAAATATTCGCAATGTTCTTATGCGATATAAACTTTACATCCGTTGACAAAAGAGGGCGAGATGAAAGGATCTGACTTGTCAAGGACTTTGATAAACTTCGATATACAAGTTGTAATATAAATGTGATATGACTAACTTAAATAGATATACTTAAACGCATATTACGCTTAGTTCTAATTGATTACATAACATGGAGTGTTTAAGTTAACTTGTAAATTTTCGTATTGTATGGAAAAATCTGTTGAGGTTTATACCCAGCAGTGGACTATTAAAGGCTGTTGATGATGATGATGAATCAATGACAATGTACATCGTAACCTTTAGTTAAGAACCTATATACACTATTTACCAAATACTCTCCAACTTAGATGTAATTACGAAGTTATTTTACCACTTTATATATAGAGAAAACGGGACCAAAATTGCAAAAAAATTGAGGTTGTCACTGAACACACACATTTAAGGCTTGCGTGTGTTTTAGAAGTACATTAGAATTACAATGGTCGTTGACTTAAGTAACTGGTTTAAAGTGAAAGTAATCTAGTCGAATATACTACGTTTCTTCTTCTAGTTGGTTTTATTCCCTGAAAGGACAAGCTATTTACAAAATCCTAAATTTATTTTGAGAAACGAATAGTGAAGAAGAAAAGAAAATCGAGCAAAACTGAGGTGTCTGATGTTGGCCAACAATTTTTTTTACCGATATTCTTTCAAAACACTTGAAAGTTTTTAAACATTTTTGACAATTTGACTTCAACAGTATAAACTGGACAAGTTTTTCTTTATTATGCCAAGTTTACTTATGTAAGAAATATCACGCACTTACCTGTGTAGACAACATCACAGCTCTAATATAGTCAAAGGCGTCTGTGAACCAAGACTCGTCGCTCGGTCCGCAAAGCACCAACAGGTTGGTGATGCCCAGCAGTGGAATCAAGACCAGCAATGCCTTTGTCGCTTTTCGATACTGCTCCGTTTCCAATGTATTCGCCGATCTAAGCTTAGTGATTAAAACCTGTTGAGGAAATATAAATTATAATTTTAGTAACGGTGGCAAAGGTAATATATTTTCGAAAGCAGTGTTATGTTAAAACGTAATACTGTAGTAGTCTGCAATTAAAAAGTTCCTTATTTAAGGCTTTGTTTCTACACTTGGTGACAAATATTATAAGCTATCTACATATACATCTTTATAAAAAACTTTATTGGTTGGTTGAAGTATATGTATGAAAGTAAAGAAAAAGTTGACTAATACATAATCCAAGACAGATCTAAGCTATTTGTCATATTTATCGGTTTTTCTGTTTAGAAGAGCCTCCCATAGCTTGGTAGGAATTTTTTATATTGAGAGTTCTTGTAAACACATGTCTGACTCTAGAGATGATTCATGCACATTTCAATAAGGGTTAGCAGTTGATTTCATTCAATCCATTCCTTATATTGTAATTCAGGGACTGTCCGCTTCATATAAAGCATAAATTGGCTAAAGTTTTTTAAGAGCAAAGACATTTTTTTGAGGGCATCCCAGAGAAAATCCATTAATTATAATAAAAAATTGTGTCGATATTATTGAACTCGACAATCAACATTATCGAATAATGGATATTAATTTTCTTATTCAAGTTAGAAGTAGAATTCATTCTCGATGCCCAATTTTAATTTCCTACGGGAGGCTTTTTCATGGGTCATTGCTTAAATTAATTTGACCACCGTACTCTCTAGATTGAAAACATAATTGATCACTTTTTGATAACAAAATTTAAGTGTTTATGCAATTAAAAGTATTACATAAAATAAATTTATTGTAAGTGTATTTATAGTGTAATTTTGTTATACGCACCCACATAATTCTAATTAAGAAAAAAAGATTTAGCGCTAGTCCGGCTAAAGTCGGGGCTTTGTGTATCCAGTCGACTTGGTGCTCATGCATCCAAATACACATCTTCGTATCTCCCGCAATGGCCAACTGCTAAATAAAAACAAATTGGTTACTCATAAAATAAGATTGGCTACCCTTTTCCGCGCTCCAAAACGTTGATGACGTAATAGAGTGAACCTTAAGGTTGAAATTAAGGTTTTCTAATATTCCTTGATGGCATCGTTATACCCGGATAGGGGTCGGCGAGGGCACACGCCAGATGGATTTTTGGTGAAACGAGACACTTGATATTAATCCGTACTTGAACGTCTTGATTTCTTCTAGACCTTTTTTGATTCAACTTGGTAAGTTTATTATTTTTGCCTTAAAACTATTGTAACAGTATCTTAATGTTTTCTAGTATAGTGTTATTTTTTTTTTCGCATTTTTGGAAAATATACCATAAAGGATTTTTATTTTTACGTTTATGCACCCAAGTTTGATTCTGAAACAATTTTTTTGTAATATTATTGTTAGATCTTATCTTAAACATGTCTTTACTTACCCCATCGGATCCAAATCCGGATGGAACAACATTGACGAAACATCTCGATATCACCCATATTGTTAGAAAAACAGCTGGGGCACCTGTCAATACGAAATATGTATTTATTTAATTATGGTGACTTACAGTAAGTCAAAAATTGGTCAAGTGCGTATCAGGCCACGCATAGAAAAGGGATTTAAAATACTGTTGAATAGATAATAATATTTCCGTATTAGTTATTTATTTTTGGTCGAAGTTTTCCTAGTGAGTGCATTTTACAAGTTAGGCCGCTATAACTCATGAAATAAAAAAGTTATCTAAGCCGCTATAGTTTTCCTTTAAAGTTTAATATATGGACTGCTATCATGAATTTTTAAGATTTTTGGAGCCAGCCGTTTAACTTTTAGAGGGGCGGACGCCCAATAAAAAAAAAAATGCGCTTTAAAGTTGAAAAACTCTCAAACGGTTATCAAAATGGAAAAATGTTTTAAGCAACCTCGCAATGTTTTTTAACTACCTATCAAATCTAAATCAATTTTCACTTACTAGAATTTTAAAACATTTTGTATATAATATATAATATAATAGGTTACTAAATAATAATAACATAATATATTTCAGTTTGTGTAACATTACGAAATTGTTAAGATGTCTTTTTAAACTTTATTTCTTAGAATTTATTATTTTGTTTTATTTTTCTGTACTGTACATGTAATTTCGCTTTATGATCATCTTTGTAACACTAATCCTGAATACCGTTGTTTTCAGTTTAACAAAAAACTTATAAATTTTGTTTTGAGTATGACTCATACAAGTCTTACAGTAAACCAGTCGATATCATCTAACGTCATTTAGCGTAACTGTCATATGCAAATATGGGCTTAAAATATTTCTCACGTGAGTGTCTCTCAGTTTTTAACGTTTTAGTCTGTCTGTCTGTTCTTTCCGGCCAATCTCTTGAACATCTTTACTGATTTTGACTCATCTTTCACTGGCAAATAGCTGATGATGTTAGGAATAACTAAGGCTAATTTTATTTCAGATCAGTTTCGCAACTCGAGTTTTTTGGCTCAGCTAATTTTACATATACTTCGTCATTGTGATTTCATGTTTAAAAGAGCAGTCAGAGCCATAATGAAAGTTGTATACAGTAGCTTTATAACCAATAATTTATCTTTAATAATGAAAAATTCCATCAAATTTGTGTAATTGAAGTTAGTAAACTATGCTGTAGGAATAAATTAACAATAATTAATTACTCTTAGAACAGAGACAGACGACTTTAGCCCGACGTGGTGGTTTACAAGCAGTTGCGATCAAGATATCGTAGCAATGGGCAATTAATTTAAAAGCTGTATATCTTGTAAGATGTATGTTAGTCATTAGTAATGGGAATGAATAAAAAATAGCTCACATTCACTCACGGGGTTAGCTGTTATTTACTTTTAAGTAAAGTTTTGTGTACATGAGTATATGTATATAATATCAATAAGTGTGCATGTCATGTAATACAGTCACAATCTCGTTTTGGCATTGCCTAGGACAAGTCACTGTTTAAAAACGTGAAGGTACTCTATTTCTGTGGAATTCATTTTCTAATGTTATATTCCTAACAAACTTAATTGAAATTGCCCTGTTTCTATTCCTGTTCAATAAAAGTTATAGACAGTAAATGTTAATTTGAGAGTTTTCATTTAGGTTTAGAATTGTAATGTATAAATTTTACTTTGTATTGATCTGCATATAGAGTAAACATTGTATTTTTATGTACACAACTGAATAGAATATTATTGTTTAGTTTTTCTTTCAGTTCCACTAGTTCTTATTTCAGAAAGGTTACATACATTATTTTTATAACATAAATCATTTAAAAAACATAACCACGATTCCGACAAAGAGATAATAATATATCACTGTTAAAAATATTGGAAACCATCGGTGCAGTACGCTACCCGCATGTGGAATATAAAATCGTCCCATTACCGTTCATACGAACCGGATTTATCCCATTTGATGTGACTTGATCACGTGGTCCTGATTGGCGAATAACTTTGATTTGAATTCACACAATAAAACTTGATTAATACTACAGTAATTGTGCAAAAAATTGTTAGGAGTTGTTTAGGAGGTTTTTTCTACGAATACAATTACATAACAGGACACTTCGAAAATTGCTTTAAGCATTTTAACAGCGTGACTTTTAGTCGGTTTGTTCTGGATAATTTTAAGAACGGCTAGATTGATTCTGACAGGACTTTTACTGGCAAGTAGCTGATGATATAAAGAGTAACTTAAGCTACTTTATTTACTAGTTTTGCCTCGAGGCGTTGCTTGTATATGCTGTTATAAAGGTACAACAATAACCACGTCTTTAACAAAATACAGTGTAAATTAAATAGCACGAGTTTACTTACCCCATCCTATTGTACCGTATACCTTCAGCTTAATATTTTCGGCTGAGAAAGTTTCCACAACCAACATGTATAGGTAGAGGCCTGAAAATATCACATATATTACTTACAGAGACGTTGATAAGATATTTATTAATAAAACATGTTATATAATTATCGCAAGACAGTAGCGTTCTTAGTGTTCTTAGGTAATTATTTGTCATATTTCTTCATAATATTGTAGTATTAGGGGGACAATCATTTAACGATCTCTGTTCTCCATAAGCGCAGGCCTGGGGGTGACAGGTGACCGAGGTGGCAGCACAAGTGCTAATTAGTGCACGCGCTCTCTTAGGGATAGCAAGGGAACATAAAAGTTTCCACACAAGAGAGAGCCATCTAAAACCGGAGGTGGCCCGAGGTACGTCGGGGTTCCATTCGAGGGTAGACCTGGTTCTTCGGCCAATGGTACCCACGACGGCGTGCGGTTTTAGTAGGTTCGAGTCTGACATAGCCACCAATTTGTGGTATCCTGGGAGAAAAAAAAATGTCAAGTGTTTACAGAATTACATTTTGGTGTAAGGACTATAGATTTTTAAAATCTCTATATTACATTACAAATAAATAATAACCTTACAAAAAAGAAATAAAATTGTAAGAAGATTTAATATTAAGTTTCCTAAATGAAAATGAAATTCCTCTCATTGTTAGTCCATCGCTTCTTCCGAAAATGGACAGATTATTATTAATATGGCTTTAAAGAAAACCTAATGTTACGAATAAAGTAATAAGGCTGGGTTTAATAAAAAATATTTTTTAATAATAAGGAACCTTTGAAAAACTGAATTTGATTTTCACAGAGTAATGGAAATATTTGCAAATAAATAATTTTATTTTAAAGAGACTGCAAAAACAATCAGTTCAAGAGAATTGAGATAGCAAATAATAGTGTACCTGAGAACAAAGCCTTAATTATAAACTATTTTACCTTCGACAAGCATCCAAAAAAAATTGGTGAGGTAGAAAAAGTGCATACAAATAACTAGTATCATACACCACGTTTGATCTTGTTGGGCCTCATCGGACCAGTTCTGTAAGAAAAAATAAATAAATATTACATATGCATATCTTTTTTGTAAATATCATTGCCTAAAAAGCCAATAGAAAAGGCTGATGTGTTATTATTTCATTTATGTTATGTAATGTTAAATTTTGTTCTAATGTCTATGAGGCTCGTCTTTGGACAAATGTTTGTATTGATGTATTTGTAACACCTATGTTTATTTTATAATCCACTTTTTCTTGTAAGCTCAATAATTAAAGTTTAAAGAATTAAAATGTATCTTAAAATAAAACTTTATTTTTATGTTTAAGGCTACCAAAGTGACTCTACTCTGCCTTATGGAAAACATCCAGGAGTAATGTTTGTAATGTTTTGGAACGTGTTAAAGTTATTCTAAGTTAATACGACTGAACATTATTGTAGTTTAAATAATGGCAGTACTTGGTTGATTCTATTCAAAAACCTAGAGAGCCTTCTTGTAACTTATAATTTTACTAATCGTATAAAATACAAAGAATTTGTTCCTGGACTTTGCTTAAAAAATAGATTCATAAGTTAGATTATGACATACGTAAAAGTTAAAACTCTAATTACTGTTTAAATTTAAATATTATTGCAAATAAACCATACAATTTAATCAATGAAGTTTCATATTGGATAACAATACAAAACTCCGTTTATATTAAAGCAAAAGTTTGGTAGACTTAGGAATCTGCTTGAAATTTGAAACAAAATGGCGCCGCACCTATGCAATGTGTTTGCAATCTCAAATTCGAATATTGTGAATGGTTGAAATAAACTTTTCAACTGTAATCATTTATTCAGAGGTTGTGTGTTTGCCAGCTTTTGTGTGTAGTATACTACTATAAGTTGCTATATGTATATTCAATGTATTGAAAAGTAATGTGTTGGTTTTCTTGAACAAATGTAAAGTTTTGTTTCTTAAACAATACCTCAGTCTCTGTGTACACTATGCTAAGCCCAATAAGAACCTAGGTAAGTCAATATTTCTCATACTATTTATTTTTCTTTGATGACCCACCCTGTGCAGTGCCCACGTTTTGCATCTCTTTTATTCCCGCTCGGTTCCTATTGGTTTAACTATCCTATCTTAGGTACGCCAGCAAAACACACATAAAAAACCGTGAAAATAGGTGAGACAATTTTGGAGTTCATAGTGAACAACAACATAACACGATAAACATACATATAAATATGGGAGGCGCAACCGATAAAAAACTTTAAAATTTCGTGTTTGTAACATTGTATTGTTTCAATTTAGTTTTCAATCGCGATACTGTATGTTACAATACATGATAGTGCGTAGAGCTATTAGAAGTAAATGAACTAGCAGCAATACAAACTGCCTGAAGTTTAAATCTGTTTTGTTTAAAATGCAACACAGGCTGAAAATAGAACAGTGATTGAAACAAATAATGAATTGTTGTAAATTGGATTTTTTCGCTTTAAATTATTTAAAACAGTTACGATGCCTTCTATTAACAGAGGTTTCGAGCGAGTTATACCTACCGCTCGTGGTCACGGGTAGACTTTGTCTTACCTGTGACACCACGTACACGAGTATGTGTAAAAAAACAGAGGGGGACTTAATGCCTTGAGGCATTTTCTCCCAGTCAACCTTCAGCTGATGTAGTAGGTATATAAAAAATGTGTGGAATTTATCAAAGTTTTTTTATTATTTTATGTAAATGAGAGATGATACCCCAAAAATATATAAATATATACAATAATTGGCGAATAGGTAGGAGGAAGCCTCTTTAGCTTCCTCTAGGATAGAGCCTGGGTAGGCACGGTGCCGATTCTGAGGAGCACCTGAAATAACATGGTCCGGGTCCTCCTCAGAGCAGGGTGTCTGAGACCGGCCGTCCTGGTATCTCAGTCCCCGAGGAGCTGGAGATTCGAGGGTATTATTCCACCCCGTCAACAAAAACAAAGGTACTTTAAAGTTATATGAAATTTTAATAAAACGATACGACTATTTAGGTCAAGCGTGTAGATTCATCAGTTTTGCGATGTGTACAAATTTGTAAACGTTGTGAACTATCATAAATAAACATTGCTAGAGATAACAAACACAAAAGCATTATCGGGACTGTAAACACTTTAATGATACATACAAAGACTTCGTTTACATTTTATTTAAAAACGTTTACGTTGATGAATTGAAATATTACTCACATAAAACATATCTCGGTAACAGTAAGATATACGTATAAATTATTTCATAAACGTATGAAAATACTCTTAGGACCCTACCAAATAACGTCTAGATCTAATTCCGACGTTACTCCTGCGTTGTTTATAGCAATTTATCCTATAAAAATATGTTTAACTGTTTTATTGAACTTTATGAGCACAGAACAAATTCAATACGTGTTTTTATTGCGGTCTGTATACAAACTAAATTACTATAAAATACGATTGGATACTCGAATTAAAGACTCTTTTGAAGTAAAGAAATTAAATATTGGTACGAAATTCAATTAGATGGTAACGAACTATTTATAATTTTAAATCTTAAGTAAATTACCATCTAAAAAGCTTTCATCAAAGCAAACATTTAATTTTGCGGTAAATATTTAACACTGAGATATATTTTATCTTTATAAAGTGTTTACATTACAGTGAATGATCAGTAATTTGATTTGCAGAATTGTAAAATGAAAAAATCAATTTTATAGTATTTCATGACCTAAAATTCGTCGGTAATTACATTGAAACGTTTCTTGTAAGAACCGCGACTTGTTTCTCTTTAAAATAAAATTGAATGTTTTTTTTTGTAACATCTAACTTATATTGGAGAGCTGTCGTAAAAGGCGACTAAGGGATAAACTACGCAAGACAACATCGATGCAAAGAGAAGGAAAACTTGAAACTAACCCTATACCCGTCTGGCCAGCGTGATATAGTAGGCCAAATCCTCCTTTCTAAGGAGAGGCCTATATGCAGCAGTGGACTGTTAAAGACTGTTGATGATGATGAAGATATTGGAGAGGACTATGTGCAGTAGTGGATTGCGATATGCTAATGATGAATGTGTATAACTCTAGTTTTGAATATTGTTATAAGTTTAATGATGATAATTAGAGTGCCATATCTCATCCTAGTAATAAACATGACTGATCTGGTAACGAGTAAAATTTCTTCTTCTTCTTCTCAATTTAAGGGTCAATCCCTTGTCGGTGGTGCAATCGCCACTCCTGTCTATTTTCCGCAATCGTAACACACACACACACACACACACACACACACACACACACACACACACACACACACACACACACACACGCGCGCGGTTTTAAAATATAAACAAAAAAATAAAAAACTGTTATTTGTCTACGTAAAAATTATATTAATAATATTTAATTTTATATAGCATGCGTCAGCTGGGCCATTGCTACTAATCGATTGACACTTGATTAATTAGAATTAGAATAAGTTAGAAATTGTTGTTTGATTATTCACTAGTTAACACGCTGCGTTGAAATATACAAAAAAATATTACGATTCATTTTTACTTCAGCGTAGTTTTGTAAAAATTCACGTTAAATAATAAATATAATACCTAAATAGCTTTCTAGTAAAGATATAAATCTAATAAGAATTTTAACTAATTCAATTCGAGACATAGAAATTGGAACGAAAAACCTACTGTCTTATTTTTACTATAAACCCAGAAATATCGTAAGTATGACTTTTATTCGTAACTCCTCTTGGGATGTTGTGGTTTCAATTACGTCGTGACGAGTTGACTGCTGAAATGAGAGGCTCGTCTAGGTTAATTAATGGTCATGTCACGACCCTTGTCCACCCATGAAAAATAGCGTATTATACTTAAATCTTTTGTGTCTTCTAACACATAGTAGGTTGAAATTGTACGGTATTTTTTTTAACGTTTCGGCACTCAGAAATAATATTTCTGCTGAAAAGCGTCAATCGACTAAAACTCTTAAAAAATCCTACAAATGAATAATAATAATAATCATAAATAATCATACAGTTTCATTGTAACGAATCCTGGATCCTGAATTTAATAATAAATATTATGCTTTATACTTAGTACATCTGTTTCGCAACACGACTGATGCCATTAGCGAATTGTATAGGCGATTGAGAGGTTCCTATTTTTCGAAACAGTCGTGTTAATTCTCATTAATATAAATATGTATAGTTTATAGTAATTAAATGCAGTATATTACCTAAATTTAATTCTAATTTCCGATATTAAGTTTTTACCCTTTCAAAGACAAAGTATTATAGTAATTCCACACGACTTGAGTTAGTTTTATAAATAAATATGTGAGAATACGTGATAGTATCCATTTACAATTTGCATATAAAGGTTGTGTGTTTTAAAATGCTTAACCTTCAAATGTTAGGATTTATTATAAGATATCAACTTAATGTTGTATAGTTCACAGATTTGCAGATTCACACAATATGTACACATAAATGTAGTTTTGGAACCCTGTTACGCAGTAACTATTTCAATTTGCTTCACATTTAGAGACAGTTAACGATCCTTCAAACTCAACAAGTCTCAAGTGTACCATACGTAAGTTCACTTGACCCTTGTTTACCCGGGTACACGCGAAGTTTACTGTGACGAACTGTTATTTCCGACAATATCATACTTCCCTTTGTATGTTATTTGCTTAATACGTTGTAACTATGTAGATGGTTTATTCAAATCTCTATGTTATTCACCATGCTTTGGCGGAGATAAACATACAACAAAGTGAGATTGAAAGGTCCAAAGCTATTCCTTAACATTTGTTTAGACAGTTTGTGTCGGTGAGTTTGGTACCTAAACAGTATATTTTATGAGTGAAGTTACTTATAGCACTACGGATACTACAGCTGTTGTCTTAAAAAATAGAACTACATTAAAATTTTGAAAATCAGAGTATACTTACTTGTAAAGCTAAGTTTAAAATCCAACTACAAGCTGATAGAATGTAAGTAGTCATAAGATTCGTATGTATCGTATTCCTTAAGCATCTCAGATCCCTGCAAAGAAAAAAATAATATTAGTACATATATTTTTTATCGTTTTATGTATTTATGATACATTAGCTGAGTACCGCGGTTAATGTTGCAAATCGCGAGTAACACCGTGGAGCGAAGCTAGTCTAATAAAAAATAGCCTAAGTTTTTCCTTAGGTTATCAGCTTTCTGCCAGTGAAGCCCCGATAAAATCAGTGCAGCTGTTCCATAGATTAGTGGCAACAAACAGACAGACAGACAAAAATTTGATAAAATGCCTTTTTGATGTAAGTACCGTACATAGTTTGATATGTATTTAGTGAAAAACTGTTCATTTGATATTACATAAATAGACTTTTATTTATTTATGAAGAAGATAAAGCGTGAAACTTAAATTCTTAGCTATCCCTACTTTGATGCGAAAGGCAAGGTCTTTGGGTGACTGTAACAATTTTCTTTACAATAAAATAAAGGCAATGTGTGGAGTTTACATCCTTAGAAATAAGGTTTACATAAATTAATGTAGGTGCTCTCGCTAGTTTCTAAGTATTGAGTCACACTTTGACTCCGGCCAGTGCGATCTAGTGCTTTTCAACATTTACATTGAGTGCGTTAATTACCGTAAATATATGTTATGGGAAGCAATACTTAAAAACAAATGATATATTTTCTTTATTACAAGAATATTTTGAAGTGATATATCTAGTACATTTAATACTTTTACAAGGATAATAAAAAGTAGACAAATAAATGCCACTGTAACGCATGGCCATAAAAAAAAGTAGATAAGTTGTGCGTCAATGAGTCGCGACATGTGTTATCAACAAAACATCTACATATGTAATCTAAAAAATAACACCTAAACTTCATTGCAGTGGAGAGGTTTCGGGAATGTAAATAACTTCGTTAGTTGGCTCACGCTCATACAGGTACATAACATACCAATTAATTTAGTCACTTGGGTTGGCTCAAAAATAAAATAAATAAATTATACTGCAATACTGGATACCTCTTGACTTCAATTCCAACCGATCGGTGTTGGAATTATGATGTTTCTTATTCTGAAATTCGAAGCTTAGCTTAGCTTACTTTCGTCATTTTTCTGTCATTTCTCAATTTTATATGGAGTTTGAGCAAAATTGAACATATAAATGTATATAGCTATTTTTTATAGTTCGAATGGAGCTTGATCTTTCTTACTGTTCCCAATAGTGTCATTTTAGAATCAAACGAGGTACAATTTAGTTGTGATTTTATATTTACAATATATTGCACTGTATTTGTGATAAAACTGGCACGTAAAGAATTTAAGTATAGTTGATACAGATACAAATTAAAATCCTACTTACCTAAAGTTACCTTTTTCGTCGTGTCCTACACACAAATGTATACAACAAAAGAACACTCTCCTATACAATAGCATTGAAGGTAACCTAGAAAATAGTATTATTTATAAGAAGAGAATCATAGGTATTACAGGAGCAATGCTGGTGTCAAAGGTAGCTCACGACTATTGTTAAATCAAACCACTGTACTTTTACACTGATACGGTCATAATAGCAACACTTGGCTATGATGCTACAAATATAATGCGAAAATAATCCTCACATGCATGTGGTAGTCAAAGAAATTTAATACACAATGTTTTTCCTTATTTTCTATTCCAACTGTGTAATCAATAGTGTATAATATAAATTCTCGATTACATTTACAGGTTTTGGAAAAATACAATATCTGGATTAAATTAAATGCAGTTTGATAACAATGGTGTCAGAATTATTATATACTTAATGGAAATAGTATCGACCTTCCTTTCTTATTAGATTCCTTTTCAAAACGAGTTCCTAATGAACTCTTCAAGTACAAACTTCTTTAAACGCAGAAAGTTACCACACGATTATTATTAAAAAACAGACATCTTAGATTCTGCTCATATGTTCCATTTATGCAGATTAGGTAGGATCACTTTCATAAGTTCACATAAAAATAATGTAAAAAAACTTTAAAGTATCTTGTTGAATTCCTTTATCATTATTGTATGTTTGTAAGTTGGTAAAGATATAAAAACTTTTTCTACCACATTCACAGGGAAGTTGAGGTTTCAAACTAAATTATAAACAACGCCCGGCATCTTTTCTATCAAAAATTAACAATATATAGGACATTTAATGAAAAACAGAATTACAACATTCATCATTATCATCACCAATAGCTTTTAATAATCCACTGTTGGACATGATGATGATGACAATGATGTACTCCCAGCTGATTTTGTCCCATGGGTTGACACGTAACACAGGGGCAATGTGATACTCTCAGTCAGCACACGCATCACATACGAATCACTGCCATAACAATATCCAAGTGATAAGTATCAAAAGCTTCCTCTAAATTATAATTGGTTGCAGAGTAGAGAGTAGAGGTATCAGGTTTTTCATATTAAATCTGATCTGTTAAAGCAATTATACATTACCCTCACTTTAAAAAAATGCGGTCACATACAATTTACACTTACATGTAGAATTTTTCTCAATGTATTTTAATCAATAAAGCAGAAAAATCTTGTTTCAAATACACCAATATACTTAGCACATCTGATTCACAAACACGGCTGATACCAAAAGGCAAATTGTACACTAGAAATTTACGAGAATCAATGTAAGTAATTTTTCATTTCGAGACCAATATCTTTCTCAGTTAAGTAATTTCTTTCTTATGAATGAACGGGTCTGTTCTTCAAAGGAATTCATAAAAAATTCGGGCTGTACAAACTTGTTCTGAACATTCTCGTAAAACAAAAAGAAAATCGAGGTGAAAGCGTCGTAAATTTTTTTTATTTTGAATTTTCCGACGCAGTAAAGCGAGTAGTTATAAGTTGTGTTATAAGATGAATATCTGCCGTATTTGATTGTGTTTTTAGTTGTTATTTTACTTTTAAAAGATTATTATGAATAGTTCAAAAACTCCCATATTACTATCTTTTAAATTTTTAACCGACTTCAAAAAGGGAGGAGGTTCTCAATTCGTCGTAATTTTTTTTTGTTTATGTATGTTCAGCGATAATTTAGTCGTTTGTGAACCGATTTTAAAAAATATTTTTGCATTGGAATGGGCGTAGCTTACAAGTAGTCCCATCGTCACCATATCAGGATCTGATGATGGGATCCCAAGAAAATCGAGGGAACTCCTCAAATACCATAGGCACAATTGTCGCGATTTAGGTATTCGGAATTGTTTTTCTTTGAAGTCGGTTTCTTTTTGTTAAAATGATTTAAGTTTCAGATAAAAACTTTTCCATCAAAAATGATGCAAAAAGTTTTTTGTGTGCTTTTGTAAAATGGATTAAGGCGGTAGTAGAGGTACGATAATTTATATTAAAAAAATCAAGTAAAAAATACTAACTAAGTTGTAACTACATACAGTTTATGTTCAAAACAATATTGACCCATAGAATTATCGCATATATTGATTTCTCAAAACACTCATAATTAAGAGAATTATTCCTTCTATGGTTGATGACGTAGCCAAAACATTCATAATAGTAAACATTAATAACTATTTAACATGTCATGATACGCGAAAACAATTTGATCGTATAACAATTTGTTTTCGCGTCATGACGAAAAATACCGCCTCTTTATGTGTTTGGAAACTGAGATAAAGGGCTTATGGATGCGCGTTGGGATCACGTTGTGTATAGAATAGATTGTTGGTTTTGATTAAGCGTAAGCGTCCTGTAACTGCAAACTAATTGGTTCCGTTAGTAAAAGTTATACGGTATGTTATAGGTAAACCGATGCGTAAATACGTTTTAGTATAATTTTATACGTTAGTACTACTTTGTCTGATTTATAGATGCAATAAAAATAAGTGTGAACTAATAACTTGTAAGAGATGCAATATCTTGCGGTAGCAAGATATAATTTAGCATCTGCAAGAGCAGGTCAAAACCGTCATATATGTCTGGTTGTTTTGTGGGGAAACTAAATTCAGTAACCTAGTTTTTTCTTATCTTTCACTTGAACACACATACACATATAGTAGTACAGTAAAACGAGCATACTACTGTTATTTTTTGTTTAGCCTAATAGTCTTGTATTACGTTATTTATATCAATAAATAAATATTTGGGACATCTAACACACAACATCATCTAGTCCCAACTCAGCAGAGCTTGTGCTATGGGTGTTTTTTTTTTGTAAATAATACATATTATACATAAATAAATATATAAATAAAATATTTCGTACAATTACACACTATCATCAAGTCCCAAACTAAGCAGAGCTTGTATTATGGGTACTGAACAACTGATATAAATACATGAACATACTTTTTTTTTGTAAATACATACATATTATACATAGAAAACACCCAGACTCCGAAACAAATATTTGTGGATTACACAAATAATTAGTCCGACCCGGGAATCGAACCCGAGACCTCTTGATTAGCAGTCGCGTACGTTAACCACTAGACCAACTATTCATTCCACTCTATTCATATTGTCCTACACTATCACCCATTCATGTCTAGAGTGGTACCTTGACAAGCGCAAACGAGGCTTAGCTCTGCAAACGATCCATCTTTATTTACATCTGTCGCTGTGAAAACTGGGATATTTCAAGCGTTTACGCTAGTGATGACGTGGTCTACTATCCTTTGTTTATGCAGTACCCGGGTCGGTAGTGTAGGCGAGCATCTGCAGTTAATAATTTGATTCACGTCACAACCATCCATGCGAGTCTTGTTATGAACAGTACACAGACGTCGAGTTATATGTACAAGATGGGCAATCTAGGTTTAAAAGAAAAGCTTTAGAACCCATACTTATTAGTTTTACCTGTATGTTTGTTTTCTATCTGACTATTGTAAGCCAGTTTTACTAAATACTATAAATATGCTTTATTGTCATATTCAATGTCATAAAAGTACCCAAAACATTTAATTATACAAATTTACTGTTCAACAAATACCGAAGAATAATTGCTCTAGATAATACATAGTTTAATTAGGCTCATTTGATAATTTTCAGTTTGAACTTATAAAAAAAAACAATTGTGATAAATATTTAGCAATATTTATCACAATAAATAAGGAATAAGGCTAGGAAGAAGAAATGTGCTCAAGAATTCACAGATTTTGCAGTTTTCGCAAGCGTAAGAGGCATTTAAAATGACTTTGGAAGCATTTGAAAAAATAAAAACTTACATACCTTTACTAGTGTCGCTTTAATGACTGATGTTTGATACAATTTTGTACTCACTGAGTGTAAGCGATACTCACAAACAAAAAGGTACATGGTAGCAATCCCGCAGATTTATATTTAAATACAATTTTGTAATTATACATTGCTACATATACCACGACCGCGTCAGAAAATGATAATTTTGTAAATTATTAGGACCTACAGACCGCAAAAATCAATCGATTTACAAAATGTTTTGACGATTCATTGGACAATCTAGTTCTTCATAATAATAACCATTTGAAATGGTAAATCAAAATGAAAATTCGAAAATTCAAGTTAAGTGACAAGCCCGATTTTGCTGAATACATTGAATTGTACTTCCCATTTGATTTTCGAATAAATGGAATTATATTTTCTATCAACGATATTAATCCGATTAAAATTATGATGTACTTCAACAATATAATAATTTCATTAAAATGTTGGCATTTGAATTACGATACAATTCACAAAATGCTATAAATTCAGAGGTTGAATGATTTAAAGTTTTGTTTATGATTGTAATATATTATTTGTGATTGTAAGTTTAGTGAATATATGGATTGTTAACATTCAAATTGGTAAACGATTATATGTTTGTGTTATCTTTATTTCTCATGTATGAAATCTGCTTCAATTATAAATTGTTAAAACTGAAATAATTTTCTCTTCAGTAAAAAATCTACTATCCGTCCTTCTCTGCCATCTTTTTATATCACGTTTGTTGATTTAAACACGCTTTTGCTGCTGCTGTTTAATCCAATGTTTTGAAAGTTTTGTTTCATACGTCATCAGCGTCGTTTTTGTCGTAGTAGGGTTTATGTTTTTACTTTTCTTTCAAAGTAGGTATGTGACATGATTCTGGGTACTATTTTAGGAAGTTACCCAATTTATATATTTCTTTTGGCTTTCATACAAGATTTTATTTAGTCTCTGTGTGAATCCTTTCTTCACAGCTTTGATCGTATTTTTAGTGCGCATATTACGAGGACGATCGATCTTTTTATGTCGCAAACAGAGGACGTTTTACTGTACCGAAAATAGAACAACAAACAGCCAACAGGGAGGTAATTGACTCCAAACCTATTTGTGTAATACTATCACATCAATCTGATCTACTGTATAATTCTACTAGCTTTCGCCTACGGCAGTAACAAGTAGCTTATGTGTTTTCTGATATATTATTATAAGCTATATTACCGTGAAGTTTCATCCAAATCCGTTCAGTAGTTTTTGCGTGAAAGATCAACAAACATACATACATACATACTCACAAGCTTTCCCATTTATAATATTAGTAGGATTCAGTTTAAATTTCACAACAATATAAAAAAAAGTTTGGCGTGCGGAAAGGAATGGCAGAGCTCTGATAGTGATGTATATTGTACTTTCGTAAATATTAACAATGAATTTTACTTCATCAGTAGTCTTTAATAGTCCACTGCCTGAGCGATGCTTCTCCTCATAAAGGAGGTTTTGTTTCAAGTTCTATTTCTCTTTACTGCAATGTTCGCTTAGTCGCCTCTTACGACATTTATTGAATGAATAGGGACAGTGACACCCTGTATTCTAAATACAACACCACATGACTAAACAAAATATCACAAAATACAATCTGCTGAAGTAAAAATCTTTACATAAACAAAATACTTTGGAAAATCTTGTATATTCATTTCATTATTTAATAGTTAAGTTTATTACCAATAATAATATAATAGGTATTTTAGCAAAGAGTTCTGTTGAGAGCATAAGAATACGCATTAGCGCAAAAGAGCCATGGATTTCATTCATTTAGCCAAACTCGTTATTTAAACATAGACTGACTAAATGATAAATAGTATTTGAGTATGTATTTTGGTTGTTTTTAATCAGAAAACATTAAGAACGTATCATTTCCGTAACGTAAAGCCATAATTTTCTAAATCGCAGTCGTTTTTTCGAAATATTTCCAACATTTTCTGAATACATTTAGACTATTTCCTCTGTCCCTTTACTGACGTAGAGCGTTTTATTCAAACCGTAGAATAATGAGGGATTCATTAACTTAATAGCAGGATAGGCATATTACAATACGAATGACTAACTCCGGCACATTAGCACTGTTAATTGTCCTTACCAAGAATGATGCTCTTAGAAACAAAAATGTTTTTAAATAGCGGATTATTTGGGGACGAAATTTTTGTTGTTTTTTTTTTATTAATAATTATGCTAACGAAAACCGAGAAGTACGGTCCACGCGGTAATATGTTCGTCAAAGGATCTAACTGGTGGTTATTGCTGCTTGAGGTCTCAGGTTTGATTCCCGGGTCGGATGATGTGATATCAGCAAATATTTTTTGAGAGTTTCAGAGAGAGTCAGAGTTTCAGAGTCTGAGTGTTTTATATGTATAATATATATGTATTTACAAAAGAATAGTATGTTTATGTATTTATACCAGTTATCTAGTACCCACAACACAAGCTCTGCTTTGTTTGGGATTAGATGACGTGTGTAAGATGTGCGAAATATTTGTTTATTTATTTATTCATCATTCACGGTCATTGGATACCAATACTGTGAAACCAAGCAACCAACTTTTACTATGAAAACCAGACACACACACACCTACTTACACATTTTTTGTCAAATATTCAGTCTCTACGATATATGATAGCTACAAATCACTTACCTGTAAACTACTTGCAAATTTATTGCTAACAAAAAGTAGATCGGATACCCTACTCATATTGCTCGTAGGTGAGAAGATGAGTTAATGCTCCTATTAAATAAATAGTCAATGGTTATCGAACATACTTGTATCATCAGTACATCACTACCTTGACAGCTCACGGGCAGCAGTTTCATTAATCTTCTACCCGGTGAAAGGGTTCGGGATTTCTCACAACAACCGGTTAAAATTACAGGAAGGTAACCTTGACTTTCTCATGCTACTATTATTTACACTTCGCAATCTTCACTCACATTTGAAATGTTATGCGGTACTTACATTAAAAAAACATTTTTTATTTTGTCTGTATCTCATTCTTAAGGCTAATCTTCGGAACGGCTGGACTGATTTCGACGGGAATTTCTCTGCAAGTAGTTCCGACTTTTATTTTAGAAAAATCAGGCATGTTATTCCTAAATTACAATGATTTAGGTATTTATAACAGAACGATTATAACTAAAATAATATGTATTAATACTCTTTTGTTTATGTCTTTGGCGGTATAACCATGAGTGCATCTTAATAAGATGTGTTTTTGTAGCAATGGAAACTGTTGAAACTGAAATGTTGTAGAATGAAAATATCTTCACCTAATTAGCCATTCTACAATTATATGCACTTTAGCCTACTGTCGTCCACTGTTGAACGAAGTTCTCTTTAAAAGAGCGCCAAGCATCGGTCTTGGGTACTGCCCGGTGAATGGATGCGGACTGCCGCATCCCTAAGTAACCTATTTTCTTGAAGACGTCAGGCCGTCGTGCAGTTAGAGATTGCAATTCCCGGACGTTTTTTGAATCCCGGGATTTCGGGATCGCTCCAATACGATCCCGGGATCCCGGTACCAATCCCGGGACTATATGAAAATCTTAAATAGTTTAATAAAAGGGGTTAAAGTATGAAACTATCGAACCTTCATGGTTTGAGATTTAAGAGTGAAACTTTTTTCGAATCGTACCTATAAGGTCGTACCTTCTTTTAAAAAAAGTGCTATATTCGATTATCGACTTTCAGTAGTTTTTTTATTCAGCTCAGCCAAGAAAGATGAATACTTCGAAAATTCCAGTGATTTTTGAATACGAGCTCTGACGCGGAACTAGCGCTGCAGAAACAGCTCGCAATATCAATGTTGCGTTTGTAGAGTTGCATTGCGGGATTACGGTTTTCGGGATCCCGGTATTCAATATCGCGTGCTTAATCGCGGTCTCCACTTTTCTCCACTCCACGAAATTTTAGATATTAGTCATTATTTGTAGAAAAAGACTTGTACATTGATAGTATTGACAAGCACAATGCACATTAATACAAAATATTCATCACTGAAAATGACAATTAATTTATATATCATTAACAGCCGGGGATTTTTCCACTAGTCCCATAGAGTTGTCTCATGATGGGACAATTCCATAAGATCCACAGCCGGCATCCATGTCTCCATTTATGTCAAGATTTTTGCTTTATTTTAATTCTATATGGGCTGCTCTTCAATATAGTATTCTTTTCTATACTACATTTTAATCAAATTTCTTTTAAATCTGCTTTTGTGTTTTCCGGCTAAGACATTATTGAATTGTAGCGCGGCTCTTTGAACGATTTAAACCAAAGTTTTGATTCGATTCAAGCGTAAAAGCGGCTTTGGTTGCTCAGAATATTAATCTCTTGAGAATAAAGCAACCGAAGTTAACTGAATTTTCTGTAGTCTTTATGATATCTTAGCACCCTGTTTACTATCTGTAGGTATATATGTATCTTAATATATAGTTTTTCATTTAAAACTTTTTTTATACTATGAATTCTTTCATATATTTTTCTTCTTGCAGCAAAACTGTCTATGCATTCGTTTTTAACAGTCAATTTTTTCATCCTAAGGTTGTGTGAAAGAAATTGTTTTACAGCGTTAAGGCCACCATTTGTATACTCTTATGGTCAGTCAATTGATGAATTTAAATTCAAATAAATTTTTATTTGTTAACTGTATTAACTGGTATTAAGTTGGTTCCAGTCTATTCCAATATGTTCTACAATAAACAGTATCTACGCTAACGATTTTTATTATACTTAGTTTATATTTAATCATTACAGTTTATTTCATTTGAATTTTATTTTATTTGTATACGTTCAAACAATATTGTTGTGTTTATCCAATAAAAGTATAAATCCATAGTTAATTTAGGGCATTTCATACCTAGAACCGTTCAGAGAATTTAATTTGATGCTGCGGTTTTGTACCATGTACGAGTACGTGTAATGCCTTTGTGGCATGTTCCAATCAGATAATTGTGTGCTACGGTCAGTGTCGGAGGATCGTGTTTTGTACTAGAGAATTCGACATTCGGTAATTATATCGTAATCTATATAAACTGTATCTGTATAAACTCTGTGTGTCGGTTACGATTTAAGACTAAACTTTGACTCTTGTTGAAGGATATAGGTAGCTCTTTATTGTCTTTATATGGGCGGAGCCACGGGTAGATCTATACAATTTATTTACATTATAATTTGGGGCTAAATGCAGTGTCTATACATACATTAAACACCAGATAAAAATAAAGAGTGAAATAGTAATTTCATAATCTATCATTTTTTTAAATATTTATAACTCTGTTTTTGTTTGCTCTAATTTATATTTCATAGGGTTGTTTCAGTTATGAGCGCATTCCATGACCTCAAAAAAGGAAGTTTAATTACAAATAACGGTATTTTTAGGCAAACTTACCGCACGATCTCTCGTACGATATTGACGATAAGCATCATAGATTGATGTATTAGAGCAAGAGCCCAGAGCCGCCAGACCTATGTCATTAGTGCAAAGCTGAAATTTTCGGGATTATTAGAACAATGTCTTTTTAAGATGTATGTGTACCCATTAGCTTGAAAGCGGGGCCGTTTCTGAGGTAGCGAGAAGTACAGATGGATAAAAACCTTACTTACCTACGTTAAAGGTGCAAAGCTAGTATTTACATATTTTATTCATTTCAAGAATATTATTTAAAATTTATTACTGCCAGACACTTTCCGTTTGCCATTACTTCTGCCAGACGTCTTGAAAGTTGTGAAAAAATTAGGTAAACTACGTTATAGTACCCTTTGTAGACCCTTTGTATGCGGCCAGACCAATCCGAAGGGCCTATCATCCCCCCAGACACTTTTAAATATTTGTAGTAATTAGGAAGCTGAGGTATATCAAATTTGGTATTATTTCAAGATTAGAATTTTAAAATATTAAATGGTTTTTATACGCTTTTTATTAGCTTCACCTGTATGTTTGTTTGTTTGTAACCAACTCCTTTGGGTGCGATTTTGACCCACTTGGACCCACACACACAAAACGCGGGGTGCTTTCTGACAATATTTCAATAACGTCGTCCTACGCTTTTTACATTGAAATTATTTTTTATTTTTAGGTTAAAAGCCTATTTGTTTACTTTTTTAAAACTATTCTTTTAGAAAAATACTAATTTGTTTAAAGATTTTTTTAGTTTTTTTTTTCATATTAGTGTATTGTCATCGGTCCCCGATAAATCTACAAAGTTTGAACGAAATCTGGCCGTTTAAATACGTAAACATACTTTTTTTGAAAATACATACATTTATCAGATAGAAAACACCCAGACTCCAAAACAAATATTTGAAGATCATACAAACATTTGGTCCGACCCCGTAATCAAACCCGAGACCTCTGGATCAGCAGCCGCATACGCTAACCACTAGACCAACAAGGCTGACTGCCTTGTTGGTCTAGTGGTTAGCGTATGCGAGTTATATCCTAAGCGAGTAATTTGAAAGTTTTGAAAAAAAGTTCTAGTGAACAATAACCAAGCATCAAGCATTAAAGCCAAAACCATTTCACAATAAAATGAAGGAGCTCGTGAAAAAGTACTTTGAGTGTTTAATGAAAATAGAAGAATCTCATTGTATCGATTGCAAAAACATTGGGAAAAATGGTAAGAAGATGATGACGATTAGATTTATTGTATGTGTTTAGACAAAAAACCTTTGTAAGTTTAAATAGAAAATTCAAAAAAAGCGGCCGAGTGCGAGTCGGACTCGCCCATGAAGGGTTCTGTATCAGCAAGTAATATCATATAAAAGTTCTTGTAGTTCGTTGTAAATTGGATCGATGTTTTTATAATAGTGTTTTGATTAAATGAAAGGTAAATTGCAGTTTACGATTTATGACGTCTTAAAAAAAGAAACACTTACTAGATCTCGTTCAAACCAATTTTCGTTATTAGTTTGCATGGTTATGAACAACATATATATTTTTTTTAGTTTTATCACTCTCTTATTTTAGAAGTTACAGGGGGGGGGGGGGCACATTTTTCCACTTTGGAATTATCTCTCGCGCAAACTATTTACTTTAGAAAAAAATGATATTAGAAACCTCAACATCATTTTTGAATACCTATCCATAGATCCCACACGTATGGGTTCGTAGAAAAAATTTTTCGTTCGTAGAAAAAAGAGTTTCAGTTCCAAGTATGGGGACCCCCAAAATGTATTTTTTTTTTCTATTTTTATGTGAAAATCTTAATACGGTTTACAGATTACATCTACTTACCAAGTTTCAAAAGTATAGCTCTTGTGGTTTCCGAAAAAAGTAGCTGTGACATACGGAAAGACAGACAGACATGACGAATCTATAAGGGTTCCGTTTTTTACCATTTGGCTACGGAACCCTAAAAAGAAACAGTAAGACTGTCAAGTGATTCTTGCTATCAACATCACTCTTGAATGAATTCTAATACGACCTTGTTCAATAAACATTGAAATAGTTGAAACAAAAACAGAATTTTCTCAGAATCGTGTTCTGGTTATTTTCTGAATGACTTAAAAGCAATGGCCTCATACAGCGTATTCTAATCATAATCATAGTTTCTTGTATTTATTTTACAAAACTTTTTAGGGTTGTTACAATTTTATTTCTTCTTTTATTCGAGTTTACTATTGCACTACGTACTAAATTTGATCCATTCTTGTTTTCATATATGTACTTAATTCGATTGCAACATTAGCAAAGTTCACAATTGTGACAAACCTTTTTATTCATTTTTTAAACATCACTCATACATAGAATGCGAATGCGACTAAATTTATATAAATATGGGAGGGATCAATTCCTAGTTTTTTTTACTAGCCTATTGTTGTCTACTGCTAGAAATAATCCTTTTTCATAACATGTCACTCAGATCGAATTTGGGTTTCTTGCATCCAGCTCCTACCAGCCATCGCTCGTAAGTAGGCACTCCACTTGGCCTGTGGGCATTCTATATCACGTTTGCTGAGTAGCGGTCTCCAGAACTCTTCAACCTTAATTGTTGACAGTTCTGCGGATAATATGGTCATCCTCAGCCTCTTTAGCTTGCTAATCCGCTGGGTTATGACAATGACCTTAGTTCTTTATCGGATCGCTCAGAGAAACATCGAGCATAGCCCTTTCCATTGCACGCGTTTACATAAGTGCTAAGTTTTAGCTCCGTATGTCAATGCGGATAGAACTCAAATAATACCTAATCCGAATGTTATTCTATTCACCTCATTCGTTACTCTGACGTCCATAGTTTATCTCGTAATATAAATTCGCAGGTGCTAGGGGTGGATTGATGAATTATAAATGTGGTACAACCCGCAGTAATTATCATTTACCCACTTCTGCGATAACATCGTGTTTGGTTAGTTATAAATAAAGATGAATGATTTTTAGTTTACTTTATATTATAAGTATTGAAATTAGTGTGCTTATTTCACTTACTCAGTCACCTAAAGATCCTCTTAGCCTTTTGTTATCAAAAAACCTATTATTTATCAGACCATGCCCGAAAGTCTTCGTATATTTTTCACATTTTATAATACAGGAATCTAATAATGTATGTTGAGTCAATAAATACTTACAGATATACACAGATATATACAGAATAGTTAAATAAATACTATTGCACTTACTTGAAATAAAGGAACACAAATACAGCTAGCGACAGCGCAGCTAGGCTGACGGAGTACCCGGAGAGGTATATGAGACTTGTGACGTCAGTAGGCGACACGTTGGTGATGCGCTCCGTGCAGTTAGAATAGTTGGAGTAATTCCGCCATTCGCCTTCCATACACAGCCTTGATGCGTTTTCTGTGAGCATAGATTAGTATGAGATTACGTACGTACAATCTTTTTCGCAATGTTTGAAATAGTATGGTGAAAACATTATTTATAGCCGTTAAATTAATTACCCGACTAAGGACCCGACGAAGGAGTTATGATTTTGACAAGCTATGTATAAATAAATATTTTGGACATCTTACACAACGTCGTTAGTGGTACTGTGTTATAAATAAATTTGAGATAAATATGCCGTGTTTGGTATCATTGTAAATACTGTTACTTGCAAATTTCAAAAATATATCAATTATTAGCATTTGCTTCGTGACTATGTCCATATTTATTCGATGATTGTGATATTACAATGGTATTCTTGTCTTTTCTAACTTCAAATTTGCTTTGCAAATAAATTAATGTTATAACAACACCAAAACTTTTTAAATAATAAAAGACGAAAAAACTACGTACTAAAAAGTATGTAACAAGGTTTTAAAGACACTGGATTAAACAACGTTACTGAAGAAGCAAGATAATCGAGACAATTATTTGTGTACAGAGATACACATTTTCACTTGAAAATGTTGCGTCGTTTTTTGTCGTAGTTGGAATTTACTTTTTACTTTTTTTCTTTTATACAATATTAAGGCTTTAAGTGAAATGACTTTCTAGTAAAAAAATGCATCTCCCCTATTTCGTATGAAAGGAATACATTTGTCTTTCATGTGCATACACTTGTGTGTAACATCACTACATATTATAAAATAAAGTACTCTGCCGCGTCTGTCTGTCTGTTCGTGATAAAATCAATATCCACCGCACCGATTTCCATGAAATTTTGTACCTAGATAGTTTAAAGCTTGAGAAAGACATAGGCTACTTTTTACAGCAATAACTGACATAGACGCTGGCTGAACCGAGGGTGAAAGCTAGTACGAATAAATACCAAAGGTCGGCGTCGCTACCTTTACAATGTCTTTTTAAGCACGTTTGAAAAGCACAAAAATATTTTTCTTCATAACACGTTCTATGTAGAGAGCATGTATGAAATCATACATAATCATCATCAGCCTATTGCAGTCCACTGCTGGACATAGGTCTCTCCAATTGCACGCCACTTAGTTCGATCCTCCCCTACTCGTAAATCGTACACTGTATGTGCTTAAATCGTTAATTGTAAGTTAAACTATTGACATTTTTAGAAATTGTTATTGTTTACTCTCACTTTTAAATAATAAATTTAAATCTAATATGAACTATGTATTGCATCACGTTTTGATAATATTATGAAATGTGGATATTTGTATAATAAGTTTTAAAAGAGCTACTGTTTTTTGAAGATATTAATTGAACTTTGTGGTTTACATACACATAAACATTAATTAAAACAATTTACCGTATGTGTATATAAATGTTATTCTCCATATCTTGTTGTTTATTAATTACAGACTTTAATCAAATTTAAATAAACGGTTTTGTTAGGACGTTAGATGTGAATCATTAAGCGATACCGGTGGTTTGAGTAATATAACTGAAATAAATAAATGTTCTGTAGAACATTATAACACAAAAACACAAAAAGTCATAAACATTTACCTAACAAAAACATATGAGTTATAAATATGCATATTTTCTTTTCTCATATCTAAAGAAACAGAAAACTGTCAATATTTGTACATTCGCGTGTTTTCAAATTATTTTTAGTACGAGTATAACATGAAATAAACTCTCAGTTTTTCAAACATTTCAGTTAAACGGACGTATAAAGTTCATCGATGTTTTATATTTAACTTTCTAAAACAAAAAAAATCATAAACCATAACTGTCGTCGGGTATTTAGTATTTTATTTATTTATTTATCTTTATAAATTATTATTCAATTCAATAAATATTTGAGACTATCAATAGGGCAACTATATTTCTTTCTTTCTAATATACAACATAAATATATATTTTAAAACAGTAAAATATTATAATAATTATAAAGTAAGTTTTCAGTTCGTGGTAAGTGATCGATTGATCAATTTTAATTGTTATCAGAATAGTAATTTGTGCCAATAATTTCTAATTTCATCCTCTTCCATCAAAAGCCTGGTTGTCTAGTGGTTAGCGTATGCGACTGTTGATCAAGAGGTCTTGGTTCAAATCCCGAGTCGGGCTGTTGTTGCTTTCTTCTACCAAAAATTCTGAATAGGAGCCCTTTCTTGTTTTCTATGTGTATTTTTTTTATTGTTTTTTTATATGTAATATGTATGTATTTACAAAAACAAATATGTTTATGTATTTATATAAAAATTCATAAACCATAACTTAAATTGTCGGGTATTTAGTATTTTATTTATTTATTTATTTTTATAAATTATTATTCAATTCAATAAACATTTGAGACTATCAATAGGGCAACTATATTTCTTTCTTTCTAATATACAACATAAATATATATTTTAAAACAGTTGTTTTGTTGAGTGTGCGAATCCCTCTCGCATAAAAACCTACACGGTTTAAGCGAGTGATTGTGATAAATATTATAATATGTATACTGTAATGCCTTGTCCATAATAAATAAAAAAAAAAAATTGTTGTCTTGTACCCTTAATACAAGTCTGCTTAGTTTGGGATTAGATGACGTTGTGCGTAAGATGTCTGAAAAAATTATTTATTTATTTATTCATCATTCATCATTCACGGTCGTTGGGTACCAAAACTAAAATTTTATACAGACGTTAACTTGCAACACACTATTACTTCAATAACATAAGGCAACACGGTAAGATGTAGCCTACCGTCCTACCATCCTGCGTTCTCTACTATAAGTATAAGTTTCAAATGGGCCTTTTCAACACTGCCATGAGACAAAATATGAAATTGTGAATGTATTGTTTAAATTTTTATGTGTGAGTTCGATATTAAAGACGGTTTTTATGTGAGTCCAAAATGTGTATGTGTAAAGATTAAGCTCCGCAAAAACTGATTGATTATTTTGCTAAAAGACGTGGACTATGGTGACTTTCCTTTGGTCCGCCGGCCTGTGTTGCTACATGCTCCAATAATTTTGATCGAACTAATATAAAACCTCATTTCCCGGTTACATTGTGTATGAATTCACAGTATACCTATGTAAAAATAAAAACTAACTTTTAATTGGATTAGAGACATACAATCAGCAAGATTCTCAAGGACGTCAAGATTATTGAATGACCTACATTGTTTTATCTTTCATTCACTTAAATGAAAATTATCTTTAAATTGTGTCTTTGACCTAAAGCAAGTAACGGATATGAAATGATTATTTTGTGATTATAATTACTAAGCAATCTTCCGTGATTTTTCGGTTCAGATCCGCGTTTATTGCCTTCCCTTGTAATAAACTAAATAACAAACTGTGTAAATAAACCTTCCAATTTACTTTTAATCTACTTGAAATTGTACCAAAATGGAATTTAGTAAATATATGTATTGGGTGACTATATAATTTGGAACCTTAGACTCTATTTGTTTAATGTTGTTCAGTGGCTAAAGAACTCACCACCTCATGCATAGTTCGCACACCCTCTTTGGAATTAAATAATAAGTTATCCTTGTCGAGGTTAGACGTGCATAATGGAATTCTTTTTTCGAATTTAAACGTCATTGCTTCAAGGAATCCTGACAAACAAGCTATGACCTTATTAACTTATCTATTGAGATCAAAGAAGTAGAAAGACTTACGTGTGTTGTCGTACTGGACGCCATGAAACTCGCTGAAGCACTTTTGAACAGCAACTGTATTCCATGGTGTCGGGTCCCAGCACAGCAGTCCATCGTAATACGCGGGGCAGAAATTTTCCAATAAATTGACGTTCTGCGCCTGACACTCTTCCATTTTTGCAGTAACATTATCTATATCTTCCTGAGGGTACAACTGTATGTCTTCCAGTTTGGCGATATTTTCTTTCTTCGACTAGGAGTAATTTGAACTAAACAGCTTTGGTTTTGGTCTTTGGTTTGACAATTTACACTATAAACTTAAAGTCACATTAATCACTGTCACAGATCTACCTGATCTCAACTCCATCCAGACACATTAGATTAATTCACTTATATTTTAGGTGTTTTGCGTGCCACGCCTGACTGAAGCGGAGTCTGCGGAGTACCTCAATGTCTCCAGTAAGAACGACATTGTCCTCATGATAACATTGTTTGCTCGAGGCTTGTGTTCTAACTTATCAAATGATAACGTTCCGAGAGCAAACATCGGCAGTCGGTACGAGTATTTGCGTATCGTGCAAAGAACGTTAGTTTTAAAATTATTTGTCTTCGTCCCATGTAAGCCTTGTCCCCACAACCTGTAAAGAAATACATTTGTCATGATACGGTCAATATAGTGTGGTGTCCACTTAAATTTTTAGTGATGTTTTTTTCGGATTGAAATGAATGAATGTTTTCGTAATCAGTTGTGTATGCGTATACATATTTAGTAATACTATTATACTCAGGATTACTTATACTAAGTACTCTATTTGCAGTTGAATGATTTTATAATATCATATGGCATGAATTTATAATCATTGTACTTTTGGCAATAAAATCATACATAAACATAATTTGGTGACAAAATTATGAGTACGCAGGGATTCATATTAATGTTACAAATTCAAAAGCAACTCTGTCTGCCTGTTTATCTATCTATTATGCTAAACCGTTACAACAATTCTATTTAGCCTGAAATTGAAATCTAATTCAATAAAATGTAGTATAGAGATACGTTGATTCTTGAGGACATATGTATATAAGCTACTTTTTACTGTGATAAGGGGCATTGACGTTGGCGGAGACGCGAGCAAAGGTTAATTATTTAAAAAAATGTACGTAATATACATATAATGGCTTTTGTTTTTAATACGCTTTTGTAAGGTTCACCTGTACATTTCTTTGTTTGTTTTTTATTAGATTAAAATTTCACCACTATCCTACGTAAATAAATGTTTCCGCAATTTGACACTCAACGCTACGTAAAATACCAATTATTTAAAGAAAAAGACGAGAATATATAAAGTGCGAGTATATTGCTATGTTAATCATTTTAATTATAATAATTATTGGTTAGATTCACACTGACAGGCATACTTTCATATAATAGTGATACCATTAATATAATCGTTTCAACAGTGGTCTCGAGATACTGGGTTGTGCAAAACTGACTTATACAGATAAGTATTTAAAAGACAATTGTTTCACATAAATTTTGCCGACATGTAGACCTCCGTACTTCAAACATACTAGCGCTTTGTACATGAGTGGGATTACAAAAGGAATAAGGGTTGGCACCGCATAAGATACGTTACTATAGTTTCAAGTATTGCGTCAAGTTGCTTTTTGTCAGATGACTGGTACATTATTCAAAAAAATATACTGACTCTACTAGTTCGGGGTTGCGGAAGTCCAATGCCAGTCACTCCGTGGAAAAACTGACAATCAGGTAAAACCGGTGGAACTAGTAGCCGACCCCAAAAATTCTTGTGAATAATAAAGGCTAGGAATATAATGACTGGAGTATATTCAATAGGTAACGTAGGAAGCTTATGTAAGTATGTAGGTACTCAATGTAAGGCGCTCATTACATTGAATCATACATTAAAGTGCAAACACATCTTTTAATCTTAACAATAACAACAGCGAGTAGCTAGTATACTACTTGTGTTATTTTATTTTTATTTTATTTATTGGAACAAAAAACAGATACATGTTAGATTATAGCTAGATACAAATGTGTACATCAAATTTATAAACATGTAACCCACACCATTGTTCACAGGTTAGCAACAAGAATAATAGGTCATGTTACTCGTTAAATTTTAAGTTTAAAGATTATACTAAAACAAACAAAGAAAAAAAACAAACATTTATAGGACAGTCAGCTGGTCAATTTATGATTAATCAGCGTTGACAAATCCTAGTGAGAAACACGCAGAAGTTCAATGGCTTGCTTTTTAAATTGATAGCTAGTAAGAGCGAATATGTCGAGGGCATAAAAATGTTCATTGTAACCATCCACAATGCGATGAAAGGGTGCACGGACACCAGCGTTAGTTCTGCTGATGCCTGCATAGAATAGCTTAGGAACTCGATTTCCCCGCCGGCAGACAGTACGAGGCACTATGTAACATAATTTACTAGTAATTACACTACTGTCAACTCTGTTATTGCAAAATCAATGCAGCGTCATGACATCCAGTAGTAAACGTCTAGATTCTAAGGAGATGATATTAAATTTTTTTAAAAGTTCAGGGTAGCCGGCACGAGGTTGCCTGCACCTGTAATTTACGGTTCGCAGAAACTTCTTTTGAACCATCTCTAGACTGTGTATATACTTAATATAGTATGGACTCCAGACTGAAACGGCATATTCTAATTGTGATCTTATTATAGTTTTGTACAAAATCAGAAGTGTAGAGGGTCGCACAAAGTCCCGTGAAGCTCTTACGACAAATCCAAACATCTTGTAGGCCTTGTTAATAATGCTGTCAATATGTTTATCGAGATGCAAGGCAGAATCCAGTAAAACACCTAGATCACGGACTACATTTACATTGGCTAATGTATAATTATTGAAAGAATAATTGAAAATAAGTTTATATTTGTTTTTGGTGAAAGAGATTGTGTGGCATTTTGGGAGATTTAGATAGAGTTTATTTTCATTACAATAATCGTATAGTCTGTTAAGATCTTCCTGGAGAGAGAAGCAATCTTGAATGGTTTTACAAGGCATATAAATTTTCATGTCGTCTGCGTACATTAAGAAGTTAGAGTTTATAAAGCACTTTTTTATATCATTAACAAAGATTGTGAAGAGAAGGGGACCCAGTATTGATCCTTGTGGTACACCAGATTTAACCACTATAGACTCAGATTTAAAGCCATTAACTACAACTCTTTGAGTTTGATTAAAAATGTATGAGGTGAACCATCGAAGCAAGTTACCCCGTATCCCATTAAAAGCAATCTTGTCTAGAAGCAATGAGTGATCTACCTTATCGAATGCCTTTTGAAAGTCAGTATAGATGGCGTCTACTTGAACTTGCTTGTCAAGATTTTCAAACAAATGATCAACAAAAATCATTAGATTGACGAAACCATGTTGTTCTGGTATTATAATTTGATGAATGTAAGGATACAATGCGTCATGTATTAACCTCTCAAAAAGCTTTGACAGAGCCGAAAGAATTGATATGGGGCGATAATTCCCTATTTCACTTCTGTCATCACATTTGTATATTGGAGTCACAAATGCATGCTTCCAAACTGATGGGAACACGCCTTCCTGTAAACACTTATTGAATATAATATATAAGGCTTTGTAAATATTGTCAGATGTTTTTACAATGAAGTATGGCGGTATTCCATCTGGTCCAGCTCCCTTAGTTGTATCAAGAGATTTTGTAGCTTTGTGTACAGAGTGATCATTTAGATAGAGATCAGCTATGCAGGTGGCTCGATCTGAAAACTCTTTGGGAGGCACCCATGTAACTGGATCTAAGCTAGAAGGTTCATGTACTGAACAGAAAAAAGTTGAAAACATACTGCATATCTCTGTAGGACTGTTAGAAGAGACACCTTCTAAACGCATAGTACTGGGAAATTTACTCCTACTTTTCTTATTTGTTATAAATGACCAAAAAATTTTAACATTCCTTGGTATACTATCTTCTACAGATTCGATATAACGTTTAAAACAGGCTTCCATTTCCTTATGTAGCAGTTTCCGATAATTAGAAAAATGGTTATAGTCGGAGAAGTTTTTGTAGGTCTTCCATTTGAGCCAGGCGCGTTCTTTATTTTTAAAAATACGAATCAGTGAAGGAGAAAACCATATGTTTAACTTGTTCTTAAACCAAAACTATTCAGTCCAGTTATTGAGGTCTATAATATTTAAAATGTAATTCAAATCGCTCAAAATTTGGTGATTTCTAGTTTAAAGGAATAACCAAATAAATATTTCCGCAATTTGACACTCAACGCTACGCAACAATCTTGTTTCAAACTATGCTACTCCTGGATTCTACTCATGCTTTCCTTCAGGCAGAGTAGAGTCACTTTGGTAGGCTTAAATATATATTATAGTATATACGTATGAGATATTAACATACACTGACTACAGTGATAGTTTTCCTATATCCTGTTAGAAACTTTGCCAATAAATTTTCTTTTAATTTGGCAGAGTACTGTATAAAATTGTGCGACGGCGACAACAAAATCAGATAAAGGGACGAAGTTATGCGCAGTATATTTCAATTCAGCGCAGACACCAGTAGCAATTAAACATTTAAGACAAATTTTATAGACTTCCTTCTCTTTGATTTTATTTATGACTGTTCTTGGGAGCGGTTGTTATGTTTCGTCGTGTAGAACTAAGACTAGACTGGTCAGACAGAAATATGCTGTTAGTATAAGATAATATGAAATCTTAAAAATACTATTTAGAATTGAACTAAAATAACATACTAAAAGTATGTCTTTTCGGTATACTGCCTTGGTAGCCGAAGTAAGCGACTGCTGTACTTGAGGTCTCGGGTTAAGTTCTTGATTTCGATAAAAAATTGAGTGACATATTTTATTTTCCGAGTTTGGGTTTTTATCTACACTAAAATTATAAAGAGGATACGTTATATTTTTTATGTTTGCTACGAATAAACTCAAAAACTACCGGATAAATATCGATAATTCTTTCACCACTAGAATGCTTCATTATTCTTGAGTAATATAGGCTATGCTTTTTTTCTGAAAAAAAATTGGAATCCCTACTAAAATTTAAATAATTCCAGGGTATGAAAAAAATTGCCATAAAATGACTTTAATCGCAAGCGCTGTGGAAACTATGAATAATAGTATAAAAATAGTATTAAATAATAGTATTAATAAATATTAGTATTAAAGAACATATTAATATCTATAAAAACCTCACCGTACCATGTATCCAGTTATTGTAATTATGTCTCAATAACTACTTTTTCATGGTAAAATATTCAATATTTGCTCCCTTGAGAAGTACGTATAAGGTTTGTAATAACAGAGTACTAATATGTAATGTGAGTTATGTATCTTGTACAACAATGTGTTGTGAACCGTTTGGGGTAGAGACGTAGGTTTATGGTATACAAGCATACGTGCTATTTTTAAACAATTAGCTATGCCACTGATCGACTCTTCTCGTGACCTAGCCTTTTTCTAGCACAGATAATTAGTATTGCCATCCATTAGACAGTGAAAGAGTTCTTCATGAGCTATTGCTCATGAAGAACTCTTTCTATATCACATTATTATGTGACTCGAGAAATATATCATGTATTGTCATGTATTACATGTATCTTATAAACAAGGGAAGATCTACAGAAAATTAGTTTTCACAAACAAAAATTAGATACTAATTGAATCTTAAATTTTAAGCATCAAGTCAGTCAGACTACTAAAAGTCCTTTCAAAATCTTTACGACTAATAACTTTATAAAAGAGTACATTTTGTGTGATAAATGTGATAATAAATGTGTAACAAAGTTAGTTGTATATCAGAGAGTCTATAAAACGCGGTGGCAGTGTATAAATATGTGTGATAACATTATGAATTTGAGTATTTCCAAGAACTTTTGTAAAATTATCATAATATTTAAACAGTTAGCGTATAATTGGATGGAAATGCTAAATAGAAGATATTTATGGAAAATTAAGTACACATTCGTGTACGCCATTCGGCGTAGCGATTTAAGAGGTAACGATTTATATTTATTTTATATAGAATTATTCCTAGTACGGATATCACCTTTTTAAAACAAACTATAAAAACCAAAATAATTTTTCAACTGACTTTCTATTACAGTTGAGTGTAAGTTTTATTTATAGAGTATATACTTCATTTTACCTTTAAAAAGAAAATGTCGAAACTAAAAGATGGTGATTTTTATACATAGCATCAAACCAAACGGAATGAAACTGGAGAATGATGTAGAAACATTTGACCAGGCTGCCATGGCATAGGTCACCATGCTGCATTGCCTACCCCCACAATGAGAATGGTGACCCCTACTCCTAGATTCTACTCCTGCTTTCCATCAGGCAGAGTAAAGTCACTTTGGTGGGCTTAAATATTTGAAAAAAAAAACTATTAACCACGACTTACGCAATTAAAGAATACAATTTCAGACGTTCAACTACAGTTCGCCAGGCAAGACCATGAGTCTTTTAAGACGATCTCTCTTTTGTAAATAAAAAAAAGAAATAACATAGTCGGGTTATAGCTTCATAAGCTCGGGTCAACTAATGATAGTCGACCAGCACCGTTATTGTCCTTTGAGAAGAGGGAGACTGAAGGTAGCTGCTGTCACCTCATTCATTTCTTTTTTAAAAGTACTAAAAGAATACAATCTTCAATGTTCAAAAATACAACTTTAAATGTGTATGATTCAATATTCAATTTGTACAACATTAAAAACTCTATTTAATAAATAGAAGTGTGAAATGGATCGACAGCCAATAAGTCTCCCTTGATGTCAATTAGTGTAGACTTCAACAAACTTCGGTATCAGATCATCGCTTCATTAATTAATTTATGAAACAAGTGTCGTTGGCAGAAATTGCGAGGGACTTGTCAAAAATTTAGGTCTCAAGAAACTTTATAATAATTTCACTAAAATATTAATATACATAAGACATTTTTAAAATAAAAAATAATAGGTAAGTATAAAATAGGTTGTTTACTGAATTAGAATTGTTGTTGAAGGTGTAAATATACATTCAAACACTAATTTTAGTATAAATAATCTTACTAAACTACTAATATTATAAACGCGAAAGTTTGTGAGTATGTATGTATGTATGTATGTTTGTTTTAATGTTGCTCTAACGCAAACAATTCTTAATGGTTTTTGATGAAACTTCACAATAATATAGCTTAGATATCGGAATAACAGATATGCTACTATTTACTGGCATGACGGACGCCTACGCACACGGAACCGCGGGCAAAAGCTAGTTATCAAAACATTGCCTTGTTTACTTTACCTATGCTTTTAAACGTCTTGAACAAGAATCGATCCCATTTTTATGCATTGCATTTTAATAAGCTGTAAAATGTATATTATTACAGATTTTTAATGATGTATTACAACAAGTGACCCTTTTGTAATCAAAGTGGTCAATGTGTCAAGTCAATTATTAAAAGAAAATAATTTATAAGAAACAAGATGCAACCCATATTTTCCAAAAGCCGAAAAGAAGCCAAATGTCTTGCGACTCTATGTGTTTCTGTTTTTCTGGAGAGTCTAAACTACTGAACAAAATTAAATTAATGTTAAGTTGTTATAAATTCGTAATTATGGAAACCATGACATACATTACTTTATAAATTAAAAAAAAGAAATAACATAGTCGGGTTATAGCTTCATAAGCTCGGGTCAACTAATGATAGTCGACCAGCACCGTTATTGTCCTTTGAGAAGAGGGAGACTGAAGGTAGCTGCTGTCACCTCATTCACTCGACCAAGAGCAAGAGTGAAGTCCGTTTTAACAAAACATTTATAAACTGACTAAATCAATATTTATCACGTTTAGATTTTTATGTAACAATAAAGACTGTTTTTCAGAGTGAGACTGTTATTGAAAGTACAACACTAGTTTAACTTTATGAATATAACTAACATAACATGAATAAATTGCGTGGTTTTCTGAATTTACTTTTATAACGAATAACAGATTCATAAGCTTGGGTTAAATTCAACATTTCTTTTTTACCAACAAAATTATACCTTCGGGCTTTTAACGAAAAATCGTTCAACTTACGACCGACCTTTTTTATTAATTAAATTTCCTATAAACCTACATGACAAAAGCTTCGCGAACTTTACTCTTTTGAAGAAAAAAAATAATCGGGGTTGTTAATAATTGATGATTTCTATAGAGTATAATATACATAACTCTATTGTATTCTGAGTAGACAGATTTCTTTTTTAAAAGTTACACTCTTAGAGAACTGCCCATTTCTGACCATAGTGTGAGGTTGAGAAATGTGAAGGGTAATTCTAGTCCAAGCATAGGCAAGTATCAAGACCGGAGGGTCGGGTCGATCAGTCACAGTCTGGTCAACCCAATATTAATCACCAATACTAATTAGATGAAAAAGAACTTTATCATAGTACTTATTACATTATACTATAACTAGCTGACCCGGCGAACTTCGTACCGCCTTAATTAGATAAGGATTAATACTGTATTGCTTAAAATCGCTTCGTAAATAAGCCATTATTTCTCATAAAGAAAAAAAAAATGGTCATTGTGGGTTATCCCTAAGAGATAGATATATACCATCGCGGACTTTTTTGTAAACCTTTTTAAGATGTACAATACTGTAGTACATTATTTTGATCTATCTCAGCCAGCGTTTGCAATGTAAGCGTAAAAATCATCACATTAGAAACCTCTAAAATTATTATCGAATATATTATACATAAAAACCTTCCTCTTGAATCACTCTATCTAATAAAGGAAAGGGCATCAAAATACGTTGCGTAGTTTTAAAGATTTGAGCATACAAAGGGACAGAGAAAGCGACTTTGTTTTATACTATGTAGTGATTATAACGATTATCTAGTTTTCATTGACATAATACCTTCCCCATACGACTGGATATATGCGGGATGTCCCACAGAAAACGTGTTGTATTGCAGACTCGTTGTTTTGGTTGATTTGTTTTTTCGACACCCCATATGTGGGATGTCCCACAGCAAACGTGTTGTATTGCAGACTCGTTGTTTTGGTTGATTTGTTTTTTCGACACCCCATATGTGGGATGTCCCACAGCAAACGTGTTGTATTGCAGACTCGTTGTTTTGGTTGATTTGTTTTTTCGACACCCCATATGTGGGATGTCCCACAGCAAACGTGTTGTATTGCAGACTCGTTGTTTTGGTTGATTTGTTTTTTCGACACCCCATATGTGGGATGTCCCACAGCAAACGTGTTGTATTGCAGACTCGTTGTTTTGGTTGATTTGTTTTTTCGACACCCCATATGTGGGATGTCCCACAGCAAACGTGTTGTATTGCAGACTCGTTGTTTTGGTTGATTTGTTTTTTCGACACCCCATATGTGGGATGTCCCACAGCAAACGTGTTGTATTGCAGACTCGTTGTTTTGGTTGATTTGTTTTTTCGACACCCCATATGTGGGATGTCCCACAGCAAACGTGTTGTATTGCAGACTCGTTGTTTTGGTTGATTTGTTTTTTCGACACCCCATATGTAGGATGTCCCACAGCAAACGTGTTGTATTGCAGACTCGTTGTTTTGGTTGACTTGTTTTTTCAGTACGAGACGTTGAACCACGTTCATTAATAAGTTTTGAGTGTATTGTCCTCAATACACTCAAAACTTATTAATGAGGTCGCTTGAGGTCCAACAAACATGATGCCACTTTATCTTATGATTTAAAAATAACTGAATAATAACTTCACTAACATTAATTATAGCACTCTTGCATTGACGTAAAAACTTGTTCAGGAGTTATGTTATTGTATTTTTCGAATGGCGTAGAATAACGGAGATCGCGTAGATATTTTTTACTGTGGTATGGTGATGTACCAGTAATCAATGTTATTTATTACTCTTGTTCTTATTGTATGGTCCAGTAGCGACGTGGCACTAGTACCTTATTGATACTAAAATGATGTGAGCGCAATAGTAGTGCCATCATCATATTCATACAAATAAATATTTATCTTGAATTTCTCTCTCTATTGCTGTATATTACACTAAATACTGTTGTGTAGTAGTTTGAAAAGTCTAAGCTAACAGTTTAATTTTATTCCATGCACTACAATGAATGAAAATAAAGGACTGTCGTATAAACAAGAACACTCTAAGACTGGGCATGATTTTCGTACTTTTTTTCATTGCGTCACGTCACATATTACTTTAATATTTTATAGAGAATCAAAATATGTAGAGAAGTAACTTCTGTAGTAATATATAATTCTACATTTCAATACACGAGCTTATTTCAGGTTCAATTTAAACAAATAACAATGCATAACAAAAAGGTCTTTTTCTTGATGACGTTTGGCAATCACCGTAAATAGTAATAATAAACGACTTTTTCGGAAGTTCATTTACTAGTACATATATATTTCCGCTCTCGTGACATACACTTTAGCTTTAGTCCGCCGTTTCGAATACGTGTAATTCAGATTTATAGCTTTGATTGTCTTCTTCTGCGCCCAGTAGTTTCGGCTGTGCGTTGTCTGTCAGTCAGTCGGTAACGGAACAGTTTCATATATATTGATTTATTGTTTCTGTCATGAAAAGTATCTTATGTGTATTCAGTAGGTCGAACATACTAGAATCTCCCGTCTCGTTTGGAATACTATTTTTCATACAACCAAGAAACGAAATAACACAAGGCGTCTTTGTGTGTGTGCAAAATATGGTTAACACACAAAAGAAGATGGAACTTATATGGATATAGTGTTAGTTAACGTCGTGACACGATACACCACACCGAACACTCAGTCGAGTAAATCGATATAAAATACGGACAGGCAGCGTTGAAAACATTATGTAAGCTATTATGTCCATAAAATATCACTTATCAGTACATCAGTTGAGTCCCATAAAAGATTATCATCCAATAAATTATGGAATAATATATGTACATATTTCATTACCACTGTCGGCTAGTAAGTCTGTAAATATGAAAAGAGATTTTATTTGTCGAGAGACAATTCATCGCTATGATTTTGTAACAAAAAGCATCAACATAAAGGCAAACAATAACTAATTCACAGCGAAGACGCCTCTCCGACATGAAATTCGTCTTGTTTCCGTCAATTTGCAAGGAAATTGTCGTTTGTGAGTCCGCAAACAGTGTCGAAATTCCAGATTTGATTATTTTATTTTGACAGTTATTTTGTGAAAAAACAAATGAATTCTTTATAAGTGACAACTTTGAGAGCGTTTGTCAATATTGTGAAGCTGATAAAATTTGATTTATAACACAGTCGTGTTTGTTTATACACATATTTAATTATTTGAACAGTGATAGGTACTAAGTATGCCTCGTACTCTATTATAATATGAAATGAAATTTTCTAAATTTAGTTACTCATGTTTTACCATATTAGTTATTTCAAATAACATTACATCAATTTACTCTTATTATTGAGGAGTAGATGACCCAAACAACCTTGTCTGCTTGTCATGTTACAACAGCGTATACAATTTTTTTTACAATGAATAATTTAAGGGGATACAATTATATCATAGATTAAGTTTCTAAAACGCACGCAACCAAAACCCTCTAAAGGAATTGTTTTTGCCACATTTCTTATTGATACTGTGTTCCTTTTGATCCTAGCGTGACATAGCTTCCTCAATAACTAGGCTATCTAACACCGAAAGTTGTTTTTCAAATTGGATTAGTACTTCCTGGCATCAGAGACGTATCTAGCCCGTATAGCGCCCGTGTGTAATCAATACAGCGCCCTATTGTAGGCCCACAGGTTCACTAAAATTGCCATGATGAATGAGTCGGCCCCCCAAAACACCGCTGTGCCGTGTTTATATAGGTAACGTCTCTGCCTGAGATTATTGCGTTCAACCAGACAAACCGTTTCTTCAACTTTATAATAGTATAGAGTGCTATCATTGCTGGGTTTTAACAAATTCGTTCGATGTATCACTTTTTTAGATCACAGAGTTTTATTGGTTTATTTAGCGTAGACTAGCAAACATAACATTTATTTATGCAATATCTATACGTACACATTAAAATGATGTCATTAATCCTATCGTAAAAAATAAATCACAAACCGCACGCAACATAAATGATGTATACTTGTGACATGGAGGTGCGAAGGCACAAACAGTGTTTTTATTAGGTCAATGTCAAGTCCTATAAACGTTAAAATCAAATTTTTGATTAATGTCTTGATAGTTTTCAATGGACGTATATAATAATGTATGTACATTTATATATACGTTGAATGCAATCTTATTAACATGTGTATAAAGTATAATCAATTGAAATTGACTAATGAATATTAGTTCTACTAACAGATTTAATATTTCGGACATTACGGACATTTTACACACAACGCCATCTAGTCCCCAAACTAAGCAGAGTTTGTATTATGGGTAACTGATATAAATACATAAACATACTTTTTGTTTTGTAAATACATACATATTATACATAGAAAACATCCAAACTTCGAAACAAATATTTGCGGATCACACAAACATTTTGGTCCGACCCGGGAATTGAACCCGTGACCTTTCGATCAGCAGTCGCATACGCTAACCACTAGATCAACGAGGCAATCATAATGAAAAGGTATTGTTTTTTTTCTCTTATGTTACCCATTACTGATAAATCTAGTAGTCATCATCATCATCAACGGCCTTTAATGGTGATCGCACACTTATCCGCGCCGAACGCGCCGAACGAACCGAAGTCAAGGAGGCCTCGCACACTTATCCGCAGCGCAAGAATCGACCGCGCCGAAGGCATCGACCGCGTCGAATAAATCATTTCAAGAAATAGTACTCGTGCATTGCTCTGTCATACGCAACTGATAGAATGCGGGCGCATCGACCGAGGCGACCGCATCATCCGCGCCGAATTTTATGACGTCATCCGAATTCGTTTATGATTCTGGTGTTCTTCCAGATGCGGACGATTCGACGCGGGCAAGTGTGCGAGGTTTCATGAGATTTCATATAAAGAATTCTAAAATTCGTTTCGTTCGGCTCGTTCGACACGTTCGACTCTGATAAGTGTGCGATTACCATAACAGTCCAATGCTGGACATAGGCCTCTCCTTGAAAAGGAGGTTTTGGCCTACTATACCACGCTGGCCAGACGGGTTGGTATAGGGTTGTTTTCAAGTTTTCCTTCTCCTTGCATTGATGTTGTCTTGCGTAGTTTATCCCTTAGTCGCCTTTTACGACACCCGCGTAATGAATATGGGTAGTGACACTCTGTATTCTTAATCCGTCACCACACGGATCTAGTAGTAGTCTATTGATCAAAATAGGTTATGAGGTCGTTATAGTTACCTAAGTTTTAGCTATCTAGTCTAGCGTACTAACTGTCTCGGTGGCGCAATGGTACCGTATGCGACTGTTAGACTAGAGATCTCGGGTTCGATTCGCGGGTCGGTTCAAATGGTTTATTTTGTGTGTTTTATATATCTATGTCATAATAAATAAATAATTTATTCGGAACAAGTTCAGTTTTACAATTAATATACCCACCAAACTCCAGAACAGTTTGTCCGCAGGATTAGCGCTTGTTAATACAAATATATAAAAGTTCCATAAATTAAAAACTAAAATAAAATATATGGTACCCACCTTTTTACAAATTACAGGGAATTTTTATTGGGACAGTCATCCGTAGCAGAAATATGTGAATTAATATAAAATTCATTTAATAGAATACGGCTTAACTTAAATTTCAAGGAAGATTTGCTAATATTACTGGCATTATTTCTTAGCCAACCAATGTGATTGTATGTTTCTATTCTGTGTTTAAGTATGTATTCACAAAAAAGTATGTGTAATGCAAGATTGCTTACTTTGAGACTAGACTTGAGGCTTTGTGTGACAGACGCCCTACATTGTTATTAAATTTTTTTTTTTTTTTTTTTTTTTTTTATTTATAAAAGACAACTCCCGCATTAGGAATATGAATTCCTGTGTCGCGGGGGACTTTACAAACATACATGAAACGGACACAAAGAACACCCAGACTCAGAACAACAATTTGTGAATCACACAAAGTGTTCGAACCCACGACACTTGGCGCAGTAGAGAGCGGCGTGGCGACCGCTTAAACCACTAGGCCAACCGTGCAGTCGAATTTATTTTAAGTTTTATTTAAATATTTATTAAATACTAGCAATCCGTCCAGCTTCGCACAGAATCCTTCGAACATCTCGGATTTAACTGGAATATGCAAAGTTCACACTTATAAATCTCTTTCTTGAATCACTTGTGCTGAGTAGTTTCAAATATCTAGCAACTATTCCACAAAACCATTTATGTGTTTAAATTAGTTCTCTAGTACAAGCTTTGCTTATAGACCAGGGATTTTACCTCTTAAAATAACAAAAAGTGAACATAAATTATAGTAGGATGAAACCCATTGCAAAAGGAGGAGAATATTGCAACAATCAAAGGAAAAATAAATTATCGGGCGATCTGAGGTCGGGAAGGGGGAGAGGGGGGGGGGTTTAAGGGAAAAAAATGGCTTATCTCGATTTCCGACAAAACTACAAGTCCAATGGAAAAAAGTTAAATGGCAAAGTTGTAGGTAATAAAAAGATCTACAACTTTTGCATAGACACTTTTATCACATAACCTCAAATTTTATGTGGAAAATTCAAAAAACCAAGATTTTGGTTTTTTATTTTTATCTTTTACAAATAAAATTATTTCTTAACGAAATTTTGTGAAAACTTAGCTTTTCATGTCTTGAATATACCGTAATTTATTTGATTTGAAATATCTATTTTTTCACCTTATTTTGACTGAATACCGAAAAAAAACCCTAATTTTCAATCGAAAATTCGTCCGTCAAAATATCAACGTTTTTCACAAAAATTGGTTGTTTTCTATTTTATGAAATCTCTACTTTCAGATGGTATAAAAATATATATTTATTACCATAGTAAATCTTCTCAGAAAATGCAAAAAATGAAAAAACTAGAATTAGATTTTTTTTAATCGTTATTGAGATATTTATTAAAATTTACACTTTAATTAATTTTTTTGTACTTATTATTTTTCACTTGTTTTAGTATTATATTATTCACCCTAAAAATCCATGAAGTTATTACTTTATACCTAGTGAATGTTTTTAGTTATAAAATGAATATGAAATTCTGCTCGTGTAACTTCGAGATTGTGTCAGCCTCATTTGGCATTCATTTTGTTAGGACGCTGTGTTAACTAACTGAGAATATTATAAATTTATTTTATCACTAAATATTGTGGAAGAATAAAGCTTTGACCCAAATAGTCTGCCCCAATGAAACTTATGTCACGGCTTCACGGAAAGTCGTTATTGAGCAATTCTTCCATGCGTAACTGTTTACAGACAAGTTCTATATGAGGATGGTGACCCCCATTCCTTGATGCTACTCATGCTTTACATCAGACAGAGGTGAGTCACTTTGTTAGGCTTAACTGTAAATACAAAAAATACAAGAAAAAATTGACTGTTAAATAGTCTGTAAAGCTGGTAATTTTCCTTTCTCTTTACTTAGGGATTACAGACATATCACATTTTCATTTGCCACTTAGAGCCCTCGTAACACTTTATTAATATGTTTATGAGCGTACACACATGAAACACGTACCACAGAGTGATTTTACTACTAAACACTATGCAGATAGAATGATATTGAATGTATATAACATAGGAATTACATGTAAGTAAAGAACAATATTCTGAGAATTTAAACAAAATCTGATGTATTTTTTTTCTTATTTTCATGTTTGAAGAATATACTCTATATATCTTGTGTTGTTTTAAATAAGGTGGATTGTCATTTCAATGTCGGTTCTCTTAGGTTCAATTCCCTAATTGAGCCATATCTACCTGTATAATACCATCCGTATAATTAACTGATATCCGTCGGCTTGGAGTTCTATTCAATATTGTTATGTCCGTCCTTCTAACTTTGATTTCAAATATTATTTTGGGGTCGGCTACTAGTATAACCAGTTTTACCTATCAGTTTTTCTACGTAGCGACTGACGTAGTAGCATTAGACCTTTGCAACTCTGAGGGCGGATTGTATGCAAAGGCTGAACTAGTTTTTTTTTTATATTTTGTAGTAACATTTACAATAGGTGTTTACGACTATCGGCATTGACGGCTTAACGTCCTCTCCATTTGTAATTAGAAAAACTCAATAACACTGTTGGGCCGACCCGATTCGACGGTCCGAAGAGTTGGGTGGCAGTTTTACCGTTAAACCAACAAGGCAGAGTAATTGTTGTGTATGTAGAGTAATTACAATATTTGTTCAAACTACAATAAACACTAACGAGAATATAAAATCACATTACATTAATGGAGTATCGATTGATACTGGTTTTTTAGTTTTGATTCGTACAAGTGCAAAATAAATCATGTTTTTAACTACCGACTTAAGTTTAAAGAACCTTCAAAGAAAAGTAAAGGGGGCACGTAGTTTTTCAGTTCAAAATTAATGCAATATAAAGTTGGAACATTGAGCAAAATATTGATTTTGGTATACATTAGTTTTATTGTCAATAAGTTGACAATAAGTTGCACCAACAAGTGACGATGATCGGTTCGGAACATTTCAATTTCTGTATATCTCCGGAACATGTTGGACTCATAAATATTCATGTTGTATGAAATTTGACTAGAATGGAATATATTTAGGGGCATCCATATGTTTTAATGACTGTGCAATTAATAAATATGCACTTTGAATTATTTTACATTTGAGTATAAAATTTATCTGCTTTGATTAGGTTTGGATGTATGTTTGTTGGCAAAGATTTAGTATTTTGTAACGTCAACACAAGACTTTTCTTGATAACTTACTAGGCTTAACATATTGTAAAATGCGCTTACTTGGAATACTTTGAACATTTTTTTTTTATTTATTACGGAACATGATTCTATCCATGGCCTGATACGCACTTCTTTGATATATTTATCATATAACTAGCTTCTGTCCGTAGCTCCGTATATGTCGGTAGTTTGTTCTTTTCCAAGGTCCAATCTATCCCCATACAGAAAATCATCCAAATCGGTATAGCGTTTTAACCATTAAAGCGATAGACAGGGTTACTTCCGAATTTATAATAATAATAATAAATAATAATAATAAATACTTTGGACATTTTACACACAACATCATCTAGTCCTAAACTAAGCAGAGCTTGTATTATGGGTACTAAACAACTGATATAAATACAAACCTTTTTTTGTAAATACATCAATATTATACATAGAAAACACCCACACTCCGAAACAAATACTTGTGGATCACACAAATATAAATAAATAATAATAATAAATATTTTGGACATCTTACACACAACATCATCTAGTCCCAAAGTAAGCAGAGCTTGTGTTATAGGTACTAAACAACTGATATAAATACATAAACATACTTTTTTTTTGTAAATACATACATATTATACATAGAAAAACACCCAGACTCCGAAACAAATATTTGTGGATCACACAAATATTTGGTCTGACCCGGGAATCGAACCCGAGACCTATTGATCAGCAGCCGCATACGCTAACCACTAGACCAACAAGGCAGTCGTTGGTCCGACCCGGGAATCGAACCCGAGAGCATAGGCTAACCACTAGACCAACCAGGCGGTCAATATTAGTATGGGTTTGAAGCGATAAAAAATACTTAAAGGAGACAATAATAACATAATCTTAATGTTAAGGATATTGGTAGAATATATTTGTACCGCATTTCTGAACACAAATATTCGTGTCCGATTCTATTCGATCAGGGTAATGTCGATTTTGGTTGGTCCTTCCCACGGGAATTCGTGAATAACCTACCTTTACTGGCCATTACTTCCAAGAACCCTGAATTACATGAACAATGAAATATATATGTACGTTTTGGAAACTATGTAGAATATTACGTTTGAGTATTATAACCCGCTAAGACAATGTCGTTTTGTTTCGCTAAAACGCCTAAAGATTAATACAATACACGGATTTCTATAGCTTATGTATTTAAAACTTTTTAGACTTAATATTATTTAATATATAACACATTCAAGGTGGTAGAACCACGATGATTTCAGCACAAATGGGCCGGCTCTACCGGGGCGGTACTACCGTCATACAAAAGATCAACCTTGAATGACAGCAATCACGCTGAAGTGTTTCGTTGCTGATTCTCAGACCGGAGGCCCAATAAAGATGCAGCTCAATAGGTAACTATGATGCAATGTCTGCATTGCAACATAGCGTCTTCCGAATATAATTGGGATGTATTATCGAAGACACAATCGATATCATAATTTATTTTTATATGTCGATATGTATAGCTACCAGATGTCTATATGTATAGGTCTTGCTACATACATCTGAACCCTAGAATATTTTCAGCTTAAATTATTTCACAAAAGAAAAATCAAAAGAACTCAACTTTCACTTGAACACATATCCTCAAGTAAATTTCCCAAAGGACTCGGGTTCTTTTTGTAAAAATTTACGTGTCTCTGAAAAGAAGACATGATAGTTTTTATTTTTAACCAGAAAATATAGAATTGAATTTAAGAGAGCAGAATAAAATACAAACCCTTATACCAGCTACAAGAAATATACATTGTGTGTTCGGCATTTAGACGTTGGGTTTAAATAATTTATTCTCATAACAACATTCAGTTAGTCCACTTACAATGAGATATGTAACAATAACTTTTAACTAATAGATATAATATTCACGTTTTGGCGTATATGAAGCTACAATATCTAAACATGCTTCTTATGCCTACATTTGAATACATTTAAAGTAATACAAGTCTTCACTTCGTTTGGCAATCTATTATACAATTGCGCTCCCTAATATAAAGCCGGTTCCAAAAATAACGGGTCAGTCACATAAACCAATAACGGGTCAGTCACATAAACCCGAATATCTCCCGAACTACGTATGCCATCCTAATGAAACGAAGACTGTTCAATTGAGAATTTAATTAGACAGATAAAAAATAAAATAAAACTTAGTTACACCCACAATATTAATCTTAAATTAAAAAAAAACTAAAGTAGTCATATTTTTCTTAAGATTACATTTTTTTTATGATTGTTTTTTTGCTGTTTTTCATCACTTTCTTCATTTAATACTTTGTATTGCCTCCACGTGATGAAGCCTCCAGTGATGAAAAACAGCAAAAAAACAATCATAAAAAAATGTAATCTTAAGAAAAATATGACTACTTTAGTTTTTTTTTAATTTAAGATTAATATTGTGGGTGTAACTAAGTTTTATTTTATTTTTTATCTGTATAATTAAATTCTCAATTGAACAGTCTTCGTTTCATTAGGATGGCATACGTAGTTCGGGAGATATTCGGGTTTATGTGACTGACCCGTTATTTTTGGAACCGAGTGTAGTACTGTTTTTTTTCATAGTTAGTTCGTACTTTCACTAGTTGTATTTTATTTAAATTTCTTAAGTTATGTGTGATTAGTTTTTTGGGTAAGGGTATGTCAGTTTGAATGGAATTATTAGTAAACTTTTTAACTAAGATGCAAGTATTATATATATCAAATCAATATTGTCATTTTATTCTACTCATGAGAATGTTGTTAGCACATTGTTTAAGAGCATGATCTTTTGTAAGTAAAGATTCTACGTGACGAATAAAGGCCATTCTTCTTTTTCTTTTGATCTTAAAATTAATATTTTATATTTAATCTTTCGTTACCAGTAATTTGGCCAATATTTGAGCACATATAGTTTTTACCTTTGTTGTAAGTAGATGCTCCTACTATGTTGTGCCCACTGAGGCTGTTGTTTTTTTTTTTAAATTAGCTTATGTTCTAATTTTTAATCACTATAATTTGCATCAGTCCTCTAACATGGTGTATAGTATATTAGTGGCAGCACCTTACCCCCATATCAGGTTTATAAACATTAAAACTATGTAAACATTGGCGATTTGAAAAGAGTGGCAGCGAGTTTTTATTGCCATGTTCTTTTCTCCGGCTTTACCTATTGTTTGCGAACATGGCATAAATGTACATGTAGAATCTTGACCTGTCACAAGAGATGTATTGCATCCTAAGTGAATAAAGAATTTTGAATTTGAATTTGAATTCAAAAGCTGTGGACACATATTATTTATGTATGTACTGGATCCAAACATAATGTAAAATGGTATTATGATATTTTTGTACTATACATTGTTTGTGTTCCTTGAAATAAATAAATATACATAAAGTTTGAGGTTCATTTATTTGGTTTTTACATATAGCAGTTTTGTAGGAGTTAGGTAATAATAGAGATGAAATGGTACTTTAATTATTTGATTTTGCATTCACGTTAACATATTAAATAAAATAAAATGTTATTTTCTTTGATTATTACAATAATTTTAATAAATAAAAAACTTTTAATGATAATATTTAGATATTATTTTATTTTTATAAAGCTATTAGCGAGGAAGCTCATTACATAGGAGGGCTCAGGATCACTAGAAATAAATGACAGCATTAATGCTGTGGTATTATAAATGATAAATGATATTTATTTCTGTAAGTAAATCTTTTCAGACATTTTTATAAGTCGAACTTATAACTAGAAGGCGCCGGCATTTCCTACGACTCACTCTGGGTAGAAACGCCGAAACAAACCACAGATGTGTCTTTTTTTTTTTAAGTCCGTGTACAATATTAAAGAGAACTATGTGAGTGCAATATACCCAGACCGGGTTGGCCTTTTGAAGAAAGGACCATAGTTTTGAGTCGACCCGTCCATACAGACGTCACTCGGGCCCCAGCCATCGTGTAGCCTAACCGATGTAGTCAGGATCCACAACCCGGAACACGACACTGCCGCCAGCAGGACACTTGAATAGGCCATGGAAACACTCAAAACCATCAGAAAATTACTAAAATATAAACTAACATTACAAGCCTACACTATACTCATATTTACAAACTTACACAAAAAAAAAACTACAATTCAATTTCAACGAAAATATATCTTGGTGAATGCGAGGCCGGAGATGCAGAAGCATCTCACTAGGCTACCGTAATGTGGGTTAGGATACTGCATTGTCTGCATTTACAATGAGTATGGTAATCCATTCTCCAGGAATAATCCTGGATGGAAGCATGAGTTTAAACTCATGCTTTCCATCAGGTTGAGTAGTCACTTTAGCGTGCTTACTACTAAATATATTAAATAATAAGGAAAGTTTTGCATTCCCGAAATGTATTTTTTGCAAATCAAAAGATATATAATTAAATGTTAGTTGACTTTAATTCACCATAAACGTATTATATAAGTCCCACATTTTCGCACATTAGGTTTGTAATTGTAAATGACAACATGTAATAAACGCAAATCGAATGTAACTAAATATAAACTTGGCAAGATGTAGTGTTTAGGTAAGGTTACCTTACCTAAACACTACATCTGTTGTCATTTACAATTACAAACCTAATGTGCGAAAATGTGGGACTTACATAATACGTTTATGGTGAATTAAAGTCAACTAACATATATATCTTTTGATTTGCAAAAAATACATTTTTTACTTTACCTTTGATAGGAAATTGGTTCATATGGTGGTTGATTGTTAAGTGATATTACTCCACCACAAGCCATTCAACGTTATGTGTTTGTGGAAAATCGTTTCAATTTATAACGACATTAAAGCTATAATAACTGTCTCGGATCCATTTAGGTGTAAAGTGGTGCTAGGATGGAAAATTAAGTTAATATTAAAGTTATAGCTGGGTGCAGCTGACTGGACGCTATAAATATTGGCCCAATATAGAAAATATGGATGGTTATATTACCGTGCTATGAAACTATTCAATAGCAAGACTACCTGATAGCGCTGTAACTGAACAGTGTTGCTCAAAGGGAGGACTTCTATGCTGCCTTTTTATCTTAAGAGAATGATATCTGTCGACTGAGATCCGGTTGTCGATAGAATGACTTAACAATGACAAGTATTGCGTTTATTAATATCTAACAGAAACTAAGGACTGCAAATGATTATTAATTTGATAAGTTTCTCGATTGAAATGTTTCTTTTTTAATCAAAAGAAGTTCGTTGATTCTTGTTTAAGAAAACGTTAAGAAAAACACTCACAGAAATATCAAAAAAATTTACCTAAGTAAAAAATGTACATATTTAAATTTTTATATTTTTTTGAAAATATTTTATTTTCTCTTCAAATTACTATACTTAAAGGTATTATTTTGTACCTCATTATTTAATCTCAATCATTCAATTCTCAACTATATCAACGCAGTAATCTTCTCCCAATTGTAGCAATCGAATCAAAAACAAAAAAGATCGAACGAACCAATTAAAGGACCAGAGCTGTACTGTTAAAACTTTATGATAGTCTGCTTTCAACCACAATATTGACCAACTAGTTAGTCAGACGCTATTCATTCGACGAACACAACGGACTAATCCCGATAATCCAATCGATAGTCCCACTAAGATAGACAGACATTTAACGTTCGGACGCAGAGTGCCACTTTCGAAATAACTAAAGTACTAAAGCCATCAAATCGAATGGAACTAGTGAGGTACCTACCTTTTGCTATAATGAATTAACGTAGCTCTTTGTACGTATTTGAATCTAGGTACTGTGTAAATGTTTGTAATGTAATAAATGAATGTACTGTGTGTAGCGATCATAGCCGGGTGGCCTTAGGTGATTGGAAACCGAGGGTACGCAACGATGCTTCTTTCTCAGTCCCTTCTCTCTTCCACTTCTTGATAATGCCGATGTCTTTTTTGTTGACGCTACCGAAGTTTCTGCAGTAAGCTAGAAAGGCTACAAAATCTCTGCACGGATGCCAATTATTATTATGGAACGGATTTCATATTTGACTTGAAAAAGTTCGACCACGTTTGGGAATTCTGGTATCAGCTGAATTAGTTACTTATTCGGCGGCGTCGAGATCTCCAAATACTTTTTAACACTATTCAACTATACAAACCCGATTCTCCTTCATATCTTCGTGAACGCTTCGAGCACTTTATTCCCAGAAGCCAACCAACAAGAATGAGAAGAACTCTCGACTTTTCGAAGTCCTTCTCATTCTTTGACCTGTTTGCATGTTTATTTTTAACTGTGCAGTATTTATGGTCAGACTGAGTATTTACGTACCCATTTATCTTTATGTTAATAGTGAGAATCTATGCCTGCATCCCTGACTTGAATCTAAATTAGACGCTCCAGGTACCAATCCCACGTAGCAATACGATTGGAATCTAAACATGTTTGTGTATGTAACAAAAGGTCTAAACCGTATCCGATTTATGTGAGACAGAATAAACTTATTGCCTCGGAAAGACAGATTCAGGTTCTCTCATTGTACTGCCGTCATTAATAATCATAAAATTGCTTGCAAACACGTCATGCTTTGGTAATCTATACTATTAATACATAAAGCTGAAAAGTTTCTTTGTTTGTTTGGTTGAATGCGCTAATCTCAGGAACTACTGGTCCAATTTGAAAAATATTTCAGTGTTAGATAACCCATTTATCAAGAAATGCTATAGGCTATATATCATCACACTAAGCTTCCTCTGCGTGAGATGCGTAAACGGTTAAAGTTTCACAAAAAAACATGTGACACAATTGCTCCTCTTTAAAAGTTCTAAAAAAGGTCCTTGAGAGTATATACATATATCTTTTAAGTGTGGCTCCTTAAAAACCTTTTTATGCAAACCAAATTTGTTCAGAAAAATGCATTATTTGCGAAGGTGTTTTTACAAATATGATACTAATCTTATCCCAATAAATATGTTATACATCACAAGTATTGCATATAAAATAAAATGGCCCTTTACATCATTCGATTTCATTGATTATCTTAGGAGTAGTAAGGTTAGGTTAGATATAAGAGCCAGCCACAAAGTTAAGAGAATTATTTACCGTCATCCTCATATTTTGTCAGCCATCTAACTTCTTTGAGTTAAGGAGTCAATTTCGTAATGATTTGTGTGAAGATATATTAAATAGAAAACGCAATGACAGACAGGATATGGCATTAGAATTTAATGAAGACCTTATGATGATTCAAAATAAGATTCATGAGATTTGTGATAAACCTTGAACTGATTTTGGACTTCCAACATCGAATAGGAGTAATTCAGAGAGTAATATGGATTCATTATAGGAAGCATTGGGGAAACCGTATGAGTTAAATAAAGTGATAATATTTCTGAAAAGAAACCAAAGTTAGTGAATGATTAGCTGACTGAAGTGTAAGCAGAAGTACTTTAAAATAACATGAGTTTTGATTTTTTTCGAATAACCTACAACCTACATGACATAACATTATAAACTAACTTTTACCTCACCAACCTTTTACCTAAAGTTCCACTCTTAGGCTGAAATTTATAAAGCGAGCTTAGGCTTTGCTTAGACTTACCTCACCAGTTAAGTGTGCGTTGAAATTTATAGTCATAATGCTTAGCTCAAGCTGAGCAAATGCTTAGCATAGTCTAAGTCACCAAAATCCTTGACTTAGCGATTACTTACGATTGATCGATTGTCCAGGAAGAAAAGCCGTAATCTAGTTCGAAAGCGTTGTAACAGAAGTCCGTAAGGGTATGCCAGGGTCAAGATAAAAAGTTAATACAAGAAATTGATAATTATTTGCGAATGAACTCGAGACAAGAGACAACCTCAAATATTGTTATGACATTTGACAAGTCAAAGATACGTACGTTTTGTTTTACTTCTACAAGTGTTATTTTTACCTTTTATCACTTAAAATTAATGAAAACTAAAGGTGTTAATTGATTGAAATACAATTATATGATAAAATTTATAAGATTACTAATATTTTAGTTTATTACAGCTATTTTAAAAATAATATATTTTTGAAATACTAAGAATTTAAATTAATATGTTGTGCAAATAGAAACGTTTATAATTTTTTTCCTGAGCTCTTGCTTAGCATACACTCAGTAAATTCTTAGCCCAAGAGGACTATAAATTCGAATGCTAAGATTACACTGAGCAGGAACTTAAGTAAGTTTAGTGTAAGCAAAGTCTGAGCAAAGTCTAAGTACGCTTTATAAATTTCAGCCTTAGGGCCTGTCCACATCTCCACGTCACGGCGTCGTCAACGTGGAACGACAGGCGGACAGGCCCTTAGTGATAAAAGCGTGATGAAGGTTAATAGCTCCTTAACGTATTATTTAAAATATTTTTACCTTCTACGTAAACGAAGTCGCAGTTTAAAGTTAGCGTTAGCCCAAAGTAACTATTCCACCTTTGACAAAATTACGAGCAGAAGCTATCATTTTGTTATTATTGCATGTCACCGAAGATTTCAGGTACCTAGATACAAAATTTCACCTCAATCAGACATCAAAAAGTGGTTAAAATCTTGCTTGCAATATTTGAACTACACATACCTACTACTTATCTACATACCAATCACACAAATATTATAACCGAGAAAGTTCGTGTGTGTATGTTTATTACTTCTTAACACTCAAACAGATGGACCTATTTTGGTCAAATTTGCTATGCAGGGAGCTGAGACACTAGATTTGTAGGCTACTTTTACTTTTACATAAAATATGCGATTAACACTACGGGGCGCAGTTAGTGTTGATAGATAGCTCATGAAACTCACAAATAATGTAGCTTTCTGTTGGTAAAATAATTATAAAAACCTAGTTCAAGATCCATACTCGTAGATCCTACAACGGCATAAACTCACAACCTCACAATCTTTACCTCTTTATAATATTAGCAGATCAGTAAATATCATCATCATCATCAGCCTATCGCAGTCCACTGCTGGACACAGGCCTCTCCCATTATATATGGGCAAATAATTGAGTGACAATAATGATTATAAATTTTAACAAAAATTAGCTTGAAACCAAAATAGTAAAACGTCTACTATTGTTGTAGTATATTGAAACCGCAGTAAAGGAATACGGTTTAGATGATCCATAATATAAACCCAACAAATTTAAAAGTATCGATAACTTCACAATTATTATTACCGCACACAGTGCAGTTTTGCTGCGACGTAGTGGAATTTAAACGTCGAACTAACATAAAATCTACTAAAGTCACGTCGTTCCACTATCTTTTTAATGTCGGGGAAGTATAGTAATCGTTCTGAAACTGTCTTAAATGGCTTGAATGAATATCATTTCAGAAATATTTTGTGTGACGATATTTTATAATGTTTTTTTGACGTTTATTGCGTGTTTACCCAGGGAGCCAATTAGACGACACGTTGGTTGTAATATTTATTAATGACTACATTATGACTGTAAGACTCCGTATTGACTCCATCTAATTTAACTTAAACTAAAGCTTATATACAATGTAATATGTGGACAGTTTTAGGTGGGGCGCTCTAAGAAATATTATTTACTTAATTGCTTAATTGACAATATGTTATTTGTTCTTCCTTATTTATAATATTATAATATTACTATTGTTTGGCGGCACGTACGTTAACTTCAGTAAAACAATTATTTAATCACGTAGCCGTGTAAAGATCTAAACTACTAATATTCTGTGGCTTCGCCATAGATATTCCCCCTCTGAAGAGAAAATATCCTTATACCTTGTAATCTCTTCCATAGTAGGAGTCAACCCTTGGCTCGTTGTATGATAACCGAGGAAATCAATCTCCGACTTGGCGAATTCGTATTTGTTTGCATTTATTGTTATGCCGTTTTTATGTAGGCGCTTTTAGATGGCGCGCGGTAGCTGGCGCTCTTGTATGTTTTTCGCTTGCGCTGTGTGTGGAAGTCGGCTGTCTGTGCTCTGTTGCGGAGCTTGCCAGTGCCAGGAGTGAGCAGTTCCAGTGAGTCGGAACTGAGTGCCGCTGGTTCCAGTGAGTCGGAACTGTATGCCGCTAGTCCCAGTGAGTCGGAACTGTAGTCCGCTGATCCCAGTGAGTCGGGCGTGCGATGCGCGGTGCTGCGGTGAAGTCCCCAGTGAGTCGGGGCTGATATCCGCTGATCCCAGTGAGTCGGGCGTGCGTAGTGGCTGGCTGCTGCGTTGACGGGAGCGAGTTGCTCTTCTTACGTGGACCGTGTGTGCAGTGTGCTGTGCCTAGCCGCTGATTAGGCCGTAGGGGTAACCAGGCTGGAGCCGTCGCGTCCTGCGTGTGGTGTCCCTGTGGAGGCCTTTGTAATATCTTCATATTTCTCTTATAATCCTTTTATTGGTTCCTGTAGAGAAGCGTTTAAAGATCGCACTGATGCAATTTTTGTTCTCACTATTTTGGCAGGCGTTTTCAGACCTGTTTTTTTATCGATCAGTTTTTTTCCGTGTATATCCACTAATAATTGATAATGATTCAAAAAATCAGCTCCTAGGATTGGCATCTTGACGTCGGCAATGGTAAATGTCCATTTAAAGCTTCGGCGCAGTCCTAGGTTAAGCGTTAAAGCGCGTTCCCCGTATGTATTTGTAGGGGTCCCGTTCGCGGCGAATAATTGGTATTCGCATGCTTGGCTCTCTTTATTTGTGCTATTTATGACCGAAATGTTAGCACCCGTGTCGACTAAAAATCTATAACCACTGTTTGAGTCAGTTATAGTTAGACGGTTTGCTGGGTGGATAGCACAGAGGCCCGTCGTATTCTGTGCTAATTTTAGTTTTCCGATAGCCTGTTATTTTTAATTGTATTCCATGAACAAGGCTTATTGCATCTATATGAATCCTGCTTGAACCGATTATGGAAATAACATAACCCATTATGTGAGTTTCTGTGGCGCGACCTTGACCGTGAATGTGGCGTATGTCGTGTTTGGTATTTGCTGCGTTGCATAGGTCGATTCTCGCGTATGCTGCGTAATGTATTTATTTCTATTCGCATGGCTTCAAGTTGTGACGTTATGTTTGTAACTAGGTTAATGTCAACCGCTGTTTCTTGAGTATTTCTTTTGTTGTAGGTCAAGTTTTCGTATATTTTATCGGCTAACTCGCTCAAGTTGTCTAACGACATATTGTTTGTAACCGATAATATCGCTGTTAGCGAAGCGGGGAGTTGCCTTAGCCACAGCAGGCGAATAGTGTCGTCGTTTATTTTTCCACATCCAGCTTCTTTCATTTTTCTCAGGAGCTGGGAAGGCTTCTGGTCTCCAAGGTCCATTTCTGCTAGTAGTCTGTGGAAACGTCGGTGTTCGCTCTCTTCGTAGCAGTTTATTAGACGTTCCTTGATGGTGGAGTACTTGTTTTCGCTGGGTGGGTTAGTTAATATGTCACTGACTTGATGGACGACCTCTTTTGGTAGTTTGGATATTACCATGTTATATTTGTAATCTTCGCCCTGTTTTTGTGGTGCTATTATTGCTTCAATCTGGGCGAACCATAAACGTGGGGAGTCTGTCCAAAATTGCGGTAGTTTGTCTGTGACGGTGATAGCAGCAACTGATTCGCACCCCGTGTCGCCTCTTGAAGGAGTTGTTGTTGGAGCCATTTTTGGGATGTGATAATTTCGTAATGCTATTGTTCTCTAGATTCACTGCTGAACACCATATAGGGTTCCGGTCGTCCCGGTATTATATCAGCACTAGAAACCAATAGATCACGTCGGGGTCACCAATTATTGCGTGTTTACCCAGGGAGCCAATTAGACGACACGTTGGTTGTAATATTTATTAATGACTACATTATGACTGTAAGACTCCGTATTGACTCCATCTAATTTAACTTAAACTAAAGCTTATATACAATGTAATATGTGGACAGTTTTAGGTGGGGCGCTCTAAGAAATATTATTTACTTAATTGCTTAATTGACAATATGTTATTTGTTCTTCCTTATTTATAATATTATAATATTACTATTGTTTGGCGGCACGTACGTTAACTTCAGTAAAACAATTATTTAATCACGTAGCCGTGTAAAGATCTAAACTACTAATATTCTGTGGCTTCGCCATAACGTTGTTCTTCTGTTTTAGTCATCATCTTGGGTATCATAATGTTTACTGAGAACTTATTTATTTGCGTCTGTTATTGTAAAAGAATAAAATGAAATCATTTGGTGAGGATGAGACGAAATGACGTTGAATACTTAATATCGCTGGAATTTTATGGATTGCATTAAAAAATATCAAGTACCTATACTCTTAAAAAAGTATATATTCTTATATTATTACATGGTAGAGATTAGCCATACCCAGGCGTTTCCCTTCTGTCAAAGCATCAGCCCAAATGGACCTCTGGCTTATGCTTTGATAGAGGGAAACGCCTGCGTATGGCGTAATTCATACGCATGAATTACACTGTAATGATACAGAACTTGTTTCTGTATATATGTGAAATTATGAATTTATGTACTGATTTTTTTGTTTCAAATATTGTTATGTGTGTGTTCGTAGTTATAGCCCATATTTTTTGTATGTAAGTCTCAAATGAGTGTGTGTGGAATGATTTCCCCCTATAAAAAAGTGACAGACTATTTTGTATCGGATCGAGACGATATGGCAACTCCCCTCCAGTCCACCGTCCTATATTCCTCTACGTGTGGAATGTAATTTAGGATTGTCAAAAGTACGAATATCTTATGTACTCTCTTTTGCCCACAGCTGCGCCGATGTGCATGTTGGTTACCTCAGTCCTATATTCTTCATCAAAGTATCTCTATTCCAAATTTATTTTTTATATATAAATTTATTTTAATTTAGTGGTTTAACCAGACAGAGAGAGTTCCTTTCGACTTCAAATTAGTATAGACGTCCGTTATTTTTGTCACTTGCCAGTATGTTAAAAATGATATAACAAGATTTCAAGAAAAATTATTTTAATTCAGCTATATTTTTTTCTTTTACTATGTTTTCTTGCTTTCTAAGCTATGTTTACAAGATTTTATAAAATTTATTTTCTGTGCTACAATTTAATATTATGTATAACTTATCTCAATAAGTAACTTAAAATAAAAATAAAATTTACTAGGAATTAAATTGAAATTAATTACTAAAAATGTAGGAAGATATAAAACGCATAATACTACTGTCGTATCAGTATCTAAGGGCTTTCTTTCCGAAATCTTCCAAATGTTAAGGAAGTTAAAATTATTTTAACACAAGAAAGTTTCCAAAGAATATTCAATAACTGTTTCAACTTTCAAATTGCTTCGAGATTTGAAGAGATCCTTGAGAATTGTTAACAATGTCCTAGTTAAAAGTTTGCGATATCTTCTAGGGGATTTAATCTCAATGTATATGATCAGCTACTATGAAAGATGCATCATTGTTAAACGTACTTTATTTTAATTAATAAAGTTTCAATTTATTTTAACTCATTTATAGATTTATTCACATCGTCGGTTCACAATTATTGTAGTCAGAAAATATGTAGCGATAATCTCATTTATGACTTTCTGAAGCATTTTCATTTCATTTAAAATGTTTAGCGTAATTTCTTTAATAGGTTCATTATTATACAAATTACTCTAAACATTTTCAGATATTATAGTGAATTGCTTTAACTTAAAAATATTTATCCAATTATGTATTACTGATGTCTCGGTCTGGTATTTATGAACTATCTCCACGCTTACATTTATTTTCACAGATCAACTCATAAAAATAGTTTTAAAACTCTCTGACTATTTAATAAACATAATTTATGCATTTTATAATTTTCTGAAACACCCATTTCGAAATATTAACTATTGAGAGCGTGAAGAAAGTTAGATATAACTCTTGTTAGGGATGAGATTTAAATAAAATCAGGAATTTAATTTAATTCTGCTTATTCAAATAACATGGATATTAAACGGATGTGTGGGATATCTTTCAGTAAGCTCTATTCTATTTTGTATAACAACACATAATGTGTAAAGATTTATTCTAATATTTTAATATCTTTGATCGTTTTTATTATATTTTTCGTGTAGTTCTAAATCCCTACTAATATTATAAATGCGAAAGTAACTCTGTCTGTCTGTCTGTTACGCTTTCACGCCTAAACCACTGAACTGATTTTGATGAAATTTGGTATGAAGACAGAACTGAACTTGGGAAGGGACATAGGCTACTGCGATAACCGACATACACGCGGGCGTAGCCGCGGGCGAAAGCTAGTGTCATATAACATAGAGTGGCTTAGTTATTAACTATTGAAGTAAAGTATTGAAGGTTAGTTGGTTTTAAAAATTGTTTTCATTTGTATACCGAGGATTTCCAATTTTATCCAACTAGTCCAAGTTTTTCTGTCTAAAGATATTCACATCAATATATTTCATTGATTATGTTTTGCAGATTCGAAAAACTAATTGAATTGAAAAATAAGCACCTGAGTCCAACCTTTTTCAAAATCTTTTCAGTATAATAATCATAGCCTTATTTCTTTTTTTTTTTGCACCAGCTGTACTTGTATTTCTATTCGTACATTATGTTCCTTAGAAAGTGAATATTAAAAGGATACCGTTCATAGCAAATGTTTATTATTTTCGTTATAGTTTTTTTCCTTTGTGATAATTAGACAAAAGTAGACATCCTTTAGTGCCATTTAAATTTCAGGAAATTTGGCTGACTTGCTAATATGTGACGCTTTCCTGTCTCAACAAACAATTGAACTCACTCGAAAAAGTTTTAATCTCAAAAAGTGTGAAGTAGTTAAAAAAATAAGAAAAAATCATGTGGTATGATACCGTACAGTTGAATATCTCTATCCCAATATCATCTTGATACACAGTACTTCGAGCCACTAGAGTCTTTTACTAGTTTCCCCATAACATCTGCCTTATTTTATATCTATCCTAGCTTCCTAATCCTATTTTCCTTCTACTTTTTACTACCCTTTAACTTTCTTCCTTGATTACTTTTAATATAAATGGTACTTTCATACTTTTATTCCTATTTACCTATACAACCAATTCATATTGAAAATGATGAAGACATTTGATTTGCTTTTAAAAGCTATATTTCAAAACTCAAGTTTTATCACTGATTCAATAACAAAATAATAGTTCAGTCATTTAAGCTTAAATTAGGTAAGAATCTCGGGCTTCCTGCAGGAAGTGGTCGAGGGCCTATTCCCACAGCAGGCGGAACACACACCCCCGTCGATGGCCCGTCGTGGTCGTCGTCGGGACAGCGTGGGTGATGTGCCGCCTGTCAGGGAATCGGAGGTAGGGGCGGCTGTTCTGCGGATTCGGTCCAAGAACACCGCCCCCGGGCCGGACGGGGTTCCAGCCCGAGTGATGGCCCGTGCCCTCGACTACATGTCGGACCACCTCAGGGGAGTGTTGGACGCTAGCCTGGCGTCCGGACACTTCCCTGAGCGTTGGAAGTGCGGGAAGCTGGTACTGATCCAGAAACATGGACGGCCTGCCGATTCGGTCGCGGCCTACAGGCCCATCGTGTTGCTGGACGAGGCGGGCAAGTTGTTTGAGAGGGTTCTCTCTGTCCGCATCGTCCGGCACCTCAGCGAGGTGGGGCCCGACCTGTCGGACGCCCAATTCGGCTTCCGAGAAGGGCGTTCGACGGTCGACGCGATCCTGCGCCTGAGGGCCGTGACCGAAGAGGCGGTGAGAGGCGGCGGAGTGGTGTTGGCGGTGTCATTGGACATCGCCAACGCCTTCAATAGTCTGCCATTCGGCTGCATCAGGGCCGCACTCCAATACCACGGAGTGCCAGGGTACCTGCGGCGGCTGGTGGCAGACTATTTAGAGGAGCGTACCGTCGAGTACGAGGACCGAGATGGCGCCTTGAGACGCAGGGCCATGTCGTGCGGTGTTCCACAGGGGTCTGTCCTAGGACCACTCCTGTGGAACATGGGATACGACTGGGCCCTACGAGGGCGTCTCCCCCCCGGGCTGGGTGTAATCTGTTACGCAGACGACACCCTGGTCACGGCCCGGGGGGCAAACTTTGAGGAGGCGGCGCGCCTGGCCACCACGGGAGTCTCCCGGGTGGTCGGGCGCATCGAGGCGTTGGGTCTGCGGGTGGCTCTGGAGAAGACGGAGGCCCTGCTATTTCATGGGCCCCGTCGCGGCCCGCCCGCCGGCGCCTCGATCGAGGTCAACTCGGTCCTCGTACCGGTCCGGGCCCAGATGAGGTACCTGGGTCTGGTCCTCGACGGTAGGTGGCTCTTCGACGAGCACTTCCGACAGCTTGGACCTAAATTGGTGGGCACTGCCTCCGCCCTAGGGCGACTTCTGCCCAACTTGGGCGGGGCCAGTGTCCCCACTAGGCAGCTATACACGGGGGTTGTCCGGTCAATGGCACTTTACGGTGCACCGGTGTGGGCGGCGGCTCTGTCCGCCCAGAACAGGGCGCGCCTCTGGCGCCCCCAGCGGATACTGGCGGTCAGAGCCATACGTGGATACCGCACCGTGTCCACAGAGGCGGCGTGTGCCTTGGCCGGAACACCCCCGTGGGATTTGGAGGCGGAAGTGCTCGCCGAAGTTTATCGGCGAGTGGCTGACTTCCGGGCGGAGAGCGGATTTCGCCCTCCGCCCGAGGACGTGCGCGAGTGGCGCGAAGCCGCTCGCCGAGCCACCATGCTGAGATGGTCGCTCCGGCTGGAGACCCCACGCGCTGGCTTCGCCGCCGTGGAGGCTCTTCAGCCGGTCCTCGAGGAGTGGGCAGGGCGGCAGCACGGGACCCTTTCCTTCCGGCTAACGCAGGTGCTTTCCGGGCACGGTTGCTTCGGAAAGTACCTGCACTCGGTCGCTAGGAGGGAACCGAGTCCCGCCTGCCACCACTGCGACTGCAGTGAGGACACGGCCCAGCACACGCTGGCGGTCTGCCCCGCTTGGGCGGCGCAGCGCCGGGTCCTCACTGCAGCCATCGGAGGGGATCTCTCGCTGCCGGCCGTCATAAGATCGATGGCCGGCAGCGACAGTTGTTTTACCGCGGTCGCAACCTTCTGCGAGGATGTAATCTTGCAGAAGGAGGTGGCGGAGAAGGCCCGGGAGGATTCCATCCAATCGGACCCGATCCGCCGCCGGCGCCCCGGGCGGCGGAGGCGCGCATACCTGCGTCTCATGCCGCCCTGAGAGTGGCCGCGGATGGGCGGGACGGGTTCCCCGTCCGTCCGCAGTAGAGGCCAACCGCGAGGGGGCGGCGTCCGCGTGTGACCGGACGTTGCCCAATAGAGAGTCGAGAGCTGAGGTGGTGTATATATAATATATGGTCAAATATTCCACCAACAAGTGCAGCTGCTCATCAACATTTCAAACCTGTATATTATCAAGTTCAAACTTGGTTAGGGCATGATTTGGAACCCCAACTATGGGATTGGGCAATGCGAAACGATTTTCTGGAGCCTATCATTACAATTTTACAACCTGCTCCAGAAGATTTGCTAAATACAAATTTCTGCAACTGTAAGAGTGGTTGTGGTTGCAGGAAAGCGGGCTTGCAATGCTCTTTAGCTTGTGGCCAATTGTGCTCTACCATATCAGAGCGACGTTAACAAAAATAAAACCTTTGACCCCGAAATCATGGAAGAACTTGAGACAAATGTCGTTGAAGACGATAATGAAGACAAGTTTGAAATTTCCCAGCAGCCGGAAGACGACGATGAAGAGGAAGAAGATGAATAAAATTATAAATTGTAGTTTTTGTACCCAATATTCTCTTTTTTTACTTTTAATAAAAATAAATTTTTTTTTTTCTTCCGAGCCTTATCCCAAGTTTATTTGGGGTCGGCTACTAGTTCAACCGGTTTTACCTGAATTTCAGTTTTTCCACGGAGCGACTGGCATCGGACCTCCGCAACCCTAAGGGAGAACTGAAATTCGAAGGTTGAACTAGTTGTCAGTATATTTGAGGGCACTGACTTCCCAGTAACGATTGCCATAGATGTTCATGACAACCGGGACCGACGGCTTAACGTGCTCTCCGAGGCACGGGCGTGAATCACCGCCAAACTTCCAAACTCCGGGCTATTATTATTAATATTATTCAATACATTTATTTTTAATAAAAATAAATGTATTGAATAATATTTTTTATTAAAAATATTAATTCATAATTTATTTGTTTTTATTTCATCATGTAAGAAGTTATTAATATTAATTAGGTTATAATTCAAATATAATTCCTATATTTTCATTAACAAATCTGCAATTACATGGGCAGGTAAGTGTTGTTAAATAAATTAATACTGAATAAAAAGTAGATAGGTTAGGAAAAAAATTATAAAATATAATATAATAGTTAACAAAAATTGACAAATATCTATAATCATTGATTTATCGATAGTTCATCAACTATATATGGCGCGTTTTCAACCGGAGGCACCGGTTGACCTGAAGTGATGCTGTGACCGCGCGCTCTCCGCCCTACATCTCGAAAACGGTTCACCGTATATAAATTTTTTTAAACAAAATTTGTAGAGAATTTTGTATTCTACAATATTGACATAGATTACAAAAAGCAAAAAACCCATAGGAAATGAGATGTTTACAATAAAAGCCAAAAAAAACGATTTTTGTGACTTTTGACCTTGAAATTTAATAGTTGCGTAGGTAGGTTTTGAGACAACTTTTAGGGTGTCAATATACAAGTATTTACAGAATTACAGCTGGGTATCTCGAATTCCGAGGTGAACTTACTATAATGACTGGACTAATAACAGTTTATCACTTAAAGTGCATTGTTTAGAATTTTTAATTTATTCTTCACATGATTATACGAAAATATGGACAATATTACTGAATAGTTATCTTAATTCAAAGATATTATTCTCTCTTACTTTAAAATCACCTTATTAACAAACATAATTTACAAACTTTCGGTTTCAAAAGTTAGGATAGCCTACGCACGATTGTTGACTTGTAAGACTCGAAAACTTGAAACAGCCCTATTGGATTTTATTTTCTCTTTACTGCGATGTTGTCCAAATAAAACATCAAAAGTGAAAACTATTCAAAAAGAACCGTTATGTTAGTCTTACCTTATTTTTAATACCATTAGGGTTGTAATGCTCGGAATATGTAGGTCGCTGAAACAATATAACTCCCCTGTTGGGGGTTCTATCACATGGTTATTTCATTACGTTAGGAAGTGATTCCGTGGAGAGCGAAGCTTGGCTGCAAAATTTAATTACGTCTATCAATCGATTGATAAAGTTTGCCGGAGTATCAGCGTTCTTAATTGATTCCACTCAGTACATATGCTGTATATAGGGATATCATAGAGATACGGATGTTTTCAATTATTTTATAAACTTTTTATAGAATGAAAGTAAAATATGGTGAAAGTCTTTTAACTCTGCTCTAGTTCGTCCAAAGGGTAAAATTATAAGCATGTTGTTATAAACACGGATGATAAGATGCGAAAGTATTTGTACAAATTATTAGTACATCTTCATCCCTACGCATACCGAAATAGTTACCTAATAATCCGTGTGGTGACGGATTAAGAATACGGAATGTCACAACTTATACTCATCCCACGTCGTAAGAGGCGATAAGGGACAATCTACACAGGACAACTTCACTGTATGGTGAAGAAGACTTGAAACAATTCTTTGACAACACGTCAAGCCAGCGTCATGTAGTAAGCCAAAATCATATTGCTAAAAATAACCATATGTCCAGCAGTGAATTGTTAAAGGCTGTGGATGTGAGAAAGACTTGTAAAATATGACTTGTGAAATAAGCATTTTTCCAGAGCTAAACAAATTCATTTGTTTTTTATACAATCAAAAGGCAAAATGTAGTTTATAAATTATCATTATAATTACCTAAAAGCAATGCAATGGAATAGAAATCAATTTAATATATTTAGTTATAGTTTAACTTCAGTTTTATCCATCTTTCTTGCCGTCAAGGTAGTGAATAAAAGCAAGAGGTCAATATTTGCAATGAATGTATAATTCAGCTATAGAACTTGTCAAGAGTCATTCAAACTTGTTCAAGTCTACCTTAATGTAGGGCGAAGCTCCACTTTACCTTAGGCGATTTTACTCCCAAAGACAAGTGGGCAACAAAATTTTCTTTTGCATTAAAACAAAATACTATAGGTACTTTCTAAAAGTTTAGTTATTTTTACTAGGGGTGGGGATTCTCTCGCTCCGTAACATAATTACAGCCATGATACAGAGCGAGAGCGCGTGGAACTCCGCCGTCTCTTTCTGTGAGCAAGATATGCTTGCGAATATGGCGGAGCGTGACCAGGAGAGGTTCAGAACTCTTCCGGTCCGTCAGGCCCGGGCACGGGCCAGATACCGCACGACGACTCGGGCGCCGGAGTTCGTCGAACGATCTCCGTCCTCCATAAGCGCAGGCCTGGGGATGACAGATGAGGCTATCTGTTACCCTAGCAAAAGCAGGCCGGGGTAGAGGCGTAAGCGCTGCAAAGAGCGCGCGGACTCTCAAAAGAGAGTCCAAACCAAAAGGGCAATAGGGAAAAATAGGGTTCCCACACCGAAGGGGTCATGTACAGACCGTAGATGGCCCGAGGTATATCGGGGTTCCAGGGATTACCTTTCGAGGCTGCACCTGGTACCTCGGCTGCAAGTACCCGACATAGCGTGCGGTTTTTGGTCGGTTCGAGTCCGATATAACCACCAGCTGCAGGCTTCCGCACGAATTTTTCCGCACGAAAAAGTTATTGTTACTGATATGATTGTGAATACGTTTAAAAATTCACATTTTGTTTATGTGAAAGTATTTTGTTATTAATATGAATTTTTTATTATTAGGTTCTCAAATAACTTTAAATATATGATTTAAATAATGTAAGTAAATAAAGTGAACTTTTTCATGTTCATGCGTTAACTATTTTTGGGGTCAATGGGGTATGTATGTAATTGGTAATTATTAAACTATAATTAAAACTATAATAAAATAACAAAAAAGGTTGAAGTTAATATATTTTTAGTTATATATTTAGTTAGTAGTATTTATTTTGTTGATGTTAGTTATAAGTCTAATTTCTTTTTATCCTCGATTTAAAAGCACTTAGACTCTTAAAATTTTTACTAATATATTAATTCTATACTTTATTTATAAAGTATAGAAATTTTTACTAATATATAAATAAAATATATTAATACTTTCATAAAATAGAAATGAACCATTTTTTTTTTTATATATTTGAATTCGTATATTTTTTTGAGGTTCAAAAGATTATTTTACTATCCCCAAAATTGTCTAAAACACAGTTTTCAAATTCAAATAATTTTGTGCATATAAAGCAATGTGTTTATCTATCATTTATTGCAGACCGGAGATCCATACTTTATTGTTATAGAGTTAAATCGGTCTAACCTAATATGTAAGAATAATCCCTATTAATATTATAAATGCGAAAGTAACTCTGTCTGTCTGTCTGTCTGTTACGCTTTCACGCCTAAACGACTGAACCGATTTTGATGAAATTTGGTATGAAGATAGAACTGAACTTGGGAAAGGACATAGGCTACTTTTTACTGCAATAATCGAGATACAAAGGCCAAAGCTAGGTGATTATAAAAATACATAAATCGTAGATGTCAAAATGTATCACTGTTTATCTCCTGTCAAAACTTCACAGGTTGCTAGGCATAACACACTTGCATGGCAACCATAATGATAGTTTGTAAATGACATATAGACCAGTAGACCAGGGTAGATAATTTTTGAAAACAAATAAAATTATAGTAGGATGAAACCTATTGGAAAAGGAGGAGAATATTATAAAAATGGAAGGAAAAATAATTTACGGGCGATCTGAGGTCGGGAAGGGGAACGGGGGGAGGTTTTCGGGTCCTATAAGCGGGGCGTGAAAAAGCATCTCACTAAGCTGCCATAGTGTGGGCCGCCATACATTATTGTCTGCATTCACAGCAAGTGTGGTAGCCCCGACTCTTGGATTCTGCTCAGGCTTTCCATCAGGCAGGGTAGAGTCACTTTGGATTGCTAAATATATAAAACAAAGGGTAAAAAACGGTTTATCTCGATTTTCGGCAAAACTACAAGTCCTATGGAAAAAAGCTAAATGGCAAAGTTGTAGGTAATTAAAAGATCTACAACTTTTTAGGGTTCCGAAGTTCATGACTTCGAACCCTTATAAATTCGTCATGTCCGTCTGTCCGTCCGTCCGTCCTCGACTTACCGTACAAACGGTAAGTGCTAGAAAGATGAAACTTTGCATGAATATGTATCATTATGTAGGTCTTTTAAAAACATTAAAGGGTTGATACGACGATTTTTTGATTTAGGTATCCGTTTGCGAGAAATTCAACTTTAAAGGCCACTTTTTTATAAAACAGGACGTCCCCCCCACCTCCCCCTTCAAAAGCTAAACGGCCTGCTCAAAAAATCTGTAAAAATTCGTGATAGTGGTCCATATAATGAACTTTAAATGAAAACTATAACGAATTAGATGACTTTGTTGGTTCAGGAGTTGTAGAGGTTTAACTTCTACAATGTGCTTACTTGGAAAACGTCATACAAAATTAACGCATTAATACGTAAACATAACAATTATCCATTGGATACAATTTCTAATCCACGTACCATTATGGGTGACTGAGGATCCCTTTCCTGTGCGCAGCCTGACACGCCCTTGGCCGATTTTTTATTTACACTTTTTTTCACATAACCTCAAATTAAGTATATGTGTGAAAAATTCAGAAAAACCAAATTTTTCTTTTTTTTTTCTTTTACAATTAAAATTATTTTTAAACGAAGTTTAGTGAAAACTTACCTTTTTATGTCCCGAATACACTGTAAGTTATTTGATTTGAAATATTTATTTTTTCACCCTATTTTGACTTAATATCGAAAATTCACCCGTCACAATATTTATTTTTTTCAAAAAAATGGGGTGTTTTCTGTTTGATGAAATCTCTACTTAACGATGGTGTAATCCCTATATCCCTACTTCCCTACTAATATTATAAATGCGAAAGTAACTCTGTCTGTCTGTCTGTTACGCTTTCACGCCTTAACCACTGAACCAATTTTGATGAAATTTGGTATGAAGATAGAACTTAACTTGGGAAAGGACATAATATACTTTTTATCGTGAAAATAAAGGTTTGAAATTGGGGACGAAAATTTGTGTCGAAGTTCCTTATTATTAAACATAAAATCATGTAAGATTGTTTAATCTACCCTTACCGTTTTGCACGATATAAACGAATTCCACGCGGGCGAAGCCGCGGGCGGAATGCTAGTGATAAATAAAATGTGAAAAAAATGAATGGTTAATAAATGTGAAAATACGTTTAAATACGTAGTTAGAAATTATTACATTTATTAGAAGTGAAAGTTATTAGAATAAGAAGATAAGTATACCGATATAATATATATGGGCAGACCTATATTATATTTCTGAGTAAAACTTCAGCAGCTGTTGCCACTGAATCATTCCGGAATTCAATTAATATATTGGTACTAAGTTGAACAAGATTGATTAAACTTGTTTCAACGCACATCAACATTTCCTCAGTTGCCAAAGATGAAGTTTCTGATTGCTACTTTTACTTTTAAAAAAGTGGCAATCGTTAAATTCAGATTGATATTCGTTATAAGGGGTAAAAATGATCCAATGCTGTAGAAGTATCACACAATCCCGCCATAATGTGGGTCGCCATACTGTATTGTGTGCTCACCCAATGGGAATGAAGACCAACACAATGGACTTGAACTGGAATTGGACAATGCTCAGGCTTGTCCCCAGGCAGAGCAGAGACACTTTGATAAAAAATAAAAATAAATAAATTACAGACATACGCGCGATCAAGCGTTAGTACTATATATATTATATTTTCTAAAGTTGCTCTGTATGTCTAACCTTGGAGACAGACATAGACAAGTCTTGTCGCCTTAACCAAATATACGTAGGCGGAGTTTCCCTTTCGACAAAGCATAAGCCCAAATGGGCATAAGTATTACAATGTTGTGACAGAGATTATGTTTATGTGTAAACTTTTGAACTTTTTCTTTTAATTGTTATGTGTGATTGTTTATGTTTGTGATTCTAAAATGTGTACGAGTATTTATGAAAATTTCCCCCCGCCAAAAAATGGCAAACTGCCGGGTTGCTCTATGTTTCGAAGTACCTACATACACTGAATTACATGGGGTGTAAGCCACAGGCAACTTTGTAATATTCATTCCCTTTAGCAAGCAGAAGTTCATTAACAACTTTTCAGCACAATCGCAGTCTGTATTTCCATTAGTTGTCCTATATATAGCCTGTATTTAGAACGCTGCAGACAATCTGACCATCTATTCATTGCAAAATTTTCATTTACTTCCTAGATATAAATTTTCATTTACTTTAATGTTACAATAGTAATTCTGTTTATATAGAAACGTTTTTTTTTAATTATGAATTAAAAATATCATTTTGAAATTCAAACTTTCAATTGTACTATGTATTATTTTTGTACACAAAAAATATTAACAAGAAATTCTTATGAAAGCAAAACGCACAAAGGTCCAAAAAGCAATAAAAATAGTCTAAAAAAATTGTGTAGATAAGAAGATCGAAGTTATGCTGGTTTTGTACAGAATATTTGATATACATATTTGATACTTTAATGCCAAGTCTTAATTATAAACTTGTACAACGTGTTTATATATTCATGAATTGCTCTAGATACATGTTGTTTAATAAGCATGAACAGATATCGGCTCTTGTATATGTAATAGGACAAGCGATATTTGGCTGTACAGTACAATGTTCAATTGCTTATTTGTTGTTATGCCTCAAACTATGACAATATTTGGTAGGATATCGTATACTTTCACCAAAAATATATCACTAATTGAATTGGCCTTCTTCTAGTCTAGTCCTACTAAAGTCAAAAAGCAGGAGCTGGATGCGAGTAGCCGAGGATCGAACAAAGTGGCGTGCAATTGGAGAGGCCTATGTCCAGCAGTGGATAAATAAGTATGTAGTCGCTGTAAAAGGCTATTACCAAGATCGTTATTTTAATTACTTTTTTAAGCTTTTCAAATTATTATCATTATAACGTTAAAATGCTTTGATCATAATTATGACTTTCAAAGTAGTAAAGGTACCTCGGATGAATTAGATAGCGTGTAATTAAAATTAAATATTCCGTTTTAAAGTTAAGTTAAAGTTTTTCCAAACATTTAAAGCAAACAAGTTTCTCTTCTACGACAAAAGATGAATAGCAACCAAAATTTGTTCTATAAAAAGTATATAGGATAAGCTTACCTATTGTTGGCACCTCACCAATCATTGGCACATCTACTGTATAACCAGAAAAATAAGAACCCCGAACTATAAAGTGTCTCAAAAATAGTATTTTAATATTTACGTTTATCCTGTTTGCAATGGCAATGTATAAATCGTTATTAATAGCTGTCGGTGCACATGTTCAAAATATTAAAATTGGAGAATACTGTTAATTTTTATATTAGTCTTCAAATATCTATAAATAAAATGTCGGTATAAATTGCCGCGAAGCAAATATCCTACTTTTTTTCTATTCTCTTCTAAAAATAGAGAAATACGACTGAGAAAGCTACAAGCTCCTGTTGTTTTTCCTCGCCGTTTGCCTGTCTAGCTGTTGCGCTTAGAAGGTCCAATATATTGCCCATGGAGCACACTCAATGCACACATTTATATACATCAGATTGACCTAAGATAATAATTTGCTTGTCGACAATCACTGACATAAGTGTTAATTTACACTTGTCGGTAAAATATGGTGTAAAATCTACCTGCAAGCCAGAATATTCGACTTCAGTATAAAATGTTCTCAGTGGTCTTTAATTACGGAACTCAAACAGGAATCACCCACTTTTAAGTGTCTTTTAACTTTGTGTGTACTTAGGATCATTGTCATTTTGAAATAGAAGAAGTTTAATTTCCTTGGTAGTATCAGTTAAAATTATGTTTCATTATAGGATTGGCTTACCATCAGTTTCACTCGTTTGACGATAAATAAAGAACGACGCCCATGGACACTCGTAATTCAAATTGAGCCACAATTGTGTTCGAAGATTAGTTCGAAGTTGTTGACGGATATTAGCGGATAGGGCCACACGTGGTCAACGCACAGTGTCTACGGAGGTGCCATTGAAATATGTAGGTTAATTTATGTCCATTGTGTAAAAATAAGATATATTTTTTAAGTAGAGTATTAAACTAAAGTCTATCGTTTGTTTACTAAATTGATTGAATGATGATGGTCTGAATTACCAGTATGTTAAACTGTAGTACTTATCAAACAGTTAATGTAGATTTTCATATAAAAACACGATTACTAAATAAATAGTAGTAACCGAGCTAAACTCCCAGGTACTATCATATTGAAAGCCGTTTGATATTTTTGCAAAATCATATTTGTATCTACGAATACTTTGTACACAATTCTATGAACTGAAACCGCTAACATAAATAATGATTCTCTATCAAACGAGCATTTTTGATGCAAACAGTTGAATTGTAGTTTGTACAAATATTTAGGCTGTAACAATTCATGTTAGTACCGCGACATAAAGAAGTTCGTTATTTACTGCAGGTACTCGTAAGTTGCAAAAATACATTGTATTAATTTTTAAAAGCATTTTACTAATGCTTAGAACATTTACAAATAGATGGTTATATACCTATGATGGAATTTTTCCATTCACCTTTAAAACCTTACATTCGTAGCGATTTTATATATATGGAAATATATATATAAGTCATTTTCAAATTGTAAGTTTTTGCCTGTCGTCCCGTCTTAGTGTGTGTCAGTTATCGTAATTAAGAATTGCCTATCTCTTTCCTCAAGAATCAAAGTATCTCCATGCCAAATTTTATTGAAAATATTTCAATGGTTTGGCTATGAAAGTGTAAAAACAGAAGGATTGATAGAGTTACTTTCAAATTTAAAACATGATATAATATACATATACTTGTATGGATATGTTTGAAATAAATATATCATTAAACCTATTCTTTGAGGTAGGTATTTTGAATATTATTAATAAAAATACAATCAATTACTGCTTTTAAGTTGAAGATAAAGTACAATTTGACCTGATCCAGCAAATTCTATTGACGTTAGTAATTATTTTGTCACACACAGCTGCGCGTCTCTTGATATTACATTCAACCTTTTTATTCGCCATCTGGCGCTGACTTAAAATCTTTGCCTATGGAATAACTTTAAATAAAATAAGCACTAAGACGACAACAACTTCAACTTTTAATTAAGAAGACAGTGCTTTTAAGATTAAATTGTGAATATGCGGCGCGCGGCGTGGTAATATATCAGTTTAGTCTCATTTGATATTAAATAGGAACTGTCACAAAATATCCAACCAAACAGATATGTTAAATAAGAAACAAAGCTACTGTGGTTTCATACATTCAATATGGAGACATCTAAATAAGTCAATACTGTAGTGAGTGATAGGTGAATTGTCAGTTAATTTTGAGGAATTACTTCAAATATGCCCAACGTCATAAAAATCTGAAGTATTTTTTTAAAGATAAAAGAGAAATACAGTTTTTCTACTAGTTAGAGATAATTATTCGGAAATAGATGCATTCAAACTCAGCTTCGCTCAGTCGATCATAAACTACAAACCTTGTAGATATTTATGACCCAAGAAAGTAAAATTATAACTAAAACATTGAGAATTCTATTTGCTAAAACAAATGTTTCGTACATTTCTATTTACTGGCACCTCTCAAAATTTTTCGGTATGAACTAACTTTAACATAAACGTTTTGTGACAAGAACTAACGTATAATCTTACCTATTATTGTATTCTTTTCGTATTACGCATGTCAATTTTCATGAGAAGTGGGCTTCAAAATGAACTTTAGGAACTTATTGGGTTCGTATTTACGGACAGTTTTGAACTTTGACTTACAACCTTAGAATAATTGTTCTAAGCTTACAACCCTTATTCGCTGTAGAAAATACCCACGCTGTCAGTGTTTTAAAGTTGGATTTGTTGAATTATTATAAAGTATTTTTGGAATCACTTGTATTACTTTAATGAGTTGCTCTCTTCTAAGAAAGAACCAAATTCGCAAATACACAGAAAATACAGTGTATTTCCAAATTACGAACGTGAATTTAAAATTCATTATTACAGAATCAATACACATTATGTGTATATCTATGTTTCAATTTGAAAGCACATTATGGTTTTAGTGAAACACACAGTCTACAAACTAATATGTGGTATAAATAAAATTAAACATGACTACGGGAAACCTCCACATTTGAGTTACAAACATTTAGTTATTATTTTCTGTTGCCGTAGCATGAAGTTATTGTTGCTACAAAAAAAATGAAGCACACTTATTGCTGATGCTTTAATAAGTTAATTAGTTCTTTAACTTATTTACATAAGTAACTTATTTGAACAATTAGAAATATAATTCTGAACACGACTAAATGAATAAGCTGCTAGACTAAATGCATCTGGTCCTAAGTTGCTGAACTGTAATTTGATTACCAAAGTTAACCTGTTCACATCTTCGTTTAGTCTTCTTTAAATTATTTTCATTAGAAAAAAAAAGGATTGACTTTCATCTTAAAGTAACAAACTTCAGAAACTTGAAAGGTCTGCAATTAAAATTCGTTCTTATAACTTTCAAAGTCCAACTTTCCTTCAGAGGTTTCGAGGTTACAGTAATAATACTTTTCTGATTTTTTTATTAAGCAGTAAGTAGTACTGCTAGAGATCACTTGGTAGCTGAATTCGATTGTTATAAATGTTTTTTTTTTCATCGGTTAGTATACTTAAAACAAAACTTAAACTTTTATACAGTGAAGAGGCAAATTACATAAGTAAATTATGACTTGTTGTAAAGTATTGTATCAGGAAAGTTATATGTAATACACATTACATTTCTTCTACATTTAAACAACATCCCCTGTCTTTTTGAGCCTCCGAGACTGCGCAGATCCAATGGTAAAAGGCCGGATGGGATGACTCTGTTGCCCTGGGAGAATGGCAAGTGCTTGATCTGGGATCTGGGCCGCCAGCCACCTGAGTCGCTCCGACCGATCCCCGTCGGCCGCGGCGTAGGATGCCTGTCACTTCGTCACTGTGTTGGTGTCACGAAAGGGGCTGGCTCGGCCGGGCCAGTATCACCCTCACACAGGAGACCAACCTAAAATAACAGCATTCGTGATGACGTCTTTCGTTGGTGAGTGTGAGACCGAAGGCCTAATCATTCTGCCTCTCTGGTTCCGGAGGCCGGGAGAATGACGCAGTAATATCTCACCTAGCCGTCATTATGTCATCAACTTGCTGCACTGTATTCACTGGCAATGAGGATGGTGATCCTTACTTCTGGATTGTACTCATGCATTCCATTCAGAATAGAGTCACATTGGAAGGCTTCAATATACATATGAAAATATATATAGTAATAACTTCTATCGATAGTAAATATGTCCGACCATTATGATTGATTTGAATTAACGGTTGCTTAAACGGTTGGTTGAAATATACTTTAATGTTGTACAACCTCAATGTTTTATTACTCATTTCACTAAAATATAATATATATCACAGTTTGAACAAAAATTGATTCATGAAGAAACTGCGATCTAATTGTTACTAAAAAAAAGTTTACAACTTAAAAATTGTCTGAAAAATATTATAGTAAGTTTAAATAAATGAAATACACATATTTAATCAGGAACGTATTTATGGATATGGTAATATATATGTTTCTCAAAAACTTCTTAGTCTTTGCTTTGGTTTATATTTTTCGCATTAATTTGGAAAAGAAGAAAGATACTCGTAGATACTTAAGAAGTTACTTACGAGTGCGGAGGTTGTAAGTGGGGGCGTTTTCCTGTTACATTTTACAAGCTTAAGAGCGTGTAAGATATTGCCATGGTATAATATTCCTGTAAGAATGATTCGTTGCAAAGCGTCTTAGGATATCGCACGAAAAACTTACATAAGAACGAAGTTTTAAAATGCTTTACGAGTTTCAAAACTTACTCGTTTCAATGGCAATATTTTATCCGGCTTAACTTTGGTATCCAGTAAGTTCTCCACTTTTAAAAGCTTTTTTTATAATTGCATACATTCTGTAGTTTTTTGTATTTTTATATTATAGATAGCCTAAAATTACTTCAAAAACATAAGACAACGTATTTTCAAATTTCTAACATCAACTAAGACTTAGACTAAAACTTCATTACATTCGCAATAACATTTGACACATTTTTATTAAAATTTTTGACTCTGATCACAGAAATCGGCTGAAATATTTACAAGAAAATTACACTAGTATTAATGAGGCGTACTGGTTAAATGATTTTGTTTTTGATATTTTCATTTCATAGATGAAATGTCAAAATAAAGCTGTTTAAAACTTTAATCAAATTTTAGCAATCAAGGTTGATAAAAATATTTTTGCATTCAGTGTGTTGGTACGTAATTACTTAAGTAAATATGGTCGTATTGCTCATTTTCTCCATGTTTGAATTTGCTGAATATTTTTTTGTATTGTAATGGTAAGATTTGGTTACGAATGTGTTTGACATTGAATATTTTGGCTTAATCACCCAATTATTCATTGAGGTAGATTGTTCTATTGTTTCTATGTATAAGTAGTTACCTCCTTCTTATAAGTGTCGATGTATCTGCAACAAACAAAATTTATTATATTATTTTTACTGTTATAGTTTTTGAAAATGGTTTTTATTATTAATGCGTTAGGTACTATTGTAATACCCAGAAAACAGTCTAAAGTCTCAGGTATATTATATGTACTAGCATATAATATACCTAACCGCAGTAAAGAATAGAAAGAGGGAGGACAAAAGTTCTCATTATTACATTTAGGTTGCAAAATTAATCACTGCTCAGGTTTTAGTTTTCTTAAACTGAGAAAGGAGCGCCGGTGTTCCTATTTTTAATTCATAATATTCGCGGGCTCAGTTGGACGTAATTCAAATATTTATAACCTTTAAAGCTCACGGTTTTGTACTGCTACTTTCCGTAAAATTGGAATTTTCTCCTTTTTTATTTAATATTCATATTTGCATTGTTACGAATTTAAAAAGTTTTATAGCGTTATACTAATTTACGCAATATTGTACATATTTCGGAAATGGTATCAGAATTGATTACATGAAATTAAACTACACAAATATAATATGTTTATGGAGATGTGTAGCCTTTGCAGTTCAGTGTAATTTCAACGACTATGGTCAATATTACTTGTCATAAATTAGTCATTATGAACTGACCTAGAAATCTAGACTAGTTTAGGGTCAGAGGAATGAAAACTATCTATCACCTATTCACTACTTTTAAATAAAATCGCATTAACACTAGTTTTAATGATTTATCTACATAGTTTATACTTGTAGTTATACCAAGCGTAGATACGCGTTAGTGTACATGCACATCAAATTTCTTTTCAGTTTTTAATATTTAATTACTGAATAGATGATTATAGGGCTCAAGAGGCAAAAGTATACAGACTCGTATTCGCAGAGTTTTCATTTTCCCTGAAACTTTACGACTTATTTAACAGTGAATTGCTTTTCGTTTTCAGCTTCCTAAAATTATGGAAACACTAAATTTTAATTATTCCTAGCATTGTGTAATATTTGTCTAATTTTAATAAGTTCCATCTTATTTATAAATCTGAAATAAGTTGGTCTAGTGTTAAGCGTATGCGACTGTTAATCAAGCCTCAGGTTCAAATCCCGGGTCGGCCCAAAAGTGTTTTTGGGTTTTTCTTAGGAAATTCCTAAAATAAACCCGGAGTTTGGAAGTTTGGCGGTGATTCACGCCCGTGCCTCGGAGAGCACATAAAGCCGTCGGTCCCGGTTTTCATAAACATCTATGGCAATCGTTATTGGGAAGTCAGTGCCCTCAAATATACTGACAACTAGTTCAATCTTCGAATTTCAGTTCTCCTTTAGGGTGGCGGAGGTCCGATGCCAGTCGCTCCGTGGAAAAACTGAAATTCAGTTAAAACCGGTTGAACTAGTAGCTCCACCCCAAATAAACTTGGGAATAAAAGCTAGGAAGAAGAAGTTGAAAAAATATGTAAGGTATAAAATTATTGCCAGTAAGTGTGGTAAGGATTGTGATCGAATTTACATAGCTACTTATTTTGTTTTTATGACAAGTGTTAAAGTGCATTATGTTCGTATGTTCCTTTAAAAAGAGAAGATCCTCTGACAATAAAAGGTTATCGGTTGACTGCAGCTTAGATCGTGACACATATATATTGCTGTTTAATATCATCAGGAACGATTTAATGACTTCCACAGTATTTTACCAAATCGTTCAATAATGGCAGGAGCTGGATGCGAGAAGCCCAAAATCGATCAAAGTGGTGTGCAATGGGAGAGGCCTATGTCCAGCAGTAGCCTGAGATAGGCTGATGATGATGATGATGATGATGTTCACTACATAAGTAGCTATTAATTGCAAAGGTGTTCTGTGAAGGGGTTAATATTGAAACTGCGGCAAGTGGGGAATAAATTAATGTTGTCGTCGTTATTTGTCGTCTCTATGTCAAATGCTAGAATAGAATGGTTGCTTGTTTGTTGCTGGTCTTTCATATAATTTACAACTCCCGCATTACGAATATAACCTATGTCGCAGAGATTTATTATTGATGAAAAAAAACGTAGAAGGATCTCAATTCGACGATACATATATATATTTTTATGTATGACGCATAACTTTTTACAGAGTAATGCGATTTCGTTGATTCTTTTTTTATTGGAAACCGACTGGAAATTATTAAGGTATGCTTACATTCCTTTCAAAAGTCAGTTTATGTTGTTCTACCTTTAACGGCCATTGCAAACTGGGCGACTTGTCGCCGCGTCTTGTCACCGTGACAAGACGCGGCGTGGTTGTTTCTTCGGGCGTCTCTGACGCCTAGTGTGCGATATACATATATATGAAATTTGTCGGCCGCAGCCTGTCGTAGAGTCAAGTCGTCGAGTTGTCGCTGTCGCGTGTCGCCTAGTCTGCGCCTAGTGTAATAGTTAACACTGCTTAAATAATTGAACTCAATATATATTTAAAGCAACCGATGACAATATTGTAAATGAAATTTTAACGAGACATGAACGGCATGGAATAGCTCTTTAAAAATATATACATATTAAACTGTTTCATAAAATTGTTTGTTTTTAAATTATTAAGGTTCAGTAATACTAGTTTATAATTTCCTGCTTTTCAGTGCTTACAGCGGTTTAATTTTTTATAAAAGTTTTATACAAAGCTACATAAAACGGAAACAAGAGATTTCCAGACTCATATCTAACGTTTGTAGATATATAATATAAATTATAAATACGAAGACGTACGCCAAGTGTTACCCTCTGGCTAAGGGTACGCCCACGTGGTCATATGAAGTACACTGTGATTTTTTTTTGTTTTACTTGTTACTTGTAAGTTCACAGTGGCAGACGAATGTTCTTGTATCATTATTATCTTCATAGCCTTTATTATTCCCAAGTTTATTTGGCTTGTTCTTATACATGAATTTAAAACATCTGAAGATTTCCTCCCACAAAAAAAACTGGGCAAACAAACTTTTGGGCGAAGAAACAAACACTGTAAAATCAAATATAACTATCACGTCTGCGTAAAAAAAGAGGAAGGAAATCCGATTTTCATATTACCGAAGACAATTTTTATAAGTACTCTAATGCACCTACTTAGGTTTTCACACTAAGGAAAAAAGGATTATTATACATCACTTTTTACACATAGTTTTGTTGAACAGCGGATAAATTTAAAAGATTCTGATACGTTCTATTTCCCGACGTTTCCTAAGGGTTATCTACTGTTAAACGTCGACGTCGTGTCGACGTAACGTCGAGAAATAGACGGCATCGCAATCTTTAAATCATAAATGAAATAGCCCCTCTGTACAACAATAAATAACCCGAATATCCCACTGGTGGTTTTGGGTCTCTTCTCAAGAGAGGGTTAAGGCCATGCTGACTGAGTGTGGGTTTTCGGACTGTAGACGTAAAAACTTATTAATGCGTAAAAGTCGTTAAAGTCTTAAAACAATTATCAGGTTTTATGGTAAGAGTAGTCACATACTATAGTCATATACACAGAACAGAAAAATACTCACTACAAAAAAAATTCAATAACATCAATAAGGATATAATCAAATTAAGATTCACTTAAATATGTATTAATTACATAGTTTGTTGAGTGTGTAACGAGACAGAGTGATAAGATTTGTAGTATCTCGTGTAATAAGTTTTCAATTAAATTTAACCGTAGAAATGATATTCCGATCAAGCTGTATCGATTTCTACATGCGTGATATTCTATACTATTAATGTATTATACGAAATAAATATTTGATTGATTGTTTAAATTGAATACGAGTAGACTCCAAAAGTACAAGAGATTTGAAAATCTATACAAATAAATAAAATAGGACTGTCTGTTTGTAATATTAAAATAACCGCTTTTACTAAATGCATACACGGTAGATATGTATGTATACACGGTACATATGCCAAAATACTTTTTTTTTACAATTTTTGTTTGTATGTCTGTCTGTTTGTTCCTGGTAATATCTAGAACGGCTGGACCGATTTCGACGGGACCTGCACTGGCAGATAGCTGATGATATAAGGAGTAACTTGGCCTACTTTTTTTAGACAACGTTGCCCGCGGTTACAACAACAAACGCGGGTAACACCGCGGGGCTCAGGCAGTTTTAAAATAAACCAGGCTATAGATTATACTGCGAAAACTGTTAAGAAAAAAGCAAAGTAATATACATCGTCGTCGTACACGTAACATACAGTCGTAAAAGGCGAGTAAGTGATAAACTACGTGAGACAACATCGATGCAAAGAGAAGGAAAACTTGAAACCAACCATTTTTTTATTTTTTTTTATGTGTGGAAAATCATCATGGACCGTCAGCCCACTGGGGGTTACGGCGGGGTGGTGTGTCGTACTTGAACCGTGCTCTCCCCGCGCTTCTCCGTTTAGGAGGAGGAGAAGTCCAGGGTCAGATGTCCTTCTGGACTCCCCCAGCGCCTGCTCGCTCTTGATGCGGGCACTGTCTCGGTTCGACGACCCTCTCTTAGGCGGCGTCCGGTACACACCGACGCCGAACTTGAAACCAACCCTATACCAACCCGTTTGTCGAGCGTGGTATAGTAGGCCAAAACCTCCTTTCTAAGGAGAGGCCTATGTCCAGCAGTGGACTGTTAAAGCTGTTGATTGTGATGATGAATATACACACACAATATATTTTTATAGAGGACATCAATTACTGCAAAAAAATTCGCGATACCTTTTTCAAGTTAAAATATGCAAGTTTGCAATGAAATACTTCTGATTACTTGAGCCTTGGTAAAGCTTAAACAAATAAATTACTTGGCATTCAAATCTATTTCGGTACCTGTAAATTACTTTTTGAATTATTGAAATCGGACATACTATTCGAAGGGTATCAAACGGATAATTTTAATGGTTTGTTTTCTCAAATTAAAACTTGATCGAGTGTTCTAAGCATGGAAAGACTGCCAATAGTGTGTTTTAAAAATTATGTTAAATACCTATATTATACTGAATCAAGGTTTTTTGGGATTTTCTTAGGAAATTCCTAATAGCTGCCCGGAGTTTGGAAGTTTGGCGGTGATTCACGCCCGTGCCTCGGAGAGCACGTAAAGCCGTCGGTCCCGGTTGTCATGAATATCTATGGCAATCGTTATTGGGAAGTCAGTGCCCTCAAATATACTGACAACTAGTTCAATCTTCGAATTTCAGTTCTCCCTTAGGGTTGCGGAGGTCCGATACCAGTCGCTCTGTGGAAAAACTGATATTCAGGTAAAACCGGTTGAACTAGTAGCCGACCCCAAATAAACTTGGGACTAAGGCTAGGAAGATGACCTATATTATACTGAATAATAAAAATGAATATATACAAATAAATAAAATTGGCGTGTCTGTATATAAGTTTTTTACAAAATGTATAGCAAAGTATAAACGGTAGTTACAACAAACAGGCAACTTTAATTTTTTTTTGTCTGTCTGTTTGTCCCGGTAAATCTCGGTAATGGTTGGACCGATTGTAGCGGGATTTTCATTGGTAGAAATCTGTTGACCTGTGGAGTAACTTAGGCTGATGCTTTTTAGATTAGCTTCACTCCGCGGCTTTACTATTTTTTTTATTTTTTTTTTAATAAAATTTGATAACGACGACGGCTTTTAATATTACACTGCTGAAGGCCTCTTATTTGAATGAAGGTTTCTGTCTGCCTATAGAAGGTTAGCCAAACGCGTTTTTATATAATGTTTGTTTCAAGTTTTTCTTATTAAAATGGTTACAAAGTACATTTTATGTAAAATTGAATTGAATTAGCAATTGTTAATAATTAATAATAATAAATGGTAAGTGACCGAAGATAAGGTCTTAAAGAGATTAGTTACAGCCACAGATATAATGAACGCTTTTGGATTTGCGTTTGAAAGACCCACGTTGTCACGAGATTTTTCGTTACTTCACTCAAGGTATAAGTAGCTTAGAATGGAACTTATTTAAATAAAGTTAATTTCCACTTTCAAATTTAAAAATATTTAGGAGTTAAATAATAAACCACAAACATGAAGAATAAATGTGATATATACAGACGGGTATTTATTCCATTTTTTTGTGTATACATGTACTCGAATAAGTCATACTGACACCTAAAAACCTTATAATATAACATAAACATCTACATATATATTTATATTATGTTTTAACTTGAAGAATGTTAATATTTGAATAAATTATGTATAAATCGTCGCATGAAGTAACATTGTATTAACTTCTGGGGTTATATAAACATGCTTTGAAAACAGCCTCAAGTCGAATAAAAACATGGCTGATATGCATGGGCGTGGATAGGTGGGATCAAAGGGGGCCCTGTCCCTCCTAGCTAGCTCGTCGCCCTCCCTGGAATTACTAGTAAATTTTAATTATTTAATGTATCAGTAATACGAGACTAAGTGTACCCCTAGTAAAAATCTCTGCCTACGCTCATGTTCATATGATTTAATTGATAAGAATGAAAACATTTTAATAAATAACTTAGCGAATGTTATTTTACTGCTACGAGTGCAAACTTGAAAATACTTAACTAAATATATATTATATGAATAATAAGAAATCTATGTAAGTGGTATGATTGAGTAAAAAAGTAAAAACCCAACAATCATAGAAAACGACGCTGAAAAAGTATGTTACAAAATTTTCTGGATACTGGAATAAACAATGCGTACAGAGATACATATTTTCAGGTTTGAAACCATAAAACTTTAACAATTCGTGTCACACTAAGTTTGTAACACAAAGTATTGGCAGTCAAATAAAATGCACATTAAAACGGTTTTGATTTGAAGTGGTTCATACAATATTTATTTTATTATTATTTATTAATATATCTCCTATCTACCTAATTCATCGTGGTCTGTATTTCTTTTTTTTTGATCTCATAATAAACAATTTGTTATAATAAATATTGGTTTCTGAAATTACAAAAAGTAGGTTCGGTATTCATAAGGTTACTTCAAAACAGTCACCCAATCATTTTCTTTGTTTATAGAGCAAAAAATACTAACATAAGTAAAAAAGTAAAATTCATATATTTTTAAAGTCCGTATGCACATTGCGGACATGCACTGTTATACGCAACCTATTTCGGAACATGATAGAATATTAGCGCCTTTAGAAAATGAACACTCATCTAAAAAATGGACTTAACTTTTTTTCTATTTTAAAACATAGATACATACTTGTACGGACATGTACGTATATTTTCATTGATAGATCTTTCAGTTTTTGTGTGTGTTTGACATTGATCTTTTGATATTTTATATTCCTGTCAACTTGTATATAAATTTTTACATAAGCCGCATTTTTCCTCATACTTTAACTAAATTAAATTTTAGATTTTCTTTTATTTCAAATACTAATACGATATTCACATTTAGACATAACATTCATAAAAATGAAATATGATGGGTTGCCAGGGAGAGATAAAAGCTACAGAATGGTAATTTTACTCCTTGATGAAATATATCTTTGGAATATCCTCGTTGTAAGCAATTGTTATTAAGCAGTATTTTAGCTAAAAAAAAGATAGGCCGTCAAAAGATTTAGAAGAAATTAAGTTTATTTGAATAATGTTAAAGTTACCAGAATTGTTGGTTTCTTAATCTGGATTAAAACGTCTTGTTAATAAAGTGTTTGTAAAATGTTGAGTTTAAGATTGCAGCGAGGTCTGAGCCCAGACCATTAGACTTAAGGCCGCTACATACGTGACGGAATTTAACACGGACGGAACGGGACGGGAAGTTTTGCAAACACCGTAACATACAAAATGTATAGAGAAATGCATACTTCACGGATACACGGACGGGGCGGGAACGTGGCACGCACGGGACGTGCTAAATATCGTCGCCGACGATTTTTAGCACGTCAATAGCAATTAAAGCCAATTCTTGAAATGAAAAATACATCTTTCCTTGTTCACAACACTAACACGTTAGATCCGAGTCACAGTCACGTTGCGTATGCATTTAAATCACGTTTCCGTTTATAAAGAGGCAACCACGTCCACGTCCCGTCCGTGTTAAATCCCGTCACGTATGCAGCGGCCTTTACTTGGTGAGTAGTGTTAGAAGATAGAAGCTAATTTATGATATCATTTCTGTGGTAGGTAGTATTTGGTCAAAAATGGGTGTTGTTGACTGAGTCTTAAGCTTAATAATAGTAGTATATATGGGTATATTAATATAAATATACATATATAAATACATCTTCGAACAAATGATTCGATCCTTAACCTCTTATCGCTTATTTCGCAACTTCTTTGTTGGCGAAGGGTTGAAATGGTTAGTCTTGATATAGAAGGTATTCTTGGTAAGAGGGTTTTCTATCTTCGAGAATGTTCATACTGTGCTATTGATAAACTATTTTACTGTTGAGTCAGAATGAAAATTGTATGTAGGTATTAAATGAAGTTTCGAATATATGCAAATAGTATGTGTGGATGCTTGTTACTCTTTCATGATAAACTATTGAAATGGATTTAATATAAATTTTAGAATATTATGGATTTAACATGTACGCAGTCGGAGTCGTGAGCAAAACCTAGTGCTCGATAATTTAAGAATTTTATTTTGATAAATTAATTGTGAACCTAAAAGTAGTATCAAAATGTTGTTAATTCTAAAGAGCGATATAATCTTGTTGTGATAGGAAAGCCGAGTGTCTTCTAATGCTGTAATCATTATAATGTTAAATCAATTAAAATGAAACTGTTGGAAAGTTATGCAACTGCTAGTTAAAATTACGTACAGGTATTATAATGATAACTGTTCAACTGATGACTTCTTCTTTCGGTTGTATATACTTAAATTTTGTTTTTAGAAGTAAAAATGTACTTTGTAAAAATATTGGACAATCTTAGATAAATTGATTACTTTTAACAATTTATTAGTTTATTCATTTTAAAAAAACTGTACAAAAATCTACAAAAAAGAAGCGAATTTCACATTCTTTTCATTTAATAAAGAATATTCATTATATAACTTTCCATTATAAGGTGGCATGCCTTACCATCGTAATTCCTTATGTGGCGTGAGTGCTATTACAATATGAAAATTCTTCAAAGTCAACAAGTATTATGAAATCGTTTTGTTCCAAACTGTTGGCAACGATAGACCGATCTTCGTGTTTTTATCACGAGAAATTTAGTGTTTTATGTTGTCAACTGCTACAACTTTCTTTTACAAGTAACTTCAACGGAGTTAGTTGTAAAATAAAGTTATTTGTAAAGTCAACTTTTTGTAAAATTATTCTTCAAACAAGATGACAAGCTATCTTATTAATAGGATGTGTTTTAGTATCGATATGGAAATTAGAATAATATCGCTATAACATAACGAATGATCAGTTAGCTCTATTAAAAGGCTAGAAGGCATAGTGTTAGAGAGTAAAATTACTATGTAGGGTTTCAAACCATTTTGATAATAATCTTTTTTTAAACCATCCTTTTTATGAAGAGGTCTATGTCCAGCAGAGAAGTATTACAGGTTGTTGGTGATGACTATGACGATGTGTAAGACTGGTCACAGACTAACCAATTGATACGCAGCAAAGAATCACAAAGTATAACAAACAAGGTTTGTTTATTTATTCTTCACGCGGCTTAAGTAAATGAGAAAAGTTCTGCTGAAGCAACCGTTAATTATTGTTTTATTATGTTGTTGATTGTGGGTTAATTGTGGGGATACTTGTTGAGTAAAAGCGTGTTGAAATAGCATATATTAATATATATAATAATACATACTATAATACATAATATAACAAAATAATATATACTTCTAGAGACAAAAGATTACATTCTTATTATAACAACATCATTTCATATAGAGAGAGAGAGAGAGAGAGAGACAGAGAGAGAGATCTGATGTTGATTCATAATAGCCAGTATTCAGATGAATTTAATATCTAAAAGTTTAAAAAAACAGTTTAGGATTTTAATATTTAATGCTGTAAGGTACATACAAAACTGTGGCCAGAATCCATCTCCATCACATATCCTTAGAACATACTTCTCTTTCACACTTACTAACAAAATGAAAACGCAGTCTTTTAACATTGCTTCCTTTTCCGTTTATTTCAGATTGTCACAGAATTCCCATGTCGATAAAAGCTATGGCCCTGTTTTTGAAGAAAAGGTCGGAAGTTGAGACGTTTCAATTGTACCTTCAAATTCAACTTCGATACACTTAAAATGTAGAACGATCAAGAGACGCAGACGGACATAATGTATCGCCCATTTTCGGTACTTCACGGTGAAATATTTTATAACAATAATGATTGGACCTATGTCAAAGAAAGACATTTAAGCTGAAGCTGAAAAGTGCAATCAATATTCAGCCACTAGGTAGTACAACGGCAACGGTGAATATGTTTCCCAAAAAGGACTTTAATTCAGATTACGTTTGGCTAGATTACGTTAGTTTGGTTTAGGCTACACATATATATATCTTTCAACTATTATGGATAACATCACATCAAATCACACATAACTAGCCTTTGATAGTCCACTGCTGGACATAGGCCTCTCCTTAGCAATATATTTATATTACTAGCTTTTGTCCGCGGCTCCACCCGCGTGTCTGTCGTATATCCTGCTCAACATAAATATAAACTTCATTTATTTATTTATATTATATATATTATATTACATATATTGTCAAGTAAATGAGCTACAAAATCATGCAATATTAAAATAGTATATAAATAGAATAGAATGGAACAGTACTTTATAAGTTATCTGTTACAGCAACCAATACCAAAAAAAGTATGTATGTATTTATATCGGTTGACTAGTACCCATAGTACAAGCTCTGCTTAGTTTGGGACTAGATAATGTTGTGTTTGAATGATAGATGTCCGAATTTTTTTAAGCTTACCAAAAAATTATTTCGTTGTGCCCCAAGCGATGACAAACATTACCTTGTTACCTACAAGGTATCTACTAAAATAACTACTAAAATAACGTTTGCCACCGCATGCGGTACCATAAAGCGTTTAGTGAAGAATGTTAGTCGAATTTTATATTGTATTAAGAACTTGTTTTTCTCTTTACAGTTGATTGCTCTTAAGCAGTCGGGTTTCTTGTTTCCATAGAAAATATTTTATTAACTTATTGCTGTGGCGAAGAATTAAATAAATTCAGTATAAATATATACAGTAAAAATGGTAATACAATATTCGGTAATATGCTTAACAGGTGTAACATCTCAAAGGTTAAATATAATCTGCATGAAACGGTATTACGTAGCATTTCCATTTTAGCAAGGTCAGCATATCTATATTAGCATACGGGGTTTATTCTGCCGCGAATAAACCTTTTAGATTACTGAATTTCCTTTTCAGTTTTAGGAAACTGGTACCAAAATTTAGTAATCTGAAATGTACCACACATTTGGAGTTTGTATTTTCAGCCTGGTCTTCTATTGTATTACAACTACTGTGATCCCCTTCAACTGAGAAAAGTGTTATCATTCATCTAATAAAGAATTTTATTGTAAATTTCGATTTCACGACTTCACTAAAATTTTAATGTCCAAGTAATATTATTCAGCATATTTTTGAACATTGCACATGTATATTTTGCACAATAAAGCTGTGATGTACTGTAGTAGAGTATTTCAGAATGGTAAAGTTGAGTTTGTCACTCGTAGGAATATTTCGAGATGAACTTGCTACCTACATAGAAGATAGACAGATGTTCACTTATGTTTTGATTCTAACATTGATTTGTGTAAAATAATTTGTTTATCATATATGGGATAGTTGAATTTTTTTTTGACTTATGTTTTGAATTTATATTTGATAAATATTAAATTTCGTAAGCTACTGCATCATGCTTTAAATAGTGAACAAAAATACTTGTCTAAATAAATAAGTGATTTCGAACAAATTTACCGAATTTTGAATGAATTTTTCAGGAAAACTGAATATCGGTTTATAGAAATCTATGTCATATTCTACCATGCAAGGAATTATTAATTAGTTGCATAGATTTATTTCATTGTTTTTACAATACAAAATACCGTAGCAGTGCAAAACTCATACTACATTTAAAGAACTGAAGTGAAATAATTTTGTCACATTGCGTTGATTTTCCGAGCAACTAAAATTTACACATAAATATTGACACTCAGTTTTATCCGATTTCGTTTGAATTAATCTCTTTTGCAGGAATTTCATTAAAAGAGAGCCATGACGGGAGTAACATACGCTTGGCAAATCAAACAATTTGTGACTGTCCACAGAAGTCACTATTTTGGATGGTACGCCACGCACGGTCGGATAAAATGAAAATGCTAAATTGTATGAATAATTAATTGAAATCTAGATTGAACATTATATTTAAAAAAGAAATAGAAGAATATGCACTTTATCATGGTCAGCAGAAAAAAGTCACTGACATGACACAAAAAGCCTTGTGACAAAATTGAATATAATCTCAATAATACATGAAAAACGTAACTATTTTGTAATAATAGCATTCTCTTATTGGTTTAATCTATGTTTACGAGATGGTACATAATTTTTTTAAGCCGAAAAGCATGGAAAATACATGAAGAAAGAACTAAACCCTTTATAACTCTCCTCTGCTACTAAGTTATCTTTAATACATAAGTTTAAGCTTTTAAATTTTTAATATGCAGTAAGACAAAACATTTTTTTTTTACTTTTGATACTGCATTTATTTAATCACTTAGCATATACTTGTGATAAATATGAAGGTTTAAAACTTTAACATTAATATTCAGTTTAGTACAAATGAATTAGAATAATTAGAAATAAATTTAAGCAGTCATGGACCTCTCCAATTGCACGCCACTGAGTTCGATTCTGGTCTTGATTAGCCCTTATTTCTCGGCTCTAAGCCTAGAATGTCTAGATATATTAATCAATTCTATCGTTCATTCAAAACTTTTGTAACATAATTTCATCTGTTTCTTTAGAACTTATCGGTAGTTCAAAGAAGTATTTTTCACTAGGTAACGACTATGTAGATTAATCTTCACGATTATATTATTTTAAAACCGATATTTCTGTGTCTAAAAGCGTATATATCGATCGTTTTTTACACATATCGTTCTCTTGGTTCTTTACGAATAGCGAGGCGATAGTATCAGCAAAGTATCCATAAAATGTTATGTGCCTTTACACGATTTACGCACCATAAAGCTATACTCTATATATCACCTACTAACTTTACTTGTGATAAAGACTTAAGTTCAACGAATGTGGGTACTCTAATACAAATGTTTCAATAAAACTTATTTTTCTGTATAGTTCTTTGAGAGTTAGTAACATTATTGTTAGTGATTGATGATTAATTCAATTATACGTACTTTGGGGTTCAGCCAAGACGAAGAGCCAAATCTGCTGTTATGTTTCTCTATACATTTTTAGTAACGATCGGAAAGCAAATGAACTCAGTTTATGTCAAACAAACAGAAGACTGTCTCTGCTTGTGATTGGTTCAAGGATTTTTCAACGTTAAAGAGCAAAATTTGCACCTAAAGTTTACATAGACAAAAAAGTGATGAAATGTAAAGGTTCGAAACTATACATTCTACAATTTGTAGAAGAGCACGAGAAACAACTACATCCTATATCCATCATAAAACAGCAGTCCTTCTTGAATTGTCAGATAAATACTGACATATGGAATAAAATGTAAACTGATGGATTACGCTTGATGCTAAAGTTACTTTATATCTGTATAATGTTGCATTTATGATAGAAATAATATAGGAATTTTTATTCGAAGTGGAAAGTAAATACAAAACACAGAGATGAACATTCTCGAAATAATAGTATCGGTGACTTTATTCCTTTTTTATTTAAAAAGACAACTCCCGCATTAGCAATATAAATTCTTTATTGCGGGGGATTTTACAAACATACAAGAAACGGACACAAAGAACACCCAGACTCAGAACAATAGTTTGTGGATCACACAAAGTGTTATCTCACGTGGGATTTGAACCCACGACACTTGGCGCAGCAGAAAGCGGCGTGGCGACTACTTAAACCATTAGGCCATCCGTCACTTTCCTTATTAATAATATATTACTCGTATTATACTCTTATATTATTCTTACTCTGTAACTAACACAAAATGGACTCACCTAAGTTCGAAATGAAGAATTTAAGTTTAAATATTGCTTGAAATAAAACGTACAAGTGATATTCATATTCACAACATTTTAAAAAATAAATATAGGACGTAGACCTCAACATGGTTGTGCCTAATCTCGACTTATAAGAGCGCTTTACCAGACTTTTGATAGCTCTCATTATACGCATACATTCAGTCATACAAAGTTCCTAACTACGTAACATACAGTAGACAAGACCGTTTCCAGAACGTGAACATAAAAATTACTATGCTATTTTAGTAATTTGCTATCTTAGTTGAGTATATTCATTAAAAGACTTTCAGTGTTTTCCACTTTTCTAAATAGATAATTTTTACATATTTCTAAGAATCTTAAAGCTAATCCCACCTATATTTATAAGCTTATATAACCCATTCATTTCTTGTTTGTGGAATTAGTTCGACAGCTAAAAAAAAGCTATACAGGTTGCTGTCCTTTAAAAACTTTCTTGTATATTAAAGTAAAACACCGAAGGAAGAAGTTACGACTAAAAATACACATAATGGCGCCATAGCCCTGACTCGTTTTCTGATTTCGTTGAGTTGTGGTATGACAAGTCTAGTTATTCAAAATAAATGTGCGACTATATATTCTTCAACTGATCGCTAACCTTACTCCTAGAAAACTAATAAAATACTACAACAAGACTAAGTGTACTTGTCCTCCTCATAAAAAAACTAAACTTGTAATACAAATACTATTCCGATTCTTAAAAAATAGGAAAAGCGGATACGCCATCTGCAGATTATGTCGGGCAAAAGTTTGATTATGTCGTCCTAATGAGCGCTCAAGTTTCCATCTCACGTACTTTATAGACTCACGTCTTTATAATACTTGTACTTATAATACTCACCGTTCGAAATTTGAATATGATCTGAAAATTATCAGCTGATATTTTCAATGTGACTTATACGAGATGATAAGATTGCACATTAAATTGAAAACATGTCTAATTATAGTCGTCACAAAATAAGAAGCCCGTTTTGACATTTGTCATTTCACATGCCGCATGTAAGAAATTGAAAAATCAAAATCATAATCCTATTTAATTACTATGTTGCCCATACACTATCACAACGCATATCATAAATAAGCATCAAGTTTAATTTTATATTGAAAAATTGTACTCAAAAACACGAATTAATCGTATTAATTACACCACGGTGACAAATGTTAAACCGGGCTTCTTATTTTATGACTACTGTATATGTATAAGTTTTTTGCTGAACTTTGGTAGTAAATGAGACTTTAGTAATCTTTCTCCATTCACTTATTCAGTCGTGTCATGGATGGAGTTATTTTTATTGACCGACTTCAAAAAAGGTTCACAATTGTGCTTGATTGACTGCCTTGTTGGTCTAGTGGTTAGCGTATGCGGCTGCTGATCAAGAGGTCTGGGGTTCGATTCCCGAGTCAGACCAAATATTTGTGTGCTCCACAAATATTTGTTTCGGAGTCTGGGTGTTTTTCTATGTATAATATGTATGTATTTACAAAAAAAAATGTATGTTTATGTATTTATATCAGTTGTTTAGTACCCATAACACAAGCTCTGCTTACTTTGGGACTAGATGATGTTGTGTGTAAGACGTCCAAAAATATTTATTTATTTATTATTTATTATTATTATTATTATTAATTCAAATGTAGTTTTTTTATGATTGTTATGACTTTCGATTGGGTGAACCGATTTTGATAATTTTTGTTTGAAAGCTGGTGCCACACATGTGGTTTCATGATAAGTAAACCGGGATCTGATGATAGGATCCTGGAGAAATCGATGGAAATCCTCAAATATCATAGGCATATATCTGTCGCGATTTGGGGACTTGGCATAGGATTTCTTTGCAGTCGTTTTTTTTTTGTTAAAATTATTTTAGAATAACATTATATTGCAGAGGGAAACAATGCGTTGAAGTGAAAGTGGGTCGGTTAAGTCTCCAGATGAACTTTTAGTGTATATCGGGTATGTCTGAAAATCGGCCAACATCCATTTTTCATACCCCTAGAACGAGTGTGGAGTATCTGCTAGTACTATGCTAGTACAAGCTACTACTATAATAGTACTAGCTGATAAAGAGGTAAAGTTTGTGCCGTTGTAAGGAGTAATCTCTCGATCTACTGAACCGATTTCAAAATTCTTTTACCAATATAAATCTACGTTATTTGTGTGGCTATATATTAAAATGAAAAATCAATACTATATGTCCCCGTCGAAGCCATTATGGGCGGCTAGTATAAAAAAATATATCAGTAGAGTAAGTGCTAAGTAGTAAGTATCGTTTGTGTGTTTAATCATATTTATAATTGAAAAAGGCCTTAAGAAGATACGAAGTAGTTATCAATATAGATAAAGTTATTTCTACACTGTCAAGAATAAGGCTGTCGACGAAATATGAGTTTAATAAAATGCAGTAACATTTTCGAAGTGTATTGACTCACCCTTTCCCGTATTTATCTTATAGGGGTTGGGTGAAAAGCAAATATCGGAAGAAGGATCGTTTAAATAAGCAGTTGCATGTCTTCGGTTATTACCTAGTGATTTCAATATGCGGGTTTGAATAGATATGTTGTAACAGAAATATAGTGTGCATGTGAAAAGTTCTTGTCATTACTAAACGTTTTTACGGTACCTTAATAAAAAAATAAACCTGACTTTTTTATAGTTGAAATGGAATAGGCGTTTGTCTTCCATCTCACCTGATGGAAAGTGTAGATGAAGACGAAGGAGGTACACGCCCATCCAAAAGAAACCTGTTCACTCTACTCTTAAAGGCTCCGGAGTTTAACTTATCAGGAAAAATAGACCCAGGCAGGTCGTTCCGAATTTTGGCGGCTCTCACCAAAAACGAGCTGTCAAACCGTTTAGTTCGACTTTTGGGTATGTCAACAACGTATGGATGAAACTTTTGCCTGCGCCTAGTAGTCCGATAAAGGAATAGAGATGGCTCGATCAGTTCATTACTTCATTTCCTATGTCAAGATCAAAATATCCAGAACAAAGAACATAAATAAAGACATGCAAATAAAAGCTAAATTATGCTTTTAGGCAGCAAGTAAAATTTATTTAAAACTCAACTTTTATCATCGTGTTCATTGGTTAAAATCAGAATTTCACTTCACATTTAATGAAATGTACAAAGAATTTGGAAATTGATTAAATATTAGGGGTTAAAATTTGAAATAACTGATTTGTACTGAAAAATGTTGAAATTCGTTTTTTTTACATTCAACATATTTATTTAATAAAAATATATATCATTATTATCTATACATTGCTGCCATCTAATAGGAAGGTGATTTATGCCTTTTCAATAGAACTCTAGTAATCTAGATTCTACAAACTGTGTGGAAGCATTTTGTACTGCCTCCTGTGAAGAAAACTTTTTATGACATAGAAAATTGTCCAAATCACGAAAAAGAAGGTAGTCCCTTGGAGCAAGGTCTGGCGAATACGGAGGGTGACGAATGGTTTCTAATTGCAGTTCCTGCAGAGTTAAAACGGTTTCTCGTGCTGTATGAGGTCTCGCGTTATCATGGAGCAATAATGGTGAAGATCGATTAATGAGTCGGGGCTGTTTCACTGCAAGTTTTGCTATCATTGTTCGGAGTTCGGCACAGTAGATATCTGCCGTTATTGCTTGACCAGATCGGAGAAAGTTATAGTGAAATAACAAGATGCCGAGACCACCAAACAGTTACCATTACCTTTTTATTTGTAAGCTTTGTTTTAGGACACTGTTGCGGCGTTTGACCTGGGGTCAGCCATTGCATTTTTCGCTTACGGTTATCGTAAATAATCCACTTTTCATCACATGTCACAATTCGATCCAATATTCTTTCATTTACGTATCGATTCAACAAGGCAACTCAAGTTTCAACACGCGTTTCTTTCTGCAGATAAGTCTAATCATGAGGCACCCATTTTTCATACTTTTTATTTTATTGATTTGACGCAAATCACGTAATTGTATCTAATTGTCGTACAATCGGAGTGGTCTATGTCCAGTAGTGGACTGCGATAGGCTGATGATGATGATGATGATGACGACATTGACAAATGAGTCAATATGGTTGGTAACGTAACGTTAAACCATGATGCTAATTCCTGGATAGTGTGGCTCGGATCAGCTTCCACCATCTCTTTCAATTCATTGTTGTTCACATGTGTGGGCGGTCTTCCAGTGTTTCGTTCTTCAAATCAAAATTTCCATCACGAAAGCGTTTATACCAAAATCGCACGGTGCGCTCATTAGCAGTAACCTCTTCAAACGCAACATTGATATTGCGAGCTGTTTCTGCAGCGTTAGTTCCGCGTCGGAACTCGTATTCAAAAATAACTCGAATTTTCGAAGTATTCATCTTTCTTAACTAAGCGGAATAAAAAAAAAACAAATTTAAGTCGATACTCATGTTTTACAGTAAAAACATGAGTATCGACTTTATAGTTAAAGTCAATAATCAAATGTTGCACATTTTTTCAAAGAAGAACCTCATAGGTACGATTTGAAAAAAGTTTCACTCAAAAATCTCAAACTATGAAGGTTCTATGTCAATTCGAAGACAGTACCTATTACAATAAAACGGGTAATTTCATACTTAAACCCCTATTATAATAATTCAGTGCTAATGTAAATGGGTAGGACAAACACAACATTAATTTTTAAATTATATGTGTATATAAAGTGCACTGCACTGCGACTCTACGATTGGCCAAGTGGTTTAAGCGTTCGCCACGACGCTACAGCGCTAAGTGTTTTGCAATCACATTTTGTGTAATCCATAATTTTTTGTCCTGAATCTGGATGTTTTTTGAATGTTTTTCCTATTCATGTATGTTTGTGAAGTCCTCCGTGACACAGGATGTATATTCACAGAAGACCAACCTAAAAATGACAGCATACGTGTTGTCGTATTTCGTTGGTCAGTGTGAGACCGAAGGCCCAATGATACTAAGCCGTCATAATGAGTCCCACGTTGTTGCATCTGTACTTACAATGAAGATGATGACCTTTACTCTTAGATTCTACTCATACTTTCTATCAGATAAAGTTGAGTCACTTCAGTAGGATCAAATATAAAAAAAAAAACATGAGATGTATAAACGATGTCCAAAAATAAAGAAAAACTGTGAACGTTTTATGTTTAGTTAGCGTTTCTATCTGAGCTGAGATTTGTTCAATAAAATGATCTAATAGCAAGTTTTATCGTTAGATATATTGGTTTGATGCAGCAGCTATCTTCGTAACCGATTTACCAAAAGGAACATAAATGCAAAAGTCGGTAATATAAGGCAGTGGTAGATCCCAAAAGCTGACTTTAATGTCATGAAATAAAATTAAACACTGAGATATTTGTGGTTACGTAATCTAAGCCGTAAAACGTCAGAAGTGAAATGACCAGAGCCTACATTTAGATTCAGGATAGATATATCTACACGGTAAGAATATTAAGGCATTATTGTAAAACGCATTTTGACTTGACTTTAACATTTGACTTGAGGTATGTGTATGTTAATGGAATATTTAAGATGCAAGAAATAGGAAACAATTCAAACGCTTATTGTTGTATTTAGAAAAGTGTAGACCTTTGTTTAGGACCGATAAATAAAATTTAAAGAAAATATCATATATATATATATAATAAACAAATTAATATTTGTTGTTTGTTTTGATGGGACTTGAACTAAACTCCTAGTTAGGCTGCTTCTATTTTAGTTTCGCCTGTCCAGCTAGTATAAGAATAGAGCTTCACAACGATTTGTATAAACTGAACGTGATTGATGTATTTGCAAAAGATGTTTATTTAGCATCTTACAAAATATAGCTATGTAAATACATTTTTTCTGGTAAGAAAAAAGCTTTTTGCTAATAAAATTTCCTATTCGGGTCACAAATTGAGCGACTTAGTGGAACTGTTTAAAAACATTAAAGAACTTCGTTTCAACCTCGGAGCTCTGTTTATTGAGTTTTGTGTAAACAGAGAAATCTGTAAAAGATTTCAATTTCATGTCGTCAATGTCTGTTAGTAGTAAATTTTAGGTTTTTAAGTGAAACTTTGAGTAGGTAGGTTTGGATGGGGAGTACTTTCATGTAAGTCATCATGACATGTTCAAGTGACGTCTTGAGCCAGCCACTATGAATAACACAGGTCGACAAATTTTAATTTAAGGTCAAACAATTCATTGATATATATATTAAAAAATAAAAACTGTTTTATACAGGTATAATTTAACACTTTTGTTGACAGTCATCATGTTTGTTTATTGTTTTTAGGTAACTGTAGAAGATTCGTTTATTTTTATATCCTACTAAGGTGACTCTCATCATCATCATCATCAGCCTATATCAGTCCACGTTGCCTTAATGAAGCATGAGTAGAATTCAAGAGTGGGGGCCACGACTCTCACCGCGAATGAAAGCCACACTATGGTAGTTTCGATATTGAGTTAGTTATTTATTTTCAATACGAAATTCTCTAGCACTGACATCTCGTGAATAAATTGTTTCGGAAAGAAATTAATTTGTTTACTCTGCAGATGTCTCACTTGTAGCTTATAGAATTTTCTCTTTAATTTGTTTATGCACTGCCAGTTTTGAGTATTTTTAACGCGTATCCTTTGAAATTGGACATTGTTTAAGAATACTTCATTTTGAAAAGACAAAGACGTGTTTCGTTATTAATTTTTTAAAAAAGTTCTTTAATACTCTTTATATTACTTTTACTTGATTTGTAACTATTAATTTATTTGATTGTGTGTGCATAAAAATTAAAAAAAAAAATGTTATTTGGCAACCCACTCAGGTTTCAAATTAGTCTATAGTGAAAACAAATGGATAAAATGAATGTTTTCATAGTGGTATTAACTGTGCTTATGGCTACTTATATGAAGCTGGTTGCCAGAAGCCCAAAATCGATCAAATTGGTGTGCTATCGGAGAGTTCCATGTCCAGCAATGAACTGCGATGGGCTTATGATGATGATGAAGATCGATAAAACATGAAAAGTAAAACAGGCTCAGGTGGTCAAAGTAACCAATAGTGTAACTAATGCTTGTTATGGTCAACGTTATTTGTTTTGATATCGTAATAAATTTATGGCTTTTATGTAAAATAAATGTAAAAAGTTCAAAAAAGTACGTAATAATGTACCGAATACGTAATAACTTTAAAAATAAATAAATAGCTTTTGTAATCCGGGTTATTATTAAAAATCTATTGATACCAAATCGGTTCAATAGTTTAGGCACTACGGTAAAAAAAAAACAAATATAGACAGTCAAACTATTATCCTCGCTTTTGGCTTACTTTCTTCTTCGTCCTACCCTTTAGTCACAATATTATTTCGGTTCGGCTTACTAGTTCAACCGGTTTTGCCTGAATTTCAGTTTTCACTCGGAGTGAATGGCATCGGACCACCGCAACCCTAAAGCAGACTTGAAATTCGAAGGTTGAACTAGTTATGCATATATTTGCGGCTCTGACCGAGCAGAATAGGGCGCGTTTCAGGCGGCCACAGAGAACTCTGGCGGTCAGAGCCATACGGGGTTACCGCACCGTATCGACGGAGGCGGCGTGCGCCCTGGCCGGAACACCCCCGTGGGATATGGAGGCGGAAGTGCTCGCCGAAGTTTATCGGCGAGTGGCTGACTTCCGGGCGGAGAGCGGATTTCGCCCACCGCCCGAGGACGTGCGCGAGTGGCGCGAAGCCGCTCGCCGAGCCACTACGGTGAGATGGTCGTTCCGACTGGAGACTCCACGCGCTGGCCTCGCCGCCGTGGAGGCTTTCCAGCCGGTCATCGCGGAGTAGGCAGGGCGGCAGCACTGGACCCTTTCCTTCCGGCTGACGCAGGTGCTTTCCGGGCACGGTTGCTTCGGAAAGTACCTGCAATCGGTCGCTAGGAGGGAAACGAGTCCCGCCTGCCACCACTGTGACTGCAGTGAAGACTCGGCCCAGCACACGTTGGCGGTCTGCTCCGCATGGGCGACGCAGCGCCGGGCCCTCACCGCAGTCATCGGAGGGGATCTCTCGCTGCCGGCCGTCATAAGATCGATGGCTGGCAGCGACAGTTGTTTTACCGCGGTCACAACCTTTTGCGAGGACGTAGTCTTGCAGAAGGAGGTGGCGGAGAAGGTCCGGGAGTACGACATCCACGGCGGAGGCCAACCGCGAGGGGGCGGCGTCCGTGTGCGACCGGACGTTGCCCAATTAGAGAGTAAACATTTGAGGTGGTGCCCGCAACAGTGCGGGCAGGCGCTGGGAGGAGTCCAGAAGGAAATCCCCTCCCTGGACTCCTTCCAATACACAGGCGCAGAGAGGGTCACACCGTGTGGTTTTAGTCTGTTCGAGTCCGACACACCACCCCGCCGTAACCCCCGACGGGGTGACGGTCCGCGGGGATTTCCATACGTTAAAAAAAAAAAGTTATGCATATATTTGAAGGCACTGACTTTCCAATAACGATAGATATAAATATAAAGGGACAGGTAGCTTGTATTTCATAACACGCTTTAAAAAAATTAAAGGTGTATACTCCTCTCCACCCCAAGGAAGTTCATAAATATGTATGAAATGCTTGTAATGTGAAATTGGTTCATATTTTTAAGCCTGGTTTGAGGCCACCTTACATTAGAAGTCATTGTACATTTTAAGTCAAATAGCTTAGCCAATGTCTTACGTAACTACATACTATATCGACAGCAAATGAAAATACAAAATGTAATGTAAAAATTTTGTAATTTACCGTATAACAATTCATTGTAAAGTAATCAACACCAAATGTAACATGTTCACTGTTTAAGAATGAAGTTTCTGAAGAAACAAATCACACTGATACATAGATTCAGTCGCAGTCGGTCATAAAAATTGATTAGGCATACACAAACACGACGCATTCTTAAAATGAAAACGAACACTCGTTTGCAGATCACAATGGGGTATACATGCGTCTTACGAGTATCGGATGACGCGCGTAGTAGACATAATAAAAGGAAAATCAAAGCTATTGTGCGTTTTATTGGCCCTAAATTTATTTTAGAGCCACGCCGAGGGCGATTCACGCCCAAACGAAACATAACACAGTCGTATTAACAATTCGTTTTCAGCTTCGTGAACTGTGTACAAGATAAAAAACGAAGTAGAACTTCTTAAGAAGCGCTAAAATGTTACAATAATGCAATGTCGGACAGGTAATTGGATGTTCCGATTTCAAAGTTTCAGAGTTCTTAAACTTACTTAAACTTCTAGTCTGATTACATATTAAAATAAAAGTGTGACTGGGGTACAAGTAACCTTTTGAGATAATCTCATCAACTGGTTGTTTAAATGTTTTGATGAGTGGTGAGAAAGTTTGGAATTCATTATTATTTTTAAACTTTTCCATTGTCGGTCGGTCCTTAAGCCCTGAACAAAAACAAATATGTTTTTGTTCAGGGTTTAAGTTCTCTTTTAAATTGGCGACTCTTATTCGTCACATTAGATGGATAAGGTTGTAGTTTCAACCAGTTTTTGCTTATTTCATGTACTGAAAACGGTAATTGAAAATAATGTAATTAAGAAAAGGTAATCTGTAAGTGACATAAGCACTGGGTCATGTACTTTTTAATTAAATGTATGTTAAGTATGTGATGTAAGATAATGATACTATTTCAGTATCTCATCAAACTGTTGGAAGTTGATGAGATACTGAATTAGTATCATTACTTAGTGGAGAAAATTAACCCATATCATTATATGGGATAATTTTCTACGATACGACATTCATGTTCCAATCTGTCGTAGTAAGACTGTAATATCTAAATACTACTTGGTAAAGTAATCGCTAAATTGAAATGTATTTCAGTACCTGGCCTTCGTAATGATTGTATTTAGCGGTAAAACTAGAATGTAACCAAATAGCTTGAAAGTTTTGCTTAACAGTTCCCCGTGTACAAAACCACATACTAAATGTATTAATTTGAACTATTGTGTAATTAAAGGAGATGGATACGCTTTCATACAATTTTGGGCCCAGATGTAAAAAGATAAAATTGGTGTCGATCGATAGCTACTATATTAACAAACAATCACTAACAATTTTTCAGATTTTGGCAATCTGAAAGCAGAGGTAAAAGGTGTTTAGGAAAATTGAGGTTAGGTACGTAACAGCCTATTTTTGAAGTGCGATTGTCATTTTTTACCCGACTGCCGAAAGATAATGGGTTTATCAGTATACGTATGTATCAACAACAACCCATAACGTCCCACTGCTGGGCTCAGGTCTCCTCTCAAGAGAGGGTTAAGGCCTTACGTCCCCACGCTGGCCAAGTGCGGGTTGGGGACAGGCAAGATACGTTGTGGCTACGTAACCTTACTGTTGGATGTTTTTAAGCCGCCCGAAGGCCTCCAACTAAGCTTCACGACTGCTATCTTACGATAACAACCGGGACCGACTGCTTAACGTGACCTCCGAATCACGGAAACGCTCATTACATATAATGCCACAAACGGTCACCCATCTAGGTCCGACCGCGCCGTTGTTGCTTACCCTTGGTGATTGTTTCCAATCACCTAAGGCCACTCGGCTATGAGCGCTTCGTATGTATATTTGTATGTATTTCTTGGCGTTGTGTAGACCAAACGCGTAAGCCGATTTTAATAATTCTTACGTTAATCCATTCGTCTTAACTTTGCGAGTGTCACTGGCTACATTAAAATTGAAAAAATGGCGGCTTTTGTTTCGGCGCCTTAAAGTTATGGGCAACCCATATCTTTTTCCTCCAAACTGATCGTGTGGGGTATCAATATAAAGGGTTTTAAGAATTGATTTCAAAAATAAAAACAATTATAAACCATATGTATCCTTCGACTGCACAGCATGTACCTATTTGTTCTTGTTTACCAACGTAAACAAGAAGAAATAGGTTGTTTTAATACGCTTAGCTATCGGGATTTTCTTTTAATATAATTTAGATAGTGTGAAATATTACCTATATATTTTGTAGAGTGGGAAGGAGATGATGTTTAAAAATGAAAATCGTTTTATTAATATTTATTATTCATCTTCAATTATAACAAGAACGTCATCTAGGAATTGTAGTTGTGGTACTATAGTTTCTTGGCACCTAGCCCAACTAAGATACCACACTTCTGCTGAAACTTAGGCATTATGGCATAACAGGTATAGCGCTTAATCTTGTTGCTTCTTATCTTAGTGGGCGAATACAGTATGTTGATATTAATGGAATAAGGTCCTCCGGATCACCAGTGAGTATGGGCGTGCCACAAGGCTCAATTCTGGGTCCCTTTTTATTTTTGGTGTATATAAACGATTTGCCATTTTTTACTAGTAAGTTATGCGATATTGTTCTATTTGCTGATGACACTTCTCTTATATTCAAAACCAATCGCAAAAACGATTACTCTGACGAAGTAAATAGGTCCCTCGCATTAGTCCTTGACTGGTTTACATCAAATAACTTGCTTTTGAATTCTAAAAAAACCAAATGTATTAAGTTTAGTTTGCCAAATGTAAGGAATATCAGTACAAATCTAGTTTTAAACAATGAAGTTATTAATTTTGTTGATTCAACGGTTTTTTTGGGAATTACTTTAGATAGTAAGTTACAGTGGGGCGCCCAAATATCGTGTCTCGCAGGGAAACTCAGTTCTGCAGCGTATGCTGTCAGCAAAGTCAGACAGCTTACGGATGTGGAAACAGCAAGGCTAGTATATTTCGGTTATTTCCACAGCGTCATGTCGTATGGCATTCTGCTATGGGGCAAGGCAGCTGATATTCAAACAATTTTCATTCTCCAAAAACGTGCAGTGCGTGCGATTTACAAACTAGGTGCACGAGTTTCCCTTAGAGAAAAGTTTAAAGAGATAGGCATTATGACAGTTGCATCACAATATATATTTGCAAACATTATGTTTATAAAACAAAATATGCATTTATATCACAGGAATAGTGACGTTCACTCGGTGAACACGAGACATAAGCATAAATTAGTAGGTCAATATCATAGGCTACATAAAACGCATAATTCATTTATGGGTCTTTCCGTGCGATTTTTTAATAGGTTACCAGCTAGTGTTATGAGTCTATCAGTGGAAAAGTTTAAAAATGTAGTCAAAACTTATCTTATCCGTAAAGGTTATTATACAGTTGACGAATTTTTAAATGATAAAGAAAAATGGATTTGACTACTTGCTCCTTATCATTTTATTCTACTCATGTGAATGTTGTTATCACATTGTTTAAGAACATGATTTTACTTTTGTAAGTAAAGATTCTACGTGACTAATAAAGGCCATTCTTCTCTTTCTTTTGATCTTATAATTAATATTTTATATTTAATCTTTTGTTACCAGTAATTTGGCCAATATTTGAGCACATATAGTTTTTACCTTTGTTGTAAGTAGATGCTCCTACTATGTTGTACCCACTGAGGCTGTTGTTTTTTTTTTTTTTTTTTAAATTAGCATAAGTTCTAATTTTTAATCACTATAATTTGCATCAGTCCTCTAACATGGTGTATAGTATATTAGTGGCAGCACCTTACCCCCATATCAGGTTTATTATATTAAAACATTAAAACTATGTAAACATTGGCGATTTGAAAGGAGTGGCCGCGAGTTTTTATTGCCATGTTCTTTTCTCCGGCTCTACCTATTGTTTGCGAACATGGCATAAATGTACATGTAGAATCTTGACCTGTCACAAGAGATGTATTGCATCCTAAGTGAATAAAGAAATTTGAATTTGAATTTGAATTTGAATTATTAGTCCATTTACCTACAGCCTTGCCTTGACAACAGCTCTGTCCGAAGCCACCCAACAAGTATGGCATATGCGACTGGTTACTTCTATCTGCAACAAACAATACATGATCATTTTGTATTTAAAAAAATAATTTGAATTAGAACAAAAGCATTTAAAAAACACAATGTAAACTCGGTGTGTAATTCAACTTACAGCTTTAGGCATAATCCACTCTTGAATATCATTATAAATTCTCAATTCACGAGGTGAGCCTGTGTGAAGTAAATGGCTGACTTTAGATGTAAGAGAACGTCCACATCGGAGACAAACACTACGGTGGCTAGGATGTCTATGTTTATTATGAGGTGAACTTTGAGCCAAATCCTAGCAAGCTTGGTAAACATGGTCACCGCTGTTTACCTGAAAGATCCAAAAGGTTTTTAATAACAGTTATCATGATTACTTTTTATATTCTGTAACTTGGGCAGAATTTACCCGGCTCACTATATTTTTATAACAACTTTATCGTACAATACCTATGTTCTATGTGAATAAATGATTTGATTTAATTTACTCTGCCCGATGTTGACCTATTTATATATATCTACTTATAACAATAAACATACCTATCCATACATATGTATGTTTATTGTTATAAGATCCAAAAGATTTTTAATAACGGATAACATGATTACTTTTTATATTCTTTTACTTAGGCAGAATGTACCCGGCTCACTATATTTTTATAACAACTTTATTTTACAATACCTATGTTCTTAGTGAATAAATGATTTGATTTAATTTACTCTGCCCGATGTTGACCTATTTATATATATCTACTTATAACAATAAACATACCTATCCATACATATGTATGTTTATTGTTATAAGATCCAAAATATGTTTAATAACGGATAACATGATTACTTTTTATATTCTTTTACTTAGGCAGAATGTACCCGGCTCACTATATTTTTATAACAACTTTATTGTACAATACCTACGTTCTATGTGAACAAAATGATTTGATTTAATTTACTCTGCCCGATAGTTACTTAGTTCAATCTAATGTATATCTAAGTGGCTTTTGAATGTTGACCTATCTATACTAATTATTTTGTTTGTGTTATGGTGAAGGAAAATATCCATAGGTATATATGTATGTTTATTGTTATAAGATCCAAAAGGTTTTTAATAACGGATAACATGATTACTTTTTATATTCTTTTACTTAGGCAGAATGTACCCGGCTCACTGTATTTTTGTAACAACTTTATTGTACAATACCTACGTTCTATGTGAACAAAATGATTTGATTTAATTTACTCTGCCCGATAGTTACTTAGTTCAATCTAATGTATATCTAAGTGGCTTTTGAATGTTGACCTATCTATACTTATTATCTTAGAATAATTACACATAGAAACTAGGTGAAGGAAAACATACATATATAAAACTAAAGATTGTAAGCCAGTGTGGTAGACGCTGCTGAGCTAATAAACAGGAATTGAGTTAGTACTTACAGATTGTGGTGCAAGCCATTGTCGAGTAGGTTTCATCATCCAAAACTCGACGACCCAGTGTATTACAGCGACTAGTCGCTATGTCACAATTTACACAACGATCCATGATGATATAGATCCAATCGGTACGCCGTTCGTAGAATCCAAAATAACAAGTCAGTCAAGTTCAATGTTTAGGCGGGGTTCTCTGTGTCGATCGACAATTCGATACGAAACGAGTGTCGATGTCATGTCACTCATGACGCAGTCAAGTCAGAGTTAGCACAGATTAAAAATACAATAATCGATTAGTAAACGTGAATAGATTTATTTTAATTACGTAGATATTTAATTAGTTTAAACTCTTAATACTTTAATCCTAATAGATTTAACTATTTTAAATGAATTAATCATCTGGTGAAAGCATTTATGTAAATACTAAAGCACTTTCGTAATCTCTGTAACGTTAATCGATTATAATTGAATCGCTATTCGATTAATTCGTAACCTTAATTTACTTATTGAATTTCTCATTTTCCAGATTGTCAATTGAGGAGATTTATCACATTTTGATATAAAAAAAATATAACCTTTTTTTGAGCCATACCTCAACTTATTACATTTGGGCCCAAAAGTCCCCATCTCCTTTATACTGAATTTATTTGTGTTCGAAAACTTATAGTTAAATTAGTATTAAAATCTCTTTGCAGTGTTATAACTTTTAATTAATTTAATGACCTATAGCTCTTTATTGACAGATTGACATATGGTTAATTTTCTAATAGCTTAAATATACCAACCACGCATTTTGTTGTGTATGGCTTCATTTTATGGAATTATGATTCAAAATTATATTGTGTGAACAAAAAATATATTTATATATTGTAAGGAATAAAAGAATAATGAAGTACGTTGATGGTGGTCTGTACCTAAATTCACGTTGTGTGACGTCATTCGAACGAGACTTTATATGGAGTGGTATTGTAAAGCTGGGCCTCTTTTGCTCGGGATATCACTGTGTGCGGTAGGGTGCATCTCTGTGTCGTGTATCACGTATTGTTAATTACCTAGTCTTTATATATTGATTATGTATAGAGTTAAATAAATATATATTAGTTACAAGAACTTTGCACCCCTTTTTTGCGAAAATTGCATAGACTGAGAATTATGAAATTTTACACACTTATAGTTTATGTGGAGTGCAGGAAACATTTTTTTAAATTAAGCATTAAAAATACATTAAATCAATAAAAAACACACACTTACACACACACACACATACACACACACACACGCATAGATACTCTTTTGTCAAAATAACATTGTAGCTTAGCCTTGGCATAATTAATGATTATACAATAGTATGGTCTTTGACAATTGAACCCTAATAATTTTGTCACTTATAATTCAAATTAATTATTATGGAATTTCTACTACTATGGAATTCATATAAATATGAGTACACATTTCATGTATCTGTAGTTTAATAAATTATTATAACCAACATATTCACAAATGGACATAAACTTCTCGAAATACAAGGAATAGTTAAAACTGCATACGACTTTATGACAGGCTCTAACATAATTTATAACTGAGCTCAGAAATAATTAAATCGTACCAAGAAAATGTTAAAGTTTAGTTGAACTTATTACGTAGTAGATTTATCACAATGTTAGATAAAACAACTCATGTTAAACAAGGTAATGGTTTGTTAACTTCCAGAAATTTTCCTTTATCTTATTTTCATTCTAGAACTTTGTTTAAGGAAAATCGGGAGGGAACATTTAAAATTCTTGGATCTTCGCTTTTATTATTCTGTCCTGAGTATTACGACATTTTCAGTTTACAAGATTTAGTAAATAAATTTGGTTTGAATACAACACTTATTAGTAATAGGTACATATTTTATAGTTATTTTACATATAATATTAATAATACAATTGTGTTTGTTTGTTATTTTGTTGACGTATCTTTCTTAAAATTATCTTTGATTATTCTATATCATTACTTGTGTTACATTGTAGAAAATTATAACTATGATTATACATTCAATCAGTATAAAATCATTTTAATTTAGTGACTTAAGCATCTAAAAGCAAGAACAATGATAATGGTGAAGGTATTGACATAATGATGTAGGTACATGAGATGTAATTTATTTTGAAAACAATCCTCTTTCAAACTTATTGAAACAGTATTATCAGACCAACAAAACCAAAATAACTTTAAGTTATTTTGCAAGTATAATTAGCTAAACAAAAAAAAGACAAATGATTGAAAAATACTAAGTACTTCGGCCTTTCAAATATTAGTTAACTTTTTGGAATCAATACAGATATTAGTTGGTGTTGACTGTTATTTATAAATTATCATTAATATGACAATTAAGTAATAATGATGTCAGTATCATATTGTTTATTTTTTATACATACATACATACATAGATTTTCTAAGAATGTGATTCTTGTGATTGCACAGCACACTGCTGCACACATAGACGCCGCTGGCAGCAATCACGCAATTAATACTAGAACGGCTGACTACTTTAGCATGTCAGCAGCAAGCAGCATTAACTTTGTAATCATGATTTACTGGTATTTTTTATGTACAGATTGTGGGATGTGTTCTTGGTCAATGAATATATTATTACTATTGTTATTATAATATAGATACGTTTAAATTTAAGTACTAGAATGTTTTAGAGGAAAATCCGTAATCAAATACTATTAGAAAACCCTTCGTTGGCTTGCATTCATGAAAAAACTTTGACCTCAGCGCTTCGGTAGATTTAGGTTCATTTCGAAATTGTTATTGTGTCAAAAAGTCTCTTGAATATGACTAAAAAGAAAAAAGAAATCTAGTATTGTTTATTGATATGTTCAAGCTCTCATGGCCCATACTATAGCTTCCGTTAAAATGCATTATTATTACTCTACCAATATAATATATTATTAAATTAATGTTTCTCAGAAAGAGATGATAATAGTTGCTGGTTTGCATTTGTTCATATACATACATTTCTGAAACACTTTGAACACAGCGGCTACAATAGGAGCTAAACAAAAGCTGAGCGGTATTTTGCTGCGGTTTAATATCTACAACCCGCTGTGAATGGCGTCATATTTTCAACTATCTACAAAATCACCCAAAGCATTCCGTTATTAAATATTTGATAACGAATGTGTTTTATTCACGAAAAGAGTAACTACCAAAGTTTTCTAATTTGTTAGTTCAGGAGTTATTAGGGTCTAATTTGTAAAATACTCTTATCTGAAAAATTTCGAATAAAAATAACGCAATAATAAGTAAACATAAAATGTATCTATTGCGCAAGATTTGAAATGTATATTTTTGAATATTGATTTGAGTGGTTGTGCTTTTTAACCGACTTCAAAAAAAGCTGGAGGTTCTCAATTCGTCGGAATCTATTTTTTTTATGTATGTTCAGCGATAATTTCGTCGTTTATGAACCGATTTCAAAAATTATTTTTGCATTGGAATGGGCGTAGCTTATAGGTGGTCCCATCATTACTATATTGAGATCTGATTATGGGATCCCAAGGAAATCGAGGGAACTCCTCAAATATCATAGGCACAATTATCGCGATTTGGATACTCCGAATAGTTTTTCATTGAAGTCGGTTCCTTTTTGTTTAAATTATAATTGCAAAGCTAGTTAATGGCATGATTATTAATAAAATTTCAAACTTGGATCAAGTGTTTCATATCGATATAAAAAAAAAACATTAATTTATTATTACACGCATATGATCTTTTGTTGGTATATAAATACAAAATTTTAACAAAATATACAAAAAAGATTCTTACTTGCCTGTCTCTCTGATATAGGTTAAAATATGAATATAAGTTGTAATATATTTATTAAGTTTCTTCATTTGGAAACATATGAAATATTAAACAAATTTAAAATACGAAAAGAATACGTATTACCGACCTATTGCATTTTAATAACATTTTCTGGGTTAGTCAATTTGATTTTTCAACTTTGGAGTTTGTAACCCAATAGGTAGAACAACAAATACCTTAAATGATGCAAAACTTGTATTTAAACCCTTTAATTAATGTAAATACATAAATATTTGCAGGTTTCATTGATTGTTCTTAAACAAATTTACATTTTGCGAAAACAAAGCCTGTGTAGGTCGCTATCATAAAACCATACAAATATCCGTTGTTTGTTATATAAAATGCCTTTTAAATAGTCAAGTTTGATTGACAGTTATAGTATGTAAATAAAGCTGTCATTGTCACGTCATGGTGGTCATGGTTTACGTAAGCATACCTAAATAATTTTTAATTTATGAAGTTGTTAAAGTAAAGTAATAATAGTTATTTTTTTCTGACTTGAGTCTTTTCTTCGGTTAATATATAGATAGATGTATAGATAGAGTACCATGGAGTTTTATAACTTGCATGTACTCGTATAGAAAGTTTGAGGTCATTTACAAAATTAACAATGTAACCTACTTACTATTTTTCATCTACTTTACTGTAGAATAAATGTTCTGAACTGAGAAACTTTATAGAAAAATATTTCTAATTCTAAAATTTCAGAGTTTTCTCGAAAAAACTGTAGATTTTTTAAAATGAAAATGAATACATAATTGTAGTTACTCGTGACACAAAAATAAACGTTTCCTACAGGAAAGTTTGTGCTTTAACAATGAAAATCCAAGTCATAAATCAATACTTTTAGACAAAAAAAATGTTGGACAATAAGAGATATAATATATTTATAGGCAATCTAGTAATTTTTACTTCGATTAGACCTTAAGATTAGGATATTCTTTGTTTTAATAAATATTTTGGACATCTGACACACAACATCATCTAGTCCCAAGCTAAGCAAAGCTTGTGTTATGGGTACTAGACAACTGATATAAATACATAAACTCACTTTTTTTTTTTGTAAATACATACATATTATACATAGAAAACACCCAGACTCTGACACAAATATTTGTGAATCACACAAATAATATTTGTTCCGACCCGGGAATCGAACCCGAGACCTCTTGATCAGCGGCCGCATACGCTAACCACTAGACCAACGAGGCAGTCATTTGTTTTACTTATGTGTTTAGGTGATATTTATAAAAATTTAAATTCAGTAAACAAAGATCCTATAAAGAAAATGTATATTTTTTAAATAAAATACTGTTATGTGTACAGTACAATGGAATTCAATATTAAAGAGAACAGATTAAGATTCAGGAACGTTCCGAACAAACTGTAATTTAATTATTAATACGTTAAGAAAATTCGTCGTACGAATTCTGCAGAAGATTTCGCAGGTTTAAATAGACTACGATTTTAAGCAAAATTCTAGAACTTGAAATAATTTAAGCAAACATATTATAAACACATAACATAAACAAATATATATTAGGGTGGTCCTTATTTTTCGACTTTTGAACTATCCCCTTGACACTTTTTTATTTGAATTTAGTAAAACATAATAAATAATACATACATAATACAAATAATACAAAAAGAGGCGACTAAAGGAACAAAATAAGCAGCTAACATCACTGCCAAGAGAAGGAAAACTAGAAACAAACCCTTTACCAACCCGTCTGGCCAGCGTGGTATAGTAGGCCAAAACCTCCATTCAAAGGAGAGGCCTATGTCCAGCAACATACATTATAAACATCTATTGTGCATAATAATATATAAAATAAATATGCAATAATTTTTTTTGATTAACATTTAGAGGTCGCTCCCAGCTGTCAAAGTTTTTTAAGAAAGCTTTGAAGGACAACTTAAATACTGGTTTCACTTATGTTTCATTTAAGTGCTTACGTTACATTTGTCGTGCTTATAAAGTCGCATATACGATTGTCATCAAAGTCTACCAAAGTGACTCAACTTTGCCTGATACCACCATGATTTCACCATAGTCATGGTGGTCAGACAATGCGGCATGATAACCCACACCGTAGCTGCTTAGTGCGATGTTGAGAGAGAATGATGCAGAATGATTGGGCATCCAGTCTCACACTCACCAACGAAAGACGACAGTACGAATGCTTGGTTTTCTGAATAAGGGTAGTACTGCCCCGGTGGCTCTACTACCTATAAACCTTTCTGTTGTTAACATCACTTATTCTAAAGTACTTAAAGTTAACCACACTAAAAAATGTTGTTGGATTATAAACTTCAACAACATTTTTTTCAGTTGTTTTTCCAATATTTCAAATTGTAGTTATTCTTGTTTTGAACATGTATGTATAGCCGAGTGTAGCGGTAACGTAAAACTCGACACATTGCACTAAAAGTAGAATTCTTGTAAATATATGCCGACAAAACTCTCAATGTACAAATTGTTTTACTTATGTATTTATCTATCAAAATTATAGTTATGTAAATTATCACGTCTTATGTGGCTATTATTGTTTCATCAATAAGGTGCAATCTTCGATAGGTGTTTATCAAGGGTTTTATTAATAAACAAGCGTGTATCTCCTATGAAATTTTATTTGGTTCTGAGATTTTAATTAAAATTAAGGACTGACCACGAATAAAATCTCAAGGGAAATCATAAACTTTCTCTTACCTGTCCTACGTTGCCTTTTACAAAATTTTAATACGATACATACATCTCCCTACATACGAGTATGATGATGATGACTCCCAAGCCGATTTCGGCTACGGTGACTGATTATCTTTGAGCATCTAAGTTTCGGGCGTGTGCCTAAAAAGTAATAAACATTATTGTATAGTATTTTGCATCTAAGTTTCCCTACATATATTCATGTTTTTGTCCTCAAAGAGGTGGACAGAAGCATATTTAGTATCCATATTTAGCCAAATATTGATTTGGTCAACCAGACATACGAGTATACATTTCAGAATAAACACGTACCTAATTGTTCTGAATATTCGTGTACTGACCAGCCTACGCAACCTCGTCTGCGTGTCCTATTACCCGTGGCGTAATGTTATTTCTTTTGATATTAAAAATGCTTATATTAACCTTTAAAGATATACTACTACTGTCACAATTTTGTAAGAGGGAATCAATTCTTTCATTCGTTGTTTTGTGGTAGTATAAGTATCGCACGAAATTGAAGATCCCAATTTTTGGAACCCTCCCCTCCCATGTTTGGAACATTTATTGATATTCCACTCCTTTTGAGGTAGTGAGATGGTATGGTCTTTAACCTTCCTTGACAATTGGGTCCTCTAGCACTAATTTACAACTAATTTACAAATAAACGGATCAGTACCTCTGAAATTAGCGTGCTCAACTAAAGAAAATGAACAAACAAGCTCTTCACATTTATAACATAAGTATAAATTTTACATGAGCAAATGGCAATTAAACGTGATCTATCTTAAGCCGTTATATACGAACAAGACAGAGTTGAATGGTGTAGTCAGCTTTAGTGCAGGTATATGCCCAGCAGTAGACGTCGTTTGGCTGAGATGAATGGGTGAATAAAAAAAAATCCTAAGGTCTTAAAACATAATTGGACGACAGCAAGTATAAATAAAAAAGGTCTTTAAGTACTAAGTGCCTTTTAATGAAACTTTTAAGCTTCTAGTTCGGTAGACCGTTGGCTTCTAGACAATTACAATGGAGATGCAAAATTGCAAAATAATATATATTTTATAAAGGACGAATTTACCCAACAAGGGTTAGGTATATGTTTAGGTTTATATAAAGGTATATACTTATATTATATGATACCTTTAGATAAAATGTTTAGTTAATAAAGTTTTGATGAAACAATTTTCTATCTGTTTTATCAACAACTTTATTAATTCACTCGCACAATAAAGTAAAAAAAAACTTTAATTCGATAAATAAAGCGATTCAATAAAACTATAAATTTTTATTGAATCGCTTTGCAAGGTTTGAATATATCATTAGAGCCTTTATTAGCGGGAATATCTTCATAGATGGGCGCATTTCAAAGTTATAAAAGCAGTCGTTAGTGTTAGTTAGCTGAGTTGGAACTGCACTGAAAGTCACACGTGCAAGTCTATTTTAGAAAGGCATTCATGTGTTAAAATATTACGGTTTTTAATTACGAGAGTTTCAGTATTACGGATACTAGACAACTTTGTAAATACATACATATTTTACATAGGTAACACCCAGACTCTGAAACAAATATTTATGGATCACACAAACATTTGAATGGGTATTAAGTTTTTGACGTCGTGCTAATTTTAACATATTATTTAGAATCAGCACGTTATGGTTTTTCGTAGGACTCACCTATGAAAAACCTTTGAAGAAGACATAACGTGCTAAACATATAAGTATACGAGTATATCAATTCCAATCCCCTAATTCTAAATAATATGTTAAAATTAGCATGGCGTCAAAAACTTAATCCCTCATTCTGACCGGAGACCTAATGATTTAGAAGCATCTCACTAGGCCATCATAGTGTGGCTCACCATGCTGCATTAACTGCACTCACAATGAGGATCGTGACTCCTATTTTTTCCTTCTCAGAGTAGAATCGTTCAGCTTTAACCTTTGTTCATGGATGTCAAAGATCGTTCAGCATTCTACGGTACTTAAAGCGTACGAAAAAATATTCTAAATAGCAAACGATAAGTCCATGAGCTGATGTAGCAGAATGTGTTATAAGAGAAACATGTAAAATGTGAAAGGGCTAATCAGATTTCACTTTGTTATGAAAAGTCTACATCCAAGTTCCATATAAGGAAAACATACTAAATTTTAATAAATGTGAACTTTTAACGATATATTTGCAGAGCTCACTAAAAGTATCAGTTTTTTCTAGGCACAGTTGTGCAAAGTTTATATGTAGATATGCGCCATGAAAATAAAAACAGATGAACAGAAGCATGCAACAGACAGCTGGGAACGATCCATCTTTGTTTTAACACACGTATAAAACAATAGCGTACCATGTACACTAAAAAAAATAATGTTATCTGTATGCAAATGGTGGTATCTTTACAAATAAATGAAATTGAAGTATTTATTTAACAATTTTGACTACATCGGTTACGCAGTCGTAGCGCATACGACAACTATGCTTGAGGTCTCGGATTCGATTCCAGGGTCGAACCAAATGTTTTTGTGACCCGTAAATATTGGTTTCAGAGGTGTTTCCTTTATAAAATATGTAGATATTTACATAGAAGTTCTAGTATTCATAATACAAGCTCTGATTAGTTTGAGACTCCGACTCCGAAATATTCGTTAACAGATAGCTAATAATCCTTACTGCTGGTAGAAATAACGTACTTAGAACGTTGTTACGAAGGAGTAATGTAAAGTACTATTGCTAAGAGATTTGAAATCACAAACAGACACTTCAATTTTAATTACTTGTATATTTTTTTTTAGGTATCGCAACTATGTTTTGAGTCAAAAAACCTAGAGTCCTCCAAACGCTCTCCTTTAAGTATGCGACTTTGTTTCCTGTTTTCGGTGCGCTATTACGCTGAATGATTCTTGTACACTACGTTTAAACATTGCACTTCAAATATTTACTAAAAATGTACCACTCGGTGCATAGTCTGTTGATTAACCATTCTTCTTCTTAGCGTTTCGATGGCAAACGTAACGTGTCGGGAAAATTATATTTTTTCAGCCCAGAACGCGGCCACTTTGATGGCGTTATCGGTGGCAGCCATTAGGTCTTCCTGCGTGCAGGTGTCTGGGCACGCAGGGCACGATGTTGTTTGTGAGTCAACCTAAAAGATATATGCTAATGCGGATTTTTCAGTGTTTTTGAAGGTTGAAATGTTGTATGAAATTGTAAAAATAATGTATGAAATTGTTTCATACATTATTTTTGTGTACCTTACGTTTATGCAGTGCACGCTTTGAAGGCTCTTAAAATGAAAAAAAAACATTACTACGTGATTTTTTTTGTCGTGTCTTGCAAGTCCCCAACCAGCACTCGGCGAATGTGAGGACGTATTTCCTTAACCCTCTGCCGAGAGGTGACCCGGGCCCAGCTGGCCCTCAGGTTTCGTTAACAACATCGGCGACAAAATTTTCGTCTAAGTGTAATTGTAAACAGTAACTATTTAATAAAGACGTACAAAGATAATAGTTTCTAAGCACAGCACACTTCGTGACAAACCACTGCTCGTAATGGCTCAAGGCTCAGATAATTGCACTCGCAGCTTTTAATTGAAGATTGAGCACTTGAGTCTTGTGTTTTATTGCAAGAGATTTATTGTTTAATGTTGGAGAGATTGAAAGCAAAGCAACTGGGTAGAAGCACAATAATACGGCTTTCGATATTTACGGTTCAGTAACACTAAAAATTCCGTACTGAACTAATTTGTTTTGTAAACAATCTTCTATTCTTTTATTTTCGTGAAACGTAACGTAAAACGTAATTATTGCAAAATTCTGATTTTCACCAACTTGTTTTCTTAGTGTTTATTATTTATGTCTCATTTCATTTGTTTGAGTATCAAGTAATTTTTAGTTTAGTTTAGAGATTTTTCGAAGAAAAGAATAGAATGAAATAGAATAGAATAGAATAGAATAAAATAGAAAAAAACTAAAATCCGAGAAACTATGGCATTGTTATATAAATTGCATAATATATAATCAAAATTTACTTAGATAAGATTCATTTCAATATGACTGGTAGAAGTAGGTTGAAATCTATATACAATTTTTATTATTCACCATCTCCGTCCGTCCGTCCACCCTCGACCTACTGCCCAAACGGTTGGTGCTAGAAAATTTAAACTTTGCATCAATATGTGTTGTAATTACGTCGACAAAGTGCAGTTTTATTTGGGGTATCTCCCCTACACGTAAAGTGGTGGTACCATCATGTGGTGTATCAATGGATAGGTCTTTAAAAACATTGTGTGGTTTCTCAAACCATTTTTCAATTAGGTATCCGTTATCGAGTTATTTAACTTTAGAGCGCATTTTTTGCAAAACAGGGCGTCCACCCCCCTCTAATAGGTAAACGGCTGGCTCAAAAATCTGAAAAACTTCATGATTATTACGGTAGTATGGTAGTATTACGTTTACTTACTTGAAACTGGAAGGGAAACGTTCAGTCTGAAACACGGTACTCTGCTCAAGGATATCAAAGATCGTCAGCCTTTTCCGGCGCTAAGTTAGTATGAATATAATGTTTAGTTACAAACAAAACGTGCATGAGCTGTAATAGCAGAATGTTGAGTATAGCTTATGTTTAGCTGTAAAGTAACTTGGGCAGGCTTAAATATATTTAAAAAAAAACAGAAATAGGTCCTATATTAACAAGCTCGAGTAGAATTCATATTAAAACTTACTGAGGTAAATATTTAGTCCTGTACTGTTTCTATACAATAATAGCAAACTCTTTATTAAACTATGTACATTAGGTAAGGGCTTGGACCAAACTTGTTTGAATAATTTTAACACAGTAGCATTTGCATAGACTAATTTCACTAGAAAAGGAAGGTGAGCACTGGAATTCTTAAAATACTGTCCTAAAACATTCCCTGCGTTGTACCTACTTTATGTTTGCGTTGTAATTTATTGACGGTTTTATTTAGAAAAAAAGCTTGTTGCGCTCTACTTGTTTTAATATATTCTTTTTCATTTATTTTAGTAATTAGAGGCAGAAATTAAGATTTACACATGTATAACTTTAAAAAATTACTTTATTTTCCATTAATGGGGCCAGAAACATAAGCGATATAGAATAGTCTCTGGACAAATTTATTATTCAAATTATTTAACCATACTATAGGTAAAGTTTGTGTGTTTGCAATTTTGTGGCGTTGCAGGGGGTAATTTCTGTAACTACTGAAATAATTTAAAAAGATATTGCAAATAGAAAGCCATATTAAATTAAAAAGCCTTATTTATATATTTATACTAGTTGACCCAGCGAACTTCGTACCGCCCAACTTTAAAATTCCAGAACTTGATCGCAGCGCCACCTACCGGGTCCAATTGCAAATCTAAACCATTTCCAGATCCCCTTGAACACACACAAAAAATTTCATCAAAATCGGTCCAGTCGTTTGAGAGAAGTTCAGTGACATACACACTCACACAAGAATTATATATATAAAGATATTTACTAAGCAACTTTTACAATACATAAACAGGTTATATTCACAAGATAATATTGCAAGCTTTTTGCTAACAAAAAAAATGGACTACATAAGTAGCGAGATTAAATTTAATATACATTGCACATTATAGTTTTCTACAAATAGGGAACATGTCCGTGAGAAATAAATTCAAGATTTTGCTTTGACGGGCACCCTTACACAAACAAGATGATGTAACCTTTTCTATCATATTAGGTAATCATGATAAAATGTATGAAAATAAACTTGAAATATTAGGGTATCGCGTGAAATGGCGTATCATGCGGTTAATCGTATTATATCAGACAGTGAAAGTCCAAAATATCAGCTTTATAGGAAAAACATAAACTGGCCGTGATTTTGTTGCAAACATCACTAAATATAATCAGTCTGTCCATTTTTCCATATCTCAAATCCTAGCTATTTTTGTCAAAACGATAGATGTTTGTGAAAGGTTTTTAACGAATAAACAAACGTGTGTCTCCGATGAACTTTTAGTCAGTTCTGAAAATCTCAACTTAACATCCATGCGTGCGATATTGCTAAATGGACTGTAGGTCAGGGAGATTAAATTTGGATGATGTTAATAAGAGAATCACGGCCACTGTCCATATTAAATGGTAGATAATGCCACTGTAGTATTAACTATACTTCTTTAATCGAGAATGGATGGTAGTTTTAATATTATTATTTGTAAGACCAGTAAGTAATACAAGGGGAATTTATAGGTTATATGCCTTTTATTCCACGAAACAAAACAGTTGAAATAGTCTTAGTCACTGTAAATTATAACATGAAATATAATTTCCGTGTTATGTTTTTGCTCACGATGAACTCTAGAAGTACCTAACCGATGTTAACCTTTTTTAAAATGTGTGTTTTAATGATATACCTAAGAGAGCATAGTAAACATTACGATTAGACCAATAGGAGCCGAGCAAGTTTGAAAAGAAACGTAGGATCAGCTAATAATATAACATATTTTGTAGAGAAACGATTGCCTATAAATCTAAAATACAACTTTCGATGTTGGAAAGTTGTACATATATGTAATAGGCTCAAGAACTTTCATTGCGCAATGCGGGATAAGTAGTTACTCCGTAATTTGGTGTGTTTCATTAGATTACATGATGTAATTTATTCGTTATATGTGTAAGATTCCACAGCTTCGCAAATTACTAGTGGTTACAATTAACTAGCTAGGTAATAGTTCTCTATAAAATTACACGAATTTTAAGTGAAATAAGTACTTGAATTAATATCAATTTAAAATCAGTGCGTGACTTGAAACTTTCCAGACCGTACGCTAATTATTTTATAAAGACGTAATCTTATTTGTAAGTTGCGATATTTTGCCTGAAGTGTATAAATAGCCGACATGGGGCTGTAAGAGCAATAAAAAAGAAATTATTTAAATATCTCCTTACCTTTTTACTACGGAGGAGGCACACATTTTTATGGCCAGTCGTCGTTACTGTTTTATTTTAATAGGAAGGAATTTCATACAAGACTTCACAATATAATTCCCGATGTCGTAGATAAAGGTCTTTTAGAAATATCTCTTATAAGATACTGTATAATATAGTGATATGCTTGTCAATTTTATTACAACAAAAAATGTATGTGTGTTTAAATTTATTCTAATGTAACAATATTCGACACACGGACAACAAATTCCCAATTTTCGTCTCCAAAATAAAACGTTTCCATACATTTTGTCAATGAATGCAATTATTCTGTTGAATATAAATTTGATTGATATTTCGATATCTATTTACTGTCATTCTGACAATGTATATCCTCGATTTAGTAGTTAACTGTTGAAAGCTTAAATTAGTTTAGATTCGCCTACACAAATATTATGAAGCTGAAGATATGTTTGAACGCACTAATTGAAATCAGCGCGTTTTTCAAATCTGAAATCTTTATCGAGAAAGGCCTTTCTCGATAAAGATTTATTATTACTAGATATTTTAATACACTACGATCATCAATGAAAATTGTTTTAAAAACGGCGGAATATTATTTCTTCTGAGAGCTTCTATTGCATGTGCTGCGTAAACATTTTAAACATTTGTGAAAATAGTGTCTTATAGAATGGTTTCTCTTGAAACAACGTTCTATTAAAAAGTCTGCAACGGCATACGTATGTCTTTTAAGGTTGGTTCACTATAACCTTTTTTATGCAAAACACATTTTGGCAATAGCAGACGCCACTGAATACCCCCTAGGAGTTTTAGGAATTAGCGGGATATCTGTAAGACGGTGACGGTGGTGCATGAGTCAGATAGTAAACTCATATAAATGTAACATTTCAAATTTAAAGATTTTAAATTTGTCGAAGAAAAAAGTAGTCTACAAACCTTCCTTTTTTCAAAGTCATCGGTGTTTAAAAGTTCATATTTCATTCGCTATATTGCCAAGTAAACTTAAGTTCTTGTAAAATGCTCTAAAGTTTAATGTTCTGGGAAGGGCTGGAGAAGGTGTGCCAGACGGAGTGTTTGCCAGTCTTGCACTGTAATCTTGTTTACATATATGCATATTTATGAATGCCAAATATCCGATGTGTTTACTTACAAGTATTCTGCATGTTCATAGTTGGTAGAGACAGTTAAACAAGTCATGATTATCACCAATAACCATTTATTTTTTCAAATAAATAAATAATAAATACATAACTCTTTATTTGCTCACTAAATTACAGAGTTAGAGGAAAGGAACACAAAGATCAAATATCGAGTGTACAAATAATGTGTGTGATGTTAATACATATAGGTACAGATTAAAAAAACAATTGGTTTGATTTGTAAATCGAGCCCCAGACCTGAAGCACAGCAGTTAAAAGCACCACTAAAGCAATATATTCTGTATACAAAGAAATATGGTCTTTGTAGTAACAATGATATCAGAATTTGTTATTTACTTCGAATAGATCGTAAGAACTTGTATATTATGTAATTTTGAGTAATATCAAAATTAGGAGACATGAGAAACAAACTAAAAAGTCAGTTATTAGGTACGTTCTTTCTGTGAATTAATTGTTAAAAATTCTATTTTTCCGAACAGAACAATTTAATAAATAAAAAGAACAGTGGGCTGCAAAAAAACTGTTTGATGTACAATTTTTGTGATTTCAAGATAAGAGAACGATCATTTTATGTTTTTGTTTTATCAAGTTGGGAACACAAAAATCGAGAAAGCTTTATTTAATAAAATTCGAGACAAATGTTTATTGGTTTTGTTTAAAATATAACTGTTTATCCTCATTCTTAACCTCTGTCCTTTCTGATAATCATACAAACCGAGATAACAATTAGAATTTTGGCACAGTTATTTTTTCACCTCTACCTTAATACTTCTAATGAAGTTGGTAGCTGATTTTGTTGTTGCCAAATCCCTACTAATATTATAAATGCTAAAGTAACTCTGTCTGTCTGTTACGCTTTCACGCCTAAACCACTGAACCGATTTTGATGAAATTTGGTATGAAGATAGAACTGAACTTGGGAAAGGTCATAGGCTAGACTAGAAAGCTAGTTATTAATATTTTTGATCGTCTTGTTGGTATAGTGGTTAGCGTATGCGGCTGTCGATCAAGAGGCCTCGGGTCGGTTCCCGGGTCAGACCAAAAATTTCTGTGATCCACAAATATTTGTTTCGGAGTCTGGGTGGTTTCTATGTACAATATGTATTTATTTACAAAAATAAGTATTTTCATGTATTTATATCAATTGTTTAGTACCTATACTAAAGGCTCTGCTTAGTTTGGGACTAGATGGCGTTGTGTAAGATGTCCGAAATATTTATTTTATAAACAATAACTTTTGGTAGACATTCATTTCTTGACGTTATTTTTTTTAAATACAACTTTAGGTGGTTTTATATGGTTTAAACAAAATTTACTCTTTTCACTCTTTTATATAATAAAATCCTATTTAATTTGAGATAATTTTTTTACAAAGTTATATTTAAGAAATTATTTTCATAGTCTATTTATTTTCTTTTTTATGCCTGCCAAAGCGACTCTCCTCTGCCTGATGGAAAGCATCAGTAAGATCGAAGAATATTCATCGTGCTTATTGAGAATGTAGACAAAGCGGCATAGTGATCCACAGCAGCTTATTAAGAAGCTTCTTAATAACAACACGAGTATTGTTATTTAAGGTTGGCCTTCTGAGGTTTGAGTTTCAGATTGGAATTAGGCACCGCTCTGGTCAAGCCCGTCACGTGGCTCTAATTTTCATTGTGTGTTTTATTTACCTTATGATAAAAGTATCAATAGGTACTAAAATAACGTGCAAGGTAAAACTCCTACATCATTTAGTTACCTAACATTAGAGTGGTTTTTAGAATACATATTTGTGGAGTCTTAAATTTTGTTACGAAATACAAACAGCTTTAGGGTTTGTTTCATGTACTTTTCAGGTTAATTTCATTCGTTATTTATCGTAATTGAAATTTCAATATGACACAGTGAATGAGAGTCATAATTATTATTAATATGTAGCTTTTAAGTTATCATCTAGGTCTGTAGAAACTGACTCAAGAAACTACAGTCACTCCTATGATGTAAAGTGAAATTAGTGAAGGCGAAAGAAAAATCACTTTCCTTTTTGTTATTATTTTTATGAACTTTTACAACATTGGCTCTATACATATCATTCGAGATCAGGGATCCGTAAGTGATAAATAACATAACTATTGTTACCAACAAATATATACTGTACTGAACTGCTTTTTACCAATCTCTAACAAAAAAAAACTCTATGGTACTTATAATAACACCGGTATACAAAAGTCAGCGCTATTCAGCTAACCGCAACTTAAACTAAAATTACAAAATAAACTTATACAAGTAATCATTTTGTCAACGGACAGATATACATGTATATACCATCACGCCTTTATATCACAAAATAAGCAAAGAGTTTTAAATACGGAAGCAAACGTATTATATGATTGACCTGAACAAATATTGAACCTGAGTTCAATATTACAAGTGTGGCGTGTAGTGTGTAGGGTATACATAACCTTTTCTTTAACAGCAATTTTTAAAAGTGATAGACGTGTGCTTTACAAACCACTTTGTGTTGTGTTCAACCTTTTGGTAATATATTTACTGCGCCCTATTCTATTTTGACAAAAAACCTTTTTGGCTCAAGAGGTGATGGAAAGCTTCAAGTATTATGAAAAATGTTTACATCATTTTTATCGCCACTAAAGTCATGTTTTATCAAAGGTGGCTAGTGACAAGTGTAAATAATTATTCTGAGCGTTATTGTTTCTTTACAATTTATTGTTTAGTTTGAATAATAATATCGATCAGTCAGCTCATTGAAAATATACCTAACCATATAAGTGTATGCACATGATATATTTAAATAAGTATGTGTAAATGTAACGGTGTGTGTAGTAAGTCGCGTATATTACTTTGTTGATTTTAAATCTGCGTAAAGTTGTATAAATATTTTGAGTAATTATTTATTTTCCTACAAACTAGAATGTAAAAATAATAGACCTAAGGTTACCCATTTATTTCTACGACAATACTTAAATGCTATTGAGATATGTTTATATCAGGCTTACATTATAATGTTGAAGGTAAATGTTTATATATACTTAAAACCATAGATTTGTAAGCACGCAATAATGCTAACCGAGGACTAAGTAATTATGTACCTAAGTGTTATCAAGGAGAACCAGGCCACCATTATTTCCTGTCTGAAATTCTCTTTTGCTGTGTTATTGAAATTGTAAGAAACTACGAATCTGACTACAGAAATGTAAGAAACATTTTTAATAGACAAATTAAATGATGCCACCATTTGGATAAGAGACTGAAATAACTTTAAAAATTACATTAATATTATAAATTACAAAGATTTATAACGTTATACTTGTGGTTTATAAATGGCTCAAATGTAGCCTGACATTGACGCTAATGCTCTTTGATTTATGTTTTTTTTTTGCATGGGTTTTATTAAAAAAAACTTTAAAAAAAAGCAATAAACGTAGTAGCTTGTAATTAAAATAGTAATTTCTTCATTCACCAAATGCATTATTAAAGATTTTCAAATGTCATGTTAATTTATAATACTATATTTGGTCCAAAAATAATTGCATCATAAAATTGGTATCATCATATGTCCTACTTAGTGGAATATAATATTGCTGCAATGATAAATTATTGTAAGCTTGCAAGGTATCTTTCTGTTACGAGATGGAAACAGTCTCTTAGCAGCATTGGAGGCTTTATTAATTCAGTATCATGTACTTCAGTGCACATGAATGCATACGAAGCTTTTAGACGTGCAGCTGAAGACCCCCTGTAAGAGTTATGTATGGTAAGGCATGACTTCAGTTGCGTCGCTTACCGTCTTCTCCAAGTCCGAATGAATTGCTGGGATTTAGCATTAAATCAAAGTGATTAATAGACATCGTAAAATAATACTTAAATCTTATCAGAGATACATCAAAGTAAATGAGGTGGAGATGGGTAAAACTTTAACTATAAAAAATGTTATCCACGCAGATAGACATTACTTCAAATCGCAGACAAGAGCTACTATTAAAAAAAGTTGATTTCATATTACATAAAACCTAGATTGAATTTTCTGACCCTAAAGTATTTACGTAAATCTGTGTAAAAGGTATAAATCAAGATAACTAACATTTTACTTAATTGTTAATGAATTCTCATCAATTTAGAATCCTTGGTAAACTTGTTACCCAAATTGAAATCAAAGTTCAAGTAAAAAGACAAACACTAAGAATAACACTCATTTAAAAAGTAAACCTATTAAATCAAACGTAAACCCTACACCGTAGAAATAACAATTTAGACTATATCTATTACCAGTATCGATGAATTCTATGAATATAAAGTTTTCTACATTTGAATTTCAATGATGGTCTGTGTTCAAAGACAGGTTCACCGGATATTCATGAAACATAGAAGGGTTAAATAAGGTTGTTTGTTTGGATGAGCCTGTATAAATCTGCAACTTGTTAAGCTTTCGTTAGTAACAGTAAATACGATTAGGGACTAACAAAGGATGAGACATTAAGACTCTACTTTGAACACATACATCAAAAAGGAATATATACTTTACTCGTATATCTGAGTTATATACAGTTTATATCTAAAAACATTGAAGTATTGGAACATAAAGTAGTACCTTTATTGTCTGTTAAAACTACTATGTTACTGTTTAACTGTCTATGTTTATTGTGGGATGAAACAGAAGTTTTAAGTAACTAGGTATCTATAATCTAATTGCATCTTTACTGGCTAGCAGAGTGATTATCTATTCTTTTACAAAAGACAACTCCTACTTTGATATTTTCTAAAATATAGGATGTCTAAAACCTTTCAGAGAATAAGCAAAAAAACTTAAACCCTCGGGATGACTACGTGTTAATTACACTAATATGAAAATTAAACCAATCACACGTCTTTTATTGTTTCAGGTTCATTTACTCATACTAGGACAAATATTGATACTCCAATGGTTGATGTCAAACTGATAGAAAAAGGCCAAATAATGATGCTAAAATAATGAAGAACGGGTTACTTCTATTCAAAAATACCTTAACATTTTAGTAATTTGTTTACCAGTACTTATCTACTTCTTTAATGAGCTTTTATTTTCCAGTAATGTGATAATAAAGAAAGAAACAAAAAAGAAAAAACTACATTAATTCTGACATTGATAGGCATATCAATATAGAATAAACCAGAAATCTTGTAGGTCTGACTGGGAGTCGTAGAAGTTAGTGTTTTGATCTGCGTATTAAATACATGGATGATGGAGTGGTTTAAGGGGTCACTTAGCGGCTTTCCACTGAGCTGAGTCTTGAAGGTTTGACCCCCACATAGGACAACATTTTAAACAAAGCACAGATTTATTTATTTCAATCTCATAAATGCGAAAGACTATACAAACGCATAGTCTTTCGCAAAAAAATTATAAATTCTTTGCGCGGAAGTATTCTTATTAAAAAGAAGAGGGTTAAAAAAGTAGATAACTTAAATACGTATCACTTTTGGGGTACTAAAATCTGTAAACATGAATATGATATTTTATTCCCTTTCTCAACAATATCTACAAAAATGATTTATTTTTTTTGAAATTTTACTGACCAACGGTCCAAAATCTTTTAAAATGAAATTTAAATTCAGTACGTGTTTTTCAAGTCTCACTCGTTCACTAAAGTTACATATTATACTTATAAAAGCTTTTACTACTATATTTATATTTTGGTAAAAGAATATTAAACGTATTGACTATTTTAGTTTTACGTGTACTGTAATATTTATCCAATATGTTTTATTATGTGCATATTATAAAGATAACGTACATAAATCGTTCTATTTTGGAAACGAAGTAGATATTGAAAATATTTTAAAAGATTGAATCTGTTTTAGTATTCTGTAGCCAAATGGCATAAAACGGAATCCTTAGGGATACGTCATGTCTACCTGTCTGTCCGTCCGTATGTGTACTTTTATCCGTAACTATAAGAACTATACTGTTGAAAGTTGGTGATTAGATGTATTCTGTGAACTGCATTCTGTGAATTTTCACACAAAAATAGAAAAAAAAACAATAAATTTTGGGGGTTAATAATACTTAGAACTGAAACTATAAAAAAAAATTCATTAATCTCATACGTGTAGGGGGGTAGGTATACGTGGGTAGGTCTTCAAAAATAATATTGAGATTTCTAATTTTTTTTCTAAACTGAATAGTTTCCGCGAGAGACACTTCCAAAGTGGTAAAATGTGTGCCCCCCCTGTAACTTCTAAACTAAAAAAATATATGATGTACATTACCAAGCAAACTTCCACTGAAAATTGGTTTGAACGAGATCTAGTAAGTTGTTTTCTTTAATACGTCATAAATCGTAAACCGCAATTTATCTTTTAATCAATCAATACACTATTATTAAAACATCGATCAAAGTTACAACGAATTACATGAAGTTTTATATGATGTTACTTGCTGCTACGGAACCCTTCATGGGCGATGGGCGCACTTGGTCGCTTTTTTAATGCTATTATTTAATTTATTCATTCGTTCATATATTGATCTTTCATTCATTCATTCAACTTCATTGTTATACTACTACTTGATTTCATTTATTAAATATTATCATGCAATTTTTGAAACTCAAATAGAATAATATTTTTTACTGTAAAGTGTTGTGCAATAAAGTTTTAATAAACAAACAATAATAATTATATCAACTTTTTTAGATTTTGAATTAATAGAATTGTTTGCACATTTTTTATTCACATTGGTAGGCATCAAATAAAAAAAATTAAAAGTCACCTCCACTCTGCGTGATGGTAAGCATGAATGGAATCCAAGAGTGGGGGCAACCACACTGCCCGCGATGCAGGAAGTATGGCGATGCTGACCCAAACTATGACGGCTTTGTGAGATGCTTTTTCAAACCCTCATAAAGGACCCGGGATCATAATACTCGTTTATATAGACATTACTAGTTGACCCAGCGAACTTCGTACCGCCCAACTTTAAAATTCCAGAACTTGATCGCAGCGCCACCTACCGGGTCCAATTAAGAATCTAAACCATTCCCAGATCCCCTTAAACACACACAAAAAATTTCATAAAAATCGGTCCAGTCGTTTGAGAAAAGTTCAGTGACATACACACTCACAGAAGAATTATATATATAAAGATAGACGTAGATTTATGGAAAATAATATTTACAGAAATTCTTTCGCCAAGTATTTCGTTTCGTTATCGAAACCTTCCAAGCAGAGATTTCGATTCAAAATTTCCGTGATCTGTGAATGACAGCGTTTGTTGGAATATAGAAAAACGAATTTCCTACTAGGTACAACTCTCAATATGTCTTAAATATATAGGGAATAACTTCCTGATACGTACCTCAAGATTTTACATAAAACCGATATGAAAAGTTTGATTAGATTATTCGAGTTTTTTGATATCTACCTATAACTCAAACTGTCAATCAGGTAGAGATATAGGAATGATCTATTTAAACAGAGATAATTTGAGTAATAGGTATGCGATCCTCCCTGCTTCTGCATTTATCTCATTGACAAAATTAAATGAAACCTGAATGGATTAATTTCAGGGTCTTTGGATCACGTGTAAACAAAATCAGTTTGAGTTATTATAGTTATGTTGCATATCGGTTTGAAGCTCAAGAGAGAGGAATGAAAGATCGCCGCCGTAACGTGCTAATAAACTGATTTTGAATACATATAAGTGAGTACGACAGATGTGAACTCTTTTCATACAATTGTGATGCTATTTACGGTACTTAGACGATAATAGAATATCCAAGGCACTATCCTCGGATATCCTATTGTCGTCTAAGTATCAAATATTCACCTACTATTACAATAAACAGGTTTCTAGCTGTCTAGGGCTTGGCATAATTATGGCTATAAAATTTAAAAAATCTTTGTGATCAATTAATGTCACTAATTTATTGAGCTGAAAGTATTATTAATGTTGCCATTATTTATTGTAGTTTCTAAGATGAGCGCACATTTTTTAAGAATTTCCAAAGTAAAATATTGTTTTGCTTAGATTTCTTTGTCAAACAAATAACCATATGATATTTATATAAAAAGCATTTTAATACAGATGATATTGGCTTAACAGTACATTTACTATTATTGTCGATACCATGCGTGCCATGGAATCGTAATAAGTTGTGAATAGTTAGATATCTCCGTATTTTTATACAATATATATCAGGCTGCCTCGATTATCTGGTGGCCGTATGCGACTGCTGTGGAATCTAGGGTTTTTTCTTGCAAGAAACTTTTGAAAGCAGCCTGGAGTATGGAATTTGGCGGTGTCTCGCGCCCGTGACTAGGAGAACACGTTAAGTCATTGTTCCCGGTTGTCATGAGCCTCTCAGGCAATCGTTATTGCGGCGTGATGATGTGTCGAAATCGGACCGACCTACCACACAGTGTGCAATTCTGCGTATGAAATAGGAGGGATCCAGGAACTGCTGTTATTATGACATCTGGATCCCTCCCAGCGCCTGTCTGTACTGACGCGAGCATCATTTCAACTAAACTCTCTATTTAGGCGGCGTACAGCATAAGCGGACGCCACCCACTCGTGACCGGCCACTGACTTCATTTAATACTTTGTATTGCCTCCACGTGATGAAGCCTCCAGTGATGAAAAACAGCAAAAAAACAATCATAAAAAAAATGTAATCTTAAGAAAAATATGACTACTTTATTTTTTTTTTAATTTAAGATTAATATTGTGGGTGTAACTAAGTTTTATTTTATTTTTTATCTGTATAATTAAATTCTCAATTGAACAGTCTTCGTTTCATTAGGATGGCATACGTAGTTCGGGAGATATTCGGGTTTATGTGACTGACCCGTTATTTTTGGAACCGAGTGTTTATTAAAAACAATATTTCATTCGCAGTTTTTCTCATGCATATGTACAAACTTACATGCATACTTAGGTATAGACAAGAAGGTTTTCAAACGGTTATTCAAACTTTTATTAAAATTAAAATTAAACTTGCAACTTTAAAAAGTATTCGTCTGTTCCATACAGGTCACATACATTTATTACATTAATCTTAAGCATCCTAATTTAATTACTGCAAATTATTGTAAGAGGTTACCTTGCCACTCCGTATAAAATTTTAAGCTTGCCCTTTAAGTGACCTTTTCAAAAAGCTTTTAGTTAGACGTAAACCCAAACCACAAAGTGAATAGATGAATATGAGTCAAAGCATTATAGTTATGACGTGATACAACTTATATTAAATTATGTATATTCTACGACGATACGTAAACTTAGTTAAATCAGACGATAGATATGTTCCACATAGACTTCTAATTTGAATATGTATATTTAACGATTAAAACCGAAAATAGGTAATATTTAGATAAATGAATGTTTTCAACTTTTTTTTTTACCTGAAAAAAGACCTCTACTCACAATGCTGGCAAGCATGAATAGAATCCAGGAGTAGTAATCACCGTACTCACTGTCATTGTGGTTAATGCAGCACGACGACCCACACTCTAGCGCCACACAACCCGCTTGAATGATCCGGGATCATAGAGGGAGGAAAACATACGCACTGGTAGAGAGTTCCAGATTTTAACTGCTCGCCACAGAAAGGAAAAGTCATACCGTTTAATATGAGATCATATGTGAATTTCTCTTAAACGGTGGCCGGTTGCGAGGCCAGTACGTTTTGTTTCGTAGAGGAAGGGGGAAGAAGGGACCAGTTCGAAGAGGGGGCTCAAGGAACTCAAGATCTGACCATGGCGAAGCAAAAAGTTAAGTTATTAATAGTTTTAGCAGTCTATTTATGTATGTTCCACCATAACGCCTAAACTACTAAACCGATTATAATGAATGTTTGTGGCAATAGATTCGTAATAATGACCCGGGTAACATAATCAATATAACTAATTATCAAAAGTTACTAACATTTTTTACTGTGGTGTGCGTGCAGAGCGATTAAGATTACCTACAATTTTGTTTTGTCTGTTTTAGAGTAATAGTAAAATTTTACTAATTAATAATGGGTAAATTAGTAAACAACTCAATATAATCACTTCTAGAAGTGTTAAAAAGCCAAAGATTAAATTAATTTACATGAAAACTACTCAAGACAAAATCAATGCAAAGAGAAGGAAATCTCGAAACCAACCCGTCTTTCCAGTGTGGTACAGTAGGCTAAAACCTCCTTTCTAATGCGAGGCCTATGTCCAGCAGTGGACTGTTGAAGGCTGTTGATGATGATGACATGAATATAGCGGGTATTTTTAATTTTATTTATATGTTTTGTTTACATCGCTTTTAAAGTATCGAATGGTGTCGGTTGAAACCTGAATGGGACGGAATTGGGTCAGTAGATTAACCTGAATGTACGACAAACGTTTCTTTAAGTGAATACATAATAACATAAATGTAGGTAAAATAAAATGAAATTTGGTTTTGGTTGTTAAGTATAACTACATAATTCCTTAGAAATTACTCTATTACCAGATAAATCAAATATATTTAAATTAAAAAAACACTGAACCAGACAACTCTTCGTAAGTAGCTTTTTGGTAAACTGAAATTTATCATCATCATCATTCTTTAACAGTCCACTGCTGGACATAGGCCTCTCCTTGAAAAGGAGGTATTGCCCTACTATAACACGATACTATACCACCTACCACCTACCTGCTATAACTACTATACCGCATTGGAAATCCACAAATTCATTTGAGCACATATACTGAACTAAATAAATGACGAATAATTGTCAATAATAAACGGGGCAGACTGACTAGTTTCTGATAAATTTTAAGCTAGTTACCAATCCTGTAAAACTATTTAACAGTTAATAATTGCTGACTTAGAAATATGGTTACCTGACGTATTTGTTTCTATCCGAGACTTGTAAAAGAGCTATTTGGCAAATGAGTTGTAAATAGTCTTGCAAAGTCTTTTTATGCAACTGTTAAATCTGGACCTTAGTCTAGTAAGTAGTACGTGTTGATGAATAGTAAGTAATTAATTCATTTAGATAATTAATATACAGTTATATTATAATGAAGGGCCACAGCACACTCGCTACTTTTAGCATCGGCGATCGGCGATTTTGCGACTGCATCGTTGCTGCATCGTGTTTTAGCGACTCGATCGCGGTTTCAATGCCACGCTCAGATGTCAAACCAATGCTACCGGAATCCGAATGTGTGCGGAGAGTAGCGTTCAGCTGCTGTGTCGCGCTTCTAAAAAGCGGCTCAATCTCCGCGTTTTACATTTTTAAGTATGCGGTGTAGAGCGTTCGGTTGCCGTATTTAGCTTCTAAAAAGCGACTAGTTGCCGATCGCCGATGCTAAAAGTTGCTAGTGTGCTGTGGCCCTAATATATATATATATATATATACAATAGGTCTTGTCAGTATAATGTAAATAATTAGGTACTGTTAAATATGAAACTGTTCTAGGTAATAGTAATCAAAAATCATTTTTTGACTTCAATCAAATGTAAACTATTCCTCTAAACCTATTTCATTAAAACCCACACTAATAGCGCTGTATGACTCTTGAGTTCTTCATTATTTTTTGGTTTAGTTTATTATGGGTGCGTTAATTTGTAAAATCACTTATTTACACTTCTTTGTAAAATTAAATTTATTTATAATGATGGTTTAGACAAGTCTCAAATGTATCTGTGTTATCAAATTCTAGCTGTATTTAATATTTCACTAAAATATACAACATGTATATTGATGTCTATGTACAGGTCAGTGTTTTTTTCTATTATACATTGGAGTTAGTTTCTGGTTTATAAAATAAGTTTTGTTGTATAACTTTACCATGTAATGCGACTGCCTGTATGCAACTGCTGATCAAGAGGTCTCGATTCGATTCATTCAGTGCGAGTGCATCATTTAACGTGCAATCTACTTACTTTTCGAAATGTTTAAATATTTTCTTTTAAATATTAGTGTCAACTAGTCTAGAGTAAAATAATATTGCATTAATGAATGTTAAAAATAAGCAATTTAAAAAAGTTATAGAAGAAGGGTGGATAGAATTTTATTAGCTTAGATCGTTTTATGTGAAATTTGTCGATTTCACCAAAAAATTAAAAGCCGAGAGGGATATGAATGATTTAATTAAATATCCAGCTATTTGTTAAGGCTAATTATGTAATCGCCAAGGCGTCAAGGTTCGTTGCGGCGAAAGCTTCCTACCGAAAGCATTTGTCAAAAGTGTCACTTTGCTAAGTTTGTAAGTAACCGTCGCCTGGCAAGCGACGTTCTCTTTGAGTTTGTTAATTCAGAACGAAACATTAAGTACCTACATACAGTTGCAGCCTTTTTGGGGTTCCGTAGTCAAATGAAAAAAAACGGAACCCTTATAGATTCGTCAATTCTGTCTGTCTGTCTGTCCGTCCATATGTAACACCCACTTTTTTCCCAAACTAAAAGAACTATACTGTATTAGATGTGAACTGCATTAAGATTTTCACACAAAAATATATAAAAAACAATAAATTTTGGGGGTTCCCCATACTTAGGGCCAGCGCAGACTAGCTACTTTTAGCATCGGCGATGGGCGATTTGGCGACTGCATCGATGCTGCATCGCGTCGCGGTATCGGAAACGCGCGTTTTAGCGAATGCTCAGATGCCAAATCGATGCTACCGGCATCCGAATGTGTGCGGAGAGTAGCGTTCAGCTGCTGTGTCGCGCTTCTAAAAAGCGACTCAATCTCCGCGTTTGGCGTTTTTAAGTGTGCGGTGTAGAGCGTTCGGTCGCCGTATTTAGCTTCTAAAAAGCGACTAGTTGTCGATCGCCGATGCTAAAAGTAGCTAGTCTGCGGTGGCCCTTAGACTGAAACTCAAAAAAAAAATTATCAAACCCATATGTATCTATGGATAGGTCTTCAAAAATGATGTTGAGGTTTCTAATATAATTATTTTCTAAACTGAAGAGTTTGCACGAGAGACACATCCATAGTGATATAAAGTGTCCTCCCCCCCCCGTAACTTCTAAAATAAGAGTGATAAAACTAAAAAGAATATATATTGTACATTACCATGCAAACTTCCACCGAAAATTGGTTTGAACGAGATCTAGTAAGTAGTTTTTTTTTTAATACGTCATAAATCGTAAACCGCAATTTACCTTTCATTCAATCAATACAGTGTTATTAAAACATCGATAAAAGTTACAAAGAACTACAAGAGCTTTTATATGATGTTATTTGCTGCTTCATGGGCGAGTACGACTCGCACTTGGCCGCTTTTTAGGGTTCCGAAGTTCATAACTCGGAACCCTTATAGATTCCGTCCGTCCGTCCGTCCGTCCGTCCGTCCTCGACTTACCGTCCAAACGGTAAGTGCTAGAAAGATGAAAGTTTGCATGAATACGTTTTGTAATTACGTCGACAAAGTGCTACAATAAAATTATGAAAAATAATTTTATTTGGGGTACCTCCCCTACACGTAAAGTGGGAATGATTTTTTTTTCTCGAGGCTACCCCATCGTGTGGGGTATCATTAGATAGGTCTTTTAAAAACAATAAAGGGTTTCCTAGACGATTTTTTGATTTAGGTATCCGTTTGCGAGATATTTCACTTTAAAGGGCACTTTTTTGTAAAAACAGGGCGTCCCCCCCCCTCTAAAAGCTAAACGGCTGGCTCAAAAAATCTGAAAAAAATCGTGATGGTGGTCCATCTAATGAACTTTGAAGGAAAACTATAACCGATTAGATGACTTTCTTAGTTCAGGAGTTATAAAGGCTTATATGGTAAAATGCGCTCACTTGGAAAACGTCATACAAAATTTGAGACCGCATCCTAGGACATAAACGATCCAGATGAATTTGATGTAAAGGGAAAATGCCTATTTTTGATGAAACGTTTTTGGCATTTTAGACATATTAATTTTTTCAGAGGTATGTTCCAAGAGATTCAATATGTTTTTAAGCTTATTTTTTATTACCAAATTAATTAGGAAAAAACTGAAATTATTTTATTGACGTAAATATCAAAATAGATGGAGGGTTTCGAAACAATGAATTTAATTGGAAGATACTTGACACTATTCATGACTCATTCACATATTACCGTGAATAGTCACACAACTCATAATCTATAAAGCGTTACTGCCATAATTATTACAAATTTAATACTATGTAGCCCTTTTTGAGAATCTGGAAAAGGCGGACGAGAGCTACAGCTCACATGGACAAAGAAATAGCTTTTTTAAATTTTCACAAGTATACTTGAATCGAAAGATACTTAAAGCGTGTTGCCGAAATATCTGCTGATTCAGCAAGGGAGTGGGTAACTCTCAACGAAGCGAAGTGGGTCAGCTAAATTGAAATGATATTTAAAAAACAGTTATGTAATTAGTCACTTTACGTTGAATAGCCAGTATGTTTTATAGACGAAATGAGTCATCACATGTCACAGCTTATACCGTTTCTAAATCTTGAGGGATCAGTACCGGGTAAAGTGGTGTTGGAATGGAGCGGCCTAGCTTCGTAGACTTTGATCCTCTGCCCATTAAAAGACGTGGGTTAGCAAACAGTTGCTTCCGTTTAATATGACCTTCTCGAAGCACCAGGTTACAGTGGTCGTACGTCGGAAACGTGAATCTATTTCTAACATCAACATTAAACTTACGTGGAGGTATTAAGAAAATTACTCTGCTGCCCGTGTTGGTATTTGTCTTATTTATGTTGTTTATACATAAATTAAGAGTAATTCAACAAACTCTTAAAATACACATCATTGTTATTCATGGCACGGAGTAGGACTTTCAGGATTGATATAGTCGAGGAGGTTTCTTTTTATATTGAATAATAAATGTTTTGTAAAGATGTCGCAAGTCGAGAGACATGACCTTGAATAAAATTTAATATAAGCTTGTTGAGTTATACTTTTGTTCTTGCCAGAGAAAATATGCATTTTAAAATTAAAAACTGATGTTTACAAAAGAGATTGTGTGCCACGTATTTTGTAAACATTCTCTGTGGTTACTAAAATCTGGCATAATGTACCTACCTTATATACATTGTTATTATAACAAAACTATTTGAAAATTTCCTATGAAATTTAGCGCTGTATTTCTTAATCTGTGTACTCTCTGTTAATGATGATCTCTATTAAAAAAACAACCGCACGCCCTCTCAAAGTACTAGCAGTCGGGGAACCAGGGACTCCAACGTACCTCGGGTCAACTACTACTTGCGGATGACCCCGTCCCGAGTGGAAACTCTAGTGATTCCCGAGCGCGCGTTGGATAATACCCCTAGAGAAATAACTCAATAAAATTTAAGCAAGCTTACAAAAGTCGCTTTCAAAGACACGTATACGTCAAAATAATAAAATCGTGTTAAAAAACTGCCTCATGGGGAATAAAGTAGATTAATAGAAATTTTTATTAGTTTAAATCACAACTTCTAAGAATTATAGTAGAATTCACGTTTTAATTAGTTGTTTTAAATACAAACGTAATTTATAAAGAAACAAAAATTATTCAATGCAATATTAATGTACAAGATGATTGTACCTACAATAAATAGTATCGTCGTCATTAGCCTATCACAGTACGTATACTCAGCTATCATTTCTCATAACTCATATTAGTTAAATCACTCACTCACTCAAAGTTAAATTAAAAATTCGCACTTCAGTTTGGTCAAATCGTTTGTTTAGAACAAAACAAAACAACAAAAACAATGTTGGTTTTCAAACTTAGTTAACAAAACTGCTGTTTACAACTCACAAGTCATTGCAACGAAGTCAGAACCAGCTATTGTCATATTTGTCAAACTCAATTATGAATTCTTAAGACTTTTTAAAGTTAATACCTAAAGTAATATAACAATTAAATGTTCTTTATATAATCATACAAAAGAAGTTTTGAACAAGTAAATTAAATTATTTAAATTATCTAGGGATTTCAACTAGAATATAGTATCCAGACCTGATATTTGCAAGATGACTTAACTAGATTGCGACTTTGCCTCTAACTAATGTACTTCAAGTGCTTTTTTATTTGAACCGCAGTTTTATCATGATAACTATAACTAACCCGCAGCCCGTAGCTTCAAAGCAGAAAGTTTAGAAAGTTTATCAAGGAGTGAAGATAAGTCTTCCCTTCAAGGATTTTGAAAAGATTTTGGGAATTGATGTAAATAACCTTTAATAGTGATTGGTTTTTACCCACTGGTAAAAATGTTATGTGTGTTGACACACATAACACTGTTGGCAAAATTAATATTAAAATAGTAGAAAAATATTTAATTCGATAATAGTAAATAGGTATCCTGCAACCAACGTGTTCTACTATACAGTCATGCGAGTGATGCACTTGGTGTCTCAGGTTCGATCCCTAGGCAAATATTTGTTTCGGAGTTTAGGGTTTTTGTATGTATAATATGTACGTATGTTTTCACAAAAAAAAGTATATTATATGTATTTATAGATGTTGTCTAGTACTAGTATTAATGGTATAAGCTCTGCTTAGCTTGGGGCAAGATGGCGTTGTGATTTGTGGCGTTGTCTGAAACATAATCGCAACGACTGGATTTAGATATCGAAATAACATAAATGATCATTGTTTATCAACGAAACGATCAAGTGCTACATAAGTTTAATTTTGATTTTAGGAGTCAGGAAATTCTTGGAGTGAAATAGTGTTCGCAGTTTTCTAGTTACCTTCTGACTCACATACGTATACGAGTTCGGTAGTCAATATGTAGACCCAGGTTCTTGACTGCTACTCTGAAAGATCTCACTGAGTCGTAGAATACGATTGGCGAGGTAGATGCAGTATTTAATCTGCTCATCATACATATTTACTATAATATCACACTTGGACTTACTGGCAAAAGCTAATTTAAGCTACTAGATGTGATTTTGCCTTTGCACTATTGTAGACCTGACGGGCTGACTGAGGTGACTGAATCCCACGCAACGCACGTAACGCAGTTCTGAATCTTAAGCCGCACATGGTCACTTGTAGTGCTTATGGTCGGTGGTGGACACTTATCATTATTTAATAAGACTATCCGTTTGCCTTCCTATGCTATTACAACTATTTTATCTTTGGGTACATAAAAAATATACTTAAAATAATATTTTAAAATCAAAAGCATGGAAATACTTTGTTTCTTGATAAAGAATATAACCTATTTTTATCGCAATAACCGGCATGCACGTTAGCCGTAGCTAATAGCTAGTTTTGTGTAAATATTTTGTCAAAACAGAGAGGGCGTTTTAAATGTTTCCATGTAATAATGAAGTGCAATATTAAGTTCGTACGTACCATAAAATATGGAATAACATTCTTAGTTTCCCTTGTTAATTCTGTGGAAACTACAGAACTACAAGAAACTATATACAAAGCGAAAATGTTCTCCGATTGTTGGTGTTGTAATGTTACTAGCGCGTGTAACAACTCTGGCTTTTAGCGGCTGTCTGAATGAATAATATATTGAGCGAAAGCCTTCAACCTTTCCCTTACTTAATTTAGACTAACTGTATAAAAATGATTGTGTTAGGTAAATGAATTCTACTGAATACTAAGAGGCATGAAGAGTTTTTATTCTAAATATATGATGTATGTTTTTCACCAAACATCTACTTAATTTATATATATATATATATAACTTCTACAATTCAAATAAAAAAGGAACTATTTTGATTTGTTTACTCTGACATAGTAATTCAATTAAATACTGGTCTACTGCTGGACATAGGCCTCTCCAATTGCACGCCACTTAGTTCGATCCTCGCCACTCGGATTCAGCTCCTGCCAGCGGACTTGCTATTAAATAAATAATATGAAGTAATAAATCTTAAATAATATAAGAAATTATGTAGATGTGCTATTTGAAGGAAGGATCTGTGAAAGAGTAGTGATAACCTATAATTATTTTTCATGCATTGTTTTAGCCGTTTTAGGTCACTAGGGCAACAACGATATAAACTTTTCAAGCTCATGCCAGGTTTCATAAAAGTGATTTCTATATTTTAATACATGAAGCTAAATTATCATTATCTTAGTAGGTTTAATAAAAATTAAGCCAAGCTAATAAAATTAAATTAACGAAGAAAGAAAGGTGCTAAATTTGGTTAATTGTATATATGTACATGTCAACTTATGTTGGTACAGTTTAGACTCATTTGAAGGGAAATTACCCTTTCAATCCTGTACATGTATAAAACACCTTTCAATTAAATTGTCTAGAACGAAACTGAGGGTAATGAAGCTTTAATAAACTAAAAATATTATATCCATAAGATGTAATTAAAATATTTACGTGTATATAACATAAAGGTGCTTCATTTTACATTTTGTGATTCTTATTTATCAGATGCGTCGATTATCGATTCGATATCGATCTTGTTTATCGATGAACTATAGAATTATATAGACGCATCTGATAAATAAACTATGGTAATATAAAAATACATTGGAGTTTCAAGTAATGTTGTACTCTACAAAAGTGGTTATCAACTGTAAGTATTACCAAATTTTCTGCGTATTATTCCAATTTATTGGACGAGAGGAAATCGTTAATCCTTTTTAAACATTTACAATTTTACCTACCTGTGTAAGAAAGAAATTTAATTTCAATATCTAAAAAAAGATTATTTATTAAGTACTTAAAGTATTATAAATTATGTATGTTTTTTTCAAAAGGTATAAGGTGTACGCGGTTGTTTTAACGTAAAAGAGCTAATGTACTCGAGTTACAGCATTGGTTTTTTTTACACGCTTTAAATTAGCTTCACCCGTATGTTTGTTTGTAAGTTTGTAACCGACTCCTTTGGGCGCGATATTGACACACTTTAAACGGCCAGATTTCGTTCAAACTTTGTAGATTAATCGAGGACCGATGACAATACATTAATTTAAAAAAAAAGATTATATAAAAAAACTTTTTTAGTCTGAAAAAATAAATATGGTTTTAAAAAACTAAACAAACACGCTTTTAAACTAAAAAGTAGAAAATAATTTTAATATAACAAAGCGTGGGGTGCTTTCTGAAAATATTTCAATAACGTTGCGTCGCCCCACGCTTTGTTAAATTAAAATTTTATTTTATTTTCTACTTTTTAGTTTAAAAGCGTGTTTGTTTAGTTTTTTAAAACTATATTTTTACTTAACAAAATATTTGCTCAGAATTATGTCCTAGCGTCAATGGTAAAATAATTTTTAAAATATAAAGGTAATACTCTCATCCTGTATGAAACTTAACTCGAATCTACAGACTTGATGTTAAAACATGAGTTGCGGTCGGTGTCGTTCTTACGCAGTTAAATATGTTTCGTTTCTGATATGGACATATTTCTGTTTGAGCCTTTTAGTGATTGAATTTTTAATTAACATATAAAGCAAAGGTAACATGTAAAAAAAATATTAAATTAATACTTTTAGTTCTGCTTAAAACATTTTCAATAATAAATATTAAATAAATAAATATTTCGGACATCTTACACACAACTCCATTTAGTCCCAAACTAAGCATAGCTTGTATTATGGGTACTAGGCAACTGATATAAATACATAAACATACTTTTTTTTGTAAATACATACATATTATACATAGAAAAACACCCAAACTCCGAAACAAATATTTGTGGATCACACAAACATTTGGTCCGACCTGGGAATCGAACCCGAGACCTCTTGATCAGCAGCCGCATAAGCTGACTACTTCACCACCAAGGCAGTCAAACTGACCTAAATACTACTACTACGTAGACATAAACTGACTTCCAAGTAAAGATTGTCGCTAATATAAATATTTTGAAGTGTGTCTTTCTTTTCTTTTATATTCACCGCAAACTTTAGGTTATTTGCAATGCTTCACGATTATTATTACGTCTGTTAACTTTTAACTTGTTTGGAAGCCAAGTATAAACGAAAATGTGTAGTTCTGTGTGTGAAAACTCATCACTGGCAAGGGCCAAAGATAAATATTAGTTTTCAAGTTATGACTATAATTAGCATGATACATTTAATTTTATTTGTTTATTCACAAAACAATTTTTAAATTGTATGTGAATGATAATATAGCTACAAAAGTTACAAATAAATTTCAGGGATTCAATTAAAATACACATTTATGATAGCACAATAAAAACATATTTATTTGTTCACTAAGCGAATTCACCAAGGTTACTGTGAACTTGGGAACAGTTAAGTTAATTAAAACATATTGTCTACGTATACCGCATTGCATTCTACATATCTGTAATGGTAGACGTAAGTATGTTATAAATAAATTAATAAATTTCAATTAATTCTATAGTCCATTCGTCATTCGCAAAAACATAACTATGTTAATAAATAATTATATTAATAAACAATGTTTGGCAAATACAAGAAAAATGTTATAAATCAACAAAACTCATAAAATGTCAAATGTAAAGGCAAAGTTGTTACTGTAAAAAAATAATATAATATGTTTTAAAAGTAAATTAAAATTCGAAGAGTTAGTTGCTCTAAAGTCAGACAGCCGCATTGGAGTCCGTCAGCGTATCTCATGGTAAACTTTGATTACGCTACATTCTCGAATAAAAGCAGACTAATATTGTATTGTTGGCTATCGCAAAGTTGTGTTGAAACTTGAAGTGAGACGTATTGTGCCATCTACTATTGAGTAAACTAATCAAATATTGCAGAAAAGTTTAAACATTTCAGCATGTTCTACATGTTTTTAAAATTTTATTAAGTCAGTCAGCTTATTACGTATCTCTATTGTTCAATATAAAGTTTACGAATTTTCTAGGGGCTAAAGCTGGACAATAAAATGGAGCTATGCTCGGGTGCTATCATCTGGTGTAGATATATTATTTTAAGAATAAACACTGCAGGCGATTATTGGTTAATTTCAATAAATTTTCTCATTTTTTATTTTTCTTGATGAATGTTTAATAAAAATATAAAATAATAGATAAATAAAATGAATAGGTTTTTTCTTTTTTATGAACCTAACCATGCAAAGGCCCAATAATGCAGAATTTCAATAAGCCACCATGGTGTGCGTCACAATGCTCCATCGCTTGCATTCGCACTGTACTGAGAATGGTGAACACTGCTTTCGAATTCAACGCACGCTTTCCATTAGGTAAAGTTGGGTCACTCACTCATAAATAAAAGAATATACAAACAAAAATATTACTTGTACTATGTATTAAAAGTATAAGTATGCGTCTATCAGAAGTTTCGAACAGAAAATGCTCTGCCTAAATCGTCTTATTTAGTAATTTTGAAAGAATAATTATATTATATTTCACGTAATTCCTTTGGAGTACCTACTTTTACAATTTAGCTTAAAGTATTTGTATACTTAAATGTTATTTGTTATTATAAAAATTTCGAAAATTATTAACTTTGTACTCTGGTTCAGATTTAATAATACTGTTTAGATTCTAGACATTATTTAATCGTTATTTAATCCGAACCAGAATATAAAGTTCGTATTTTTCGACAGTTTGTTTTTCATTTAACATGTTCAGAATATGATAAATGAAAAACAAACTTCTAACTCTAACTTATTCATGGCTCAGTAGTTTCAGTCCCTTACATTTCTATTCCTAAAAACATGTTTGGTTAACAATGTTAGCTTTAGGTAGATTGCTACAGGCTGCTTTGATGAATCTACCTTCATTTTTTAACTAATCTAAATACATTTTTTAAGGTAATCTACATTCATCAAATCTATTTATAAATTTATTACATCGTATAATCGTATAAAGTTAAACAGAATTTTATGGGTATATACCCATAAAATTCTGTTTAATTTTATAATACTTATATCTGTTTAAATATCATTACACACACACACACTATACATTATAGACATTAAGTCTAAAATGGTTAAAAGATAAATGAATATTTACTCGTAAGAGTTTCAGCTTTGAGGGTCAAATCAATAAATTTTATAACTAATTAAATACTTTGTTAAAATATGTAATAATAATTTTACCTGCGACACACAGTCTGGTACCTAAAATGTGTTTAATGAATGTGAAACCTCAACTGCTATAAAAAATGTGAGCTATGCTAAGGGATCAAAAGATTCCCTCGACTGTGCAAAACTCAGACGGTTAACGATGAACATTAATCTGGCCAACTTGCCAAGACCTTAGGTCACTAGGTTGGGGGTGGATTTAGTGGATCTGACTATAATGGTTGATTTATGAAGCTCATCGGACACGGAGCGGCTCTTAAGCACAATGCATCGTCGTTATTCAGTATCGAAAGGGTGGTCTGAAGTAAGCTAGCCACTTTTACGCTTATTAGGTAGATGAATTTCTTAGTTATAAGTTTTCAATGCTGAAACATTCAGAATGAAGGATTTTCTTGAAGAATTTATTTACATAAAATAAGTCGCATCATCATGACTTTGATACGGAGATTTAATGAAACATAAATATGAAAAATAAAAATACTCAAAAAGCACACGCATCAGGCACATTACTAGTTAAGTGGAAGATAAAGTGAATAGGTAACAATGTAATTATAGACTTAATACAATATAAGGCAAAAATGTGAATGATGATGTTGATTAAGATGAAATATCCTCTGGAGAATTTTATACAATATTCAAACGTTAAAACAATATAAATCTTGTTGTTACAAAGGCAACTGATAGAACAGCCCTTTTAGCTGTCTCTAATTTGATTGGCACTGTTAGTGAGTTCTCTTTGACACCGGCGTCTGTGGAAGCTTCGTGAATTTTAATTAGATAGATTTTAATAAAAGCCTTTCCGTGGAGAGATGGCCAAGAAATTACTGCTATAATGGAAATTTGAAAAAAATCTTCGTATCTTGGTAACATAACGATATTTGTAATCTGTCCGTGTTAAGTGATAAATTAGACGAGTATTACTATGAACTTGATTTTTACAATCAACAACCAATGTAATATTGCGATAGTATAAATTATTTATATTTATTTATCGCATATATAGCAAAAGACCAGGCTGTTATTTCACCTTTCATCGTCTCAAAACATTAACTCAACTTTGGATGAAATACTAATTTTGAAATACCATATTTTTACCGTAGTTTTGAAATACCAAGAAAATTAATATTTCTTGGATATCTGATTTATATTTTTATTTCATGTAAACATAATGTAATCGTTTAGTGAGTGGCTTTGATCATACAAGTACAAATTATAGAATCTTTTAGTGATGGTGCCTAATACATTATTATTTAATATCTGTTAATTACAAAATTCTCTCCTAATCTCTAAATTAATACTTAAGTACTGCTATACATTTTATAGAGACAAGAAGTATCTATTATTTTTCACAGATTTATAATAAATACGATTCAAGTGTTTGTTTATATTCTAAGCTTACAACCGATGGTCTGGCAATCCTTCACAGAACAGCATAGATTGGTTTTTTTTTATAGTTAGCAGGTTTTTTTTATAGTTAGGTTTATAGTTAGCATCTACTGTTGTGCATGTTGACTTCATAGTAATTACAAAATATTTTTTTTATTGTTAAACTTATCTTCTAAGAGACTCTTTTCGTTCTATCAGTTTCTATGATATAACGAAATGTTCTGATTTAGATTTCTAGATGGTGCTCAAATGGCATAAATGATTTAGATTATTATTGTTATAAATAAGTACCTTCTAAGAGAGTCAATGTCTTGAAATTTTGACAAATCAAATGTGTGGAACATCGGTTACATTTATGATACTACTTTAACCGGATAACAACTTCAATTTACTGGCTCAGTAACTTTGACCGTGGTTCCCTCGCATAAGTTACTTTTCTATCCCATGGGAATAATCCTATTTTGCTGAAGGAGATAAACTCTTTGTCCTCTTCCGTAAAATCAAAAAAAAGAAAAAAATACTGCGATGTTCGAAGAGCGTAGCATATCATTTTTTACATTACCGCTATGTTAAAATTCAATAAGCATAATTTATAATAAAAATTAAATGAAAAAAATTGGGTTATCTGTCAATTATCACAACAAAAACTAGCCTATCAACTTCTCCAAGGTTCAATCTACTTGATACAATCTAATTGATCTAAATCGGTTAAGCGGTTTTACCGTAAAAGCGTAACAGACGGAGTCATTTTCAAAATTTTAAACTATTTATTCCATTAATTAGTTACATTATTTATTTTTTATTAATGACGAATTATCAGTATGTTTACAAATCTTAAAAATATTGACTATATTAACTAATAAAACCAGACTGTGAATGCAATAAAAAATTAAATGGCTGTACCTGAGCAGTAGATTTTTATAAAGCTTAAAATGGTGCTCGAAGAAAAATTTCCCATTAAATTAAATTACAGAGAACCGTTTTCTTGTGTAAGTTGAATAAAATCTACATTATGAGGGCAATAAATTAATTTTCGTGTATAATGGTGGTACAAATTACTCTACTTAAGTGAACATGACGTTATAAAAGCAAGTGTAAATTTTAGTACGTTGGCCGTTTTATCACGGGTACTTACAAAAGAACAGTAAAATCAGAATGCAAAATGAGGCGATGTACAGTGTATTCTTGCATAACAGTGAGTCTTCTTAGATACATAGAGTTAAATGAGAATATCATTTAAAACACTGAAATTCAAAGTTTTCATTTTATCCGCCTTTCTACGGTACTGTACTAATGCTAAATATTTCTTTAATCTTAGGCATATCACGTAAGTTTAATATCAAACATATCTCATTTGTACTTAAGAATACTTGATAATATGATCTTTGAAAACTCAAAACAAGGAATAACTCCAAATAAGTCGGATGTCATACGGGTTCAGTAATTATGTTATTATAACAAAGAGAAAAGTTTTGTGGGTAATAATATTAGATGTACGCCTTGTTCGTTTTAACTTTCTGTTAGTATATTATGTTAAGTTTAACAGATATATTTTTAAAGACTACTCCCGCATCAGAGATAGTCATCCCGTGTTTACAAACTTACATGAAACGGACACAAAGATCACGTAGACTTAGATCAACAATTTTCGTATCACACAAAGGGTTGTCCCATTTGGGATTTTTACCTACAAAACTTGGCCGAGTAGAGAGTTTAAACCATTAGGCCAACCGTGCAGAAATTAATGCTAAGGTTTAGCTATGTGATAATATTACTGTTAAAGTTCAGCTTTCCAAATAATTTTGAATAGGGTTACCAATAGCTCGCTTTAGAGTCATGCAATTGCATTGCTATTTTCTAAGGTCACTTTAATTCAATATTGAGCAGGCTTACTCTGTTTTGATTTTTTCTATTTTTCTTATAACTCCACTAACTAATACTAATTCTACTAACTCTGCTAAATCTGCCACAATTATGGTGAATAAGGAGAACTTCAGCTTTTGACACGCTTTTGAATGCAAATCATTGAGGTATTGTCAACACAAAAGTAAGTGTACTTTTCTATAATAATCTGTTTGTAGACTCAAACGAAAGTTCAGATTCTTTGCTAGAGCTCGGCTTCACTCTGATGTATTGTAATATAATTATTTAGTTTATTAATAAAATATATGTAATTAATAAGACTAGTGGTACATTAATGTTTATAACTTGATTTCCATGGTATGCAATTTCATCCTTCCTTTTATCACTACGTGGTCAAAAGGCCACGTAATTGAGTACTTATAAATTTAACATGGTCTTATTTACATAATTGTAATAATTTAATGATACTTGGGTTAATGAATTAATATTTATTTTTGATTTTTACGGAATAGTTATTTCTTAAACTAATTTAAATGTAAGAAAGTTGAGAATATAAGCTTAGAAACAATAATATAATAATACACAAACATTATGTTTACGTGTACTTACATTAGCCGTAAAGAAATAAACTGGATCCCTCACCTGAAATAAAAAAATACTTTCATTAGATCTTAGAACAAACTTGACTAGGTAAAATGTTAATTTTAAAAACGAATTGTGAAATGATCTGAATCATTGCTGACTTGTAATGACGATATTTATATAAATGTACATTATTTATTCAACCAGAAGAAAACTAATCTTTTGAGTAGCACAAATTGTTGATAAGACATTAAATTAAGACTAATATCTTAGCCTAATGTTTTATCTCATATACATCAAGTAACAACTGAAAACCTCTTTGTAAAAGCTTTATCAAAAAATAAATCTTCTTTAATCATCATCAATTAATACCCGTCCCGGTTTTAATGTTCTTCTTTGTCTTATTATGGCTGAAAATGAATAAGAAGTCATTAACCCACTTTGTCTTGTAGTCTAAGCAGACAAATTACAAAACAGTATTTTTATCAAACATTTTTTACCTAAGCATTTAATTAACTCCTCTCCTTGTTTTTGCGAACATTAAAACAAAATTACAGTCTTTCATAATATTTTCAGATGAAGATGTTACTTAGTCATTTTTGCTCAGAATTTCATTATAAAAGTTCTTTTAAAATTCAAATGTCAGAAACAAAGCTTAAGAAACTCTCAATTATGACTAAAATGAAAAAGTTATACTTCTTCTTCCTAGGCTTATTCCAAATATTATTTGGGGTCGGCTACTAGTTCAACCGGTTTTTCCTGAATATCATATTTTTTTCACGGAGCGACTGGCATTGGACCTCCGTACCCTAATGGAGAACTGAAATTCGAAGGTTGAACTAGTTGTCTGTCAGTAAATTTGAGGGCACTGACTTCCCAATAAAGATTGCCATAGATGTTCATGACAACCGGCACCGACAACTTTACGTGCTCTCCGAGGCACGGGCGTGTTTCATCGCCAAACATCCAAAAAATATACAAATAACAAAATTTATTTGATGGTTTTGTTTTATGTATGTGTGCACTTTTTTTGCGAAAGTGCGAATGTCACCTATCTGATCTGAATGTTAATTAACATTCTGAGGTTGAAGACTTTTATCAAAACATTTAACATTAATAATAATACAATCCTAGCTCAAAACAAATCTTCACGCGTCCACAGACTATGATTGAACGCGATAATTAGTGTCCCTACCTTTTCGAGAACTGGTTCAAATTATAAAATAAAAATAAATAAAAATAAATTCAACTATTATGTTCAGACACGAACATAGTAGTTGAATTTTTTTTACCTTTACTTTTCGTTGATTTGTGCATCAAATCCTGTGGATCTAAATGGTGCGATAGCCGTTCAGGAATGCCTGGTCATTGTGTCAGATGTTCGGGCGAAGTTTATTTTTAAATACTTACAGTTCTTTATATCATAAATAAATTTGTATTGTCAAGAAACAATAGAATTTTCTTTTTCTTTTTTAAATACTGGTGTAACATGTACAACTTGATCAATAAGAATTTATGATCGCGAACCGACTCAGTCAAACCGTACGCAAGCTGGTCGCCTTGCCAATCTCATCAGTGAGAGTGGCAGTGAGGGGCTAATATATATGCTATTTTAGTTCTACGTAATGACATGCATTATTTTTTGGCAAAACAATATCCTTAACCGTTTCTTATATTACGTTCTCCTTTTTTTTGTACATTTTGATGAAATAAATCATTTTTATATGGAAGCTTTCATATTTCTTCATTCGAGTCAATCTAAAACAAAATTGTTGAAGTACTGAAAAATTAATTAATAAAATTTGCTTTAATTTAGAAACGCCACTCGTCTGTTATTAGTACTTTACAGCCCTTTTTAATTTATTTTGACTAATGGCTTTTGAAGGCTTATAAATTTAGATCTCTAACAATTAGATCAAATCGAATGGAATTATTTATTGTATTTCTGAAAATGAATACATTTTTTAATTTACTAATTTCTAATTAGTGTTTTTACAATTGAACAGTAAAGAAACATTTTCAATATGTAACTTTATAAAACTTGTATAAATTGAACTGCCGAAAAAACTAAAAAACAGAAAATAGGAAACTATTATTACCTATACTCATGTTTTTACTGTAAACGGGACTTATTCGCGATAATACTATAAAGGTCAATACCTTCTATTTTCTGACGTTTCGAACGGGTTATACCGCTCGTGGTCACGGGTAGACGAGCGGTATAACCCGTTCGAAACGTCGAAACTAGTATTATCGCGAATAAGTCCCGTTTACAGCTAAACATGAGTATGTGTAAAAGTCGCGAAAGTTTAAAAACTATTATTACCTAATTTACTAACTACTAGTGTAAGCATACCTAAATAATTTTAAGTTGGCTTACATGAGTTACCTTCCTTACTTGAGCTATTAACTGTTGGGAAATTCTATTTTGTACTCCATTTAATCTAAAAGATTGCATATGATCAGTTCAACGACACCTCATATATCAAAATCCGTCTAGCCGCTAGGCTGTAGGGCGTGCCAAAGAAATGGACATCCAAACGCTCGAAAAACACCAATCCCCTTCTGACGCAGTCGGGTAAAAATAGGAGATACAAAAAGCATGTAAGTCTTATTTCGCAATAGCAATATCATATACTAACTTAATTTTTTTTAAATGTTATTCATAATTTTTTTTTATAAAGATTTAATCTATTTCTCGTTTAGTCGAATTTTACAAGCATTTACTTTTACTTTGATCAAATTTTGAAGAGGAATTGGTCGACTATTGAAACCTTAAGAACAAGCTCGATTAGAACTAAAAATTAAAAAAAAATGTGACGTTGTAACTGCCAAACGAAGAGGCTGATTTGACTTATAAAGTTATTTAGCCCTATTTATTATTATTTAAATGTTGCTAAGGGTTTTCGTCAGTTCTATCGAAATAATTGTATTAATTAAATAAAAGTATTGGAGGTAGTAAATAGAAATTATATGAAAGGTCAATCAAAATTTGGGTATTTTCTTTTTCTAACACTCAGGTTGGGAAACAAATAAAGAAAATCTTGGAATGCATTCAATCAATATGTAGTCTAATATATAATATAATATATAATTTAATTATTAAAAAAGAAAAATTGTAAAAAATATAGGTATCGTCAAATAAAAGAATACCTGTATTTCTAAATCAGTGTAATGAGTACTATGACCGACCTTTAATTAACGGGTTTTCATATATAAAAGAAAATATACATTTCGCATATATTTTCGTACTCCCACATGTGTTTATATATACTACGATTTCATATGTTTACGCAAGGTCTAGTCAGATCTAGTACTTTACATGCCTAGATCTCGATCTCGTGTGCCTTTTCCTTGATACTTTTATTCTTGTACCAAAAAAAAAACTATTACTTTCACGGTTAATAGATGCGAAATATAATATAGATAAATACTATTAAATAAAAGAAATAGTAAACTAAAACAATTATTTATATTTATTTACTTTTACAATAACACATAACAGGTTCCATTTATTCAATATTTAGCGTTAAAAGGCCTTCGTATCCGGTTACTTCGAAAATATTACGTTATGGTATTAAATTAAAGGAAGAGTATAAAACTTCCTGTTATGTAAAGTACCTTGGTATGTGCCGAGTCTCTAGATGGCTTTTAAATTATTAAAAGCTGATATCGCGGCGAAGTTCGTCATTATATTATGATTGAATTTTGCACAATCAATACAAGGGTAATAAAAATATTGATGACGCAGGTGTGCAAGTGACTTAGAATCACAGTTTTTAAAGAAAGCTGCATATAGAAAAATCGGGATTAAAATTGATGATGATTAATTAATCTGAATACTAAAATGCTTCTTATACAGTATCTATTTTGAGTCATAGTCATAGTCATAGTCAAGTACATAGGGTTTACTTCCGCGATAACCGACATACAAGCAAGCAGAGCCACCGGCAAAAGTTAGTGTGTCTTTATAAAAATTACACTCAACTCGACTTTTACATCTGTTGAAAGTAATTTACTCAAAATGTTCGTTGTATTTTCTATGTATATTAAATTTCATAAAAAAGGTAACGAAACCTTTCTCTTTTGGGCTTATCTGATACAGAATACCTTTCAAAAATATTTGGCAAGCTCTGAATAAATAAGTATCACATATATTATTTGGATTGGATTGCTCATACAATTCTCTTTGTCTGTGTCCGTTTACTTTATATATGTATGTACGCGCCAACTCTTTGATAAATCCTCTACAGAAGTAAGCAATGGAAAGGATATAGCTTATATTTTAAAAGTTACTTTTGCATTGTAATCAATAACTTATTGAAATTATGTAACCTACTATTTGTAGACACATGTTTATATGAGTATATTTTTTTAGCACATAGAAGGTCAATCTATGGTGATGGATTAAGAATACGGAGTGTCATCACCCTATTTATTCCATGGATGTTGTGCGACCAAGGGAGAAAACTACACAGCAGACTATCCTGTATAGAGAAAAGAAAACTTGAAACAAACCTCAGATCAGTCCCGTCTGGATAGCGTGGTATAGTAGCCCAAACTCTCCGTTCTAACTAGAGACCTATATCCAGCAGCGGACTGTTAAAGGCTGTTAGATGTGAGGAAATTCGTTAATTATATAGGGAAAATGTTGTTTTAAATAAAGTTAAATAAACTGCACGACTGGTGCAGTGGTTTTGTTGCGTCGCGTGGTTACTGATTCTAACCTGCCTGTTAAAAATATATATAAGTTTTTTTAAAGGAAATTAGTATGTCAAAGTTTTATTGCTATATTACTCATTTTATCAATTAATTTGCATACGCTACGTTATTTTGAGATGGAACTAAGATTAACTAAAACCATGAATCGTCGTATATCGTCTAAGTTTAACAGTAATTTGACTCATATTTCCACCTGTCGGCAACCATCGGATGTTTGTGGGAAAGCCAGCTAATAATTTGAATCTACCACTTTATAATATCAGTATATCAAAGATATTTAGATAATAATGACGTTATTTAGTAATATGGGGATCGCATTAAGAAAAAATAAAGCGCTTTGAAGTTATTAGTAGTAGTAGTATTTGAATACTAAAATTTATTTTAATAGTAGTATGTTTTTGTGTGTATATTAATGAAACCTTATTTCAAACTACTATAATCTATACCATAAACAAGTCTATGTGGGTGTGTCGCGATTGTGGAAAACTACTCGATTTCTAAATTTTAGGTTTTATCCTCCTATTCCTGATTTTCTACATAAATAATTTGATTAATCAAATTCAAATCACACATACTTATGTTTATATTACACGTCTTTTAATAACGGTTTCACATCAAAAGAGTAATTAAAGGTGTTAATTGCGAGCAAAGTCCCTTTATTTAATTCTCAAGCACCCTTTTACTGAGTTGTGTAATTATTCATAATAAACGTTCCTTATCTTGCTCATTTATAAGCTAAATTAATCGTTGGCATACTAATGTCTTATCAAAACTTTCTAGCCTTACTATATTAGTTTAAAATATAACTAAGTTAAACTAATTATACTTTAAACTAGTAAAAGAGGTCATCTAAATAACAAAGAAAATAAAGCATCATATGGAGATAATCAATATTTAAGAACAGATCGTAGCTCATCCAAGCTTCTTCATTTCACGTTGTGTTCATAGGGATATCATAGTACAGGTTGGACCAAAAGTTCGTTTAAATTTGAATTAGTAGCTGCGACGAGCAGCGATGGTGGGGTGGGGCGGAGGGGCTACGAAGCGTAAAAGCAGCCAATGGGAACAGTACCATGGCGTCGTTTAGTGGTAAGCAACGTGCGTTCTGTTTACGCGGGTACTATCGCAACAGAAATTCTTTTACGGCGTAAAAATGAAGCTCCATCGATGCAATTGATTAGAAAATGGGTATATATACATAATATATATATAAGTTAAAGGAGACAGGTTCAACAATAAATCAACTACGATCCGGGTGTACCTACGAACATCAAGAGATCCCGAAAACGTCGAGCGTGTAAGAGCGTCTATTCGTGAAAACCTTGGACTATCTACTTGGAAGCGGTCTAACGCCTTAGGCGTGCCCAGTACATCTTAGACTAGTATTTTTCACAAAGATTTATATTTCGTACAAAATTCCAATAGTGCAAGAATTAAAGCCTCAAGAAAAAGATAAAAAAAAACCCGGTTTGCAAATTTCTTTTAAATCATCATATGAAATGTAAACGAACTTTTGGTCCACCCTGTATTATTAGTTTGAATTATTTTGGTGGTCATTCAAACATTATTTCGTAGGTATTGAATGCATATGTAGTTTTTTCTTTGTATGTATTTCTAGTTTCTAGTTCCTTTAGCGTATTTTCAACTCATTGCTCATGACTGGTGTACAAAACCAATTCTATATTAAAAAAGAAACAAAACCTTAAATTCGTTTAAATTGCCGAAAATATATTGAAATAACTCAACAGTATTGTATTAAAATATCGGCGCGAATTGTGGGTCTATTATTCAATTAATTAAAAATAACATTTTCATTTAATTTCATATTGTATTATCCCATTGTAATTAGAAACCGTTGGGATTATTGACATTTTGAAATATGCCACTCATATTCTCAATATTGACAAAGGTTATATTTTCACGTGAACAACGTATCCTTTACACATAAAAATAGAGTTTGTCTAACTTTCTGGATATATCTCTAAATATAAATTGACCTTTTAATGTCACACTCAGAAATGTTAAGGGATAATTTCATTACTTGAGAAAGCATTGGAATGATAAATTAACAAAACGAAATTAGTACAGAATAGATGAAGGTCAATGGTTTTTAGGTTCATCAATTTTTAGCGGACTCTGTCTGATATCGGGGACCGCTTTTAGCTTTAAATTATATCAGGAGAATAACTGATAATTCTAAATAATATTGAAAAGTACATTTATTTGCAATTTCTATTGACTGTTATTGACAGCGGTAAAAATGTACTTGTAAGAATAAGATGTATTTCTGAATACCGAGAACCGCTCATTGTCAAAACAGAATAAAGGTGGTCTAATAATTTTCGAAAGTTTCTAAATATTAAGTCGTTAATTTGAAGTTTGTAATTGCCAAAGACCTAAACTTGACACAGATATTTTACAGGTAAGATACGTTGACTAACATCGAATTATGTGAAAGAGCCGTATTAAAGTTTTATGATCCTCGCAAGTTTATTAAGTTCTTAATTGCTTATGAGTTTATACTCATAAGTAATTAAGTTTATAATAAGCACTACTAGTACTTATCCAAAAATTTGTTACGGAACTAGTTTTATATGATGTTAAACACTGTAGTTTGAAGCGGGCCTTACGGCAGTGTTCAATTAAAGGAATTATGTGACGTTTACGGAGTCACATAAAAATGTAGTTAAATTTTTTATTTACGAAAATGGATTATGATAATATTAGTTTTACCGCATATTCTTTTCATTTAATTTACTTTGCAGGATAAGTCCATTTTTAGAATTAAACTATTGTAATAGTAGTTAAATTTTCCTTTACTATATAGCCGATGCATAATTATCTTTAAGGATACTATAAAAATTTCAAAGAAGTATTTTACCGTAATTTTTACAAACCTATAAAATTGGAGTGTCTGTTTGTCATCTTAAATAAACAGTGTTTAACCAATGCATATCAAAGTATGGTAGGTATATATATATATCAAAGTAGGTACTTACGTAAGTAAAGCAATTTAAAAAAAGTAACTTGGGCTAATTTGTTTTAGACTTCTTCTACCTTCGCTTCTTTACGTATTTCTGCAGAACAATTTTTAGTCAAGCCTTATTCTTTTTATGTATTTATTTTCCTGGAAATTAGTTTTAATTAATTTAAAGCTGCTTACCCTTTCTATATCAATAAAGAATACTGTAAATCGCAAAATTTAATGAAATACTTGGTTTACGTGGTAAGAAAAGGAACTGCTTTCTTTCAGTAATATTTGCTATTTAATTAAATTATTAAAAAAAATAAACAATTAATTTATATCAAAAACTATGATTTATTGAACGCTATGATTCATATGAGAAAAACTCTGTTGTGCCCTGATTTTAGTAAATTTCTACCTTTTATACTAACAAACACGTACGAGTATGTTATACACTACACTAGACTACTTATATGTAAATATGATACTATCGTTGCCGAATCTAGTATATTACAAATACCCTACTTCAATTACTTGACGACATTCAATTACAACAGTAATCAAGCTACAGAGGATCGACACCGTACTGGAGTGTTATTTCATTTCGCTCCATTTCAGTCAAAGTAAAGGGATAAGTGAGAAGTGGTAAATCTGATAATAGACGACAGATAGAGATTAATTAAAAGGACATAAATTAAGAAATTACTTTTCAAATGATACATGTCTATGCTAACACTAGGGATTTTCTGACAAGAGTACAAAAATACTATGTATCATGTAGGTATTTAACGTCGTATAGGTGTTGTAGATTCGACTCTCGACTCTTACTGCAATAAAAATGTACATTTATATGTTTGTTGAACCAGTTTGTTAAATCGCAATCACATTTAAACATTTTAAAATAACTGTTTTTAGATTTTTGTCACTTTTACATACACTCATGTTTTTTGCTGTCAACGGGACATATTCGCGAACGGGTTATCCGCTTGTGGTCACGTCGTAACGACGGAAAGTAGAATTTATAGTAAGTATAAGTAGTAGTGTAACTAATCCCGTTCACAGAAAAAAACATGAATATATTGTAATAATATGTTTGTTATTACATTATAGTCATTATTTGGTCTTGTTATAGTACTTTCTAAAAGTAATTTGAGCACAATGAATTTGTACTTCTATTAAAAAATGTCACAGTAATTTTCCATACATATTTTATTTGGAGATAAAAAAACATTAAGCTTTATAAAAGCTGGTACGAATACATAAAATTGAAGACGTGTGTACCTGATTGCGTGTGTTATTAAAAAAATAATGTTAAGATAGAAACTTTGATTGTTTTTTATTCTTTCATTATGGGGATTATATTATACATTAGAATAATTCTTCTTCCTAGCCTTTATTCCCAATGTAGTAGCCGGTTGAACTCAACTTGCTACCACATTACGGCTACGGTGGTTTTACCAGAATTTTAGTTTTTAAAAGAAGCGACGTGCATCGGTCCTCCGTAACCCTTCAGTAAGAACTGAAATTCGAAGTTTGAACTAATTGTCAGTATATTTGAGGGCACTGACTTCCCACTAACGATTGCCATAGATAAATAGAATACTGCACTATGACATATTTATCGTAAATATTCTACTGTTATTGATATGTATTATATTTTAGGGCAATACCTATGGTTTTGAGCAATCTTTGAAAGTTATGATTACTCGCTTGTTTCTAGTTAATTAAAGTAACTCATATTTAGTCTTCTTCCAACTATGTAAAGTTAGTGGGTTTTTCAGACGAATAAAACCAGTTAGATATTTCTTGTTATGCTTTTTAAAAATATGTATGATACGGTATATTACGTATATGTACATTTAGTAAACATGATACATTTAATGTCATATTCTTTTATTTTTAACATTGTGCACTTTTATATGAATGCAACTATCATTCATTTCGTATAAACTTGCGAAGCTTCATTTATTTCTCCAAATAACAGCTTTGGTCACATGGCTGCTACTGAAAAAAGTTGACAAGAATCTTGGTAGGAATCTATTGTTTTTTTTTAAATAAAGAATTGACTTGTTTATAAAATAAATGGCTCAGTCAGTAAAAGTGTGAAACAGTAAAGTATATACCAGTTTTAATGATCTCGTAGGTTGAAACTCTTTAACCAACTTGAACCTAAACAATTAACTTTACTAAGAATTCTGAGTAAGGAAACCTTTATCAACTTTTCGATTTACAATGAGAAAGCGTTACGTTACTTAAAAAGTAATTTTAAGGGATTAATATTAGCCCGGAAACAATAGCATTTAGGAAGTAAAATAATTCATTAAAGGATAAATGTTTAAATTATTTTAGGCTAGGCCAATAGTTTTTTTTTATAACATTACTTCATAACTAGTAGAACGTAGAACGTACATGCGACAAAATATAAACGCAAGCGAGAAATTATACTTAATTAAAGTATATTTTCTCGGTAGCATACATATTTTGTTACATGGACGTGTTCTATTCATCCTCTCCTATTTTAATTTGCTCGGTTTTATTGTGTGATTCCATGTTAATTTAATTGAAACACCTAATTAAATGTAACAATAAATGTGTATTTATTTTAAATTATGCTAAGAGAGAGCGAAAGACGGAGGCGTATTACGTCGGAAAGAAATAAATCGGTTTAGAACGTTACCATGACACTTTCTAGTCAAATGTAATAACATTACATTTTCAAAACCCTGAGGCCCCTGAGACATGTGGCTGATAGGAAAGTGATCAGGTCCGTCTACTTATCACTTTGCCAGTCTGATATAACGTACTGAATAACAACCTGGTGTGGAGCAGCTTAAAATATCTCCTTCTCATTGAAAGATCACAAAGCGCCATACTCATAGTTAGTTCCTTTTTACCCTTCTTCCATCCTACCACTGACGTCTACTTACGAAGTGACGTACTAACAGTTCCTTAGCTAAAGAGCTGAAGAACTCGTGTTATGTTCAATGTTACATAATCACTGTATGTAGCACAAAGGTGCTACATACAGGGATTAGGTAACATTCAACGATAGGTTTTGATCCAGTACTTATTTCCGAACGACTTAGAAAGGATAGAGGCTGCAACATAAACAAATTTAATTCTAGTTTATCACATGGCTGCTTTGCTATGTAGGTGCAATAAAGTAAATCGCATTCTTTCAATTTATGCTCATACAACATCTACATGCCAACCTTATTACAGATTGGCATGTAGATGTTGTATGAGCATATATTGAAATTGAAATGGTTAAAAACATTAGATTATCGTACAACAGTATACACATAGTACATATAACAGTAACAATATTTAATACACAGCTAATAAAATCAAATACGAGGGTGTTTATTTTTTATTTATTTTTTTCTTTTAAAAAGACAACTCCCGCATTAGGAATATGAATTCCTGTGTCGCGGGGGACTTTACAAACATACATGAAACGGACACAAAGAACACCCAGACTCAGAACAACAATTTGTGAATCACACAAAGTGTAATCCCACGTGGGATTCGAACCCACGACACTTGGCGCAGTAGAGAGCGGCGTGGCGACCGCTAAAACCACTAGGCCAACCGTGCAGTCGGTTTGGATTTATAATACAAGGTTACAGTACTTTTGCCTTTTACTATCGGGGTACTGCGGTGTTCTTCTTGTTCCTCAGCTTTCTGCCAGTGAAAGTCAAAATCGATTCTGCTGTTCCAAGAGATTATCCGGAACAAAAAGTCAGACAGAGACAATATTAATCAAATTGCTTTGGTGTAAACGTATACATTTTCACATGCTTAATGGTAAAAAAACTGTTATATAATTTGATATTAATTACAGATGTCTGCTAACATTGAAGAACCTAATACATCTAAAAACTTGTGTATTCTTTATTCATTAACTGATTTTATAATAGTTAAGTCTCATGAGTGTTCGAATATACCAGAAACACATTTATGGCTGTTAATTAATAGCTACCGATTATATATTATTTGCTTTTTCAGTTTGTTAAATTACATTTCAACATAATAGCTGGCAAATATTCTCGTATATTCAATTAATGGATAGGCAACTATGTATGTTTCGCTTACATATATTATCTACGTACAATTCAAAGCCTTGATAAATTGAAGTGAAGCGAGGCATAACGCCAAATATTACTATATTATTAGAGTAAGCAAAATCTATGTTAGTAATTTGAATCGTAGAATTCATTATCATTACATCAATTATATCAAAACATTTAATAATGAATGATAAGAATTCTATACTTGTTTCAGATAATAATATTTCTAAAATATCTTAATTTAAGATAACGAGCACACAGTATCAAGAAATGCGCTTTGAAGTTGAATAACTCGTGAATGGATACCTAAATAAAAAATTGGCTGAGCAACCTCTTAATGTTTTCAAAAGACCTATCTAACGATACTCTACACAATGAGGTGGACGTGAGAAAAATAATTCATCGCCACTTTACGTGTCCCCTGTATTGGGAACATCCGTAAAAGAAATATTGTTCATGATTTTATTTTAGCACTTTGTCGACGTGATAAAACACGTACTTATGCAAAGATTCATCTTTCTATCACTTACCGTTTGGGCGGTAAGTCGAGGACGGACGGACAGACGGACTTGACGAAAGTGTAGATAGATAGATCCTTAGGTAGAAAAAATATCCTTATTTATATGTGTAGTATACTGATATAATTATTCGTTTCAATCATTTTTAGCACGCGTGTTCATCGTAGTCGCGTAGTCTTGGATATTTCTAAAATTTGTTTAGCGTGGAACAACAATGATTTTTTTGTTTTACAGCGAAATGTTTCCTACCCATCTTTTGAATGATAGGTTTTTGCTTTTAATTCATGTCTATTTATTTATGTATACTTCCTGCAAATACATTGCGTAAGGCGGACTTAATGCCGTAGGCATTTCCTTCAGTCAACCTTTGGGTGATGCAGAGCTGTGTTGCATTTTGGTTAATTATTATGGCTGTGTTACATTAATTTCATTTGACAAATAAATTTCGGTAAAAGCAATATCGAAAACAATCAATTTGGTTACAAACTAAGTGGTTTAACGCGTGTGGCATGAGTTAATTGTCTTGTTAGTACTTCGTAAACTACAGCGTTAAGTAATTCTTAGAAGACATTGTGAATATTGTACAATAATTAGTTTGTTTTAAGATATTATTAACAAATTATAATAAAATAAATCCGAATGTTATAAACTTGAAATTATTCTGTTTACCTATCTCTCTGCGTGCCTGTCACGTTATAACAACTAATCGATGAATTTTGGCATAGTGATCGGACATATACATGGGCGAAGTCGCGGGCAAAAGCAAGTACGTTAAATAAATAGTAATGTATTGACATTAATTGAAGTGTCAATCATAATCTGATTGTGAAGCTCACAAAAGAGCCTCTATATGTTAATTTTTTTTTAATTTTATTGTAAGTGTACCAAGGGCCGTTACTATCTTCCTCCCATCATTAAGATAGAACAAAAAAAGTTACGAATAATAAAAACATTCCTGAGTCATATTCTACCTTCTTTAATATGAACATTAAAATAATTTCGTTGTCGAGATTTACTGATACTAACTGATTTAATGTAGGCCTAAATTTTGTTTGATTTTTGATTAAATTAATTAATAAAATTTGAATTAATTATGTTTGTTCTATGTATCTATGTGTGCATGTACATAATATATGTGTATATTTTTTTGGCACTCCCAATTGGACGGTTTTTCCTTAGAATTGTGGGATGAAAATGGCGAACAATAAAGTCACTACCTACTACGTTAATAGTAGTATGTTTTATAGTATGATTATTAATAACAAAAACTGGCTGATTTATGCTAATCCCGCTATCGTTAATTAACAAACCCTTGCAGAGTTTACCATTCTACAATACTTTAAAACGTTGCTTCAAATAAGTAATCTTAAATAACAGCTTTGTTTAATGGGTGTCTTTTTAATCTTAGATAACTCCAAGAACGAAATTATTTCAATAAAACATAAACCTAATTTTAAGTGTAATATTAAGACAGTAGCGTGGTGTGAAAACCTTGAAGTATCTAATCGACCGAAGTATCAGAGTTACATCATTTTAATTGCTTTTTACTTGATTAAACCTTCTCATTTTTTAGCGTTCCGTTGCCAAATGGAAAAAAACGGAACCCTTATAGATTCGTCATGTCTGTCTGTCTGTCTGTCCGTCCGTATGTCACAGCCACTTTTTTCCGAAACTTTAAGAGCTACACTGTTGACACTTGGTCAGCAGATGTATTCTGTGAACCGCATTAATATTTTTACACAAAATTGGAAAAAAAGTAATAAATTTTGGGGGTCCCCATACTTAGAACTGAAACTTAAAAAAAAATTTCATCAAAACCATACGTGTGGGATCTATGGATACGTCTTTAAAAATAATATTGAGGTTTCTAACATCTTTTTTTTTAAACTCAATACTTTGCGCGAGAGACACTTCCAAAGTGGTAAAATGTGTCCCCCCCCCCTGTAACTTCTAAAATAAGAGAATAAAAAAACTATAAAATATATATGATGTACATTACTATGCAAACTACCAACGACAATTGGTTTGAACGAGATCTAGTAAGTAGGTTTTTTTTTAATACGTCATAAATCATAAACCGCAATTTACATTTCTTTCAATCAAAACACTATTCTTAAAACATTGATGAAAATTACAACGGACTTCAAGAACTTTTATATGATGTTACTTGCTGCTACGGAACCCTTCATGGGCGAGTCCGACTCACACTTGGCCGCTTTTTTTTAACTATCGACTCACTTCATTGATTACCACTGAGAGCTGCAATAACTTTGCAAGCAGGGGCGTGGATGGTTCATTTGCGTAAATCAAGATTAATTTACATTTGTTGAACTGAATTTTTTTAAAGTGTTGAGTGATAGTAAATGAAGTAATTGTGAATTCCTTTGTTATGTAAATGTTTCTGATATATATTTATCGTTTCTTGATATAAGCTTTTTTACTTTTTTTTTACAGCATAACGTTGGATGTTATCCAATACTAGCCAAACCAAGCAACATCGTCTGCGTCTACTAATTGCCCATGGCTTGTATGTGAAAAAAAAAAATGATTATAGTGAGTCAACTGTAAAATGTAGATATTTATTGTCAAGGAGTTTTTTTTAGAACTTTTAAATGGGAATTATTCTTCTGTATATATTTTTGTAAAAGTAATGAAAACTCTCTAAGGAATTTTTTTTTTATTTTATACAGCATTTTTATTGTAATAATTATATATTATATAACTTCCTCAATAGCTGAGCTGTCTAGAACTAAAAGAATTTGTCAAATAAGACCAGAATTCACCGAGATTAGCGTGTTTAACCAAATAGACAAAACATAATTCAGCTTTATAACATTCATGTAGATTGTAAATGTTATACTTGATATCAACCAATGAAAAACGATAATGATACGAGTTATAAAATATGTAATGCTCCCATGTTTTGTCAGTACGGATTTGGTTTATCAAAGAGTTTGATTGGTGGCGCGTGCTCGTGTGGCGAGGTGTGGTTATCCACCCGTCTGATGCAAATTTCAACATGGTAACAATGTTTTAATTAGCTTATATTGGTATTGTGTTGTTGTAGTAAGTTGTGGTATTTTGTTATAGGGTGGTAGAAATAATGTTGAAACAATTAATTGAGTTAAATTGTTTATGTATGCGAACACCAGCTGTGTTGTGACAAAAAATACAGGAAGACACATATGTTGTGACTTTTGACTGCGTGAATGATGATGATTAATATTTTTTCTTTAATGAATGTTTAATAGTCGCATTCAAAATATCAAAACAGGTTATAAATTGCCTTCATTTTGTCGAATACAATTTTGATCCCCTGATAAATAACTAAATTGAAATATTTTATTTCCAAAATTTATTCAACATAAATATAGTTGTGTAGCAGACTGATTATTAGATAGTCACAATATATCACATGTAATTAGCAGTTGGTCCATAGTGCTCGAGGTAATTTGCTTCAATACATGTAGATAATAATTATAAACGTTGGCTAATGAAATAATATTTAAACTAGTGTTATATAAATTACTATGATAACTGTTTATATTTCTACCGTTGTCAGGTGTACAATTTTAAAACAGGTGCTTTGTCATTCTATCATTAAATCAAAATTTCTTTAAATTTTTCTTCCTTTCGCTTTACTCAAAAAGCGATTTCAAAAAATACAATTATTTTATGAATGTATTTAACAATGTGTACATTATCTAAATATTTAGAACTTTGTTTGACAGAACAATTATATTACTAGAGATTATTGTTTTGTGATTTTAGACACTAAATAGGCCAAAAAAATAGGCCCCTTCGAAAAGCTAAATAGCTGCTTCAAAAAATCATTTTAAAATCTTTCCATGTGATGAATTTAAATAACATGTACACACAGTATGGTCTTAATCTTAATCCTTTCTTGAGATAAGACCCAAGCCCTGCAGTGGAATGTTCATGAATTTAATATATTAACAAATCTAGAAGTCGGCAATTAATCCTCCACCAGTATGCATTGTACTTGTACCCATGGACACTAAATGAGACGACATTCAAAATTTTTGAGTTGATCTAAAACAAGCTCTTTGATACGAATTTCGTTCAGTAATCAAGACAGTCAAGGTATGTGTGTGGGTGTTTGATAGGAGATGCCTTCGAAGTAGGTAAATATTTAGTACTGGTAAAATATTTACATGCATACCAATACATATTATAAATTCGAATGTAATGTTGTCTGTTTCCCTATCTATCTTTTTCTTACGCCTAAGGTGTAGCACCAATTTCAATTAAATTTGGATTATGGAGTTACTTGAAATCTTGAGGGAGGATATAGGCTCGACCGGGGCAGTACTACCCTCACGGAAGACCATCCTAATAATGGCAACACACTTGCTGTCGTATTTCATTGGTAAGTGTGAGACCGGAACCCCAATCATTCTGCACCATTCTCCCTTCCTCCAATGGCCGGGAGAATTATGCAGAATAACCAAGCCGCCATGGTATGGGTCACTATGCTACATTGCCTACCCTCACGATGATCACGATGCTATCAGGCAGAGTAGAGTCTGAGTCAGAGTCAGAGCTTTGGTAGGCTTAAATATATAAAAATAAATTAAAAAATGCTACTCTTTTTATCATCATCAGCCTTTAGCAGTTCAATAATAGTAGATAGTAGTTTATAGCATTTTGATTATATTTGTACTTAATTAACATTCAAATTAAAATAACCCAGTCCAACGCACACAGATAGCGACGAATGTCCATTGATTGAGCTTTAAGGTTTTCTTCGCGCTTACTTGATTTTCCTTTTAAAACCTTTGTAAGGTTTTTGTATTTATAAGCCTGCCAATGTCTACTCTGCCTGATGGTAAGCATGAGCAGGAGGATTCGCTTCAACTGTGGTGACCACTACATCAGAATGTAGTGGTCACCACAGTTGAAGCGAATCCAGACATTGCAACAATGTGGCATAGTGTACCAAAAAATGTTAACAAGAAGCTTTCAAAGTAAACATAATCATAATTAAACACCGTCTTTTACGATTATGACTTAAACGATGAAAAGTGAGAATAAAATTAAAAAGTAAGCTTTTTAACAAAATAGAATGTAAACATTTTGAAAATTCTTTGTTACAACGTCAATTGTTGCCTGATTTTTCTTTAGGGTGCTTCAAAAACACGAGTTCCATTTTCAGCCAATGAGCAGAAAGTTATCGAATTAGTCACTGGGTAGAAAAGCGATATATGATTTATGTTTTGTCTTTATTATTCCCTTTGTTGTTATTGTATTGTTTTGGGCGTCCTAAGGGTTTGATATTATGATCACATACCTATTATATGTGTAAAACAAGTGCTTTTGTTCTATTTTCGTACTTATAACACAGAACTATAAACTTGTAAACAGTCTGTAACAAGATGTTAAATCGTGATAACTTATGATTGAATTAGAAATAAAGAAATTATTCATCACCTTGTATGTTCGTCTAAGTTGTTAGATACTGACAGCACAGGTTCGGCTGTTATTTAGATTCTTTTAGAGGCCTATATTCAGCAGTACACGTCTTTTCGCTGAGATGATGATGATGTCTGTATGTAAGCTTCGTATAAGCTTACATAGTGTGTTATTCTATTTGTGTGCGACCTTGCGTAGCTTTAACAAAATAGTCAATTTGAAAATGTGAATTTTACACAATGTATTCAACTGTCTAGACTAGGATAGACCGTGTGACTTATATAAATGCCTTCTTTAAATAATATAGTGCAAACGACCAATATAAACAATTAAAACTTCGTTCTTTATGAAAGAAATGCGTAGTTGATTCTCTCAATGCATTCAATTTAAACATTTTATATATTCAAGTGTAAGCATATAATTATTTAACAAATACTTTAAGGGAGCACCGAAAGAATCTATAAAGCGATTAGTTACTAAACTACAAGAGAGACTACAAGAGAGACTGCAAGAGACTAAACTGAAAACTTGATTAACTACCCGAGGGACTTGGCAAATGGATTGCAAGTCATTAGAGAAGCTGTAGTAGTTGGTACACTTAACTGCATACATTTAAATACTGTGCTGCCACTGAACTCAGTGCTTATGAATAATACAAAGCTGAATATCTACAAAAAAATATTATAAAACTTCAGTTAGAGTATCATTTCAATTACCACCACAAGAAAAGTAAAGCGTTGTTTTTCATTTTTCGATACAAAGAACACCTTAACTCAGAACAAAAAATTGTAGACCACACAATGTATTTTTTATTGTGGGGACTGAATCTACAAAAACAGTGCATTACACAAGATCACTTAGTGTAGTAGAAAGCGAGTAGGTGACCGTTTAAACCACTTTGTCATTCTAAATGCAATCAATCTAAACATAGTATGTATTATATATTCTATACCACCTCTGTTAATATATTCATATCCTCTTCGAAGTAATCTACCCGCAAACGTTGACCGACTGACCTTTAGGTTGATACAAGATTATTAAATTCAAGATCCATGTACTCTGTTGTATACAGACTGGTAAATAGGTAGTCTACCTATTTACTGAATGCACTTGTATGATAGTAGTCAAACATTTCGCACATGTATATAACACTTAACGACATCTAGCTTCATACTAAGCAGAGCTTGTACAATGGAAGCTATATTGACTAGTCTAATAGAATACTTATATACTTTTTTTTGTAAATATATATAGTTTCATCAGAATTCTATTTAATTCAGTCAGTGTAGAATTCTATTTAATTCCATCTTGAATTATAATCTCTTTATAATCATTAAGGAAATTTACATTGCTGTGATTTCCTTATAAACAGAAAGTAAAGTATTATAGTATATTTAAAACGCAAAATTTCTTACTTTTTGCTAAATTGTACATAAATGCATGATTCTGCACATTTTTATTACTAATAATAACTTTTATTGTAACTTGTATGATCGAATTTAGTTTTTATTTTCTCTTGATATCATATTGTGCCCCGTTTTGGCTTCAATAAAATTGAGTGTTTATTAGTTTTACCGTCAACAGAAAACATATTTAAAAATATAAATCGTATATCATGCAGAATCATTTATTTCGTGTGGTGACGGATTAAGAATACAAGTGTCACCACCCCTATTCATTCCATGGGTGTCTTAAGAGGCGACAAAGGAACAAAATAAGCAGCTAACATCACTGCCAAGAGAAGGAAAACTTGAAACAAACCCTTTACCAACCCGTCTGGCCAGCGTGGTATCGTAGGCCAAAACCTCCTTCTAAAGGAGAAGCCTATGTCCAGCAGTGGACTGTTAAAGGCTGTTGATGATCATGCAGAAACAATTATTGGGTCATTCAATAAGCAGAATGGTGTACAGAAGGATATCATAATCACTGGTCTTTAATGTGACCATAGTATGTTCTTGATTGATGAAATTGATTCCGAAGATTCCACCTAGTTTCAAGATTAAAAAAAAAATAGGGCGTAACAGTTAGAAACTGATTGGTTGATAACAAAACCGGGGCATAGATATGAATTTAAGAGCTTTAAAAATAACGAATGATATTTACTCTTGGGAATCCATTGGATTTAGTAATGTACGGATCATAATAAAACTATGTTATGTTGATATACCTATTTTAAGGGATCACCAGAACAATATTTGTTGGCCATCTTCCAAAACATTTTATTAAAATTTTGATCATTCCTTTGGTTTGATACGTATATATTAGTAAAAACATTGCTGGCTGATGGAGTTTTTGAACTTATAAACAATAACTCCAGAATTATATAGAATTAGAAACACGAGGTGATTATAACCACCTATATAACTGAACTCGAGTCTCTCCTAAGGAGAGGATTGAGGCCATACTTATCCAGGCCAGTGCGGGTTGGGGACTGGCAAAAAACCCAAAACCTGGAGTGGAGAGTGATAAATCCACAAATCAGAATTTAAGATAAATATTAGAATTACTTTCTTTGTTATACAGATCTATGTGCTAATATCGAAAATAATATAGTCATAACGTACGACGCCACCCTACATATTATTTGTATCAATTTCTATTAATCTAAGGTTATTGATATTATGTCAATTGCCTTGATCGTTCATTGTGACAGTGTCGTCCATACATTCGTGGGCCGAACTCATTGTAGTTGAATGTGTCTGACAAGTGTGATATGATTGCTTTGATTGACTGTTATTGGCCATGAAATATGTTTTGTAGAAATGATATCATTACTAAACTAACTGAAAGGTCGACTGCTATAAAGAATAAATATTCTTATATTGTAAGTATAATAGTTGTTCTGATAAATATAGTGGATATTTCAAACAAATCACTGTGATTTTCTTATTTGTATCAAGAATACTGTTACAAAAAACATTCAAATCAGGAGTCTCAATACGTTGTTATAAAAAGTAATTCGTCTGCTTCCTGCAGTCCTTCGGTCTAGAGTAAAAGCATATTAACTGTATAGGTAAACCCTTGTAAAATAATAATTATGTATCATTTCCTACTTCAAAACATTACAAAAACTAAGAAATCCGCCACACTAGCAGTTATATGGCAACAAATACAAAGAAACAAAATTATGAATTTATGAAAATCAATTGTACCTAGACCTCAAAGAGTCTGCGTATTGGTTTCCTTTTCTTTTCGTAAAATAAGCTTTGATCACTCAATTGAATGGAATGAAAACATTAAAGAAAAACAAAACCAAACAACTGTGTTAATTACAGTTCATTTCAAACCAACATAAAAATATTTAATGTAAACAAGCGTCTCTCAAAATAGATCCAAACATTTGAAATATATATTATTTAAAATTATTTACACCAAAAACAGGTTTTTAGGCTTTTTAGGCCATTAGCTCGAATATTTATTATGAATAATTCATTTTATCGGGTCTGTAAGTCTAGCGCTAATAATTATTCACGATTACTATAAAATAAGTCATGGTTTCATTTCTAGCCAACCCAAATAATTTTGTTGTTCGGTGTCTAGTGATTGGAAATGATTTTTTTTTATGCACTGGACACTTTGATTATACAACACTTAGGTAGTCAGAAGAGTTGATTAGAAGTTCTATTAACTTTATGTAAATTTCTTAGTCTTCGTCAGAGTCTGTGTTTTATAGAGATTAGATACAATGGTTTTTGTAATATTATCATCATCATTATGATCATAATATATTATAAGAGCCATTATCTCAGATCATCATCTCTCTTTTAAGATTCTCCACAATAACCAGTCCTGTGCTGCATCTATGCCATGCATCACTAAGTCGTAAAACTAGCTTTTGGGGAATGCCCTGAACGAATGAACGAATGCGTTCAATGTATGTATAATAAAGATAAAAGAAAAATAAAAAAAAACTATGTACCTACTGAAGAAAAGTAAAAAATCTATAGTGCCATTGCCATATGACTAAAGACTCACTACGATTATTCGAACCACAGATTCTGTTCAAGAGAGATTTTAATTGTAAAACAATTGAAATTTGTCTTTGTAAAAAACAAATTAGTTAATTAAACAAAATAGTCTGAATAGAAATTTGATTAAACGATTAAAATTTTACAATTACAATCACATTAGGATCCCAAGTGTTTTAGATTAAAGAAAAAAAGCATTTAATAGTAATAACGAGATTTAAGGATTTAAGGAACGAAGAAGAGAACCTTAAAAATCATATTTCATTTAGTATTTATAATTTAAGTTTATGACACAAAGTTTTATCTCATAAATAAATAAATGGGTGAAGCTTATAAAAGTTGACTTATAAATAACAGTTGTTAACAGTTATCGCTGTCGTTATAGCATAACTTTCTTGTTTGTTTACAAAAACCCTTCAACTTTTTAGCTCTTTCTACAAATAAAAATACATCTCAATTTTCTACATTCGACATTAAATCTAATTGGACTGGACGCTCCACTTTTTGTATTAGATTTTGTTTTAAGCATTGAATCTATTTTAATGTGCTTGGCTTGATATAAAGAAATGGGTCGTTTCAAACTGAACCTGATGGAAAGCTTGAGTATAATTCAGCAATAGGGGCCACCATCCTCATTTTGAGTGCGTACAATGCAGCATAGTGACCAGCACCATGGCGGCTTAGTGAGGTGTTTCTGCATCATTCTCGCAGCCTCCGAAATCCGGGAAAATAATTGATCCTCTGGTCTCACATTCAACAACGAAAGACGACATCACGAATGCTGTTATTCTAGGTTGGTCTTCTGTGTGAAGATAGTACTGCCCCGGTCAAGCCTGCTCAAGATGCTGAAATCAGCGTGGCTCTGCTATCGAGAAATATAAATCTTCATTTAAGATCATTTTATTTGTATATGAAAGGGTAAAAACCTTATGTAAGTGTCTATGTGTTTTCTGATTTTATATGATATGTATGTAAATCAAATTTAGTTTTTCTGCTAACGTAATTAACAAAGACAATTTTAATAATCTCATCTAAAATACCGTGAAATGTATGAAAACGTAGAAAATACTAAAGTTAGTTTTAACGGGCAACATAATGGTCCAAGAGCCCAGAGTGATCAGACATAACTTATTTTTACATGGATGAAACCTTAACTACTCAGTAGCGTCTAGTGTACTTTTAAATACCTGAGTGTTTGTGGAACTAGATCTGTGACACCTGGGCAGATATCAGGTAAGAAAGGTAACGAAAAATAAGAGTTATCTAACTTAAATTAGTATGGCTGATCTTTATATATATTTTGTAGAATATTATTCTAAACTAGTTTCATAAAGTGTCAGACACTTTTCATGGACCAGAGCTTGTGTCAGACGCTTTAAAGATCGACAAAAAATTAATGAATTTTACTTATTTTTAAATGTCTGATTTTTTAATATGTTATTATAGTAACTATTACAAAGTTACATTTCATCAGTCAGACAAATTCGAGTGACCAAACATCCCTTAAACACAAAAATTATTCAGCCGGGAGTGCGATCATCATGCTATTTCAGAGCGAGTGAGACGTCCACAGCAACTTGGATCCCGTTTTTAGGGTTTCATAGCCAAATGGCAAAAAACGGAACCGTTATCGATTGTCTGTCCGTATGTCACAGCCACTTTTTTCGGAAACCATAAGAGCTATACTTTTGAAACTTGGTAAGTAGATGTAATCTGTGAACCGCATTAAGATTTTCACATAAAAATAGAAAAAAAAACAATACATTTTGGGGGTCCCCATACTTGGAACTGAAACTCAAAAAAATTTTTTCATCGAACCCATCGAGTAAAAAAATTAAATGTAATGAAAATACTTACTAATTTCAATCTAAGATTTTCGCATTCTTGTTTCAATAACATGGGCTTCAACATTAAGTTGTTAATTATTAAATATTAAAGTGAATTCATTTATTGCATGTATTTGTGATAGGTGAATATATGAGGATCCATTTTATTTTTTAAGGAAATATCTTTATTTTATTGTAAAAAAGATACCAGTTAGAAAAAGATATAAAGAAAATATTACCACTACCACAAAAATATCACTACGATTAATTACAGCAAATATCTCCTAATCATCGCAATCATCGACGCAGTCATTAGAATAAATAATTTAAAAAAAAATTACAGTAAATTGCAGTTTACGATTTATGACGTATTAAAAAAAAACTACTTACTAGATCTCGTTCAAACCAATTTTCGTTGGTAGTTTGCATGGTAATGTACAACATCCTTTTTTTTTAGTTTTATCACTCTCTTATTTTAGAAGTTAGAGGGGGGGGAGACACACATTTTTCCACTTTGGATGTGTCTCTCGCGCAAACTATTCAATTTAGAAAAAAATGATATAAGAAACCTCAACATCATTTTTTAATACCTATCCATAGATACCCCACACGTATGGGTTCGATGAAAAAAATTTTTTTGAGTTTCAGTTCCAAGTATGTGGACCCCCAAAATGTATTGTTTTTTTTTCTATTTTTATGTGAAAATCTTAATGCGGTTCACAGATTACATCTACTTACCAAGTTTCAAAAGTATAGCTCTTATGGTTTCCGAAAAAAGTGGCTGTGACATACGGACGGACAGACAGACAGACATGACGAATCGATAACGGTTCCGTTTTTTGCCATTTGGCTATGAAACCCTAAAAACGGGATCCAAGTTGCTGCGGACGTCTCACTCGCTCTGAAATAGCATGATGATCGCACTCCCGGCTGAATAATTTTTGTGTTTAAGGGATGTTTGGTCACTCGAATTTGTCTGACTGATGAAATGTAACTTTGTAATAGTTACTATAATAACATATTAAAAAATCAGACATGTAAAAATAAGTAAAGTTCATTAATTTTTTGTCGATCTTTAAAGCGTCTGACACAAGGTCTGGTCCATGAAAAGTGTCTGACACTTTATGAAACTAGTTTAGAATAATATTCTACAAAATATATATAAAGATCAGCCATACTAATTTAAGTTAGATAACTCTTATTTTTCGTTACCTTTCTCACCTGATATCTGCCCAGGTGTCACAGATCTAGTTCCACAAACACTCAGGTATTTAAAAGTACACTAGACGCTACTGAGTAGTTAAGGTTTCATCCATGTGAAAATAAGTTATGTCTGATCGCTCTGGGCTCTTACTCTATAAGTATCAAACAACAAGTATAAGTAGCATACTGAACGCATGTTTGCACATGATTGCGCTACATTGCTTGCAGTCATAGTCTAGTTTTAAAGTATTTATGTAACAAGAAATAATGCCGAAGAAAAGTTCACTATTATGACAAAGGTAATGCTCGTAAAAGTTAACATTGTATTCTTGAATTTTCAACGGTTCCAATGTAAAAATAGAGTTGGCTTTTATGTTACACCTAAAGGTGCTTATAAACGGGCTAGTTTTTCAATTCTTGCTGCAATTTCTTGCTGCAATATTATAGCCACCAAGTAGCAAGTTATATATCACAACACAGTGCAACAACTGCTGCAATATTGCTGTATAGCCTGGCGAAATTGTCAATATATTTCACTATAGTTGCAAGTATCAAATGTCTAGCCGGCTATATTGCAAAAGATTCATCCCGTGCTTAAAGTTGTAAATATACTGAGCTATATTAGTCAAGAAAAATAGCCAACAAGATGCAATTTTTATAGCCCGTTTGCAAGCGTCATAAAAAGTATACGAGTATATGTATACCGAAGCAATGCAGTAACAAAACGTAATGAACAATATAATATATAAAAAAAGGCTGATACCATATAAAATACCTGGTAAAATAACTGAAGATCTTAACTCAAACATTCTCAGTGCAGTATTAGATCCTATAGCCTTAAGTACTTACAATACATTTGTGTTCCATAGCTCTAATATTATTTGTTACTAGTAATTTATGTAAAAAATTTGATTCCTTACTCTACATATATTTAGGTAAAATCATTTGAATCTTAAATCAATCTTTGGACTAATAACAATATGACTCTACATCTAATAGTTATACGTGAAAATTATAATAATACATATACTATGTATATATTACATTTATAATATTTTTCGTTAAGTTTATACGTAGATGTACCAATCAGAAAATATCCTTTTAAAAAATTGCAAAAAAAATGTCACCTATGAAAGTAACATGAGTATAATTAATGCATATTTTTACTACTTTATTAAAGTTAGTTAACCATCTGGTATTAAAATTAGTTAACTTTTTTGCTTCATGAAGCGGTCGCAAAAGGATCTAATTATAAGTTTTTAATTGGTGGTGACTAACATTTCTGTTAAAAAAAAGTATTCTATGACTTTACTCTATTATCTTGACAACAATGACTACTTCTTTGCCATGATGAGGCCATCTGTCGCCCTAGCAGAAGCAAGCCGGGGTAGATGTGCGAGCGTTGCATAGAGCGCGCGCCCTTTTTTTGATTCTCCTGCTCCTGGAATGGTAAAGAATGGAATGGAATTTTACCATAGAGAAGGGAGTCATTTGTAATAGTCTACAGACCGTAGATGGTGGGAGGTATGCTGGGATGCTTGGGATTTCCTCTCGAGGGTGCTTCTGGTTCCTCGGCTTCTAGACGACGTGCGGTTTTTGGCCGGTTCAAGTTTGACATAACATCAGTTGATGGCTGGTGGTATGAGGGGAGATTTTGGCACGTAAAGAAAAAAAAAGGGTGGTATTTCCCTGTTCCAGCCGACCCATTCGTACTAAAGAAATTACACACACACACATACATATTCAAAACATATATTTTCTTAGAGTTTAAGAAAATATCAGTTATAAATTTTTTTTTGAACTTGCTGACAAAATTTTTTTTTGTATATATATATATTGCAAAAAAATGACCTTGACTCCAGCAAAAAATATAATGAGTAGAAGCCATCTACGTGAGTAAGTCACACGATAACTTAGATAATAAATTATACGATGCGTAAGTTACAACCAATCGTAAAAGCCTCGTTACCAAGGAACTCGATTACGCTTTATCAAATCAAGTGATATAGGACTAGTTAATGACGATACAGGAATATATAACACCCAATTTTTTTAGTTAATAGTGAAAGTTAATGTATATCACACAATTTTTTTAGATAATAGTGAAAGTTCACAGTGATTTTAATAGAAAGAGTATGTTTAAAAAAGTTTAGATTTAGAATTATTGTTACCTGAGTGTAAATCTTAATTGATTTACCTATTAACCTCAAATCTTAGTCGCGTATTAACCAGTTTAAGACCGATTAGTGACCACGACCGCTCTGCCAAGAGCGAAACGATTGAGAAGAAGAACGATTAAAACGTCTTATTTTCAGGTAATTCTCAAACAAATTTGAATGAAAACTTTCTTAAAATAAAGAAATGATTACCCATAGTTAACATAACGAAACGTAAAAAAGTAAGTCTATACTCTTTGTTTGTTTGTTAATATATGATTTAATGGGATCTTCGAAGTGGAGGCAGGCATACGTTTAGTAATTGATCTAATATCGATCACAGTATGCATTAGAGATGTTCGTTGGTAATGGGATGAAAGCAATGGTGCAATCATACAATCCATTATATGTTATCTAGTCGTAGGTTTCAATCTAACCACGGCAATATGCAATTTCACTAATCTATCGCTCGATGAGGAGAGAATTGATTGTAGCTACAAGTTAATAAAACAAATAACCATTAAACATGGTTTTAAAATAATTTTGGTCATTGATTGATTTTATTGCCAACACAGGCAAAATATTGTACTGCCATTGATCGCACCAACAAGATGGGCTAAGCTAAACTAAACTAAACTAAGCTAAACTAAAAGACAAATCGTCAACGTCGACACGGCTATAGAGAAGTTATGCAGTTCGTCGTGGGGACCTGCCACCCTAGCCAAGTTGCAAACGTTTTTCGTTCTACAATTGCTGACGCCTCTATTACCTTGTTTGATTGGCTAATATTTTGTTTTGATCACGTGACTGAGTGACATTCGCCAATTCAACAAGAGAATAGGGGCCTTAGCGATGTAGAACGAAAAACGTTAAATATTGTAAGAATAATTATTGAAAGAAGATCACTTAGATGAATGCACTTATTAGCTGATATTAATGTAATTTTAAATAATAGAAAGTATATTCAGAAATATACAAACAGAATCCGCAAGATTTTGTGTAAAATTTTGATTACAAACGAAAAATTTAATATCAGTTTAAAGTTCTCATTTAAATACAAATACATAACATTTTTTACATGTTATAGCTAATTGCTATAACATGTAAAAAATGTAAATAATCAATAATGAAAAATATTCAATTATGAAATTTATTTAACACAATCAAAATGAATTTTGTTACTTACTATTATTATATTCGTTAGGTAGAAATGTAAGTATCATCAAATTGAAACTTATTGATCAAATTAGAACGGTGGTTGACGCAAATAGATATCAAGTTAAAAGATTCTAACAATAACTTGACGAGTTCCAGGTAAGCAGAAATCTGTAATTTCAGATCACTTGTAACTTTATTCAATTTACAACTTGCCCGGGTCTTTGGGTTTATTCTAAATATATCGTTCTTTTAATAAGTTTTACATAATGTGCTTAGTGTTAAATTGAATGTGTTAAACATATACCTTGAGCATAACAAATTTTTAAATAGACATATTCCCTTGATTTAATGAGAAATAAAAGAACACACGTGCGCTACGCAAACTAAAATAGCATACCAAAAGTATCAGTTAAGTATTACTATCATTATAAACTGAAAATTACAGGTAATTTAACAGGTAAATAATAATGATAATGTTGTATTGTCTGAGCTTGTCAAGAGCATGCAAGGTCTGATTGTGTTCCAGTCAGCGTCTTATTCATTTATTGTTTAAGTTTTGTAAGTCTAGAGCAACGAGTCGAACCGATGTATAAAATAGATACCAAGAAATGCTACTAAACAGAACTTCACAAAAGAAAATTAGACTTTTAATATTAAGCAACTGGAATCTTTTTTCTTGTCAAAATTTGAAATAAGACTGACTCGAGGTAGAAAGATCAAATAAAATTCCATGACCTTTAAAAGTGAAATAAGCCATGTAAAATAATACTACCATTATACGCTATTAAAAATAAACTTAGTAATTACATTCTAAATACGTCAAGTATATATTCGAAGATGAAAAAGTAGTACTCACACCTGGTAACATGAGATGTAATAAAACACACCATATTTTAAAATAATCATTGAATTGCCGCTCTTGGAATCGGATTACGGTTTAATGTAGATTTTATAAATATACCGTCTTTCCATAAATACCTTTTTTATAAATACTATACATTTTATTCTGTATTCCTTATAAAAATTACGGTTTCTTAAGATTTATAAGATCATCCATTGTTTAACTATTTTAGTGTTGTTAATTTTATTTTTTTGGCTTTGTCTTCGTATGCCCAGCTTATTGTATTTTAATTTAATTAGTTTACTGTAAAATAAAATATTATTTATTTTAATTGCATCTTAGATTGTGAGTATACTAAAAGCTACTTAGATAGTGCTTGGATTTAACTGTAATTCGATGAAGTAGTAAATCTTCGAAGGCCCACGACCCAGTTAAGCTATATCATTCTGCTCGCATTACTAATTAAAGAGGCTTACTCTTTCCGGAAATAAGGCCAATCTAAAAGGCAGACGTAAATTAAACACCAGCCGATATCCGGCGCCAAATGAGATTTTCGTGGCGCAAACATCGTTCGATTAGAACGTTTGAACTTGTTTCATTACAGAAACTAAGACAGATAGCCACTGATTCTTGATAGTATCTGATGGGTATCTGATGTTGAGTTTACGAAGTGTTTTATCAGGAAGTAGGAAGTTTATCTGTCATGTTGGTTCTCTGTTTAAAAATAGAAAAAAAACAAAAAGTTGTACAACATTGTCAAAGTATGTCTACAACGTTGGCAATGAGTTATCATGCCAAACATTATCGTGCTGAAGATTTTCAAGGAGAAAGTTATCATATTTATTAGAATATCGTTTCTTTTGTTTTTTATTATTCGATTGGAAAAAAAATGTATCACCTCAAAACATTCTATAAGATATACCTAGGTATATATTTACTAACTCAGTGAAAGCTAAACCACGCGTGGAAAAAGCAATCACATTAATTTATGAGTTACAACTCATAAAAAACTTGAACTCTATGTTGTTAAGTGTAAGGTATTTAAGCGTCTAAATGTTGACCTATTTATGTTTTTCGTTTTTTACCTGCGTGGGAAGGTAACCATCTGGAATAACCTCTTTCTTAGACTGACTACAGCGATGTTTTCATTAGTAAAGTTATGAACAGGAATTGATTCTATGAATATTTTGAAAGTTCATTACAAAGGCTGTTAATGTATAAACATGCAAGTAAAATTTTATTGCTTTTTTTCAATTATTATTATTTAAAGATTACATCATTAAAATTATCTTTTATCTACATATCTAATATATAAAATCCTCGTGTCACAGTTTTCGTTGCCATACTCCCCGAATCGGCTTGACCGATCTTTATGAAACTTTATATGCATATTCAGTAGGTCTGAGAATCGGCCAACATCTATTTTTTAAACTCCTGTGACGCGAGCGGAGCCGCGGGCATCAGCTAGTCTAATATATAAAATTCTCGTGTCACAGTTTTCGTTGCCATACTCCTCCGAAACGGCTTGACCGATCTTTATGAAACTTTATATGCATATTCAGTAGGTCTGAGAATCGGCCAACATCTATTTTTCACACCTCTAAAACGCGAGTGGAGCCGCGGGCATCAGCTAGTGTATATACATATATACGAGTATATCTTACTGATACTGACTTACTAACTGATAGACAAAGCACAGCCCAAACCACTGGGCATAGGAAGCTGAAATATATTAATGAGAATTAAAAAAAAATACTTAAAAAACAGTAAAGAAATAGATTCAGTCATGTTAGTTTAATAGTCTACACTTTCTACTTAAAGCAAAATTTAATTTTACCTAGTACTCGTTTCAAAAACTAAAATTCCTTAGTCTTTGTATTCAAGAAACATTCTAAGATTATGTATTTACAAGCTAAATTAAAGCAGTATTTTTTTTTTGTATTTATTTTCCAACTTAATGCACATGTAGCACTTGTAGTACAAAGGAGGACTTAATGCCATGAGGCGTTCTCTACCAGTCGACCATCAGGTGATGTAGAATTAGGATATAAAATCTGACAAGCAGTTGAAAACGTAAACATTATCTTTATAAGAAACTATTTTAACAGTGATGAGTAATATAAACGAACTTACTGCTACATATTAGGATATAATGTACGCGTTGTAGGTACAAACATTCAATTACCACAAATATCTCTCACACACATGATCCATAATGAATAGTTGGTCTACGGAATAATGTGAAATGTCGGCAAACCTAAAACATGTATTATGAATATTGAAGATTTTGGTACACACTACTCTTTTGTAAGTAGTTGACTGAATATTAAATTTTGTATAAATTTTATATTAAATCTTAAGATTTTCTTCATCCTTTAGACTCGTTTTTATTGCAGCAACATGAAGGAACGATTTCTAACGAAGGAGTTTTTTTTAATACGTACACATATATTATCTGCCTCAGTGGCGCAATAGTATCACAACTATTACTGCTGTGATTGGTGATTCATGTTAAATTCTCAGATCAGATCAAATGTTTGTGTGATATTTGTATACTGTATACTGTAAGACTACGTGAATGTAGTATGTACTCTAGGGAGGCATCACTGCTACATACTCTGTTAATGTAATATTCAACTATTGAGTAGTTAAACTTTACAACCAAGGTCAATGTCACCATGTTCATGGTGATATAATTTTATTTAAATCGATTGTCAAGTCTTTATTTGTATGACAACCGTTAAACGTACAACAGAACCAATGCTTTCAGCTTTGTTATCCAAATTAAAAATTTTATGTCCAGCAATGGACTGCGATAGTCTGATGATCATGATGAACTTAACTGATACCATAAATAGGTAACTATTTCACACTGTACAAGAATTTGATGTTTGCTTAGCAAAAAATAAAAGAAAGACAGTCAATGAATTTGAATGTCTTTCTTTACGTAAATAAAAGTAAAATGCCGAGCATACTTAGTTCACCCATGCTACAAAGATACACGAAATATTACAATATTCTTAGTCTGCTGGTACATCTTTATAGTTACACAATTTGAGACGCGAGGCTAGGAGGCAAGGACCACCTACAGGCAAAACTTATTCTCTGGTAACAAGGAAATTGCTCTCGACGTTATTAGTAACAATACTACATATTAATATAAATAGAAATGGACACTATATAATAACTTTTTCATCTAAATGTATTTATAAACATTCGTTCAAAATACTTGTTCAGGCATCTTAATCATTTTTCTATTTACATTTACCTTGCATTATAACATTTTTTTTTAGTCTAACATTTTCTTAGGTCAGAGAAGATTATATATGATTGCTTACATTTAAATTACAGATTTGATCCTTTAATCCCCAACGGAAGGGTAGTAACTTCTAATCTAATTCTAAATTAACGCTTAAAGAAAGACACTAATAGGAACACACATAAATGAAATAATTTAGTTTAAGACCTATCTCGATTACTGTCCCTAAATAATGCGAGTGCCCCTCGTTTCAAGCAACAAGCAAACAGTAGTACAGTAATGTGTGGTTCATGGACGCTCCTGGTAACTCTTGACATAATTCCTTAATAGCCTCTTACGACACTCACGGGAAGTGATGGAGTGTTCAACAACTTACTGAGCCCACATAACACTTTCGAGGTGCACATTTTGATAAATTATAGGCAAGTTTTAGCTAAAAATGTTCCAGTTCAGATATGAAATTTATTACTTTTTAAACTTCCATAATATCTGTGATGAATTGCCAAACATGTGATAGGGAAATATGGTATATAGAGGAACGAGTTTTTGTTGAAAATATTTTCTGGTAATAGGACGTTTGGGGAATTATGATGTTACTCGTATGAACCAGAGCTCTTTTAATTTATTATTAATATTAAACATGATATAAACAAAGTAAAGTTTTTCTATTTTAATGCAAGGTCTAATGCAGCAGTTCTTGTACTTTTTTTATATTTAGGCCAACCAAAGTCTCCACTCTACTCTGTGTGATGGAAAGCATTTTTTATTTTTTTAAGACAATATTGTATATAATTTCAAGTAAGTTTGATGTGAAACTGGCATATTCATTTAGATCCGTTTCTTGAATCTAAAGTAATTATCGAATGAAAAAAAATAATATTAGATTCATCATGGATCTGGCCAATGTTCTGAGAATGAACCCTTAGCAAACTAACCTGTACATAATTTAACTCAATGTATAATACAGTCTTGTTCATATAGTTTAATATGCTATCTTTAATTAATTTTGGAATCAGATGGCATGGAAGATGTGTAAGTTTTGACTTTCGTAAAAACTTCTAAAAGATTTTCGGACATTTCAGACATCTGACACACAACATCATCTAGTCCCAAACTAATCTGATATTGTACTATGGGTACTAGACAGATATATTTATACTGTTTTTAGGATTCCGAAGTTTATGACTTGGAGTAAAATGCACTTCTTGGAAAACTACATATAAAATTAACGCAATGATACGTAAACATATCAATTATCTATTTTAAATCCACGTACCGTTATGGGTGACTGAGGAACCCTTTCCTGTGCAAAGCCTGATTTTTTTGTAAATCCATATATATAATCATACAGATTACATTTTAATCTACATTATTATCGCAAAGGGATTTGTAAACTATAATATGAATTGAAATACTTTAAAAAAATCATGAAAGTATTTACCTTTAAACAAAACTTTGTTTACGGATCATTGTTTCTATCAAAACTTTAGCAATTACGAAGATATGCTGTGGTACTTTTTCTTTGTTATGTTGTTGAACTTTTTCCTTTATAGGTGAAGTCTAAAGGTAAGACTTTTTATTGCGATTGTAAGTTCACACAATTTAAAACACTTCTAAAATTTAGAATCTAAACTCATGTTTTATATTAATCTGGTTAGGCGGTTTAACGGATAAAAGACCTTAATCGGCTTAAAATGTATGGGCAGGGGAAGGTTACATGGCCTCAGAGAGTGCCTTTGGGCTTCCGGGGCCATGATAAAGCATCTTTTTGATATTACAATATTATTTAAGCTAAGTTTAGAACATGCGTTTATTTTATGACCCGATATCCGGACTATTTTCATCGCAGCTACTAGTTTGCTCTCATTTATTTGAATAAAAATTAAAAAAAAAGTCCTTGTATAAAATCTAGTGTGATGATTATAAAATTATTAAGCGCTAACGAGCTGGCCTGGACCTGGTCTTAAAATTTTCAGATTTCCTCTTCTATGCTTTGCATATATTACACGTATAAACCTTCCTCTCACACAACTCTGTCTACATTGAAATCTGTTGAGTACTTTAAAAGATCTAAGCAGACTGTAGAAGCTACTTAATTTTATACTTGTAAAGATGCATGAAGTTACAAATTAAATTTATTCTATTACTTGACTTTAACTAGAAAATGTCATAAATTAATTATAATCCATGAGCACAACATACCTCTAACCTCAAGTAATGTAAAGTACTGTTCAGGGTTAGGATCCTTATTGTAGTACAATCTCTTTGTCAAAAATTGTTCACTGCTGCGGTTCTGCGCTGCATTACAGTTGCTTTCTGTGGTTGGCTTGTACTCACTGTAAAGTGCCTTACTGTTTAGATACTTTTCAGAATAATCTCCTGTCAGCATGCCTAGCACTTCTTAGTAGCGCATAGATATTAAAAACTCTGAGAAGGGAATAAATGTAGTACTATATCAATTTCAAATATAGAAGCAAGAATAAAACAGAACCTTCTTTTTTTATTTTTAAAGTACGTTGTTATCGTTTCTTTATTAAATGTAATTTATGTGAATAATTTCAAATAATAATAATAAATATTTCGGACATCAAACTAAGCAGAGCTTGTATTTAAATAGAAAACCTCCAGACTCCGAAACCGAAACAAATATTTGTGGATTACACAAATATTTGGTTCGACCCGGGAATCGAACCCTAGACTTCTTGATCAGCAGCAACTAGACCACCAAGGCAGCAAATATAAATACATTGTGACCGACAGTAGTGTTGTACATTTACAATATTACAGACTCAATCTGTGCCATTTCAAATTACTATAACTTAGTAATTAAACTTCTGTCTAGGAGAAGCTAGTAATGTATTATTACAATCTAGATTTCAATCTAATTATTAATACCTACGATATTATTACACTTGAACAAACATTCCACAAGTAAGTAAGTATCCACTATCAATTTCGTCAAAAGAACATTCGAATTTAGCCACAGTACATTCGACCATTTAACGACTTACCGAACCATATATTCATTATTTGTCCATGAACCAAGCTCCCCGTTCTGTGAGTCAACACTACCCAAACGTATTTACCCCGTTTACAAACACTATCGGGTTATCTACTAATATTGAATCATCTCGCGCGTGCCAGCCCTTTAAAGATTAAAGGAAAATATCGAAGTTCCCGAACCGGAAAATGTCTATTGCCCGCTAACTCTGTTGGAATGGCTCGTATGATTTTTAATGACTTTTTATTATATTACAGCATAACAGTGTGGAAACTTTAGAGCTATATGGAATAATACAGTTCATTTTCAATTTGTTATTGCTGAGTATTGAGGAGTTAGTATTCAGTACAAAACTTTCCTAGTCCGCCATAGTAGACTGCCTCAGTGGCGTAATTGTTGGGTATGCAACTGCTAATGTTTGTGTGATCCACAAATAATTGTTTCAAAGTTTGTGTATTCTCTATGTTTAATATGTTCGTTTTTACAAAACAAAAGTATGTTTATGTATTTATGTCAGTTGTCTAGTTCCCATAATGAAAACTGTACTTAGTTTAGGAATAGATGTCATGAAGTGTAAAATTACTGAAATATTTATTTATTTATTTTATTTGACAAAGAGTTCAACCCTTTTATGTAAAGTTGTAGAAAATTATTGCACGAACATTTTCCTTAGAAATATTCATTTTCGTACATAACCTGACAGATTCCAATCGACGCTGTGACTAGACAATAGCACTAATCCTAAAGTTTTCTGAGCTTCAAAAATTAAACTGTTCTTTATTCGAATATTCGAAACAGTCCCAAATTCTAAATTGCCGGGAAATATTGAAATGACAGAATTTAAAAGGCATGCTTAGTATGTTGGACTCGAATCACTTTGGTTGTAAACTCACGTGGCCTCAGGCACTATTAGCAGAAGAACGAGATGTTCGCTAGAAATGAAAACCTTGGAAATTACTTTATGGAAAAAAGTAAAAGATTCAAGTAAGTTCACTCAACTTATTTAAAGTTTGTCAATTATTGAAATTTTACTATATTTTGTCAGTGTTCTAATTGTATCGTTATAAAAACAAAGAGCGTGATATTCGCGATTAGCTCTTATTTAGGTTTCCGTAGTTCTAGACTCAGAATCATTATAGTTCCGGCATATCCATCCTTCCTTAATTGCAGTTTGAGCGCAGTATGATGGAAAATGCGAAGAATTGTGCTCGTTTCTGTGGTGGAAGAGTTCGTGGTTATATAGAGTAAGTAATCGTGTTGGTAGTCCATAGGATGAACTTAAAAGGAAAACTATAATTACTTCGATAACTTTGTTAGTTCAGGAGTTATAGAGGCCTAACTTGTAAAATGTTGTACAAAATTACAAAATTTTGTACAAAATTAGCGCAATAATAAGTAAACATAAAAATTATGATTTTAAATTTACGTACCATTATGGATAACTGAGGAACCCTATTCTATGCGTTGCTTGACATGCTCTTGGCCGATTTTATTAAATAGCTCATCTTAGAATTATTATCCTAATTTAGAATAGAATAAATAAGAATCTAACGAAAAGATTGACTTACGTGTTAACGTCAACTTTAACGTATACCCTGAAATATAAAAATATACAACAAGACCAGACTTATTTACTTGTCTCGATAATAGAATTAAATGCTTCTGTAGTGCGGTCATGCATTAACAGCAGTGTGAATAAATTTCTGATAAGCGGGATGCACAACCAGTGAGCAGGCTCTCGTTCTTCTTCACTCTCATTCAGTAACGATGCTTTTATGAAGAAAGAAAAAGTAATAATTCGTTGTTCTATCATACACACCACACCTATATATGAACATTGAAAACATACTGTTACAACAACCTCAGCAAGTGACACTACGGGACGAAGTTTTTCCTTATACCATCAGCCACCTAAAAATAGGTCCAGACATTTCGATTCATATTGTAACAGACAGAACAAAAAAATATGTTGATTTTGATGTGTTCCGTCATTATGGAATTAAAAGTAATTACTTTCATATGCATTTACTGAAAAGCTGTTTGAAGTTAGCTCGGTAGTAATTTCTTTTTTCTCATAAAATATCTTATGTTTATTCTTTAAATAGTTACGATTAGGAACAAGAAATAGCGCCGGTTTCGTTAACTTTTCTATATACGATTTCAACCCGGAGTTAACCTGAATAACGATTTTATTGACTGTAGATTGTGCTCCATGATAACCCCGGGGTGTGTTTTGTCTATTATTTTTAGAGATATTATCTACACTGATACTATTTTTCTACTTTCGTTTAATAATACTAAATTTCTTTTCTAACCACATTCAACAATAATAATATAAAACATGTAATAATACACTAGCTTCGCTCCACGGTGTTACCAGCAATTATTATGCGTTTGCATATAACGCGGAGGGGGCAAGCTAGTGTATTATTATTTTTAAGCAGGGCGAAGCTAGTAAAAAAAAAACAGTGAAAATTCTGTCATAATCAGTACAGCCTACCAGAGATTAGCTGCAACAAACAGACTAAAATTCAAAAAGTTGCATTTTTGTTGTAATAACAGTATATACCTTGATATGCATTTAGTAAAAAAACTGTTGATTTCATATTAAAAACAGACCCTTCAATTTCAATTATTTGTATGGATGTTTAGTACAAAAACATAGTTACTTTATGGTATAAATTAAAAACATAAAATAGTTTTAATATAATGATAGTATTTTACACTGTAAGTACGAAATGTTGTTTGCAGGAAATAAACATTGTTATATGGTTATTTTAAAATGTACTGTACGTTCGAAACGATGCTATACGGTGAAGTTACTGTTAAGTATGCATAAAAATCACTTTATGTATTTATACTTTAAACGACTAGGACAATGCAAGGAATGTATCGCCAGAATTTTAACCAGTACAACGTTGATTTTTATTTTATTTTCACGCAGAAGAAAAGTTTTAATTTATTTAACTAAAATAATATAACACTGAGTTTTTTGCGTTGTCTCTATTTCTTTGTATCTATTCTAGGTAAATGTCTATGAAAGAATGAAAGTAATAATAAGTATATTTAAGTAAATACATTTTTATTGCTCTAAACTTCTTCTTCTTGTTGTTCCTCTCCAATTACTGGAGGTTGGACATCAGCCCTGAAAACCTCGCTTTGTCCCTGGCGAGGTGAAAGAGTTCCGCGGCGCTCTTGACTCCGGTCCACTCGCGGATGTTTCGAAGCCACGATTTTTTTCTACGGCCTACTCGGCTCTAAACTTAAGCAATAATATATTGGCGCCTCGACTAAACAATTCACTAAATGGTATTGTTAAGTGAAATAAAAACGATTAGTTATAAAAGGTCAAGTAGTATTTGAAATACATTGAAAATTGTACAGAATGGTAAGGTAAATAATAATGTTGCGTTCGAGTTCTAAAGTGCCAAATCCTACTGTCAATTAAATGTTTAAAATATGTTATATGTATAAAATATGTATGACCTTTATTGACAGTTTTATCAACCTATTTTAAACAAAAAAAAGAAGAATAATAATATCGTAAGCTTTATTTTAGAAGAAGAACCAATTTTGTTCTTTAAATAGTGATCAAAGAACAATTTTGTAATATAATTATTATTGGTAAAATAAAATCTAAATAATTCACTCAGATATTTACACAAATAGTAACTTATTTTATTCATTACCTCATATTTTTGAGAACATACTCATTGAGTGCTATGTTCATTCAGATTCAGTTTATTCAAAGTGCACGTTATATGAATAACTAAAATATTAACCAGCCAGGTCCATTAGAGGTTTATTTGCAGAAGCCTAGCAAAATATGTTACCTACACTTAAATATGGATAATGGTTTCGGTTCGATGTTTAAATAGGCCGAAAGGTTAACCACTGCGTATATTGCGTAAATTTCACCCTGAATACACAAGAAAATCAAAGCTAAAGTAGCACAGAAAGTATGGTACATTGGAAGGTTTTTACATCAAGCTGTAACTCTTAAAATGTATGCAACCTCCAAAAATATTATATACATTTGACATTAAATTATGTAAATTTTCTTGTTTACTTCTTTATCATAAGGTTTCTACTTCCCATTTTGACGCAGGACATGGAAACTTAAATTGTATGATAAATTATATTTATCTTTTACTGTAAATAACTTTTTACAGATATTTTTGATTTAGAACTTATAATAACCAGAGTCTAAAATATCTTATTGGCGTCAGCATTTTTGAAGGTTCGAGGCGGATATTTCCACCGCAAACCGAACGTAATTGATTAAATAAAGTCAATTCTAATATAATATAATTGGAGGGTCTTCGGTAACTCGCTCTTCAAAAAGTGCTCATATGTGCCAACATGACTTTTCCATTATCATTGAACTTCGTTTTAATTCAAAATCTCAATTTCCTTGAATAATCATTAAATTTATTGCTTCAGTATTTTCAGTTTTAAGCATAGAGCACTACTTTTAAATTTCGGAATTCGACTGAATAATATCCATCCATCTTTATAAATCAATACGACACATCTATCTAAATAAGAGCCTGTTAAGATATAAAACACACCTTAAATCCTTTTATCTGAGACAACGTGTAAACATGGAACAACATCTGAAATACATAAATCCAAGCAAACAGGATCGAAGTCATTGGTTTTCGGGCCAAAACCCTTGTGACTCACGCCAATAAATTTGGATTTTTGTGCAAACATTGCTCTAAAATCTAAAAGACTTTTCAACTTTTTGTAACTGAACTTTCATCTATTTCTTCATTTGGCAAGTCGCATTTCTAAACACGCTAGTAGTGATACGCTGATTTTGGTATGAATGGGTTCGTTCGACCGGGACGGTAGTATCCTTTCACAGAAGACCAACCTAAAATGACAGCATTCTTGCTGTCGTATTTCATTTGTTACTGAAAGACCGAAGGCCATAGTGTTGGTTAATCATTTAAGTCGGTTCAATAGTTTTGGCGACGAATAGACAGATAGACAGGGTTACTTTCTTATTTATAATAATAGTAAAGATTATCCGTATGAGACGGATATATAATACAGCATGTCATCAACCCTATATATCCTATGGCTGACGTAAGACGCTATTACTGCAAAGAGAAGAAAAAAATTAAAAGCCAAGCAAGGTCAGCGTAATATAGTAGGCCAAAGTCTCATTTCTAAAGAGAGGCTTATGTCCAGGAGTGGACTGTTAAAGGCTATTTATTATAATGGTTTAAAATATATTACTTTTTTGACACACCCGTCTTGGTTAGCAGATAAGCGTTTCAGGGCACAGCATACTAGCTACTTTAAGCATCGACGATCAGCGACTAGTCGCTTTTTAGAAGCTAAATACGCTAAGCTAAATGATCGAACGCTCCATACCACATACTTTAAAACGCCAAACACGGAGATTGAGTCGCTTTTTAGAAGCACGACACAGCAGCTGAACGCTGCTCTCGTACGCTTGTAAACAAAACCACAGATTACAGAATACTGCAATATCATTGCAAGTCACAGACATAAGTAGTCAAAGTTACAAATCGGAAAATTATAGACAACACTACATCCGACGCGATCCAGGCATCGGAGCAGTAGCTATAACGCGCGTTTCCTATACCGCGTTCGAACGCAGATAGTCGTGAATGATGCAGCATGACACGTGATTTTGATACCGCGATCGAACGCAGAAAGTCGCTAAAACGCGATGCAGCATAGATTCAGTCGCGAAATCGCCGATCGTCGTTTAAATTAATGAGATTAATTAGTTTGAACAGAAGATTATCAAAAGGGACTCTAAATCCGTAACAGATTGTCTTACCTTTTTTAGTAACAGGTTAAACAAAGTTTAATGTGATGAAAGCTATGTTTGATGAATCTAAAACATTTCATGAAACGTGATAGGCTTACTATGATCCGGAAAACATTGGATGAACGGAACGAGATTTTATTAGTTTTAGAGTTTAAAAAAAAAGAAACAGACGCAGCTTTGCTTTTTTTTCATTCGTCGTTTGTGTCAAATGGCAATTATGAAAATTTTATCTTTGTGAAATTTGCAAAAAATAGTATACTTGTATGAAAAATAGTATAGTAATATTAGTATAGACATGATAATAAATAAATATAGTATCGTCTACATAAAGTTGTATAGCATGCCCACAATTTTTTTTTGTTGTAGTTAACATTAAGATAAATTCATTATTAAGTTTAGAAAGACCATAAAACATTCAGAAGTAAACGAAATCGAATGAATGTGAGTTTATTAATTCGAATACTAACTAGTTTATTGACATCACATTTTGTCTTAATTTTAACCTACTAACTTTCGAAGCTATGTCGGTTACCTTGGTTTCTTGACGTATCAGATAGAATCAATACATTTTTTCACAGAAAGATTTCCTACAATGTTGGTTAATATTATTTGATGTATGAAGATAAATGATTGACTAGCGAATTTATGTTGGCTGAAATAATCTTTGAACACAAACTGTGTTTCTAAATAGCATTTCTGTGGTTTCACATATGTATAATATAGGTTATCTTTGCGTAGCCTCTGCATATCTTTAGTGAAGTAATAGATGCACACAAACAAAGAAATTAAAATGCCAGTTTGTAATTACAAATTAGCAGCTATTTAAAAAATGTATATGAAAGTATCTTTCTATCAGTTTGTTTCGGCCAATCTCTGGAACGTCAAACAAATCTTAACGGGATTGTCACTGGCAGGTAGTAAATAGTATGAGGAGTTAACAGCTACCCATAAAATCCCACTGCTGGGCTCAGGTCTCCTCTCAGGAGAGGGCTAAGGCCATACATGCAGACGCTAACCGAGTGTGGGTCGAGGACTGGCAAGACAACGTTCTCCGAATGGAGGTCATCCTCCCCGGCCTTTTTATACGCCGCATTCCGCGAAACTACCGCTACCGGCCATGTAGCGTATGACAGTTGTTTTACCGCGCTTGAAACCTTCTGCAAAGAAGTGATTTCAAGGCGCAAACTACCTCACTGGACACCAGGCGGTAGCTGCATGTAGCTCTAACCGCCAATATAATCTGGTGTCGCAAGAGACGTGCCCTATTCTCGGCAGTCAGAGCCACCGCCAATACTGGTGCAACGTACAGTGACATAAAACGGACAAGCCCAGGTACAGCTCGTGACATTGGCTCCACCCGAATCGGGCAAAAGTCGCCCAAGGGCGGAATCAATGTCGACCAGCATCGGAGCAAGCCGTCGAGAGTGCTCGTTAAAGAGCTATCTGCTGTTAAAGATCAGGCCCCTGTGGAACACCGCCCGACGTGGCCCGACGTCTCAAAACACCATCTTGGTCCTCACTCATGACGGTACGCTCCTGTAGGTAATCTGCCACTAGCCGTCTCAAGTGCTCTGGCATTCCGTGGCAGAGAAGTGCTGATGCAACGGCAGGAGTAACTTAGGCTAACCTTTTTTTAGACTAGGTACTTTCCGCGACATTACTTGCGGGTACATAACGACGGCGGGTAACACCGCTGGTCTCAGCTAGTGAAAAATAAATCTCTTTTTTTTACTAAAAGTTGTTACGATCTGAAGAATTTAGACAGAGCTTACAGAGAGGAAGCGTTTAATGAAATTCTTACTGTGATTTTGACTAGTCTCTTGAGGACGCTAAAATATAATGTGAAAATAACAGATAATTCATTCAAAAGGAATAATAATAATTAAGGGACTTACATCCACGTTGTCATTTATTTAATAAAATTCGTAGTTTTCTCATTCTTTATAAAGAAAATCACGTATTTTAAACAGCACAAAATAGAGGGAAACTAACTTATCACTGAACTATGTTAATGAGATTCTTTTGTGCAAAGTACAAATAGATACAAGTACTAAGCATAAACTAATAAAAATATTATTTTCAACAAAAATACTTTCAGTAGGTATTCTATTTTCATTAAATGAGATGTAGATAAATTTAAAACTAATAATTGAAGTCGAAGTGGGTTTGGAGGCAAAAAAATGAAATTCTCGACTCATTTTATCGAGTTTCCTATAATCTAGTTTGTAGGTATTATAGAGCGATTGTTGTTATGATAATTCTCACATATTTTGTTCGTAAAGCGAAGATTAAATTCAGTTTATAGCGAATATGAATACTTAACTTACAGCTTGTTAACATATAAACGAGGTTTATAATGGTGATATGAATAAGCAATTTGTAATCCGAAAATTAATCGGAATAAATATTATGTTAAATGATATTCAAATATCAACGTGATAGTTAACTGCACTTTTTTTAATGCGTTTTATACTTAATCTTCTTTTTCTCTCTTATTAAATAGGGATCCTTTGATGCATAGATAAATATTTTTCAAAATCAAGTAGGTAACTGTAAAGTATGACAGTGAATGTTTCTTTGAATATGTTTTGAAGTAGTTTGATAAGAAAACTTCAATACAACCATGAGTTTATTCGATTAGTACCTATTAAATATTCCACATTCTCGTTTTCCAAACGGACAAATGCTCAAATCTTATTATATCACTAGCTGAGCCCCGCCGTGTTACCCACGTTTGTTGTTGTAGCCGCTGGCAACGCCGCGGGGTGAAGCTAGTCCAAAAAAGTAGCAGAAGTTACTCTTTATATCATCCGCTATCTGCCAGTGAAAGTCCTGTTGAAATCGGTCCAGCCGTTTAGAGATTACGCGGAACAAACAGTCAGATTGAACACAAAAATTGTAAGATTTTTTTTGGCATATGTACCTACCGTGTCATCAAATCAAATCAAAGCATTTATTTCAAGTAGGCCAGTTACAGGCACTTTTGAATTGTCGAAACAAAAATGAAAATTAAATGTAGCTACAGTCCCAGTCACAAGACATAAAAACTGTGTAAGTACTGTAGTAGTGAAAGTAGTGTGTATACATACATATGCATTTAGTAAAAAGCGGTTATTTTAATATTACAAACAGACACTCGAATTTTATTTATTTGTTTAGATTAGATACCTAAAGCAAAAACTTTTTACCCATTTTATCGAAAATTATGCCAACGGAGAAATATGATGAAATTTGGCACAGTTGAACATTAAATGGAGCTAAAAATGAAAGAAGAAAGATGAAAAAACTGTTTAGGTACATACCTATTATATTTACAGTGTTGATGTAAACCTCTGACTGATTCACAAATGTTATTTTTAACGACAACTTAATACGGCATTTTATGCTTTCTTTAGATATTTAGGCCTTAGTTTTAACATTTTCTACTTTATAAAAGCAAGAGCACTGCTAGCAAAAGCACATGCAATATCATGCCTGAACTTGTTTATTCAGGCATAGTACAGACAATGCTATGTTTTTATTTAGTCCATAGTCTAAATTACAAAAGGGTTTCATAACTTAATGCAACTATACAAATAAATACAATTGGAGCGCCTGTATGTAATATAATGGACAGTTTTTTACTAAATACATATCAAAGTTTACTTTTTGTTTCAGCTAATCTCTGGAACAGAAATCTGGTGTCCTTAGGCTATTTTTTAAACACTATCTCGCATCTCGATTTAAAACAACACCACGGGACACAGCTAGTTTATAATAAAATAGAAATGGTATATATAAAATTAAATCTAACGTAGTTTACCGGCATACTCGATGACCTATATTATTATACAGACTTTATACATGAGTTATCTCCCTACAAAAAAATGTACAAAGAAATATAAACCATATTATTTTTAATAAGTAATATTATAATCTTGAAAGTTCCTTTGTAAGCCGGTTTTAATGCGGTCCAAGATTAGTTCAGAGGTTTATGCATCAAGAGAATTAACGGAGAACGAAATTGTCTTTAATAATTCAGTAGGTATACATATTTTGTTTTTGGAAATTCTTAACGTCTTTTATTTAGTTATATATATCTATGTTCTATGTTATGTGGGTGGTTTCCGCACTTAGTCCTTTAAGTGGACCATTGTACGTGAGGGCGGCCATCACTCCAGCCAGCCCACCTCCCTCCAGAAGCGGATAAGGTCTCCAAGCCTGTTCAGACATTCTGCAACAGATTTGGGAGATCCAAGGGTGTTTTTGCGTGTTTCGGTGACACCTGTGCACTCAATGAGTACATGTGACACCGTTTCCTCTGCCCCTAAGCATGCCCTGCATAGGGGACTGTCAGTTATGCCTATGGAGTGAAAGTGTTTGTTTAGTGAGCAGTGTCCGGTGATAGTTCCTGCCACCAGCCGCAGACTGTCCCTGTCCAAACGCAGTAAGCGTTTGGTTAGTTTATCATTAGGAAGTGGCATGGCTTCCTTTGATTGTCTGCAGCCTGGGACAGATAGCCAGTGGTGTTGTACTTGTGTGCGGGTAAATTCTTGCAGCCAGCCACGGAGCTGGCCGAATGGGACGGGCACGATGGGTTCGGGTCCGAAAACCGCCGCGCCCGATCCCCTCCTAGCCAGCTCATCAGCCGCATCGTTACCTAGGGATCCGCTGTGTCCTTTTATCCATTGTATTGTCACTGAATTCCTGCCGGAGGTCGCAACGCGTTCTAACGCGTTGTGACAATCCATTATGAGTTTCGAAGTGACATGGGTTTTATTGAGGGATTTAAGTACCGATGCACTATCAGAGACTATACGGATGTGTGAGTCCGTAATTTTCCTTGTCTCTATAGCGTGGGCCGCCAGGATAATACCCACGCATTCCGCTTGGAATACAGTGTTGAATCTGCCTAGCGGCCTCGATACCTTGATGTTGAGTTCGTCTGAGAATACACCTGCTCCGGTTCCTGAGTTGGTTTTGGAGCCATCGGTGTATATTCTGAGTTCATTTGTATCTGATTTGTCGTGTGGTTCTTCATCTAGATGTATATTATAGTGCTTCTGAAAATTAAATTTCTTCAGCATCCTATCGTTGGGTGATGTCAACATTGGTTGATGTGTGATCGCTCGTTCTCTTATGCGTGTGTGTTTGATTCTGGAGTCATTTCCCAGTGTGCCGGCATTATGAAGTCTAAACGCTGCTAGTGCTGCCTCCTCTTTAACAACTAAGTGTAAGGGTGGCAGCCCCAGCATAGTTTGCAGTGCGGCTGTTGGTGTGGTTCTCATGCTACTAGTGATAGCCACGCAGGCGTATCGCTGTAGTTTTTCTAGGGTTTTTTGGCAAGTAACCAAGTCTGTCCTGGGCCACCAGACTAGGGAGCCATATGTTATAGTTGGTCGAATAACTGTGGTGTATAGCCAGTAAGTGGCCTTGGGACTGATGCCCCAATTTCTGCCAAGCAGTTGTTTGCATTGCCACAGTGATATACTGGCTTTTGTGGTAATATATTCAGTATGTTTCGCCCAATTCAGTTGTTTGTCCAAATAGACGCCCAAGTATTTGGTCTCTGATGTCAGGTTTAGGGTAGATCCGTAAAATCGTGGCAGTTGCAATTTTGCCAGCTTCCTTTTTTTGGTAAAGAGGACTAATTCTGTTTTTGTGGGGTTGACTGTGAGTTTATGCTCTTTGCACCAGTCCTCTACAATTTTCAAGGATTGACGCATGAGGTTACACAGTGTGTTTTCGTGAGTGCCATTTATTATTATTGTTATGTCATCGGCATATCCTACGGTGAAGTAGCCTTTGTCGTTTAAACCACTTAGGAGGCTGTTCACGACGAGGTTCCACAATAAGGGCGAGAGGACACCTCCTTGTGGGCATCCCTTCGCTACAATGGCTCTCGTGGTGTCATTCACCGTGACTTGTATGGCCCTTTGCCTGAGCATGTTGGTTATCCAACTGCACAAGGTAGGGGCCACACTATGCCTTTTAAGGGCTATGTCGATGCTGTGGAACATTGTTTTATCAAAGGCGCCTTCTATGTCTATGAAGGCGGCCAGTGCTGAACCTTTGTGGTCTATAGCGCATTCAATCTTGGAAATCACACTATGCAAAGCGGATTCTGTTGATTTCCCTATTGAGTATGCATGCTGTTGTTTGTGTAGCGGTACCATGCGTAGAGGTCCATCTCTGATGTATCTGTCGCATAGTCTTTCTAGGGTCTTCAATAAGAATGATGTTAGGCTTATAGGTCTATAAGCTTTTGGTTGTGTGTAGTCGGTTTTTCCCGGTTTTGGGATGAAGATAACCTTCACCTCCCGCCAAGCGAGAGGGATGTATCCATGTGCAATCTATTAAGTTATATATATTCGTGTTACCATTAGTTGACATACTCTTCTGAAACGGTTTGATCGATTCTTATATTTCGTGTGTACATGCAGTAAGTATTTATATATATATTTAAGCCTATCAAAGAGACTCTACTATGCATGATGGAAAGCATGAGTAGAATCCAGGAGAAGGGGTCACCATCCTCATTGTAACGGTAGGTACGATTGGGTCTCCGGTCTCACACTCACCAACGAAATATGACAGCAAGCCGAGCCGGCCCCTATTTTGCTGAAATCAGCGTGGCTCTATTACCCGAGCATAGAATATAAAATATTTTTATACTCCTAGATAAGAAAGGATGATACGAACACGAGCGAAGTCTCGGCAATAGCTAGCTTTATAAATCTATCATCAGAACTAAGCTTTTTATACCTAAAATCGTACTCCACTTCAATTTACTTTCTAAAATAGAGACTTAAGATGGACATTCACGAGTAACGAACCATTATCGAAAAAGGGTACTTATCTTATAACACCAGGGAGATGGAAAGGATTGCTCTATTATTAGAGCAAATTATAGAAAGTGACAACATCGGGGAAATTGGAACTTCGTTGTTTAGAGTCAAACTTTTCTTGGCTTAATTACGTATTTTGTACTGACTCACTGTCTTATAATAGTTTTCTTTTTGTAATTATTTCGGTGTTCTTGTGAGACTGGACTGGGATCGCCAGCGCACATAGGTAGATTTCAAAGATTTAGGCGGCCATAAGTCATTTTTTCAAAGTCAATTTAGCCGTAAAACTTTGACCGGTACCGTTAGAAGACACTTCCAGGAATCTATCCCCACAATCCCCACCCTTGGGCCATGTGCCATGAATTATTTACAGGTAGTCGAACCTTGACCTCCGTTCCCGGTGTATGTTACAGTTCTCGACGCTCTCTGTGCAACTTCTCTTACAAAGTCAATATCTTTTTTGTGAAGGTAATTACCTTAGTGAAAGTGATGGATTCGCATAATTCAGGTATGAATCTTTAAAACAATATATAATAATGGTGTTTTATTACAGATTATCATATATTTTTTTCACTTCAAAGACAAGATGTTTTTTGTACAAATTTATCATTGATTTTCGATTTCTCAAGGGTTTTAACTATACTTCAGGGTCCGTCCCACCTGTTTTTTTTTCTTTTACGGTATACACAGGGTCTCAGTATTATAGTAAAAAAATTTGCCGCTAGAAACCGCAAATCTCGGAAAAAACCTTATTCAAAGATTTTTTGTAAAAAAACATGAAAATAAAATATTTTTTCTAACGCTTCTAAAATAAAGTTTTCTTTGTTTTAGGGTCATCAAATACCTCTGGCGTGAAGGTAGTGACGAAAAAATATTTATTTGACCTAATGCAGGGACAAAACTTACCTTCCTTTGATGAGAAATTGGATTATTTAGAGAATTACTTGCTGGTGATACAGAAGACAATAAAAAAACTCTTAAGCATAAATTTTCATACGTTAGATCGCAAATGAAACAAGGATGGTTGAAAGCACATAAAACTAAAGAGTTTTTCGAAAAAAATAAATAGTCTTGGTTAGGTGGAACCTTTGAGATTCAGATTGAAACGACTCATCGCCAGGGTCGTCCAAGTAAATCGTTTTCCGATTCGAGTGAGCGAAGTAAGAGAAGGAAATAGAAGAAAAACGTTATTCTGTGGACCCTGAAGTAATAGTCCATGTTGCGCAAGTACTTTTACAATCAGATGGAAAAAGAAATGCGTCCAAAGTCCTGAAGGACATAACCAATTCGCCAACAAAAGTCAGTCAATACAAAAAGGGTTATTCTAAGGTTAATGAAGCTATCCCTCCGTTGACCCCCCTTCGAAGCACTTAAGATGTTTGTTGAAGCTGATCTCACGCGTAGACAAAATGAAATAATAAGAGCAACAAACAAAAGACATTTCCTTTGTTATGACCTTTTGTTGAAAGTGAAGCAAGAGTGTTACCCGCCGAAATCGGAACAATATTATTTTGTAAATATCAAATGTGTTTTATTTATTTTCATATAAGTATACTTATTAAGTTTTTTATATATATTTACTTATATAAGTAAATATTATGTATTTATATATATATATATTTATACAGTTAAAAGTCTCAAAGGGGCTCTACATGTTGGACCCATGTCCTTATGCAAGCCTCTCAAAACACCGGGCATTGTCGTCATATAAATTTTTATTAAAATCTTAATATTCATACATATTTTTAGTAAATAATATAATAAAAAAAAATTTTTGTACTCAATACAGTGTTTCATTTTATAGTAACCTCTTTTATTTACTAAAACCTCATTTAAAAGCTGTTAACACAATAAAATATTTTTGGCCGCCTAAATTCGCGAAATCTACCTATGTGCAGCGTAGAAGAACTGTTTCGTCTGGCTAAGAACAGAAAGGAATATGCAGAGCTGACGGCCAACCTCCATTAATGGAGAGGCACCGTAAGGAAGGAAGGATGAGTCTCTGCAAAATTTATAGTAATACTAGCTTTCACTCGCGGCTCCGCCCACGTGTATCTCGATAATTGTACTAAAAAGTAGCTTATCAATTCCTGATAAATAAGCTGTATCACTGTAAAGTGGGGATTATTTTTTCTTGCTCTACGTCTACCCTATCGTGTGGGTATCTTTAGATGGGTCTTCTAACAATTGTGAAGATACGAAGACGATTTTTTGATTTATATATCCGTTTACAAGGTATTCAACCTGAAAGGGCATTGTATAGGCAAAACAGGGCGTCTTCCTCTATCTGAGAGCTAAACAGCGCGCTCGAAAAATCAGACTAAATTCATGATACTAACTTAAAGAAAATTATAACGACTTAGATAACTTTGTTAGTCCAGGAGTTATAGAGACGTAACTTGTAAGATAAGCTTACTTGGAAAATATCGTAAAATATAACGAAATAATAAGTAAACATTACAATTATCTATTTTAAATTCGCGCGCCATTATGAATAACTACGAACTCTATTCGATGGCCTGACACGCACTTGATGGTTTTCTTTTCTAGCGTCTACCTCATCCTGTGGGGTATCATTATATCTAATGTCGGTCTTTTAAAAATATTCAGAAGTTACGAAAACGATTTTTAAATTTAAATAGGTATCCGTTTGCTAGTTATTCAACTTTAAAACGAATTTTTGTCAAAATATGGTGACCCCTCTAAAAGTTAAAAATCGGAAAGAAATCATGATAGTAGTCCATGTGATGAACTTTAAAGAAAAACTGTAAGGGCTTACATAACTTTTGTTGTTGTTGATAAAATGCCCTTACTTGGCAAACTTCATACAAAAATAACTATATAATACACTTGGACACGATTGTAATTTTTTTTTTTTATTCTTTATTCACATTTAAGTTACTTTTTTTTACAATGTCTCTATTCGCCAAACCGTTCTAACAGTTTGTAGGCGTTCCGCTCAATATATAATAAACTTAATATGTACTTTAATGCTACTTTTTAAACTATTAGTACAACGGTGTACTAGTTAAAAATAAACAAAATATATCTAAGAAACAAACAATACATAAATTTGTATAACCTCAGTATTTTTGGGTACATGCTTCCTTAATTAAGTACACATTTTAATCTATTACCGTTTCCAAACTTTTCTTTTAGTCTTAGTTAAAATTTACATTTACAATATACCTACGTGCCATGGGTGACTACGGACCCTATTTAATGCGTGGCAATACTCGCCTATAGTGATTTTATTAGAATATCCGGATTTACATTTGGCACAATTTCTAACCGCTTGATGCGTAGAGCTGCGTTTTCTAATAATGGAACTGTTGCGTATTAAGTTTTTTTCAGATATTTTAAAACCACGTTTTCTCCATCGACTTTAATCTCTATATGTCTTATCTACTATCAAATTCACTGAAATCGATTATTTATGATGTTTGATAACTTTGAAGTAATATTGACACCACACAACCATTAGAAACATGCACAACTGAACATTATAGCACCAACTCTGCATTGTAACGTGTTTGTAGGGATCCCGAGATACAGATGTTTCCATTTTTAGAGTCGGTTTTTATAGAAAGGTAAGAAGCTCAGTGACGTCATTTATGTTTGCGAATTCTATCTTACCACCGACTGAGCTCTGACAACTACCCTACTCACCAGTGAAATAAATAGATTACGTGAATAGAACTGATTGTTTTCTCTGTCCGGCTGTCAATTCAATTCAATTCAAAACCTGCTAAGCCATAATCACTTTATAGTTTTTATTTCGATATATTTATTTTTAGTCATAGCATTTGTTACAAGATCAATCTAGTCCATCTAGTCATTTATCATTAACTATTGTCATTTGAACTACGAGGAAAAAAACAACAATGTCTACCAAGTGCCGACAATCGAAAATATACATTTTAAATAAAACTAGACTTCTTAGAATAAAACTTTTTATCTTACAGAATATGCGAAACTTGTAACAATAAAATAATGTTTATCTACCAATCAGATAAAAAAAATTTGAGACGGTTGCATACCTAAGTTATTGTGGACATGTTCGAATTTGACGTCATCAGTGGTCTTGATAAGGACGTAACACTGTAAAAAATAAATACATCTGTAATAATTGGTTAGTTTGTTTTCATTGCGTTTGAATTTTATTATGGTTGTTGTAATATTTTTTTAATTGTTCTACTTTTACACATCGTGTTGTGTAGATGTGATTTATTCGGGAAGTGAGATTTATTCGCAATAAAATTATATAAAAACTTAACGATACCTCCTACGATTCCTACGTCTCCATCGGTCGTCAGGAGCCTAAATAATTTTATTGCGAATGTCTCGCGGTACACTAACAATAATCTGTATTTCTTTTAGCATTATATTTTTTACACAGAAAAAATTGAAGAGTAAAATTATAGATATTAACTTGTAAACTTGGCAACTGTATTATGTTTTTAATTTAATAACCATTTTAAATTAAAATTGCGATGGTAGCTAAGTTTCTTAAAGGATAGTTCTACTTAAATTCCATTTAATCTTAGGCAATTAAACTTTGCGGGCTCGAATTAAGCTCGAGCTACAAGATATGTTTTTTTATTAGGTTTTCAATTATAACATTTGAGGAAGAACCAATCCAACTTTTCAAAAATTCAACCAATAATAATGTATTACATTTCAATTTACTCAATCTAAAATTTCAGCAACTCCTCCAATAATTCTATTGAAAGTACCAATATACATGTAGCTCTTTTAGAGGCTAAGGTAAAAAATTTAAACTCAGCTGGCATTGGTTAGATACGTTAAAAGACTCAGGAATTGTAGACTTTAGTGGTATAGTTTGAGAAACTAAAATACGTGCTCACATTCGAACATACGGGTATAGTAAAAAAACATGTTAAAAAGAGGGCGTCGTACGCTATGAACAATGATACTGTTTTCCACATCACGCTTATATCTGTAGATATTTATTTGAAATCAGAATAAAAACAATGCGAACTTGATTTACAATACGATTGCTGTAGTTGTTCGTTGGGACATTCCTGTTTCCGACAGGTATTGATGACAAAGGTGAAAACCTACTTGTAACGTGTGAATATTTGAACGTTTTTGTTCTGTGGAAGTAGGCTTATTGAAGCTCTAAACAGAACTGTTGAGTTAATGCCTTAAATGCCTAAGATGACAAACAGTTAATTCTAATTGTTTAGAGGTTTATGAATTTAATTCGACTGCCTCGATTTGACTGCCTCGTTGGTCTAGTGGTTAGCGTATGCGGCTGCTGATCTAGAGGTATCGGGTTCGATTCCCGGGTCGGACCTAATATTATTTGTGTGGTTCACAAATATTTTTTTCGGAGTCTGGGTGTTTTCTATGTATAATATGTATGTATTTAGAAAAAAAAGTATGTTTATGTATTTATATCAGTTGTCTACCCATAACACAAGCTCTGCTTAGCTTGGGACTAGATTATGTTATGTGTCAGATGTCCAAAAAAAATCGTTACTTTCCCCATGTGACTAAATCATGAAGCAAATATAAAGGACTAAATCTTACGAATTCCTTACATTTTAAGTATTACATAAGTATATTTCCTCGTACAAATTCAACAAGTTCTGGCTTATAATTATCTTGAAAGTTTCTCAAAAAAAATACAGAATAGGTTTGAAAATAATTATTGTTCTAATTTTAAAGGAATCAGATTCATGAACATTGGATGAGTGTATGAATCGTCTGGTAAGTATTTACAAGTATGATGGTGCATACTGAATACATGAGTATAATTATTTACTTAAATTAAAATTGAAGTAACTACGTGCTAAAATTCAAATAAATGTTCTGTATCACTTCTATATCGTTTGAAATTAATACACTATTATTTCAAATCTCTCTGATACATGTATATTCTAAATGTATCACACATCTAAAGTGTTAGGTACGTGATACGTGTATGATAGATAAATTTGTATATGAATATAACAAAACTAAAATCTTAATTTAACTTTAAATGATCTTAATTTTAAATGACATATAAAACGCAATGTCATTCGTCACGGCTACATATACATTAGTATCTTTTAGGTTCTTTGTTAATTCATTTGTGAAAAATGTAATCTACCTTACATTTACCTTACAATAGATGCTGGCAAAAGCATCTTCAACATATATAAAGGCAATATATAATAATATTATATTCGAGAGACGATGGTTATCGGGAAAATGTTCATTTTTATGTCACGCCCAACATGCCTTAAGGTGAACAAAATTTTATCTATGAATCTGTATTCCATGACATCTATTTTTATGTGTATACTCTCAAATATTTCTTTTATTTCAAAATGACAAACTGTGCACTGTCACACTTCACCCAGGTTGGCAAAAAAAGCATTCTCTCTAGTACATCAACATTTGAGCTCAATTGGCGTAGTTCTTTTTGAGTTTTTGAAACGTTAACAAACGGTGATAGGTCGAGAGAACTATTTTAGAATTTATAATATTGGCATAATCTATTTTATTAAACATGAATCGACAAATGTTTTGTTCAGCGCAAAACAAGAGAAGTACTCCACCAATTTTGTATTTTTTTTGTTCAGGCACAGGGAAGGTTTGGTATAGAGAGAAGAAACGTAAAGATTGGCAGAAAAATACTCGTAGTAAAAAACACTTTCTTTTCCCATATAAAACACAGAGTAAATTAAAAAAAATGACCGATTTCAACGGTACATTCATTTGCATTTATTCAGACTTATTTTTTTATATATTTTTACATAGCAATGGAAAATTATATCGTGACAATATATTTTTCTAGAACTAATCTAACATACTGTTCGACATTAGTGATATATAACCGGAAGTGTCAATATATTCCTAGACAATAATTTCTTCACATCTGACTCGCTTTATCTGATCGCCTCGATCTTCGTTTGAGATTCTCTTTGATCTTTGTTCAATGGAAATTAGCTGATTGAGAAAAGATCAGCTATAGCCGTCCCATTCTGATAAACAACATGATTCAACTTTGCTACAAATACTAGTACACGTAGCTGTTATCCGAAACTAAACCATATTTGCACTTTTGATTTCAGTTTTTGTATGAATGTAATTTAGTATGTATATACACACACTACGACGTATACAGAACTAGATTATTATATATATATCTTTACAAATAAATATAATTGAAGTGTCTGTTTGTTCGTCTGTTGTTTCAGTTTTAAACTACATAAAACCCTACTTACATCAAAATATATTTGTTGGTGTGTAACGGCTAGGCTGATTTAGAGGGATAGATTATGTTGTGATAAAGAGTAATTTAAGCTGCTTTAATTTAGACACTATCTGTCTATGACACATGTGTACTCTCCGATGCTCTTGAAGAGAAGGTACAACGCGTGTAATACCGTGGAGTGCAGTTAGTCTATTCACAATAATACGGAACAAACCTTGTTTCAATTAAAAGATGAAGGCCAAATCTGAATGATATTTTATATATATGTATATATAAAGTTACTATAATAATACAGAGAAACTATTTATCAGATTTCAAATAGTCCTGACACTTACACTATCCAATACATGCGTCCTTTAACTCTCATACATTACATAACATGCTTTACAGTCACAACACACAAACACACACAACATGACATAAATAACAAATTATTAAACATATTATTAAACATAAATTAGGATGGATATAAAATCCTGTCAGCTATAAGCTGAAAGAATCATGCATGGACATGTCTCCTTAAAAACCTACATGTAAACACTCGCGTATGTCTATCTAAATCTATATACTAATTTCAATATTTTATTAAGGTTTTGATGTGAAACATCTATAGGCGCACGTAAAATAGATTTCTGGCCTGGCGACGCCTGGCGACGCGTCGCCACGGCACGCTATACGATGGTATATATATACAGTCTATATGCAGTAGTGTGTACGGTGTGGCGTAAATTATAATTATAATTATAATAATTATAATTATACGCCACACCGTACTATTTTAATAATTAGTAATATTTTATTTTATCATTATGACATATTTAGTTCCTATTACAATATGTTCTTTTCTGCATATTACTTTTACAAAATAATGGCGATGTTTCACATCTGCCAGGCGTCCCGTGACGGCTAACATTTTTTTTTTTTAGTTTTAGGTTCATTGTTTTAGTTTATAACCAATATTGTACATACTATGCTCAATAAATTTAATGTTATTTATCATAATTATTATTCCTTTAACCGTGGTGTGAGGTCACCTGTAACATAAGTCTATAATATAGATAGATAGATAGAAATCTCTATTTTATACACCGTGTTATAGATTCATAATATAGAACAACAAAATACACCAGCTCCTAGCATACATTGAGTTGTATTGAGTATTATTAGTATTGAGTTGTACGCATTTTTTCTGTAACAAAAGGTCTTGTTTTTGTGAGAAGAAATAAATATTATTATTATATATTTTATTCATTGTATGTTTGTAGTATAGTAGCAGATAGTGTGACCATGGGCGTACCCAGCTTCTGGTCTAGGGGGGGGCAAGTCAATTTTTTTAGGTCGGATCGTCCGCGGCTGTTTTGTCATACGCACTACACAAACACACCTACATGCAACATTAGGTATATGTAGTGTTCGGGCGATTAGACCCCTAGTACGAGTGATAGCAGGAGCACTACATCGCCTGCTGCCCAATCTTGGTGGACCACGGTAAGGGGGCGCCCGTTTGGTCTGACGCCCTGGCGGGCTCCTCCCGCTGCCAGGCTCAACTCAGAAGGTTGCATCGGCTGATGGCCATACGGATCGTACGGGGCTACCGTACGATTTCGTACGAGGCAGCGACGGTCCTGGCGCGATCTCCACCCTTCGACATTCTGGCCGACATGGATGCTACTGTCTACGACAAAATTCGTTCAGTCAGTCGGAGTGTTGGGGAGGCTGCGCCAGACCATGAGTCTGGAATGCTACGGTGGAACGCGCATAAGCAAGCTCTGGAGACTTGGCAGGCATGGCTTGAAATTCAGGGCTGTGCTAGCCAACGGGCTATCGGAGCCGTTCTGCCGAACTTCGAAGCGTCGGTAGAGAGGAACGACTGTGTCACCTATCGATTGACTCAGATACTCACCGGGCATGGTTGCTTCGGTGAGTATCTGAATCGAATAGGACGGGAGGCTACAGCACACGCTGGTGGATTGCCCTGCTTGGGCGTCCGAACGTCGAGTCCTTGTCGGACAGATCGGACAAAACCTGTCGCCGCCAGTATTAATTGCGGCAATGCTGGCGAGTAGCACTGTGCAGAGCTGTGAGAGACGCAGCAGCATTCTGCTTCGGGAGTGAATCCAGTTACCCCGAGATGTACCCCAGTTGAGGGGTAAGGCAGCGGGGCACCAGAAGCCGCTGATGCGATCCTGGTGTTCCTCCCGACTGCCGAGGTTGGCCGCCGCGGGGTTTAGTGGGATTTAAGTTGGGTTTAAACCGAATGCCCGGGAGTCTCACACACGCCCTTCGCTCACCCCATGAAGGGTATGGTGCTAGAAGCATTACACGCGTAATAAAAAAACGTCTTCCGTGAAAGATACGCCCATACAGTTTATAAGTTTTTTATGTACACTGAAACAACAAAGTCCATTTAATCAGTCTTTAATATTTTTGATCTCAGCCAATTTTTTACATGTCTGAATGTACTGAATGATCTTTCAATTGTAGTCGTGGAATAAGGCATTGCAAGTAAAATTTTTAGGGCTGTTTCGCTTTCGGATAAAAACATTCTGCTTGTTGAATTAATTCCGTTATCTCCGTTCTTTATATGTGTATGTGTATCAAGTTCTTTAGATGTGATCCCTTCTAATTCATAAAATTGGGATACTTCGTCCATACATTTTCTAAATTGCGGAGCTGTAATTTTTATTATTTGAGCAGGGGAGCAACAATGGAAGAGCAAACGCTGGTGAATGTTCTTTATCGAATCTCGCCTCTAATGAGGATATTAATCAAATAATGCGTCTTATTTCCGCCGAAACTTGTAGGTGGTGTATAGGGATCTCTAATTGTCAGACCGTTCACTAAATATAAAGATATACACAATAGAGAATCAAGTGCAGCTGCCAATTGTTTTGGCAACGTAAAAAAAAAAGGTACCTACAGGTTGCGTTGCAAACAGGCCAAGCAAAACTTATTGAAGAGAACAGAAATACGTTACAATCTATAGTTAACACAATAAATTTTTGCAGTACTCACGATTTGCCATTGTGAGGAAAAATACGATGAAGGCGATTTTCGAGATTTGTTGAAACTGAAAATTGATTCTGGTGATGAAATTTTTCGAAAACCGAAAAAGACCATTAAATGCTCAATATACGTCCCCAAAAATACAAAATAAGATTTTAAATATATGTGGAGTTCTAATTAGAGAAAAATTGGTTGAAGATGTTAAGGCTGAAATGAATGGATTCATCAATGCCTTAAACATCGATGATAACGAATGCGTGGGACAGGGCTACGGCTACGGCGGGCTACTTTTCACTGCGCCTGCCACTAGCTAAACCTAGTAGTGAACGACTTAAATAATGTTCCTAAGATCCGAAACTGTAAAAAGATATGATTAAAAAATTTCAGGGAATCAGTTTTGTGTCGAAAATATTTGAAAATGGTGGAAGGTTTGGAAAAGCTTTCACAGAAGGTAATTCTGGGACAAAAAAAGTAGCTTCCCAATTGTTATTTATTTATATAAATATTTATTATAGTCTATAATTTTCTGCCCAAGGCACTGAAGAGTTATTAATATCAGCTAATGAAATTGATAAGGTTTTGAATCTTAAACTGCGTCTTCCAAGGACAGCAAGCCGCTAACAATATAGGGCAAATCATCCAGCTGGTTCGTTAACCGAATATTTTCACCTATCGTTGTTTGTGTTATTTAGATTTAGGTTCATTGTCATCATCATTAGAGGCGAGATTCGGTAATATTCACCATCGTTTGCTCTTTCATTGTTACACCCTGCTCAAATAATAAAAATTACAGCTACAAATTTTACCTTAACTGTACGTCTCGTATATATGTTTTTGTCCGTATGTCACATCCACTTTTTTCTGAAACTATAAGAACTATACTTTTGAAACTTATTGTAGATGTATTGTGTGAATCGCATTTATATTTTCACACAAAAATAGAAAAAAAAACAATACATTTGGGGGTTCCAACTTATAACTGAAACTCGAATTTTTGTTTTCATCAAACCCATGTATGGCTAGGTCTTCAAAAATGTGTGCCCCCCCTTGTAACTTCTAAAATAAGAGGTTGATAAAACTAAAAAAAATATATGATGTAGGTACATTATCATGCAAACTTCCACTGAAGATTGGTTTAAACAAGATCTAGTAAGTAGTTTTTTACGAGATCTAGTAAGTATTTTTTTTAATACGTCATAAATCGTCAACTGCAATTTAGTCAACCCAGCTAGTGTCAAATAAAATGCAAACTCAACTCGCATCTCCCTACCGAAGATTACCAAATACAGCGGTATAAGTTCGGTATTCTTCGTCCGCCATCGTCGCGCGCGGTTTTTTGGCAATTGCACCGTGCATTTTGCCAGTACTATCTGCGCGGTTTATTTAAAAGTTAATTTCTCTAAAATACCTGTTAAGGCATAAAGCCCCTTTATATTTTGATTAGTAATTAGGCGAGTTTATACATGTTATGTGAGATTTCCAGGGGGGGGGGCAGCTGCCCCTACCTGCCCCCCCCTGGGTACGCCCATGAGTGTGACGTAATAAGGGAAGAGCGCTGACGTCTGGGGTGCAGATTAGTCTCAAATGCCCCAGTTTCAATGTATCATTAATTCTTAAACTAACATTTATGTAAATTGCATAAGTTTATTTTTAAAATGTCATTGTCAGCATCAGCCTATCACAGTACACTGCTGGACATAGGCCTCTCCTATTGCACACCACTCTGATCGATTTTAGGCTTCTAGCATCCAGCTCCTGCCAACCATATAGCGCAAGTCGCCACTCCACCTGGCCTGTGGGCGTCCTACAATACGTTTGCCTACACGCGGTCCCACTCCAGATTACTCCAGAACAAAACAAAATAATTAATTACCGTTTACATATTATAATATATGTGCTCAAGATTTTGTTTCTAAATTAAGTATATTTTTTTTAAACTGCTAGTATTTCTTGAATTTCTACTGCGTTCCTGAAGTTTAAGTAAATAGTGACGCTCATACCCTCAGGATAAAGAATTCACTCAATTAGTTATTATGTTATATGAAACGTAGAGTTTTCTGGAATATTTTGTTTAAACCGCCTCCATCTAATTTAATATTCACGTGAAATGAGTTGGAAAAGTGACATTTGCAGACGTCCATCTCTATAGTTAACCGTAAATAGAGTTTATATTATGTACTCTGATTACGTAAAATGTTTTTCATTGAAATCTCGGTTCATGTCAGTTACAGGAGCTATAGTATATTCTAGCAAGTGATTGAAAATACCGTTACAAATTTATTTTTGTCACTGAGTATTGAATTCATTTAGCAGATCATCTTTATTTAGGAAATTTATTTGTTTCAATCACAATCGATCAATATAAAAGGTCGATCTCAATCAACTGTATATACAGTTGCTTGAGATCGACCTTTTATATTAGTTATTATAATGATGTCATTCCTTTAATATATAAAAAAAAGTAGCTTAATACGTGTATTTATTAATAATAAACAAAAATTCTTTTTTTCACAACTCTTTCTCATTTTAATAGATATATGAATTTATATCAGTACTACTATCTATACTATATCCAGTACCGCATACGTGATGTCGTGTTGCGTGTCAGGTCAGAAATATTGATAATAATATATTACTTATTCTACAGTTGTTCTAGTAAGTATAATGATAGTATAGTAATAATATAAAAATAAATAAGCATGGTTTTAAAAATTGTTTCATTTTTTTCTTGATTTAGAAACATGAATTTAAAGATAGCATGTCTTAAAGTACATAAATTATGAAAATGAACGTAAGAAATGACGCTAGCCCATTAATCTGATCTGAGCACAAATTGTTTGTGGTAGTTGTGTTTATGTTATTGGGTTAAACGTCAAGACGAATATTTATTTCTAAGGTCACATCAATAACAAAGATAATTTCAACTTCTGCCATTTCTAGTGTTTGTTGTTTGTTACAAAGAAAGTTAATATTTTCTTCTTTATTTCACACTGTCTTCTTAAGTACATCGAGAAAAATAAATCACATTTTACTGTGAAACTTATTGTTATGGTTTATTGTTTGGATTTAATATTACTTCAGTGATACAATTATTGCGTATACGCAAATGACGTCACAAAGTGCTACATTTATTTCATTTATTTTTCACTTTGTCGTATACTTCTTTACCCGCTAACGACAAACTCATAAACATCTAAAATCTTTTACATTTTCAGTATTATTTTTGTGATACAATCTTTCCAATTTTCTTTCTTCAAAATTCTTTCCAAGTTCTTTATACAAAACTATTATTGTTAAATAGAAGCGTATTCATTGAAATAATTTGTTTTATTTCTTCGAATCAATTTGAGTTTTAATATGAAGTGCTTTAAACTTATCGTTGACATAAAAATATATTGAAGAAAACAGTTTTTAAATTTACTTAAAGTTTCCTTTACTTAAAGTATAAAACGTAGCATTTATAACGGTGCCTTAAATTGAAGGTTAATTCACATCTACGACCGTTAAATTATCATTGAGCGTGAAGGAAATGTTGCTTTCCATACATTCATTTTCCTAATTAACGTCATATAATATACAGGTAGGTATGGATTTATACACACATAAATAGTATTACCCCAAATATATTGTATATAATTTGCTTTGTGCTTTCATCCGCTATTGTCACCAGTACATAATACTAATGCTTGAGTGAGTGACAGTTTGCGGTTAAGCCAATATGTTTACCAGCGTAGTTTCCAGCCTAAGGACTGCAGCCGGGTTATTTTGGTAAACATGCTTTTATTAAGCGACTATCCAAGTAACACAACACCTTTAGGGATTTATAATGAAAAACACGTTATACGTGCATCGATTCACACATTATGTTAGAACCCCACACACTATATTTTCAGTTCCTCAAAATGGAACTTCATTTTAACACTAAAAGAAAATCTATCTGTATCAGACTTTATCCTGCCAAACTTCGCTGTTCTATATTGTGGAAGCATTCATAAGAAATGTAATTTTGAAGTATATACTTGGATAACTTACGTATATTTTAACTTAACACTTTTGGATATAGATATTTGGCGAATCTGAAGTTGTATAAGTTTATTTATTTGAATTATAATAAAAAAAAATTGGACATCTTAGGCGCTTCGGCGCGTGTTCAGTGTGTTGGACCTGGCGTGTTTTCTATACTAATCGATGTACTTGCATACAATATTAAAATCTGCCGCTCCGCGCTACGCGTCGTAGCGCGGTGCAGTGTGTGAATCGCCTTACACACAACGTCATCTTGTCCCAAGATAAGCAGAGCTTGTGTTATGGGTACTAAACAACTGATATAAATACATAAGCTTACTTTTTATCATAACTTAGTATTTCGTACAGATATTTTTTGAATTTTAAGCAAAAGTGCGTTTACTTTATGGGTGAATTAATTTGGTAACCTGCCAACAATAGCGTCATGTTAATCGAGCAACCATAGACCATTACAAACTTGATGATAGGCTATATAGTAAGCAGACAACATTTCTGGAGAATAGCAGTCATTTACATAATCAGTACACATCGCATTGGATATAAATTGACTGCATGTTAACAATATAGGACCATTGTAATAATAACCAGAGAGTGGAATGAGACCGAAAAGGGGAAAACACGTCACTTGTTTGTGTAAATTAATCTGTTAGTTAGTAAATGTTTTGTGTATTTCTCTTCACATTTGTACTTATATTTACATGGTTCATTTCGGTAAGCGTATGGGGGAATGATATAATTTAATTTTAATAATTTACATCATACAGAAGATTCAAAATTTTGTAATACTCGCTACACACTTTTCGACAAACCGTTAAAACTTATCTGTGCAGATAAATCTAACGTGTGTATAAAAAAATCGTTTTAGATATCGTTGATCGTTGTTAATATCGAGGCACTAGGAACATTTGATATAACTGTGCGATCAGTCCCCCTAGCCAAGTTGCAAACGTTTTTCGTTTTCTATTCTATTCTCTGGTTTCATTGGCTAATGTGATCAAAACAAAAATTTATTATATAAACAACCCTATTTATTTATCAAATAGTAATACGTTACTGTAGCCAATTGGTCGTGATCTTCGATACTATTGTTGATCGAAGGTCGTGATCGTAAAAATGTTCATTGGTGTTTTGTGTGTGTGTGTTATTAAAGGGTTTCATCAACACAGACACATCAACATCAGACTATTTTATGTTTGGCCACAAGTTGCCAATGCTAATTATTATATGTTAAATGTTTGATTAATGTTTAATCTTATAAATATCCATGAGTTTATTTGTATAACTATAGCACTAGTCCCGTTTCCTATATGAAAAGAATTTAAACATACTGTCTATTACTTTCTATTTGAATTAAATGTATTTAATGTACTTCTTTTTGTCGTCAACTCGTCAAATGATCATAGCGATCGAATGACGATGTGTTTTTTTACAAACATTGATATTTATACATAACCAAGGTTCAATTACAATTATGCATAAGTTTAAATAGAAAATGTATTATCATACTAATGTAATTTTTGCTAAAATGGTATCATCATCAGCCTATCGCAGTCCACTGCTGGACATAGGCCTCTCCCATTGCACACCACTCTAATCGATTTTGGGCTTCTCGCATTCAGCTCCTGCCAGTCATCTTATGCAGGTCGTCACTCCATCTCGACTGTGGGAGTCCTACACTACGTTTACCGAGAATAAATAAAATGGTATAAATATTGTTAATTTGTATAATTTAATTTTCTATCCACAAGGTGAATAATCCCTTCGAAACTCCAGATCCTTTAGGATATTGGAGTCAGATGTTTCTGCGGATAAAAACCACCACAATGGCCACCCTACTCAGTGAGGTCCAAACATGTTCTTTCAGGTCTTCCTCGAATCTACACCGCGCTTAATGGGGCATTATCCCAATGAATAAGAACTCCCCCCTTTAATCGCGGCGTAGCAACCCCATTGCGTCTTTATTGTGCTCAAGCCGCCATTCCATCTAATTTGAATATACGAACTGTACGAAAAGTAAATTTAAACCAAACGACGAGTACAAAGACCGAAAGTAATTTGGTGGGAGTAAAACATCTAGTGTAGATATCATAACTAAAAGAAAAAACTAACTTGGAACATAGACTCATAAACATTATACAGAGCTTTATGTCTAGAAACAAGTACTTACTCAAACAAAGTGCAAATGATGTTGAATGTATAATATTATACTGTTGTTTAGCAGGATTCGTTGTTTATCGTTATTTTTTTGAAGTGGAAAACTCGGTGGGAAGTTTTTTTGAATTTAATGTTTCAAACTCGTTCCTTTAACAAATGTTTCATAAATAAAAAAATTAAGCGAATAGTCACTAGTAGTACTATAATACTTATAATCAGATCGTTTATTATAGCAACAAACTGTATGAGAAAGAGAAAGAAACTTTAAAAATAACATAATCTAGGAAGCATCAGCCACCACCAGTGAGCCAGGGATAGAATCAGGGTAAATAAATACATACTATGAAACATAGAACCCCTTCGTTTTTGAAGCTGGTTAAAAAGGTTTGTTGCCTAAAAAGAGATAGGTATGTAATTAATATTTTTATATAATAATAATAATGACTTATGTAATTTACTTCAGTATGTTCAATTGCCCTTTGCATGTAAATTGCATCATTTCAAATTAATATGTGTGTGCGGATATTAATTGGATATATACGACACGAGCTTTCATATCAGGAGCTTGTTAATTTGCTTTAAAGTTATTAAAATTTACCTCCTAACAGTAACTATTTAGAGATAAATATTTTCTTGAGCTATTGTAGATTATCGACATTATGAGAAATGTACAATATGAACATTCCTGTGGTTTATATTTTGTTATAGTATCACGGAAAAATATAATGTGTAGTCTAGTCTATAAGCCTCTGCCTTGTAAGGTATCATGCGTAAAAATTTTTTTTATTATTTTTTAGTTGTTTTTAATTTTAATTAATTACTTACTATAAAAACGTCGTTTTCAATGTAAAAAATCTAGACTTTTAAACATATCAGAAATCCAAATTTTAGTTTTGTTACTTATACGCTTGAAAATTTAATGCGTTTAATGCTGAGCTGATATCAGGTAACATCTTACTTTTAAGTTATGTAGGTTAGAATATTTTTCCCTGAGGTCTCATTTACACATTAGGGTCTCATTTACACATTAGTTGTAGTAACCGACGATAAAGCTTAATACATATTAATAAAACTGAAAACGTATTTACTCATCCTCCAATTTATTAGGTCTTTACCTATGAAATTGCCTTTCTTCAGTACTGGTCATTTTAAGATGCTGAGTGCAGCCAATGACCTTGAGCAATAGATACGCCCCTTTTTGTTCGTTAAAGCAGCGCCGCGTTTGAGACGCGGTTCGTTATCGGTACTACTACAGTCTCCGAGAACCAATATTCGTCTTTGAATTTGCACTCTGCTTTTAACACAGGGCCTTAGAATATTTTAGATAGGGCAAAATAAAAATGCTATCGTAATGGTATGATAAAAAAAGTCATGTGGCACTCGGAGACTGCCGCGATAAAGCTATTGCATAGCATTTTTTATCAACTTATGCAATTTAATCATTTATTTATTTTTTATTTAAGTAGTTTTTTTTTATTTAATATTAATTCAAGTTTACAAAACAATATACACTGTCTTTTTACCAACATACATTCTAACAATATAATTGCCAAACAATACAGTCATAGTATATAATATGAAACTATTCTGAACGCGACGATACCGTCAGAGCTCAGCGAGTATGTGATTCGTGTATGATGCAAAACTACATTCTGCGGTCCATCTCCTTCAGAGCTATTTTCCAATAGTCTTCTTTTGCTGTAAATAAATAGTCCATGAATTGTTAGTTAGATTTGAGTGACATTTCAGGACGTGCAGTACTTTACACTGTTCTTACCTTGGAACTTCAGAACATTGAACGTTTTGTGAGAATTCCACATTTTGCAACCTGTGATTAAATAATAGTACTTATTTAATTTAATATCTTTACTACTTAATTATTATGATGATAATATTATGCGGTTAGATACACTATCAAAAATGACTATGCATAAAATAAGGCCATCATATGATACATTGTGTAATTAAAATGGCAGAGTCTACGACTTTTGTAAGTCTATGTACGTTACGTTCTTCAAGACTAAAGCTGGAAACACATTATCGGACTCGGCTGACGGACGCGGCTAACAGCCGCGACTGTAAATTGTACATTATTTTATTAAAACACTAGTAGAGTGCCTTGGTAATATATTTTTATTCAATGTCCGAACGCTCAAGGTCAGTCTGTCCACGACTTACGTCCGATAGTTTGCACAGGTCAGTGTATGTTCATACTCTAGATCACGGCTATAAGCCGCGTCCGTCAGCCGCGTCCGATAATGTGTCTCTAGCTTAAGCTTGTTCCACTACACAGTCGACAGTTTTTAGGGTTATGAAACTACATTACGTCTCTGTAAGGATATGTAGTTAAATAATCTTACCTGTCAATCAAATTATAAGTTTATTAATAAAATAAATTATTCTTACCTTATAGCCTCCATCATAATATGATTTTGTTTTGTTTTTTAATAAAGTTTTTTAGATTTATCAGCTAAATATAGCGCGCGAGTCGAGCGACATAGATCCGTTTAGCAGCGCGCCTCAGCGCTCACTGTTGTTCTCCATAGGAATGACAGAGAAAAAGCGCTTGAAATAGAAGGGCGTAAGTGCCAAACCACAAAATTCGTTATTTTTTGTAAAAGTTGCAATTTAAAAAAAAAACAAAGTTAGCCATTTCCTTCAGTTACATATGATACACAATTTTACTTAATTTCATTTACATTACTTAAAGCACAACTGTGTAAAGTCAAAATTCAACTATTTTCAGAGGCTACTTTGTTTTTTTTTTATCGAGTGAAGTTTTTCAAATCGTGTTTTGGAAATAACCACTATGTGAGGAATATGTTCAATTATAAAGACATTGATTTTGGTAATGATATGAGGGATAGGTTTTTATACAAAACGATCTTTATTTACCTCTATTTCGGTTTTCAGCCTCTTAAATAAAAAAAGTTTGTAATGGCTCTGTATTCTAAATTCAAATTAATTTTGTTTTAAAACCATGACATTCTATTTACAAACTCAGTCTTTTGTTTTTTGATTAGCGTTGTATTTTCATTACATTTGAAATTTTTTCGTCATAATGGATACTTTAAAAATTCGTGTAATTATGGAATATGAATTCCGTCTTGGCACCAACGCGACACAAACGGCACGTAACATCAAAAACGTTTACGGAGAGAACTGTACAAACGAACGCACAATACGTTATTGGTTTTCCCGGTTCCGTTCTGGAAATTTTAACTTGAGAAATGTAGCTCGTGGTCGTCCGGAGACTTTGGTTAACAATAATGAATTAAAGCTGATTGTGGAAGCTGACGAAACTCATTCTAAAGCTGAGCTAGCAGCAGCTTTTAATGTAAGCATCAAAACAATATTGATCCATTTGCGACAAATTGGCAAGGTAAAAAAAGCTTGATAGATGTTGTTGTACTCTGAAGAACTGGAGAGAATGATGGAGAAGCTTGCACATCTGCAACCAGCCTTGGTCAATCGGTCGTCCCCACTGCTCCTTCACGACAACGCGCGACCCCATATTGCGCAACAGACAGTCTCCAAGCTGCAAGAGCTGGGCTTGGAAGCTCCGCCTCATCCGCCATACTCACCAGACCTTGCACCTACCGACTATTACTTTTTCCAAAATTTAGACAACTTTTTAGTGGGTAAAAAATTCAATTCCCGAGAGGTAGTACAAAATGCCTTTGAAGACTTTGTTGCCTCCCGTCCAGCTGATTTTTACAAGAAGGGCATCAATAAACTGCCAATGCGTTCAAACGGCAAAGATGCGTCGATTGCATGGGTGATTACTTCGAATAACAGAAATAAAAAAGTTTGAAAAAATAAGTACTTTCACTTAATGCATACAAAACGGCAATTTCATAGGTATATTATATTATATTTAAAAAAATATATCAAGTACATTTCAACTTGTCTGAGTTATGAATTTGATAAAAATACAAGGCATCGGACAAGATCTAATTGTGATCTAATCATAATGTATACTTTAAATTTTAAATAAAAATAAAAATAAAAATAAGGATAGAAAATGTTATGTTCCATAGTTTCGACATTAGTATGGTATCTTTGTATTTTTGCTTGACTTGGCTAGCGGGCACTGCAGTCCCCCAAATAAACATTTTCCACACAAGTAATTGGATCTTTTGCCCATGTTGCTCTTTATGAAAGGAAATGTTTATTATATAAAAAGCCTGAGGCACCCCTTAGAAGAAAACGATAAATGTAAAAGCTATTGATTAACGAAAAATGAAATATTTGGGTAGAAAGTAATTTTTTCATTATATCATAGAGACAACTTCTGAATTAGGAATGTATTCCTGTATCGCGAGAAACTTTACTAAACACACAAAATGCTGACACAAAGAACATCCAGCCACAGAATAATAATTTGGAAATAGCACAAAATGTTATCCCGTGTAGTTGAATTCACAACACTTGGCTCAGTAGGAAGCGGCGTGGTGACCGCTTAAACCACTAGGCCAACCGTGCAGTTCAATTAAATTGAACTGAGCCCCACTAACATTGACTGAATTTCGCGAATAAAGAATAAAAAAGGAAATACTCGTAAGTTATAATTACATAAATTATTTTGAAAGGAATTAACTGTTTTATATGTTTTGTTGAGAGATGAGGAAAGAGCGCAAAAAAAATGTTGGGGATGAGAGTTGAAGGGTACAAGAAAAAAGGAATACCAAAGAAAACGTGAATGGGTTATGTGAAAGAGGATATTATTGCTAGGAAGTAAGTTAATAGTGAAATGACGAGTAATAAAGTAGAATGAAAGAGTAAAACATCCTGCGCCGACCTCAGATGAAATTGAGATAAGGGTAGGCAGATGATGACATATTGTAATAATTGAAAACATTGTACAATTAGGTAATAAGAAATCGAATACATGAATGAATGAACGAAACATATTGTATACTTTTAATTTTCATATATTTCATGTTATGAAAAAACAGATTATAAAATTTAAGAATTATACTAATGAAAATCGTTTCTCATCGGCACCAAGTCTCACGCCGAGCTCACTCGCTCGCCTGAGATTATCGGTGCCTTCTTTGTCAGCTGCTTACAATTCACTGAACACAGAGAATATTTTTATTAAAGCGGGTCGATGTGTAGCCTCGGTTGTTTAAGAATTGTATGAAACAGATTTACATTATTTAAATATTACTTAAAGGTAGGTACTAAAAAGTTAAAAATAAAGTAAACATATTTTTAAATTTTTTCATTGTTTTCTTATTTTACGTAAACAAAAGAACAGTTTTGTTTCTAAAACTATTAAATTTAAACTCAAAAATTTCACTCATTTTTTTGCTTGATAGGTCAAACTGATTCTAACTTTCGGAAAGTAGAAATAAGTAAAGACGCTATAATTACAATCCCTTGTGTACATCACACAGAAAGTCTAGAAAGTTTTTTGAAACTTTGTACTAAGTATACGAAATCAATAAGCTTCTGAAACGACTTGTTACCCCTACCCAGAGAAATGTTTTATAAGTTTTGGCGTCACATGCGTATAAAATGTTAACAAAATTATTTTCTTAGTAACCATCCAACAGTCTTACGAGTATTAATTGACTATTACTTTATTATTGCTATATTTCGAAAATGAGACGTTTTGATCACAGCGCCAATTCTCCAGCAACATGTATTTTACATTGTTTGAATGTTAATATACAGTACACGGCAAAAAAACATGATTTATAAAAAATGTTGCCGTTAGATGACCGCATTCAGAAAGGCCTGATTAAAAGCACTTTGAAAAAATATAGTTTTAAAAACTAAACAAACACGCTTTTAAACTAAAAAGTATAAAATAATTTTAATGTAACAAAGCGTGGGGCGACGTTAATGAAATATTTTCAGAAAGCACCCCACGCTTTGTTACATTTAAGTTATTTTCTACTTTTTAGTTTAAAAGCCTGTTTGTTTGGTTTTTTAAAACTATATTTTTTTTCTAGACTAAAATTAGTGTATTGTCATCGGTCCTCGATAAATCTACAAAGTTTGAACGAAATCTGGCCGATTAAAGTGGGTCAAAATCGCACCCAAAGGAGTTGGTTACAAACATACAGGTATCATTATATTTTGAATTATGTTTGTATGATTTTATGAAAACCATCGAATTGGACAAATATAGCCTTAATTTTTCTGGACTATCAATTTTGTTGGTATCTTTTATTTTATAAAAGTGTAATCATTTTGATTGAAGATTAAGAATGAAATTTCATCCATATTTTTATGTAGGTCGTCTATAACTTAAAAGTTTCAATCTATTCGCTAAAAGCTTATCCATTCACCTACTTAAGAAAGCCATGATTTAGTCAAATTTAAACAGTAATTTTAATAACATCATCAGTAGCCTATTGCAGCCTGATGCTTGGGATAAGCTTCTACCACTAATCGTCCTGAAGATCGATTATATTAGATTTAAATCTTTCACTAAACGAATAAAACTATTTGCTTATATTTATAGTCCAAAATGAATAAAATCATTTCTTGTAAAAATTGGAAGACTATTTGTAGAACACAACATCATAACACTTGAACTTAAATTGAAAAACATGATCGACTCCTCGTGTCATCCAATAAATAGCAAGAAGGTTGAAAAACGAATCACATAACATTATTAACGATGGTCTTGTTCACATATATTCTAGAATTGTGTATTTGTAAGGGACTTCAGAACACTGCTGACAATTTCATATTCATGTACTTGACAACCAACGTAGTCGGAAAACTTGTCAACTATTAACAAGTTCTGAGGAAATAACCTTTCATAGTGTAGAGACGAAGTAGTTTGAATAACTCTTTGTCGACTATCAAATACTTACTATTTCATTTTCGACAATGTTGCTCAACTTGTTATATTAAATACTATAATATTAGCATACTCTGAAGAAGTTTTCGTTACTTTATTATTAGTTTTTGTAATTTATAGAATTTTAGGCAGCTTATAATGAAATAAAAGTTGACAACTACGAAAGGTAACAAAAGTAATATAGAAAGTCTGTAGTCATTTTAAAATATATTTATATTTTGCAACGTGAAAACATGTCCACTATTTTGTCGCAAACGGTTTGTTTTTACTGTTGAAACTACAAATTAAAAAGGATTCGTCTATCAATATCGACCGACTGATGGTGGTCACGGGATTGCTAATGAGAGGTCAGTAGCACTCTGTGATTTGACGACGCTTTCATCAGTCTGCTCGTAACTACGATTAGTGCTATTCGATCAAAGACCGCAATTATAATAATATTTTATTGGGTATTCATTCGTTAATTTCAGTCATCTGAACGTGATCAGAGTTAAATAAGCGTGTAAATTTATCTACACTCATTTATCTTTGCACTGTTTTTATTAGTATATTAGGTGCAAAATACATATTCATGAGTCCATCTGAGCACGGCCCGCCTAAAACCTAAAACTTCCAACCAAGCATTATTAATCTATTATTTACTTTTAAAGATAAAATTCGGCTCAATGTGCAGAAACCAGAATGTTTTTATGGTTCTTAGCTTATATCTGTTAATTACATTTTAATCGAAATCATTCTCTGAAAGATCATTTTTTAGGCTTATTAAAAATATTTACCATTAATTTAATGTTTTATCATACATTTTTGGCACTTGAATCAATTTTTTCTGTATATTTTATTTAAGTTGTTAGTTTAAAGTAAATTTTACATAATTATTCAGTTCACCACTACAAGACCAATTAAAATATGATCAAAGTAATGGAACCACGCTGATTACAGTATGAATGTGCCAACTCGACAAAGACAGTCCTCTATCGCCTTTACTATGGGGAGTGTTCTGAAGAGTTCTTCCAACTGATACTACCTTCTCCCTTGCTCTACAGAACAACACCTGCTGGCTTTGGAAGTCACCGCTTTATAGTTTAAGAAAACGCAGGAGAAACAAGCGTTTTGGATCTTCCTTCTTGTGAAGAGCAGTTAAAAACTGAAATTCACTACCGTGTGTTTCTTTCCTAGTATGATGCCGGGTGTTTTAAAGCGGGGCGTGAAAAAAACATCTCACTAGGGTGCCAGAATATAGTTAGTCATACTGCCTACATTCGCAGTGAGCATGGTAATCAGCACTTTTGATTCTTCTCATGTTTTAAATTAAGCATAATTGAGTCATATATAGTATTACTCTCATAGTAGAGTAGAGTCAGAGTTGGCAGGCGTTAAATAAAAAACAAAGGTGTGTGTGCGATTCACACACGATAGAATGAAACTTCAGTATATCGACAAAATAAAGAGATGAATATATATAAAAAGCTGTAATATGCAGCTGCATACAAAGTAGTATTAGCTCACGTTCTTTTTACATATACTAACACACGTTAAATGCTCAAATACGAGCAAGTATTAAACAGTGTGCAATTTACATACACACCGACATTTGCTCTCTCGCTCTGGGTTACTAATTTTGTATTTGTGTCTCTTACCTGTCGTTTTTTCGTTGCATCCGATTTGAAATCACAACGATTCTAAAGAAGTTTCACTTCAAAAAAAGCGGTACTACCCTCTCACAGAAGACCAACACAAAAAAACTGGATGCCCAAAGATGCAGAAGCGCCTCAACAGGTCGCTATTTGTATGGATGAACATGCAACATATTTGCAATGTGTATGGTGACTACTACTCTTGGATTCTACTCATGCTTTTTATCAGGTAAAGAAGAATCACTTTAGAAAAAAGTTACTAAAAATACTCTAGAACTGTGTAGTAAACGGTTTCATTTTCTCTATGGAAATTTATGTTACGACGTGAAGGAATGCAATTTCATAGTATGCAAGTTATTTACCTTTTACAGCAGATATTTCTAGACTAATAAGGCTGTTAAAGCTGCTGTATTTCTCATACTTGTAAACATTTTTATTAACAAATCTCAATGCTCGTTGCTATTAGAATTAATCTTCAGTAAATAGATATACTAATGCAATTCCAACAACAGGTTTGTGATATTTTTTGCAGCTACATAAGGATGTACATTATCATCATCATCATACTTAAGGATGTACATATTATAACAATATCAAAGTTTTGTTCAGAGTAGAGTATGGTAAGATTTTTACCAAGATTTCTTTCAATCTTATTCCAAAAAACCGTGACCGTACTTAAATCAAATCAAACCATTTTATTTCAAATAAACCATACAACGGCACTTTTGAAACGTCAAGTAGTCAGTCGTGAAGCTAATTGTCTGTTCCAATTTGTATATCCTATGGAGAAGAACAGACAAGAAACTCCATGGACACTCTTTTCCAACATTGTTTTTACAATTTTTGGTTACATTGTTTAAGGCATTTTATTAAATGTGAGGACAATGTAACGATGCTGATATTTACACAGGTAGTGTCCAAAAAATAATTAAACAATAAATAGAAGTTATGAGATGACCAGCCCCGACTGGCGGCGCCCGTATCATGAGCAATAATTATCGTAACCTATTCGCGCAGTATTCAGCTGAGGTGGCAACCCGTTTTGGTCCACACTTTAGATGCTCATCTTATTATTGGACACACAATCTGTATTTATTTATATTATTTTACTGTGTTTGTGGACCACGAATAAACCTTTTTTTCATTCTTTCCTTTCGAGATTTGGTATGTTATTGATCATATATGGCAATGATAATATAAGAAACTTAATATATAGATTTTCTTTTATGTACCTTTGCACAGGAGATAAAAATAACTTGAAACTTTATTACACATTATTGCCAATGTAAAATAAATTAAAATACTTTTTCTTTCGTCACTTAACATACCTTATTTAATGCGTGATAGATAGTCGCGATATATTGAAGCGTAATTTAAATTAAGATAAAATTAAATATATTCAGCAAGAAGTAACTGTAAGATAAATAAATTTTTACAAATGTTCTAAATTTGATTTGATTCTACTAATTGAAAAGATTTCCTAAAGTTTTTGCTATACTCTACGTAAAATCTTCTTAACTAAATATTGTTTTATCTGCCTATATAAATATATCTTCGAAGATTTTTTGGTATCTTGAATATTGATATTGAATCTTGATAGATTATTAGTTTCCTTGAAAACGAGGTGCTACCAAAATACATTAGTAGGTACATAACCACTCCATATACGATTATATCGGAAATCATACATACTTATCATAACATAATACCTATATTTCCGTAAATACGGAAATGTCAAGTAGTATATGCGGGTGAGATTTCTGTAATGGATATCCACTTCTCTTCATATGTTTGTAGATACCATTTGATCTGCAGACAACTCAAATGTTTATTGAACGTATTATTGTTAAAGACAATAAAATATTGTACGTAGATTCCCATCTGGACATATATTTTAACTGATGCATTTGTTAAAGAAAGATGAACATATTTGAGTATTAAATGTTTGATAGATGAAACTCAATGAACCTTTTGATAAATAGATACGTAGTCATACATAATCTTTATTTATATAAACAAGATGTAAAGACATATATTATGTTACTTAAAAAGTGTTAACAGTACATCTAACAAATAAAGTAAATTTCACTATCTCGATGATGCACTGGTAAAGGAAGCGAATCTTGATCCGGATCGGACCAAATATTAGTATGACCTGCAAATTATTGTTTTAGAGCTTGGAAGTATCAGTGACAGTATCCGTCAATTTAATTGTCATAGTGCTTACTTGCAGCTAGATGACGTTCTGTGTCTGACGTGGGATTTTTTTAAATATTTTCCATGTATATATTTATGTTTCAGCCAACCAGCTTAAGTATAATCAATAGCCTGTCGTCTTTACTAAACAGCGTAATGTCTAATTCTTACCGATAATCAGACTAGAATTTGGTGTTTAGTTTAGGATAGGTTAGTGTTTTTAGAAGGTATTTGTCCAGCAGGAAATCTGTTTCTTGGACTCCTAAAACTCAGGCGCAAAGAGGGCACATCGTGTGGTTTTAGTCGGTTAGATTCCGACACACCACCCCCGGGGGGAGGGTGAAGAACCGAGAGGGTTTTCAATCGTAAAAAAAAGGCATTTTAGTAAACAGATAGACGTCACAGTAGAGACAAGGCTAATTAAGCTAGTTAGCTACGACATTCACATAATGACAATTTAAGATATTGTAAGTACCGAACGTTCTTTGATTTTTTTAATAACCTAAGGTCATGAGAAGTTCACATATGTATATATCGTTTATAAATTGTTTTAATGAAACTTATAGAATATATATCTTACTCGTTGTTACAAATAAATTCTCAATTTCATTTTCACTGAATTCAAGGAAATCTAGGTTATGAAATTCTATTTATTGAATAAAAAGATGAGGAGAGCAATAACGTTATCGATCTTACCGCTTTTCCAAGAATATTTTTCAAATTAAATATTGAAATTTTTCCTTTTGTACATCAGGTAATAATATAATAGATAACTCTTAACCCTTAGAAACCTTAAAGCACAAAGGATAATATATCATAAAGACTACCACAGAACAGAGAGAAACATCGCTAAAACAATTTATAGGATAACATCTCTGTGTTAAAAATGAAATAGGAAGAGATTGAATGACTTATATTGTGAAGGATACAAAAAGACAATTAAGAGTTTACGTTCTATCAGATAGTGTTCTTTTACTGCGTTATTAAAAATATAATGGCACGTAACGTAACGATGGGTATATTTCTTACTATTTGGTGAAGACAACCAGATTACCAATTAAGAATTTTGAGTTTGATTGTATTTGAAGCATGCTGCTGTATGCGCACACACACACACATAACACAATTTGGAAAAACTTTGCAATTCAAATCGTTTATTGCACTCCATGTTGTACATAAAAGTGTTATAAATATTTTAGAAGAAGCCATTATGGACCTTGTCGGGAACGGCAAAGTCTAGAAGAGAAGGCGAACCATTCGCTGTCAATGAAGCACGTCATGTTATTGTTATTGAAGTGTATTTAGATACTCTAGTCTAGATACTTATATTGTTGGTCACGTAAATGTAGTTATGTTATAATTATAGTGTATGTTTCTTATTAAGTGGCGTTCGTGAAATGATATTTGTGTTTAAAAGTTTTATGTGTCTATTTCTTTAATCTGAAATATCTCCAGCGGTAAAAGTATATATTATGGATGTACCTATTTATAGGAGTTTTATTTAATTGAAAAAAAATGTGAAAAGTAGGTTTTAAAAATTTATTTTAAATTAAAGAAACATAATGGGCATTTAGTAAAGACATAAGGATAACTACTTGACATTTATTCAAAGCTTCAACGCATAAAGTTTGCAAAGTCATAATATGAATTTTATACAGGAGTTCTAGCACGTCTTAAGTTTATCAAGTTGATCTTCATTGAGATCAAACTGACATTTGCATAATCAAGGTTGGGAAAGAGCAGTGATCGGCCAAATTTTCGTTTTAATGCGCAGCAAATATTTCAATCCTACACAAGGGTCCTGTAACCACAGTGTTTTTGCATAGGTAATCATTAATATTAATCTCGTAAGTAAGTAAAGCTACTAGTAAAAGTTGAACAGTCATCTTTTATACTGTCCATAACAGAGCAACTCAACTGACACTATAGCATGTCTCTCTATTGTTTTCTAATAATGGTACTGCACTATCAGATCGTTCAGATCAATATATGTACCAACATAAGCTTTTTCTTCTTTATTTTTATAACCAGACAGACCTAACCAGTACATCCATAATGGCATTAAGCAATCAAAAGTTTTGAAAGCACAATCAATCATCTACTTATACATGCCGTGATATCTGCGTCAGACTGCCAGAGTACTGTATTTTATTAGTCGTTAAATTTGTTATGTTGTGGGGGAATGTACTGTTGAGGCATATAGCTCCATTTCATATACAGATAATAATCTTAGTTCTTTTTGTTTTGTTCCTAATATAAACATTTAAAGCTCTGAATCAACTACCTTTTATCTACTGCTACTAAATAACCCGTGGCTCTGCCTATGTATTTTGGTGATGAATTTTGGATTGAACTTTGATTGCCTTTTTCGGAATTTTTCAAAACATTAAACTATTTTTTTGTTATTTTTTATTATTAAAATCTTAACCTTGTAGCGGGTGACTTTACTAACATGCATTAAGCGGACACAAAGAACACCTGAACTCAGAATAACAATTTGTGGATCACATAAAGCGTTATGGCATTTGGGGTTTAAACCCACAATACTTGATGAGTGCTATTCCGTGATGGAATACGCAATCTATATAGTCTATTTCGGTGCAGTTTATTAATAAATACCCACAGAAAGTATCTACGCCCTTACTAGATAACAAATATCTGTTTATGTTTCAGGAGACATGTGTGCGCTTTAGTTTACTGAGACAAAGAGAAAGTTTCGCAGACTGTAGTGTCATGTCCTCTAGTGATTCTCTTAGTTAAGTGAAGAGTTCCGTTATCATTAACAGCATTAGGTTTACTCAAAAGCGTTATTCAAGACGGTTATTTGTCAGTATAAATTTAATTCATAAGTGTTTATAAGTACTAGAATATTATTTTACAATACAAAATTATTTAAGTAAGTAAGTAAGAAAGGGCAAATGTATAATTTTGTGATTCGTGTTTTAGGTTTTCATAATCTCTACAAGTAAATAAAATTGAAGTTTTTGTTTATAATTTTAAATTAACGGGTTATTATTCATATCAAAAAATCGATTTTCTAAATTATTTTTAGTCTGTTTGTTCTGTTAATCTCTGGAATAGATAGACCTATTTGACGGCAGGTAGCTGATGATGTAAGACATAACTTAAGTTACTTTTTTTAGACTAGCCTCGCCGTGCGATGTTACACACAGTTTTACTGTAAGGGTACAAATATAACCGCGGTTATTTAGTACTGTATTTATTAATATTTTAATATTAATGTATCGAAGTGGAAAATAGAAATGGAGAAAATGCTAACAGCTTCCTAAATTTGAATATTCAAACGATAATGTTCAAAAATTCAGGCCACTGGCAACAATCACTTTGGACTATATCTATGTGACCCTGACCTGTTCGAGCTATCGCTTACACCCCAACACCTTTTAAATAAGCAATATCCCTTTTCATCTATTACTTTCACTTTATACCTACCTTTTCCTTACAAAGTTTTTAATGGGGTATTAAAGTGCCCAGTAAACGGCAAGAGGCTTGTCCAGTTACGTGTTAGGACTAAATTATAATATTTCTCAAAAGGACTAAAAGTGTGAACCTAATATGTATGTATGGATGCAAAATGTTCAAATTTTTTTTTTTTTTTTTTTTTTTTTTTTTATATTTAAGCCTGCCAAAGTGACTCTACTCTGCCTGATGGAAAGCATGAGTAGAATCCAGGAGTAGGGGTCACCATGCTTATTGTGAGGGTAGGCAATGTAGCATGGTGACCCTTACCATGGCAGCCTGGTTAGATTATTCTGCATCTTCTACTAGAAGAGTTAAAATTAGGTAAGAACCTATAAAAAACTAAGAAGCTACTGATAAAAATACTAGTAGGTATAGTTTAACGTGAATTAAGATTTCAAGTAAACACTTTTAAAGACTAAGAGTTTTAATACAACATTTTGCAGCTTAAGTTTTGTTTTCTCTTAAGTAATATTTTATTTTATATTTTAAATTTATAAACTATGGGCACTAAGTTTTTTCATCGCAGGACTTAATGCCCAGGGCATTCCCTGCCCGTTAAGTATTAGAGTTACATAAAAATTTTGTTATAGTAATTACTATTTTTCTTTAAGGTAATATATATGGCATTTGGAATTATTCGAATTAAAATATAACTTATATTGAGTTGTGCCTTTATTTTGCTATAGCTAATTTCTTAAAAAAAACTGAGTGGTAAAGAAATGTTACATGGTAGGTGCAAAGAGGTTACATACCTATTCTGTAGTCAGTTAAAATGTACACAGTTCACAATACATTTAAACTTAAATACAGACATATAGTTAAATATATGCATATAATACAGATCGATATATACATATGGATATATCGATCTATACATGCATATATTTTATTAATATACTAAAAATACCAGAATGTCAGATTTAACGGTCTAGTGTCCATGTTTCTTTGGACAGACAGCTGAGACGCCGCTCTCAATTCTCCATTAGTTTCAATTGAATAAAACGTTATCTCTTGATCATATTCGATCAGGTGTTCCAACAAATGTTGTTATAACTCTTCGTTTTAATTCTATGAAAAAGAGCACTCCTCAGTAAAAAACGCTAATTTTATATCCAAATTTGAAATAATATTTGCTATTTTAAGTGACGCGGTTGATAATAATTTCAATGCAAAACTATATCAATGAATGCGTACGACTGTTTGGGATAACTAAGCTTTAGATATACATATATACATAAAAAGCCGCAGGTACTTATATCACAAACATATCCTCCACTATTTGGTATTCTGTAATAGAAGATATTGGCGTCTACCGTGTTCAGCCTCCGTGCAGCTACGTAGAATTTTCTAATAGAAAACCCAATAACATTTATATTACGAAATTGAAGATTGCATATAAGCATAGAAGTAGTTCCTACATATTGCAGGTCTATTCAAGCAATTTTCTTATTTCATTACTTGTTCGTACTCAGCCATTGGTTTTTTACGTATTCTGCGTGTGCTACCTTCCAAGGACAAAAAGCTACTAAAATACTTTTCAAGGTTTTTCAACAGTCCATTTGATCCAAAGTTAATGCAAAGCGGCCGGGACCGGAAGCGTGGTACTGAATCATCATAATAATGGCATCGTAAATGTTTTGTAATATTTCATTGTATCTATGTCGTTCACTAACGCTAGAAGCTATTTATTACTTATCGATAATAAGATAGATTCTATTCAAGTTTGCAATTGTATGATAATGCAAACTAAAATGTTTCTTGGATACAAAGCTTAAAGTAGCTTTTGATATAGGGTAGTCGGGTGAATCAAAATTATAGAAGTTTCTCTAAACAAAGTAATTAAATATTTATCTATCAAATTTTTATGTAATACTAGCTGACCCGGCGAACTTCGTACCGCCTAACAGTCAATGAATGTCGTGTTACTTTTTAGCTGAACTAATTTAGGCTTTGATGAACGTAAAACAATGATACAAAATAATATATTTATATAGATAGAAACAAAAAGTATTTTATTATGATGAATGATGATGAAAACATACATACAGAATGAGAATAAAAATAAAAAATAATAAAAAAATAATCATTATGTACTTCAAACGAATGTCAGAAAAAAATGATTGAAAACTATGTTGTGCAGATTTGGAAAAAAAAAACTCGGATTAATTCAATAATAGGATTTTCATTCAAGCACTTTGTGGTAAACGACATTCTTTGTTTTTTGGTCAGGCGCAAGAACTAATAAAGCGGATGGTTTGCCGACACGTGAGCATGCCACGTACAAGTGACCATGAGAAAAACATGCATTTTCTAGATTGAGGCCACAAATAGTCAAGGATTGGCCCTGTGATTTGTTGATCGTCATGGCGAAGGCAAGACGAATCGGGAATTGAATTCGTTTAAACTCAAAGGGCATATCCGTTGGGATCATTGGAATCCTTGGAATAAGAACTTCCTCATCTTTACATTTTCCTTTAAGTATCGACGCGTGAATCACATTGCTCATCAGTTTTCTTATCACCAAACGCGTTCCATTACACAGTTTTGGTTGGTTTAAATTTCTAAGCATGATGACTACCGAGCCAACTTTAAGTTTTAAATTGTGCGGTGGTAAACCAGGCACATCCAAGGAGTTTAAAAATTCAGTTAGATAATTAGTGGCTTCTTCTTCTTTTGTTACACAGTCGATAGATTTGAATGAATACAGAGTACCTACGATTTGATTTTGAATTATAAAATTGAGGTCATCTACATCTTTATTTTTAGCGCCCAAAATTGCTCGCTCACTTAACCATGTAGTATTTTTGTGGTTAGCAATGATATCCGGGAATACTTTGTTAATAAGCTCGTCTTTTGATAATACGAAATTGCAAAACTTTGGAGAAAATGAAATCAAACCGCTCGATTTGTCAACACGAACACGGCCATTACCGATAGTCAGCAATTGCTTCGAGAAATCATCAGCAGATAGATCGTTCAACAATGCAACTCTCATATTTACAGACAGTTGAAGTTTCTTTACATATCGCCACAGATTTGATGCTTTGAGGCAAGCGTTTATTTCGTCGGCAGCAGTAGATCTTGGAATGACTGGTAGTGTTTGTCGGAAATCGCCAGATAATAAAATCATTGCACCACCAAAACATCTCGAGTCATTTGCGCAGATCTATTAATGTTCGGTCTAGAGCTTCCAATGCGCGTTTGTGCGCCATTGTGCATTCGTCCCATATGATGATTTTTGATGCTACTAAAACTTTGGCCATTGCGGAGAATTTCGAAATGTTACATGTCGGTTGTTCAGAAGTTTGAAGGTTTAATGGCAATTTTAACGCTGAGTGAGCCGTACGGCATCCTTCTAACAATGTGGCCGCTATTCCAGAAGAAGCAATTGCTACCGCAATTTCGGATCTCGCACGTACAGTGGCCAAAATCAATGACATGAGGAATGTCTTCCCAGTTCCACCGGGGCCATCCAAAAAAAATAAGCCGCCATTTCCATCATCAATTGCATTCATCAGTGTATCATAGACTTCCCTCTGCTTAGGATTCAACAGAGGTACATTCGTTTGAACTGATTGGATTACTTCATGTGGATCATATTCACGTTCACGTTCCAATTCTCTATTAAATGCGTCATTCATTCCGCGATCTGGCGCTGGCATTCCTAACCTAACTAACAAACTGCCACACATGAGGTAACACATATCTTGTATCAAGAGCAAAGTCTGGTTATGGATCTCCTCATTCACCTCAAGATCGGAATTTCTTGAGCTGACGCGAATTCGATGTAAAATATCTTCTGACATGTTATCTTTGTATTTGTTCCACAGGTCACGTGGGTTCGATGGAAAGCATGTTGAAATGATGATAGCAAATAATGTGCGTATCTGACTTGGAGATGCAGAAATAATTGCTTCAGCGATTGTCGTGTCCCAATGAGTATCGTTTTCAAGCAAATTTAGCTCTTGACATGCTGCACGAAATGTGGGGCACACGATACCATTAACAGTTCGTAGTGATTCAAATGATGTTGGCCCTCGAACATGTACCGGCAACAACCGCAAATAGAAACATTCATCATTCTTCGGATGAACTGTGTAAATACGACCAAGAGCTTCAGTAGAACGCATATCTGGATGACCAGGAACTGCATCGCCTTGCTTCCGACGTTGAAATTTCTTCGATGTAGCGTTCCAAGTGTAATAACGTGGCATTTCTGAGTAAAGCAAAGTTCGTGCGAACGGATAGCTTTGACAAATCGCAAAGAAACTGGTCAGTGTTGTCGCTGGAGGTGTTTCGGCACGTTGAGCAGCATTCGACGCTGTGAAATATACTCTCTGACCGTTTTCTAGATGCACCCCCAAATGTAAAACATTGGGATGACCAAATCAGAATGTGAGCATGCGGTTAGGCCTCGTTTTTGTCATTCGATTGAATAATAATAATAATAATGTTTTTATTTTACTCCCACAAATTACATGTCATATAGTAAATTTAACTTATATTATACGTTTCTGTGGGAGTCAGGAAGCCAAACTTGTTTCGCCATAAAGCAGGGAGCACAATGGCTCTGGTGGCGGGACCAATAATGGCAATTTCACTTTACCACTAAGGCAGCACAAACCAGGCGTTTCACCAGCAAACTTTAATGCTCCACAATGCTGGCAAACAACGTCCATTGGACCAATGCAAACTAAACGATGCAAGCTGTAGTCGATGGTGCAATCATACAGAAACGCTGCTCGATTCAAATCAATACTTGAACCATTTCTTCTTGCACTTCGAAGATTATTCCTCTGTTCATCTGTACGATAAGCTCGACGATTTCTCGTTTCTAACCTAGCCGTTTCACAGGCTGCCTCTCTTTGCTCTTGTGTTTTTCGAATTAAGGCCCTTCTTTGCTCCATACTAACGCGGCGCTGTTCTCGTGCAATTTCTCGTTCTCCATCAGATAATTGACTTGCGATATTCCGTTGCCTAATTGCATTACGGCTTCGCTGGGAAAGATTAGATCTTCTAGGACGCGGCATTGTTATTAAAATGTGCACTCGCATAAAACCACCAAATATAATAACAGTGCCTGAACTTTCGAGACATAGACAATAGCTCAAAGAGTATAAAACCACTACGTATGAATAGCTTATCAAGAAAAATCATAGACAACCTATAAAAAGACATTTACACTTTTGTCAACCTGTAGATTTTTTTTCCTTAATCTTATAACCTTTACCAACTGATTTTTTATTCCCTAAATTCCGTTCCTTTCCGATGATTTTATGTTTTTACTGTAGAATAAATCTTAGGTATTATTTTCGGGAATTAAAAATTAAATAATAAATAAATAATTTTCGAAAATTAATGTCTAAAACAAACAAATATAACAGTACCTGAACTTTGTAGACATTTTACAAAAAATAAATTTCTGAACGCACACATGACGTCTTCAGAAAAAAAAAAGTTGTGGCATAAAGGTCTCAGCAACCAGGCCATAAGCTCCAAAAAAAAAAAAAAGTTGTCGAGTTTTCATTGTTTTTAAGACGTATTCTGCTATTCGGGACGGAAACAAATCCAACAAATCAAAAACCATGGCAATCGGTCCAGCCGTTCTCGAGTTATAAGTGTTGTAACAAACACGACTTTCTTTTATATATATAGATTTCATAATAACGTACCTATATTAAATTCGATGGCCAACAACTGTTATGTTAATCATTTAATTAGCTTTTCTCATCATTTAATCATTGCTTTAGCCCGCAGATTCGACCACGTGTTATTCTGATATACTTTGATTGAAGATTTTTAGAAAATTCCAACCCTAAGAAGAGCCCTTAGGGCTGTTTTTTTTTTTTAAATCCTTTTGGTTTTGCGTTCTCTGTCAGTCAGTCAGTAACGGAACAGTTTTTTATTTATTAATTATCAAATAATAAGTTGATTATATTTTTAAATAAAAAGAAAAAATACGTGAAGAAAAGACCGTAGCTCTTATCCTTACTAATATTATAAACGCGCAGTATTTATAAATGTATGTATGTTTTCTGCTCTTTCACACAAAAGCCACTGAACGGATTTGGATGAAACTTAACAGTAATATTGCTTATATATCAGAACAACAAATAGGCTGCTTTTAATTGCAATAATCGAGACACACGCGTGAAAGCTACTAATCTTCCTAGCCTTCATTCCCAACTTTATTTGGGGTCGGCTACTAGTTCAACCGGTTTTACCTGAATTTCAGTTTTTCCACGGAGCAACTGGCATCGGACCTCCGCAACCCTAAGGGAGAATTGAAATTCGACGATTGAACTAGTTGTCAGTATATTTGAGGGCACTGACTTCTGACACGCGTGAAAACTACTATCTTATATTAATAGTTACTTCATTCAATCATTTTAAAAACTTTGTTATTTATTTTTTAAATTGTATCACTTACTACGGAAAACGTCGTGTTTGAAAGTTAGAATGAGCAAAAAACAGCTTATTACCTTGTGTCCGTATCTGGACATTTTTGAGTCAATTCAAACCTATATTTAGGAGGTCTCCATAGTTCTGTGAAGATTGTCGATTAGTTTTTACGAAATTTTAATTATATAAGCTAACAAATATTGGGTGCCTTTTTTAATTGATCAGATTGATAATAATTGAAATTGAAGTAATTAAAATTTTTAACTGAAATTATAACTCATTCTCACAGTGTAGTCATTTTAAAACACTTCAGAAGCAATGAATTATATTATCTATAAATAAAATTGAAAATGTTTGTGTACTAATATTACAACAAAAAAGTTATTTTGAATATTTCCAATAAACACCACGATACCTACTCAGATTGTACAGAAATAAACTTTAAAACTTTTTATAAAAACAACAATGAATAAACATTCATACTTTTTTTAGTAATTAAAAAATACAACTACTAGAAGAAATGTTATCCTAAAACCAGATAGTTGATTTATAATCATCATCATTATTTTTCTGATTATTTTATTTGGACCAGCTGAGTCATGTGGTGTGATCCGTGGTTATTGTTGTAAATCATGAGTAACGCCGTGAAGTGAAAATAGTCTAAAAAATAGGGTTTTTATGTAAGTACCGTATATAACTTGATCAGTTTTTTTTTTATATAACAATTGTTCTTATGATGTTAGAAACAGACACTCCAATTTTATAATTATTATTTATTTAGGTTCATGCTATGTGAACCTGATTAACGACGGCATTCTTTAAAATCAAAATCCATGACTCCTGATGTTGAAATAAATACTTCATAATTAAATAGGTTAACAAATGTGCAAGAGTTCTGTTTTGTATTTTTTTTTTTCGTATCGTTAGGAAAATAAAAATATGATTTTTAAATTTTGGTGGCCTAAAAACTTTCGGTACAGAACAGTTAAAATGCCATTTGCAAGAAAACGTATTCTAAATCAAATGTTATCGCATTGCGTTTGTCGTCTCTATGACTCAGAAGAAGGCACTTTGGAAAATTATTGTACTTGATGAATGACTGGAATGGTTAGATTTTTCTTTTCAATGTTTTTAGTTGCGAGGTAAGTAGCTTTTAGATACTTTTTTTTTTTTACTATAGTTACTATCTAAACTCCGTATGTAACATTTCGATTTTCGTATGACCCTTCTGGGAATTATGGTAAACTGTATTCTGTTCTTATATCAAAAGGGTAAGCCAGGTTTATTGCACCTATATTTCGTTTGGTCACAGTGATATGGGTGAGACTTTTTACACTGAGTATGTTTACAGATGAAAGTTCTACACGAAATGATTTTTTAAAAATTAAAAAAAAAACAGAAAAGTCGTTTACAAACTTGATTTAGTTTAATGGTTAAAAGTATCATATCGTAAACTATCGTTCTGAAATACAACAAGCTATATGAATATTGATTATTTTACATACCGTTTACCTGAGTGTGTTTCGAACACATTACATTCAAGCCATATACCATTATTATTAAAATACCGATTTAACAGCTATGAATATGTTATGATACCACAACATCCATAAAAGATCAGTGGGAATTTATTTGAACTGCGTGACTGTAAAAGTAATAATAGAATAACTGGTGCTGTTTTCTTAAGGTATAACCTTGTTAGCTAAATGCACATTATAGTACTTATTTTACGACGTTAACGTGATACTGTGTTCCTAAAAGATATCGGCTTTCACATATAAAAATCACTGTTGATGTTAGCAGAAAAGTAAGTCGAACGTTCGTGCCTTATTTTATCTCTTGACAAACGTGCGTGCTCTTAGTCACGAAATCGATTAATTTATTACATATTATATGACGTATAAGGAATACATGGTTAAACAGGGGCACGTGTTCTAACTTTCAAAACTTTCAAGAATATAGATAGAATTTTGCGTTAGAAGGTTTGTTTACTGTTTAAATAAATTACTTTGTATACTGACATCACCTCGCTTCGGTATAGAGCTAATGTACTTATATATGGATAGGTGGTAATCCGATACTAAGTTTCACCAGCTACTTTTACTTGAAGTATGTAAACATATTGTTATATATGTTTAATAAGTATCTAAAGTCAAAGAAGAATAAACAACACGCTAGTTACAAATAATAAGTACTTGTCACACATATTTCGGCAGTTCTCAACAACTAAAGAAGATTTTAATACGGCTTGGAGCAAGTATACTGCTGTAAGTTTAGAGTATTTTGATTATTTCTTGCACTTAAGATTTTTTCAAAGACTATTTTAAAAACCTGCCAAACACTTCTTAGATTTAAAAGATTTTTGGAGTATAAATATTTAGTAATGAACCATTTTTAAGTCTTGAGTTATAAAGTACTATTAGTGATTGGTTTTTCACATCAATTTTATATCTCTACGTATATAGAAAATGGGTATTTGTTCATCTTAAATTATACATTTACATTTAATCCTTATAGATTACATACATTTAGATCTTCAAAACGTGATACCGTAACATATTGTAGGTACGTTTATGACAACAACATTGATCCCGGAACAATGCATTACTGAATATCTGTGTGTAGAATGCAATTTGTAGTATCGATACAAAGCAAACCTGGCTACGGTCCAGATGTAGGCATTCTATAGCCCTTGTAAAGCGCGTTAAAGATGAAACATGAGTTCCTAGATTTACCCTGTATTACTATGGAGTTGGAAGTAAAAACTTTTCTGTTTTCAAAGATTTGTACCGAATTTCAAACATATGATACACAGAGATTTCATAAAAAAATGTGTTTTTATGTGGGTCTCGTTACTATCCAAAAACGAGTTATTAATATAATTTCTCCGTGTATTTATTTTATTTAAACTAAGTGAAACTATCACTAAGTGTATCATAAAAATTAAAAATATAATCAATCCGTGCCATACCGATACCGACTCGGTTCTAAAATTGAAATAACTGTTTATATGACTAAATTTCTACGAGTTTATATTAGTGTGTATTTTTTACACAGGTAGGTATATATTTTTATAGTACTACTTTCTAGCTTTGTGATATCTGTTATTCTGATAACCAAATTCGTTCAGTAGTTCAGTAGTCGTTCAGTAGAGCATTAAACATACATACTTATGATACATTTTCACAGACTTTTGCGTTTATAATATTAATAAGGAGGATTTCATTGACATACAGATACTAGACTGCATGGATGGTGTGGTAGTTTAGCAGTTACCACGCTGTTTTCTCCTGTATTGAGCGTTGTGGGTTCAAATTCCCCATTGGAAAATACTTTCTGTGCATTACTAATTGTTGTTTTAAGTTAGAGTGTCCTCTGTGTTCGTTTCATGTGGGCTTGTAAACTCTTACATGACAGGATTTATGTCTAATGCGGAAGTGGTCTTAAAAAAACTGCCGTGAAAAATGACCTCGTAGGGTCTATCTTGGTAACAATAGGTCGTTAGTTACATCCCTGTCAAATATTATTTTATACCATACATCTATTGTTTCTGATTATTTTGTTATTAAATACTGAGTCTCACGTTGTTACCTGCGGTTGTTAAGTTACTTCTTATATCATCAGCTACCTGCCAGTGAAAGTTCCGTCAAAATCGATACAGCTATTCTAGAGATGAGCCGGAACAAACGGACAGACAGACGAAGACAAATATTTTAAAAAGTGCTTTTTTGATGGAAGTATCGCGGATACTTTCATATGCTTTAAGTAAAAAGTGGATAATTTGATTTTACAAACAAATACTTCAATTTGATTTATTTGTATAGATGTTGTAAAAAATACTACAAGGATATGAACTCATGGATCGTAGAAGAACCACAAATTTCAGTCCCGATTATAAGTTTAACTTACTCGAGTTACGATTATAACCGGGATCGAAAGATCGTCGTAGTTTATCAATGTGATTACTTCGCGATCAAAATAAAATTACAACTGGGCTTCATTCGTAGTTTATAAAAACATAGTTAGATGTGAACGAACTATTATATTTAACAAATTGAAGTACTTTATGGATATCTATTTGGCAACAGTTAATGATGCTAATATAAAGCGGCAATAAATAAATTCGAATTACTTTAAATGTAGGTAATGTCGTATACTTTTACTAATTAGTTCTTTATGTACAATAAAGATATGAATCTAAACGTAATAAGGGAAATGGAGATCTAGTTCCTTTAATACTTTTTTTATATTCTGCTAAAGTGACACTGTCTGCTGGAAAGTGTAACAAGTTTCTATAATAGCAAATATAAAATCCACCAATCGCCGTCCCCTGCTGAACGAATGTTTTTTTCTAGGGTTCTATAGATCAGCCTTGGAACCCTTATAGCTTCGTCATGTCCGTTTATCCGTCCGTCTGTAAGTATGTCCTAAAACTACACGGTGTGAAATATAATGGGTCTGGGAACAGCTGTTATTAAGAGATACGAACCAAGAACTAAGGTCTCCGCCAAGGAGCGCCAACTATCCCGGTCTTAGGCAATCCGTATTCATATGCTGCCAATTTGTTTCTTCAAATCGTCGGTCCATCGTCCAATAAATATTAAGAAAAATAATAGAATACAAGTGTTTCTGCAGTATATATATTAAAAAGAAAAATTATTAAAGAATTTTGTAATTTTGCAGTAAAATGATGTATCTACCACCGTACCAAACTGTTTAATGTCAAGATCAGTATATTGTAGGTCAGGACACAGATAAACTCTGGCATTGCTTAGTTATTTTATGACATAACTAATAACATGTTATCTTAATAAACACTTATTTTATGCATAGTATAATAATTCTAGCAGTCCAGTCTAAAGTTTAATCAAATTTATATTCCAGCCAATTCGCTGATATCATTGGCGCAAATGTTGTGCGCAATATGAAATATACGTTTTTAATTTGTCTTCTATAAGGTAGTAGATATTATATATTAAATCATAGATAAAACAATGTTTTATAAAAATACCGATAAATGATTTATATATTGGTTATATTTTTTTCAATGCAGTTTTTTTATTCAGTGATAATAATTCTATAATTAAATAAGGTATTACTTTATTTCAGTTGATTTTAGTAGATAATCTAAATAAATATTATATGGCAGTTGAAATATATAATAAATTACCAAACTTAATTAACAATGTTCAAACTCTAAAGCACTGTTTACTTACAGAAAACTTAAAATTATTTATAAGAAAAACATGTTACTAAACATTTGAAGAAAATTTTTCGCACTAAACTACTTGATATTTAACTGTTTTTTATACATCTCAAATTCACGATACACATCTAAATTGTGGGCTTCGGGATAGCAAAAATATTTTGTACTCGTAACCTTCAGACGTCATATCACATCTGGTGCTATGTGATATGTTCAATAATTTCCATTTCCAATCTTATGATCCCATCGGATATGAATAGTAGCAAATAAGGTATTCCTATTATATATAACATTTTTCGTTACTTGATTTAAAAGTATTTCTTGGGAGAAATGACAACTGTAATTTATATAGATATGTTGCTATATACAAAGTCGTGTTAGTTATAGTATTTATAGCTTAAGTGCAGGGTGGAACAAAAATTCGTTTAAATTTGAATTGGTAGCTGCGACGAGCAGAACCTTTGGTCGATCCTGTACATACGGCTGGACCATTTTTTTAATTTTACTGTTTTTGTATTTGTCTTCGTACTGTAACGCTGAAAATCGCGACTTGGTTTTTTAAAGTAACAAAGCGTTGATTACGTGGAAAAACACTTTAATTTGAGAAGGTCAATTAACAACACTTCGTTATTAAATAATATCTAGAGGCAACCGTACTGTTTGAGAGATAGAAATGGACTGGCAATGACCAGTAATCAAGTAGCGGGCTTGAAGAGTAGAGCTGCTGACTAAGCAGGATAGCAGCCAAGCTAGCACTTAGGGGTGCATATCTCGTATATAACAGTACGGAATAGGAAAATAAGTATTAAAATAGATATGATATTCGTGAATAAAAGCAACATCATTATAAAAACAGTCATAACATAATTCGAGCTATTTATTCATTGCAATCTATACTTGCATAATAATGTTATAAAAAACTGTTGAACCCATTTTAGTTAAAATTAACAATGAACACTCTTTAATTCTTTAGGAAGGACATCTATAAAATAGCAACCAACACTGCTACGAACTACGATGTTTTTTGAACTACTGGTATTAAATTTTTCTACTAATGACATGTAAATAGTTAAGGCTAAAAGACATTTAAAAATTATTAGTAATCTATTATATGAATAAAAATTACAATATGGAAACCGTCTTTGGCCACAAAAAATGGAAAAGCTTTTACTTCAAGTGGGCCTTTTCAGGCACTTTTTAAGCAACAACAAAAACGGAGGAGGTTCTTATTTTAGCGCGTATATGCTTTTTATGTATGACCGTGCATAATATTTACAGAGTAGTATGATTATTTCAAATTATTATTTTTTTGGAAAGGGTCTACGTTACTAGCTACTACCATATAAATTTGTAAAAGGAATTCTAACATAAATGGTAGGAAATAGGAGATGATTGTTCACTCACTGATTGTTGTATATGACCACATTTAACTTTTTACAGAGTAAAAGCCAGTCAAGTGTCTCAATGGTATACTTATTACAGAAACCAAATTGAAAAAGTGACAACGACATCAGAGATTGTCGATGTATATACAAATAAATAAAATTGTAGCCTGTTTATTTTTTCAAAATTTCACTCAATGCATGTCTTTTGTACTTAATATCTGTATATATTAGTACATAAGACATGCATTTAGTGAAAACAACTAATGTTACTTGCAACAAAAAACAAGATTTTAAAATTTGTGCGTGTTTATTTGTTCCGCGTAATCTCTGGAACGGCTGAACCGATTTTGATGTGACTTTCACCAGCTGACAAAACTAAACAAGATATTACTCACGGTTGATCTCAAAATGGTGCAACAAAAACTACGGGTAGCAACGAGGGGCTATGGTTAGTAAATTAAATCAAATATCTTTATCTACTCTTGTACTGTATTACAAAGTTTTATCTAACCTTTACGATCAGACTTGACTAATTAACATGTTGGTATCAGGGTCTAGTTCCAAACTTGGATCAAAAGATGTCCGAAGTTTGCAAACATTGTGATACTGGTACTGAAGCTCAAACTTTAAGATCATGTAGATAATATGCTGAATCATTATCTTTGCTGTAATAAGATTATTTTGATTCCAAGTTGATACAAAAAGATTAACCACTACGTATATACAACTTAATATATACTAGATTTTTAAGACAATCTTTATGCTGTCTTTGAAATACTGATTTCTTATATTCTTTTGTAAATGTGAGTATGGTCTAGACTTGTAATATAAGTTTATATGTATTTAGTATCTTTATGGTGGTTTTGAGTGTTTTCATAGTTTACCCAAATGTCCTGTTGGTGATAGTGTCGTGCTTCGGGTCGTTAATCTTGACTAATCCCAGTTAGGTTAGACGATGGCTGGGGCTCGTATGCCGGTTGTATGGAGACAAGCTGACTCAAAACTATGGTCATTTCTTCAAAAAAAGAGAACCCAGACCCTATACTGTACTTATATTGTTTATTATTTAATTAATTTTCAAGGACTTTAAAAAAATATACCTCTGTGATTCGAATCTTAAGAAATGCTTATAGCCATAAAGTCCGAAGTATGAAAATATGGTTTTTACGAAATAAAATTATTAATCATAATTATATACTTATCAGAAACTAAAATATAATTATATATATTTATTAAAGACAACTCCTCCACGACATAGGGTTTATATTCCTAGTGCAGACTAGGAATATAAATCCTATGTCGCGGAGGAGTATAAAAACTTATAATAACTCAATAGATATTAAAAGAAAGGTAAGTGTAGAAAAGTAACTTTTTTTACAGAAATCAGGTAGAGTGTCCCTTTGGCAGGCTCATACATAAAAACTATTGATACTTAAATCCAAATTTTAAATGGTAATTCAGTTTATAGTGAATTTCAATGTAGTTTTGCAATTTATCCAGCTCATACATAAAAAACCCTACTTATTATTTTATAGTGTTACTGAAATCATACGTGTCTCTGTTTCATATTTATTGTATTTATAAAATCATTTTATTGGAAATCTCTATCATTCTATTAAAAGCTTATGTGATGTACTAAAGATAACAGTATGAGTAACACGGTCTAGTCACATGGCAGACCGTAAAAATGCTCATAAAAGTGGTTCAGGCCTCGTTAAGGCAAGCACTTCCCGTGCCCAGCGATACAATAAAGTTACTTATTGAAATAACCACACCTTACTTTACACCAACGTACTTTGTGAGGGATACTTTATTGCGTACTCAGCTGGCCCCTGGTATATATGACTGGATTGAAAATTGGTTTATATGAGCCGTGAACATATCTATTTTATTATTTGGATGAGCGAATAAGACATAAACATTAGCTGATTGAAATGTTACCACTCATTCTTTTTATAGTCATGATATATACGACTTCTACATAAATTTCACTTCAGTGTAGTGGAAATAGCATTTTATATGTGTGTAGGTACATACGTTCACGTATAGTCGCCTATTTCTATAACTCTTTAATTTTAGTGTAGTTTTACTTTCGATTAAAATCAAACTGGAAAGTGAGTGGATTGAAAAGAGACTATCTGCTTTGACAAAGACAATTCGTTGCGTTAGTTCTAATTCTTGTATTCATTACAAAACATACATTACAAAATTTCAAGTTATTTATTTAGGGCCCATAGAGAAGAATAAACTTTAATTTTCATCATCATCATCATCAACAGCCTTTAACAGTCCACTGCTGGACAACGGACTCCCTTGAAAAGGAGGTATTGGCCTACTATACCACGCTGGCCAGACGGGTTGGTATAGGGTTGGTTTCAAGGTTTCCTTCTCTTTGCATTGATGTTGTCTTGCGTAGTTTATCCCTTAGTCGCCTTTTACGACACCCACGTGGGATAAATAGGGGTGGTGACACTCTGTATTCTTAATCCGTCACCACTTTAATTTTACTTTTACTTTAATTTTAATTAATTTAAACTTAATTTAATTTAATTTTAATTACTTAATAAACACCGTTTACCTAAGGGCATTATCAGTTTAAGGAGCATGCAAATGGCGAATAGCTTCGGAATATCAAAAGAATGGAAAAAATTACGTGCTGCAGGCCTTATCGCTAGTGTAATTTGAAATAACCTAATAATTCTATTGAAACTTTTTTTTTAATATTCAAGCCTACCAAAGGTACTTTGCTCGCCCTGATAGGGTGCAGGAGTAAAATTCGAGAGTAGGGATCACCATTTATACATTTAAGAATAGAAGACTTTCAAATAGGTTCAAATTCATATATATAATAAATAACTAGGTATATCACTGTACACAAAACTTGAAAACATTACACTACTTTCAACAATATATTTATATGTTTAGGCGTTGAACATTACTCGTATTATGCATAAAATCGTGTATGACGTGTAGAATAGATATTGTCATTACAAACTACATGACATATACGTATGTAATAAAAACATATTCTACCATTGATTTGTATTGATTTTTTTTTATTTCAACTCAATAGGTCATTTATTTTTTTACAACTTTTTAGAACATTAATCTATCCTAAGTACTTATATTATAAACTCGAAAGTTTGTGAGTTTGTATGTATGTATGTTTGTTACTCTTTCACGCAAAAACTACTGAAAGGATTTGGATGAAACTTTACAGTAATATAGCTTATATATCAGAATAACACATAGGCTACTTTTTACTGCAATAATCGAGATAAACGGGCGAAAGCTAGGTGATTATAAAAATACATTAAATCGTATATGTCAAAATGTATCACTAGTTATCTCCTGTCAAAACTTCACAGGTTGCCATGCTTAATACACTTGCATAGCAACCATAATGATACGCGGGTAACACCGCGGGGCGCAGCTAGTTATATATAATTCTCGTGTCACGTTGTTGCTCACAATGATCGCCGACATTATCTAACTGATTTTCACGTTTCATTAATATGTTATTTGATGGCTAAGAGAGAATAGTTGACATCACGTTTGGGTCAATAGGCCGTTTAGAAAAAAATAACCAAGCAGCATTGAAACGAGACGCTTTTGAAGTAACGTGGATGATGGGTCACTTAGTATACTAATTACTATAGTTAGCCGTACTAGTAAGCTTGAACTGATTGTTTATTAGACCATGCATGGTCTTAGGTCATGCGTAAAATCTTATCACCATTGTCAATGTTTCGCTTATCTAATTTACACACAAATGAACATAATTGAGACCAAAAACTAACAAGATTATTACGAAATGAATTAATGTTTGAAAAATCAGTTAAATACATTCTTTTATTTGACTCGGTTTTACTCGCGTTAATTATTAATTTCAAAAATAAAATGAATTTTCATGTAACATTTAATTGTCTATTTTACCTACCAAGAGTAAAATAAAAAAAAACTTACATATGTGTGCTTACGACAAAATAGCATTGGCTGTCAAAATTATAAGTTTTAAGCCTAAGTGAATAGGCTCAGCGTTGATGAAGCATGTAAAATAGGTATGTATTAGATTTAAAAAAAAAACTTGCCTAAATGCGAATGCAGACAATGCAACAATACAGCATATTGCCTAGACTAGGGCAGTCTATTGAGATGTTTCTGCTTCATTGAATCTCTATTCTACATATTTGTAAACATATATAGCGAATTAACTCCATGATTCAATATTCAGCTATGGTAAATCTCCATCAATACTTAATATTCTTACTTAACATGCTATACCAAATTTACCTCAGAATAATATTCTGTAAGATGCTTATAGAACTTTCTAATACTGCTTATTAATGGAACTGATATACATTAAGAGTTGCTAAACTGTAATGGATGTAATATTTTTCCTTTACCGTAACTTTGTGTCTAGTCAAGTACTTTCTAAGCTCTAATATAACTTGTAAAAAGTATATACTTTTTACTTGTTCTTAACGACAAATAAATAATTCTATCCTACTAATTTTCTAAACGTGAGAGTTTGTGAAGATGGATGTTTGGTACTCTTTCACGCAAAAACTATTAAACGGATTTAAATGAATATTTCCAGTAGTCTAGCTCATGCATCAGAAAAACATGATATAGGCTACTTTTCCCCCGGCATACACGCAGTCGGATCCGCGGTAAAAGCTAGTGAGAATATAAATACTGTCTTCTAAATATACTTGAATCTTATTAAATAGGTAAGTATTTATGTCGATTAGGGATGGAAGGTTGACTGAGGTCAAGGGAGCGTTCGAAATGTCTTTTATATGAGTGATAGTGCTAATCATGAGGTCATAGTTTCTAGAAGATGAGAATTTTCCGTATATAACCTTGGCCATTAAACTTGGCAATATAATCAGATAGTTTTAGTATGTTTTTTTATATTGGATTAGAGTAATGTCGGGGAATTTTCCGGAACCTGTTAGTTTTACACATACATATTTAAAGTTTTTTTAAATATTTATTAAATTTTCTGATATTATATTATTGTTTGTAGTAGCCGAGGATAGAACTAAGTGTAGTGCAGTTGGAGAGTCCTATGTTCAGCAGTGGACTGCGATAGGCTGATGTTAATGTACTTTTTTGCATAAAAATGAATTGAATATATTAAAACTCAAACATTTCGAATATTAACTACATATTCAATTTTGAAATTAATCAATTTATGAATAAATAAATCTCTGAAAAATACTGGAAAAATAAAAAAAAAACTTATAAATAATTGAATAATTTCCAAATTAACTTAAGCTATATTTATGATGTTTTACGTAAGACATATAATCTACTTTTATAAGAATCGGAACGAGCAAAACTTAAAAATCTATTTTTTTATACAGCCCAACAGTTTTTATTGATTTATTTATTAGCTATGAGTAAATTTTATCTATTTCATTTAATATTATTTAGTAAATATTTAATAGTGGGTTAATAACTATACAATTAATGTATTTCTAGAACTCAATTGCACAAAAAAAGAAAATTATTTTTGTTTGAAATTGGGGTACATTTTGAAAATGTCTTGTATAATATGTTCAAAAGTATATAATGTAATTTTATTTGAACCAAAATTAATCATGATTAAGATAATAAAAAATAAAGATACAACATTATTAATAAATGCTATTTTTTTTTTCGTTTTGCAAAATCCATTTTCGTCGTTATCTAAGGATTACTTATTCCTCTAAAATATTATCTCTACAAACAGTTATCTTCCCATTAATACGCTTTTTGCAATTAAAAAAATATTTTTCGTTTTTTTGTACTAATTAGGAGAAAATCGAAAATGTCTTCATTATTTTACATTATATAATTTTCTTTGACGTAAATTGTTATAGCTACATTTACAGTGGCCTCATATTTTGATAGTACTCTAGCTTCAATAAAACTCTACAATCACTCATATTCTTCATGAATTAATGACTCTAATTCGTTTCATTATGGCATGCAAACAACATGCCTACCGTCATCAAATATTATGATTCATTGTAGTGTGATAATGTAATAGTTACATGATTACTAGGCATCACTACTAAGGCAATCAAAATTATTAATACTGTTAATCTCGCTCCTCTAGTACCTTATGTATGTTTTCCTAAGCGCCTATTGTTTTAAATACAATGCATAAAATTTTTCATGCCGTTGTTTGATTGTACAACCGATTAAGTCTTCCATAAAAACAGGTTGTAGTTTCAATAATTTTAACACGTCCTTAAAAGTGAATCGACAATAATACATTGTTGCATTAATAAATTGAACAAACGTCTCAACGTCGGGGTCAAACGATATCAAGACCATTTTGATACTTCAATGTTATATATGTATATAGATACAAACAATCACATAAAGAATGGTTACCTTAAAAATAAAATCCTGGACACAGTGTTATATTAAACTTCACGAAAACATTTCACTTAACAAAGTTACACATAGTCAGCTATTTTATTTTGTTTGTTTTTAGAATCTCAACTATCTCATAAGTTTACGTTGACCATCCGAGTTCGAGAGCACAAGAACCACGCGCCCGCGTCCCGTCACCGTTCAAATTGCACTGACACATTCAGACGCTTCTCTGTGGGGTATTTTCAGTGGTAGTTCACCCTTGGTTGAGTACCTTTTCACCGTTGTTTTGTTTTAATTATACGTGGCTACGTCTTTAATTTATAATGAACAAGGGTTATATGGAAACAGAGGTCATGTCAGTTATGGTTTTATATTTCAACAAAAGGCTTGAAGTACAACTTGTACTGGTATTTTTCAGGATTACACGCGTCGTTATGATGATTTAATTTGCGATAAGATGTTTTGGTAGCTGCTGAAGGTATTTTTGGTTTAATCAAAATAATGACATTTGCATAGCTAAAGGTAAAAATAATTCTTGGTATTGTATTGCAAACACTTTTTTAACGAATTCGGTTTGAGAATTGTTTTTTTATGGTTGAAAAATATGACCGAATTTAAAGTAACTAAGAAAAAGTTTTTGTTTTCATTTCATGTTTTCGTTTAGATACGTAATTGGACCCGGTAGATGGTGTTGCGACCAAGTTTTAAGATTATTTTTTTTGCATATCAGAACACAACCACAAAATTGGGCGGTACGACGTTCGCCGGATCAGCTTGTATATACATAAAAAAAATCTGCCAAGTGCGTGTCAGGCCACGCACAGGAAAGGGTTCCTCAGTCACCTATAATGGTACGTGGATTTAAAATCGTATCCAATAGATAATTGTTATGTTTACGTATTAATACGTTAATTTTGTATGACGTTTTCCAAGTGAGCGCATTTTACCAGATAAGGCATTATAGGCATATAACTCCTGAACTAAGAAAGTCATCTAATCCGTTATAATTTTCCTTCAAAGTTCATTAGATGGACCACCATTACGAATTTTTTCAGATTTTTTGAGCCAACCGTTTAGCTTTTAGAGGGGGGGGGGACGCCCTGTTTTTACAAAAAAGTGCCCTTTAAAGTGAAATATCTCGCAAACGGATACCTAAATCAAAAAATCGTCTGGGAAACCCTTTATTTTTTTTAAAAGACCTATCTAATGATACCCCACACGATGGGGTAGCCACGAGAAAAAAAAATCATCCCCACTTTACGTGTAGGGGAGGTACCCCAAATAAAATTATTTTTCAAAATTTTATTGTAGCACTTTGTCGACGTAATTACAACACGTTTTCATGCAAAGTTTTATCTTTCTAGCACTTACCGTTTGGACGATAAGTCGAGGACGGACGGACGGACGGACGGACGGACGGACGGACAGACGGACATGACGAATCTATAAGGGTTCCAAGTTATGAAATTCGGAACCCTAAAAAGGGGTCAAGTGCGAGTCGAACTCGCCCATGAAGGGTTCCGTAGAAGCAAGTAACATCATATTAAAGTTCTTGTAGTTCGTTGTAACTTTGATCGATGTTTTAATAACAGTGTATTGATCGAATGAAAGGTAAATACGGTTTACGATTTATGACCTATTAATAAAAACTACTAACTAGATCTCGTTCAAACCAATTTTCGGTGGAAGTTTGCATGGTAATGTATTTCAAACATTTTTTTTAGTTTTAACACTCTACTATTATAGAAGTTACAAAGGGGGGACACATTTCACCACTTTGGAAATGTCTCTCGCGCAAACTGTTTAGGTTAGAAAAAAATTATATTAGAAACCTCAATATCATTTTTTAAGACCTATCTTTAGATTTTTTTTTAATTTCAGTTCCAGGTATGTAGAGCGACCCCCAAAATTTATTGTTTTTTTTTCTATTTCTGTGTTAAATATCTTAATGCGATTCCCAGACTACGTCTACTTACCAAGTTTCAACAGTATAGTTCTTGCAGTTTCGGAAAAAAGTGGCTGTGACATACGGACGGACAGACAGACAGACGGACATGACGAACCTATAAGGTTTCCGTTTTTTGACATTTGGCTACGGAACCCTAAAAACTAAATAAATATTATTTTATAAACGTATTTTTCATAATTTTTAATTTTAAACGTAGTACCTACTTACTCCTCTTCATTGTAAAATATGCAAAACGTAGTAATTGTTATAGCTACACACGCAATGCAACTAGCAGAGTTCACAAAATGAAATTAACTTTTTTAATAAAGAGTCTGGGAATGCGCGTAATACGATAATATTATACCTACCTATTTGTTTATCCCTTCAGCTGAGCGAAAAGCTAATATTTAGGATTCATCGAAATTAATAATATCTCCTTATTTTTAAAATATACGTCTAGAAACTGCTTCATTGGTTTAGCATTTAGCTTATGCGACTGCCGATTGGGTTCGATTCCCAAGTCGGGCTAAAAGTGTTGTTACGGTTTTTTACAAAAACTTTACAGCACCCTGAAGTATGGCAGATTCTTGAAAGTACATGCCGCGTAGAGTACAATAAGCCGTCGGTCCAGGTTGCCATGATCATCTATAACAATAATTATTGTGAAGTGAATGTCCTCAAATAGTCTATCATCATCTATCAACTAGTTTAACTATAACGATGCCAGTCCTTATAGTTAAACTAGTTGATCCAGCCCTTATGAGAAACTGATATTTAGCTTAAACCAGTTGAAGTAGTTGCCGACTCCAAATAATCTTGGGATCAATAAAAGCTAGAAAGAAAAGACGTCGTAGATTAAATTAATCCTAACTTCTTTACTAATAGGTACCATAAATGCGAAAGTATCTCTGTCTGTCTGCCACGCTTTCGTACTTATATACTTATTTAATTAGAATTTGTTGCAAACATAGTCTAAAGCTTGAAAATGACATCTAGGCTACTTTTGTACCGCGATAACCGACATACACGTGGGCGGAACCGCGGGCGAAAGCTAAAGCAGGCACCACACTTCGCTATGCGCTATCCGTTATGCGGGTTATTCGCGCGCATACGGCGAAGTGTGGAGAGTATATTCGTTTCGTTCACCATAAAAATGACAATGACACATCTCTACAACACACATATTTGCCTAATTTGATGTTTATTTTGCATACCAGTTCGAAGTGTGGATGACATGTTTGTTGTTTGCGCGCATAACTAAAATTTACACATAAGGCGTATATTAAAAAAAAAAAAAAAAAAAAAAAACGAATAGCGCATAACGAAGTGTGGTGCCTGCATTATATAAAATACTTTTGCATCGTAAATATCACTATGGTTTTACCGAAAGACAGGATTTACAGCTTTACTCTAATTATTATAAAAATATTTCGTTATAAATTTGTATAACCGAGCCAAATATACATTTCTTGTTTCTAGAAATAAATAGATGTTTATAAATAGAGTGGCGTTGATTCTATAACACCTACCCTTATTGCAAAATTTTAATGAAAGTAGCAAATTTATGAACAATTCATATCATAAATTATGTAAATTATATATATTTATGTAAATTGAATATATATATATGTGTAAATTATATATTTATATATTACATAAATTATGCAGGTATTTATGGGTGCCGGCAGTCACTTATCATCAAGTGGCACATCTTGTCGTTTACCCCCTATATCACAGTGGTCCAATACGTAGCACCGGTGGTACAGTTGTTAGCGCATGCGACTGATGATCAAGACGTCCCGGGGTCGTATCCCAGGTCGGGCCGAAAAGTGTTATTGAGTTTTCTGATTATCGAAATATTTAATACCATCACAAAGTTTGGAAGTTGGGGATCATAGCTCCCGTGTCTAGGAGAGTATGTTAAATCGCCCTACGCCTGTTTTCTTCCTTATGGTGTGAGATAGCCCTCCCATCAAATTATGAGAGTGAGAGAACAGAGAGCGATTCTGTGTTTGCTCACACATTTGAGCACTTAAAATCTCCTGCGTAGTTGACGTCCATCGACACTTGACGTGGCTAGTATCGGCTTGAAAAACAACATCATATCACAAAAAGACTGATTCAATTGTTAAATAGTGCGAAGATTTCATAAAGTTTTAGACTTGATCCATTGTACGACGATAAACAAATTAGGCACCTTAAAGATGAAAAAATATGCGTTTTTTATTTGCTTATCAAATAACAAAATTTACTTAATAAAACAATGAAACATTTAGTCCATAAAAGTAAATCAATAATAGGTAATGATTCTATCGGCAGCTGTTTGTAGTCTGTTGACACTTTTACTCCCAAGGGCGCCGTAATTGTAAACAAATATTGCATTAGTTGAGCTCTGATATTTGTACAAATGTATTAGTACTAGTTCTTGCCACTTAACAACATACAGACGCATAAACACTTATGTAGCAGTAACATAAAAACATAAAATATTTTTTAAGAGTTTATTCATTATTGTATTGCTTAGATACCATACATTTCACAACTAAGCTCCTGATTTATTTAATCCGAATATAAAGTGTTCTTCGAGGATTATTCACTATTTTGTGCCAAGAAGTGAGTGACACAGTTTGATACCTAAAATGAGATCAATCAGTGTTCACAAAAGCATTCAGGTGTGGTTCAACTGTACGGTTCAGAATGCGTTTCATTGCGTACAATTGGTGTCTAGCTTTGTACACAATTGAGCAGACCTATGTTATCCACTTATCGCGATGTATATCCCTTGGGAACGATAACGTTCCCGTATATCTACATATATAGAATATACAGATAAATGTATTTTCTATGTATATATTTAGTATCTACAAAGTTTAAGTCATATGTGTTCCTGTCAGTACAGTTTTTTTATGTTTCTTTGAAAGCTTTTTTATTACTTTTAACACTATTTCTCTAGAAAACATCAAATTCACAGGCTTAGAAGTATTATAATTAAGTATTTTAAATTTTATTTAGAGTAATCTTATTGTAAAGTAATTATATAAATCGACTATACTGCCGCCACAAGCGACATCCAGCTATTTGTCCCCTAGACCTAGGGTAAAAGTGCTACCTTTTTACCGGACTGCATAAGAACGAGAGTAATGTTTGTTTTTCGAGCGTATGTATGTATGCATATCCATTTATTCGGTACTAGAGCGTACAACCCAAACGACTAGATGAATTTCGACATAGGAGGTATCGTTGAATTAGTAAAATTTGTGGTAGTGACATAGGCTCTACAATTTTTTAATTGGCAAATGAAATAAGGAGGGGCTGAGTTTCATTTTTTTTCCTGCCTAGTGTTTAATAAGTTATTAAAACGTTGCATCGGTCAGTCAAAGTTTATCCAAAAGCTCTTCAACGCTGTCCTGTTTGAAGGGAGAACTCCGGAGGCGTTAAGTAGAAGTATCGTCGTCTTGTTTTTCAAGAAAGGTGATAAGACCATGCAGAATAACTATGAGCCCATGTCTTTTCTTAGCCACGTCTACATGCTGTTCTCAAGAGTCGTCACGAACCGTCTTGCGCGAAGTATCGACGAATTCCAAGTTGGTTTTAGGAGGATATGTCACCATAGACCATCCACACAGTGTGTCAGATAATAGAGAAAACCGAGGAGTATAATCAGCCCTTATTCCTAGCTTTTGTAGCTATGAGAAGGACTTTGAATCGATCGAGATCTGGTCTGTTCTGGACTCCGAGCAGCGTTGCCGAGACTTGAGGTGTCTCTACAAAGCCGCCACTATACCGTTCAAGTACAGAATCAGCAAACAAGGCCCGTACCATTGCATCGAGGAGTGAGACAAGGGGACGTTATTTCTCCAAAATTGTTTACTAATGTAATGGAGGACTTGTTCTAAACTTCTCAAAGTGCAAATGTACAAGTAATGCCCTTTCTACTGATACCAAACACGCTATATTTATCTTAAATTATTTTTTTAACATAGTACCTACTTTATGACCACTAGAGGGCCACAATAGTTTCAGTGACACGTCATATATAGTCTATAACCAGTAGACGATCAAGACGCTTCTAACGATAATTCATTTGTCCTGTTCTAATAAGTAGTTGAAGAGCTATGAGGGAACAGACTAACAAACACTGTTTGTTTACTAAATCTAGCCAGTCAAATCCTATTATACTCGTAGATAAACGTCTGCGTAATTTGTCAGCTAGGAATGAAGTTATATTCGTTGATTACTTGTGCAGAAAAACACAGTATACATTTCTAAAGAAAAAATGAGGTGTTTTTAAATATACTAATACAAATTGTTGCCATTTTTTTATGAATAAGTAGATCGTTTAATTACTTGTATGTCAGCATGTCCGTGTGGTGACGGATTAAGAATACAAAGTGTCACCACCCCTATTCATTCCATGGGTGTCGTAAGAGGCGACTAAAGGAACAAAATAAGCAGCTAACATCACTGCCAAGAGAAGGAAAACTTGTAACAAACCCTTTACCAACCCGTCTGGCCAGCGTGGTATAGTAGGCCAATACCTCCTTTCTAAGGAGAGGCCTATATCCAGCAGTGGACTGTTAAAGGCTGTTGATGATAATGATGATGATGTCAGCATAGAAAATATTATACTAAAACTATGATAGTAATAAACGATGTAAAATATTGATTTTATCAAATAAAACAATTGCTTCTTGGAAAATTCTGAATATATTTTAACTTCCTTGAGCGAAGTCAAAAAATAATACGCGTTAATTTCTAGCACGCATTTTCTATATAAATAATACTATAAATGTAAACATATATGCACCGTGTAAATACATACGTTATTAATATTATTATTGGTTCACGTGTGTAGGAGTTAGGCCAAAGGTTAAAAAGTCAGCAATTAATCTCTAGTAAAGCGATAAAGTACCCAAGTAAAGGTCCAAAAACAAAATAAAGATAGTAATATGTTTCTTGCTGAATGACTATAGTATTTATTTACCTTCTCATTCCGTTTCTTTTAGCAAAAACATTTTAGACGGAATCAAAATGACTCGCGCTGGACTAAGTTTAAGTAGTGTGTTCATAAAGCTTTCTGCAAATGCACTAATTAAAGTTGTAAAAGTTCTGATGAAGGCTTGCTGTCTTTAGATAAAAATTAATCACGTTCATTTTATAAACTGAATATACAAAGACAATAAAAGTTTAAAAACATAAAAACTTGTACACAAGAAATTCGGGCTAGAGTCATCAGAAATGTGAATATTAAGTGATTTCTAGCTTGATGACAAATCTGTGCATCACTAATTGCTATTTTTTTAAATCATTTTTTTGCATTACATCACATCATTAGGTTCACCAATTACGACTGTCATACATGTAGAATTAACTAATGATATCTTTAATCCATAGGTGTGAAAATGGACGTTACATCGTTAATGTCGTCTCATGTCGTCTCATGTTACGTGATTATCAATATTTGTATCTAATTAGACACTTTTGAATAAATATAACCTCATTTTTAAGGCTTCATCTCCTGCGCAGAGTTGCACACTATATCATACTAGAAAAACACAAACAAACATGCTCGAAGCGGACACGAAGAACACTAAGGTTCAACAATTCCATTAAACTTTATTTTAGTGTTTATTTTAATTCCTATTTACTCTGCTAACAAAAATACGACTGACATGCAATGAAAATGATATAGAGATGATACATAAGAAGTTATTTACTTTGTTAACGTAAATCTTACACTATACAATTTAACAAGTGGCTTTCGCACTCCTCAGCTTGACAAAGCGAACATCGTCCTTTGCAATTTTTCGGAACAGCTGAGTGGGCAGCCTCTTATTTTGACGACATTATTATTGACACAGAAAGTGATACTTGAAAGATGAAAACGGATACGAGTGCCTTCTCACCTGAAGGACCAAAGACGTTGGGAAAAAAATTTCAACAACACGCTCGGTGTACATAAAGACAGTGTTGTCATTAAAACAAAAATATCTGTTGCTGAATATTTAAGCCATAAAGTTTTTGAGAGAAAATATTGTGAGGTCTCTATTTCATTACATTTACCTATTATGAAAATAAAATATGAATAGAGTACATATAAAAACTTATCACGTTTTTAGGGTTCCGTAGTTCATGAAACAGAACCCTTGACTTTAAGTCCAAACGGTTAGTGCTAGAAAGGTGAAACTTTGCATAGACATGGGTTTTTACCACGTTACAAAACGCTAAAATAAAATTATGCAAATATATTTTCATTTGCACCTCACCTGCACGTAAAGAGGCGATGATTTATTTTCTTGCGTCTACCCCAGCGTGTGGGATCGTATCATTAGATAGGTCTTTTAAAAACATTGAGAGGTTGCTAAGCCCCTCTGAAAGCTCAACGCTTGGCTCGAGAAATCTGAATAAATCATGATGGTGGTTCATGTCATAAGCTTTAGATAAAAACTATAATGGCTTAGATAACTTTGTTTGTACAGGAGTTAAAGAGGTCTAACTTGTAAAACGCGCTTACTTGGAAAATTTCGCACAAAAGTAACGAAATAATAAATAAACATAGCCGTTATCAATTGGACACGATTTTAAATCGGCCGAGTGCATGCCAGGCCATGCATTTAATATATATGCGTGCATAATAATATATGCGTGGCCTGACATGCACTTGGCCGATTTTTTTTCATGCTTCATGTATATTATTTTCTTTTCAAAGTTAAAATATATTTTAAATGTTAGCTTTCACAGCCGTTAGCATGGATTAAAAAATAATGCAACATAAGGTCAGTGCTACAAAAAGCATCATATGCGTCGGTACATCTATAAAGTAACTTATGCCAAAGATTCAAATTCAAACTGCAAACCAATCAGTATCTAATCACTATAAGCCAGAAAGCCCTCTCAAATGGTAGTTGTAGTGATGTGCTGTGGCTAACAATATGCTTAGAATATAAAAGCATCAAACGTTGTATTTAACAGTTTAGCAACATTCTAAGAAACTTTATGCTTGGTTGTCTTGTATCAAAATACGCTGAGAGTTATCCATCTGTTATGAAATCCATTGAGGCAAGTTTTCAGTAATAAAGATTGATTAAGAATATTCCTAGTATCAGCACTCACTATTATAATATTCAGTACAATACTCGGTTGTATTGTGCAGATATTGTTGTTCTGATGTATACTAAATGACTGAAATCAAATCACAAACCAAATTAAGAAACGATAGTCAGCCATCGACTACTAACAAGTTAAATGATTATAGGCTGGGTGATTGAAAATTTCAATGAGGTTACCTTTATTTAATGTCAAAATGATATGTTCTTATCAAATTTCTCTTTAAAATTGACATAGTCGTAATATTGTGATATCAAGGTTCAAATAGAGACATAAACAATATCTAATTTTGTTTCTTTTTCATTTAATATAATATATCTTATAATATAATAAGATCTCTGGACACACTATTTGTAACATGATACCGGTCATTTAAAGTGATTTGTAATCTTTAAGGTATAAATGGATTCTAACCGTATATTATTATGATTTCAAATAATTGAAAACTTTATTTATGTTGGTCATCATTATAAAATAATATTCCTACAACAAGTCTGTGTATTCTTTAACAACAGAAACATAAATTAATCTGGAAAACGAAACATAAATAAATAAAATTTATTTTCAAACTATTTTTAAAGTTAATGTTGAAATAAATTATACCATGTTTATGATTTTTTTTACGTTTATTAAGTGCATCCCACGCACTGTGAGTGGTACATAATTCTTTCAATATTATATCATAACCCTAATTCCAGGAGTATGAAGATATGGATCACCATGTTTTTGTAGTGACGTCAATAAAAAAATGGGAAAATGGGGTAATGGATATGTTTGTTAGTAACGGGTAATCACAATTTGCTGAAGTACATATACGTTTTTACGAAGTAAACAACTAGTTTACTTTATGTGTACTAAAAAAGTACTATAGTACTTGACTGATTGGTGGTCTAGTGGTTACCGTATGCGACTGCTGATCAAGAGGTCTCGGGTTTGATGACCCGGGTGGTTAGACCAAATGTTTGTACGATCTGCATATGTTTGTTTCGGAGTTTGGGTGTTTACTATATCTAAAATAAGTTTTCTTTATATATAGTACAAGGTCTGCTTAGTTTGGGGCTAGATAATGTTATGTGTCAGATGACCGAAAAAAATATTTATTTGCACAGTGAATAGTTTCAAAATGAAATTCAATATTTTTTATAGCTCTCCTCTTAAATTCTCGTGTTAGAAATATATTCTATGTTCTTTAATTTTATACGGCTTCAAAGTGAATACTGAAATTAAAACGTTCACGACGATTTCGAAAGTAATTTTATAACTTTTAGTAGTTGTTTCGAATAAAATAAAATAGGGTAATGTTTTTAAAGTGTTGTATTGAATATAAAACATTCTTTGTATTTAAAAATAAAATTTAACGATTTTATTATAAAACTTGGTAAACTAGGTTGTAATGGCTCGTTGTATGTACGTGTTGGGCAAACTGTAAGAGCAAATAAATATATAAAGTTTACGAGTCATGAATTACGGAATCCTAAAAATAAAGCAAAAATTTACTAATGATCTTGATTGTTAGTAACTAAAATAGTCTCTTTTTTTCATGACACCTCAGCCGCCGAACTGACTCTACCTGGTGGAAATCATTAACAGATTTCATTTAATAAATATTATGCACCTATGCGACTGCCTTGTTGGTCTAGTGGTTAGCGTATGCGGCTGCTGATCAAGAAGTCTAGGATTCGATTCCCGGGTCGGACCAAATATTTGTGTATTCCACAAATATTTGTTTCGGAGTCTGGTTGTTTTCTATGTATAATATGTATGTATTTACAAAAGAAAAGGTATGTTTATGTATTTATATCAGTTGTTTATTATCCATAATACAAGCTCTGCTTAGTTTGGGACTAGGTGACGTTGTGTGTAAGATGTCCGAAATATTTATTTATTTATTTATATTTACCTATAGGTAAATATAAATAAATAAATTAATTTAGAATAATATAAATAAAAAAATAAAAAAAATTAGGATAATATAAATAAATAAATAAATAAAGGAGATTTTGGCCTATAGGCCAAAATCTCCTTTCCAAGAAGAGGCCTATTATTCAGCAGGGGTCTATTAAAGTCTGTTGATTATGATGATGATGATGAATCGAAAACAAAACAAAAAATTGTTTATTAGGGTTGACAAAACAAATTATATTTATTATATCTGTATTTTTTTTGGAATATGGACATCTGACACACAATCAAATTAGACAATCAATAAAACATGTTGCGCACGTTTCCTATACCTAAAATAATCGTTATGTTATACATATAAGTCTTTCCTATTCAAATAGTACTGGTTCATTTGTATGCATCATTGAGTTCAAAAGCGTTGATGGTTTACGAGTACTACTGTTACGTATCAAGTGTAAGATGAACAGTATCTGTTATTTAACTGCCATGTTGGTCTAGTGGTTAGCGTATGTGGCTGCTGATCAAGAGGTCTCGGGTTCTGTTCCCAGGTTGGACCAAATATTTGTTCCGGAGTCTCTGGGTGTTTTCTACGATAAATATGATGTGTATCTTACATGCGTGTCCGAAATATTTATCAATTATTTACTTATTGTTAAATATTTTTCTAAGAACTAGGTTTACCAAGTGTGGTCGCTAATTGCTTCATAGTCGGGTCAAACAGTAATATCACAAAATTAAATGTTGTAGTTAGTAACCTATTCTTGAAGACCCTCGGTACTTATTTATATTTTACTAGGTGCACCCTGCGGTATTACCTGTAGCTACCATCTACTTTTATGAACTTCTTTCCCCGACTAGCTATAGGTGAACTTATCCTTCTTTTGCCTTATGGACTCCTTATAAGGTCACCCTTTAGGTCCATCGACAATCACTTTTACAAATGTATGTAATAACATAGTTAATAAATACCACAAAATATTATGGGGTTAAAATTTATTTATTAAAATGATAATTTAAATTAATATTTAGATTAATCCAATTCAATGTATTCAAAAATAACCAAATATAAAAGAAAAATAAAAGGTATAAGAGTCCGTACTACCTTCGCATAGATGACCAATCTACATCATTAGTGTTGTCCTATTTCGTTTGAAAGTTCGAGACCGGAGGCCGGGCCGAGAATGTAGTATCATCTAAAAAGTATGTTTATGTATTAATATCAGTTGTTTAGTACTCATAACACAAGCTCTGCTTACTTTGGGACTAGATGATGTTGTGTGTAAGATGTCCAAAAATATTTATTTATTTATCTAGCATTAGTGTGTGGGGTGTGTGGTGGCTCAATGCTGCATTATTTGGGTTCACATGACCACTACTGTTGGATTCTACTGATTCCAATCAGGCAGAGTAGAGACATTTTGGCGGACATAAATATATTTATAAAAAAACATCTCTTCCATTTCGAACTTTAAAAGTATCACTCAAAAATAGGACATTCCTACACAGACATATATGCTTTTCAAATAAGGTTCTTCTTTTAACAAAATACTGTGCTTTTGTCGCGAGTTCGATGTCAAAGCTAAAGTAATATATCCGTTATAATATTACTTCCATAGACTTTAGCTGGAAAAGCTTACACAGGAAGTTTCTATTTTAGCTTTGTACTAGCTTTATGTTTTAGATCTACTTTTGAAAGTGTGATTTCAAAGGAACAGAAGCTGTGCTTCTACTGTTTGACAATATAATTATATTGGTGAAAAAAAAGCGGCCAAGTGCGAGTCGGACTCGCCCATGAAGGGTTCCGTATCAGCAGGTAACATCATATAAAATTTCTTGTAGTTAGTTGTAACTTTGATCGATGTTTTAATAATAGTGTTTTGATCAATGATATTATAAAAAATCGGCCAAGTGTGTGATAATTGTTATGTTTACGTATTAATGCGTTGATTTTGTATGACTTTTCCAAGTAAGCGCATTGTAAAAGTTAAGCCTCTATAACTCCTGAACTAACAAAGTCATCTAATTCGTTATAGTTTTCATTTAAAGTTCATTATATGGACCACTATCACAAATTTTTCGGCGGGCGGGACGGCCTGTTTTTACAAAAAGTTTGCCTTTAAAGTGGAATTTCTCGCAAACGGATACCTAAATCAAAAAATCGCCTTAACAAACCTGTAATGTTTTTAAAAGACCTATATAATGATACCCTACATGATGGGGTAGCCGTGAGAAAAAAAAACATCCCCACTTTACGTGTAGGGGAGGTACCCTAAATAGAAAATATATTGCATAATTTTATTGTAGCACTTTGTCGACGTAATTACAATACATATTCACATGCAAAGTTTCATCTTTCTAGCACTTACTGTTTGGACGACAAGTCGAGGACGGACGGACGGACGGATGGACAGACGGACATGACATATCTATAAGGGTTCGAAGTCATAAACTTCGGAACCCTAAAAAGTTGTAGATCTTTTAATTACCTACAACTTTGCCATCTAACTATTTTCCTTGTAGTTTTGCTGGAAATCGAGATAAACCGTTTTTTACCCTTTGTTGTATATATTTAGCCATCCAATCTGACTCTACCCTGCCTGATGGAAAGCATGAGCAGAATCCAAGGGTCGGGGCTACCACACTTGCTGCGAATGCGGACAATAATGTATGGCGGCCCACACTATGGCGGCTTAGTGAGATGCTTTTTCACGCCCCGGTTAAAGGACCCGAAAACCTCCCTCCCTACCCTACCCTTCCCGACCTCAGATCGCCCGTAAATTATGTTTCCTTTCATTTTTATAATATTCTCCTCCTTTTCCAATAGGTTTCATCCTACTATAATTTTATTTGTTTTCAAAAATTATCTACTCTGGTCTACTGGTCTATATGTCATTTACAAACTATCATTATGGTTGCCATGCAAGTGTGTTATTCCTAGCAACCTGTGAAGTTTTGACAGGAGGTAAACAGTGATACATTTTGACATCTTCGATTTATGTATTTTTATAATCACCTAGCTTTGGTCTTTGTATCTCGATTATTGCAGTAAAAAGTAGCCTATGTCCTTTCCCAAGTTCAGTTCTATCATCATACCGAATTTCATCAAAATCGATACAGTGGTTTAGGCGTGAAAGCGTAACAGACAGACAGACAGAGGTACTTTCGCATTTATAATATTAAGTAGGGATTAAAAAAAAAACTACTCACTAGATCTCGTTCAAACCAATTTTCGTTGGTAGTTTGCATGTTAATGTACAACATATATTTTTTTTAGTTTTATCACTCTCTTATTTTAGAAGTTAGAGGGGGGGGGGGACACATATTTTTCCACTTTGGAAGTGTCTCTCGCGCAAACTATTCAGTTTAGAAAAAAATGATATTAGAAACCTCAACATCATTTTTGAACACCTATCCATAGATACCCCACACGTATAGGTTTGATGAAAAAAAAATTTTTGAGTTTCAGTTCCAAGTATGGAGACCCCCAAAATGTATTGTTTTTTTTCTTTTTTTATGTAAAAATCTTAATGCGGTTCACAGAATACATCGACTGATCAAATTTCAACAGTATAGCTCTTATAGTTTCGGAAATAATTGGCTGTGACATACGGACGGACAGACAGACAGACAGACAGACAGACAGACAGACAGACAGACAGACAGACAGACAGACTTGACGAATCTATAAGGGTTCCGTTTTTTGCCATTTGGCTACGGAACCCTAAAAATGAACTAGTTCCGTATTAAATTGAAAATTATTCTTTTCAAAAAATGGTTTTTACTTCATAAGCTTTATACTTGACAAGTAAATAATCAGATCTAACGTTTTTGATTAATTTAATCTTATATCATTATTAAGTTGGAGAATTTTGGATTTATACTTTACTAGCTTTTGGTGCGCGGCTTCGCCTGAATGGATGTCGGTTACCGCAATCAAGAGTAACCCATGTCTTTTCTTAAGTGCTGTATTTTATTGAAATCGGAGATACTGTTTAGCTGTGAAAGCGTAAGAGAGCGACAAACAGACAGAGTTTCTTTTGATTATAAGATCTAAAAATGGATTCATTCAATCAAGTTAATGTTTATATGGATGTGTCAGATTTCAAATGCTTTCATATTGAGTAAAGTTATGGCACAGGAGAAATTATATGAACCACTATTCATAAAAGGTATTTATGTGTAAGTGCTATCCTAACATAAACAATACAATCATAAGATTTAAGTGTTAAAATTATTTGTTAGACATAGTTTACATAAACTAGATCTGCGGAATAAACCATTTAAACTACTTAGTGCATACCAGTCACATCACGTTGACAGCACCACCACTTTACAGCGACATCACAGAATGAGTTTGTGCATTCTTCGGCTAAAGTGCTTTCACTAGGCCAGTATTATTTAGTTTTAGTAGACTGCCTTGTTGGTCTAGTGGTTAGCGTATGCGGATGCTGATCAGGAGGTCTCGGCTTCGATTCCCGGTCGGACTAAATATTTGTGTGATCCACAAGTAGTTGTTTCGGATTCTGGGTGTTTTCTATGTTTAATATGTATTTACAAAAAAAAAGTATGTTTATATCAGTCGTTAAGTACCCATAATACAAGCTCTGCTTAGTTTGGGACTAGATGATGTTGTATGTAAGATGTCCGAAAATGTTTCTTAATTTATTTTTATTTGGCTTAGTAAATTATTTATACATTTTTTTTATTTTAAATAATATTTAAAAACTCCTAGTACAACACAGTCTTTCTGTTTTTAAGTTTTATATAATTCGATACATATTTTTTACTGCAATTTAGATTTCTTTAACAAACCCCTTAAAATACCTAACAGTTTGTTATGTAGCACTAACCTCTTCACCGTCTAATTCTTTCTTTATGATATGAAATTTATTATTTTCTTTATCATGACTCACTGACTTTTTTCATAAGCTTTCTGAACTTTCTAAATCAAGAAAGTTGTTAACAAACAAATATAGAGCATTGCAAAATATGCCAGTTATTTGCAGTCATTTAGTGAAATGAGGACGGCATGTGGAAGGACGAGTGATACCCCTATTATGTCGACGACCGTCACGTGCTCACTTAAACTCGGGTTTCGCATTCCTGGCTCACGTGAAACATTTTTCTGTCCGACTGCAATAAAATTAGCCAGCAAAGGCAAGTACGGGTAGTTATTTGCACTATGTTGTAAAAGTTTATTTAAAATGTAACAGAGTAATTTTTTCTAGTAATCATAAATCATTAGATTATTTGGGGTTGGTAATTAATTCAACCGGCAGCCGGTTTTACCTGAGTGTGAGTTTCTGGCATCGCAACTCCAAGTTTCGCACAGAAAAAAAAGTAGGAAAGAAATTTGAAAGTTCTTAATAAATAATAAACAATTTGGTGGCTATTGTAATTATCAACTTTGTTATGGTTATGGATATGTGTACGTGTGCCTATGGATAACCTAGTCACATCTTAGTCTGAATCAACTTTTTTATTTAAACTAAATTTATAATTTATAACTAAATTGTCTCTCTTCGCGTATGCTTCATACCGAAATTGTTCAAGAGGAATGTATATAATTTTGTGATGACAAAATCCTAAATACAGGAAATGAAAGATAGAATAATCCTTTCTGATAAAAATCTAAAACACAGGCGATGAAATTAACAGATAATTCTGTGTGTGTGATTTTACGTGTTTTAAATATTCTTTTAAATTTGATTTAAATCGCCCTCATACGTCCAGGATACAGATCCATATTTAAAATTAAATTCAAAATTGATTCTGTCGGTCTGTTGCGCTTTTACGGCTAAATCGTTTTACCGATTTCAATTAAATTTGTCATCGTAAAACTTTCATTCCTGAGGAAAACCTGAGTCACTCTTTTTTTTAATAACCGAGATACACGCGGGTGAATGGAGTCCCAGACAAATTCATGAGTCTATCTCTCATACCAAAAGGGGATATACACAATCCTTTTTTTATTTACTCAGCATCTCACATTTTTTAAAATATGATCGCTTCATTTGTTTTTACATTTTTTTAAAACCCTATTCATATAATTATGCTGACTGTTATCCTTCACGAGCTCTATCTCCGAACTCCGCTTTAATGATGTGACGTGACAGTGATAGATACTTTTTGTGATGATCACAAGAGTCAGCCTTGCGCATTAGCTAGCGCAGTCCTATCAATAAATACTTAAATGGTTTCATTAAACTTAATATTTTCTAAAATTATCTGCTATTCTCTGATATCAGTGAAATGTTATCTATTGTATGTAATATATGTATTTAAATAAAGTCAATTTTAAATGTGACATATTTTATTGAAATTATTATAGTCAAGTCATTATTTGACATTTAGAGCTATGTTTGATATCACAATACTTATTTTTGGTGATTTTGAATTTAGCTTTTGAATGACGAAATGAGCACGGAAAGCTTGTAATACTACTTTTGTCATCGGTGATTTGATATCCTTATTTTATTCTAAGTTAAAATTACACACAATGAACCTATGATAAATAGTACAAAATGTACAAATAAACTAAAAGTCTTGTCAGTTGAAATGGTACACCTACCAAAACGCTCTTGAAATTATGTTACACGTTGTTTTGTTTGAATTATATATATATATATATATATATATATATATATATATATATATATATATATTCAAAAATACACGACAATCCTTCACAGTGTCTTAAAATCATGTTACTTTTACACTCACGATCCAAAATTATAGCTGTTGAGTGGTTTCCCTCTCAGTAATTTTCAAAGGGAACCTCAAACAGTGAAACTTAACAAGGAGAGAGCGATTGATCAATCAAATGTTTCATGCAAATTCATGCTGAGCTTCGGAAATTTCGCGATCTATCAATCCTTCGAAAACCCTATATTGTCATGAACAAAGTAAGTATAACATATACGTTTTGCATGTACGTAGTTTTAAAAGGAATTCTTTAAACATGACTAGGATTTATGCCATTATTATCGTGGTTGCACGAGTTTCTAATTATTTTATAAACAACGAAATTAAAACATATAAAAAACAATACAAATTATAGAAAAAAATATAATTATAAACGGCTTTGCACTTTTCTGAGCAATAACTTTTAGAAAGACCTTAAATTAGATAAATTTATACAAACATTTAAGAAATAGCCATTTAATCACAATAATTATTCTCAACTAGCTGAGTCCCGCAATAATGCCCGTGGTTATTGTTGTAAATCGCGAGTAACGCCGCGGGTCTAAACTATTCTAAAAAAATCCCTTACAAAAATAAAAAAATGTTTTTTAAGTCTGTTGTGTTTAGTAAATAACTGTTAATTTAAAATTACATACGGATACTTCAATTTTATTTATTTCTATGTTTAGATGAACATCTTAAGCATAAAAAATAATGATGATTACCATTAGTTCCTTTCCTTACATCTACAGACAAATGTAATAATAAAAATAATATGAATGAATACTCATGAATTGTTCATTGTTCTGAAGTCGTAAAATAAAGTAAGTATTTCCAATATCTGACAAAAACGAGTTTGTTTTAATAGAATCCGTGCGTTAAACTTTGAATATTCTAACTTAGAAGATATCTTTCTCGGCTTTGAAGCTCATTTGAAATTGATTTGAATTTCATTCAAAGTGTATGTGTCTGTTACAAACTAGAGTGAAAGTGAAATACGTTAAAGGTGACGTACAACTTTTGGGAGAACTAAAATGCAAACATTTGAATAAACTTCAAATTGAATTGGATATCTTTATAAGATTTTCAAAACAACCATGAAAAATATTTTTTTAACACGATAACTAATTTCTTTTGTTAAAAGTTTGAAAAACCATACACAAAAGACGTCTATGAATGATAGAGTTATTCTTAATTATGTGGAGCGGAATACAATAAAATAAAAAATCAAGTTAACATTTTCAAAAAAAGTAAGAAAGAACCAAATGTACATTTTTAATTACCAGTATCATAAAGTTTAAATTGAACTATGATCTCCCAATTTATTCGTCTGCAACATGAGAATACTCTTTTTGCGGGAGTTGCCTTACAAAATTGTTCTAAAAAGGAAAGTACAATTTAAAGTTCAATTTTGTACAGTTCAGTGTTCTGTCTGTGCTGTAAGAGAATGCACTTACCGGGAAGTGCATAGTTATATGAGCTCATGAATCTTGTTCCACCTACTATTACACACTGGTTTATTTATGTCTTTGAAGTCTTGTATATTTTATTGTTTAGGTTCGAAAAAAGTCACGTAACTTTAACGTGCTCACATAATGCCATACCAAACCTTAAAAAAAGAAGTACTTTAAAATTTCTGGTTACTAAAAGTGCTCATTTCAGCACTAAAGGGTTGGCACTAAAGCCGAGGCGGTACTTTCCCCCTTACTGATCACAAATCTAAAATGACAACATTCGTGTTGTCGTGTTTTGTGGGAGAGTGTGAGAGAGGCATCCGCCCAATGATCCAGAAAATTTCCACTAGGTTACTATATAGTGTGGGTTACCTTGCTACATTGTGTGTATTCATAATGAGGATAGTGATCACTACTCCTGGGTTCTCCCATGCATATATTTTTATTTTAATGCCAGTAAGAGCGTATGCGTATTCTGTGTCTGAGGTCTCGGGTTCGATTTTGGGATGGGCCAAATGTTTCGTCATTGAAAATTTTCGCTCCAGGTTGCAGCAGTATCAAAAAAATCAACGATCTCATATGAATGATGTCATTTTTAAAAATAAAATCCCCATTTGTGCACTTTAATAATAAATAAACAGTTTTTATCTTATAAAAGTAATTTCTTTTAAATCATCATTTGAAATGTAAACGAACTTTTGGTCCACCCTGTACTTTAGCACAGACTGCACTGCACACACGCACATGATGCTATAACATATTTGCCAAAACAGTTGTATTTCTACTCAACTTAGGCTTACTAATTAAACTCAGGAAAATATATTTATAAATAAGTGAATCACCGTCAAACTTCCAAACTCCGGGCTGCTATTAGGAATTGCCTAAGAAAAACCCAAGAACACTTTTTGACCCGACCCGGGATTTGAACCCGAGACCTCTTGATTAGCTGTCGCGTACGCTAACCACTAGACCAACGAAGCAGTTAAATAAGAACAGTATGTTACTAAGTGCATATGTAAGTTTATTAGTAATAGACGATACTTACTTCAATTTTTTTTAAAATTCTATCCAACAGTCTGTCTATCTAGTAGTTCTGGCTTATTTCTGAAACGGTTGGAGCGATTTTGACTGGATTTTCACTGGCATAAGGAGTAAGGTTCTTTTTAGACTAGCCTCGCTTAGCGGCATTACTCGCGATTTATCACAATAACGCCACTCAGCTAGTGAACAAACAATAGAACTGCAACATAACAAATAGTTGTTGAACAAATACTTTACAAGCTATGTATATGTAGACCCTTTGATTCCTAGATTAATTCGTTGGATATTTAAAATTGCGTAACCAAGCTATGTTGGTCGGTAACAGAAATTAAGTTGGAATCGATAAATAAACAAAAGATGATGTGTGTGAACTATCGCTTTTAAGTCCCAACGTCTAACAAGATACTCACAGTAACTAAGTTGTTATTAAAGTTCGAAAATAATTCTACTCAACATAGATTGGTTCAATAAAGTGTCAGTAGATAGACTAGTTAGTTTAGTGGCTGACTAGTTTATTACTTTCTCTCTGACCCGAAGAGTAAACTCTTAACAGCAAAGTTTACTGTTCTGATTGATGTTGAAGTATTCAATTATATGTAGGAACCACGCTCGGTAAAGTTCTGATTGCTTTTCCTACCGGCTTCACCTTTCATATTATATGTGAATTTCTTACATCCATTAGACTTCTTATGTACCTATGTACATATATCTATAAAAAAAACAAACAGGCTGATTCAATGACTGTTCGATCGACGAATGCCGTTGAATGAATTTATAAAAATTCTAACCCTAAGCGCTTTTTATGTGACTCTACTCTGCCTGACTGAATTTCACTGATGCTTTCCGCATTAGTAGGATTCGGTCAGGCAGTAGAATATAATACTGTGTAGCGGAAACTTACAAAAAAACATGACATGAACTCAAAAAATATCCAGACTCAGAAAATGGCAGTAAAAGGTTGAAGAAAATGGCAATGTTACCGGAGTTCCAGCCCTCTTAATTCTTAGAAGGAAAACTTGTGACTTGTGATGTACAGATGTCTAATAGCCACGGGAGTCACTTAGGATTAGGTAGGTTATTTATTCATTTCCCCTTTTTTTAACATGTGCAAACCCCCTCCGGCCTTCACCCCACCACACGGTGTGCCACTCTGCGCTTCTGAGGTGCCAGGTTATTAGGACTACGTGAGGACCCGACACTGCGTCGCCCAGTGTATACCAACCATAAAAATATAATATTCTCCACTCTTTATCTGTCCGAATAAAAAATACCTTAGTCTGTGGATTACAGACTACTATAAAGAAGAATTTGTAAAAGGACATTGATGTTTAAATAGACGGTAGTAATAAATAAATTCTGTCTTGTTTACAACCCAGTTAGCCATTAACGTCGTCTAAGATTGAGTAGATGCGAAAAGCTTATAATGTATTTATAAGAACAACATTTATCTACGTGGAATTTCCTTTTGATTGTGATAAATTTTCTATCTAACTGAAAGTCAACAGATACAAACAACTTAAAAATACTTATAATACAAACGTATTATTTTGTTAATGGAATTCAAAAATTCTGCTACCTGTTTTTATGAATAGGTATTGACTTGTTCAATAATAAAAAGCTGCGTGAGGAAACTTTCTACAATTTTTATAATAAGCCGACACTGTTTGAAAAGAAAGACATGGTTTACACATGTGTGTTAACCATGTTTCTCAATGATAAACTGAACCCCCTTTTCGAGCTCTTATAAATTATTATTATATAAATGTAGGAATATTTTTATTTTATTTCTGAACGCACCCAAACTAGCATTGTGTGAATGCAACACTATGGGTGTATAGAGGGGATTAGAAGGAAGATGGCGAGCCAACAAGTAGGAGTAAGACGTTATATTTTGTTAATTTGATTATTTATTAAAGAAGAAGTTAAAAACAATTTACAACGTTTCATTTCGATCACCGCTCCCACAATCTCGTCCGGGATTGATCGAATGAACGTTGCCAAGAGGTATTTCAAGTGTTGTAAGAAGTCCTGACCGGCGCCGGCACGTGGCGAGCATCGCGCGTGGCCTGCTAGTCGTTAAGGTGTATTTTCAAGAAGTTCAAAGACGATTATTTGGAGTCACAGACGCCTGCGAAAGAAGTTTAATAAGACGATTTTATTAAGCAAAAGAAGATGCCGGAAAAAGATAGTGATTTAAAGACGCAATCGCTATTGTATCCCAATATGGCGGAGTCTGTATCGAAATTCTCAGGTGAAGATATGACTTACTCTTCGGTGCAATGGGCACAGGAAATCGAAGATAATGCTGAAATCTTCGGTTGGACCGCGCAACAAACTGAACTGTGGGACACTGACACTGACAAACTGAACTGAACGGAACTGTGGGTGAAAACTGAGAAACCATTCCGATCGTATGAGGATTTAAAAGCTGCCCTACAGAAGGAATTCCCGGAGGCTGTCAACAGCAAGCAAATGCACGAACTTATGGCTGCAAGAAAAAAAAGTAGTAGTGAAACCTGCTATCAGTACATGCTTATAATGAAAGAACTAGGAAAGAGGGCTAAAATTGCTGATTATGTGGCAATACAGTACATTGTTGACGGGATTACGGACTATGAACAAAATAAGATGTGTTTATACGGTGTTACGACTTATCCCGTGCTGAAAGAAAGGCTTAATCAATATGAGTATATGAAGCAGAAAATGAAATCAAGAAGCAACCCGAGTAATTCAAATAAGCCGCGACAGTCAGGAAAACCGGCTAATAATGCGAGTGATAGTAAAGTGGATCATTCAAGTGATAAGTCTTATCATCGCTGTTATAAGTGTGGTGAAAGGGGACATATAGCGACATCATGTTCAAATGGCGTTAAGTGTTTTAAATGCAACAACTTCGGGCATATGGCCACTGAGTGTAGTGCCAGTGTTGACAACAGAACGACAGATGCGTCCTACAGAGCGCGTAGAGTTCGCAATGTTGGCAGTAGTGGTGCCGCCTTGAGCGAACGAGAGGGCAGGAATGTCCGGTCACAACAAGCGTCCATGTTCGTAGGTGCAAGCGAGACGGAAGAAGTGAATGATGCTAAGGAACGACGTGAAGTGTCAAACGTCATGTCGGTGAAACAGTGTCAAATGTGTCAATGTAATTGTGAAAATGCCAATCTCGAAATACTAAATGTAAACAAAAGCGATGTTGTAGTGAATAAATCAATTAAAATGGTTAAACTCGGAGACTTTTCGATAAAATGTTTAGTGGATACGGGAAGTGAAATTAATTTAATCTCGAGTGATTTATTTTACAAGCTGAAAGATGTAAATTATGAACCAGTCAAATTAGTTTTGACGGGCTTAGGGTCAAGTCGGGTGATTTCAATTGGTAAGTGTGTTTACAATATTGTTATTGATGGTCATTGTTATAACGAATCTTTTTATATTGTGCCAAAAGGTGTAATCCCTTACGATGTTATTTTAGGGCAAACATTTTTAGAGAATACAGTAACTGTGATTGATAAGGGTGTCATTCAAATAAAGCCACATAGTTATGATAGTTCATATTTAAGTTTAGTTTCTTGTCTCGACAATAATGATGTGTCACCTCAGCTGCAAAATATTATTTCTAATTATAAACCTTTAAAAACTAAAGAGGCTCCTATCAAATTAAAAAATATTTTAAAGGATGATATTCCAGTTGTGCATCGCCCTCGTAGGTTTGCATTAAAAGAAGAAGTTGAAGTAAGACGTCAAATAGAGGAGTGGTTGGCTGGGAATATCATATGACCCAGTTACTCTGAATATGCCAGTCCCTTAGTTTTAGTGAAGAAGAAAGATGGAAGTATGCGTGTCTGTGTTGACTACAGAAAGCTTAATCAGAAAATGGTGAAAGATGAGTACCCATTACCCGTGATTGAGGATCACATAGACAGGTTATCTCAGGTGAAGGTGTTTAGCACCCTCGACCTCAAAAATGGCTTTTTCCATTTGCCTATAGAAGAAGAATCCGTGAAGTATACAGCGTTTGTAACAAGTACCCCTGAAGGTCAATATGAGTTTTTGAGAGCTCCTTTCGGTCTTTCTATTTGTCCAAAATATTTTACACGCTTTATTAACATAATTTTTGCTGATTTATTAAGGAGTGGGGTTATTCTAATATTTATTGACGATATCATAATTCTGGCTGAAGATGAAAAAGAAGCATTAAGAAGACTTAAAGATGTATTGAAAGTGGCAGCAGATTATGGTCTCGAAATAAACTGGAAGAAATCACAGCTGCTACAAACATCAGTGGAATACTTAGGCCACATAGTTTCAAATGGTACAGTGATGCCTTCAAAAGATAAGACTGAAGCAGTATTTAAGTTCCCAGAGCCAAGAAGTCTCAAGGAGGTTCATAGTTTTATTGGATTAACTTCATACTTTAGAAAATTTATTCGTGACTATGCTATTATAGCTAGACCCTTGAGTGACTTACTGAAGACTAAAGAATTTTATTTTGGTGAAGCCCAGAGAAGTGCATTTGAGAAACTTAAACAACTCTTATGTTGTGATCCTGTTTTAAAGATCTTTGATCCACAGTTGGAAACTGAACTCCATACTGATGCCTCTAAGTATGGTTATGCCGCAGTCTTGATGCAGAAGGATTCCTCAGATGGCAGCATGCACCCAGTTCACTACATGAGCAGGAAAACAAGTGATGCACAACAAAAGTGCAGTAGTTATGAGTTGGAAGCTCTTGCGGTACTTGAAGGTGTTAAGAAATTCCGCAAATATCTTATAGGAATCCCATTTAAGATAGTGACTGATTGCGAAGCTTTTCAGAAGACATTATCTAAGAAGGAGGTATCAGCGAAGGTGGCTCGATGGATTATGTACTTACAAGACTTTAACTATGGCATTATTCATAGAAAAGGTGAACGTATGCAGCATGTGGACTCGTTAAGCCGAAACGTATGTGTGATCAATACAGAGTTACACTATCGTGTTCAGAAAGCTCAAGAAGAAGATGAAGTACTTAAGATGATAAAAGAAATTCTAAAACAGAAGGAATATGAAAACTATTTCTTAGAACATGACATTATATACAAGGGAATTGATAAAAAATTGATAATACCAGAAGTTATGGATATTAAGATAATACAAAGGGCTCATAGAAAGGGTCACTTCAGAAAGAAAAAAGTGAAAGGATTCTTTGAAAAAAGAGAAGAAAGATTAAGAAAGAAAATAAGATTAAGAAAGTCTCAAATCTTGAGAGTACAAGAAGAAAATATAAAGCAATTTAATAAACGAAGGAAGAAAGGACAGGTCTACAAATTAGGAGACTTAGTTGCATTAGGAAATTTTTTGGTCCATATAGAGTTATTAAAGAATTAGGGAAGGATAGGTATGAAGTAGAGAAAGTAGATAACACTAGGAGAGAGAGTAGAGGACCTTCTTTACGTCCTAAGAAAACAACTACAGGTGTAGATTATATGAAAAGATGGCATTAATTGAATGATACACTTAGTCAAACTATATTCTAGTATTTTAGTAATAAAATAGTATAATAGTAGTACTTACCTTGCACTTGAAGACAGCCGACTTACCATTCTATTTCTCTGTATAAATTGTGTTAAGTTCAAAAGTTGTATTAGTGTGTAAACTACATCAGTTGTTTATTTTGTAATGTTGTAAGATGAATGAATAGACTCAAAAGATGTTGTATGTGGGTGATACACAATGTAAAAACAATTTAGTTTTCTCTGTCAATAACATATAGTAAAGTTGTATTAATAATAATAATAGAAGTAACCATATTAGTTTGTAACTTTAATAACTTTGTAATCTTAACTAATGTAAGAATTCTAACGCTGTTATTTTTTTAAGTAATAAATTAAGAAGTCATGTTTGAGTATAAAAGATGAATATATAGAGTAACTGTAGTATAATGTTTAGTATAATGTGTAAGTAAAATCCTAAGATAGTTATAATTTATTTGTAATGTTGTGTTTTAAAATTAACATTGGCCATAAACTGTTAGATCTAATTTGCCTAGTACTTGGTCAGTCTGAGGACAGACTGAGGGCAGAATGGCCGAGCTGTAGGAATATTTTTATTTTATTTCTGAACGCACCCAAACTAGCATTGTGTGAATGCAACACTATGGGTGTATAGAGGGGATTAGAAGGAAGATGGCGAGCCAACAAGTAGGAGTAAGACGTTATATTTTGTTAATTTGATTATTTATTAAAGAAGAAGTTAAAAACAATTTACAACGTTTCATTTCGATCACCGCTCCCACATAAATATTATATAAATTTGTTATCTTACAAAATTTTTAAGATGAGTGCCAATCGGCACTGCACGCCGCACGGTCACCGTGCATGATTCACACAATCGATGCAGATCGTAGTGATTAGTTATTAGATTTTTATTATTTTTATTATTTTATTTAACCTGTATTTATTTCTATTGAATTAACTACATAGTAAATTGATATTTCACATATTTTGATATTATGATATACACATAATTTGATATTTCACATAAATAAAACAGATGTACTACTTTTAAAATCCTTACGTGCTCTATGATACATAATATGGCTGTAGTTACATTCTACTTCTAGTTTTTACTTCGTATAAACCATATATGTGTTTAAATAAATAATGAAGAGATAGAATGTTGTTTCACTTAACGAGATACTCTAGAGACTTCCGCTAAACAGTTTACGGCCTTATATTGTGCAGCTGCATTATCCAAGACACTTGTTGATCAAATAGTAAAGCACCTAAGTGCCCTAGGGATGCGCTCCAATATCAAAGTTACTCGCTGTGGTTGCACTAATTACAACTCAATTACTACTAGAGCAAATCGAACTTTGTGCTGAAGTGTTCGACAACCTTAATTTGTCACACTTGACCTAAATAAAACTGGTTCATGAAACAGTATTTTGTCAACAACTTTTCGGAGAGTATTATTTAGGAGCTCATTTTTTGGGTCAACACTCAGGTATTTTTGTAAACGCATCGTTAAACTTTTATGTTGTTCTGTTGTGAATATTTTACTACCTCTAATCTAGTAAAGTATTATGGGACAAAGACAAATATTATATACGTATATAAATAACGCTCTAACTTTCGTACATGATATGACGTTTATTATATTTTCAGAGTTTAACAGATTTTTTAGTAACTGAACAGATTTACTTACATATGTATATATATAACTGATAATGGGACCAATTTGAGAAATATTGACTTTTAGAAAAAAAATGTGCTTTCAAGTCGATTTCAGAAATCTCTCAATATTTTTAAAAGACCTATCTAATGATACCCTACACAATGGGGTAGAGGCGAGAAATAAAATATCATCCCCTCTTTACATGTAGGGGAGGTACCTCAAATAAAAACATTTTTCTCAATTTTTATTATAGCACTTTGTCTACGTAATTACAAAACATATTCATGCAAAGTTTCATCTTTCTAGCACCAACCGTTTGGGTGGTAGGTCGAGGACGGACGCATGGACGGACATAACGAATCTATAAGGGTTCCTAATCATGAGCTATGGAACCCTAAAAACAGTCCGAGATAACTCGCTCTTTCCCTGTCTCGTTCAGCAGGCATATTGATCGGAACGCAGAGGGAGAAATTGCAGCCCTGCCTATGGAACGAGCCCTTCGAGTCTGTACTCTAGAGTTACGACAGTTTCGTAATACAGCTGACTTATCCCTCCGATTGAACCAAATTTATACCAAAACATGGTACATACAACACAAATCTCATTTAATCTCAGATTTATAAATAATGCAACGTACAATCATTTGGTTCATAATGTATGTATTTACATACACATTGTTAAAGTCATTAAAAATTATCTTACCCTCTCTCTACTGGATCCGTCTTCCTCTATCTATATATGTATTATTATTTTTTGGAAATATAAACATACATAGAAAACATCCAATATCCGAAAATAATATTTGTAAATGATATCAAACATTTATTAGAACCTGAGCATTGAACCCGAGGCCTCAAACACAGCAGTCCCAAATGCTACGACTTCACTGAGGTGGTCAATTATTTCGTTTTTAAACTATACTTGGATTTGGATTTCCTTCCCAATGCTTATAGAAAAATAGTATCGAGCCTAACATAATATACTGATTGTAATTCTGCATTCGTGCTGAATAATTTATCATGAGTAATTGACAAAATAATTGGACTATGGCATTAATCCTATTTATTCGCGAGGTATATATTTCAATGGATCAGAACGAGTATTCTGTATACCCACGTACTAAGAGCATGACAACATTATTATCTGGTAATCCTGTTACCTACCGTATTACGATTCAGTGAACAGTATAAACGGAGCGTGACTGTTCCTAGCCGAATAATAGTAAATTATTTATTACCCGGAAGTCAAATCAAAAATTTACGTAAGATTATTTAAGATTAATAGGTCAACGTAAGTTATAATTAATTGCTTAACATTTTGTATTAATATTTTATATACCTTCCTCAAGAATCAGTCTATCAATTGCTGAAAACAAAATGAAAATCGGTGCAGTAGTTTTTAACTTTATCACGAACAGACTGAGGACTTTGTTTTATATTCAAATTCAAATTCAAAATTCTTTATTCACTTAGGATGCAATACATCTCTTGTGACAGGTCAAGATTCTACATGTACATTTATGCCATGTTCGCAAACAATAGGTAGAGCCGGAGAAAAGAACATGGCAATAAAAACTCGCGGCCACTCCTTTTAAATCGCCAATGTTTACATAGTTTTAATGTTTATAAACCTGATATGGGGGTAAGGTGCTGCCACTAATATACTATACACCATGATAAAGGACTGATGCAAGTTATAGTGATTAAAAATTAGAACATAAGCTAATTAAAAAAAAAAAAAACAACAGCCTCAGTGGGTACAACATAGTAGGAGCATCTACTTACAACAAAGGTAAAAACTATATGTGCTCAAATATTGGCCAAATTACTGGTAACGAAAGATTAAATATAAAATATTAATTATAAGATCAAAAGAAAGAGAAGAATGGCCTTTATTCGTCACGTAGAATCTTTACTTACAAAAGTAAAATCATGCTCTTAAACAATGTGATAACAACATTCACATGAGTAAAATAAAATGATAAGGAGCAAGTAGTTAATAGTACATTGTTCACCGAGGGAGGAAAGGAACCGATTACTAGCGAGGGAGCAGTTTGTGGCCCGAAGGCGCAGCCTAGGGCCACAATACTCCCGAGGTAGGAATGGAACTTTCACCCGAGTGCTACACAGTGCTTTATACTACACCTGTGAGGAACATTTAAAGTATTTATAATTATAATCAAAACGTAAGACACCATGTAAGACACAATTTAGCTTAGAATTTGACATAATATTTATAAATATTTCGTGTTTCTTTTGTTTTTTTTTTATTCTTCACAAAAGGATGTCAGTGGCACGGAGATTCCATATTTAAATTATATGAAAACTCTTTGGGCAGGCGCGCGCCATAGATCAGATAACACATGAGAAATGAAAATTCATACAACTTTCTCTCCCGCTAAAACACGTTAGAAATGGATTTTCATACATTTTTTCCTCCCGCTTATTTAGGTCTAGGAAAAGACTAACTTTCTCTTTTCATTTTCAGGGAATAATGAATACTGTTCCGATCAGGTGTAGTATAAATCCATTTTTTTTTATCATTAAAAATTCGTCAACTGTATAATAACCTTTACGTATAAGATAAGTTTTGACTACATTTTTAAACTTTTCCACTGATAGACTCATAACACTAGCTGGTAACCTATTAAAGAATCGCACGGAAAGACCCATAAATGAATTATGCGTTTTATGTAGCCTATGATATTGACCTACTAATTTATGTTTATGTCTCGTGTTCACCGAGTGAACGTCACTATTCCTCTGATATAAATGCATATTTTGTTTTATAAACATAATGTTTGCAAATATATATTGTGATGCAACTGTCATAATGCCTATCTCTTTATAATATTGTAATGATAGACGTGACTAACTTAAAATCCATCTACCTTATAGTAATTATCTTAAATTTGACTTTTTATAGTAACCATCGACCATCATTATAATCAATCTATCACAGTTCACTGCTCGCAGTAGGATTCTTTCATTGCATGCCACTTTGATTGATTTTATATTAAAGATTGTTTTCACACATGCATGCAGATTTACTGAAAGGCACTATATGTTTATTGTTTACGTTTGCAATGAGGATGGTGACCAAAGTTCTTGGATTCTATTCTAGCTTTCCATCCGAGAAAGTAGAGTTATTTTGACATATAATAGGTACTTAAGAAACAAATTGAGAACTGTACTCCTTTATCTCTAAAAAGCCTTTTTTCAAATAAAAAAAATAATTATTCTAAATATAAAAAAATAATTATTTAAATACAAAATCTTAAGACTGTATTCTTATGTGATCTTTGCTCGCGTGTGAGACCCCAAAATTCATTGATTTTACATATACGATTAACTTCATCTCTGAAATTTGCTGTTCAGTTGACATAACTCTGTGAATTAATATGTTTCAGTGAGCTTTACTTTAATGCTCACTCAAACATAATAAGTTTGTGTGGGAAATAACTTGCGAGGTGCCAGCATCGTATTAAGCCGACATCTAAGCTCATGTGTTTCCTTCTTACTATGATCCCGGGTCCTTCAAGCGGGGCGTGAAGAAGCATCTGACTAGGCCGCCATAGTGTGGGTCACCGTGTTGCAATTTCCATATTGTCAGTGAGGACGATGACCACCACTCTTGTATTCTACTAATAATTTCCAGAGTCATTTTGGCAGCACTAATATGAATAAAGAAGTAAAATTATTTTTTTAATGTATTTTTATTGTATTATATTATAATGAAGTAAACAAAGCTGGTTTTTTATTTATTCTCTAAAAGACAAAGGTATCGGTATTATGACGGATTACAGAATGTTTCTATCCCTATTTCTATCCCTGTGGGCGTCGTAAGATCCGTCTAAGGAAGCTGGGTACGAGAGAAATAAAAATATAAAAAAAAAGCTAAAGGTAGCAGATATAAATACGAACAGGGAAGCTCCACCAGGGTGGAAAAACTCTCTCACAGAAGCCCAACCTGAAATGACACCATTCGCGCTCTCGTGATTTGTTGGTAAATGCAAGACCAGAGGCCCAAAGATGTGCATCTCAACAAGCCCAGATTTCGCCCATGCCACGCTACAAACAGTATCTCAGTATCAGTATGCGGCAAAAGAGCTTGTGTATGTCAAATACATGGTGGTGTGTGTGACTTTTTATTTTAAGTATTTATATGCATATTTAAAAAATAAATAAAGAATATTGTACCTAATCCTCTCCTCTACTTAAAATATTATAAGTGAGAGAAATTTTTTACTCCTCCGTCCACGCAATTCCCGTAAAAAGGTGTACAAAGTTTTTGCTTCACGTATAGATAAATATAGACACTCGTAGATGGCTCCACGCTCCATCTTTTTAAAGCATGTTTCAGATGTTCATAATTAAATTTTCTTCACGCAATATATTATTGATCCATTAATGACTTTATCAAAATGGATCAATAACAAAATACATTTTGATAAAGAACACTTAGTATATTATTTTACGAGCAATATACGTGCTTAATTTAATGTAATTTTCTCTAGGAGCGTGGATTCAATGGGGGGTGTTTCAACACATAGTTAATTTTATTATAAATTTAATAAGGCTTTTGACTTTAATACTTTAATAAGGAATTAAATTTGCTTCAGGTTACCGTATTAATTTTTAGAATCTTTTTATGTAACAACTAGCTGAGCCCTGCGATTTCATCCGTGTTTTTTCTATACCTTCACAACAACAATCGTAGGTGACACCTCGGGGCAGTAAATGAAAGTAGTCAAAGTTACTCTTTATTTTCCTAACAAGTTTTAGGTTTTTTTCTCCATAAGAACCGAACTTCCCGGGTTGTCCTTGAGCTTTATGCTTAGTAACTCATAAGACGATTCATTTTTTAATAAGCCAAAACGGCTGTTTTGCAAAATCATTGAACACTCGTGGTGATCGTCCATGTGATGAACTTTAAAGGAAACTATGGCTTAGATAACTTTGTTAGTTCAAGAGCTATAGAGGCCCTACTTATAAAATACGCTTACTTTTAAAACGTTGTCCAAAATTGTTTCATCTGTCTAGCACAAACCGCTGGGACGGTAAGTCGTGGAGGAACGGACGGACATGACGAAACCATAAGGGTTAAGAGTCATGAACTACGGAACCGTCGACGAACGACGAACAACGTCGAGTAGTCGACGCGTGTCTGCAAGTTGGATTCACTCAATTCATGAGGTACCCATCGTTCAAGTTTTTTACTTTCCTGATTTACTTTAAGTGGAGTAATACATTTTATTACTTACCTCGAAGCCTGCGGCTATCTCCGAATTGTCATGGATCCGACTCCACAATAGCCATTAATTCTTAGTTTTCCACTTTAGTCTCCAGCCGTCTACGGGGTTGGTTCTGAAGGTCGAAATTTCCAAAAAGAAAACGTTGCAACCGAAAACGTACCGTGCTTTTTTGTGACATAAAGTGGTCAGTACGACAAAACGCGAAAAAAATAATTTCATATCTAAGGACCTAATATTATGTGGTATGTATATAATGTATAGTATGTAATGACTTCGAAGTACTTAGGGTTCATTTCCCACCGAGAACAAAAGTTTGAGTTACATACAATTATACCATCACAATGTGTAATTGAAAATGTTTTTATTTTAATATGTACCTTGGCTGTTCAGTATGAATACAAAGAATAATAAGAAAAACACGTGATCCTGTTTCCCTCTTCTTTTCGCTACAAATATGTACAGTGTATTTTCGTGAAATATGTATAAATTCGCTTTCAAGCTTAATTTGAGATCGCGGTGATATGAACACAGTGCGTGTGAGCTTTTCCTCTTTTAATGTTCCATGAAATGTTACTAATAAATTTTCATGACAACTGATTTTCAACAACTTTAACATGATAATTAATATTATTTTTACGGGAATTAGCGCGAACACTTATTAAGGGTATTACATACCTCTGTTTTGCCTGACGTTTTGACCAGGTTGCACTGGCCGTGGTCACAGGCTGACTGCATCCTGGTCGAAACGTCAGGCAAATCAGAGGTATGTAATACCCTTAATAAGTGTTCGCGCTAATTCCCGTAACAATAATATTAATTTATTTTAATTTGTTTTATAGCAATTGTTTACCCAAGAGGCAAATTCACTTTTATAAGCATATGATTACAACAAGATAAATTATTTTGTAAGATAGATATTGTTATTTATAATAGTATTATCATCAAGGAATATGTTCAAGATTGATGCGTCTATGTTTTTACATACTACATGCACAATTAGTATTTATCTTTTTTTTTTTTTGGAATTTAATGACCAGGTAACTAATACCTTTAAGTCAAGTCTTATTTTATTTAAACAAACATAGCACTTTCACTTTGCTTCATTTTTAAATTGTTTTGATAGTATTTTTTATATATTTATATATAGGTTTGTAAGTGTTTTTGTCTTTTAATAACTGTTCTAGTGGCAGCGGGCGGGATGAAGAATCACACTTAATTTTCACATCACCGGGTTCACTAGCCAAGACTAATCCGCGTTGATGTCCATTTCAGTGACTATTTTCTTTCTCAATTACAGCATTTGAGAGGCATAGTTTTATCACTCATTTCATATTGTATCAGCAAACATGTAAAGCATTGGCGCTTTTGCGGCCATTATACAAGTCAAACGTTTCACAGTTTTCCCGCGGTAACGAAATTTATTTTCAAAATGATGGTTTAACTTGTGAGACATTCGTGTTATTACTTAACTACGCTTTATTTTATTCATGCTAAACACTTAAATTACTAATCTCTTCCTAAATTTAGACAAAAATCAACAAAATAACCTTTCTAACTTCTATCGAAAAACAACCCCCCCTCCGCCCGCCTAGTATTTATCTAAAAACGTTTTGTTTGCTTAAATGTTACAAAGTAAAATCCGAATAGTCGATGTTGCAAGGGATTTAAATCATATTTCTTCGATTATGCGGGTTTAATGTAAGTATTTTATTTATCTAGAATATATAGCTGCCTCAATCGTAACTTTAACGTTGCTGATTGCTAAAATGCATCCTTATAGGTATTATATATACAAACTAATTTTATTTACTAGTAAACTTAAATGAATATAATTCTAACAAAAAACCGACTTCCAAGAAAAACTAGTCCGAGTACCCAAATCGCACAGGTATGCTTATGATATTTGAGGAGCTCCCTCAATTTCTTCAGGGTTCTATCATCAGATCATGGTTTCTTTCATTCTTTCATGGCCTCCCACGTAGGAACGTGGGAGGCATCAGCTGTCAAATAAAAAAAAAGAATAAAAACATAAAAATAATACAGTGAAATTGCAAACCTCCAACTTTTATAGAAGTTGGTTGAAAACAGTTTAATTTACATCCAACATTTTTCAGTTATACAAATTATCATATGCAGCTCTTTTATTAATAAGTAACTTATTGTTACGAATAAAATATAACTACAATTGTTTCTATAACTAGATTTGTTTTGCCTTCCATTACTTCCGAGATGATGTCGCTTAAATATTCATTCATGTGACCTTTATTATAGTATCCAATAAACATATCTGAATACCCCTTGAGAAATACATAGTCATAAATATGTAAAAAAACACACACTGGAAAGAATTTATGAAACAAAAAAACTGCAATCGTATACTGTGTCCAAGGCTTGACGGCTTTCTCAACATTTCGTCTGACAAATGTTTCCCTTGGACAAACCCAGCCCATCAACCTACCCTCTGATTTATTTCTTCCTAACTAATTCATCTTCAGAGATACAGATGATGTGCCACAGCTAACGCAATTTAGACAGCCGTGTATCCTTCTACGCGTCTTTTTTTCTTACTGCTCGGGAGTAAGTAATCGTGTTTGGCAGGGGACTGATAACGTGCTCCCTAGTAATGTTTATTAATGCCGTGTTGTACTTGATGACAGGGAAAAGAATCTGGAAGATCGTTTTCTTTTGATCAAATGAATAAATTACACTACATTAGCAAGAGTGTGATTACCTTAGCTTATATTTGTGAACTGGCTAATTAGTATTTTGATGTGACCTATTCGTTTCGGCAAAGTCGTCTGTCCGTCCTCGACCTACTGTTCAAATGGTCAGTGCTAGAAAAATGTAACTTTACATTTATATGAGTTTTTCTCACGTCAAAAATATGCTGTGTGTACAAGTACTTAGGATGTTTTTTTTTCTCGTGTCTACTCCATCGTATGACGTATCATTAGATTTAAATCACCGATAGAAATGTATGCCAAAATTTAAATAGAAGCATAACTAACTGTCATATTATTATTAAAAATTCACAAGTAACTGTGTCTATCTATCACGCTTTCACGGCTAAACCGCTGTAACAATTTCAATCAAGGTACCTAAATTAAATACATATATTATACCTCCTGCATTTAGATAAATTTATGTAAGTATTTGTGTTGCCCGCGGTTATTGTAGTTAATTGGGGAAACGCCATTGAGCGAAGCTAGCCTAAAATATTAAGATTCACCTTATGTCATACAGCCACCTGTCACTAAAAGTTCCGTCAAAATCGGCGCAGCCGTTCCAGAGATTAGTCAGAACAAACAGACAAATAAACAGACAAAAATTATAAATTATGTTTTTTTGATGTAGGTACCGTTTATACTTTACACACATACTTGTTAAAGTGGCTTCACTTTCTTATTCTGAGTGCGGTACCTACTTTTTTATTGATCTGAGGATGGAATTTTTTTCCCATGGAATAACGCCTTAAAGTTGCAATTGGTATTAGTCTGAATAATTTCACTTAGCATTTTTGATGATACATATGATAGAGAATCCAGTCATTTCAGATTTAATCGTATTATACATTGATATCGTGGTAAAATATATATTTTACAAATTCCTCAAATAAATAAAGGATATAATTATATCAGTCTTTGAACAAAACTGTCACCTGTTAATATCTAAGTTTTTAGTCAACGTCTTGGAACTTTGACTACAACTTGGGCAACAACAATAATGTATTTCAAGCTGAGATATATATCTATATATTTACTTTATAGTAAACAGCTTTCTCTCTGAAGCTATTTCTTACAGAGCATCAGACCTTCACTAATACTCGTACACAGATTGCTCAGGTCTATTAACCATTATCTCAATCAAAATATGAAATTTATTTTAAAAATCACTGAAGTAAAATCAGTACATTCATTTTGAAAGCACTTATATGTAGGATGAACGTTGCTTGAAAACATAATATAATTATGGCATACTGTATAAGTAAGCAGTTTGGCTTTTTCATACGATTTTACATATTGTACATGAAAATAAAATTAACGGTATAAATGTTCTATTGCAGTTTTAGGGATCAATAAAAACTCAAATTGACTCGTTTAAAAAAACAAGAACAATTAAATAACGTCGTTTCATTGAAACGTATTTTATTGTTCAATAAAAATAATACCTTTGAAATAGTATTCGTACTAGACTACACGATTCTAATCAGTAGGACGACGAATTTGAATTAGGTTTTAAATTTCTTTGAATTTATAATTATTGTTCCGGTTCGCAGAATAATCGACTTTAATGGTTGCTGAGGTCGTTCACCTAATTACGTTATCACTCTGATATTCGTCACTATTTACCTCAAACTGAACTGAACTAATGTCGATGAAATGCTTTGTATATTAGATACGACGAATACTGGTATGATCCAAACATTTCTGTCGACGACGAATAAGCTATAAAACTTATCGAACATAACGCTTCCGACAAATGTGAACGAGCCAAATGTACGACAATCAATCTATTTTTGAGTTTATATTTATTGTAGCAAGGTTTATTGTTCTGTGTGATATTGTATTGTAATGAGAAGTTACTTGTGCTAACTTAATAGAGTTTTGTACCGACTCTCCGTTTTTTCTTGAACATTTGAGTATTCCCTTTGTAACAATGATCGTAATAATAAAGCAAACAAGCTAATGCGTGATCAGATGGCAAGTCTAGACTAATAATCATAAGCACTAAGTTCATTTGGATCTCTCCATCAGAATCGAGGAAGGGGATTTAGACTCTAATAACTGCCTCGTTGGGCTAGTAGTTAGCGTATGCGACTGCTAATCAAGAGGTCTCGGGTTCAAATCCCGGGTCGGGCCAAAAAGTGTTTTTGGGAATTTCTTAGGAAATTTCTAATAGCAGCCTGGAGTTTGGAAGTTTGGCAGTGATTCACGCCCGTGCCTCGGAGTGCACGTAAAGCCGTCGGTCCCGGTTGTCATAAACCCCTATGGCAATCGTTGTTGGGAAGTCAGTGCCCTCAAATATACTGACAACTAGTTCAATCTTCGAATTTCAGTTCTCCCTTAGGGTTGCGGAGGTCCGATGCCAGTCGCTCCGTGGAAAAACTGAAATTCAGGTAAAACCGGTTGAACTAGTAGCTGACCCCAAATTAAATTAATGGCTAGGAGGATGAACCTCAATCATTCAAATGACTTTTATATCAAGGAGGCCTTTTCAGGCACTTTCGAGACATTACAATTTTGACTAGTTGTTCGGTTTCAAAAGTCATTCTTTTGAAGAAGAACCGGCAAGGATAAGTTACTCTTTTCTAAATAAATTATTTCATGTGTAAATTATTATTTATGTATGCAACAATAAGGTAAAATTACAAAAAAGCTACCAAATTTTCAATTTCTACAACCGTTTTTCTAAAACCATTCTAAAAGCGTTTACGAGAAAAATAAACAAATAAAAGAAATCTTTCTATTTACGCAGTAGACTCATGATCAAAACGTATAGTACAAATAACTAAAAATAAGAATATAACAATTATAAAAGTAAACTTACATACAACAAAACAAACAAAATTTGATATGCTATATCTATATTATTGCACATAGCTGACCCCAACAACTTTCTTTCTGCTTCGCCAACTATTGTAAAGTCGCCCGGATATAATCCTAATGCCACATATACTCGTATAATATGATCCGCTTCTATTCGTTCGTCAAACCGTGATTTTACCTATCCTATTGTAGTTGGGCCAGCAAAACGCTCATTAAAAAAATATCGGCCAAGTGCGTGTCGGACTCGCTCATGAAGGGTTTCGTAGCAGCAAATAACATCATTTAAAAGTTCTTGTAGTTCGTTGTAACTTTGGTCGATGTTTTATTAATAGTATATTGATTGAATAGGAATAGATTGAAAGGTAAATTGCGGATTACGATTGATGACGTATTAAAAAAACTGCTTACTAGATCTCATTCAAACCAATTTTCGGTGGAAGTTTGCATAGTAATGTACATCATTTTTTTTTTGCTTTTGAAATACTCTTATTTTAGAAGTTGCAGAAAAACACGTATGGGTTTGATGAAAAAAAATTGAGAGTTTCAGTTCAAAGTCCATACTTTGAACTGAAACTCTAAATTTTAGAAAAAAAAAACAACCAGTAAATTTTGGGAAATCCCCCAAAATTTACTGGTTGTTTTTTTTTTCCTAGTTTTATGTGAAAATATTAATGCGCTTCACAGAATACATTTACTTACCAAGTTTCAACAGTATAGTTCTTATAGTTTTGGAAAAAAGTGGCTGTGACATACAGCCGGACAGACAGACATGACGAATCTATAAGGGTTCCGTAGCCAAATGGCAAAAAACGGAACCCTTATAGATTCGTCATGTCTGTCTGTCTGTCTGTCCGTCCGTATGTCACAGTCACTTTTTTCCGAAACCTTATGAGCTAATTCTTTTGAAACTTGGTAAGTAGATGTAATCTGTGAACCGTATTAAGATTTTTATATAAAAATAGAACAAAAAACAAATCATTTTGGGGGTCCCCATACTTGGAACTGATACCCAAAAAAAAATTTTTCATCAAACTCATACGTGTGGTGGTGTGGGGTTATCTTTGGATAGGTGTTCAAAAATGGTGTTGAAGTTACTAATATCATTTTTTTCCAAAAGTGGAAAAAATGTGTGTGTGTCCCCCCTGTAACTTTTAAAATAAGAGAGTGATATAACTAAAAAAAAATATGTTGTACATTACCATGCAAACTACCAACGAAAATTGGTTTCAACGAGATCTAGTGAGTAGTTTTTTTTCCTTTTATTCAATCAATACACTATTATAAAAACATCGATCAAAGTTACAACGAACTACAAGAACTTTTATATGATGTTACTTGCTGATACGGAACCCTTCATGGACGAGTCTGACTCGCACTTGGCCGTTTTATTGCCATTTGGCTACGGAACACTAAAACCTTGAAAATGGGTTAGAAAGTTTCGGAGTTCATGGTGAATAACAACGTGTCACGAACATTACATATAAATAAAAGATATTGTAACTGGGAGCATCAACCTTAAACAATAACAAAAACCTTAATACTTTACTTATTAATAATATTTATTTTACGAGCACTAATAACTTACTGTCCCTTTAGTTACTGACAGTTGTGTCAGAACAAAGTACCTACTTAGTTTCAAATAAGTACAACGTACCTGAAGTTCTAATTACTTTAAAGAAAATAAAAAGAGGAAAAGGTGGGCACAGTAGCGTGACCTTATGTTATTGATTGATTGATGAATACAGATTGGAATGAGAAAACATATTCGTGAAGATATTGTACGTTAGTAACTTTGTATTACGTTGTTACCGCTATGTTAACGTTTTACTGCCTGAAAATTATGCACTTGCACATTTCGTATTCATGCTGATTTATCAGTACCCCAGTGAGATTAATCATAACTCGTTGCATACAAATGATGTAAAGTAGAATGTTGAGCTGATGCCTTTTTACAATGGCCCCTCGTTACGATTGAAAAACTCTTTTGCTTCAATCTATTTTTTTTTTATAATTTTGCCTATCAAAGTGACTCTACTGTGCCTGATGGAAAGCATGAGTAGAATCCAGGAGTAGGGGTCATCATTCTCATTGTGAGGGTAGGCAAAGTACCATGGTGACCCATACCATAGCGGCCTGGTTAGATAATTCCACATCAATTTCCCGGCCATCGATGGCCGGGAGAATGATGCAGAATGATTGGGCCTTCGGTCTCACACTCACCAACGAAATACGACAGCAAGAATGCTGTTTGTTCAACTTGTTACAATCTTACAAGTCATTTGTACAAATTGAATGTATTAAAATTTATAAAAATCATCTTACTTGACGCGTAAGCGTAAAAGATTTGACACAGGCGTTTTTGCTAATGAATTTGCTGAAACTTAATTTATGGTTAATGTTATTTATTCTATAAACATATCTATTACATTTTTAAATATAAATAAAAAAATACATTTGAAATAAGACATAAACGCCCTATTTTAACAAAAAAATGCTCTTCAAAATTAAGTGAACTAAGTAACTAATTAAATGAAAAAAAATCTCTCCAACCAAACATTCAACCTCTCAATGTTTTTAAAGAATCTATCTAAAAGCCTATATATGCACGATGCGGTAGAAGCGAGAAAAAAATCTTCCCGTGATTTTATTTTAGCACAATATTGACTTGAAATAACAAATACCCATGTAAAGTTTAATCTCACTTTGTATTCGTAAAATAATTTAAAGACGGACGGACGGACAGACGGACATGATAACACTATAAAGGTTCCGAGTCGTGAACTACGACTAAAAAGGAACCGTTTCTAAATGTAAGTTGAACAAGACCTTCAACAATACTTCAAAAGTTTTTGAATCAACAGGTATCTACTTAAGCCTGTCGGTACTTTTAAAAGTTCTTTCTCAGGAAAGAACTTTTAAAACTACCGACAAGCTGAACTCGTCTGACACCTGTGTCCTCACTAAAATACTCCAATGCGTAATTTGCAAATGATGATGGGATTCGTAGCTTCATACCATTTTATATAAGCATCTGATCATAATTATGATCTACATCTTATAGAATAAAAATATACCATTTTACGTAACCCCACTATTTCCATACACAATAAAAGGTTTAAAACCGGGGCCAAAACAATAATGCAGCATTGAAATTCTTTTAGGAGGATCTTTTCATTTATTTTTCACATTTCGCTCAGATTCTTTTGACTCTGAAAGTACTTAGATTCTATTGTTCAGTTAAGTCGGTAACTTAAAACTAATTTCTTTCTTTTTCAGTTAATCTTGTATAGTTTCAGTCCATTTGTGCAGTGTGCTGAGTAAAAAAGTAAAAGCAAATGAAAGCCTTTTTCAAGTTTTGTGAACTATAGTAAGATATGATATGATAATTTAAGACGCACTATTGTACCTGATTGTTATAAGTGTGCAGGGTCATATGTCAGGTCCCTCCAACAGAAAAGTAGGATCCTCTGGGCAGGCCGGCCGTGGTCCAATGGTTGACGTTAGGATTTATGTTACCAGAATTTCTGCATCTACAGGATTACCAATTTCAACGTCTACAGGATTAACCGTCCAAGTTGCTACAGTTTCCCTACAGTATTTTCTGCTACTTACGATATATTCAGCGAAAGTAATATTCCATTTTTATGGTGAAATAGAAATTAACCTGAATAATATTTTGTGTAATATCATAATCAGAGGCGCCTATGTACATATGACGCTATCCATTTGTTATAAGGTGATCTGCCTGGATATAAACACCCTGACCTCCTCGTATATCACAATAAAAGTGGTTTTGTTTTGTTTAATAATTTTTCAGACCTGTGTTTTTCATCATGTTTATTTTTGTAAAATAAAAAGTAATTAATCTATTTAACATCTAAAAGGTGTACTGTTTTACAACAAATCGGTACAGTAGGTACATTAAAGTAAGCGTTACAAAGAATGTAGAAATTTCTATTTCATTTTTTAGGGTTTTGAAGTATATCACTCGGAACCCTTATAGATTCGTCATGTCCGTCTGTCCGTCCGTCCGTCCGTCCGTCTGTCCGTCCGTCCGTCCTCGACTTACCGTCCAAACGGTAAGTGCTAGAAAGTTGAAACTTAACATGAATATGTGTTGTAATTACGCCGACAAAGTGCTACAATAAAATTATGAAAAATATTTTTATTAGGGGTACCTCCCCTATACGTAAAGTGAGGATAAATTTTTTTTCTCGCGGCTACCCCATCGAGTGGGGTATCATTAGATAGGTATTTTAAAAACAATAAAGGGTTTCCAGGACACTTTTTTGATTTAAGTATCCGTTCGCGGGATATTCCACTTTAAAGGGCACTTTTGTGTAAAAACAGGGCGTCCCCCCCCCTCTAAAAGCTAAACGGCTGGCTCAAAAAATCTGAAAAAATTCGTGGAGGTGGTCCATCTAATGAACTTTGAAGGAAAACTATAAGAAATTAGATGGCTTTGTTAGTTCAGGAGTTCTAGAGGCTTAACTGCTAAAATGCGCTCACTTGGAATACGTCATACAAAATTAACGCATTAATACGTAAACATAACAATTATCTATTGGATACGATTTTTTATGCTTAGGTAATTCAATGAAACCTTGCATAGATATACATTTCGATTCTCGAAAAAGAACACAGAACAATCTTCACCGCGATAACCGTCATGCAGGCAGTTAGAGCCACGGGCAAAAGCTAATTGATAACATTGATTTCTACGAAGTAGTCATCTAAGTTCCTCATTTAACTACAATGCATTTACAATTATTTGACTTCATAGTTGGTCTAGTGGTTTAAGCGGTCGCCACGCCGCTTCTACAACGCCAAGTGTTGTGAGTTCGAACCTCACATGGTACCACACTTTATGTGTACAACAAATTGTTAATCTGAAGCTGGGTATTCTTTAAATCCATTTCATGTATGTTTGTAAAGTCTTCCGCTACACAAGAATGTACCTGGTGTGGAAGTTGTTTTTAAAAAGTCCGCTAAAACTATAATACCCCAATTAGACCACTGCCGATAATATTTGAAAACAAAATAAATTATAGTAGGATGAAACCCATTGTAAAAGGAGGAGAATATTACAAAAATTAAAGGAAAAATAATTTACGGGCGATCTGAGGTCGGGAAGGGGGAGATGGGGGGGGGGTTTAAGGGAAAATATGGCTTATCTCGATTTCCGGCAAAACTACAAGTCCTATGGAAAAAAGTTCAATAGCAAAGTTGTAGGTAATAAGAAGATCTAAATTTTTTGCATTCATACTTTTTTCACATAACGTCAAATTTTATGTGAAAAATTCAACACGATTAAAATGTAAATTTTAATAAATATCTCAATAACGATTCATCATCATCATCATTAGCCTATATCAGTCCACTGCTGGATATAGGCCTCTCCCATTGCACACCACTTTGATCGATTTTGGGCTTTAATAACGATTAAAAAAATCGAATTCGAGTTTTTATTTTTTGAAATTCCTGAGAAGATTAACTAAGGAAATATATAAAAATAATTGGCTGTGACATACGGACGGACAGACAGACAGACAGACTTGACGAATCTATAAGGGTTCCGTTTTTTGCCACTTGGCTACGGAACCCTAAAAAATTACACCATCGGAATGTAGAGATTTCATCGAATAGAAAACACCCCATTTCTTTTAAAGAAGTTGATATTTTGACGGGTGAATTTTCGATTGAAAATTAGGGTTTTTTTCGGTTTTAAGTCAAAATGAGGTGAAAAAATAGATATTTCAAATCAAATAAATTACAGTGTATTCAGGACATAAAATGGTAAGTTTTCACTAAATTTCTTGTAAAAATAATTTTATTTGTGAATTATAAAAATAAAAGACAAAAACTTGGTTTTTTGAATTATTCATATAAAATTTGACGTTAAGTGAAAAAAGTGTGAATGCAAAAAATGTAGATCTTCTTATTACCTACAACTTTGCCATTGAACTTTTTTCCATAGGACTTGTAGTTTTGCCGGAAATCGAGAGAAGCCATATTTTACCTTAAAACCCCCCCTCTCCCCCATCCCAACCTCAGATCGCCCGTAAATTATTTTTCCTTTAATTTTTGTAATATTCTCCTCCTTTTACAAAAGGTTTCTACCTACTATAATTTTTGTTCAGTTTTTAGGGTTCCGAAGTTTATGAATTCGAACCCTTATAGATTCGTCATGTCCGTCTGTCCGTCCGTCCGTCCGTCCTCGACTTACCGTCCAAACGGTAAGTGCTAGAGAGATGAAAATTTGCATGAATATGTATTGTAATTACGTCGACAAAGTGCTACAATAAAATTATGAAAAATATTTTATTTGGGGTACCTCCACGTAAAGTGGGGATGTTTTTTTTTTCTCGCGGCTAACCCATTATGTGGTGTATCATTATATCATTAGATAGGTCTTTTAAAAACAATAAAGAGTTTCTAAGAGAATATTTTGATTTAGGTATCCGTTTGCGAGAAATTCCACTTTAAAGGCCACTTTTTTGTAAAAACAGGGCGCCCCCCTCCTAAAAGCTAAACGGCTTGCTCAAAAAATCTGGGAAAATTCGTGATAGTGGTCCATATAATGAACTTTAAAGGACTATAGCGGATTAGATGACTTTGTTAGTTCAGGAGTTATAGAGGCTTAACTTTTACAATGCGCTTACTTAGAACACGTCATACTAAATTAACGCATTATTATGTTTTTTTTTTATTATTATTATTATTAATAATTATTCATTGGAAACGATTTCTAATCCACGTACCATTATAGGTGACTGAGGAACCCTTTCCTGTGTGTGGCCTGACACGCACTTGGCCGATTTTATTTCAATTGCGGATCGGTCAGTTTTATTTTCATTTTAAATTAAAAGTAGAAACTTTTACATTAAAACAAAGAAATCTTTGATAATGCTATAAGGCAAAACCGGTCTGGTAAAAATTGTTTTATAATCATTAAATAGTGGAGTAAAGGTACAAGTGAGTTAAATTTCAAGAATGTTTTTAGTAAGTTCCACGAAGTGCCAACGATCGAGAGTATAAAATATACAACAATAAACATTTCAGTGTTCTATTTACACTGAGTTTCAAATTAGAATTTTTTTAATGAGTCTTCAGTATTTTTTTGTATTAATTCGTTTTTATATGAATAAATAGTAAATGTTCTTATCAGTTTAGTAGATTCATAGTTTTAAAGTTGCTTGTCAAAATCTTTAGAAAAACAAGCAGGGGGTTAACAATATTATTGGATCAAAAATGGATGTAAGAATTGTCACTATTCCTATTCATTCCGTGGGTTTCGTAAGAGCCAATTTAAGCAGCAAACACGCAGGACGAGAGCACTGAGAATAAAAATAAAACTTAAGACATATCGCAGGCCGAAACCTCCTTTCTAAGGAAAGGCCTATGTCCAGCAGTGGACTGTTGATGATGATGATGATTAAGACATATCATTTACCAATCTGTCTAGCCAACCGCGTACAGTAGGCCAAACCTCCTTTCTAAGGAGCAGCCTATGTCCAGTGGATTTTAATAACTTATTGGGAATGCTAGTTTTCATTGTGTTTCTGTAAAAGATTACTAATATCACTAAGTTAGACCATTGCACAATATCATTTCAATTCTACATCTGTAAAAGTCATATATTCCATTAAACCCGTACGTAAAATATTGCCTATTTAACTAAATCTGAAATTATGATTAAAATTGTGTTGCCAAATATATTAATATATTCATAATATAAATAACAACGTCGTTAATGTATTTACACATTTATATTTTAATTATCTTATGTATGCTCTAGACTATTTAATATTAGGTTTTAATAATTGCATAAATTTCATATTTACAATATTTCTATGGGAGTTTCTAATGATTGTTAGTTTGGGGACTAGATGGCGTTGTGTGTAAAATGTCCAAAATATTTATTGTTATTGTTATAAGTAAATAGCAACAAATAAAACTATGGTCCATCGAATCTAAAAGGTACCGTGTGATAGCTGACAGATTGAAGAATGGGTGTCAAAGAAATTGATCACTACAATTTCCTATTTTCAATATTTTGTCCTTATTTTTACAAATCGATTTTAATTTTACAGTACTATGTACTATATATGTAGGATATACTAGAGTATAACTGTAATTTCTACATATTACATTTGTTTATAAAGAATGCAAATTACTTCTTGAGAAAATCTCTACGTAAGTTTAAACTATATAATATACAGTTAGAAATTAAAAAAACATTACGGTTTTTATTGACAGTTCGATGTCAGCTGAATTATAAGAACATATCAAATACATTTCAGTGTTTTTTGTTTCTTAGCGGTTAGTCATATTTTATTCACATACTAGCTTTCGCCCGCGCCTCTGCCCACGTGTGTCTCAATTACTGCAGTAAAAAGTAGCCTGTGTTATTCTGATATATAAATATAAACAATTTTTTTTTATTATCCTATGTTACTTCTAATACCTCCAAGAATATGTGTATAAAGTTTCATGATGATCGGTTGAGTAGTTTTCGCGAGGAAGCGTAACAAAGAAATTTACATTCACAGTTGTTATAATATTAGTAGGGATTAGTAGAGATAAAGATATACGATGTCGTTTAACGATTGAATGGAAATGACGTTTGAAAAAAACCATCGATTGCATACATAGTTATTTGTTTTTTTTGCTTTGTTTAAAGATTTAAATTTATATGTACAAATATATACATAGATAAAATAAATATTCGTATAACTTAAAAAAGGATCATAATTCCATGATTTTACGGAATAAATTACTGAGATTGTGAGAACCACAAGTACGCCTAAACCAAGTTGTTTCGTGTTAAATAGTACGAAACGTCAGAACCTCTTAGATTAGATGGACTATAGGATGCGGAAGTGGTAAATATGTTCCAATCGATACGATAACTAAGTTCAACCCTGGATATTGCATCTGCCGCACGGCTCGGGAACGGATGTCTTGCCACACTATCGGAAAATGTATTTTGCTTTTCTTATAGTAGCTTTTAAGAGCTAATCAGTTACTCTTTCTAAGAAAAACAATAAATGCTAATATTTTCGTCAGTTGCCTATTAATCAAATGTAGACAGTAAATAATGAATGTGTCATCACTAGTACAAAATCGTTTATCACACACGCACACGAAATTCGGAGTAAATGCCGTTTTTTAATTCATTTTCATTCAAATTAGAATGGAATTCTCAATCGAGCCTGAACTGTCCGCACTAGCAAAGACTAAATGTAAAAAAGAATTTAGAACACTGCAAGCCTAAGAATATTGTAAAGAACGGCCTAGATGGCGCACCAGTGCAGCACAGCAGTCGTATACACTAACTATGCGACTGGTGTGCTTGAGGTCTCGGGTTCAAAACCTGGGCCGGACCTAATGTGTGCATGATCTAAAGATATTTGTATTGTAGTTTGGGTGTTTTCTATGTAAAATATTTATATGTTAACAAAAAAAAGTATATCAGTATTTTATTAGTTAAAATAGCTTTTACAGTAGGTATAAGCTCTGCTTAGTTTTAAACTATGACTGCACGGTTGGCCTAGTGGCTTAAGCGGTTGCCACGCCGCTTCCTACTACGCCAAGTGTCGTGGGTTCAAATCCCACGTAGGACAACACTTTGTGTGATTCACAATTTGTTGTTATGAGTCTGGGTGTTTTTTGTGTCCGTTTCATGTATGTTTGTAAAGTCCCCCGCGACACAGGGATTTATATTCCTAATGCGGGAGTTGTCTTTTTTTTAAAGGAGCTTAATGGCGTTGTGTGCTACATGTACGAAGTATGTATTATTATTATATTATAGTTAATTATGTTAATTACCTAACTGTGTATTTCCGCAACCACGATTCGACACTTACACTAGTCATGGCAGTATTGTCTCATCATTATCATCATCAACAGCCTTTAACAGTCCACAGCTGGACATAGGCCTGTCCTTTGAAAGGAGGTTTTGGCCTACTATACTATAGTATTGTCTCGGACAGTAGGTATACAAATTAAGGGCTGTGCTAGCCAACGTGCTGACGGAGCCGTTCTGCCAAACTTCAAAGCGATGGTAGAGAGGACCGACTGTGTTAACCATCGATTGACTCAGATACTCACCGACTCACCGATCACGGTTGCTTCAGTGAGTATCTCAGTTGAATAGGACTGGAGGCTACAACATAGTGCCATCACTGTGGGTCTGACCAGGACTCCACCCAGCACACGTTAGAGGACTACCCTGCGTGGGAGTCCAAGCGTCGAGTCCTTGTCGAACAGATCGGACGAAACCTGTCACCGCCAGCACTGATCACGGCAAGGCTGGCGAGTGGCAAGGGAAAGTTATACGGCGGCGAAGGGGACGCGGCATATATCGTTAGCTTCCCAATCGTCGCCTAAGGTTCGCAGTGGGCACATTTTGGTGAGATGTGACCACTGCAAACGTCCCGAGACAGGTTACCTTGGTGCGGCCGGGGGTGTCGTCTAATCCGGGTTGATGTTCTGCCTCTTACTGTGCCTACAAAGCGGTGAGAGGCGCTACAAAGTCCTGCCCCTGGGGTGAGCCCAGTCACTCCGGGATGTACCCCAGTTGTGTTTAGTGCGTTAGCCGCCGTGGGGTTTAGTGAGTCCACGTCGTTTACCCCACGTAGGGTATGGTGCGAAAAGCATTCCCTGCGAAAAAAACATAGCACTGCAACACCTGAACTAACAGATTTATTTAGAAAGTAGGGTTAGTAAAAATATTCAGTTAGTTTTTAATTCTAACGTTGATACTATGTTTTACTTCAGAATGAATAAATTTTCACATTAATACTACTACACGTCTAAAAACACATAGTGTGTAACAGGCTTGTACAATGAAGTAAAATCCATAATTTTTCTTGAGAGTTCGAAATGAGCTTTATGTAATAGCTTAAGAAATTGAATGTGAAAGTCAATTAGAAAGGCTAGGCTAGGCTATGCTTGATATTTATTCGAAGTATGTATTTTATTATTACATTGTGTAGTTTAACTTTTCTTATACCTTTTTATTGAACTTACACCAGATTAATTACAAAGATGCCTAAAACCAAGCATTGCTAACTTATCGAGTGTAAGTTTTCAAATAAATGAACACCGCGTTTTCTTCGTTATGAGAAGATGTTATTGAAACAGAAAAGAAAGTAGGTTCACTAACTATAGTAACTAAGGTATGGTAAGTCGACAATCGAATAGCCTAACTCTGCGGCCCATATGATATAAAAGTGAAATCCAAAAGTCAAGGAGGTTTATTTTATTTTTTATTTTATAAGGAGGTTTATGTTTATCATGACCGGTTTAATTTAGGCCATTTCTAACAATAAAAGTTATGACAAAGCCTTAGTCGATGTTACATTGTGGATATTTACATTGTACTTAATTGTTATATTTTCAAGAATTTCTATAGATTTAGTATCACGTGGCTTCTGAAAAATTATGATTTTTTATTTCCCATACATAGTTACCATAGCAAATTTTAATAATAAGAAACGTTTGTAAAAGAAAAGATACCTACTTAAATATAACATACTTATCATTACTTGCACTCGTACGTCGAACATTGGCAATGTAAACACGTATTTATTGTTTGAAAATAGAGATTCTGGATGTCGATGCTCTATATTCGCGGAATTACATTATTTTCGTCAGATCCTCTTTTGCAGATATCCCGATAAATTCGTGAAGCAAAGGGTGTTAATGGACGTACGAAATTGAACGGAAACGTAATTTCAAATCTCTCACGGCTTCCCAGGGAACGTTCAATAACTCGTCGTTGTAAAAGTTGATGGTTATGGTAGATGTCTGTCACATGAAAGTAATTGGACGCGTACGTTTTGGCCAATTTTTCTTCTTTTGTATAGTTTCGACGTCGGTTAACATCTTAACTCCGTTGGTGTACCAATGTTAATATTTCTACGCAGATAATCACAATGCCTATAAAGAATAGAAATCTCTTTACTTGCAGACAGACAGAGTTACAATAGAGTACATTAATTGACAGATATGTAGTGTACAAAGGGCGGCCATATTGACGAAGGCAAACTCTTCCAGGCGTCCTTATGGACCAAGAGCCGCTAGACCTATGTCATTAGTGCAAAGCTAAAATTTTCAGGATTATTAGTACAATGTCTTGTTAAGATATAAGTGTACCCATTAGCTTGAAAGCAGGGCCGTTTCTGAGGTAGCGCGAAGTACAGATGGATAAAAACCTTACTTACCTAAGTTAAAGGTGCAAAGCTAGTATTTACATATTTTTTCAAGAATATTATTTAAAATTAAAGTTCATTACTGCCACACACTTTCCATGGGCCATTACTTCTGCCAGACGTCTTGAAAGTTGTGAAAAAATTAGGTAAACTGACGTAGGAATGGCGGCTCTGGGCTCTTGCTCTATTAGGATGGATCAAAATGTATTGGAGAGACAGTGGTAGTCGTATATTCGTTAAAATAAATAATATATACATTCATATAGCAATTAAATTGACACACGTCTAAAGGCTTTATTTAGTATCTATGTGATAGAACCGTTATTGAATGAATTAAAATATTCTGAAATTCTAAATTAAGTAATTTTTTTTTGTTACATGCATACTTACATTTTAAGCAAAACGAAACATTTAAATATCCACAATTAACACATTAACTACAATAAGTATTTAAAAAAAGCCGTGCTACAATTAAAAGGAATTTCAAATAGTCTTCTATAAAAATGATGACAGAAGAATAAAAATTGATTACAAATGCCGAAATCTTCTCCTGTCTGTTATCCAGTTCGTAACAAGTAAGTTAATCAATCTTCGTTAAGCGGTTGTCAGTATAAAATCAGGTCGCTCGGGTGCTTATTGCTTGTCGAACCGGAGTACTGAACTGTCAAAATACAATTTAGTATCATCATCCAGTTTAATGGCCCGAAATCTGGTCGTGATAAAATGGGCCAATGAATACTGACATATTACTTGTAGACGGGGGTGATTTAAATAAAGTTTTATGTGTTTCAGCTAAAAATGAGAAAGTATATCGGGAAACTTAAACTTAAAGAACAACATAAAACCTCACGGTTTGCCTAGTGGTTTAAGCGGTTGCCACGACGCTTTCCAACAACACTTTGTGTGTTTCACAAATTGTTGTTCAGAGTCTTGATGTACTTTGTGTCCGTCTCATGTGTCCGTCTCTAAATGAAGGACTTGACTTTAAGAAAAATGATAAAAAGTATAACATAACTTCGAATGAAATAGGTATATATATCTTTGTGTATAACGTATTTTGACCACGGTATAAAAAGTTCTGAACTATTTCTTATATTTGGAATACAGAGTCTTTTATGAATTATTCTATTTCTTTCTCTTAAGGATTCATGGCGCACTCTTTTACGTTTTATTGTTCCAAGTGTAAAGCTGTTTCAGAGAACTTGAGCTCTATCATCTATTATATATAATTCTCGTGTCACGTTACCGCTCACGATGAACTCCGAAAGCATCTAACTGTTTTTGAATCATTTCTTTTAAAATGTTTTGTTTTGCTGGTGTGCATAAAATACGAAACATTGCGTTTTGTCCAATATGAGTCAATCATGAATAAAAAGAGAGTTGAAGTGTGGGTGAACTATATTACCAGGTTCCCTGTCGCCATACAATCAAGTTTTTGGCAGAGTAGGTAGTCTAATAGGTAATTTGTGCAAACTCATTAGTAAAAAATAAAATAGAAACAGAAAAAATCGCTTAGGTAATATATATCAAAATGGTCTTTTATTATGAGATCACTTTATGAGTATATTGGCTTCTCATGGCTAAGTACATATATAGTTTTATATTTTTATTGCAATTAGTGTTTAGTGGGCTAGTTGGCACTTGCTCAATTAGGAAATGATTGATGCGTGGTTTGTTAGCTGAGCCATAAAGTTATTGCTTTTTTGTTTGGATAGAAAAATATTTAGAAAGTGTAATGTTTCATTCTTCTTATTAATTAGACCAATATAAATTAATTTTAAATTCGATGAACCTTTGATTTTAAACATGTCATAATCAAAGCGATGAACATATGAACAGTGGAGTGATTAAGAATAAAGAAAGTGGGTAGATACCTACGCGCTCATCAGAGTTAGAGGGTTTAATTTACGAACTTTAATATTGTGTGCATGAAGCAGATTAACCAAAAATGTGTTTTATTAAGTAACTTGTAAGAATAAAACCTAATTGTGTTTGTATTTTTTTTTTAGTAAAAATTTTGCAATAAATACATTTTGGAACTACGCTAACATTTATCCTTACTAATATTATAAATGCGAAAGTAACTCTGTCTGTCTGTCTGTCTGTTACGCTTTCACGCCTAAACCACTGAACCGATTTTGATGATATTTGGTATGAAGATAGAACTGAACTTGGGAAAGGACATAGGCTTCTTTTTACTGCAAAAATCGAGATACAAAGGCCAAAGCTAGGTGATTATAAAAATACATAAATCGTAGAAGTCACCATGTATCACTGTTTATCTCCTGTCAAAACTTCACAGGTTGCTAGGCATAACACACTTGCATGGCAACCACAATGATAGTTTGTAAATGACATATAGACCAGTAGACTAGGGTAGATAATTTTTGAAAACAAATAAAATTATATTAGGATGAAACCTATTGGAAAAGGAGGAGAATATTATTATAAAATGAAAGGAAAAATAATTTACGGGCGATCTGAGATCGGGAAGGGGTAGGGGGGGTTTTCGAGTCCTTTAAGCGGGGCGTGAAAAAGCATCTCACTAAGCCTCCGTAGTGTGGGTCGCCATACATTACTGTCTGCATTCGCAGCAAGTGTGGTAGCCCCGACTCTTGGATTCCGCTCATGCTTTCCATCAGGCAGGGTAGAGTCACTTTGGATGGCTAAATATTTAAAACAAAGTGTAAAAAATGGTTTATCTCGATTTCCGACAAAACTACAAGTCCGGCATAACTACAAGGAAAAAAGTTAAATGGCAAAGTTGTAGGTAATTAAAAGATCTAAAACTTTTAGGGTTCCGAAGTTTATGACTTCGAACCCTTACAGATTCGTCATGTCCGTCTGTCCGTCCGTCCTCGACTTACCGTCCAAACAGTAAGTGCTAGAAAGATGAAACTTTGCATGAATATGTATTGTAATTACGTCGACAAAATGCTACAATAAAATTATGAAAAATATTTTTATTTAGGGTACTTCCCCTACACGTAAAGTGGGGATGTTTTTTTTTTCTCGAGGCTATCCCATCATGTGGAGTATCATCATATAGGTCTTTTAAAAACATGAAAGGGTTATTAAGACAATTTTTTGATTTTGGTATCCGTTTGCGATTTTTTGTAAAAACAGGGCGTCTCCCCCCCCCCCCCCTCTAAAAGCTAAACGGCCGGCTCAAAAAATCTGAAAAAATTCGTGATAGTGGTCCATATAATGAGTTTTAAATGGAAACTATAACGAATTAGAGGACTTTGTTAGTTCAGGAGTTATAGAGGCTTATCTTCTACAATGTGCTTACTTAGAAAACGTCATACAAAATAAACGCAACGCAACGTAAACATAACAATTTTATTATCCATTGGATACAATTTCTAATTCACGTACCATTATGGGTGACTGAGGAACCCTTTCCTGTGCGTGGCCTGACACGTACTTGGCCGATTTTTTATTTACACTTTTTTTCACATAACCTCAAATTATATGTGAAATATTCAAAAAAACAAGTTTTTGTTTTTTTATTTTTATCTTTTACAAATACAATTATTTATAAACGTTTACTGACATAAAAAGGTAAGTTTAGTTAAAACTTACCTTTTTATGTCCAGAATACACTGTAATTTATTTGATTTGAAATATTTATTTTTTCACCCTATTTTGACTTAATATCGAAAATTCACCCGTCAAAATACTTACTTATTTCAAAAAATTGGGGTGTTTTCTGTTTGATGAAATCTCTACTTTCCGATGGTGTAATCCCTACTAATGTTTTAAATGCGAAAGTAACTCTGTTTGTCTGTTACGCTGTCACCACTGAAACTGATTTTGATGAAATTTGGTATGAAGATAGAACTGATCTTGGGAAAGGACATAGGATCGCGAAAATAAAGGTAAAGGGTTTGAAATAGGGGATGAAAGTATGTTTCGAAGTTCCTTATTGTCAAACATAAAATCATGTAAGATTGTTTAATCTACCCTTACCGTGTCGCTCGATATAAACGAATTCCACGCGGGCGAAGCCGCGGGCGGAAAGCTAGTAATTCATAATATAAAATTGTGGACTATAATTTGAAAACGTCAGCGCCTGGCACATGTGACTTACTTAGACATCTGGCAATTTATTATGCTTTCTGTCGTTCATCAGGCGCTTACAATATTCAAATTATACTCTCGAAGTCTCGATCGATTTTTAGCTACATAGTAAGAGCTCGAAAACGTAAAATAAATGTTCAAAAGTCTTTATTGATAACTCTTAATTATATGACAATTTATTACCAATACTAAATGTATGTTTGATTATACTCTTAATCAACTACCGGTTTCATGTGCAAACAGTTTGTAAACGTAGGAAGAAATATTTAATAACTTATCATGGTCAATCATACACATAAAAAAGTATATCTGAATTGAACGTATTTTTCTGCTAATAATCTAGTCGATTAATTCTTCAAAAATACATGATACGATGAGTTTAATCAAATGTTCCTGGAAAAACTCATTTTTCATCTCAATAACATGAAAAGAAATACTCGGATCATATTTTTCACTTGATTGAAAGGGACTCGGGAAGTTGGCGTCTGGAAATAAATCTCATATTTAGGGAATTATCTCGATTCGTTTAATATATGAGTTAACAAACGTACATGCGATTTTTTTGTCCCACTAACATGTGTAGTTATTGATCGGTGTGTTGGTTGTAGAACGGTCTGTTAGGGTATCAAACAAGACTGAAGTACAATTTCATTTACGAATTACAATCTTATATATATTCAAGGTATGGTAACTTAAGTTTAACCCTCTTTACGCGAGACTCTTACTTTCTTAGGGATAATAACGTAAAATATGTAACTATAAAAAGGACTATAAGCTATAAGCGAAAACTTCACAAAATGTAGGCAAATAAATAGACCATGAATTAATTGAAGCACAATCTGTATTTATTAAAATATTAAGCTGGCATATATGCGCTTCATAGCGCGAAATGTTCTGCATACTCAAAGTAAAAGTGACATAAAGTCAAATTAATTAAGATAGAACTATAAAAATTAAAATTCCAATAACAAACGTTACACAATTTCATAATAAGTATTATTATGATGTAAAGCGTTTAAGTATAGAAATGTAAATTAGTTTGATTTTGTAAACCCTTTTTTTGTGACATTATTTCATAAACAATTAGCGGCTCAAGATTTGTAAAAGAACAGCGAAGTCTTCTCTACTGATGATTAATACGGGTCAAGTAAAGTAAAATCTGTAAAATATAACTTGAAGTACAACATTAGTTAAAGTTCATTCTACTGGTAGCTATCTATTAAAGTACTATTATCTGATAAAGTGCTTGACGAAACTTAATAATGGCAGTTATTAAACTACTTCAGTAGCGTTGTAGCATTAAACGCTGGAATTATATCTTAACAATACTTGCATATACTTACGTATAGTTACTTTACAGTAAATACATATTAAGTTTTTCGTTCCCAGTCGTGTCGGCTCTTAAGACACTCACGAGATAAATAGTGTCACTAACACTGCGTATTCTTGTTCCGACACCACAAGGATAATTATTAAATAGGAAGCAATACTTGCCAATATATATATTTACTGGACCTATAAATTTTATTCAATAGGTGTCGTACAAATTGAGAAATATGAAATCAATTGCACATAAATGACATATTTGAAGTAATATACCGGTCAATTTACTCACAGCAAGTTTATGTAATAATTATATTATTAATGTTTAGCAGCCACAAGATTAAATAAAAATAGTCTTAGACACTCAAGTACAGAACGATAAGACTAAGTTTTTTTAATTCATTTTATAATTCTATCTATTACAAGATCTGATAACAGAGAAATAGTTATTTGGCACTGGCATGGTACAACATGGATATAAAGAAAAAAGTTATGACTTTCATATGCTATGAAAACCTTACAGAAATTTAATAAAGTTTAGTAAAGTTATTAAACCTAATTATATTACACCCAATTTCTAATATCGGTTATCAAATCTTGACTGAAATCTCCACTTAACTTCTTCTCATAGTTTATTTTCTCTTCGTAATATAGCTATCTATGGGAAAATTAGTAGTGTAATGTAATAAAAGGTATTCACTTTTCCTAGAGATCGCTATGATAATGAACTGGACTGTGACTATGAGAAGAAGATAAGTGAAGATTTTTTTAGGTAGTAGAGCCACGCTGATTTCAGCACGAATGGGCTGGCTCGACTGGGGCAGTACTACCCTCACACAGAAGACCATCCTAATAATGACAGTATTCCTGCCGTCGTATTTCGTTGGTCAGTGTGAGACCGGAGGCTCATTAACTCTGCATCCTTCACCCGGCCTCAGAAGGCCGGGTACTAAGTAGTACTTAACATACGTGCTATTTCCGTAAACATAAATAATAATAACAATAATGTGACTGTCAGCAAAAATTGTGACTTACTAATTTTTGGACTATACCAAAAATTTGTAAGTCACAGATTTTAATTACATACTTACTATCATGTTTCTATATCACCCAAAGGTTGATGAGAAGAAATTGTCTACAGCATTACGCAGGTCTTATGAAACGTATAATTGCAGGAAGAGTTAGGAGATTATTAATAATCCAATGCAAATTATGGAAATATTTTACTCTTGACTGTAGGTGATTAAAACGACTTAAAGCAGCTAACCATTCTATCCTCTGTGTGTCATATAACATAATGATGTTGCAATCACTAATAGCCTCGTTGATCTAGTGGTTAGCATATGCCACTGACGATGAAGAGGTTTCGTGTTCGAATCTGTGATCGCACCAAAAAATTGAGTTTTTATGATTCACAAATACTTAATAGCAGCCTAGATTTTGGAACTTTGGGATCATAACCCCCGTGCCTCGGAGAAAGCCGTCGGTCTAACGTCTATTCTCTCATCCATCGTGTCGGGTAGCTGTCCCATCTCCCATCGTATTATGAGAGCGAGGGAACAAAGAGTACACTTGTGTTTGCGTACACACTTGTGCACTATAATATATCTTGCATAGCAAGCTGATCGTCATTGGGACTGGCCGCCGTAGCCTATATTGCCTAGAGAAACATTATTATTGCATTGAATCAGTTATTCACTTTAAAAGTTGATATCAATGAGTATAAATAATTGTAAAATTCAGAGTGATTAGATTTGATTGGTATACGAATTATTCCCATAACTTTTGTGATAGTTAATTCAATAATACTTGAAAAACTTATTGAATATCAAGCAATATCTAGAATTGTATATCAGCGTCTTGGCTCGCCCGTGCATTTTTCGAATGTCGTTACCAGACGGGATTATTATAAAAGTTTTGTGCCTAGGAGAGTGCTCGTACAAATTTATTTTCAGTAGGCATGTATTTAGGTCATACTACAATTTCCTTTTGATGGTTAAAAACTATTCAATCTCAAAAATTCTCTCTTCTGGATTCTGTCTTCTTCTATCGCAAATTAATCTATTTCAAGATGGTGAAAAATATAAACCTTAAGTGATTCAAATGATTTGGTTTTCTGAATGTCACTTTTATCATCAATTTGATTATTTGGTTAGATGTGATTTAAATGTATTGTGCTAAATTAATAACAAATTATGGCAGCTAGTTATTTGCTTACTAACAGAAGGTGTTCTTTTGGTTACAAATCGAGCTGCGCAGTCAAAATTTCATAATTTATCACCTATAGATTTTCGTGTTCCGTAACTATAGCTTAGCCCTAACTAAGGCTCAGAAGCTATAATATAGCGTTTAGCTTTGAGAGTGGGGAGAACACCCTGTTTTTGCAAAGTTGAATAACTCGGAAACTAATACCTAAATAAAAAATGGTTTTGGCAATCTCATAATATTTTTAAAAGGCCTATCTAATGATATTACACGCGATATGGGATAGACGTGAAAAAAGAAAATCATCCCTACTTTATATGTAGGGGAGGTTCACCAAATTAAAATATTTTGCATGATTTTATTATAGTACTTTTACCGCGATAGGTTAAATATGCATTAATATTTAAGCACAAAATACACATTTAACGTGAATGTTCTCTTTTTCTAGTTCATCCATTTCATTTACCATAACTTATTATTGATTTTAGGTTGCTGATGAATATTATAACAAGAGAAGAATTGGTAGCTGCTATAAGATAGTCAAAACTACCAATTTAATATCAGTATTTACTAATAAATAATGTTTAAATACCTGTCTTATTTTATTTCTGCTCGCATATACCTCCTAAATTTAATTTATAAGAAACATAAGTATAAATTTTCACATAATTATCACATATTTTTTGCAACTCCAAGGATTTTTTTTTTAAAGTGTTAACACTTCAGTGACTCACATATATTTATAAAAATCTGCCAAGTGCATGTCAGGCCACGCACAGTAAAGGGTTCCTCAGTCACGTGGATTTAAAATCGTATCCAATAGATAATTATTATACTCCAAGATCCCAGAGATGTTGTGAATAGCTACAAGTATATACAAGTATACGAAATCTGGCCGTTTAAAGTGGATCAAAATCGCACCCATAGGAGTTGGTTACAAACAAACAAACATACAAGTGAAGCTAATAAATGAGCGTGTAAAAACCATTTAATATTTTACAATTCTATTCTTGAAATAATACCAAAGATGATATACCTCAGCTTCCTAATTACCACAAATATTTAAAGGTATCTGGGGGGATGATTGGCCCTTCGGACTGGTCTGGCCGCATACAAAGGGTCTTAAAATAGTACCTACCTTAGATAATATGTATAAAATGTAGGTTTGCTACTATAACGTAGCTTACCTAATTCTTTCACAACTTTCAAGACGTCTGGCAGAAGTAATGGCCCACCGACAGTGTCTGGCAGTAATGAATTTTAATTTTAAATAATATTTTTAAAAAAAATATGTAAATAAGTAAGGTTTTTTACTATCTGTACTTCGCGCTACCTGAGAAACGGCCCCGCTTTCAAATTAATGGGTACGCATACATCTTAACAAGACATTGTACTAATAATCCTGAAAATTTCAGCTTTGCACAAATGACGTAGGTCCGGCGGCTCTGGGATCTTGCTCTATTACGTTCACGTATTAATGTGTTAATTTTGTATGACGTTTTCCAAGTGAGCGCATTTTACAAGTTAAGTCTCCATAACTCCTGAATTAATAAAGTCATCTAATCCGTTATAGTTTTCCTTGAAAGTTCATTATGTGGACCACCATCACGAATTTTTCCAGATTTTTTGATCCAGCCGTTTAGCTTTTAGAGGGGGGGGGACGCCCTGTTTTTACAAAAAAGTGCCCTTTAAAGTGGAATTTCTCACAAACGGATACCTGAATCAAAAAGTCGTCTTAGAAACCCTGTATTGTTTTTAAAATACCTATCTAATGATACCCCACACGATGGGGTAGCCGCGAGAAAAAATTTACATCCCCACTTTACGTGTAGGGGAGGTACCCCAAATAAAAATATTTTTCAAAATTTTATTATAGCACTTTGTCGGCGTAATAACAATACATATTCATGCAAAGTTTCATCTTTCTACCACTTACCGTTTGGACGGTAAGTCGAGGACGGACGGACGGACGGACGGACGGACGGACGGACGGACGGACGGACGGACGGACAGACGGACATGACGAATCTATAAGGGTTCCGAGTGATATACTTCGGAACCCTAAAAATGACTTCACTTGCATGTTCAAAGTCAGTTATCTACCTTTTTTATTCATCTGAGATGTGTTACGCTATTTATCGGTCGTTGATATCTAAGTAATGTGCTTTAGTACTTCATTATCTAATATCTATAAACGAGCAATACTATATCTAATATCCTTCACATTTATATATATTTGTGTTCTCGGAATCGTATGTTAACAAACCTTAACAAAATTACATCTTGGAATGAAAACAGCCTTATGTACTACACCTGGAAGGAAGGTGTACTAAAAAAAGTAGGACGGTTCTTCTCGCCCGATCACCAGTGCTTTATTATAAAGCCCAGGTTCGCTCGTGCGCGGATTACTGTTCTCATCTTTGCGATGAATCCGCGCGGTATTACGGTTTGGCTCTTCCTTCCTGTGCATCGCAGTCAAAAACTGGAACTCACTACCAGCTCACGTGTCTGCTTCCTATTATAATCACGGGTCATTTAAGCGGTGCGTGAAAAAGCATTTTAATAGGCCGCCATAGTATGGGTCACTATAGTGTCTGTATTCGCAACGAGTGTGGTGCTCCTAACTATTGGATCGTACTCATGCTTTCCATCATACAAAGTAGAGTCACATTGACAAGCCACTAAATATAAGAAATATGATTTGAAATTTTATAGCTGATCTTGTGAAGGAGTCAGGATTGGAATCGAACACATTTGATTCATTTTGAGGAACCGGCCACCGGGCGGCGAAGTATACTTCGGTATTCTTTATACTGTCATACTTCTCTATGGACGTATTTCTATTGTTTTTTTTTATCTCTATGTTGTATAAATACGTATGGCCTTAAGAGCCTCCGCACATTAGGGCAACTAATCACCGCTACTAAACGCCACCACCAGTGGTTCAGTCAGACCACTACATGCCGCCACCAGTGGCAGCCACTGGTGGCTTGATGCGGCCTTCAGTGTCTGCCACTTGCGGCAGTTGTTCAAGTGAGGGAGCGGGGAGAAGCCGGCGACTGAGGCCGTATGTGCGCGCAAGTCGAACGATAAAACGCGGCCACAAGTAGCAAGCGCTGATGCTAAACAAAATGTATGGAGAAACGCGTCCGCAACTTGTGGCCGCCGCTAGTCGTTGTAATGTGGTCGCCACTAGTGGCTAATGTGCGCGGGCTGTAACCCTCTCCGAAGGGGAGGGCGAATACATTATGGGTTGTTGATGATGAAGTTGTATAACATCACGATATCCGTATGGTGATGTCATATATTTAAGAATACAGACTGTCATCCCTCCCCCCCCCCTATATCCCCGATGGGTGTCGTCAGAAGGACGAGTTTTTTTGTAAATACATAATTTACATAGAAAACACCCACTCTGAAAAACTCTGAGAAAAATATTTGCGGATCCCACGAATTTGGTCTAACCCGAGAATCGAACCCGAGACCTCAAGCACAACAATCACATATACATCGAGGCAATCCAAAGGCTGATAATGACGACTACGACTGTAATTTACCTATAATAAACACCACTAAACACCTGCTCATTGTAATAAATACTGATAGTAGGGTATTGAACCTAATTGTGTCTCATCTGAATAAATACAAGACACATCCAAGATAACAAAGCATATATTTCCTAAGAATTTATTTTTGTAGATACTGAATGTATTGCAGTCAATACAAAAATACAAATGAATTTCGCAAAACAAGAGAATATAACAACTAAGTGGACAAAATGTTTCATTTATTTTTCTATTCTGTTTAAAATGAAGATCATAAAACAAAACTTTAACTCATTCTCACATTGAAGACAACAGATTTCTTATATTATTCTAAAAATTACACAAATAAAACCAAATTTGTTATTCTTATGTATTTTCTTTTTACATAAGCATATGAACAAAAATTTTAATTTATTTAATAAAATTGTTGATTCGATAATAAATAAAGACTTATTATCATAGATAAATAATTAGAGAAATATGTACACGTACTTCGTCGCTAATGGCAAGCGCATGATTATACATAGATGGACCTATTTGTTTACATGTTCAATTGTATGAATTTTTTAACAAAATAAATTATGATTTTAAACAAAAACCACATTGGTATCCAAGTAAAAATACTTGTGATTAACTTGTTGCTGTTGTAGATGAATTTCATTAGTCACTTACAAATAGACAATTGTTGTTTGTTATCAGTCAGCAAACACTCCAGTATGCGTATTACGAATAGTGTGAGTGGAATCTAAGATCATCATTTATACCTACTAATATAATATCGCGATCAGTATTACATACAGGACAAAGATTTAAAGAGCAATACTTGGATTGATATACTCGCAAGCCCGGCTCAATCGGAGCGGTGCCATAGTATTGCAAAACATCCCCCTATCTAAGTGTATTTATTCAACAAACGTTAATTAAAAACTAACAAATATTTGGAATGACGTCTCTGAACGCTAAGTCACGTGGTCAGAACAAAATACTTAAGCAAACTATATTTTTTAACTGTATGTATAAAGGAACGAGTCATTTATAATTCACACACACACACATAAATAAATAATCTTTAACAGGTATTTAATTTACCGCGTGTGAATAACAAAAAATGGAAATACAACATGATATAAAGTGTAGATAGACAAGCTTTCAAGAGATATGTCACCATAATTATAAGTCTGAATAAATTATTTTTATATTTTAATTTAAATTACCACAAAATAATAATAAACAAACAGGTAAAGAAACACATACATTTATATACTGTACAATCTTTGACGAAACTTCACGAAACAAAGCAACACATTTGAAGTACATAAAGTAGAGTTTGTAATATTCGAAATACATATTTATGATAGATAACAAACGTGGAATGTGCAAGTACCTTCTCACAGTATTGGTGTGAATTGGCAGTGACTTACCTAAATATTTATTGTAAAATGTTTTTATGTGCATGAAACATATTATTTACAACTATACGTTACTAATTGTCTTCTTATACATATTTGCATACATTCTACATACTCTATTTTTATATAACTACATTACAATGGTATAATATTTTGTCAGTCAAAAAATCTACTTCTACATAGGCCGTCAGATATTGACAATGTCAATGTTATGGCAAACAGTTTTAGGCATAATTATTTCAGATCATAACAAGTTCATTTCAAACAATATCTTCAAAACCGTGACACTTCGTTCGATCTGGCGTATTCTTCTTTCTTACTTGGATTGGAAACGACATTGTCTCTGCGCTTTACGAGTGTGTAAATAAATCTGTGGAATAACAATGTTATTTTAATAAATATACTCGTTAAATAATAATGTTGACGGAATATCTGATTGCTTTATTTTTTGGTTGTATTTTCAAGTCGAGGATTTTCATCATCAACAGCCTTCAACAGTCCACTGCTGGACATAGGCCTCTCCTTAGAAAGGAGGTTTTGGCCTACTATACCACGCTGGCCAGACGGGTTGGTATAGGGTTGGTTCCAAGTTTTCCTTCTCTTTGCATTGATGTTGTCTTGCGAGGATTTTATTTCTAAATTAATATTAAAGAACAATAAACATTTGAAAGTGATCTATTCTGCAGTCGTACTATTGAACTTATATTTAGTAAGAACAACAGAAAGACCCATATACAATGATAACTCTTAGGAAGCCCTGGGAATAAGTAAACTGTCTTGCAACCAAAAAAAAAATCAAAAGTGAAATATAGAAGTTGGAAATATATTAATCTATTATTCTGGAGTAAACTAGAGTTACAGAATTCGAATGCAGTATTTTATAGAAGCGGTATTTCACATACTCATGTAATATCTCCATCTCGATATAGAAAAGGATTCCAGAACAAGGACAGCAACTGGCCTCAGTCAGCATCAAATGTATAATGCTCACCATATTGACGTAGACATTGACACTTTATAAGATTAAAAATTATGATAAAACTGTTTGAATAGACTCTGAGTGATTAAGTTCTAAAACGTAATAAATATACTTACTAGGTACTTATCTTATTTGTCATTGGTCTTTCTAAGTTAAGTCTACGCTAAAATACTCGTTAATGAGGTTATTTAAATGCACTTAGTAATGTTTGGATAAGGTAATACATGTTAAAGTTATTTAAGATAAGTAGTAAAGGTAAATTAGTATTGTCACGATTCAAGTTACTTTTAAATGCGTGAGTATTGAGGTTTATCTATGATATATGGTTGGAAATATTGAAATAAGCAGAACTTGAACTACTGATTGTAAGATGTTGTGATTACGAACCCTGTATCGCAAATGGGTCTATTCAGAACTGATTACGATAGCAGGAGCTTGATGCGAGTAGCCGAGGACTAAACTAAGTGGCGTTTAATTAGAGAGGCCTGTGTCCAGCAGTGGACTCCAATAGGCTGATTAATGATAATGAATAATTTTAATTACTAAGAGTTTATTGTCAAAATTAAATCTATTCCATTTAACAATTACAATCATTCCATTTATTATATTCTTTTGTTTTTATTTAAATAAGCTGTTTACTTCTGGAATCTAGATGGCACAAACACACTCGTATTTCTGCACCCATAGAATGAGAGATAAATGTGTTCATAAATATTGTATTCTGGAGCTTGACTGCACGGATGTGTTTGTAGTATAAGTGGTAATCTGGCCGCTTCCTATAACGTCGAGTGTTGTGGATTCTATGCCCTCAACAGCCAACATTGGATCATACAAGAATCCAGAATTGGTTGGTCTGCTTCGGTTGTTTTTGGGTCCGGTTGAATAAATGTTTGTAAAGTCCCCCGGTGCACATATAATTAGTATTTCGTGTTTTTAAAAAACGTAAATAAAAAGATTTGTTTTAGGGACTATAGCATTTTATAACCTCCCCATTTCCCAGTCGTAAAATTAATGATGAGAAATCAGTGTTGAAGCAGTTTTGAGAAGTATATGCCATTAAGGTGACAATCATGGCACTGCTCGTCTCTTAGTTCATCTTCAGTTATAGAAATTGGATTACTTAGTCTATAGCTTCTAGTATTTTATTAACATTGAACCACTGTTTTACAACATTCCGTGTTAAACATTCCTTACACTACATTATAGGTACTATACTATCTTTCATTCAACAGTCACGTCAAGTCTACTGTCTCTTTTATCTTTTAGCTATTTTTTATTTAATATATTTGAGATATATAGCAATTCTATTACTAAATGAATAAGAATACAGAGTGTCACCACTCCTATCCACAAGAGAACAAACTATGCAGGACAACATCTCTGCCAGTCCGGGCAGCCTGGTATAGCAGGTTAAATCCTCCTTTTTGTTAAAGGCTGTTGATGATAGTATGATGAATTGTAGGATGTATACATTCTATATTATATAAATAAAAAACAGCAGCTCTACACCTAGTACACTTAAATGTGTAAATTTTGTTACAAATCGTATATATATTGTGAGACTTGCAAGTCGGTTCAAAACAGTCAATACTGATACTCTTATCCACTAATTAATCACTAAGGTCTACCTCTTAACGCTAACCACCCTATACAGTGAATTCTTAAACAATGCCTACTTAAGTGATTTTCAAACATATATAAGTATCATATTTATCTACTAGGTACACTTAGTGAAATATTAAATGAAAACAAGGGCTTTATCAATCATTTATATTATTTACTTACGATACTTAGTAGATCTAATCTTTGGGAAATATGAAATATATTACAACTAAATTGTGTTCGTAACTTTGTTTGCATTAATGTCGACTGCCACAATAAAGAACAAAATATATCTAATTCCAGACTACTATCAATTTTAGAATTAAATTTCATCTAGTTTCTATCGATCTATTTATTCAAACATTTCTTAATTCATAAAAAAGTAGATTACTTTAGAAATTAAAATAATGTATAGATCTCAAAAGTCTGTTGTTCTAAAGTCACTTACGTTACTGACAAGCTGTTCGATATTAAATTATGGTAGTATTCAAAGTTAATCAGATATTTACTACTTACCTAATAAATACTTGTGGGAAGGTAGATACTTATAATATAGGTACTTTTATCTCTTGTATGTATGATCGATTAAATTATTTCATTTGAAATCATGATGTCATGAGACGTCGTTATTAACATTAAAATATGCTATTAAACGTTATGCTACAGTCGAGAATGTTTACCAATAATTTATCTATCGTCTGCTTAAGCTATTTTCAAGTCTGACAATCTGAGGTTAGTGAATTGAAACAATCAAGTTTCTCAAGATAATAAAACTATTATTTAAGAATTATTATACAAGAAAAAGTTCATTTTTACAGATATCTAACGACTGATATCCATGTTACGCTAGTCATGAATATTCAAAGCTTTAAGTAACTACTTAGATGAATAAAAAAGTAACTTACGCGAATAATCCCAAAGCGACGACAGTCAGTGCTACATCGAACATATAAAAGGCACCGGGAAAACTGTCGATTGTTGACATATAGATGTAGCTAGTAGAAGGCATGTATATCGAAGGCGCTATCGCTTCCGTCACACCCATGAGAGCACTCAGCTTAGCTGGAACAATATAAAAGATATTTATATTTGACGAACTCTATTGTTATTTGAGGTATCTCAAACCTTCGAAGAAAAAGAATCCGTTATGTCAGATTTTAGATTTTATTACATTAGTGTCTAACAATAAATATAACTCTTATTATTTGATGTTTCTATTTACTTTAAAATATCAATCTAGTTTCAAAAAACACAGAATTACAATAGAAATTGGTAGCTGTTTAGCACGGCAGTGTCTCCGCCACCATCTTTTTCTCGAAGCAATTCAGACCATTTTCGACCCCCTACGATGTCGTTGTAGATATACCTATTATGGTCCAAGAGCCCAGAGCGATCAGACTTATCTTATTTTCACATGGATGAAACCTTAACTACTCAGTAGCGTCTAGTGTACTTTTAAATACCTGCGTGTTTGTGGTACTAGATCTGTGACACCTGGGCAGATATCAGGTGAGAAAGGTAACTAAAAATAAGAGTTATCTAACTTAAATTAGTATGGCTGATCTTTATATATATTTTGTAGAATATTATTCTAAACTAGTTTCATAAAGTGTCAGACACTTTTCATGGACCAGAGCTTGTGTCAGACGCTTTAAAGATCGACAAAAAATTAATGAACTTTACTTATTTTTACATGTCTGATTTTTTAATATGTTATTAAAGTAACTATTACAAAGTTACATTTCATCAGTCAGACAAATTCGAGTGACCAAACATCACTTAAACACAAAAATTATTCAGCCGGGAGTTCGATCATCATGCTATTTCAGAGCGAGTGAGACGTCCACAGCAACTTGGATCCCGTTTTTAGGGTTCCATAGCCAAATGGCAAAAAACGGAACCCTTATAGATTCGTCATGTCTGTCTGTCTGTCTGTCTGTCCGTCCGTATGTCACAGCCACTTTTTTCGGAAACCATAAGAGCTATACTTTTGAAACTTGGTAAGTAGGTGTAATCTGTGAACCGCATTAAGATTTTTACATAAAAATAGAAAAAAAACAATACATTTTGGGGGTCCCCATACTTGGAACTGAAACTAAAAAATTTTTTTCATCGAACCCATCGAGTAAAAAAATTAAATGTAATGAAAATACTTACTAATTTCAATCTAAGATTTTCGCATTCTTGTTTCAATAACATGGGCTTCAACATTAAGTTGTTAATTATTAAATATTAAAGTGAATTCATTTATTGCATGTATTTGTGATAGGTAAATATGTGAGGATCCATTTTGTTTTATAAGGAAATATCTTTATATTATTGTAAAAAAGATACCAGTTAAAAAAAGATATAAACAAAATATTACCACTACCACAAAAATATCACTATGATTAATTACAGCAAATATCTCCTAATCATCGCAATCGTCGACGCAGTCATTAGAATAAATAAATAAATTATTAAAAAAAAAATGCAGTAAATTGCAGTTTACGATTTATGACGTATTAAAAAAAAACTACTTACTAGAACTCGTTCAAACTCATTTTCGTTGGTAGTTTGCATGGTAATGTACAACATACATTTTTTTTAGTTTTATCACTCTCTTATTTTATAAGTTAGAGGGGGGGACACACACATTTTTCCACTTTGGATGTGTCTCTCGCGCAAACTATTCAATTTAGAAAAAAATGATATAAGAAACGTCAACATCATTTTTGAATACCTATCCATAGATGGGTTACACGTATGGGTTCGATGAAAAAAATATTTTTGAGTTTCAGTTCCAAGTATGGGGGACCCCCAAAATGTATTGTTTTTTTTCTATTTTTATGTAAAAATCTTGATGCGGTTCACAGATTACATCTACTTACCAAGTTTCAAAAGTATAGCTCTTATGGTTTCCGAAAAAAGTGGCTGTGACATACGGACTGACAGACAGACAGACAGACATGACGAATCTATAAGGGTTCCGTTTTTTGCCATTTGGCTATGGAACCCTAAAAACGGGATCCAAGTTGCTGTGGACGTCTCACTCGCTCTGAAATAGCATGATGATCGAACGCCCGGCTGAATAATTTTTGTGTTTAAGGGATGTTTGGTCACTCGAATTTGTCTGACTGATGAAATGTAACTTTGTAATAGTTACTTTAATAACATATTAAAAAATCAGACATGTAAAAATAAGTAAAGTTCACAATTTTTTTGTCGATCTTTAAAGCGTCTGACACAAGCTCTGGTCCATGAAAAGTGTCTGACACTTTATGAAACTAGTTTAGAATAATATTCTACAAAATATATATAAAGATCAGCCATACTAATTTAAGTTAGATAACTCTTATTTTTAGTTACCTTTCTCACCTGATATCTGCCCAGGTGTCACAGATCTAGTTCCACAAATACGCAGGTATTTAAAAGTACACTAGACGCTACTGAGTAGTTAAGGTTTCATCCATGTGAAAATAAGTTATGTCTGATCGCTCTGGGCTCTTACTCTATTAGCTTTCAGTAACCAGTCAAGTTCTGTATACACATTATTTTTCAAATCTCATTCTATTTGAACCAGCAGGTAGTTTTAGAATTACAACCAGTTAAAATTTCGTAATTTTGTCACTGGCATTTCTAGCAGACATACAAGGTTGAAATTCGGAATACTATTTAATGTTTAGTGTATAAAACAAGGAAAAATTACAATAGGCGTCTTTTGGTTCTTGCTGTGATATAGGAAGTATTTTTTTTATTTTTTTAAAAAGACAACTCCCGCATTAGGAATGTAAACTCCTGTGTGCGGGGGACTTTACAAATATACATGAAACAGACACAAAGAACACCCAGACTCAGAACAACAAATTGTGAATCACACAAAGTGGGAAAAACTCCTACGTTGGATTTGAACCCACAACACTTGGCGCAGTAGGAAGCGGCGTGGCAACTGCTTATGCCACTAGGCCAACCGTGCAGTCCAGTATCCACACGAACTACGTTTCATTTAACTTATATGAAGCTTAAGAGAACTCAGACTCTTAACTTAGAGAAAATACTCTAAACAATCTTATTTAATACTATTAATTTAGGATTGAACTTCAATACTAATATAGTGACTATAAGATTTTAGGTTAGCTAATTACGTAATAACTCAAGACTATTTCCTAAAGTAGGGACTGGACTAACCGACTTGGTTTACTTATTTAGTTATTACTAGAACATCTGGTTTGTGCTGGATTGGTATTTTTTACAAGTTATGTTTTTGATGGCATTAAATATACAGATAGAGACTTACTGGTTGTAAATTGTATATAATAATTAAAATAGACCTAAAAGTCCATATATTCAATCCCTATTAGGTTTACTGAGAGATTACATCAGTCACATTTGGAGAAGGAGCTCAGTTATCCCAAATCTCTTGAGAAATCAGAAAGATATAGGGGTTAAATCAAATAGAGCTACCCATCTGTTTGAAAGTAAGCACTATAATTCATTGATGATTTATATGACACAAAAGATTCTAATTTTATGGCTTCAAAACTCAAGGATTGAAATCCTGCTTAAAATACTGGTGTAATATTATATAATTAAACGCAGTAAAATAATAAATAAATTGCTCTAGAGCCTTTAGAAGTTCAGTGCTGGAAATGAGCCTTTTCATAGAAAGGAGGTGAAGTGATTCTACTTTAAAATAAATTTAAAAAAATAAATGTGTTATTTTCATGTCTGAAATTTTTACCTCACATACTCTAATAAACTTATAAAATTTTAATGAAAAGTATTTTAATAAATATACTAGCTCGCGATATATAATATACTATATCGCGATAATAAGTAGGTTATATCCTTCTCTATTGCCAAGCTATCTCCATACTAACTTCAACCAAATTAGCGCCATGAAAATTTAACAGGTAGTCGAAGTTACTTTCATATTTATATTTATTATGGAAGTATATTCTAGCTGACTAAAGTCTCGTCTGCGTCATTTTTCAATCATGCCTAGTTCTTATTATTCTAAATATTCGTGTAATGTAAGTTTGTAGTACAATTAAAAATGTTTGTTCAATATAATTACACATATTCGTTCTTATAATTTGTAACTCATATGTTTCTTTTCTTTCGTACTATTTTGTGTCAACATTAGAGACAATAAATAAATAAATAATTGTTTACATTGTTGAGCCTCTTCCCAATTCAAAACACGCTTGCCTATATTTTAAATCCTGACCCGATATATCTTTAATTGTGATCTCACATGAATGTTGGTTTCCTTCTGATATGTAATTTGTGCACGTGATAATTAAATCCTGATTCGTACACAAATTTAGACGTTTAGGCTTCGAAAAAGCGCTTTGAACCGAGACGCCGCGTTATATTATAAGAAACAAGTTAACAGTTTGTGCGTTTAATGGAAATTTTTACTTTCAGCAGTGAATTATATAAAATATTTACCTATGTATTTATTATTGACTAACGAATATTTCATACATTGCATAACTTAGTGGCTAAACCGACCATCCTCTAAGTAAAAAAAAGTCCACAATCTCGAAAATTAGAGCGGGGGTTCTACATCTACAACTGATTTCATAATTTGTTTATTGGTACCTACTTAGTCTTTGATTTTTTTTAGTAAATTTGCTACGAATACGAAATAATTTTTTAAAATTTTTTTACTACTCAAATACTCAACATATTTTTTTCAATTAAGAAATAGAGAAAATTATGTTGAGCAGTTAAAGTTTAATTAAATAACTTAGAAAGCTACGGAGAACAACATTGTAAATAAGAAACCCTTAAGAAAGAAATATTAATTTCTTACGTTTATACATTATACGAATTTGTGACAATGTCTTAAAATATTAATTTGTAAATATCATAACTCATAACGTCTCATGTCATCATTAATCAACAAATTCACACGCTTTCTAAATGTCAAGAAATATTTTTTTATCAGCTTTCCGCCTGCGGCTTCGCCCGCGTGGAATTCGGTTATATCGCGCGACATGGTAAGGAGTAGCCTATAGTCTTTCCCAAGGTCTAGACTTCTTACATGATTTTTTCACAATATGGAACTTCCATACAAACTTTCGTCCCCTATTTCAACCCCTTCTACCCTTATTTTCGCGATGAAAAGTATCCTATGTCCTTTCTCAAGTTTAGTTCTATCTTCATACCAAATTTCATCGAAATCGGTTCAGTGGTTTAGGCGTGAAAGCGTAACAGACAGACAGAGTTACTTTCGCATTTATAATATTAGTAGGGATTGTTTCATAGTCACTCATCCATCTTATCTTATTGTTTACTTAAGAACACTTTATGTAGTGGCAGTGTTTGTCCATCATTCATTGACTTATTTTTTTCAACGATTTGATAATTGGTCATCTTTTGGAAAATCTTCTTTTTATATTAGCCTACCAAAGTAACTATAGCAGTCAATTGCGGTGATTATCTTTAGGTATGTTCTTGCATTCACAAACAAAACATGGTAACCGGCAAGTTCGTTCTGAATTCAGCGTTCCTCTACTAACTTATGTTTACAAATTATGTTTGTGTCTAATGTCTTCAACATATGACTAAATCCTGAAGACGATAAAAAATACGGTTTGTTATTAATTTGTTTAGAAGCGAAAAGAAAAGTATACGATATCGTGATGGCAACAGGTGTTAATCCTTTCGACAACCTTTCTATCTCATATAAACTCCTTTTCTTATCAAGCTGTAACATTTTATAGACCAATTTCCTACGTCACTTATTTTGCTTAGGGATAAATAGAAAGTTCCCTTTCCGCTATATCTTTAACAAAGGACAAATTTAACGGCTACTTGATTTTAGTTAAACAATAGCGACTAAACCCTTTGGAACATATCTTTGTCGTATCTGTCGGTCTGTCACAACCTTATTTCTATTCAAATAACCGTCAAAAATTTAGAAGCTTACTCAAATTCACAAAATTTAATTGGTTTCTATTTAGTTTCTGCAATAAAGCTTTATTTTATTCCATATATTTCAATACTTATTTTTATGCTAATTAAAATGGTGCCTGTTTGGTGTTTGTAGTTATTTTCTGACTAGTTTTTACAAATTTTTGATAAAATGTACAGTATTATTCAAACCAAAATTTTGCTATAAAGTTACTATTTTGCTACAGTGTTTTTAACAAAATTAGTAAAGATATAAGTGGAAAAAATCTTTTAGTTACTTTCCATTTTTCGCAAGGTATCTTTTTTCAAATATTTACAGGAGAGATCTACTTGATAAACGTGGGAAACGTTTAACCCACTTTTTAAGGATTTATCAAAAGCTACCAAGCTAGAAATGAGAGGCATTCCATGCATATAAATCAGCGATTTAAAAAAAACAAACGTATTCCTTTAACTCATATTTAAATGCATGTGCTTCTCTGAGTTAAGAGAGTAAGAGATATAAGATAGTACTCGACATGTCATATTCATCTGTACATTACTGTATATTGACACTGAATCATAACTTAATATCATACAATATAAATATTATCAATAGTTTTTACGTGATCGGGTTGCTACTTTTCAACATATGCCTTTGAACTGCCTTATATTTCAATCTACTGAGTGGTAAGTCACAAATATAATGAGTGATAATCTGTCGACAACTTGCGAACTCCCCAATGATTGTTAAACCTTTAAATCACATGATTTGCTTAAATAATTATTTTAACAACAGTAGAATTAACATTGTACCATTGAAATAGAATTATGTCAAGGACCGATAAGGCAGTTGTTTGCCGTGAGATCAAGTTCGATGTTTTCCGCTGTTGTATGCAATAGGTTTACTACATCATAAACTAAACTACGGTAAGAGGATATTGCGAATTTCGAATAGTTGCAATAGTTTATATTATAACTAAGATGTCTTATATACGGCAGAGCAGGCAGAGTGCGTGCTATGGTCACAAGACTGCAGATAAATATACTTACTTATAAATCAGTGAACGCGTCCAAATTAGAATTAATTATTTTGTTCACCTACAAATATATTTGTTGTCCGTAAGAATCAGTTTCCTCAGCAGAGGTATGTCGAGTACAGACAATGCAGCATAGTGACCCCCCACTATGGTGGCTTAGTGAAATGTTTCTCCATCATTGGGCTTCTGGTATCAGATTCTCCAACGAATTACGACAACACGAATGCTGGCATTTCTAGGTTGGTCTTTTCAGTGAAGGTAGTACTACCGCAGTCGAGCCGACCCATTAGTGCTGTAATACCTTTTTACCTTACGAAGTATGCCTTTACTAATTAACTACTATAATAAAACTGAAGAGTTAATGGTTTTTCGGATTGTATTTTTAAATTAACTCCTGGAATTAGCAGTTGGATCCATAATATTTTCTCTCTGTGTTGAATGTTTAGTGTCACCAGCGACTCTATCCGCAAATTGCGTATGGACGCGAAAATGATAAAGACGATGCTAATATATCGTTAGTATTTCTTTAATTATGATGCGATCAATAATAAATAAATATTTTTGAACATCTAATACAAAACACACACACACACACCAACACACAAATACACATACATTTTTCAATTAATTTCACATTTTGTGTTCTTTTATTGTGATTGTGTAGTTAATTTTATTTTGAACGTTGAACCTTGACTTATGTAAAGGGGGGATGGCGTCGGTGTCTGTCACACAGTTTCTACTAGCTCAGACACCGTCGTTTCTCACTCTATCTGTTTATGTCAAATACATAATAATGTTAACTTCATTGTTAAGGTAAGATAGATAAACTGTTCCTCTTTTCTAAGTAAATAAAGATTATTATTATTAAAAAAAAAAAAAAAAACATAATCTAGTCCAAAACTTGGCAGAGCTTGTATTATGGATTTAGACGACTGATATAAATATAGTACTACGAAACAAATCGTTGCAGACCTTACAAACTTTAGGTCCGACCCGGGAATCGAACCGAACCGGACGCCAACCCTTAGATCAACAAAGCATTCAAATAGAATGATATATACGTACCTACATCTTCAGTCGGAACACTTTTGGTGGCTATTGATCTGACGGCAGTTAGACCAGTATGACTGAATATATTCAATAGTGGTGCTACATAGTACCAAGATCTACTCGGTGCAAATGCAAACATAAAACAGCTTGCTATTCTGCTGGCACCAGCCAATGCACCAATAGCACTGTCTTCCACGTTTAGTCTCTTGCTGAGAACTGATATGCAGAAGAATGTACCTGAAACAAAAGAATATAATTATTACTATTTCAATATCACTTCTTACACAAATACGTAACCATTGTGGTAAGAATGTAATTCAGCAACGAAGGTTTTTAGGGTTCCGTAGCCAAATGGCAAAAAACGGAACCCTTATAGATTCGTCAAGTCTGTCTGTCTGTCTGTCTATCTGTCCGTCCGTATGTCACAGCTAATTATTTCCGAAACCATAAGAACTACACTTTTGAGACTTGGTAGGTAGATGTAATCTGTAAACCCCACTAAGATTTTCACATAAAAATAGAAAAAAAAAACAATACATTTTGGTGGTCCCCATACTTGGAACTGAAACTCAAATAAATTTTTTAATCAAACCCATACGTGTGGGGTAACTATGGATAGGTGTTCAAAAATGATATTGAGGTTTCTAATATCTTTTTTTTCTAAACTGAATAGTTTGCGCGAAAGACACTTCCAAAGTGGAAAAATGTGTCCCCCCCCCCTCTAACTTCTAAAATAAGAGAATGATAAAACTAAAAAAATATATGATGTACATTACCATGCAAACTTCCAACGAAAATTGGTTTGAACGAGATCTAGTGAGTAGTTTTTTTTAATACGTCATAAATCGTAATTTAAGGTAAATTGCGTATTACGATTTATGACGTATTAAAAAAAACTACTGACTAGATCTCGTTCAAACCAATTTTCTTAGTTTTATCATTCTCTTATTTTAGAAGTTACAGGGGGGGGGACATACATTTTACCACTTTGGAAGTGTCTCTCTCGGAGAAAAGTGGCTGTGACATACGGACAGACAGACAGACATGACGAATCTATAAGGGTTCCGTTTTTGTCATTTGGCAACGGAACCCAAAAAGGACACACAGACAGACAAATATTTTTCAATGCATTTTTTGATGTTTAACTATATCGTAGTAGTAAGTTGGGCTACTTTTATTAAGACTTCCTTAGCGCTGCTACGTCACTCGCGCTTGTTGTTGTAAAGGTACAATAACAGCCGTGAGTAACACCGCGGGACTCAGCTAGTGTATTTTATTTACATAAAAGCATCAGAACATTCTTACGCGTCATCGGCGGGATTGTCACACTATTTAAGTGTAAATAGGAAGTAAATTTTGTGAAATCGATTGTGCAGTACAGATTGACCCAAAGTATGGAATGCATGTCAATGGAGCTACGCGAAATAATTAACATAATGACGACAGCTTTAAGAAAAGGAATAAATATGTTATTGACACGGTTAAATGTTTAGTAATTTTTAAAGTTCTTGTGAACTAAAACCTTGTGTGATTTGTATCCGCTTCACGAATGCTTGTTAACGGGGCTTTTTGTTAACGGGGTAGATAATCTTTGTGTTCTCAGAGTTAAGGGAACCAAGGTATGTCCAACAAAATTCACCCCGACGCCCGATGCCGATGCCGACACTGAGGAGGAACTGGACCATATTTCAGATCCCGCTTCCCCAGAATTGACGCCGTTACTAACCGGAATTCATTTTGAAGGTAACCAGGACTGCTACCTGCCTATCGGTTTAATCATTACATTTTGCGGCCCTACTTAACAGCTAAAAGTGTGTCTTTTTATAAGTTATGTTGTTATGTTAAAAGTTTTTAAAAGTTTTAATGGCATCAAAGATAATATACGAGTAAAATACAAAAATGCTGGAATATTCTGTATTCTATTCAAAATGATATTACGCATCCAACTCTGCTGATACTGGGTCAGTAAGATAAACCCCGTCTCTAATACATTATTCAGAAGTATCTGAAGGCCAGCTATCGTAACTATTCTAGAATAGTTTGCTAAACAAATCTTTTACAACATATAACACTTTATTTAGTAAAATATTTGTTGGGCAAAGTTACAAATTACTTAAATGCTGAGTTTGGTATTCTAATCGATTCAATTATAAATCGGATAAATCATATTTTCAAGATAGATTTATTGTATATTAGTTAAGACAAATAAAGTACTGTGTCATGTAAATAAAACTTAGTAGGCATATTTTATTTTAAGAAATATGAAATTATAATTGTTTATCTAAACATGTCTAACTAGCAATACAATAATAATAATTGTCTATTGAACAAAATTCAGATGATACCCACAAGTCAACATTCCATAAATCTTACTTTCACTCTTCGCGATATGACATTATATTCCTTTATGTCATAGAAATATTTATCTTTCAGCCAGTCTATTTACTTTTTCATGAATTTAGTTAAAGGTAGCTCTTTAATAGTGTTTGGTAGATTATTATACACCGGTATAGCACTTATGTTGTACACACATTGAGGTGAATGTAATTTATGTTTATCTCTCACTACAAATATTATAAGTCATGTAAATATTACTACATAAATTTATTTTTTTAAAACGAATCACTAATAATATGTTTAATAAGATCCAATATATGTCTGTGCAAAATTTTTACTCAAGTGTTAAGCAATGACGAAGTTTTATCAACAAATAAATAATGTCATATAGACACTATAGTCGTCACAAAATAAGAAGCCCGGTTTGACATTTGTCATCGTGGCGTAACTAATACGATTAATTCGTGTTTTTGAGTGCAATTTTTCAATATCAAGTTAAACTTGATGCTTATTTATGATACACGTTGTGATAGTGTATGGGTAACATAGTAATTATATAGGATTATGAATTAGATTTTTCAATTTCTTACATGCGGCATGTCAAATGACAAATGTCAAAACGGGCTTCTTATTTTGTGACGACTATAGTAATTTATATTTTCACGAAAAAATAATAACTTGAAATTATCGGTAGGTTGTAAAACCACAAAAAAAGTGCCTCGCATGGCTCTACAAAATTAAAGATATTAAAAATTATTTTACCCAGATTTGTTAAAATGGTAGACTTTAGCAATCTAAAATTATATTTCTTTAAATAAGTTCTGTTGATAGGAATAATTATGAAAAATAGTAATACAACAGTTGAAGGTTCTACTAGTGTAAAATACTGTTCAAAACTAAGTATAGCAAATTTTTTCTCCTTTCAAAAATATAGAAATTGCAATCATTGCTATTCACAGTACAGTATCAATGAGAGAAGTAATTATTAAGTAAAATCGCTATCTGTTTGTTGTATGAATATCACTTTACTATGTATTTATCAATCTCATCGTAATTCGAATACACACCGATAGTCAATCAACTTGAACTGACCTTTCCGCAATTAATCGATAAACGCAATATTGTTTAGTTTTAAATTATTTCTTTTACGCAATTATACCGAGACTAGCAGCAAAAACAAAAGTACTTTGGAATTTTATTCCTATCCGTCTACCATTCTGTTTGTAGAGTGTTGTGTTTCAGACCACCATGGAATAATACTTAGCGTAATCCAGACATTGTAATTATCAGTGAGCTCTTTGTCCGTTTCATGTATATTTTCATAAAGTGCCCCATAACATATTATATTGTCTATTGAATAAAAAAAATGTTTTTAGTTGTTTCTTTAATGTATAAAGTATAATCGAATATTGTTTCTGCAGTATTATTAAAGAAATATACGTTATAATCCTTACTAATATTATAAATGCGAAAGTAGCTTTGTCTGTCTGAATGGCGCGTTTTCACCCTTAAACTACTGAATAAATACGAATGAAATTTGGTACACAGAGGGTTTATAGTCTGATAAATAACATACTTTCCATCATTCACCATTCCATCATCTTACAACCCATCATAACCATCATTAACACTGTCGGAGAAAAGAACTTTCTGATTTAAATTATCAAAATATTAACGTAAAGAAAACTAATTAATTTTAAACACCTTAATCTACTTACTAAAACAGCTGTCGGTGCGTAGACTAACTTTAATAAATCTTACCACAAAAAAAAACAAGAATTACTAAATAAAAATATACCTTCGCTTCATTCTAAGCTGATGTATCCAGGTCTATTAATTACCCGACAACAGCAAAACTAAAAGGAAGGTATTAGGCAGTCTATGCTTGTACTCGTATATGTAACGTCTAAACAAGTAAACCTATAACTAAACAAATTTTAATTAACGAGGTGTCAATGGGTTCTTAATTATAGCTTCGGTCACACAGACTATACATTTTGATTTAAAAAAAGGGACGGAATTTAAATCTCCGATAGTTACCTAAGAAAAAAAAAAAAGTTTTAAAAAACTAAACAAACACGCTTTTAAACTAAAAAGTAGAAAATAATTTTAATGTAACAAAGCGTGGGGCGACGCGACGTTATTGAAATATTTTCAGAAAGCATCCCACGCTTTGTTACATTAAAATTATTTTCTACTTTTTAGTTTAAAAGCGTGTTTGTTTAGTTTTTTAAAACTATTTTTTTTAGACTAAAAAAGTTTTTTTTTGAATTAATGTATTGTCATCGGTCCTCGATAAATCTACAAAGTTTGAACGAAATCCTGACGTTTAAAGTGGGTCAAAGGAGCCGCACCCAAAGGAGTCGGCTACAAACATACAAACAAACATACACACAAACATACAGGTGAAGCTAATATAAAGCGTGTAAAAATGAAGGCCTTGTTCTTCCACGTGCCTCGGAATAAGCCACCTGATCGACTCAGCCTCATAGTGAGAGGCATTCGCATCGTCATCGAGCCCTCTATGAGATATTTGAGGCTCGTACTCGATGGCCGATGGGACTTCGGATATAACTTCCGAAGTCTGGTGGTGGGCGCAGCGCGAGCATTAGCACGTTTGTTGCCCAACATGAGGGTACCCGATGACTCCTGCAGAAGACTTTACGTGGGAGTTGTGAGGTCCATGGCCTTTTATGAGGCCCCAGTGTGGGCGGAGGTCCTGAAGGCCAGCAGGGTCGCGCTCCTGCACAAAACGGGCACGCTTCTGTATTTGGCAGAAAGGGAACATCGTTTTCGTACAGTAGGAGGCCGTCAGCAAACCATAGACGGCCCAAGGTACGTCGGGGTTGGAGGGACTTTCTTTCGAGGGTATACCTGGTTCTCGACTCATAGTACCCGAAACGGCGTGCGGTTTTAGTCGGTTCGAGTTCGACATAGCATTGACAAGTGGTCGCATCCGTGGGGATTTCCGCACTAAAAAAAGGTGACAATCGGAGATTTAAATTCCCTCTCATAATTTTGTTAATAATCACGTATTGGATATGAGAAGAAGTCTAGGAAAGCGCGTTACAAATATGTTTGCATAAATATCAGATTGTGTAAATGACAGTTGGTTTAAAGTGCTGTCGTACAATTTATGGGGGCTGATTGTAGTTAAGAAAGTCATATGCCCGGACTGAAAACGAAAAAGCCACGACCTTTATAATATACATGCGGGCCATCTACAGTGTTTTTCTCTGTCATATTTGAACTGCCTGATAAAATCATAACCATCCTTTGGCTTTTCCATAGTCGGGTATTTATCATCATCATCATCATCAGCCTATTACAGTCCACTGAGGGATATAGGTAAGTATATAAAATTGCAAAATCTAGTAAAATATCAAAAGAGAGAAAAAATAAAATTTAAATCACTTAAAATAAATTTAAGAAACTATATTCTGCCCAAGCGTTTCCTAACCAGTCTTTATAAGAGAAAGTTGCTATTGAGCGTAACACTTGGAATGCAGAGGATATCACACCATAAAAAACCCTCTTCGATTCGGGACAATAAATTCGATAAGTTGGTGTTATAACACTCTAAACTTCGCTCCAAATTTCTTCCCAATAAATAGTTCAGGAATGCCCGCGTTTCGGTTTCATCATAGAACCAGTTTTTGTTCCCCGTAATATCAACTTAACAAGTTTAAAAAGCAGGTTCCAAACTTTGAAACAGTGATTATTATGAGTAGGTAAATAAAACTTTAATGAATCGAATGTCATATGTAGTGGGAAGTCATTGAATACAAGCAACCGTTTGCTGTGACAAATCTTAGGAGAGGCATCTGCCCAACAGTTTATTTCTTTATTATTACAATGAGTCACTTTGTTTTACAATTTGGTTTTGTTTCCTATTTCGAAACAAATTTAATATGACCAGAAAAACTCATTTGGTTACAAGAGGTTGAAAATTCAACCGTACATTTATATATTATATATACAATACACATTGTGTCACAGCCGTCAGTGCCTTTCACCGACAAATTGGTTACTTAATTGTAACTGTCCAGTAACAATTTCAAATTAATAATTTAAAATTAAACAAGTAATGACATAAATTATAAACAAAGACGTACTTTGACTGAAATGATGATGATGATACACATAGTTTCACATCAAAATATATTAGCAGTTGTGAAGATTCAGTTCTCATTACGATCAAAATAATACTTAAGTTAAACAACATTTATCTACTAGTAATGTAGGAACTATTTTTTATTAAAACAGCACTTCTTTACTAACTTTAAGTTAATCTGATTATGGAACATGGTTACTTTTTCCGGATGATCCCGTTTTTAGGGTTCCGCAGTTCATTAATCGGAACTTTTATAGATTCGTCATCTCAGATGAAAGTTATCTCAGTCGTTGTTGTTTTCTTTTGTATAAACAGAAGAAAACAACAACGGCTGAGATAACTTTGAGAATTGAGATACCTAACTTGTAAATTACGCTTACTTGAAAAAAATTCGTACAAAAATTAATGCATGTTTTAATATAATCTTATTTTATAAAAAGCGGCGAAGTGCGAGTCGGACTCGCCCATGAAGGGTTCGTATCAGCAAGAGATGTTTTTATAATAGTATATTGACTGGATGAAAGGTAAATTGCGTGTTACGATTTTTGACGTAATAAAAAAAAACTACTCACTAGATCTTGTTCAAACCAATTTTTGTTGGTAGTTTGCATGGTAATGTACAACATATTTTTTTTTGGTTTTATCATTCTCTTATTTTAGAAGTTACAGGGGGGGGGAGGCCACACATTTTTTCACTTTGGAAGTGTCTTTCGCGCAAACTATTCAGTTTAGAAAAAAATGATATTAGAAACCTCAATATCATTTTTGAACACCTATCCATAGTTACCCCCACACGTATGGGTTTGATTAAAAAAATTATTTGAGTTTCAGTTCCAAGTATGGGGACCACCAAAATGTATTGTTTTTTTTTTCTATTTTTATGTGAAAATCTTAGTGGGGTTTACAGATTACATCTACCTACCAAGTCTCAAAAGTGTAGTTCTTATGGTTTCGAAAAAAAGTGGCTGTGACATACAGACGGACAGACAGACATGACGAATCTATAAGGGTTTTTTGCCATTCGGTTACGGAACCCTAAAAATGTAGTCTTGCTGAAAATCGTATTTTTTTCGAAAATTGCGATTCAGTTTATGCCTAGTGTCTTAATTAAATGCTGTAAAACTGGACTGCTAATAAAATATAATTATTATTAACTTAGAAAATACAAAGTAAAGTTATCAAAAAATAGTTGGACATGATTTTAAATATCCGCGCCATTTTGGGTGACTACGGGACCTTATTCTATGCGTGACATTACACGCACTTGGCCGATTTTTTAAAAGTGAATAAACTTTCGCTTTCTCACCGCTGCGCGCACTGTTGACCGCTCTTTGAAGGTTATTCAAATAAAATATTGTAAACTTTTAAAAATCTACAATAAATGAAATTAATTTTGGTGTGCAGTAGTGTAGGTACTCACAATTTCAAAATATAACCTGCATGGTGTATTCGAAACTCTTTCAGATAAAAATAATTAATAAGCTAATGAGATATATCAGATATTTTATAAAGAGCCGTAATGTGGGCGACATTAAGTTGCTTTTCGGGCAATCGGAAATGTTCGCGTGATGAATGCACATCTCTATCGCAAGCCGCAATCCTTGACCTAGGATGATAAAGTCGATGTTAGTGCGCTCACGCAATGAGATGCGCTTAATAATATGAAAATATTGGTATTAGACTACTTTTTTAATATAAATGTATCAAGATGCAAGAAGGTCAAAGTGCTAGTTATATAAGTTATTTTTTGACGCATTAAATAATGTGCATATTTTGATGACTTTTTGGATAAGAACCTCTTATCTTATTATTGCACTGTTTTTGAAGTAAATCATGAAGATAACTATAGTTTTAGGTACCTATCTTTATTTTAAAAAAAAAGCTAGTGATTTGGTACAATAAGAATGAACAGTGCACAAGCTTCTAAGAATATAAAGTATAAAGTCTGCTAGTAAATTATAAACATCGGTGCACAGATTATTTTGCATCGTCTAAAGTAAAAACATAAACGAAAAGTCTTTGTATACATTAAACTCAACTTTAAATTTATAGTTACAGCAAAATCTTGTACTAATGAATGCACTCTTAACATATTTATAACACAAATTCGTAATACCTTTTTTCAACTGGCGGTCTCTAACCCCTTACGATTTAGTCTTGAGGTAACTTACAAGTTTTTGAGTAAGAATGTTAATTAACTTACCAAACAAACCCAGGACGATGTTAATGGTACCATAAATACTGTATTCGACCTCGGTGAAGCCGAATTGACGTATCACGTACAGGTATGCCACTTGCGAATCACCTGTAAACAGATGGAATCTGAGAATTGCTAATTTTGAAACATAAAATATAATACGATTCAGGAAACAAAATACAGTGTCAGTTAACTATTGCCAATAAAAGAAAAAAAAATTTTTGGACAAACGATATACAACGTCATCTAGCCCCAATCTAAGTACAGTTTGTACTATGGAGCACTAGATAACTGATATAAATAAATACACACTTTTTTTTAAATACGTACATATTTTACATAGAAAATATCCAAACGATAATCATAATTATTACATATTAATCCTACTAATATTATAAACGCGAAAGTTTGGGAGTATGTATGTATGTGTGTGTGTATGTATGTTTGTTGCTCTTTCACGCAAAAACTACTGAACCGGTTTGGATGAAACTTTACAGTAATATAGCTTTTTTATCAGAATAACACATAGGCTACTATTTCTGTAATAATCGAGATACACGGCGAAAGCTAGGTGATTATAAAAATACATAAAAAGTATATGTCAAAATGTATCACTATTTATCTCCTGTCAAAACATCACAGTTTGCTATGCTTAATGACAGTTTGTAAATAGCTAATTTAAAAATGAGGATATTTAGGCTACTTTTTATCCCAAAAATTTCAGGTGTGAGGGTGGAATTTATACTAATATCATTAATTCGAATGTAATTCTGTTAAGATTTCAAGGTTAAACTGCTGCACCGATGTCAATGTAACTTGGCATGGAGACACTTAGATTTATGATAAGGATGTACGCTAATCTTTACTGCTACAATCGACGCAAGCGGAACCGCGGGCAAAAGTTATAAGTTTAATATTTTCGAATATAAATAGTAGTGTGCCATGAATATCTGTATGAGTATCTGTTTATCTGAAAATTCGATCAATTATCAAAATAATAAATAGCTACTGTTTTCGAATATAAAACGAGTAATTATATATTAGATGCAGGCCTACCAATAAATTTGAGTCCTTGCCTTAGTTACTCTACCTTTATAAAATTAAGATTCGACCTCGGTTAAGAAAATGAATATAATTGGTACTAACTTTATTTTTACAGTAGGTATACGAATAAATTAAAAGAAATTAAATTCAAGTAATAAAGAATACCATTGACTTTGACCGACTCCATTACAAAAATTATAATAAATATAATGAATTCACATGCGATAAATTAACGAAATCGAGAATCATCTCTTTTTTAAAGTAGGTTAAAGAAGGAAAAAAAACAACAGTTTTATTGGCTAGGCTTAGGTCAGTACTGTATAAGTAGTAGGTCATTGTGTAGTGTAATTATAAATTATGCTAAAACGTTCACAGCATAGCTGTTTAGTAGGTATCGCTACGTATTCTCTCGTCATAATGGAAAAGAGCATAAATAATGCTTTGTGCTTTACGTGAGTTATTTTAATTGAATCCTTGATGCGAACTAAGAATAAAGATAGATATTATTATTTTTTTAGTCTACAAGTATGTTTACACTTTTACACGCAAAGATCCCGCCTTGGTAACGTATTTCAGTTTACCGCCTAAAGTTATGTTTACTTTTGTGTTGTATTTGGAACAGTGATATCATAAAATTATTATTAATCTGAGTTTTTCTCACCACTGATTCAAATCTTTTAAGAGCATGTTTACTTATGAGATTTAAATCAGCAGTAATTTGAAAATAACATTAAGTGAAAACTGCAACATGTAATAGAGCTTTAAATAAACACCATTCCTTAAAATAAAAAAAAAACAATGTTAAGTTCAGTTATAGTAATTTAATAATAATTACTAATAATCTTGAGGAAAATATGTGGTTTTCTATATTTTTTTAAATTATCTTTCGCCCGCGGCTCCGCTCGCGACTCCGACCGCGTGTATGTCGGTTATCGTAATAAAAGTAGCCTAAGTATGTCCTTTTTCAGGCTTGACCTTGTTCCAAATTTTATTTAAATTGTTTCAGTAGTTTGGCGCGACAAACGTCGAAGTTTAGTTACCTTCACATTTGTAATAAATTTATAATTATTAAGGATAAGTACGGACTGTGCCTTAGGTCCGAAGTCTTTAAATAATATTGTCAAATAGAAATTTTATGTTAATGGCGTTTATCGTTAAATTATAAATCTTGTGTACTATTAGTATTATTACAATATATTATATGCCTATGAGATTGCCGATTCTGATGATTTTCGATAAATGTAATCGATAATGTGAAATCATTTCACAATTTATAAATGAAAGCATTAATAAAGCATTGCAAAATTATTTTATTGATTTTTTTGTTACAAAACTTGTTAAAAGAAAAATATGTTAATTATCTTCTCTAAATCTCTCTAAAAGCTTTTTATTTAATTACATCTCAAATCTCAAGTCAAAAAATTTATGATTATTAATTTTCTTTCGTATAGAAATTTTTGTGCATGTCCACATTAGCACACTGCATTTTTAAATATGCAGGGTGTATTAAACCTCCATCACAAGTCGATGGCTTTAAAACGTCTAAACAGTATTTCATTCAGAACCTTTCCAGTTAACTCGGTGCATCGGAATGGAAGAGACGATGTCAGATATATATAGAAATGAAGGTATATGTAATCGTCAAGGCTCCATCCTTTCAGATTTTTTAGTTGCACAATTTTAGTACTGGAGTGATTTTCACATTTACCTTTAAAGGAAAATGGAAAGTGTTATTGTGGGTTAGTTGGAAAGTGATCGACATAGCCCACAGGATTAGCAAGCTGAAGTGGCAATGGGCTGGCCATATTAGCCGCAGGACCGACAACCGTTGGGGTAAACGTGTTCTTGAGTGGAGACCGCGTCTCGGCAAACGTAGTGTAGGACGTCCACAGGCCAGGTGGAGTGATGATTTGCGCAAGACGGCTGGCAGGAGCTGGATGCGAGTCGCCAAGGATCGAACTGAGTGGCGTGCAATTGGAGAGGCCTATGTCCAGCAGTGGACTGCGATAGGCTGATGATGATGATGATGATGGGTTAGTTGGATGTAAAATAAACATAAATGTTTATAAAATACTACAAGTTCAGTTTTATTTTCTTTTAAAAATAATATGAATTATCAATTATGATTTTTAAAGAACTGTTACCAATCTATACAAGTAAATAAAATTTAAGTGTACTCGTATGTAGCGAATATCATCATTTCATATTACAAATATACACTTTTTTTTTATCAAATCATATGTAACTATATACGGTACTAACATCAAAAAAGCAATTCTAATTATTTTTTGTGTGTCTGTCTGTTCCGTGTTCCGGGTAATCTCTGGAATGTCTACACCGATTTGACTTGACTTTCACTTTCAGAAAAAATAAATTATCTGAACATATTAAATTAACATTGACTGCACGGTTGGCCTAGTGGCTTAAGGGGTCAGGCGGGCAAGTTGTTCGAGAGGGTTCTCTCTGTCCGCATCGTCCGGCACCTCAGCGAGGTGGGGCCCGACCTGTCGGACGCCCAATTCGGTTTCCGAGAAGGGCGTTCGACGGTCGACGCGATCCTGCGCCTGAGGGCCGTGACCGAAGAGGCGGTGAGAGGCGGTGGAGTGCTGTTGGCGGTGTCATTGGACATCGCCAATGCCTTCAATAGTCTGCCATTCGGCTGCATCAGGGCCGCACTCCAATACCACGGAGTGCCAGGGTACCTGAGGCGGCTGGTGGCAGACTACTTAGAGGAGCGTAATGTCGAGTACGAGGACCGAGGTGGCGCCTTGAGACGCAGGGCCATGTCGTGCGGTGTTCCACAGGGGTCTGTCCTAGGACCACTCCTGTGGAAGGAACTAGACCACACTAGGAACATGGGATACGACTGGGCCCTACGAGGGCGTCTCCCCCCCGGGCTGGGTGTGATCTGTTACGCAGACGACACCCTGGTCACGGCCCGGGGGGCAAACTTTGAGGAGGCGGCGCGCCTGGCCACCACGGGAGTCTCCCGGGTGGTCGGGCGCATCGAGGCGCTGGGTCTGCGGGTGGCCCTGGACAAGACGGAGGCCCTATTATTTCATGGGCCCCGTCGTGGTCCGCCCGCCGGCGCCTCGATCGAGGTCAACTCGGTCCTCGTACTGGTCCGGGCCCAGATGAGGTACCTGGGTCTGGTCCTCGACGGTAGGTGGCTCTTCGACGAGCACTTCCGACAGCTTGGTCCTAAGCTGGTGGGCACTGCCTCCGCCCTAGGGCGACTTCTGCCCAATTTGGGCGGGGCCAGTGTCCCCACTAGGCAGCTGTACACGGGGGTTGTCCGGTCGATGGCACTTTACGGTGCACCGGTGTGGGCGGCGGCTCTGTCCGCCCAGAACAGGGCGCGCCTCTGGCGCCCCCAGCGGATACTGGCGGTCAGAGCCATACGCGGATACCGCACCGTGTCCACAGAGGCGGCGTGTGCCTTGGCCGGAACACCCCCGTGGGATTTGGAGGCGGAAGTGCTCGCCGAAGTTTATCGGCGAGTGGCTGACTTCCGGGCGGAGAGCGGATTTCGCCCTCCGCCCGAGGACGTGCGCGAGTGGCGCGAAGCCGCTCGCCGAGCCACCATGCTGAGATGGTCGCTCCGGCTGGAGACCCCACGCGCTGGCTTCGCCGCCGTGGAGGCTCTTCAGCCGGTCCTCGAGGAGTGGGCAGGGCGGCAGCACGGGACCCTTTCCTTCCGGCTGACGCAGGTACTTTCCGGGCACGGTTGCTTCGGAAAGTACCTGCACTCGGTCGCTAGGAGGGAACCGAGTCCCGCCTGCCACCACTGCGACTGCAGTGAGGACACGGCCCAGCACACGCTGGCGGTCTGCCCCGCTTGGGCGGCGCAGCGCCGGGTCCTCACTGCAGTCATCGGAGGGGATCTCTCGCTGCCGGCCGTCATAAGATCGATGGCCGGCAGCGACAGTTGTTTTACCGCGGTCGCAACCTTCTGCGAGGACGTAATCTTGCAGAAGGAGGTGGCGGAGAAGGCCCGGGAGGATGCCATCCAATCGGACCCGATCCGCCGCCGGCGCCCCGGGCGGCGGAGGCGCGCATACCTGCGTCTCATGCCGCCCTGAGAGTGGCCGCGGATGGGCGGGACGGGTTTCCCGTCCGTCCGCAGTAGAGGCCAACCGCGAGGGGGCGACGTCCGCGTGTGACCGGACGTTGCCTAATTAGAGAGTAAATATTGAGATGGTGCCCGCAACAGTGCGGGCAGGCGCCGGTTGGAGTCCAGTAGGAAATCCCCTCCCTGGACTCCTTCCAATACAAAGGCGCAGAGAGGGTCACACCGTGTGGTTTTAGTCGGTTCGAGTCCGACACACCACCCCGCCGTAACCCCCGACGGGGTGACGGTCCGCGGGGATTTCCACACGTTAAAAAAAAAAAAAAAAAAAAGTGGCTTATGGGGTCGCCACGCCGCTTCCTACTACGCCAAGTGTCGTGGGTTCAAATCCCACGTAGGACAACACTTTGTGTCATTCACAATTTGTTGTTCTTAGTCTGGGTGTCCTTTGTGTCCGTTTCATGTAAAGTACCCCGCGACACAGGAATTTATATTCCTAATGCGGGAGGTGTCTTTTAAAAAAAAAAACAAATAAATTTAGATTATCGATGATATTTAGTAAACATCAATAAGATAATATAGGTGTGATATAATATAACTAAGTCGTAATTTATTTGAAAAAAGTTTTACTTGTGTTGTTATTTATTTTGGTCGGCTCAGAAGATGAAGGTTATTTTTTTTGTAGGTAATGTACCTACGAAAATAAATACGTGTAATGGCAACGCTGTCAATGAACTTTTGACAAATCCTGTTTGGATAGGGCGGCAGCAATGACAAAGTAAAGATATATGTTTACATTTCAATGAAGTTGGATCAATAATTACAATAATTATTTTATCTGCGTAGATACTACAGAATATGATAAAAATTAAGCAATTTTTTTTATTTAAATTTAGGCCTAGCAAAGTCACTCAACTCTACTTGATGTAAAGCATTAGTAAAATGCAGGATTAAGAGTCACCATCCTTAAAATTAGCATAGACTTAATAACGTACTTTTCTTTTTGATAATAATAATGTCTATAATAAGACTGCATTTCGCATCAATCGTTAATTACCGCATGTGATCAGAAAGTGCGTCGTAGATTGTAAACTGTGGTACTTATATTTATCACAACCAGAGAACTAGATACGATGACTGGTCGGTTGCAACTGGTAATATGTCAGCCTTGACATTATGATCTTATGTTTAATATAACTTTATTGTGATAATTACGTTAATAATCAAATAGAATGGGTCCATAGAATTTTAATCTTCGTATGCTGATGTTGTACTGTAACCTCTGCGTAAATACCACTCATTTCAGATTGGAGTTTTTTACCTAATAACAATGTTTTTTTAATTTTGTGTTTATTAATAATACTTTCCATGTATGATATAGAATGTAAAATCTATTGTTTATAACGAAAATGATAAAATAATCTATTCTGTAAAGTTTTGTAACATTCTTTAAACTCGTATAAATTTTGCCGTTTCTTTTCAAGATCAATTAAAAGAAGACAATAGTCAAAATTGTTCTGACTCTTCTAGTTCTTCTTCTAGTTTCATTAATCAACTGCAATATTTTGAATGAATAAATATGCAATAAAATCCTGTTTGTGGTGAAGATAAGCTGGAGCTTTTATTGTTTTGTAATTTACTGTGAAGGAGTTTTAACTAAAACATCGTAACTAAATATAATGATTGAGACTTACATAATATATCCAAATCTGACTGAAATTATAACGATCCAGTTTATAATTACAGTTCTAACTTAGTTTAATTCAATAACAGAGTAAAATGATGTAGAGCAATATGTTATGACCAATAGTAAAATTAGAAGGTACGTACATAAATTGAATGATTAATTTTATTGGTAGGTACACTCTTTATAAAGAAACTAATGAAGCGACGGAACTTAGAGTGCACACACGTAGTAGCATGAAGGTCGGGTCACACTTACACGATTCCTGCATACCCGACGTGATTCTTCCAACTACTGCGGATGTTCTATCTGGGGCGAATAGTGCATTTTAGTATTGCGAACTGATGATACTACTAGTTTTATTATACTGTATAAAAACTAGTACTGACATCAAACTACCTAATAAGTGTTTATAAAACTTTTTATTCTTATAAGATTCATTTTCTTCCAAACCACTACGCACTAATAACATGTATGTGTATTGAAATATCATTCTCAAAAAGACAGAACTGATGTGCTAAATATGACAATATTACTCTGCAGATATACAAAACTCTGTGACATTCATAAATGCAGTCCCTGAAGTGAAGAAAGTTGAGGCATATGGTATTCTTTGGCATTACCGCATGAGAAAAAAAAGGTATCATAATCGGAGGAGTTAAGTGACTAAAATAGATCCTAGCAATTCATTTTAACTTTTTCTATCCGAAAAGCCTTCAACATATTATGTTGATGGAGCTTTGGTTCATATTCACATAGACTTTCCAGGCTGAGATCTTTACTCTTATTTGAGAGTACTCATTTTATTGCTTTTTTATATTTTATTGCTGCCAAAACAGCACGGCAACCCACTCTATGGCGGCCTAGTGAGATGCTTTTTAACTCACTACTCCATCGAGAGATGTGGCTGAGAACCACAGCTCAGCGACAGGCTCCCGTCGTTTTTCGTCAACGTTTGCTAGCTTGCTTGTAGAGTGTCCAAAAAAAAATTGAACACGAACTGTGCTGTCGTCTGCATAGCAATTTATTTTGCCAATGACTAACAAATAATCGGTATTTAGAAGAAATGGTGGACGGAGCCCACTGGTTTGCTTTGTCAGGATTGATGATTGATTGTGTGTCAGTAATCGCTGCAAAAAGTAACCTATGTATTTCGTCAAGTATCTCCATGTCATATTTCATTTAGATCAATGCAGTAGTTTATCCGCAACACACAATACACAGACAATATACTGACAACTAGTTCAACCTTCGAATTTCAGTTCTCCCTTAGGGTTGCGGAGGTTCGATGCCAGTCGCTCCGTCGAAAAACTGAAATTCAGGTAAAACCGGTTGAACTAGTAGCCGACCCCAAATAAACTTGGGAATAATGGCTAGGAGGATGATGACAAAATACACAGACAGATACACAAAGATACTTTCGAGTTCATAACATTAGTCTGGATAAGATATTATTTACAAATATTTATTTATTAATAATGTATAAATTGATTGCTACCTGTTAAAAACATGTTATTAGATAACAAAAAATATTGCGCATTTAAGATGCTATTTGTACATACTTATTGTTTTTTCGATAATAAGAGATCACTGCAGTAAAGTAAGGTCGCTTGTAGCAATGTATTCTGTTCTTGTAGTATATGCCTACTTCCTTATAAATTAACTACCTATTGTGACCTATTCATATGATAATCAGCTTGTGTATTTGTTGTGTATCAGTACTACAAAAATAGGTATAGAAATACATTTGACACCTAAACATCAACATTCCACCAAAAAAATAATCCACACTGAATCATAAATTGAAAAGTAATTTAGTTGTTTTTTTTTATTTTCATGCCTCCAGAGATAGTTAAAAAAAATTGTCGCACGAAGCTACGTGTTAAACAATACTTTTGAGATGTTATTATTGTTGGTTTAGTAGAAAATCATCAATCAATCATCAACAACTTATAATGTCCCACTACTGGACTAGGGTCCCATTTTAGGAGAGGGTTAAAGCCATATGTCGACCGACCAAGTCGACCAACTGAAGCATATTAAATACTATAATATTAACTATAACATAACTGTTAAGCTTTTTTATAAAATGGATAAAACGGTAAAATAATGACGGAAAAATTCTTCAGAGAGCCTTATTTATGGTTACTAAAAGTGCCACCTGTATAAACTAAGTATACGAGTGAACATAAATGATACAGATATGTTACAAAGTTATATAAACCCGTAAGGGAGTAAAAAATTAAACACCTCAGGTGTCTTTTAAGAAATGTAATTTTTTTAAGATAGGGATTTTAACATTTCAATCACAAGGTAAGTCTCGGTGCTTTAAACGTTATAATAGGTTACTTATTTTTATTACGTGGTATTATATAACAAACGAGAAACGGCCATTTAATGGACAATGACAAATGTCTGTATCTGTAGAGTTTTAGGTACAATCATTTGACATGACTACATTAGATTCGTTTCAGTGATGTTAAGAGATCCACAAACAAAGTCGCCACAACAGTCATTTAGATATATGCTACCATAAGTTAATACCTACTTAACATTTTATTTTATAACTTAATATTTAATAGCAAACATCAATGTTTTAAATATTATAAAACGATTACACAATACTTGAATTTATTAATTTACATTTTAGAAATCTTATTTATGCCTATAGTTATTCAACCTCTTTCCCTTTTATAGCATGTGAAAGTGCGGTTTCTGTATTTTTTTAAGTTACTTAAATCAATAAAAAGTATTAATACTTTTAAACCGTGCACTCGTGATCTTCAGGACTGACTTAATGTTCGTAAATGTATGTCAACATGAGACATTAAACTTAATAACTTCTTTTTACATTTTAGTTAAAAGTAAGTATTTGATTGAATAATAAGTAAAAAAATCGATCAAAGTGGTGTGCAAATGGGAGAGGCCTATGTCCAGCAGTGGACTGAGATGGGCCGATGATGATGATGATGATGAATAAGTAAGAGTTTATAAAATATAGCCTAACTGCATAAAAACTTTTCAAAGCCCATGTCCTTATATCAGCCGAAGAATTACAACATTACGAATCTATTGATATCATAATTAGTAGTGGAAGTTTAGGCGCTACGGCGGTGGTACTTACAAAGAAATGAACATACATAGACTGCCAAAACTAGAACTCCCACTTTTTCTTCACATAGACTACGTCTATTGGAAAAATGTAAAGGAGAAATAAGTAATACAAAACATGCGATATACAAATAACTTTATAAACAATATTTATAAATTGTTATCTCTTCATTAATGTTTGAAATGAACCCTATAATATAAACAAAGTTTAATTATTAATTTATCGAAAGAGTACTATTAATATAATTTACCTACTCCTTGGATAAATTATTTGTTGATTTTTATGAACTGTATAAAGTAGGTACTTATCGAAAGAACTAAATTTTAATTATGAGACCTTATGAGCACACAAAGTACATTATAGTTTAGCACAAACTAAAGTTAAAAATTCCATTATAACTACCAAGAATTTAGTTTACAAAGTTTGAAAGTAAGGTAAGAGGAAAATAATGAAGTCAAGGACTCCGAGTGCCTTACCAATGAGCCGCAACTGAGAGAACGATTTGCAATGTGAATTAAATTAAAGGAGCGATTTCTAGTAGGGGTCTCTATTAATTTTGTAATTATAAAGCGACGATTTAAATGTTTGGGTAATTTAATCTACATTCCCAATTGTACGTCAATGAATTACCACTTATTTCAATAATCGGAAATTAATTGAAGGTTATGTAAGTAATTTGAGGCTGGTTTTGTTGAAGTTTGTAGCGTTTAGGCATAATTTATGATGTAAAATATCAATGTGTTTACTAAGTTAACACAGGAATCCATACATTTTATACTTATTGCCTGCCTCGTTGGGCTAATGTATGTGAACACCTGCTAATCACGAGGTCTCGGGTTCGAATCCCGAGTTTTTATGACTATTGAAATACCTAATAACAAGTAAGAGCGCGTAAAGCCATCAGTCGGCCTATCTCTCCCCGAATGTTGTTGGATAGCCGTCTTGTCGGATTGTAAGATTGAGGGACAAATGCACCTAAGTTGGCGCATGCACAAGCCCATAAACTGTGTGCATTGTAAACTTTTGCCAGTTCTATTAGGACTACAGCAATTCCCGGAACCCTTCTATATGAGGCATACCGTGTGATTTTAATCGGTCCGATTCTGACACACCACCCTACTGCAAACCTCGGTGGAGTGCCGTGGGGGTTTCCATACGTAACGAAGGTAGTTAAGTAAGGTAAAGTTGCCTCCGATTTATTGCCGTCAGACTTTTGTAATTATAAAAAATCTCACGATGTCATTGTTTGAAAATATTCTCAGAGAACACGAACTCTTAAGGTAAGAATTAACAGGTTATCATCATATTTTGTTAACCAACAGGTTTTATATCCACCTGGAGCTTGATTATTACGAACATAATCACATAAACAATAATTTTGGTAGTGACGCAATATGATGTAGATCAAATTTAGTAATAAAGTGCCCTTCAATACTCGTCACTCCACCTCGCCTGTAGGCGTCCTACACTAAGTTTGCATAGATATGAGTTAAATTTTTATGTGTACATTAGCTAGTCCTGTGGTGTTACTCGCGTTTATTGTTTTAGATCGCGGGTAAAGCCACAGAGCGAAGCTAGTCAGTAAAATTACCCTAAACCCTTATGCTATCAACTTTCCACCCGTAAAAGTCCCGTCAAAACTGGTCCAGCCGCTGCAGAGATTACCCGGAAGAAAACAGACAGACAATTAAAAAAAAACTTTTAGATATAAGTACCATATACAGAGTGAATTTTTGAGACGGGACAGTAAAGGTAGGTACCTTAAATGTTATAGTTACAGGAAAACGCTATAAGGTGACTATCCATAATTTTTGAAGATATTTTGAACTGCATTTACAGATTTAAAAAAAAATGTACATCATCATCATCAACAGCCTTTAACAGTCCACTGCTAGACATAGGTCTCTCCTTTGAAAGGAGGTTTTGGCCTACTACTATATTTATTATTTGGATTTTAAATGATATCTAACCAAGAAAATTATCGGCTGCTACTAGCTCATGAGTGAACTTATGTATACGTGAAAACGGCGGTCGTTTTGAGCAATTTATTTCGTAAATCAGCTTAATGTAAGTTATGTTTAACTGTGTCTAAAATTCATATTAAAATTATTTATTTCCGTACTAATGTATGGGAAAAGTTTTTTGCGATTTCTGACATTTCTAGTACTCAAACCTCAGTCGGTCCAATAGAGACTTTTGATCCTTATAAGAAACAGGATCGATTGGCATCAAAAAAAAAATTGTTTGAAATGACCATTTTCTTGCTGGGTGTACATTTTTTTTAAAATCTGTAAATGCAGTTCAGAATATCTTAAAAAAATATGGATAGTCTTCTTAAAGCGTTTTCCTATAACTATAACGGTTAAGGTACATGCCCTTACTGTCCCGTCTCAAAAATTCACCCTGTATACTTTTATATGCATTTGGTAAGAAACGGTACATTTGAAATTACATACAGCCAAATTATTTTTTTTAATTGAATAAATGTAGGTTTCCTTTATAAGCAATATAAATTTCAGGAAGTTTAAGAAATTTAAATATATAACAAAACAACGATACAGTACACCAAAAGAAACTGAGGTTAAACATACATCTAGTGTATAAGCTAATATTCCCTCTAAATGTATATCGCTTATAAGTATACGGTGTAGGTGCAAATCTGAACAGATAATCCCTAATTGTTATTGAACAATACTTAAATAGTTCGAGCATTTGACACATAACGCCATCTACCTTCAAAGTAAACAGTTTATACTAAACACTATATTAAGTAATGGAGCACTGATATACTTTTTTATAAAAACATACATATACATAGATAGCACCTAAAACTTCGAAACAAAAGAACGAAAACCCAAAAATTCACGCACAATAGTATAACTAAATCACCGAGGCAGTCATTAGGACCCAAAAATCTCTGAAAATGGGAAGCGAAGACATATTTGCTTATAACGCAATAAAATACATTAAGTTGCACACTCATCGCTACTACTGGGTGACCAATCTGCTCGATTGCACTCGATAGTACAATGTTTAGTTCGAGTCTCGAAACTCGAAAGTACAAACACAATAAATGTAATACAACTCATTTACTGAGGAAGATTACAAGTTTAATAACATTACTCTCCCACCGTGGGCACGGGTCTCAATAATCCTTGCAAGTGTAGCACAGAAAACTATCACCACAGCCATAATGCAAGGAAATATTATAATTATTTACCACAAGAATTTACATGTCTTTTGCAAGTATGATTATGCATTACATTTTAACTACAACATTGTTAATGTTATGTACAGTAGTAACTGGATTAAAGGTTTGTACACTAATTGTAAAAAAAAAAAAAAAAAAACTACATCTACAAAAAAAAATCACTCACCGTAAAGAGGGCCAACCATGAGCAGGTATAAAACTATCACACAAAATACTTGCGTTCTACCCCCTAAAGCCCTTGGTCTTAAAAGAACAAGTAAAGTATTGCCGACAAGCTCGACTACGTCTCTAAAAACTTTGCGAAGTCCAGTCACCTCTTTTTCAACACAAGTGTTTATTTTTTCAATAACAACATCTTCGAGTCTTAGCACACCATACAAGAATGAAAATATATGTAGTCCCAGCAACAAAGAAAATACTCCGTAGTAACCGATAGCACGTAACAATATTCCACTCAATGCTGTTCCAGTTGGAGTGCCTGCTGTAACACATATCGTCACAAGTCCAAGGCGGAATGTTCTATTTTCTATTGATGTCCTGTCAGCCATGAAGCTATACATGCCCATGAATATAATGATATAGCTACCAGTACACGCCGCGGGTAATGCCTCAATTAAAGCAGTCGCAGTCAATGACAATTCTTTGAAGAAATAAGTAGCAAATAATAAACCAATATTGCAAAAAATTTCTCCTATGAATGGAAATAGTATACATATTTTTCTTTTTTTATACTTGTCACTCCATGCACCAACAAAAAGTACCATCACGGCGGGTATTGCAGTTTGAAGAGGGAACTTCCAAGCGACTACTTGAGCGACCAGCGATTGCACTTCTTTTTCTTGTTTGAACAGACCTGTAGTATTCCTTCGTGAAATACGATCACAAACATTATCTCCATATTCTAAATTGACTCTACAGGCTTTCTCCAAATGCATGTTCTGGACGGCTAATGATGAAATAGCGGTGCACATCATGTAAGTAAACAAACAAGGCTCAACCGTAGTTTCACGGAAAAAATGTTTAATGTTTTTCAAAACTTTTTTTGATTTTTCTTTCCATGTAGAGTTTTTTAAGAGTCGTGTGAGTTGAACGTTAGATCTGGTTAAATCGTTGACACTGTATGTAATCATTTTGTGTTTTATTGAGAAAAGCGAGGGTTAGTAAAATTTTGGAGCTCACAATTTGTATTACACACTGCACTGTACTTTACGGGCACTTGATGGTGACTATACGTTCAATCTGTAGCCATGCGTTTGTCGTTTCCAAAAACCTGAGCCGTAAATGTCAGGCTGTAACTTTACACACGATATGAGAGTGCGCCGGCGCATACGAGTCGCTCGCATCTCGCTCGATACGATAACACAAGTCCCACTGTCGACGACACCACTTTTAATAAATATGTAGCTCAATTTATCTTGTACCTTGAGTTACGCTTCGGACGACATTGTTCCTACTGCGATAGCCATGAAACGGCTGAAACTCTTTAATCATAATTAATTTTACGGTAACTAATACGTGTATACCAATGTATGTTTTTGGCTATACCTCTTTTTTTATATTTTGAGCGTTCGCTCTCACGACACTATACATAGTATAGTGCTTAGCGTCAGTGTTATACGTAACATCATTAAGAAATACGAGGACTTATCTAGCTACACTATATATGTCGCAGTAAACTAGCTTAATTAGCCGTTTAATAAAAAGCCTAGCCTCATCAAAATAAATATAATAAAATCTGGTTTTAAGGTTAGGTTAGGTTTTTAGTATATAAATAATACAATATACCTCTGTACTAAACAGCGTTATGCAATCAATTCCTACCGCTACACAGACTAAAGACAGGTTTTAAGTTACAAAATGTTAGTATTTTATGTAAATGAATCGACGCCTCAGTAGAGCCTAGGCTGTTGATAGAACGGCTAATTAAACTAGTTGGCGGCGACATATACATATATTGTAATCCTAGTTCTGTAAGTGGAGGTCGATAACCTTCTTTTATGACTCAATAGTAGAAGGTCATTGCTCATTTTAAGCTGGCTGTAAAGAAACCAGATAATTTGTTAAACATTTCGCTGTCAATTTAAAAAATACTGATATAAATGTCTAATTTATAATGAAGATTTGCATAAACTATTTCATATTTTTCGTTTTTAAAAATGTTTACTTTAGAATTAACTGAACTCTAATATGTACCAGGTCATCTGTAGTCTTACGTCACTTATGTAAATTTTATCAATACTTTATTTGGTTATAGGCTTACAACCGACGCTGTCGAGTTTTAACGTCGCTGTGGTATTCACAAATTTCACTTTCAAGATTAAAGTTTTGGGCTACAAATGATTGGAAATTACCAAGAGCGAGTATAGTACAATCATTTTTTTTTCATCATCATCAATCATTGATTTTACAAAAAAAAAGTCGTAACACAAATTATAAGATTTTTTTCTATTTTAATTCATTATTAGCTATTTTTATCGTAGAATGAGTCGGAAAGGAGATAATAAAAAAAACTGTTTAAAGACGCCATTTTTTTAATATGGCGACGCGAGCGGCAAAGATATGAGTTGGCAAAGTTGAAATTCGCAAAGAGCATATCGAAATCTATAAAATTACCAATTTTCAAAACTCCTGGAAATCTTTAAAAGTAACCTCATTTTTTAAGACCAAATGATAAGCAGGAGACTATTTATGTAATCCTTGTTCGACATAAGATACGTTTAATGACAATGACACACAACGCCATCAAATCCAAATTTAAACAGAGCTTATACTATAGGTACTAGACAAATTACATAAATACATTTTATCCTTTTTCCTTTAGAAAACACTTGGATATCTATGGAAAACATCCAATCTCCGAAACAAATATTTGCAAATCACCCAAACATTTGGTCCGACCCAGGAATCAAACCCGAGACCTCAAAATTAGTAGTTAATTTTGACCTTTTGACAGAATATCGTTGAATGTTTATCTTCTGGTGAAATTTAAACCATAGTCTACTTAAATGTCATCATTTTACGATTCCTTATTTATTTATCAAATTCTATTCAAGCATTGTTGTTAGAGAGAGAGAGACAAAATATATTAAGTGCGTGAGATGTGTAAGATTGTATATTATTATTACTTTAATATACACACCATAACGAAAAACTATATCAGACACTCGTTGAAAATTATGTCATAAACTAAAAATTCAATTTCACTGTAATTAATAAAAAATAACACCAAACAATAATGAAATTTATTTATAAAAATATTCATTTCCCGTATGTACTTACTTGTTACATAAGCAGGTAAACATAAGATACATCATCAGCTTACCTGCCAGTAGGTTGCAAATATGTTGCTTATATTCACGTCAAGTCGGACTCGCCCATGAAGGGTTACGTAGCAGCCAATAACATCATTATAAAAGTTATTGTAGTTCGTTGTAACTTTGATCGATGATGTCTCTATTAAGTTTTAATTTTTAATAAGCTAACCTAACAACATCTTAGAGTGACCCTATTAATATTAAAAGTTTATTCTGTGTTAATTAAATAGAATTATTTATCGCATGAAAACCGTTTTTATAAATACATTTAAAATTAAATTAGATTCTCTAACAATTTCTATCATACATCTCTAAGTTTAAGTTCTTTAATCTTTACATAAGATGAATGAAACGTGCTTTGTGTGTTTACCTTCCATATCGCAGTAAGACCCAAAGGTTGTCTAGAAGGAAGTAGCTGCCTTTCTGTGACGTACGGCAAGCGTTGTAGCCGCGGCTCGGATAAACCAACTTCGATGGCCGCGGTTGTGATTATGGTGTTAGTTATTAGTTCTTTCTTTCATGGCAGTTTCGGGCAATTTTATCTATTTAAAACTTTGCGAGTTATTGATACTTCATTAGATACGTCTCATTATTGCTTTTCCATTTCTTTAACCATTTTACTACTTACCTTTGAACATAACATATGTGCACCTATTATTCTATTGTTATATTGTAACTGGCTTTTGGTCACGGCTTTGCCTACGTATTATTCTGATGTATCACCTTTGTTTGTCTTTGATTGATTGCCTTTTCACCCCTTTGTATTCCAAATTTGAAGCTTGTATATCTGCTAGAAGTGTCCTAGTATTTTGATGATTGGCCAGTGAGTGAGTGACATAATTATGAAACTTTTACTAGATATAATTTTTAAGCTGCAGGTTTAGATTGAATGAAATTTGAAATAAAATATACAGCTTGTTTAGTTACTGAACATTCAATTTAAATTTAAAGCTAATTATATCCACAACGAAGTTATAGGGGATCAAAAATGAGCTGAAATCCTATCTGATTTCCAATCGTATTAATTTTCATTATTGTTACGAATATAAGTAAAATGTTTTATTAAAATCTCTGGAACAGTTTCGAAGATGAACACAAACACTATGACATGAGATATTTATATATTTAATAACGATTTGATTAAATACATGTCCTTTTAACGATCCAACATGACGATTGCCATGGCCGTAAACACTATCGATTCAGACGGCAAATAGAATCCTTTTTTGAACACCCTTAAGTTTTTGATCTGAGACACATATCAGGAATATGATTCCATATTTTCCACATTAGTTATACAATATTATACGTAATTTTATGCAAAGCTTGAATTATATACATAATTTGGTGTTCGCCGGTATGATATGTCCTAATTGTCTGCAGCCTTGTAAAGGACTCGTCGCGTCGGGCTACATTTGTGACTCGGGACCGCAACAAGACTAAACTTTTTCATAATTAAGAACAAGGACGTCTGTATCGACTCGACACAATTACTGTTTGGTCAAAACTTTTTTGTTTTATTCTGTGATTTGTTGCAGTGACAATTGTAGAAGGCGTTCGGCTATAACATTCACAGTTTTTCTTACAATTAGATACTTTATATTTTCTTGCAGTTATACTTACTATAAGCACATAGAACAAATATATGAAAGGAACAGTCTATTATCCTATTACTCGAGTAAATAATTTAAATGTTGATACACCTGTCAAGTTGATGCTTGATTGACGCAATTTGCAACTATTTTCAAATGGTTAACATAAAATTACTTTAACACTACTATATTACTTTGCTCAAAACGAATTAAAAACAAAGGACCTCCTTCTTTGTTACTATTAATTGACTATTAAAATTTTTCACTTGATTTTTGTAAATTAATTGATGCTACCTTGGTTATTTTTTGTTACCTTGGTTAATGGCGATATTAAATTATACAAGAAATTACGTTATTTTTAATCAAATACTTTGTTTTGTAAAGTAAAAAAGCTAAAACTCATACGTAGGTATGTAGTATGTAGGTATGTGTACTTGTCTATTTTTTTTACCTAGTATTATTCACGGCTGAAAACAGTTCATATAGGTACTTCAACTATAGGTTATCCTTGATTATTTATTCTGGTCCATTGACAAAAGGATTTCCTAAATTTCTAGTCAGCAATAAATCTATACTGGTATATCTAGTTCGATATATTTTTACAAAAAGGATAAATTCAGCGTCAATCCGTATGTTGATGAATCCCGTATTTTCATCATTATTAAATTTAAATATAAATAACCTGTCTCATTATCTAACAAATTTTCCTAAATGTTTCATCCAGCGTCATTTATTTAACATAAAATACATAAAAATAAGAAAAGCTATTTTAGCATTACAATATTTTGAAATGAAACAACTAAGACATTGCAGCCATATTTTCATCAGTCACCCGGGTAATATAAAATATATTGTATGACTTTCTTATAAAAATTTATACTCAAAAATTAATGATTGAATGCGGAGAACGACTGTATTAACGTTTCTTGAGAATGGAAAACATGTAGAATACAGAATACAATTTTTTTTTGTTTAAAAATTGATAATATTTATCAAGAAATGATTTTTTAAACATGGTGTTTTCCTTAGTCTTTATATAAAAATTAAATATTTACTAATATATGTATCCTGCTCCACTTCACAGTGGCATATTGGTAAAAATTGGTCAACCATAATGGTAGATTTAAAATCGTGTCCAATAGATATAATTATTATGTTTACTTATTTTTTTTTATTTTAGTTCAAATCCTGAATCAGACCAAATTTTTAGGGTTTCGTAGCCAAATGGCAAAAAACGGAACCCTTATAGATTCGTCAAGTCTGTCTGTCTGTCTGTCCGTCCGTATGTCACAGCCAATTATTTCCCAAACTATAAAAGCTATACTGTTGAAATTTGGTCAGTCGATGTATTCTGTGAACCGCATTAAGATTTTTACATAAAAACAGAAAAAAAACAATACTTGGAACTGAAACTCAAAAATTTTTTTTTTCATCAAACCTATACGTGTGGGGTATCTATGGATAGGTGTTCAAAAATATATGTTGAGGTTTCTTATATCATTTTTTTCTAAACTGAATAGTTTGCGCGAGAGACACTTCCAAAGTGGAAAAATGTGTGTGTCCCCCCCCCTGTAACTTCAAAATAAGAGTGTGATAAAACTAAAAAAAATATATGTTGTACATTGCCATGCAAACCACCAACGACACTAGTATACACTAGTATAAAAACATCGATGAAAGTTACAACGAACTACAAGAACTTATAAATGATGTTACTTGCTGATACGGAACCCTTCATGGGCGAGTCCGACTCGCACTTGGCCGCTTTTTTGTATGATCTACAGATAGTTGTTTCGGAGTTTTGGTAATCTCTCTAAATAAATAATAAATATTCGGACAACTTACACAGATTAATTGACATCGACTAAAATAAAAAGTCAAATGTCTATTATTTATTACACATAAATGTAATACTTATTTAAATAAGATGTCTACTCTATCAAAAGAATTAATCATCATTTTTTTCAAAATCGGAAAGTAGTCCAGCTCCGCGGCTCTACTCACGTGTATTTCGGCTCATGCTACTCTTTAAGTAGCATTTATCCTCTCTCGTATCAAGAATCAAAGTATCTCCTTGCTATTTGATTGAAACAGGTGGAGCGGCTAAGCTGCTAAAGCGTAACAGACATACAGACAGGCAAAGTTACTTTCACATTTATAATGTTAGTATGGATATGAGAGTTATAAGACACAGCATCTATCTATCTATCATTAGCTTTTAAGAGTTCACTGCATATACTTCTGTTTAGAAATCAAGTTTTGGCTCACTATGCTGGTCAGGGTTCGTAGAGGAAGTTCTAGTTTTACTTCTCTTTACAGTATTGTCATCGTGAGGTAGATTTATCAGGGTTAAAAGCTAGTATTGTTTTAAAAATTCAGTACTTTATTAATAAATATTTTTCGGACATTTTGCTCACAACACCATCTAGTCCCCAAACTAAGCAGAGCTTGTATTATGGGTAACTAGACTAGACTAGACTAGATATCAATACACAAACATACCTTTTTTTTTGTAAATACATAGATATTATACATAGAAAACATCCAAACACCGAAACAAATATTTGCGGATCATACAAACATTTGGTCGGACCCGGGAATCGAACCCGATACCTCTTGATCAGCAGTCGCTTATGCTACCATTAGACCAACGAGGCAGTTAACAACTAGTTGTTTTTTTTCTAGTTAACAACTACATAATATCTTTTCACCGGTCCCTTTTCTAAGACTAATTATATCTGTATTATCTCTTACTCCATCTTAAAGATACTTAGTTGCATTGTTGATTTGCACATCTTAAAAATACAAAATGCCTGCATAGAGCGTAAGGGTTAGTCTTTATTTTATAATCCGCAGATAACATAACACCTAATTCTTAAAACTATATTTATGTTTAGATACATAGACATACTTACACGGAATCATAATGCAGATCATTGAATTAGTTTCTATATTATAATTTGTTGAGAGTTTTCCATTTCTATTTAAAAGTTTATATTTAAACAAACGCCTAAATACTTAAACAAAGTAAAACACATAACATGCGCGGTTATGTTTTTATTACCTTAGTATACGTCTCAAATCGACGAAATTGTTTTTCACAACTTATTTTTAAATTATTTTTCTAAGTATGCTCATGTATGATCAACATTACAATGATGTACATACCTCAAATCCATTATGGACTTGTTTACATACTAACGTAACTAATGAAGTTTAACATTTTTTGACTTTGATTTAATAGACGTTAATTATAACACGTTCAAACTGTTTCATAGTTTGCCAATTTCGACTTTCCAAGAAATACATCTATTTCTAGGATAATCGATCAGTCAGTCATTAAAATGAACTTTTTTTAAATATTTCGAACATCTTACACACAACATCGTCTATTCCCAAACTAAGCAGAGATAAGGGAGTACTATTGGTATTTGGGTGTAGACAACTGATATCAATACACATATAGTTTTTTTGTATTTTTAATTAATATTACAAAAAAAACTATAGCGCTATATATAAGATGTATATAGCGATATAGTAGATACTATATATAAGACCGCAAAGCAAACACCCATGCAAATCGCTTGAAAATTCAAATAAAATACAAAATACAAATCGCTAAATGAAACATTTTAGACTCATACGAATTTCGAAGTCCACGTGCTTAGACAATTGAAAAGACACCTAAATGAAACACATTTTAATTTTATTGATACTTAAATTCCTGAAATTGTTTGGTAAAAACTACTAACACTATCTGGCATACATAAAACCTCAAGGCTTATTTACAAAATAAGAAATAAAGTCATTCATTCAACGTAGAATTTTATATCGCAGATTGAACATGAGGTAGGTCAGTAGTAATCAGTGGTATAGGTCAACTGAAACTGGTGTCAAAATACATTTTTACGATAGTATTAGATTAATCGCATAACCTACAGTATTGTCTAACAAATAACGATCTAATATCACTCGAAGACGACACGGTGCACCGTTAATATCACATATTGTAACTTAACGCTAAGGTTTTACGAGCAAACAAGGGTATACAAAGGTGCCTTTGCGTAGTACTTACTATTTATTTTGCGAAAGAGAGCAAATATTATAAAAAACATAAGTTGCTAATACCTTATTTGGAAGTTCGTCTTACATAAAATACATTTAACAAAGTTTTATCATATGATAGAAAGTGCCAACTTTTTTCGATTACTTTATATGGAGGTGAAACGAAAGTTAATTAAACAGTATTCAAAAATACAACAAAACAAATTCAAAGCGAATCCATATTATACTTTATTTACATGCAATATTTACATGTGGTATTGTTTGAAAGCGACGAGATAAAGAAGTTATATAAAATTAACTTTTAAGCAAGTGGAACGGGTAAAAACCAAATCTAATTAAAATTAAAATAACATTTTAAATTATTATATTACTCTATTTATAAACTAATCAAGAGGATTTCCCGAAAATAACTGATCAATGGAAAATATCAATAATTCAACTAAAATACACACACGATATACCTATGTATACAATCGACTAAACCATAGATTTCTAAAGTAGAACATATTTATTAATAAATATTTTTTTACAATATAATTAGATGAATATCGAATATATAAAAAATAGATATAAGTTTATAATTTAACTTTCAGGCAATGAATAATATCACAATAATAGGCGAGATGGCTGTAACTTTAGACATTAAGTTTTTCAGGAGCAGTCAAGCTGAATAAAATAGAAACTGCAGTACAGGACTTACAGGACTTACATTCAACTCACACGGTGGAGTGTAATAATTTGTAAAAGAGTTATTGCACTTCATTTTAAATTTTAATATCATGAATATATATATTGTTATATGTAATTAATATAAATTAATAACATATATATAACGCAATTTTATAATTTTACTAGCTTTTGTCCGCGGCTCCGACCAAGTTTATATATGAAAGAGGTTATAGCTTCAGCTTAAGGAATCAAAGTATCTTCACATCAAATTTCATTAAAATTGCTACAGCGTATAAGCTCTGAAATCCTTATAGACAGACAGATAAAGTTTCATTTGAGTTTATTATACTAGAATATTAGTATAGGTACATACAAACACAGAAGTAAAATTGTTTAAATATCAACGGCCAGGTACAAACGTAACTCTTGAATTAAGAAGAAAAACTTCGAGCCTTGTAATCTGTGCTATATCAACGGGTAAAAGTTTGAAAAAACTAAGTATTCCTATTTTTTACAATACTACAGTGAAGTGATATAATTGTCATGAGCATGCATCTCTTTTTCGGATGGGTTCTTCACTATATCTCTTTGTTGTCTCCTATGTAGCCCATAAAGAGCTCTGAAAAACAAAAAAAAACACATATAAAGTACAATTTATGTTACTTAGTCTCAAAAACTATTGGCTATGAATAAAGGTTTTCTAGAAGATGTCTTACACAAAGTAATAGCGTCATGAACTTTTTCGTTAGTACCAAAAAAAATATATTGAAATACAAACACATAACAAGGCATTTCGGACGGTGCATGCTTCAAAATTGATTATTCGCTGACCTAATTGTCTTTAAAATGATAAAATTGACATAACAACACTGTGTTAAGCAACCAATAAAAACCGTCTTTGACCGAATAACGTGACAATACCAAAGACATGCGCATATTAATGTATTGAGCGCAAATTGTGGTAAACAAAGAACGGAACCACAGAACGAGTTGTCGACCAAATTCCATCAGGTACTTTACTCGATACGCGGTCAAGTAACAACCTTGACCTTTTAATACTTAATAACACTAGTTTCTTGAGACACTACCGATTTATAATTTATTGTTATTATAAGATTTAATGTTTCTATTCAATAAAACTGATCTAAAGGTAATAATTAGAATGGCTATGTTAGTTGATTGTAAATTTTTCATCATAAATATTTATTATGTCTATGTTTTAGTAAATTGTTTTAGTAAATTATGAGCAATCTACATAGTTACCGTCAATATTTTTTTCCTTTTATAATGCCCCTATCAACAGTGACTCTAATCTATCCGATGGAAAGCATAAGTAGCATCTAGGAGTAGTAGTGACCTACCACGGGAGGGAATTAAAAGCGTTGACTATTTTAAAGCGTTATTAGAGAGGCGCTGGTGTACCACCAGTTGCCCCTCTACTTACGGGACATCATTGGGGCCTCTCTGCGATAGGTCTATAACATATTTTATATGCCTTTTACTGTGTAAGGCGCGAGAGGCGCGATATCGTCATGCCCCAAGGGTAACTTATTGATTACCCTGAGATGTACAGGGTTTAGGCAGGGGGGACTTCAGATGTCGCTGATGCGTTCCTGGAGCTCCTCCCGACTGCCGAGGTAGGCCGCCGCCGGGTTTAGTGGGTAGACCGTTTGCCGGGAGTTCCACACACGCCCTTCGTCTACCCCACGGAGGGTATGGTGCGAAAAGCATTCCCCGCGAAAAAAAAAAATGAAAAGTCTATAAAGACCTTTTTTTTCTTTTTTTTTCTCCAACCCATATGAGTCAGAACGGCGAAGAACCTGACAGGGAGGTCACATGTGGGGTCCCCAGGGGTCAGTCTTAGGACCTCTTCTGTGGAATCTCGCGTATGATGCAGTCCTGAGGACCAGCCTTCCCCCTAGATGAGCGTCGTCTTTTACGTTGACGACACTCTGGTACTGGCTAGGGGGAATGACTTCCAAGAAGTTCTGGAGCTCGCCGAGTTAAGGATGGCTTGTGTCGTCCAAAATATCAGCGACCTGGGTCTACGAGTTGCACCTCATAAAACGGAAGCCCTGTGGTTCCACAGGAAACGCGGAGGTGCCGTTCCTACCCGCTCGCTCATTCGAGTTGGAGGAACGGAGATTGAGGTTGGCCGACACATAAGGCCAACACGCATGCTTTCATTGTTGGTTTTTTTTTTTTTTTTTTTTTTTTTTTACGAGGTCAATACCTCACAACTTTCCCCCGTCCGTGAGTACGACAGGCCCTTGTTATTCTTATTTACAATTACCATCGTTTGGTTAAGATATTTTACAATGTTTTTTGGGAAGATTTCCCAATGTTATAATCGCTTAAATTATACTATTTACATTTCCTGTTTCCTGTTACATGTATATTGTCTTATCCTATTATTTTTTTTTTTTTTTTTTTTTTTTTTTCCTCTATCGTTTAGTTATTTCTTATATCTATTATTTAATTAATTTCTAGTATAATAACGTTCTGTTATTTAATGTCTTATTTACATTAGTTATCTTTGAGCTCCCCATATCTTGGGGTTGTCTATCCTATTAGTCTTATACGATAGTATTTATAGTAGTTTGTTTAGTATATGTCCTGTCTTATATGTCTTGTGTATAGTTTTTATTGTGTGTGTATGTGTGTATGTGTGTGTGTGTGTGTGTGTATGTGTGTGTGTGTGTGTATGCGTGTTTGTGTGTGTGTGTGTGTGTGTGTGTGTAACGCCAAGACGTCGCATGCAGATGTTATTTCCACGTAGTATCTATGACTGGTGTGTTTGTATGTGTGCATGTTATGTTGTAGTGGTGATGTAAATCACTACTCCCTATCTTGTCCACAAGATATATATAGACTCAAGTATATATACTTGGTGACCCTCATTTGTGATTTACGTGTATGTTTGTTTGTATTCGTGTTTAGTGTTTGTATGCATGTTGATATTACATCCTATATGTTAATCATATCATCTGTAAATCACTCGTGTTTCTGTAGCGTGTATGTGTTATGGTGCGTGAGTCACAAATACTCCGTGGTCGACCGCGCCAGGTAGTCCCATTTGGATCGCGTAGGGCACTCGGCACTGAACGCGTTGTGGCCGGTGTTTCGTAACCCAGAGTGCGAGCAGTTGCAGCAACGCGGTTCCGCTCCTTTGGCGTGTTCGGGGCACCTCTCGCGAAGATGCGAGCCCCCGCAGTGGCTGCATCTGCTCGCACTCTCCGTGCAGAATCTACGGCCATGGCCGAATCCAAGGCACTTGGTGCATTGGATGAGCGGAGACTGGTCCTCTACTCTGACCCGTTGAAGGTCTATGTAGAGGTTCCCGGCCTCCGTCATCCTCTGCCACACCCTTGGTCTTACCTGAAGGATAACATGCGACGTCTTGGGGTTACGTGTTTTCTTTTTGTATTTGATTTTTATGTCTTTCTCCTCTTGTGGTAGGCCCATGAAGATATCCGGATTTTGGGTGTATATGGCCCTCACCATGTCTTCATCGTCCTCCTCCATGTACAGATCCTTGAGGACGACGAGCGGGTTCTTGTTGCTCATGGGAGCCACCACAAGACCACCACCGCAAAGCTCGATACGTTCTATCAACTTTGCCCTTTCCGTCTCCGTGTCGCAGCCCAAGATGACGGTGCGGTTCTTGGCCTTTCTGGTTTTGCTGACTTTAGTTTACTTTAGTTACTTTTAGTTTTGCTGACTTTGGTTTAGTTGCTGTGAGAGAGTAGTACTGCCCTAATCATTACTACTACCGCATGCTTCAATTACATATTTTTGTAGAAAGTCACTCACATCATTTTCTGTAATTCAATAAAATAAATACAACTTACAAAAATATAAGCAGAGCTGGTATGGTCATAGTTCCACCCAGAAGATATACAGCTCCAGGCAGAGTTTCTATGGTATTTGAGAACAGTTTACTGTATAAGGGTATGTATATGACTGGTATTATCGTTTCTACGAATCCAATTAGAGAACACATTTTACCTGAAAAAAAAAAAGATATATTTTATGAATAGTGACAGCTGCGGTACAAGCTATACATAAGTAGGTATTTTACAGTAATCAGTGTTATTGTTCAATACAAATTATAGAAATAAAGAATTATGTAAGGAAAATATGAGGCTAGACAACATTGCGTTATTTATTAAAAACAACATATTAAGCTGATGTGTTATACATAACATGTGTATATATAACATGTAGAAAAGAAAACAAGTGTTTTATGGAGTGTCTGAATGTCGAACAGGTTATTTTAAAAGTGTGCGCAGGACGAATATTTTAATTTATAAATAGTCGAAATATATTATATGTCGCCGTAATTATTATTTTAAATCGGCAGTGTATTCCATCTCCACGGTCACGGGTCACATGCGCCAATGCTCGGTGTTGCTAAAATAATCGACACGCCGACATATTTATTCCACTGCCAAACCCAATACAAGGCTTATAATTTTTATACTAAACATAACTAAATCACTTCCTGCTATTTAAGACACAGGTTAAGATAGGCTTTAGAATTCACTCATCTACTTTAAAACTCCAGGTATGTCGTGTGTTATAATAAATGTAATCTACTTATTTTCATGAATTTTATATAACATACAAAAAAAGGATTCTAAACAAAACATTTAACAAGATTTAACTTACGAGAGCCTACTCACTACATAATTAATGTGCATCATCATGATCCCTTCAGCTGAGAGTCCAACACTTTACCGACCACGCTACATTGCATGGTTAATATAAGTTAGTAAAATGTTGATATAAGCTCCTTATTTTTTTCAGTGAACTGTGCAATAAATATAGAAAAATATTAACGATAAAAAATACTGTCTATTTTTCTACCCGTGGCGTAGCTGATAATAGACTTGGTGATATGACCTGTAAGCATACAGCCATCATCATAAGGAAAAGGGACCATCCTAAAACCTAAAGTCACTTTGTTGAATCTCATGGGTTACGTTAAGTTACGGTTGTGTTAGACACTATAAAATATTGAACGATATTCTTAAAACATTTAATATATTATTAAAGTGATGAAGAGCTTCGTAAAAAAACATGTAGGAATTTAACCTTTTGTGGCAAATATTTTGATTTAGTTCATCAGAATCCGGTATCATCTTTTTTTATTTAATAATGATAATTAGCTTAGTATAAAAAGACACACCTTGAAACCGCGATAAACATAAAAAACGTTCATTCTCTGTTTCTTCTTGACTTGAAGGCGTCACCTGCCCACGCATTTATGTTCAACATAGGTTTACTATTTTTTTATAATTATCAAAATTATTGACAATCGAATTCCATCGTGATGTTTACCTTATTTAGTAATTAATGTAATTATTGACCGCTTAATTACGCCTATCAAAATGTATATATTTTAAATAAGCTCTTAAGCGAAATAAAATGTTTTAAGCAATCGCATTCAGTATAAATTGTTACTTTTAGTCTTAGACTGTTATATAAAAGATTCCTGATATAACATGACCACATTCGTATAACAAATATGTAAGTAAATCTTCTTGGCATCTAACATTCGCGTCTGTGTATTCCCTGTTTTTTGCTCAGCTTCTGATATCAATAACTCGGTAACAACTACTCAGCCCGAGCAATCAGAATACCCACATGACTGCACAAAAAACGAAAATAAATGTAAAATGTAATTTGTCTCTATACTACGTATTATATAAATACTACATTGACAATACTAATGACACGATTCTGCTTTGTTGGTCTAGTCGTTAGCGTATGCGGCTGCCGATCAAGAGGTCTCGGGTTCGATTCTCGGACCGTCCAATTGTTTGTTTGATCTGCAAAGATCTGTTTCAGTGTTGGGGTATTTTCTATGTATAATTTATGTATTTACAAAAAATATATAATATGTATTTGAGTCATTTTTCTGGTACCAATAGCACTTGATCTGCTTAGTTTATGACTGGCGTTGTGTGTCAGATATCAGAAATATTTATTTATATTCAAGACATAGAATTATTCTGAAGATAAAAAAATATTTAAATACAATTATTTAGGCAATCTGTACCTGTTCGACATTTTTGACAAATTGTACCTTCAGAGTATGATTGTAACCTAAGAGTGTCACAATCGTGTTTATTCACCCTTGAGATAAACTACAAATACATGTCTAAGCGTAATTTATTCTATTATTCACATATTATTAAGGTCACGGGGTGTAGTGGCGCATTAGCTAGACTATCGGTCGATCTACTGATGATATAGATGATAGTCAAAAATGCCGCTAATGTTCCATAAACTCTTTACTGGTGGCTCCAAGAAACTGATAAGCACTCAGTGGCCACACCCCGGGACACCGTGACGACCCACGGGCTAAACCCAGTAAAGGGGAACTATAGCTACAACTTGTAGTATCGTCTCAAGTGGTAGTTCCTCCACATAGTGCTTAAAGTCTGCAGCGGCTCGAGAGGCGAGTCCTCGTCAGTACGGCAACTGACTCGGCAATTGTGGCGTTGCAGCGGGGCATCTGTGATATGCCTACAGGGCGCATGTTTGGATCCTTTAGCAACATGCGGCCACTCACTGCACCTCCTCTTTCTGGCTAGTCGTATCGGTTACCCGATCCACTGGTTATAAGAATTGGGAGGCGAGAGAGTGGATCTGTATCTGCGCACGTACTTACCCACTATAATATATTCCCGCGCTGATGACCCCTGGCAATAAATAAGACTCCGACCTTCTAAGCCCTGCGGCGATGGAGACTGGTGGGGGGGATTGAACTGGTGAGTTTAATCTCTGCATCATCGAAAAACTCGTCCCAAGCCCTCCTACAACTACACCTACAACACGCGGGGCGACCTACACTGTGCCTCCTGTGACCGCACATTCAAAACAAAATTCGGTTTTGCTAGTCATGCACGGGCACATGAACGCAGAACTCAAAATTGACAGGGTGTCGCCGTCGACGGATACGTCTGGGAGGACATCATCATCATCATTAAGGTCACATGTCACACTTCATTTCGGATATTCTTCCTTTTAGCCTCAGCATAAGTTTCGCTGCTTTTCGCTGCTACTAAACGTCTTTATAGGGCTACTTAAAATAATTATTGAAAGTATATTTATTTTAGAAGTTTGTGAGTAAATCTATGCGAAAATATTCATCTAATACGAAGACTCTTGACTAATATTTATAAAAAATTTGAATTTACATTGAATATTATTATTATACTATTTAAAGAATTTGTATTATTTATTAAAAAATACTGAAGTTAATAATTGTCCTTTAAAATAATAATAATTAAGTATTTATTAGTACTTATTATCATAAAATTATGTTATTTACTAGTAAACGTTTTTAGTAATAAAGAAACATCTAATTTATTTTCTATTTTTGAGGGTTTCCCCACCATAAGCCTCTCTCATATATTTTCTTATTGACAAGACTGCAGTCTGTTGATCGTTTTACATATTTTTTCCTATTAACGTTAGAGAGAACTTAGGATTGTAAATAGTTTTTGCTACCTGCCACTACTTCATCCATCCTGCATTGATTTGATGCTGTACAGAGCTATCTATTTCCTAATTGTTTTGGAACAATGAAGAGAGGTAGTTTAAATCGGACCAGACTAATATTGCTGTCTCATTCAGTGATATAGCAGCAAGACCGTAAAGCTTTCATTCATTTCACAAACAGAGCATAAAGCCTGTTTAACGTTGATAGCTTTTTGTAGGGTTTATCTAAAATGAGGGTTTTGTTTAATTGTTTTCTTTTATCCACGGAGTGTGGATGCAGGCCAACTTAAAAACTTCTGACTATTTGGAGATTACTTCACATACCTTCGAAGAAGGTTAGTGATCATCTACGTAACGTGATGTCGTCAGAATGCATCACACAAAAGTGTATCATTGGAGAAATTTAAATTTGTACTTAAAGTTTACACATGTAGGCATTTTCTAAAAAAAAACAATAGCTTTGTGTGCAGATAATTTTTTGCCCAATAGTTTGAGAATATATTACATTGTAAATGACGACGACTGAATGCAAAATTAGTATCCGCAATCTCAGGTAACACTAATATCAGACAAACAACAAAACCAGTTAATATCTCTTGCAAGTGGGCCGTCTGAGTATGTTTTTAATATGGATATAAGCTATTCAAAAATTAAGAAACTAAAGATCGTTCATTCTTGCAATGTATTCTGGAATTAACACGTTGAGTGCGAAACGAGGCTTAAAACACCTCGTCCGTGTCTCGTCTTTATAGCGGTAAGGAAAAACTTAAACTTCTCTGTCGTGCGAGAGGCGTAACTTCCGTCTGGTTCAGTCTAGGAAAGAGATAACTATATATCTGAGATGTGCTATTGATGCCGAGTTTTTTGGTATACCTACCTTAATACCGGGTTTTTTAGGCCTCGTACCGCACTGAATAAATAAAAGTTTAATACAGTGCGTTACGAGGTTGCGAACACCTCGTACCCCTGCACACCTCGTACCGCACCCTACGCTAGCTTCACGCGGTTAGTGTTGTGCAAAACGTTGAACGCTGCGCCCGCGACGATATATGTAATAAGATGTCGAAACGTTTTTTTATTTTCAGAACCCACTCCAAACAACACATCATCTCGAAAAAAGATCAAAGAAGAGGAGATGTGTAGGAGGCTACGAAAAACTTCGCACCTTCTTATCAAGTCGTGAGGCTGATAAGAAAGCAAAGAAAATTCTTACAGAATGTATCGGTTGCAAAAAATATTATTGTTTGACCTGTTTCAATAAAAACCATCCATAAGTACAATTAAATGAAATCGATATTTTTTTTCCCATCACTAAACAATATGAAAAACTGCCCTTTTTCAGTGCGGTATAGGGTACATAAGACCCCACATTTTATTTTACCTATAGAATCTAAACTAAATAATCTGCCCACAGGCGGCGGCAGATTTAGGTTAATCAACTCATTGATAATAATAATCGCGAACAAAAACCATACAATTCGCCTTATTTGGCGCCAAAATAGGATTTTTGTCTCCTGTGGGCGGTGGGGTTTATTAAGCCTCGTGCCGCTACAACGTCTGGTTCAGAACGAGGTTTCAAACGCCTCGTAACGCAGTAATGGAAAGTACAGATAAATCAGTGCCGCTGCGAACGTGTTAATAAAGCGAAGGGAAATTTGTATATTTTGAAACAAGTTTCTATAAAAACCATTCTTTTCTTTTTTATTCAATGGTACAAATATGTATTTTAATAACTTAAAAGAAATAGTACAAACAGAACGATTAGTAATAGTCACTTCCTTATGCAAAGTGATTATAATCGAAATAAAGACAAATAATTACATTTTATAGTTTTTAGATATTCGGATGCGCCTGTTAAGATATATGTATGTAGAAAAAACTCGCCCAAGTGCAATTGGACTCGTGCAGAACGGATTCCTTAAAGTTCTAATTACCAATACATTTCTAAGCGTTTACTTATTGCCGTTATCAATATCGAGCAAACGTGATTTTTTTGCTTATTCCAAAAAAATCACAATTGTTGTATGGAAGCCCCCTTTAATATTAAATTTAATAATCAGGTTTTTTAGCATGTCTTGTTATAATGACTGATTATAACAGTGAAAATTTAAACAATCTAACTATCACGGTTCATGAAATACAGTCTGGTGACAGATACAGCCGTCTGTCACAACAGCGGGAATCTAAACCAATAATAAGTATTTTTTGAGGTGAAATCATCAAATTAATTTAGAAACAAACCTTCTTCCTTCTTGATTTATTTTTGTGTGAAATGATGAAGAAATATTTATGTGCTTTTTATTTTTAGTTCATTCCAAGGATTCTTTTCAACATATTGCTAATAATAATAAAATTTTAACTAAATAAAACTAATACTCACCAACTTTATCCTGATCCACAACCTTAGTACCAAGAGACCTGATGGCTATAGCTCCAGAGTTACCAAAAAAGTCAAACACTGGTACTGCATATAACCAATCCCTATTCGGTACCAACGCATACGCATATCCTGAAACACTCTTGCAGATTGTCGCTATTATGCCGAGAAAACTGTCATGCATTTTCATTTTCTTGCTGAATAGTGTGACAGCAACCGCGGACCCTGAAAAATATGAGTATTCTAAATAACAATTTTTTAAACAACTTAATTAAAGCTGATTGAACTGAACGTTATACTCTGGTAGGCCTTAATATAAAAAACAAACTATATGTATATATATACCTAACTATATGTTACTATGTATATAGAATGTCAGTAATAAATCATTAAAAATATTAATAAAATGAAAGTAATATTAGGGTTTAAAATATGAAATAGCCGATTTGTACTGAAAAAATGTAATTAGTTTTTTTTATTTAACATATTTATTTAATATATATATAACAAAATATCTATTATCATTATCTGGACGCTGTTAAGCATTTGTGTGTTAACCCACACCGAGCTAGTTTTGAGTAATCAGCTGTTAAATTTTTTTAAGAACAATCTTCTTTTTCCGCGTATGTTAAGCAAAAAAATATTGTTGAGCGGTATCATTTTTTTTGTTGAAATGCATAGATTAATAAAATTAATATATATTTCTTAATAAATTAATTATTAAATAGATAGAGCATAAAAATGATTGATGCTTAAATTGCTGAAGGGTTTATTTCATTTAGCATTAATGTGTTATGTGCCTTATGTGCCTTAAGACATTAATGCAAAATTCTGATTTGTTGTTTTAAAATGAATATATGTACTCATTTTTAAAAAATGTAATAAAATAAACTACTAACATATTAAAATGTTCATGTACTTATTTATTTAATTGCTATAACATGTTTTGAATCACATTTTAAGTTCTGTTTAAAATAAGAAATACAACAAGTTGTCACGTAACTCGGCTTTAGTCGCCGGTTTGTGCACGATAGATAGGAGAAAGAGAAATATACTAAATCACGAGAGTTTACAAGAAGTTTAATGTTTTAACAATCAATACAATTAGATAGATATAATCGGAATACAAGGGTTAGTTCGCGAGCACGTTAGGGCGTGGGCTCTTGAGAGTTTGGTCGGTGATGCCTCCAGAAATAGGAGACACTTAACTTCAGTAGCGGAGTGCAGCAGAAAAAGGGCTGGGCTCGAGGCGCGCGCTGTTCTTATAGCCGCGCGCGGAGTAGCGGGGAGACGCTCGCCTGCTAGCGGGGAACGGGGCAGTGTAGCCACGTTACAAAGTTAACGCTTATATTAATTCAATTGTTCAAAAATCTTAACCAAAAATTTTAAACTTTTTTATTATTATTATTTTAATCATATTAAATAAAAGCAATTTTTTTTGTATCCATCATATGGTACAAACCTATTATAATCAGCAACCTCCTCCCTCACAGTTTCCAAGAAGCCATAGAACTCTTTGCAATCTTCTGGAATTAACTTAAGAATATCTTTGATATCTTTTACTTTGCTGCTGGATAATTCCTTACTATTTGGCCATAACAAAGGCAGTGTAATGTTTTTAAAATGTTACATATTTTTAATTTTTTGTTTTTGGACAAGTCTACTTACTATCCTAGGGGTTTCATTTAAAGCAGATTTTATATAGGTACATCATGGAAGGAGTATCTTTTTAGGTTTAATTTGAAAAATTTTAAGCCAAGAAATTTTCTTCTTAACTAAATATTTTTTTTGTGTATTGATAGCTTTTAGCAAAGGACCTTTGCCTTTTAAGCTATTGCATAGCTTTTATCGCGGGCTTTGAGCGCGGCGATCGAATCAAGAAATACCGTAACGAAAAGAAAACCTAACACCATGAAAACGGATAGAGATATGATTGTCACTGCAGTGCGACAAGGACGACACATGCGTCTCCGTGCGCATGCGTACTGCCGCCACTGGCCGTTATCCGTTGCCTTGACAACACAGTCATTCTAGATTCTTCATAGGAACCCCATCGAGTTTGAGCTAGTTTGATTCGTCTTGATGAGTACCTTGACACTATATGGTAACCAGGGTCTGACGCTGGAGCTGGAAGGTGGCCATAGGAACCCCATCGAGTCTGGGCTCATTTGATTCGCCTTGACGAGTACTTTGACAATATATGGTAACCAGGGTCTGATGCTGGAGCTGGAAGGTAGCCATAAGGACCCCATCGAGTTTGGGCTCATTTGATTCGTCTTGACGAGTACTTTGATACTATATGGTAACCAGGGTCTAGGATGGAGCTGGAAGGCGGCCATAGGAACCCCATCGAGTTTGGGCTCATTTGATTCGTCTTGACGAGTACTTTAATACTATACGGTATGAATGATAATCCAACAAAGCAAAATATTAAGTTACGAGTACCAGAGTAGAGTTTAATTGTAGCGTGCTTAGACAAGTTTTAATGATGTTAGTAGAGTATGAGGTTTCGTCTGTATAACGACACAGTTTAGCAAGCCGTGCGTGTAACTTCGTTCCATCCGGGTGTCCCTTGACTTGAGAAAGAACTTGAGAGGTGTCCCTCTCAAGTTATTTTTATTTATTTCGTTTTTCATTCCATAGATATGCTCATATCACTATTTATTATGTTCTCTGTTTAGTTGTCTTTCGGTTAATAGGATGATTATATTGTTTGGCAATAATATTGTTAGAATGTATGTTAGTAAAAAGACAGTGTATATTGTTTTGTAAACTTGAATTAATATCAAAGAAAAAAAAAACTATAAATAAAAAATAATTAAATAATTAAATTGCATAAGTTGATAAAAATGCTATGCAATAGCTTTGCCGCGGCAGTCCCCGAGTGCCACAAGACTGTATTTTTTTTTTACAGCACGCTACAATTAATCTCTACTCTGGTACTCGTAACTTAATATTTTGCTTTGTTGGAATAACATTCATACCGTATAGTATTAAAGTACTCGTCAAGGCGAATCAAATGAGCCCAAACTCGATGGAGTTCCTTTGGCGACCTTCCAGCTCCATCGTCAGACCCTGGTTACAATATAGTGTCAAAGTACTCGTCAAGACGAAACAAATGAGCCCAAACTCGATGGGGTTCCTATGGCCACCTTCCAGCGCCATCATCAGACCCTAGTTACCATATATTGTCAAAGTAGTCGTCAAGACGAATCAAATGAGCCCAAAATCTATGGGGTTCCTATGGCCACCTACCAGGTCCATCATCAGACCCTGGTTACCATATAGTGTCTAAATACTCGTCAAGACGAATCTGACTGCACGGTTGGCCTAGTGGCTTAAGTGGTTGCCACGCCGCTTCCTACTACGCCAAGTGTCGTGGGTTCAAATCCCACGTAGGACAACACTTTGTGATTCACAATTTGTTGTTCTGAGTCTGGGTGTTCTTTGTGTCCGTTTCATGTATGTTTGTAAGTCCCCCGCGACACAGGAATTTATATTCCTAATGCGGGAGTTGTCTTTTTAAAATAGAAAATAGAATAGAAAATAATCCCAAACTCGATGGGGTTCCTATGGCCACCTTCCAGCTCCATCATCAGACCCTGGTTACCATATATTGTCAAGGTACTCGTCAAGACGAATCAAACGAGCCCAAACTCGATGGGGTTCCCATGAATAAATAAATAAATGTTATGGACATCTTACAAACATCATCTAGTCCCAAACTAAGCAGAGCTTGTATTATGGGTACTAAACAACTGATATAAATACAGAAACATACTTTTTTTTTGTAAATACATACATATTATACATAGAAAACACTCAGACTCCGAAACAATTATTTAATACTAGCTTTGGCCCGCGGCTCCGCCCGCGTATATGTCGGTTATCGTGGTAAAAAGTAGCCTATGTCCTTCCTCAGACTCTAGACTACCTGTGTACCAAATTTCATCAAAATCAGTTTAGCAGTTTAGGCGTTAAAACGTAACAGACAGACAGAGTTACTTTCGCATTTATAATATTAGTAGGGATAATAATCTAGAATGACTGTGTTGAGGCAACGGATAACGGCTAGTGGCGGCAGTACGCATGCGCACGGAGACGCATGTGGCGTCCTTGTCGTACTGCAGTGACAATCATATCTCTATCCGTTTTCATGGTGTTAGGTTTTTTTTCGTTACGAAATTTCTTGATTCGGTCCCCGCGCTTAAAGCCCGCGATAAAAGCTATGCAATAGCTTAAAAATTTACATGTCGGTGTGGTCAATAACCCGGCAAAATCCTAACCTCTCCGCCACCGTCCGCGCTCGCCAAATATTGCATTTTTGTTCTAACCCACAATTCGATTTACGCATTTCTATTTTAACCGTAGTATAACACATTAATGCTTTTTGTTGTAGTCTCATTAGATTTTGGCATTAATAATGTAAGGCACTTGTGACATAAATGCTAAATACAAATCTTAATTTAGGAAATAAGCAATAACAATTTTTGTACTCTAGAATATTCTGCGATTTGTTTTCAATAAAAATGGATTGCACTATCGTAAACCTTATGATCTAAAGAATAAGACAGCATTCATAAGTCAAAACTCGATTTTTTGTGGGTTAACACACTAATGCTTAACAGCGTCTATCTATACATTGCTGCCATCTAATAAGAAGGTCATTTATGCCTTTGCGATAGAATACTAGTGATCTAGATTCTACAAACTGTGTGAAAGCATTTTGTAGTGCCTCCTGGGAAGAAAACTTTTCGTCTCGTTTTTTTTTACATGTTCCTTACCTTTGAAACACCGAACTATAAACATTTACAAGCTGCTAATACAGTTCTAAATAAATTTTTGTTTTGTACTTTTCCGGTTAAAATTCGGTCTTTTAGTCCCAATTGTTCTTTGTCGGTCAAACACAGAATTTTATATATCTGCAAAATGCTAATGCGGTTTTAATTTCTTTTTTTGATCTGTATCTTAAGTTAAAAAGTTTTGCTACAGGTTGATGCAAGGAAAACGAACATTTTCGCGTCTTTACATAGTTTTGAAGTCGGCTTTTTTTTTAAATTATTAAACCTGCATAAAAAAATAAATTAAAAACATTTATTTCAATTGCAAGAAAGTTGTGCGTAAACTATTTTCGACATTCAGAGTTCGGAACATGCAATAATATTAGTTTTTTTCCCAGAAATGATAAATATTGGTTTAACTTAATGGTTTAACTTAAGTGGTTGTAACAGCTCCATATTATTATTGCAAACTTCTGCAAACTTTAGGTATTTTCACACACCCAATTCCGATCTCTGGTTATAACAGTAAAAAATGTGAACTAAAAATAATTATAGACAAACATTCAACAAGTAAATAACAAGAATATTGTCTTGAAGTTAGTTGCCACGACTTTACTTGTTAACCAATGATATCTCCAAATACGGAAATAACCATCCTCATCTTATACTCGTACAATATGATAGCATTGCAATTATTTCTTACCAGGAAATAATCAAATTAATGTAATCTTCTGAATATAAGATGACGATTAATGTTTATGTAACAAAATTGATAAACTTACCCGCAGTTCCCATTAATATTGAATAAGTACTAAAGAAACTGAAATCTACTACATCCATGTGGTATCTATTTAAAAAGTATAAAAAAAGTACTGCTGCTTCACCTAGAAAGAAAAGAAAAATACTATGATTATTTCAAGATTTTTGGGCCGATGGTTATTATATTATTCTTTTTACGAAAATGAAATGTGATAATAGCACCAAGTAATAGAATAAAAACAAAGTTTTTGCTTAGTTTACCTACATGCTGTGATGATATCATGGTATTAATAGTTTACACAATGAGAATATCGAGAGTATAATTCTAAGTTATTTTTAATAGGTATATTAACGGGGACCTTTTTCTACATATCGCTTATTACATACATTATTTAATTATTAATGCTTTATTGATTTTGAAACAGAAAATATAAATTGGTAAATTATAAAATATTTAAATATGTTGTATTCATATATCACAAACGAGAATATTCTTACGAGGAATTTATTATACGTCTCATATAGTTAACTTACCAAAAACCGGACCCATGATGACAATATGTGCTAAAACTACCAAATTAATTTGTATGAGTTTTTTTGACTTAGGCAAGAATAACAGCGACACCGTATCCCACACATTTCTGGGATGAAAAAAGTCTATCAGTTTTTGACCGAATGTTCCTTCCACTTTCGTTGTTCTCACATTCTTAATTCGAAACAACGTATACAGGAATCCAATTACGTACAAAGCCAAATTGATGCCGAATATGCCGTAATAGCCAACAGCTTCAGTTAATACACCACTTATAGACGTACCAACTGGAACTCCCAACGTTACGATAATACCAACCATTCCTATCCTAAATGTACGTGAGTCCACTGACGTCATATCTGCAATTAAACTGTATGAGCCCATCAACGCAATAGCATATCCGCCTGTTAATGCCGAGGGCAAAGCTTCAATCAAAGCCGTTGCCCATAAAGGCCATTCAAGAAAGAAATATGTGGCGAGTAGAAGTCCAATTGATGAAATTATTTCCCCAATGACAGGTATTAACAGCAACACTTTTCTGTTTCCTGTTTTATCACTCCATGCTCCCACATTTAATATAACAATAGCAGGTAAACTACTCGACAAAGGTTGCTGCCATGCAGTCATATCTGCAACTAATATAGATGCATTTAGTTGTGCTTCTGTACCCAAGGTGTCGTTCTCCATGACGTCTCCGTTTATAGCTCTAAGACAAATTTCTGCGGATAGGCCCAAGTCTGCTTGACAAGCTTTATCTAAATTTAACTTCTGTACTGCTAACCCCGATATAGCTATTGGTAAAATGTAGCACAATAAAAATGGTTCAACTGTGAAAAAATTAAAAAGCATTCGAATTCTTTGAGCACAGGACACTGGTTCTTTAATTGAACTTTTTTCTTCAGTTTCATTAGTTTCAGTCTTTTGTTCATTAATATCAGTAAGTTCCATGGTTTTATCACTTTTTTCACCCATTTTTTTAAACTAACTATCACGTGATATTGTTTTTATTTCAGCGCGCGTGTACCAGTCCGTTTATTTATGAATTTATATATCGACTGAGTGGTTAGTTGCTGGTCATCGAAATCATCGCGGAAACTCGTTTCTAATAATGTTACCACATACTTGTATTTAATAAGTAGGTACACACTTAACAAAGCTCTCGAGACAAAAAAGACGAAATATTTTCAATGTAATGTAATGTTCAAACGAAACTTTAAATCATTATCCAAAGATAGTTGCTTATAGGTACATGTTGAGATTCTTTTGTTTGTTTTAATGATATATTTATGTAAAAAAAAGATTCCGACGAATTGAAAACCTCCTCCTTGTTTTTGAATTCGGTTAAAAATGAGTCTTTTTTATCTCGCAAAAAGCCCTCTAATTCCATTAATTCAATTTTTCTTCTATATAAGTTGTTGAAACCATGAGAGAACCATACTTCAACACATATATACTACGGCTTCATAGAAGTTCTCACTTAGAATGGATGACGCCAGTCTGTCACCGAAGATTGTGGTAGTATTTGCTTATTAATCAAAACTTTTTGAAACCATTTTTGAACTCTATCATACGTAATGTTATAAATCTATTACTATAAAATCAAATGGCAGCTGCATTGAATGTATTTAAACACAAGATTCTCATTATACTGCCATAACGCTATAAAAAACTTGTAGCATTATGATTAGACATAACACGCTAAGTATATAAGACGGGCCTCAACAGATTTAAACATCGAAGTCTTTACTTGATTGTGAAATTCCCGCGTACATAAATATAGTGCAATTAAATGCGTTGTTGTTAGAGAGATTTTATATTAAAAATTGTTGTCTGTCTACCGTGTAGTTATTTAATGACCTTCAGACATATAACGTTTTAGCTAATTAAAGTTGGCCTACCCTACTGCAGAACTAAATTTCTTTCATCCCCTTCCATAGAAGACCCATAAGAACTATTTTTACTTTAAAAAAAGTGTTCTCACTTCATAATAACATTTGCATTGCATTAAGTTTAAATAAAAGTTGTTACAGTAAACCTCTTTATTTATTCACTTACTTACCTATATGTATTACTATATACATTATATATGATTCCGTTTATTCATTTGTTTTTGAATAGTGTATAGGAAAATTCCACAATAGATGTCCAATATTTATTTACTATTTTCTGTATCGTATATATTTATAAGTTGATAAATAATAATACAGTCATACTTATATATTACCACCGTCGTCCGACGCAAGAGAGCATAGACATAGACGAAAGATACTACATAAACTGGGACAGTATGAACAAACAAGCGTATGTTGAAGTTTGGTTAGATTTATGGTCACTAGATGTCATTAGGTGTCATTGATACGTACCCGACAATCAAACACGAGTGCAAATCGCATCACTAGATCTTGAGAATTGCTTGTACCTATTTGTTGAAATAATTATTCAAATGTAGATGTCAAAAAATAGGTCTCGACCTCGAATAAATAATTTTATAAGCACACGCGAGCACTTGTTTACTTGAAGCTGAGTTTTTTGGTTCCAGTAATAACGTTTAGGCAATGCATTCCTACCTTTTTTATTTGATCTGAGCTGTAGGTACAGCTATACATTGAACTAATATTTCTAACTGCAGGTATGTACTTTATTAGCTTCAACTCAACTTATGATAACCTATTGTAGGACAAAGTTTAGAGATTTGATGCAAGTACTGTACCTACTTAGGGACTGAGTACACACTATTTTCGAAAAATTCTGTTTAGGACGATTACACCAATTTTTAAACTACATCAATATGCCATAGTAGTAATAATAAATTTTTAAAATTATTGCATTTCTGAAATCATATGATTATTGCTAAGTTTTTTACTGTTAGATCCATTCGTACGGAATGCTATGACTTATTTGGTAGGAAAAAAGTTTAGTTGGTATTTTGATTATAATTTTGAAAAAATATTTCGGAGTATTGCAGTCATCATTGCAATCAGTCAATCTAGTGCATAATGATGCACTAGAAGGGAAAAATAACCACAAGGAAGAGACCTATGTCCAGGAGTGTTCTGGATGGCTGTTCATGATGCACACATAATTTTGCCATCGCCTGCCTGGCTTAGTGTTGTGGCCTCTATTGGAGAAAATTAAGTGGTAATTTAATATTCAGATAATTATTAATTTTCACTACTAAAATAGGTTTTGCAATTTCACATAAACTCTACTCACTAAATATATCCCATAAGGCGAATAAAAGAATTTAGAATTATAGGTGCGCTCTAGCCGTCACTCTCCATAAGAACCAGAAAAATCGTCCAAGTGCGTGTCAGGCAACGCATAGGATAGGATTCCGTAGCTATCAGTATTGGCACGTTGATTTAAAATCGCGTCCAATAGATAATTGTTATATTTACTTATTATTTCGTTATTTTTGTGTGAAGTGTGTTTCCAAGTATGTGTGTTTTTACAACTTGGGCCACCTCCTCTAAACTAACAAATTTATCTAAGCCTATTCATCTATAGATAGATAGAAAGAGTTACTTTCGTGTTTATAATATTAGTATGATTTGGTTAAATTTTAATTTGGAGTTAGGTCTCCTGTATTGTCATTGTATTCAAAGGAAATAAGAAATATATTATGAAATTATTATTCATTGTTATTATTGTTTGTAACCGCTATTTGCTTATTTATTTGTCTTTATGTTTACCAATATTTTAAGTGGCATATAGAGTTATAATAGAACGTCAGATTAACAACAGTTATGTATTGTAAGACTGCAAATCTAGGCTAAAAAGATTAGGCTAAGTTACTTCTTATATCATGAGCTATCTGCTAGCGTCATATCCGTCTGCCAAAGTCTTGTCAAATTCATTGCAACCGTTTCAGGATTAGCCGGAACAAACAGACAGGCAAACAAAAGTAAATGTAATATGAATTTAGTAAAAAACAGTTTTTTGATATTACAAACCTCTGTCTCAAACCTACTTCAATTTAATTTATCTTTGGAGATATAGGCTGCCACGTTGGTCTAGTGGTAAGCGTATGCGACTGCTGATCAAAGAGGTCTCGGGGTTCGATTCCCGGGTCGGACCAAATGTCTGTGTGATCCGCAAATATTTATTTCGGAGTTTGGGTGTTTTCTATGTATAATATGTATTTATTTACAAAAAATAAATGTTTATGTATTTATATCAGTTGTCTAGTACCCTTAATATAAGCTCTCTGCTTAGTTTGGGAGTAGATGACGTTGTGTGTAAAATGTCCGAAATATTTATTTATTTATAGGTAATATTATTTGTGCTATGTAATCTATCTAATTGTCCATTTCTGTACTTCATCTATAAAAAAACCAGAACGTTGAGATTTTGTAGTCCAGTAACCTTAAAGTATTGCAAAATATTATTACTGGTGAACAGTCCTTGAAGGTACTAGAGAGGAAGCTAAGTAGGTAAGTTACATTTTTAATATTGACTAAATTTTTTCGTTCTCCTTCTTCATTACCTTGTTGTTGTATCTTGCTCATTCCACTTGGACCATAGATTTTAACGAGATGTAGGACTTCCATCCATCCATAACAGCCTTTAACATGTTCGTCTTCGAACATAGCCCTCCTCTCCATCCCTCCACCGGTATCTGTACTGGGCCAGTTGCATCCAATAGGTACCGGCTTATTGCCGGATGTCGTCTTGGGTAGTCTTCCCCGTTCGCGGGTGTTAGCGCGAGGTCTTCACTCCAGGGTTCTCCTCGCCATCTTCTTGGATCCATCCTGGCAATGTGTCCAGCCCATCTCCATTTACGGGCCTCTATTTCCTGTACTACGTCCCTGACTTGTGTCTTTTCCCTAATCCACTCATTTCTTTTCCGGTCTAATAAAGATATTCCGAGCATTGATCTTGGACTCGCTGTGCAACAAGGAGTTTCTGAGCAGACTTCTCTGTCAAGGTCGTGGTCTCCATCCTGCACGAGAAGAGTGGCAGAACATACTGGTTAAACACCTTGGTCTTGAGGTGCTGGGCGATTTTCTTAGACCGTAGGATATGGCTGTTTGCTCCAAAGGATGCCCATGCCTGTGCAATACGTCTGTCAATCTCCGCCACCTGATTTTCTAACGACAGAGTGATTTTGTGGCCCTGATAAATGTAGTGGTCGACGAGTTCCACAGGAAGTTCGTGATTTTCCGCCTCTAGGATGTTTGTCATGAGTTTAGTTTTGATCTTAGTCTAGATCCTAGTTGGCTGAATTGTTGGTCTAGTGGTTAGCGTATGCGGCTGCTGATCAAGAGGTCTCGGGTTCGGTTCCCGTGTCAGACCAAATATTTGTGTGATTCACAAATATTTGTACCGGAGTCTGGGTGTTTTTCTATATATAATATGTATGTATTTACAAAAAAAAAGTATGTTTATGTATTTATATCAGTTGTTTAGTACCCATAATACAAGCTCTGCTTAGTTTGGGACTAGATGATGTTGTGTGTAAGTTGTCCGAAAAAATAAAATATCTGTTCAGTTTCAATCCTCTTTTGGCTGATTCTGTTGGTAGTTCCTCAAGCATAGTGATCATATTTTCCACATCATCGGCAACCACAGCAATATTGTCCGCAAATCGAAGATTATTCAGCCTTTCGCCGTCAATCAATATCCCCCTGTCAGATCAATCGACTTTCCTGAATTTTTTTTAGAGGGTGGCGTTGAACAGCTTTGGCGAAATCGTATCGCCTTGGCGAAAAATAAAATCTGTCAAGGACTTAACTCGAAAAATATACTATTTAGTCAAATTCAATGTAGGTACATAGCTGACTGCCTATATGCTATTTCAGTCTGGTGTCTATCTTTATGCGAAATTTCATCACGATCCGTGCAGTCATTTTGATTTAAAAACGTAACCAGCATCCATACACCCATCCTCACAAACTTTGCCATTTATAATATGAGTATCGTGTGCAAGTACATCGCAAAGATATATATATAATATATATACCTGTATATTTGATCAGTAATCAATAGCACCTTGTAATCCGTATTTGAATGAAAACTTAAAGCCTTTTTTTAATCGAACTGCAAACACCGAAAACATTGACGTGATCATTTTTTCGGTGTTTGCTGTTAGTTGGTTGGTTGGTTGGTTGGTGTGTCGGAATAGAACCGACTAAAACGACACTGCACTATTCTGCGCCTCGAATAGGAGACATCTTGAAACTGTTAATACAATCCCTCCCAGCAACTGACCACTATTATTTTAAGGTCTATGTCCTGGAGTGGACTATTCGAAGCTGTGAGTTGTAATAAAAAAAAATAACTTTTACTAAACCATAACACTTTTATTAAATTTATAAATCGAGTAAAAATAGTAGTTAAAGTTGGTGGACCTATTCTATATCTGCATAGTATTATATGTTATTGCAAAAGTCAAAAATATATAATTTACATACTAACAGAACAATGTTAAAGAAATTAACCAAGAGCGTGGAAAATAAAACAATAATAAAACTTTATATAATAGCTAAACTTTATTTCTTTTATATCAATACGAACAATAAGTCAACTGAAATGAAATAATAGTAGCATGTAATTGATTGTGTACAGAACACATTATTTATCAGTACATAGTTTGATATCCGCAAAAAATTATGCACAAACATTCCTCAACCTAATCTCTCTCTATAATACTATACTAATTTTATTTACTTTGCGTGTGTTTGACAGGCCTGTAAAGGTGCGCGTCCATTGGCCAGGAGTAGGTACTGTAATTTTTTTATATATTTAAATTTACTCTATTCTGAGGATAAGCAATACAGCATGGTGACCTATACCATGGCAGCCTGGTCGGCTGTTTCTGCATCATTCTAGAGACCTTTGGAAGCCGGAAGAATGATGCAGAATGATTGAGCCTCCACTCTCGCACTCACCAACGAAATACGACAGCATGAGTACTGTCATTAATAGGATGGTCTTCTGTGTGAGGTTAGTACTGCCCCGGTCGAGCCGGCGCATTCCTGCTGAAGTCAGCGTACCTAATGTTTTAAAATTACCATTAAAACATAACTCGTAAACTTAATTGTATAAAGCTTTCATCAGGCGTTTATGGCATGGTTTTTGTTGTCATCTAACTGATAATTTTTGTTTATTTTATGTTACTACAGATATATTGTGGAAATATTTTGCTCTAAAAATCTACTTTTAGTAATTTAATAAAACTTATTAGTAAAATTTACAACTCATAACTTTCAGTATGTATAAATTGTTTCCTTAATTTTTATACTGAATTATGGAGTCACATAGCACTTTAAATGGGAATCCCCGCACAACACGCCTGTTTCTACATACGAGTATACCTATATAATAAAGAGAAATGGCTGGGGCCCGTATGCCGTCTGTATGGACAGGTCGACTCAAAACTATGGTCCTTTCTTCAAAAGGCCAACCCAGACCCTATACTGCACTCACATAGTTCTCTTTAATATTGTACACGGACTTGAAAAAAAAAAAGTCACCTCTGTGGTTTGTTTCGGCGTTTCTTCCCAGAGTGAGTCGTAGGAAATGCCGGCGCCTTCTAGCTATAAGTCCGACTTGTAAAAATGTCTGAAAAGATTTACTTACAGAAATAAATATCATTTATCATTTATGAAATATACTTTATAAACTAAATCATTGGTTCCCATACATCGTATTTAATACTAAAATTTAAGCCTTGCAAAGTACTCTGCTCTGTCTAATAGAAAGCATGAGTAGAATCCAAGAGCAGTGATCACCATCTTCTTTATGAGGGCAGACAATGCAGCACGGCAACCTACACTATGGAGTCCAAGTGAGATGCTTCTGCATCATCGGCCCTCCAGGTTCATGAACCTGGAGGGAACATCACAGCACGAATGCAGTCATTTAAGGTTGGTCTTCAGTATGAGGGTAGTACACAATAAATGAATCGGTCCATGGGTAGGGGGGAGCCAAGGCTTTCCCCCAGTATAGGGTTCAGATAGGTGCGGTATCAATCTTGGAGGAACCTGAAATAGCATGATCCGCGTTCTCCGCAGAGCAGAGAGCCTGAGCAGGCCATTGGGATATTTTTTTATGGAAACACAATATACCTACTACTGGCATTTTAAATTCCTGAGGAGCCAAACTTTTATGTCTGAACTTACGACTAAACTAAATAAATTACAAATTGGGTAAGATAGCGCATAGGAGATGAATGCCGGACGTCAAAAGTTCATCGAATTGCCGTGTAATGGGAGCAGTGGTACAATAGGCTAATGATGATATTGATTGATATACTAATACTCGTATTATATATACGGGTACTATCGGTTGATCATATTTAGCTTGTTTATGTATTTAGATAAGAAATTTTTCTCAGAAAATTCTTTGTTTAAATAGTATATCATATTGGTGTTTCCTATTATAACTGACTTGTATATGTATTTAACAAATCATTAGGGCTTTTACGGTTTATGGTTCTCCCGCTTTCCAATATGACCTCATTTGAAGGATTTCTATGCTAACACCATAGGCCCTGTAAATACGTGACAGCATCACTGTCACGTTATTATAAGCAGTTTCTAAAATCATGTTCAGTGTTGAAGAACAATCTCTTCACCCTGATCTTAATAAATTATTTAAAAAATATATACGGATCTATGTTCTAGTTTCACCTTGGAGTTCATATATATGTAATAGATATGAACTCCATATTATATTATTCTCGTGTCACATTACTCACATTATTACTTACGATGAATTCTGAAACTTTAAAAACCGATTTCCACGTTTTTTTAAGCCTTTGTCTTGCTGATGTGACTAAGATAGAACAATTAACATGAACGCTAAGACCAATAGCAGCTGAACATGATTAAAAATAAATATTTTCGGACATTTCACACAACGCCATCTAGTCCCCAAACCAAGCAGAACATGATAAATAATTTGTAAATACATACATATTATACATAGAAAACACAACAATTATAAAGAATTGCAGAAGTCGTTGCGTAGGGAAAAGTTCAAGCAAGGTAGATATATTATCATGTATTTATAAAACAAATGAATCTAAACTCCAGATCCCCTAATCATTTTGTTTGTACTGTACTTATGTAAGGTAATAATGAATAAATCTAAATACCACAATTTAGTACCTTTTTCTTTTATAAAACTCACAATGCCTTTCAAAGGCTTAAAAATCAAGAAAGTTAGAGAGAAGATTACAGTTCGTTCATAGAGAACTAAAAGTTTTATAATAAGGAGCTTACGAAAGTTATTAGAAAGTATTAGGTTGTTAGTGTCTGACCAAAAATACATCTTGATACTTAGATTTCTTACTCAAGTTGACTAACTTTTAGACAAATGACAACATGAAAGTTATTTCAAATAAGTTTAATAAGTCAAATAATACATGAATGAAAATTATATACACAGAGATAAAATATAGTATTCGGTTACAGGAACGCTTCATAGGTTAGGACTTAAGTTTCTGAAATTTGCAAAGTAAAAATAATATTTTTACTTAAAAACTTAAAATTTACTTGCTTTTGCCCGTGGCAGCCTACACCATCGTGAAGAATCAAAGTTTTCATCCTAAATTTATTCTAGCTATTATTCTCGGTTTATGAATCAACGTGACTTTCGCATAGCAATGGTATCATCCCTGAATATATCCTATTCAATCCATACGTAATGTTAGTTAACTTGTAAGATTCTATAATCGATCCCTTATTAAATGGTTTACGGTATTTAGAGCTTATTAATTTGAATTTAACAGCATATAGATTTGCAGTAGATTCTGGCCTCTACAAAACCAAAGTGACTCTACTCTGCCTGATGGAAAGCATGAGTAGAATCCAGGAGTAGGGGTCACCATGCTTATTGTGAGGGTAGACAATGTAGCATGGTGACCTAAGGGTCACCATGCTACATGCATTGTATTTGGCATTTGGTAAGCCATGGCAGCCTGGTTTGATTATTCTGCATCATTCTCCCGGCCTTTGAAGGGCGGGAGAATGATGCAGAATGATTGGGCCTCCGGTCTCACACTCACCAACGAAATACGACAGCAAGAATGATGTCATTATTAGGATGGTCTTCTGTGTGAGGGTAGTACTGGCCGGGTCGAGCCGGCCCATTCGTGCTGAAATCAGCGTGGCTCTACTACCATTTAGTAGAATAGAGGAGATAATCCTACAATTTGTGACATGGTTTGATTAATTGTGTATATTAGGCTAGAAAAATACCATTTAATTTACTACTTTAAAATGCAACGATATTAAGATTATGTATAAAATGTAGCGGAAAATTATATTCGGCACAAGTATTGTTCATTACTTAAATTAGAAACTGAACAAAATACATTATAAAATTGAGTGATCAACATCGAGTAATAACTTTTACAGAAATCGTTATAACTAATATAAAAATATGTATTATTTTAAAAAAGTTTACAGATTAATATAAAAAATGTATAATGTAAAAACAAATAATGAATAATAGACAAGTAAATATAAGATGTAATGAAGCTGTTTAGGACATAGGGAGGCAAAATATAGCTAAAAAGACATCATATTTAAATCACTAGATCGGAGTTAAATATCTCAGAGACTATCGCAATTAAATTAATTTTAATAATTTTTTTCAGGTTAAGTTTATAGTTATATTTTCATTCAATAATCTTTTGTGGTACTAATTAAGATTAGTAATCAGCTCAGTATTTTCTTTTCAATTTTATCCAGCAAAGAGAATGACAGAAAGCATGACTTAAATTCAAGAGTAGAGGTCATCATATTACTAGTATATGCAAACATGTAACCAACTAGCTTTTGCCCGTGGCTCCGCCCGTATCATCTCGATTATTGCCGTAAAAAGTAGCCTACGTGTTATTCTGATATATAATCTATATTACTGTAAAGTTTCATCTAAATCCATTTGGCAGTTTTTGCGTCAAAGAGCAATAAAAATACATACATTCATACATTATGTATGTGTGTATATATGTTTGTTGCTCGTTATATATACATACATAAAAATAAAAACATATTTCTGACATCTTACACACAACATCATTTAGTCCCAAACTAAGCAGCTTGTAATTTGGGTACTAAACAACCGAAATAAATATTGTAAATACATACATACATATTGTACATAGAAAACAAGAAAACTCCGAAAAATTTTGGGAATCACAAATATTTGGTCCAACCCGGGAATCGAACCCGAGACCTCTTGATCAGCAGTCGCATTTACTAACCACTTTACCAACAAGGCAGTCAAATAAATACAATACATATAAACATAGTCACAAACTTTCGTGTTTATAATATTAGTTAGGTTATATGTATACTAAATAATATAATTACTTATATTGATTTACCTCTTCATATAAATGATGTAGAAGTTTAGGCCGACATAGTGTGGGTCACCATTCTGTATTGTCTGCATTAATAAGTATGGTGATCACTACTCTTGGCTTCTACCTAAATGCTTATATTTTATGCTTTAATTTATTACTAGGTAACTATATTAGCACCTCAACATGAGCCCAACTGATGGAAGGTAACTACTGCCGCCTATGGAAATCTGTAACTTAGCGTACCGAGTGCGCTGCCGTTATAGGAGTCCCGGGAAGGAACAGACTCCAGTGACCTCACGCAATGCGTGTGATTAAGAATGCAAAATGTGACTACGCCTATTCGTTACATCGATGTTGTAAGAGGTAACTAAAACTACGCAGGACGACATCACTACAAATAGCTGAAAATCTTGAAACAAATACTAAACGGTTGGTAACGTCTAGCCTATGTGGTATTGTAGATTAATAGTACATTGTTCACCGAGGGAGGAAAGGAACCGATTACTAGCGAGGGAGCAGTTTGTGGCCCGAAGGCGCAGCCTAGGGCCACAATACTCCCGAGGTAGGAATGGGACTTTCACCCGAGTGCTACACAGTGCTTTATACTACACCTATGAGGAACATTTTAAGTATTTATAAAATAAAATCAAAACGTAAGACACAATTTAGCTTAGAATTTGACATAATATTTATAAATATTTCACGCTTCTTTTGTTTTTTTTATTCTTCACAAAAGGATGTCAGTGGCACGGAGATTCCATATTTAAACTATATGAAAACTCATTGGGCAGGCGCGCGCCATAGATAAGATAACACATGAGAAATGAAAATTCATACAACTTTCTCTCCCGCTAAAACACGTTAGAAATGGATTTTCATACATTTTTTCCTCCCGCTTATTTAGGTCAAGGAAAAGACTAACTTTCTCTTTTCATTTTCAGGAAATATTGACTACTGTTCCGATCAGGTGTAGTATAAAACCTCTTTTCTAAGGAGAGGCCTATGTAAAGTCCGTCCGTGTGGCGACGGATTAAGAATACAAAGTGGCACCACCCCTATTCATTCCATGGGTGTCGTAAGAGGCGACTAAAGGAACAAAATAAGCAGCCAACATCACTGCCAAGAGAAGGGGAGACCTATGTCCTGCAGTAGACTGTTAAAGGCTGTTGATGATGATAATGTAAAGTAGTGGACTTATAAAGACTAGTGATGATTAATTGATTGATGAACGCAATTCATTTAAGGAAAAGATATGGAAGAAGGGCTTAGCGATGCTCTGATCTCTCCGGGTGATCTGGCTGGATCGTATAGAAGTATAACTCTTCACGGTTGATAGACCTTGAGACCTTGAGTTAAAGTCTGACTCTAATTGTTCACCCAATTATAGAATATGGTCATTGTCAAACCATCTAATTTGTCCGATAATACACACACTACGCAACATTCAATCGTCTTGACCGACTTATGGGAAAAAATTGGAACTCATTTGATACGTGAGACACTTTATGTTGTTAAATGTATTGGCGAATTTGTTTAAATTGATTTTACAGGTATAATAATATCACAGCGGGTGGTATTTAATTTAGACAAATAAATAAAAATAAACATCTGACACTCGACGCCATATACATATTACCAAACTATGCATTTCTTGTACTATGAATACAATACAACTGATACAAATACATTTCCTTTTTTGTAAATACAAACATATATTGTACATACACCACACCCAAACCCAAAAAAGAAATATTTGTCGATCATACAAACATTTAGTCCGATCGAGACTTCAAGTACAGCAGTCGTAAACGCTGCCACTACCTACCAGCCAAATATGTACCATGTGAATATGTATGCTTTCATCTAAAATATATAACGCCCCCTTGTTGGGCTCAGGTATCATTTCAGGAGAGGGTTAAAACCACATGTCCCCACTCTATTCGAGTGCGGTTTGGGGACTGACAGAACAACGTTTAGCCTACGTACGTATCTTACCGTCTGATGATTTTAAGTCGCCCGAAGGCCTCTAACTTAGCTTCACGACTGTTATCCTATGATAACAACCGGCACAGGCTGTTTAAGGTGACCTCCAAACAATATGTCTTATTACAATAAATTTGTACCAGCTTTGTCTGCATAGAATTTGTGATTGAAGTATTGATCCTCATTATAACGTCCCACTGCTAGCCTCGGGTCTCCTCTCAGGACAGGGTTAAGGCCTTACAAATTGACTTGTCAATTTTGTACAAACCTTCCTTCAATTGATAAAAAACAATTAGGATGAAAAATATGTAGAGGATCTATTGTATAGAGGAAGAAAGGGCTACATCTAAGTATTATTTTTAGTTTCTCGATGTTTTAACCAAAATACATGCATAACAGTCAAAATTTATTGTGGGTACAATGATTACAAAGTATGTCTATGCTTTTAATTGTAGATACCAATAACAAAAGAAATATCCTGTACGTTTGAGAGGTTGAATAATAACTTTTATGTTAGATAAGACTGTAGTAGTTTTATTTTACTAAAGAGGGAAAGTAATAAACATAGCCTGGCAATACTCAAGTAAATGCTAAGTATTATTATTTTTTGAATATAATGAAATAAATCTTCGTTTTTAAATTAATGTATTGAGTGGATTAAAATATGAATTCACTAAAATCAATATTATAATGATGATTATTTCTGATATGAAAGAAATATTTTAGTTCACAAAGTGCACAGGTGCACTCTCTGGTCCCTCACTCTCACAACAACTTTGACGGGACCGACCCAGAATTCAAACCCGAGGAACTGTCGCTTGAAGGGCTCTCGCATTTTTTATTATTTACTTAAGCCTACCAAATTGACTCCACTCTGTCTGATGGAAAGCATGAGTAGAATCCAGGACTATATACAGTGCAAGGAGTGCATTCAATGCAACGCAGCATGCTGAACCACCATGGCTGCTTAGTGAGATGTTTCTACATCATACTACCGGCCTCCGGAAGACGTAAGTATAAACTAAAAAGAAGAAACTTACATTTATTTAAAGATTATCGTCTTCAATGGTACACCTAATTTATTATAATTATTAACTTAAAGCAATGTGTAGAAAATAATATTTTAATTACATGAAGGATAGGCAATGAAATTATGTTTATAATTTTGGAAAGGCGAATTCAAGTGATCATTATGGCTGGCACCGTCTCCTAAAATAATAATGTATGTAAATTGTGTGTGTGTATATATTGTGTCAATAGTTAAATTCTTTAGTTATCAAAATATCGTTTTCAACTTTTCAATTTAGGTGTAGGTAGGTACGTATAGTCGGATTTTTAATTAGACGATATCCACTGACGTTTACTGTGTTGTCAGTTTTTGATGAAATAAAAATAGTGTTGTGACAAAGTGAATGATTGAAAAAACTCCTGAATGAATAAAATTAATAAAAATTAATAAAATTAAAATTAATTAATAAAATTAAAAAACAATCCTAAACACAAGTACACAATTAATTCTGTGCCATTACAACCAGTGGACTCTCAAAGAGACCTCGGAGTTATCATAACACATAAACTGAAGTGGGATGAGCATATTACAATGATAACAAAGAAGGCAAACTTAGTATTGTATATAATTAGAAAGGCATTCTATGTTATCAATAAAGAATTATTTCTCAGCATCTATTTAACGTACATTAGACCCTTGCTGGAATTCGCCTTTCAAATATGGAATCCATATTTAAAAAAAGATATTGTAATGTTGGAAAGAGTACAACAAAGGGTAACTAAAATGGTCTTCTCTTTGAAAAACATGTCCTATGAAGAACGTCTGCTATAACTCAGTCTACCAACACTAGAACCTCTATTCTAAAAACATAAACATTTCTGATCAGAAACAACAAAAAATACTTTTTTATTTATAATTATTTATTATAAAATAGTATTTTTCGTTGTTTATGAACTCTTTTGTATTTTCTATCAATACAAACTTATATGTCATGTTTTCATTGACATACATCAAAGCCGGAATTTTCCAATGAAAGAAAAAATGTGGTATGGGGAAGGGGCCCGCCCTCGTAAGACTTTTAATAAAACCGCATACCTAAACATTTCTTTTGGAGGAACGGGGGTGAAGCACCATGGAGCCGTCAAAGACCCATGTTGCCACTTTGCCTCAACAGGAATTAACCCAACCTGTTGAGGGATGTCAATCTGGGCTCCGACCAGCTGACTTAATGCAAGGAGGACAAGAGGGTGCCAACCTCCTTGTTGGCATGTGAGTGGCAAATTATGAAGCTGTGCATAGCGCCTCAGCCATCAGATACGTAACAGAATATCCTTGGTATCCGATGACAGTAACTCTACATAAAATATTGGTTTGAGGTAAAGAGATCATAAGAAATTCGGCGCTTCCAATAGGCATGCTATCCGGACAGACTAGTGAATCTAGAAATAAATTTTAGAGATATGACCGGGAACACCATGTTAGAAAGTCAGGCCGCGAATAACACATGACAGATCTATTTAACAGGGCAATTGTGTCGTCTGACCCCTACATTTCTGATGTAAGAGTGAAGAAGAGGCTACAAAAATTAGACCGTACGCCATTACCAGTGAGGGCTTTAGAACTGATCCAACCATATCAAATACCAACATCAGATTTAAATGAACCAGATGATGTAAATGATCTCTTTGAAGATTGTGAGGATTTAATTTTTACATCCGACTTTCACAATTTATTCTTTTTAAAAATTTGTATAAATAGGCAAAATTTTCTGTCTGTCTGTCACTGAATTCGATTCGTTTATTTTTAACACAAGTGCAAGAAAGTACAACAAACAAACAAACCAAAACAATAGAGCAAATCTATTGATGTTCAGTAATTACACTAGAGTGAAATTTATTGACATGTATACTGCCAATACCCTTCCTGTTTACTTTGCCTTTGCCCACAGACGAGTAATATCTCTATTATCAACCCTAAAACCAAAGAAAAAAGTACAAAAATCGAGAAGCTTGTAACATAAAGATCCTGGATGATTAGGATTTGTTTTTTTTGCATTACTGATACTATTGCAGGCTAGTTATTTAACAAGGTTTTGAATCCAACTAAGACAAGATATAGCTGTAAAAAATTAGATCCTGAAATAACATTGTTTGTATTTCTCTCCGGTATTTTTCATGTTATGGTTTATATTTTTGTGTTATTTGTGTATGTTAAAGCCGCAAAGAAGGACATTAGTAGATTTACAGAAACTCATATGGGATCTAAGATTTTAATAAAAAAATTTTTTTTAAATATTTACAAAAAATCTTTTGATCAAAGCACATTTGAACATCAGGAATTCTCGTCTTTCTTTTTAAATTAATTTATCTATTAATTAAAAATATAATAAGAGGATGGTTGTTTTTTGGGTCAAAAAACATAATGCGCGGCGTTGAGCCGTCAAAAAACTGATTGTTGTTACATACTACTAGTATCTTATATCAGAGCACTTTTATACAATTTCATTCTTAAATAGATATAATATTCTTTTATAGTTTGAAATGATTAACTATTCACACTCATTGTTCATTCATCTGATTGAATGAGAACTGAACGCATCACTATTACTTTAAATATGGCAGCATTATTTTACTAAGTGACATTAGCTACTGTCAGGTAGCTTCGTCTAATTAAAAATCCGACTATAGGTATTAGGTGTAGCGTTGAAGTCGATTTTAGTTCTGTTCAATGAACTAAATTAATGCAGGCAATGTATTGTTCCTAAGATTGCTTGAATGAAATATGGCAGTAAGATCAATTTAATTGTTCATTAAATTTGAATACACACGACTAGTCTGCCAGCGCGCCACGTGATAACATAATAAAGCCTGCACCCAGCTGATAGGCAGTAACAAAGGTAGAGTCGGCGACAACACCCGTCGACAGTTGCCGTCGCGTTCGCATTATCAATAGTCGTACGCGCACTCATACCAGTACTCTGTATTCACGCTAACGTAATAAATAAATTAAAAAATTAAAAACTCTTAATACTAATTATAAAAAATAATATATACAAATAATGCTTAAAACGAATAGACGATAAAACGAATTTTCGGTGTCAAAATGACGTTACGGGTCGAAGTGCCCGCAGACAAGATTGTGAGTGTGGTGGACCCTTGCAAATTTAACCAGCAATACAGCACCGAGATCAAGCAAACGGAAACGCGTTTAAACAAAAGACTGAAAAAATTCATTAAAGACTCTTGGGCAATAAGATCTAAAATCACAGTGGAACCCTTTGTTATATGTTATGTGCTGCCGAGTGTACTCGCAGGTTTAGCCGTTCAGAATTTATGTTTAGAAAAAGCATGCCTCGTAAATTTACAATACGACGAGCGGACATGTCGACACATAATGCAGGGTCGTACACAAAACTACACGGATCAAGAGAAAAATGTACAAACCACTGTAGCATCAATGACAGCCTGGAGTTTCCCTCTTCAAACTGCTTTACCTGGAATATTAGCACTCTTTGCTGGTGCTTGGAGTGATCGCACTGGCAACCGAAAAGCGTTTATGGTGCTGCCAATATTAGGAAAACTGCTGTCAGCAATCGGAATAATTTTAACCACAGTGTTCTTTTTCCAAGTTGGTGTTAACGAGACCGCTCTTATCGAAGGTCTCCCGCCAGCCCTAGCAGGTGGTCGCGTTGCTATGACCATGGCCGTATACAGTTACGTCACTGATATCACCAGCGAGTCCGAAAGAACTTTTCGGTTAGGAATTATAACTGCAATTCTGACGCTGAGCAGACCTATAGGCCTTGCTCTCAGTGGTATTATGACTAGGCGGTTTGGTTACTACGGTGTATTCATGGTAGCGTGTGTATTCTATATGTTTGGTTTCATTTATATTCTCTTGAGATTAAAAGAGAAGAATAAAAAGAAAGTAGAGGGTGAGAAGACCCCCAATATTGTGTCATTAATTCCTCTGGCTGACTTCATGGCGACAGTAAATGTAGCGTTCAAAAGTCGCCAAGGATCGCGTCGATTTCAAATTATACTTATCATGTTTGCATACATGTTCATCGTTGGACCAGTACTAGGTAAATATGTTTATTTTTGTCAATATTTATTAATAGATAGTTAATGTACTCAATGGAACAAAGTTCTCTGATATTACGCTCAGAATAACCATGACAGGGAAAACAGACAAATTATCTTTTATTCCTAAGGAATATTTCAATATTATCGCAACATAAAATGAAATTCACCATATGGGCTCGCATCGTTTGATTTTATTGAGATTTTATGACCGAGTGTATATTTTCTTTCTCTATATGGCACATTACAAACATTCTCATGTATCGTATCCAAGTATAATACAGCAGTGCGGAGATGAAGTACAAAATTCATAGTGACCAAATTTATCTTATTTTTTTATAAATACATTATTTTACTTCTTCAAGAGACTGTTATCCAAATATGATATAAAAATGAAAATAATCAAATTATAGTTCATGAAATTTGAATTACATTGCCTAGTGTTTTGTTGTCCACTGTTAAGTAATCCTAACAAGCAAACCATAGGCAGTGGGTTCGATTTTCACTGTTACATCACATCAATAGACTTTAGTTAGTTAGTAGTCAACAGCAGGTCATAGGCATTTTATCGTAATATGAAAGGCCTAGCTGTGAACTGGTGGTGTTTGGGGCACATTGCTCGCAGAAACGTTGGCCGATGGGGCAAAAAGTCCTAGTGGCGACCAGGACTTTATGCCCCATAAAGTCCTAGTCGCGACAGGTTGGTGATCACACAGCGTTGGTAGGTGATCCGATAATCCGGTGAACGTCGCTGGAAGCCACAGGACCGGTTGTTTTGGGGGAATTTTGATGGAGGCCTATGTTCAGCAGTGGACGTCTTTTGCCTGAAATGATGATATCACGGTGGCAAGACGAGTTGGTATAGGGCTTGTATTAAACTTTCCTTTACTATATAGTGATGAAGTCCTGCATAACGTCTCCAACGATACCCATCGGATAAATAGGGCTGGACTCTCGGTACTCTTATGAAAAAGGTTTTCACACAAAACGAATAATAGTGTATCTAATGAGCACGATATTTTTTTCTGAACTAGTTTTAGTCCGCGGCTACGACTGTGTGATTATTGCTGTTAAAAGTTGCCTATCAGTAGCATAGTTGTACTTTCTTAAGAATCGAAGTATCTTGGTGGAGCGGTTTAGCCGTGGAAGCGTAATAGACTAACAGATAGGCGGATAGAGTTACCTTAGAATTTATAATATTAGTATCTATTCATTCGTTGTGTATCATATGTTTATCACACACAACATACTTAAAGGTTATATGTTTTCAAATTAGTAATTTATATTGATACTAGTACACAAAAACAATTCATGATATAATTGTACAACTGACTGACTTACTAAACTGACTTTAAAAAAGGAGCATAAAATTCTTTGTTTTTCTCATATTTATAATACAAAACTCAATCTCCGTTTATTTCCATTTTATACCTTTGAAGTTGATCCTTATTTAAAAATTCATTGTTATTGAACAGGATATTTTCAAGCTTGTTTCCATTCAAATTTGTACACAATAAAAACTAAGAAAAAACTTAACATAATTTGTCACAATTTAGGCACATTGAGGTCGATGACAGTATTTCAAAATAATTAAAATTCTAACAGATAATTATATACAACATTAACTATCTCCGTTTCTTCTCAAACTTTAACTATTGGCATTTCATGCTTCCCAAACGCCCCAAGGCGCCTCTATCGTGGCCTCGTACCGGTTTGGGCCCAGATTAAATATCTGAACCCGATCTTTCACGGCATGTGGCTCTTCCACGAGCAATTCCGATAGATTGCTCCAAAATTGGTCGTAGCGCCCTTGGGCGACTTGCTTAATTTGGGTGGAGCAAGAAGGCTATACACGGGAGTCGTCCGGTCTGGGTAGTAGAGTCACGCCGATTTTAGCACGAATGGGCTGGTTCGACCGGGACAGTACTACTCTCACACAGAAGGCAAACCTATAATGACAGCATGTGTGCTGTCGTCTTTTGTTGGTGAGTGTGAGACCGGAGGCCCAAACATTCTGCATTATTCTTTGTATCATCGGCTTTCGAAGGTCGGAAGAATGATGCAGAAAGATGTCGTCTAAGTAAATCCTTAGAGCATTAGCTAATTGACAGTGAGAGTCCCAACAAAATCACTATAGCCGGAACAAACAGACAGACATAGATCGATAAAATTTAAAAAAAATATGTAAGTACCTTGTACACTTTTATATGCATTTAGTGATAAGCCGAATATTTAATTTACAAATGACCCTTCAACTTAATTTATTTATACAGGATAATATTGTGTACATATGTATAAAGTGTATAATATATAATATAGATTTTGATAAATCCCTTTTTATTTCGCGTTTTATCTCGGTCGTTTGATTTATTGAAAATGTTAGAAAACCTTCCCGGCAGGATAGTCGAAAGCCATCATTATTTTAGTTTGTTCGATTATTTATGACATATCAAATGTGATATTTTTTTGTTTACTATCCCACAAAACTAAACTGACCTTATAATTTAAAAATAAATATGTACCTAGATTGTGGCGTAATTTTTAAAGTTTTCTATTTAAGTTAAACAATTTGGAAAGAAACTAAAGTTTAATCAAATACATTGCTCGCAAAATTTATTTTTAATTGTAAAATACTAGCTTTCGCCTTGGGCAGTCGCGTATTTATCGATTGTCGCGGTGAAATGTTTTAGCCAAATTTTATAAAAATTGGTTCAAAAGTTTTGGCGTGAATGCCAGACAAACAGACAGACAGAGATACTTACGAATTTTCAATATTAGTAAGAATTAAACTGGCCTATTGCTTATTTATTATGATGTAAATTTTGCCAAGTATATTATATGTCAATGTTTTGACAAGTTTAAAACGAGTTCTTATCCATATGATTTGTAGAGAAAATAAAATACAACATGCTAAGCGGATGTTCATATATTCCGTACAAAAATTGCTAGAACAAACTAGCTCATTATTGTGATGTTCTTTTAATTTCCTTCTTTACAGAAAAAGTAAGATGCAAAATTTATCATTCCATCTAATGAGATTCCATCATGGAGACTTCAGTGGAGTGTAATTGATGAATAAATTTTGAGATACATGTATTTTTATAGATTGTCCTAGATAAACTTATATTAGAAAGCACTAGTTTCTATATTTATTTTGCAAGACATTCTTTATCTATATTGGTTTTAAAGATTCTCAAGAGATTATAGCATAAACATATCTATTTTTTATCGTTTTAGGTGTGTTTAAATTACCACCAAAATTTGGAACTAATGTTGACCATATACATTTACCCACCATGTTTTTTTTTATATCTTAATATTAATTCATACTAACATTATATTAATATAGAGGTAAAGTTTGCCAGTTTTGTTTATCTTTGAATCTACTGAGCCGACTTTGAAAATTGTTTTGCCAATATAAAGCTAAGCTAATTGTGAGTGCGAAAGCTAAAATGTAATATGTGTATATATATATTCCTGTTTTTCTACTCTCATACTTATAGTAAAGGCATAGCTATTCGATTCTTGTGGTGCTTAAAATATATTTAATACTTAAAGTCTGCCGTCGTAAATCTTGTATACCTACGTCTCAGTTTCAAATAAATTATTCTTTTAAAACTAAATAAACTGACGCCAAAACGTGTTTAGTTAAAAAATTAAACAAGCAAATAAATATATTGCGGCGATTAAAGTAATATGATATTTATTCAAATCGTTTTTAATACAATCTGTTTTGGGGTATCCTAGTTGGTCTTTCTACATTTACCTAGATGGGCATTTTTATTTATTCAGATTGCTAACCCTAAATTTAAATTGCAACTAATTCTCTTTACATAAGTTGGTTCAAGATAACTCAAAATAATTTTGTATTCAAAACTGTTAAAACGCATAAGCATTGACACAATTCCATATTGTTTGAACTCTTTTTTTATAACATGGAGCCCGTACGATCAATTTTTAAGTACATTATTTTATATTATTTCAGTATATTATTTTACATAGTAAAATAACTAAGTAAATTAATAATAGAACATAGAAGTCATTTCGAATATGTTTTGACTGTCGCATCCAAGTGAAGTTTTGTATGTATGATATAAGACAATGTCATAGTATAATGCCAATAACCTGATATGATGGTAGAATCAAAAGGATAGAGGTAGAAAGTGACTACCAGAGAGTCCCTCAAGTTTGAAATCTTATAATTAGTTTTGGTTAATCCAGGATATTGTTAATGAGAGTTTCTTATGAACACAAAGAGGATGGACTAACTCATGTCTATACTAATATTAAAAATTCGATCAAATTTCTAATCTAATCTTTTCTCATCTATGAATAAAGGATAGACTAAAACAATACCCACTTGAATCGAAAACCGTATATTTCAATTTAACTGAGTCATGTTTTTTTGGTCTGGTCCACAATATATAAAGTTGCTATGGCTATGTTCGGCGTTTCTCTAAGGAATCGAATTAGAAACGAGGTAATCCGGCAGAGAACTAAAGCTATCGACATAGCCCACAGGATTAGCAAGCTGAAGTGGCTGAAATGGAGACCGCGTCTCGGCAAACGTAGTGCCAGGCCAGGTTGAGTGATGATTTGCGCAAGACGCCAGGCAGGAGCTGAATGCGAGTAGCCGAGGCTCGAACTAAGTGGCGTGCTATTGGAGAGGCCTATGTCCAGCAGTGAACTGCGATAGGCTGATGAAGATGATATTTTTCTTATTGCATTTGCTAGCAACATAAAATTCAGGTACCGACGTGAAAATGAAAACTTGCATTGAATTCGATTAGTGTAAGTAGTCTTTAATTACGTAAAAGTTATCAGTAGGTTACGGAACCCTTTCTATGGTGTAAAATTATTTTATAGTTATTATGACCAAACTTAAGCGATACATAAGAACATTTCGTTAACACACATTTTGATTTGATATTAATGATAATTTAAAATAAGATTTTAAATAAAATATTCGCGGTCAAATGTCACGGTTTTGCTAAGTGAGAAACTGGAAATGGTAATTTCGAATGATATAAAAAAAAATATGGGGAAAATAAGCCGTTACGCGAACTATCCTACTAATATTATAAACGCGAAAGTTTGTGAGTATGTATGTATGTATGTATGTTTGTTGCTCTTTCACGCAAAAACTACTGAACGGATTTGGATGAAACTTTACAGTAATATAGCTTTTATATCAGAATAACACTTATGCTACTTTTTACTGCAATAATCGAGATAAACGGGCGAAAGCTAGGTGATTATAAAAATACAATAAATCGTACATGTCAAAATGTATTACTGTTTATCTCCTGTCAAAACTTCACGGGTTGGTATGCATAACAAACTTACTTAGCAACCATAATGATACGCGGGTAACACCGTGGGGCGCAGCTAGTAATCTATAATGTACAAAACATTGTAAGATTCTTAATTCTCATAATACATAAGAGCTATATGTAATGTGACATATAAAGACCTTTTGGCAGAAATAAGAGAAGATTAAAGGCAGATTTTATGGCAATCCGTTTCCTAGAAAGCTTACGTTAAAAAATTAGAACGGTACTTTCTTCACATTACAATGAAAAAATATTTTTGAATTTATATCGAATAACAAAAGCCATAAATAAATAAAAAAAAAATTGTTTATTAAAAAGTGGACAGTATGGGTTGTTGATGATGATGATGATAGAAAAATTATCCCTTTAGGAAAAATTCAACCTTGGTAAGTTGTTAAACTTATTTTAAGACTAGCATTATCGCGGTAAAGGATAGCCTATGTTCTTCCTGACAAAATATCGCTATGAAAAATTTCATTACAATAAGCGCAGCAGTTTTGCCATAAAAGTATAACAAACAGACCGACACACTGTCGGATTTATAATATTAGAATTCAATAGACACAACAAATCATTTTTAAAAGACTACCCGTTTATCGATCTTTTTATGGTCCTTTTTTATTTGACACACAACGCCATTTCGTCCCAAACTAAGCAGAGCTAAAATCACGCAAAAGTAGAATTCGAATTAATTGAATTGTACCTCATTTCTTCTCGTTTTTCTTTCTTCTAGTACATATCATTAGTATAAAAGTAAATAAGTAGTAAAAAAGTAAAGGGCGTTTCACATTTGATACTCCTTCGATTCGATCTGCCCACTGTTCAGATTAGTTCACATAATTTTATAATCCTTACTTAAACGCGAAAGTTTGTGAGTATGTATGTATGTTGCTCTTTCACGCAATAACTATGAAATGGATTTGGATGAAACTTGACAGTACATAGCTTATATATCAGAATAACACATAGGCTACTTTTTACTACAATAATCGAGATACACACAGGTGGAGCCGCAGGCGATATCTTGTATTATATAATATTACGCTGAATCTGAGATATGCTGCGGTCGTACAAATCCCTTCTACCTGATATAAAAGGGTAAAATTTTAAATAGGATTCCAGCGTTATCAGATTTATAGAAAACATTTCACCGTTACATAGGATACTATGTTGTTTATTTATTTTATAATAAACAAATTAAAGTTCTAATAATAAGCTGGCAGGAGCTGGATGAGAGAAGCCCAATATCGATTAAAGTGGTGTGCAATAGGAGAGGCCTATGTCCAGCGGTGGACTGAGATAGGCTGATGATGATGATGATGATGATGACGATAAGATCTCTCTACTTACAGGTAGGAACAGCTAGGAGTTTATTGGCCACAAAAAAGAGTCACAGTGTAATTAGTGTATTAAAGCGGTAGGATTGTTAGAATGAAGATGCATATTTAATCCCCATTTGGTTTAGTTGTAGATATCAATAAGAAATGTTTTGCTATTGTCTGTTTGAAACTGTACTTTTTTATTGCTTTACGATATCAATAAGTAAAGTCTATTTACTTAGCATAGTAAGACAGAATACACTATAATTAAGCATTTTTTTTAATTACATACTCATTTACATATTACTAAACCACAATTAGCGAATAGTTTGTGTTGCTACTGATAGTAACACAATCATAGAATAAGTTAATAAAAATGACAATAACGGGGTCTTTAAAGTAATGTCTTATCCTGTATTTAGTACGGATTACGATATTATTTTAGTTGATTAATATTTTTTTAACGTGATCATTTAATAGAAATCGACTTCCGGTAATATATAGTAAATTAAGTAATTACTTCAGTACATACTTTCGCTACTGCACCCTTTTCTTTTCGTGCGATAATCTCTCGGATACTTATGGTTTTCTTCTGTCTTCTCTGTGCTGGAGATCGAATAGTAATGTTCCCAACCTCACTATTCGATCTCCGGCGCCCGAGTCATCTGCGATATATGGCCGTTCCCGGGTCTGGCGGACTGGGGGAGCTCTGAACCTCTCCCGGTCTCGCTCCGCCATCTCCTGCCCAAGCATAACTTGTTCACACATAGAGACGGAAAAGTTCCACGCGCTCTCGCTCCGTATCACTGCCGCAGTCAGCCGCGGGTGCGACAGAAACCCTACTCTGATAGCCGTCATGAGGTCTCTACGCCTCGGCTCTTCCCACGCCAAAAGTTATACTAGCATGTGGAGCGCCGTTTTCACGGTCCGACCGTGTCCACCGACACGGTGGTGGCACTCAGACGTTGGTTCCTTGCGCATCATATGTGTCTCAAAGATCATCTGTGGTTGATCTCCGAAACATCCCTTTACAGTGATCATCTATGTCAGCCGGTATAGAGGCTACCGTGAGGCCTCTCGAGCAAATCTTCCTTAATGAGTTTTACCACTGCAATAACGGCGTACCCAGCGCTCATTTGTCCAAGTTGTTCCCTCCATTCCTCCACGAGGTCTCACTGCACCTTGGCCGAGTAGTAGTGTGCAATATACAATTTGTCTGCGCGGATCTAGGCCGCTTTGCAATAGTGGTTAAAGCGGTTGCCAAGATGTTGTTTACTGCGTTTTGGGTTCAATCGCAACAATGTGGATGTGGACACAAAGAATGATTTAGCATCTGCATCTTGTATGTTTGTTAAGTTTTCCGCGACACAGGATATGCGAAATTGTCTTTTAAAAAAATAATACAGGTATTTTTAACTAAGACCGCAAAACTCTTTAAGTCTTAAAATTACTAGACCATAATGAGTCATTAATGTACTTTACATTATAATTACTAAACTAAATTACTTAAAACATTTTCTACTAAAAAAATTGAACGAGTTGTTATCAGTCATTTTCTAAATACGAATAAATTTAACCAGTTATTTGAAATTCGTAATAATTAAACTTTATCAGAATAATTTTAATTCCACAAGGAAAATTACACATTACATAAAAGAAATGGTTGAAAAAACTAATTTCTTTTAGTTCGTAGCATGTACTTTTTCACAAACCAATAAATTAGTTATCGCACTTTCACAATAGTTTTAAAATAGAGCTATTAATTAGGATAAGAATAATAATAATTTAAATGTGTGCCTCCAATTCCGGGATTATAAGTTATTAAACTGAACTCGATAGGATTTATTTTGTAGTTTTTTTATGAACAGTTCCAATCACTACATACTATAAAAGAAAATCCTTCGCCAAATATGTTTGTCTGTCTGTTCGCAAAAAAATCAAAAACCACTACACCGATTTAAATGAAATTTTGTACCCAGATAATCTAAAACCTAAGAAAAGATATAGAAAATCTTAATAGAATAAAAACAAATTTTAAACTATTCATTATGAATGCGAGATAACTATAGGTTTTCTACTTTTTTTTTATTTTAAAAACAGATAAAAGACACAAATAACATTCAGATTCCACAATACTATTATGAACAGAAAAATACTCTCGGAATATATCCCTAAAGATATTATTTCTGTTATTTCTCAATTAAAACTTACTAAACTCTGGAAATACTATTCCTGGATTCTACTCATGCTTTCCATCAGGCATAGTAGAGTCACTTTGGTAGGCTTAAATATAAACAAAAAACGTTTAATCGTCCACAGCTGGACATAACATAGACCTGTCCATAAAAGGAGACTTTGACATAGTAGGTCAAAGTCTCCTTTTAAGAACACCCACACCACGCTGGTTCATATAGGATTTGTTTTAAATTTTTAATCTCTCAGTAATTAAGTTCAATGTCCTACATGATCTAGGAAAATTCATACAATATATATTAAATATATGTACACCTAAGTTTAATAAAAATCTGCCAAGTGCATGTCAGGCCACGCATAGTAAAGGGTTCCTCAGTCACGTGGATTTAAAATCGTATCCAATAGATAATTATTATAGTCCAAGATCCCAGAGCTGCCAGACCTACGTCATTTGTGCAAAGCTGAAATTTTCAGGATTATTAGCACAATGACTCGATAAGATGTATGCGTACCCATTAGCTTGAAAGCGGGGCCGGTTCTGAGGTAGCGCGAAGTACAGATGGATAAAAACCTTACTTACCTACGTTAAAGGTGCAAAGCTAGTATTTACAAGTTTTTTAAGATGATATTAAAGATAACGGCCAGATTTCGTATACTTGTAGCTATTCACAACATCAACGAAATCTGGCCGTTTAAAGTGGGGTCAAAATCGCAACCAAAGGAGTTGGTTACAAACAAACAAACATACAGGTGAAGCTAATAAATAAGCGTGTAAAAACCATTTAATATTTTACAATTCTATTCTTGAAATAATACCAAAGATGATATACCTCAGCTTCCTAATTACTACAAATATTTAAAGGTATCTGGGGGGATGATTGGCCCTTCGGACTGGTCTGGCCGCATACAAAGGGTCTTAAAATAGTACCTACCTTAGATAATATGTATAAAATTTAGGTTTGCTACTATAACGTAGTTTACCTAATTTTTTCACAACTTTCAAGACGTCTGGCAGAAGTAATGGCCCACCGAAAGTGTCTGGCAGTAATGAATTTTAATTTTAAATAATATTCTTAAAAAAATATGTAAATACTAGCTTTGCACCTTTAACGTAGGTAATCTAATCCGTTATAGTTTTCCCTCAGAGTTCATTATGTGGACCACCATCACGAATTTTTCCAGATTTTTTGATCCAGCCGTTTAGCTTTTACAGGGGGGGGGACGCCCTGTTTTAACAAAAAAGTGCCCTTTAAAGTGGAATTTCTCGCAAACGGATACCTGAATCAAAAAATCGTCTTAGAAACCCCTTATTGTTTTTAAAATACCTATCTAATGATACCCCACACGATGGGGTAGCCGCGAGAAAAAATTTACATCCCCACTTTACGTGTAGGGGAGGTACCCCAAATAAAAATATTTTTCAAAATTTTATTATAGCACTTTGTCGGCGTAATAACAATACATATCCATGCAAAGTTTCATCTTTCTACCACTTACCGTTTGGACGGTAAGTCGAGGACGGACGGACGGACGGACGGACAGACGGACATGACGAATCTATAAGGGTTCCGAGTGATATACTTCGGAACCCTAAAAAGGGACGTAAAAAAATCATACACAAGTTACTCTTTATGCCATGTGACCGATCCAAAAGTGGCAAATATTGAGGTTGCTCCACAGCGTTTTCCTTTATTTCCAGCACTAGGAAATACGTCACAAATTAAAGTAAACCAAGTGTGGGACTATTAATTTGTGTCCAAGGTCATTGTAGGTTACGACTTTAATGGAATTGAATGCAATTGTATCCAAATTGCCCAATTGGATATTTTGTCGTAGTTAGTACCAATAATTATACTGAGAAACGTTTGTAAAAAAACTAAACATTGAATGTTAAAAAAAAATTCACTTGGTTGTTTAAATTTCTTTTTACTCACTTAATGAAGTGTAGTCTTAGTAGGTAGGTGTAAAATTTAAATACCTACGAAAACTCTTTGGCTATCCGAAACTTATTTAGTAATTTTCTATTAACTTCACGTTCTTGATAAGAAAAATTAATGGAATTGATTTCTAATCCCAACCCAACCAACTCAATTTTACCTTTGAATTAAATACCGTTTTGTATAAAATGTTGAATGCTTACGAAATTAAACCATTTATCATTGGACTTCACTTGTGATAAATATATCACAAGGAAAAAGTATTTAACAAAATGCCACGTTTTCCGACACAATTTTAATTTATTGCAAAACTTTTTGGCTGGCTATTACAGTGAAAATTCAACCAAATCAACATCGTCATGATTGTGTTCCGAGCCATGACTTAGGCCACTATCGTTTCAACGTACATTGGCATTTTTGTCAACATTTTTTTCAAAAATAAATTCAGTAAAGCATAAGAAATTTATTTACCTTTTATTTCGCTGCTATCTGGTTTCATATTATTTTTAATTGTTTTTTGACGTCAAAATTATACATAACATACCCTATATTTGTATATTATTATTGTTTATGGTATGTAGATATAATTCACGTAACTAGAAATTCGGAAAGATAATGGACCGCATCGTTTGACTGTGCTAAGCTGAAACTACCCTCTTGAATGCTGCCACTATTCATGCACTTGACTACGGACTCATAAATAGGTAGATTTTTTATCAATAATCAACTAAATCTATTTAACCGCATAAGCGCTACCTGGACGAGCACATGGACAGTTCCGTACAATCCTATATTACATAGTTCATTCATCTTGGTAATCGATTCTTGAAGTTTATAGCCCTTTTCCATCATAAAAATATTCCAACACTTGATGTAATTAACGATCAATTCCAAACGCACGAAATATAAGTGCTACATGTTTCTGATCCCTATAAATTTATCTCTGAACTGAGATATGGGAACAAAATAACGTCTCTCATTTGAGTTTTTTGTAAATTCCAGATAGTAAGAAAATAGCCTAATACGTTGATACTCGTATTTTGGTAGCCTCATCTTTAAAACTATATTTATTAATAACTTTAAGAGGCCATAGAAAATGTCACTTTTAAGTTAAGTATATTGACAAACTGGCAGAAAAATAAAACTGTAACAGTCTGTTGCTATTTTCGGGTTTAGTCACTGAACAAGCAAAAGTTAATTTAATTTAGCCACATTGGCTATAAAATCTCAAATATGCTGTTAATATTATACCTGTACTAATATAATACCAAATAGTTCAGATTTCAACGTTTACGAAATTAAGTGACATCTTATACAAAATCATTAAAAACTAGTTGATGTTGCTATTATTTTTAAATATATTGCAAGCCATTATCAAGACCGCTAATGTTAAATTGATGTTTGTTAAGTTTTTACTACGCTTATGATAAACAGTTAACGCGTTGAGGCAGTTAGTTTGCTCATACTTTATGCTGAAACAGTCGCGTCTGTCGTCGATCTGCAAATATTTGTTTCAGAGTTTGGGTGTTTTCTATGTATAATATGTATGTATTTACAAAACAAAAGTATGTTTATATATTTATATCAGTTGTCTAGTACCCGTAGCACAAGCTCTGCTTAGTTTGGGACAAGATGCTGTCCAAAATATTTAGTTATTTATTTATATTATTCTTAATGCAGGAGCTATCAGGGACTTCCTTTCGAGGGTATACCTGGTTCCCCGACTCATAGTACCCGAGACGGCGTGCGGTTTTAGTCGGTTCGAGTGCGACTAGCCACCAACGTGTGGCCTCAGTGGTGATTTGCGCACGAAAAAAAGAAAAAGAAAAGGATTTATAGTTTTAATAAAAACAAACTGAGTCCTGCGGTATTACCCGCCGTTGTTGTTGTAAATCGCGAGTAACATGAATAGTGGCAGCTTTCTAGAGAGTAGTTTCTGCTTAGTCACAGTCAAACGATGCGGTCCATTAACTTTCTGAATTTCAAGCTACTTCCTTATGTTATCAGTTTCTTGCTAGTGGAAATCTGGTCAAAACCGTTGCATTTCAGATATTAACCGGAATAAACAGACAATAGACAGCAGTACAGACAAACAATATACATATAATTGTTTTTTTGATGCTAGTACCTTATATATTAATGTACGTACTTTGTTATGCATTTGGTAAAACACTGTTAATTTGATATTTCATACATACACTCAAAAAAGAAAGAAATACATAAATATTTCGGACATCTTACAGACAACGTCATCTAGTTCCAAATTATTTGTATAGATAAAATAAAACTATTACTATTTGTCAACAAAAAATATTTTTGTGTTTTTGTTGTATAGCGGTACTTATTATCGATAAAATTATTTAAATGTATATGTATAGTATATGTAAATAAGTATGTATAAAACTCGCGATAGTCTAAAAGCAATAATTATTAGATCGAGATGTTGTTGATCAAGCAAACGATCGATAGAAGAACTAAGATAATAGACGTTTTGCATTTATCGTGACTTATCTACCCAACAAAATTCTAGATGTGGTACACGTAGTTATGTCTAATGTACGTGTGAAATGTTAGATTTTGATTAGTTTAAAACTATGCAGATTGTGAATAGATCTTATGATTTTCTTATCTACAGATATGCTGCACAATTAAATATGTTTAAAAAAAGATGTTTTAGGTGGGAAAGGGATGCTGCGGTGGTTAAACAGAAGGGCTTTATAAGGAACTTGAGTAAGTTAGTTGCTACGGGAGAGCGCCAATAGATCTTTAAATGTAATCAACCCTAAAATTCTGTCTTTTGCGATTTAAATTTATATATTGGAATTATCTCGAAAAATGCCTCATGAAAAGCTTGTACTAGTTTAAAAGGTCAGATGAATATAATAAGTGTTTAGGTACGTCAGGATCCTGGCAAATAACGTGGGATCTTTTCTATCCATCTAAGTAATCTTGACGAAAATTAATCGTAAGTACACATGGCGTTAGTACACAGGTACACTTTTTACTAATACTACAAATTAATGGATTTTGGATTCAACCTAGTTATGATATATATTATTTGAGTTTTGTCGTATATTCACAATTTTCAAGCAAGTGATGTCATCATGAGCTTTCCGCCACTTGTTTTTATGTATGACGTGATCTATTTAACACTAAGTACAAAAGTACATCAATTCGATGAAAACAATGAAAGTTTTACGTTTTTTTATATTAATCATTCTCCCGACCGAAGACCTGGAAAATGATGCTGAATGATTAGGCCTCCGGTCTCACACTCACCAACGAAATACGACAGCAAGAATGCTGTCATTATTAGGTTGGTGTTCTGTGTAGTACTGCCCTTGTCCGCTGAAATCAGCATGGCTCTACTACCTTCTAAACGTCCTTCACGTGTGTGGAGTGAAAAGGGTCCGGTGTAAGGATGAAACAAAACATTTTTAATTTTATCCTATTTTTCTACAAGTTCTCTTTGAACTCTACATACTTCTTTTAGTGACGCATAATGCAAATGCAAAGACACATTATTACATTTACTAGTTTTTAACAAGTAGTGCTGCTATTTTCATTTGAAATCTGTAACTTTTTAGACTATTTAGTACATTCGTTTGAATATTGCAAATCTAAAGAATAAAATTTTGATTATTACGCTGATAACTTTAATATTTATTTTATTATTCAAAAACCCGGCCTTAATATATTTTTAATTGCATTTGCTTATCTTAATTATTTTCAAATCAAGAGGTGAATTCCTTATTTTTAATCCATGAAATAGATTGTAACAGAACATTAGCGAAAACAATGAAATGATACCTTGTTCTCTATGGTTTATTACTTATCAGTTAGTCTATATATCGACACAAGACGAGGTAATGGGCAAACGAGGACAATCATCACAAATGGAAAATTACACTGACCATAATGAACGGGTCTTACTATCATGGAGGGTACATTTCTCGCCAAAAGTATATTGGCGAATTTTCACTAATTTATGTTACAATTAAAGTTTTTATGGCATTTTTATAATATAATGGCCATAAATATAATTTAAAGAAATGTAGCCTTAGCCGGCCGTTATAGCTATAAAACTAAAAAAAAGCAAATCAATTAATAGAATATTTGTAAAATACTTATAATATTTACAAACAACTGACATAAAATATTTGTATCTTGATATTTATTTGCATATATATTTATTTGGAGTTATTTTGCGAGATTGTCCTTTTCAGACTTGAGCAAAAAAAAATAAGGCACCGTGTTTCGCAAGATTAACAATTACAAAAAAAAATAACTAGATACACTGAAAGTGTTTTATATACATTTATAGGGTGTATATAGAATACAATAATAACCACAGGTTTAAGGTCCACTTTTCAAAACAGCTTAAAGAGTCATATTTAAATTGATTTTAAGAGTGGATTCGAACCCGTAACCAGTTATTAGGAAAACCTATTTATCATATTAATATTAATAAAATACGCACAAAGAACGTAACTAAATGAAATAAATCTTTGATAACTTATATAAAAAGGTGCTTTTCAATATTAATAGCTTTTGGCTTTTTTAACAAAATAAGTCTCAGATAACTTCAAAGATTTATATCGCAGTATCAAAAAGGTTGAGTACATAACCTGTTAGGCTGTGACCGTTTATAAGCCGTAAGAATCCGATAGTAACACAAAAACTTTAGTAAAATATTTTATATGATGATATTTGTATCAAGTGCAAATTATCGTATGTAGCTTAAACAATGGGAAAACAAAAACTAATAGACATCGCGTGAACTATACATATATCTACGTCATCATAAACGTAACATCATAAAAAAATACTTAAATTGTTACTACTTTTAACTAGGCCGAACTATTAGATACACGAAATTAATACTTATAAGTAAACTAAACAATTTGCATACATGTTAAATTGTTCCATATCGATAAAAATGATGTTCACATATTTTTTTTGAAGTGACATGTAAAACTTTCCAAGGTTCTTTTTACGTTAGATGACTAACTTTTCCGCTTTCTGCCCGCGTGACTGTCAGCTATACCATAAAAAGTATATTATGTTTTTACTTATGAATCAAAGTAAGTGTAACAGCAAGACCGAGCGAGATATTTATAATGTTAGTAACGATACAAATTTGTTTTCATTTTGTACTGTGGATTGTTTTTTAAATTAAACTATATATTTGTGTTTAGGTTAGAATTTAGTGTTGAAAAACAGCATGTCAAGTCACGAAGATAAGAAAAAATATGTTTCTTTAGGTAATATAATATGAAAAATGCTTTTCCACCGCCATGAGTCGCTACGCTACGCATTTTGCTACGCTCAGTTAACGCTATTTCTATGCACTGTTCGCAAAGCGTTTTTTACTCAATGACAGTGGGAAATTTTAAATAAAAGAATATTAATGTATGGCATTTATTATAATAAATAGCAATTTATTTAAAAAACAGTTGCCGTGTTTTAACTAACAATTCTGCATTTTCGTGAAATTAAATTATTCATTCTATTGTACTGTAATTGCATCACAAATATTAAACATATTTCCATAGCATTTAATACTAATATTTTTTAAAATTAACAAAAAAATTAAATATCATATGAGTACATTAGAATATTTTATAAAATTTTAACACATAATAACATAAAAATAACATTATTTAGAGGAGCCACTGATATTGAACTAATGTAGTAAAGTAGGTAATTATTTTGAAGCGTATTATAAAAATTTAAAAAAGCGAATGCAGTACTTTTTGAGTTTTTAAGCATATACAAACCAATTTCAATGAGGTGATGATGAGGTATTTTTATACCACGGAGGCTTTAACTCACTAAGTCACGACAGAAAGACGGATTTGTGTCAAGTTTTCCATCTCTTTGTACTTAGTCGGTTCTTAAGTCACCCATTGGACGACTACTCCTAATCCAAAAATTATGTCAGTGAGTGTACTCCGTGAATAGGTAGCCGTTAAGTGATAATAACCATTAACTGCCAATATATCAGTGCCATCTTTTATACATATTATTATTTTTTAATTAAATTTCGAAAATTCTGATATCACAAAAATGACAGAAAATAATCCGTGATGGATTTGAGTCACCAAATGAGATAGTTGTAGGATTGGATTATTGGACATAGGTCTCTAGTTAGAAATGAGGTTTTAGTCTAATATACCATGCTGAATACTATGGTCCATGCTGTTTAAATAATAAAAAACAGTCGTCTCATTCCAAACTAGACAGATGCGCTACGATATGGTAACAAGACTGCTGATAAACATAGTTACATAAGTACAACCAGACATAGAACTAATCATCCTGCCCATCATAAAACTATTTGTATTAGGTGTTAATATAATGCACGATCTCCAGCTCTGTAGTTACGTTCATTATCCGCGCGACCAACAAGTTAGTCAAAAATAGCAAAAATAGAATAGATATAATTTGTATAAAAGCACGCCTGTGGTAACAATTATAATGTTAAACACTTAATAAAGTTATTTTATAACGAATTTTCGTTAAAACAAAAACATTTTTTACTGTTAATACTCGCATTGTGTACAAAAATTCTAAACACATAAATTGAAACAGTTTTAGTAACTTATTTATACTGTAATCGCGTATTATCTCGCTATGAAACAGACATACATTACGACAATCAGATGCGTCGTAAAAGGAATAATTATTTACTATAGCACTATCATTGTCATTATTCCAGTATTTACATATATACCTAAATATAAAAAGTTTCAAATAAAATAGAAGGCTCCAACTACTCTTGTTGCGTTTAAAGAATGTTTTCTTACATCGAAATACATCTAGCCTTAGATTATATAAGTAAATTATCGTAGTATATAGGTATCTTTATAATCAATAAAACAGTCAAAGTGTACATATTGTAATAAATTATTTAGTTTTGTTATGGCTTCGAAATACAATGAATATAGAAACCTCCTCATTTTCGAAGTCGGTTAAAAAAACAACTATAGTAGATTTTAGTGTGCCTCTATTGTGATAAATTATAATCAACTAATGTAACATTCGTCCTTAAATGGCACCAAGTTTAAGTTCAACCAATGTAGTTAAGATCTAACCTTACTTACACAAAATTTCTTAATTAACTTACAAAATAGTAAAACCGACTTCAAAGAACACACTTGATGATAATTTTTACAAAGGAAAACTTATTAATGGCAAAAAAATAAAAAAATACATACACGTACCTAACTGTTCTCAAATACAAAAATAATTTAAAGTTTGTAACTGACAGAAATCTGAGGTAATCAACATAAAAACAACTGAACTGAACTGAAACCCTCCTATTGTAAGTAGCAGTAAATTAGTTGGTTTTTCTATTCTTATTATTTCACGTCACAGTTAGGTTGAATGAACTTGAAATATTTTATTACTTACCGAGAACCTATTTTAAGCAACAATCTTTAGATTTACAATTTCTACGTACAAAATGTACATATTAGACTACGTATATTATATACACACGGGCTTTTGCCTTCAGGGTAAACAGAGACAATACCTTATAAATAATTTATTTATATTTTAGGTTAGTACGTACATCCAAGATTCTTTTAGTTTCAAGAAATTTCCGTAAAAACCTTGCCGCTTTAAGGTACAAAGACTTGTCCTTATTTTCAATAATTATTAAGGCGATCAGTCATCAAGTGCGGTTTACGTGTAGTGCTTGGCAGAATATTAGTCACGTGTAACCCACGCAACAGTTTTAATCTTTACTGTGAAACACTTTGCTAAAGAGAACTATGATTGGTTTTTATCTTGGATGTGTGTGTTTTGTAAAAAGAAAGGGCCGCATGTTTTAATAACAGGCAGAAACACAATGGAAACGTATTTAAAAAAAAGGGGCTCAGTAATGAATTACGCTGCCAAAGCGGCGGCAAGAATTTCATTTAAACGCTTCATAATAATTTTATTAGTTATTGTACCAGTTATTGCAATATTAAAAAGAGAAATGAAGCGCACTGGTACTACTTGCCACGTGAAGTTTTTTCACAAACAATACATAAATATGCAAACAATTTAAATTTGTAATTAAGTTTACCAAAAAAAACAGTAGATAAGTAAATTGGTTTCCGCTAATTTAGTTGATAGGGTTTGTTATATGAAACTAACATAATAAATGACAAGACTTACACTTTATTAATACAATTAATAAAGAGTTGATAAATTGTGGTGTTTATGAAATAGATCGCAAATCCTTTAATGAAACTCCTATATTTTTGCACTATTTTTTTTTACATGTTACATAATATGAAAGATTGTTTTTTTCAGTAGACATAAAAACTTTATTAAATTAGTATTATTAAATTAAATACGTGTTTTTCAAAACTTTATGTTAATTTCAGTATATGTATTGGCATTAATGAAAACACGAGCATTAAAATTTGCTTTAAAAAAAGAAATAATGTAATGTCTTGAAGAAGTTTTGGCTAGAGCAGTAAATTTTAAAGGTGAATAGATAACTTTTGTGATACCTATTTACATTTTAACTTTGAGTTAAATTTTGAAACATTGTGTGATTATTATTTAGACTTTGCGACTTCAAAAGTGAATTAAAGTTGTTAATGTAAGAAACATTGAAAACTTTTTAAAAGTATTTGTAATAAATTAAAGTAGTAAAAAAGTAAAAAAATAAATAAAACTAATACTTAATCTGAAGATATTGCTTAGTTTTGATGTCAGTTAACGTGACGTATCTGATAATGAATGTAATGATTTTCAGTTTTGTAGTTATTGGTATATAATTAGTAGCCGACCCTAAATAATCTTAGGAATAATAAAGGCTAGGAAGAAAAATAATAAAATGTTCTGAATGTATAACTAGTATATTTATCCAAATCACTTATGATGTTTTAGATAGTGAGTTTCAAGATACTTTAACTTTGCATGGGACTTTCCAAGTGACATTACTTGGTATGTTTGTAAGTTACTCCTCATAATTCTGGGTTTCTACTATAGAAGAGAAATAAATTTTTAACTAAAAAAAAACCTTTACTTAATTTATGAAAATTATGAAACTATTTTATGTGTTAGGCGTCGTATTATAATTTTTAATGCAATTATCAAAATTTTCCAAACCGAAAATATACCTACTAGTTTTGTTACTTCAATGCCTTCTGGAAAGAAAATATACACAGGAAAATCCATTTTATTATAACTTCATGGTTATTAAACTACTTATTATTTGATATCATTGACAATTTTGATCGCTGATGTGGAGAATTTCTGTATAATTATTAAAGAACTATTCTATGGAAATTTTGCTTAATAATAATACGAAGCGTTATACAAAGTTATACATAGGCTATTGTAATTGTATGAGTTAAGAATGTGATTATTCTAATTTGCAAGTATAATTATGATTACTATGGATAATATTCTAATGTTACGATAAGGAATTTGCACTGAAACTAAGATCGTTTTAATTTATCTTATATAGCTACCTATCACAATCATGGACTGTGCTATACAGAAGACTGCCAATGATGACATTTGTAGCGTATTATCTACTTTCAACGTATTTTAATAGTAAAGTTATACATATATTATCTTATTGTCATACAACCTCCACAAAGACTTACGAAAGCGCAACTGTATACATACTTAAATTTATGAGTATAAATATTTGATAATTTTGATTATTGTGGCTGCAACTTGTTAACAGGATACTTCACGGTTTAATATTGTTATTTATAAAGACGACAAGAACGCCTATCCTATGATATGCTTACAGATTGTCAACCCAACTAATACCTGTTTCATTTTAAATAAAGGTGAGGCGCAGATGACGTACTGGTTTACGCGATACAAGTTCAAATTCACGGAGATCGACTACAGCTTGTTCCTCACATACTCCGTCCTTGTAGGCAGTATTGGTAAGTCACTCATTGATATTTTTATAATATAAAACTTAATTATAATGATGAAAATTTGACACAAGACGCTACTAATGATAAAAGTATTTTTGAATAAATATTTCGGACATCTCACACACAACGCTATCTAGTCTAAAATTAAGCAGAGCTTGAATTATGGGTACTAGAACAACTGATATAAATACATAATAAACATGCTTCCTTTTTTTTTGTAAATACATATTTCAAAAACCCCAAACTCGTAAAACAAATATTTGCGGATCACACAAACATTTGGTCCAAACCTCAAATCGAACCCGAGACTTCAAACACAGCAGTCGCATCCGCTACCACTGCACTATATACTAAGACTTATGTTATTTAGGATAACAAAAGTGTTTTATTTAGGTTGCACTAATTATAAATCTAGTAAAATAATGATGTATATTATTTCAAATAATCTTACAAATAGATGTGGAAATATAATAACAAACCACTATCAGGATATGTACGACATAAATTATTACACAAATAAGTTATCCTTAATTAATGTTTTAATAATTTACTTTCAATACAAATTGTTGTTGTTATACAATACAGTTCAAATCTTATAAAGAATCACAAACCACCAATCCAAAATCTTTGAGTAGCAAGAAATACGAAAACTTTATCAAACAAAGGAATAGTATTGAATCCTAGTTTACGTATTTTATTGTTACTAGCCAACCTTGGAGTATATTTTCTACATTAAAATAAAAATTAACTGCATCGTATCATTGATACTCTTCAAGAAATAATCGAAATTTAAAATCAGTATATTTGATTAGATAGTTCATGCAAATTTTGGGTCTATCACGTGTGTATTGGCTTCCAAAGACAGGCCGTCATTGGATAATCATTGTATAAATTAAATTAATCTTATGTTAACATCTAAGTGGAAAATTTTAATGACCTGTTTAATAGTCTTGTCTGGACGATTTGTGTTCTCTATAATTTACATTAGAATCCTGATGCATGTTATTTACTACAACCGCGATTCTAGGCTTGTTTTTCTTTTAAACTTTTGCTATCACATTCTGCAAACATATTTTTCAATCAAGATTCAACCTGTTTTGTTAACAACGCGCTATTCAAATAATAGCTTAAATGTTCTTTTGAGGCCATTTTCTGTGTTACGTGTCATTAATATTACTAAAATAAAATAATATTATATGTATCTGTATGCTAGAAGTAGAGGTCACCATCTGCATGGTGAGCACACTATGATACTTCATTTAGGCGATTTTCATACCTCTTTTTCCTAGTCTTTATTCCCAAGTTTATTTTGGGTCGGCTACTAATTCAACCGGTTTTACCTGGATATTAGTTTTTCCACGGAGTGACTGGCATCGGACCTCCGCAACCCTGTCAGTATATTTGAGGGCACTAACTTCCCAGTAAAGATTGCCAAAGAGGTTCATGACAATTTTGAGCTTAACGTGCCGGGACCAATAGCTTAACGTGCTCTCCGAGGCACGGGCGAGAATCACCATCTAACTTCTAGATTTGGTCCGACCCGGCATTTGAACCCGAGACGTTTTGATTAGCAGTCGCATACGCTAACCACTAGGCCAACGAGGCAGTCAACTTTAATAACTGTAAAATATTTTAAATATTTATATACCAAAAGTAAGTTTCCACCCAATCATTATGAATTCTGATTCTGGAGATTTCTTTGAATAATGTGATGAAGAATAATAAATATATAAAACAGTAAATCACGTCATATTTCTACGACACCTGAAGATTGACTGGGAGAAAAGTCCACCTTTGTACAACATGTGCAATAAGTTTAAAATATATAAATATATATCATACTAGTACTTCATAATATGATGAAGGCAAATACGGTTTCTTCTATATTTTTTCTCATTATGTTAGAAGGTTTATCGTAAATCACCTTCATATTTCTACAACACCTGAAGATTGACTGGGAGAAAAGTCCACCTTTGTACATGTGCAATAAGTTTAAAATATTTATCATACTAGTAATTCTTAATGTAATGAAGGCAAACACGGTTTCTTCTATATTTTTTCTCATCATGTTAGAAGATTTAATAACTTAAAGTTCGAGTTTAATTGGGTTTATTAGAAATAAATTTATATTATTTAATATATCTCTTAAAATATATATACAAGTAATTTATGTTGAATAATTAGCGTTTCTAATTAAATAGGTAATCGTGCTCATGCAAGCTAAAACCAGATCTATATAGAATTCTTGTGTCATAATTTTAGTTGCTATACTCCTCCGAACGGCGTGATCGATTCTTACGAAATTTTGTGTTTTTTTAATAGATCTGAAAATAGGACGCAAACTATTTTTCATACCCTTAGGCAATATAAGAGGAAACGAAAGTGAGCGGTGCCGCAGGTATCCGCTAGTAGTATTATGTGTAGTTTCAGCTTGAATGGGATTCCATGATAATATTATTGATACGTACGTTTTACAAAAGACTTACTACAGACTATCTTTGAGTAACATCTCGTAATTTTGTTAATATCAACTTATATTAAAAATTCGAAAGTAAGTCTATCTATCTGTCTATCCTTTATTGCACATATACTGAAGGCTACAGCTGAAGGGTCAATAGGCTGGCCACATTAGCCGCACTAACTGACGACTGTTGGGGTAGAAGAGTGCTAGAGTGTAGGACGCCCTCAGGCCAGGTGGAGTGACGATTTGCGCAGGATAGCAGGCAGGAGATTATTGATGCGAGAAGCCCAAAACGGATCAAAGATGATCAAATGGGCTGATGATGATGATAGCCCTGGTAAATAGATATTAATATTCTTTAGAAAGATTACATACATTCAAAAGTTACGCTTTCATGGCTAGAATCCAGCACCAATTGCAATGGAACTTGGCATTGATTCTTTGAATGATCTACTCTTTACCGCGATAACCGGCATGCACATTCACTAGTTCACTATAAATATCAGTAAGTAAGGCAACATTCTCAAAACAAATATCACATATTTTCTAATATGTCAGGCCGGATATTACAATGACTAACGTCAACTTCTTATTTTGTTAACAATGTCGTCAAACAAAAGCTTTTAGTATATTGTTTGTTTAGAACTACTATCAAATTGCGTAATAAAATTTTCATGATTATGAACTAAATAGTCTACTGATATAAGAGATAGCATGAAAAATTATCCAGTTATGTAAAAACACTGTTATAAATGGGTAAATATTATGACAGCGAATGATTAAAATTAAGAACGAAATAGTTTCTCTTACGAAATTTTTACTATGAAAGAAACAGATAAGGTGTTCAGCAATCATTACATAGAACGTAGTAATACAAGACAAGATAAGTATTTATACATATATATGTATATAGATAGATTATAATACGTTAAAATTTACAAGTTTAAGGCATTCGCGATAAAAACATGTTATGTAGCATAAATAAAAACCAACAAATAAAATAAAATATCTTCTTCAAGTTGGCAAGTTCAATCATGATTCTGATAATATTACAGAATCATATATTTTGCTATAAACCTAACAAAGGCTTTATATTTGACACTTGCTGAGCCCTGATAGGTTCAGGTTGTTGTTGTAAACTGCGGGTAGCGCCGTAGGGTGAAGTCTAAAAAGTAGCCTGCTTGGGTACTCGAAAAAAATCATCAAAATCATTAAATCATCAGCTATCCGCCAATAAAAGCTCCTTCGAAAATATATCCAAACAAATACGGAGACGGACAGACTGTCGTGTTTTAATTGTTTTTTCGATATAACCAACGTATATAATTTCTTTTCTTGAAAAACTCTTAATTTGAAATTAAAAACAGACACTTCTATTTCTTGTCTCTTGTTCTCTTGACCGTTTAATTCTTAATAACAGCAGTTCCCGGACAGTTCCTATTTCAGTACAGGTTTTAGTCGGTCCGATTCCGACACACCACCCGCCCCGTGGAGTGACTATTGAATGAACCGTATACCGAATCCTTCCGATGTATGTCTGTAGATTTATGTATTTATATTCTATAACTATTAAATTACTTTAACGTTAATTAAATTCCGTCCACGCGAATTGAACTCACACTTGCCTGGTTTATTTTTAAATTGATTTGAATTGGTCAACCGTGACCAATGCGCTTTTTGCCTACTCCGCCGACTCTCATTCATTTGACCGTTGCGTTATTGCTAACTCGCCATGTCTCCTACCGCACGAATTGTATGCATTATATAGATCCGCAAAATGCTTTTGTTTTGATGCTTCTATGCAGTGTTCATGTTTGCTATTGATTTACTGTAGTTGTCGAATTCCTTTACGTCAGTGTTATGAAAATTATATTGCTGCAGACAACAGCAGGTTGTGTACCAATAGATGATAGAATGTGTCTCTACAGAAATCTAATATGATTATATTACTAGCAATTGTTAAATGATAAAATGGATAGTATAATGAAGATCTTGTTTATGTGTTAAAACAAAAAAAAAAGATTCCTAAGAATACTTTATAATCTTTATATATTTCCTTTCAAAGGAGAGGCCTATGTCCAGCAGTGGACTGTTTAAGGCTGTTGATGATGATGTTGATGATGATGATGATGATACATTTTCTTGTTATGACTTTACTCTCATTCCGTTAGCGGAAAGTCAATTTGTCAACCAAATAAGTTATAATAAATTAAATTATTAATAACGTGAATATCTTTTGTAAATATCACACAGAGTTATGAATATGAACTATTTAAATAAAAATTTGATTATTTATCATCCTTGAGGACTTCTGGGCCACAAAAGGAGCCTTAAAAGTTTAGTATGGATATTTTTGAAACTAAAAAACCTAAAATACATAAACATTCCTATAATAATTATTTTAGTGGTTAATATTTTATATCAAACAGGATTAAGCAGAATTGTTATTTATATTGAATCATTGAAAACCTGCTTTTAATATTTAGACGAAAAATATGCAAATATGGAATATAAAACGTAGCAGTTTTATAATTAATAATAAAATTAAATAACATTTCTAGATGACTAATAAGTTAGTGTCGCATTTTAACTGGCATTATACCTATAGATACACGGAAAAATAATATATAACCCAAGGTTATAATTATTTTTAGAGTACAGGCTGGTGACATATTTTACCTGAAATGATGAGGATAATGATGATGATTTAAATATAAAATGAATTAACTTTTTTTTACCATTTGGCTCCTTTATGAACAAATCTAAATTAGGACACCTAAGTCGACATCCCCAAAAAGGATAAACAGAGGTGTATTTAATCCTATATGTCATCATCATCATCAGACTATGGCTGTCGACTGCTGGACATAGGCCACTCCAATTGAACGTCACTTACGAGTAGTTCGATTCTTGGCTACTCGCATCCTGCCAGCGATCTTACGCAAATTATCACTCCACCTGGCTTGTGGACGTCCTACACTACGTTTTCCGAGACGCTTCTACTCAAAAACTCGTTTACCCCAACGGTTGTTGGTTCTGCAGCTAACATGACCAACCCACTGCTATTTCAGCTATATGTTATACCACTTGTTATTTAGACCCAACTTCCTACTCCGGGGCATGCCTTTTTAGGTTTTTACTTTACTTTTTATGTAATCTGCCTTGTTGGGTAGTAGTTAGCGTATACGGCTACTGATCAAGAGGTCTCGGGTTCGATTCCCGGTCGGACTAAATATTTGTGTGATCCACAAATATTTATTTCGGAGTCTGGGTGTTTTCTATGTATAATATCGTATTTACAAAATAAAGTATGTTTATGTATTTATATCAGTTGTTTAGTACCCATAATACAAGCTTTGCTTAGTTTGGGACTAGATGATGTTGTGTGTAAGATGTCCGAAAATATTTATTTATTCATTATCTTTTGTTTCCTCTAAAATAAACACTAAACAAGACTTCAAAATATCAGAAGTGATCTTAGTTCAAGTTATAATCGTATACTGAGGTGTTAAAAAGAATACCGAAATTTACTATGCGTCTTTTAAAAAAATAATTGGTTTAATCCTTATAATGTTCTAAACCAATTATTCATTTCAATATCATTCATCATTATCAGCCTATCTCAGTCCACTGCTGGACATAGGCCTCTCCCATTGCACACCACTTTGATCGATTTTGGGCTTCTCGCATCCAGCTCCTGCCAGCCATCTTGCGCAATTCATCACTCCACCTGGCCTGTGGGCGTCCTACACTACGTTCAATATCATTAAAAACTAAAATTAAAAAGAATTAATTTGAAAGTTTATTTCTAACTTTATTATGTCAAAATATTTCAAGTCACTTTAATTTTTCATTACGTGTGGAAACCCTTTCAGATACCACAAGGTTAACTAAAAACCACACGTATTACATCATAGTTGCTATCGACGATGACAATTTTTTTTTTTTTTTTTTTTAAATTTTTTTTTTATTTAAAATTTTAATTAAATTGATGACATTTAAAATTTAAAAAATAAATGACCATTGGTTTATTTTTATTCTTTTTTCATCTTTATCATGAGCCAAAGAGCCAACCTAGCCTTGGTAGTGACTGATCTTTAAGGTATTATAGAATTAGGATTAATTCATAGCAATTAAGTGACTACAGCTATCAATCTTACTTTGAAATGTTTATAAACTATAGGCATACCATCTAAGGTTAATAATTTGTCTCCATTCAATTTGGAACTATTTGACGTTAAAACAAGAAATAAATTTATTGCTATCTCAGACAGGTTTCAAATTGTGGTTTGTTTTGGGGCATCAGTCACCTAATCTTAATCGAAAACATTCATTTGGATATCATTATTGAGACTTTTGATAATGCATAAATGTTTATAGATGATAGTGTTTTGCAAGTAGTTATGAAAATCAAAGAAACTATGAATACTCTATAATTCTTAAGAAGTCTTAAAATTATACATTAATGCTACGGCTACGCTTTGTGTGTTTATATTAAGTGTGGAACTAAAATTATTCTTTGGGAGTGTGTGTTGTGAGTGAATTGCTTTGCAAATTCTATAATGTTAACATTTTAATCTTTTTATTTCAAGTAAATGTTGAAAGTAAAAATGTAATACTAAAGTAATTCGTGAAATATGACAGAAGTAATTATTTTCATTTCATTCTCACATTTAGGCTTAACACTCTTACTAAGGCATTATTATACTATAAATCAAGCAAAAAATATATTTTGTCTGCACAGGTTCCTTCGTAACAATATATTTATTCAGCAAGAGATGGAAAATAGAAGACAGCGTAATCGGCGTGGTGGCGTGTCTTAGCAGGATAGCTGCCAGCATTGTGTATGCAATGGCGCCTTCTCGTACTGTATATTTCCTGGGTCCAGTACTGGATATGTTCAGTAGTGCTGGGGCCACATCGCTGCGGTCAATAGCTACGAAACTTGTAGACGATGATGAAGTTGGTAAGTTCTAATTTGTAAACAAAAAATATTTTACAGATAAGATGTTTCTTTTTCTTTTTAGTATTTTGTTGTTAAGCAGTCGGGATTTTTTGTTTCTATAATATTGATTTTACTTCAGACTTTTGTCAGACAACCCGTCTGGCCAGCGTGGTATAGTAGGCCAAAACCTACTTTCAAAGGAGAGGCCTATGTCTAGCAGTGGACTGTTAAAGGTGATGATGATCATTCAGACTTTTAAGTTTATTAAACAGGCAGTTTCTTTTTAGGGTTCCGTAGTTCATGACTCGGAGGAACCCTTACAGATTCATGTGCGTTCGTCCTCGACATACCGTCCAAACGGTTAGTGCTAGAAAAAGGGATCATTGATATGTGTTTCTATATCACGTCGACAATGTGCTACAATAAAATCAGGAAAAATATTTGTATTTAGGGTACCCCCCCTATCGTTAGTTAAGTCTTTAAAAAAATGGCAGGCGTGTTATAAAAAAAAAGAATTGTTTGCAGGATTACATGATACCTAAATTGTAAGTTAATAGGCATTAAAAAAGAAGGAAGAAATTTATCTGAACAACGTTATATCACCCAAGATCAAAGAATGTTTGTCCATTTGTTTTTTTTCTTTATATTTCTACTTTAAAATAATAACAGTTTTATTTACAATATCTTATAACAAACAGTCTGCAAATTGAAATAAACAATGAGTAATAAACATAGAAAAGGTTTAATGAATCATTGCTACCAAGAAATTAATTTTCCATTGGAATGAAAGTGCAATGTTCGTTTATGCACCAAGGATTTTCATAATGTCATTGTAGTTCTAAAACATGTTGGAAGCGAAAAATGAAGAAGTGAGAAGCATTCCAACTGAAATGCAATCCTAGCGATTGTATTTCAGCTTGGTACGAGGCATGTCTTTTAAGTTTTATCGTTTGAAGAAAAAGAAAACAACTAGAACCTTATGGTATTTTTTATTGTTTTTCAAAGTATTCACCACCTAGCTTCATAAATTTTTCCATTTGCTCAAACCAGTTATTATACATTTATTCCACTCCAAAGTGGGGGTGTTCAAAGTAGCTGACTTGAAAGCGTCGACTGCTTCTTCACTGGACTGGAACGTTTGACCACAAAGTCTTTTCTTGATTTTAGGAAATGTAAAGAAATCGTTAGGGCTTAGGTCATGACTGTATGGAGGATGGTCAAGAATTACTACTTTTTCTTGCATGCCTAGTACCATATAAAGTTGGGAAATGAATTACCACCTTAAGGGTAGCAAATAGGTAATAGCACTCACTGATTGTAATATTTGACCACGTATAACTTTTTACAGAGCAGTCCGATTTCGATAATTATTTTATAATGAATAGAATACACTTTAAGGTTTGTTCCAATAAAATTTAGGAAAAAAAACTACCTTATGGGTAGGTAAATATGAAATGATCGAACACTCACTGGTTGTTAAGCAGGCACCACACTTCGCTATTCGCTATTCGTTATGCGGGTTATTCGCGCGCATACGGCGAAGTGTGGAGAGTATATTCGCCAATATTCGCTTTATTCGTACGCATCGAATAGCGAATCGCATATACGTCGACTTGTCGGTTTTTTGACACACTTCAAAGGACACGAATAAGGCGAATACACGCATCGACTGCCCACACTTCGGACGGGTAGTGAAGTGCCCTGTGCATAACTAACAACCATAGACTATAAAACAGTTTTTGAAATAGATAAATCAATTAAACGATTAAAATAACCTATCATATGATCAAAATAATTTGACTTCATTGAAGTATTGTTTCTGTCAATTTAATAAAATAAAAAGGAAATTAAAATAATATGTTTCGTTCGTTCATTGACCATTAAAAATAACAATGCTCTGTGCACAACAACCATAGACTATAAAACAGTTTTTGAAATAGAATAAATCGATTAAACGATTAAATTAGTTTATTATATGATCAAAATAATTAGACTTCATTTAAGTATTGTTTCTGTGAATTTAATAAAATAAAAAGGAAACTAAAAGAATATGTTTCGTTCGTTCGTATGGTTTCGTTTTGTTCACCATAAAAATGACAATGACATCTCTACAACACACATATTTGCCTTATTATATATACCAGTACGAAGTGTGGTGGCGTGTTTGTTGTTTGCGCGCATAACAAATATTCGGGCGAATACGGCGTAGACAAATAACGAATAGCGAATAACGAAGTGTGGTGCCTGCTTAACATATAACCACGCATAACTTTTTACAGAGTAGATCGATTTCGATTATTCTTGTTAGCCCCATACAAGATCAGAATGAAATCTGACCTTAAGGGTAAGAATATTAGGAGTGATTTATCACTTACTCATTGATTATTTTTAAGTGAGGACGGTGGCCGCCACTTCTGGATTCTGTTCATGATTTCCATCAGGCAGGGCAGAGTCATATTGGCAGCTACTATAAAATAAATATAAAATAACTAAAAAAACTACAAAGTAAGATTTTCCAACAGTTAATAGATAAAGTACTCTAGGCGCGCGAGTTCATGTCCATCTTGACAAGGACAAAACTCGATGTCAGAGAAATGCGGCGAGATGGGCGAAGGCGGGGTGAGCTGCCCCCCGCGCGTCGCCTCTGACCCCGATGGACATGAACTCGCGCGCATATAGTAAGTTAGGCAGCTTTTTAAAAATGTGAAAAATATCATATATTATACATGTAGCAAATCTTCAAGCTCACAACTTAGGCGCTGACTCATAATTATTTAGGTATGCTAACACTAGTTTCAGAAGTTAGTTATTAAAGTTGAGTAATAATATTTTATTCCACCGACAAAGGCCTAACCACTAAATTGAGAAGAAGAAGAATAATAGTTTATTATTTTCTGCTTTTCAGTTCTTTCAGCGGTTTAATTTTTTGCTAAAAAGTTTTGTTAGCTTATCAATATTATGTAACTAATATTGTGCAAGTCAATTTTTGGCATATGAATTTAATAATGAATGTGTACCTACTAATGTGAAACTTATTTACTATGACCAAATTTTTCCACATTTAAAAGAAAATTAAATCAATTCTTATTAAAGACTGTTCTAATATAACAAATATTATACCAAAAAAATACACCCGAATTCAAAACGTTCTCATTTTCTAAAGATGGTTAACATACGCACAACGGCACATGTAAAAATACACGTGCGATTATATCTATCTATAAATACAGAACAAGCGGTTTTCAAATAGCAACTACGGTATGCATAAAGTGACCATTTTATTTTCGTGTCAAAGCGGGACGCCTACGGAATTTTCTATATTTAATAAATAAATACATTTATAGGGTACATCGGTGTAATTATATAAATATATATAATATAAAAATTATGGTTTAAAAATGACTTAAAATAATTTATTGTTGTATCTTATCCTCACTGGCATCTAAATTCTTACACCAACTTACCCTAAAAATAATATTTATAAATAATTTCGCAACAAAAAACTACTTTGCTACAGCAAAATCAGTTCCACGGTTTAGGCATGAAACATAAGAACCCGATTAGAGTTACTTTAGTATGTATTTTTAAACGACTTCAAAAAAGGAGGAGGTTCTCAATTCGTAGGATTCTTTTTTTTTATGTACATGTTCAGCGATAATTTCTTCGTTTATGAACCGATTTCAAAAATTATTTTTGCATTGAAATGGGCGTAACTTACAGGTGGTCTCATCGTCATCATATCGGGATCTGATGATGGGATCCCTATATTATGTAATATAATAAGGAATTGGGATAAGCAAGTATTCAGTAAGTCTCTAAATAAACATATGATGCACAATAGATAAATGAACTATTAATATATTTATTTATTCAAATATAAAGACAATCTTAACTTTTTCTAAAATTAGACTGAGATATTAATTTGCAGTTACATGTGTTTTGTATAACGCTACACTGCGCTGCCGTCTTTCGCGATATAATAATGTAGGCAAGTAATAAGTAAGTAGGTATAGAGGTTTATTCGTAAAAGCGGGACAATTTTGTTCTCGTTGGGGACAGCGGGACGGACAGCTTGAAAGCGGGACAATCCCGCCGAAAGCGGGACGTATGGTCACGTTAGGTATGCATCAAAACGCATTCTGATTCATATTTACACGTCACATTAAATAATATCAAACAATACATACATAGGTACTGTGGTATAGCAGTTGACAGCTGTTTATTTATTTAGAATGGGTGTTTGAATGACTTGGAAAGAGACAGTTCTCGAAGGTCCGTTACTAATAATAATATATTTTAACAAGATGATAAGTAATTATATTTATATAAATTTTGGATAAACTCTAATAAATGATACATATATACCAGGATCCACTGTCCTACTTACTGGAAGAGTTGATAGGAGAATGTGGTCCTTTATCGAGTCACACAATTAATTACTGTATTAAATTATTACATTGCGATACATACTTCAATGTTGTTTACGCAATACAAATGCGTGTATACAAGTTAATTGATTATTGAAATTAGATCTTGAGTATGTTTGAATATTGTCATTTCATTTTATTCCAAGAGAATATTATCTAATTGTACAAGATATGAGTATGAATAGTGTGAGTCCTACTTGGAGTTTATTTATACTCGAATAGTATTATGTCGATACATCTGACTACCTTGTTGATTTAGTGGTTAGCGTATGCGGCTGCTGGTCAAGAGGTCTTGGGCTCGATTCCCGGGTTAGACCAAATATTTGTGTCATTCAAATATTTATTTCGGAGTCTGGGTGTTTTTCTGTGTATAATACTTACAAAAAATGTATGTTTGTGTATTTATACCAGTTGTTTAGTACCCATAATACAAGCTCTGCTTAGTTTGGGACTAGACTAGTTGTGTGTAAGATGTCTGAAAGACATTTATTTATCTTCGATGACTTGTACTAAGTTTGACTGTTATGGGAATATTGACTGTTTACCAGAGGTACTAAAATTTTAATATTTTAGTACTTTTAGAAAACAGTACCTAAGTATCCAAAAAGGAAACAAGGAGATCCATCCAGAAAAGTACTACAATTGACATGTAACAAAGACATGTAACCAATGGGCACAGTGATGTTAATTTTTATTTACCTACAGCTTAGATAGTTAAAATAAATACAACATGTTGAAACCTGTTCTATTACTGAATAATAAGTTATATTGTATACCTATGAACTAGGTCCCAATGTATAGTTTTATGACGAGTAAAGCTGGTTAATTATATTTATTATTCACCCATTTTCATTCCGTGGGTCCACGCATCTGCATCTGTAAAGTAAAGAACTTGAAACAAATCTTAGGCCAACCTGTCTTTTCACTGTATAGATAGGCCATAACTTACTATTTAAGCAGAAGCCTATGTCCAGCATAATAGAGTATTTATACAGATTACAAAGCTATTGTATCTAGATTCTAGATGCACGTGTTAATTATTCTCGTGTGCATTTATATCGAGGTCAATCAATGTATAAATATTAAAATACATGTATTACGCGTGTATAATGTTATAAGTACACACCAACAATTTAAACTTGCCTTAAACTCTTTATCATTAAAAAAAGAAAATTCGCAAATCGGTTTTGAGCGGATATTTAGAGCATTTAAATAATCCAAACTATATGCCGTAGAATATACAGATTTTCTATAGGCTGAGAACAGCTTCCTTAACTTACTAATAATTTTAATTTATTTGCGAAGGCTGCCTAACCGGTCTTCTTAGTTTTTTTTTTTAATATTTTGTGGTGTTTAATGCCCAAAGCTGATTCGATTTTTATTTTTGAATTTTAAAAGACAAAAAACATGTTTATCATTCTGAATAGGTACACCACATTTCAATTTATGATACATCATAAATGAGCTTTAAATATCCTCAATAAAATTACAGGCTTTCAGATTGTAAGCGATATGCAATAGATAGATATTATAGTGATCCAAAAATAATTTTGGTATTGAATGTATACACGTGGGATTATGAGATTTTATATGATATTATGATTAGATTCAATCTACGGTTTCTGTGTTGTCTGGGTATTTTTTCCATAGAATTATAACCATAGTTTTTTGTTTTAACTATAAGGAAGTTATGGCAGCACATAAAATGTAGACAATCTTAGATGGGACTCTTATGTATATGCGCATATCACATCAGAAGATTACATCATCAGCCTTTAATAGTGTACTGCTTTTTCACTACACCACGCTGTCCAGATTCATATTGTACTGTGTAGTTTGATCTCTATGTCCATAATTACGTCACCTTCGGTATGAACTATGGTGGTGACTCTCCGGATTCGTAACCAGTCACCAGATAATGATTGGACCTCCGGTCTTACACTCACTAACAAAATATGATACCACGAATGCTGTCATTTTTAGGTTGGTCTTCCATGTGAGGATAGCACTGCATAGTACTACAAGCCTGCCCATTCGTGCAGAAACCAGCGTGGCTTTACCACCTTTTACCTATATAATATTTATTTAAATTACCTTTATAAATATTAATTTTATATTAAAGAAGTATGTATGATATAAATTACATATCTGTATAGATGTATTACAATGACTCACAACGACGGTTTTCAAGTAAACAACTTAGAATAAATATTCATGAACGTAACATGTTATAAGACACACATATTTTCCATAGTCTAGTCTGATCTATATTATGTCTTTATTATATATACTTTTAATATACGAAATGTCCTAAAACTTTTCGTGCAGTCAGTTCTTGGCAAGTTACCTACCTTCCTTCGGAGCTATTTCGGTTTTTACGCTAAATTATGCTAGGTGCTTAATTTTTAGTTTTTAAATTTAGACAAGACTTGCAAAAAAGTAAATAAATGCTGGGAACTTCTTAAATTACGCGATTTTGTTTCATTATGTCCATAGAATCTGTAGCCGTAATGTGTGAGATTGCCAACTAATTAGACTTATACAATGAGTTTAACATTAATTATATATTATATGACGTTGCCAGGTATTTACTTTATTACTTTTTTAGGATTCCGTAGTTCTTGACTCGGAACCCTTATAGATTCGTCATGTCCGTCCGTCCTCGTGCTACCGCCCAAATGGTTGGTGCCGGAAATATGGAACTTTGCATCATTATGTGTTATAATTACGTCAACAAAGTGCTTTAATACAATTACGAAAATATTTTAATTTTGGGTAGCTCCTCTACAAGTAAAGTGTGGATGTTTTTTTTCTCACGTCTAACCCATCGTGTGGGGTATCATTAGATAGGTCTTTTACTAACATTGCGAAGTTGCTATTATGCGAGGTATCCGTTTGCGAGTTATTCAACTTTAATGCGCATTTTATGTGAAAACAGGGCGTCGCCTCCTGTCTAAAAGCTAAATGGCTGGCTTAAAAAATCTGAAGAAAACTATAGCGGTTTTATTTCAGGGCCTAACCTGTAAAAATACACTCACTTAGAAAACTTCGTATAAAAATAAGGAAATAACAATAAACATAACAATTATCTATTGGACACGATTTCAAACCTACCTATCATTATGGTGACTTCGGAACCTATTCTATGCGTGGCCTGACACATTCTTGGGCATTTTTTTTATATTCAAGCCTACCAAAGTGAACTCTCTTCAACTCTGGCTCATGATAAACATGGGTAGAATACAGGAGTAGGAGTCCCCATTTATTAGACATACTTCGATTTTAAAATGAATTTTAACTTAATGTAGTTAACGTTAACGTAAAATAGTTCAACGTTTCAACGTTAAGAGTAAAATAGTTCAATTTTAACTGCCTTCAATAAGATACTTTATGTTGTATATTTCTAACAATTGGACACCAACTCACAAGAGCGCTTTTATTGTGATTGCAATCGATCCCTATTTCTCGTATTGTACATACGTATGCATGTGTGTGTTCAAGGCGCTCGTAAAAGGCGTTCCTAGTAGGTATATACCTATACTTAGAAGTGTCTTTTTCATTTACGTATCAATATGTGCCTATGAATACATGCATATTACATGTGTAATACTTTTGTATAAAGAGGTTTCTTTATGTAACTTGCTCTGTTATTTTTTATCTCGTGATTTTTATACATATGCACCTGTTACATACATAAAGAGTTGATATATGTAAATAAAATTCTTAAGACGCTAAGTCTGACTAATGCAGGAAGTATAAAGAAACAAGTATAGTAATAAATCAATTTATGAAGAGGAGGTAAATTTAATAATTTATCTCCTTGTCATAATTTTCTTATCACGCTGTCTTTAAATATATATTACAATTACATATATCTATTAATAGACAGTTTGGTCAGACGTGAACTTTCGAACTTTGCACTCGAAATCGTTACGTTAGATTAGTGTTTGCTTGCTTTATATATAACTGTTGTATATAACACCAATACAAACTGCTACTGTACCTAATAGATTAGAGATGAGTACACATCGGACATTATATGCACTATCAAAATGTATAAGATCACCAAGTCTAACCCCAACACTGTTAACTACTAGTTAGTAATGTTAGAACAGAAACCAGTGTAGCGACTAGCACATATCGCGCTAGCAAATATTATACAACAGCGCCATCTACCAAAGAAACACTGAACCACTTAGTTATGAAGTAACTACTAATCCTGAATCGCGATATAGAAATTCTCTCGCCGATTAGCATATACACAACTGCCCAACATCAACTGTCAGGTAGTTGCCCGCCAGGCATGATCAATCACCTCGCCTGGTCGGAGGATCCTCCCTTTGTGAATGAGGAACATGAAATCCGTTCCTCCACACCAGCAGGCCTCTGGTACCTGGATAGTGCAAATTATAATCCGATGTCTAAATATGAGTAAAACAAGAGACTGCTGGTTAAATACTGAATTTGGAACATGACGTATTTATAACATATAAATAAGAAATAATTATGTAATAAAGATAAGTGAAATCTGTGGAAAGGTACGGTAATCTAGAAGGTATGATTGTTTGAAAAATTGTTATAAGATCTTATCACAGGCCATGCAAAAGTAAACAAAGTCAACCTTGACAAAAAATTTGAGAATACAGATACTGTAGAAAGTCAATATTTTACTTGAGTTTATAAGGCTCGTTTAGCTAGTTAGGTTAATTACAGTAGTAATGTTAACGCATTAAACACGCGGAAACTCCACGGTGATTCAAGACGTGTAAAATATTTATTACCCTAACAATCGCATGATATAATTTAAACTAAAAATATTTACGATAGAAATGTACGCAATTCTGTTTGCACTGAAATGAAGCTATATTGTAAGAATAGATGATAATTTAAACAATGCGTTTTTATTTAATGCACTCTTGGCACCTGACACAATAAGTTTAGCGTGTTATGAATGACGCAGGTTTTTTTCATTTATTTATTCAAGATCTGTAACAATTCAACAAATAATACACTTACAACAAACAAGCTATATATATGTAACTGAATAAACTTTAGTACATAAATTTATTTCAAAATCCATTTAAGCAAAATACACTGACTTGACAGGTATGAAAAATCAGTGTTGAAATACGGATCTTTTGCGAGATCACATTTATGATGCCATAAATGAAACACATACCTACAGATTGTCTGAATAATCTTTTTTAAACAGACATTCACTTCGTAATTTTTAAAAAGTAATAAAAACACCATAAGTAACCAGATTACTCACATTGTGAATACCAGTAAAGGACATTCATAAAATAATTCTTCATGTTTAACAAAGAAACTAATACAACATTATTAATCATATTTTTAAATACTCACTGTTTAGTACTAGTCATTTGATAGTCTTTAAGTCTTTGTTCCATATTAGATAAAAATAATAAGACGATATGCTAATATTTTATGTTGTCAACATCCTGCTTTAATAGATGGTATTAGACAGATTCATGTGATAAAGAATAAAGAATACGAAGTGAATTAGGCAAAAAACTATAAACAATAAAAATATCATTTATTTTATTTATAAAATTAGGTTCTTTTTTGTCATCTATTAACTGCATCCGGTTAAGTATGTGGAAATATATTTGTTCCAAAATATGACTTAAGCTTACTATAAACACATGGAACTTAACAAGTCATGTATCGAAAATTTGTGATTTACGGAAAAAATAGTTATACGCATTGTTTTATATTGTTAAAGACTTCTATTTATATAACACCATGTTGATTATTATATTTATTATCATCAGTATCAGTCATCGATTCGATTCAAATCTAATTGTTTGTAGAAAATGCATAATATGCAGAAGTTGGCAATAGCACTTCCATTCTCTGGTACAATTTTTCATTAAACGTAGATAAGAGAATCTTTCATAGAGCTCTGCTACTATTTTTATCTTTTACCTTATTTCGATTGTAAAAGCAAACGAATGGGAGTAGATAGGCATGCATCTGCTTGATAACTCAATAAACTTCGAAAGCAGAATGTCTCATTAATTAATCACTTTATGAAGCAATTCACATGTTAATCAATTGTTGTCATTGACTTTATTAATAAACATATTTGATCGGATGAAGATGAATCATAAAAGACAAAGAAAAGTTTAGTATAACGTAAGTTGTTTTAAATAATAACATTGCATTGGTAACTCAAATAAAACAATCAATAAGTGCTTCATTATAAAACTCGGTCTGATGTAATCGATACATACACATGCTCATTTCCGAATCCAAACTTATTTTGCAAATTGTTACAAACATCTACATTTTACGAGCTCTAATACGATTCCAAGAATCTGATTATATAAAAATAAATTTTATATTTTGAACGGATGAAGGACATAATGATTCAGAATTAAGATAATATATTATTATGCTCTCCTCCTGTAACCAGTTTATATTGACATTAAATGTTCTCGCGTAACAATGTGATATGAAAACATGACTTTGTCAATTAGAAAATTCAAGTTTACATTGTTTATATACTACACTAAGGGTATATTCTCTTGTCCAAATTGTTTACAAATAGATGTCTTGAAACAATGAATGGTAGCAGTCAAGAGATAAAAACTGTCGGTTTGTTAACACGCCACACAACATGTATAAATAGCGTAGGTAACGTACACCTGTGAGGAATGAGAATAATGAAGGAAATATTTGTATGCTATTGGATTTTCTTATTTATATTATCACTCAACATCCGGAGGACAATATTTTGATTAGATATACCGGGTCGCACATGTGTGAGAGAACCACGTCATTACATGTATCATCATGTTGTGATAGGTTGTCTTTTCTCGCGGATGGGCGGGACGGGTTTCCCGTCCGTCCGCAGTAGTGGCCAACCGCGAGGGGGTGACGTCCGCGTGTGACCGGACGTTGCCCAATTAGAGAGTTGAGTGAAGAGTTGGTGCCCGCAACAGTGCGGGCAGGCGCTGGTTGGAGTCCAGAAGGAAATCCCCTCCCTGGACTCCTTCCAATACAAAGGCGCAGAGAGGGTCACACCGTGTGGTTTTAGTCGGTTCGAGTCCGACACACCACCCCGCCGTAACCCCCGACGGGGTGACGGTCCGCGGGGATTTCCACACGTAAAAAAAAAAAAAAAAAAAAAAAAAAGGTTGTCTTTTCTCTTATAAGACATATCCGCTCTTGAAAATATTATTCGTATTACGATGATTTAGAGGGGTTTTCTTAAAAGGGTACCAACTTTGTATATTCCACGTCTATTTACAATCAGAAAAGTCTTAAAATAAAGAGCCTTCTCCGTAGAAGAATCTGTTCCACTAAACTTTTAGAGCCGAAGTGCGCCCCGTTATAATGATTCCCTCTTTGATTTTTTTTTTGTAAATGCATATTTTATAGAAAAGAAGGTGTGCCTACCGTCTCACAGGGATTTCCTAGGAATTTATTAATATTTTGCGATTGCATGGTCGTTTAAGTTTATTTTAATTAATTCAATGAAAGATAAATCTACCGCAAACATGACAGGTAAATGGTATATGTACCAATTAGATCACGACAGAATTTGGCACTTTGTGCGTGTTCTATTCAGAACTAATTCAGCAATAGTTATTTTCTTCATGAAGCAGAACCAGGAATATTGCTAGTTGCATTTCCAACAATACATTCTCATTATTACAAAATATTGTATAATCGTATTGTGTTCTATATCGCACCTAATATGACGTGTTTGAGTATAAGCAAAGGTTTTGTAAGTACCATGTACGTACTTTGTTACCACACTACATTATGTAAAATAGTATTATGTAAAAATAGAGAACTAACTGACAACGTTGAAAATTAAGTTATGCTTTATCAATTTTAGAACATTATGTACCAATTCTAATCAATATTTGTTTTCTATTACCAACACCTCTGGATTCTACTAATGCTTTATATCAGGAAGAGTAGTCATTTTGGTATAAAAATAGACTATTGTTTGTAATGGTAACCGTTACATTCTCGTATCTTTAAAAAAAACATAAACTAAGGTAATGTCCATGACTTTTATAATTTTCTTCGAATAAATAATTAGACAAATTTGCATTGTATTCGAAGGAAGAAAAATATGGCTCTGCAAATTTAGACTTAAACATTTTGGAGCTTGTCCGCTTGCTTTAAATGAGCAAAACACTGGCAGTAAGCTAGTGCTATATTACGTTTAAATTTTTTTAAACACATCGTATCACTTTACACATCTCACATACGACAATGCGAAATAGGGTTTGTTAATTAGACTGTTGAATATTTCGGACATCTTACACACAACGTCATCTAGCCCCAAACTGAGCAGAGCTTGTATTATGGGTACTAGATAACTGATATAAATACATAAACATACTTTTTTTTTGGAAATACATACATATTATACATAAAAAACAACCTGACTCCGAAACAAATATTTGGTCCGCGGATTGACTGCGTGAAAGAGAATATGAATAATAGAAAAGGAATAATCAGTGAACTGACGAGTAATAGACGACGACGAACCGAGTAATAGAGAAGAGTGGAAGAAGAAAATTCATTGCACGGACCCCAAAATAAATTTAGGAAGAGGGTAGGGAAATGATGATGATGATAAACATTTGTTCCGACCCGGGAATCAAACCCGACCTCTTGATCAGCAGCCACATACATGGGCGTACCCAGCTTCTGGCCTAGGGGGGGGCAAGTCAATTTTTATAGGTCGGATCGTCCGCGGCTGTTTTGTCATACACACTACACAAACACACCTACATGAAACATTAGGTATATGTCGGGCGATTAGTCCCCCGAGTACGAGGGGTAGCAAGAGCACTACATCGCCTGCTGCCCAATCTTGAGGGACTACGGGAAGGGGGCGCCCGTCTGGTCTGACGACCCGGCGGGCTCCTCCCGCTGCCAGGATCAACTCAGGAGTTTGCAGCGACTGATGGCCATACGGACCATACGAGGCTACCGTCCGATTTCGTACGAGGCAGCGAAGGTCTTGGCGCAATCTCCACCCTTTGACATTCTGGCCGACATGGACGCTATGGTCTACGACCAAATTCGTTCAGTCAGTCGGAGTGCTGGGGAGGCCGCGCCAAACCATGAGCCTGGAATGCTACAGCGGAACGCGCATAAGCGAGCTTGGGAGACTCGGCAGGCATGACTTGAAATTCAGGGCTGTGCTAGCCAACGGGCTATCGGAGCCGTTCTGACGAACTTCGAAGCGTGGGTAGAGAGAACCGACTGTGTCACCTATCGATTGACTCAGATACTCACCGAATAGGACGGGGGGCTACAGCACAATGCCACCACTGCGGGTCTGACCGGGAATCTGCCCAGCATACGCTGGAGGATTGCCCTGCTTGGGCGTCCGAGCGTCGAGTCCTGGTTGGACAGATCGGACAAAACCTGTCACCCCCAGTATTAGTTGCGGCAATGCTGGAGAGTGGCGAGGGATGGGAAGCCGCGGTCTCCTTCTGTGAGATCATAATGCTTCAGAAAGAGTCCGCAGAGCGGGAAAGGACCGATTCCGCACGAAGGAGGCGGCGAAGGGGACGTGACAGAGGTCGCCTAGCACCCCAATCGTCGTCTAAGGGTCGCTGCGGTCACATCCTGGGGAGATGTGACCGCTGCAAACGTCCCGAGACAGGTGACATCCCGGTGCGGCCTGGGGTGTGGTCTAAGGCGGGTTGATGTTCCGCCTCTTACTGTGCAGAGCGGTGAGAGGTGCAGCAGCATTCTGCCTAGGGAGTGAGTCCAGTCACCCCGAGATGTTCCCCAGTTGAGGGGTAAGGCAGGGGGGCACCAGAAGCCGCTGATGCGATCCTGGTATTCCTCCCGACTGGTGAGGTAAGGTAAGCCGACGAGGGGTTAAAAGGTAAACCGGTTGCCCGGGAGTCCCACACGCGCCCTTCGCTTTCCCCACGAAAGGTATGGTGCCAAAAGCATAATGTCTTCCGTGAAGGAATCGCCCATACATACTGTTTATAAGTTTTTTATGAACACTGAGACAACAAAGTCCATTTAATCTGTCTTCAATTATTTTTGATCTCTGCCACGTTTTTACGCGTTTAAATGTACTGAATGATCTTTGAATTGTAGTTGTGGTATTCCACGACTACATTGGGCAGTATTAGGCCACATTAGGCATTGCCAGTAAAATTTCTAGGGCTGTTATCACTTTCGGATGAAAACATTCTGCTTGTTGAATTAATTCCCTTATCTTCGAAGTTCTCCTGCTTATTAACCCAAAAAGTGCGCCATAGTTCATTTAGATGTGATCCCTTCTAATTCATAAAATTGGGATACTCTATACATTTTCTAAATTTTAGAGCTGTCATTTTTATTATTTAAGCAGGGTGTAACAATGGAAGAGCAAACGCTGGTGAATATTCTTTACCGAATCTCTCTAATGAGGATAATAATGAAATTATGCGTCTTATTTCTGCCGAAACTTGTACGTGGTGTACAGGGATATCTAATTGTCAGACCGTTCACTAAATATAAAGATATACACAATAAAGAGAATCAAGTGCAGCTGCCAATTGTGTTGGCAACGCAAAAACAAATGTACAGGTTGCGTTGCAAACAGGCCAAGCAAAACTTATTGAAGAGGACAGAAATACGTTACAACCTATAGTTAACACAATAATTTTTTGCGGTAGTCACGATTTGCTATTGTGAGGAAGAAAACGATGAAGGCGTTTTTCGAGATTTGTTGGAACTGAAAATTTATTCTGGTGATGAAATTTTGCGAAAACCGAAAAAGGCCATAAAAATACTCAATATACGTCCCCAAAAACACAAGATAAGATTTTAAATATATGTGGAGTTCTAATTAGAGAAAAATTGCTTGATGATGTTAAGGCTGCAATCGGTTTTGTCGAGTTACAAAAAATGGATGCTCAAACAATAGCTACTGAAATGAATGGATTCATCAATGCCCTAAACATCGATGATAACATATGCGTAGCGAGAAAAGATGGCGGTGTCCAAAAAATATATAGAGAAACGTTTAAAAAGAGTTTATATTTTTACTGCGCCTGCCACAAGCTAAACCTAGTAGTGAACGACATAAATAATGTTCCTAAGATCCGAAACTACATTGGAACTGTAAAAAGATACGATAAAAAAAATCAGGGAATCAGTTTTGCACCAAAAATACCACTGATTTGTGAAACAAGGTGGTCGCATAAATACAAAAGTATTTCGAAGTTTAAAAACTATATTGTGGAAATGGTGGAAGGTTTGGAAAAGCTTTCACAGGAAGGTAATTCTGGGACAAAAAAAGTAGCTTCCCAATTGTTATCCGCAGTTGGACAAACCAACCATATTCATATTTTATTTATGCATTATAGACAAATACAATTCGCTGTTGCAAGTTGCAACCCGTCACAAACACATTGCAGTCTAAAACCTTACACGTAAGTAAGTGTGCAGAGCACATTCAAACCATAACAACAGCAATTACTGAACATAGGCTTTCTGCCCAAGAAGGAACTGGAACTGCTAATGAAATTGCTAAGGTTTTGAATCTTAAACTGAGTCCAAAGACAGCAAGCCGCCAACAATATAGGGCAAATCATCCAGCTGGTTCGTTTACCGAATATTTTCTCAGATCGTTGTATGTGTTATTTGGATTTGGATTCATTATCATCCTCATTGGAGGCGAAATTCGGTAAAGAACATGCACCAGCGTTTGCTCTTTCATTGTTACACCCTGCTCAAATAATAAAAAAAAGCGGTCAAGTGCGAGTCGGACTCGCCCATGAAGGGTTCCGTAGCAGCAAGTAACATCATATAAAAGTTTTTGTAGTTCGTTGTAACTTTCATCGATGTTTTAATAATAGTGTTTTGATTGAAAGAAATGTAAATTGCGGTTTATGATTTATGACGTATTAATAAAAAACTACTTACTAGATCTCGTTCAAACCAATTTTCGTTGGAAGTTTGCATGGTAATGTACATCATATATTTTTTTTAGTTTTATCATTCTCTTATTTTAGAAGTTACAGGGGGGGGGGGACACACAATTTACCACTTTGGAGGTGTCTCTCGCGCAAACTATTCAGTTTAGTAAAAAAATTATATTAGAAACCACAATATCATTTTTTAGGACCTATCTATAGATACCAAACTTTTTTTTTTCATCAAAGCCATACGTGTGGGGTATGGGTAAGTAGGATAGGTCTTCAAATATGTGTGCCCCCCCCTGTAACGTCTAGCGCGGTTTTTTGGCAATTGCACGGATTGCACCGTGCATTTTGCCAGTGCCTACTGCGCGGTTTATATAAAAGTTAGAGCTTAAGGCCCCTTTACACTTTGATTAGTAATTAGGCGAGTTCATACATGTTATGCGAGATTTCCAGGGGGGGGCAGCTGCCCCTCCCTGCCCCCCCCTGGGTACGCCCATGGCCACATACACTAACCACTAGACCAACAACGCAGTCAAATAAATAAATATGGCTAAATTACAACACACAAATGTTGTAACAGTTTAAATATACTGAGTTCTGAATGGGAATATAATACAAGCACTGCTTAGTTTGGGGCTAGATGACGTTGTGCGTAAGATGTCCGAATTTATTATTTATAAGTACTGAACAAGACAGATCTAATAATAAATTTAGTTATGTTATAGAGAACAACAATGATAAACAAGTTTTGACTTGCCTGTGTCAGACAGCCTCGTGCCCTTTTGGCATTAGTTCTAAATATGTCAGGTCAACCGTACCTACTTAAATAAGGACTTCCTAGTTTGAATCCGAATATTTAGAATAATTTATTTGGGAGGCAATTAATTCGCCGGAAACTGAGTAAACAAGTTTGGTTGAAGGTTACTCTTTTGAATGAACTAGGCAATAAGTGGACAAGTCATTACCTTAACCTCAAATCAATGTTGAAATTAACTATTTTTCACATCTATACCAGTAAATGAAATTGAAGTGTCTGCATGTAAGTTCAAATTAACAGTTTTTAACTAAATACTTAAGAAAGTTAATATTGTATCCATGTACTCACATTAAAAAAGAAAATGTTTAAAATGTTTGTCTGTATCTGTTTGTTTGTTCCGGCTTATTTCGACAGCTGGACACAGCTGGATCGATTTTGAAGGGACTTTCACTGGCAGAAAAATGATGCCATAAGGAGTAACTTGGGTAATTCATTTTTCCCATTACGGCTCCCCGGCGTTACTTGCGATTTACAACTATTACCCCGGTAACACCGTGGGATTCAGCCAGTTGTTAATCAAAACAAATGATTTGTGATGTCAGTAATTCATACTAATGACTCTAACCGCGTGAATTTCTGTCTGTTTCAAACTATTTTCACGTGCGACATTAAATATACGATTCATAGTTAATTGCTCCGATTGTCAATGTAGATACTTTGTAACTGTCAATAAATGATTCGATAAGACACCTCGTGTTGTACAGTATCGATCAAACGCGTGACCTGCATTTCTGTGGTTCATTTATTAATGTCTTTAATCTGGTTCCAATATTGTATCCATTAATGTCATAAAATAAATCCACTAAATTGCTTTAGGTATATCAAAGACTAATCCAACTGTCAATCATAATTACTAGCTTTTGAATGGGGCAACCAAATTTTGCGAACATCATATACAAATTAAATGGAATTATAAAAGTGACATTAGATAGACACTAAATGATGCTCTTTAAAGTCAACGGGAGGTTTAATAGACTAGGCTCGTAGTCGTAATTTTAAAATAAAATAAAAAACTTACAAACAATAGTAAAAAAAAAATTATAGCGTCAACGTTATTTGTAAAATTCCATGCATTAGGCAATAGTTAAACAACTAAAATACTGATATGTATTACCATGTATTTATATATAGAAAGTTTTGTATTCCTGATTTTGTTTTAATAAATATATAATATTGCTCTACTTCTTCGAATCAAATATTAAATTAGGAACACATTAAGCTACAATCTGGTACTATGAAATAACACGGTTATACAAATCTTTACTTTTCAATAAAATAGGAGTTACGTTTTCAAGCTTTTTTAGGAGTTATTGATGACATATATCCTAAAACCTTCCGTCCTTTTTCATCATTCTCCTTCCGCCAATTTTTTACTTAAAAACAGGTATTGCACATATGTAACTATAGATTAACGTATAACATGCTAATAATAATATTAATTTTGTATTGCAGGTAAAACGAGCTCTCTAATAAGCATATCAGAAGCGTTGGTACCCGTTATCTACTCGCCAGTGTACAGCAAGGTCTACCTCAACACTTTAGCAACAATGCCGGGTGCTTTCTACCTCATTAGCGCCGCCCTTGCCGTTCCCGCCATAATTATATTAATGTAAGTGCCATTATGTTTGTTAGAAAAACAAATGTTAAATATTGAAGTTCAGGATTTTGCTTTTTTAATTGGCAATTTAAGTATTATGTGAAAACTTCAGTAACTACATTGTCAATTTTTATTAGAGAAGTAAGTAGGTTGTAGTTCTTGTACCATCAATATTGCATGGTGTTTTATATTGACCTTGGGCCTAAAAAAAGCTCTAGAATATTTTTTTCTTTTCTGTTCATTGTATAATTGCATCAGATAATATAGTCACCACAGTGAACATTAAATACATAACGTAAAGATTAAGAAACGTTGGAAAAAGTGCACGTGAAATAATGTTTTAACGTACCTACTGTACGTTATAACATTATTTCACCATGGTATTTATTGCAATTCGAATAATTTAAGGAGGAGGTCTAATTTAAAAACCTGACGAATAGAGATAAAAAACATTAAACTAAAAAGCGTTAAGTCAGTTTGGGGATATAATACATAATATGTTGGAGATATATAATAAAATACATTTCAGCGATAGGCAGATGCCTGTACACAGCATTGAAGTCTCCAAACAGATTGTAGTTTTATACCCCTGAATATTTATTTTGTGAAAAATAATTCTAAGTACTTCAGCTTTCAATCTTACTTTATATTCTTTTAATTACAAAAGGGGAACATGGCGTCTAACATGAGTATTGATACGCATAGAGATCTTAACTCGTGGATGTAATAATGTATGCCAAAGTTTTAATAAATATTTAGTATTATAAAATTCTGCAATAACTTACCTGGATATTAATATTACCTACAATAAACTGAACTGCCTGTTATTTTCAAATTGTAAAATGCTATCATACACAGCATGTTTTTTGGTATTTATTTTTGCGTTGTTTAATTTTAGACTGACTCGAAACGAAAGATTCAGTTTGATAAGTACGTGCTATACTTGCGTCTATAAAACTGTCAAGCAAGCGCATAGCCGCACGTTGCTAAACCAATTGCATTCTATTTCAACATTACCTACTACAAAAAAAGACCTTGCGGTCAAATCGGCTGCTTGCCCTTACTATAAACAATTTTGTCAATTGATCGATTTCACTATTGTAACCTTGAACTGTTATTTTCTATTTTTGTTTGTACTTTTCATGACCTCATTTGGCCCATGATAGTGCTTTTTATGGTGTGTCTTTGTCATAAAATTTGCAATAGGAAATTGTGTGACCTTCAGTTCAAACATAGCGATAATTGAGATTAATTTGGTTCTGTTTGTGTAAGTGTAGCAATACACTTAATGTCAAGTAATCATAAAATAAAGGTATCTTAAAGAAAATAGCTTCATTCGTTGTTGTTAAAAAACTAAACTGATATATAACGAGTCACACTTTAGACACTCGACTTTTAACACGTAGAACACTTCATATTTAACCTGAGACTCGGAGAGACATCGGTACCTATGGCAAACACGACGAAGACTACCTAATTAAGTAATATATGGGTAGATAGAGCGATAGTAAATAATTTTGTACAAATAAATTTTATTTACATTGTATTTGTACATACAATTAAAGTAAACTAAGATTTCTGTCTGGTCATCCGACATTACCCACGGGGACGATCGTGTTCTCTATATTCCTTTACGACTCACAAGCTTGAACCCTCAAAAAAACTATTCAATGATTAATGCTTTTGAATCTTCGCGCTGGAAGAGGATACTACGAGTACCTTTAAAAGGTTACCGCTCAAATGCACGAATTCTTGTAGTGAAAACCTCTCAAAACTTTTAGAACATTCACGTCACCGCTAACTAAATAACCATAAAGCCATGACTACTATCGATAACAGTAATCAGTAAAGTGATTCTATGGAAGATTTTCGTAATTTGTAGAAGTCACGACCCTCAGTAATGAGGAACATGACACAAGGACGAGGAAATGGAAGTAATAAAAATTTGTTAATGACTATGTTTACTATTAATTTGTAATACTAGTTACAATTTATTTTTTAAATACTTAGGAGAGAGAGAGTAACCAACCTCTTCTCTCGAGATGAGAATACCGATATAATATTAACTTTATTGTTGATAGTGTAATCATACACAACAGGCTCTGGATTCATTATTCTGGAATAAATAATAAATAAATAAGATATAAGATATACAATATGTAGGCATTGGATTTAACAATAAATTTTCATCTATTACGCTGCTATGGATTGCGTAACCATCTATATGAGATTGTATAGTGAACCTTATATAAAAAATATGTTATTTATTATTATATATATATAAGTACCCACTTATATAAATATATAAATTTACAAACAAGATCTCATAAAATAAAACTTGTTTATTGTTATAAATGTTGCTTGGACGACACTAATTATATTCCTACATACCTATCATTAATATGGGTACATATTATGACATGTATGTATACATAGAAATCCTTTTAATAGTTTTTGTCGTAGTGTGAACTTAAATAGCCTTTAATCATCCTCAATAAACGAGATATTTAGTGCAAATAAATTTGAATCGCTTCCGCAGATTAACGTGTTCAAACATTCACGTTCTTCCGCTGTTTTTGCAGACTCTTATTGATTGTGTAGGTGTTGCAAAAAAAATTTGCACCATTGACTTTAAATTAATATGAATCTCATTTGACTATACACTTTAGCTGCACCTATTCCTTTAAACATATTCTTCTTGAAATTACTGGGTAGGTACAACAGCGATCTGTAATACAGGTTTTCATTAGTAACCCGTTCCGTCCCACTGCTGGGCTCGGGTCTCCTCTCAAAGAGGGTTAAGGCCAAACGTCCCCACGCTGTTCGACTGCGGGTTGGGTACTGGCAAAACACATTGTGAGTACGTAATCTTGCCGTTGGATGTTTTTAAGCCGGCCGAAGGCCTCCAGCTAAGCTTCACGACTGCTGTCTTATGACAACAACCGGGACCGACTGCTTAACGTGACCTCTGAATCACGGAAACGCCCATAACATATCATGCCACATACGGTCACCCATCTAGGTCTGACCGCGCCGTAGTTGCTTACCATCAGTAATCGTTTCCAATAACCTAAGGCCACTCGATTATGAGCGCTTCTATCTATCTAATAAGGCGGCGCCTAACAAGGAGGTCTTGTAGCCAAACGTAACTTCGATAATCACTACATAGTATCACTACATAGTTTAAAACAAAGTCGATTTCTCTGTCCCCGTGTACGCTTCAATCTTTAAAACTACGCAACGGATTTTGATGCCGTTTTCTTTAATAGATAGAGTGATTCAAGAGGAAGGTTTCTATGTATAATACATTCAAAATATAGTAGATAATAATTTTAGAGGTTTCTAATGTGTGTTTTTGTACGCTTACATTGCAAACGCTGGCTGTGCCCTACGAGATAGGTCAAAATAATGTACTACAGTATTGTACATCTTAAAAAGGCCTTCAAAAAAGTCCGCGATGGTATATGTCTATCTCTTAGGGATAACCCACAATAACCATTTTTTTATTTTTACGAGAAATAATATCTTATTTTCGAAGCGATTTTAAGCAATACAGTATTAATCCTTACCCAATTAAGTACCTTAATAACATTGTGTATTTAATATTGACAATGCTGTCGATTTGTCACTATCAGTTAATAACTAAATACTATATTTTATTATTAATTAATATTCTAAGGCGGTACGAAGTTCGCCGGGTCAGCTAGTAAATAATATGTACCATCTCAATTTTAGCCACAGGCATCTAAGACTGATATCACTTACTGAACCGTTGCAAAGTAAATAACTAGTTCTATTATACATTTATCAAAAAAACTATAATAAATAATCTTGATTAAGTAATAAATTAATCAATGCCATACAGACTGCCCAAGTAACTGGTCTAGAGCGTAGGTGTGGTTTTCTGTGTCCACGATTAGAGATTTTGTTCTTCCATCAATTCAATTTATAATAATAGCTTAAGCCATTAGATTGCCCAAATATCTTGTAAACTAAAATAGGGATAGACATTTCAACATTGGATCTTACGGTCCGCGGAAAACATGAAAGTGCTTGGCATATTGTAAAACCGAAGGCGTTTTAAATATTAACAGTTATGAATTATGATAATTATGTTATAACAATAGATCGATTTTATTGAATTACGTTTGAAAGAACATAAGCCAGCTGATTGTAGCGTTAACGTTATCAGCAAAAGAATACTACAAGTCGTGTAAATTCATTAAAAATAACCAATTCGAGTTTCAATTATAACAACAAAGTAGTACGGTAAGACTTTTGCTTGAACTTTGTCTTTTAAAGAAATAATGAAACTAAAAAGTATTAAACATATTATCTACCTAATTCAATGCTGACTTTGTTGAATTTGAATGGGTTCTATAGGAAATATAAACTCAAAAATAAAAACGACGAATTTTGAAGTAACAGATATAAAAAAATGACTACATAATCGACAAAGTAACATTGAACAAGCAATGTTATTTTGCATCACTTATATTTTCATTCTTTACGTGCCACTTTTATCACAAACGAAATGCAATCAATCTATTATATAAAATTCTAGTGTAACGTTCGATAAAAAAAAAACTACGGCATGACTACTCAAGGTACGAGTATAAAAGTAGTTTATTCAAAACATCCTGTGGTTTTTCTACGTCTCACAAGAAATAACATCGTTTTCATATCGTTCATTCGCGCAAACTCCATTTACCTCTAATCTATTTTACGGTTGGGTTTAGCTTCCACAACTTCATAAAATCACAGAGTTATGAAAACGTAACTATATCTTTAAACTACATAAATTACAATATTCTGAATAGAGTTATATAAAGCCCTGAGTTCGGTTAGCGATAACCGCAATGGCCCAGAACTTGGTTAGCGAAGGGCTTAATTTGCCTATTGTTTTAGATTTTGAATGTAACACTTTTAGTCTAACGTGTAAAAGTAAAGTTATTTGTGGTTTCGACCTTACAGAAACTTATACTAACTTACAACAACTATATTTTATACAACTATGAAACATCCGTATTGAATTTTACCATTGTAGCTAAGGTATGAATTTCCTTGAACGTTAATTTGGTATTAAACTGATGATTATTTTGAGTTATGTCTATATTATATATGCGCCACTTACATATTATGTGCCACTTTGTGGCTTTTGCGTAATATTTATAAATTCAAATATTGATTTTAATTTAATTTTTGTTAGTTTGTGGGCGATGGAAATTTTATTGTTCTAAGCTATAGCTTAAATTATGTCATAAGGAAAAACTAAGAAAAAGAAATTACTAATAATCTGTTTCACCATTCATAGACAGATTTAACTACAGATTTAACTACATATTATTTAATATTCAATTCTAAAGGGATTTTTCAGTTACATTTTTTAAACATATTTAAAAGTATATCGTACCTAGGTGTTGTAGAGTTTTATATATACCAGGCGGTATAACCCGCTTGGAACGTCGGGAAATAGAATATATCGTATACTTTTCAATAATTTTATTACGAATTAATCCAGCTATACAACAAAAGCCAAATATATGTGCAACGGCCCGTTTACGACCTGACCGCTGTGAGCGGTAGCTAAGAGCGAAAAAGCGAAAATAAGCAAAAGTATAAAAATGTACGAGGCACGCCACCACGAGTCGCCGCTCATAGCTATGAGCTTAGCTAAGAGCGGCGACTCGTGGCGTGCCTCGTACATTTTTATACTTTTGATATTACCGCTCGGCGTTTCGCTCTTAGCTACCGCTCACAGCGGTAAGGTCGTAAACGGGCCGTTAAAGTCGCGGCAGTCTAAAAACAGTTTAAAAAAAATATCTTTATACGTATTTGCGCAACAGTACCTACCTAAGGCAAATGAACCTGAACCTGCCCCCCTAGCTAAGTTGCAAACGTTTTTCGTTTTCTATTCCATTTCTCTGTTCTCTTGTTACATTGGCTCATGTCACGTGATCAAAACAAAATATTTGCCAATGAAACAAGAAGCCTGATAGACAGAAAAACGATTGATTGATTGAATTTGGAAAAAACAAAGCTACCACAGCGAATAGAAATTCAGAACATGCATGTGCATTACAACATCTGATTTTCATGTGGTCCTTTTACAAGCCGTCGAAATAATAATGACGTGTTATTTTGATATATCCCGTTGAACTAAAACCTTAATACTTTTTAGGAAAAACATTTATAGTACGTTATTTTATAGTTCCAAACTAAAACAATTCAATTCCCAATTGTACACAGCTCGTTAAAGCGACCGCGACACGAAAATAAGTACCTACCTAGTAAAAGACAAAGAAATCAAATATCGTCAGATGCTACATGGGAATAGTAACACATATTCATGTGTCAATCTAGTTTATGTTACGATCAAACTTGACGTACCACAGGTACCTCTGTTTTACGACCTACAGAGAATATAACTCACCGTCGAATTAAACCCAACAAAGTGTAATTTTAAATGTTTTTAGTGTCGTATTATAACAAAAATAAAATATTGTACTTATTTATTTACATTTCAATGTAATGTAATTATATCTCAAAGAAAGAACTAATTTATTTTTGAGAAGCAGAGAGAATAACCATAAGATTTATTTAGCTATTGTTTTTCTCGAAATTAAAGAACCAAGAACATTCAATCAATACTTATAATCGTTACAAAACCTTATACCTTTACTGATTTTATTGTTGTTTATTTCACAGATTGATATACAGTCTTCGAAGAAAAGATGCGAATGCTGTTGCCGCCCAGGAAGTCAAACCCAAGGAGAACGAAGTCACTCGTTTTTGATAAATATTTATTGATAATTTTAATATTAGATTTATTTAAGCGACAAAATCTCAATAAATTTAAGCTTTATATAGAAAAATGTATATTTTATTTGAAATGTGCAAAAAAACTAATAAAAAAATTATGATATAAAGGTATTTTCATCACCAATCAATATACATAAAACTGTTTCGTTGCGGGCTGACTGACAGACAATGCACAGCCAAAACTACTGGGCGCAAGAAGCTGAAGTTTAACATGTGTTCCTTGAGGAGCATTAAAAGATTTCGGAAAATTCCAACGTTAAGGGGGGTGAAAAGGCAAACAAAGTTATGCATCAGCATAATACGTAGGCGAATTTGCGAGCCTAGCTAGTTCATTATATATAGAAAAGGTATGACGGTTGAAATGATGATGATCATAGTTAGATTTGAATTAATCGTACTGACGTCCTACCTGTCATGACATACGAAGCCGAGATGTGGACACTTACGGTACGTTTAGTCTACAAGCTCAAAGTACTACTGAACAGGTGCTATGCTCGGCGCTTGTCTAAGGGATCGTATCAGGAATGATATGATCCGTCAGAGAACTAAGGTCATCGACATAACTCAACGGATTAGCAAGCTGAAGTGGCAGTGGGCTGGTATATTAGCCGCAGAACTGATGACCGTTGGGGTAGAAGAGGTCTGGAGTGCAGACCGCGACTCTGCAAATGTAGTGTAAGACGCCCACAGGCCAGGTTGTGTGACGATTTGCGCAGGATGGCTGTCAGGAGCTGGATGCGAGAAGCCCAAAATCGATAAAAGTGGTGTGCATTGGGAGTGGCCTATGTCCAGCAGTGGAATGCGATGGGCTGATGATGATGATGTACTGACTTTCTATATTTTGTATATCCAGTCAATTGAAATCAATTTGATAATTTAACTACTATTGATATAGAAAAATAAGTGAGATAAATGGGTGACCGTTTCTAGCATGATATGTTGTGAGCAGTCTAATGTAGTAGATAAACTATGCAGGACAACATCAGTTCAAAGAGGATCAAAGTAAACAAAGCCTATACCAAGCAGTTTGGCCAAAGTGGTATAATACAACAAAACTTCCTTGATAAGGTGAGGCCTTTTTCCAGTAGTAGAGTGCTAAAGTATGTTGGTGTCCAGTCAGTATTTACTAATTAATTGAACACAAAGATACATTTATTGGTTGACAATTAATCTAACCCGGAATCAACCTATATCAACATTTATAATTTGTTTGTAAAACACATCACGTACACTTAGTAACTAATAAGTAAGTATGTGTCGTGAGTAATCATTTAATTAGTACAATGAATGCTTGTAGAAGATAACCCGTCAGATGTCAGTTCATTGCCCGCCGTTAAACCTAAAGGTTTTAAATAAGACCTTTATTAGGTCACTAGAATAAAAGTATTATAATAAAAAGTAGTATAATAGTTTTGGCAGCTTATGTGAGCATATTTGCATGTTCTGCAGTGGCACCTAACCTACTGAACCGATTTTAAAAAATGAGGTGTCACTAGAATCCCAATAATTTCCTGGGTGACATAGACTATGTATATAAAGTTTTTGTGACCTAGATTTTTAGCATTGATGAGACATTCAATTCTGGGCAGACAACTATTTTCTTTTTGAATTTATTTAATCTATAATGTAGACACGAAATACACAAGTATATAAATTACAAGAAATGTTACGTACAAAGGCGAGCTTCACCCAAATCTGAATTTTCTTCCAGCAAACCCTGAGTGAACAGAAGATAGTAGAAAAATGTGAGTGCACATTCATGCTTACTTGCGAAGCTATAGAGAAACGTACCTAAATAATAAATATAATATACAATTTAAATATATTGTACATACTAATACAAACAGACAGTATTTATACATAGTAATACATAGTAATTTGACTGCCTCGTTGGTCTAGTGGTTAGTGTATGCGGCTGCTGATCAAGAGGTCTCGGGTTCGATTCCCAGGTCGGACCAAATATTATTTGTGTGATTCACAAATATTTGTTTCGGAGTCTGGGTGTTTTCTATGTATAATATGTATGTATTTACAAAAAAAAGTATGTTTATGTATTTAAATCAGTTGTCTAGTATCCATAACATTAGCATTAGCTTGGGACTAGATGATGTTGTGTGTCAGATGTCCAAAAATATTTATTGATTTATTTATAATTAACATAATGAATACACACATACATATTTACATACATATTATATACCAAGGGTCTGGTTATTGTAAGGAAAAAATAATCTCTGGCTCTCATCCAGAAAACACTTAGAGAAGGGCTCTGCGTTTTGCATGCGGTAAGGCATTCCATAGCCGAACAGAAGCACTATAAGACTGTTTTAATTACATCAGTTATTCGGCTCTTTGAGTGTATAATCGTAAAATGGATCGAATGACTTCAGTATGGTTTTAATTTAATTAAAAATAATCAAAGAAGTTAATCAATAGCTAAAATAATTAAAACTGGGGTAAATCGATTTAAAACATTATAACCGTTAAGACTAGTTCCATAAGAACAATTTCAATGATAAACATTTTAATAATAAATGTGCCTTAAGTTAATTGACTTATTCGAAGTATTCAATTTTCACTTTTCGATGAAATAAAATTCAATTTCACATCTAGAGGATTAAATTTTTACTTAATTATACCTTAACCTAGATGTTGGTTACGTTTTTTGCCCGTGTTCCACCCACTTGGTCCATCTAGATGGGAAATTATTTCTGGCCGTAGTACACTTCGGTGTACCACGGAACATCAGAATGTCCACATGTAGACCACATAGAAATACGAACGCATAGTAAGAATTAAAAACGTATAGAAAATGCAGAAAATGGATGTTTTAACCGTGTGGTGACGGACTAAGAATACAGAATGTCACCACCCCTATTAATCCCGCGGGTGTCGTAAAAGGCGACTAAGGGATAAACTACGCTAGACAACATCAATGAAAAGAGAAGGAAAACTTTAAAACCAACCCTGTACCAACCCGTCTGGCCAGCGTGGTATAGTAGACCAAAACCTTTCTAAGAAGAGGCCTATGTCCAGCAGTTGACTGTTAAAGGCTGTTGATGATGATGAGAAAATGCAGAAATAATTCAGTCAATGATTGGGTACTTTCTAGGTATCAAATAATTATATCAGCACGGAAACATACTTGATAACAAAGCCATTAGCGCTCTTTGCTATTTGTTCCTCGACTTAGGTAGGTACATATAAAAATTTTCGCACTACATCTACATTCATTTTATGGAAAAAAGACTTGAGTTATATCTAAATTAGCTCTCCATTGTAGTTACTGAATATATTTTTTCCTGGATGCCTACTTATTAATTTTATTTGATATACCTAATTTTACCTATAAAATATTTGGGCGCAATTATCTGCTGTTGAACCAGACTGTTGAATATGACAAATCACTTAAATAATAATATGTGTAATTAGACTATTTAAATAATATTATAGATAATAAGATCACGAGTTGAACCGTTTAATATTTATTGTAGACACGTGAAATTATTATAATATAACTAATCTAGTCCAACGGTCGAAATTGGACTGTTATTCCTTCAATTTTTAAACTAAATCTTATTAGACTTTTTATATTAAATACTTTGTAGGTATTTAGTCAAATAAGGGTGTGTACAGAGTTTTAGGTATATAAGATAATTTTAACAAAAAGGAACCGACTTCAATGAAAAACTATTCCGAGTACCCAAATCGCGACAATTGTGCCTATGATATTTGAGGAGTTCCCTCGATTTCCTTGGGATCCCATCATCAGATCCCGATATGGTGACGATGGGACCACCTGTAAGCTACGCCCATTCCAATGCAAAAAGAAATCGGTTCATAAACGACGAAATTATCGCTGAAAATACATAAAAAAATAAAAGATTCCGACGAATTGAGAACCTTCTCCTTTTTTTGAAGTCGGTTAAAAATCAATCAATATTATTTCGTTCTGCTTTCGAGTTTCGAGGGCAAGGACTATCTTAGGAAGGAGGTTTTGACCATAGTATAATATAACTATAATTTTAACAAAAAGGAACCGACTTCAATAAAAACTATTCCAAATCGCGACACTTGTGGCTATGATATTTGAGGAGTTCCCTCGATTTCCTTGGGATCCCATCATCAGATCCCAATATGGTGACGATGGGACCACCTGTGAGCTACGCCCATACCAATGCAAAAAGAATTTTTGAAATCGGTTCATAAACGCCGAATTTTCCGCTGAACATACATAAAAAAAAGAAAAAATCCGACGAATTGAGAACCTCCTCCTTTTTTTTGAAGTCGGTTAAAAAGACACAAGGTCTAGTATTCCGGCCATTTCGGGAGTGACACATACCTACGTCATTTTCCAGTTACAAATAAATTGCAATAAAACATGAAAATAAATAAACATTTTCAGTAACCGTTATATTAAATCAAATGTAACAAAATGTTTTGTGAACGTAATCAAGTGCTACATTTTAACTTAAATATATGCAACGTAATTGTTATTTAAAACCACATAGTTTTATCGGATTCACCCAGATAATAATAGTGGTTGTGTAGTTATTATTTCACACCACTGGTAATACAGAAACGAGATATGGCGTAATTACTATGTTATTTTGGAGACTATCGCTATTCTTGATATAGGCATAAGTTGGTCTCGCTAAGGAACCGGTGTCCACAGTGATTCTCAAATATTTATCTGTATTCGACTGAAATATCAAAATTGTTGGGTTGAGTATTAATTTAGTAATCCCGAGAATCCGTTAAAGACCAGGGTAGAAACCTCTTAAAATAACAAAAAGGGAAAAAAATGGCTTATCTCGATTTCCTGCAAAACTACAAGTCCTATGGAAAAAAGTTAAATGGCAAAGTTGTAGGTAATAAAAAGATCTACATGTTTTGCATTTACACTTTTTTCACATAACCTCAAATTTTATGTGAAAAATTAAAAAAAACAAGCGTTTGGTTTTTTATTTTTATCTTTTACAAATAAAATTATTTTTTAACGAAATTTTGTAAAAAATTAGCTTTTCATGTCCTGAATACACCGTAATTTATTTGATTTGAAATATCTATTTTTTCACCTCATTTTGACGGAATACCGAAAAAAAACCCTAATTTTCAATCGAAAATTCATCCGTCAAAATATAAACTTTTTTTTAAAAAAATAGGGTGTTTTCTATTCAATGAAATCTCTACTTTCGGATGGTGTAAAAATATATGTATATTACCATAGTAAATCTTCACAGAAAATGCAAAAAATGAAAAAACTCGAATTCGATTTTTTTTATCGTTTATTTTTCGTATATCGTATATTTAATTTATTTTTCCTTTAATTTTTGTACTATTCTCCTCCTTTTACAATGGGTTTCATCCTACTATAATTTATTTTGTTTTCAAACATTATAAGCACTGGTCTATTAGTACTATGTTCTGTCTTGAGAGGATTTCATACATTGCTTACACAGTACTAGGTTTACTGGTACAAATCATTATCATAGTAATAATAAATTAAGAATTATTTCTTCGTTAGGAGAAGGATTGATTTTATTACTAAAGTATGTACTTTATCTATGTTTATCTATCCTTATTTATATTTTATATTATAGGGAGCAAACGAACAGACGGATCACTTGATGGTAGGTGATTGCCAACGCCCATGGACAACCGAAACACCAGAGGAGTCACAGGTGCGTTGCCGGCCTTTAAGAAGGTTTGAAGGTCGTATCGGTCCGGAAACACCGCAGGCGACAGTTCATTCTACAATTTAGATGTCGATGTTCGAGTCGCTCTCCGCTAAATGCGGTCCAGAGGGGGAAGCTGGTACTGGGGTGCCCCGGCCCAAAGATGAGAACAGTATATATATATACTTTGGTACCACTAGGTAATAATACAGATCGCTGTAGTAGATCAATAATGAATTAATGTTATTAACTAAAAATAAACTTTTCCCAAAGTAATATACCTATTTTCCCCAAAATGATAAGGTTTGAGATCCATAGTATAACGAAGGTATTTAAGTAGGCTATAGGGTAGGTTTGTGTCACCATGTCTCGGAATGTAATACCCGGCGAAGTATAATAATGTACCATGGCTTTGGCCTAGTATTTCGTGATGGCCAAACGCGTTTTTGTATGGTTTATTTCAAGTTTTCCTACTTTTTATAGTGTAGGAGTCCCGCATGGATTGCTCCCTTAGTCGCCTCATATGAAACGAATAGGACGAATAGGGGTGATGATCGTCTCTCTATTAATCCGTCACAACAAAATCTATTTTAATTTCGTATTTTTACAAGAAATTATGTTGTATCTATTTTCTTGTACCACCAGTATACTATAACCTGTTAATGCTTTTACTTATAGGTATATCAACATGCACTGCTTGAAAATATATCATCATACTCATCTTAGCTGAAAGACATCAATTGCCCAGTTGGATATAGATCTTTCCCAATGGTCTCTACAACTACCGGTCCTGTGCTGACTATCCAATAAATTCGTGTGACCTTCACCAGATCGTCGGTTGGTTGGTTACCCACGTTCCGTCTTCCAGTGCGTGTTCCAGAACTTTTTGGTTCAATCGGCCGTCTCGTCTGTAAATGTATCCTGCCTAGTTTGCTGCTAACTGCCACATAAGTTTAGCAATGTCAGTACAATAAATTGGGTAACTCCTTATGAGTAGCAATATGAAATGAACGAGTTCTCCTGCACCATTCCAGCCTTTCATGCCTAACACGAGATTTAATATTCATGCATTAGAACCGTTATGATTCACGGAACATTTTCTGACGTTCCAAAATTATAAAATAAAAGGGGCCAAGTGCGAATCGGACTCGCCCATGAAGGGTTCCGTAGCAGCAAGTAATATCATATAAAAAATTTTGTAGTTCGTTGTAACTTTCATTGATGTTTTAATAACAGTGTTTTGATTGAAAGAAATGTAAATTGCGGTTTGTGATTTATGACGTATTAAAAAAAACTACTTACTAGATCTCGTTCAAACCAATTTTCGTTGTAAGTTTGCATGGTACATCATATATTTTTTTTAGTTTTATTATTCTCATATTTTTGAAGTTACAGGGGGGGGACACATTTTACCACTTTGGAAGTGTATCATCACTCAATATCATTTTTGAAGAACAATCCATAGATGGTTTTGATAACACGTATGGTTTTGATAAAAAAAAAATTTTTGAGTTTCAGTTATAAGTATGGGGACCCCCAAAATTTATTGCTTTTTTTCTATTTTTGTGTAAAAATATTAATGCGGTTCACAGAATACATCTACTGACCAAGTTTCAACAGTATAGCTCTTATAGTTTCGGAAAAAAGTGGCTGTGATATACGGACGGACAGACAGACAGACATGACGAATCTATAAGGGTTCCGTTTTTTGCCATTTGGCAGCGGAACTCTAAAAACTGTTTCTCCTTAATAAAACAATAAAATACCGAACATTTCTCTTAAAATGTATTATATTCATTGCTTATACAGAAAACTACATTATGTTGACTAGAATTTTAATTTAAAGTTTTTAAATGGTAATTTTGCTTTTATCTCATTTGGATTTTTCTTGTCCTCTATAAGTAATGTTAAGTATCTTCCTTGCTGACTCGAGGGTAAGCTCACACCGAGAACTTCGCAATTCCTAATGATTTCAGTACATCCACGTATATCTCTGTTCCTTACTGTAAAAAAAGAAAATTAAACACTTAAAAACAGTGACTTGGTTATTAATTTAGCATTTCTTATCATTATGCCACAGCAATACCGACCCGTGAATAGTGAGCATACTTGTAATCTCTGGTAAGATTCAAGGGTCGGACCAAATACTTGTATGATTTGGAGTTTCGGTCTATGTATGTATGATATGTTTTTTACTGTAAACGGGACTTATTAGTGATAAAATTAAAAAGGTTACGATACCTTATATTTTCCGACGTTTCGAACGGGTTATACCGCTCGTGGTCACGGGTAGACTGATGTGTTTTCGCGAATAAGTCCCGATTGCAGTAAAAAACATGGGTATGTGTAAAAGTCACGAAAGACTAAAAACAGTTATGTATAATATTATTTCCAAAAAAAAGTATAAATGTATTAATATCAGTTGTACAAGCTCTGCTTAGTTGGGATTAAATGACTGAAATGTGCTTCACGGACATCTGCATGGGCCCGATATATTAGAGCAGTTTCTCATATTGCGTTGTTATTAATGTTAACTCTTAACAAGTAAATATTGAATTATAATATTTCGAGCTTCAGAAGTTGTCCTAAGATAATATATATATCAGCAAATGATATTATGTAACAAACTCATGGTAATAATTTTTCTTACAATGTTTCTTCTAGGGTGTATTCCACTCTAAATGTTTTAAATAAATAAATGTTGTTGACATTCATTCCCCCACAGATATTTCAGTCTATGACTTAACATATTAAGTTCTAATACTAATGTGTATCTTATACGCTTATATCATAGATTTAAATATTATAGTAGGTATAATACAGAAGTCATAAACTATGACGGTTCATAAATATAAATATTTTTGGTTCATGTCATATTAATGTTTCTTTTTTTTATATTTAGCCTTCTAAAGTGACTATCCTGCCTGATGAAAAGCTTGAGCAGAATGCAAGAGTGGGGGCCATTATTGTCTGCAAATGCAGACAATAATGTATGGCGGTCCACACTTTGGCCGCTTGGTGAGAGGCTTTTGTTTAAAGTTTGTGGTAGAAATTATAGTTTCATTGGACAAAATTAAATAATTTCGACTCTGAAATAACTCATTTCAATATAGATTATACTTACACTTATAATTAAAGAGCACTTGCAACACAGCAACATATTCACTCCTCATGTCATACATAAGCAGGTTCTGCAAGAGCCGCACCACTGCATCCTCATTGTAATCCTTTAAAGCTGATATACTGAAGGCTGTAGCCCTGGAAAATATATATTGATATACTTTTAGTAGGATTTATTATTTAAATATAATAATATTACTAACATTGCCATTCAACATAGCAATGATGTCAGTCTTTTGGGACCAGTAAGCAATGATGCGGAGGAATTTTTTGACACTTGTATGTAAATATTCTTTAAGTTTACTAACAATGAGAACAGGTACTAAGGTAGTTAATCATTGGAGGCTATTTGCGAGAATACAATTTTGGTTGTTTGGGTTACAACATTCATAGGAGTAATTTATAACACTTATGGCCTCTTTCAGCAACATTACCTAAATTGAAGGGCTCACTTAGAGGGAGTTAGAAAACAAATAATCTGAGTAGGTAACTATTAGGCCGTGTTCAGACCAAACGTATGTTCAGCCGCCGAATGTGAGCAGGCTCACTGTGAGCCCCAGTGTGAACGTGAAAATAAACGGTATTTTTCGTTCACAGTGTGCTTACAATACGCTATAGCTTACAATACGCTAATGGTCTGAACAAAACAGTCGGCTTATATACGTTCACACCGTATGCGTATGCTGAGCGACCGACTATTTTGACTGAATTGAATAGAGTCCGCCGGCAGAGCTGTATCCAATACGCTAACGTAGCTACGTAGCCAATCAGCGTTCGCGGCGCGTAGTGACGCGCTATATTAATCGGCGCCGCCGAATGTCAGCGTCTACGCATAGCATTATAACGTATTGTCGGTTAGATGTGAACGAAAAAGTGAATATGTATGGAAATATAATAAACTGCGTAACGCTCGCTCACATTCGGCGGCTGACTATACGTTTGGTCTGAACACGGCCTTAGTGATATTTTTGTTTTCGCTAACCTTTATCAGACACCTGAATGCTTAGATATCTCTAAAAGCAAGGGTCTACTATAGCTTGTTTTATGAAAGCTAGATTGACTGATAGAATACTTTTATATTTTTTGTTTGTAAATACGAGTGCATACATATTATACAAAGAAAACACCGAAACTCTAAAACAAAATGTCTGTAGATCACACAAACATTTGGTTCGATCTGGATTTGAACCTGAGACCTCAAGCACATCAGTCGCATACACTGCCACTGAGTCATTAAGGCAGTTTATACACCCTCAATGCAAAAACTATGGTGTGTTATAATTTTTACATGTCTGTGATGTTATGACTGATGAATGGTAGAATCATTTCTTTTGGTCGATTAGTCTGGTGTCTAGATTATTTTTGGGGTTGTTTAAATTTTTGTTTCATATTTAATATATTTGAAACAAATTTTTGTCTTTATTAATTTATAATTCAGCATTCTGAATCAAAAAGTAATAAAGACAAAAATGTATGCAGCTTATGCAGACATGAGTTATAGCCTTCCTTGATAACTGAATAAGTATATGAATATGTATCCTGTGCTCATCCAACTACAGGCAATAGAAACCAACATTTGTGGAACTTGTACAATTTGTTAAAATTTCACATAAACAAGTTGTTCCAATTTAAAAGTCTGAGACAACATATGTCTATCTTTTATTTGTTTCTGCTGTAAAACATCATGCTATGGGTAATAGAAGACACAGATAGGAAATGGAAATGAGTAGAATTCAGCAGTAAGGGCCACCACCCTCATTGTGAGTTCATATAATGCAGCATGTTGACCCATACTATGGTAGCTTAGTGAGACAATTCTCCCAATCTCAGGAGGTCGGAATAATTATACAGAATGTTTGGGCCTCCAGTCCCACACGCATCAACTGAAGACCACATCATGAATGCTGCTGTTTTCGGTTAATCTTCAGTGTGAGGATAGGATAGTACTGCCCCTGTCGAATCAGCCCATTTATGCTGAAATCAGTATGATTAGCAAGTGAAAAATTCATACCTACTTTTCTCTTACAATCTCTTGAAGATGCTCAGAGGCTTCCAATAGTTCATTAGAGAACATCTGATCAGAAAACCAGGTGCTAGCCCAGCATATATGCCAAAAGCAAACCAACGGATAGTGTTCTGACCACTCCTCACTAAACTCGAACACATACTTTTTAAATATTATGAGAGATGCTTCTGATCTGTTTAATACTGAATCTTGTATTAAATCTCTAAATAATAGTCTATAATAACTTCTCAGACTGTCATATTTACCATAAATAGTTTTTAATATATTCAGTCCCATATCAGAATTGCCTTTCATACATTGAGCTTTGGCTAAATAATGTAGGAACTCTCCATTTCGCTTGTATGAAATCTGGTCCAGTTTTGAACAGTAACTTTGTAGAATAAGAATCATTTCTGGATTTCCCTTCTGGCTATAATGTTTGAAGAGTTTTTTCATTGATGTAAAGGCTATATATTTTTTAAAGTTTTCGCATTCTAAAATTACTTCTACAATGTGTCTGTCTTTATTTTTCGATAAAAGTTCTGTAAACATTTTCTCAAGTTCTGTTGCACTCATTTTAGAGACGTTATTTTTAGCACTTGTTGTTGTACAACGCTTTGAACTTATTTCCGATACATCGTATTTTTGGATTTTAACATCACTTGTTACTGTGTCTATCGTAAACGTTGAAAAATAACCACTGGGAGTCAAGCACATTTGTACCTGTCTTTTAGTATTTAAAATCCTTACATAATTTATGATTTGTTTTGTCATTTGCAACCTCTTCGAGTTCATTGTGTATTGAAAGTTGCAGTCATTTGAATAGAACTATGTTTAACACAATAAACAGTAAAACTTATCCTTCAGTTCCTCTTATTGAGTATAACAAGTTCCGTATATTTACAATATATAAACTAACCTTATTAAAGTTATGTTAAAACAATTATCAAATTTTAAAAAGAAAGTACATAATCAAAACTGAAAATAGTAAACATCAGCTGTCATCTGTCACTTGTGATGACTTCAATGACGTGTTTCACTTTTTTCAAAAGCAATGTTGCACTTTTTTTAAAAGCAATAAACTAAATTTAAAACAATATTTATATTATGCTACTAAATTATATTTTTTAATAGAATACTTTTGAGTACGCTTGAAATTATAATTACCTAGAAATAATATATTTTCGATTGTTCATAAGAATATTAACGTGCCTTAGAAAATATACTTATAACTATGTGTATTGCGCCCTCTATTGATTTCAGTAAAACGTATTTAATATTTCATTCCTCTACTCCACGCCAGATGTCGCTATGTAGTATTTAAATTTGTATCGTATTGTTATACTTATTCTATATTGTTGTGATTTTGAAATAACTTTTAATCCTTCTCATAATTATTATAATATAGAATATATAACCTGAAATTTAAGTTAAAAAAATTTTTCTGTTATATTTTAAATAGTTAATCAAGAAAGCTTTCGGGCTGAAAACAAAAGCAAATCTCGCTGGATATGTGTACCTATTAGGTAATAGGTACCTACGAATAAATATTATTTATTAGGTAAAAATAGGTGATACCCTCATCGTTATCCCTGGCTGAGCAGCAATATTTCAAATTGACGTAGTCAAGTATTGCATAAACGTAGACGATTATCGCTAACATCATAGCCTCATGGCTAGTTAGCTTAAATTGATGATTATGATTACAAAGCTGACACCTCAAAAAAAAATCAAATAACAATCGTGTTGCGTCTATCAATCGACATTCAATACGTGGAACGGATTACGAATTTTATCTTAGGAGATATCGTATGACGCTCTATTTTTTTTTATTTTTTCGAAGTGATTGCCGACAATGATCGCCTGTCGATTAACATGCAGCTATTAGTGTTCATGCCAACTGCACAGCGGGGTCCCTGGCGGACGTTACTTCAAACTTACACGCTAGACCACGCGTTCATAGCTATTTTTTTTGTGCCACGGGACATAAAATAACTCGGCTATTTGTTACAACATGTAGAAACGATGTATGACTTGGTAATGTAAGTTATTTACATTTTAACTCGATTTCTTTGTACCATTTCGAGACACTAAGGGTCATATAGAGGTCTGAGTGCTTCACGTGGAATATAATCTCACATACTAATATCTGGTAAAAATTAACTGTAGGTACGCTGCTACCTACTGAAATAATTATATTTTCAATGCTTTTACAAAAAAAAAAAAAACCCATTTCTATGCTTATTGTATTTTTTGGGTTAGTAATTTGATTTGCATTAGGGTCCACAAAAAAAACAAGCAAAATCTAACCAATAAAATATGAAGAGCTTGTGAGCTAACCTGTCCTCTCTGAATGAGACTTTTGTTAATTTAAATGGGACACAAATATTTATGTTACATATTTTTATTATTTGAAATGCGAGCAAGTTTCCTGGTGTAGCATTTGGCTTACATTCCATTCCTTGTGCTTTGTTTCCTAGGGTAGCCACATAGCATATAAAGTGTCAACGGATGTTTATATTTAATGTTTGAATATTATTTGTTTTTGTTCGTTCAATTATTAAGTACCTTAACTTAAAAGTACCTTAATGACTGCCTCGTTGGTCTAGTGGTTAGCGTATGCGGCTGCTGATCAAGAGGTCTCGGGTTCGATTCCCGGGTCGGACCAAATATTATTTGTGATTCACAAATATTTGTTTCGGAGTCTGGGTGTTTTCTATGTATATTATGTATGTATTTACAAAAAAAAAGTATGTTTATGTATTTATATCAGTTGTCTTAGTACCCATAACACAAGCTCTGCTTAGCTTGGGACTAGATGATGTTGTGTGTCAGATGTCCATAAATATTTAAAAATTTTACTTGTTTTATGCAACATAAGTATCGCTCCCTCTTGTAGTTGATTTTCAAAAAGCATAGATCTTTACAAATATAATACATAAAATGGATTTAAGTAATAATAAAACACCCAGTACAATTTTTACGTTATATTTAGGTCTCGGCTTCAAATCCCGGGTGGGGCCAAGAAGTGTTTTTGGGTTTTTCTTAGGAAATTATTAATTACAGCCCGGAGTTTGGACGTTTGGCGGTGATTCAGGCCCGTGCCTCGGAGAGCAGTGAGAGCACGTAAAGCCGTCGGTTCCGGTTGTCATGAACATCTATGGCAATCGTTATTGGGAAGTCAGTGCCATCAAATTTACTGACAACTAGTTCAACCTTCGAATTTCAGTTCTCCCTTAGGGTTGCGGAGGTTCGAAGCCAGTCGCTCCGTGGAAAAACTGATATTCAGGTAAAACTAATTAAAGTAGTAGCCGACCCCAAATAATATTGGGAATAAGGCTAGGAAGAAGTAGAAGAATTGAAGTATTGAGTGGTGGGTGGTTTTTATTTTAAATATGGTACTAAAAATTATACGAGTTAAGTACTCGCATAATTTTCAACATAATAATATAAAAGAGCAGATAGATAAAATATTCAGTCAATATGTGCTTTATATAAAAACAGATTCCTAAAGAAGACTACATATAGTAGTAAGCTACTATTAGCGAATAGTAGCCACGTTTATACACCGAGGTTCAGTTTATTTTGATCTGTCAGTGACAAAAAAGCCTCTTCAATCATAGTTCAAATTATACTGGATTTTAATTCAAAAGTTTAGTCATTGAAAACAGTATCAAAACCGCCAGTCAATCTCTAGTATTATTAAATAGACCACATTAAGTGATAACTATTGCCAATATTCGCGTAAGTATTAATATTTATGAATAGTGTTATAGGTATAGACTATATGTAGTTTTTTTTTTTGGAAGCTACTGATATTGACAAGTCACGATGTAAAGTTCAAATGTGAGCCGTTAATTTGAATTATATCAAACCTAGTAAGGCTTTTACGATAGTCACGCACAGACAATGACCAGATAGAATTATAACATTCAGCACAGTCAAATTATTGATTGATTAATCACGCAATTTAGACAACAGATACCATTAGATTAAATACAATGATTTGGCAAAACAATATCTGTATCACTGTATAATATATATAATATTTATAATATATGTATATATAATATAATATAATAATTATAATATTTCAAAATTACTGCACTTTCAAATTTGTGATTAATAATTAATTAGGTAACAATTATTGGCAGGCAAAGGCAACATATGATAATGACAGTATTTTTTTTTGAAATTAAAACCTTTTTAAAACATGTTGTATTGTATTTCTACAATCTAACTTCACAGTGTTTTATCTACTGATTTTTAAGTAATGTATCTCACACGCAAAAGTGACCCGTATTATTTAAATGTATCACCTAATAAATAAACCGGAACATGTTTCGAGTGGTAGTGGTAAACTAGTAACAACTTACACATAATTTACGAGCATTATATGGTAATCATTTGAGGGGAGGCCGATGCAGTTAGTTGGTCAATTTAACTTTTTATTAATATGTTTTCGTAATTATTATGTCAGTAAACCGCGTTCAATTAATGATGTAGAATGCTTTGTTGTGCATTTTTATTAGTTATTAACTCTTATTGTTAATGGCAAATAAGGTGTTATTATTGACATTAGCACAGATTATTTAGATTTCATTTGCTACCTAATTGCCATTGTATCTTTAACGATTGTCACAGGTACTTGGAGACTTATAAGTTTGACAACAGTCCACAGTTTCTCCAGAGAACTTCGATATCACCTAACACTTAGGTTTTGGAGGTCTGATGAGTAACCCCACTTATAATCTAATGTGTCACGGTAGAGCAAAGCGATCCAATGACTCGACCTAATTTAGTTAAAGGCGAGGAGAACATTTAGGAATTATTAAAACTTATCGCATTTGTACCTAACAAACGACATATTTACGGGAACTTTCCTTACTTTGACACAAAAGTTACAAAATACCTGATGAAATTTTAGACTATTTTAGAAGACTGTGCAAGTGCAACTAATAACTCATGCATCTAGCAAAGTTTTCTTAACTCCACTCTTTCGTTGTTTAACTCTTACTTTTTTAATAGTGGTACTGCTGTCTACCACAATGACAATTGGGTGGTTGACGCATCATACTGTTTAACCATAGCATAACCCCGTTACTTTTGAAATTAACAACCAATGTTTCAGGATAAAGTTTACCTTTAACTAACTATAAATACCCAATCATTCTGCACCATTCTCCCGGTCTAATTTATTATTATCTAACTAGGCTGCCATGCTACATTGCCTGCCCTCTCAATGGTGGCCCTTACTCCTGAATTCTGCTGATGCTTTCCATCGGGCATGGTAGTCACTTTGGTAGGCTTCAATACAAAATAATAATAATGATAATGAATGCTTGGAAACCAAACTTTGTCAAAGCTCTTAGAGCTTCATTGAAAGCTAGTTTTAATATGGTGCATTACAACAACAACTACACACTAAGTATGCCAAAACGTGGTCTTGGTAAACTTAGTTTAAGGCACCACGCTTGAAGAGGGCTATACATCCTTTCGTAGCGATACTTACTTACCACTGTTTGGTGAATATGCTCTTTTGTCTTCCTATGCTATAAAAATCATAGTATGGTGTTCGAGTAACATTCCTAGTAGAATTTCCCAAAATGATTTATCTCTACATAGTACAAAAAAACAAACTCCTGATTCCGCGGATTTATGCAGTTTTCAGCAACAGATAAAGCGACTCAAGAGAAATATTTGTATGTGAAATATATTATGGTAAATGAAATTAGAGAATTTCGTAGAGTCGTGCGAAGCCGGGCTGGGTCGACAGTATGTATTAAATTTTAAAAACAAAACAGAATTATCATACTAAAAAAACGTTATAAACTAAAAGCGCAGCCGAACCTAATAAATCCGATAGCCGATGGATTCAAAAGTGATTTAAAACAAAAGCTATCATCTGTAAGGCTTACTGTAACATAAGTAAGACTTTTCAATTATAATTTGCACTGGAGTGACTGTAATACCGTGCTGTCTCTTTATTATATTTTTTATTTTATCTTTTCTGCGCGGTTTTGCGTTGTTTTTTTTATACTTCTCAGCAAATCACAATTTCATTTTTATATTACTCTATTTCTAATATAAAAATCAATAGGTAGGTATTCTATTTGATTTTTTTACAATGAATAAAATTCCCGATTGATGTAAAACTAAGCATTGAGTAATGAAAATTGTGGGCAAAATTTAGCATCTGTCTGTACTATATTACTCGCGAGGAAATGTCATTAACTGAATTATAACCCAGAGTTACTCTTTCTGGAGTAACGAGTTTAACTATATAAAAATTATTATTTTTATTGGTAATATACTCGTATATGTAAGTATTGTAGAACCAATACTTGCATATACGAGTATTATGACTGCCTTGTTGGTCTAGTGGTTAGCGTATGCGGCTGCTGATCAAGAGGTCTCGGGTTCGATTCCCGGGTCAGACCAAATATTTGTGTGATCTACAAATATTTGTTTCGGAGTCTGGGTGTTTTTCTATGTATAATAGGTATGTATAAATTTACAAAAAAAAGTATGTTTATGTATTTATATCAGTTGTTTAGTACCCATAACACAATAGCTCTGCTTACTTTGGGACTAGATGATGTTGTGTGTAAGTTGTCCAAATATTTATTTATTTATTTAAGGTTAATAGTAAAAGGAAAGGCAGTACATAAAAAAGGAACTAGATAGCGTGCCAAGCAAATCTCATACGAATACTAGATTAAGTTGCTGTACCATATCAAAGTAATTATATTTTGTTATTTAGAAGTCAGAACCAACTCTTAAATAAACATGACTCGAGTGAGTTAATCCAACAGTCTATTAATCGCACTTCTACCCATAATTTACTAGTCAAGTGAATACGACAATTAGTCATATTAAAATGGGATTAACACTTTCTTGGCGTCACTATGATCTGCTTAGTCGCCTTCAAAAGATTAATGTAACCACTCTTACTGGAACCGTGAAGTTACATATCTCTTTAAATAACAAAAACAAGTTTGTACTTCATAAGGTACTTTTATAAAGTGGTTAGGTGGTTGAAATTAAGGCGGCCCGCAGCCCGCCAAAGCCGGTATATTAATCGAATGAGTTACGCTTCGTCTCTTCACGAATGTAGTTATCATTGTTTAACAAGAATTTCTGAGCAACATTTATTAATGAAAATGTTAGTCGTCTCCCTAACATTATGTTGTCTTATCAACGTTAAAATTTCAATTGTCTGTTACGAACTTTACACACGAGGTGTACAAACAATAGAAGGAAAATGCTCAGATTTAGTTAGAGCTAAATCGTTGGAGCGTGATATGTCGATTATAGTGATTTCCTTCCAACATTGTAAAGGGCAGTACATTCAATGGAAAATATGTGAACAACACTCAATTAAGTTTCATTCAATTTGGTAAATTCCATATTATGACGAACTACCAACATCATACGTTCTGTTCCAATACTGTGTTATCTCAAAATATTTTATGGGAGCATACATTAATTGCACAAAATTACCGATAAAATTTGTTGAAAATATTTTTTAAGTACATGTTATGTTTTTCCAGTTTCCAGTTTAATTTGACTACAAATAAGTTATTGAAAACGATTTTATTTTACTTACCTGAGAAAAAGTTTTTAATTTATTTTTATAAAAGACAAATTAAATTGATCCTGAATTTCAATCCTATTAAAAATATTCTGACACCTTTAGTTTTCACTAGAGATGAGTTATTGAAGAACAGCCCTCTTCAATAACTGAGTGAAATAGGACACTTAATGTTTATAACTACATTTCAACAATCGCTTTATATGTAATGATTCACTTAGATACTTCAGGAACACGGGGTTTTCGTATTCAAATCTTCTCAGATTCAAATTTCGACGTATTATTGGAATTAACGAAATAATAAAATTAATTCGCAGCAGATTGTTTTTGCTAAACTAGACGCAGGTTACTCACCTTTAATGTTTATGTACAAGCAGTTATTTTAAACATTGATGAGTCTTATATTTAGACGTTAAATCCACTTTACGTGTAAATTGTATAAACAAATAAACAAAATAGTTTTCTGCATATTTACATTATCTCTGGTTTTCTTTTTATCGCTAAATTACGATACAATCGTAAAACTAAAATAGTTTGAGCCTAAAGATGTACTATCCATTTCTAAGAATTGGTTCACGGGGGGTTTTGTTTTAAAATTCCTTTAATATTTACAGCATGCCTATGTATATGTATTTTATCGCTCTACAATTTTAAATTTAGCTTCGGAAGTCGTTTAATATTATCTTCCTAATGGTTTGATCTTAGGCTGTTCAGCTGTTGGTTTCTGTTTTTTTTTTTGAATAAACATTAGAAATATATTGAAAGTAGGCCGACTTTGATTTCCTACGCCAATTAACCCATAATCTTATCATATCGTAAAGCTAAGCGTAGTTGCAACTTATTTCTAAATGTCTACACAGATATTGCATAATATTAGTGTATTTTTTTTCATAAGCTCTGATATAAAAATATGCATGTATAAACTAAGGATTTTTAAAATTAAAAGCATTTGAAGACCGTCTAGACACATTATTTATTTCCTACAAAAACCAATACTCATGGTAAGGTACATTTAAATACTCGTATAATACGCAAGAGAGATGAAACAAGTTTAAACGAAATGAGCATGTGAATAAGTAATAAATCTAGTATAACTTTAATACTTGCCTACTCAAAACAGTTAGCAAGTGCTTTGAGTATGAGCTATGATAAAGTAAAGTTAATGTACTAAGATATGTTACTAAGGCCACTATCTACCACCATAACACCTCATTGCAACCGACATTACGTGAAGCATTCATCATATATCGCTATCTCAGAATACATTAGGCATAAATAAAATCAAAGATTGGAATAGTTGACCATTTATCTACTAGACAGCTATTAAAGCCTACTGTCACAACACTCACAAGTCTTTATACAATGGCTTGTCGATATAATCTGAATAGCTGAATGTATTGATAGTGGTAGATGATACCCTTATTGTACTGTCTACACCCCTATCATTGGCTGTATGTCGAACAAAGGCCTTTATAACGCTTGTCTTCGGCGACATTACCCTATCTCTAGATTGTCCTCAGATAAAGTTAAGAATATTTTATATTGTGTTGATCAGGATATGGCTTGTTTTATTGGTCGGCATTTAGACTAATACGACTCGGTATGCTGTGATATTTCAATATGTGTTTTTTAATTAGTAAATAATGTATATATTGTTTGATGTGTACTCGATCTTATACAAGAAGTGTGTCTTACAGTCTTCCTAAACAGATATAACCCTTATGAGGTCAGTTAATTTATGGTATATTAAAGGATGCTAATAATGCTTTCAATGCTGCTCAGTAATTGAGTTATCTATTGACTAACACTATTACTAGTCAATATTGACTCTAGATTATTAAATAAGTCTGTTTTCTTAAATAGCACTCTCATCAGACTAGTTGAAAAACACTAAAAAAAACATGTGTTAGTACTTTTTTTTTATCACAATAAAGTTTCAAAAATATCAGAGCTACATTTTATCATATGAATTACAAGAGATAATTTGTAGCCTTATTCCTTGTGCCCTAAAGCTGTATTCAAGCGTCAACACCTCGCTCAAATCATGATCATGTATCATTACTGAGATCGTATCAGTAAACGATTACCCTTACACTTGACATACATACAGATGTTCGGACAACAACACTTTAATATCGATTGTGCTATCGATATGAAGTGAAAATGTACTTTTATATCAATTTGAGACACGGTAGGTACTATGATTTGAGATATGACTAAGAGGTCATTAACAAATCAATAGCTATAATTTATTAAATAATTAATGTTTAAAAAAATATTCAAATGAAAGAAATGTGAGATCTAAAAATGTAAAAATGTAAGAGAATTTTCTTATTTTTGATCTGGTGTTTTAGAGTGGATTCCTTATTTCCTTTACGGCTGGGCGTTGTTTGACAGCAATCATCCTTAAAATATTTGTTTTCGGATTAATCTGGTATTGGATTCTAAATAGAGATATAGATAATCGGTAGTGTGAGTTATAGCACAAGATCTCGGATGTGAAAGGAGACCATGCACAGAAGCTCTTTAGTCGGTTCGAGTCCGACATAGCCACTAACTGGTGGCATCCGTGGAGATTTCCGCACGAAAATAAAAATAAGGGTCACACTATAACCACATTTTCTTTACTCCAGGGGGGTTACTATTGTAAAAGTAAATATTATAAATAGAAAATGTTTATTTTTCTTTAAAATCATTGTCTCTTTGGACAGTCCAACCAAACTTTAATGCTAAAGAAAAATTGTAGTGTAAAATCTATGGTAGTTCTAATCAAATATTGATTTTAGAAATAACTTATAGGTAGGTACTTTGATTTCCTTTACTTTTCTAGTTTCCATCCTGTGGTTGCCTGTAAGAGATTGCCATTGAGTGACAAACACTTTTGTTTCCTATTTTAAGTTACGGTTGTAAGTATGCAGTAAAGTGATTTATTATTTTTATTGAAATTAGAGTAACATTTGCTTTAGAGAAACATGCAACAATAGCATGCCGTACACGAGCAAAGAGTCCCTAATTCATTGACCTTCAATTAATGTGGACATCTGCGTACAAAATTATCTCTTTACATTATAAATCTATTTATCTGACTATAAATCTTTTTATCTCAGTCCACATTGTGTGATCTCTTTACTTTATTAGTGTGATAACTGAATAGCCCCGATGTATCTTTGATAAATATATCATGGTGTTGCCTAACTAGATTTGTATAAAAATATATCATTCGACTTCTGATTTGGAACCATTTTTAAGAGTCACTTGAAAAGATATTGAGTTTTCTAATTTTAATAGTATTAAAGTTGACTTTCGTTTGAAATGTTAAAATCGTAAGTGAATACAATGGTCAGTGGGTCCATAAATTATATAGCGATGTATGTAAAGGCCCGGAAGTGCAGATGTGAGAATTTTTGTGTGAGTTCTATGAGTTGTATTGTTAGCAATGCTGCGGAACAGCTTTTTCTATTATTTGTCAATATTTTAATTCTTATCATTATTGCAGTGATTTATGTTCTTGAATATGTACTTATCGGAATGTTTTTCCATTGGTAGATTTATTAATTACTATTTTTAACTGGAATGGATTATTTTTTGCACTGAATGGTTTTAATTTTTCTAAAGGTTTCATTAGATGATTTACAGATTTTGCTCCACTTAGTTTGGGACTAGATGGCGTTGTGTATAAGATGTCCGAAATATTTATTTATTTGTTTGATAGTCTGGATTTACCACTTTTTGTGCATAGGCGTGAGTTCAAATAAATAAAATTAAAGTGTTTTTTTTTGTATTTTTAATTAACAGCTATGCACTAAATGCACATGGAAGTACATACTCGTACATACGTTATCTACTAGTAAATCAAAACATGCATTTTTTTAATGTTGTCTGTCTGTTTGTTTGTTTTAGATAATCTCTTCAATGGAGTAAAATGTAGCCTAAGTTACTCCCTATGTTGTCGGCTATTTTCTTATGAATGTCACGTCAATATCGGTGCAGCCCTCCCAGAAATGAGTCGAAAAAACCGACAGTATTACTTTTATGACGTATTACTTTCACAATCATTTAGAAAAAACCTAACAAACAGACACCAGAATTGAATTTATTTGTATAGATTATAGGAATGTATAAGTAACAACGTATTGATATTTAGTTATGTTGATCAAATATCTTAAGGGTCAAACCACTGCGGGCTGCGGTCGCGATGAATCGGGTACACCTATTTATAGACAAGAAATAACGTGCAGGAACGAGGTGAGAATCAATTAATCGAAAATTTGCGAATGAAGGCCCCGATTGTACTTAGTTCTTTGATTTAGGGAAAGTTGTTTGTGTATGTTGTTCGAGGAAGAAATTAAGACGATTGAAAGATAAAGTATGAAAATTTTGTTGAAGTGACTGCATCTACGCACATTTATGATCTACGGTAGGAACAAAAGTCTCTTGAAAGTGAGGTCTCCAAGAGAAAAGAAATTGAATATATCGACTATATATGCAAACTCGTTGGTCTAGTGGTTAGCGTATGCAACTGCTAATCAAGAGGTCTCGGGTTCAAATCCCGGGTCGGGCCAAAAAGTGTTTTTAGGATTTTCTTAGGAAATTCCTAATAGCAGCCCGGAGTTTGGAAGTTTGGCGGTGATTCACGCCCGTGCCTCGGAGAGCACGTAAAGCCGTCGGTCCCGGTTGTCATGAACATCTATGGCAATCGTTATTGGGAAGTCAGTGCCCTCAAATATACTGACAACTAGTTCAATCTTCGAATTTCAGTTCTATCTTAGGGTTGCGGAGGTCCGATGCCAGTCGCTCCGTGGAAAAACTGAAATTCAGGTAGAACCGGTTGAACTAGTAGCCGACCCCAAATAAACTTGGGAATAAAGGCTCGTAAGAAAAAAAAAATGCAAAATTGAAAAAAAAATAGACTAGGTTTTTTCTCTCTAATAATTCACTACTCTGTCTGATTGAAAGCGTGAGTGGAATCCAAGAGTAGAGGTGAGTATATACAATGCAGCATGGTGACCCACACTATGGCAACTTAGTGAGATACTATAACATCATTGGGCCTCCGCTCTCACACATATCGACGTAATACGACAACATGAATGCTGTCTTTCTTACGTTGGTCTTCTGTGTGAGACTAGTACTGCACCGGTCGAGCCGGGCCCATTCGCTCTGAAATGACTGTTGCTCTACTACCTAGGTACTTTGGATAGATGCGGCATGCTCAAGATGGTATAGTTGGTGCTTCTTTAGAGGACCTCTCGTCTAGTAGTAGACGGCAATCGATTTATGATGATAGTTTTATTTAAATCCATTCCGTTCAGTATCTACAATTTCCTTGTTATGCCATAATAAATTTGTTGAAAATGCTTTTCATAAATCACTAGCTGACCCCCATCTTCGTCTGGGTCTTCTATTACTCGTAGCATAAAGCTAAAAGAACCAGTAAAAGGTTATAGTAAGCCAATCTTAAAAGATAGACACGCTATCCTGGTCATTTTTTTATTGTTCCTATGTAAAATGGGACATATTTATCAACTATCAACTTGAACTCATCATCATCATCATAATCATCAATAGCCTTTAACAGTCCACAGCTTTTTAGAATTTTCTAGAGCTACAACTTTTTCACATCATTTCATCTTTAACCATTTAATCAGCGCACGCAATGAAAGCTCTCAAAAAATATAACAAACTGACAATTCAATTTCATTCATTTATATAGATAGTCGAAATGGAAATGTAAACCAAAAGTTGCTCCCAAAAATATTCTAATGATATGTCGGAATACACAAAGTCCTCCATGTTTTTTTAATTAGTAAATATGTGGTCATTTATATTCGTCTATCGAAATGAGATGCATTGAACCTAGTGCCAATTAAGCGAATCAGTGTCCTGATCATCGTTGAAAATAGAATTTTCTCAACAGATAACTGTAATTTATGAGTCATTATTTACTTTATCAATCACTACCAAAGTGTCACGGCGGCGCGTCGTATTTTGGGCAATCAACAAATGTGCTTGTTAGTGGGTGTGTTCAGTGATTGTACATTCACATAAAATAACACTTAGTAGCATGTTTCGGTCTGTAATCATCATTGTAAGGTGTGGTATTAAACGATGATAATAGTATAGATTTTAGGTATAGTTTATTGTTTCTACTATTCAATTTAATCGTCTGTTGTGAGGAAATCAATGACCTCAATGGAGGATGCGCCGTTTATTTAGGTTGTCACAGAATATATCGATAGATGGATAACAATTTGCTTTACTTACTTATAATCAATGCAACAAAATAAAACGATCTACTCCACATTTTTAGTCTGTCGTCTCTGCATGTCATTCAGAAGCGAGTTGAATCTGAGGCATAAGTTATTGTTTCCACTACTTTAAGGTGTTGTCTTTCAAGTTTATTTAGTCACACACATTTAAAAAGGGTTAAAACTCTAGTGTATTATTTTAACGCACAACTCTTGACTGTTTAATCAAAAGACTTATTTATTGGTGGTTATCCACATTTATGAGTGTATAGTGATTCAGTTTGCACGTCTATAGATATCCTGTCGCAAAGGCGCTAGCACATAAATTGTTTAGGAAAACAGACCGCCCACGGTTACACTATACAATGGCCGTTAAAATGACGCTCAGTAAACTTAGTGCTTGGTATTTAATAGCTTATACTTAAATTTTATTGTTATTTAAAACACTGAGTACAGGTTAAGTTTAAATTTACTCATTTAAGAATAATCAAACAATCACCGAAGAAGACTGAACAGAATTACGCTAATTTACGTCAATATAATATCTCTAGTTCTTGCACATGGACGTGTCAATCATCATGTATCTACAGATTTCGTCTCAGTTCATAATTACATGAACGTAATGCTACTTTTTTACATATTTAAGCCCGCCAAGATGACTCTAATAAAATATATATATTTAGGATTCAGTATCAGAAATATTAAAAAAAAAACAATTATCTTACACGATAGAAGTCATTTAATAAACTAACAAAGTTAAGGAACTAATAATCTCATTTAATTGAACATTTTCATTACAAATATATTATCGAAACTAAACACCAATCACTTATATTATACAAACCAAATGTTAGCTATTTGTAAAGTTTTATTAAACTTTCATCAATTTAAACTATAGCTGTAAACACTCACAAATCGCGTTGACTACTACCGTCAAGTACCGAAGCTAACCAACAAAAGAGTGTTTTATTGTAAGTACACCGCCTTTTATAGAAATCGTCTTATGATAGGGATGAGTTTCCTAAATATATATATAATAATAAATAAATATTTCGAAATCTTACGCAAAACGTCATCTAGTCCCAAACCAATCAGAGCTTCTATTATTATAGATACTAGACAATTGATATAAAAACATAAACATAAATTTTTTTGTAAATACAAACATAATACACATATTTCAAACACCCAGACTCCGAAATAAATATTTGAGGATCACACAAACATTTGGACCGATTCATGAATCGAAACCGAGACTTCAAAAACCGCAGCCGCATTGCACCACCGAGGCAGTCAACAGTAGAATCCAAGAGTAGTGCTGACCATCCTTAATGTGTTTGCAGACAATGGAACATGGTGACACATACTATGTTGGTCTAGTGAATTACTTTATGACCTCCAGTCTCACACTTTCCAACGAAACACGTCAGCACGAATGCTATAATTTTAGGTTGATCTTCTGAGTGAGAATAGTACTGAGGATCTGAAATCATCGTGGCTCTACTACCTTGTTATGCTGTAATGGTATATTTATTAGCTCTGTCTTAAGCACCCAACATCGAATATAGGCTGTCGGGTATCTACCGTATTGCAATTAATTTACTGTATCAAACGATTGTGATTCTATTTGTTTATGACGCGGTACAATCAAAGACTGCGATAAGTTAACTGATTGAGAGCAAGTGGACCTAATTAATCGATTTTCACATATAAGATTACATTGAGAATTGTGGCATATTGATACAATGCTTCCAAATGATCAGTATCATTAAGCGTTATCGCAGAATTTGCATTGATTTCGTTCATAGTAGCCTCAGATTATTAAAAGAAAGCCAGATGGAACGTGCTCGTCAAATAACATGACGCCGATTGATTATTTTAGTGTGCGTGACAGTCGCCAGAGACACTGTAGGAACACGTACATCTGTGTGCGTGTAATGATACCATACGCTGTAAAAAGTTCCCTTTTTTTGATAAACATTAAGATTGAAAAAAGGGCATTTTAATATTAAAAAACTTTAAAAATTATGGTTTTTATTTCAGTTACTGTTACATACTGTGCAAACTCTTAGCAACCTTTATTTTCCATTAACTTTTTATAATATTGTCGTTTTGCGTTTCGTTTCGTACAAAAATAAAGAAAATTAAGTAAACATAGCAATTATACATTGGACACGATTTTAAATCTACCTATCATTATGGGTAACTACGGAACCCTATCCTATGCGTGGCCTGAGACGCACTTTGCCGATTTTTTGTTCTTTAATTTAGATAATTAATCGTTTTTTGTTTTGTTAATTGTTTGATTTGATGTTAATTTTACAAAAAAATTGATAATTTAATGGAAATAAAACTGATTCCGGAACCTGTTTTCATTTAACCATTTTTAAATATACATTTGCAATGTGGCTTACCACTAGGGAGGGGGGGGGAAGTCTCACAAATGTGATCAACTGTGACAAGGACGGGGGAGGGGCAAAAAAATCATGAAATTCGTGTGACGTAATTTTTTTCATATTCTGCAGTTATACGGTAAGTACCTGGGAATCAAGTTTCGTACTATTGATCATTCTCAACCATTCAATTATGATGTGAAGCACAAGTTGCAATTTGTAGAAACATCCACAAATTGTTCCTATGTAATAATTATCAGAAATAATTGTATCTCCAAAGAATACTTTCAGATAAGGTTCGGAACCAAGTCCCTAAATATAGAAATGAGGTCCACTAATGTCTGGATTAACAAGTAATTTCCCTAATTAAAGGGAAAAAAAAATCACAAAAACTGGTATCACAGTCGAATTACGGTTGAGGTTTTGTGTTCCGACACAACATTAAAATTATCGGGTAAATAAATAGTTATAACAACTAAATAATCTGTATTTACATGTGAAAAGATATTCTATATTATTTTTTTTGTTTCTGGGAACTATTCCTACAGTGTTTAATGATGCAAGACGGCATTTTGAAATTAAAATTAACAATCACTCGTGACGTGTACACAATATGGCGGTTTGTCAAACACTGGCGCGAGAATGTATTCGCTTTTTAATTCATATTTGCTTTGTAGCTTCATTGTCGTGTTCTTTACGATCTATCTGGCTTTCTTTTGTAATCTGAGATAGTAGCATTCATTGGTGTTGTCGGTATTATCAAAGGAAAGAGCGGATGTCATGAATAATTAATTACCGATGCTAGAATATTCAAATGCAGCTTTAAATTCAGATTTGGACAACATTTCTTGTCATAATCTTTTCTTCTTCAACAGTTACTTTTTTATTACTAGATTGTAACCTTAGGAAGTCTAGGGATACCTATATAAAAGTTGTATAATGTTATTTTACAACTTTTATGTAGGTATCCCTAATATACCTAATATACTACTATTATACTCATAATTTACAAGGTCCGAATAAAATTAAATTAAAAAACTCCCTCGCTGTAACTACTCCGGTTATAAAAAATGACAAATAAATAGATATTGTGTCGATTACATGATAATACTTATTATAAATCATATCTCATAAATAAATCTTAATTCTTAGGTAACATGATTGCGGCCATGATACGGAGCGAGAGCAAGAGAGTGCGTGGAACTCCGCTGTCTCTTACTGTGAGCAAGTTATGCTTGCAAAGGAGATGGCGGAGCGGGACCGCAGGTGACTCCGGCGCCAGAGATCGCAAAATGATCTCCGTCCTCCATAAGCGCAGGCCTGGGAGTGACAGGTGAGGCCTCCTGTCACTCTAGCAGAAGCAGGCCGGGGTTGCAAGTATTTGATCTGATTCGTTCTCGCACAGTAGGGCATCTGCAAACCAAGATGGCCCGTGGTACGTCGGGGTCCCAGGGTTTTTCCTTCCGAGGGTGCACCTGGTTCCCCGACTTCTAGTGCCCGAGAAGGCGTGCAGTTTTGGTCGGTTCGAGTCCGACATAGCCACAATTATGTGGCATCCGGGGGGATTTCCGCACGAAAAAAAAAGATATATAAATGAAAAGAGGAAACAATAAAATAATACAATCGAATTGTGAACATCCTTTTTCGAAGTTAGTTAATATAATTTGTATCTACAAGGAATGTACGTGAACATTAAGAATTACCCGTATAATGAATTTCTAAAGTAAATAATCCTCTAGATCTGTCTTTTATCTCACAAAATATATGCACGTTCCCTTTGTCAACGGAGTAATTCAATTGATCCAGTCCGTAAAGTATTATTTTAAACATATCTAAGAATTTTCTTGGAATAGACAATGAACATTGTGCACGACCGCCCGAAGCGATTTACAACAATAGAGCGGACTCTTCGATTTTATAACATAAACACATCTTCACTGAAGAAACATAAGTTTGTCTGATTGTTTGTTTCAGATATTGGTACTTTGTTTCCAAAGCTCATAAGCTAAACTCCCCACTATCTATAATGAGCCCAAAATGAACACTCTAATTAGTAAGTAGAACTTAACTAATCCTCATATCTTATCACACACGTGTTTATCTGTATTGTAGTATTAAGAAAGGTTTATGAATTGCGCTATTTGTGTAAGAAATTATTTGAGAAAGGGCAAAGCCAAGAGGAACAGCCTGTCTTAGATTGCAACACAGCGGAACAAGTTATTGAATGCATCAAGATTCTTTGTTTATGTTTCCGAAGCGACAAAGAGTCGTGCTACTTAACTTTGTCGGCTAAGAGTTATAATATATAGCATATAAGGTGTAAAATCTTTACTATCCTCACTACTACTATAAACGTAAAAGTAACTCTGTCTTCGATTAAATTCAATTTGGTACGTATATAGTCTGAAGCCTGAGCAAGGATATACATATTATAAGCTACTTTTTACCATAATAATAGACCCATACGAGGGCTGAGCCGCGGGCTAAAGCTACCATTAAATAAATTTTACGTGTTAAATTTTTAACCTTTAGTCATCAACATAATTTTAAGTAAAGTAAAATTAATAACTGCCAAAATACCTAACTCTACTTTACCTGATGGAAAGCATGAGTAGAATCCAAAAATAATGGTCACCATTCTCATTGTAAATGCAGACAATGTAGCATTGTGACCCATACTATGTTGGCCTAGTGTTATGCTTCTGCTTCTGGGCCTTCGGTCTCGCACTCATCAACGAAATATGACAACAAGAATACTGTCATTTTAGGTTGGTCTTCTACGCGAGGGCAGTACCGCAGTACTACCTTGAAAAGTGTCCTTGTTTAATTTCAAAATATTATTCTGGTTCAGTCACCCAAACCTAGTTTGAGACTAGCTTAAGTTCGGGAATATTTTGGGAAGGTTATTGTTGCATATCGCGAGTAACGCCAGGGAGCGAAACTATTTGAAATTACAAACAGACACATCAATTTTATGTATATGTACTATAGATAACATAACGAATAAATATTTCTTTGTAAATACCAGTGTGACCAGTTAATGCCATTATTTAAGTGGTTACATTTACAATTTACAGGGACCCACCCATAGGTGAAATAGGTATATTGTAAGAGTTAGTTGTAACGTTTTTGTAAAACTGATTTGTCACGTCACGTGACAGGTCACGTGTAATACTAAATACTCATGAACTTTTACGAATCAAGTTTATTTTAACTAAATTTAACAGAATATTAGCACTTGTTAAATATGCTTATCAGATCATATATCTCGAGCAAATTTGAAAGCTTTTAGTGGCACTTTGCATATTCATTAATATTTTTTTTTATCACTATGAATACAACTAAAGGTAGTCACAAAATCTAATTAAAATATTTAAAATTCAATAGTCATTCGCCCCAAAAAAAATATTTGGATATAGCCATTAAATTACAATTCTATGTTATCAATAAAATCTATAGAAGTTTATAGCACTGATAAAATTTTATATGAATTTCTTGTTTATTCTAAAATATTGGTAGACATAAAAAAAAATAAGTATAATGTTATGACTTAATTATTTTGCGAAAAGAAATCGTAAAAATCGACAGATCTATTTGTCACCAAACAATGTATTAAAATAATCAAAGTTGTTTCAACTGAATAAGTCTGAATAAAATTGAAATCAAAATTAAATGCCAGGGAATGACAATAAAGGATCGCGTGATTTATACTAAACTACAGAAATTTATGCTAAAATATAGTTTTGCTAATAGTAAATAAACAGTAGAAATTTAAAACATTAATATATTTTTTTACTACTGACACTACTCTGCCTGATGGAAATAATGCGTTGACATTAAGGTTTTAGTTTATGATAACATATCTCTAACATTAAGTAAGTGACAGTCTTATAAAACAAGAAGAAGTATAAGTTTATTTATTCGATCACATGAACAAGAACATAATAAGTGATTAATTCTACAACTGTAGTACGACAAGCTAATCTACTACTTATTTCATTCATAACGTCGATCTGAAGATATTATAGCGTCAATCCTGGTCTCTGGGATATATTTATATAATCACAAAGACGGACAGGCTAGAAGATTTCTATCTGACGTAAAGGCATTGAAATTCTATAGAGGTCACGTTGTAGGTCAAAAGCTTCTTATAATGTGTGAATTCTAATACATCTCTTACGATCTTAAACCGCAGGTTCGTGACGTTTAAGAAAGGTTAGCATCATTATGTCACGTCAAGTGACTTAAAGAGATAGCTGAGATAGCAGCTGATAAATCTTCAGATAACTTGATGACCTACATTCGTCGTATAGTTGCTTTGCTGCCAAGAGGCTCTCTGTGCTTTTCCATGAAGCTTGTTACAGTTTAAAGTGTGAATAGTTTTAAATATTTGCGAGTATTGCTATTTTAAGTATAGCAATATTGACACACATACCTTGACGTTAACTTAGAATACGAGCTTAGTATTTTTCTCATAATTATTATAGTCATCGAATGATGTAACATAATATTATTACCCAACATTTATATTAAGTGAACACAATTATTTATATCAGCAATAAGTCAAGATAAAAGTTTAAACACCAACAATATTATTAAGGTTAAGCTCAGGATTAGCAGTGTCTGAAACAGTTATATGTATGTTATTCGTATTTCAATATAAGTTTTACTTTACACCATTATGCCCAATTCAAAATGTAGAACATTGTTTTTAAGGAGTTACGCTAGTGCATCAATTAAATATCAGCGGTTCTTATTACTTGAACGGACATGAAAGGTGTAGAGTAGTAACCTCTGTAAAACATTCGAAATATGTAAAGTTATACATTATACATATATACAGCAATAGAATTAATTAAATTTTATCTCCATAATAATTTATTTAGAACGAACTATAAAGTCTCAATTAATACCAATAACGAAAAATTTATCAGAGAAATTCGAAATATGTGGTTAACAATTTATATAGAACAAACTATAAAGGCTCAATTCATATCAATAAAAAATATATCTGAGAAATTTGATAACATTCTTTTCAATATAATAAATTTAAATAATTTGAATTGTCAAAATAACCTACTATTTTACAATTAAAAAAACACATACCGCAAATAAGAACTGATATGCGGAGTGAGGACAACTTAAATAAAAAATAACATTCATAGCCTTTGTAGTCGTGATAGAACAAAGAATCTTTACAGTAAGAATAATTTCAGAAAATTATATTTCGTTTTTTCGCAATAATATTCTTGTAAATAGAATAAATATTCTCCCATTTCGCAATATGTGTACTTTTGCTAACCCTCGGTGATTGTTTCCAATCACCTAAGGCTACTTGGATATTAACGCTTCTTTGGTTTGTTAATTAAAACAAATACGTGATTTGCAAATAAATTACAAGCGAACAAACCCGATTTGAACCAGTAGTTATATTTAAACAAAATTTTCAGCTTTATAATATTACTATACATTGTTTATCTTAAACTTGACAGTAAAAAAATCTATACATGAATGTGACTCCATTTAGCTCTGATCACACTCTGTAGTGTATGCGCCGGCGCTACGGTGGCGTCATTTAGCGGTTCCTTAGATGCAGTTAGCGACTTTCGCGACACATCATCATGACATGACGTATTTGACGCCCCGCCTAATGGGCTTGTCTGCGGATCAGATGCTATACATACTACATAGTTCTATTAACAGTGTAAATGCTCTTGTTGTTAAAACAATAATAGGGTGGGCCTTTATAAGTAGACTGATATGTTTACATTAAGACTTAATACAGAGTTCATTTATGACTAATTTCTATATTTTACTATGAATTGCTTTTTTTAAATTTAGGTAGCGTAACACTGTTTATATCTTATTACACAGTTTGCAATAAGTACTGATAAAGTGAAGATTAATAGAGTTTCTACGCTAAACACAGATTAAGCACCGTAAAGTAAAAAGTTTTCTCTTCTTCTATTAAACTATGTCTAGTAAATTCTAGTACCTACCTAGCAGTCGGGTATTATTTTTATCTATGCTGTTGAACTTAAATACGTAGATATATCGCGATCCTAAAGATTATTTTTATCGTTGACTCCTTCAACTGTTGTTTTGTGTCATAAAACAAAAGGTTGAATGATGTAAAAGTCTATAATTCCCCGGTGACGACCTACTTTAGACTCCCCTTTCCTTTGTTTTACCAACATAAGAGAACAAACAAACATGCCAATTTGCAACGACTGTATAACTTTCATCGAGACATTAATTTGTTTTAATTAAGAGTTTGAGATTTCTAATTAGTTGAAATGGGTAATTTCTAAAACATATTTTAAATTTAGATTAACTAAAAGCTGTTATTATACGTTGTTATTATTTCCTCGCTTTTGGCCGCGATATTTATCGGTATTAGGTACATTTATCGTATGTTGTTCTGATATATAAACCATATCTACCATAAAATTTCATCTAAATCCACTTAGTTTTTTTTACGTGATAGAGAAACAAATATCCATACATAGACATTTTTAAAATTAGCAGTACTTACATACAATGCTTGTGTTATTCAATTAGTTAATTCATATATAATCATCATAGTTAATTCATACATCATTTGTTACATAATCGATAATATACAGTTAAACAGTTAACTTGTAGTTAATCATAGTTCAATATTATTAAAGATATTTATACCTCTATTTTTCTTCAACTTGATAAAAATCTGAGAAAAGAAATATAATACATATTGATAGTAGAATAACAGTGATATAAGAAACTTACAATTTATTTTCAACCACAATCATTAACTAAATGTTACATATTTTTAGCGATGAAAGATCACTAATAAGGTGTTTTAGAATTCTGTAACGAATGTGATAGACGATATTGTTCAGTGTTCGATTACCCGACGCCGCCGGGCGTGAGAAACGACACGTCTTTAGGCAAAGGCTCGTGTTACGTCTACTCATGTTAGAGCTGGTTGATTCCTTACGTCTCTTAAGAGATTGTAAATTAAGATGACCATGACCATTCATGATAGCATTCTATTTATAAAAAATAATTTAGCCTTATTACACAATAATATACATTTTTATTCATCTTGTTTTTAGGTCTTTGTTCAGTCATGCTTTAATGAGGCAATAACTGCCAGCAAACAAGGGGTCCTGGACTATTACATTTTGTGATTTGCCAATAGGAAAAGCCCTGGCTGTTGGCAATTTTCCAAAATCAATTATCAAAATAATCGAGTATCGATCATATATCGAGTCACCAGTGATCAAAGGATCACGATGATGAAAAAAAATGGAGAGAATGGAAGAAAAAAATCATTGCACCAAATTTAAATAAATTAGGAAAAGTAGGAACATAGGATGATCTAACTATTTATAGTTTAATCGAAGTAACATGTATTGTAGCGTTATTTAAGTAATCAATTAATCACATTCCCATGTACACTGAAACATGATGGCTTGTAGGTATATTAATTTTCGAACAGGTGCTAGATTTTTTTTCAAAATAGAATCAAATTAGATTAAAAGTAGCATACTACCATATACATCTTGTTTACTGACCTATATATTACACAGATAAACTATACCAATCCTTGAGGTTCAAGAAGATTAAACCAATTCTATGAATTATGCTTTATATCTGTCGATATCGCAGTAGATTAGCTTTGTTATGACATTTTTGATAACCGTTTCTTATAGAATCTGTGATAACCTTGCAGTTAGCGTTGAAGGTAGCTAAGGAACTACATAATTTATAATCTATTTCCAAGAAATTTCTTCCATATCTGCAGTGATCAGTATCTACATCAGCGATATTGCGAATATTGTTAAGATTGTTATAAAATATACTCGTTATTACTGTGTGTACTTAGTGAAATAAAATTCTTTTATCATAAGAAGAAAATGCATAAATTTATTTCTGATGGCAAAAAACTCTTGTAAGCTTTTGAGTCAACCAACATGGGTACAAAACTTACGATGAGAAAATTTCACAAAACCAAATTACGTCGCGGTTCTCAAGCAAGTTTTAATTCGTACTGCAAGGCTCATTACAAATACATATGACAGATATTATAATAATCAAGTAGAAGGCTTATTCAAGTGTAATGTTGTTCATGAATTAATTTGCCCGTAGACAACTGATATAGCTACCAGCTGTCAGTATCCACTAACAAATCAGCATCTGATATTAGATATCAATCGATACTGTTGAGTATCAAAAATATTGATTCAACCGTCTTTATTTGTATAACGTATAGATTTGAAGTACCCATAACATAATACCTTTCACCTACACTAGATTAGAGGATAGAAGCTCACGATCCAAGTAGAACATAACACTACTTGTTCAAACAGAGTCGTCGCGACGCAGTCGGTCGTTCACGTGTCAAGTGACAATCAATTATATTGGATAAAACCAAATATAAACAATACATCAAATAACGGAAGATCAATTTACCGCACAAAAAATAAGAAGTAGTCACAAAATTGTAATGTACATACATGTGAGATGACGGCTGTATTGCGGAAATACTTATCGGTGTCATATTCCTACAACTATTCAATTACGATAGACGCCAAACTAGGCTTCAATCCGAGTCACTCGGTCATAATACGATTAATTATATCTCCTACGGTATATTATATTAGTAAATCGAAACTTATATTAATTACAAGCTACTATTACGTGAAAGTTTAAAACAATAACTCCGGCTTAGCTAGTGTAATGTTTCTACGGAGTTCGAAATACATGTCCCTATATGATTTTATATTAGTAATATTCGATGCCAATTCACTGATCAACTTTAAAAATTTCGACCGGTTTTGATTCAAACTATAATACTAATTTAGTTTATCTCTAACTGATTACACGTATGTACTACCAAAAGCTTTTAGATTTTCGAGAAATAAATGCTTTTTCAGACATTAGGAGTGTCATTTGTTCAATAATCTTATTATATATTAGAGGTTAAAGGGCATGGGATTATAAACAGTCTAGGAGTTGCCTAAAATCGTTGAGCCAAAATAAAAGATGAATCGGCAATATATTACCAGACGTCAGGAATAAATGGTGATTTCACAATTTCATCTCAGGTATCATGTGGTTTTCTTCAACATTCATTTTCTTTTCTTGTTGAAAGTACGTAATAAAAGATAGTCTTCATACCTGAACACGATCGTCATAATATACTTAAGTCTTTCAACACTCTCATAAAATACATACTCGTAAAATAAATATTAACAACATTTTTTAAGAAAATTGTTTACTAGGTTCGCCCCTGTATACTGATAAATAATGAAAGGCTTGGAAGATAGATTTACAGAATGAAATGCTGAAACCGATAAAGAATAAGATGATTTAATCCATAGATACCTCGTTCATTAAAATCGGTTCAGTAATATTAATTAGACACTGCAGTGGAAACATGTAAACATGTAGGTATAAACTGTCAAAACTATCACACTTCCTTTTGGAATTTTCCGCAGTCAGGTAAAAAGAAATGACCAACTCTTGCTTTATTGTGGTAACTATCAGCAATTTGGTTTCATTGGAGATAACTAAGATTTGAACACTTTATATGCGAAAATTTATGTTATTACTCATCTGACTATAGACAGAAAGACTATGTACAATTATACAAAATAATATGACATGAATTTTGTAATAAATATTTTGGACATCAAACACACAACGCCAACTAGTTTCAAACTAACCAAATCTTGTTACTATGGAACCTAGATTGGCTCATGGAATACTTATATACTTTTTTTTGTAAATACATACATATACCTTAAAATACATTTATTCCGACCCAGGATTTAAACCACTGTGCCACTAATGATGTGGATACCTATAGTTTTACTAGATACATTTAAAAAAGGATGGTGATATTTGCTTAAAGAATATCATATAAGAAATCACTACCCGTGCAGTTGATATTTCAATTCGAAAATTTTCCCATGAGTACATAGTAGGTAAGTAAATGAAACATTAATTTGTAAATCTCCATTTCATATGTTTGAAAAAGTTTCCACCGTTTTATAGTTATTTTATATAAATTTTAGCCTACCTAAGTGATTCTACTCTGCCTGATGAGCAGAATCCAAATGTAAGGGTCACCGTCCTCATCGTGAGTACAGATGCATCATGGTAATCCACACTAGCAGTTTAGTGAGATGCTGTAGCAGTTTTGGGCCTCCGGTCTCGATCTTGAACTGGTCAAAGGCATCGTAATAGTTTAGAATTTCCATACACTTGTCAATGTAATTAAGTAGTATTTTAGGGCAAATTCAATAAATTTAGAAGACAGGACTTATTAACTATATAATTCATTAACAATCTTGACACTGAACAGTTACGTGTAGCTCACATTAAAGTTTGTCCGTAATATTTTGATACATCTTCATTTTAACATTGAATACTAATAATCGTAACTAAAGATTTTTCTTTATGAAATTTACAATACAACCTTTTTTGTGCGATTGTTGGAATTTAAAAAGGAATATTTGATTATATATCCTTCCTAAACGTACGTTTATAATTTTATGTATCTATTTGGGAAGTTATGCATATACGATACGTTAAGCCTAAAGAAGGTACATTACCTTTGAAATGTCCGACGCTATGATGTAGTGGTACACGACTTTTATTGATTTCAATATCCAAGTTCTTATCGCCTTGCTTGAGAAATGATTTGTTACGGACAAGTGCTAACATTCGAATTAGTCACGGACTTTTGTTTTATATGACCTTATTTTGACCTAGATCTCTGTACATTGTCACCTTGATATTGTTGAATTTTACAATTCAAAACTAGTACGAAAATTTATTCAAATATTTTTACTCAAAATGATTTTTAATTCTTAGCAATCATCTAATCAATAACTCATTAATATATGAGTTTTAAGTTTAACTGCTTTAGATACTTTAAGTTTATTTATTTATTTATGCTTTCTACATAAATTGCATAAGGCAGACATAATGCCATCGGCATTTTCTTCTCGATAACCTTCAGACGGTGCAGAACTATGTATAAGCAGGTGTATCGTAGAAGCAAGTGAGGTTTGTTTATTTTACATATAAATAATATCATTACACATTGTAATAACATAAATAATTATAATACACATTTCTCCACCTTCTTCAAGTGCGTTTTCAATCTTGAAAGTTAGCTGTCCGGTTCCTCTACTAGTTCAAGCGATTTTACCTGAATTAGTATTAACGGAGAACGACTGGCATTGGACTTCGTTATCCTGACTGACTGTCGAAGGTTAAGCTTATTAATAGTATATATAAGGACACTGACTTCCCAATAACCATTGCCATAGATGTTTATGACAACCAGCACCGCCTTCTTAACATGCTCTTCGAGGCACGGTCCTGAAACATTGCTTAGCTTTCATACTCTCGGTTGTTATTTTTCTACTAAGAAAAAACCAACAACACATTTGAATCCAAGACCTCTTGAACGACCGTCTATTTATTTATTTATTTATTTACTTTATACACTAACCACTAGACTATCAAGGCTATTCTTCCAATCCTTTTTCCTTCCACTTTGCTTTCATTATATATATGGAGCAACATATTGTATCTGTCGCAGTGGTCGCACATGACGTAGAGTTTTAGTGTTCTGTGCACATGACCAAGTTATATTGCGGTTTTCGGAGGTATGCATCAATTATTTGTTTAGGTTTACAGGTTACTTACAATTCGACCCCAATATGTATTTGTTTCATCTTTAAGTGATAGCTGTAAAATACGGTTGTAAGTTCGTCAGGAATTTCAAATGACACTTCGGGATTTTGTGACTGTTACAGTTTTCTATCACTTTTACGAAACTACGAAATTCTCTTAATAAATTATACTGAGTAGGTCCGTTGAAATATGGTCACTGTAAAAATAGAAAGAGTGATTCTCTAATTTTCGCAATTCGAAATTTTCCATATGATGATAAATGATAAAACTCATGTGAGGCTTAGTTGCCTTAATTTAAAAATGGTTTTAGTCAACATTTTTAGCACATACTGAAGTGCTAAAGACATAGACGTCACCGAAACGTTAACATGTAAGTGATACACACACAGCTTCATACATGCCATTATTCTTTTTTAGATGCTAAGGCCTTTTCTAGATTACAATATAATCATAGCGACAAGAAGATAGCCATGATGGTAATAGAGGTAGTTTTCAGACATTTTTTGTTTTTACATTATGTGCTAATATTAATTATTACCCCTTGTTAACTTTTGTTTTTTTTAAAAATTATGGACGTAGAGGGAAGCTTTGACGTTTTCGTTTAAAAAATGAAGTAATACCTTAAAATAAAATTAAAATTGTCGGTTGCTTTACACGACCCCAAATAAAAATATTTTTCATAATTTTATTGTTTGTAAGCACTTTGTTGACGTAATTACAACACATATTCTTACAAAGTTTCATCTTTCTAGCATCAACCGTTTGGGCGGTAGGTCGAGGACGGACGGATGGACGGACATGGCGAATCTATAAGGGTTCCGAGTCATGAACTACGGAATCCTAAAAAAGGATATTATAGGTAATTCTAATAACATTTAACTCACAACAAAAAATATATTAATGAAATTTGCCAAAACCCTTATATCAAAGTAATTTATTTTTTGTCACCATTATTAAATTATGTTATGTAAGTAACTTGATATCGTAAACTCGACTAGCTCTAACAACATTCACAAGTTGGTCGTAAGAAGCAAGCCACCACTTCTGAAATCGTCTATCCATCAACATGTCCAGCCTCGTCACATTCTCTGGTCTTTTATCAAATCACTTCATTTTAAATGAAGAATGCTGACTAATTTCCAACAGATATATGTGAAGTAATATTAACAACGCGTGGACAAGTGTGAAACTTTACAATAACATGCTATTAATTGACGAGTGCTCAGAATATACATGTCTATTACAATTACAGGTGCGAACGATTCATTGAAGTCTAATGAGGGGATAACAGTCTTATAGATGTTATTTATTAGCTAGTAGGAGTGTCTTTCTGATGTTTACGTACAACTTCAATATACAACGCATTTATATTATTGTAATAGTGATTTGATGCCCGCAAGCGCATTCAACTAGAAATAAATTGGTCTACATATTTATGGAATGTGAACGCCTAGTATGAATTTCACATGAATTTTACTAACAGCGCTTACCTGAGGCGTTGTATTAAAATTATTTTCATCCCTTAAGAATTTTATTAATGGATGTTAAGCATTCTTTATGTCAATTTTGATTCCATGTCCACAGGGTAAATTACTGTTGTTTTTATGCAATGAAGGGCATAGCAGTAACTAAAATTAGAAGAAGAAGGAAGAGGGCCTTCAAAGGTTTTTTGGTAACTTCACTCACGGTTGGACTTTTGTGAGAGGGTAATACGACCCCAGCAGTAAGTGTATGCTTGCTGAAATTAGCGTGGCTCTGTTAAATTTCTACTCTCAGCCCAAATGTGCTGGACCATAGCTTTGCCACGATTAATTAATTTATTTAATGCATATTGAATGGTAGTCGATAATTCGAACAAAGACATTGATATTGAGATACGATGTAGTGTTCTTCTTTTCTACTCTATATATTTACAAGCACGTTTTGAAACTTTAGTAATAATATAATGTTCAGTCGGTCTCTGTAGCAATACTCGCGTTTGTAGTTACTCGATAACCTATAAAATTTAACAACATATTTAAAAGAAAATAACATTTTTAACCTGATTTGTAGTTCTAAGACTAGCGTGTTTAACCGAAGTAAAAATAACTTCTCAGTTTTATTATATTAGAAAAGATAAAAACTTTATCATCTTAATATAGGATCATTAACTAAGGTGATTAAAATGACATGTTTTCACAGAAGTTGTACTTACTCGTATTCCATAGAATTCATATTAATAAGATTTCTGTGGCTTCATCTATCTGTCTTTTATTAAATATGAGTCTTGTCTTTCTTCTAATAATGAAAAGTGTGACTTTTCTGAAAATTATTCTATAACTCAGGTCATGCACATATGTATTTAAATTATAAATCTTCTTAGCCTTTATTCCCAAGAATTTTGCTGTAGGTTACTAATTCAACCGGTTTTACCTGTATACTAGTTTTCCACGGAGCGACTGGCATCAGATTTCCTAAAGCCTAAAGGTGAACTGAAAAAGATTGAACTAGTTGTCAATATATTTGAGGTCACTGAATTCGTGTAAACCGCCGAATTTTATACTCCGAGTTGCTATTAAGAATTTGTTTTTAAGAAAAATTCAACAATAGCGTACGCTAACCGTTAGACCAACGAAGTAGTCAGTCTTACGAACTAATATTGTTTATAATTGCTATATAATATGCATTATCAACTGCAATTTTATATTAAGTGTCGAACTCACGGCCTACCTGGTCGTTACCGGACACCGAGCCCACGTGTAAAATCTGTTGGGACAATCGCTGACAGCTTAGGCTTATATAGTGACATTCTGACAACATCTAGCAGGAACACTAAAATAGAAAAAAATTGTTAATTCTTAGAAAGAGTTTTTACTGCTTCTACTACTACCAGGTGCTCTGTCATTAATGATTTCTTACTCATATATTGAACGAATTTCCATTTCTATATTAAATAAAGCAGCTATAATTACTAACTTAAATAATAATATTTTTCATAGATTTAAGTGTAACAATCCAAGTGTACAACAACATTCATATACTCGACAAACTGTTGATTTTAAACGACAGCATATTTAATAAAACAGTTTTTGTAAAGAAAATGCATATAGAAAAGTATGCATATTTCAAATTTGAAATTTCGTCTGTATACACATAGGTGTGCGAGGCGTACAAAAGTAAAATTGAAGTTGAATTTATGTCGGTCCATACGAGAGGCGGTCATAGTCGACGACAAGGCGCGTTCGTGTTAGGACGCGCAGCGCGACAATTCGACGCCCCGAGCACGCGGGATAAGCACGCAACTTACATCTACTAGTGATAAACTTATCAGACCCTTAAGAAGTAATAAAATATTCTTCTGTTCTTTAGAAATAGCATTTGGAAACTTCAATAATAGTTTTTATTTGGTTTGTGAATGTAATAGTGAATGACTTTTCCAGTGACCCATAATTGAAGAGGTTAGTATGTTTTTCAATAAATTAACATAAATCTTTTACAAAAATAAAATACGAGGAAAAATATTTATCAAACTATGGTATTTTCAATTGTTACAACTTTTGATCAACCTTAACCCTTTAAAGACTACCTTTAGGCTTTAAAATGAGGAAAAGCGGTCCTAAGTCCTATAGTATTATTTTCCTTAAAATCTTCAGCGTCGTTTATTAACTTCATAAAGTTTTCACAGGTTGTCCGAAATATTATTTGACTTATTAATGAGTCCAGTTTTATACATCATATATCATATTTAATTAATTAATAGGATTCTGTAATTAACATTCAAATTTATTCAAACGAGTTATCAGACAAGCGACATGCGGTGTCGATATGTTGTATCGATGCTTTTTATCTTTTTTGTAAAAATCAGCTGTGCTATCGATAATATTTACGTTAATTTTCTTTGGTATAATTTCGTCTGTAAGTAGATGTATTTGTTTTTTGATAGGCATTTCATGATTATTGCTTTTTATACGTCTTTAATGAACATTTTTTGCACTTTTTGTCGGTACAAGTGGTACACCTAAGATGTCATGACTTCATAAGACTAAATTGATATAGTTATCAGTGACGCTGTCATTTCTGATGAGTAGAAGTATTTCTGGTTACGACACTAAGCATTCAAGTTGCCATTCATTAAAATTGTATTGGACTATATTTTTTCTTGCGCCAATAAATCATGTAATCATGTTCCATGACATTAAATTGTATTACGCGGTTTCAATCTATTCTTGCATCTAAAGAAACTTTTTTAGGGTTCCGAGTCATCAACTACGGAACCCTAAAAATGTTTAGTTATAGGTTCGTCATGTCTGTCTGTCCGTTCGTCTGTCCAGCGGTCCTCGAACAACCGCCCAGAAAATTGGTGCTAGAAAGATAAAACTTTGCATGAATATGTACCTATTGTAATTATGTCACCAAAGTGCTACAATAAAATTTAAAAATATTTTTACTTGAGCTACTTCCCCTACACGTAAAGAGGTTATGTTTTTTTTCTCGCGTCTACTCCATCTTGTGGTATCATTAGATTCGCCATTTAAAAATATTGCGAAGTTGCTTAAACCATTTTCGATTTACTTATTCGTTTGCGAGTTATTCAACTTTAAAGCGCATTTTTTTGTAAAAACAGGGCGTCCCTCCCCCTTTGAACGCTAACAAATCTGTAAAAAACTCATAATAGTAGTCAATATATTGAACTTTAAATGTTTAAATGAAAACTTTAGCGGTTTTGATACCTTTTTTATTTCAAGAGTTATAGGGGTCTAACTAGTAAAAAGCATTCACTTGGAAAACTTCGTATAAAAATAATGAAAAAAATAAGCAAACATAACAATTATCTATTGGACACGATTTTAAATCTACCTAAAATTAATTATGGGTGACTACGGAACCCAATTCTATGCGTGGCCTGACACGCACTTTGCCATTTTTATATGCATTGTTTCAAACTATCACTGTCATAATTAATTACTTGATAAGTACTTCACTGCCATGTTTTCCGAAATTACTTTCGAGTATTTCGGAAGTCTCAGTTCATCTATAATCAATATCGTGAAATAATTTGAACAATTCCAAAATATCGGAAACGGATTAGCTAATATTAACATTTCAAATGTTCTGTTTAGATATAATAAGTTCTTTGTAACAAAAAAAAGGTAATTTGCATGATTGTGGACTATATAACTTTAGGTCCAAATTTTTAACGTATGTATTTAAAAAAAAAAATAATTCTATACTTACTAGACTTCTAGAATAATCTTTTATTACACTAGACACTGATCTTCAATGCCAACGTTGATTGAAGATGATTAAATCTTCATTGGACTGTGTCATCTTGATTTGCAACGTGTCTAGGCTTTCAAATCACCATCCAGAAACTTTGTGTGGCATTGCAATTTGTGTAGATACAATGTTTGTCTTTTGTATTGATTGTTACCATTAGGTATGTGAAATCTACCTATGCAATCCACTACATATGTACATACATTATAAACTGAATTGTATATTGTACCTTATACACAAATAGCATATTTAATTATATTTACTTCCCACAGTTTCGTCAGTGTAACCGTCGCAATAGTCACATCTTAAAAATAGTACAATCATTATTTAAAAGCCGTTATGATATCCATGAAAACCTAGAACCAATTACTTTTTAAAAAAAAGACTTCGTTTTTTTATGAACTACCTAATGAAAAAGTTTGTAAAACTACCAAAAAGTTTGTAGTTCTTGATTCTGTGAAAGATGCCTACAAAACTGGCTAATTTTAATCCTTACTACAAATGCGAAAGTAAGTCTGTCTCTGTCTGTCATACTTTTACTCAAAAGCTACTGAACTGATCAATGAAATTCGGCACACAGATAGTTTAGAGTCAGAGAAAAGACAGGTTACTTTTTACCGTGGGCACTGACCGACATACACGCGGGCGCAGCAGCAGACGAAAGCTAGTCACCTATATTTTCAATCCTTACGTGCCAGTTTTATCACAAATAAAGTGCAATACATTAAAATATTAAAAAACACATCTAATATGTTTGCCTTTCTAAATGGAGACTAGTGACAAGTGTTCAATCAAAAATTAATATTTCCAAACTCAGTCTATGATGTAATAAAGTTGCAAAAAAGTTGAAAATTTATTGCGTTCATGCTTGTAATACTGTACTTGTCTATAACAGTTCTTAAATCCGGTGATAAAAAGATCAAAGAAAAAACGCTAAGGAGTTCAAGGCGTTGCTTCGGTCACGTGCTTGTATAGATCTGAAAGTATAAAGAAACTTCAAACTGTTCTATGAGAACACTACAACAAAAATTCTAATCCTAGGTTAAGATTTACTAAAAAATTCACAAGGTGAAAATCTTGTTTTTTTTTTCAAACATTTGCGTTTGTATTTCACATTCAATCTAAGCTTCATGTACCTAGTCTATGGTCAAATTATAATACTCGTATTTAAATTTGGAAACAATAAGTTCTTGCACTGCAACCTTGAATACTTAGTACAAAGCCATATGTATGTTCTCTAAACCACATTCATTCTTCTGTTCTCAAATATGTCGGCGTCAGTAGTAAGTAGTACTACAATCATTTCTTTGCTCTCACAATTAACAACTACAGTACTAGGATGACGTCACATAGTGAATCATAAACTAAAATCATAAACATAAGAAGTTCTGCATAATTAACACACTTCGATAAAAACAAACTGAACTTCTGTTGTTTTTCTAATCCTAATGAAGCTTGCGCTGTTTGCATTGTCGGTTCTGATATCGTGTCAGATTGATTAATTTATCGGAAGTTATGTAATTTTATTGCTTTTTTTATTTGGATAGAAGTTTTATTGCGTGGATAACGCAGTGATCACATCACTAACACGGTAATTGATTGGCCACTATTTAAATATTTTGAATAAGTATTTTGTTTCATTCGATAGCTTTTTTTTTTTTTTTTAAATATTTCTTTTTGAGAGTACTACAAAAAGATTGTAGTAATTAGAACTTTTGACTTTTATGTTTGTTTTGCAATACTGTACAATAAAATTTATTCTACTAGTTGGTCTTGTAAGTAATTTCGCTAACATATTTATGCTTCGGAGGCTTGTTGCGAACTTGCGAAGTCAGAGTTCATAAAGTCGATTTCCACCTAGGATATTTTTTTGACCTTGTCTATGTGTAATTTATTTATAATATGTGATGTGATGTGAATATCTTGCACACATTATAGATAAAATTCACACCAAAAATGTATCTCGTACCCAAGTTCTACAATGACACTAGTGACAACTGTCACAAAGATCAAGCTATACTTAAAGTGATATTAAGATTGCGAACAAAGTTTAGATTAAGTAATAATGAACGAAGAGAACTCGGTGACCTGGTGTAGGTCACGTTGGATGCCGACAGCACAGGACCGGTTGTTGTAGCGAGCCTTGGGAGAGGCCTCTGTTCAGCAGTGGACACATCCTTTGGCTGAGTTGATAATGACGACTAGAGGCATGGTAAACTGATAATTAATTTTAAATAAATAACTTCATGAAGAAATTTATATAGTCAGCATTTGAAAATTAAAACGTTTTATTTTATTTAGACCAAAAACTTATTTTTTAATGAAATACCCATATCCAGTAATGTACTATTAAAGGTTGTTGATAATGAAGCAAAACTAACAAAGCAACTTAAAGAAAACAAAATAGTAAGATCAGAAAATATGTATTAAACCTTACTTCATTTCTGTTTCACTTATACTCACACAAACTTTTTTTGTAAAATTATTAACAAACAAACTTTTTTGAATTTCTTTACATAATTGTTATAGTGTTGATCAGTCTGCTGTCGCAAACATTGAATTCAATACATGTGAAACAATCTTTTTTCAATAAACTTGTTATTTCGGGTGCGGAAAGTTTTTAGCCAGATCATATTTCGTATACGGAACTGTATGTTATTTAGAAAAACTATGAACAAGCTTCTCTATTAAATTATCGCAACTCGTCACATGAAACTCTTGTTGTACATATTAATTGTATATAAACAATTATTGCGTGCTGCTATAGAAGACACATTGAGCTATCATTTAAAACCGAAGTCTGTTTGACATGTCTATTGGTTACCTTGACATATATTTTATTAGTACACGAATAATCAACAGCGATATTATAGTTTAATTTAGAAAATACGTTATAATTGACCTTAGTTTGAAATACGAACTAAAAGGTGTGATAGATCTGCATCTATAAGGTGAACGACCCTTTGACAGTATAGGCCTAGCGACGATAAGGTTGATCATGCCAACTTTAATGGTGTGAATATTTTTACATTTAAATTCATACTAATTAAAATTTTTCAAACATATGATTTCTTTAAAACATTATTGATAAGAAACTGATTTGGCTTGACTGTCATATCTCGATAGATATGACAGTCAAGCCAAATCAGTGTCTTATTTATATATATTAAAAATCTGAATCGATATTCAGATTTTTACTATATTATTTTATTGCGATTCAGTTGAACAATAACTTTAAAATATTTATTTTATGAAAATAAGTTAAGAACCTACATGATTCAATTATCATAACAAAAAATACTTTGTTGCATCTGTTACATAAATCGATTCATATTCTAATTGGTCCCATTAGTTCGCAGTGCAGTACTGTGGCACGTTTTAGGGCACTGATAACATATCGACGGATGGTTTAACGTATTGATCGTGTGATTTTTCTATTGGACTCTGGCATGTAGGTCGCGACTCGCGAGTTACGATGTGAACCGATAAGGGCACCGTGATACGGAAGGGCAGGGTGTCGACATTCACCAGTACTTCATTTTACTATTGTTTACAATTTCAAGGCTGAATTGTTACTTTTTAAATAAAAAATCTTAGGTTTTTTTTGTTTTCCTATCCTTAAGATAAAAGTTCCTATTATTACCTATCTGAATAACTCGTCTCTGATTGGCTGCCTCGTTGGTCTATTGGCTAGCGTATGCAACTGCAGATCAGGAGGTCTCGTGTTCGAATCCCGGAGTGGGCTGTTGTTAGTTTTATCTTACAAGAAATTCTTAACAGCAGCAGTAAGGAAAATGACAGAGATTTACGCTCGTGCCTCAGAGAGCACATTAAGCTTTGGGTCCCGGTTGTCATGAACATATTTGACAATCGTTAATGCAAGCAATGTCCTCAAATATACTGACAACTAGTTTAATCTTCTAACTTCCTTCGCTCTTCGGGTTACGGAGGTCCGATGCCAGTAACTCGGTGGAAAAACTGTTATTCAGGTAAAACCAGTTTGACTAAGTAGTAGAAAATAAACAAAAAGGCTAGAAAGATGACCCGTCTGAATAACAATGAGAATTCGACTGCGTGGTAGACCTAGTAGTTAAAGTGGTCACCACGCCGATTCCTACGGCGCTAATAGTTGTGGACTTAAATCCCATATGGGATAACACTTTGTGCTGTCCACAAATTGTTGTACTGAGTTTGAACGTTCTTTGTGTACGTTTCAAGTATATTTATAAAGTCCCTCGCGATACAGAAAGTATATTCCTCATGCAGGAGTTGTCTTTTAAATGAAAAACAATGGGTCATAGAAAACATAGAATCTGTAGTTTTATGTTTTCTATGACTTTTTTTGTTATGTTGTAAACGTGAATAACACATTTCATCAATGTACAAGAAGTATTATTTTTAACAGTACTTTATTTTTTATTACCAAGACTGTAATTTTTCAAATATACCTACAATATGCAAGCGAAATGTATTTTATCCTTGAAAAATTAATAATAATCAGGTTTTATATTGCGTTGATCCTATGCAGCCAATAGAAACCTACCGGTTCTCCTGTTGCTTAGATTAAGTTATACCTTCGTACTTTATTCGATTTCTAAAGGATTAAATAAATTGAACAGAGTATTTTTATAACCGTCTTATTAGTATTTTATTAAGGCATTACGCTTCATTTACTGTTAGGAATTGTAGGTTAGAAAATTTACTTAATCTGTTGCATGAAAAAACAATATATTTTGTTTGTGTAGGTGTATACTGCACGCTTAATAAATATTATCTTCCAAGCTTTTATTATTTCTAGTATCATTTTGGGTTAGCTATCAGTTTCACCGGTTTTTCCTAAATTTCAGTTTTCCACGGAACGACTGCATCTCCGCAATCCGCAACCCTAAGTGCTAACTGAATTCGAAGATAATAGAATATAGTTTTGTCAGTATATTTAAGGGCACTGACTTCGTAATAACGATTGATATAGATTTTTATGATAAACTGGATTAAAGACTTAACGTACTCTCATACTCTAGTCTGCGTAAGAATTCCTTGTAAGAAAAAAACCAATAACACTTTGGCCCGACCCAGGAATGGAACCCGAGATCTCTTGATAGGCAGTCGCACACGATAACTCTCAGTTATCAAATGTAAAAGCTTGTAATAACCTAAAACAAACCTGAATTTAATTTTGTATGAATATAAAAGGCACGTCACTATAAATAGTTATTTAAAATAACGTTAAACTTTTGTTTATTCCGGAGACAATTAATGTATATTTATGCTGTGCACTTGACCTACAGTGCATTGTATAAAGTATGTCTTTATTGTTGCTATAACCATATTCAAGCTGAATTTATTTATTCCACCATGAAATGAAATTTAAAGTACGAGAAATGGTCATTAGTCTGTCTTTTAAATTAGTGCAGTTTTTGATATAAGCAGCGGGCAGCATTTTAAGTTTTTAGGATTCCGTAATCGGAACCAGGTATAGTTTCGTCAAGTCATTCCGTCCGTTCGTCCGTCATCTACTTACCGTCCAAACGGTTAGTGTTATAGAAATGAAACTTTGGATAGTTAATTCCTATATCGCGTCGACAAAGTGCTCAAATAAAATCACGAAAAATATTTTCATTTGGGGTGCTTCCTTACACGTAAAGTGGGGATGATTTTTTTTCTAGCATTTACCCAATCGTGCGTGTTATCATTAGAAAGATCTTTAAGAATTGAGTGATTGCTAAGACGAATTTTTGATTTAGGTGTCCGTTAACGAGTTGTTCAACTTCAGAACGCATTTTTTTGTTAAAGCAGGGTGCCTTGATATTAGTTCATATAATGAACTTTACTGCAACAATATAACGTTTGGTACAAAATGCCACATGAAACTTTACGCCTATCATATCTAGCACTGGCAGACTATATTATTTATAACGGTTCCTGTAGTTATGGTCGCACTTGAAAAACTTATATCCAAAAGATATGCCATATGCAATTAAGAACGTTAAAAGCTATTGTGCCACAAAAGTAAAATCAACATACAAAGATAATTATAAGCTATTGTTCGAAGACTGTAATATTTTACCAATACAATGTAAAGTTAAAATGCCTATTATTAACGAAAAAATTGCTAATATAGGTCAGCTCTATACATGAACATATAAATGTAATTTGAGACAGCTACATAATCTAAAAAAATATGCCTTGTCAAAATTTAGTAATTAAATGGTACCAGAATATGCCGTTACATATTTCCTGTCATTCAAATAGCATATAGTTCAGAGATATGTAACAAAAGTGAGTGTGTAAACATACTACAATAAAAAAGCGGCCAAGTGCGAGTCGGACTCGCCCATGAAGGGTTCCGTATCAGCAGGTAACATCATATAAAATTTCTTGTAGTTAGTTGTAACTTTGATCGATGTTTTAATAATAGTGTTTGATCAATGATATTATAAAAAATCGGCCAAGTGTGTGATAATTGTTATGTTTACGTATTAATGCGTTGATTTTGTATGACTTTTCCAAGTAAGCGCATTGTAAAAGTTAAGCCTCTATAACTCCTGAACTAACAAAGTCATCTAATTCGTTATAGTTTTCATTTAAAGTTCATTATATGGACCACTATCACAAATTTTTCGGCGGGCGGGACGGCCTGTTTTTACAAAAAGTTTGCCTTTAAAGTGGAATTTCTCGCAAACGGATACCTAAATCAAAAAATCGTTTTAACAAACCTGTAATGTTTTTAAAAGACCTATATAATGATACCCTACATGATGGGGTAGCCGTGAGAAAAAAAAACATCCCCACTTTACGTGTAGGGGAGGTACCCTAAATAGAAAATATATTTCATAATTTTATTGTAGCACTTTGTCGACGTAATTACAATACATATTCATGCAAAGTTTCATCTTTCTAGCACTTACTGTTTGGACGACAAGTCGAGGACGGACGGACGGACGGATGGACAGACGGACATGACATATCTATAAGGGTTCGAAGTCATAAACTTCGGAACCCTAAAAAGTTGTAGATCTTTTAATTACCTACAACTTTGCCATCTAACTATTTTCCTTGTAGTTTTGCTGGAAATCGAGATAAACCGTTTTTTACCCTTTGTTGTATATATTTAGCCATCCAATCTGACTCTACCCTGCCTGATGGAGAGCATGAGCAGAATCCAAGGGTCGGGGCTACCACACTTGCTGCGAATGCGGACAATAATGTATGGCGGCCCACACTATGGCGGCTTAGTGAGATGGTTTTTCACGCCCTGGTTAAAGGACCCGAAAACCTCCCTCCCTACCCCTTCCCGACCTCAGATCGCCCGTAAATTATGTTTCCTTTCATTTTTATAATATTCTCCTCCTTTTCCAATAGGTTTCATCCTACTATAATTTTATTTGTTTTCAAAAATTATCTACTCTGGTCTACTGGTCTATATGTCATTTACAAACTATCATTATGGTTGCCATGCAAGTGTGTTATTCCTAGCAACCTGTGAAGTTTTGACAGGAGGTAAACATTGATACATTTTGACATCTTCGATTTATGTATTTTTATAATCACCTAGCTTTGGTCTTTGTATCTCGATTATTGCAGTAAAAAGTAGCCTATGTCCTTTCCCAAGTTCAGTTCTATCATCATACCGAATTTCATCAAAATCGATACAGTGGTTTAGGCGTGAAAGCGTAACAGACAGACAAACAGAGGTACTTTCGCATTTCTAATATTAAGTAGCGATTAAAAAAAAAACTACTCACTAGATCTCGTTCAAACCAATTTTCGTTGGTAGTTTGCATGTTAATGTACAAAATATTTTTTTTTTAGTTTTATCACTCTCTTATTTTAGAAGTTAGAGGGGGGGGGACACACATTTTTCCACTTTGGTTGTGTCTCTCGCGCAAACTATTCAGTTTAGAAAAAAATGATATTAGAAACCTCAACATCATTTTTGAACACCTATCCATAGATACCCCACACGTATAGGTTTGATGAAAAAAAATTTTTTGAGTTTCAGTTCCAAGTATGGAGACCCCCAAAATGTATTGTTTTTTTTCTTTTTTTATGTAAAAATCTTAATGCGGTTCACAGAATACATCGACTGATCAAATTTCAACAGTATAGCTCTCATAGTTTCGGAAATAATTGGCTGTGACATACGGACGGACAGACAGACAGACAGACAGACAGACAGACTTGACGAATCTATAAGGGTTCCGTTTTTTGCCATTTGGCTACGGAACCCTAAAAATGGGAAAAATTGTACAAAAAAAGGGAAACATCAGTTATCTTTTGGATAGGATTTTCAATCCATGTGCCATTATGAGGGACTACGCAACTCTATTCTATGCGTGGCATGACATACTTACACTAGGCCAGTTTTTTTTAGATTGTGTGTGATATTCGTTTTCTCACCTGTCAAAGTGACTTCACAGTGCTTTATTCAAATCATGCGCAGAATCTAAGAGCATTGGTCGCCATACTCGTTGTATACAGAAGCATCATTGGGCCTGAATCTCTCACTCACTAAAGAAACACGACAGCACGAATGGGTTGGTTTTAGGTTCGTCTTCTAGAAAAGGGTAGTAGGGTAGAACCCCGGTTGACTCGGTCCGTTCGTGCTCAAATTGTAAAAAAAAGATATATTTGTTATTTTAAGTAGTACACTTTTTTCCACTTTGATTGTAAACTTCGATATTTTATCATTTATTGTTTTAATTTATAAAAAAGTTTTTGTTGCGCCACTACCTCTATTAGCCGTTTATGTATTTTGTTTAGTTTTATAAAAAAACAGTTCCCCATATATATTTTTTTGCATAACTTAAGTGTTAGAAATAAATTTTTATTTTTCTAAAATATATCCGACTTCTAGCAATTCATTATATTCAGTAATTTATTACACATAATTATAAGAACATTTAACCGTTTAAGTTAAATTTAAAAACAATACAATAAATAATGATCTCCTTGAGGCTAAACACGATCACTTTAGGCATTATGTACCTATAGACATAGATAGAACTTGTCTCTCCAAAAGTTTTTTTATTTATAACCTCTTTAAAGTAAGTGATTAATGATGGCTGTCCTGTTGTAAGGCAAATACGTTAATTAGTAACAATATATTAAAGTTTAAGTGACAGCGAACAACATTAAAGATTGTAAATTCTTCTTCAGAATACATTGCCAAATGAAATCTCCATACACACTATTCTTAGTTATAAGGGGTGTTTTTAATTCCGTGCGTGTACTTAATGCAACTTGTTAATTCAGTGCCAATAAGCTATGGTACTTGCAACATCTAATCTCCATTTACAATATGCGTTTTTCTACTATTAGCTGCTACCTGCGGTGTTACAGTAGTCGTTGTTGTTCCTTACCCATCCCACGGGAGGCTACAGTTTTCCCCAAAAAGTCTAGTCTAGGCTACGTGCTATTCCAGACTATAATGTTCTATACTATATCTCTTCCAGATCCGTTCAGTAACAAATGTCCATCCTAATAAACTTAGCATTTATAATATTAAAGTAAAATCTTACATAAATGTATACAATGCTAGATCAAGTTATTGTGGTCAGATTAAAACAGTCTGTTAGTCTATGAAAGCAAAAGTTCTTAGGTTGACGCAAGCAAACCTACATAAATAAATAAATAAATATTTCGGACATCTTACACACAACGTCATCTAGTCCCAAACTAAGTAGAGCTTGTATTATGGGTACTAGACAACAGACATCCTATTCATTGCAAAAACATACATAATATTATACACAGAAAACACTCAAACTCCAAATTTTTTTTTGTGGATTACACAAACATTATTTTGGTCTGACCCGGCAATCAAACCCGAGACCTCAAGCACAGGCATAGGCTCCCACTGTGCCACCGAGGCAGTAAATATTTATTTAACACATTTTGCATTAAGTCGTGATTTGCGAAAACGATTTGAGCCATAAACTATTCAAAATACTGTAGATATATTACCCAAAACGATCTATCTATATTAAATAAATTTAATTACCTAGTTTTGACGAGATGATGATTTTTGCTAGTTTGTGAATTGAATTATATCTTAAATCTTATTCATGTTTTTAATGGGCTACATTTTTCATCTGCTGACATAAATGTCAAAAGGTCGTAAACAGAGGTAATATTAACGAGGCTATAGATATTTTTCTCTAGTGTCTAAACATTAGGTACCTACATAACTATACATACACGGATTCTCTCAGTATATCTATTTTATTGTAAATCACTTTTCACCATCACAGAAAAAATAAAAATAAAAACAAAGTTACGATTATTTGTATTTCATTCTAGGCAGATATTGTATTTTGAAAATTTCATGAGTATCAAAAATAAAAAAACTGACATTGTAATTGTAATCTAGTACTAAGTTTTTAGTTTTTTGCTTGGAAATAAATTATCATTTATTAAGGTTTCTATAATAATACACTTAAATAGTATAGTAAAACACTTACTTGCATGTGAGCCCTCCACAGTAAGTGATGCTATAAATAGAAGAATTTCATGTCTGTTTTTCGAAATTAGTTTCCGATATATATAATAATATATGTAATAACTTGTTAGGTGAAAATGGTGACACTAAACATCTAAGTATTTCAGAAATGGAACACAGTGAAATAGCTTAATCCTCAACTAGTAGAACGTATTATTGTCTACTTTTATCTATTTTAGACCGTTAAATTACTGAATTCTATGGTACAAAACTAGTGTAGATCATTCGTTGTTCTTAGACTTAAAAATATACTGTTACTTACCTTAGTTTCTTAAAGAAAAACAGCTAAATATTTCTCCTTTATCTTTGACTCTATATCTTCTTTCTCTATTCTGTATTCTGTAATAAACTCACTTTTATATTACATATTTCCAAGTTGTTGGAATACCGGGCACCCGTTACAACCTCACTTGTCATTTTTTGTTTATTCAAAACCAGAATTATATAGCGATTCAATGGCATTATCAAATATGACTTATCTATCCAATTAATAATCAATTACTCACTTTTCACGCCATTTGAAGATTTTATAGCAACATTAAGTACGCATAAGCTCGGCTAATTTGAAAATTATGATTGCGTTAAATTTTTATTTACATATATTTAACAAGTCTCTATTAAAAACCACTTTCATACGTTATGTGTGGTCACTTCATGACTTAAGAGTATAGAAACCTTAATACAAAGTATAATAAACTGTATTTTATTAGATGATACGTTTCATTTTACTAAAAATGGTGATTACTTGGCCAGATAATTGAAAGGTAGGCAACCGGTGTAATTAGAAAAAAATGCGTAGCACGTCAGTTGAATAAGATTCCACTTATAGACCACTTTCAAGAGGACTTAGCTTTTTTGCTTAAGGCAACATAATATATGTTTGAGCAACTCTGAGCAGATAGACGTCTAACTAGAGCTTGTGATTAATGATTATTTAAAGTTGTCTATTATGCCAAAATAATTGCAGGCCAAGTAATATTAATCTAGGATTCTAAATTTAATCGAGTGTTTGCTATATACGTTAAGCAATTTAAAATCATGTTAATTCCTGGAAATATACAAGCTTCTTAACAACAAATTAGGTTGTCTTCGCTGAATTGATTATTCTATGTACGATAAAAAAATTGGTGTATGAAGTCAATGAACGCGATCAATACCTGATCACAATGTTGTACGTTGTCATTGTCAACGTATTCAGATTGATCATCTCACTGTCCGTAGGAAATTAAAATGTTTGTAAATATCTTGACTTTTGAGAGTGACCATCATTTCGCCAATGTCAAACTGTCAAAGGATTAAATCAAAGTCATCATCATCAGCCTATCTCAAAGTAATATATATATATATATATATATATCAAAATATTACTAAAGTTACAGTAGAGTCAGTCATCTTTATTTGTTTTGGAAAATGAATTTAAAAATTATTTGTTTAGTAATATAAGTAAAAAATATCTGATTGTATTAAGACGATAGTATGACTGCCTCGTTGTTCTAGTGGTTTGCGTATGTGGCTGCTGATCAAGAGGTCTTGGGTCCAAATTCCGGGTCGGGCTAAAAGTGTTGTAGGGGGTTTTCTCACAGAAAATTATCTTTATAACTGTCCAGAGTATAAAAATTTGGCGGTGATTTACGCCCGTGCCTCTGAGAGCACGTTAGGTCGTCAGTCTTGGTTCTCATGAACATCTAAGGCAATCCTTATTGGGAAGTCAGTGTACTCTAAAATACTGGCAACTAATTCAGCCTTCGGAATTCAGTTCGCCCTCAGGGTTGTGGAGGTCCAATGCCAAAAACTGATATTCATGTACAGCCGGTTGAACTAGTAGCGGACCCCAAATAATCTTGGGAATAAAAGCTAGGAACAAGAAAAAAGAACATAGTATTAAGATATACCCACTTACATGCTAATAAAAGACTGTAAAATTATTTTTCACTTTGACTTTACTGGATGCAAAAAGCAACAGACCGGATTCTATCATGTGCGTTGGAAGAGGCCTATGTTCAGGAGTGGACTGCAACGGCTGATAAATACATTGGTAGACGGTCAAATACCTTAGCTGTAACCCAGGAACTGTGTGAATAATTGTCAAGAGGCGAGGTCTTTAAAAATACATTGACCTATGTAGATTACCCACATCAAAATTGGACATTTTAAATGTTTATCATGATTTTTAAATACTCTATTAGAATAAAATAAAAACAGTCACAGTTTAAAAAAGAACGAGTCCATTTGTAACTCACAATGTTATCTAAAGCGATCTCTTTTAACTTTAAAATGTATATGACAGATATATCAGCCAATTTCAAATGCTAGCAAAACATGAAAATGGCTTTCTAAGTCTTGAAAGAAAAATCTTTTGACAACAGTACTCGTGTGCACTGAATGTATCATCGTGCAATGCGCATAAGTTACGAAACTGTCTACTCTTGATGTGGTATATTTTTCTAACAATCTATTTATTTACGAGATGGGTAGTGAAGAGATAACCCAATTACGTGCGCTTATCTCATATTGTATTAGAATATTTTCTTCAGTTTGACGCTTACCACAGACCATGATTGAAATGTTTGTTTATCAAACGGTTTATATGTAATTGGTGTATTATTGAGTTTTAATTAGTTATTTATATCTTAACGAAAGTGATATTCAGCGATATTCTATGTTAGTAAGGAATATTATTAGGTAAGTAATATTGTAAATGATGAGCACCCAATTAGAGCGTTTAGTACATATATTGCAATACCAAGTACCGTATTGCAGTTTACTGCATGTTCTCCGTACCGTTACTAGTACATTACGGTATTAGTATTAGATATTTAGTAAGATTAGCAGAAATCTTTTTACCCTGGAGAAGGTAGGTATCTTGAGAAGGTATCACTGCAGTGGCTTCATTTCCTTTAAGTATTTTATCTGTCGTATATTGCTGCATTACTACTACATACTACTACTACATACTACTACTACATTTAAAAATATATTTTCGAAGTAAGGTGTAGCATTAAATAATCTGTTTTATTAAGGATGATTGTTTCTAAAAAGGATTGAATTTAAAATAATAAATTAATATAAAAAGAAACCCAATCATCGATAGAATACAAATATTAGTGCAGTTATTTAACCCATATTATAATTGTTAGTAATAAACTTTCTACTAGATACAACAAAAAAAACAGTTATTGTACAGAGTATTCTCGCCCGTTGCGAGTAGTGAGTGACATGTGCAAAGATTACGTGAAGCAACGCAATGGCATATTTACACGCGTTAGCGGAACATCAACAGACACCGATAAAGTCTTACCTAACACTATGAAATTATCATAATCGGTCACCGATACTTCAAGCTTCATTAAATTTTACGATCCTTGTCGCCAAAATTAATGAAAATATGTATACGATACGATACGATTTAGATATAAATTAGTTTTATAAATGGAAGTTCAGCATTAGAGTAGATGTGTAACATGTCAAAAATGTTGAATTAGATACTTATGTAAATAAGTATGCTAAATACAAATAACAATGGCCATCTACGTAATAAAACGAATACATAAATAAGTTAACGATTATGCTTCTCTTTTAATCAAATAACGAATTTCAAAAATAATCCAGTGTCAGGTATTAGACGTATTTATGTCACGGTCATATGGTAAAATGGTAAAGATGAGTTCTTGGTCTCATGTCAAATTGTTCCTCTTCAACCGTTAAAAATCCTCAATATGTTTAGTTACTTCTTTGAAACCAATGATTGTTCTGGTTTATAAATTTAGTAGGCAAGACGGCAGGAAAAGACTGGGTGTTTTTGGCTTATCCATTATTATTATTCATAGGAACATACAATCAAAATGAGACTAACACAGATGTATGTACATCTTTGCATAACCATTCATGTTCGTCAATAATATCAGGTCTACAATAGCAGGTGTCAGACCATCTTTAGAAATAAAATTATAGTTGATATATTTACTTGTTATATCTAATGAAATCATCGTCATCACCAGATTCTTGACCTACTATATCACGCAGGGTATACTGCAACATATTGGATTTGTTGCAAGTTTTCCTTCTCTTAACAGTGCCGTTGTCTGGCGTAGTTTATTCTATTTGTCGGCTCTTACAACACTCATCATAATTTAAAAGTATAAGACTACTCATCTAAACATATATCTATTCCTTAAAACTATGTGCTATCACACTTCACAGTAAAAGATCTTTTATTGTTACACAGACACCAGTTTGCCTGTTTTTTTAGTGCCATGAAAAGTGTAATGAGTTTCATAAATATTTGTGTGGAATACTAGCAGTATTGACATGTAAATGGCGATTATTCAACCTGAAATACAAACCAAGGCAGTGTTGCACAGTCGTCAAATAATGTCTAGGTCGAATAAATTTTACTTCAATGAATGCAATAAAGAAGATGGTATATCTGATGTTAATAATAAGAGCTATCTCACTTTACAAATGTGAGTGGCAAGTGGGCTCTATTCAACTGGCATTGAACCTCTTTTCAGTCTCTTGAAGATCACATCCCGTATGACCTTTTAAGGGTGGCTGTATAAATGTATTTAATAGATAATCAGTAGAGTTATCCATAAAAGTCTTATGCTGGGCATAGGCCTCTTCGAAGAAATAAGGTATTGATCTACAAACCGCGTTGGCCAGTCAGATTGGTAAAGGGTTTGTGTCAAGGTTTTCTTCTCTTTTACGTGCTATTGTCCTGCTTTCCTACATTTAATCTTACTGATTATATACTTGAAATATTGTTATTAAGTATATGAAACACTTACTTAGCTAAGCTAACTAAATATCGTTTTAAATACAAACACAACATATTTCTATAGCTACAATCATTCAAAGTTTAAAGTCGCATATTTAATTTCCATTTATATCTTTAAATAAATATCTCGCTTATGACAACCCATTTATAAATAGAAAATTAAGTTTATAAAAAATCACATAAAAATTTTAAATGTAATAATCGCGCTTTATTTAAACAGATGAGACTAATTTATTAATAATTTCACCAAATTAATACAAGACAGTATGTTTAATTAATTAAAAACCTAATATTCCAATAAAGACACCAAAACTAGTTATAAAAATAACAGTTTTTGGACCATACATTTTTTTTGTATATATTTTTGTCACTAAATATAATGAAAATAGTGTTGTAAAGTAATACTTCGTGACTTAAACGTACTTTCTAGTTAAAATAGTCTTATATTTAATGAGTAAATTGGTTCATGGTAACCTATATTTGTACAGTTGTTACCGTACATTGCTAAGACAATTGCTCTAACAGTAATGAATTGACATCATTTCTTCTAATATGCCGGTCAGGGATAGAACATTTCAATAAATAAAAAATGTTGAAATGTAATAGATGGTTGGTCTTAATTAGACCCCATTATTTCGAACAAGTAGATGGTAATAAATTATGCTAAGTTAATGAGCAGTGATAAAAAAATATTATCATGAGAATGTCTGGCAGTCACAGTGAAAATTTTGGTACGTTCGCTACGCCAGGTCTCCTATATTTGTTAAATGATTATACTGATTATACTAATAAAACGATAGTGTTTTCAGAATTTGTTTACAGTTTCTAACAATAATTGGATATTATTAACATCTACTTTACTAATTTATACGAACATAAAATCTAATGACAGAAGCCGCGGTGGCAACAACTATTTGTAAAGATAATAAACTCTTCGGCGAGTAATTACCAATTAACCAATTACCTACTTCTCAATTATATTAATTGCTACCTACTGTTGTAAAATTTCACACAAACTTACTGAATAAAATTTTAATTATTTGAAGTTTTCACAAATTTTACATTTATAAAAAAAAATACAGTTTAATTGAATCGAATTATTATTGATTGTTGAATTACATTTTTTTATTAGTTTAGTGGAATAGTATGTAAATAAATTGCTAAGGCATCTCAATAGACCGCCGCAATATGGTGATCATACTGCATTATCTGTATTCGCAAAATGACCTCTACACTTGGATTCTATTCATTCTTTCCAGTCGGCAGAGCAGAGTCACTTTTGCAGATAAATAATTTTATTAAAAAAAAGCAATAATAACGTAAATAACAAAATTTATTAGTTTGTTAAAAACAAATGTCTTAGGACCTTATTATGCTTCACTCGATAAAACGAAAAACGTGTAAAAACAAAAAAAAAGTCTCATCACGATCCTACAAGATTAATACTTGTAATAGGACGTCTCGTTGATATACACATCAAAGTCAAGAGAAAAATAACCAACAAAAGACAGGTGAAGATTTATAGTCATTACATTGGGCGCCGCCAGCTCAAGCATTAACTATATCTCGGAACTATAAGATGTATTTATTAAGACAAACTCAAAGCTGCTTCCGAACACATAAACAATAAGAGAAGATTAAAAACGTGTCAATAAACAAATTGAAACGTCAGATATATTGATTTGTTATCGCCCACAGGTCACGTTACGGGAGTGAAATTCTTTGACCCAATATGTTGTTAAATAAATATAAATAAAACAACTTATCAGCTATTTGATCAGAAAAGAAAGCACCTTGTTTAACTTCTCAGGTTATTAATCAACAATTGTCTGAATTCTTAATATAAATTCAAAAGTTGGTCAAGAATATATTCGTATAATTTCATCATTTATTTAGATGACAAAATCTGTTTTTAATAATACCTACAATACTAAGCGACATCCATACGAGCTATTCTATCAGTTCAGTGTCTCTACAGTAAGACAAAACTAGATCTTTATTTCATTAGCATGTGTGTAGGACGACTTTTATAACACCCATGCCAAATTGTATTTTATAACCACCCATAGTAATGATGAAGAAAAAACAAAAAACAGCCAAACAGTTCTCATTAATGTACTCATAAATATATGTCTTGACATAGATAATGATATTTGGATGGATTTTTTTTACATAAGCGCGAGTGTTTTTGATTTAAAGCAGTATTTAATACAATAAAATATGGTATGAATATGTAAATTTAAGCCGACCACCCAGAAATAACATAGAAATACGACCGTTTAAAACTGGACTTATTTACTTATTATCGATTTTTTTTCATCATCATCATCATCATCATCATCAGCCTTTAACAGTCCACTGCTGGACATAGGCCTCTCCTTGAAAAGGAGGTATTGGCCTACTACACCACGCTGACCAGACGGGTTGGTAAAGGGTTTGTTTCAAGTTTTCCTTCTCTTGGCAGTGATGTTAGCTGCTTATTTTGTTCCTTTAGTCGCCTCTTACGACACCCATGGAATGAATAGGGGCGATTTTTTTTATTTAGACTGAATTAAATATTTATCTTCATCTTTTCACTTACTGTGTAGTACTTATGCGATTTTCAAAACATTACTTTAACCAAACAATTCTTAAACTACCATCAACATTAATATTTCGGACAGTTACACACAACGTCATCTAGTCCCAAAATAAACAGAGCTTGTAATATGGGTACTAAACAACTGATATAAATACATAAACATTTTTTTTTTGTAAATACATACATATTATACGTAGAAAACAGCCAGACTCTGAAACAAATATTTGTGGATCACAAAAATATTTAGTTCGACCGGGGAATCGAACCCGAGACCTCTTGATCAGCAGCCGCATACACTAACCACTAGACTAACAAGGCAGTCAAACATATATTTTATGTATTATAATTTGTTCCTCCAAAATTAAGAGGTAGCTAAAAATAGAATTTTCACATAGCTATTACTATTACTTGGCGAGTCTCACTTGTCAGACTATATCTGGATCATCTGGATCTTGTCAGAGTAAGACGGAATCGGGTATCGGCCAAAAATGAACACGCCATTAAGAAATCGGTATTTGTGATTGCTGCTATATTAAATAAAAATTCCTCTTATGTGATATTAATGTAAATATTAACAGGCGTAATGTATTGGTCAGACTAATAAATAATAGTTTATCTAAACAAGTGACAAGATAGTGAATTACAGTTGCAAATGCTAAGAAAATATTTGTACTTTTCATTATTTTTAGATTGAATTCCATAATGCGTGTGGGAAGTTGTCAGATTAAAAACAATGAATACAAAAATGTCTATTCTTCTAACAATAAAATTTAGACAATTTAAATAGTGACCTCATAATATCCATTTTTATTGGTATACTAAATATTTATGTTAAATACATTTAATTATTCAACAATGCCTATTTGCTAAGAAAATATATTATGGGATAACGTATGGTGATATGTAAATTATCAGCTTATGACATAATGTGTATTTAAGTACAGCAGCTTAGATGGACTTTATTGGGTTGATCAAACCCTTCGACCTTAACATAGTTATACAGGAATATGTTCTTAATAGCCAGTAACATTTTTCGCAAACGAACTAACCCGTTATTAAAAATAAATGTACTAAGATTTTGTCAAAAGTAACAAATCGTTTGCTCTCTTTAGTGCCATTTTTTTGTATCTAGAAATCAGTATACATAATACGAGCAGCCATGAAAAATTCGATTGGATGGGTAAAAAGTGTCATTAATTATTTTTTAGTAGGATGCCAGTTACGTGTTACAGCTACCTGTACTGTTATAAGATCACGTCCTATAACAATGAACTATGAATCATTGATAGGTGTGTCCACTAGTACTTGTATTTTAATTGTCAATGCGTATCTATTCACTAAACTTTTTGTATACTTTGTATTTATACAAAGGCTTATAAAAGTTTATAGATTGTCACTTCATCGAAAACACGAAAAAATTTTAAAAGTTCACTGCTGGAAATAGGCGTTTCCTTTGAAGGAGGTTTTGACCTACTGGTGAAAACCTGCTTTCAAAGGAAACGCCTATACTGCGCTGACTTAACGGATTATTGCTTCAGTAAGTTTTAATGTCTAACATTACACAAAGAATCCTCTTAAATATCTTGTACTATTTCCTGTTTTAATGAACAATCATAGACCTTGACTAATACAAATATAGGCCTATAAATAATAGTAATAACAAATGACCCTGTAAAAGCATAGTACACGTCGTGTTGTTTTCATGTATTAAGGTAAATTAGGCTACTAAATATATCTTAATTAGTCTTAAGCTAATTTATAACAGTACAATTATAGCATCACCGTAAAACCGCTAAGTACTTACTTGTATCGGAAATATGCGCTTCAACTATTAATATTGTTTACTAATATTAACTATGTATATTATATCTCAATGAATTCAGCTAAGATTCATGCACGATTTATTCAGTGGCTTATTTGTTTTATGATATAAATTGCTCGACCATTTTTCTAATTTAATTTCCTTTATTTTTAACTGCAGTTAGGGAGACCAGACTCATACTCTTGATCCCATTTGCCTAGTTTAATAAATGCATCGTTAATGACTTCGAGAAGACTTAGATAATGTATGTTGCATTTATATTATACGTTTTGATGTAGTTCCATTAAATTCCATTAGGTATAGTTTCTTGTTTTTTATAAACGTTTATCTGTTTTCGATATTATTTTATTAATATCATCGTTTTGAATATTTTTCTTCTTTTTGCAATTTGATGAAATATGTATGTATATCTTTGTATAAACATGGCCATGGAATCCCCTTAGCCATTAGGGAATATTATTGCCATATATGGTGACAATAATGCTTAATATCTCTCTTCTGGCGCCATTCCAGTCGCAGAGTCAGTGACGGTTGAGAATTAATATTCACGTTATTTTTGCATTCAATATCTGCCATAAATAATTTAGCCGTTTTCTTTCTTCTCAGGTCTTTGGTGCACCAAGCGGTGTTTGCGAAAAATGACTGGAATCACATGAAGATAGAAAAAAATGTTGTATCTCAAAATCAATCTATATACAGTTCATCAGAAGTCAATCAACTAAAGTTTTAAATCTAATGTCGAATCGGTTCCGTGACTCAGTGGTATCATTTCACTAAAGGAACTTGTAACAAGTGATAATTCGTTACGGTGTTCGTATGTGAATCGTTAGTGCCATCATGATGTCTCAAGGGCCTCTTCTATTCTACATTTTCATAGCGTAAGTATTTAACAACATAAAACCATATATACACAATGCGTTACTTTCCTCGTAGTTTAATCTTCGTGATTTTAAATGTCTCTTAACATTTTTTTAACTGCTATTACATCGAAGTGTATCAATCAACTGACTATAAAAGTCCAAAGATTTAACTATGATTTACAAATCACTGTGTTAATCGACTAGCTATTGTAAATATTGTTGGTACTGTCGACCACCGCCCAAAGTATTGTCTTTAAGATTTATTTTACGACTTTACTACTTATGATCCAATTTATGCGGCATCTGACGCTCGTAAATAATATTTATGTGTACAAGCATTATTAAACCTTCTAAACATTTTTTTTATATCTAAGCCTATTAAAGTGACTATTCGGACTGATGGAAAGCACGAGTAGAATCCAGGAGTAGGGGCCACCATCCTCATTATTAGTACATACATTGCAGCATGGTGATTCACATTATGGCAGCTTAGTGAGATGTTTCTTCATCATTCTTTCGGCGTCCGGATGCCGAGGGAATGATGCAGAATAATCACGTCTCTGGTCTCACACTCACCAAAGAATGACAACAGCACGAATGCTGTCATTTTAGATTGGTCCTGTGTGTGAGGTTAGTACTGCCCTGGTCGAGCCCGTCCATTCGAGCTGAAATCATCGTGGCTCTACGATCTTTAAATATGAATGGTACACCTACGCTACGCTTATAAAAAATATTAATGATCAAATTCTATAAGTTTTATGTTTGTATGTATGCAAACACAATGTTAACTCAGCTTAGGCGCTTAGTTGTGTTTGGAAATACATTGGTGGAAAAGATTAATAATTAATTATGATAAAAAAGGAAAACTATCTTAATTTTCAATAGGAAATTAGATGTAATGATGCACTAAACTTTTGAAATCTTTTTTCGTCATAGTTATGAGCAAAATAAAAATTGGAGGTTTTTAATTAGTAAACTGTTTTTATTTTTATTAATGTGTGAATATTAAATAACAAACTGAACTAATATTTAATAACTTGTCTTCTTAGTTAGAAATAAAAAGTTGGGTAAAAGTCACGCTGTTAGAGTTATGCACTACAATGTTCTTCCAGATTATATTTGATAATATTGACTGATTTCAACCGAATACGAGATGTAATGGAGAGCGTTATATAATGTTGTGTTTTACTATAGTTATGTCCCCATATTGCATTTACTTCCAAATAATGTTTCCAATGTGTCTTCTACTTTCATGAAATACTGATATATTCCTGTTTCAATTAAAACGCCTTTTTTCAAGAATCTTCATCATCCTCAAGTTTGAAAGAAGAGTTTTGAACGTGATTCGTTAATACCTCTACTCCGTAAAATCCCGATACATCATTTCTTCTTGGTGTACAGTGGGAAGTACCTGTCTCAATGTGCGATTCTTCTGTCAATTTATTTAGCCTACCAAAGTAAATGGCGTCAGAGATCAACTTAGATACTATTGTATACTGTTTCTTATTTAATTCTTTTAGTTGATAGCCAATCGATTTGCCTATAACCTCCCAATGTTCATCTTTCATTGTTTTCTTTTGGTTAATATCCGTAACAGAATCTTGTGTGTCAACCAACAAGCTAGAGGTGTCCTTCTTTTCAGCTTCCAATTGTTTCAAAAGTTTTAACTGTGATGTAGATGGGCCAAAGTTCATTTCACTGTCACTGTATTCTAATGCTAAGTCGTCAGTAAGTGTAGGTTCTTCAATATTAATTAAATTATCTGATTGAGATAAATCCTGCAATTAAAGTTATAAAAATTTCAATAATTAGCATTTGTATAGGTACAAAAAAGGTATACCTACATTAAGGCACACTGAATCTTAATTACTAGTAAGTACGTGTTGTAAAAGTGAGTTCTTTAAAACGCTTATTCAAAATAATTATTCTTAACATTTCCAGATCGCGGCGTTAATTTTGTGCCTACCCAAGGCTAGGCTTCAGTTTTATGATTGAAGTTAGAAAATCTATATTTAGGTATTGTAAAAAGCTAGGAACGCGGACGAATATAACTAACCTCAAATATTTTAAACTAAAAGTTAAATTTAAAATTGTATCACACACGTTTGACAATTCACAGTTTATCAGTGTAATCGTTACTTAAATATGGAGCTTATGGCTGATAAAATAAAGTTGCATTTTGTTAGTCAGCAAAAAGAATTTCTTACCTCATTTTTATCAACTTCTAATATTGTACTTGAAGATACATTAGATCGCGCAGTTCCTAAGAAGTTTAAATTTTCAAAATACCATAACGACGGTGTGTATTTTTCCCCCTTTTGTTTTGCTTGTTTTATCTAAGAATAAAATTGTAGTTTAATGTTTTATCTATAAATACTATTTATATCGCACATATAATCGTTTTAAATAAGTAAAGATAAACAAAACTTACCTTCCTTAATTCTCTGTAGTATGTTGTTCTCAAATTTTTCATTTTCATTCTTAGTCCACCAACTGATGCCTGTTTATCTAATTTCTCTCTATACACTCTAGTAAGAATCTTATAGCCGTTAGTCATCATTGTCCTGTTGCCATAGTTCATATTATTCTTATCCCATAAATGTGGTAAGCCTTTATATAACTTGAATATGTGAGACCAGGTCTCTCGATCTCGTGACGACGCCATTTTAAATGTTTACCAACGTTGAAATGACAGTACACGGCCGATCGGGTCAAACTCCGTTGGCTGACTGCCGCAACTGGAAACAGAAATTGCCGCTTGCTTGCCAAACAGTACAATTATTGACCCAAATATTTTGTAGCTGCGCAATTTTGTATACCTTACGGCTGTAAGATAATGGATTTGAAGTTGCGCAATTATTTCGGCAATTTTGAATAGGATTGTATGCATTTTAAGTTCATTTTTGTTTGTGATTTATAAAGAAAAATAAAAATACATAAATGTCAAGCACCTGAAATAAAATGAGATAGAGTATTTACATACACGACAATATAATAACAGTAACTGCAAATGCAAATGTGGGAACATCTCTATAACAAATGTTTTTATCAAAAATCTAGTACAGAAAACGAAACCACGTTAGAAGTGTTCACTTTATATAATATGTATGTAACTTACAACTTTTATAGTTTATAAATAAAACCGTATGACGATAACATACGGCGTTCCATTTACGATAATAATTCTTATTTATAGTGAAAAACAGACTCAGAGCTACAGGAGTTTCTTAACCTTCATCCAGGAATATTTCCGCGCAATCTCTTATCTTTATTAAAACGCCTTTTAATTCCGTTCTCTATTAATGTGTTAATCTAAATTGCGTAATTGTGTTCTATATTTATGAATGGTGGACTGTGAATATGTTGTGGGCGATCCGGGTTAACTCGGCTGAGCAAATTCTGTGTCATTAGAAACCGGAGCAGCCTCTTTCCTAACTCGCCAGAGAAATGACCAGGGTGTCAAATTGTATACGTTTATTTATTATTCAAGTCTTAGAGTAGGTTTAATCCAGAATGTTAATGATGAAAGAGTTTGTTAGTAGGTTTGATTACTCGAATATGACTAATTAGTGTTGACGGTTAGAATTTTATTTTGGTAATAAAAAAAACTATTACACTATAACTAAAAAAATTTAAGTCCATGACATATCTTATGACAGCTCTCAAGCCCGATTTCCACCGCGAGCGGAACGGACCCATTAATGACTCCTTTTACCTCGCAATACAAAACTGCATACATGTGTTTCCACCAACAAAGAGATGACAACGAGGGCGAAAAGAGTAAAAATGAGCTGCGGAGTCATTAATGAGTCCTTTCAACTCGCAATTGAATTTTGTAGTGTTTCCACTGAAAAAGAGTTGAGCGGAGCGGACCGAGTAAAATGTGTCCGCTGTCTTGCCGACTAGTTTGAATTTGGAACGGACACGCTCAACGCTACTGTTTCCACCACCCCCCGCGCTCCTTTTCCTGCGTCTCCCGCTGCCGCCGGTGCCAATGCATTGTTGACATTGTTTGTGATAATAATTTGATTTAGATTTATAGAAGCTGTACGACAATACCCATGTTTATGGGACTTTCTCGAATGTGCCGACTTAACCAAAATCTCCGTTTTGCACGTTTTTTTCTGAGCTTGAGATATAATAATATATTCTTTTTTTCGGTATACATAGTCCTCACTTGATTCCGTATCACTCGATAACATAGCGAATTCACTCAACAAGACCACACGTAACCAGTTCAAAACTCCAACTGAACTCGTTCTCTGTGGAAATTGATATTCATTTCTCATTTTCCGTTCGTCTCGCTCCGCTGAGTCCGCTCTGTCATTATCCGCTCGCAGTGGCAAAACTCTTTGTTGGTGGAAATGCAAACCTATTTTGTTTAAAAGGAGTCCGCTCCGCTTACCATTTCCCGCTCATTACCCTTTCGCGGTGGAAATCGGGCTTTAGAGTTTAGTTTAGCGACTTTTGAATTTATAAACACATAACCACATTCACTCTCACTACACGTTGCTATAATTAGACAAATCTTTGTATATATGGGTGCTATACAGCTTGTGTGCCAGAACATCCAATTGTCATACAGCATCATTTGTCGCATATCTATTTATTGCCCCTATAGGTATGATTGCAACATTCCAACACGACCCTATTAATCAATGCACAATTGTTTATGGTCATGTTTACAACTTTATTATACATAGGAATGAAGCGCCATACAAATCAATTTATTTGCTATAATTTATTCTCAACCTAAATTTAACAATAGCAACATAAAAACATATGTCAATGTTGCCATGCCTGCTCACCTAAATACGTTAATTGAATCACAGTAAATACTACAATGCCTGACAAATGCGTAACTATTATATATGTATTCAAAATAGTTTAGGAAATTGATTACGTTTCCTGTACAGCTAATGGATAGCTCAATGTATTGTAATCTGTTGTAGGTTGACTCATTCACAGTATAACCAAGAAACGCTGTGGTGGGTCACCTATGTTACCAGTGACATCACATAAAGTGATAATAAATTAAAAAAAAACAGTTTTTTCATAAGAGAACCAACACAAAACGACAGCATCCGTGTTGTCATATTTCGTTGGTGAGTGCGAGACCGGAGGCCCAACAATACAGAAGGATCTCACCAGGCCGCCATGATGCACTTTAAAGAAAGTGGTTAACGGCAGATGGATGTGGACTGCCCCAGGATGGTGGTGTTAGGTTGATGAAAACAAATCCTCATTTGAAAATATTAATGATGATAGGAAGATATTTAACTTTCATTTCTTTCCAACGAATGGTGTGAAAAGTCACAGTTATTTTAACCAAGCTTTTAAGAATATATTTAATAAGAAAAATTTACAATATGTCCTCATTAAATAATACTTTAAAAATTCTTTTTTCATTTTGAGGTTACCCTCACTGTTAACATAATCCCTACTAATATTATAAATCCGAAAGTAACTCTGTCTGTCTGTCTGTCTGTTACACTTTCACGCCTAAACCACTGAACCGATTTTGATGAAATTTGGTATGAAGATAGAACTGAACTTGGTTGAAAAGGTAGAAGGGTTTGAAATAGGGGACGAAAGTTTGTGTCGAAGTTCCTTATTATCAAACATAAAATCATGTAAGATTGTTTAATCTACCCTTACAGTGTCGCGCGATATAAACGAATTCCACGCGGGCGAAGCCGCGGGCGGAAAGCTAGTGAGTTATATAATTGACCTGTAGGTGCGAGTTACAAACGATAACAGGGATCTGTTACGTTAAAAGTAACCTAATATAGTGGGAAAAAAATCCAATAACAACAATATTGAAATATGTATAAAGTTGCGTAATATAACTAAGAATAAATTAAAGTCCGCAACTCTTGATGAGCTTCACTATAATATAAATAATTTAATTTACTATTACAAAAAGAAACACTTCTTACAGATGCTTTGGTAAATTTATAACGTTCAAAGGCGTCTGTTCATAGGATTTGAACTTGAACTAAATGTCAGAATAAAGTGCGCACGCGTTTTCGACGTTGTAAAGCAAGCCTGTAAAATGGCGGTTATTTTGTTTTATAGTCACCATATTTTTGTAATCATTTATTTACGGTATCGCAGTTAGTAAATTTAATTATAATTATAAAAGAAGCTAGGTTAAATTAATTTATTAGGGAGATCACATCGCACCTCGTAACCTGACTGAAAAAGATAAATTGTTGTAAATAAATTATAAAAATTGAGTAAATTGAAAAATAAGGAAGGAAGTATTTGAAAATTAGAATGTTACGTAAGTTATACTCATTTAAAAAAGGAGGAGGTTCTCAATTCGTTCGAATCTTTTTAAGCTATTGCATAGCTTTTTATCGCGGCCTTTGAGCGCGGCGACCGAATCAAGAAATTTCGTAACGAAAATAGAACCTAACACCCCGTGATAAATGAGGATAGAGAATATGATTGTAACTGCAGTGCGACAGGGAAAAATAACGGGCGCCTGGCATGCGTCATGGATTAATCAAATAGAAGGGATATCGTAAGCACAATACATAGTGCCCGCGTTCTCCAGTGCCGTCTAATTGAATCTTAGTGTTTTTTTATTCCATAGATATGCTCATATTACTATTATGTTCCCTGTTTAGATGTCATTGTTTTTCGCCTAATAGGATGATTAAATTGGTTTGCAATAATAGTTTTAGAATGTATGTTGGTAAAAAGACAGTGTATATTGTTTTGTAAACTTGAATTAATATCACAGAAAAAAAATACTGCATATATAAAAAAATTATAATTAATTAAAATTGCTGTTGATAAAAAATGCTATGCATAAACTTTACCGCGGCAGTACCCCAGTGCCACATGTTTTTATTATGTATGTTTTTCGGTAATTTCGTCGTTTATGAACGGATTTCAGAAATTGTTTTCATTGGATTTGGCATAGCTCACAGGTGGTTCCATCGTCTCCATGTCTGGATCTGGTGATGGGATCCCAAAGAAATCGAGAGAACTTTTCAAATATCATAGGCACAATTGTTGCGATTTGGGAACCTGGAATAATTTTACTTTGAAGTCGTTTTTCTTGTTTAAATTATTAAATCATAGTTGAGCCTCCTTTTTTTAATATTTTATTTAGACTTCTTAAGGTTAGATTTAAGCAAAATCAAAAGAGTTATGTTATGATTTCATGATTAAAATAATGATTATGTATTGCTATAATTAAGCAATAACATCATTAACTAATAATAATAAAAAAGTGCAAGTAGAAAACAATTATAAAAGTTACACTTTATGAAGTGTCTTAACATTTACGTTGCTTGATCGAGTAGTGTTTGATGTAAGCTAGTTGAGCGGTTAGTACATGTACGTGTTATAAGTGTCTACTTACACGTGTAAGTAGGTTATAATTCCTGCTTATCGTTGGATACCTTTAAATTTTAAGACTATTTGGGGTCAGCTACTAGACCAACCGGTTTTACCAGAATTTCAGTTTTGAAATGGAGCGACTGCCATCGGACCTCCGCAAAAGTGGTTAAATAGAAAGTGGTTGAGGGCGGAAGTGGTTAAATAGATTTATAGATAAATAAATAGCTAAAACACTTATTTATGAAAGCGGGATGGAGCGGTAAAAACGCGGCTTAAAGAATATCGCACAGAGAAGAAGAATATCAATGAATGAATGATAATTACCATCTATTATACGGTCAAGCATTAGATGTTAGTCTTAATAGCGACAAGGAAATAGAGAAAAAGGTTTGCTTTTGAATTATTGTTTTATTTCAGTACTATAGGTATGGTACTATAGGTACATATAGGAATGTACATTTCTTTTTACAAAATATTTGTTCATATGCAATATTAGCTTAAAGAATATTAAGATAGAAGCGTCAAAATATTCCATGCTTTTTACATCATCATCGCTTTTTGGTAGCGTTCGAAAAAGACTGGCAGCAAGACTGACTGCCACGTTGACCGGCAATGCTAATTCTCTGTGCTATATTTTATTCTTCTATTTATCAGTAGTACATTCGTACATTCATTTATATCAATAATAATTTCGATCTCATCATAAAGTATAATAAGTACGAATTGCTTGACTCCTGTGCTAGTATATAATGTGTTACAAGCGTCTGTGTGCTTTCCATCATTCATGGCACCTAGTAGTTAGCGAACTGTTAACATTATTTCCTAAATCAATCATTCACATCAATCAGTCACAATTTTGTTTTCCGTGAAAGAGGTTTGCTTCGGCAGACACATAAAAATCTTTTGTTCTGTGAACCGATTGGAAAGGAGTGATACCAAGTATCATTGCAAAAGGGCTATCAAAAAAAAGCTGTTTAGGTTTAATAGGTGATTAGGTTTATTATACCTTCAAGCTTGAGTTTATGAGAACGATTATATATATAAAGATGTGAATAAGTATATTTAGTATGAGTTTATCTTCTTCAAAATATAGTCAATCACATTTAAATACCATTTTCCTATTTAAATCTATAGCTTTATAGTTCACTGTCCTGATGATGTACACAGAATAAATGTTATGGTTTTGTAATAATCTAGTTTCTGTAACAGTTTAGTAGTACAAATTACGATTCTAAATATTATTAGTATTGACATTATACTATTTGCTTGTTTAAAATTAATGATCTAGTAATGGTTTAAGTTCCGTTATATCTTTTAACGTGGGCTGAATATTGATGGTGAAATACGATGAAACTGTGTTTTAACTACTTCCCTATGTTGCACTTAATTTTTTTAAGGGGGGAAGTTGCAGGGTAAAATGAGAACTGTTATAGATAACTCACATCTGAAAGTGGACTGTAACAGATTTTTTGAATTGAATGATGAGATGAGATGTGCTTAGTAAAAATTCTTCAACTTAGAACTTAAATTCTATCAACATTTGATTAAGAAATATCTTTAAAATTAAAATTTTATTTCAATTAACGTAACCTATTGCTTAACGCCTATATAATTTTTGCTTTTGTTTACTGTTGCCAACTTTTATGTAATTTTTATCTCTAATAATTGTATTACATACGTAGACATGTTTTACCTTAACACATAGAACATCCTTCTTCTATCAATTCCATATCCCACATTAGATATCAGTGCCTAAAGCTTCTTATTTCTTCAAATAAACTTGTATTATATTGCGTTATGTGTATGTAAGAGTTTTATCTAGTATCAGTCACCTTTTGTGTGTCATATATGTCATATTTAAGAAAAATATATATGAGTATATTAAATATTGTGGAGGAACGAGTTTCGTGTTTCTCCATCTTATAGGGAGGGTATTCCGACGGCGTTGTTGTATGTTTTTGTTGTCGCCACAAATAATTTTCGAAAACTTTTAATTTTGAAATTATTCACCTGTCAAACCCTTACGTCAGTCGTATAAGGGCATTAGTTAAGTTATTGCGTACAGTAACCATTTTATATTGGTCTGCCTCCTACGCAACAGTTTGTCTCATTGGTTGACAAGTAGGGTCACTATTGGTTATATATCGATGACTTCCGTTGTGTGAAATGATACCTACTTTAAAATAGGTTACGATGAAATATGGGTACAGATAACTTGAACAGCAATTAAGTAATTTAAATACGAAAATTACCATTTTAAAGTAAATTTCAAATTTAGTATTCATCTTATTAAGAAACAACCTACCTACTCATATACAAAGCTATATATTACTCGCTACTATAAGTCGCTTCACAATATAATTATATTACTTAATTACCTCTATGAAATAATATATATCGGGAAGCGATTTATTAAGTACTTACTAATAACAAGATCTGAAAATATGAATGAACCGAACTAACTAATTATATATCAAGTACTCGTAAGGTTTTTTTTACATATTGACAAACTGAATAATCGTTCATATTATTTCATAAAAATAATGACTCATAAAAGTTAATAATATTTGTTTTTTAAAGGCAACGGCATTGACAAGGAATACATCCATGCTTTGATTTACGATCTTTACGAATATTAATTGAGTAAGTACATATAGAAAACATCCAGATTCAGAACAACAATTTGTGTATCACACAAAGTTTTCTCTCACGTGTAGTTGAAACCCACATCGATCATTGCAGGAACAAAGCTGAAATTTCTACTAAACCCCATAAATATAAGCCAACTGGTCTGTCATCGTAGCGTGACATTCAAAATAATTATAAAATTAATATTGTATGATATAAATTAGTATAATAATATGATATTATTAATTTTATTAGCTTAACGATATGAAAAAATAAATAAATTACTTCTTAATCCCAAATAAAAACGAGAGGCATTTAGTAAATCAACAGGAAATCAACAAAATAGATCGCTACAAAACTGATGATTCAACTATTGTTTGTTATGTGGTCATCTATTCAAGTCACTATTCAGTTAATACATGTACACAAACACCGACAACATTTCTCATATGAAGATACCAAAACTGACGTTAATGGTTGTTAAATAAAGTTAAATACGAAATTATTCATTATCTGTGATAAATCGGTAACCATTAAAGAATGTGAGTAAAGGCTGTCAAGTGGCATGCACAGACATGGATCGACTCAATACGTGATAAAATTATTAATTATAATTATTAAAGGCTAAGTGTGAGAGTTGATTAATGGCTCCATGATAACAGAGTTAACTTGTTCCGCCGCGCTCGAGATGAATGGCGTCGCCCATCACTGAACAAGTCGACTTACACCTATTCATAGAAAATATTTTTAGTTCCAATTAAAACAGAGATGGTATGTAAACATATTCTATATTAAGAAACTTATAAATGTATTTTGAAAAACTCGTTTGCTAGTTTTCAAAAGTGGCATTTTAAAATAAAAAAAATATAGAAGTATTTAAAAGTGTCTCAAAAATCACTATGTGGATTAATATAACAATGACTTTTAAGCAACGCGTACGTTATGGAATACTTGTTTTTAAATTAGCATTACTTCCTACATCATCGGAATTGGTTATCTAACCTATAAAGTCGTCCAAAGTTAGAAGAAGATAATAGTGTTAATTAACTAAACGCCAGAGCTGTATAATACCACAAAGCACTTTGTGTTAAAGAAACTCTTACCTAAATATGAGTTTGCTTTCTATGTTTAAGCATAGTGGCCTATTTATCCGGTATCAGTTTTATGGTCTGGTGTTTGGTTGGATGTTGTTTGAACGGAACAAATCTGACTAAGGGATAACTACTTTCAACTGCTGCCTGAGCGGTTTATGTGAACTGTTTAGTCAAAGTACAATATGTCTTAAGACAGGAGAGACATTTAATAATTCTTTTTAGTACAATATTTCATCTATCGAATAAATTTTTAGGCTTGCTACATTGCGTAATGCTTTATCGCTACGATCAATATGGATGAAGTAGCAATGAAACATGATGCAAAAATTAATAAAACTCATTTCTTTCGAGACGCAGACGAAGTTGAGCGAGTCAGCTAGTATTATATACCTTCATAAGGATTTATTAATGTAACAGTAATATAAGACTAGTTAAAAAATCGATTTAATTATTATCAATAAATTATGATATAACAAGATGTTTTATTATGCCTAATTTCCATGATTTAGTGCTAAGAGAAGATATTTATAGCCGTTATAATTCCAGTAATATTTTTTTGAATATTTTAGCAAGTTATTAAAGATAATTATTTTGGAATTCATAACCGTTTATTATTATAGTGTATATGGTGTATAGTAGGCCAAAACCTCCTTTCAAAGGAGATGCCTATGTCCAGCAGTGGACTGTTAAATGCTGTTGATGATGATGATGATGATATGGTTCTCCCCATTGACAAGTTCGGATAAAAAAACTTGTAGTTCATCTTCACGCAGAAATTCTAGGTGGTAAAATAATCAAGACTTGAGTTCAGTTAATTCGTAACTATTACTAGTATCAGAACATGATATCGATCAATTAAAATCTTATCTACGAACAATCCCTTGATTGTGATTGAAGTAGATCATGAACTTCTACGTCAAAAGTCTATAGTCTCTATTCTAATGTCTTTATTTGTATACGAGACTGGGCATAACAGTTGCTTGTTGGAAGGATATGCTGTTAGGTTTAGATTGTGTATATGTTTACAAATTTATATATTTAACACACTGTTTGTGTGTGTGTGTATAAATGTTTTCTAAATAATTTATTGTTGGTATATCATTCAAAAGAAAAAAAGTTATCTTATTTAAAATAAAACGAATTTGCAACTAATTTTGAGAAGTGTTAATTAAAACATTGTTATGATAATATTGTCAAAAAATCATATTGCAAAAACAGCTACTAGCTTCAAGACCGGTTTCAAAATTTATGAGTTTATGATAGGGTGTTAAATAGATTTATCGAAACGTTTGTCAATACGATCCGCGTTTGGGTACAAAAAATTTGAATTATTGTTCAAAAACTACTTTAAGCAGAACCGCTTAAGCAATAAGCTTTACTACCTATGCTAACATGATAGATTTCCAAGTAACTCTGTCAGTCCTTTCACGGCTAAGCCACTGCACCCAGTTTCAATTAAATTTGGCATAGAAATAATTTTATTCTTAAGGTTCGATTAAGGACATATAAGTTGCTCTTTACCACAATAACGCGGCCAAGGATTCTGAAAAGGATCCATACTTCCATACTAATTTTATAAATAAGACACTGACTCTGTATGCCTCTTTCTGCCACTTTTGCATTCTCGACCAAACTGATGCACCCATTTCAATTAAATTTGGCAGAGGAGATACTTTGATTTATGAGGAAGGATATAGGCCACTCTTTGCCGTGATAACCGACATATACCCTAGCGCTCAAAACCGTAGTATTTAATTTATATAATTAATTTCAAACAGACCCGTCTGGCCAGCGTGGTATAGTAGGCCAAAACCTCCTTTCAAAGGAGAGGCCTATGTCCATCAGTGGACTGTTAAAGGCTGTTGATTATTGATGATGATGATGATTTCAAACAGAGAAAACTATTCAGGAACAGGTTAAATGACATGAATTTGTCGGCGATATATGATAATAGAAATATGAGGGGTACTAACGTTCCCAGTGGATTCAAGATTTAACAAATTCATAATTTTTATCTTAATCGTCTTAGCTGTTTTAGTACAAGACATTAACACAATATTATACACATGAAAATTTACACACAATATTACCAAAAAATTAAGTAATTCTATCTTAACTGCTTAAATATAGACTGCTATGGCAAAAGTTTCCATGATAAAAGGATCTATTTTAAAATATACATTGACCTTTTCATAGAAGGAAAGAAACTTTATTTACTAGACAATAGTTTAAGTAATAACCTTTAGTAATAAGATATACGATTAAAGCCTGTAAATTACAGAGCGATCGATAGAAACCTAGTAATAACCATTAAAAACTTATAAAATCCAACAATAGTTTAACTAGTTATCGTACTAAATATCCGAGTCTTCTAGACTGTTACTATGGTACGATTTATCCGCCCTTACCTTTAGATAAGAAATGAGAATACTAAAGTTAATTCGCTATGGTATCGACTATCGTTGTTTGCATTTATTCTATTATAACCGTGTAGTATGAAATGTAAGAGGATATTTATTTTTCTAGTATTCTTATTCCAATACTGAGTCCGACTCATGTACGAGAGGCTACGTTGAATTGTTTTTTAACAAGGCTGAAAATATAATAACATCACACTTTTTGTATTTTTTAGTTTTATATACTTCAGCCTAAAGCCGTCTACTGCTTAAGTGCTAAAGTCTACTGCTAAACTGGACCAGAGAGCGCCAGCTATCCCAGTCATGCCCCCTGAGCCAAGTTGCAAACGTTGTTGTTTTTCTATGCTATTCTCTATTTCATTTCAATATTTTCTTATTTAGTTGGCCAATATTCTGTTTTGATTACATGACTGAATGACATTAGCCAATGAAACAAGAGAATAGAGAATGGAATAGAAAACTAAAAACGTTAAACTTAGCTAGAGGGGTCACAAATTTTCTAGAAGTCATAGGTCTTATAGTAAGAATTTAGTGTGCACCACTTAAATCAATTTCAGATCACCAGTTTGTATAGGTTAACAGCTGTTGGAGCTGGTCGTTTACTATAGGAACTCTTTGCTAATAATAATGACAGCATTCTTGCTGTCATATTTCGTTGGTGAGTGTGAGACCGGAGACCCAATCATTCTGCATCATTCTCGCGGCCATAGAAGGTCGGTAGAATGCTGCAGAATTATCTGACCAGGCTGCCTTGGTATGAGTCACCATGCTGTATTGGCTACCCTCACAATGTGGATGGTGACCCATACTCCTGAATTCTACTCTTGCTTTCCATCAGGCAGAGAAGAGTCACTTTGGTTGGCTTCAATATAAAATAATAATAGTAATATAGGCAGTTTACTATTTTATGTAGGCCTCCCAAAAGCCTGAAAGAATTGATTTTCTACTCACTACTAAATTATATTTATATGTAGCAAAAGACTCTAAAGATCCATTAAAACTATGAACAATCCCTGTTGTTAAATTAAAAGCGCAGCACGATGCAATCCAATTGAACATTAACAATAAAACCGTAAGATTGCAATAATAACTAAGCGAACATTTTGCACAAAACCATATGGGTGGCTCCTATAATTGATTCCTAAGTTGTGACACAATTGATAAAATAGCTAAGGAAAATATTCGTATGTATTGTTTTAATTAATAAGTTGGATTATTTATCGGCATTACAATAGTATCTATATTTACTTTAATGCATTTTGAAAAACTTCATCATCATAACCAAAAGTATCAGCCATCCATAGGCCTGTGGCGACTTCCACAAATCCTGAATCGCGAAAGTAACATTCTCGCGCCGATTAACATTTATACAACATCCCAACATCAACCGTTGGGCAGTGGCCCACCAGGCATGATCACCTCGCCTGGTCGGAGGATCCTCCCTTTGTGTTGGAGGAACACGATTCCCGTTACTCTACAGGCCCTAAGGTTCTCAACAACCGGTTCTGTGCAGATCACATCCAACGGCTTTCCCCAACATTCACCAGGTCCTCGGACCACCTTGTCTTAGGCCTACCAACGCTGCATTTTCCGGTACGCAGTCGTCACTCAAGACGTTATGGCCAATTTATATTTGTTGTTTTTATAAATAATCTTAGGTAATCATTATAAAAGCAGTCGCCGAAATCTATTTGGTCTATGTACCTATGTAGATGGAATAACACGATTACAGAGACCGAAAACACCTCTATGATTGGGACTGACGTTTAACATCAGCTGATTCCTAGAAATATGCCAAATTTCACTTTTCTTTTGATAAACTGAAAATTTGTTACTAATAGTTTGAGATGTTCATATTTATTCCCAACACTTTGTTTCAATTAATAACATGTCAAGATCCACAAAAACATTTTATTATCATGACGGCTTGTAAACAAAGTTTGACGGATTTCGCTAATGGAATTTCATCGATAAAACCTTATCTTAATGTAAATTTTTACGTGCATTTTTACCCGACTACCATTTCTACCATTTCTATATTCGTTTGCGAGTTATTAAATTTTAATAACTCGCAAACGAAAAACCCCTGTTTGTTTGAAAAACCAGAAAAACATTTATGATAGTCGTCCATATATTGAACTTTCAAGAAAAACTATAGCGGTTTAGATACCTTTTTTTTCTGGAGTTATAACTGGGCCTAACTTGTAAAATGCACTCACTTGGAAAAGAAATAATAAGTAAGCAAAATTCATTGGACACGATTACAAATCGACTTTCTACTATTACGGGTGACTACGGAACCCTATTCTATGCGTGGCTTAAAACGCGCTTGCCCGATTTTTTATTTGTTAACATTAAGGCTACCTACGTAAAATATTATGTATAGACGTAATACTTGAGGTTGTACTCATTCGAAATGCCATTTGATATTACCTATTCATCATCGTCATCATTAACAACCTCTAACAGTCTACTACTGGATATAGGTCCTTAGATAGGATGTTTTTATTACTTATTAGTTATCAATTAGATTATTGAGATTCTAGTTCTCATTTTGAATCCCATTTTATTAAAATATCCAAAATAATAGTGGTTTGTTGTAAAATATTAAAATGAAAACGAATTTCATCCAAAAAAAAGAAAACATCGCATTGAGATTTAAATAAAGAAAACAATATTACAACTTCAGAAATAAGTTTGAAAATTAAAGGAGGTACCACGTCTCGTGAGGCAAACTAACTCAATAACTTAAATTTGTATGCCAATGGAACATACACTGAATCTGTTCTGTATTATATTGTATCCAATTCTGTCACTTGAAATAAATTTTCCAATCGGGACCAATGAGGCGTGTGAATATACGGGTTGGTATCATAACGACACTGTTTGAAGACCTACTACACTGTTTAAATCTGCCTATGGTAAAATATGCGAATTATTAGAGTTTTTCACGTTTTATTGCTTATTAATACCACAAATTACGTAAGATAAAAAAGTTTTCACTTTCAAAATGATTTAAAGTATTTTTCTCTAGCATAACTTTTATTTTAGAACTAGGAGTTTAAATAAATATATTTAGCCATTCATGGGTTAGAAACTTTTGTAATCATTTCAAAGAATAAGAGTTATATATATTTAATAAAAAAAAAACACCTTACTAGGAATTTGTTGTCTGTCATCGTTTATTTTAAATCGGACTAAATAATGAAATTCTTAAAAGTTTGCCTATCCAACTTTTTTTAAAGTAAAGAACACCAAAGAGGTCATATCAAATTTTCCAAATTTAGTTATTAACATGATAATATACGACATGTTATAACGATATTATAATATAAATGTCACATATTATATCTGCTACCTTATTTTGTTTGGAATTTCGTTTTCTGTGTTAATTAAAATATTCAGTAAATGTTTAGTTGATTAGTTATATGTTAAATAAATTGACCATAAATTGTAGGCATTTATTTTTTATGAACTGACCCAAGCTTAATTTGTTTAAATTAGGTAATAAATTGTTTACCACTGTTTCACAACTTATCGTCGTATTAAATGCTACTGAAACATATGAAATGTAGACGACCACCAAAAATAATTCGTTAATTATTTTCATATCTGACAACTATAAATAAATTACGAAAATGCTTTACAAAGTCGGACGGCCTATAATGTGAACTCTTGAATATTTATTATTTACTTTATGTTTTCCCTAAAATGTTAGTCGTGTTTCTAATTCATTATCCAGACATATTATATTTCTTTCATTAAAAAACGTATTAGACAACCATATATTATGGAAATATTATACAAAAACATTTTTAAATATAGTTTGCAAAGCTTGAAATTAAATATTCTGGTAACTACTTAATTTAAAAAATAACAAGAAGTTCAAATGTCAAACGCTTGGCGCCAAAATGTAGAATGTAGCAAATTAATCAATGGGTGATGATGATGCATGCGGACATTGACATGTCAACATGACACTGTCTTGTGGTTCAACGACTCCTTTCACAACACATTCGAGGTCCACAGCCAAAGAAAAAAGAACTATAAAATATTAACTCATCAGCATATCTATTATTGTGTATGACTCGATATTTCTGACTGAGTTTTTATTTATCTTTTGTACGATTTCGAGTATGTAGCTGTTGGATTTGTGTCATTTCATTTCCTAAAATCGTAATAGTAAATAGTCATCAACAAGTAAAGTAAATGCGCACATGCAGACTAAAAGCCTTATTTAGACTATGTGATAAATAAATTTTAAACATAAGGGAAAAGTCCTCGTGTTTATTTTGTACGGTGGGCAATAAGTTATGTCATCCGAATAAAATAAAAGTATTCCAAGCACAAAAAATATGACGTCATTGGCTTTTGTTACTCTCAACTGTTGTGATACAGAATGATTCTAACATGACTTTTTCTGATCTGATGATATTTATAGATCAAGTGACGCGGTGTGTGAAGAGCAGTAACTTTTATCTAATATTGATAATTTCGTACTAAATCTTTGTGAATCATTATATTTTTATAGCAGTACTTTCTAAGGTGGAACAACTATGCTACCAAATGTTATTTGTCTAACCCTGACTAATATCATGCTTTTTGGTACGTATTTTTTACCAATGTTTGTAATGAAGGCAATGACCATCAAAGATTCAACTGTTTAATGTCACGAATAACTCGATACTCTCTTAGCGGATTCTTCTTGACCTGTCAAATGCTGCCCACATATTTTCACGAAAGAGTATTGAAACCAGGTGGCCACAATTTGGTACTTAGCTTGTCTACGTAAACTTTCTTTTCAGTATTATGGAAAATAATATATTCTTAGAATCATAATACTACCTAAAGCTGAATAAATAAAAAGGAAATGTCACCGTACTCTAAAGACCGATAAACGTTTCTATTACAAATATTTCGATGCAGTCACGTAGTATCACACTTATCGTATTATTTTATTTAAACATTTGTTTTCACACCATCTTTCGAATTGTTATAACACTATTTCTTGCTTGCTTGCGTACAGATAATTCTAAACAGTGACATAAATCGACTTTTCGTGAGTTGCCTATTACACTGACATGCTACTGTCAATCGAACTGACAATCCTCAATTAATTAAGCTTTGAGATTTGAATAGAGCAATATGTTTCCTTTTAAAGTTCTTAAAGCCTGTCAACTAATTTTTAAACTTTCGTATTAAGTTGACGTTGAGTTTCGCCTGACCTTTCCTTTAATTGAGATGAGTATGCAATACCTATTACGTTATGGCTTTAATTCCCGTAAATATGTTTTACACAATCTGTCAACGTCTTAAGTTCCGTTTTGGTTTCAGTGTAACGAGTTTTATCACGAAAAATAAGAGATTAAAGGGCAAAATTGCATATTTCGGCAAAAGTTTGACATAAAAAACAAAAGGAAACCACCAACATAAAAAGCTTGCAACGAGGGTTTCACTTAAAATCTAAATATGAAAATGGATCTTAAGTTATATACCTGATAATGTAAGAGCTGCACTTAGTAGTGCTGTGTGAAGTGATTCTTTAAATGCGCTTGATCTCTGAAGAATCGCTGAAGATAGGCTTAGACTTCTATACCAATATAGCATACTTAACGTCAGTGTTGGGCAAAATTTAATTGCAGGAACAATTAACAATTAACAATTGATTAATTGTCAAATATCAACTAACAATTAATTAATTGTTAACTGTTAGTTTTGCAATTAACAATTAATCAATTGTTAATTGTTCCTGCGATTAAACTTTAATTTAATTTAAATAAAGTAAATAGAAGAAGTAGAAGATGGAGGAGTCAGCAGGACTGACTGAACTGACTAAACTGAACTGACAGGACTGAATGACATGAACTGACAGGACTGACTAAACATACTGAACTGACAGCACTGACTGAACTGACTCACTGAACTGACAGGACTGAGTGAACTGAACTGACAGGACTGACAGACTGAACTGAACTGATAGGACTGGCTGACATGAACTGACAGGACTTACTTAACATACTGCATTGACTTAACTAACAGGAGTGACTGCACTGACAGGAATGACTAAACTGACAGGACTGACTGAACTGACAGGATTGATTGAACTGACAGCACTGACTGAACAGACTGACTGGCAGTAGTTAAGTAGATAGCCTTTAGTCTGAACGAGAGCTTATAACTTTGACAAACGATCTCGACTTTTCGCTTACCAGCGCCCGCGCGAAGGAAACAGGTTTGTACCTGAACAACCACAAGTAACAACAGTTTGCATTGAAAAATACACAGAAACAGACAGAAAGTTTCGCGGGGAAATAAGTAAGATAACAAGAAAGATCATTTATATTGTGTGCACCTACACAGGTGCAATGCAGAAAAACATGATTATTAATTGTTAGTTTGTTGCAATAATTAAAAATATTAGTTGCATTATTTTAATTGTATCTTGCAATTAACATAACTCAATTTAAATAAATTAATTGCAATATGAAACTAACATATTAATTGCAATTAAATTAATTGTGATTAAATCAATTGCAATTAATTTTGCTATTAAATTAATTGTGATTAAATCAATTGCAAGTAATTTTTTCAATCAATTACTACGATGATTAAAATATTAATTGATTAATGCCCAACACTGCTTAACGTACACTTTATAATTATAAAATTCAATCTATAGCCGGTTCCAAAAATAACGGGTCAGTCACATAAACCAATAACGGGTCAGTCACATAAACCCGAATATCTCCCGAACTACGTATGCCATCCTAATGAAACGAAGACTGTTCAATTGAGAATTTAATTATACAGATAAAAAATAAAATAAAACTTAGTTACACCCACAATATTAATCTTAAATTAAAAAAAAACTAAAGTAGTCATATTTTTCTTAAGATTACATTTTTTTTATGATTGTTTTTTTGCTGTTTTTCATCACTTTCTTCATTTAATACTTTGTATTGCCTCCACGTGATGAAGCCTCCAGTGATGAAAAACAGCAAAAAAACAATCATAAAAAAAATGTAATCTTAAGAAAAATATGACTACTTTAGTTTTTTTTTAATTTAAGATTAATATTGTGGGTGTAACTAAGTTTTATTTTATTTTTTATCTGTATAATTAAATTCTCAATTGAACAGTCTTCGTTTCATTAGGATGGCATACGTAGTTCGGGAGATATTCGGGTTTATGTGACTGACCCGTTATTTTTGGAACCGAGTGTATATCCGTTCTGCAGTTTTTTTTGCAAAAGAGTTACATACAAAGATCCACCCTCACAAACTTTCGCATATAAGAATTGCAATTTATTTATACCAGCAGTATAAATATGTTCAACTTTTATACTATATAAAGTCAGTTACATCAGTTTTTATTAATCTTCGTGACTCAGGGCTATTAAATTAAAAGAACTATTCGCAAGAATGTTGTCACTGTCATATTACATTTTAAGGGCTCGTGTGATAGGCTAACACAAGTCATTACTCACTCAAGTATAGTTAACAACAATTTGTCAAGAAGTAATTATGATTCTGGTAATAATAATTATAAAGATGGCCACACAACTTGTCGGTCGAATATCATGATATGGCCTATACTAGGATTAATTAAACTTCGGAATGTTTTCTTGAACAAAATAGACTCATTTTAGTATAAAATAGCACATATGAATTTCAGATACTACTTCATTTAGGTAACATTTATAATGAACATAAAAAATCTGATAAAACGCAGAGAAAAAGATAATGAAGGTCTTTATATCGGCACGAGTATGTAGGAGGTAAATTAACACTCATATAAATATAAGTTTAATTGTATTATTGCGATACAAGGGCTTGATAAAGATTTAGCTTATATAAGAGGTTATAAGTTACACCCAACGCAACGAATGGTACCATTCAGTATAATAATTATACTTCAGATGCTAAAAGACCATGTCATAGAAATATCGTGACATTATTACAGATAATGGATTCACTGTTCCTTATGTTTGTATGCTGCGGTGGAGGTGGCGTGTTTTAGTATTTGGTGTGTGTTCCTCAAGAATCAATAAAATTATAAAATTGGTTACCTAAAACAAATATAATTACACGCTAAAAATGATTAACGACAGAGTGCAGAATAAAGCCCCCATGTTGTTATTAGTCAGACTAATAACCGTTTTACGTTACTACAAAGGTTATTAACTACCCATACCAATCATGTAATTACTATATCAATTGATCAATTCTTGCCAACAGATCAATCTTATTACTACCACCGTCGTAAATTCAACGTTCGCTTTTGAAATACCTTTTAAATGACCTGTAAATATCAAATTAAACTAATTAATGGGTCTGTTTGAGATTGTGGTTGTACAATTTGGTCGAAAATAGTGACTTTAACCTACATATTGACTTGAATTGCAGAATCATGTTTAAAATCATTTTGAGGAAAAGGTTAATATTTTTTTTCGTTCACGATTGTTCATCGTTGAAAAGTCTGTTATCTTTTGTTTCGTTACCGTATATGTATAAGAAAATCGGTAATTTACTATGAAAACAGTTCAAATATTTCTTAATTTTAAAATTGACAAAAAATTGTTCCGTTATATAATATTTATTATTTCTCCAGTTTTAAATAGGGATAAGTTATTAAAATCGGCCGCTGGTCAGTCATTTAAGTATGAATACTTGTTTCCGTTTTGATGACCTGTTCGATCCTAATCAATATTCATATTTACATCTATACGACTATATATATTAATATTAAAAAGGCAGTATCAATACTACTTTAAAAAAACATAAATAATCTTAAATGGTGAAATATTTCATCGAAGTCTAATCATTATATGTAAGATGTATGTACAGATGTAGGTATAACTTTTTATATATAAAATATCATTGGTACATTCATAATTTTAAGGATAAAAATAAACTTTAATTTCGATGTTTTCTATGTTTAGTATGTTTATATTTACAAAAAAGTATGTTTGTGTTTTTCACTGTTTACGGAACTTATTCGCGATAAAATTAAACATGAGTATGTGTAAAAGTCCCGAAAGTCTAAAAACAGTAAGTATGTTTGTGTCTTTATATCAGTTGTCTAGTACCCATAATACAAGCTCTGCATAGTTTGGGAGACTTTGGTTTCTAGTTGACGTTGTGTGTAATTTGTCCGAAACTATTATAAATTTTTAATTATAGTCTGAATTTTACTTTTTAGGTCGCTTATGTTAATTTTGTTGCAGTAATTCAATGAAGTCGAAGCAAGATGCTAAGACAGGTCTTGTTTTGAAGACATTAGATAAGATTTTTCAATGCATATTCTTTGCACGTGCATGGAACCAAAGAATTGGAATTGAAATTTGTACATTCTAAATATGATTTCAGATTATATATTTTTATTATTTCGCCGATACACCGTCCCGTTCATCTCTGAGCCTCAATTCGGTAGTTCCACAAAGAGACAGCGACGCTTTGTACTGCTCGCGTGTGCTGTTGCAACACACGGGTGCGTCTGCGACGTTCCGGATCATAGGGCTCATATATAGGACGCGTCATTCACAATCGTGATTGAGATTTTTTGGTTCACAGTGTAATTAAACTACCACGTCATTTTTGAGCAGTGATGCGAAGAATGTCTGCGGAATATCCTGCTGATATAATTAAAGTTCCGGGTCGGCTGTATGAATGTTCCATCAATATTAATTGTCCGCAGTCGAAAATATACCATAAAAATTAAATAGCTACTCCAAAGTCAATTTCTTTCTTCAAAAACTTTTTACTTTTAATGGCAAATAAATAAGCTACGACTACGAGTAATAACGATAGGTTGGTAATTTTTTCATCGACACTGTGTGAATTTCTTTATTTTAATATTTTAATAAACCACGGCTCAAAAGCACCTTCTGATAATTATTGTTTCATTTACCAATCTAATCTTATTAGTTTTAGTCACTTGGTGTTGTCAATTGGTATCTAGTTTACTACAGAATATTTCGAACTGACTACACCATTGATGCTCTTTATACAATATAATCGGCTTAACAAGATACAAAACTTAAGCCGCAAATTCTACAAAAGCACACAAAGACTGAATGCTGTAATAGATTGATGCTCCAACGCTTTAAGTTACATGTTACACAATAACTTGTCGAGTTTATGAATTGTTGTTACATACTTGTGAAATATCTTGTTGACGATCGCTGATTGATGTGTACATCTGTTTTTAGCCATAATTTATTCAATTACTCTGTAAAGTAATTGCTGTTAGCATTTTGTATATGAAATGAAATTATGACTATGCTTTTGACAGCTGTGACGTTTGTTTTGTCGATTGTTTTATGGCGCTTAGTTATTGTATTTCGTAAATAAAACTATTGTTACCATTGAAAATCATCAACAACTCGTATGTCCCACTGCTGCGTTCGGGTCTCTTCTCACTAGAGGGTTAGGCACTATTTAAAATACATAATATTTTTACGTTACGGTGAATGCGTTATGCATTCTCAATCATTAGAAGTACATAGTATCACCACCCCTATTCATCCCATTGGTGTCGTAAAAGGCAGAATGACGCAGGATAACGTTACTGCAAAAGATAGGAAAACTTGATGCAAACCCTACGCCAAACTGACTGACCAGCGTGGTATAGTAGCGTAAAGAAAAATACATCATCATCAGCATATCGCACTCCACGGCCGGACATAGGCCAAGACACTGCTGTTGACACGTAGTTTAGTTTAGTTAGTGTAGTTTATTACCTATCTACCATAATATAAATATGACTCACCCATTGACAATATATGCTTTTACAATATTAATAAACATCAACATAGTAACCACTGCCCGTATCTTAAAAAAGTATTAAATCAATAGTTCCTAAAATCAGTTTTACGTAAGTACTGACAGATCGCATTCATATTAAACGAATCTATTCACACTAACCCATCATCTGGTCTAGCAAGCACTTTGTGAGAGCACAAAATGTGTTACATTTTTAATATATTGTTTTAAATTCTATAGATTCCTCCACTGTTTTAAACTCTATCTCCATAGTGACTGCGTGGTCGATTAGATTGATAAAATTGTTTTTGCTTGGCAATCAACTTCCTAGCTTGTATTAGTTGGGGCTGGCTACTAGTTCTACAGGTTTTACCTGAATACCAGCTTTTCCTCAGAATGATTGGCATTGGACTTCCGCAAACCCGAGGGCGAACTGAAAAAAATATATTTGAATGTTCATGATAAACGTGCTCTCAATGGCGTGGGCGTGAAACAACATCAAAAATACATACGCTGCGCTGTTGTTTAGAATTTCCTGTAAGAAAGACCTCTTGGTTGACAGTCGTGTACTCTAACCGCTAGATCAACGAGACAGTCCCAGTTGCCTAGTAATAGAATACAAAAATATTAGCCATAAATTAAAGTTTGGTAGGTAGAAGGTAGGTCGCTTGTGTCTTCTGAATTGTAGGCGATCATGAATGGTGACAGTTACCTTCCACCATGTGAACCGTCTACGCTTTTACCCACTCTGTTAAAAAAAAAATGCCTAAAATGAAACATGAAGATGTAATGTATACATAAAAAGTGAATATTAAAGTCTCATCTGGTCGAGACCAAATAGTACACAAATAACTAAAGCAAACTTTTGCAACCATGGAAAATTAGTAGCACAATAAAGACATCTCTGCTCATGCGAACTTTGATTAAATAGATAAAGTTATTTTGATTTGTTATCTGATAATGTCAGTCTACTACATTTTGGGGTCACTGCAGACATTACTGTTAGCTTAAATAACCTACTATTATTACTTCGTTATAAACTTAATCTAACTTATTACCAGTGCTTAAATCTTGATTTTTATTTACAAAATAGTAATGATGTGAGATATACAATATTTCATTTATTATTTAAATCTTATAAAGTTTGACTATATAGGGTACTTTAATTTACTCGCGGTTCCGCCAGCGTGTGCGTCGGTTATCGCACAGAGTATAGTTTTTTTAAGTTTTAATCGATCTCCATACCGAAATTCATGTTCTTCCTTTTCCTTGTTTAAACCTTTCTTTTGAACCTAACGGTTTTATACTGTAAAATTGAATGAAAAATACCAAATGTATTCACTATTACCATCTTAGACGATAACTACTTTTTTTACTGTATCAGTGAAACAGGCCCAACAGTTTCTGTTATGGAGAGCGCTAAACTATCTACATTAAAAAACTCAGTTCCTAATAAGGTCAAGGATTGTATCTAAAGACGCCATAAAATATCTGTTTGAGAGAATAATTACTGTCCCACTTAATGTACTAGAAAAAGATTTAAAACTACTTTTATATGCATTAACATTCGTGTCACGAAATATCATTAGTACTTTATAAAGCTAAAGCAAGTGTTTGTTTCGACAAACCAGCATAGGTATATATCTATATAGTAAGACAATAAATTTGATACAAAAATATCTAATAGAAATAATATCTGATATTTCCATTAATGATATCACTAGTGCATTTCGGTATTAAAATGAAAATTAAATAATGCAGTAAATGCAATCGGGCCGCCATTCCACTCTTGAGGTGGAAGTCTCTTCCCCGGGATTGGGTCTAATTAGACGCGGTGTCGATTAGGAGAGAAACATAGTGTGATCTGAATCTCCGTCTGTTACATACTCCTGGCTTTTATATCCCTAAGAGATCCGAAAGAAATTTCCACATCATCAACAAAATGAGGATCACGATACCTGAGAAGGTACCTGTCTCAATAATAAGTCTAGTATGAAAAAGCGGCCAAGTGCGAGTCGGATTCGCCCATGAAGGGTTTCGTAGCAGCATATAACGTCATATAAAAGTTCTTGTAGTTCGTTGTAACTTCGATCTATGTTTTAATAATAGTGTATTGATTGAATGAATGATGATGAATGTCCGTGTGATGACGGATTAAGAATACAGAGTGTCACCACCCCTATTCATCCCGCGGATGTCGTAAAAGGCGAATAAGGGATAAACTACGCAAGACAACATCGATGCAAAGAGAAGGAAAACTTGAAACCAACCCTATACCAACCCGTCTGACCAGCGTGGTATAGTAGGCCAAAACCTCCTTTCTAAGGAGAGGCCTATGTCCAGCAGTGGACTGTTAAAGGCTGTTGATGATTGAATGAAAGGGAAATTGCGGTTTACGATTTTTGACGTATTAAAAAAACTACTTACTAGATCTCGTTCAAACTAATTTTGGGTGGAAGTTTGCATAGTAATGTACATCATATATTTTTATTAGCTTAAACATTCTCTTAATTTTAGAAGTTACAGGGGAGAGGACACACATTTTTCCAATTTATAAGTGTCTATCGCGCAAACTATTCAGTTTAGAAAAAAATGCTATAAGAAACCCCAATATCATTATTGAAGACCTATCCATAGATGGTTTTGATGAAAAAAAAAATTTTTAGTTTCAGTTCTAAGTATGGGGACCCCAAAATTTATTGTTTTTTTTCTATTTTTGTCTAAAAATATTAATGTGGTTCACAGAATACAGCTACTGACCAAGTTTCAACAGTACCTATAGCTTTTTTAGTTTCGGAAAAAGTGGCTGTGACATACGGACGGACCACAGTTCATAGAAGCTGTGGGACGGACAGACAGACAGACATGACGAATCTATAAGGGTTCCGTTTTTTGCCATTTGGCTACAGAACCCTAAAACACTATTGGTAGTCCGTTTTAAAAAACTAACTTTAAAGTTACCTAGTTGAAAAAATCATTATAGAAAATATATAAAATTATTTGAAATAAAAACTAGTATCTGACCCCAAATAATCTCGGGAATAAAGGCTAGGAAGAAGATATAAAACTATTTAATGTAGCAATACCCACGCATACGAATTTCAAATACCAATTTCTTAAAATTTTTGAGAAATCGAGAAAATAAATAGGTAGATAAACAAACATTTGAATAGGTTTAATATGAGTTAACACATTGATCGAATTGCAACGTTGCTATGTTACTATGCATGATGTGGAAAGTGAGATATTTGTATGAAAAATATCAAGTAGTAACCGACACACGCTTGATCGACATGTCAAACGTACAAGACGGTAGCAGCTTATGTAAACAACCATTTCATGGTTCAGCCACGCGCGGTAGCGCGTCTACAGTGGTTTACTGACCTTTAAAGCACGTGGAGTGGCGTATAAATTAGTTTTATATAAACAAAAAACCTTACTCTTTACTAATATATTATAAATGCGAGTAACTTTGTCTGTCTGTTTCGCGCTTTAGAAAAATATATAAAAAATACTTTTATTCTCGTACAAGCTCTTTACTTCGATTTCATTTAGAAATATTTTCACTTTGTCCAATTTATTCACCAACCATTTGTGAAAATGTCTGGATTCTTTCTGAACGGTATGACCCAGATGTCCAAACAGCCCAAATTGTAAACTTTACAGTCAATGGACTGGAACGAATGAAACATTAGCGCGAGCTGGTTTGCTATGTGTTGATTCACTCAATGACAGTTATCACAATATGTAAAGAGATGAGATTAAATTTAAAAGTCTTGAGTAAACAAAAAATTGTTCTTAAAAACGAAACGAACACGCTTTTAAACTAAAAAGTTGAAAATTTTTAATGTAAAAAGCGTCCCAGCGAAAGCTTTGTTACATTTTACTTAAAAAAAAACTAATTTGTTTAAATGTTTCTTTTAGTTTTTTTAATCTAATATAAAGCGTGTAAAAACTTCTGCAGGATGATGGGCGGGTACTTCGGGTTTTGAATGTTTCACCTAATAATAAAATTAAAAGTAATTTGATAAAACTCCACATTGTACTATTAATGTAAATATTAGGCTCTATTTGGACCACAAAGTTTAAGCAGTTACTACACGTTACTAATCCCTGGCATTTCGTAGTAGTAGGTTTCGATAAACTTATAATATTCAAAACCTACCTGAGAAGGAACTCGTTTCCACCAATTTTTTTTAATTTTTAATGTTATTAGTTTTAACTTGTGATTTAGTTAGTTTGCAAGTTCCCATATCGATAGAATAGGGTTCTAGCAAATTATTCAGTTGGGTATTTAATTAGGTATTCTTGTCTTATGTACATATGTATTACAGCACTGTTATCCGAGCACAAAATACTTTTGAAACGAAAAAAGTATTAATTTCTTCGTCATTACATATTTAAAGTTGTAAAACGTAGTAAACGTTCAGATGCAGAACAATTTAATCAAGATAAGATAAATGCCCTGCTTCTTTATGTAAAAGTATAAAAATTAGAGAATAATAAAAACTATCCCATTCCTGGAGAATCAAAATATCTCCAAACTAAATTTAATTGAAATCGGTATAGCGGTTTTGCCGTAAAAGCGTAGCAGATAGATAAATAAAATTACCTTAGGTTTTATAATACTACTAGTTGATGACTGCGGCTCCGCTTGTGTCCTAGGGGTTTGAAAACTAGATGTTGACCGATTCGCAGACCTAACCGATATGCACACAAAATTTCATGAGAATCGGTCGAGCCATTTCGGAGGAGTTTAATGACAAACACCGTGACACGAGAATTTTATATATTACTCATAGCAGAATAGATTTAATTCTTCATAGATTATGCCCAACTATCTGACGATTGCTACTTAATACCCATATAATTTTATAAACCATCTTAATAGACATTCTAACAGTCACGTGTTCGTGTCACCTTAGATTTAATTAATTTAGTCACTATTTAATTGTTGCAAAAATCATTATCTAAAGAAGAAAAATATTGTCACCTATCCCACGCATACGAATACCCATTATACCATCATGATAAACAAGCTTAAGTAATGGTTTTCTGAGCAAATAGTATTAGGTAGGTACTAAGCATTGTGAATGCAGTAGCTTAGCGAGCATCACAAATATTCTAAGATAACTTGTTTCCTTTTTTATTTTGTGGAAATGCAAGATAACATAATTATCGAACAATGGTGGGACTAACTAGTTTAACTTAAAAATTATATTCTTTATTTAAATTATTAATATGTAAAATAAATTAAATTGGAGAGGCCCATGTCCAGCAGTGGATTGCGATAGGCTGATGATGATGACGAAGAAAACTTGATTTCTGATCAATGACTGTTTGTATTGCTAGTACTATTATGTATTCTGTGGTTTTGCTAGCGGATAAATGAGCTACAGTCCTAGCTAAAGCAGCTCACTTAAACATGGTGTATGTATTGCAATTTTTTCTTATCGCAGAATCTACATATATTTTGTACTTTTCTATAGGTACTAGGAACTTAATTTGTTATATATGTCTATTAACATTATCCGCAACGACCCATGACACTTTGAAACTTTAAAATTTCTTCTAATGCTGTGAACAAATCTAAAATGGAATTGGATTCCAAGTCCAAATTACTTAGATTTGTGTGTTCTGCAAAACAATATTTTAAACATTGAAAATCGCTTTTTTTCTCCGCCAGTCTAACCTCACAGCACAATGTAAACTACAAGTGTGGCTCGTGTTTAGTCTTGTTTGACACGCCGGCCCATGTCGGAAATATTGGGTGTTAGCTCACACCGATTTCAATGCGAAAACCTTTCTAGATTGAACATTACGACTGCTTAAGCGCTGTTCTTTTTTGAAATAGTTTAACTAGTTCCATTGTATAAAATATTATTAAATTGAGGCATTATCTTATTGATATCGACTAAAATTACTAGTTATGATCTGTTTATCTGATAAAGTTAACCTGTATAGTGCACAATATCACAGGCAACTTGGATACAACATTTCATGAAGGATAAACTGTATGGAAGTATGTACATGTAATACGAACATACTCACTATATTTATTAATAGCTTATTGCCCGTGAATCCGCTCGCGTGTATGCTTGTTATCGTGTTAAAAAGTAGTCTATATCCGTTCTCAAAAACCAAAGGATCTCTATTCCAAATTTCAGTGTGATCCGCGCTTCGGTTAAGCCGTGAAAACGTAACAGACAGAATGACACAAAGAGTTACTTTATTAATAATTTCGAAACTACTATGGAATAAAAATAATATTGCAAAAATCCTATATCAAAAGTGAAAACTTTCACAAAAAGTAACATTAACAATCTAGGTTATATATAGATTATCGAAGTGTCAAAAATAATATAATCTATATTAAATTGAAGTCATAGTGTTTGTTTTTTTTTCTATTTTTATTCATCATTATTCAATTTTTAACTGCCCTTGTTGGTCTAGTGGTTAGCGTATACGGCTGCTGATCAAGAGGTCGATTCCTGGGTCGGATCAAATATTTATGTGATCCACAAATATTTGTTTCGGAACCTGGGTGTTTTCTATGTATAATGTGTATGTATTTACAAAAAAAAAAGTTTGTTTATGTATTTCTATTAGTTGTTTATTACCCATAATACAATTCTGCTTAGTTTGGGACTACATGATGTTATGTGTAAGGTGTCCATGATATTTATTTATTTATTATTTGCAGCCTTTAATAAGCTCTGCTGGGCATATGCCTCTCAGTACAAAAGATAATGTTTCCGTAGCTATTAATTTACTTTGTACACAACATATAAAGATATTTAATACATACATATTTAAGTCAGCTCTATTTGTACAGTTAGTTTTATTGATAATTAATTCACCGTATTACAATAGTCGTGTTCGTAGAAGACAATATTTTCTGCCTAAATCGACCTATGCTAATATTTCCAGTCATATATTCATATAAGGAAGTTAGCTAAACTTGGTTAAAGCCGATCACGATTTATCTCTTCCTGCAAGAAATATTTTATTAATGCATAAAGTAAATATTTAGCTGAATGTTTGTCGTCTGGGTGCGCATGCGCCGGTCATTTGATCTTAATAACTACGCAAACATACGAAGTGGCCATAACTAGACACATCTCAATTATAGTTTGTTGCTCACCGTGTTTATTTTTAGTGTTTAGTTATAGATTAATATAGATCAACGAATTGTTTAGATGGAAATATCATTTATGCTGACAGGTTTTCAAGTTCACAGTACATAATTATGGTCTATGCAGACTTTTATGCCAGTAGTGAACTATTTAAGGCTGTTGCTGATGATGCATAATTTGTTTAAAAATAACATATTAATTAAATTTTTAAAGGTATATGTGGAAACCCATTTTTAAACAATAACCGTCATAGTGGCAAAATATCTCGGAAATAGGAATAACTTCACGAGTCTTGTATACATATATGTAGTTATGTAGACCAAATATTTATTCGTTTTCTAAAGGATCACTCACTTTACACCGCCTACTCAAGTCCTAGATCTACTTTAAGATTCAAGAGAACAACCAATTTAATACGCACGTGAACTTTTTGAACAAGCGCAACCACAGAATTTTGGTTATCTACAAGTTTATCTCCCGTATCTGGCTATCGCAGTGGAACTCGTTGACAGTGTCGCCTTCTTTTGAATTAGGCAATGTTTACATTTTTGGTTGGCACGTTCTTTATAACAGTGTAAATGCGACGACATATAGCACAAATTGAAACCGCTTGTACCAAAGTTAAAATATGACGATTATTACATGACTACCGCAAGATATTCAGGAGAAATCTCTATGCTCCATCTTCCGTTATCGAGGAGATAATATATCATGCTTTTAAAATCACATAATCCGTAATATATTTGTTATTTTTATCTTAAACAATAATAATAGTATTTAATTATCCATTTACTTTGAAACTGAAAAAAACGATACTTCTTTTTTTCTTGTTTACAGTTGACACAACTATTAAGAAACTGCATTGAGTTTAATGGGATTAAAGTAATGATTTAAAAAAAAAAATTAGCCTTACTTGGAGCCAAATAACTTATCATCCTATTTGTATTCATCGACAAAAAAATTAACTTACCGCTAAGTTGAAGACAAAGCTAAATGACGGAATCCTTTAGTAACTTCTAGTAAACCCCTTGAGTTCAGATTAATATGATTTCATTAACCGATTAAAATAGATTGCAGAATACTGCACACAGTTAATAAAACAGTCACAGTTGTTTGAACAGGAGAATAAACAAATAATAATAATAAATATTTCGGACGTAACACATAACACCATCTGGCTTCAAACTAAGCAGAGCTTGTACTATGAAAGATAGATTGTCTGATATAACACGTATATAATATATATTTTTTATAAATACACACATACACAATGTACATAGGAAACACGCAAACTCCGAAACAAATATCTGTAGATCATACAAACATTTTGTCCTACCCAGGATTTGAACCCGAGACCTCAACAGTCGCATACACTACCACTGAGCCTCAGAGAGAGTACAAATGAATAAAAAAAATGAAAAAGTACAAAAACATAAATATCCTCTGCTTGTTTACTTGCTCTGTGTAGTTTAGATTCTCAACTAAATGGAAGCAAGTCGTTAATTTTGCCAAATCACTTTTTCGTCTCCTTGCTCGGCGCCGACGGCCGCGGCCACAGGCTGCTCTCGTTGTAAAACAATTACGTGGCCTCATATTTCATTTGGCTATTCAAATTTTATGGGTGACGACGAAACTTGCCTTAGTTTTTAATGGTTAAAAATGCTTTGAAAATATCTTTTGAGACGGCCAAATATTTTGCACAACGCCGTTGGTGGTCATATACACAGTCACTATTTTGTATTTAATTTAAATATCTAGTCCTATCCTATAGATGCAATAAAGTACTTGTATAGCCTTTTGAAATAACCAAAAACGGTTGTTCAACGTTATTTATGGATTTATTTATCAGTCTAGTTATGTATTAACTCGAAGTCAGACGGTAAAAATATTCCCGATATATTGCCAATAAATTGAACACATTATTTCTGTTTCCTTGCACCTGTTACATATGGTGTAGGATAACATAGAAATAAAATCTTGTTTTAGTGTATTCTAATATAAATTTGTTACAAAGTGTTACCCGTCATTTACAACGTGTGTGATATGTCAGCTTGACAGCTTTCAACTCGGAGAGCAAAGATCACTCTCTTTTTTATTTAAGTTTCATTTGGGATCGATTCATTGAGCTCTTATTCGAATGAATTAAATTTTATAATACAAAAAACAAACGAATAACGTATTAAGCTAGTTATTGTTGTGTTAAGTATTTTATATATAGGAAATCAAATTATATAATATTCCGATAAATAAAGAAGCTCTTTTATTTTATGTCTGTTGTCCAACATGTTAACTTCATAAACAAAAGGTACCGTTCACATAATCCAATTGGCCATTTATAATCTAACACTTCTTTCTATTCATAAATTGTTTCATAGGTTAGCGTTACTAGGTCGTACAATGCATATAATGCACAATTCGCAACACGTGTGAGTAATAACATATTTGCAAAACGCAAGAGTATGCCGATGATAGTATAAAACGTTAGAACTTGGATTTGAAGCTATTCCTACAGGGTCTTGGCGCCATCAGCAAACACGCCGTGAATGACCAAACCAGCATGGCCTATTGATTTATGATTAAAATTCTGTGCATCTATCTATGACTGCAATAATTGCGTTCGCTCTAAGCCGTTTTGCATATTCCAGCTGTGCGCACCTCCTATGGTATTATGATAAACTTTGTTTGGTGCTGTGAAGTTGTTGTACTCGTGTTAAACTGAAATGGCTATCAATTTATCGTTTCTATTCTCATTTGGTCATTTGCTTGTTGTATTTTAACGAATATGTCAAAAGTGTACAAAAGTTTTTTTTTTATTTAGGCCTACCAAAGTGACTCTTCGTCGCCTAATGAAAATCATGAGTAGAGTCCAGAAGTAGGGGTCACCATCCTCATTGCTAATGCGACAATGCAGCTTGGTGACCCATACTATATCGGCCTAGTGAGATGCAACTGCATCATTGGGCATCCGGTCTCACACTCACCAACGAAATATGAAAGCACAAATGCTGAAATTTTAAAGTTGGTATTCGGAGTGAGGGTAGTACTGTTACGGGCGAGCAGGCCCATTCGGGCTGAATTCAGCGTGGCTGAAAAGAAAAAAAAAGCAGCCAAGTGCGAGTCGGAGTCGACTATGAAGGGTTCCGTATCAACAAGTAGCATCATATGAAAGTTTTTGTAGTTTTAAATAAGTTTATTTAAATATAATAAGTTTATTTAAAAAATTCATTTGATATTACATACAGACACTCCAATTATACTATTTACATAGAAGCTTAGCTTGAAAACATAATTATACAATACTATAGGTTATGATGTACACATATACTGGGTGTCTATAAAATATCTATGGCCACTAACGCCTAAACTAGGCCGAGCCTGTATCTTAGACGTTAGTTTTTTCCCAGAATTTAAATACATTATATAAGACATGTACTCCAGATCTAGATCAAAACTAGTACATCAATACTAAAACAAGGACATCGAAAGCGGCAGACTTACACAGTATGCATACATACTTACGCGCATTATCCAGTTTCAAGATGTATTTGTCGAACTTACCGATACGTCTCGACACAATTTTATCACACACTACAATAGTAACACAAGTTATACATTAAACCAAAACCAAACAAAAACAACAGAAGTGAACCGCTAGCATTAATAACTGTGTAGGTATTTAAGCATTTACAATCTGTGATCCGACGTCAGTTCAGGCACTGATAGTCTGTTCTATAAGCTACTCACTTTCTAGAAAATGTACAACCAAACAAAGGCGCAACTATTAAACCAAAAAATCAAAACAAAAAATCCGAGAATCATAACCCCATACATTGTAATTAAATGTGGGTAAGCACAGCACATTAAGTTTGTGTAAAAATAAAATATACCGCACCGTCAACAAATTAATAAATCTAGTGTGAGGTAACCACTGTATATGCGGACCTAAGACATTTTTCAGTTCAAAGCATATTTGTATATACGATTCGAATACAGACCGGAATTAAGTATATAATAATGTGATTTTCTATATATATATATATATATTTATTATTTAATATTAATAAACATCCGCACTTTTATATAATAAACTGTAACTATATTTCTATATAATACAATAAATATCTATAAGTTACTGGTCATGCCAAAATCGGTACAGTCGTTCCAGAGATCAGCAGGAACAGACAAACACAAACACACTTTTTTTTTTTTTTTTTTTTTTTTTTTTTTGTTATATATATATATATGTGTATATATATATATATATTATAATACACAGAAACATATGTGCATGTGTGTTTGTCTATGTACGTACTTTCATCAACATATACCACAAAACATACACCTCAATTCTATTCAATTCTATCCATAGACTTATTCTATCTATAGACTTCATCAGTTGACAGTTTTAAATAGACTTTCTATTTCTTCATAGTCTTTTGATTTCAGCCATGATGTTAAGGCTTCCTTACATCTGTGTTCTCGTAACGGGTAGATTCTCAAAATTTTATTTACTTTATTGTAAAGCATTGGACCGAGGTAGCACTGAAATTTTTTAACAAAAGCAGTATTGTACAAGGTCGTTGGACACACCCTGTCCTTCCGTCGAGTAGACAAATGACTGTCATATTTGACTCTGTGATGCTGTTCCATAATAATAATCTTAACAAATAGTTGCCTTATCGTAAGCACATCCCATTCCAAGTATAAATCGACTGTAGGATACCGGAACGGTTTAAATAGCATGACCTTCAGTAAAGCTCGTTGAGCACGTTCCAGATTTATAAGATGGGTTTTTCGAGCGCCTCCCCAGGCAATAATTCCGTATGTTAGAATAGATTGAGCGAGTGCAAAGTATACCGTTCTTAGAAGATCTTTATTGACCACGTGTCTTAGTTTTTTAAAAACGTATATTAATTTACGTGTTCTTCCTGATAAATAATTTATATATGGGCACCATGTTAGCCTATCATCAAGAATTATACCAAGATATTTGATTGTCTTTACTCGATCTAATTGACTACAATTGCAGTTACTACTGGGTTCGATTTGACAATCATGGATTTGTATTTTTAAATTTTTTGCTGCCCTTAGTGATACCTCCGTGTTACCAAAAGTGATGAATTTAGTTTTTTGGATATTAAGGGTTAGTAAATTTTGACTCAGCCAGTTTGAAACTGTTTGGAGACCCATTTCAGCATAGTGTTTAGCTTCATCCCAAGTAGATCCGTGAAAAATCAATGCTGTATCATCAGCAAATGTGAGTATTTGACAGTTTTGAATCTTGAGTGTACATAGGCTGTTTATATAAATCAGGAACAAGGTTGGGCCGAGCACACTTCCCTGTGGCAAGCCAATTGTTAATGAAGCATCAGGGCTGACAAGGCCATCTATAGCAACCCTTTGTTTACGGTTACTTAAGTAGTCCTTAAATATATCCAGTACTTTTCCCCTGATACCGTTCATTTCCATTTTTGTAATTAAGACAGGAATAGAGACCGTATCGAATGCTTTAGTTAAATCTAAAAAAACACCAATGCAATTATTTTTTTTTATCAATTTTTGCTGCAACATGATTAGTCAGTTTAGTAACTGCCTGTGCCGTTGATCTACCCATTCTAAATCCAAATTGGTTTTGCGATAGGAGTTGCTGTTTTTCTAGGTATGTGAGTAATCTTTTATTCAAAAGTTTTTCTAAGACTTTCGACAGCACAGGCAATACAGAAATAGGTCGGTAATTATTTATACAGTCTCTAGTTCCCGACTTATGGATAGGATGGACAATGGATGTTTTAAATACGTTTGGGAATATACCGGTTTGTATAGAGAGGTTTACGATATGGGTAATTACAGGAACAAGTGTTTTAGTTAAATTTTTAATTAATTTTGTAGGAATTTCATCCCAACCAACAGCTGAACTGGATTTTAAGTTAGCAATAATGGACTCAACTTCTTGTTCGGTTGTTTCCAACAGACACATAGAGTTTACAGGTGGGATTATGGACTCGTGTATTGGATCGGTGGTGGAAGGAATGATATTTTTTGCTAAGTTTTCTGCAATATTTGTAAAATAAAGATTTATTTCTTCTAAGGATAACTGTGCTGATTCTTTAATCTTAAGTAATTCTAATGGGGGTCGTTTTTTAGCGTCTTTGTCTATTATATTGTTTATTATTTTCCATTTAGTTTTTGGGTCATGTGTACTTTTATTCAGCTCGTTGGTAAAGTAATTTCTCTTTAAACGTTTCAATAAGTCGTTGCAGTAGTTCTTGTATCTTGTGTATGTTAGAGCGAGGATCAGATTGTACGGTTCGTTTTTTGTCTTTTTGTGCATACGATCCCGGTTCTTGATACATCTAATTATTCCAGGTGTAATCCAGGGCTTAATACAGTATGATTTTTTTGGCATAATGAGTCTCACCGTGTTTTTTCTAATGGAAGTTGAGAGAACCTGAACTAACTGCTCAGAGGCCCAATTAGCATCTTCTGATTTCATAATATATTCAAAATTGTATGAGTTTAGTTCTGTGAGAATAGATTTGTGATTTAATTTTGTATATGTTTTAGGTTTCCCTGATACAATTTCATTTTCCAGAGAGATACATGACAGTACCGGATAGTGGTCAGTAATCAAGGACTGCAATACAAGCGTAGTCGTTGAGAAGTTCGTTTTAATCATTGCATGATCTAAGCAATTGTTTTCTCTGGTCGGATATAAGTGGCCTGGTAAGAAGCCATGACTAGCCAATAAATTTAAATAATCTATGGAATTGCAATCAGCATTGTCAGCTCTGATGTCTATGTTTATATCTCCCATAATAATAACATTAGGACGATTCTTGTAAGTGTTTAGCAGTTGGTCTAATGAATTTAAAAAATTATTAACGTTTGTGAATGATGGTGATCTATATATACTTATAATAACAACATCCGGCACTGCGTCAATGACCAAACACGTAGCTTCAGCTATGTTCTGTTCCGCTACTGTATAATTCATGTCATCTCTAATATACACCACTACTCCATCATTTTGATTTTTATTGTTTTCTGAGTAATGAATTTTATAGTTCTTTTGTGACGGGTAGTTCGTAACTTTAAAATTCCATGATTCTGTCAAAATCATAATATCGCATGTAATGTTTAGCGCAGACAAAAAAACTTCAAATTGTGCAAAATTCTTGGAGATACTTCTTATATTTTGTGATATTATTTTTATGTTACTTTTTACGTCACATGTGGTCAGTAAAGATGCACATGACTCCGGACTACATAAAAACGATGATCCAGGGGCAATATTATCTAAATTTGTGATTAAATAATTAAAGCTTGTACTATCGAATTTTGTTGGAATGTTGTAAGCGAGTACTGAGATCAATGCATTCGCCAAACAATTTGTGTGGCCCGTATAGAACAACAAGTGTATGAACCCAGAAATTAGCTAAATTCACAATTATTATGACAATACAGTATTTATCATGTAAGTAACAATACGTAAGCAAATCATCATGAGCGCTGCAAGCAAAAATCAAAAGAACAGCAACACAGGCCCCGAATAGGTACAGTATGCAATTAGTAATGTAGGACATTCGAAACTTTATATTATTATGTAATGAGTGGAAACAAAAATAAGACTTAAAACTCAAAATCAAAAAAGAAAAACAAGCAAAATAATTAAAGCAAAAAAATATAAAACAAATACATTCAAAAACAAACCCCAGTCACATGTCACGGAGATTGGTTAGTTGTTCCTCATCTTTCTTCATTTAATACTTTGTATTGCCTCCACGTGATGAAGCCTCCAGGGATGAAAAACAGAAAAAAAAAAAATCATAAAAAAAATGTAATCTTAAGAAAAATATGACTACTTTAGTTTTTTTTTAATTTAAGATTAATATTGTGGGTGTTACTAAGTTTTATTTTATTTTTTATCTGTATAATTAAATTCTCAATTGAACAGTCTTCGTTTCATTAGGATGGCATACGTAGTTCGGGAGATATTCGGGTTTATGTGACTGACCCGTTATTTTTGGAACCGAGTGTAGTTAGAAACCGGCATAGTAACAGGTATTGAATATGGGATCTCAGGACTAAGCGTGCAAGTGTACGTTATACAGAGGAATATGTTCATTATAAAGTATGAACTTTATAATCTGTACATATGGTTGTGTACATCTGGTCCTATTCTGAACCAGAACTTGTTAATTGCGTGCCTAGTCGGTTCCACACCGTTACTCACTTCAGTGGACACGCAATTTGTTGGTACGAAACGAAGATTAAACAGCTATTCGTATGGGGGTAGTATTTTAATATCTGTAATTAAAAAAGCTGCCAAGTGCGAGTCAGACTCGCCCATGAAGGGTTCCGTAGAAGCAAGTAACATCATATAAAAGTTCTTGTAGTTCGTTGTAACTTTAATCAATGTTTTAATAATAGTGTATTGATTGAATTAAAGATAAATTGTGGTTTACGATTTATGACGTATTAAAAAAAACTACTTACTAGATCTCGTTCAAACCAATTTTCGTTGGTAGTTTGCATGGTAATGTAAAACATATATTTTTTTAGTTTTATCACTCTCTTATTTTAGAAGTTACAGGGGGGGGGGACACATTTTTCAACAAGTGTCTCTCGCGCAAACTATTCAGTTTAGAAAAAAATGATGTTAGAAACCTCAATATCATTTTGAATGCCTATCCATAGATACTCCACACGTATTTGCTTGATGAAAAAAAAATTTTTGAGTTTCAGTTCCAAGTATGGGGACCCCCAAAATGTATTGTTTTTTTTTTTTTTTTATGTAAAAATCTTAATGCGGTTCACAGGATACATCGACTGACCATATTTCAACATTATAGCTCTTATAGTTTCGGAAAAAATTGGCTGTGACATACGGACGGACAGACCGACAGACAGACAGACTTGACGAATCTTTATGGGTTCCGTTTTTGCCATTTGGCTACGGAACCCTAAAAAGTTGAATGGATATAAGGAAATATTTTTATCTACCAATAGTGTTATCTTTACTGACTTGTACTTTACTATACTCAATGTACTTTAAAATTCATTAAATATTAATAGCAAATTTTTAGATCTAGAGTTTCTTAGACTTAATTAAATAAAATTTCTTTTCTGAATAATTATATAGAGCTGTAAAATATGACGTCGAAGTAGTCTAGTTAAGTGAAGTTGTTATTTCATATCAAAAAGACTCCAATTACAATTTTATTATTAAAGTATAATACATAATGTTAACTATTACTTAGAGATAGACTTTTGTCTGGGGCACTATTTTAATCAGATTATGATTGAAATTGTTAACTATGTCACAAATATCGTCCCCGTAGTGGGAAAATTAAATAAGTCCGGTTTGGCGAAATTTACCTTTACCTTATTTTTAAAACACCTAAAACATGCCGCATATTTGATCCTTACAGGCATTTTCGTATCGTATTCCGTTCCAAAAATATAGCCATTTTTGTCGGACAGATGAAATAATAAATACCTTCAGACTAACACTATTTTTTGAAGGAAAAATAAATAACTCAGTAAATAAATCAATAACTGTGTTTAATGATAAGTTAAATGTCTATTATTGTAAATATCATGAGTTGTTGAACTTTACCTCAACTTAAAAAAAATCTCACAAAACACTAAATTGCGTTTATCTCCGAACCACATTTTTTTTTTATTAATTTTTTTTCCCACTACGGGGACGATATGAATATTTACAATGCAATTATTTTACAAAAATTACTGACTACACGTTTGGCCTAGTGGTTTAAGCGGTCACCACACCACTTATACCAAACAAAGTATTGGAATTCAAATCTCAAATAGGATAACACTTTGTGCGATCCACAAATTGTTGTTCTGAGGATGGTGACTGGCCATAAATTATTGTACAGACAATGCAGAATGATGACCCAGTCTATGACGTCTTAGTGAGATGCTTGTGCATCATTGGGCCTCCAGTCTCACACTCACCAAAGAAATGTGGGTAGTACCGCACCATTCGTACGTGAAATCAACGTGATCCTATAGTTGTAAAAGTTGTTGTATTTAACCAACATTCTTTAGAGCTATGGTGGTTTATTCCGTAACCTAATATACACTGCGTTATTTCCGAATGGATTCTTCAAACCTTCAAAGAAAGAACGCATACTCCTTTCTGAATAGCATCGCGCTTGTTACTTTTGAGGTGCCCTTATTGTATGAATAGTACTCACCATCACTTACTTTCATCCACAAAAAAAAACTCTGCATACCTACCACAGGGGATCAAGGATGAAAATACTTCATTGTAAGCTTAAACCATTAAAATGGGTGTTCAAATTAAGTCTGTATGGGCTTCCAATAAGGTTCAAAACAAGTTCATTCATTGCGTTTTGATTCATTAACAAAAATAGTCAAGTGGACCTAGAATATGACTGAAGACTGTTGGTATTCATTAATACAGTGTTTAAGATGTTATCTTCTTGGTTAGCTAATTTATAGCCGGATGTAATCCAATGTGGGGTATTAGCAAATTGTATCTTCAATTTCGTACACGTTGGTGACGTAAATCTGATGTACGTATAAAACTTATTGTTCAACTACATTATAATGATTACTGTGAAATATAATTTGATTGTGTTAGCTTACATTTAGCCAGAAAAATATTGGATTTTAGTCTAGGAAAGTAGGGTAACTTTCAGAATAATTTTAAAGGCAAATATCAGTAACTCATTATTATTTTATGAAAGTTATTAAGTTTCAATGACTCTTTTCTATAAAACAATAATGGCGAACATAAACAGCAATTAATTCATTTATAGTTTAACGATATGAGGAAGGACGGGTATAGCGAACTTATTAGTTGACGAAAATAACAACCACCGTGAACATCTTGAGACTAACGTTTATTGGGCAGGAACTACTCTCAATAATACATTGTAATATGTGGCTGGGGATACCGACTTACAGCTGCGTTATATAGTCTAAACCTATCGCTACAAGGCGATAATAATCACGTCTTAATATTAATAAGGAAATGACAGCCGGAATCCTACGTGCTCGATAATCGGCACATATCTCAAATCTGCTGATCAGAAATGTTTCTGTATAATTTCCGTATTTAATTGTTATTAATTTATGACGCAGGAATATAACTTCCCACCAAAAAAATTTACGGTAGTAAATTCAGACAAACTTCATCAACAATTGACAATTATAAACATAACCTATTTCACTAACAATTATAACATTACATATTAAGTCAGTATCGCGGAGTAGTTCCTAGATAATAAATATAATCTAGGTGAATAAAATCATAACATTAAAATGAATACAAAACAAACATATGATCGAGAGTTACGACCTTCACGTGTCAGCAAAATTACAAATTACAGATTACACACTTATCACATTCAATAACTCATAATCAACAAAATTATTCCAGTATAATTATCACAAACACTGTGTTATATGTTAAATCTTACTACCGGACGGACGTGCCTTCCTGATCTTGTAACTATCGGCCTAGGTATCTCGTCTGCTTTGTCAGCACGTTTCTCCGTATGTAGATTGCTTCCGCCCGGCTCATCATTTCGCTCGTTCGCTTTACTTAAAAATGCTGGTTTTAATCGATCGATGGACACGTACTGTTTGTTGTCATCCTTCCGGATACAGAACAACTTATTTGTCCTACTTATCACGGGGAACGGTCCTTCATAAGGGGGAGTAAGGGCTTTCTTCAATCGATCAATCCGTAGGAATACATGCGAACAGCTCTTTAGCGCTGGGTGCACAAATGTAGCTCTGTCTGATCGCTCTCTCCTTGGCAAGGACAGTATCCGATTGATATCTTGCTTTAGCTGCGACATGAAATCATCGTAATACGTCTTGTTGTTGTTTTGCTCAAACATCTCTCCAGGCAACTTTATAGGCGCGCCATACACCATTTCGGCCGAACTAAGCCCGATGTCCTCTTTCATGCTAGCTCTCAAACCCAACAAAACAGTAGGTAATTCTCTGACCCAGTTTTCTCCTGATTCTCTGGCCATCAACGCACTCTTCAAGCTTCGGTGGAACCTCTCAATTTTAGAATTTGCTTCTGGATGATAAGGGCTGGACCTTATTCTAGTCACTCCCAAGAATTCTGTCAGTGACCTAAATAATGCTGACTCAAACTGTCTGCCCTGGTCCGTAGTGATAATGTCCATACACCCAAATCGTGAAATCCATCCATTATACACCACTCGAGCTACAGTATCAGCAGAAATATCCGCAACCGGGAAAACTTCGGGCCACGACGTACAACGATCGATCATTGTTATCATGTACCGACAACCCTGCGATGTCATCAACGGCCCCACAATGTCGATGTGCACATGAGCAAAACGCTTGGCGGGCAAAAAACTTCCAATCGGCGAAATTGTATGACGATGCACTTTTGCTCGCTGGCATTCAACACACTCTTGGCACCATTTATTTATTTCCTTGTTCATGTTAGTCCAAATAAAACGTTCTGTTATCATTTTTCTCGTAGCTCGCTTCCCCGGATGGCTTAGCGAGTGCAAACCATTAAAAACCTTCTTTCTAAACTGTTCTGGAAGGTATGGTCTTGCTCTTCCAGTTGAGACATCACAGTATATTTGAGATTTTGTGTTTAAAATAGCCACTTTTCGTATTTTCAACTTGTTATTAAGATTTAAGCTCTTTAATTCTGAATCTTTCTGCTGCACCCGATAGAGTTCGTCGTAATCTAGCGTTGAAGGCATAGAGATTACTCCGATTGTTCGTGACAACGCGTCTGCAACTTCGTTTTGAGAACCTTTTATATATCTGATATCTGTGCTGTACTGTCCGATTAAGTCCAGCTGTCGGACTCTACGTGGAGTTTCGTTATTTGAGGGCTTCCTTTCAAAAGCGAAAGATAATGGTTTGTGATCTGTATAGATAGTGAAAGCTCGTCCCTCTAGGAATTTCCTGAAATATTTGACTGTCATGTAAATTGCCAATAACTCTCTATCGTATGTGGAATACTTAATCTGAGCTTCTGAGAGAGCTTTAGAGAAGAATCCCAAGGGCTGCCACTCATTTCCCATTCGCTGATGTAATACTCCCCCGACACAGGTGGCGCTCGCGTCGGTACAAATTGCCATGTGTGCAGTAGAAGATGGATAGGCTAATCCGACTGCATGCTTCAAGGCTTTTTTACATTGTTCGAAGGCTGATTCGGCTTCGACCGTCCACTTAATCGGCGTCTTGTCATTTCTCTTAGCTCCGTGTAAATACTTGTTCAGCACCTTTTGATAGCTCGCTGCCATAGGTATACTCGTACGATAAAAGTTGATCATACCGAGAAATCTTCTAAGCTCCTGCACCGTGTTTGGTTTAGGAAAACTAACGATCGCCTCCGTTTTCTCTTTTGTCGGCCTTATACCTTGGCTCGTTATATGATAACCAAGGAAATCAAGCTCTGTTTCAAAAAACTCGCACTTATCGAGATTAATTGTGATTCCGTACTTATTCAGTCGCTCAAATATCGCCTCGAGGTGCTTAGCGTGCTCTGTTTCATTCTCCGAAACACATAAACAGTCGTCCACGAATACATATACAAAATCTAAATCTCTGAATATATCGTCCATGAACCTTTGGAAACTGGAGCCACTGTTACGCAATCCGAAACTCATCCGTACGAACTCAAAAGCCCCAAACGGTGTAATTACGCTGGTCTTCTTAATATCGTCTTTAGCCACAGGAATAGCATGATAAGCCTTTTTTATATCGATCTTGGACATAACCACATTCTTCTTTTTCTCAAAAATGTAAGTAAAATCTAACAATCTCGGTAGTGGGTAACGATCTGGCACTGTAATCTTATTTAACATCCTGTAATCCCCGCATGGCCTCCATTCTCCGTTCTTCTTCTTAACCATATGCAATGGACTCGCCCACGGGCTGTTCGACGGGCGACATATTCCCATTTTCACCATATCTTGAAACTCTCTTTTGGCGATATTGCACTTGTCTGGGGGTAAAGGTCGCGCTTTACTGAACACCGGAGGGCCCGTTGTCTCGATGTAGTGCTCCACGTTATGCTTGGCGGGTTCCTTAAAGGAGCAAGGATGTGTTATATCTGAATATTTTTCCAACAACTGCCGAACAACTCCTTGCATTTTATCACTAATTGTACGTATAGTGACTTGTTTTGCTCTTGCAATAATGGCAGGCGTTTTGATACCCGTCACTCCATCAACCAGGCGCTTACCGCGCACGTCGACAAGTAAATTGTAGTGCTCAAGTATATCAGCGCCTAATATCGGCATACTGACGTCAGCGACCACAAAATTCCATTGTATCGGTCTTCGAATATTTAAATCGAGCGTCAGCATTTTCTCTCCATATGTGTCTATGACCGTACCGTTTGCCGCATACAGCTTATAGTCTGACAACTGCGCTCTACGTTTGTTCTTACAAGGCAACAAACTAATATTGGCCCCCGTATCGACTAAAAACCTCATACCACTTTGTCGGTCGGTAATCATGAGGCGGTTAGAGGAGTGATAGCGCAGACTCCCGCCTTTTTCTGCACTATTCGAAGTTTTCCGACTGCCCCTGAAACCTTTTCCTTCCGTAGCCGGAATCTCCCGTGGTGCCTGAGCCCTCTTTCCAGGCACATGGAGTCTCGCATCTATATGCTTTATCCTTGTACTTTCTATGATAAATACACAATTTATAACGCGATGGTGAACGTGACCTTGATCTTGATTGCCTGCGACCGTAAAACCGCTTATGCGTAAATCTGGTACGCTGATTCTGCATATTTTCAGAACGTAGCGACGCAATCTCTAACTGCATGCTTGCTATTTGCGCGGTGAGATTCGTGATGACACTAATATCGGCCGATTTTAATGATTGGCTTGATGACGATGAATTTGCACTGTCAAATACCTTGTCTGCCAGCTTGCCTAACTTGTCCAAAGTTAAGTTGTCTGCCACCGTAAGCACAGTTGTGATCGATTTCGGCAGGCGACTGAGCCATAGCATCTGGACCGCGTTATCAGTTAATTTGTTTCTTCCTAGTTCCCGCATGCGCCTTAACAGCTGAGACGGTTTTTGATCTCCCAATTCTGTTTCTGATAACAATCTCTGGAACTTCCGCTGCTCTGATTCTTCGTAATAATCAATTAATTTCTCTTTGAGGCTTCCATATTTATCAGTTTCCGGGGGTTCTATTATGAGCTCACTTATGTGCTGAATTTCGTCCTTACCCAATTTGGATATATGTAACTAGGTTGTACTTATACTCGTCACCCTGTTTCTGGGGGGCGACGATGGCTTCAAACTGCGTGAACCATAGACGCGGCTGGTCAGTCCAAAAAGGTGAAATTCTCTCCACTATGGTGACTGAAGACACCTCTGCTACCATTGCGCTTGAAACTTCGGCTTTTGCAGCACTTCCAGCTCCAAGCAGCGGCATCCTGACGATGGTTCTTTATGTAATACTGATGTACAAGTTCACTATAATATGTTCTCCTTCAAAAGGTGCGGATAGTTGCTTCTTCTTCCTTGTTCAACTGTCGGGGTCACCAACTATAGCGAACTTATTAGTTGACGAAAATAACAACCACCGTGAACATCTTGAGACTAACGTTTATTGGGCAGGAACTACTCTCAATAATACATTGTAATATGTGGCTGGGGATACCGACTTACAGCTGCGTTATATAGTCTAAACCTATCGCTACAAGGCGATAATAATCACGTCTTAATATTAATAAGGAAATGACAGCCGGAATCCCACGTGCTCGATAATCGGCACATATCTCAAATCTGCTGATCAGAAATGTTTCTGTATAATTTCCGTATTTAATTGTTATTAATTTATGACGCAGGAATAACGGGTATTCCTCCAACACAAAGAGAGGATCCACCGACCAGGCGAGGTGATCATGCCTAACGGCCCACTGTCATACAGTTGATGATGGGATGTTGTATACATACTAATCCACACGAAAATTTCTCTATCGCGATACAGGATTAGTAGTTACTCGGTATAGTTCATTCCGTGTTTCATCGTGGTTCAATGTTTCTTCGGTAGATGGCGCTGTTGTATGTTTTCATCGCGCTGTATGTGGAAGTTGACACAATGAAACAACAGTATTGAAGGCTTAACTATCAGTCACAACTATTACATATTCTGTCATGTAACCTTGCACTTGCTATGTCCTTTTACTTTGATTTATTTAAGGACATTATAAAATATAGATGAATCTATTGTGTATTCTTAATTTGTGCAATTGAACTAGATAGCATTATAATCAATACTAGAAACCAAAATCGATCAAAGTGGTATGCAGTGGGAGTGGCCTATGTGCAGCAGTGGACTGCGATGGGCTGATGATGATGCATTATAATCATGTGGATTTCATGAGCAGCCCCCAACATATTGAAATCCCCACGTTTTGAATATTATTTAGTAACGAGAAAAATAGTGAAATTATTTTATTCGATATCATTATATATTTATCAATTATTGAGATTTAATTTTCATATATTACCCCACAAATCATAAAGCATATTTTTTAACTTGTGTAGGAAACAAATAAATTCCTAATACGAAACTATAGTGTCTGACAGCGCATTAAAATGTATTTGGGTAACAGCTGAGTATTCATTCGAAAATCGCAATTCGTTCTGAAACGTGAACAAACAAGCAGACGTCTTACGTCCGCGCAAACGCTGATAGACAGCGGCGGACGTCAATATATCCGGGTAGCCGTGTATATCATATGGACCCGATTATAGGGAGTTATTTTAACACGTGGCATGCGTTTCACGAGTGCGTATTGGAATAGATCGTTAAAGGTATTTTATTGCTCCTATAACTTTTGGAATTATTTGTTTAACTCTTTCAATATCGGTAAGATATTTGCTTATGTGTTAAAAGCTCAAATTATTGCATAAAAGTATTTTATGATCATGTTTCGAGGGTGATTCCCGGTGATTGTTTAAAATAGGTTTTGTAAATAATACTTTTAGGAATAAATCAATGAACGTAAGTGATAGATAGATACATTAACATAATAAATTTTCCAACCGACCCAATAATATTTTATTATTTTAATTATTATTCACAATGTGTTTATTCTTCTTATTTATTTATTATAACTTTATTACAAGCCACAAATGAAGCAGTCAATAATTAGAAAATTAGTTACCGCATGAATCATGATTGTTCACACGCAAAACTGACATAAGACAAACGATAGAATACTACGAGTAGATTGATTTCCACAGATAGCAATTTGATGATTCTATCGTAGTGTGGCTTAAAATTCTCTCAAATCTCTATTAATATTGCGTTACGTATGTGGTAGTTACTTGATTGTTGTGTACGTTTTGAGGATTTGTTTACTACGCACTCTTACCAAAACTTTACCATGTAAAAAGTCAATAAAAAAATTGAATATCTACTAGTACTTATACAATCATTACGGAAGGCAATGACGAGTGAGAAAATAGCAATATAAAGCGAACGGCTCGATGGACTGGATGTATGCGCTCCAGAATGTGTCAAAAAATTACTTTTAATTTTAAAGTATTATTCAATCACTGCAATCCTTAATTGCATATAAAACTTCTATAATAGGAGCACAATAATTACAGCAATTAGTTGGTACGAAGACAATGGTAGACACTGTCGGTCTGACCGACTTCCAACATGTTATTATTCTATAGGAGCGGTTCCATATTCGCCACAGATTGACATGATGTCACGAACCTTTGCATCATACACTCAGTTAAAGCTTTTGATTGTGTGCAACGAGATTTAAATGCCACAAATTGAACATGTCAGATAAGCATAATATTTTTTATGGAAGCATCTTTATTCATTACAGATCAGTAACAATATTGTCGTTATTATTTTAAACACAATATTTTAATTTAAGTACAAATAGCTCAATACTTAGTTCTCCTATATTTTCTATAATATTCCTTATCTCTTATTACTTGTTATCGTCTGACTGACAAATTACCTACATATATGACCATTATTTTAGTTAGCATATCTTGCTTCCGGGAGGTTTACGGTGACTAATTAAAATCTCTATAAACATAATAATTATTTTTGTACGTATCAATTATGGATATTTATATAGTTATTAACATATTACCAATTATCGGTAAATTAAACTATAAATCTTAACTAAAATATCGTTCGGTTGCGGTAAAACCCCGTACGGTGTAACGCGTCTTCGCTTTACTTCAACTACAGTTATAACCCCAATTTTACAACATAACCTATTGAGATAAATTACACCAATTATTTTTATGGTCGTTTACACAAAGGGCCTCTGTTATCTTTTGTAAACATATTAATAATTATGTACGTGTGGCTACCGTACGGGCTTCAATTAGCAGCCATTTGCATATTTCGATCATAAATTTGGTTTACTATAATGTTGATTACTTAATCTAATTAATGTTTTGTATAATTATAATTTCTATTTGGTCATAGGAATACTATATGAACACACAGAAGACCAACCTAAAAATGGCAGTTTTTGTGCTATTGTATTTCCTTGGAGAGTGAGAAAATGAGGCATTTGCATCTCATTAGGCCGCCATAGTGTGGGTCACCTTGCTGCATCACCCCTACTCCTGGATTCTACTCTTGATTTGCACATTTCGAGAACTTTGTGTATTATATTATTAATAAGTAAAACTACATGATAATAATAATAAATGACTTTATTGTATACCAGATACATAACCGCGCGATTATTCAAGCCGCGCGTTTACCGCTACTCAACCGCTAGAAAATAGAATCGCGCGCCACTACTACTACTTCTATTACTACGGAGTCTTTCTTCAGCACGTAACAGCAATTGAGCTCGCTATGGAGCGCTTCGACACAGAATTATTTATTTTCTTCTGGTGACACGCTTGCCCTCATGTGTGTTTCAGAGCTTGAAATATCTTCCCTGATCAGTCCAATTAGTTCATCAAATGATTTAATGGACATTCTCAAATAGTTGAAGAAATTTCCATTGAACACTCTTAATTTAGGATATAATGTTACGAACTGACCATGTACTAGTCGGTCACTTAATATTGGATGTATCCAATACTGCCTTTTTCTTTTCTTTTTTTAAATGAGCAACCACAGTAAAACACATAGTTCTTCATCGACTACCATTTTCAAACTTTTCGTTCCGCATTTGCAAATCGCTTAATAATCGCCGCCGTCTGAACACCATCACAATTTTGCGGTTTCAAACTGCACGATTTGTAACCGCGCGGTTACCGCGAGTCTGAACTAGCGCTTATAGGCAACCAAGGAATAAAAAAAAACATGGAATAAAAAGTGTGGGGGTAGTATTTATTATATATTGAAATTAATTACATGGGGATGTTTGACCCAATGTGTAATAGTACTGCCGTAGGTCAATGTCATAGGTCAATGATCCTTCAACGACTTATGGAAATACATTCTTCGACTAGAGAATATTTGTCCCTTGGCTATGCAAATGTAAAGACGCAAGTTAAAAATGACATATAATATCTACACCTGATAGAAATGTACATGCGTGTTGGAGCTATCACCTTTTTATATCTTTTATGTATATCGTAGTTTGTCTGATTTGTTGATGAGATTTAGATAAATTTCGGTATAGAGACGTATTGGATCATGGAAAATATCACGTTTCTATCATTTCTAAATCAATTTACTACCTACACAATGACAAGCGACGGTTGTTGTATAGATCTTTCGAGTTAATAGTGACCCGGAACCTTTGGTGCATGCGCCGGAACAGATTTTATCTCCCACTAACTAATGCCACTGTTACTATCGACCGCTAACACACTTCATATAAATAAAACTAGTAGTCAGTTTAGGGTTGGCTCTTTAGTAAAATCACATTAAGGAGATTAACGTCATACTTAATCTGAATTGAATCGTATTAGGAAGTATAAAATATTTTATAACGATATTTAATGACATTTAATCACATGAATCCATTCGTGTGATCAAGTGTGAAAAACGCAATATGCTTAAAATCGAACCAAGTGGCGTGCAATGGGAATAGACCCTATAGCCAGCCGTGGACTGTTGTAGGCTGATGAAGATGACGATTTAACGGCTGATTTAATGACAAATTTATTAAAAATGGTGTAAAGTTTGGATGGACTAGCATTGTTTCATGAAAAATGCTCATACTCTATTAAAAATCAAATATTTATATTATTTTAATGCTCAAACGTATTTTGAATATAAACGTCTCATATATCAATAGTCTTTATCAGTTCACTCCTGATCATAGACCTCTTCATAGCAAGGCTGTTAAAATACATATTTTAATTGAAAAGGAAAATTGTTTAGCACAATTCTTGCCAAAGAGAGCTGATACAAGTTCATACCTAACATAAATATCTATTTAACTTAGAAACTCTCAAAGTGTATGGTTATCATTGTAAATAATTTGTCTCAAAATTAATATCATATGGAAAACGTGATGTCAGCAAAAGACTAATAAGAAGTGATCAACCATTTTAAAACCCTTCTAGAAAACAAAAGTTAATATTGCAAAGTTAACAAGTACAAAAAACTTAGAGACAATTATGGTAGCAACAACTTCATTGTACGCAACAAATAAACAAAATTACATCTATAATTAGATAATTACTTACCATTTCTAAGTAAATAGAATAAAAAAAATACCTACGCACCCGTCCGGACAACCCTATCATTAGTAATCGTGTGTGGTACAGTGGTTTGTATTTATCGGTAGTTAAGTCTTCGACCGTTTACCTTTGAACCAGACGGGATGAACTTGAACCTGTAATAATTATAGTTGTTCAAATAGTTAGTGAATAAAACTCTACCGCGAATAATTACCTATTAATGATGTGACAATTGAACATGAGTACTATTAATCTGCATACCTATGTAATTAATTAGGCACGTGCTATTCCATTGCATTTCTACTTTAAGTTCACCTCTTTTCCCTGTGTGGAAATCCCTTCGAATATCACCGGCTCGTGTTTATATCGGACATAAACCAACCAAAAATCTCTGACTCAAGGTATTAGTATTCGGGAAACCACTTGAACCCCGACATACCTCGGGCCATCTAATTTTTAATGTATGTCTCATTCAGGACGAGGTTGTCTACAATTATGTAGACAACCTCGTCCTGAATGAGAACTCTTATTATTCCCGGGCGCGTAGGCTACCATCCCGGGCTGCTTCGGCTAGGATAAAAGTTGGGTTAGGTTTCATGGAAATGAATATATTTGGAATTGTTCTTAAGTGAAATAGCGTAATGCAATAATCGTTCATACTAATATATATAATCGTATATACATAAGAGAGTTGATCACAATAACGGCAATCAAACTGAATAAAAACTTTCAATAACGAGTTGAGATGTATGTTCACTAAACCTTTCAAACGTCCAATGCTAGAAATAATGAGTTTTGTTTATTTCACATAATAAGTTGTAAGCTTATTTAACAGAATCTTATACATACAGGATATACAATGCAATGTTATTGTCAATGTATAGTGCATTGTAAAATTGCAAAGCTTCTGTATTTATTATTTTTATGAAATAAGACAAAGAATCTTCTAATAGATGTTTTACGTCATCCCGCCATCCGTTAAAAAAGCTTTATTAACGCTTATAGAATCAATTTCATAAGGTATCTAAGAGAGAAATTCACACATAAATTTACAAGATCTCTAACACATTGATTCGCAGAAACTGCAACCGTTATTTATCCAATTACTAGGAGCTGAGACAAAGGCATCGCTGGTGCAACAATACAAATTCGAACAACAAAAGAAACCAACGAATAAATCCCGCACGACCGACTGGTTTATTCCAATTAAGCTTGTCTTTCATTTAGTATCGATTTGGGCCCGTGATCTCATTCCGATCCAGAAACGAGTGATTTATCGTCAGATTACACCGTGTCGATACGCTGACGTAACCGACCACCCATCCATGACTGTCGAACACTCCTTGATGACTTGTACCTAATGTGTCCTATTTTTACACATGGCAATGTGAACTGAAAGATGCCAACGTTGTGACGCTACGTTCAAATATTTTTACCAAGTTTAATAACACTGTCTAATAAATAATTGATTTCATGCTTGTTAAAACAAATCGGTTTGAGTAAATAACGACAAGTGTATCTGTTAAATATTACAAACATTATGATAGTTGAGTAAATATTCTATAACTATTTTTTATTAATATATTTTTTTACAGAAAATGGTTGTTCACAACTATATTTATCTCTTTGCCAAATTGATACAAGATCTATTTAGTCGGTTTAACGTAAATAACCATCTTACATCTACAACAAACAAAAACAACGTACAAAGTTTCGCGTTTATAGTATAGATGTTGACCCATGTCATACATGACTATTTGTGAAAACACCTGCGACTAATGATGTGTTGTTAAGGTGGGCGTTTTATGCTCATAAAAGTTATCACAGTAATTATGTCCCGTGATTTTAGGTATTAAAAGATTTTAACGAGATTCATTTCCTTAAAGGGTTAAAAACCTTCTGCTTGTTGAATGAACCTTACTTGCACTTCTATCAATCGTGACTGTCTAAATGACTTCTGTAAATTAGGATTGTTAGTTTAAAACGGCTGTGAGAACACGATCACGACTGTCTTACTACTATTGTCCAAAGTCCTATATCTAATAGAATAGAATATATATTTTCAAGCTAGTGTATAGCTTTTATAGCGGGCTTTGAGCGCAGCGACCGAATCAAGTAATTCCGTAACGAAAAACCTAACACCTTGAAAAACGATAGAGAATATGATTGTAGCTGCAGTGCGACAAGGATGTGGCGGCTCCGTGCTCTATAGGCAGATTGGCGCATGCGTGCTGCTGCCACCGGCCGTTATCCGTTGCCGTGACAACACAGTCATTGTAGATTCTTCTTTTTTTTATTTTGTTTTTTAAGGTTTCGTAGCCAAATGGCAAAAAACGGAACCTTTAGATTCGTCATGTCTGTCTGTCTGTCCGTCCGTATGTCACACCCACTTTTTAAAAGACATTGATCGAATCACAATTTTAATAGAACAAATTAAACAAAGTTCAGAGGAAAGGTAGAGTAGCTCATGTTCATCCAAAGTAAGATTTTCATCCTAATTATGATGTAATATATTAATGTTTACATCACCATCAACAGCCTTTACCAATACACTACTGGACATGTGCCTCTATTTAAAAAAGTATTTGTAATGATGTTTACAATTGAAAACATACGAAAACTTAAAGTTAAAAACAAACTGCAACAAAAAAAACTTCATGTCCGTTTCCTATTATCACTATTTAAAAAAAATTGGACAAGGCAAGGCACGCAGCCTGGTTCGAATAATACTGTTTTTACAAAAAATCGATACCTAAATCAAAAAATAGGTTTAGCAACCTCACAATGTTTTTAAAAGACCTTTCTAATGATACCCTACACGATGGGGTAGACGCTAGAAAAAAAAATCATCCCAACTTTACGTTTAGCACTTTGTCGACGTAATTACGACACATATTCATGCAAAGTTTCATCTTTCTAGGACTAACGTTTAGGCGGTAGATCGAGGACGGACGGACGGACGGACGTGACGAATCTATAAGTCATGAACTACGGAACCCTAAAAACACTACACGAAGCCATTTACTTAAGCAAATAAGTTTGCTTTATATTTATGAAACTTGAAATACAGAATCAAAGGTCACTAGGTAGTTCGTGCATACTCATAGTCGTATTTGACGTATGGTAGTAAATTTGAATAGTCAACCGCTCCGTTTATGCATTGGTTTACGTATATTTCACTGCAAGTAAAATCTTATCTAATCTCAATCGGATCTTCAAAGATACAAACTACGCGGAAGTCACAGAACGTTTCAAATATTCAAACGTGTTTAAGTTATGGACAAATGCTCAGAACAGCATAGACTAAAAGTACTAAACGAGGTATGAGGTATATTTTACTAGTTTCTGTTCTACTTTATGGTAAATAGTTATTATTATTACGCCTGCGTTTATCACTTGTATGTTTTCCCGTGACCTCATCCAAATTTTGAACACAAAAACATTAACATTTTTATCATAGCTCTAATGAAGATGATATTCTCCTAGCCGATTTTGGCTACAGCGGTCAGTTTCATCGGTACCAGTCAATTATGCAGGATATATTATAGTTCACTAGTGTGTGCGCAACCACCGGTTTATCCTTTGTTCTCTCATTCTCATAATCCGATGGGAACGCTCTCCGATACGACCGGTGAGAGATCAGGCGCACAACCGACGGCTTAATTGCTCTCCAAGGCACGGGGATAGTCACCCCAAATTTAAAACTCCGGGATATTGTTAACCATTTCTAAAATCAGAGGACCTCTAAACAGTTTTCATTCAATCCCAAGACTTGATCCCGATATCTGTTGCTAGGCAGTCGCATAAGCTAACCGCTAGACCTAAGAGGCAGTCATAACATTTCTATAAAACGTATAATAATAATTAATATGCGTACTATGGTTGCAGTAGAGAAAATATGATAAGTTGAGAAATACGAATGTACGATTCTGCATCTATTCATTCATTCTTTCTATTTATTCAAAGTACCACGCGAAGAAACTGAAGCTTTTGCTGAACTTAAAATATTATCACATAGTTAAAAATATACAAATATTCTAGTTACCTCATGGAAGAAAATATTAAGGGCACAGGGCATTTCCACATTTAAAACAGATTCTTAAAAACGTCATGTGAAATATGTAATAGATTAAACTTAAAACTGTTTGTTCTGAATATTAGAGATCACAAGAATAAGATTGTAATCATTTTTACAGAATTTTTTCCCTCAGCGCAAAGTCCCATTGATAGGTTTACGAAATATGGTGGCGGTTGATCACAGGTTAGGTGACTATTTCTTCTTGTTGATCAGTAACTAGGACAGTATTAGGCAAAGCTTTGGGTCCAGTTTTTTGGTTTTGTAACTTGTATTAAATACAATGCTATAAAACCTACAGTGACGTGGTAATAAAAAGTCAAATATTCGATTAGAACAGAAGACATGTTTGACTATCGATATATGTTCTTGTAAGAATATATTCTTGACACGAAAACGGTAACTTCGTCCTACTGTTGAATGGTATTTGTAATATATTATGTATCGAAGCAAAATTACTTTGAATTAACTCTCGCTAAGCATCGACAACTTATTTTAATACGGCCCTACCTTTGATGTTATCGCTTACTTAATATTCAGGAGCGCTCTCTATCGGCAACATAAAGTACTACCAAGGATTGTGATGGAAATTATAATTATCATTTGACACTTCCATTGGTTATTAAGCGCCCTTTGTTTTACCATTAATTTGTCATGAACCTATAAATTATGATAGCGTATTGTGTGTAGAATTTAGCTGATTAAATATGGTATAATTTGTTCTTTAAAGATCAGTTAAGGTTTGACTGAATGTATCTGTTCTTCTATGGGCTCGCAATTCTTAATACAATACAATACCAAAAACTGATATTTTTCAAAATACTTGTCGAGGTAGGTGTGATGATATTATGTAATTAACAGGTACTGTCGTGTGGTGACAGATTAAGAATACAGAGTGTCACCACCCCTATTCATCCCACGGGTGTCGTAAAAGGCGACTAGGGGATAAACTACGCAAGACAACATCGATGCAAAGAGAAGGAAAACTTGAAACCAACCGTGGTATAGTAGGCCAAAACCTCCTTTCTAAGGAGAGGCCTATGTCCAGCAGTGGACTGTTAAAGGCTGTTGATGATGATGATGAATTAACAGGAAGTATTTTGCAAATATAGTGTTTAATAGATACCGTTCTACGCTTTGCTTTATGTGCATCGGCATTTTTCGCTTATGATATTTACGTACATCTATCAAATTTTAAGAACTTTCCTTTTTAGGCACAATTAGGCAAAAAAAAATACAAATTAAATTTTCTTATTTGTCAACCAACCGGTATTATTAAAACGCCAACACAACCATAGTTACAATTCAATTTCAAGGCCAAAGCAAAAGTATTTCTATCTCATGATTGAATGGGATTAAAGTGTAAATAGAGTCTTACTGACAATGCACCGGATGAAATAATATGAAGCCAGATATCACTTCCTTCTGGTACGTGTCCGTTTATCGAATGTTCCTCACAGTCACTTTTATCTACGTCTATAATTATCAAGTAACTTATAAATTAAATTATAACTACTACTAAAATATAACAGCTAAAGGTATAAAAAGAAAGTAAGATATTAAATGCATTACGGCATTTTTAATGTTTCTTCAGAACTACATAAAGCTGATTTGAATACTGAAGAAAAGTCGTAGGGCCACGTATCAATAATAAATTCTAATCGTGCAATGACAACGACCACCTAACATGTTGCACTAGAATGTTGCCAACCACATTTTAGTACCAAGGACATGACGTGTAACATTCTGTGTTTACCGTTAAATATTAATGAATTATAAAAGTTTTAGTATAAAAAAGAACAATATTCAATATTACATTCCTACATGTAAGTAAATACATTTAAGATTAATAATCCTAATAATTATATTAAGATTTTAAATTAATGAATTATGATATGCTCTATACCTGCAGGTAGGATATACCTGACAACTTTATCTGCACACCTATACCTGTCAGCTTAACTTAAGTTGCGTTGAGGACATTCCTGCATAGTGGGGCAACATACACACTGTAGTGTGTGTTTGCTGTACAGTTGAACCGTACCTAAGTTCAACTGTACAGCAAACCTGTCAGGTATAACATGTATGGTTAGCTTTAGATACATAAAACTTATTCTACATAACAAAACTTCTATTGAATAAAAAAAATCTTAATAAAATCTTCTGTTTCGTCAGATTAAATTTATTCTAGTAAATACTTAGTGTAGGTTGTATTTTTGGGGTGCTAATTAATTGTTAAAATTATAATTTAACGCGCGATACGTATTAAATAGTCGTTGACTGATATACATGTTATAAATAGTAGGGTATGTTTTTTCTGATCTAAGTATCTTCATTGTAAATTTTATTCAAACCAGATCTCCAGCTTAACCCTTAAACTTTTGAATTTATAATGTTAGAATGAATTTTATTTATGAAAATCGAATAATTTCACATAAATTAACAATATGTTGTAAATTATTTTATATGATCACTACTTTCCAGTACCTCATATAAAATGAAACTAATATTTTCATGTTCAGTTAGAAAACGGCAACCTTAAATGAATATAGCCAAACAATCTTTGCAAAATAGATAGGCAATAAAATTTGAAGCACGTCTTACACAAAAGATCAAGCGACATCACATTGAAATATTTCCGTAAGCCGATGTTTTCACCAGATTGTATATAAATCGTACAAAGCTTTTTACATTGTATATATGTAGATACTACACAACTCAACACCTACGAAGTCGGAAGTTGCAAAGTGGTTAAGTAAAACTTTATGTGTCCATATAATGAGAGAAGGAACGGACAAACGATAATAGTTACATGCGAAAGTCGCTTCAGAATTCAGAAATCAAAATAAAATGCTGTTCACTTTAGAACGTTGTGCCGAAAAGTAATTTATGTAATAACAATAATAATTTATTGTTTCCTTAATACAGAGTTTACAATTTTAATATACACTATTGTTATATCATGTTTAAGTATGTAAAAAAAAATGATTTTATAAATATTTAATCCCGCGGCTTCTCTTACGATATTTTCGGTATCGCTGCAAAAACGTTATGTTGTTAAGATGTATGTGCTGTATTATTGTAAAAACACCAATTTACAGTGTTGCTCTAAGATTGTAAAGTTTAACATCAAGTTCCATCCTTTTAGTTGGTGAAAGAAAAAAAAACATCCATTTATCGTCACAAACTTTCATATGTATAATTGTGGTAGGATAGAATTTACGTAGCAGGATATTTAAATGACTAAATTGAAACGTAGGCAGTTATTTAGATATTAAATGAATATTATTTATTGTTGCAGGATACTGGCATTGAGTTCACGGGATCCACTAATATATGCACAAATAACGAGCACAGCGGTTGGAAGGCCGGTGAGTTATTATTTCATCAATTATTTAGCTTTGATGTGCACTCGCAGTGATCGCAAAGCACTTTCTTAAACAAATTGGTCAAACGTTATACTTGAAGATAACTTCGATCATTAATATGATGTGATATTCTTGTAGTATTGCTCATGTCTGATCTTAACGAGTATGTTTAAATGAGAACGAAATAAAGGATAAAAGTCGTTAAAACGTGATGGACATACTATTATCAAAAGATAATTGCATACAATGTTAAGATACTGGAAAAAAGAGTAATAACTACCATTATGCATGTAAAAGTTCATTAAAGATACAAGACTTTAAAAATAATTGTTGTTTGAACTACGACTTGCCTTGAAATATAAATAATAATCATTTTATTTATATTATTGCGCACTATTACAATATAAATATTAATCAATAATGACCTATTTCGGTTTACCTTACTATTTCCATATATGACGAAGAGTTTATTTATAGTTATCCATATCCCATAGTTTGCCTGCTGCGGTCATATTTCCGTTCCTACAAGTCCGTCCTGTTCCGCGTTGTGGTATGCATTGTCATATTAAGTATGTTCGACTCGCCGATCACGCCATAGCCAAGAATTTTCACCAGTGCGTCCTACCTATTACTAAATGTGACACACAGAGCCCTAACGTACATACTCATAGTCTGGCTGGTCTACAAGTTTAATATCACTCAGCGAGCGATACAGCATGGTCAAGGTCTGGTCGCTAAAATCCATAAAGAGGTTATCCGATAGAGCACCAAAGAAACTGACACAGCATGAAGAATCAGTAAGCTGAAGTGGAAGTGGGCCATTCAAGTCTTAAGACGAACTGATGATCGCTGAAGTCAAAATGTGCTAGTGTGGAGACCATGTCTAGGCAAACTGAGGGCGCGCTGGATGGACCGATGACACGGCTGCGCACTGCCAGAGACCGTGATGGTTTGCGTTATTTAGGGGAGGCTTACGTTCAGCGGTGACGACAGTAGGCTAAAGAAGTCCGTGCTGTAACAAACATTTACAATAATATGATTTTTATTAAAAACATGAACGGACAAATAACGTAAATGGACGAATAGGCATTTTTTTTAAACTAACAGATATCTGTCATATCAGTCATTTATTCCAAAAATAAACAATAAAAAGGCACAACGGTATAATTGCCATTCCAAATTAGTGTAATTAAATATCTTGTTTCTAAACCATTTTTGGGTTAATTTCACAAAAGTTGATGATAGTTCCTACAATGGTAAATGTGTAGTGAATCGCGTAGGTGAACTCACCTTTTAGAATATTTGGAACACAACAACCTGTTCTTTATATTTTCATCTATTTCAACGATCATATTTGCCAGATACTAGCTAACCGTGAAGACAGCTTAATTGCGTGTGCACGTGACTGAAATCATGTGTTTACCAAAACCCATATATTAAAAGTATTCAAAGAACATTAGCCTGTAAAACTGAAACATATGGGTCAATTTAGGCATGATTTCAACAAGTGGAACATATCGTACAACGTCAATGACCCATCAATCAATCAACCATTCATTTAATAGAAATAGTTATCAGTTGAATCAATGTTTCCTTGACTGCTCATTTAATTTATATAGGCTCAGGTTTGGTATTGATTGTAGAAAGAGAAAAGTGAGAACTTCTCACTCGGACTCCGTAAATAAAAAAGATCTTAACATTATTAGATTTCATTACAATTGATTGTTCTTGTGTTAAAAGGAAAGTTACAAAAGAGATTCTTGTTACTTGCAATTTCGTGTACAGAAAACCAGTCTCTGTTACTTAGGTTTCCTTAGTACGCATGTCCTTAAGAATTTTATACGATAATATTGTAAATAAGTGTTAACTAATGGAGGGATAACGCTATTTACTATTAGCGTAAGACTATCTTATCTTCTATTAATGGACATAATAATTCGCAGCGTAGTATAATAAACGAGTAAAATTATAATGTCCACAATATAAATAGAGTTACCCTTACCGTATATTCCACCGAGCACCAAAATAAGTTAAATAATTTCCTATAAAATTACTAAAATCATAATATAACGACGTAAGAAACTTTTCACAAGTAAATTACTTCTATATATATCACTGCACTGCAAAACTTGTCATAAGCTCTATTCTTGTCATAAGGCTTTTTATTCAACCAATGGACTATGATCGTTTCTAGAATTTCGTGGTATTTTTTAATTCGTTTACTTATTAGAGGTTTTCGTTTCTTTTTATGTCGCCGGCCTCAAACAGCCTCACAGTTTTTAAAAAACAAAATCTCGAGAACATCAATGATTTTTATAATTTCCTATCATACAAAAAGTGAGTTTTTATAATCTTCATTTAAAATAATATGTTGCCATCAGGTGTCAAGAACGACTGAATTATTACGATCGAACGTGACCATGTACGCTTGGAGCTCGTGGGGCTCATGGTCTGCTTGCTCCAAAACATGCGGAGGAGGTGTTGCTGTCCAGGAGCGACACTGTTTGCCGAGAGATCCTGCCAGGTAATATAAACATGTATTTTATTTCATGTGCGTTAGTGAAATGTGGCAGGTCAAAGTACCGATTAATTTTCTATTACCTTTTTCTCAATCTTGTAAATTATTTACGATTTTATAAAAGGCCAATTATTATGACGTTGTGACCTAAGCACAAATAACTATATTCTTACAATAATTGATGGTATTACAAGACTTTTGTTATGTATCTATTATAACCTCTCAGTACAACAACCCAATATATTAATGTCTTACTATACATCTTTATGCACAAATAATTTACTCTAACGCCATTAGTATTAGATATTAGTAAGACCTCCGGCAGCCTCGTGTCGTTAGAGGGAGATAAGATAGTTATTATTTGTCAGAATTCTTCATAAGGCTGTCCTTTCATTATGAAGTAATTCTGCAAGTTACTACCTAAGTGACAGTGAACACGTTCTCTACTCATGTAAATAAATCTATTATCTTATAACGTGTGTGTAACATAAAGTAGAGATTTAATGTAGCGACAAACATCAGATGGCTCACTGAACCATGTGGTCTAGCAACAACTCGACAGCGAATTTATACGCTAACAATAACGGTGTAAAATTATTTTTTTATACCTGAGCCTGCCAAGTATGAGTAGATTGCAAGAGTTGTGGTGATGACCACATAAATACTCATTTTGAATACAGACAATGCAGTGAGATGACCACACTATGGCGGCCTATTGAAATACTTTGAAGAATTGACTGCCTCGTTGGTCTAGTGGTTAGCGTATGCGACTGCTGATCAAGAGGTTTCGGGTTCGATTCCCGGGTCGGACCAAATATAAAATATTATTTGTGTGATTCACAAATATTTGATTCGGAGTCTGGGTGTTTTTCTGTGTATAATATGTATGTATTTACAAAAAAAAAAGTATGTATGTATATATATCAGTTGTCTAGTACCCATACCACAAGCTCTGCTTAGCTTGGGACTAGATGATGTTGTGTGTCAGATGTCCAAAATATTTATTATATTATTTTTTATTTACTTCTGCATCATTGCTGTCATGTAGGCTGTTATTTTGAGACAAGGTAATACCGCCTTGGTAGAGCCGTTTGTGTTAAAAACAGGGTAACTCTATTACCTTGGAGAGATATAATTACCTAATAGGTAATGGGGCGGTTCATGATTCACTTTGAAAACTAACTGATTTCAGTAGATAGCTTTAGAATTCGAAATTTTCTTCTTGTAGGTTCGACCGACTGTATCACCTACCGACTGACTCAGGTACTCACCGGACACGGTTGTTTTGATAAGTACCTGATCAGGATCGGACGTGAGGTTACGGCACAATGCCACCACTTTGGGGTACGGCAGGGGGGACTCCAGAAGCCGCTGATGCGTTCCTGGTATTCCTCTCTACTGCCGAGGTAGGCCGCGGGGCGTGCATGTGTAGACCTAGGTTCGTCCGGGAGTCCCACAAACGCTCTTCGTTTACCCCACGAAGGGCATGGTGCAAAAAGCATACCCCCTGTATAAAATTAAAATAAAATATTTTTCAGCAATACAAAGTCATCAAGAAATTTTTTCAAACAACTATCTACATATTCTTACCAAATATCATTCAGATCCGTTAGATATTCTGGCCTAAAATGTCGTTAATTCTGACATGATTTACTTGCAACAAAAACCACATTAATATTAATAAACCATTGAAAACTAGACAAAGAAATACAGCAAAACCAATCAGCTGATAAAATTCAAATAAATAACTCCATTATTCTAATTTGGAGTGTTTTAAAAACCGTATTCGTGTTTGACAACATAAAACAAACAAGTGGGCCTGAAGAAGATTAGTATGAGAACTTTTGTAGGCTGTTGACTTAATTATTTCATTATTGGACCGGTCCGCACTTGAGATAAGAAAGCTTGTCGTCAGGATATTGTTCTATTGTAATACGATATAGATTTTTAGATAGGGTTTCTACTTATTGATATTATTTAGATTCATAGTTTCCTATTAAAGTATTTGTTTTTTTTCAATATTATTGATATTTATATTTAGTTAACCATAAGATATAGATATACTTTTTCGGTATTGTATGTAACTTTCATAAAAGGCGTCTTACAAAACTGTAATTTTATTAACCATTTTTTGTACCATTTTTTTTCAATAATTTTCAATCAGACTTTTGGTTGAATTTTTAATTGTTCTAAAGTAATTTGTACAGTAACTATGTAAAAAATGGTGCCAACCCTGTAGCGTCGCGGACGCATTGATCATAGATCACAATGATATCTAATGATAGGGCCTGTGATCGATAAAGGAGCGAGGGCTACCCACCGCGGGAGAGGCTTGCGACCGAGCCGCCGCGCCGCGCCGCAGCGTGCACTTGGAGTTACGTACTGTATTGAAACTTTACTACAGAAACTCGATCGCTTGCCTAACTTATGATACTGATAGAATTTAAATTTCAAAAGATTGTAATTAGGTTTTGATGTATTTAGTTGGGGCTTTTTTCTTTCTTCGGACGTGAACGACTTTAGACACAAAGAACACCCAGACTCAGAACAACAAATTGTGAATCACACAAAGTGTTGTCCTACGTGGGATTTGAACCCACGACACTTGGCGTAGTAGGAAGCGGCGTTACCACTTAAGCCACTTTTTTTTTTTTTTTTTTTTTTTTTTTTACGTGTGGAAATCCCCGCGGACCGTCACCCCGTCGGGGGTTACGGCGGGGTGGTGTGTCGGACTCGAACCGACTAAAACCACACGGTGTGACCCTCTCTGCGCCTTTGTATTGGAAGGAGTCCAGGGAGGGGATTTCCTTCTGGACTCCAACCGGCGCCTGCCCGCACTGTTGCGGGCACCTACTCTAATTTCGACTCTCTATGGGCAACGTCCGGTCACACGCGGACGCCGCCCCCTCGCGGTTGGCCTCTACTGCGGACGGACGGGAAACCCGTCCCGCCCATCCGCGGCCACTCTCAGGGCGGCATGAGACGCAGGTATGCGCGCCTCCGCCGCCCGGGGCGCCGGCGGCGGATCGGGTCCGATTGGATGGAATCCTCCCGGGCCTTCTCCGCCACCTCCTTCTGCAAGATTACGTCCTCGCAGAAGGTTGCGACCGCGGTAAAACAACTGTCGCTGCCGGTCATCGATCTTATGACGGCCGGCAGCGAGAGATCCCCTCCGATGACTGCAGTGAGGACCCGGCGCTGCGCCGCCCAAGCGGGGCAGACCGCCAGCGTGTGCTGGGCCGTGTCCTCACTGCAGTCGCAGTGGTGGCAGGCGGGACTCGGTTCCCTCCTAGCGACCGAGTGCAGGTACTTTCCGAAGCAACCGTGCCCGGAAAGTACCTGCGTCAGCCGGAAGGAAAGGGTCCCGTGCTGCCGCCCTGCCCACTCCGCGATGACCGGCTGAAGAGCCTCCACGGCGGCGAAGCCAGCGCGTGGGGTCTCCAGCCGGAGCGACCATCTCAGCATGGTGGCTCGGCGAGCGGCTTCGCGCCACTCGCGCACGTCCTCGGGCGGAGGGCGAAATCCGCTCTCCGCCCGGAAGTCAGCCACTCGCCGATAAACTTCGGCGAGCACTTCCGCCTCCAAATCCCACGGGGGTGTTCCGGCCAAGGCACACGCCGCCTCTGTACCACTTAAGCCACTAGGCCAACCGTGCAGTCATTTTGTCCCTTTCACAATAATATAATATTATATAAAAGTAGTAACGTTATATAAATACATACATAGCTAAAATATGTATTTACATACATACATACATACTGCATCATGAACACAAGTTCTATATAAAAATGACTTTAATAATGAACTTATGAGGCGAAAATCTTTTAAAAATGTTTGTTGTATTTGTTTTTAATTATCATTAAGAAATAAGTAATAAGAATTTTCTTTCTAACTTTGGCCCCTGTGTACGTAGCAAAGAGTAGTTTATGTGCTTCCTCAAGAACCAGGGTGTCACCATGACAATTTTTTTTTAAATCGATGCAGCAGTTTAGCCATACCTATGAATTATTTAAAATATCTACATAAATGATGATGATGACAAATTGTGAGCCAGATATACCTAACAAAATACTTACAATATATTACCTAAGTCGTTCGAAAACTGTTAGTAGGCGCATTACAACGGTATCTTCGGTGCTCACGACCAGCCTTGTCCGATAGATATCATAATTTACTTATTTTATATCCTTATTATATTATTTTAATGGTGAATACTTAGTTATTGAAAGTAGGAAGTAAATTAACCGTTCTTTTTGTTCTAATAGTTTATATTTTTGTGAATTACTGTTAAAGATTTTATATTACAATTATTAGCAAAGGATTATACTATTTTATAGTTGGTGTTGTGTGCTTCAAGTGAATGTAATACCCGCTACACACATAAAGATAAATCGTAGCGATTAATTTGTGCAGATTGATTTGCGCAGATTTATCGTCGATCGGTGAACGATGAATATGCGCAAATCAATCTGCTCAACAATTTATCGCTACGTGTGTAGTAGGCATTACTCAACCGTAAAAATTGTAGAGTAATAAACATTGTTACTATTTACATATTCCGTTTCGTTTTGCTATACTGTTCTACTTTTATAACTCTAAGTAAAAGTAGTCTGATAAGTAATGTACTGTAATATCCAAGTCTCAGACTTTAACTGTTTAACTTAGTTACTAGTTTACATACGATATAGATGTTAGATTGATCTATCATTCAGTTCAGTTACTTTCGAATGAATAAAGTTAATAACTATGAATTATGTAAAATATCTACATGAATGATGATGATGACAAATCGTGGGGAATACCGCAGGATTCATGCTTTTGAATCGGATAATATTCAATTTTTCGATTGTTCCTTTTTTATGTAACTTTATTTTTTTTTAAATAAAAGTTAGTCCTTATAACATCAGCTTCCTGCCAGTGAAAGATATTTCAAAATTGGTCCAAGCGTTCTAAATATCAAAGTCAGAACAGACGGACAGACATACAAAAATATTAGCTTGGAATTCCTTTATTTATTCACCAATTCATTTGAACTTACCACCTTCATTTGATGTTATTATTATCTGAAATCAGATGGATAATTAACTCTTCGCAGTATATTAAAAGAGTGTCATTAAAAAATCGATCATTAAATTTGCCAGGTTTTTTTCGATAAAGTGTTTAATAAATTCATAAATTTTCAGATTATAAATTTCACATCACCGTAATTCTTTGTCCTCATTACATTTATTTCTATAACCTATTAATCTTTCGAGTTGGATGTCTGCCCACATCATTGGAAACTCGTCAACCCTTCGGATATAATAGAGGATCAAGTACAAAGACAAATGATGCCTGTGAGTAATGGCTGTAAATTCTCGGTCTCTGCTAGACTAGTCGCGAATTAAATTTATCGGTTTCAGAAAATTGAGAGGTATAAAGTAACTGTTATGATAATTTTGAACTGTTTACCAGATATTTGTTGCAAAAAGAAATATTTTTTTAAGCTAAGCTAACAGTATTTCGATTAATACACATTTTATAGCTCATCATTTCGTTAACCTAAACGAACCCTTACTTTATGGAGTATAGAATCAATGCACTCGTATGCTCCATTGAGGAATGTGTATAACTATCAACGTCAAAACAGCTCATATTGTTATTCAAAAACCTCCTAAATGTCCTTCACTCAACTTACATTTAGTTATGTTAGAGTGAGATGTGACGGTTATGCTATCAATTGGACACGTAAATTTCGTCCGCCTATCACCACGATCCGCGTCACATTATACACACTTTCACATTTTTATCTCAACTAGATAGATTGTTCCGCTGTATGTTTAAGGGACAAGCCTTCACAAGTTCTTGTCATACACGAGTAAGTTCTTAATATATTGGTTAATGTATTACATATTTTGGAACAGGTATTTCGTTTTATCTTGGAATTCTGCATTTATAAAATACAATTTTTTCTAAAGTCATGTTGTCAGTGCCTACTTGATGTAAATGCTAATAGTGGCAGTATATATTCGTAATACCAGCGTTGCAATGGTATGGAGGATGATGTTGATTGAAGTATTGTCTTGCGCAAAAGATCTTTAAACAATGCAATATGTATCGAGTTTATAAGTCAAAGGCTAATAAAAACACTCCAACCATCATTGCCCTTCACATTGAACATGCCAAATTAAGGCAATATTGACTGAACTGTGCCACTGCAGGGCAGCAGGGCCAACTCTCAAGATCGCGGTCACAAATGTTTTTCTTTGATTTTGATTGACGTACAAATAATGCTCTTTAGTGGTTACATGGTCTAATCACTTTGTCTATACATATTTAAACTGGTACCTATGAGTATTGTTATTATCAAATGAAGTATGTATTTTGATCTATCTTAGCTATAATGTTATGATTTTTCCTCTCGCTTTCTTATTCAATTCGGATGTATTACCTTACGGAAGACCCCTGATCAAGGTTATTGAGGTTGCCCATAGCGTTGAATTTGAGAAGCTACATAATATTAACCGACCAAAAAAGTTAATTAAATTTAACAATTTTACTTTATTACGCAAAGTATATTCAGACTGTTACACTTAGTTAAAAATCCCACCAGTGGGTATTTACCTTACACAAAGATATAAGCAAATATGTATGTCCTTAAGTTAGAAGTATTTATTGTACCTCAAAGAAAGAAGGAAAGAAAGAAAGAAAAACATTTACCCTGATATTCACAGGAAACCACATGGTTATGGTTTAATTGATATTATCATTAACATATCGTAGTTAACTGCTGGACATAGGCTTCTCCAATTGCACGCCACTTAATTTGATCCTCGGCTTCTTTAATACAGCTCCTGCCAGCCGTCTTGCGCAAAACAAATGACTACACCTGGCCTGTAGACTTCTTAACACTTGATATACTAATTAAAATAAATAACAGAGTATAACTCTAATAATAAAAAACTATGACAATCCATAGAAGCTGTATGCAGCTAAATAAATGATGAAAATTTCTATATATCCCTAATAAACCTCTCAAAATATATTAACTTGTTACTCTTTAAAGTATCAATTAACTACAAAAAATATACACGTTTTAATAGACGGGTTTTGTAATAATAGTTAGACTGATATATTCCTAAGTACTGCCAGCATTCCAAGTATACTGAAATTCTCATATTAAATATATAAAAACCACCATAAAATGGTATTACAAACATGAAAATTCAATTTTCTGAGAAAAAAATGCCGACTCAAGTATCGCTCCAAATTCAACACCTTTTTTAAACAACTCCTCTCACGATTGATACAAGTGCTGATACATATTTAATCAGCTAAATAGTCATGTTAAATAGAGATAAGTAGCGATATATTACTTTCCAATTTGTTTTTACAACCGTTTTATGAGCGGAACCGGCTGGACCCGCAGTTTTATGATTATTTGAACAGAGGCGTACGTGTATGTATAAGTATTGTACTAAAACACACATCAAACTATTCTTATTGACTATAAATATAATTTGATGTCAACGAGGAATATAAATATTTTAATTACCGCAACTGAAACAATTAGAAATTGTTATTCGCTTCGAATGTGGCTTTTCTCACGAATGTTCCGACAGGAAATATGTTTAGGTTTATACCCAAACTAAAATTTTAACGTTTTGTTTCTAAACGTTAAAGACATTAATGTATCGTTGTTAAGCTTCATGGACTATATTATTATAAATGTGCGTGTGGCAGTGCCATATCAATCGGTTTGTAATTTTTTTTTTTCTTTTTAAAGACAACTCCCGCATTAGGAATATAAATTCCTGTGTCGCGGGGGACTTTACAAACATACATGAAACGGACATAAAGAACACCCAGACTCAGAACAACAAATTGTGAATCACACAAAGTGTTGTCCTACGTGGGACCCACGACACTTGGCGTAGTAGGAAGCGGCGTGATGACCGCTTAAGCCACTAGGCCAACCGTGCAGTCTGCTAATTGAGCCTGCTATTGACAAACGGAGCGTTAGAATAAAGATTTGTAATAACTATATAGCTATTTAAATATACATCAATCAAAAAGACTCTAATATGTTCAGTTTTTAACGATATCTTCATAAACTCTAGATTTAAAACTATTATGGTTATAAATAAAAAAATATACATAGATGAAAAATTATTTTATACATTTTTAATATTTAGTGGCTACTTTTCTTGCTACTTTAACTATTTTATGGGAGTCAACGTTTTGATTTTAAAGTTATAATATTTCATTAAGTATTTAAGGTTTCAAATATCAACTATGATATAGTTTATTAACAAAAAAGTACATTTGAGTCTTTAAAAGTTTGTGAAGGAGTGAATAGAATTTACAATGTTCGATATCTAATTCTTATTATAAACCGTATCCAAAAGCTGTACGTATTTTTTTTAAATTCGTCAAATGACGATGAATTCTTGAACTAAATCTTTTCCATCATATTTAAAAGCTTTTTAAACACGTAGTAATCTCTCTAATATTTTAGATTGATTGATTTCCTTTTATTAAAAGAATACTATAAACATTCCAAGATACCATAACCCTACAATGAAACAAATTGCTGACACGGCGCGAAGAACTAATTAAAACATATCTCCAACATATCAAAGGAACGAAATATCAATATCAGAACCAATTATTTGTAGGCGTATAATAAGGCGCGGTTGTAGTTTCATAATTTTAATTACAAGACAAAAGTCGTGTGTGGCTCCCCGTCGCGGCTTCGGTTCGAACTAATGATGAGCTGAAACAATGCGGTTTCATTACTCGGCACGTTAGCTCATTCCACATTGCATTGTATTTAGTATATATCTTATTATATTGCATTGTACTTATATCGTATTTAAAAAAAATATTTTTCAATCTTCTTCAAATCTTTATCGTATGACAATATGCGAGGCTTTTTTGCAATTTGTGTATGTTTGAATTTTATGTTACTAACTTTTGACCTTAATTTCACCCGCGTGTATGTTAGTTATATTAAGAAACTTTACTTTCGAATTTCAACAAATCATAAAGACAATGAAAATTTAAGCGAGGTATTTTCTTACATACATACATACATATATATATATATATATATAAATTTAAATTGGTGCTTTAGAGCTGTCGTTGACTAACTAAGAAGAAGTTGATAGAAATTAATTCTTTTTTTGAAATGATTTAGCATGGAGAAGTGTGTAGAGAGAGAAGGTAGACTGAAGAAAAGTAATAAACAAAAGTAAAAAATGTCTTGTCGTTAGGTCGTCTAATATTCGTTTCGGAGTTTGGGTGTTTTCTATGTAGAATATGTACGTATTTACAAATAAGAAGTATGTTTATGTATTTATATCAGTTGCCTACTACTCATAAAACAAGCTCTACTTAGTTTGGGACTAGATGGCGTTGTGAAGATGTTCGAAATATTTATTTATTGTTTACTATTTATTCTAACTTGAACTAGACCTATATCAAACTCTTCATGTCAAAAAATTGGTGACAGATCTCGTAAAAAGTGGTTTTGTATTAAGTATACACTGACAACACTAAAATATTTTAATAACTGTTTTCGTACAATTTTTTTTATTACAACTTCTTGGCACCAAAACCATTGTTGACCAGTGATCAAAGCGCGTAAATTAAAGTAAAATCTATTCTCTGTTCGTCTTACTTTTAATGATTTCCATCCGTAAGTCGCCAGGATCTATGCGCCTCCACATGATGAATTGAAATCACATCATGGTTAGAATATACCATGTGTATTTTAAATCGTTTAACATGATGTCTACGTATTAACATTACAAATTTAGCGATAGTTCTAGGCGCAAGCCTATCACCATCAGTTAGTACTATTAAGGTAGATAAAAAGGAAAAGCAATAGTATAACAATCTTATGAAGATGTAATCAAAGGTACCTGTTACTTCAGAAGAAGTGTTAAATATATAGTAAGGTATATAGCAATAGTTGCTCAAGAAGCAGAAACTCTTGGATTCTTTCTACTCATGCTTTCCATGAGGCAAAGTAGAGTCACTTTGGTATGCTTAGAATTATAATTATAGAAAAAATCATAACTTATTTACCGCAGTATCGTATCATGAGCCATCATCGGTACTCTGTGTACAAAACTGTCAAAATTGTTTTTTTTTTGGTTTCTTTTCATGTCAACTTTCGATTTTATTTCATCTAAATAATGTTCATAAGTTTAATCGTCTTATTAATGTGGTTATTTAAACACTCACACTGTGGTAGCACTTTTATTTTCACTTGTAGTAACACTCTTGAGAACACTTCAATTTACAAAGGTTCAGAAAATCTTATATAGCTAGGTGGCGAGACCTTAACACCGACTTCTAAATTTACCACTAGCGCCATCTAGTGAAATGCGGTGAACTAAAACCTTAAATCAAACTACGCTCGTTATGAATTTAACATACCGCCGGCCAAGGACGATTAAAGTCCTTAAGTTATGCAAAACAAATAAAATAACAATAAACAAAACCTAAATTACTGTGGATCAGACTCATCCAGGGGCAGCGGACACAATTTTACGATTGGTCGTTTGAATACGTTACTTTTATATTGTAAAGTCACAACTCTGGTTATGCCGTCTGCACCCGGGTGTTTCTGAATGATTCGTCCCAAAAGCCATTTTCCAGGTGGAAGCATGTCATCTTTAACTAGGACAATAGTACCAAGAGGTAGATCAGGTGGGTTTGTGTTCCATTTGTAACGGTGTTGCAATGTCGTTAAATATTCATTTTGCCAACGCCGCCACAAACATTGCACCATACGTTGAATTATATGCCATCGCTTCAACGGGCTTAATTTAACGCCAAGCAAAGTTGGCTCGGGAACACCGATTAGGGGCTCACCGACGAGAAAGTGACCCGGTGTTAACGAAGGTTCATCTAGAGTGGAATCGATAAGGGTGAGAGGACGGGAATTTACACAAGCTTCGACTTGACATAAGAGTGTAGAGAGCTCTTCGTACGTGAGAAACGCTTGGCCGATAACTCGTTTCAAGTGCCCTTTAACACTTTTCACCCCGGACTCCCAAACACCACCGAAATGTGGCGCTCGAGGTGGTATAAATTTCCATTGGGTAAAATCATTAGCAAGAAGTTCAGAAATCTCAGTTACGAGCTGAGATTGTGAATTCTTGAATGTTAGATCCAATTCACGTGAGGCGCCCACGAAATTTGTTCCATGATCACTCCAAATCTCTTTGCAGTGACCACGTCGAGCCGTAAAACGCCGAAAGGCTGCGATAAAAGCTGCAGAAGTGAGATCAGTTACCAATTCCAGATGAATGGCCTTTGTTACGGTGCAAACAAATAGACAAACGTAAACCTTACAAATTTTCTTACATCTACCAGGATACAATTTCATTGTAAAAGGTCCACAAAAGTCTACTCCACTTGTGATAAAAGGACGGCCAGGCTTAATACGAAATCTGGGCAGGTCCGCCATAAATGGAGGAAGTGGATTAGCCTTCTGTTTGAAACAGGGTATACATTTATTGATTATGGTTTTTACAATATTTTTTACTCGTATTATCCAAAACCTTTGTCGTATGACATTGAGAGTAAGTTGAGGTCCACCGTGCAGAGATTTCAAATGTGCATTTAAAACAATAAGTTTAGATAGGGAGCAACTGCCACTTAAGAGAATAGGATTTTTCATATTACTTGGAATCTCTGCATTCGAGAGTCGACCACCAACACGAACTATACCATCTTCATCTATAAATGGATTAAGTACATAAATTTTACTTGATTTGTGAACTTGTTTACCAAATGATAAGCAACACATCTCATCTCGAAATGAAATGGCTTGTGACAATTTGATACAGCGATTAAAAGCATCCTCAAGTTCATTAGTGCTTAAATAATTGGGTTCAGTAAACGGCTTCTTAGTTAACTTAGTTCTACATAGGTTAAAATAACGGCAACAATAAGCAGTGACTCGAATTAATTTTGACAGTGTGGAAAATCGTTTTAGAAAAGAAATTGCATCGTCGCTTTCGATAACATTAACGTAAGATAATAATTTATTAGGTTTCCTTTCCAGATCAGTAAGAGGCATATCAAAATGAGAATTTTCAATTTCGGTTGAGTGACATAAAAAGTGAGGGCCATTCCACCATAGTTCTGACTGCTGTAGATCAGATGGGTAACATCCGCGTGAAGCTAAATCAGCAGGATTGTTTGCAGAACTAACATGATGCCATTGATTAGTACTCGTGAGTGTCAAAATTTCTGAAGTGCGATTTGCAACAAATGTAGTCCATGTATTTGGTGTTTTACGCAGCCAAGACAAAACTATGGTAGAATCCGTCCAGGCATATACATCATCGTCAGGTATATTTAAAACATTTTTAACATGATGGATCATTTTTGCTACGAGTAATGCGCCACAGAGTTCCAGACGTGGCAAGGAAATTTGTTTAACTGGGGCAACCTTCGATTTTGCAAGTACAAGGTAAACGTTACGTACGTCATCATCTTTTAAAACTCTGAGGTACACCACTCCAGCATATGCAGCACAAGAGGCATCACTGAATCCATGCAGCTCCCGTTTAGTTGTGTCGTCGGAGACTCCAAGCCATCGTGGGAACTGAAGGGCTTCAATGCGCGTAAAACAATCAAGGTAAGTGATCCATTCCTCCCTAAGATCAGAAGGTAACTCTTCATCCCAATCTAAGCCAGCCAACCACAATTTTTGCATAAATATTTTAAGTAGTATAATTGCAGGTGTTAGCCAACCAAGGGGATCAAAGGATTTTGCAATAGTAGACAATACATTTCTTTTTGTTATTTGGTTATTACTGTGCTTTAAATTTAAATTAAGTTCAAAATTATCAGTTTCAGAATTCCACGTGATACCTAATGTTTTGATTGTGTCTTCAACTTTAATATTTACCGCACTTTGAGAATCTGTATCAATACTGGGGATTTGTAACAACACTACTTTACTATTAGATGACCACTTGTGTAAAGGAAATCCACCACGAGACAATAGTTCGGTCAACCCTTTTTGTAGCTTTACAGCTTTATCCGTTGTTGAAGCCCCAGTCAACAGATCATCCATGTATACGTCATCCTTCAGGATTTCAGCTTCAATTGGAAAATCTTTCCTTTCATCATCTGCTAACTGGTGAAGAGTGCGAATGGCTAAAAATGGTGCACAAGCAGTTCCATATGTCACGGTAAGTAGTCTATATTCCTTCATAGGCTGTGCTGGAGATTCTCGCCATAAAATTCGTTGGTAATCAACGTTATCATTAGACACCAAAATCTGACGGTACATCTGACGAATATCTGCTACTAAACAAATTTTGTGTTGTCTCCATCGAGTTATTAGATCTCTGATGTCTTGTTGAAGAGAATAACCAATAAGAAGTTCATCGTTTAGTGATTTTCCTTTTTCAGGTGCAGCACTTCCGTCGAAGACTACGCGTAACTTCGTGCTTAGACTCGTCGGCCTAACAACAGCGTGATGAGGTAAGTAATAAACATTTTGTGTAATTCCTTCCTTTGCAGGTACCATCATCATATGACCTTGTGATTCATACTGCTTTAAAAAGTTGTGATATTCTTCCTTGAATTCAGGCTTGTGTGTAAAACGTTTCTCCATCTGTATTAAGCGACTGATTGCAAGAGGTTTGGTATCACCAAGGTTTGTGGGTGGATTGTCTTTAAATGGCAATCGTACAACATAACGACCAACATCATTGCGAGTGTGAGTATTTTTGAAGTGTTCTTCACATTGCGTTTCTAAATCGGTCATCAGTTTTTTGTGAGGTAAATTCTCTTCAATCTCCCAGAATCGTCTGAGTAACTGATCAGTTTCCATCTTAGTGTGCATAACGACCATATTGTGTTCGTCGGCGGTTGGATCAGTTTGTGAAACTCTGCCTGAGATTAACCAACCTAGGCGAGAGTTGAGTGCAATAAGAGAATTACACTTGTATAAGCCTTCCAGTAGTATGTATGCGTGCACGTCGGCACCAAGTAGAACATCGATAGACCCTGGCTTGTGAAAGTTGGGATCAGCTAGATCCAACTGCATAGTTGAAGGCCAAGTATCTTGGGGAAATTCACGTGAAGGCAACAATGAAGTGAGTTTCTTAAGAACGTACGCATTGACTTTGAAGGTTGATGCATCGTCTTTTGTGGAGTGGACTGTAAGTGTAACCATAGACTTTGTAGTTACCACCGATGTATTAGAGATTCCAGAGATTTTGCCAGTAATTGGGGTGCGATCAAGATTCAATAATTGTGTAGCCGCTTCGGAGATGAAAGAACCCTGTGAACCCTGATCAACCAGTGCTCGTAAGGGGTAAGTACCACCGTTCTTTGAATCAACATTTATCATAGCGGTAGCTAAAATAACGAGATTATCTTTAGTTTCAGCTTTTAGATTAACACTAATGTTGCAAGACGTCTTCGGTGTAGTGGTATTCTCCTTTGTAGTATCTTTCTCCACAGTTTCAACTAATTTGTTATCCTTAGGGGCAGTGAGGTGCAGTAAAGTATGATGACGACGACTACACTTTTTGCAGACTGTACTCTGTCTACAGTTGAATACTGTGTGACCTTTCACGAGGCAGTTAAAACATATATTGTTTTTCTTGACGAAATCTTGACGTTCAGGAACGGAGCGTGAGGCAAAATCTTTACAGTGGCAAATATAATGATTCTGTGAGCAGTAAGTACAAGTGCTATCAACTTCAGTAGCGAAACTTTTGACAGTAGTTACTCTATGTGATTGGGTAACAGTTTTTGCAGTGTTTTTTGGCGTAAGTTGTGACAGGTTAACCATTTCCATGGCTCGGAATCGCTTCTCGAGAAAAATATTGAGATCTTCATATGTAGGAATGCTTGTAGAATTTTCTAAGGATTGTTCCCAAAGCTTGTGAGATTCAATGTCTAACTTTGAGACCAAGATGTGTACAACAATAGCATTCCAGGAATCGATCTTTAAGTTTGTGAGGGACGTGAGACATTGGCTTGAAGTATCTAAAAGATCCTTTATACCTTTTGCAGATTCAGTTGTCAATGTCTTTTGACTTAAAAAGCGACTGAGGATGTTATTGACGATCATTCTCTTGTTTTCATATCTCTCATTTAGTTTTTTCCAAGCGTCATCGTAGTTAGCTTCAGTCAGCGAATAATTTCTTAATAGTTGTTCAGCTTCTCCAGTTAAACTTGTCTTTAAATAATGATGTTTTTCGATTTTAGTCAGGCTATCATCATTATGTATCAGAGAGCGAAACAAATCTCGAAAACTCATCCAATTATTGTAATCGCCAGAAAACTGAGGTATGGATATCGGCGGGAGCTTTGGTCTCATCTTTGGTAGTACTAACTGTGCTTCAGAATTTGAAGTTTCCGATTGATCTTTTAGCTCATATAACTTATCCTTAAGCCAAGACCCTAGTTCTAAATAATATTCTTCAGCTTGTTGAAAGTTTTTATCTATGTCAATATTATGTTCGGCTTGTAAAATTGCAGCATCCATCGATGTAGAAAGAGCATCATAAATTTTGTTATAATTAATCCAATATTCCTGTAAAGCCTCCACACGTGAGTCCAAAAAGCCTCTTGTTCGTTTATCCCTAGCGCATTTCTTAGTATTTGTAAATAACTTCTCAATTTTCGTTGAGTATTGATTCAATTGTAACACATATTGTTTCGCCGTCATTGCCAAAATAATCACAACTTAGTCACAAGTACAAATTCAAAACCCAAGTTAATAGGTAGACGAAAATATTCTAAGTTCCTTTTCTATACAAATTCTTCTAAGTGTTGATTCACCTAAAATATTCAAAGTCTTTTTCACTTAAAATTTTTCTAAGTGTTTTTTGCACACGAAATATTCTAAGTCTTTCTATACGCAAATTTTTCTAAGTGTTTGAAATAGAGATGTGTAGCTCCTGAGTGAGTGATATAAAAGATATATATCACTCACACCGATAGAATGTGTCACTAACTCACACTAACTCCGAATATATCAGTAACTCAGTTCTAGCTCACTAACTCACTAGCTCATTGTCTCATGAATGATATCTATCTACCGTTCACTTCACGCTAATTTTGTTGCTACGTATTGGGTTATCAAGGAAAAATGCACATTATTTCTATAGAGGCAAAGCTTAACATAACTCATGTATTTTTAAAACAAAATTTATATTTGCCATTTTCTTACACAAAAAGGTAAATTAATTTAAGAACTTATTATTACGAATAATGGGATGATACATCAAATAAAAAATAAAAAAAATTCTAAATGTGTTCAGTTTTATGGTAAGCTGCATGTAAATTGTAAATTGCAAATTTTCAATGTTTAATCATAAAACAGTGTAAATAAACTTAATAAAATAAGTAAATAAATAAGGGGGTAAATGAAGTAGGTATACCTGCCTACCTACCTTGTGATTATATGAAAATTATTTTATTTCCAACTTAATTAAATCTGTCTAGGTTGACAGTCCTAAGCCTGCCAAGTATTAAGGAAAATCAATTTAATATTTATGTCTAATGTACAAACTAATAAAACTGAAAAAAAAAGATCTTCCGAGTACTTAACTTATGTTATTATAAGAATTAAAGAAATATTTGTGTGAGCGAGAGAGATTTAAAGTGACTGATATACTGAGCTAAATGATCTAGACGAAGAAATAAATCAATTTTTAAACCAATCAATTGAAATGGATCACTGATCTAGTGATCTAAATGAGTGATATATATCTTTAGAGCGAAATGATATATATCTATCTTTTCAGCTCAGTGACACATTTTGCGCATCACTAGTTTGAAACACAAAATATCGTAAGTTAATTTAGATACACTAAAATACTAAGTCCGAAATTCACTAAGTCTTTTTCACATTGAATTTTTCTAAGTCTCCGCACTATCACTTTACTCTAGAAGTGGTCGTTACAAACCGTAAATAGTTATTGTAACTACGTATTGGTAAAATACCTAAGGTACGGTACTCACTCTTACAATAACTAGTTATTCGGATAACCTATTTACTGGGTGTCAGTGGGTGTAACGTGAACCTGCGATACAATATGGTAACACTGGTAACTGAGGTAGGTACCGAGTCCAACCGATGTTTGGCGAACAGACGCGACGATTGAAATTGACACATATATTTTAATAATACTCTGTTATACGAAACCTGCCGAACATTGTCGAAATACCACGAACACTATAGTAAATAGCGCATGCACGCGCTATTGATTGACTGCGATAGCGCATGTTTCTATGCAGAAAGAGTGAGATGTAAGTTTAGTTACACTTGAAAAATTACAGGAATGAATGCAAAAAATAATTAGGTCAAGGCCATAGTTCAAGGGGCACCTTTTGGGTGTTTTTTATTGTTTTTAAGCACTTTCTTTTTGAGTTCGCTGCATCGATCAGTTCGCTGTACGAATACTTAGCTAACTAATTTTCGTAAAATTCTCATATTTTCTGTGGTTTTTGTACAGTTTAATTTAGTTTAAATAATTTGTTATCTTTAATTTAAATTAAATTATAGTGAAAATATTAAGTTTTAAAATCTTTTAGACTTTGTTTAATAATAGGTACAAATATTAACCTGAAAAATGTCCCGTGTAAATAGCAGCGTATTGTGGGATATTTTTGAAAAGGTGGACCTTGTAGCTAAAAAAGCTAAGTGTAAAATATGTGGTGACTTGTATAGTTACAAAGCGTCAACAGGAAATTTAAAATCTCATTTAAAAAAAAAACATCTTGATGCGTATCGCCGTGTAGTGATTGCTCAGCAGCGTCAAACTGCAGAGACATTTTTAGTGAACCCAACAAGCATGAATGCAATTGCAAGCGCTGCAGGTGCTAGAATATCAGTCACAAGCACAACAACTGCATGTACAGCAACTGGCACTGTGACTGATGTAGTTTGCCCAGCAACACCGTCAACATCAACGCGAGTCACAAATGTTGTCACTACTCATACAAGTAGTATTACCATGACTGAAAGCTTGCAACAACGAATAGATAGGTATGGTACAAGTAAAAAAATTTCAAAGGAAGTCAAGGACAAGATAGACCAGGATTTACTTCGCCTTTTTATTAAAGGCTTTCAGCCTTTTTCTTTAGTGGACGAAGACAACTTTAGAAGGTTTGCCAGTTGGATTCCTGGGTATAAATTACCTTCAAGAAAAACAATTTCCAATACAATGATTCCAGCACTGTACGAAAATACAAAAACGTCTTTAAAGAACGAGATATTAATGTCTGGCGTTGAAGCTGTATGTTTGACTAGTGACTTATGGACATCACGTGCTAACGAATCATATCTAGCTGTAACAGGTCACTACGTCACCGATGACTTAAACATAAGATCTTTTTTGTTATCATGTACGAGTTTCACAGAGTCTCACACAAGTGAACATATTAAAACTGCTTTAATAGGAATTGCAGCTGAATGGGGCGTAGAAAATAAAGTTAATTTTTTTGTGACTGATAATGCATACAACATAACAAAAGCAATTAGAGACATCGGATGGAGGCACTATGGTTGCTATGCACATACTTTAAATTTGATTATGCAAGACGCGCTCAAAAGTTTAGACCATATACTAGATAAAGTGAAAAAAATTGTCCGATTTTTTAAAACAAGTACGTCAGCTCAGACCAAGCTGCTGAAATCACAAATAAACGAAGACCCTACTTGTATTCCGAAGCGCCTCAAACAGGAAGTCCCTACACGCTGGAATTCGGCTCATTACATGTTGCAGAGGTTTGTGGAACTTGAAACGCATGTTAGAGCAACAATGGCTACGGTGCGACAGGACTTGCCAATTATTAGTAATGAGGAATGGATATTTTGTGCAGAATTATCTAAAATATTTAAACCTTTTGATGACGCCACAACATCTATGAGCGGACAGAATTACATGACGGCAAGCTCCGTCATAATGATGACAAGGTGTCTTATTTCGGGGTGTGACATCTTACTGACCGAAAGTTTTTGTGAGGCCTCAATAAATGTAGTTCACCAACTTCGTACGGGATTAATCACAAGGTTTTCGCAGGTAGAGCAAAGTGGCACTTTTAGCGTATGCACGTTTTTAGACCCAAGGTATAAGACTGCAGTATTTTCAGACGCCGCTAATGCTAGAAATGCCCGTAAACGAGTGCAGGACATGCTGGTAGAAGCGATATCAAGAGAAACTCCTAACCAACCCGCTAATGCGCAACCATCTACCAGTCAATCAAGTACAAAATTTAATAAATTTTCACCATGGACAGTATTGCAAAACATCGTTGGGCAGCAACAAACTCCAGGTACGCCTTTATCAAAGGCAATTAAAGAAATTGACACTTATTTAAATGACGACATTCTGCCAGTTTTCAAGGATGATGGGTCCTGGAACTGCCCTATGGAATGGTGGCGAAACCATCGCTATACATATCCCAATTTGTCGACCCTGACAAAAAGATATGGTCATATTATGGCGACATCGGTACCTTGCGAGCGCATCTTCAGCAAAGCAGGTCTAATAATTAGTGACCGCCGTACGCAACTTACTGGTTCCAAAGTTGAACAATTAATATTTTTAAATAGCAACTTGTACAAGTAATAGACTTAAATAGAATGTAAATAGCTTTAAATGTAAATACATAATTGATTAATGTATAATTATTATGTATAATGTAAATATTTTATTATTGTATATATAATTTGAAGGTGTAATAAATATTAAGGGCTCAGATTTTTCATTTAGGAAACCTATAAATTTTATAAAAAAAAATGTTTCAAACTTTCACTGCGTAATCAACTAATCACGCCATCTCTATTAAGCAATTAAATATTAGGTAAGTGTGAGATGAACCTCTAATGATCACCATTGTTAGTGTTAGAAAAAATCACTAGGTGGCTCTATGTCAAATTTTAAGTTAGTATCAGATTATAAAAATACATAATTAATGCTTTTAGAAAATACTGAGGCATTAAAAAGACGTCGATGTTTATTTTATTGACGATTATTATCTAAGACGATTATTTTCTAAGTACATAATAAATTAATTAATTGTATAAACATTTAGGCAGCTACAATTATCGCCACGGGCTCACTTCACTCGCGTCGCGGTATACGCTCGTATTACTCGTAGCTAAAAAAAAAAAATGCCGCCTTAGTGTGCCACGAATTGCTTGTCAGACTTTAGTAGTCATTCCATGTAATTATAAATATCGAACTGTACATAGATATCATGAAATTGAATTCTAAATACGCTTGCATTTTATGCAATGTAGCAGACACACAACTCTTCATCACGTACCTATAAAGTATCTCTTCAAATAACTTTAATAAATATGCAGTCTGTCCTATCCTACTAAGGCATTTCATTCATTCATTTTGATTACTTAATACTTATTATAAGATAACTGTATAAATACGGATATATCAAAAAAAAAAACTGATACCTTAAAGAAAATCGTCGTAACTACAATATCTATTTCAGAATACCTATGATATACCGTACCGTTCACTCACTAAACCGTAACCATTAAAAATATCAGTTCCAACTTTGGTTGTAGAATACCATAAACGTTTAGGTATTCCAAATACATAGTTATTAAAATACGTAGTTATGAAAACCGTTATCACTGTAAATACCTATAAACAGTTACGGTATTGCAAGAACCAATACCAACCCAGTTCTACTTTACTCACTGTTAATATCCGGTTCGATGGTCCAATGGTTATTTAAACACTCACACTGTGGTAGCACTTTTATTTTCACTTGTAGTAACACTCTTGAGAACACTTCAATTTACAAAGGTTCAGAAAATCTTATATAGCTAGGTGGCGAGACCTTAACACCGACTTCTAAATTTACCACTAGCGCCATCTAGTGAAATGCGGTGAACTAAAACCTTAAATCAAACTACGCTCGTTATGAATTTAACAAATGTTTAGCCAAAATACAGAAGGCACGCATGCAGTTGTCATACAGTAAGATCAAAAGTAAAATTTTATTTTACATAATTTATTCATGTACGATATTACTATGTTTGATCAGACTAAACTTTGTAGATAAGGACATAAAAAATATTAAAGTGTCAGTACGCTTTGGAAAATATTATTTTTAGTTACAGAAGCAAAATATACTTCAGTAAGTAAGTTTATACAAGCAAATTTAAAGTAAACAATTTTGAAAATAAATTTAAAATACTTGTAAGAGGTGTCTCATTTGAATGTCGATTGACGTATTGTGAATGAGAGGAATTTATGATAACCGTTGCTGGCTCCAAGTTTGCTTCAATGAGATCATTTACATACTAATGCTAGTCAGCCATTAATATTTATAAACATTCATGGATTACAAACTGCTTACTTACGTTTGTAGCTTTTGTTTTATGACTTGTTATATGTAATCATTACACCCAAATGAAATGTTTAAGTAAATATAAATATTTTTTTTATATATAAATCTAAAGATACAAGTAAATAAAATTTTGTTGAAGTGTCTGTTTGTAATATTAATAAATGCTTAATATGAAAGTATTTACGGTACTTCTCCCAAAAATCCGTTTGTTCCGGGTAATCTCTAGAATAGCCTTATCAATTTTGACGGGACTTTCAGTGGTAGAAAACCGATGACGTAACCAGTAACTTTGGCTAACTATTTTTGGACTAGCCTCGGTCCGCGACGTTACTCGCGAATTACAACAATAACCGCGAGCTGAGCTAGTTTAATATATAAAACTAATTTTAAGGAACTTAACTTGAACTGGACTGACTGCACGGAAGGTGCGGGTGATTAAGAGGTCGGTCGTCACGCCGTTTTCTACTACGCTGAGTAACCCGCGATACTCACACAAACCCTACATGGGACAACGATTTCTGCCATCTACAAATTGTTGTTCTGAATCGGAGAAGTCTTTGTGATCGTCTTATGTATGTTTGTAAAATTTAAGTGTAGTAGACCAAATACTACTAACATAATATAAAACAACTTCTTTTAGACCACTGCAAGCTGTGTGGCTTTAAGATAATTCAGGAAATATAAACAAACCGATGTAATTACCATTACTAAAATATACATTATAACTTTTATATTAAACAGTACTTTTAATATGATGTTTTTTATAAAAATTTAACAAGACATAGATTGGGCCATGTATAATCGCTATCGACTACTGAAAGATTTTAAATGACACGGCACTATTTTGTACGTACCTACCGTGACTGTCGCATGTGAAATCAATAAATAATAAAAAGAAGATAAATATCTCCAAGTATTTACTCAGCCTGTGGTTCTATAAATACTTAGGGATAATTTAACATATTTTCCCTTGCTTTCTACTTAGAATCCTAAAGCTAACAAAAAGCCTCGGTGATGAGTAGCTTATCCAACGAGCATCTTAATGTTGATCTCTAATTCATCTGCCATACACGATGAGTATGGTAATATCCTCCCATGACGGTCATTGTAACGGTTTCCCAATAGATATTCACTACTTGAAAACGTGTTTTGATTGATTGAACATGTGAGCAAGTATGTCGTTATTTTTGTCCAACCTTGATATTCGCCTTTGTGGTGCCTAAAAGTGATATTTGAAATTTAAGAAGCTAAATTATTGTCGTTCGGTCCGTTACATGATATGTTTGAAGTTGTAAAAAAACGAACTGTCGCCTTGACACTCAAACAATTTATATCTACTCACACTTTACACTTAGTTACGGTTTGGTGCTATTTGATTTAGCAATAAAACACCACAAATTAGAATTTTAATGATACCGACAATAGCGATTTTTCTGATGGAATATTAAGAATTTTAAATTAAAATTCCAGAATGCGACGCAGCAGAAAAAGAAGGAAACTAGTGAGGAGTGCAGATCATACGCGAAGAGTACGAAACATTGTCAATGCGCCGAACACCACGGGGCCGGACTGTCCGGGGCTCGGTCGGCGATACCACGAGTGCAACACTATTGTAAGTTTTATTTATACATCAAATATAATGCAGTACCTACTAATAAATAAAATTGAAGTATCTGTAGGAATTTGAAATCAACAACTTTGCACGAAATGTATGTAAAACATTAGAAAAAAAAATTGGTCTATCTGTCTGTTAGTTCCGGATAATCTCTAAAACGGCTTTCATTGGCAGATGATAGGTGTGGCTTATTTAAAAAAATATTCTATAAACTTTTGTTCGAATTAAAAATATTAAGAAAATTATACAATACTTTCAATTACAAATGACAACTAAACAGCGACGTTACTAATTCACCCTGTTTCTAATAATAAAGTGAGGAGGGTCACGATAAACCCCATACCTATATTTAATGAGGTTGAATCCGCGAAGAAGGCCTTTGATGTTATATAGATTGCCATAAAACGTACCAAAAAAAATGTACCGCCGATAGAACTGAAAAGCAGAAAATAATAAACTATTATTACTTAATTAAATTACCATAACTTTAATGAAATAAGTAAAACGAATAAGCAAACAAAAGCGTGTCATCCCGCTTGACATTAATAATGAATTTTTTTGTTTGTCCCGATTCATGATTATTGAAGTAAGCTTACACTAGTTTGTGAAGTTAGTTATTAGGGTTAGGTAATAATAGTTTATTATTTTTCACGTTTCAGTTCGCTGAAATTTTTTTACTTATAATTTTTGAAAATTATAAGCTACAAATTGCAAATTGCTACAAGTATATTTAAAAAAAAATTAACAATATAATATTCTGACCCAAACTATTGTTTATTACTAATTTTGACTACACTTTCAAAAAACACTCAAAAATGTGTTTTTAAAGCTAGACAGTAATAACCGGTAAACCACAAATGTTTAGGATAATTTGAATTTATTGTTGTATTTATATGCGATAAAAAAGCCACTGAACTATGTACAGTTTATAAAAAAAAAAACTTCATTGAACATGACTAAAATAAAAGTTTCAATAATATAGTATGTAGATTTTTTAATAATAACACTGGCCATAATAAATGTCTGACATAAAACGACGTAATTAAAGAAGTATTTAAATTTCGAACTTGTTTGTATTAATTTCAATATTCGTTTGTTTTTACCACGCTTTTTTTCTCAATACAATTCAAATTTTGTGAACATTGCAACGAGTAGAAAATCTAATTTAAAATATAAATAAACATTATATCAATGAAGACATAGATTCAATTATCTGTAAGTAAAATCCCATTATCAATATGTGTAAACTTTCTACAATAACAAATAGTTATTTTATGAGCAATAAAGTTTAGATGTCGTCATTACATAGTGATAAAAATACTATATCTGTGTCTGAAATGGGCAGCATACAAATCAAATTCCCAGAAGCATTAAGTTTGAATGAAATAAATTTAATTTTGAAAGATTGAGTGAAGGTATATTAAGGCTTCGTCAATTGTTGCAAATAAATAAAAAATAATCGGGCCGAATAAATCCAACTAAGTTTTTTGGTTGCAGATTATGCAATACTAAAGGTATTTATGCATATCATAAAATCTATTGTAATTTAGTGCAAAGGTTGGCCATTGCCATACAACGCGGCAATGCTGCTAGCCTAATGGGCACCTTTCCACCAGATGCGGTCGGGCACGGGTTAATTTAAGTATTGTGTTTATTTATTTGTATTTATGTAATCATTATTTAAAAATGTTGTCTTTAACAATTACGTTGTAAATTAGTTCGTTTTAAATTAGATCAAACTCAAAATGTAGGTAATAAACGTTCCAATGTATTTCTACAAAAATGAAACTAATTATATAAGTAATGTTTAAACGTTTAACCCGGGTCTTTAACTACCTAAAAAGAAAAAGTTTTAAAATAAATGATTATACCGCGCTCTGCCATTTGTTTTTTATTCTAAATCTGCATAGGGTTTTAGGGCCCATGTTGTGAACCCTGTTGTATTAATTTCATACTAATATTATAAATTTGAAACTAAGTCTATTTATCTGTCTGTTATTCTTTCTGTTGGCTTTGGTGGTGGTACAGCAATTTGGTATGGGGTTATACTTTGATTCTTAATGAAGGACATAAGGTCTTTGGCGCGATAACCGATATGCGGGCGAAGCTGCGATTAAAAACTAGTACATATTTATATAAATAAATAACACATGTTCTAACAATATAAAGAATTCAGATTATAGCGAATTTAAATCGTTACGGCCTAGAAATTTATACACACCTGTTCAAATAGAACTAATTATTTTTTGTGAAATTGTTCCCTTCTACAACAAAATAATATAAGAAGTTTATAAATATTCTAAACACATTTTTTGGGTATATTATATTTCTCTTACTCACTTATTATTTATTCTCTATTGAATTCAATTGCTACAGACCCTACCTACCTTACCAATAGATATATGTAGTTACACGAAAATGAAACACTATCTAACCAGTATTCTTTTTGTTAGGCCTGTCCAGGACCCGTTCGTGACCCTCGGGCTGAACAATGTGCCATGTATGATCGAAGGCCGTTTCGCGGAAAGTTTTACACTTGGGTGCCGTACGTTGATGGTAAGTACCTACATTACAGCTTTTGTACTAAACTAGACAAAATTGTGTAATGCTAGCAGACTACTAGATAATAAAAAACCTTGTTTATTAGTATATATTTGACTGCTTTGTTGGTCTAGTGGCTATCGTAATCGGCTACTGATCAAGAGGTCTCGGGTTCGATTCCTGGGTCCCTTATTCTCAGTGAGGCGGCCTGATTGCAATTTTATGAAACCACTATCCCATCCCGTCTTCTACCACAGCAGTTAATTTGTCGCTAGGGGTCCCCACTTTCTAGCTGTTCGCGGATCAGGCGGCTGCTAGTATCCCCGCCTACGTGGATATTCTACGCTTGGCATCGGCCCACTTAAGATCACTTTGAGTGATCTCTTTCTAGAGCATTGCAGCGTTACAAAAGAGACCACTGCATCCCAACCCTCCTGACAGTTGAGGCCCTTTTTCTAGAATCAATAGGAGAAGGGCTTTAATGGTGCAGTAATATCACACAATCGCTGAGAAGCATCGAAAGATATCCATAATACTGATCGTGGTGTAACTTCGATCGAGACGTCCCATCATCATCATCAGCCTATTGCAGTCCACTGCTGGACATAGGCCTCTCCAATTGCACGCCACTTAGTGCGAGACGTCCCAATTGTACCAAACTATAACGTTTTCACGGATATCGTATTTATAAGACTATTAATAGTAAGTATCCATCACGAGGAAAAGTTTAATGAAACATTATTTTTGCATTGTAGGCGACTCGCCCTGCACACTGAACTGTCGTCCACGTGGCCAACAGTTTTACGCCTCACTAGCATTGGTCATCGACGGTACTCCTTGTACAAAACCAGGGTTTAGAGCAATTTGTGTTCAAGGCGATTGTAAGGTAAGTCGATGTTTTCTATAACATAGGTACTTAAAGTAATTTAGGTCAGCCAGTATGGCGAGGTCAGGTAACACGTCATGTAAGAATTTGGTGAAAACCGCGCAAGTTCATTTTTGATCTTGGAAAAGAGATTTCAGTTATTTATCTAGAGCTTGGAGCCGACACCTGCTTACTTCGTTCAGCAGGTGTCGGCTACAAGCTCAAGATCCTTCCCCAAAGAACGCCAACTGCCAAGCACCAAATAAATACATAATATTTATTTATTTCTATTTATTAATTTAGTTACCTATTCGTACAAGAATTAGAAATTTGTATGTCGTATATTTTAGAGCTGGACATATTTTTATTCATGCTTAAAGTTTTTACGTTGTCACGTTGTACTCTTCTAACTGCATTGCCATCTAGTAGCTACTAGTAGAAAACACATGTCTCATGTTAGTTCTTCTATAGTAGTAGCGCCATCTGTTATAGAATAGATGATACAAAAATTACAGAAGCTGTATAGTATTTAAATATTTTATTTCCTAAAAACACCCATTTTATTATTTTGAGATAACTACACTCATGGAGTGAAAATTTCAAAGAACACTAACAATAAGAAGTTTTAAATAAGAAGAATAATTTTGTATTAGAGCCTAGGCTGTTTTGAATTTTTAATTTGTCGTTGCAAGCACTGCATCATTATTTTGTATAAATGATACTTTTCGCTAGACCAACGAAGCAGTTTAAGTGGTGAGTTAATTGTATTTTATAATCAACACTTGCTTTATTTAAATTTGGCAAAACTGTGTTTATTAATAAATAAACTTAAGATAATACTCAATCAAACAATTTTAAAATGTCAATATTTAAGTTTTAAATACGTATACAAGGAATTAATGTGAAAATATGGTTGGCACACATTAAAATGCATCGCTTATTTAGATTTTTAATTGTAATTCTAAGAAAAAGGAAAAGGATTAGCCGCAGAACGTTAGTGATTGTATATTTATACATTGTATACATAAATAAATACGTTTTTTAATCAGTATTTTTGCATATCGAACGTCTAACGTGATGAATGTTCTACGGATCACCCAAAAAATACTTTAAGTACTTATGCAATAAAAAAGTAGTAACTGCTGCTCGTAGTCTGAAGGCGACTGGATTGGAAAAAACCTTTCCAATTGTAATTACATAACTTGGCGGACAAGTACTTTTTTGTCTATTAAAAATGATTGGGTTGTGGACATAATTATGTTTTTTTTTATTACCAACTCCTGGAATAGAAACATGCGTGTATAAGAACTCTTAGACCCCGTACAACAATTTGTAGATCACACAAATTCGCAGTTACAAATTGAATTATTACTTTAATCAATGTAAATAAATATAATTCTAACTTAGATTTCTCGTATCGACTTTTTCATCTTTTGTGTATTTGCGAAAACATATCTAAACTAGAAATTTTCTTTTGTTGTGTCAAAGTTGTATTAAAATTAATTATGTCATTTGTAATATACACCTAATCACCTTAAGAAATTGCCGTTTAAAGAAAAGAAATCCTCATAGCAACATACTTTTTCTAGTTCAATTTGTAAATTAAAAATATCATAAATATTGTAAAACAGGTGAAAAGTAGAAACATAATACCTTGTCATGGTAAGAATAGGATTACGGACCTATCTCAATGGGGAGTCCCTACACTATTAGAGCTCATTTGTACAAGCTCGGCAGTGAATAATTAACTGACATGTCTTTATAATAACTATTAACCACCTCAAATACTAAATTTCAGTGTTTTTTTTTATTGATATTAGAAATCTTTATTAATTCCTTTATTTTAAATACTGACTTGTTAGCTCATTATTGAAATTCAAATTTATCTAAGACAGTAATAAATATACCAAAAAAGAGCAAGAAGGCGAAGCCCGGGCTCAACAGTGTGGACTCTTGAAGTAACCGGGAAGACCGTAGAGATAATTACGAAATTACGTATTTTTTGTTTTCAATGTTGAAACAATAAAATGTTATTTATAGAACACGTAACTTAACGTACGATTTTCGTTTCCGTACGATCGTTACTGTATTGTTCTCCAATACTCATTAAAAAAGTAAAAGTAAAGTGTCCTGTTATAAATGATACAGCACCTTGTCAAATAGATGATAAGCTTTGGAATAGGGTTGTCTATTTCCAAATGTTTCTATTTCACGGTTATAGACGTGACATAAATGACATAAATCACGAATCGACATAATTTTATTTAGAATATTTACACACAACTTAGAATAATTACACATGTGTAATAATTCTAAGTATCACAAGTTAAAGAAGTCCTCATTGTCAAATTTACAACCAATTACATTCAATCCTTACTAGTCCCTCAATTCTCAATTCTCAATTCTTTATTGCATTTCACAATGTAGGTTTACAGGTGTTTACATATTAAATAAATAGTAACAATTGTGAACCCTGTCGGGCACAGCAACTTAGGTTATCAGGAGAGAGGAAGAGGGCTAATTTTAAGGTACTTAATTATATTATTATTAGTTACATATTATTTCGAATATTTATAACACACGTATACATACATACATATTTATATACACACACATACACGCACACACACTTGGCATCCCTAGGTATTAATTATTAGGGGAAACGTTATAGTTACTGGCCCCGATACAGTTACTGGCCATTTCGACTTTGATTTTAAAAAACTAGCGACTCTTTGATTGAAGAGTAGATTTTAAAAATATATAATGGTAACAATTTTATTACTTCTCAAAAAGGTTCAACAAAATGCCACTAGGCGATTTAGTTCTTTTGTGATTTGTGATTTCTTGACGCTGGAAGAAAAACCGGTAAGTTTGATAAAAAAATATTAAGACTACAATTTTTTTTCATAAGATTTTTTGAAAAGTAATTAACATAGTAAAGTCCCTAGAATCCTGTCAAATATACAGCAGCTAAGCATTATAATCGGATTTGAGGCATAACATGATGATAACTTCGTCTAATCTAAAAAAACTATTGTGGCCAATAACTGTCACGATTATTTCAAAAAAATATAGTTACGGGCCCCGTAGGCCAGTTACTATATTTATCATATTCTTAAAAAGCAGCGTTTTTAATAAATGTCTTCGAACAAAATACCTATTACTAAACGGTCTATTCAATTACCATGTGTTTTAGAACTTCGTAGATAGTTATTAGCCTAGGCCAATTACTGTGTACATACATATTACAATTACATAACCCTCTCTTGAGAGGAGACCTGAGCCCAGCAGTGGGACGTTATGGGTTGTTGATGATGATGAATTACTGTGTTATTCGTAATAATAGGTATTACAAAACTAGGCCAATAACTGTAATACTTTTTAATTTATTTTGAACAAGGTCACAGTAATGTTTCTTTCTTTTCTATCAGGTTCATGCCAAAAAATGATAAAAATACCCCAGTATACAAAAGACGCCCTTGATGAAGCACTAGAAAAAGTAAATGGTAAAACAATGTCTTTGCGAGCGGTCGAAAAAAAATATAGTATCCCAAGGGCAACTTTACAGTTCAAACTCAAAAATCCTACTTCTTGATCTCAATTTGGGCCGACACCATATTTAACAGATGAAGAAGAAGATACTATTGAAGACTCGTTAGTTAGAATGGCTCGCAAAGGGTTTCCGAGAATTCAGATGATGTCCTCGACACTGTACAAAAGTTTTTGTCTGATAATCCACGCGATACTCCTTTTGTCAATAATAGCCTGGTCAGGGGTGGCTGAAAGCTTTTTTAAAACGTCACCCCAATTTAGCTCAAAGAACCAGCAAGGGAGTCACTAAAGGCAGTACTTGTGTTTCTGAAAGTGACTTAAAGAAATGGTTTCTTGAAATCAGTGAAAACCTGTTAGAGGCATTTCGTGATCTGCAACGTGTTTTTAACGCTGATGAGACAGGATTTCAGCTTTGTCCTTCTACTGGTCGGGTGCTTGCCACTAAAGGTGTTAGAAATGTTTATGCCGTGGAAAAGAGACGAACAAGCAACCGAAAGAAATTGCCCTTAAGAAGACTAGAAAAGGTAAAGGCATAGGAAAGAAGTCAAAAAACAGAAACATAAAAGTAAATCCTAACGTTGAGACTGAAACTGAAAATTTTAATGATGTTAAAGAGGGAAGTGAAAAAGAATTTAAGACTGAAAACAAAAACGATAGCTATAAATTAAAAGTATTATCAAACTTGGTGGTTAACTGTGATACATGCCGGCGTCTAGCTCTGAAAAATGAGTCTTTATTATGCAGTACTTGTAATAAATATTATCATCGTCAGTGCGACCCCATTAAGCATCAAGAGCATATTCCAGATGATGATGAAGTTTTTGACTTCATATGCCATAAATGTTTATTGTTAAATGATGATTCTGAACGTTCCGAAAATGAAAATCGTCATGAAGATAATATTATGTCATAACAGCATTGATATTTTTTAATATGGCTAATAACTGTATGATCTCATGGCCAATAACTGTATTAATACGGCCAATTACTGTTAATTTTACGTATGTATTTTTGTGTTCATTTTATGCAGATAATATATTATAAAAGTGTATGTAAACAATATGAATAAATAAATACATTAATAAAGTAGCATACATACATACAGTTACTAATATTTTACTATATAATTTATTTTTAATTCAATCCGTCAGTCTTCGGGTCGCTTAAGTGGCCAATAACTATACCGGTTCCCCTATAAATATTAACAATTTCGAAACAGATAACGGCAGCAACACCAAAAGGAAAAAAAAAGAAGAAAAGCACTCAGCTCAATCTATTCTGTCCCTTATGTACTCATTTACAGTGTAGTAGTTCTTACTTAATAGAAATTGTTTTAATTTTTTTGTAAAACAGTTAAGTTTGTCTTCCTGTTTAATGTCTTCCGGTAATTTATTGTATAGTTTTATGGACATAACTAATGGACTTGAAGAATGCATTTTTAGTCGGGAAGTTGGTAGGTTAAGCCTGTCCTTGTGTCTGAGTGTCATTTTGGTTTGTAGGTCTTTCCTTGTGCTATAGAACTCTGGGTGTTGTCGGGCAAATTTACAAATTTCAAAGATGTAGATACAGGGTAATGTTAAAATTTTAAGGTTTATAAAATGAGGTTGGCAACTGTCTGTATCTTCTATATTAACTAAAATTCTAATTAGTTTTTTCTGTCAAAATCAAAATCAAAATCAAAGCATTTATTTCAAGTAGGCCAGTTACAGGCACTTTTGAATTGTCGAAACAAAAATGTAGCTACAGTCCCAGTCACAAGACACAAAAACTGTGAAAGTACTATAGTTGCCCATTCCCTAGCGTAGATCTCTATGGAGAAGAACGGGCAAGAAACTCCATGGACACTCTTTTAAATCAAAATGTTTTTACAAAATCATGGTTACATCATTCATGTTGAGATGGTACATTATGTGAGAACGATGTAGCAAGACGTGCACGTTAAAAGTGTCCATAGTACAACAAAAATACAATTGAAAAATAAAATAATTAATTCAAATAAGCCGTGGCAACTAAGAGATGACCAGTCACAACTGACAGCGCCCGTTCACGAACATGACGCATGGATCCGCACCATTCAACTCAACCATTTTGAAGGGAATCAAATGATCAGACACACGCGCCACCATCAGCGTGACATTTGAGTGAGCATGACATACTCTCAACCGCCAGGGCAGATTCAGGTCAAGAAAAGACGTAGGTTTCCAGTGAATGATAGCTTGAATAGCTTCCTAGTACATAGTACTCACACAATATGGGCTATGCGATTATATAACACTAAAGAGATTGAATCTATACAATGCAAAGAAAGTTGTACAATCTTCAGCAGCTCCAACAATACCATTCAATGCTATCAATTTATGCGCCCCTGTCCTTGTGAAGCAGGACCAGCATTGAGCCAAGCATTTTTATCAGCGATATAATCGCTCAACTTGTAATATGCTTGCTTACATAGTGTGCGTTTAATGCATGTTTTAAATTTTGTCTCATTCAGTTCAAGAATACTTTGTGGAATTTTATTATAGCATCTCAAACAGTACCCCATAAAAGAAGAGTCTACTTTAGCGAGTCTAAAGCCTGGCTGAACTAGTTGGTCCCTATTTCTAGTACTGTAATTATGTTTGTCACCTCTTTTGCCAAAAAGATGAAGATTTTTCCTAACGTACATTATGTTTTCGTAGATGTATTGACTATGTACCGTCATGATGCCAATATTCTTAAACAGTTCCCTTAGAGAATCGCGCCTACGAAGATTATATATGGCTCTGATGGCTCTTTTTTGCAGAATAAATATAGACTGGGTAAGGTGAAAAGCGTTGGTGCGTCTGTACTGTTACCCCACAGAATTACACCGTATGTGAGCCACGCGTAGGCATATGCGTAGTATGTAGCTAGTGCGGTTTTCAGGTCTGTAGTTTTTTTTATTTCTCGAAGGGCGTAGGTATATTTTGAAATTTTAGTTTTTATTCTTTGTATATGCGATTTCCAATCAATGTGTTTGTCTATATCAATACCTAATAGGGTGAATTTATTGACTACTTCTAGGTATGTATTATTAAAGCTGAAGTTTATGTTTATTGGTGTTTTCTGATATGGGTGGAATGTTATTATTTTTGTTTTCTTAAAGTTAATGTCAAGATTATGATCGGTCATCCAATTTGTTGTAGTGGTAAGTATGGAATTCAATTTTTCATTTAGATTGCTGTTGTTTTCACATGAGGTCAGTATTGATATGTCATCCGCGAACAAAACACATGGTTCATGTATATGTTTAGGAAGCTCGTTAATGTATATAAGGAAAAGCAAACACCCCAACACACTACCCTGTGGAATAGAGGCACTAACAGGTTTATGGTCAGATCTGATCGTTTCTATTTCGTTTGTCCTGCAGTTATAGAATTCTATTTCTACTAGTTGTTCCCTGTCTTTTAGGTATGATTTGAACCAATCTAGGCATTTTCCACGAATCCCTACACCACTTAATTTATTTAAGAGAATGTCAAATTGTACTTTGTCGTAAGCTTTGGTCATATCGAGCATTATACCTATTGCATATTTTTTTGTGTTTATTATTTCTAAAGTTTCCTGTATATATTTAAAAACCGCCAAAATTGTAGACCTATTTTTTCGAAATCCATTTTGATTCTCGTTAAATATTTCAAATACCCTACATATATTATAAATGCGAAAGTAGTGTAGAAGTGCTGTCTGTCTGTCGGGTATTCACGCAAAAACCGTTTTAAATGAAATTTGGTACACAGATATTCTGTAGCCCGAGACTGGACATAGGCTAGACATTTTACTACAATAATCGACATACACACGGACGGAGCTGTGGGCGATAGTTAGTAATAATATGATAATTTACTGTTGTCTATAACCGAAGTATCACCACCCATATTCATTCCATGGGTGTCGTAAGAGGCGACTAAAGGAACAAAATAAACAGCTTACATCACTGCCAAGAGAAGGAAAACTTGAAACAAACCCTTTATCAACCCGTCTGGCCAGCGTGGTAGTAGGCCAAAACCTCCTTTCAAAGGAGAGGCCTACGTCCAACAGTGGACTGTTAAAGTTTGTTGATGATGATGATGATGAACAACCGAAGTTGAAATTCTCGTTTTAAAAATAAATCACTCAGGAATCCCTGAAATATCAATTCTGAACAGTTGACCTATTAACTTAGCTTAACTGGCTAATCTCTTAAACCCTTATAACACACATCCCTATACTAACATAGTTGTAGTTTATGGTAATCAGTGCGTGCATATTTAAATAAGCCCGCGGCTAGTTTTTGTGAGACCGTCCTTCCATGCTTCCTATCTGCATGCACTGGTGAGAAACCCGTTATATATACAGCAGTCGAGGGTACCTAGTGTTTTAAATGTTTCTACATCATACATACTCACTTCAAGTAGAATGTTTCTTATACCAGTCAGTTTTCCTATCACTAACAAATAATAAATAACTTTTTATTGTTAATTTGTAAATTTTAAAAACAATGAAATGTGCTTTTATTTAAACAATTCGTGGTCCCCATTAGGTTATATATTAGGTTATACATAGATAATAAGCATTTTAACACCTTAGTACTAAAATATCCAATTGACATTTAATGACCATTAGAAACTCAACTATCCACATCTTTTTGATCATTGTCAATGTCGTAAATACTGAAACCGTACTAAAGATAGATTTCGTATAAAGATTTTTACATGAAATTAAAAACTTTTAAAAATATATTTATATATAATATTTTATTATCTAGTAGTTCGCAGGTCTATTTTAGACTGAAAACGGGCGAAGACGTTTCGCTTTTTAAATAACAGATCAATCACAATAATACTATTTTTTCATAATATTACAGAACCAATTTTCAGAGAGTATAGTTATAGCGACATTAGCCAAGGAATGAATTCTATCAGAAGAGAATTAAATATGATCAAGTCTGTTGGTTCCAAGTATGTGGTTTACCACAGTTTATATAATTTATTTTAAGAGGTTAATCAGTAAAAGAAAATATTATAAAATTAACAATAAAACAGAACGGATTCTTTAAAATACTATGCTAGCAAAGCACCTACCTCCTTTTTTAGGGTTCCGAAGTTCATCACTCGGAACCCTTATAGATTCGTCATGTCCGTCCATCCGTCCGTCTGTCCGTCCGTCCGTCCTCGACTTACCGTCCAAACGGTAAGTGCTAGAAAGATGAAACTTTGCATGAATATGTGTTGTAATTACGCCGACAAAGTGCTACAATAAAATTATGAAAAATATTTTTATTTAGGGTACCTCCCCTACACGTAAAGTGGGGATGTTTTTTTTTTCTCGCGGCTACCCCATCGTGTGGGGTATCATTAGATAGGTCTTTTAAAAACAATAAAGGGTTTCTAAGAAATTTTTTTGATTTAGGTATCCGTTCGCGGGATATTCCACTTTAAAGGGCTCTTTATTGTAAAAACAGAGCGTCCCCCCCCCCTCTAAAAGCTAAACGGCTGGCTCAAAAAATCTGGGAAAATTCGTGAAGGTGGTCCATATACTGAACTTTGAAGGAAAACTATAAGGGATTTAATGACTTAGTTATTTCGGGAGTTATAAAGGCTTAACTTGTAAAATGCGCTCACTTGGAAAACGTCATACAAAATTAACGCATTAAGGCCTCAATCACGAGAGTTTTTATAACGGACGTTAAAAAAGCGTTCAAGTATGAAGTTGCATAATATTATGGTCTATTTCCAATGCCCAAAGTTGAAAATGCAACACTGCTCGATAAAAAAGCGTCGTGTTTTGAAAACGCTGTCGTGTGAACATATACACTCATTAGCAAAAAAAACGGGTGGTTTCGATTTTCTTCCTGGCTGAAAAAAATAAAATACCGAAAAGGTTTTAATCATTTGAACATGTTACTGGACAGTTATAAAAGTGGCATAATGTTTATAAGAGTACCTTCCAAATTCAAATTTTTGACTGAGCCTGGTTTTCAAAGAAAACAACTTTTAACTACATTTTGTGGCGCGAATTCCCTATAGTTAAAATCGACTCTAATTAACTTTATGTCAATTTTTAACCGACTTCAAAAAAAAGGAGGAGGTTATCAATTCGTCGGAATCTTTTTTTTTTTTTTTTTTTTTTTTTTATGTATGTTCAGCGATAATTTCGTCGTTTATGAACCGATTTCAAAAATTCTTTTTGCATTGGAATGGGCGTAGCTTACAGGTGGTCCCATCGTCACCATATCGGGATCTGATCATGGGATCCCAAGGAAATCGAGCGAGCTCCTCAAATATCATAGGCACAATGTCGCGATTTGGGTATTCGGAATAGTTTTTCATTGAAGTCGGTTCCTTTTTGTTAAAATTATTATTAAATTATCTGATGTCCTTGACATTTAAAAGTATTGTTATTGCTGTTTAGCAATCTCGAAAATTGTAGATAAAGTGATAAAAACGAGTAAAATTATTGCGCTGCTTGAAGAATGTCGCAGCCAATGCTTCGTGGCTCAGAGGCTAAATGTGAGTCGGTCGACAGTTCAAAGGACCTGGCAGCGCTATCAAGAGACCGGTTCCGTCAAGAGAAGGCCTGGTTCTGGCAGAAAGACATGTACCGAACCACGGGATGATTATTTTCTTGTTAGTCAAGCGTTAAGAAATCGCAAATCTTCTTATGTGGACCTCAAGAACAGACTCGAAGAAGTAAGAAATGTGCAAATTAATCTATGGACGGTCAGAAGGAGGCTTCTCGCTGCTAACATACACAGTCGTCGCCCGGCACGCGGCCCTAAATTACTCCGTGGACATGGAGTTGCCAGGCTTAGCTTCGCTCGAAATTGTGTGTCATGGACTCATGAAGACTGGGATAGGGTATTGTTCTCCGATGAAGCCAGTATATCTCTGCATGGTGAAGTCCGACGTCGAAGAATGCTACGTAGACGAGGAGAACGCTTTGCAGAGGCATGTTTTAAAGAAATCACACCTTATGGAGGAGGCTCTGTTATGTTTTGGTCAGGAATAAATTCTATGGATCGTACGGAGTTAGTCTTCATCGAAAACGGTACACTGACTGGACACCGATACATAGCGGCAGTTCTAATTCCTTGTGCACAACCCGCTTTAACCGCTCTTGGCGAAAACTCACTTTACGGACGACAACGCTCGCGCCCACCGGTCTGGCGATGTGGAAGCGTATATGCTAGAAGTTGGAATTCGTCGTTTGGACTGGCCAGCTAGAAGTCCGGACCTCAATCCCATAGAGCATGTCTGGGACGTTCTGAAGCGACGAGTAAGATTAGTGCAGCCGGCTCTGCAGACCATCAGAGAGCTAAAGAATGTGAATACCGCGGAGTGGGAACGTATTCCCCAAGAAACCATAAAATATATACTTGCTAGCATACCCAGACGAATGCAAGTCGTGATTTCAGCAAGAGGGGGTCACACTCAATACTAAACTTTTATCTGCTTTTAATGCATTCAATAAAAACAAAGAAATTAACGCGTTTCATTTTTTTCAACGAGCAGGTACAATAATAGTGTTTTGAGCTTAAACTTCTTTGCTTAAGTGCCCATTTTTTTTGCTAAAGAGTTTACTTGGGAATGTATTTGTTGAATATGAACGTTTTTTTAACGTCCGTTTAAAAAACTGTCGTGTGAATGAGGCCATAAACGTAAACATAACAATTATCTATTGGATACGATTTTAAATGACTGAGGAACCCTTTTCTGTGCGTGGCCTGACACGCACTTGGCCGATTTTTTATAGGTCATTGAACCAACTGTTTGAAGGTTTACAAATTTCAAGTAATTAATAAAAGTTTTAAGTGAGAATGAATAGATAAAAAATAATACATAAATTATTGCATAATTAACAGAAAAGTCTGTTCAAAAAGTACTCTTTAATATATTAATATATGTATGAGATATAAATGTGTTGTAATTTGAATACGTCGTCACGTATATGTCGCAGCCAACTAGCTCAATTAGCTGGTAAAACAAGCCTCTACTGAGACGTCTATGCATAAGCTAACCCTTTTTTTCTGGACTTCTGACACACAACATCATCTGGTCCCAAGCTAAACAGTGCTTATGTTATGGGTACTAGACAACTGATATAAATACTTAAAGTATAAAGTATGTTTATGTATTTTTGGTCCTATAACCTTTTTTTTTATGTGTGGAAAATCATCATGGACCGTCACCCCACCGGGGGTTACGGCGGGGTGGTGTGTCGGACTTGAACCGACTAAAAACCACACAGTGTGCCCTCTCCTCGTTTAGGAGTAGGAGAAGTCCAGGGTGGGATATCCTTCTGAACTTTTCCAGCGCCTGCCCGCTCCTGATGCGGGCACCGACTCGGTACGACGACCCTCTCTTAGGCGGAGTCCGGCACACACCGACGCTGCCCCCTCGCGGCTGGCCAAATAATGCGGGTAGAGGGAAAACCCGTCCGCCACACTCAAGGCGGCATGAGGCGCAGATGTTCGCGCCTCCGCCGCCCGGTTCGCCGACGGCGGATCAGGTCCGTTGGTCCTCTAACCTTAAATCAAGGTCAATAGATAATTGTTATGTTTACTTATTAAGCCATTAAGTTGTTTCAGCTTTAAATATTAGTATAGTCGTGTATTATATTCCACACAAATTAACGTTCGTTGTATAAAGACCAGAAGCAATCTGCAAACGGTAAAAAAATCGGCCATGTGGGTTTCACGCCACGCATAGAATAGGACCGGGCATGTCCCGGCCTGCAAAAATAAAAAAATCGATATTTAAAAAATATATATTGATAGATCTTAATTAGCCCTTTCGAACTACGTTAATTAATTTATGAGACCCTCTTTCGTTTTCCCAGGAAAAATCACAATATCATTTTCCTTTTTTCACCTTTTCAAAAACCCGTATCTATTTAAAATATGGTTATTTTTTATTCTACTAAGCGTAGAAAAATTGCCCTTGAGCTAATTTAAATTGCCGCCCGCATGTCAATTATTATAAATATTTAAAAATAATCCTTTAAAAAAAAAAGCCGTAATGGGATTTCGAAGACAATTTTTTGCGCATTGCGCATTCGCGGTAGAAAAACGGCAACACTGCTCTAGTCTAAGGGCAGCATTTACAACAAAATATCAAGATATAAAGTTATATGAAGCTGATGATTAAAGTAATATTTCAATGTAAAATGTAAGTAGTTTTATAATTTTTAGATTTTTATTATCTGTTTAAAATTTACTATTTCTTGAAATATTGGAATTATTAGGTCAGTACAGAATCCTAAAAACAATATGCGGTTACTGATACTCAATATATAATAAATGTTACACAACAGTCGCAAATATAACTGTTCCTAATCCTTCTCATTCTTTCAACAGCAACTTTAGAAACCGCATCTGTCTATACTTCTAAAGAAAAGAGTTCTGAAATGAAACTCTAAAAGAAATTCCAGAACGATTATGTAGTTCTAAACATTACGCCGTTGCTACCATGGGAGCACCATAAATAACTTAAAGCTTCATTTGCTGACGCAATAAATCTCCAGATCTGTCATACAAATATTTAATATGAATTATAACCGTTAAATCTGCCCAAACCGTCATACATGTGTTGATGAGATTTGGCCGTGGTTATGGATTAGTTCTGACATAATTTAATAGACATTAGTATTTAATTTGGCAGCTTAATGTAAAACCCTGTCGATTAGAAAACCATTCTAAAGTTATTTTTATGAATAGTAAGATTAACGTGCCAAACCGTCTCGTGTGATTAAAAATAATGTGTCATCGTAGTTTAGTACTTGAGTGAATGATATCCCGGTTAACCCAAATACTTTATATCTTATATTTTATATCTTTATTTTATTTAGATAGTACTTAAGTTACCTACATTACTTGGAAATACGTTTCATAATCTGACTTATCATTTGATATGTTTAAAAGAAAATTATCTATATAAATTAATAAATTGTGAAGTGTCTGTAATGTCAACACAACAACAAATAATGCTTCTGAATATAAAGGTAGATCGTGATAATACAAATACAAATACATTTTAAAAACCTTAATGTTCTGTTTTTCTATCTGTTTGTTCAAGCTAACGAGTTTTTTAGTAGATTTTGCACTAACGGGCCGACACGATCGGAGGGGGGGAAGGGTAGTCCCCTTTTACAGAAGACCTAAACTCACAGTATTGATGTTGTCGTGTTTTGTTGGTGATTGCGGGACCGTAGGTACATTAATACTAGGTGGAAGCGACTCTCTTGAGGGTTGCTCGGAGGCTTTCCACGTATCCCTCCGTTAAGCGGAGGACACAGTGGAGAGAACAATAGAGGGCGGAAGGGTTCTCCACAACTGGCGTTGACCAGAGGTGGTGGACAATGGTCTGATGCAGACCACCTTCCGACCAAGTCGCAAGTCTGAATGCCGCGGCATTCAGAAACGACGGCTCTTTGAGGGCTGCGAGGAAGGAAACCTCTTTAAAAAACCACGGGGCGGATGGAATCGGTCTGATGCAGACCCCGTCCGGCCAAGCCGTAATCCTGAACGGACAGGACCGGTGGTTCTTCGGAGCTGTGAGGATGTAAACCTCTATAAAAAATACCCCAAGCCCAAGCTTTTGACGCCTGGCAATGGGCTGAGTCGCTGGAGGGAGTTCAGTGCCGAGGGCGTCCTATTGTCGGAGGACATAAAACTCAACTTATGGCATGGGTAAAACAAAAGATAAATCTACCCAGGAGGGTCCCAGACGCACGGCGCCTGGGGAGTCCCTCCCGGAGCCAGTCGGCTCCGGCAGCTCCCAGTCGTATTCTGGGGGGAGCAACCAATGCCGAACACGCCCGTCGCCGAGCGGTAAATCCGGTGACCAAATTAGTGCGGAGGACGCAGCAAGACGTGAGGCGGTGTTGGATTCCGACACCGCCTCAGAAAGGAGTGGTGCGAGCACTGTGATGATGACAGCTGCAGAGCTGTATAAACGGGGTTCGCAAAAACGGAAGAGGCGCCCGTCCCCCTCAGAGGCCAAAAATCCATTGGAATCGGCCTCCAGTGATGATGCAGGGCAGGGCAGGGTAGTGAAAGTGGGTAGAAGCCGTCGAGGGGCTCGCGGCGGAGGCCGACCTCCCAAGACTGGGCGGGTTACCGAAACGGAGCAAACCGAAATGGCAGGAAAGAGGGTCGAAGGGGAGCTCTTGCTCAGGGCTCTCCAAGAAAAAGTTGACTCCGACAAGGCAAGCACCTCCGATACGAGGGGGGGTGAACCAATGCTGGAGGAGCTACGCCGCAGAGTGGGCAATCCTGTGGACCAAATCGAAGAAGCAATCGATGTAGCCGATTGCTTACTTCAGGCAAACGGAGGTCCCGACCAGGAGGCCCTACTAGCGGTCGTGCGTAACATTATCGAGGCGGGAAGACTCCTCGTGGCCGAAAACAAGGCACACAAAAGGGAGAAAACCCGACTCGAAAAGGACCTTGCCGAAGCGAGAGAGAGAAGACTAGGCTCCGCTCGTGCCAACGATCGCACTACGTTGGCGGCACCGACGCCAGAGGTATCGTCCTGCCGGGTTGAGACGGACATAGTCCGACTCATGGCGGAGATGGAGGAGCGATTAATGAAACGCATCTCCGCAGTAGAGAGCGCTCGTTGTCGCCCACCTTTGACTCCACCTCGGGACACATACGCGGCCGCTGCTAAGGCGGGCTTAACAGCCCAGCCAGAAGCTGGGGTAGCCGGGCCGATGGTAAATACAGCTTCTCAAAAGGCCACACAGGGGAAGGGTAAGGGGAAAGGGAAGGTGCACCCAAACCAAACCCTAACCCCAGTTGCAGCCCCGGCCGAAACCGCACAGCGCCCGCTGGAAGGGGGCTGGACGGTAGCCGGAGCCAACAAGAAGATGCGGAAGGCTGCCAAGAAAGCGTCCCAAAATGCCGACAAGGCCGCCGCCGCTGCAATAGGAACGCCAAGGAGGCTCCGCAAGCCTCGTTCTACGGCAGTGGTCGTTACTCTGACGACAGAGGCTGCGGAGAGGGGCCTGGGGTACGCCGAAGTCTTGGCAAAAGTCAAGGCCAAAGTCGACCTCAGGGCCCTAGAGATACCGGGCGTTCGGTGCAAAAGCACACGAACTGGAGCCCGGCTACTCGAAATCCCCGGCTCAACTAGTGGCCCCAAAGCTGACGCCTTAGCGGCCAAAATAAGGGAATCTTTAGACGCGGCTGACGTCCGAGTGTCCAGACCCATAAAATGCGCTGAAATACGCATCACGGGCCTGGATGACTCTGTCACGGCAGATGAGCTCAGACACGCCGTGATGGAGGCCGGAGGCTGCCTTCTGGACAATGTGAAGGCCGGGGCAATACGTCTCGGTCCTAGAGGACAGGGGGCAGCGGTTGTCAGCTGCCCTATTGCGGCAGCCCAAAAGGTTGTTGACGAAGGTACGCTACTGGTTGGAGGTTTTCTGAGGGCGCAGGCACGACTCCTGCAGGCCCGACCGGCAAGATGCTTCCGGTGTCTGTCGGTGGGACACGTGGGGGTCCAGTGTACAGCGGAGATCACCGTAGGAGACCTCTGCTTCCGCTGTAGCCAGCCTGGTCACAAGGCAGGTGGTTGCAATGCTCCGCTGCGCTGCTTTAGGTGCGCAGCGGAGGGCAAGCCTGCCGACCACCGGGTTGGCGGTAAGACCTGTGCCGGAACGAAACCGAAGCCGGGGGGTCGGTCTGCAACCTTTAAGCCGGTGACGGAGGATGTCGCTGGAGAACGGCAAGATTTGCGGAGGGATGTGGAGATGGAAATCCAATAATGGATTCATATCTCCGCATCCTCCAGGCAAACGTGGGCCACGGTGCCGCCGCTCAGGATCTTCTGCTCCAGAGCATGGCACAGTGGTCCATTAACATTGCCGCTGTCGCCGAGCCATACACCCATCGGTTTCTCGGGGCTGCCTGGGAGACCGACTTGGATGGCTCGGCGGCATTGGTACATGGCACCGCCGCCGGCACCCCTCCTTTTGCCGTAGTAGCAAGGGAACGTGGTTGCATAGCGGCGGTGGTTGGGGATATAGCGGTCGTGGCTGCTTATTTCACGCCAAACCGAGATATAACTGAGTATGAGCAATGGCTCGCTCAGTTGGCCGTCGTCGTTGATGCCTGTCGCCCCCACCCGGTTCTTGTGCTCGGGGATTTCAACGCCTGGTCAGAGGCTTGGGGTTCCCGGCACACGAACCCGCGGGGCAGCGCTCTGGAGAACTGGGCCGAAAGGCTCGGCCTAGTTGTCCTCAATCAGGGGGCCGTGCCCACGTTCGTGACGGCGAGGGGCAGTTCAATCGTGGACATTTCCTTCGCGTGCTCTTCGCTGGCACGCCGTGTTCATGGCTGGCGCGTCGTTGTGGGGGAGGAGACAGGTTCGGATCACCGATACATTCGGTTTGAAGTCTCCGCCTCCACAGGGGACGCGCCCGCTATACCGGTACCACCTGAGCCGCGTTGGGCACTCAGGCGCCTAGATCGGGAGCTCCTCCTGGAAGCTGCCATCGTACAGGCCTGGGCTCCTGCGCCATACAGGCCTGTTGATGTGGATGTCGAGGCAGAATGGTTCCAGGAGGCCATGACCCGCGTCTGCGATGCGGCGATGCCTAGGGTTCAGCCCAATACTGCAAGGCGCCGGGTCTACTGGTGGTCGCCCGAGATCGCAAGGCTGAGGCAAGCCTGCGTCACCGCGCGCCGTCAGTGGTCCAGGTTCCGCAGAAGGCGTCGCCGCCCCGAAGATGCGGTTGCCCGAGAGGCGGAGCTGTTAGTGGAATACAGGGACGCCAAGAGAACTCTTCAGACAGCGATAAAGCGGGCCAAGAGTGAGGCCCGCCGTGAATTGCTGGAGACACTGGAGCGGGATCCATGGGGGCGCCCTTACCGCATGGTTAGGGGCAAGATGCGCCCATGGGCTCCACCGCTAACCCGGTGTCTTCAGCCAGAACTGCTGGAGAGGGTGGTTGGCTCCCTGTTTCCATCGCGAGTGGTGGAGCACAGTCCGCCACAAATGGCTCCGCCTATGATGCCTGTTCCTAACGTGGATGACGACGACGTGCCTGAGGTCACTCGGGCAGAACTAGCGCTGGCGGTGAAACGGTTGAAAGCCAAAAACACCGCCCCAGGACCCGATGGCATTCCAGGACGAGCGTGGGTCCTGGCTCTAGATGACGAGGCGCCGGCTCTCGAGCCCCGACTGAGAGGGCTTTTCAGCGCATGCTTCGAGCAGGGCCAGTTTCCGAAATTGTGGAAGACGGGGAAACTGGTTCTCATCCGAAAGGAGGGGCGCCCGGCGGATTCACCATCTGCCTACCGGCCTATAGTGTTGCTTGACGAGGTGTGCAAACTCTTTGAAAGAGTGATTGCACATCGCCTCGTCAAGCACCTCTACAGGGTGGGTCCGGATCTGGCGGAGAACCAATATGGCTTCCGCCAGGGGCGCTCCACCGTAGATGCGATCATGCGCGTGAAGGCCCTGGCGGAGGAAGCAGTTTCCCGGGGAGAAGTGGTGTTGGCGGTGTCTTTGGACATCGCCAACGCGTTCAACACTTTACCCTGGGGTTGCATCAGGGAGGCACTGAAATATCACCGAGTGCCTCTCTACCTCCGCCGCATAGTTGGGGCGTATCTCTCGGAGAGAGCCGTCATCTACCCAAGTAGGACCGGTCTCGGTCGGCGTGAAATGTCGTGCGGTGTTCCGCAGGGGTCAGTCTTAGGGCCGCTCCTGTGGAACATTGGTTACGACTGGGTGCTTCGCGGTGAATTCTTAGACGGTGTCACCGTCACCTGTTATGCGGATGACACGCTTGTAACGGCGTGTGGTAGAACGCACCGCGAGGCAACCCTGAGGGCCACGGCCGGGGTTGCCCAAGTCGTTGAGCGAATCCGGCGGCTGGGTCTTGAGGTGGCATTGCACAAATCCGAGGCCTTATTCTTCCACGGGCCTCGGAATAAGCCACCTGATGGACTCAGCCTCATAGTGGGAGGCATTCGCATCGGCATCGAGCCCTCTATGCGATATTTAGGGCTCGTACTCGATGGCCGATGGGACTTCGGATTTCACTTCCGAAGTCTGGTCCCAAAGTTGGTGGGCGCAGCGCGAGCATTAGCACGGTTGTTGCCCAACATGAGGGGGCCCGATGACTCCTGCAGGAGACTCTACGCGGGAGTTGTGCGGTCCATGGCCCTTTATGGGGCCCCAGTATGGGCGGAGGTCCTGAAGGCCAGTAATGTCGCGCTATTGCGACGACCGCAGCGAGTACTGGCCGTCAGGATCATAAGGGGGTACCGCACGGTCTCCTTTGAAGCGGCGAGTCTCTTGGCCGGAACTCCACCATGGGACCTGGAGGCGAGAGCCCTTGCAGCACTTTACCAGTGGCGCAAGGAGGCGCGGGAGCTGGGACAGAGTCCTGAGATTCGAGAAATCGAAGCGCAGAAATCCCAGCTCCGCCAGGCCCTTGTGGAGGAGTGGAAGGAACGACTTGGGCAACCGAGCGCTGGGCACGCCGTCATTGCGGCGGTAAGACCCGTTATGGAGGATTGGCTCGAGAGGCGTCACGGGAGCCTCTCATATCGGCTGACGCAGGTGATCACTGGAAAAGGATGTTTCGGTGATCACTTGTGTCTGATTCGTAAGGAGCCAACGCCTGGGTGCCACCACTGCGATGGCCAGACTGCGGACACGGCGCTCCACACGTTGGCAGAATGTCCGGCGTGGGGGGAGCCGAGGCGTGATCTCGTGGCCGCCATCGGAGTGGGGATCCTCTCGCTCAGTAACATGGTTGCGGCCATGTTACGGAGCGAGAGAGCGTGGAACTCCGCCCTCTCTTTCTGCGAGCAAGTTATGCTTGCGAAGGAGATGGCGGAGCGGGACCGGGAGAGGTTTAGAACTCTTCCGGCCCGCCAGGCCCGGGAGCGGGCCAGGTACCGCAGGCGACTCAGGCGCCGGAGATCGCAAGATCTCCGTCCTCCATAAGCGCAGGCCTGGGGGTGACAGGTGAGGCCATCTGTCACCCTAGCAGAAGCAGGCCGGGGTGGCAACGCGAGCGCTACAACACGCGCACGCTTCGTATTTGGCGGAAGGGGAGCATCGGAGTTCTCACACGGTAGGGGGCCGCCTGCAAGCCACAGATGGCCCGAGGTGCGTCGGGGTTCCAGGGACTTCCTTTCGAGGGTATACCTGGTTCCTCGACTCATAGTACCCGAGACGGCGTGCGGTTTTAGTCGGTTCGAGTCCGACATAGTCACCAACTGGTGGCATCCGTGGGGATTTCCGCACGAAAAAAAAAAAAAAAAAAAAAAAAAAAAAAAAAAAAAAAAAAAAAAAAAAAAAAAAAAGGTACATTAATACTTATGCATCTCAAAAGGCCACCATAGTGTGGGTCAACATGCTGCATTGTTTCATTGTCTTCTTTTGTAATGAGTATGGTGACCACTACTTTAAGATTCTGCTTATGCTTTCCGTCAGGCCAAGTACCTACCACTTTGGGAGGTAGGTCAAAAAATTTAGCCAAAAAATACGAAATATTTTTAGGCACAAATTGAAACGTAGCCAAAAAATATTAAGTACTTATAGGGACTAAAACGTATCATTTACGTTCATGTTAGTTGTCCAAGTTGGCAATATTTCCATGGCCTATAAATATCTTTCAGAAACTTAACGAAAAGCCGCAGGCTCTAACGGTACCAAAGATAGTTTGCTATTGTTCTGACAGTAATTGTTGTGGATTGCTTACCGACCACCATAAAACCAGTTTTTGTTGATCCCTGATTTTCTTCTCAATGTTAGAAATTTACAGGCACTTTCTGACATTAAGGTGTCCAATCTAGTTTCATTATAAATCAGTTGTATAATATTAAACGACCTAAGTCTAAAATATTTGAACAGAAACCTAGTAAATTGGACGTTCAATATGATAGATAGTGAAATCTTTTAACTTAATCTAAATGTTATGTATTAAGTTTCTCTCAAATATCAGTTCAATAAATATCTAAATTTTCCTACATTACTACAGTGAGAGGGCTCGTTCGTTCTTCTAGTAAACACAACCCTATGATGATGGCATGATGTGTTCCGCGCGCCTCGGATGAAAGGGAGACAATGCCCACATATTAGTTTTAGTGTAATTTGTGGGCGTTTCGATTTTGACATACCTCTTCACCGGTGAGGTAAAATAAACTACGTATTTCCGCATTTAGGAAAATACATTCATCAAACATATAATAAATACATGCATCAGGTACCTTCAGTACATCATACAAATTTCTACATTTTCATTCTTTAGTGGGACCTACCGGAGATGACCAAGGGCCTCTTTACAGCTATCCGTAAAACGTGGCGTATCCTTGACCATTTTTATTATTATAAAACTTAGTCATTCTTTGTTAAATTAAATGAGTACAGTTCAAAATTAAAAGATAATGAACAACAGATGGGTTAAAACTCATAGAGGTTTGACTCATTCCAATGGCGCTTTGAGTGTTCCGGAACACGTAATAGTTTGCCTTCTTTTGTCCCATTTAACAAATATATCTATGGCAATAGTAACATAATTGTAACAAAAATTATACCTAACATGCATAAGCATGTTTTTTTATGCCTACCAAAGTGACTCTACTCTGTCTGATGGAAGCATGAGTAGAATCCAGGAGTAGGGTTCACCATTCCCATTGTGAGGGCAAGCAATGCAGCATGGTGAGCCATAACTTGGCGTCCTGGTCGGAAGTTTCTGCATCTGCAGCATGCAGAATGATTGGGCCTCCGGTCTCACAATCACCAACGAAATACGAGAGCAAGAGTGCTGTCATTATTAGGATGGTCTTGTGTGTGAGAGTAGTACTGCCCTGCTCTAGCCGGCCCATTCGTGCTGAAATCAGCCTGACTCAGGTACCTATAAAACTTTTATTTTGATTGAGTCGACTGATAACTCTCGCTCACTGAAGTAAGTAGTAAAATGAATTTTATTTACATAACATTCCATAGCAATAATGTATTGTTGTATTATGTGCATCGGTTTGTATGTTTACACAGTGTTCACAAATTAAATGTTCAATTTGTCAAAATTGACCATTTAATTTCAACAATTTTTCTTTTTCTTTTTGATTTTTCGTATATTCTTAGACAGGTATTTTTAGTATCGTGCAGTGTATTATATATTATCAAAGTGTACATGTATTGCTTGCAGATCGGTTTTGTTTTGCATGAAACGACAAATTAATTGTAGAGTAAAATGATAAGCCGGCTTTGCTTGATGCCGCATACTGCTGCCGGTATGACTTGTAACTCGATTTCTATCGTTCAGTTATTACCAATACATCGGTAGACTAACTACTAGTTGTTTTAAGTGAGCAATTCTACTTATAATGTATGGCTTTAGACTTTGCTTCACTTTTTGCTATCCGTCTTTATTTAAGTTTGCATTACTGCATTAATAATTACTACTTTAATGCACATTATTTCTTATAATATTATGTGCATGTAAAATAATGTGGTAACACAGACTTAACTACAACTAGCCAGCGGCAACTACGTTACTCGTTTCAATTTCCACTAGGAAAGGCATTTTGTTTAAACCTCAAATACTAAGTTCCCGTGTCTAAGTGAATTTCGTGTAGGTACGTGGTTTGCATGTTTACCAAGTTCATTCATTCCTTACATCCGTTCATCGTAAAGGAGACGTATTTTTGCTAGATTACATAACTAACTTAATATGGTTACCTATTAGTTAAGTCGACCTAGATAAGAATCTAGGTCGTCCCATTTAAGAAAAAGGGATGTAGTAGACAAGTAACCATCTGATAGATTTCAGTATGAAATACAACATCCTACACCCAGCCATTTTCAAAATATTGAAATACTAAGTTTAAAAATGTAACGAAATTTTGTGTACCAATGTTTCTAGACGCTCACAAAATACAATACGAACTGCAACGGACTGAAGATGATTGCATTTTAATACCTACTTGCATTATCATGAATACAAATATATACTGCAATTTGCAATACATTTATATTTTTTACAGAATTACATATCCTACTAATTTGTTTGCACAATTGCTTCAATTGCAATATGGTGTCCGTTAAAGTTTCGCTTTTTACCATTTGCAATACACGTTTTATTTTACGTTACCTTTGACAACACTGCACAGTAGGTAAATACAAATTTGTAATTTGATTTTTATTATTATATTTCAACTAACTTAGCTTCCTTGCAAAGTAGAACGAATTCTTATTTCAACTTTTTTGTTAGAGAAATTTCGAATGATTAATAAAATAATAAATAAATAAATATTTTGGACATCTTACACACAACATCATCTAGTCCCAAAGTAAGCAGAGCTTGTGTTATGGGTACTAAACAACTGATATAAATACATAAACATACTTTTTTTTTGTAAATACATACATATTATACATAGAAAAACACCCAGACTCCGAAACAAATATTTGTGGATCACACAAATATTTGGTCTGACCCGGGAATCGAACCCGAGACCTCTTGATCAGCAGCCGCATACGCTAACCACTAGACCAACAAGGCAGTCACACACAATTGGCAACACATTTTAATTATTTATTAGTGTAGTTAAAGCTGTTTTTAATACATAATACTCTCAATAAATCCCACGCAGAACATTTTTATTGTCGTCTGCGTAGTATAAATAAATAAATAAATATTTTTTGTCAGTCTCTGTATTATAGAGGCCATTCTAAAAATATTTCAATGCCTAATAGTAACAATTATATATTAATGAAATACATATGTGTTTCGTTTATTTATGTTGAACTTAAGGTTAAGTTAAGTTAACTTAATGTTAACTTAACTTAACCTTACCTGATGTAAAATATTTTATTTTCTCAGTTTCTGTAAGTTTGAACCGTCACACTAAACTTTTTTAAATTACATTCGGATGTGTCAGGCCACGCACAGGAAAAAGTTCCTCAGTCCCCCATAAGGTAAGCGCATTTTACAAGTCGAGCCTCTATAACTCCTGAACTAACAAAGTCATCTAATCCGTTATAGTTTTCCCTTAAAATGCATTATATGGACCACCATGGAGGGGGGGGGGGGACGGAACGCCCTGTTTTTACAAAAAAGTGCCCTTTAAAGTGGACTTTCTCGCAAACGGATATCCAAATCAAAAAATCGTCTTAGAATTAGAATTGTCTTAGAATCCTTTATTGTTTTTAAAAGATCTATCTAATGATACCCCACCCGATGGGGTAGCCGCGAGAAAAAAAAAAACATTCCCACTTTACGTGTAGGGGAGGTACCCCAAATAAATATATTTTCATCATTTTATTGAAGCACTTTGTCGACGTAAGTACAACACATATTCATGCAAAATTTTATCTTTCTAGCACTTACTGTTTGGACGGTAAGTCGAGGACGGGCGGGTTCCAAGTCATAAACTTCGGAACCCTAAAAATGGGTTTAAACCTAATAAATTCAGTGTAGTCGTAACACGACTGAATTAGTTGTGATTAAACTCTAAGTAACTAACATTTTCATTCGCAAATTATAATGTACATAAAACCTTAAATTCCTTTTGCAATAAACAAGACGATTACGAGTTTCGCGAGCCTCATTAACTTGATCGAAAGTTGTTAACTTGAAAACAGGCGATTGGTCGCCTACACTCCCTGACAGATAAATGCGTGCGTTACTAGCGGCACTTTCAATTATGCATAAACTCTCTTACATCTAGCTGCCTGACAATCTGACAAATTATATAGCAGTTGTTGTAAATTTCTAAGATTTTATCCACCGCCGTCAATACAACTAGCAGGATATCTTTAAGAATAAGGCAAACGATTTTCTGTTTCTATTTAATTAAATAACTGCTTTTCTACTCTACTTTTTATAGAAGATGTGGAGAATCAGTTTACAGATTCAAAACGGATATCTATAAAAATAAATAAAATATAAGTGTCCCTTTGTCATTTTCAAATAAGGTTTTTGTTAAGCGTGCTCAAGCTCGCAGAAAATGAGAAAAACAAATATTTTAGATCAGGTAACATTAGGTAACATTCAACATAAATAAACGAAACATAGATACATTCGTTATTATAAAATCGCTACCAGACTTTTAAATATTTTAGAATAACCTATTTAATACAGAGTAAGTAGTAATCTGACGAGTGATAGAGAAGAATGGAGGAAGAAAATCCATTGCGCAGACCCCAAATAAATTTGGGAATAGGATAGGGGGAGGTCATGAATCATGATGTTTTTCATTTTTTGTTATTATGTAACTAAAAAAATTATAGTCCCTAACTTCTTATATTTATTTAGCATTCAAATATATTTAAATATAATTTATTCAATAACCACAAATTAAACTTACAATATTAGATAATAATAATAATTCGCACAAGCAACATTTTATGCCCAAAGAAAACATAGACAGAAACCAGCGATTACTACCTAAACCTATATGTAATAATATATTACAAGTCATTCGAATATACTTCAGAAATTTTCTCTTGTTTGTGGAAATACTTTAGAATCTCAAATTACAGAACATATTTATATCCGGGTGACCGTATGTTGCATGATATGTTATGAGCGTTTCCGTGATTCACGAGGTCACGTTAAGCAATCGGTCCCGGTTATTGTCATTTTTATCAGTTGTGAAGCTTGGTTGGAGGCCTTCGGGTGGCTTTAAAACATTCAACGGCAAGATTACGTAGCCACAACGTGTCTTGCCAGTATCCAACCCGCACTCGGCCAACGTGGGGACGTATGGCTTTAACCCTCTCCTGAGAGGAGACCCGAGCCCAGCAGTAGGATGTTATGGGTTTTTGATGATGATAATTTATACTCCGCACGTTTACTATGTTACAAAATGTTCATGTCGCTGATCAGCATAAACTAGTTATCATTAGTATAAACTAAAAAATAAGAATGAATTCAATTCATTTCGAACCTTTGCAGGTTAAGAGCTAAATTCTTAGAAATGATTGTATTTAGTTGACGTAGGAGATACCACTAATGAATTTATGTTCAAAAGTTTAAGTGTTATCAAAAGCGTTTCATATACCGTCATGGTGGATATCAATTTAATACACATTCATCAAAGTTTCCTCTGTGACCTAATGTAATAGTTCTTGAGGAAATACTCATTTAACAATTTACGTTTTAGCGGACATCTATTGATGTCTATTCTATGCTATTTTTGTACCGGAAGTTACATGACGTACTGTTACGTCAGAAAAAAGTATTGAGAAGTTGAGCATTTTGGCTATATTCATCATGTTAATAATTACTTGATCAAACTACACAGGTATAAAACACTTTATAGCTAGAAAGTGGGCCCCTGTCGTGATTTGAATTAATAGTTAAAACAAATATTTAACATGTATACTATATGTTACTAGTATAACTAATATAGTCTGCCTTAATATTTTGTGAGTCAATTTTGTTCTACAAAAATCGCATTTCTATTTTTAATTGTACATACTTTTCACTTGACTCTACACATATATAGTATATGTAAAGCCATGAACCTTCATAAATAAAACTTTTTTGTTTTCGTTTCTTCACAAATAATGAACATAATGCAATTTAAAAACATATTGTCACCATTATCAACAGCTTTTCACGGTCTTATGATTAGATACGAGAATACAAATACATAAAAAAACCCGTTTCGGTAAATAAGTTTGGGCCTACTTTGTCGCGTTACATCGGGTTAATTTTATTTATTTATTTTGGAAAACCAACAGCTACAAAAAATAAAATAAACAGTTTGATATGCAACGTCAAGCCAATTATAGGTCTTCACGGATTGCGACATTATAATATAATGAAAGTTCTGGAACAGTAATCATCAACATAGACACTACACCAATACAGTAAATGAGAAAAAAAGGAAACTAAAAAAATCAAGAGTTAAATGTTAAAACACCATCACTCAAAAAACTTAAGGTTTAGCATGCCGCGTAAAACATTGACTTTCGTATTAAACAGATCTATATCGTACTCCCTGCACAACCCATTGAAGGCGTTTTTCTTTCTATTTATAATTTTTTGTACCAAGTCCTGTATTCCTTCAGTCGGCTCATACGATACTCACAGGATAGTAAGTTTCACCACTCATAAGCCTGATGATGAGTTTGTTTCGTAAATTATTATGCGAGCTAAATATTAAAATATCATCTTTTTCTTTTCTTCGCCGATACTCATGGCACGTGCTACAATTATCTACAGATCCCAATTTGACCGTAAATAGTACGTATGTTGCTAAATAATGTTAGTAAAAGGGCGCTAACTTGAAACGTGAGGGTCCGATCACAGTGACTAATTGGTAAATTATTACCACGCACCAAACCAACAGTTGAACCTTAACCCAAAGGCCTGAGGCGATACAACCGCAAATAACAGGACATTATCTCCTTAGTAGATGTTGAGTAACGTGTCTACATTAGATCGTTAGACGACGTCGTGAATGGTTAGATATTTTGAAAGGAAAAAAAAAATTTGTAGGGAGTGCAAATGGAATACAATGTACAAAATAAACATTTAAAAATATGACGATGAATTTAAACACCACGAGTTGAAACTCAACTATGTGAAATAATGACACTATTCGTCTACTAGTTAACTAACTAACTGCTAAGTCAGAGATGTGAGTTCGATTCCCACCTAAGCAAAATATTGTATGATGATCACGTATACTTGTTGTATCGGATTTTTATATGTATTAATTTGTTTATCCACTTTGTTCACAGTCTGATAATCAGATTTACAGACTCAAGCCCGTATAGGATATCTGTAAAAATAGTCGTAAGTATAATAAATTACTAAAGCTTACTTTCTTCGCCTGAAATCGATGTAATCACAAGAATGGAAACACGTTTTATATCGATATACATGCAGTAAATATTAATGAAACATCAAGCTTTTGCTACTTACGGAACATTTTCCTTTGTGACCTAAATTAATGAAGATGTTTTACTTGGTTAAGTTACATTTTATGTTCACGAAAACATAATAAGTTATGTTAAATTGAAACTGTTCTAGACCTAATAATCGACCTGATGTAAAAAGGAACATAATGGACAACACTAGACACCTGTTTCAATAAAATCGTCTAAATATGAGAACTATTTAGTCGATATGAAGAATGATAAAAAACCAATTTGTTCAAATTTTTTGAAAATTAATAATACTAACCAAATTAATAGCCCAAGCGGTTAGTGCTAGAAAGATGAAACTTTTTCATGAACATGTGTTTCTACCACATCGAAAAAGTGCTACAGTTAAATCAAGAAAAATAGTTTTATTTGGGGTTACCTCCCCTACATGTAAAGTGGGGATGTTTTTCTTTCTCGCGTCTACCCTAGCGTATGGGGTATTATTAGATGGGTCTTTTAAAACCTTAAAGGGTTTACTAAGACGATTTTTTGAATTGGATATCCGTATAGTAGTAGTAAAGTGCGGGTAGTCCATGTGATGAACTAAGGCTAAAACTACGACGGCTTAAGTAACTTTTTAGTTACTTAGTAATACTAGTAAAATGCTTAATCTTCGTACAAAAATAAGGAAACAATAAGTAAACATAACAAATATCTTTTGGACACGACTAAGCCATTATGGGTAACTACGGAATCCTATTCTATGCGTGGCCTGACACGCACTTGGCCTATTTTTTCATTCGTATTAAGAGTCATTCTAAAAAAATATGTAGTTTATTTTCAATGTGTTTTCAATATTTGAATATATCATTTTTGTTAAATACATAAGTATACATACATATGCATTAACGCTAATTGATAAACCTAGGCAAAGCTATCGAAGAAAATATACTTAATCTTTCATCTGTTTTATTATTTATTTAAAAATTCATGACATGTTTTTGTATCAAATTAGAATAGACGCCCTTCAAAGTGAGTGACATGACAAGGTAGTTCATTGCTACGCTTCATCAGCGCTGAGATATAAGATATACTCCTACATCGCATATTAAAGAATTTTACTTTACACGAAAAAAGTGCTATGAATCTATCTCGGGTTAAAAATAATAAATAGATTGCAATATATTGATTGATTTAATAATATATTGTTTTGTGTATTGCTCATTATGTTTTAAGTTGAAAGTAAATCTTACAAATGCTTACAGAAAAAAGCTGAAGGTACAGTTCTAATCCTAAGTTATATTATATTCCGAATGTGAGTTTTTTTTTGTTACACTTTCAACCCGATACCACTAAACCGATTCTACTATGTTACTTTAGAAATTTAACCCATTCGTTTATAATAATTAATATTATCAGCAGTTAAATTAGTTTCTTTTTATCACGACTACTAGCGCAGATGCTGGTAATGCTAGTACTATATTTTTAAATATAAACTGAATATTTTCAATAATTAATAAATTTGTAACTAGCGTGCTTTGCGGTCTGGTATTATTACCGTTTATTGTTTGATAATTTACAAATAATAATCTTAAGACGTCTACTTTCACCGCAGTTTACAGTTTCAAAACTAACGATTCCTCCCATCTCATTTACATTTCTTATACGTGACTTTTTGCCCGCGAAGCTGTTTATCGATAAAATTACGTCTATTAGGAATAAAGGCACAACAATGAAGTTAATACCTCGTAGTAAACTGCATATTATGGCATGAATTGACTATAAACTTTATTATTACCGGTACGAGATAATTTTATAGTAGTATCGTTATAAAAAACTTATTTCATTTTACCTAATTTTCTATAAATTTTCTTGATAGCCGTTATTACACCTACATTATGGAAGGTAAAGTATGTATATTATGAACGAGTAGACATATTATACAGACTGGTTATTGTCTATATTGTGTACCTACTATCTTAGTCTTTTGAAAACCGATTAATGTTGAGAAGTTTTTATTAAATGCATAAATATGAATATTAATAAAACAAAATGTTTATGATCTACAGAACACTACCTTAAACATATAGATATATATACATCTTTATATATATAATTCTTGTGTGAGTGTGTATGTCACTGAACTTCTCTCAAACGACTGGACCGATTTTGATGAAATTTTTTGTGTGTGTTCAAGGGGATCTGGGAATGGTTTAGATTCGCAATTGGACCCGGTAGGTGGCGCTGCGATCAAGTTCTGGAATTTTAAAGTTGGGCGGTAGGAAGTTCGCTGGGTCAACTAGTATATTATATAGTAGAAGTGTAGGTCTACAAGATTCAAGTCTACTAGAACGTATCAGGATTCATACGCTGTAGTCTTACACTTTGCTACGTTATTATTTACTTTTTGACCAATCTCATACGTCCTCTCATAATAACCTACACGGTCTTAGATACATAGTTATAGCACAGTCGATAAATCATACAGTCGTCCCACGAAGACGTCTAGACAGGGCAATCGTGTGGGGCGTGAGGGGTGAGACCGGGGAACGGCTGCCCCGAGCTGCATACATTTACAGTGTTAGCAGCTCGGGACACAACTTTCAGGGCTGTCGTGTGCCACTTTAAAATATTATTCTTTTGGAAAATAATTCAAATGGTGCATACGACGTGTGTTGTGGGACATTGCAAGTCGTCATCTCGCATTAATAAACAACTGCGTTTTCATCAATTTCCGGTATGGGATTTCCGGGAAGAAAGGTAAGCAAATAAATATTGTTTATTTGATAGAAAGAAAATACTACTTCGAAAGTATGTCGAACATTGGTTTTTGGCGCTGGTGACGACGGCGAAATGAAAATTCAAGATGGCGCCGACGAAAATTTGCAAATTTTTCGACATGGGTATCATGTCCATGGTTTACGAAGTCACTAAATACGATTATGAGGTTGAAATGCAAATCCAAGATGGCGCCGACGAAAATTTGCAAATTTTTCGACATGGGAATTTACGACGTCACTAAAAACGATTATGGGGTTGAAATGAAAATCCAAGATGGCGCTGACGAAAATTTGCAAAATTTTTCGACATGGGTATCATGTCCATGGTTTACGACGACACTAAAAACGATTATGGGGTTGAAATGAAAATCCAAGATGGCGCCGACTAAAATTTGCAAATTTTTCAACATGGGTATCATGTCCATGGTTTACGAAGTCACTAAAAACGATTATGGGGTTGAAATGAAAATCCATGATGGTGCCGAAGAAAATATGCAAATTTTTCGACATGGGTGTAATTTTCAAGATTTGTGAAGTCCCTGAAAATAAAAATGAGATCAAGTGTCTTTCGCGGATTTTTTTTTCGTAGTTACGTGCAAGTGTACTAGATCAAACATGGAGGACATTATTTAAAAAAAATAGTTATGAATGTCAATTTTGAGGTTTTTTGGGTTGACGATTATGAAAATAACAAATTTTTCCAATCCAAGATATCCAAATCCTGATTATTTCTTTAAATTAAATTACATATGTTTGAATCTAGAATACGAAATTTCAGACTAATCCGGTCACAGGAAAGGGGTTGACCCCCTTATATATTTCAATTACTTGATTTGACCCAAACAAATAAACAAATAAGGCCATCTAAATGAAACTGTTAAAAAAAACTATATTTTTGATCATTGTTAATTATTGCTGATAATAATAATCATAATGTTGATGTTGATGATGATGATGATGTTGATCTAAAATAAATAAATTTATTAATAAATATTGTTTACTTGCGACAACCCTAGCAGTTGCGACAATGTCTAGACGTTGTCGGCATTTACCACGAGATCAAAGGCGTCGTCCTACTGTATGTTTCTTTATACTGTGGTTATAGTAAGATCTTTTAACACAGTTTATTTTATTCGCTTGCCTGAAGTACTAAATATAATATCAAAATATTTAGATATAAATGTGAAACAAAACGGCATAGTGATGTAGGTACCTAACAGTTATTAGTTATATCCCTAAATAGATAGATCAATTGATAATACGAGGCTCGAATTTCTTGACGTTTTCGATTTTATTATTTATTTTAAATTCATATTTTCAAACATTTTTCAATGAAAGAACATTGTTTGTAACACAGATTGTAATTAAACTTAATTTTCTGGTAACAAGGCTTCCTTATTCTAAGATAATAATATTGTTATCACTGCCATAAAAAGTTTAAAAGGTGTGTGTGCACTTAGCAGAGAAATAACTCTAAATATATAAACAAACATATTATGTCATACATGTCTCATAAGTAACAACACAAATTTTAATCAGAATTTTACACGTAACTAAAGATAGTTAAAAATGTTTCAAAAAATATTAATATATTTTTTATTATGCACAGAAACAGACAAATATTACACCTTACAGTTTACAATATTTAGGTCTGAAGTCCAATTACAACTGTACATAACTTTTAATGTTATTATACTTCGTTGAAAAAACATACTAGAAGTTCGATAATGAATCCAGACATTCTTCAGATGTTTTATTTGGTCATTTAAATTTATTAAATGTATTGAAAAAAAAATCGTTTACTTATGTACATGTTTTATATTATTTTACTATGTCTAAATATATTTGTTGGTCAGCCAAGGACATTGCATGTCTACTAGCCTTTTACACACTAAAACACAGATAAATGACGAAAACCGTATTTATATTTTGAAAATTTGGCTGTGTGTCATGAAAGGTTTACTTTCCTCTGTAATATATATTTAAAGAGTAAGACAACCATGTAAAACTGTTAGAAGTAATATGTATTTGGTACATATAGTTTTAATTAGTCGATGTAAAGAAATAAAAAAAAAATAACCTGTACAGATCTAGAGAATGATACCACAGAATACATAATATGATGATACTTCGTTGCTTATACTTAACAAAAAAAAAACAAAAGACCTTTAGGTACCTTTTCCTTTTTACGCTTTGCGTACATCGTTACGAATTGACGTGAAAGTGGGTCAAATCACAGAAAAGAATTAGTTCACCATTTAGCATTTGCACCTGTTCCTGACGTGACCTTACACTAGTGATCTTGACTTGAATTTATAGCTTCCGCCCGCTTCCAACCTTAAATGAACTCTCTGAAAATACATAACAAAAAATGTGGTTCACGTGGTTTACATCAAAAATATTTGAATGAAGCTTCGCGTTTATACTTCTAACTATAGTCGCGTAAATTCTGAAAGAATTCAAAATATTTTGGGCTCGTGTTTAGTGTCGGAACAACCTTGGTTTAGAACATTCATAAGATATTTATTGAAAAACCCCGTCCATTCGTCTTTACGACCATATTTATTTTAAGACCCGTACTGAAATGATCTTTTTATTCGTTTGTTTGAAGATTATTTATTTATTATTGGCTATAGTTTAAATTTCGTAACATTAATTTATTTATACGAATTATTTTAATTTATCGGTTAGAGTAAAATTATTACTTCGGATAATTGTTGTTTACCCAGTGTTTACCCAAATATCTTTTATAGTTTGTAATGCAAAAATGTAAAATGTACCGATAAATTAGGGTATTAACACTTTTACAATGATCATTTTATTTGTGGTTTTTTAATGTCCTACGGCGTGGCTTAACCATAAGTGACACACATTTCAAGAATAAAAAAAATACATTTAAATATTTACGTACCTATTACATTATTAGATCTCGACGTAATTTTATGTGCAATACTGTCATCGATATAAAAGTTATCCACAGTAATATCTACGAACGCTATAAACATATTGATGGCACGCGCTGCTGCGTAATCTCGGACATCGTAAATACAACTTAAGTTTGATTTAAACCCGGATTATTAATATTTCTCTACAGTTTACCTTTTCAACACAGAGATAAAGTGTGTATTATTTATTTGCACCGTAAATAATCGCCATTAGGAAGATCGACTTTGCGACATATTCTTTATTCTATAGTGGGAATAGTCGGATGGAATACTGTCAATGATATTAAATCATAATGGAACAGTTTTCTGTCTATTTTTTTAAAGAAACAGACCTCAGATCACCTGCAAAACAGTTACTAAACGAAGAACGCGTGGTTTTAGTTTTCTCGATATTGATGTACCTACCATATTCAAAGTTAGTTCTGGTAATATAGGTACAGATGCAGTTCAGCAGAGCACAGGTCAAACAAATAATTTATCTTCCTACATGTCATTCACTAAAATAATACTTACTGACAAATGGCACACATATTAGATTTTGATTAATGTTGTACGTGGTAATGTATAATTGCAATGCAAACGCAAAGTGAATGGTTAGCTCCATCGATATAATCAATCGATCGAAACAATCCGTAATTTGACAGCTGTCAATCTTAATACAAAGTTGAATTGGCCACTTGTTTTCTAAGTACATATAAACGTATCGATATAGAATAAGACTAGACACTACGTAATTTTGAATCAATGCAAAATTCTTTGAAGAAATATTTTCATGAATATATAGTTTTACTTAGAATACATGAATTTATGTACAAGATGATGAAAAAAACTCCATTAAAACTAGTAAAGTAACAATAAAACCACACACGTGGGAAACCCATAAAATTACGTAATATTCTATCTCAAGTTTTTCGCCACGTAAATAAGCCTTTCCAGTAGGTCCTGAGAGACAATAAATTTTCTACGTGCCCCGTAATTTTTTCTGGAGTTTCTTCTTTTATATATGTTACGCTGTTTTTACAGCGCTATTACGATGACGGATGAAACATCCGAAATATCAACAGGTGTTTAAGTTGTAACGCATGTAACTGTATAAGCATTTTAGCACTAGACGTTTTCGTTTTACCTGACATTCAATTAACGTTCTGCTTACTGCTAAAATACGAAATACATTTATATGTTGCAATATAGTTGATATTTTGTGCTAAGCATTTTCTAAAAATAAGGTTTACCTGATTTGAATTGCCAGCATAGTAAAATAGTGACATACAAGAAGCAAAATGGAAGAAGAAGAGCATACGTGAAGTCAAACTCACGCAGGATATTTCAAAAATATACACGTGCTAGTATTATGAAATAACTAATCTGTGTTGGTTGATTTCATTTACTCAAAAAAATGTTAGAACATCTGCTACAAACTCAGGCGACACTTACACCAATACATCGGACTTTCATCATCATCATCAACAGCATTTAACAGTCCACTGCTGGACATAGGCCTCTCCTTGAAAAGGAGGTATTGGCCTACAATATCACGCTGGCCAGACGGGTTGGTATAGGGTTGGTTTCAAGTTTTCCTTCTCTTTGCATTGATGTTGTCTTGCGTAGTTTATCCCTTAGTCGCCTTTTACGACACCCGCGGGATGAATAGGGGTGGTGACACTCTGTATTCTTAATCCGTCACCACACGGATTATACATCGGACTTTAGGTTCTACTTATCCAATTACTTTTACTAACTTATCTTTTACATCTGTAAGTAGTTTAGAAGTAGAAAAATGTTTCATAACTTTATCTGCTTTCCAGTATAAAAATTATCTACATACTCAAACATCGTATTAAAATACTTGTATCAAGCAAAATCGTAATAGAAATTTCCCACTACACGACAAACGGAACATTCATTTCAAGACATTTCCTTATTTAAATGTCTCAGTTAATACGGTAATTGTAGCGTGCTAGATTTTATTATTTGCAATGTAGGTATGACAAATGCACAAGTTTGATTAGATAAGAAATGCCAGGGATGTACATAGTCCTGTCACTGTGTATGTCGGCTGATATCTCAGGTATGCCAAAATATTTACCAACTAATTTGCTTCAGACAGATATCTTTATAATACCTATTCTATTTCCAATGAGGATTGATGTAAACAAGAATCTGAGTGCGTTAAACTTTAACACAACAACAAAAATGTTTATAGTAAAATATTGTTGGCTAGACTTTGTATTTATATAAAGTACATTGTTTATTTTATGAGATTAGTAAAAGTAATCAATTTAATACATCCATTTATTATTTGATACGAATTCATGTATAGGACTAAGTGGAACCCTCCATTAGTTGTTATAAAGCAGTGTCCTTTTTACCAAGGCAATTCATATTTAAATAGTATGCTTTTACAAATAAACGTACATTGTACTTCAGAAATATACAAAATTTACATTTAGTCTAGGTTACTATCCTAATAGCATCTCTATTCACAAAATGGACGAATAATATGGTCTCTTTGAGCTACCTACTGCTGTCTCAGTTCTACATTACTACAGTTGCGGTATCCATTACTAAAGTGCATCACCATTTAGTTTTTCTTATTACTAATTATTAGCCTTGTCCCGGCTAAATGCTATTTTATTTCCTAGCCGTATCAGATTTAATTGGTCCGCTAATTCAAAGAAAAATCTAAAAAGTTTTTCAACTGTTCCCTTAACAGCAAATTAAACTGAAAAAGTAAAAGAATGCATATTATAAACAATATAATCACAAATGAGAATACAAAATATCAAAATTACAGCCGATAGAATGCTATTAGTGTCGTGAATCCACTTGGACACAAAACATTTAACTTCGACAAAGAGACTTGCCATAATTCACGGTTTGCCGAGTTGGTGTAATCTATACAAATACATTAAATTGAAGCGTCTGTTTGTAATATCAAATTAACAGTTATTTAGTAAATACATATGAAAGTATATACGGTACTTATACCAAAAATGCATATTTTTTTCTCTGTCTGTCTATCCGTCTGTTTGTTCCGGGTAATCTCTGGAACGGCAAGACCGATTTTGACGAGAATTTCACTGGTAGAAACCTGATGACATAAGGAGTAACTTAGCCTAATTTTTTTGACTAGCTTTGCTACGCGGCGTTACTTGATTGACAACAATAACCGCGGGTAACAAAGCGGGACTCAGCTAGTAGATAATAAATGAAAACCCTGTTAAAGACTTCATGCGTTGCATTCCGCGATAGAGGCTATCTCCCTCCATCAGAATTATTTTTCTTATACTAATAGCTAAATAGCTGTAGTACTGACACTTAGCCTGTATTTATTCATGCTACTTGTTTTTTAAGACTCGTAACATCGTGAGAAGCACTTGACACGTAATACTTCGTTTATTCGTTAATGTATAGTACAGTCAAAGAACCATAAACCCACATACGATAATTAATTACCACGCTAATCGGTTCAATTTAACGGATTATTGAGCTATACGTTTGTTCAATGACTACAACATGAAAATTCCGATGATGGTCTGTACATTGGCGCCAAGTGTTAGCGCATTGACCGAATATAATCGTCTGAATCATGCGCGCACGCATACGGTGTTACTTAACATTCCTATTGGATGTTATTCACATAATTACTCAAATAAATCTTTTTATCTCACTGTATGATCTATTTTTACTGACTTAAAGCCGTCATAGTATTACTATGATTCTATTTATAAACGTGAGTTTATTATTATTGACATGCTCCATTTTGACGAGTAAGACATAAATCAATTTCAAAAATATATCTTCCTAAAAGTTTGCAGAAATGAATTTAAGAATCGTGTCAAGTTAAAACGATTTGACCTACTTAACTGAACCAAAACAACAATGTATTCACAAGAATATTTGGGTAGGTAATACTTTATACATTATTGTTGAAATTGACTGTTAACTCTAGCTACTATACCGAATAAGTAGGAATATTGCATTTTCTATTCTATTCTATTCTACAAAGCAAAAAAGTGTGCAAAGGGTAAACCATTTACCAGCATAACTTAATGGTACTATTTACCTCCTCTGTCTGAGAATGAAAAGAATTTCAATATACTCGTACGTAGATTCAGAGAAAAAATCGCCGTGGTGTACATCAGATACTGAGATAAGCTTTAAACAAATTTGTTTTAGTCGTGTGTAAATTTGGTTAAATTCGTTAAGCTATTTTTGAGCAAGGAGTTCATTGATCGCCGTATAGGGTCTGTGGGAATAAGAATAGGTGGTATTTACTATAAAGCTGAGACATTAAATCTCCAATTGTATATTAAGTAATCTGGCAAACCGTAAGTCTTGTCGTTTTAAGCTTTTATTTGATATTTCATTTCATTTTAATATATGTTTTTTTATGTCAAAACTGCTAAAATAATTCTACTTTGCCTGATGAAAAGCTTAAGAAGAATCAGTTACACAAATATAAAAACACAATAATTGTGATTCATGTTATATTATTGCATTTACATTATTTATTTAATGTAACTACTTATTCATGGAAAAGGTTTTAAAATTTTCATATAAATAATTGTCAGTTTTAGTTTAAATACTGTGGTAATGAGAACAATTAATAAAAATAATATTTTTTTTTTTGTTATTTTTAAAATTATAACACTGAAGACATTCCAAAAATATAAAATAATGTCTAAATGAATTGTAGAAAAACTTTCTGTTTAGATAAATCATTAATTACAGAAAAGCAATCATGTGGGTAGTGTGCTTATAAAAAGTTCTACTGCCAGATTAGTTTTTAGATCACTGATATTTATAAAAATGTTTGTACTTCGTTCCTTATCTATACACTAGATGATTTATGGGTTAGTCAACCAACTGTTTACACAACCTTTTATGGAAAATCTGTTTTGTTGTCAACGTAAGTGAATACTACATTCTGGTATCAATAAACTTTTGATGAACCAAAAAGAAAATTTACTTACTACGCATATAAGGTACTGTCTCCCGGTGGTATCATTATATTTGTGTTTGATTAACCAATCTCGGTAGGCTCTTATAGAATAATTTCAATGTTTATGATTAAAAGTGTATTGTGTATATGTGAATAACATAATGGATCAAGTAAATTAATAAATAAGAATCTGAAACTGTTTCATTCACACCTATAATTTAACGCTATCTCCAATTTAGTTAGATAATTGAGTCCCTAACTAAATTAATTCAGAACGAGTTCAATGCGCTCTCTAATTTGGTACGGTGTTGGTGCCATTGACCAAAATCCTTTGAACATAAATTTATCGTACCCTTTGGTAATCCTTCTTAAGGAAGGAAATTTCAAGGCCTTAAAGGTTATAAAGTGTTAAAGGTTACGAACATATAAGTACGTTAACCTTGTCCTATTTTAATCGATTTTACGAAATGTATAAATGAACTAGTGAATGTTTAATTCTGCAATATAGACATAGAATGTTAATAATTTGCAACGACGTACAGGGGAATGCACTGTGCTAACAACATTATCAGTTTGCTAAACAATTGCTTAATATTATTTTACTTAATAATTCACGATATCGTTCATGATAAAACTGACATAGGTATGCTGTAGGTGAAACCTGAAGCAAACTTGTTCCATCAAAGCTTATGTAATTATGTCTTATTACACACGTTTCAATCTGTAACGAATTAATTATTACGTTGTTAATTTTGATTAAATATCTAGTTATATTTTTTTTAAACTTAGAATGACCTATTTTTAATTATTTGTAAATACAATAAATACATTTATTTGTAAATGAATTTAATGATGATTAGCTAACAACATTACTGTTTTCAGTCAAACTAATGATTTGACTGAAAACTTTAAAAAAATTCAATCATCTTGCAATTATTTTTTGTTTGATAAATATAATTCATTTGGGTACTTTTGCGTACAATATATTTATGACAAGGGTCTTATAAAAAAGTTTCATAGATTAAATATACAGGCATTTATAAAAAAAAAACAAAAGTAGTGCTAAATCTGTCAAACCATGGTAATTATCACGAAGGAATAAAATAACGTAGAATATATACTAAAGGCCAAAATATAATTGCGTAGCTCCTATGTACCAGTCATCATCACACCAATATCTCGTCATCAATTTAGTGCATTGATCAGACAGAAAAGAATGGTGAGATTTTGAAATTTATATCAAGTCAACGTCTATTATATAATATTATATTAATATGTTATTTATATATTCTAGATTCGCGTCCCAACGTAATCACGACTATTTTATGAGTGTCACTACTAAAATATATAACATAATTTCACAAAGCCAAACTTAACTATTCACTCATGTATTACACTTTACGACTTAATTTTTGCCTTGAATTGCGCTTCTTCAACATTGAATGATACAATAATAAATAAATCAAACAAACGTTAGTACAAATATCGGAACAATTTGATCATTATCGGTATACATCAAATTGTAATGTCAACTTGTAGACATTTTAACAATTTCGCACTGTAATGCCACGCGAAACGTCATACGTAGTTTCTGGGCCAAATTAATTTTAATACAAAATTAAATAATACACAACAACATATTGTTTTGATCAAATTAAAAACATATCAAAGACTAAAATGTCCGTCAAGTTGAAACAGCTAATGTTGGCTAAAACTCGACAAAGTTTTAAAAACCGGGTGAAGAAACATTTCCTAAAATCCTTAACAGATTCACCGTGATTTCATCGCACTCTCTTCTAGAACTTATGTTGTGTATGTATTATATATTTTATATGTATGTATATATAATATATAACGTGTATACTGTGTTTATGTACATATTAGTATGAATTGGTATGTACTTATGTGTATAAATATGAATCTTTTTTTTAATCAAGTCATAATAAGAGTTGCGTGTATTTACATAGTTTTTGGCTCTGCATCATCCTAAGTACGGAACGGTATTAAGTCTACCTTTGTCACTGTTATGTGCATAAAGTATAAATTAAAAAAAAAAGTCCCAAGTCGGAAATATGTAATTCAAAACATTAGAATCTGAAATTCACCCGCCTAGGATATGGTAGTTAGTTATTCTTATATAGTAAGTATCGTGATCTATCAATCCAACTCAAATATTTCCTACATCTTTAGTAGGGGCCCAATGTTCAGTGCTTCGTTTCATTCTTCACTAATGATGTCATCCTCTAACATCGTAACGGTTTCATTATTCAAATTGATTTTAAACTACCACTGCTAATTATTTTGTCTCATCTAAAGACCCCCGCGGGCATTTTATAAAAATACTTTATACTAAGACAACTTAATTATTATGACTTATGTACCTTATTTCTGTTTTGTTTTTTTGATTACCGTCTTAGCCATCTAAAAAATCTAGGTACTACCTACTATAATATATTTCTACAAAGTAAGATATAAAATAAATTCATTGATTACTGTCCACTTCATTCATAAAACGGCATTCATTCATACAATATTACTTGGAAATTCATTTTAGTTACTACCGACAAGAGCAAGAAATATTTAATTGATATCGAACATTTTGCAATCCCACTTAACCACTTAGGTAAGCATCAGATGTAATCGTGAAGGGCATCGTTGTTTATTCTGACTCTGGCTGTTATCATCACGCTTCCATTTGCCGGTAGCAAGTAGAGTGGCTAATTACACCTGTCCGTCAAATACTAGTTATCGGCATAGCTTTATCGTGCATTTACCCGTAGCCGAGCTAAGACTTGTAGCTCTATATTTATTCAAATATCTGATATTGTCGCAACCGTCTAAGATTTACGTCCAGTTTAATAGATACTGTGTACTTAGTTAGGAATTTGCTTCGCCAAGACTTTCCCTGTCTTGTTCGTATTATGAATGAAATTGATCATCACTGTGTCTTAATTAAGTTGCATGAAACTAGGAACTTTGGTACAATGTAAAACTATCTTACAATAGATTTGGCTTCAGTTACGAATTTGTAATCCATTATTAAAGAATATTATTGATTCTGTAAAGGCTCATGTATTAATAGACATTGATTTCAATTAACATTTTTGACCGACTTTTACGTTTATCTTATTCGTCTAAACTAGTTTTTAATTTTTTTGTCACAAATTTTATGTTTAAATTACTGAACCGATCATTATTTTGATGTCCATACGATGAAGCCAAGAATGGGCCACAAGTAACTTTTTTAAAGAAGTAAAACCAATTCCTAAATTAATTTTGACTGCTAATGCAGGCCACATCTAACTACTTTTTCATAATTTGTCTTGTTTTTATGTTTAAACTACTGAACCGATCATACTATTTTGCACACGATATAGTCAAGAATGGACCACATATCACATGACACTTTTTTTAAGAAGTGAAACCAATTCCTAAATTAATTTTGTCATAAATATAAAAACAAAAATGACAAAATCTAGGAGCCGTGGGAGAAAGGAAATTTCTCAAATAAATTCTTAGAAATGTTCTTACATATTTTAGAAATACCTATAGAAGAAGCTAGACCGTGTAGTTTAACAGGTGTTTGAAACAGGTGGTTGAAGATAAACATGAAAAGAAAACTCTTCGTAGAAAATTGGGTTTTAAAATAAGTAATGGTTAAAAAATAATAAAATGAATTTATAGATAAAAAAGCTGTTCTTATTATTAGTACGTTCTTGGTAATGTGCTAAATAGGTCAATGTTATTGTTTACATTGTATCCATTATAGTAATAGCTACTTTGGTCTACATCTTAGATCGAGGAATATTTGCATGGGTGATCTTTAAAGGGTGGGTGATATTTAATGTAATATGAATTCTACGAATGACGTAAGGTTAAGTGTTGAGCAGTAGAACAAAATTTGATTAAATATAACGTACGTCTATATAATATAATTTGTGGGAAATAGATTCGACACAGATGTAAGTATAAACGCATCATATACGACTGAGTCTTGTATCCACAAAGAGTCATCATTTGGTAATTTAAAACCATTTTTGTAAATTTTGATTATTTTTAGTACCGATATATTTTAACCTATAGCACAAGCTAGACTACGTAATTGAACACAGGTGTGAGAAACAGATGGTTTGTAGTAAAGATGGAAAGAAAATTCTTCATAAAATATTATATTTGTAGGCTAATGTTAACATATTTTATAAAAAAACTAGGGCAACCTTGAATAATCAATCAGTATTATGTTTCTACAGAAATCATAACCATAACTTAAACACGTGGTTTCTCGCACGTCAGCCATTCGACTAGCAATTTCTTCGCTAAGTGAATCAATCGAACAATATTGTAACATTTCGTCGGCTGATTTGATAGTTGCGGCCAAGTTTAAGAAGTTATTTTTATGACCTGAAAAACTGTACATCTGTTTATGATTAAAACTAATACATAAAATTGATACATAAACTTAAGATTTTTTAAATAATATGCTAAAACTGCCATAAAAATGTCTCCATTTTGTGATAGTGCAATTTATTGTGTTCGATATGCTTTATGCTGTTGTATAAAAGTTCTGAATTCTGAACCCTCTACATTAATAATAAAACATATTGCAAACACTATTTAAAATAAATCTTGATATCCCAATTCTTACTAAGACAAGATGGTCTAACATGGTGGATAGTGGAACAGTATGATAGGTATATGATAATGAGAAATACAAGAGTAATTTAAATTTTTATAGATTAATATATTAACAAATAATAGTTTTAATCACAGACCAATATCAATTCGCTATTGCTGTAATTATTTTAAAAATTCAACCACATTACATAGTTTGCTATTTGCGTTTAAATAAAATTAAAAAATATAAAATCAATTGTATATAATTGTTTATAAGTGGTAAACAATAAAAAATTGAAAATCATTCATTTAAGAAATTTTGTAGATACTGTTTTGTCTTTGTTTTTTTATATATGAATAAATCAAATACTGCAACTCGATTACCTACAATCGGCGTCTATTACAAACGATTTTCACCAAACTTCCTTTTATGAGTACCTAAAATGAGGCACGTGGTATGTGGTGCTAAAAGCGTGGGTAATTTTTTTTGTCCATTTTTGCGTCACACTCGTAAATCCTAAGGTAGTAGTAGATGGGGCGCAGCGCGGTAACGACACAGTCTACGACGAGAGCGCGCGGCCGCGCCACCGACCGTGTACCCGCTTAGTTCCTGCGCGTTCCGGAAAATTGGCGCGAAAAATGCGGAAATGCCAACAATCTTAATCTTAATTGACGTTTTCGTTTAGTTTACTTTTGTTGTATCGGCATTGTCATTAAACAATCGATGAACTATATGTGAAGTGTACGAAATTGGATAATGCGTTTTATTATTTATGTGTTTTTCATGCGTTTTATTTTATGAATATTTAATGCCTCTCATGAAAAATATATTTGTGTTAATAAACCAGCGAAAACAATCGTTTTCAAAATGTTTTTATATTGAATTGATAACCTCATTTGTCAAACTGCTCGCGTTGAAAATGCGGATTTAACACACCTTAATTTATTAGTTTTTTTTTTAACAAGAATGTGAACAATATTTGTAATCTGTCATTGTGATTAATTATATCAGAACAAATAATTTATTTGAAAGCCAATAATAAAAATGTATCTTTGTTATATGTTGTCAAACATGAAAACCTGGGCGTTAGCGATTTTAGTAGCATTGAGAATAATTGAGAAGATTAATTCTTAGAATTGAGAATAATTATCAATAAATATGGCGTCTCTAGAAATAAAAAAAATATTATTACTTTATATATATAATATATTAAGTGACAATGAAGCGTATTTGAGCAGAGCATATAATTTTTGTATTTCAATTATCAAGATTACAGTGCCTATAATAAAATATGCACTTATCAAATAACAAATAAACCATAGAAACTCGTTATCGGTAGGTATGACACCGCTATTGTTTTTGACACTAATCAAGAAGACATTGTCCGTAACGATGTATTTAAGAGAGTGGAAATTTTGGATACTTTTCAAAAGGCATTATAATGCAAACTTATACTTCGATTTTATTGAATCGATTAAAACCAGCATAGCCAATGACGTGATATATTCTAATTAATTTAACAAAATTTAGAAGAGTCTTCAAGGTTGTAATATTTCAAGGTTACCGTACAGTAGGCTGTTATCGCGACATCTATCTAATTTTTCATATCAGTTCTGAAACCATAATCTAGGTCACTCGAGTTGAATGTGGTTGCTTTAACATCAGACCCAAATTATCATTTCAATTCTACAAACTAGTCATTTTACTGTTAACGTCTAAAGATGATTTAACTTTAGACATTTCATATTTGTTGTAATGTACGTTATAGATCTTGTAACATTTTTCTGTCATGTCATCTATTTTCTCGTGTGTATAACTAACTACTCTATGAATTCATAGAACAATTAACAAGACTTATTTCAGAAAACAGAATTTACCAAAGATATCTTCAGTATATTTTTATATCATCTACTACACACACTACTAAACACATAATTTTAAATAAATAAAACATATACCTTGTAACTTTGATCTCGACATCTTCATACTTGAAAGTTCCCGAGTATTAATTTTCCACAGGTAACCGATTATTTTCGTTCCGCTTTTAATTTGCTCGCAATTATTTTTGAGTAATGACCAATTAAAGCTGCGGCGGTATTTCGGTAAATTTTTAATATCAGTTGTAAGCCGAAACGTTACGTTAATTTGAATATTCGACCGCGTAGAACATAACAGATTGCTTTCCGCAACCGTGTCGCAACTTACAGTCGTTTATTATTTAATCTATGACAGTTGAGATAAAACATCTCAAAAAAGGGGACAATTACAAAATATAATAAATATTGTAAAAGTTTACCTACATCGTCCTCGAGACGCCCTAACCATAACAGTTTGCTTGCCCTAAATTAGCTAAAAAGGGACCGTATTATCTCGCTATGTCAATTTTGCGCGAGATATGAATAACAGTTTCCTTACTTGCCTACTAACCTGCATTTATATATCTCTCATAAATTAAATTTTATTTTATTCAAGTATCATTAACCATTACTATATTAGCATCACCGATACATTGCATTGCTGTTTCCAAAATATTTTAATCACACATGTTTAAGGTTCCGTAGCCAATGGCAAAAAACGGAACCTTTAAAGATTCATCATGTCTGTCTGTCTGTCCGTCCGTATGGCACAGCCACTTTTTTCCGAAGCTATAAGAAACTTGATAAGTAGATAATTATATTGTGTGAACCACATTAACATTTTCACACAAAAATAGAAAAAAAAACAATTAATTTTGGGGGTTTCCCAATACTTAGAACTGAAATTCAAAAAAATTTTTTATCAAACCCATACGTGTATCTATGGGTAGGTCTTCAATAATGATATTGAGGTTTCCAAAATCATTTTTTTCCAAACTGAATAGTTTGCGCGAGAGGTACTTTCAAAGTTGTAAAATGTGTCCTCACCTGTAACTTCTAAAATAAGAGAATGTTAAAACTAAAAAAAAATATGATGTACATTCCAAGCAAACTTCCACCGAGTTTTTTGTAATACGTCATAAACTGTAAACCGCAATTTACCGTTCAGTCAATTATTACACTATTATTAAATAATCGATTAAAGTTACAACGAACCACAAGAACTTTTATATAATGCTACTTGCTGCTACGGAACCCTTCACGAGCGAGTCCGACTCACACGCTGCTTTTTTTAAATTATTTGGCAATGAAAACGGGTGGGATTTATTTTAATTTATCCGTTTGGTATAGTTATATTGACTCCCATCTTTATCTACGCGTATCAGTTATTAAAATAGGTATACATAACACATGTTTTTAGTCGAGTTTAACTTTATCTAGAGTTTGGTGTTACATCTTTGTAAGTACATTTAAAATTAAAAATAAAACTAACGTTAATAATTTGATGCATGCTAGTTGGAGTGTATTTTATAAAATATATTTTTTTCACGGAAAAAAATCTCGATTACTTACATTTTTGTTTCATCGTATTTTTTACGTTACCTACATTTTTGTTAATATTTTATTAACATTCATTGCGTTTTGTATTTTAAGTTCTATTCTAATACTTAGTATCGGATAATTTCAAAAGTTTTTAATCGACCATATATTTTTTGCAGTTGTTAATCAATGGTTTTAAGAAATTTGTACACAGAACAACATATTTCATTAATATTTCTTAATAGAAATAGCTTATATAGCAGCTCTCAGTATGAGTGGATTTTAACATAATCATAACATTTGTAAGATATAGCAGACTTGTCCTATAAAACTAGTTTACAGTAATATTTATTAGCAACCGGTACACAAAAAAAAACATAATACAACTTCATCAAAATTGCTTAACATTTTAAATTTCACTTTTTCAAACTACACGTCTCGAAATATCAAATTACTTTAAAACTGTCGAACTAATCGATAAGATCAATCTAAATCATCAACCGTGCTTCTAACAACTTCAAGGAAATCTAAATTAATACGATACCTTTATTGACAAGTTAAAAATAGGGTAGCGCATCGCAATCGCAGCACAAGTAAATTTTGGAAATAAATCTAAAGATAATTGCGTGTAGTAGGGACCACACCTTTCAAGGTGGCTATTATCATCAACCGTGTATCAGCTCATCGACATGGCAATTAACACGCCTCGTTCTTAAGGCTTAGCTTATTTCGATTATAAAAATCTGTTCCGAGTAGTTTACTCATTTCTTTTCAAATGTTTTGTTAATTTTGAAATTAGGTGAACGTTTTAGAAGCCTGTTATGAATATGGAAAGATTACAATTTAATATCTGCAGTAGCTTATACCGCAGACTTATTAATATGATGATCAAAGATCATATACTACTGTTTATGTTTTGTTACTAGTCAAATTACAGTGATTTTCGATTTTTATGTATTAAGTACCTAATAATCGCATTATTAAATAATATTGTATTCTATTTATTGCCATTTCTAAATGAATCCCTCCACAAAGGCAGGAATTAAGTGATACCTCAATTTGTTCTCTGTCTAAATTAAATTTTATTTGTTATGATCATCTCTAATTGATATTTGTGGTTTTCAATGTTATACTGTACATGACCATTCAAAGTTTACATATTCATTTATACATATTTCTTGTAAAGTTTTAAAATAATATACTTGGCATACAGTAAAGTATCTTCTATATCATCTTATACATGAAAATTTAAGTAATCAAGTTTTTGCGTAAGTTAAGAAGTTAACTAACAATAAAAATGTTTTCACTATCGATATACTCGTAAATGTGCCTTAACACCACGAAAACAATAATGGTGTTTAACACCGTTTTGTCGACACGTATAATCGCGATAATCACTGTAATACTCCAAAGACTTAACACTTTTAAAACGCCACAATAAAAACAAAATTAAAAAACTCAAGTTTTAAATGATACTTGTAGAGGGATTTCAACGGTTGACTATAGATTAAGAACAGTAGGAAGATACAATAAAGACGTAAATCAAATATAAAAGAAACACAAATTCATATCTATTATTATAATAAAATGTAACATGAATAGAGGTATTTCCACTGACCACATCAAAATAATTTTACGATGATGGTCCCATTAAGAAATGAAAAAAGATACAAAACATTTTAACGCGCCAGTACCAACCTGATTTATAGATTCTCATGTGAATCCACTTTAACACAAATAAATGAGTAAGTAGACTTGTAGTGAAATGTTATAAGAACAGAGTAATCAGCGAGTTGGAAGTGGGCCAAAAATAAAGCCTGGAGCAATCATTGAGTTCTGTCATTCATGGTATATGTTAATGCAATGGTACACCAACAAGACTAAAGAATTATATAATACTAAATTATAAACATACAAATGATTAACATACGATTTTAGGTTTAGAATAAATACATAATTCAAGATTAATAGAGCTGAACTAAGTACAGAGCACATTCAATTGCAGTCTACATCTAGGAAATCGATCTAATCTAAACAACTAAAGTCTAAATTAAACTGTGACGGTTTAATTTTATTGGAGAATTATTTTGGCAAATTCAAATATAACTATAGACTAATGTTCGTGCTAATAAATCAATGAAACTGTTATTTTGTCCTTCGACATCGATATGTGTATTTTGATTAAAAATAACATTTTATGATGTAAAATTCAAGATAAAATTCGGCATCAATCTATTTTAAGGTGTTGTAAAAGATGTTTGCTTATTACAAATCGCCCTTGAAAAGGTTTAGCAAAGACGGTCAGTAATATTTTAAATCGTAAAGGATTTACGATATAATTTATGACGTTTTAAAAATAGTTGTACGATTTGATTTGTGACTAATAAAATACGTCACATTCTGATTGATGGTTCAGCGTCATCTGTTTCTTATATATTTACATAAGGTTAACCTAACGAATCAACGTTAAACGATTGGAAATAATAGGAGTTTTTTATGAACAGATACTTTGAATTCACACAAAACCTTCAAGTGACATTTTTGAGTGAATCTTTTTTCACATACATCTAAGAATCTTATATTAAGAATGTGCAACATTCGATTAACGACTTTGAATATTTTTTTTATTCAGGTTAGACAGGGAAAATGGATACTACTCTCTCATTAGCCAGAAATTAACAGCATGATTTAACGTTACCTTATCAACAGTATTTACTCATTTGCATCAAATTAATTAAAATAAATTTGAAAAATGGTTGCCTCATGATTTGACTGATCTCAAGAAAGAAACGCGGATCAAAACTTTTCTTGCCTAGTTGAACCGGTACAAAAATGAAGTAATATTTGATCGAATATTGACATGTCATAAAAAGTGGACCTAGGTTAAATACAGCAACATTGCCCTAATGCAAAGCATACCAATGAAAAGGTAATGGTAACTGTGTGGTGGTTTATTCATGGTTTTATACAATATGGCTTTCTCAGGTCTGGTCAAGCAATAACAGCAGATGTTACCCGACTCGTAAATTGATCTTCAGCGTTATTGCTCCATGATAATGCAAGATCTCACACAGCACAAGAAACTGTTCTAACTATATCATTTTCTCGTGAATTAGAAAAAAAATCTATAACATCCCGACGTAAACCCCGGTGAGGTGACGACCAGATGGGGATTACACTCGTAAAAAATCATCATATATCAATGAATCAAGACACATGAATAGAGAATGAGCTTGACCAACCTACAAAAAACATGCATAATATATCTTTGGCAGTATCACAACGTACTTATTATCTTGCCTACGTATGTTTGTTTAAGCTCAATGTTTTATTAACATGGAGGCTATCTTTGTAAGAAATTATTCAAGATTGTATTTTTTTAGAACTCAGGGTAAACTTCATTGCCATTCTTTACATATTTGCTGTGTGTTCCATGGTCAATTTATTAGACTACTCATCCTTATAAAATAATACAGATCAAGATACTTATGGCCAAGTAAGAGATTTTATTCTGTTCAGTGACCAGTAATTTTTACTTGTCAAACCCTTATAAAATCAATTGATTCAATATTCTCAGATACTTTTATTCACAAAGAAACGCACATGTGCATAATCGATAAAGTTTCTACAATACAAAATTATACAGATTAAACATAACGGTTTAAATCGTGTTGTAATTAAACTTACATATCAAATGTTTGTTTACGGATTTTTGACATATGAGTTCACATGACTGATCTGTGTGAAAACTTCACGAGTTAAAACAGATACTACCGTCTATAATTGTACTTAGTAAATATACGAATGTAGGTTATCAATTCTTACTACTTACCTAATCAAAAATTTGCCATACCAATAAAAACTAAATTTTTATATCTTTAGTATGAACATTTTCTTCGTGTAAAATGTAATTAAATACATATATTATTATTATTTTTTAGTTTAGTTACATATTTTATAAAGAGAGATATGTGATATAATTTTGTTTTATGAATAAACGACTCTTTACTGATCAAATAAACATTTGCCCAGTTTAAGAAGTGTACTATATCGGTGGAATTATATTATTATCAAACTGTGAAAATGGTGAATAAACTCATTTTGCTTCTGGCAATTGTCATGGTCAGTATCTAATTTAAAATATTACTAACATTTATAAACAATTTACCAAAGAATGTTACAAGTACAAGAATCATGGTGTATTAGAGCATATTTTGTACATTTGAAAACATTTTTTTTCTTGTAACATTTCATACTAGTATTTCCGTATCATGAGTGTATCTGTAAATGCGGATATGCTTTCTAGAATAAACTAGATAATCAATAAAATCACCTTTTTATTCTTTAAGTAAAGTATTTGATAAATTATTTGGTAAATCATCAATATCAATTAATATTAATACTTTTTAATTAAGTATTTAAACTTTTGATCAAAATGAGAAAAGTTTAGTAATAAGTAAAATAATCTTTCACGATTCTTTTGAACATGTTTTTGACTAATAATTGTGTTTCTGTCCAAATATTTTACTCCAGACGAATTAGTATTTCGGACATCTTACACACAACATCATCTAGGCCCAAACTAAGCAGAGCTTGTACTACGAACACTAGACAACTGATGTAAATACGTCCATTCTTTTTAGGGTTCCGATGCCAAATGGCAAAAAACGGAACCCTTATAGATTCGTCATGTCTGACTGTCCGTCCGTATGTCACAGCCACTTTTTTCCGAAACTATAAGAGCTATACTGTTGAAACTTGGTCAGTAGATGTATTCTGTGAACCGCATTAATATTTTTACACAAAAAAAGAAAACAAGCAATAAATTTTGGGGGTCCCCATACTTAGAACTGAAACTCAAAAATTTTTATTTCATGAAAACCATTCGTGTGGGATATCTATGGATAGGTTTTTAAAAATAATATTGAGGTTTCTAATATTATATTTTTAAACTGAATAGTTTGCGCGAGAGACACTTCCAAAGTGGTAAAATGTGTGTAAGCCTGTAACTTCTAAAATAAGACACTGATAAAACTAAAAAAAAAATATGATGGACAAGTATATAGTTTTTTTAATACGTCATAAATCATAAACCGCAATTTCATTTCTTTCAATCAAAACACTATTATTAAAACATCGATGAAAGTTACAACGAACTACAAAAACTTTAATATGATGTTTCTTGCTGCTACGGGAACCCTTCATGGGCGAGTCCGACTCGCACTTGGTCACTCAGAATCCGACCTCAGAATCGAACTTGAGACCTCTTGATCAGCAGCCGCATATGCTAACCACAAGATCAACAAGGTGGTCAAAGATGATTATGATCACATCGTTTCGTTTAGAAAAAATGTACCGATGACAATTATTGGACATTGCCAATTTAGGTCACTGTACTCGTTTTTTTTAACATTGTTTTTTAAATTGATAATCACATTGATAAACAACGACAAATGAAATGTATTTTTGTCTTAAAATGTTTTTATACTTTAATAAGTGTTAATAAGTATGTGTTTAAATAAACATGGCATAATTTTCCAGTAATGTCACACAGTCTCGTCAAACGCCGCTCAAAGATTAAAGACAAATTTAAAACTCAACAATAAAGTTTGACATTGAAATTGTTTGTTTAATTTTATTACTAGGAAATCTACACAAGTTAAAAACTGTTTGGTAGGTTAAGGAACATTGAGTCGTAATTAATATTCGGATGCTTTAAACCTTGCCGGTACATGCTTACGCTATGGGCGGGGAATGTTGGCGCCATTCACGTTATTTGGATTTGACAGCGGATATCACGTAAACGCCGTGTAAACTTCCAAACTGAACGGTCACGAGTTTTTCATTTGTTCATCTTTATTGTTATTGGCAAATATTATATATTTATGAAATCGATTATAAACACCTATATTGCCAAAGGTTAGGATTTATATATAATTCAGAGACGATTACTGATTGAGGTGTTTCCACGTGTTGTATAATAGTTATTAAGTTACACGATACATATTATGTGGACTCGACCTAGTTGCTAATGCAAATTGCATATGTGTGTTTGTATAGTCGCTTCGACGCACTCCCTAGCCATCTTTGTTTGATTTGCTAACTATGCCTGAATGGCTAATTTAGAATCCCACTTATCTGATTCAGTTGTTCATTCGACCTGAATATTCCGGTTTCATAAATTTCGTGCTCACATCATAGTGATGGCATTCTATTGTATTTGTTAAACTATCAATGACATATCGATTTCATGAAATAAAATAAAGATGAATAAAATGTAGATCTGACGAATTATTATGTCACAATGAAAACGAGTTGATTTTATTTCAACATTGCTGAAAATTTTCTGAAGCTATTTTGTGACACACCAACGCGAAAACGGAGTTAGTAAATATATAAGTTTGAATGAGGGCACCTCATCGCATATATGCTAATGGTAAGTCTGTCTGGTCTAGTCAGGAACTATAACCTTGCTAATTCAAACTCTTTGTCATTAAAACGTTAAATTTTTTATTACGAAGGAAACAAATGAAAATCACATATATATAATGAATAGTTTCATTCTCCGAGAGAAATATTCTTTTTCGGACACAAGTTTATCAATTCAGTGTCCTATTTTTCTCTATTTGCTCAAATTGCATGTCCTAAACATTTTAGCCTTGTCCATGCTTGTCCCGAGCCTTAAACGATAAACAATTGAAAGTAATAAAGTAACATATGTATTGACTACTACAACTGATTGAACAGTCAATCTATTTACTTTGTTCGATGATTTAAAATATTTGCAAGTTACCTAGGTTGGATGCATGACATGACTTTTATTTTATGTAACATGTTGCATATTTATAAAAGAGTATCAATTAATTTAATTTCAGTAGTAATTTTGGAAAGAATACATAAGAATACAAGGTTCAAATTATGTCTTAAATAGATTTATATTCATAGAACCAAATGATTCATTATTTTATGTCGTCTATAAGTGTTAATAACATATTTTTTTACACAAAAGCCCTTATTCCGAATTACATATATTAAAAATACACGTTTCATCATCGATATTATTTTATAAAAAAAATGCTGTCCTTAATTTGGCGAACATGGACAAGTTGTTTAATAATTATGTTAATGGAAACGTATGAAAATCGAACCGTCATATTCTATTTATTTCTTAAGAATCTCAACATCTAAATATTGCACCACCTATTCGCATTGTTAACATATTCAAATAAAATCTAATCATTTATTTGCATGAAACAGGTAGGTACAAATCTGTCACAATACATAATATATAAATATAGTTGCACTGATTATTTACCGTGCTCAGGTGTGCAAGTTTTAAATCCAATACCACTAAAAAGATGGAGAACACGAGACTTGACTCAAAAAAGACTGATTTTCAAGTTAACCTTACAAATTAACCTTATAATACCATAAAATAAATTTAGTAAGATTTTCGGAATATATTCTATTTTCCGCCCATAATTCGTCATTTAATTTCTTTTTTTTAAAAAGAGCCATCTGAGTTTTTGAGACAGTTAAAACCAGATGCCTTAACAGTCGAAATGCATTTAGCAATTGTTAAAGATGTGAAGAAATTTGTAAATAAATAGCAAGATTCGCGCTAAAATGATAATGCGTCCTTGGCAATTGGGTACAAATACATACAATCACTTAGTAGATATTATTCTGAAGGGTTACATTATTTACATTAGGCATACAGCAAGATTTGAATATTCAAATACAGTACAAAAATAGTATATTTAAATAAGTTTCTTATAAAATTTACTTTTATTTGTAATAAAAAATTTACTTGTTTAACCATATATGTGTGTTCATAGAAATGAGAAAATTGGGTTGCATTTGGGTCAAATTAAACTTTATTAAAATTTAAGTTTACAATTGTGTGCCAATTAATACACACAATGTTGTCTATATTGTTTACTTTACTGCCACTTGTAAATTACATTATAATTGCCCTGTTTCGTTAAGTATATACACTTGCAAGTCTCGTCTTTTCAAATTAAGTAAATTATTGCTTGCAATAAAAGTGATTCAGTAGCACTTACTTGCGGCCTAATGCATCAATGTCGACACCCATCCTCTCTATGAGAACACGAGAATCAGCACACAAAGGGGAGTTCATATATTGGCCTTTAAAAATAAATCATGTCACACTTAATTAGAGAAATAGCCTTTTGTATTGAGGTCAACGGGTATGATCCGCCTAATGTGAGATTAAGATGTCCTTATCTTATAGTCTAGGGTCATAAAAGTGCTCATTAGAAGCATCTAATGTTCTAAATGCATTAGTATCACATTAATAATTACGAAATATTTGTAAATAATATTTAATCGAAGTGTTTCAATACACATCTATTTACAAGCGTCACTGTAATCGTATGTTAGAACTTTTGTGATTCAATCTAAATGAATAGTAATACGAGTTACGTAGTTTTTATATGCACAGTACTATTTATGAATAACAGTATATATGTTCAGTACTATAATAGAACCTAAATGCGTGATATAAAGAGATAGAATTTTAATACACTGCTGATCAGTAACTTATTTAAGTTACTTGCGCAACTGTATTGATACCGTTGCCTCAACGGTGACCGTATCTGAACACACAGACTGTAATGACAGGCATGAAATGCTAATTAGCCATCTGCATTATTACATTTACTACTTGTCTGATATGCTGGTATCGTACAATTTGTCAATTAGCTTAGGTATATAATCTAAAGTAAGTTGAATCTCTTAGGGGATTATTAATAGCGATTGTCTTTTGCTCTGTCATGAAGACGCATTTAGTTCATTATTAAAGTTTCAATATTTACCTAAGGGCTATTTTTAAACCTTTTATCCAAAGTTTTTACTGAGCATGTTATAAAATAAATATTTTACCTACCAAGACGAAAAGTGCAACGATTACTCATCAGACGGGCATTGTTTCGTCTGCACTTCAACAACTTTTGTAATTTATCTACTGTGTACTACTTGGAAAATATAATGTTTTGAACAGTTTATAGCTGTAAGCGCAAATAAATTTGTTTTAGCAGTAGACACAGTATAATTATCATGTTAAGGTCTGCTTATACATGATTGAGCTTGCAATAAAAGAATCAATAAACAAGATTGGAAATTGGAATATCCTAAGATAGTAGTCATTATCAATTATATTTAGCGAGATGTGAATATTTCAATTAACTTAAACCTAAGCATTTATATATTTTTGATTAGTTACTAATATCTGACTTCTATGTATTAATTAAATTCTTATTAGTCTGCTAAGTTTGGGACTAGATGATGTTGTATGTAAGATGTCCGAAATATTTATTTATTTATACTATAATTAAAATTCATTCTATTTGAAATATGTTTTTACACCAAAACTACATGTGAATGATTTATCTGCAGGCGATTTGTCTATACAAAGGTGACTTGTAAAAAAATGCTTTTTAACAATAAGGTCACCACTTAAGTTTTATGATTTGCTATGCGTAATCTATATTTCAAAGTTCTATAAATAGCAACTTTTGTAGGTAAATTGCAAACAAAACATTTGTGGTCTTATTTTATACGCCAAATATAATTTAAAAATATGTACATACAATTTACGATCACTATGACTGTACAAATGTTTCGAAATACGAAATTATTCAACTACTTGAGCAGGATTGCCCATTCTTATTAAAGTTCATATAATTAACATAGAATGAGATTTCCTGTTGTCAATGTTGGTAATCCTGGTTGGCAGACCGTGTCCCGACACCCGTGTAATACGATGACAAGTTAATATTCATCGCGCAAATCATTTTAGCACTATACGTGAAATTGCGTGACTAATGTATCATCTTCAGTTGTATATTGTATACTATGATATTTTATTCCATATGAAAGGTTTATTTTTAAATATTACCACAGGCGTCTATATTGATCTAGAGCATAGAGTATCTAGATGAAGAAATGATAACATTTAACATTTCTTCACTTGTTTGTGAAAATAAATGCGTGTCGTTACTTTTTGCAGTTAAAAACAAAAACGTAAATAATAGGGTTATATTTTAGCAATAGTGCATACGACATTCTTGAGTAAATGATGTAATTGCAATTTTTTCTTTTTCCTAGGCCGTTGGTCGCGAAGGCGTTCTAGCGTCTTCATCATCACGAGAGCTTCGATGTGGTCGGCGGTTAGTGTCGGGGCTATTCTCGCGACCTCGACTTCCACTTGGTTACTCGTACGTGACTACTGTGCCACGGGGTGCCTGCAGGCTTAATGTCTCGGAAGTCATTCCCAGTGACAATTATATAGGTCAGTGTTCCAACGTCCTCATATACCTAAGTGTGTCACCATATACAAACATTCATTGTTCTCATTGAGTAAACTTTTTCATAATACAACAATATCGATTTTTGATTGAAAGTATCACGTGTATCGTTAACAGTTAGGTCGTAAGGGGAGATCTTAATAAAGAGATGAAGTGTTTGGTAGTGCAAAGATCGATGTCGAATCGATTAATGGGAATTGCACATGCGCACCGCGCCCCAGCTCTTCAATAGAGGCGCCTACGCCGCAAATTGTGAGATAAATGGAGGTAGCCGTCTCCACAATTGATGGTTAATTATTTGCATGACGTAGCCACTAGCAATTTAGTTGAGGTTAACAATTTACTGAACGCTTGTTTATTCAATTACTTTCGTTTAATAATCATTATTGGATAGATACAAGCGCATTTTTATTACAGCATTAAAAGTATCGAACGGTTCATATATAATGAATGGCGAGTTTGCGGTGAGCGCTGCTGGAACATACGAAGCTGCTGGTGCTCGCTTTATCTACACCAGGGAAGCAGGGCAAGACCATGTCTTTGCACAGGGACCCATACACCACTCCATTGATATCATGGTAAACTTCTATGCAATACTATTAAATAATAAAAATGAGATATTGAAATAAATGCATATTGTATTGTTAAATTATACTTTAATTTTTAGATTCTGTATACACAACCAAATCCGAATATAAAATACGAATTCTTTACTGATTTGGAATCTGTCGAAACTAGTAACGATATACCGACGTCGAACCCAGCTCCCACTCATCACGTAGCGCAGCGTCATCACAGACATCACAACAGTGAAGCCCATACAAGAGATCTTGAAATGAAATCCACACTTTCGTTATCAAAGCCCGATTTTAACAACTTGGAGAGCCAGTCTCAAGTTGACAGCAACGTTATTGGGACTAGAAAATTCGTTTGGAAGATATTGGAGTTTTCGCAATGCTCGCGAAGTTGTGGCGGTGGACTACAGATTGGAAAATTTAAATGTGTTGAGGTTTCTGAAAAAGCTGATAAAGAGGTATCTTCGTTCCATTGTAATGGAACTCCTCCTCCAGCTCGTAGAAGGCGTTGCGGAGGCACTCCTTGCCCGCCTCGTTGGAGAGCAGCGCCATGGGGACCATGCCCTGTTTGTGGACCTGCACATAGAACACGCATTGTAGGTTGCGTACAAGATCACGCACGAGGTATAACTAAGGTACTTATCTAGCTGTCACTACTACACCCACCTTCACTAAATACAAACCCATCATTTCAATTTATTGTTTTACTTTTGAACTTTGTTTTTCGTGTATAATAAGTAGCAATTTATGATTATTTTATATCCCGGTAAGTATTATATTTTAAAAGTTACAAATTTTTTAATAGTTTATAGATTTAATTTTGATAAATAAATACATATTAATGTAGGTATAGGATAGGTAACAACTTAGTTATTAAAAAAAATGATATAAGAAATAAATAAGTTTTTTTTTCTCTTTCTAACGTCATAATTATTTGCAGATAAGTGACCAAAAATGTCCACTTCCAATGCCACCAAGCAGTGAACTGTGTGACATTCCGAACTGCGACGGCACAGCTACGACGACAGCTGTGCCTCGCCTCGATGCTCGACGTCAGGTTCGGACGAAAGACCGAACAGATACATTCAGAGCGGGTCCAGTGATCTCGCTGGCGACTAACTACAATGACACGGATATTGGCACGACACCAGAACCACATTATACTTTCAGTGCTGGTGGAGGATGGTTGTACACTGAATGGTCGAATGTAAGGCAAATTATTACAAACTAGCTGTGTTGCCCCGGTGTTACGCACTTATTGTTGTAAATCGTGGGTAACGCCGGAGAGCGACGCTAGTCTAAAATGAATAAGCCTCTACTCTAGTCTACTCTTTATGACATCAGCTAACTGTCAGTGAAAAAGCCTCAAAATCGGACTATCCGTTCCGAAATTAGCTGGAACGAACAGACAGACGTTCAGACAGACAGAAAAAAAAATGGTTTCATGTTGTAGGCATACACTTTCGTATGAATTTAGTAAAATGCTATTAATTTACATTACATTATTATTAACGACATTTTGATTTTATTTATATACATAGACTAAATTAGAAAGTTTATTCACTTTTTAATCATTTTTATACATTTGCAAAATACTTTTAAAAGGATGTTTAAGTTCAACGACGAAGAAAAATTCGTCTACAATAATATTTTCAAAACTAAATTACTTTTTTTTTCTTGGTGATTTTATAATCCAAAACAATCTTTACTCTCGATCCTCGTGAAGTTTGCCACGTTTTTTCTGTTACTGCAACTTTTCAAACCTACACGTTCTGTAACTTAAATACATATTTTTATCTCTTATGCTTACAAATGTATATGTTCCAGTGTGTGGGCTGGTGTGTGGGCGGAGGTGTGCAATCTCGCGGAGTTCGATGCGCCAATCCTAATGGCTGCACGACCCATCGAGCTCCAGAATCGACACAAACATGCGCCATTAAGAAACAGTGTGATGCTCATTGGTTTACTAGTAAGAACTAAATACATTCTAAAGGCGTTTTTACATAAATGAATTATAATTTATGTTCATTTTCTAATTCCTACTTCATTCTAGGTGAATGGTCTCCATGTTCAGCAAATTGCGGCGGTTACCAAGTGCGTGGTGTGATATGTATTGGAGGTAACGGTAGGAGACTACGAGATTCTTCTTGCCGAGGGTCTAAGCCGGAGTCTAAGCGTGAATGTGGAGATGCTTGCAGTCCATCTTGGTACCTTAGTGACTGGAGCGAGGTACGACAATGTTTGTTTTAACTAAGCTAAATAAATCTAGAACCTTCACCGGCAAGAATCTTCAAAAGTTAATCTTTGAAAAACAAAAATCAATTATTGTGTCTATTATTATTTCTAAAAATATTATTTCTAATAAAATAAAACAAAAATTAATATTATTATTTCTGTAATTTAAAACGATACAATGGGAGTAACTTATCATAAACATGCTATTTCATGCATTCTGTAGGCTTGAACGAGCTGAATTTACTCCAATTGTCAGTTTCTCAGCTATTATTTGAACACATCTGACTCTACGAGACTGATGATCAAAGTTTTCAAGAGCAATGTTAGTAACGATTAGGACAATGATTCCAAATATGTCAATGCTGGTGGACCCGCCCTCTCAAATATGGTTAATGAAGACGACATCAAAGCATGTTGATTAATTAATCCAAACCTTACTCATTCTGTGCCGATTAGTCGGTAAATAACCTCTTCCACGTGCCTGTTAGTCGAATGTATCTTCATAAATAGCTTGTTGTTGATCAGTAGTTGTTTTTAATTAAAGGTAACTGAACTTTTTTGCACGATACCTTTTCATTAAAAACATACCGATTTATTAAAAACATTCACTGTTCTTACCAAAAGCACCCTATTTTGCAGTTTCTATCAATCAATAACTTGATATGTTGTTGTATTTTAGAAGTATGCATGTAATCCATTGAGTGCTAGTTTTTAAAATTCATATTTCTTATTTTTTATTAATTCACAATAATTGTAACATTTTGTATGGGTCTGAGATACCTGAATAAAAAAGATTTATTATTATTATTATTAAAACTTAATAGCAATTAGAAACTTTCATCACTAGGATATCATTTGTAATTAACTTTTTAATGTTTAATTGATATTTTAGGGATTGCGTTTTGTATTTTGAGGCATGCTTTTTATTTTTAGTGTTAATAATATAGAATTTTGTTTGAGCCTGCCAAAATGACTTTTCTTTGCATGATGGAAAGCGTGAATAGAATCCAAGAGTATTGATCACAATGCAACATGGTGACCCATAATATGACAGCTTGTTGAGATACTGAGTCCATTTTTAGTGTCAAGGACCATGCGAGGCAGGTGTACAGTCGCGCACGGTGTGGTGTGCACGAGGAGGTGCGAGCGGCGCCAGTGGTGCGGCGAGAGACGCCGACTGTACCGGCGTGCGGCCTGCTGCCAGGAAGTCTTGTGTACCATCACGTTGTTCAACAAGGCCTCCGATCAACACGGCTATAATTAACCAGCCACCTCCGCAAGGTTTGTGGTTTAATACAGATCTGATATGACAGCAATGATAGGAATTGTCCTTAGTAATTAGTTTTAGTGTAAACTAAGACTTAGTTAATTTTGCCGATGTTACTGGACCCTTAAATATTTATCATGTTTTAAAATGTGACTATAATGTAAATTAGTGAATTAAAAAATGTTTAATAATCTTTACGTATGGTTCAATCTATGAGGCAGGTATCCTTATGAAGGACTATTCTACTAGAATATTCATTATTTCTTCATTTAAAATAATAATTCATTAAAAGTATTACATTTAATGTGTTTTTCAATAATTCATTAATTTTTTTAATAATACAATGTTAAGTGTCTTACAATTTTCTTTTATTTTTTCTACCTTTTCAGTTGTAGACCCACAACAACGAGTAACAAGGCATCAAAACAATAACGCACAGAATCCTAGAGACAGATCTTACGCTGACGGTAAGAAATAGTTTCAATATTCTAAGCCTATTTAGTGTCTACTTTTCTGTTTTATTATTGCACTTTTAGGTCTATAAAATATATTAATAGCTTGCACAATTTATCTAATTATTAAATTATAAATAAATTGTTTATTAAGTTGTGCTATACAGATATTTATTTATAAAATTGCTCTCAAAGCCTTCTCTACCCCTTCGTATAAAAATACTCGTAACTCTTTTGTAGCTGTTGACCTTTTGTACCTTGAGATAGAAATAGGAAAATAAGGTCAAAGTAAAAAAATTACAGAGGCCTGTATTATGCAGTATTATTACCTACTATATTTTATTTATCTTACAAATAATAATAAATAAATATTTGTATTAGCGGCTTATTTGATAAAAAAAAATGTTTAATCAAATAATAAATAAATAAACAATTTATATGGAATCCAGATTTTGTCTCATGAATTGTTCGTAAAAAATTCACAAAAAAAATATCACTTAGTTTGTTTGTTTTATACTTTTAACTATCACAACAATAAATTTAATTCAATCTCTTTAATCTGAATTTACCAAAATAGTAACCAAATAGTTTTACGTCAAAAACAAAGAAAGTGTCGTTTTCAGTCATCATTAATGTAATAACCTTGACCTTTAATGTTCAGGAGCTTGCGTGGACAAACTGAACAATTGTGCTTTGGCGGTGCAAGCACGTCTCTGCCACTACCCGTACTATGGCGACTACTGCTGCAAGTCCTGTCACGGACGATAAACTGGTACTTTTTGGGTATGTAAGTAAACTGTTTACGTTTCTGTCTGTAGTTCATACGTCTAAGTTTGACTCCATTTGAGTAGAGTCTAAAACTATTTTAAAAACTTAGTTTTATTTACGGTACCAAACGTAGGATATACCTTATCAAGACTCTTACTATCGTCTATATGTACAAATACAACAACATTGGTACCATACTAGTAATGTAGTTTGAGACATGCGCAAATATAATATGATTTTGGATTAATAGTTACTTGCCATGAAAATACAATTTACACACATACATGACTATTATTTGCACTGTTTCGTGAACAATAGTGAGTCATACAATTTAGTGTTACAACTTTGTAGTTTATGTTGCTGTTAGTAATTAATTTCAAAGCTTACACGCAGGCGACAACATGCCATAATGTACTTACGTGGCTAACAATTAACTTATGTTCTCCAAATAATTAACTATCTTATAATACAATAGATTTGTATGTTATGGACTTCGGTTTAGAAATCCTAGTCAACTCTATAGTATTTAATCAATGGATATAAATTTGTGTTTAGATAGATATTTCAAGAAAAGCATAGTACCCGCATATTAATCGCAATATATTTATTTGATATTCACAGGTTTAAGCAGTACATCATCCAGCACTTGAAGCGCTTTGACACGTATTGTTATACGAAATGGACGCATAGTGAGATACGTAATGTAACAGTGTACTGCGACAGACGCCGCGCGCACTCGTCACTCACACTCTCAAACATATAATCATATCCACACATTAACATCAAAGTACACAGCATGAGTTTAATTGTTTTAAAGTAACTGATCTAGGTAATCACTTACTTACTTACGGAGTTACAAGTGTAATTTGAAATGAATACCAAACGGGATCGAATGAATCGTTCTCTTTGAAAGATTTTCATGAACCGTACTTAAAGTCTGAATCAAGCCAAAGTGAAACAGACGAACATGTATCTGACTGACCTGAATGAAAATTTAATAGCGTTCATTGTAAATTGAATAATTGCACAATATTAACTATATTGATTTAAGATTAATCTCGAAAGATTGAGGTTTGGTGCAAGAGTGTGCATGCGGCTCGATACGAACATCAGATTGTTCGAGTTGTATTAGGATTAGGAATAGTTTTGTGATCTCCAGATTGTTTAGTCGAGTTTTGGAGTCGATCTGTGAACTGTAGGATATAACTCAAAATTATATAAATAAAAAATATTATTTTAAACGTTATTATTGCACGACATGTTAACGAGTTGAGCACTACGCGTAGTATTATAAGCCTATAACCAAGTAACGGAAGCATTTTACCGAATTTCGTTTATTTGTGTATTATTTAGGAGATTAATTATTACCAATAAGCATGTCGATACTGCAGTTCGTATTATGTTTGTATGCAACCTAGGCTATGCTTTAGAATAAGAGAAAAAATAGTATTTCTTAGATGTTGTAATAGTTTCTACGGTATGTACTTATACATAGAAACTAAACTGCGGTGTTCACACGTCTACATAAATATAATATTTCATCATTTGTAAGTAAGAAAATTCTATGTTAGTCTGAGAAGGGTAATGTTCCATGAATATTATTCATAAATGAAATATATCAAGCGGTTTGAGGTATGGAGGGAGTGGTACATTGTAATAGACTCACAATTTTTACTGCCCAATTTTTTATGTACAAATAATACAAAACAGAATAGATTTTCCCATAAAATACGTAACTTCAAGATGTTTTTTTTTATATATCGTAAATACAACAGTTGAAGAGTTTGAATACAATTATAGCTTGAAAATAAATTATTTATTGTGGTAACCCGTACAATGTACGATAAATATAAAAAATAAAAGAGGGACGCATTTTTGTTACAATCTTTAGATGACATTAAATAATATTTAGTTCAGACGTGTGACAAACGCGCCAGTGTTCATGTTAACTTATTACACCGATTCTATTATCAAAGAGTCACTTCTGTGTTAAGATTTGAATTGTGTAAATAGATAATTATTTTTATATGTTTAGTGCATTTACTTACTGGCTGTTAAGTATTTATACACTTATGTTAGTTAAACATAAAATGTACCATCACAATAATGTATGTATTAATTGGTTTGTGCTAAACTAATTACTTTTGTCTCCCGTTTAATAAATTCTTTGTACTAATTATTCATATAACAGTGTACAAAAATAATAAGCTTTAAACACTTGGTTTGATTTTTATTTGTATAACTATCTATTTCCTGCCTAAATTTTCTTTTGAAACTACAGGTTCACACCAAACTGGAGGTAGAAAGCGAAATACATCATGGTTTTGATTTGTCTCTGTCCCCATCGTTCTTTAGGCGTCCACCCGTCGAAGGTATAATAGTTCCCAATTTTGGTTATTACAAAAAATTCATGACTTCTGGACACCCATAGGCCAGGTGGAGCGATGATTTGCCCAAGACGGCTGGTATAAGCTGGATGCTGGTAGCCGAGGATCGAACTAAGTGGCGTGCAATTGGAGAGGCCTATGTCCAGTAGTGGACTGCGATAGGCTAATGATGATGATGACTTACGTTTTTCGTCGTTCGAAACAGTTATAAATAAATAAATGCAAGTAGGCATCTACATATAGGGCAATAGATAATTTACAACTTACTGGATTACCAATACCTACTTAGTGTTTGAAATATTAATGATTTGAGTTTAAACCTCACTAGGTTTATGTTTACTAGCACAGAATATTGATAAACCCTGACATCTACATATATTTTTTTCTTTTCAAGGCAATGGAGACTGAGTAGTATCACTATAGTCTTCAAAGGTAAGGGATCGATACAGGAGTGTGACAACTACCGCGGTATGTGATGTCCCAAACCATGAAGCTCCTTGATAGAATAATCTTCCTGTCTTTGCCCTAAAGGGCCCGGTAAACGATCAAATTAGTTTGACAAATTTGTTGGTCAAACTTCACGTTTAATGAAATCAAATCAAATCATTTTATTTCAAATAAACCATACAACGGCACTTTTGAAACGTCAAGTAGTCAGCCAGTAGTCAGTCGTGAAGCTAATCGTCTGTTCCAAATCGTAGATCCTATGGAGAAGAACAGACAAGAAACTCCATGGCCACTCTTTCCAACATTGTTTTTACAATTTTTGGTTACATTGTTTAAGGCATTTTATTAAATGTGAGGACAATGGAACGATGCTGATATTTACACACGTAGTATCCAAAAACAATTAAACAATAAATAGAAGTTGTGAGATGACCAGCCCCGACTGGCGGCGCCGTATCACAAGCATGACCCATGCACCAGCCATCGTCCAGTTCAACCATATCGTAGGGAGCCGAACGACCCGCTACACACGCCACCGCCAGCAGGACTTTAGAGCGAGCATGACATACTCACAACCGCCAGTCAACAAACTTATGCTACCAGTGACTACAAAGTGCTCACATGTACAATTCAAAATGTTCGCAGTTATACAATAATAAAAACCATTTATAATTATGCTACTCTCTAAGAATGCGATAAATATTTGGAACATGTCAATAAAAAGTAATTTATTAAGCAATCATGTTAATACAAAAAATAATAATATAATGTCAAACAACAAGATACAATTATAATATCAATAATACATGTCAGAAATATGGTTAGCCAATGTAAAAAAAAAAGAGAAATATAAGAATGTCAATGGAGTTTACGTCAAAAGAGCCATGTAAACGATCAAATTTGTTTGACAAACGCGTCAAACACAGCAGCACACTATCAAATAATTTGACAAACACGTAAATTTGTCAAACATATTTGATCGTTTACCGGGCCCAAGGACGAATAATACGCCTTTGCATTGCTTGTTCCTACAACAGAAAGTGCAATATGCAGAAAGTCTTCCTCGTGTGGTGATCTGGTACGAACTAAACAATAAAGCACCAATACAACAGTCCTTTGATCCCTATTCATCCCCTATGTATGTAGGTGCTTCTAAGAACTTATAGTTATTTCAAAGTACCCTAATTACGGACCTATTTCATACATACATATGTACTATTTCTTCCAGTAATGCAAATACAGTTTATGAAACTGTATTTTGTTACGCCATTTTTATATAAAAAACAAACACATGACGCGTGTCGTTCGTGCTCCTACTATTTCCAACCGTTCCGATATCATATCCGTGAGCATGTGTGTATTGTTCGAACCCGTCGAAGCGGACAGAAATCTACTAATTATTTTGTGGTATAGATCTTATTTGATGTGAATGTGTATTTTATAAATAAAGGAGATGGTCCATAATGTATGGACCCAGAATCGATAGGGACTATTTAGTCCCTATCGATTCTCGAATTCTCGAATCGAATGGGTATCAGTAGTTTCATTATATTTCACAATTTACCCCACCGAAAGCGCAATGCTAAAAACAATGGGGTATAAGAGCTCTAGACTGACAAAGTATATGAAAAAATCATGATTTACTTTTGATTTTTATCAGTTTATACAATATCAGCAACATACTAACGACTATAATGACTTTACTATCAACCATTTATGTTTATAATTAGTACTCATCACTAAAAAAAAAACAATTATTTTTACTAAAAAAAAATTCGTACTTGCTAACTGAACTGATAAGGGCCACATCGCTCTAGCTACTTTTAGCATCGATGATCGGCAACTAGTCCCTTTTTAGGGTTCCGTAGCCAAATGGCAAAAAACGGAACCCTTATAGATTCGTCAAGTCTGTCTGTCTGTCTGTCCGTCCGTATGTCACAGTCAATTATTTCCGAAACTATAAGAGCTATACTGTTGAAATTTGGTCAGTCTATGTATTCTGTGAACCGCATTAAGATTTTTACATAAAAATAGAAAAAAAACAATACATTTTGGGGGTCCCCATACTTGGAAGTGAAACTCAAAAATTTTTTTTTCATCAAACCTATACGTGTATATATATATATCTATGGATAGGTGTTCAAAAATGATGTTGAGGTTTCTAATATCATTTTTTTCTAAACTGAATAGTTTGCGCGAGAGACACTTCCAAAGTGGAAAAATGTGTGTGTGTCCCCTCTAACTTCTAAAATAAGAGAGTGATAAAACTAAAAACAATATATGTTGTACATTACCATGCAAACTACCAACGAAAATTGGTTTGAACGAGATCTATGTATGTATGTATGTATGTAGTATCTAGTGAGTAGTTTTTTTTTAATACGTCATAAATCGTAACACGCAATTTACCTTTCATCCAATCAATACACTAGTATAAAAACATCGATGAAAGTTACAACGAACTACAAGAACTTTTATATGATGTTACTTGCTGATACGGAACCCTTCATCGGCGAGTCCGACTCGCACTTAGCCGCTTTTTAGATGCTAAATACGGCGACCGAACGCTCCACACGGCACACTTAAAATCTGAGGCTCTAAGTATCTGAGCAGTCGCTAAAACTCGCGTTTCCGATACCGCGTTCGAACGCAGGAAGTCGCTAAAACGCGATGCAGTCTAAAAATAGCTAGTGTGCTGTGGCCCTAAGAGAAAGAAATGACACCGTATTACCCAAATACTAAATACTGAACTAAAAACATTTAATTGATAATAATATTAACAATGCTTGTATTCGACATTAAGCTAGTTGTACATAATACTGCTCGACATAGTGAATACACAGTTGATTGTTATAACTTTTACAGTAATCTTATTATTATTGTTAATCAGTAATAATTATTGTTTTTGTAAAAACTGGAAAAGATCACAAGTAACCATTGATGTATTTTATATATCAATGCAAGTAACTCATGATTTTTTCAAAATTAATCTGTTAGCCTATAGCTCATATACCCCATTGATTTCGGCATTGCGATTAAGGTGGAGTAACTTGTGAATTATAATGAACCTATAACCTATAATGAACCTTTTAAGTCCCAACCGATTCTGGTTTTTTGAACCATCTCTTTTCATTATTGATAAAGTAAATAAATAAATATTCTTGGATATCCAACACACAACATCATCTAGTCCCAAACCAAGCAGAGCTTGTGCCATGGGTACTAGACAACTGATATAAATACATAAACATACTTTTTTTTTTAATCTATATATATAGATAGATATTATGCATAGAAAACACCCTAACTCCGAAACAAATATTTGCAGATCATACAAACTTTTAGTCCGATCCAGGAATTGAACTCGAGACCTCTTGATCAGCAACCGCATACGCTAACCACTAGACCAACAAGGCAATCGAGTAGTTGTATTCCATTTTATATTCCATTTTTTTTGGAAAAATCTTTTCCCCTCTACTGTAACAGATTATTATCATGACTATTTATCTGAACAAAGATATGGCCCATCAAATCTATTTTTCACACAATATCATAATGCAGATAACAGAATTTATCTATAGATGCTGGAGCAAATACATTCACTATTAGTTTCTGTAAAAATTTAGAGTGGCTTATACGTAAAAAAAATCATATAAGATGCCTATTCCTCCTCCACCACCTCTTCCTCCCCCGGTTTATTACCCTCAAACAACAACTACCCAACCATCTTCGAACGCGAATGGTTCTATAGAAGAAGGTCGTCCTGTTTCTCGTCAGCCACAAACACAAACAAAACCACCATTGGAAATATTATGTACAAACCTAGTTCATAACCTTACACAGCTTTGTCTTGGTGCTGTCGTAATGAGTGCATTGTACATAGCAAATTTTTCAGAATTAAGTGTGACAATACAACATACCGTTTTATGTACTGTTGGGGTGAGTACTTTTGAATTTTGTATACCTATGTAATTAATAAAAAAACTGACGAAAAGTGAACGTTTGAAATGCCTCTGTTCACCCTGACGGGGCGTGATTTTTATGTATGTTATGTATGACAATTAATATTTTCTCAGAACTATAAAATTCTCGATCTAGTTTTTTTTTTATTAGCTACTGTTAATTAAGATTTCGTTTCCCGAGTTGATAATATAATTAGAACGACTTGTTTTGTGTGTATTTAATAAGATCAAAAGTAAAGTGAAATAAATAGTATTATTTAGAGATGATGACTCATGAGAGATTTTAGGGGTTCCATTCTCCACCTACGTCTACCTAAGAGATCCGGCAGGCTGTTATGGGGTCGGAAACCAGTCGGATATTCCCGAATTCACACGAGAAAACACGGCGTATCTTTATTATACGTCTGATAAGATCAAACGACTAACGATTATTATTATTTACACGAAACGCTGTGTCGTAATATTGAAATATCTTCTAACGGATGCTCTGAAGCATGAAATATTTTTTTTTCAAAATTTTAGGTAAAATAGGTTCTGTACGGTGTGTGCCTTAAAATATACTATCACATTTCCCGTACTTAGTTACAATAATCTTATACTTTCAGTAACAAATTCACAATAAAAAAATCTACTAAACAATTTTTCTTTATATTAATATTAATAATCACCATTTTTATATATTTATGAGACTGCAAAATTAATAAATATTTCTGATCTACTCTGCCTGATCAGAATTGTGAATGCATGTGAAATGTGAATGCAGACAATGGAGCAAATTGACCTCCACTATATACCCCACACGCCTATAGCGGTACTTCTGCATCATTTATTTACCTAATTTTATCTGATCAATTTATTATTAATAAAAACTGAACCACTAGAGTTAAATAAACCCTATGCTGGCATACTCGTGCATCAAAGGCATTGGAAAAGCTTTGAGGAATTATTTTTACCCCCCTAAAACATTATTTCAGTACTTCATCATAATGGCACAAGGGATCTTAGCATACAGTCCTGTCGGCTGGGCGAACCACTTGCCATACGAGAATAAAAGAATTATTCATAGCATAATGCAAATATGTGGCTCCATATTGGCAATTTCTGGCGCCGCTGTAAAAATGGCTGACATAGACTTACCTTTCGAAACTCCTCACGAAATATGTGGTAAGTTACCGTAAGTTAATAATTATAAGCATACTTGTAGGCATACTAATAGGTAATAGAGCCTCGCTAACTTGAGTAATCGTACTGAAATGTGTGTGGTAGCCACCCACACACACAGGAAACCAACCTAACAATAAAAGCATTTGTGCTATCGTCTTTCGTTGGTAAGTGTGGGACTGGAGACCAAATCATTCTGCATCATACCGCCATGGTGTGGGTCACCATTCTGCATTGTATACATCCACAATGAGGATGGTGGCCCCTACTCCTGAATTCTGCTCAAGCTTTCCATCAGGCATAGTAGAGTCACTTTGGTAGGCTTAAATATTCTCGTGTATAAAAAAAGTAAAGAGATGATGATGTGATGTACTCCTAGCCGATTTCGGTCATGGCGGTCAGTCTCAACGGAGATCAACACACTACGCAAAAAAAATGAAAATAAATTCTGTGTTTAAATTTTCACGATCTCTTTATTTCACACTGCATATTGTATTATATGTAATAGACAACTGATATAAATACATCAACATACTTTTTTGTAAATACATACATACATACATACATACGTCTAAAACAAATATTTGTAGATCATACAATCATTCGGTTAGACCGGGGAATCGTACCCGAGACCTCCAAGCATATCCAGTTCTATCCCTTTTATATCCATCATTTTTTGTTCTCGGTATGGTTGGTCTAAATACACTTGAATTGCGGCGTAAGTGTGCTCTAATGGTACACTACTATCTGTCACTAAACAATAAAATCGATAATTCAAAGACGTTATCTCGTTGTATGTTGTGGGTACCAAACCAGTATACCTGGCTACGCTCGTGCCGTCTCCTCACTGCGCCGCAGGTACGAACGTGCACGGCACAATACGCTCCCACTAGCCAGGCAGTCAGTCTGCTCAACTGTCTGATTGCTCAGTATCCGGATGTTGACTTATTTTTCACCAATCTGAGTGCATTTGTTAAATTTTGTACTAAATGGTAGGTTAATTAATATTGATATGTATACATGAACATATTTTTTATAGTAATTAAATTATCTAACTTGTAACACTATATTATGTTGTAATGGCTGGTAAGTGCAGTGAGCAATTGAATTAATAAATAAATAAATAAATATAGCAGTTGGTGTTTAACAATTTGTAGGCATAATCATTGTGTTTCGAAGAGCACGTAAAACCGATGGTCCTGTGCCTGTTCTCTCCCTAGTCAATTGTGAGAATGAGGGAACAGCGAGCGTACCTGTGTAAGTGATCGTGAAAGTGTAAACACACAGAATCTACTTACATATGAAAAATCTTTGAACTCAATTTCATCAAATATAAGCAACGATGAGATATCTGTAGACAAATGGACAAAGCGCAAAAGGATAAAGAGATTTTGATTAGAATGTTTTTATTGAATAATAAGAAAAATAGAAATGTATTGAAAATTTGTCGGAATTTTCACGCCCGTGTCAAGGTGAGCACGTTAACGTCTAGAAGTGATGAGAAGATGGTTCAAATGATTTTTATAAATATATAAACTAGTATTACTATAGGTTATGCAAACTTTTTTCTCAACTAATGCTGGTAAATGTGAACCTAACACGGGCTTACGCCAAGTGGTTTTGTTCATTTTGTAGTGTTGTAGGTGTTTGAGTAGTGGATGTAAGAAATCGTCGCACTAAAGAGCAGGTGTCTCTTATTACTGATTTTTGTAAAGCGATGTATAAATATTTTGTGTATTACTATTATTATTAACATAATTATTGTTCAATATTTGTTTTAATTTTCTTAATGGGCAAGCGATGCTACACAAAAACAAATTTGAAGCTATTTTTTTCAAAAAGAGTAATTCTTTCAAGGACGACATCACTCCTAAATATAGTGTTAAAGAAATTTTACTTTCTATTTCAGGTCTGGTTGCAATGATACTCACCATAATTAATATGCTGGCTGGGATATTTAATTTATTCTTCAACGCGAAAAGAAAAATCACACTGCTGAAAATTTTACATATGTGTCTCGGATCCATAACAATCTCTATGGCTTTTATCGCCTTAATATTAGCCTTCAATTCGCATTATAGAGAGTTAGCGGGAGATACCAATGCAAATTTAGCAATATCACTTTCCGTTTTTGCTTTAGCTGGAATATTGCTAATGGCTTGTCTCAATAAACCGGTCAAAGAACCATAGAATAATTAGGTAGGTAACATTATTTAAAAATAGTAAAATTATGAAAGTTAGTAATGGTCATAGAAACTCGTAAATATAGAAATAAGTATGGGTGCTGAATGCATCAATCAATCAACAGCTTTTCTTTATGTTTATAATTTAAGGTAGTACAGTAGAAACAATCTTATTTAAAGTAGTTGAGCCATACTAACTTCAGCACCAACAAAGCCTTCAAGGGTTACATATACATATTTTAGAATAATCTCAAAGAATGGATTAAGTACGTACAATTAAAAAAAAAATTTTGCTTCCTTGAAAAATTACCTAAAATCTAAATGAGATCAAATCTATCACCTCACAGAAACTTTCCTAAACTACAATACGTAAAACTGCATTCAAAATTTAAACGTTATTTGCCAATATTGATTGATCTCTTTGCTGACTCAAAAACCTTTTTCTTAGAAACTTAAAAGCTACCTACTTAATCAATTGCAGTATTACTTAACCCCCAATGTTTCCCCTTTTTATTTTTTAACAAATATAAGAGTCTTTTAAAATCGTAAACCTAGGAGTGACGTTAAGGAACAGTTTATTTTTTAACCGAATACAAAAAGACGGAGGTTCTATTTCCACTGTAAGCAAGTTTTTTTTTCTCACGCAAATACATGTATTTCATGAATACATTTCATTTGTCTTAAATGTTGGACGTTGATATTATTTCATTACAACTACTATTAGCAATAGTAGATTGAATAATGGCTATAATTTGTAACATAACAACTATAATAATTTACAATTTGCTTATTGACATGTATAAAGCAGTTGTTTAAAATTATAATACAGGGCGAATGCCGATCTATAGTAGCCGACCACACCACTCGTAATATTGTTGACAATGGTCAAGTCACGCACAGACATACAAGATTTCACTCAAGGAATTCTTACTCAGAATATAAGACATGTTAGAACCTAATTTAGTATTATTAAATCAATTAATATTTATTAATGTGTTAATTCTGTATATAATAAGTAGATATATATATTATATATATATATATATATATATATATATATATATATATATAAAAACGTTAATTGTCGCGTTTCAATGAAAGACATACCTATTGTCTTTCATTGAAACGACAATTATAGTGTAGATATTAGTTAATTTATATGTTAAATCATGTTTTTTATATTATAATAAGTTTTAACTGATGTATTCTGTTAATCAATATAACTAAGTACAATAAAACGTTTTTTTTTTTGTATCAAATTATTTCTAACTTACAAGCCTTATGCTCATACTGGTGCGTTTAGGTAAAACATAAATCTACCGAATGCCATTTAAAAGTAAACAATAAATGTAATGTAAGCTATATGTGTAGTGCAGTGCTGTGTAGCTATATGTGTATAATTTTCATTACATAATATCAACATCCTTTGACTGTCTAAGTGTCTAATGGACACTTTGGCATTTCTGGACATGGCTTCGGCATTGAAAGGAGGCCTTATTTATTTTTAATTACTATTTCTAGTACTTACAATTCCTAAATAATATACTGTTAGAGTCCAGAAGTGAAAAATAATAAAAATAATTATAATTCTAAACAATTTACTTTAATTCTAAACAATTTATTTCATTAATTACAAAATAATCTTAGGAATGCAATTAGACACAAACAACCGTTAATTAAGTAACGAATCTAAACAAATTACAGTTAGTTATACAGCGAGGGCGGTCACATAGGGCTGTACTAGCTGTTAGACAGCTTTCCTCGCACCCACCGCAATTCAGACAGTACTAACTTGTCAAAGACAGCTTTCCACATCTGTTAACAGAGTAGTACTAATTGTCCAAAGACAATGATCCACACTCCGCGACGCATTCGTTAGAAATGCGTGCCGATACAACAGAGCACTCCTTTTTATACCCAAGCGCAGTGAAGCGATGGCGCCAAAAAAATGACAACTACCGCCGTTGTGGCTTACAATACCATAAATGGTTTTTGATTCAAATAAAACAACAATATGTATCAAAGTTATCTATTCTTCACTTGTTTTATAACTAACTATTTACAATGACTTATCAGTAATGACATAACTTAATTTGAATTATTATGAACAATACTAACTCAATGATTCAATAGTAATGATTTTAATAACGTTGGCAATTATACTAAGTGCTACGTTGAGTCACGAATTTACTTGTTACATAAATTATTTCGTACGAAAATATACTTACCTTAAATATCACACCGATTAAGCAAAATATAAAATACTTTAAACCTTACTGTAGAATTATGATTCTTATTATATTCGCAACAATATCGGTCACAATAATAAGATTCAAATTGTAAAGCAAGGTGACGTCAATAAGTCTGAATTAGGTTCTGTGTTAGAGAGCTACATCTGAACCTAATCAATTACTCTAATCATCAATAACTTTCAGGCTGCACATGTTGTAAGTATAAATTATAAGATGGCAGTATAAAATAAGGTTGCTGTAAAATGTTAGCGTCAATGCACAAATGAAAGACGTATGTCTAACGACCAGAGCAAGAGTAGCAACAATTTTGTACGTAGTATTTATAGTGACAGAGTCGAGCTTGTACGGCCAGCAGACAGTTGTTCAACTTATCTTTGCAACCTAAACAAACATAAATTGTATTAGATATGATTTTTAATTTAAAATTATATATTGAGGTGTTTAAGAATTTATACCTTTCGATGGATGATCATTTATTGTCGTACTTCTTTGTGTAGTAGGCGTGTCATCAGCTAGAGCTTTGTGCGATTCTGAAAATATTGATTAACTGTTAAGATTTTACGAGTAATCGAATTTATCATTAAACTAATTTAAATGATAGACCTTCGTGCATTAAATGCACATACTAAGTTTTTTTAAAGGGCTTGAGTTGCATCCCATTCAAATATAAGGCATAAATTTTAAATAAAAGAAGCTGAAGAAGATAGGTTATAACAATTTGTGGGGGTATCAATTTTTGATACCTTTTATCATAAAGGCAAACATTATCGAGACGGTTGTATACTGATCATGTTTTTGCATACGTCACCTATTGCATGATACGTGATATTTATAAGATTGAAATGTCTTAGTGTTCATTCTTAATGGGAAATGGAAATCATTAAATTGTTATAATTTCCCATTTAGTCCGCATATTATAGTAAACCAAAATCTGATGATGATGATAATGATGATGAATATATCCAGCTACCGTATATCGCATCAGAATACATACCGATAGTTAGAGCAGGTGATGATGTTGTAACTACAATGGTGTCACAAATAGCATCGCAGCTGCGTTTAGCAGGTGGTATTGACGCATCCAAACATTCGCCACTTGGTTTAGCATCATCAGCAAGAGCGCATACCACTGAACGTCGTTGAAACCCAGAAGTTAAGTTAGGTGTGCAGTTGCTCATACACTGTAGATCATGAAAAACATAAATTCAAAATTTATTCGGTCGAAGCTTAGAAACAATTTTTAACATGAATATTTAACCGACAGGGCTATACAGTAAAATTTATGTGCGACAATCTTCAATTATTGGAAAGGTAAATCTGTGTGTTCATTCGTCGTTTATCAAATACAAAGACTATTGATAAAAAATAACTCCTCTAAATTAGAAAATTTGATAAAAAGACATTTAATAGTATAACGAATATAGTAGTCCACCTCTTGTATCAGTCTAAGGAAAGAGAAACTTTAGTCTTCTAAGGGGCATAAATCATGACCCAATTACAACAAAGTATAATATATTAACAATTGCAATAACGTGAACTACATTAATCCAAAAGGCTATAAAACGCAAATATGATCCTTTGCAAGAATTGAAAAGGTCGTAGTAATAAATTTATTACAGTATACCCAGAAGTGTCTCAACTAATATCGTTAGTGTCCGCAGTAATTAGAATATCAATCACAAGCACCCTTCATGTTCCATTAGTCAAGTAACGTATCCTTTTACATGTTATTAATATTGCTCAATGAATTTTGCAAGGTCTAGTGAATAATATTGCTAATGTTTCTCATCTACAATTAGCACTTGTTTCTAGTTTTATAACTCTCGTTTATTTATGTAAGAAATTAATGTTATCTTTCTTAATATATTTTTATTATAGGTAGTCAGCTCATTGTAAACCAATTTTTGTTTTACCCAAAAAGCATCTTGTTCATTAACAGACCTGTCCCCAATCACTATAGTACCAGGTAGGACGACAATCAGCTTGACAATCTTTAATATGTGGAGGTTTCGGCGATCTGCATGCAGAGTCCTTCAAATGTCGTCCAGATCCACCGATACAAAGAACTCCGCGAACTTGTTTGCCGCTACAACCGGAGCATTGAGACCATTCACCTGCAAACATTTCCAGTAGTAATAAAAAAAACTGAAGTGACAACAATTCTTGTAAAAACCAAAGCCATATAGCCATATAAAATAATATATAAAAAACATAACGTAATACTTTTAAATGTAAGTAACTGTTCCAGTATTGTGCATTTTTGAGTTGTGAATGAATCAGTTGAATTGGGTTCTTGAGTTGTGATCGCGTTTCAGCAAACGAAGAGTAAGACGTCCACAAACCAGGTGGAGTGTTGATTTAGCTGACAGGAACTTGATGCGAGAAACCGAGGATCGAAGCCAGTGGATTTAAGCGGCCTATGTATGATGATAATGAATTAATCAGGCCTTTTAAATTTGATTATTAATTACTTATACATTACCCGTAAACCAGGTTCCTTCAGTAGGTTCACATGAAGCATTAGGTATGCAGCTGCGGAATGTATCAGGTGCTTTTCGCGGCGTACATCCAGATGGATCTGCACAGCGCACACCTCGGGTTTGTATACCACCACCAACGCACCAGCCTATACACTATCAAACATAATTTATAGGTCATCATTTTCTTATAAAAACTACATAATTGAAATTATATATTTGGAAACTCATACTCAACGTACTATCAGAACTTGTTCAAGAGTCGAAAAAAAGTTAGAACTTTCATAAGTTGCTTTAAATTAATTATGCTTGCTCTAAAACCACTAAACTCCAATTTTGAATAAAATCACAAATAATCCATGAATGTCATTCAATCATTCAAACTATCAGCTTGAAAGAGTATGAGGCGTATAAAACTATGGCTGGCCAAAAATGTCGTTTTAGCCTTATTATTAGTGCCATTAGAATGCCTTCGTATACGTAATTCTGCGTCCCTAAATTAACATGAAAATATTAATTAATGTCTCATTGACAAGAAGTTTTATTGACAAGAAAAAAAATAATTCTTAAGCGAATGAATTAAAAAATATCAGCGATAGATCGAATAATGTGCTAAATGTCAAAGAGAAAAAAACATTCTGTGCTTAGTCCAGTACCTCATGAAACTTAAGGTTCAGTAGGTTAGATTGAAATTAAAATCACTTAGGCTGATCATTTGTACGAAGAATTGCTGATGTAATTAGCCGTATACGGAATGCTTTTAGATGAGTATAATGAATCTATTAATAAAAGGTCGTTGGTGTTCTGTGTGAAATGCGCGTTATACTTATTCACTCATTTGAATTCAGGCGCGATGTAATTTATATCTGTTTACGATTTATTCGAGTCTGACACTAGATCATATATCTGTAAAAATATTTAGGTAATCCTAAATTCAGAAATGGATCAATAAATTGCATTAAGTATCTATTATTCATGAAATAATGCATCATAATAGATTTATACAAGACGAATAAGACGGATATAAGTCATAATTATTTGTCATATTAATGTTAACATCAAACATTTCAGTAATAACTATGATTTATGAGTGAAATTAATAATATCATCAGAATAAGCAAATCTGACGTGCTCTTATCTTTTCAATAAATCAGATACCGCCTCCAAACGTTTGGACGTAACACAATGCATTGTAGCAATATTTTTCACAATGTGTTCTTGTTTAACAGTGACAGCACTTAGTTTCACAAAAATAGAACCAAAAGTTTATTCTTTTGTAAATATTTAAAAGAAAACATATTTAAATTTTCATTGCAAACAATAAACTTTAACTAATGCAAAACTACTATTAATGCTGCATTTATTAAGGCTACAATATAATATACATGTATGTATCGATTTCATATCATATTTTTAACTTTTATAAAACTTGCACGATTTGATAGTTTGTGTTTAATCTTGGAAACATTTCAGTAATAACTATGATTTATGAGTGAAATTAATAATATCATCAACTTTGTCTTGTCGTATTCAAAGTTAATTGTCTGTCTCTTGAATGGAATCTAATGCTTGAATGTAATATAATGTTATGTTTGAGCCTTTAGAGCTTACCTCAGACCACTCTGTATATAGCCATCCTGCTGTGGCACTAACGGAATATTCTGGGCCAACGTCAAAATTTGAACTGTTGACTGCTATGGTATACACGGGTCCAGCTTTAAAATTTTCTGTATGCTCTCTTGGTTTCAAGATCCGCTTTGAAGTGATTTGCCTTACTTCTCCACTGTTCACATCATTGCAATTTGGAATGTTGCATTCTTCTGAGGTCGGTGGTTTCGGTATTGGGCATTTTTGATCACTTATCTACAAAAAAAATAAATACCATAATAAACAATTATGCCAGTAATGCAATTGTCGCCTTCACACCGTTTGCTGCACGTCACCTAGCATGACACAGAGCGGTACAAATCGCATAAATCTATTACAATTCCAAAAACACTTTGTCTACTTATCCCTGGTTTTGAAATTTATGCTTACTTATTGCCTTCATTGACAGACTATGTATATATGGTCACAAACAATATTTTTTTTCAGTTTACTGACTAACTATTGGATGTTTTTGTAGTGGGAAGATATTCAGAAAACTAAAATAGATTTAAAGCACAAAGCAAACTGATTGCAATACCTTGGTTATTCCTCTGGCATGGTCTTGAACACATCCTACTATCCTGTGCCTGGTAGCAGGGCCACAACGCGGACATGATGACCACGAAGCAGCTCGCCATCGAGGAGGGCACGGAATTGCACCGCAGCGCCTGCGACGAGGTGAAGGAGTGGAACCGATGCAGTGCACGTTTGATACCTCACGATCACCAGCATTTGCTTCTACACAGCGATATTTCCCAAGCTGAAGTAAAGACCATTTTGTCACGACAAATGGTAAATGTTGAAGTTATTTCTTTGTTTCTATATTACAAAGTCATTTAATGGATTAAGGACGGGCAATGGATGGGAAGTGGGCAGAATTGTAATGAATATTATGACATTCATGAGAGCAGCAAAAATTGAAAAGTCAGATCTCGACACGTCGTCAAGATGCCAAATATAAATCTCATTGTCTAATAGTAATTGTATCATAAAATTAATTTTATCAGATACTTTTTAACACCGACACCGTTTCGCTTTATCTTTCATTCAGAACATCTCTGAAACATATCACAAAAGAGTATAAAGAAAGGAATATTCAAAATGTTTTGCTAGCCTACTGTAATGTATCTGTGTCCTAATGTAACATTGACAGATTGACTTCAATTACATATTACCGAGCCAGACGACTAGACACATTATTCTTCGATTGCTAGTATGTAGGCCATAGTTAGAGTGTCTAACCGCTATTAGACTTGTCATCCAAATTCTTCATTATGATCAATCATCTTATTGATGAATCGAAAATCATAATATTAGTGAATCGTTATTGACATGGGTATTATGAGCTACTTACTTGAATACCTCCACCGCAGCTACGGGTGCATTGAGAATATGACAAAATCTTCCACACAAACTTTCTAGTTCCGATTATATTCTCTCCTAAACTTTCTTCGGACATTTCTCTGTTTATATCTAAATGTTTAGGGATACTACTGCTTCTTGAAAACGCATCATAGTTATGATGTCTTCTAATGTGCTTCGATACAGATGTAGGCGTAACATCAGTAAAATCAGATTTTGTAATAGATTCTGATTCAATATCACCTGGTAGAGATTCGGTGAAATATTCATATTTTATGCTTGGGTTTGGTTGTGTATAAAGAATCTGAAAATGAAAGAAACGTCATCCAATTCCCTTTATTACACAAATAAATAGCGGACGATACAAGTTAGGAATGATGAATATTCCTAACGTATTCTAGTAGGTACAGATGAATAAAATAAGAAAGTATTTATAATTTGACAGCACAATACTCTAATATGAAGGAAGGTCTTTGAATGAGAGGGGAAGTGGTTGTATAGCACTACTATTATGTTTACCATGATATCAATGGGATGATGAATCGGTCCGTGCGCAAAAACTACGTCTTGTCCAGCTTGTCTCTTATATATGAAGCGCGCTCCGGCCGCCTCGTACGTCCCCGCCGTGCTTACCGCAAACTCGCCGTTCATTATGTACGAACCGTTGGATATCTTCAACGCTGTCAATGTTTGATTTATTTTAAATAATTTCTATTAAATGAACATTACGTTAGTTTGATATAATATTATTTATTTATGTATACATGTAAAACTTACAGAACTAAACTTTGGAAAAATAAAACAGATTAATTTATTTGAGAGCAAATTACAAAAATTCACTTCTTGAGTCGAGCTACTATTATAGTAAGCAAATATATTTAACAGAAAGATAAAAGGAAACAAACATAATAAGAAAACACAGTACCTACTTAAGCACCGAAAAACACAGTGACTGAGTTACTCAAAATTACATTTTGCCTTATTAAGGCTTAGACGCCTTCTTGCCGAGGGCAAGTTCATCAAAACGGGATCAATGTTGTTTACATAAAACTCACATATTATAGCAGTATAACAGTCAATAAAATTTCTGCTTACACGATCTAATTAGCTCTTTTTTCGGTACATTTTAATTACATTATTAATAATAATGCAACACTGAAATCTCTAATCTTAAGGTTTATAATATCCTAAACTAATTTGCTATCAATTAAATTTATATCATTCCGGCATTATTATTAGCAACCAGATAGCGTTTCAATTGTATTGTTGAGCTTTTCGATAGGCTTACGTACCAAGTTTTGTACAATGCTGATTGATAAGGACCAACCTCGCATTTTTAACTATTTATTCTCGTCAAAGAACCATTTACTAACTATTGTAGTATTGTGGATAAAACTTCTAGCCAATTCGCAATGGTCACAATATTTACAATGGTCACGTCATATGATAATTAAATCACAATATCATATAAATGGCACAGTTTTAGCTAAAAAAAAGTAAAAGCAAACTTGGACATATGAGAGACACAATGCCTTTGGTATGCGGGTTTCCTAATGGTTATTTCTACTTATATTAAAGCACAAACCTATGTAGTTTTCACTGGATATAATCTCCGAGATATTTAGTCTGCAAGCTCCTCGAGGTACAGTGGTAACGTAGGAGTACCCTAACGGCAACCGCGGTCTTGAAAACAGCCCTGACACTAGCCGCCGACCACATCGTAACTCGCGAGATGACGACACAGCCAGTACACTGTCGTGGCCCACCACCTGTCAAAATAATTCAGTTCTTAACAAAACATTTCAGTAAAATTTATCACAAAACGTATTCTAGAATGAAATAAAATTCCAATAAAATAAATATATCCCGCCCAAAACTGCTACACATTTAATCGTACAACCCCAAAGTGGATCCTTTCCTCGCCAGTTGGATAAAAATAGAATAACAAAGAAGCATTAGATGAAACTGATAAGCGTAAGTGAAATAAAAAAATTAAATATAATACACAAAGTAACGAATAGAAAATACGAGGCTTAGCCTCAGGAGGCGACACTGATACGAGGTGACGACAATCTAAACATAATTCTTCACGATCATAATGGCCGCTGGACGACTTATTGTCCATCCGCGTATCCTCCACTCTCAATCTCCCTGCAACATTGTATGCTTACAAAGTACAATTTATGATATTGATTAAGATCTAACGTGTCGATTGGAAAGTCTAATGCGGATGAAAATATTGTATCTAACGGAGACTATCTAATCTGTCCTGAAACAAGTTTGTTGATCAATTGAAATGTTACTTCTACCAAAATGGGAAAACAAATGGCGACATAGCATCCAAGTAGTTGCATGGTATAATTTACGTTCTGATAATATTACTATAATAGTTGTTGAAGCTAATCCTGTTATTAAAGTTGCATAAATAAATGATGGAAAAAATTACCTTATTTGCAATGAGCAAAATATTCATACCTTTAAGCAAGACACGACTTTATAATGCATATAAGTTTTTAACATTGTTTTTAATTTAAGCTGAGGGTTACAAAAATGAATAAAAAAACTTTAAAGTTATCTACTTCAATGCGTGCTATCCACCTACTTAATGGACTTCATACTAAAAAACATTTATGATGATAATATCAGGCCGAGTGTCAGCTTCAATAATACTCTTAAAGACTTTAAGCTACTCGCAAAGAAGCTGTGTTTATTACTATGTAATCTTGTAAAAGACTTTAGTATAGACATTTAGTATTCAATGTCACTATTTTTGTCGTATCGCACATATTTGATGAACTTAATTATACATGTTCATTATCGTTTCTTGAGTATTTTATATCATGCACATCATGACACGTAAGTCAACAGTAAGGGACATGGAAAACAAGCTGAAATTAGCGTTGCTTGAGTTGAAAAAATGTAAAGAAGACAACATGCAGCTATTGACCGAGCGCTCCGATTATGAAGAGGAGATTGTAAGGAACAATGAGATAGTACGTGACTTGAAAAATCAATTGACAGACCTGCACGTTCAAACTTTGGATATCAAAGACCAGCGTGATCGTCTCGCAGCAGAAGTGGAAAGTTTTGGTGACTGCAATTACATCTATACAAGGTCTCTGAGCCGTATGGCAGAATTGGAACACGAACTACAAGAAGCTCAAATGACCATTACTTCTTTAGAAGAAACAATACAGGCAACAAACAGTCAAGCAACACAAAATCTCTTTAGCGAACTCTTAGGTGTTAAATGTGAAAATAAGTTTAAATTATTTAGCCTTAAAAAACGTAGGAAATATTCAAAATTAAATAGACTAATTAAGAATCTAAAGGTTAAGTGTAGTCGGTTAGGAAAGCTCACAACTTTGTCGAAGAGTCAACCCGAGTCATTAAATCTACAAGAAAAACTACAGTCACAGTTAGATACCTGTCACAAACAATTAGTTGCCAGCAGATTGATGTATGACCAACATACTCAGGAGCTCAATGCTCAAATTACCAACTTACACTCACGTCTGTCATCACTCATACTTGAACACGAATCAGAAACACAACAATACATTCTCAAGTATGAGGAAGTAGCCAAAGTAGCAAGAGAGAATACAGATCAATTAACTTCTCTTATCAAAAACAATCTTTGCTACAATTGCTCGCTACCACAGTCTGTTACACCCACAAACATTGTGAATACACTCACAAATACATCAAATTTGCATAACAGTACTGACGGTGAGTCTGATTGTGATGGCGGATTGTTAAATATTTCACAATCTTTAGATAATACTGTTACAGAGAAACAAGTTGTAATTCTTTCCGATCAGCTGGGAATAGATTTTGGAAAGTTAATTAAAGGTCACTTAAACTATAAGGTCACAAATTATTGTTCACCAGGAGCAAAGTATAGTAGTTTAATTAGTAAATTAAATAGCATTAGTTTAGATGACCAATCAACGGTTATTGTATTGTTCGGTGATAGCTTCTCAGCTACCAAGAGAGATATAATTAATTTAACAGAGTCTTTGATATCCATTAATGAAAAAGTAGGTTGTAAATTTATTATATGTGGTCTACCTTACTCACAGTCTGTATCTGATATACACAACAAGCACATACAGAGCTTGAATTTGTTATTATACAACGCGACTTACCAGTATGGTAAGTTTATACTATTTTTCGACACGAATAAATTTATTCGTAACTTTATTTTAACAAAAAATACTATGTATTTGTCTTCTATTTATAAGCGACAGGTTGCTAAATTATTAGCATTTAATATACACGTTGACTCTGGTACAAATTGTGTATCACAGCAATCTTTTAATGTATATGCTGACTCTGATACAAATAGTGTATCAAAGCAATCGCTTTTTTGTGCCAATTCTGTTAGGATCAATAATGTAGCTCCTAGTTTAAACTAGTAAATGAGACAACGGATAAGCGAACTGGTAGTCTAACCATAGTACACCAAAATATTCAGGGCTTATCGGGCAAATTTCAGGAAATAGAATTATTTTTAAAGACCCACCTTGTTGATGTTTTCTGTGTCACAGAACACTGGTTAAAAAACGATGAACTGATTTTTAATAATGAATATTATAGTATGGTAAGCAAATTCATCAGGAAGAAAGCTAGACATGGTGGCTCTATGATTTTTGTTTCTAATAGTGTAAATAGTAAAGAACGCAAGGATATTGTTGCTCGTTCTGTCGAACGTACTATAGAACTCTCATGTGTAGAATTAAAGGAGCATATTATTGTTTGTGTTTACCGTCCACCACAGAGTGACTTTAATTTATTCGAGAATATAATGGAAGATGTACTTAAAGTACTTAGTTATGGTAAAAAGCATGTAGTAGTATGTGGTGATTACAACGTTAATATACTAGAACAGTCGTCACCTATGTGTATTAGATTATGTACTTTATTTAAATCATTTAATTTAAAACATTTGTTTTGTGCACCCACAAGGATAACATCACATTCTGCTACTTGCTTAGATAATATTTTTTGCAACTGTAGTTATTATAATGAGGTTATATTGAGTGATTTAACATCCGATCACTGTGGACAGAAAGTCACTTTTCCTATTCATACAGTGGCTAAAGTAAATAAGATCACCTGTAGGCCAATGAGTACAGCTCGCCTAAACAAATTTAATGAAAATGTTTCTGTCCGTATCACCAATATAGATTTTAGTCAGGATGATCCGAACTACCTTTACGCGTCTTTGTTTAACATGATCAAATCGGAATTTAATAACATATTCACAACTAAGACTTTTTATAAAAATATAAAAATTAGCTTTTGTGATTGGGCAACTACTGGCATACAAATAAGTAGAGCTAAGTTGTATGAATTGTATGGCATGAAACAATATAATTTTGACCATAAGTTTGTTCAATATGTTAAAAATTATTCCAAAGTATTTAAAAAGACTTGCGCTGCTGCCAAGTCTTTATATTTAAGTAAAAATATTAAACAAGCAGAGAATAAAATTAAAGCCACTTGGAACATGATTAATGCTGAATCTGGGCGGGTCAAGCCACGTGAACATGATTTTGAATTAAGTATTGGTGATAAAACTGTAACTGACAATTTAGACCTGGCGCAAACATTTAATAATTTCTTTGCTGATATACCTAAAAATGCAACCAGCTCCCTAAGATCATGTCCGGTTGATGCTCAATCACTTATGAGAGGCAGTGTGAAAGAGTGTACTGTACCATTCAGTTTTAATTTTATAAACCCCACTGACATAATAAAAATATTTAAGTCAATTAATTGCAAAAAGACAGCAGATTTATGGGGTATTTCTGTTAAATTAATTAATGGCATTATTATTAAGATAGCACCACATTTAGCAACAATATTTAATCGATGTGTTGATACCGGTGTGTTTCCTGATTTGATGAAACACAGTAAAGTAATTCCTTTGTTTAAAGCCGGTTCAAAAAGCGACCCTAGTAATTTTAGACCTATTTCTATTTTACCAGCTATTAGTAAAATCTTTGAAAAAGCCATACTAATGCAATTAGAAACACATTTTAATTCTAATAATCTACTGCATAGTGAACAATATGGATTCACAAAGGGTCGCTCAACAGTAGACGCAGGCTCTAAACTACTTAAACATATATATAGTGCCTGGGAAAACTCTCAGGACGCCATTGGTGTTTTCTGCGATCTCTCAAAAGCATTTGATTGTGTGATGCATAGTACACTTCTGCTGAAACTTAGGCATTATGGCATAACAGGTACAGCGCTTAATCTTGTTGCTTCTTATCTTAGTGAGCGAATACAGTATGTTGATATTAATGGAATAAGGTCCTCCGGATCACCAGTGAGTATGGGCGTGCCACAAGGCTCAATTCTCGGTCCCTTTTTATTTTTGGTGTATATAAACGATTTGCCATTTTTTACTAGTAAGTTATGCGATATTGTTCTATTTGCTGATGACACTTCTCTTATATTCAAAACCAATCGCAAAAACGATTACTCTGACGAAGTAAATAGGTCCCTCGCATTAGTCCTTGACTGGTTTACATCAAATAACTTGCTTTTGAATTCTAAAAAAACCAAATGTATTAAGTTTAGTTTGCCAAATGTAAGGAATAAGAGTACAAATTTAGTTTTAAACAATGAAGTTATTAATTTTGTTGATTCAACGGTTTTTTTGGGAATTACTTTAGATAGTAAGTTACAGTGGGGCGCCCAAATATCGTGTCTCGCAGGGAAACTCAGTTCTGCAGCGTATGCTGTCAGCAAAGTCAGACAACTTACGGATGTGGAAACAGCAAGGCTAGTATATTTCGGTTATTTCCACAGCGTCATGTCGTATGGCATTCTGCTATGGGGCAAGGCAGCTGATATTCAAACAATTTTCATTCTCCAAAAACGTGCAGTGCGTGCGATTTACAAACTAGGTGCACGAGTTTCCCTTAGAGAAAAGTTTAAAGAGATAGGCATTATGACAGTTGCATCACAATATATATTTGCAAACATTATGTTTATAAAACAAAATATGCATTTATATCACAGGAATAGTGACGTTCACTCGGTGAACACGAGACATAAGCATAAATTAGTAGGTCAATATCATAGGCTACATAAAACGCATAATTCATTTATGGGTCTTTCCGTGCGATTTTTTAATAGGTTACCAGCTAGTGTTATGAGTCTATCAGTGGAAAAGTTTAAAAATGTAGTCAAAACTTATCTTATACGTAAAGGTTATTATACAGTTGACGAATTTTTAAATGATAAAGAAAAATGGTTTTGACTACTTGCTCCTTATCATTTTATTCTACTCATGTGAATGTTGTTATCACATTGTTTAAGAACATGATTTTACTTTTGTAAGTAAAGATTCTACGTGACTAATAAAGGCCATTCTTCTCTTTCTTTTGATCTTATAATTAATATTTTATATTTAATCTTTTGTTACCAGTAATTTGGCCAATATTTGAGCACATATAGTTTTTACCTTTGTTGTAAGTAGATGCTCCTACTATGTTGTACCCACTGAGGCTGTTGTTTTTTTTTAAATTAGCATAAGTTCTAATTTTTAATCACTATAATTTGCATCAGTCCTCTAACATGGTGTATAGTATATTAGTGGCAGCACCTTACCCCCATATCAGGTTTATTATATTAACACATTAAAACTATGTAAACATTGGCGATTTGAAAGGAGTGGCCGCGAGTTTTTATTGCCATGTTCTTTTCTCCGGCTCTACCTATTGTTTGCGAACATGGCATAAATGTACATGTAGAATCTTGACCTGTCACAAGAGATGTATTGCATCCTAAGTGAATAAAGAATTTTGAATTTGAATTTGAATTTGAATCAGGTATTAAAGTTAGTCAGAAGAACTCCTGCGTACAAGTAAAACTGCTGAGAAAGTAAGCAATTACCATGTATAATTTATAAATATCGCCTACGTTACATCGTATTCGTATATTGTTCGCTTAAGCTTACAGCGTACAAAGGAAAAGTAAACGAACACCATTCTAATTTATACTTAAAAGCCTTAATGGTTTGTTATTAATGACATTTATTAGCTCTAAGTTTTTATATCAGAAAAATTCCCAAAGTTATTGGCTCTTTTACAGAAACAAACATTCAAAGTATCTTAAAAGTGTATATTGTTTTTATTAGTATTTATTATGTTTTTACGTATTTAAATGAGTGTATTAATATTCAAGTATTTATATTTAAATACCACAAGTCACTAACTATCTTGGCGAAACCATAAAAAGCAAGTATACAAACGACTCGGACAGATTTTTAAAATACTTTAGTTTAAAATTAAGACCGAAAATGTATTTTTAAATAAAATTATCTATTGTTACGTTGTATGTAGGTTTATAAATGTAGATTATCTAAATATCACAAACATATTTATTTTCTGAGATCATGGATATGTATTTCAAAATACTGAATGTTACTTTATACTACTAATTTAATTAATCCGGTCACAATGATGTTGTCATGGACATTAATCAGTGAATACTTAGTGTGGTACATTTATAAATCAAACGAAGTGGTTATTGAAAACGTTTACTAATAGGCTATTAATTAGGATTAAGCGAGAGTTAACGAATCACCTGTCGCTGAGCGGTTCTACGAGCCTTTGAACTGTGCTTTATGTGCCTCTCTGATTTCTGACCAAGTTGCTTAACTGTGAAAACAATTGACCCCTAAGCCTATTTTATCTTTTAAATAGCCACACCAAAACTGCGAAAGTTACATTTTTGTGAAAAACGATGTCATTCCACGGACTATATAAATAACGACTCATTATTACCCCAAATGTGGCAGCAACGTTCGAGGATACAGTATTTTGACTAATGAAGCGTGGGCGTAACGATCTTGATTTTCTTCCCAGAACAAATGTGTAGTGTCACAAAATGCGACAAGTCGAATAATCCAGTTCATAAGTTTACATAATAAAAGCGGCACGTCTATAAACTGTCCATATAATTGGTCAGAATACTTTAATTGGCCGTAATGTCTTCTTATAAATCAATTAATACACCAACCTCCTTTCTTGGACTGCACTGATTATATCTTGACTTCTCGACTTGCTCATTGAACTGTATCATTTATATACTTAGTAGTAAATGTGATAAACATATAACTGGCACCGGCCACCAGTGTCTGTCAAATTAGTTGTTACATTTGTTAGCACTAATCAAGATGATCCATTACAATTTATCGCTTGTTAGTTTTAATAGTAGTCTTTTAATATTACCTAATGTTATTTTAATAGGAGTATACAAAATAAGCAAACAGTACTTACTAGGGCGAACAGTATGAAAAGTAGGCCGGAAGCAGAGAGCATATCGGAGGTGTTGTCGATGTATGCAATAGATAAGTTATTAGATAGCACTGTTGTTCTCACGACGATGATCTTTCAGTTACACTTGATGGATGTCTAACATTTTCAATGACACATGTTGAAATTTAAAACGTTCTTAATTAGCTGTATAGCAAACGACTAATGCATTATTTTCAAATTAGTTCTTTTTAACAGTTTAAAGTTTGATTTACCACTAATGTTATATTATAACTGAAATACTGTACGTTTACAGAAAGCAGGTTAATGGTAAAATATGTTGATTCTTAAAATTTACGTAAGGTTAAGTTTTAATAAGTTTACTGTTGTATTCAAAATATTAATGTACCAAAACACGAGTAAAACTAATGAAACATTGCGTTTCAACTCATAAATTATACCAATGTCCTCGAAGGTTGCGTTGTGGGGAGACGAGCCAACTCAACCAGATATTTAAATAAAGTAATTATTATCGGTACTCGTGGTACCTAATGATAACTTTATTGTTAGTCGTACGCACTGCCAAGATTAACGGTCGCTTTGATCTCGCTACATGAATTGAATTGAATTCAAACGACTCTTAGACTAATCCACATTGATATCTTTATACGATTACCGATGGCTTTGACAAAATCCGTACGCAGTCGCTTCGGTGTTATTGCTTTTGTATTCATCATAACTCCTTTATTAAAGCAGAATATATATTATGTTTTTTCGTGTCAAGTTTTATATTTATTACCTTCGCAGTACCCAAGACTTATGAATATTGTGTCATATACATTTCAAAGTTTTGAAAAATATTATATTCTATAGACTAAAGATGAAGGCGGCTTTTAATACGTTTCTATATTATTAAAAATAAAATTATTGCAAATATTATCACAATATTCCATTGACTAGTCACTGTAAGACGTTGACATAACAGCAATAGCTAAGGTACTGTTATTTTTATTTACATTAGTGATCTAGATCTGAAGTACTCCTAGATTCTATTACATCATAATCCTAAGTAGTTTGGTTAATTAAATGTATGATTATGCTTACGTATAAGTTTCCAGAAAGCAATAAAAAGTAATACAATAATTGGTTTAACACTTTTAAAAGTATAATCGTATCTATAGCACAGCGCCATCCAAATTGTATGAGATGATTAATCATATGAAATAGCGTTTGTAACAAGTCGTATTAAACACACAAAATACATGAGGGTCATTTACATGCTTACTTTTAAAAATATTTATTACTTGCAATCTATTTCTTTGCTACACATGTGTAGTAATGTGTCAACTCAGTACCTACTAAGTTTTCATAAATATGCCAAACAACATACTCAAAAATTATACCAAAATGTTATAAAAAATTACTGTGACTTTTTGTTTTGATATATTATCAAGTGTAAAGGAAATATTAGTAAAGGAACAAATTTCTGATAATTTTTAAAGTTGTTGCGCCAGTTGTTATACCACGTTATAAAAATGACTATTTTTAATATAAATTAATGAAAATATTGAAAAGAATATAAAATCTTTAAAAAAATAATGAAATTATTTTAAGCGGCCCATATTAAGCTGACACATACCAACATACTCAATAAGTGTCCGCTTAAGAAAATTGGCTGCAATAGTTAATTTATAAAGTATTCCAAGTACCTAACGATCAAGTTTGAAAGCTCCATGCAGAATATTGTGCGATATATAAACCAGTATCAGAGGGATCATAAAATTGCCGGTGGACGAGCTTTCACGCCGAGATTCATGAAGGTAGGAACAACGAACACTCTACACTTGCTCTACAATAAGGGTTACTAGCACAGTGATACCATCAATCATAACATTAATCAGTTCTAACATTGTTTCCATGTTAAAAGCTGTACTAATATTAGATGATATTCGGTATCGTGTCAGTTTTGAATCCATCGAAAATTTAATGACGTAAGTATGCAAATATTTACAAGTAACAGCCGAACTCGTACATTAACACGTTTCACGAAATTCGAGGTGCAATATTGTCATCGCCGTCATTGTTGTATCAGACTCTAGAAGTGTAAAATAAATATTTTATCTACTTCCTCAAAAAGTGGTCTTCTCCAGTAAGAATTGGTTCCGTGTCTTTTATACCCAAACATTACTATTTTATTAGATAATGACAGCTATACTTGTTCCGGAATGAAATCGAATGGAAACCTGATAAGGTTATATTAAGGCACAGTATTTCAACAATTGAATTATTTAAATGACTTTTGTCTACACGAGAGTAAAACAACTTAGTATGTGCACCGGCAAAAAGATGATTTCGTGTATTAGAATCCCATTTTACGTCCAGCATCAATATTTCCAAATAATAATTTTTCACAATTGTCATTCTTTGCTCTTGTTGAGATCTTAATTATTGGTTAAAAGATGATCACACTGCTTCATAGTTTTATAAATTAATTGCATTAAGTGCATGTCGGTTCCAGAACACAAAACTAAGAATGCTATCGTTGCCCTGAAATGATGTTTAATCATATATGTTCCTGTTACTCACATGATGCCAATTTCATCTATGAGTAATATATGAGTTCATCGTTACTGAAAATACATTTATTTATCTGAATCGTCCGCATTAAGGTATTATATAATACCGAATATATTTGTCCAACCACCGTACCACAATTGGCTGAACAATCTAATAAATATTAAATTCTAACAACTACAACATAACCAATTTAAAACCAATATAATCTATTAAAGTAAACCATCAATCTACTTTTAAATATATCTTCCCTTCAATGTTGTTATTATTTTACTATTTTCCATTTCAAAGTCGTTAAAATTTTAGTGTGGATGTCATGTTTTGGGGTCATAAATCTATTGAACCAGTCTCCCTATTTAACCCTGATTTGGTCGCGTGTCGCCACTAAATATTTCAATTATTGTTATAATGATATTTGTCACTATGACGGGGCCACTATAAAATAAACATTCGATAGTTAAAGTAATAGCCCTTTTTGTTTTTTTTTATTTATATTTAAGTAAACTAATTCGTCGTACATTCAAATTGTGATATAAACACCATATCTTTACATCAATGATGAAATCGTTTAGAGCTACATTTTATTCTTTAGCACTTAATTGTCAATCCTCCATCTGTTTACTATCAGACATCTATAAACCCTATTCATATACCTACCTACTTTTATTTAATTACGCTAATGTATTGCTGCAACCACTCACTAAAGTACATACTAAGACATATTAATATTAGAAATTAGAAAGAAACTCGGTTACGCTTTTACAGCTAAACCGCTCAACCAATTTAGATGAAATTTACAATCGAGACTCTTTGATTTTTGAAAAAAAAAACAAGTTTGTTAAAACAAATAAAAACGTTTTTATACACACGGACTGTATGTAAAAAGTAGTGCTAGTAATTCAATAAATAGTGATTGACTATCACTATTTAATAATTCACTAGCACAATTATCGTAATGAATAACAAAGCTACTAATTCAGTAAATAGGAATAAACATTCTGTCACTAAACATTTATCTAAAAGTAATAGGTAAATACCAAAAGCATTACTTTACTTTAAAATGTTAGCACTTATTTACATTTTTAAATACAAACATATTGTGTTACAAATGCACATTTGAAGTATTTAGGATACTTCCCACTCTGAACCAAATAATTCAATGTATTTTTAACAAGACTTTCAAACATGCAAGTCAGGTAAAAGGAAAAACAAGCATTAATTAATGTAAACACAATTTATAAGATTAATCTGTTGTCAATGCTGGCCGCTATCCAGACTCTCAAATTTACGAGTAAAAAACGAGAACCAACGAATGTTGATGACACTGTTATAACTTGGTAATGTTTCAACGCATTTACAATAAAACAGAGATTCAAAGCCAGAGTTAGTCCAGTTATTTACCAGTTCATAAACACATCTAGTCGGAGACATAAATCTACTTAGAGACTAGAGGCTCCTTATTAATTGCAGATATAAAGTAAGTTTCACATCTTTCCATTTCTGAAATTATTAGAACTAAACTGAAGTACGGGTATGCAAAATATATTTTAGCATAATAGGATTTGCTTGGCTTGACTAGCTTAGTTTAGCTAGTAATAGGATTTCTAAGAGATAAGCATAATCCTGCTACTGCATTGTGATACAACCTTGTTTGGACCATGTTGGGTTTTTGAATAAGACACATAGTAAATCTGGTTCTGTCCTATTTGTTAATTTTTATTCTTCAGTAGACCCAAATAAGATAGGCGAAAATGAAATTCTGGTCTGAATAACCTTGAGAAAATTACCATTCTTCATAAAACATAAGAGATTGTCAGAAAGTTTGAGAGATTGTTCAGTCAGTTAAGGTGATAAAATTTTGTAACCAGCTTTTTATATCCTAGAACAATAGTAATGCTAATATGAGTCAAAAGACATATTCCTTTGTTTGTCCTATTTGGGGTGATGGTGCCTTGTTCTATTGTATATTGTTCCTAAAACTTTCATATTACGAGATACTGCAAGTTATGTCTTTTGGTAGTGCTTGCATTATGTATTGCGATAATATTAGAGATTATGTCAAATGATAACTAACCAATTTTATGAAAAAATATCGTTGTTTACAATATCTTGAGAGTATATAAGAAAGCAGGTTTTCAATCTCTTCAGAACTTAAACTTCTTAAACTTGCTAGCCTTTTAAAAATAAATGGTTTAAATTTACTTGTATTAACTCTAAGCAAGAAATTCTGTAACTATTAACCATACAGACACATTATGTGAATCTGTTGCAAAGTTTACCAGGATACACTTGCTACGCCTGGGACTTCATTTTAAGAAACGATCGTAAAGACAAGAAACCTTAAATAGCCAACTGATGATTGCCAATCAGGGGTAGAGTCAAGATTGAACTCAGACGAGACATCTATATAATGTTCAAAATTTTGCCTATACATTTAGCTGTAACTATTCTATGGAATATTTGAATGTCACAGCGGTACGAATTTCGGTCGCATTTTAATGGACGTGAAATAAACATTTACATGATTCACAAATAAAAGTTACAAATTTAGATGTTCCTAGAATAGGAACATCTAAATTTCCTCGTATAAGGATTTATTCACACTGATAGACTGGTATAATGAGATATTTGGTTAATCTTTTTTTTAATCCGTCTAGAAGAAACTCTGTAAAGTCAACTTAATTTCATAAGTATCAATCAAGTAAGTTCAAAATGCAGTATGCATTGTTATCAAATATTCTTGTATTAAATCAACCTATTATAGCCTATATAATCGTGATAACTTTATAAACAACCTTTACTTTGTAAGGTTTTAACTAATTACAGAAGGTAAAGTTTAAATGTTCATATATTTGCCTAACATTACAGAAACCGCAATCTCCACACGATCACCACACAATAAATTGTGGTTAAACAACACAAAGCAATATAGAATTGACACATTAATAGTAGCACCATTACGAATTTCAGAGAATGACAATGATGATGAATGGCAACAAGTAAGAAATAAAGATGTACTCAACAGAGACTTGAAATGACCTCACTAGGGCTGGCATTATTCAGACCTTACTACTACAAACCAAGAAAATCTACTTAAAAGTCTAATGTTAGAATAAAAAATACATTTGAATAGACTCGGCCGCCTTTACAGTCAATTACATATAGTATTCAATTATAGAAAATTTCTACGGTCAAGGCGCCGGATGAAAAAAAGTCGATTAAAAATATAATAAGTCAGATTCACTATATAAAGAAATAGAAGTTACAAGTGTTTTATTATATACCAGTTACGCCCCGTGGTGTTGTTATACACAGCTTGTCCTACGGGATCACTACATGTTTTCGAAAAACTAAATACCTACCTACGTTCTTTAGATAAATCAATGTTTCTATTATACTCAAATGGCAGTTTTCAAGACAAAACAAAATGAAATTTTAATTCATTAAATAATAATAGCATTAATTTCGTAATTAAAAAAATTACATAAACGCACGCATCCATCGCGGGATAAATAAATTCTACAACATAATAATCTGCTACGAGAATCTTTGACTGCAATTTATGTTAAAGGAATATATTATCAGTACATTAGTATTTGTAGCATAGTTGTTTGTACAACATGCCCCGACACAAACACTCTGTTAAAACTACATAATTTATTAAGGGCAAGAAAATTCGTATTAAAATGGCATCACAATGGCTCTGAGGACCCCGAAAGATAAGAAAGCCATTATTTTACCCGTCAGACGCATATATCTTAATTAAAGTCACGTAGTTCCTTTTAAAATAAATTACACTAATTAGCACAGTATGGTTGAGTTTTAGGACAATGCCAGCCCTAAAGCAGATGTTAATCGACCTTGTAGTAACCCCAATTTGTTGATCACTACATATGAACTTTTATAGCCGTCTTTTAATAATTTCTTAATGAAAAATTAACACAAGCAGTGTCGCGAATGACGCAGCCCAAAATTGTCGATCAGCCTTTGAGATCAACAAACTGAAGCCGACTTTAATTGATGGACGTGGTTCATACTGTGGAGGATTTAAGGGGATGTCTATAGAATCACTCAACACTTAATCTCGGATACATATAACTGTCAACTCTACCAAAAACCATTAAAACATAATCTTTTTTCTAAACAACCTGGTTCTCGTAGTGACATTACTCTCAACGTGGCGACAGAGACAAAGCCAAGGTATTAATTGCTGTCCGTATGTAATTATTTCGCATTTCGCTCGTACGTGTAAATGTATAAAATATTCCTATGAGAGAAAATTAAATTTAAAATGGAACATAGCAGTTTTCTACGTTTATTATTTTATTAAAACTGAGTATATTTATTTTAAAAATTGTAAAAATAAACTGTAAGTAAAACTAAATTAAATAGGAGTAGTTACATACTCGATTATTTCAAGACTCAAAGAATTTCTTAGTGTTTATACATTTAGTACTTTGCTTTCGAAAACATTGTTCTGCTATTATCTCGTCAAATCTTTATACAAATTTTATCGTGGAGCTAATATCAGGACTGTTATAATTAATTTTACAGCATACTACTATCCATAATTTAATTCCTACTACTTCATGTAAAAAATTCTCAGTATTATCTGATGTCAGTTAAGTTATTGGAAATTGCTTTAAAAGCTTTGATTTCAAAGGGAGATGCCCATTGATAATCAAATCAAAGCAGAAATCGAATAAAACTAAAACAAACCAAGAAAAATAATTCAAACAGGAAGAATCAAATAAATAGAAGCAAGGCTTACGTCTTTACAGATAAATGCAATGGCATTTAGTGCAGTTTCAAGTTACAGTAAACATACCGTACACAAAGATGAAAATTGGTTGGAAGATCTAGCTCTCGGTCAGTCATTAACAACTCCTAAATATAATTTTACAACGTACTTAACATTCATAAATCTGTCCATCTTTATTCCTTTGTTACTGCAAGGTGAATGCTGATAAGATTCATGTAAGTATCTGGAGTGTACGGGACTTCAGTCACTCAACGTTGAAGTTTGACAGCTATCAAATTAACATTAGATTGTCATTGACCGATGCTTACATCACATAATGGAGAATATATTAAGAGATTTTAACGGAAATTAAATTATTCGCTTGAAAGCCAGCGCTAATACGGATGAGTGAATTTGTTAATGTTTTATCGGTTGATGCACCCGTAGTATTCAAATATTAAGATTACAACTTGTAAGTTTTATTTACGAAGCTTAAATATATTTTATAAATATTAAGAAATCAAACGAAAATAATGCATTATGCTACACCAAAACATTATCTTTAAAAATTGTACACACTTTTTTAACAGTTCACTTATTTTTTTAATTTTTAATTTATAGAATATGTTCGGTAAAAATGCAAGTTTTCCTGGCGCACATGCACGTATGCGCTGCGGGAAGGCGCGCCGCGTGCCGCGATGCTGTGCACTACTGGCGCGTAAACCACGCTACTCCCGCGCATTCATATGTGGAAAACCCACAAACTGACAGAGTGGACGTCGTCCCGTCGCATACCGAGAACACGCACACTACGTAGACATACATGTGTTGCAACCAAAGTGTTCGGTCGTGATAAATCCTTACTGAACAGTACGACAACTTTATGAGACATTTAAACGTCCTTTGTAAATTACTGAAAGCTTTATGTATTTCGTCTAATTATATTTAAACACGTACGAGTGTTTCTAATAGATTTATCAGGTGATATCAGATCTGTATATCAGTTCCAAAAAAGGAAAACTTAGAAAGTATAACAATATTTCAATGGATTTGGTTTTAAAAAAAAATTGAAGATATTACTACGAATAATATACTACTACAATAGTGTCGTTGCGTAATATTCTATCGCAATAATCTATCTCAATAGACATACAAACTACCCTAAGCTATGGTGACATTAAATTGGCTTCGAATCGAAGATAATTTCTTCGTTGTGCCTCAATGGAGTTTATTAAGAGTAAAAAATTGTAAAAATAATGAAAATAGGTTTATAATAAATATACACTGCAACATACGTAATATTTTTCTTTGTTTTTTTTTACATAATTAGTGCTTCAACCTTTATATATTTATTTTACGACCTCTCTGTATCTATACTTCATCTCTTATTGCATAAATAACTATGTCGCTTTAATTTTTAAATAATAGTTTATTAGATAACATAAAAAGATAGAGCTCCTAGATAAGGAAAGCTCTGCTAAAAGCGTCAAATAAATGCCATTATTTTGGAAGGAAATCTCTTACAGATATTTTTACAAGCCGGACTTACAGCTAAAAGGTTTACATTCCTACAGACTCAAAGAAAAAACATAAAGATAAAGGTTTAGGGTTTATCCAAAAGGTAAAAACGGGATCCTATCATTAAGACCCGCTATCCGTATGTTATTACCGTTTTTTGCTAGATATTAATAACGGCAACAGATAGAAATAACTTGAAATATATAGATAATTGTATGGAACCCTTCTTGAGCCCGTCCGACTCACACTTGGCCACTTTTTCTGTAAACATATCCGCAAAATAACATAGTTATATTGTTTCGTATTCCAGCTTTTTTATGTACTCGTCATGTCGATGTGGAAAATCAATCACATGTCGTTGTTCGACGTCAAAAGGACGATCTTTTACGTTTATATATTTTCATCTAGTCTATTGAGAGAGCGTATATTGTTCAATTTAATTCCATGTCACCAATGAATTATTTTACGTACAACTGTTAAAAGATCAATGCAAAGTCATCATGAACATAAATTCCCATTTATGTTTATAAGCTTCTAGTATATTTTATGATAGTTTACACCCTTGTTCGTTGTCACATAAAACAGACACAGTTCATGAACACGATCTTTACGATTCTCTTTTATTTAAGTTCTATACATATGTATGTATATATTACGTGATTTTTCATTACATAAGATTTCTCATGAAATAAAGTGTACGTTGGAACGCTCCAAAAGAGTATGTTTGTACGTATGTTTCCAAAAGATTTTATCAACTCGCAATTATAAATAAAAACAAAAGTAAGTAAGTATTTTCTTTTTGGTTACGAAAAAAAACAATCTAATGGTTTGTATCAAATCGTTACACGCAGCAGAGTTCGGTGCCAAAGAAAAATATTATAATATATTGCCAACAAATTACTGACAGACAATTTAGTGACAAATTGACTAAATGAGTAGTGAAGCGTGAATTTTATGTTATTTCAAAATTACCTCTCTTAATAGTCTATAGAGTATGTGTCAAGGCAACATTATTTTTTTCTCAAAATTTATTAATATTGATATTAGATCTCTCAATCTTAAAAATTGATCATACTCGGTTTAGTTTCGATGTTTACTATTATATTACAAAACTAGCTGACCCGTGGCCACTTCGTTGGGCATAACTTAAATATAAAAGTTAGACATACGCTGTCGTTGACTTTTTTGTAGGCATTTTCAAGCTCCACATCTTATCTCTAGAACTCAAATATACATCTTTCATAGTTAAGGCAGCGTTCGTAAGAAACGCTTTCATTCGACCTTTTTTCTCCGATTCACTTTGCAAAACGGACTACCACGTAAAAGCCTTTTTATTTTTCGGTTTTTTATATAACCTATGACACTCAGCAATAATGTGGCTTTCTACTGGTGGAAGAATTTTTAAAATCGGTTCAGTAGATCCCGAGATTACCCCTTACAATTTAACAAACACACAAACTTTACTTCTTTATAATATTAGTATAGATAAAATAATTAATACTCTATATTTTTCTACCACTTTTTATAGGAAATACACCTAACAAAGCTCAAGGATTCGGACGAAAGTCCATATTTTCATACAATGACTTCCATAAAAACATAATAGAATTTTAGAATTTCAAACTAAGTAAGTTCTATGGATTAATTTTGTAAACAAAATCGTCTACATTACGTAACAAATGTCGAAATTGTTTTGTGAAAATAACGATTAAAAAAGCTGTTAAATTACTTTTAAATGTTTCACATCAGTAAATGAGTATTAACTAGATAATAGAACATATAATTTTCTTATATTAACCGCCTACGTCGATTCAGTTCGTTGAAAGATCGAGATTGAGTCATACCGTAAGTAATCGCATGTACAAAGAAAATAATAAATCGACAATAATAGGTATTGGGAACTGTACTTGTAGTAGAATAATACATTATTTTGCTATTTTTAGTTGACTATAAAATTGTTAATTCAGTCATTGACATAGTTTCTGGGTTAGTAAAATCATATCGAATAGTTATAGTCGTTATTTATATAAACCTATTCTGTAGATAAAACACTTGTATTTCAGTAAATTCATAATTCATTTTTAAAACATTGTACCTCAATCTGTTGTTTCGATGCTTGAAAGTATTTGAAAGGCGAATACTGAGATGGATATATGGTGGAACTCGGACGGTCAAGGTCAGGAATGAGTATATACGAGGGAGTCATAAGGTTGCGAGACTGGATGAAAAATTAAAAAGTGATAGGTTGGCATGCAATTTGATAACTGTGCGAGAATCACACAATAACATACATAAATTTTACTTTAGTTTTAGTTAGTTGACCTATAAAAAGCCAATGATAAGGTACCCAGAAATGTTTTTTGATGGGTTTTGAAAGAAGGAGTGCCTGCTAAGTACACGGCATTGCAGGCAGTCTTGCAGGCATGTTAGGTTGACTGCAGATAACACCGAAAATCAGTGTCTATGTAGGCTTACACCAGGAATTCGCTCTAGGACACACCTTTTTCTATTGATAATGAATATTCTGCCATCGGACATATAGAACTCTGCATTATGGAAAGCATGAGTAGAATCCAGGAGGTGGGGCCACCATCTACCACCAAATGTTGAATAGTACACACTATTCAACATTGATAGGTACAGTCTCTATGATACCAGTTTTTGTCGACGGCTCCGCTACTGTATATGTCGAATATCATTGTTAAAATTCGTCTATGTGTTATTCTGTTTAGGTATTCAGGAATATCCTTTAAATAAATTTATATGTTAGTTTACAGTTAACTTTCATGTAAATTTAATCAGTAGTGTTTGTGTGAAAGAGTATATGTGTATACGTCTACGATTAACAAAATTTTTACTTTTTAATATTCATTTAATGGCTCTTCAATAGAAACGTGCATCTAATAATGACACGTCATCCATTCCACGTCATTACTCATTTGACAATAATTTACGTTTCTTACAAATGTTACAAGTCTTAAAAAATATATGTTTGTAATTTATCTTTTTAGGTTTATATCATTTCTCGTCGACTATAAGCAAAATGTAAACTTGGTTTGTGTGCTGTGTTTGTACAATAAAGTTCTTATTATTATTTTTATATGTTACCCCTAACCCTTATACTTTGGCCAAACTTACACTTACCATGCCTGTGTGATTGCTAACGCCAAAATATAAAAAAATATAACATAAACTAGACCCTATAGTATGTTAAATCCTAGTGAAGGACGGATATAAGACTAGGAAAAATTTTACCAAAAACTTGACAATATAGTATGTTAAATCCTAGTTAGGGAAGGATATAAAAGTGAAGAAGGTACGCTCGGATGATGATGATAAGAGTACCAAAGAATAAGTAGATGTATTGCGTGAAAGAGGATATCCTCTGGCGTTCTGGGTCGAAAAAATATGATGCTTCCGACACGGAACGTTTGGCATCGAAAAGCTTATGAACAATTGACATTCACTTGGAACACACAAAGTTGGAAATCTATCGCCTGTCAGAAACAGGCAATGGCTGTAGTCGTCTACTGACAACGTCCAATCGCCACCAAAACAACTGTAGTAGACCACGTAAATGATCAATTTTCTACATGTTGTTGTCTTTCTGTATTAAAACAAAATAAGAAACTACAATAAATTAAATCTTAACATTAATAGACTTGACCACTCGACATTTCAAAATCCAGAAACATCTAGTATTAGAAAAAAAAAATAAGCTCATAAACAAAGTAGGTACATGTCGGAGTCGAAAAATTGCAAGTAAAACTCAATTAGAAACACAAATTCTACATTTATGGGTCGTACGAACATTTTCATTTGTTGTCGTATTTGCAGGTTTTATAAAGTCATTTTGTTCCCAAAACATAACCTGGTACATACAACATAGTTTAGTTTAAATAACATATTCTAAGATATTCCTGAGAACATCATTGCAATTAAATATATATAAGAGAGGTTATCTGACAGCTAAAAGTCTGATATAATTGACGCCTAAGTACCTACTGCCACCTATAATAAATTACAGGGTATCTTATGGAAGCGTAGTTATTTACCTGTTACTGAGTGTCATAGTAATGACTCTGTGTCCTAATTAGCCTACAGCGTTCACATGACTTGTAATCCCAGCACGTAGCAAATCATTTCTGCACTTTCTACTTATGATAAATCCACGTACTCTTGTAGCTGATTTGCCTATTTTATAAATCCGTATTGCGTTTGTTTATGTGTAGGTGTATCAATGGTTCGTTACATTCATAGCAATAATCTATTTGCAGTAGTTTGTAAAGCTTTTATCTGTATTACTATAAATAACAGTATTATCGCGAACATTATTAATTTCAAGCGCTGAATGCAGCCATCCGGAAGACTATTGTTGTTATTGCTCATACCAAAGTTAGCCAATATACGTCATAGTGAAACATTTGCTATGATCATATATAATTTTGTAGATAACTGTAGAAATTTGGCGGTTTTCATAATAAAAAACTTTAGAATTTTTTAGTAATTTTGAAACTAGACAAGAATAAGCCTTGACTAAGATTCGTAATACTCTCGAATTTCCACGAAGTTGGCTAACTAGTATCTCACGTTACGTGAAATAATTTATGCTAAACAGACCCTTGTAATACCGAGAGATACCCCGTGGGATGAAACTAAACCGAGGTAATATTGATTAATATTTAAGTCATAATTCATTCTAATAAGCACATGAACAAGAACATGAGATTTTGGGACCGTTCCCTGTTCGTTATGAGAATTGGTAAACCAAAATATTCAGTCTCTACTTATTACAAACATTGATGTCTTTTGAAATTATGTTAAGAAGTGAATTGTTTATAATCCTACTATATTTTGTTCTGTTATTTTAAAAACAAGCTAGCTAACACTGTTTAGAAGATACGAAGCGTCAGTTGCAAAAATTTTACTTTTTATCTACATCGATCTAAGCTCTGCGGTAATGAATCAGTGAGGGCAAGTTACTTTAAAAGTACTCGTATAAATTTCAAGTTCACATTAAAATGGTTAGCGTGTCGGAATAGGAACAGTGTCTCGATGCCCGGGGCGGTGGGTGGCTTTAATCACTGATCTCGCGCATACCAGCTGGCGCCGCAAGTCGCCGTCACTCACTAGAATGTTCTTAAAATACCTGTATATATATCTATGTCAGCTCACAGCCTGACTTAGTGGTAAAACTTTTGTATGTACTACAATAAAAAACATTTAAGAGTTAGTCTTACGAATAGGACTAGAGTCTAATGGCTCACAAATTGTCGGTGAGATTATTTTGTACTAGCTGGCAGACGTCGTCCTGCCCTTAAAAGATTCCCATAAAAAAGTCATCCCCTATTTCACCCCCTTTGACTTGTAATTTGGCTACAAAAACCAATCTTCTTCAAAAATCACACAAACAGATCTTCTCCAAGGTATCTTTCTCTATACTCAACTTAGTTCAGCAGGCGTGAAAACGTAAAAGCATACGACATCTCAAAAATATATCGGAGCCACAGTGCGCGCTCGTCGCCTGCGTTCTCGTGTTCATTATATATTAGAATACATTTGATTACCATTAAAAAGTTTATAGCGAATCAACCTTAAAAGTTAGACATATGCTATCGCGGACTTTTTTGTAGAGCGTTTTAAGAAGAACAATTCCGTCATACATTATTTTTGTGTAACTTTAAGCGTTTTCGCTACATTTTTCATTACTGTTCCGCTCCTATTGGTCATAGCGTGATGTTATATACCCTATAGCACTCGTAGATAAATGAACTATCAAACAGTAAAAGAATTTTACAATTCGAATCAGTAGTTCCTGAGATTAGCGCGTTCAAACAAACAAACAAACTCTTCAGCTTTATAATATTATTTTGTATTTTGTATTCATGTGTATTATTTGCTTTCTTATATTTTTTTACGTTACAAAAGCCTAAAAATGTGCGGAAACTTAGTTGAGCGTAGTTTCATCATCATCAGCCTATCGCAGTGCACTGCTGGACATAGGCCTCTCCAATTGCACGCCACTTAGTTCGATTCTCGGCTACTCGCATCCAGCTCCTACCAGCCGTCTTGCGCACATCATCACTCGACCTGGCCTGTGGACGTCCTACACTACGTTTGCCGAGACGTGGTCTCTACTCAAGAACACGTTTACCCCAACGGTCGGTCCTGCGGCTAATATAGTTAGCCCATTGCCACTTCTACTTGCTAATCCTGTAAGCGTAGTTTGATAGAGTAGAATCTGATTAACTGTTTAATTCATTTCATGTTTGTTCAATTTTTTATTCTGTGGTGCGAAATGATTTTAGCTCTGGTTATTTCAGTAAAAAGGTTACGTTAATGTCTTCATATAGTCACTGTCAGACTTCGACAGGCTGATGATGATGATCAGATCATTTATCAGTTACACAGATAACAATTAAAAATACCATAAACATTATTTTAAAAGAGTTTATTTTTCCATTATTTTTTATTTACTCTTTATAATCGCAACGTGACACTAGAAGTCAGACTTTTACGATGACAAAATTTTAATTTGGTGTAACGAAAGAATATCATAATGTCACGTCATGTCAACTAAATGCGAGAACTTTATTATATTTTGCAGCACCAATAACAAGCATTCAAGTCCTTTCGAGTACCTACCTAATCAAATGCAAATTAATGTCAATATCTTTATTGCTGAGTTTCAACCAATTATGCTTACAATTATTACAAACATGGAATTTCAATCACATTATAGGTCAGTAACATGCAGTAATAGTATTATAAAATATTATTATAGTAAGTAATACAGCCTCTTAATTGCAAATTATGTAATCACTTACTACAGATATATATTTAGATAAAGCTAAAGGCTTATAATTTAGTCACCCAAAGGGAGAGAAAACTGTAAAGTATTTACGAACAATTTAAAAAAGTGGTTTTAGCAACAATAAAAAAACTAAATAACCATAAAAATAAATTCAAAGTCACTCTCATATTATACTTTTGTTTCCCATTAAGCAGAGTATACCCATTTTGGTAGGCTCATAAATAAAGAATATACAAGGTTTACTTAGTTTAGGTCTAGACTCTGTTTTGTGTCAGATGTCCAAAATACTTATGTTTTTTTTTTATTTGACCTGTCTTCTCTTGGAAGTATGTGTAATTACTACGGGCATTGTTTCGTATATATTCGTATGTTTACTGTAAGTTAATTTAGGCGTTGCGATTGTAGCACACAGGCGTTAGTATTCAAACTATAAAACGCAATAAGATAGCTATACTTCAAGAGCAGCGTACTACTTATTCAGTAACTACTTCAGTCATAGTTAAGACCTTAAGGTAAAAGCACCTATTACGGAGGTATTTCACAACATTTCAAAGCAAGAAACAAAAATAAGCATTTGTAAGTATTTTTAAAGGCGCCAAACAAATTTTTCGTCAAAAGTGGAATTTATATTTTGTATTGCTGTTGAGTCTATGTTGCTTTTCATGATATTTCTTATTTAAAAAAAATATTGAAATAGTTGGGTCGATTGTCCCTAATACGGAGGCATGATTTTGGTCAGAGCCTATTACTGCGGTAGACGGCTCCTAATACGGAGGGTAAGAAATTATATTCATTGAAGTTCCGTACAAATAATATTGAATAAATAATATAAATGTGTTAGTAAAATCATTTGTAAGTTTTTCATTCATTGACCATTGATTTGATTACATTGATTGACTTTTAATGAAATTTACAAATATAGCATAACCGTGCATTCATTTATTAAAATAAGGTTGATTTTTCTTTTTTCGTTCGGTAAAATTTAAAAAATGAGCGAAAAGAATCGGTCTGTATAGAACAGTGGTACTCAACTTTTTTTCTATACCTACGGTCTTTCTTTCCACAAACAGGATTTAGTCACAGTGGCCAAAAGTAAAAATTATTTAGGGGTAGGTAGGGGTACACAAAAAACATCATTCCAAATTAGCGATGTACAATACTATAATAATGGAAAAAGACAAGATACACACAATTAAACTATATAATTTTATATAATACTAGCTGATGCCCGCGGCTCCGCTCGCGTTTTAAAGGTATGAAAAATAGATGTTGGCCTATTCTCAGACCTACTGAATATGCATATAAAGTTTCATAAAGATCGGTCCAGCCGTTTCGGAGGAGTATGGCAACGAAAACTGTGACACGAGAATTTTATATATTATAGATAATATTATTTATATTATTTATCTTAATATATATAAATCTCGTGTCACAATGTTTGTCCTCAATGGACTTCTAAACCACTTAACCGATTATAATAAAATTCGCACACCATGTGCAGTTCGATCTAACTTGAGAGATAGGATAGTTTAAATCTCAAATTATAGTCGCAATTTTAATTTATTGCTAATTATTGTGTATTAATATTCTAAGGCGGTACGAAGTTCGCCGGGTCAGCTAGTATAATATATATAATATAAATATAAGAGTTTTCACAAATTTAAATTTTGATTTAATTTTATAATACTAAGATGTTAATCCTAATGGATTTCCCTCCTGAATTAGTTAGCGTTCACAGAATCGAAAATCTCATTAAGTATATTAAAGCAATAATATGCTTAATGAGATATTTGATACCGTGACCGCTTTTTCAAAACTTTGTCAAGATCTGGCTTGTCGCTGCATGCTAACCTTATATCATCATCCAGGTGAGAATCAGTAAGTTTGTTGCTGTATTTCGTTTTTGAAAAAGACGATTCACACACGTACGTGGGCCCAAAGAATGTTAACAGGGTTTAGGCATTTCTTTGGACTCTTATATTTTTTGGGAATAATGCTCCAAAATTCTATATTTCCCTGTTTTCTCTTTATTCTCTAAACAGAAATCAATAAATTCATTGAACAACTCTGAATAATAAAAAATTTAAACTGAAGCTAACTCTTAGAAACTAGTTATTTTTAGTTGCCAGATGCTGGAATCTTCTTTGAAATTCGTTTAAAAGTAATGTAGTCTCTGGTACATTATATAATATATTGTCTCGAAGCTTTGTAAATACTCACACCTTGTCACCACGTAGCCACTTGCGCTTTAGTTATAACTTGCGTTTCTTTTTATTTATTTACGGAACCCTAAAACTTGTAATTTTATGTTCTACGAATAGGGCCGTTTTAGGAGATCATATAACCTAATACAGAGTTACCTGGAAATAACTACCACCGTAATAGGAAAACTACTCTTGTTTTTAATAATCCTAATTCTGACCCATAAAAATTTTAATAAACAAAAGAGTGTACAGGCTTAATCAAACGTTAACAGTTTTTTGGCTCAGATGTGTAAAACTTAAATCAACAGTTATAGAAAATAAATGATTTGTGATAAATTAAAATACACCTTTCTATTTTAACCCCTTCTAAGAAACCAACATTTTGTACTCAACAGTTTTCATATTTAACTAGATTTCTAATAAAGAACACATACCGCAGAATATGGTGTCCTATTTATGAGATTAATAATTATTTCAACTAAACTTGGAACTAATTCATTAAGTTAATAAATTGAAAGTTATAAACAATTAAACATATCCTGTATTTTTCCTATTTCGGAGTTATACCACCGTATTAAGATTAATTTATAAAATTCGTATCGTATCACGGTGGTATTTTGTTTCTTATTTTTGGGGTTTAAAATGAGCTACAAATATGAAAGAAGCTATTTAAATAGTGGGCTTAATAGTAGGAAAATGCTATAAATAAGTCATAAACAAACTTGAACCGCTTATTAATACGAAAAACTTAGTTTATAAATATTTGTGTTTCTAATTTTGTTGTTCCGCGTTTGTATGGCAGCCCGTCTCACATCGATGCCGTTAAACAAACTGATTGATCTTGTTGTGGTGTCTATGTGCTATACTTGCAAACGTCGGTAAAGTTATAAAGTAAAAGATTTAGAATAAATTGTTTACGTTTTGGTGTACTTAAACTGAATAAAATAGGAATAACACTCGAAATTAGAAATACCACCGTAATAGGAAGCGATTTCGACTACCGCCGTATTAGGAGCTTTTACCTTATAACGCTTTTGGAAATGCTAATAAAATTTAAATGCAGACTTTATGTATTTTATGCATTTCGTTCCTTTGTACTGTTATGTATATGTGTATGTGTATATGTGTAATAAAGTCTGCGGCGCGTTTGTCACGCGGTAAGAGACACCAGTTTCCCGTAGAGGTCAATTGAATTCTCGGAATATTTCAAATCCCGCTAATTTTTATGTCTGAGTAAATCACATGATAAATTTGTCTTTAATCTAAAGGCTATTTGAAACAAATTGAAGGGAATGACGTTAATTTGAGTTCTAGATAAACTATTATTTCTAAATGTAGAATATAAATCGATAAAAAAATCATATGTAACTTTTTAAATAATAATAGGTTCAATATAACATATAAAAAATTACATTTTATAAAAAAATAAAGTGTTTACAAATACTAATAACATGATAAGTTGCATGCTATGTTGTATTTCTAGTTTCTTAAGTTTTCGTTATTTCAAACTTATCATAAGTAAAGTTATGTTCAACGCTAATGGCTTTCAAAAGTATACCTTCTATGCATGCAGCAATGGTAAATGTTTAGTTCCCCTGATTCGAACTGCCTAGAATATTTTTATGAATAAATTTTTTTCCCAAACTATGTCAAAACAAACGTTTTTAAACCTGTGAAATACTATAAATGGACCTTATATAATATGCCAACAGTAAATATTTATAATTTTTCGTACTTAGAAATAACAAAAATAGTCAAGTTTTATAAAATTAAATTTAATAAAAACAAATAGGAAACCTCATTCAGAAATAGTCAAAATAGAGGAAATAAATATATCATTGTGAATATTTGCACTGCCGACGTCGAACTCATAATAGCCTGTAGTTTGTTTTTATGTATTTTTGTCTCTGACGTAATGGAACAATGTTTACAAATCTATCAATAATACAGAAACCAGCTTTTGCCCGAGACTCCGTCCCCGATCATAAGAAACAATAGCCTGAGCATATAGTAAATCAAAATTAAAGTAAGGTTGGATATGTCAGTCATTCTACTGAATACTCAAAACAATAGGCATAGTGCAAGAAGCTACAAAATGCATAATTATATCAAACATTTTGCCTCTCAGCTAATTTCTTCAAAGGCTAAAATCTGGATAAAATCTGACTAAAATCTTCTAAAGGCTGTAAAATCCACGACCTGTAATGAGGTGTTATATAAATAATATATTCTAAATTGCACCAGCATAGTCACAATAGAAGGTCAAAGTACTATGACCATAAAATACGTCAACAGTCCCAGGAATCATTACCACGTAATAAACAATACACTAAATAATTTACGATTACAGCGCCCGTGTCCTTGCGCCCCACAATGTTGCAACGATTGAATAGTTTATAGAGCAGTAGAGCAGACGGTTTGCGTACACTCAATACTCAATAGACAATTCATCTAGCTTTATTACACGCGCCAATAATGACGTGCATGTGTATTGAACATAAAATCTGCGACAATAGTTACATAGTCCAAAATTTGTCATTCAACCAAAGGACCATTGTTGATGTCACATTTAAGAATATTACTAAACTCTATTTTTAAAATGCCTAATGTCAAACATAGTAGAATAGAACAAACTGAATAGATATTTTAAATATAGTTCCAATTATGTTTGGTCTGACCTTGGCCTTAGTCTGTTTTATTTTAAGATTATATCATCAAAAATACTTTTCTCGTATACGGAGAACAAGATCTAGTAGCGTAAGTCGATAGCTGTATAGGGAATAGAATGCTTGTTTCAAACTAGCTACATAGATGTTTCATAGAGACGTGGTCTGTTTGCTGATGCCGCGAAATTGCGCCTTTACTTATTTACATTAACGTAAGTTCTTAGACTACAAAATACATAGGTAATCTATGACAAAATAGAATCTTAAGTTAAATTGATGAACCTATTTTATTTTAAAGAGAAAAGATAATCTATTTGAGATGATGATGACTGTCTTCTTAGCATATGCGACTGATCAAAAAGCCTCAGATCAGGCTGTTTTTTTCTGACAAGAAATTCTTGATAGCAGCCCGGAGTATAGAAGTAGGCGTTTACGCCCGTGTCTTAGAGAACACGTTAAGCCATCGGTCCCGGTTGTCATGAATACTTAATGTAATCCTTATTGTAAGGTCAGTACAATGAAATATACTGACAATTTGCTCAACCTGCGAATTTCGATTCGAGGGACGCTGCCAATCGCTCCATTGAAAAACTGATAATCATCTAAAATCAACTAGTAGTAGTTCAACTAGTAGGCGCACCCAAATAATATGTGGAATTATATGCTTGTAAGATCAGAAAAGACGATGTATACGTATAGAAAATTAAAAACCGCTTTTTTTACTCCTATCTAACCGGAAGGAGCCTCGATAGCACATCACGAATATTTTTTTATCCCACCATGCACATGTTACTGAAATAATCTTTTCTGTACATTTTAAATAGAATTTGAATAATTTCAATGAAATATTTCCGTTACTATTTACTATATTTTTTATATATTTATAAATTCATGCCAAAGTGACTCTAATCTGCCTGATGACGAAAGGTTGTGTAGAATCCTAAAGCAGAGCTCAGCATATTCATTAAGAATGCAGACAATACAATAATGCAGCCGTACCTTCGGCCAAGATAGGCCGCCACACTATGGCGGTCTATCTTGAGCTAATTGTATTTTTATCTTGCACTGAAATACTTACTATTTAAAGAGAGATTTAGGTTCCGTGGTAAACTATTAAAATAGTGAACTTAAAAATACAGTAATAATAAATACACATTAAAAAATATATACATATGTACAAGAGACAATACGAATAGTTTGCAGAACATAATGCTTGTGCGGTCATTACTATCAGTAACTTAAGTATTGATAGTACAGTTACTTATTATTCATCCTACAGCACTGCTATGAAGATAATGCTTACACAATAATGACTCCATATATTGTTAAACAAGGACACTATACATAATTATGAATAGAGAAATGTTACAAAGTTTTCATAGATATTCATATGTTAATGTGGGAGAACGAGGATCATGTCCGTCCAGTAAAAAGGGAGGGTCCCTCAACCAGGTCAAAGAATTATATTTGGCAAACCGCACGCGGACTGTAGGTGCTGAGAAATTGTATATAACATGCTAATCGGCGTAAGAACTACTCATGTCGCGGTACAGAAAGATAAAACTGATTATTATATTTTTGATTCATTTTATGTAGAAGGAGTGAACTCGAAAATGAAATTCGTAGAGTGAAGTACAAAAGATGACTACAGTAAAATTATTGGAGTGGCGCAGAACGACGACAGCATCAACTATTCACCTGTCATCTGCTTGGCACTCTCCTCCTCTATTCTTTGACAAACATAGTACTATTTTTATTAATTTTAGTATTAAATCTCAATCAATGACATGAATAAAAATTATATAGCATTTCAATAAATTTAACGATTCATTTATTAATTCAATTAATTTAGTAATAATATAATATATATTGGGATAAAATTGACAATGATATTATATGTATTAACTTTGACATTATTGTGGGTAAAATGTGAGAATAAATTTAAGGCTTAAGATAAGAATTTACAGTGTCACTTATATTTCTCAATATGTAACTTCAAAACATGCAAACATTTTGGTAATGAACTGTGAGTTTGTAATGCTCATTTAAAAAAAAAAATAGTACGAATCGGCAATCTGAAGAATCGTGATCATAGATAGAACTACAAAATAATAAACATTTATTTTTAAAACATTTATACAGGCGTGAAATTATCACCTTAGATCGCTACTCAGAAAATAATTTGTAGTAGGATAGAAAAAAATCTTAGGTATATGCCAGTAAACTGTGGATAAATGTTACTTTGTTTATTCAAAATATTGCGCTGGGCAATGTTTAAATGCTAAATTAGGTCATTGTGATGCACATACAGAAAAGCCTTTAACCTACTTCAATTCAATTGACATTTAAATCTGCATGTACATCAATGCATGTGTTGACACGTGTTTATAGTCTCCTAGTATAGTGTTACGGAAAAGTGTTGTCATTATTTTAGGCCCGTCAAGTCTGTACAGCGAATATGCTAAACCTTATAGATAAAACTATTATAGATAACTAATATAGATCATATAGATATTCTCTCCTAAAACTATATCCTAAATTGGCGAGTACATTTTCTTAGATTTTAAATTAAATTTAACTTTTCTTTATGAGTAGTGTTTGTACAGTGATTTTGACTTGATGAAAACTTGATCACTTTCACTAAGCTCGTCACGAGGCTTGAATCGTCATTACTGTAACTTTTATGGTGAGTGGGCAGAGCGACAGCACGGGACCCTTTCCTTCCGACTGACACAGGTCTTTTCCGGGCACGGTTGCTTGCGGAACCATCTGCACCCGGTCGCTAGAACGGACCTTTCAACACTGCGACTACAGTGAGGATTCGGCTTATCATATGCTGGGAGTTTGCCTTGCCTGGATATCGCGTCTGGCCTTCACTGCAGTCATTGGAGCAGATTTATCGCTACCGGTCGTCATACGCTCAATGGCGAAGACGTTTGCTGAAGAAGGCGCCAAAACAAGTCCGGGAGGATGACCTCTACTCGAACTCACTTCGGAAGCGGAGACACGCTTATCAGTGCCTCATGCACTGAGTGTCGCCGGGGTTGGACGGGACTTGTTTTCTCTTCAGCAACTTTAAAGACCGGCCGCGAGGAGGTGACATCTGCGTGTTTTGTATATCACTTAAAATAAAGGGAGGCGCTGGGAGGGGTTCGGATATCTTAATAACATCAGTTCCCGGATCCATTTCATTCCAGGCGCAGAGTATGTACCTATGTATGTCCATTTCTTTAGCACGTCCTACAGCCCAAACGGCTGGACGGATTTTGACATTTGAGGTGTCGTTGAATTCGTTAGAATTGTGGTAGTGATATAAATTTTCAAAATGGCGCCCGCAAATGGAATAAAAGGAAAGATGGGTAAAAGTTTTTTCTTACCCTAGCGAGATGGGTATCAAATAAAAGATCGTAAAAAGACCACTTTAAATATATATGTACTAGACATAAATAGTCTTTTACCACAAAATTGGACTGACTAATACATTGTTTTGTAAACTTACTAAAAACTTTACGGTACCGCAGGCATTGGAAAATAGTACTTTCTAATCTACATAATTTATATAAATATTGTGATTCTTGTTTTTCTCTTTACAGTTCATTACTTTTAAGCAGTCGGGTTTTTGTTTCTATAATAATTACTTTATTTTACAAACTAGTATCTAGCAGACATGAATTCAACGCTCTGTCGGATAGAAGCGATCTCTTTAATGTCAAAGAGACAAGTGTTACTTTGTGTTATAACTGAAATATCCTGATATTTTCTTTAGGAAAGGGGGAGACGAGCTAAAACAAAAACAGCATACGCCTTATTAAGCGGGCAAAAAACACGTACATAAAAATATTATCAATTCTAAGTGTAATGTCTCATCGGATGACACGCCATCGAAAATGAACTGTGGAGTGTGGAGATTACCCAAAAAGTGTCATAGTTTTAAGTAAATATTACTGTTCTTACCTTGCAAGTTCCTTGTACACAAATAGCACGTGACCCTTGTCGCGTGCAAGGAGTACCATCGGCAACTAGCGCTAACGACGCGTAGAAGTGATGTCCAAGGGGGCGACAGTTCAACATGCATGGAGTGTTGCCTGTTAAAAGAGTTAAAAAACTTTTATTAGTAACATTATGATGGTTGAACTAAGATAAATAACCACAAGTGACAAAAATATAAGCTTTGAAATATCTAATTCCAGCATTACGTAATATTTTCATCATCATCAAAGCCTTTAACAGTCCACTGCTGGACATAGGCCTCTCCTTTGAAAGGATGTTTTGGCCTACTATTAATATTTTATAATATTTTAAGTACGTAATATAGATACGTATCGTGAATGTGTACTTGATCCTGTAAGTGTAATCAGATTTTTGGGTATACTACAAAGTCATACGACAGCACAAATTCGGGTTCTAGATCGTAAAAATAAACTTTCGATTCGTCTAATGTTATAGACGTCCAAATCGAAGTCATAAAAAAGAGTTAAAATTTATGAGCGGTCGTATACAATTCAATTTTATCGTTGATGCATCTACCGAAGAACAATTCTAACAGATTATTGAGAAGGACATATTAGCAAAACAGGCGTGTCAAATGCGCAGACAAGCGTTGTAATAAGTTAGATTAACTGACGACATACTAATAATACAGTTTTGTTTTTGTCAGAAGTGACACCGAGCATTTGTGAGTTCTTAAAGCGCTTTAAAAGCTGATGATAGTTTTATTCATACTATTTAGGGTGCATACAATAATACGTAACACTTTTGAAGTAAAGTCTGGAATGTATAAAATAACTTACACATTCTTATTTTAGGACATGTAATATGCTGAGAACCCTGACACAAGTAAAAGTAAATGTTTATAGAGGCAGCTGATATAGGGCAAGTAACACACTATTTTTATATTAAAAAGGCAAGCGTAGTCCGTTTAAGTAGCCCGTTTCCACCAATATTAGGAAGAAAGAGGTCCAACTTTGTATAAACTTCTTACATCTTAGATGTAAGAAGTTTATACAAAGTTGGTAAACATGTAATGGGCCTAAAATTTTTGGGATCCATGTCACTACCAGATTTATGGAGTAAATGGGTTATACCAGTTGTTAAAAATTGTGGTAATGAACCAGAATCCAATGCTGCCTGGAATTGAGATGCCAAACACCCATGTGAGCTTCGGAACCACTTAAGTCAAAAGTTCAATCATTTTGTTGTCTAAACTGTAATACTCGTAAAAACAAAATTTCAAAAACTGTAGCAACATTTAAATCATACGCAATCACTTTATTATCAATAGTAAGGCTTTAATAATGAGTTTTTTTGGCTTTTCCAGTTTTGGCATTAATTATTTCCCAGGTCATATGAATTAAATAAATTTGGATATTGTTAAAGACATTCTCGAAATTCCGCACTTGTGTTACATTATTATTATACTTTACGCTTCGTTTTTTTTCCACAATTGCAGAATCTTTGTTGAAAGAGAATATTGGAAATCGGAATACTGAGTCTAAATTTAATTCAGTCAACGAAAGGGATATTGTCAAAACATTCAATGCTCTTGATGTTAAGAAAACCGCCAACCATTTAAAAACTTCTGTTCAGATAACAAAATCTATTAGTTGCATCACGGTTGGCTTTAAGTTTCAATAGATGCAATGAATGTGGTGTATATCCTGATCTAAGGAAACATAGTAAAATCATTCCTTTATTTAAGACAGGTAGTACGTCTGATCTTACAAATTATATATCTATAGCTTCAGAAGAAATCGCTCTACAACTGAATGCTAGTGTTGTGTATTAGGATCCAGAGGGTAGAAATTAATAGTCCGTATGTAACGTTACCTTATTTTCTTTTGTAACTGTGGTTGGCTTATAATTTATTACAAGTTCATATTTAGTATCTTTCTGTTAGTTTTGAATGTTTCCACAGTCTACCCATGTCCTGCTGGCGGTAGTGTCGTGCTTCGGGTAGTACCAGTAAGTAATACCAGTAAGGTTAGACGATAGCGGGGGTTCGTATGCCGGCTGTACAATAGGCTGACTCAAAGCTATGGTCCTTTCTTCAAAAGGCCATCTCAGACTCTATACTGGGCTCGCATAGTTTAATATTTAATCATTGTTCACGAACTTTAAGAAAAAAAGACAACTCTGTGGTTTGTTTCGGCATATCTTCTTACGGCCTGGCCACGAGTTTTGGTCTTAGCGAAAAGCGGAGCGGCGTCGGTGAGCGGTGCGTTTTGCACGCCACGAACCTTAGTAGCGGTTAGTTGCAGCGGCGACGGTGGACGTATTTAGGAAGTCGAAACGTGTTAAAAATCATGGCGTTATAAAAATTAGCCCCTGTCTGTTTAGAAACAACATTTTTTTTTTAAATATGATAGAATGAGTGCACGAACTAAATAAAGATCGGTATTTAGATGGTGGATTTAGTGACCTATACGAAGGTCCTACCTATAAGAAGTAACTGATGTTTCCAAGTGTTTTGCTAAGTAGGTGCTTACAGAGAGAAAAAACTTTAAAAACTTGTCAACTACTTACATTGCGTATAAGACATACTAGTAGTTTCGTGTGTAGTTATATCTACAGACAAAACTACTGATATGTAAACTGTTTTGCTAATTAGGTACCTACTGACAGAGAAAAAAATTAACTTTTAAAACTTGTCAACTATCCACCTACATTACGTAAACATACCAGTAGTTTTGTCAACATATCAGTAGCTTCGTTTGGTAGGTACCTAGGTTTTATGTTTTTGTGTTATCAATTTAAATTAAACGTAAGTACCATTATATTCCGGAAAACATTGTTTAATTTCTTCCCACAACCTTTTTATATTTATGTTGGGGATATTTTGACATCCATATAGGCGGTCTATTTAAATTTCTGTTATAAAAGCCTCGGTATCCATTACCGCCATAAAATCGTCTAAAATTTTTTGTTTTTATTCCCGCTCCGCTGAGTCCGTCACTCCTGCACCGCTGTCCACGCCGCTCTGTTTCGTGGCGTCGCACATACTAACTTGTGCCTTTGTTCCTGCCGCTCTCCATACCGCTCGCCGCTGTAGCAATTCGCTCGGCAAAAACCGCTAGCTTTTTCGCTATGAGCGGCGACTCGTGGCGTGCCTCGTACATTTTTATACTTTTGATATTACCGCTCGGTGTTTCGCTTTCGCAATAAAAGAGTTACTTGCAAAACTAAAACCATTTATGTTTAGCAATAGTGAGCCATTATAATCACCGATGCAGTATTAATGTTTAATGCGCTTTTAATTAAATCTGTATCGTACTGACAAGTCTAAAATGTTTGAGACAATAATTTTGCATCTAATTATTACATTAATTTTTCAACCGAATGTTTTTCCCCAAATAGATAAGTCTGTTGCGGGACAGTGATGCTGCGCTGAGTTGATATTTATGTAATTGTAATGTGTAAATAATACAATTGTGTTTATTAATTATTTAAAACTGTCTTCCATTCAAATAATTTTGTTCAGTTTTGTTGTTGTGTATTGATTTATCTTGTCTTGAAATAAATTTATAATTATATATTTATTACTTGCTTCACTGGCTCAGCGACCCAAAGTATGTCTTGACCTCCGACAGTAGAATGAGTCATTCTTTTCTATTCTGTGCCAGTCCAGACTAATCAGGCACATTGATATCTTTCATATCTCGGGCAATCTCATCTTTCCAGCGGTATCTGGGTCGTCCTACCGGCCGCCGCCCTACGGGCCTCCCGAGATATGTTCTTTTAACGGCTCGATCCTCATCCATTCTTTCGATGTGGCTAAGCCAGCACAGTGAAGTCGGGCAGATTAATTTCTCCGATAATGTTTAGCACGGACACAAGGCTCTCTATCTTTTTGTTGTATCTCTGTCTCCGCTCTCTATTCTCTCCCTCCGTTGGTCCCAGAATGTTTCGCAAAAATATTACGTTATGCGACTATAGGAGTTTCTCTTTTTCTTTTATCGTTAGTGTCCAAGTTTCGCATCCCTACATTAAAATCGGCCTAGTCACTGTTTTGTAGACGTGAATATTGGTGGTCCTGCTTATTAACTTGTAGACTAATACTTATTTATTAGTGACCTATATTTCACGCGAAGCGACTGTCATCAAACGCCTACAACCCAAGTTTTAGTCACATAATACATCGAACTAAGGCTATGCTATGTTATGCAGTGGCAATTCGAAATGCTATGCTATGCTTTACTGATAAATAAGAATAAATTGATACAATAAATTAATCTTGGAACTCCTGAAAACTTGATGACTCGTTTAAAGAGAGTTCTATTAGTACATGTTTTAAAGTCTAGTAAATAGTCTGGTTAGGAATATGGAAATGGATCTATTATTAAGTAGTTTGATTGTTACTGATCGATTTGCTTAATTGTTAACGTCAGTCTATGAGCATGAATAGTTAACCGTTGATTAGAATGAGTTCCGCGATTCGAAGAAAATATTACGTAGGTCGGTCGCTGCTGTCATGCGAGTCGCAAATTAGAGCAATATTTCTAAGCGGCGCGTCTAGGATAATTGCTCTAGAAAATAAGTGGGTACAACATTGCACTTATAGAGCATTTCTTAGAAAGTTAAGCGTTTATTGACAAAGAAATATACATATAAATTCTGATATACTTAAAGTAAGCAGTTCAAATACTAAAAAAAAAACAAATAGTATTGTCATTCTTATACCAAAAATAAACATTTAATTTAAGATATTTAATTGATCTAAAATTAATATCAAAAACTGTAACAGTGTTAAAAAAAATACAAAAAACTTACCATTTATGTATGGGACCCACGTATAAAATCTCCCTCGGAACGGCCTTCGGTCGTACGTCGAACATTGCTCTGCTCGCGTGTTCCTCGAACCACTTGGGCAGGGCTTTAACAAAATGAAATTTTATGAAAAAACACCAATAAGTAGATATTTTGTTTAGAAATGAGAGTAATGTGTCTGTTAAGATTATAATATATCTGTAACTTATTTGGTAAACAATAACTGACTGATTATTTGCTACTTTTAATTATTTTTATCATCAACAGCATTAATTTAATTGTCAGACATACGCCTATCCTTAAGCAGGCACCACACTTCGCTATTCGCTATTCGTTATGCGGGTTATTCGCGCGCATACGGCGAAGTGTGGAGAGTATATTCGCCAATATTCGCTTTATTCGTACGCATCGAATAGCGAATCGCATATACGTCGACTTGTCGGTTTTTTGACACACTTCAAAGGACACGAATAAGGCGAATACACGCATCGACTGCCCACACTTCGGACGGGTAGTGAAGTGCCCTGTGCATAACTAACAACCATAGACTATAAAACAGTTTTTGAAATAGATAAATCAATTAAACGATTAAAATAACCTATCATATGATCAAAATAATTTGACTTCATTGAAGTATTGTTTCTGTCAATTTAATAAAATAAAAAGGAAATTAAAATAATATGTTTCGTTCGTTCATTGACCATTAAAAATGACAATGCTCTGTGCATAACTAACAATCATAGACTATAAAACAGTTTTTGAAATAGAATAAATCGATTAAACGATTAAATTAGTTTATTATATGATCAAAATAATTAGACTTCATTTAAGTATTGTTTCTGTGAATTTAATAAAATAAAAAGGAAATTAAAAGAATATGTTTCGTTCGTTCGTATGGTTTCGTTTTGTTCACCATAAAAATGACAATGACATCTCTACAACACACATATTTGCCTTATTATATATACCAGTACGAAGTGTGGTGGCGTGTTTGTTGTTTGCGCGCATAACAAATATTCGGGCGAATACGGCGTAGACAAATAACGAATAGCGAATAACGAAGTGTGGTGCCTGCTTTAGAAAGGAGGTTTTGATTCACTATACCACGCTGACTTTAGTATAAGATTTGTTTTGATGTTTTTCAGACTGATCTTGCAGTGCGTAGTTGTAGAATAGGTATAGATACATACACCCCGTATTCTAAATGAGTCAATACACTAATTTTTATATTGGATTTTTATACTTTTTGCCACTCGTATCTCGTTTATTACAACTTTACTATAGATTATAACTCATACAATCGGCAAGTGAAACAGAAATAATTATTTCATGATGGATTTACAGGAAATACTGACATAAATTTAAGTTCTAGAAATTGAAAAGTTCTGAAATTTAGATTAAATGTAACTCATAGAGCTCAACTTCATATACAGCGGTCAGTAGCAAACCAAGATATAGCGGTAAGCGCGTGACTATTATAAAGCTAAACAACAATTGTACGCATAAGACAGCTCAATAAACAAACACAATAAAGCTTACTTTTATACCGTCCATGACTCGGGCAAATTGAATGGAACAATACTAATCAAGGAAACATTTACGAGGTACAACATCGTAAATCAGTATTCAGTTTTAACGTGACCGATTGAGTAGATTAATACTATAAGCCCTTTTATAGCGCGCGGCAATCGCAGTAGTTATTGACATTCATTACTCATTTTATTGGATCATAACGTGAGATACAAGTACCTTTCTCTTACTGATTAAGATAAAACACTGATTAACGATCATTTTACATCTGCTATGAAGTGGAATCATTATTTTGTATGAATGTTTTTCACAACCTTTTATGTTTAAAATCTGCTAATTTGTATATTTAACAGTTTTACGTACATGAATCACTCACGACACTATTACAGTAAACTATATATGCTTCTTAGAACAAAGGAACACTTCCGATAGTAAATTTGTATAAAATTTAAATAAAAATGTATGTTAAATAAAACCCTAAGTAATTGTCAGAAACCTGCAATAAATATATCAGTATAATAAAAGTTAACGGGCGAACGTTAACTCTCTTATTGTACCCTAGAATACAGAGTACATTTTTATTTTATTAATTTTCACATCATAATCCATTACCTACATACCTACATTTAAGCAAATAATAAAAGAAAGTTATCATAGTAAGGGACCATAGAGGCAATAACATTAAAAATGCATTTAATTGTTTCAAAGTTGCGTTCAGTAACAAGAAAAAAATTAAAATCCGAAGAAAGTTTCAAAAATCCTTGTGATCATTTTATTGATGAGTTGCATCCAAGTCTGTACAAAAAAACTGTGCTATTGGGTAGTTAAATTTGATTTGCTACATTTCTTCACTTAGTTAATTAGTTAAGTATTTATCTTAAGATAATTACTTAAAGTACATAATCTACCTCATGAATCACCTTTATGTGTACTAAAAGTTCACACTAAAAGGTTACACATTTTTTATAACAATTGATTATTTACGACCTTATAATAGCTGTGTTAATTTAAATTAAACTTCTAGTAAGTTTATCCATCACGTGACATGAAGAACATCACTTAGCAAATACTTGTTTCTAAAACTCTTCACGTACTCAGTATTATAATTAATTATACATATTAACCGTAACACTTCGGCAAAATGGAGATGCTTTACCAGGGTCATGCCACGGCCTCACAATAGATCAGTATTCAAGAATATTTTAATTACTTTTCATAAATCAGTCAATCAGATTACCGTCATAACCCATCCCACCCCCTCTACTGGATTCTAGACAGAGACTCAATGTCAATTATGATCAAGTTTCAAGGTAGTGGAGCCAAGCTGAATTCAGTATGATTAAGCCAGGTTAGTCAGAGCGGTACTACCGTCACAGAAAAATAAACTTAAATGACATCATTAATGTTATCGTAGTTTGTTAGTGAGAGCGAGACCAGAGACAACAATGCCAGCACCATGTGGGTCACCATAATGCATTGTCTGCATTTGCAAAGAGTTTCATGACAACCATTCTTGGATTCTACTTATGCTTTTAATCAGTCAAGATAGAGTCGCATTAGCAGGCCCAAGTATACAACCAGACCCATCTGCTCGTTTGCTCTCTCATTTCATAAAACAATTAATATCATAAGGTGTACATTCATTAGACGTTACAGTACAAAAGTGAGATAGTAACAGAAAACTTACAATATTATTACACTCATGGTATCTCTTGTCAACGCCCTGACAGTCATCTTCCTGAATCTGTCTCGTTACACGTACTTTTATCACAGGTTCTGCAATACTGTTGTTACCAATTGGAGCTCTGGTTCTGAAACAATATTTAAATACATATATCCAAACAGCTCAATATAACATTAGTTGTTAGTTTTAAATGCAATTTGTGAAAATACACAGTGAAGAAATAAGTAAAATAAATCATGTTATAATGAAAGTTAAAAAATAAACTTAAGGTAGGTGTTTGTATAAATGTCAACTGTTTAATTTATAACCCGGTCTAGTTACCTAGCCTCAACATAAATCAAAATCCATGTGTCAATATTAATTAAAAGAGATAAATCGTAATTATAATTGTGTTAATATTTCATGAGGCAAATAGAACAAAATGTAAGCGCGGCGTCAACACAAAGCTCCTATAATAAAATCAACGGGGCCGCTAACAAATAGCTCCAAACACGTAAATCTAATTTATATTAAAATAAAAAGTTGTGATGTATCGTTCGATTATCGTTCCACGGAACAGTACAAGCATATCTTACAAATGTACCCTCCTTGTAACAGGACTCAGACATTAATTTAATGTAAACTCAACCACTAATTTGAATATTCATGTTCACGAAGTGAAACATTAGTTCCGCTCGGTACTTAAGTTTATCTACAGCTATTTAAAAAGATAAATACAATATCTCAGCTTTCTAGGCGCCATTAAAAGATGACACTGACAATTACTTCATCATCATCATCAGCCCATCGCAGTCCACTGCTGGACATATGCCTCTCTCATTGCACACCACTCTGATCGATTTTGGGCCTCTCGCAATTACTTTACGATACCTAATTATAGTTTAGGAAATCTAGAACACTAACCAGATTAAAAGCAAAAAATATTAAATCAGCCCATCACTAAATCATCGTAATAAGTCTAATTAATTTGACTCTTGAAACATTTTAGCCGAACTTTGTAGAGTTTGATCTCAAATGATGCTTCAAGAAAGCATCATTTGAGATCAAACTCTACAAAGTTCGGCTATACGTCTCCTAACCCCATCGTCCTTACCGTCAAAAAGCATTATCTTAAATTGGAGGGGTTATAAAGTCTGTGGTCACTAAAGTTAGTAAGTAACTTTAGTTTTAAGTTCTCTATCGTTTAATTAAAAGTAAGTAGCCGGCTATAATTGACTCAGAACATTTTACATAGTTGTTAGATGTCATTTCATTTATCTAATAGATTATTGAACAGACCTTTGTACGTAAAATTTAAAAAAATATCACTACGAAAATAAGCATTTTTTTTCAAAACAGAGTAACTAATTAATTCAAAATTGTTAGGTAGCTGGACAACAGCAATCTTTTAAATTTTCGATAGCCCTAAACTTAAACATCTTTGTGAAAACTCGTAGGTACCATACATTATTAATTTATTTTAAAATGTGCCGTTGTAAAATTTGTTGTACAAGTGTAAAATTATAAACAATTTAAAAGTAACATAATTACGGGAATTTTCATTTCTGGCAACAAATAGGCGTCAACTTTATGATGTCTCTAATGAAATGTGTATGCGTTACGAGAAAAACATGAGAAATGACGGCTGTCCTAATTTGTCGAGCGTATACGAGCCACTATTAACAGGATACTCTGTCCAGCCTCTTACTTGTCTTAACGTACGGCGGACTCATCCTAACAAGATATATCTTTACAGAAATTTAGAAATTTAGATTAATGTAAACAGTTGTTGCATGTGCAATGACAATTGTCAACAGTATATCAAAACATCAAATTGTATAAATTGTTGTATTCGCGATGATTCTGATAATCTTTTATAGTTTTTAACATCCTGTGGATAAAATTAACAAACTACATATTTATTTATTATTTATATTATATACATACAGATTATTTTATTTTTTGAATTAGCGATGATTCTGATAATTCTACATTTTACTAATAGTTACCTTTTCCCCGAAGGTAGATTTCTGCAAATAACAATAACCTCCACCACAGATTACTGAATAGTTACCTCCACTAAAACTTAAACTTTATATTAAGTTTCATTCAATCCCATTTAGCTTTTCGGGAATGATTGCAAAACTCCATCTTCTTAATCATCAAAACTCTTATTTTAATATTTTTGAACAAATATAGAAGACATAATTCAACATCCTGAACTATATAATTTATAACTCAACGTAATTCATACATACTGTTACAGGGAGGAAAGGGCGGCAACTAGCGATTACTGGTAACAAAAGATTAAATATTTTATATTTAATCTTTCGTTACCAGTAATTTGGCCAATATTTGAGCACATATAGTTTTTACCTTTGTTGTAAGTAGATGCTCCTACTATGTTGTACCCACTGAGGCTGTTGTTTTTTTTTTTTAAATTAGCATAAGTTCTAATTTTTAATCACTATAATTTGCATCAGTCCTCTAACATGGTGTATAGTATATTAGTGGCAGCACCTTACCCCCATATCAGGTTTATAAACATTAAAACTATGTAAACATTGGCGATTTGAAAGGAGTGGCCGCGAGTTTTTATTGCCATGTTCTTTTCTCCGGCTCTACCTATTGTTTGCGAACATGGCATAAATGTACATGTAGAATCTTGACCTGTCACAAGAGATGTATTGCATCCTAAGTGAATAAAGAATTTTGAATTTGAATTTGAATTTGAATTAATAACGCCAACTAATATACCCTGAAATACAGGATTTATTAGATAAAGGTTAGTAACTTAAAATGATAACAATTTAATTGATTTTTTAAATATATACCTTTATAGCTTTCGCCCGTGACTCCGCTCGCGTGTACATTGGTTATCGCGGCAAAAAGTAGCCTATATCCTTTCTTAATGTCTACACTATTCGTATTAATACATTACAAATGCGAAAGTAACAGACAGCTACTTTCGCATTTGTAATATTAATAAGGAGTAAGGATTTTTTACATTTTTATCAATTACCTATTTATAAAAGTTTCAAATCGAGCCACCTTATGTGTAAGCATAAATGTAAGTTACAAGTAAGCAATTCTCTCCCATAATGTATTTGGTTTATTTTTGAATATAAAGTAAGTACTTATTTAATCTTTAAGGTAATTAATTCATCATTTATTTTTAAAACGTTTGTACTTAAAAGTTAACCGTCCAAAAGTTATATTTAGTTAGAGAGAAAGATAACTCTTGTTTATTAAACTTGAATATTAAATTGATACATGGATAACTATAAAATACAGATAATGTTACTGGAATTATAATGAAGACAATATATTTATTAATGCGGATACACCGAGTAAAGGATTAAACAAAATAAAATTATTATTATAAATTTAAAAATCACTAATTTCGACAGAAATCAACTATTTCTCACATATCTCTGTATCATTATGTTACACCTCTTTTAACATTGGATAACATAATTAAATAAATATTTCAATAATTTACTAAGCTGAATAGTTTAAAAATGTCATTGCATAATTATCAAATAACACTAAGTGCATTCACCGTTCTACAAATTTAACCTTTGCTGATTCCGAAAACTCAACAATTTAAAGCACGCTAAACATATTGGTAGGTAAATATAAAAATTAATAAGAAAAACAATATAACTTAAGCATTAGAACTAGAAAAATTAAAAATAAACGCTAGAAAATTAAATTACGTTATTACCGTAGCCGTGTAGCAGTATCATCATATCTAGCGCTTCTATTAGTCTAATATTTAATGTAGTCACAGCCGCGACCGTTAAAGCTCGGCGCCGCCCGGCGGCACCCACTTTAATTAAGAGTGACGGTATTTTGATTACCTACTTATCTATCTAACAGGACTCCATATCTGGTCATATTAATCCTGAATCCTCGTCTCATTACAATTATCTCGGGTCACGCGCATTCATTTGTACTTAAATAGCCTGATCCGTTAACCGCGAACAGCTCTGATAACTATTTATTTTGAGTTATTAATGATGAATTCATCCGTATGCATGCATCTGCATAGTGTTGATTACTATTAAGTAAAGTATTTAAAATTAAAATCTAAATTCAATAAACTTAACATTTTCTGGGTAAAATTCTCATGGAATTCTATACCGCATGCCGTCATAGTGACCCGTGACCAGTTCAGCGCGAGCACACCGTTCGAGTCACGCCACTATCTTAGTTGTATGAGTACAAAGCCGCGCATGGGAACCGGCCACGCCAGACACTACTGCATTCAACGTCCAAGTTCCGTGGCGTCAATTAACACATGTTGAAAAACCAATCCCTCATTAGTCCATGTAAGTACAAATATGTAAACAAAAATAAAGTTTGTCTACTTTGTAAAGTGGATGGTAATCGCGAGCTCATTACCGGCTGTATCGAAGCTGATGTGTGTCAATCAAGACGCGCGAGTGCAAGCAATCAATGCATCCACTACAATAACAGCTTGTTACAACCGACGCTACGGGGTTTCCATTACCTTAATTTAGTCGATAAAAACCGTACGAGCCGGGTCGCAAGGGCATGTTTAACCTTTGACCAACGCACACTTTAGAAGCCTTTACACTTGGCGAATATTTGATGTTTCTATGGAGAATGTCTATTTTAAACTTGTGTACATATTTTTGATACTAAAGAATTTTCGACAGCTATGTTGCCTTAGGTCATGAAAAACAATCACCGAGGGTAAGTTGCGAAGATGTTAGTGGCCTGATACCATGAGTGAGATTTGGAGTTCATGTTAAGCAGTCGGTCCCGGCTGGATACTCGTGAAGCCTAGGCCTAGTTGTAGGCCTAGGTTGAAGTTAAAGGATAAAAACATTTAACGACAAGATTACGTTACCACCACGTTGTCTTCTCAGTCCCCAACCCAAGTTCGGTCTCAGAGGATACCCGAGCCCACAGTAAGACATTATGGGTTTTTATTGAAATATTACATAGAAACGTTTTTCATTTTGTGAATTGAGCTAAAACAAAAAACACAATCTTGCATAATTCTTTTCAAAGTTCTTTGACTTTCCTGCAGATGGGTATGAAGTAGGTACTATCGGAATAAACCATTAAGAAAATATCATCGTAGATACAATAAAAATAAGAAGAAAATTTAAAAAGGGAACAGAAAGCAAAAGAGAGTGTAAGCAATAGCTGTAGCAGGTCAGTATCTTGGTCTCGTAACTCGAACTGGCTGATGCTGGAAAGTCCGGACTCTCTAATATAAAATAACTTGTTTCGAGACTACGTATATATATTTAGGTGTGAGACCGACAACCTTCAACTAATGAAATTATAACGATCAGTGAACTGGCAGAATCAAACGCCGTCAGATTACTAAATTGCATATGTCAACAGATTGATAAACGCAAATGAACAAGATCTAATCAGTGATGACAGCCGAAATGCCACCGATGTCGTGGACGGAAACGTTCTACTCATTGATTAAGTAATTGGGTATTTGTGCAAATAAAAAAAACCAGTCAACATCGAATAAAATGAACAGAACTTTTAGTTACAATAACTCTGACAAACTCAAAATAGCTTTAATTTCACTGAACTTGAATTCTGATATTATAACATAAATTGACTATAATATTGTCATTTTTAATTTCTATCAAACGAATAAATATAAAACATTAATTTACGTAATCATTAAATTTCTTAAGTCAGTTTTAGGTACTGAGGTTTCAAATACCTAACTGCACTATCAATATATTATTCAGAAAGTGAACAAGGCTCTTAAAAAATTACTTTAATAGGCGCATAAAAGGTTGGTGTTTACAATTTTTGATTTTATATGCAGTACATTATGAGATATTATAACATAAATTGACTATAATATTGTCATTTTTAATTTCTATCAAACGAATAAATATAAAACATTAATTTACGTAATCATTAAATTTCTTAAGTCAGTTTTAGGTACTGAGGTTTCAAATACCTAACTGCACTATCAATATATTATTCAGAAAGTGAACAAGGCTCTTAAAAAATTACTTTAATAGGCGCATAAAAGGTTGGTGTTTACAATTTTTGATTTTATATGCAGTACATTATGAGATATTAAGTACGCCTCGAAGCGCGCTGTCGGCACGCCTTGTTCAACAATTTGTTATCCACTCATCGAACAATTCGTTAAAAAGAAACTATGCGAGCTTGCTCTAAGAACATTATTTACAAATAAAAGAAGTTGGTACTATATGAATTTTATGTATTATTTTATCGTTGTTCGATCATGTCACTATTATCTTTGAAGCCTCATCAAAATATCGTTAACCGATTTATTCTGCAAGGTGATTGAGCATTAGTAGTTATACCTTTCCAAGACTATTCTTTTGTACAATTTTACGACCAACTTTTAGTCAAAACAGAAGACGTGTGAGAGTGTAGTGATCTGAGATAATTTTAATAAGAATCGATTTCTTGTCAGTTTTCTAAGGTGCTCATTATGAAGCGAATCGTGGTTCACCAACACTGATCCATTGGATTAAATTTATTCACGCTAATTGATCAATTTTGTATTCGATAAGCACTTTAAGAATACAATGAATAAATTAACACTTAGAGTGCTAATTGCAACGTAGTTTAACATTCTTTAAACTTGTTTTTTGGTTCCATTTCTAACATATAAAAAAATATCACGATAGATAATTGCACTAATTCCGACCAATCTTTTTAGACGACATTAAAGAAGGCCTACGTTTAGAAGTGGGTATTCTATAGTGGAAGTTATAATGATGATATGCTTAACATGTGCCTACTATTTTATACTATGTGTAACGCATTCTTATCACACATCTGTCAAAATTATTTCAACAAATTTAGTAGGTTGTTTGCATGGAGCTGCAAGGGACTATTAATTAATACACTTTTGCTAAACTATATTAGTACTGTTTTTGATTGCAACCATTGAACATTAACAATTTGATCATACCCCGTAAAAAACAAAAAGTGAGCGCGGACGTGGTCAACACATCATGCTTTTTAGGGACCAGTAGAGACTAAAATTAATGTGACGGATTTGTCATAATTATCTTGTGGAAGGTGAATGGAATGAAAGAAAATGTAAGCCTTTGTGGTGTTGAGACAATAGACGCACCAGATACCAGTTATAATGACGCCATTATGTTGTTATCCATTCTAATAATATGTATAACTAGTTGACCTAGCGAACTTCGTACCGCCCAAATTTAAAATTCCAGAACTTGATCGCAGCGCCACCTACCGGGTCCAATTGCGAATCTAAACCATTCCCAGATCCCCTTGAACACACACAAAAAATTTCATCAAAATCGGTCCAGTCGTTTGAGAGAAGTTCACTGACATACACACTCACAGAAGAATTATATATATAAAGATTATGCCCAAATGATAGTATTCACCTTCTCCTACGGTCATTTTTTAAGGAAAGAAACATTGTAGAACACGGATTGACAAGGAAATAGTACCCATTTATATTTATAATTAATTAATCAAGGTAATAGAGCCACGCTGATTTCTGCGCGAATAGGTCAGCTCAGCTAAGGCGGTATTACCCACACGCCAACTTAAATCACAACATTCGTGTGGTCATATTATTTTTAGTGCGTGGGAGACCAGCGGCCTAAAGATGAGCAGCATCTAACTAGGCCATCGTAGTGTGCCACAATGGGTCACCATGCTGCATTGTCTGCACTCACAATGAGGATAGTGGCCCCTAGTCCTGGATCCTACTCATGCTTTCCATCTGGCAGAGTAGAGTCAATAAATTCATTCGTCAAAGAATTATTATTACTACTATTAATTATATATTACATAAACTGAATATTTATTAGTTATGAAAATTTATACCGAAATAATACCTTGGCAAGCATTGTCGCTCCTGGACTGACACGCCACCGCCACAAGACCTGGAGCAAGGGCTCCAGCTCCCCCACGCACTCCACGCGTACCCCTCAACTTTTATCTCCTCTGCTATCTGCGACTCTATCACCTGTAAATATAAAATACCGATACAAATATAATATACATATTTGTTTCCGTTCTTGCTGTTAAGAAATATATTGAAGGGATTTGAATAGTGACAATATTTTCAATCTATCGAAAATCAGAAGTTTCATTACAAACTTTAAAATACTACTCAAATGCGTACTAAAATTTCTTCATTTAATATACAAAATGTTCTATTTTAATGACTTTTATTGATGGATATGGGCCAGGACTTAACGTCTTGCAGCTCAGATGATGGTGTTGACACGGGTCTGGCTATATTTCATAACAAAACGATAAAGCAAATTATAAACCAAGTTATAAGGCAATGTAGCCAACAACACTGGAGAGAATAATGAAATTTACATAAAAATATCTAAAAGATCGATTTATATTAGTTAGAATGGTATGGTTTGCCGACCCCAAATAATCTTGGGAAAAAAGGCTAAGAAAAATAAGAGGAGGTGTATTGTTTTAACACTTTAGAACAAAGACTTAATTTCAATCGTTAAAGTTTAGGTACTAAAGTATTCTAATTACCTGAGGTGGTATTTCTGTTGTAGTTAAATTAGTAGCTGACGAAAACATTACGATTTGTACTATTACCGAAGCCCTGAAAATAAATAAAATACACATCAAGTTAAACGAATTTAAATTTATTGAAAACTACCTTAGACATAAGGTGCATAAGTTTTTTTTTAAAATTTATTTCTCTTTCCAAGTGGCCCATACAATGTTAATGCTAGTATTTCTGTTCTTTAACCTCCTAAGCATCTTTTGGCATCGGAAAACATTAGATTGTCAACCTGTATGTAATATGCTACGAGTATTTATGTAGCGTATATGACAGGGAATTTTAACAAAAAACAACTATCGACTAATAGAATCCATAAGAACATCATCGGAATCATTAATCACTTCCCTAAAGACTGATGATTTTTCTTAAATCGTTATAAAAGATTTATCGGTAGAAATTCAAAAGCATTATATTATCATTATATTATTACACAAAATCGTTAATACCGACTTGCTTATGTACTAGAATCAGGAACACACGTTGAATTTCGCAGTAGTTTAATAAACTCTACTAGTTAACCATATCGTACAAGACAATATAATGAGCGGATTATAAAAAGTGCTGGAGTGTAACGACCGAAGGTCAATTTATTTTATAATAAATAAAGCAGAGTGATGTAAATTGTATGTACACAAGGATTTGTGTACATACAATTTATCAGTCTCACTAATTTCCTCTCACGGTTAAACTTGAGGTAATGAGGCTAACAATGTCTGCTTACACGACTGTCCAAAGTTAAACAAATAATCGAGAAACCACAGCAAAGTCGGTGGGCGATTGTAATGTCATGAAAGAAATTCGTATTTGTATTTCTACTACTTTCCCGATTCGGTCGGGTCAGTAAGGGCTGCCACTTTGTTACGAGTCAAACTTAATAACACATACTGTTTTTAAATTATTTAAAGGGAAAATTACGTAACATTTACTACAAGCGAATGTTTCATTTTTGCAACAAAATACTACACTCATAAAACAATATTACATTTAGGTTTCTTCCACACGGTTAATATCATCAGATTGCTTAAGTATAATTTAATCGAAGAGTATGGAAGCACCAAATAATAATAATCACTGGGTCGTCGATGATTGATTGCGGACAACCCTGTCCCGGCTTCGCCCACGCAGTTCTCATAGTGTTGCACAATCTGACGTCTCCATTAGATATTTGAAGCTGGAGCGAGAAGGACCGCCCGAATGCACCCGCATCGCACTCCACATTAAAACGATCAAACGAGTCTGTAAAACGCCTTAATGAACATCTTAAGTGGTTTATTAAGTGCCGATCGCCGTTATTTTTATGTTAAAATCACTCGGCCTACCACGCTACATGAGAAATTATTTCTTTTCTGAAGTACCTCTAAAAATGACGAAATTTTAATGGCATGGAACAATTTGCAAGTTTATAGTCTTTCATTAATAACAAACATTTTAATATTACTCCGACATACACTAAAATTTATGACTGTAATTTTAATTGATTAATTAGTTTTATGCCTTGAAGCCAACTATTTTGACGCCGTATGACATGTACGAGCATACCTAAACCCAATCAACCAACTATTTAAATTTTTCAATGCAATGGCTCTGAGTCCGGTTTAGGGATAGGCTTATTGCCAAACGTATTATATGACATCTATCATATGAGCAACTGAATAAGCAATTGACAAGTAAAAAGTAAACATGAATACAAATCAAATTAACAATGTTAATTATATAAAATAATGACTACACAGGAAATAAATATAAACATGTCAGTAGTACTAATTGGATTTACACCGGGGCAGCCTCCATGCGCTAGCGGCGATTGACGGTTGCCAATTGAACGCAGAACTACGGGCAAGGATATATAGCTTTTTAAGGCTATGAATTCTTTTGAAAATCTACAAGAAATGGTGAGGTCGTTAAAATTTCACGACCATTAAGTACTTCAAGCATAGTAAACATCGGTTCTGTACTTGTTATATCAATTTGCCACGTTTAGTTTTAAAAACAAAATATTAATTAGATCTGTTATAGATTCGCTCAATGGATTTAATAAGATTGAATGAATAAATAGTTTTATATAGCTATATCAGCCGTATCATATTAAAAAAAAAATTATTTCACAAAAATATCTACAAATTTACTAATATTATAATACATTCATTATCAAATGCTGTCATCTACAAATGCTAGTTACAAGACAAAGTTCTTGATCTATAAGCACAGTTATCTGAGAATAATTGCATCTACAAAGATACAAATAGACACAATTCAACACTGCTACAAACAGTTATAAGGTTTTCGCGATTCCGCACTGGGTATAGACCGTTAAAGCTAAACCAGCAAGAGCAAAATAACCCTCCGTCCATCGTAACGATGTAAATTTTATGTCCATTATGAAGTCGTAATACAAATTCTATACGTTAACATAAACTGTCGACAATATGACAAACACTTAACTAAAGCATTCATTGCTTGTCACACAAAATTTTATTAATAATTTATGGGACAAAGATACACAAAAAGAATTCAAATTATATTTTAAGCCTTTTTACAAAAATTTTACATGCGCCACTGCTTTATCATATTTAAAATAAAAATTTACGGCTGTCATCCACTTAGAACAAGTTTTGAGGCTGTAGAGACCCTCGTGTTAAGGACAATTCTAAAATCAAGAGTCCCTTGACCTTATTTTTTATCCTGAAGCAGCGCGTGCGCTCACCCTATGAATGGACCGTATAATTTTTATTTACTTTTACTCTCAAAGGACTCTCAGGTAGTAACCATAAAAGTTTACCGTTCGGACACGTACAAAAATATTTATGGTGGACAAATGTTTCTACAACGGTCATTGTGAATATATTAAGTCGATCTATTGTGCTTGTCAGTTCACACGCTTTTTATGTTTTATCAGGCGAAAGAGGTATGGCTCCAATCCAATCAAAAAGGAAGATGAGTAGTAAACCTTGTTTTCCTTTTTAATCAGGAATTAATAGGAAGGTATACAAAATTATACACACCAGTCTTTAGAATAATCATTATTATTTTTTATAGTGACACAATATGGATACCTATAGATATTGTTCGTCTCGTATAACGATTTATTTAAATTGATAACAAGATAAAATAAAAAGCGGTCAAGTGTGAGTCGGACTCGCCCATGAAGGGTTCCGTAGCAGCAAGTAACATCATATAAAAGTTCTTGTAGTTCGTTGTAAGTTTGATCGATGTTTTAGTAATAGTGTATTGATTGAATGAAAGGTAAATTGCGGTTTACGATTTATAACGTATTAAAAAAACTTCTTGCTAGATCTCGTTCAAACCAATTTTCGGTGGAAGTTTGCATGGTAATGTATACATTACAGTATACAAAAAAAAACGGCCAAGTGCGAGTCGGACTCGCCCATGAAGGGTTCCGTATCAGCAAGTAACATCATATAAAAGTTCTTGTAGTTCGTTGTAACTTTCATCGATGTTTATAATACTAGTGTATTGATTGGATCAAAGGTAAGTTGCGTGTTACGATTTATGACGTATTAAAAGAAAACTGCTTACTAGATCTCGTTCAAACCAATTTTCGTTGGTAGTGTGCATGGTAATGTACAACATATATTTTTTTTAGTTTTATCACTCTCTTATTTTAGAAGTTCGAGGGGGGGGACACATTTTTCCACTTTGGAAGTGTCTCTCGCGCAAACTATTCAGTTTAGAAGAAAATGATATTAGAAACCTCAACATCATTTTGAACATCTATCCATAGACACACATATAGGTTTGATGAAAAAATTTTTTTTTTGAGTTTCAGTTCTAAGTGTGGAGACCCCCAAAATTTATTGTTTATTTTCTACCAAGTTTTAACAGTATAGTTCTGATAGTTTCGGAAAAAAGTGGCTGTGACATACGGACGGACAGATAGACAGACACGAAGAATCTATAAGGGTTCCGTGTTTTGCCATTTGGCTACGTAACCCTAAAAAGGCCCAAAGTGGATACGTCTGTTGATACAATTACATAAGTTTAACAGTTATAATATTTTATTATTTATTGTAGATAAATGACTTGAAAAAAGGAATTGAATGCACCCGTGCCACTGAAATTAGTTACTGCAGATTGGTTTTTAGCTTCTCGAGTTATGATACAGCTCGGTCCACTACTGGATATAGTCCTCTCCTTAGAAAGGAGGTTTTGGCCTACTAAACCACGCTGGCCAGACGGGTTGGTAAAGGGTTTGTTTCAAGTTTTCCTTCTCTTGGCAGTGATGTTAGCTTCTTATGTTGTTCCTTTAGTCGACTCTTACGACACCCATGGAATGAATAGGGGTGGTGACACCTGTATTCTTAATCCGTCACCACACGAACTTGTTGAAATTATATGTCAACAAATATGGCAATTATAAAAAAATCCATGAATTCAGCAAAACTAACACTTTAGGGTTTTGCTAAATTCTAGAAGTAGTACTATAGCACAAATGCAGCTGTGTGGTCGAAACATACCTGCCTATTTGCCCGCATTTTCAGATCGTAAATTTACCGTTCCTTCTGATTTATTATACACCAGTTTATGTCAGCGGCTCCGCCCGAAAGAATATCGATTTTCGCGGTAAAAAGTAGCCTATGTACTCAGGCTCTAGACTATTTGTGTTCCAAATTTCAATTAAATGGGTTCAGTAGATTTGGCGTGAAAGCGTGACAGACAGACAGACAGAGTTACTTTCGCATCTATAATATTATCATAGGAGATCGTTCTGGTTCTCGGTGTTCGGTTTAACTATCACTTTCATTACGTGTTCTATGGCCTTACTTAAGGGACGAAAATGTAATCACAGTTTACCATTTATTCTTTCGCCAAACCTGAAAATCTACCTACACTACCACGTGTATAGACAAAATCATTATTTCTTATAGCTGTATTTTAAGTATATATTACTAATATAAAATTTACGATTTGTTTATACGTCAGACTATTCAACTCATATTTTCAAACATTGTTACCAAACGGAAATTAAACTTACGTCAGTATCTCTAGATTCTTCATTTTGTATCCAGGCGTAAGTTTCAGAAAAACATAAAACTGCGTGGGCCTGAATCATGTGCACAGCTTAATAATTTGATTATATTTAAATTTAGTTATACTCATAAACTAAAAACCTATTACTGAATCTTTTGAAGAACGATTAAAAAATATATTAAACATAAATATAAGAAACTCACCATAACAACTTTTTGCTTAGAAAATGTATTTTCTGCTCCATTTTACGATCAGTGTTTATTTTTCGCACTAGTAACTGTATATTTATATTTGTTCATTTTATATTAGGTAACGATACTTAGTGTGAATCTTCACTGTAAGATAGATTGATACAGTCTTGAAATGTTAAACATTTGAAAGTTGAAACCGCAACATATCACGTCACGCCATAGGTGATCACTGTATCGTCGTACAAACCCATGACATTCTCTGTTGTATTTCCTGAAACAAAAAAATATATCAAGCTGACAATATACCGCAATTTACGAAGAAAGTTGTCTCTATTTAAATTGATCTACTTTTTCTATCTTAGTTTTCCTTCAATCGTAAAATAAAATTAAAAATTAGAAATTAGATCTTTAATCATAATTTTTGAGTTTTCACCGTCTCCCATTTGTAGGATTAGGCCTTCGTATCGTCATCATCAGCTTATCACACTGAACATTCCTCTCTAATCTAGGAGTTGGGACCACGATTCTCATTGTGAGAGTAGGCAATGCAGCATGGTGATCCATACCATGGCGGCCTAGTCAGATAATTATTGGGCCTCCGGTCTCACACTCACCAATGAATTACGACAGCATGAATACTGTCATTATTAGGATGGTCTTTTGTGTGAAGGTAATTCTGCCCCGGTCAAGCCGGCCCATTCGTGCTGATCACCGTGGCTCTACTCCCTATGGAACTAGCTTTTTATTTTTTAAATAATCAAAATACTTTTAAACACTACACATTAATTTGTCTTCAGGTGCGAAAAATAGTAATATAGACATGAATGAATTTCTAACTACTTTCAAAAGTTTTATACTGAAATTTTGTGCAAAAAAGATTTATTAAGATTTTAGTAATATATTAATATCTGCACTAAAATATAAAATTGGACCAACACAACCTAAATCTGAACACCGATTTGGGCCTTTATTGCTCAATTATGCTCCATTTTACACCATTAATAGGTTTAAACGGAGGCAGAAAACGGAAGCAGGTACTAAGATAAGATGCAAACAACACATCGCCCTGTGAAACACTGACTCATTTACGAGAGAATGCAGTACACACTAATAACAAAACTATACCTTAATAGAGAATATTCAAATCTTAGAATACGTAAATAAAATAAACATAGTTTGGAAAGATAATTGTTCAGTATCGTATATAAAAATAGTTGAAATCACGTGATTTAATTGTTAAAGCAAGACCACAAACGGCAGTTTGTAAATTAAGTCTAACCATTTTAATTTTCATATTGATATCTGAAACTTCGAAACCTTTTATATTTCTGGCATTCTTGTAAACGATTCGACTTTTTTGTATTTAATTTGGTTAAATAATTAATCACTAGTATCAAACTGTAACCTTGAGTAAAAGGGGTTCTGAAAACGATTTCCTTACAAAATCTGTGAGCTGTCATGGTTTTAATTTTTGTAATTGACTTTTATTTTTCTTAACAATATAAGTAAATCTGGTAAGTCTTAAGTGTTACCAAACTATTACGACATGTACTGCACTATGTCAGTATGCTAAGAGACAACCTGTTATCAACAGCGAGTACTGAGCAAACTGATATAAAACGTTAATATTTAGGAAATGTACTTGTAATATTTTCATTCAGTTTTCTAGTGTATTTTAAGTTGAACATTTTTATTTCTAATGCATAGGACAACTCTTGAAACGTCTATACCAAATCGAATACGCTAAACCAAATCTTAAGAGCCGTCTTTAAATAGAATTTATTTACCGTAGGCTTACAATGAACTTAGGTGTAGCCCAGAAACCGACAAAACATGCAGGTCGTTTTTCTGCAACCCCTGGTGTGACCTAACTTCATATGTTTTTTCCTCCATAATGTTTTACATGTTCCTACTTTTTTAAATACATCATTAAAATCAAAATTGGTGGAGAATGTCAAGGCGTTAAAGCTGCCTAGAAAACTGAAGTGTTGGATCTATATATGAAAAAAATATTATAGCAATGAAAGTAAGAAGATTTTATTAGTTCTTGTTATAAATGTATACTGGTAATGTATCAAGTTTAACATTTTAACACACTGTGATTGGAGTTAACGCACGCGTTCTTTATACGTACGTGTAAAACAGCCTTAAATACTAATCATCAGTACCAATTAGTATTTGAGTTTGAAATATAAGCCGCATGTTCATTTTTTTATGAAAGATCAGGTTATCCCTTTCACAAGCAGAACTACAATATTTGCCTAGGAATATACATTTATATAAGGATTCCAGCTAAGAAGCGCGAAATAATTCTACATATTGATTTTATGTGTTACCCCTTAATATACAAACATTTTATGAATAAAACATATGCAAAATTATAAAAACAAGGCATTGATTCCTGTAGAAGCATAATTTTTGTGCACTATCATAATGGCCTAAAAGATCTCTGAAATTAAGACTAGGGTCATTGACTTACAGTATTTTCTTTAATTTAGTAGTGTTACAAGGTAAAAACTCAAATATATATTCTAACATCTCTACAGTATTTGAAGTATCAATTATCGACCTTCTTTTATTCGATTTACCGAAAATCAACGTATGATATAATGTATAATACAACATATGATAAAACGTATGATATTAAATATATTCACTTTTATTATAACATAAAATTTATCACTTAATCTACCTTTTCTACAAGAATTTGTACAACACAGTAGAACATTATTTACAAAAGCTTCACCAATGACCTGAATAAAGGCATAACTGTGTACCTTAACAATAGTTTATCATTGCGCCTGCGATGTTAAGGTAAATAACGAACAATAAATAGGGCACCATAACGCAACCGGCTTTCACAATAAAGGCATAACTTGACAATTAAGACGTTTTACAAATTCGTACAGCTTTTCCAATAAAGTTTCACTTAATTTTATTATACCGTTCAGTCATAAATTACACTATATAAATACATTCACTATTGATATTATTATGTTAAAATTAATTATTCATGAGAAATGAAATGCTAATTAATATTTATAAAAAACTCACCTATACCAAAGTTTTGTAATTTTCGAACTTATTCTTCCAAAGCAATGTATTAAATATTCCAGTAAAAAAATATTGGTTATATTTTTTAAATATAAGTTGATTTGTTATCAAATTTAAAACTGGCGCGAGATTTAAGGGCGGTATCCCGCGAGCATACGAGTAGCCCGATGTACGCGCGTGCGAGTTGCTTTTAGCAGACTGGACATTGAACGCATCCGTAACTTCCAATGTGGTATGGATGGAGAGTACTCCGTCATAATACAAGGAAATCATTCCTAGCCCTTGCCAACGCCTCACAATTTATTAACAAGCTGGAATTAATTTACGCAGTGATCAAGAACAACCTATTTTAATGATTACATCAGAATGTGTCTGAGCGAATCGCAAATAATGCGCTAATTTATGGTTACATTAATTTAACTTTTACAATAATGAGAGCATACACTTAAAGGTATGTAGCGCATGGTATATTCCTTCTGGAATAATAAACAAAAATTTGATTGCCAATAAAAACACGAGTTCGTGAACCGAATCGAGAATCAATCTTTGGTTACTCGCATTGCAATAAATGTCGTTTATCATTCAATTGTTAAACGGGCATTAATGTCGACGTCAATCGAGTATTGTTGTTTTGTGTATCACATACCTAGGCAAAGGCAAATTTCTGCGGTTACTAACCAGATCTTGATCATCATGATCAGATATGGGTAATAACCGCAAAAACACCCAACGAGATGGATTGTAAGAAAAATTACAACACCTTCACCTACCTACTATTGTTGGTGTGCTTGGCTTTACGTTTTCATTGAAAAGTGATAACACTGGATGTTTTATAAATCGTTTTAAAAATTTGGCAAACTGATTGACTAAGTTTACCTTAACTTGACTTTTGACACAAAAAAAATATTCGGCATACTGTTTGCATGAGAAAATCTGTTGAAGAGATTTGATGGAATTGTATAGCTGTGTTATGTCACGCGTCAAGCAATCAAAATGTAGCAGAGAAAGTTTCTGTAAACAACGTAAATCTGTTTACGCGGCGCGTTAATGCGTCCGCGCCATACTCAAATCACGTTCATCTGCAGGCATTCCTTTATTGAATTCGTTTCTATCATATAAAGCTACGCAGATTAAATATCAGTAATAAAATAAAAAAGAACTTTTTCTCGTTGTATACTATGACATAATTAAAGACACTAATACATTCTGAATTAAATGACAGTGATTTCAGTATATACGAACAATTTCAATAATACCTGCATAATATATTTCTTCTCGGGAAGCTCTCTCTTCTAGAAGTGAAACCCAATACTTAAAAATTGTTCTCAAGTTAAGCAGTGTTTAACATAATTTTGAATGTGAGTCAACAAAAGGAGTCGTGTAATTTCAATAAACTATACTGTGACCGCCTTCCTCATAGACGATGAAATTTTAATGATAGCATCCGACAATTTACAGTAATAGCGAGCAAATAAACCACACTGTCGGAATGTCTAAACCTAATCCACAGTCCACCACATATATAGGAAGACGTGGGTGTTAATTTGAATGTTTACCCTTAACAAATTCCATTGATAGCAAGTAAAATCATTCAAAACGCAATAAAATTTCCCTAACGCTGCGATTCGTTAACAAGAAGTGAGAGACGTTCTAGGTGGTCCATTTCATTACCACACAATGATACCTCTAACGGGCCCCTGATAACTTTTATTGTCCTTCTATTTCACTTTGTTCCATTACCAAACAAATAAATAGTCGTCAAAATATTGGTTCACTCATTGTAAATGTATTTTGTTGGTACTAAGTGTAAAAGCGATAAGTTTAGTTTAAACGACACATTGTCATGTTATATGTCCTTAGATTTAGTTATATCTTGCACCATTGATCTGTGTGTGTTTGAGACAAGATTACAGGACTCTTTGTTTACACTATATGACTCGGATATATTTATTAACGCTTTTAACAGTCTAACTACACAATGGTTACGTGTGGAATGCAAGATATTAATCCGATTTGAGAACAAAATTGTCATTTGAGTTCTTTTAAATGTAACATTTTAATGTGATGTAATGTAACAGTATCGTTTCAAAACAATAAAAATAAAATACTCTAGCACCACTTTGTGTTATTTTCTGAGTTCTACTGAATAACAACTTACACTACAGTCATTGTTTCAATCTTTATTTTTTGTGATGCACACAGGTGTACGTAGATGGCAAACGAGCAGACGGAAAATGGAACGTTGGATCCCTTAGAGTCCATTCTCTCAGAATCAGGCAGAGGAAGAGTTAGGGCTCCAGTAACATACTACTACTACTGTAGATTCTAAACATAAGCTTAAAAAATAACATAAATTAACTATATTTAATCCCATTTAGTAAAAGATGTAAAAAATACAACATACCTACTGGCTAATAATATTAATCACATAATATTAATCATAATATCTTCATACTAATTATGATTTATGTTATTCGATATTCAAGAGAAAGTGGCCTCCTATCCAAGTTCATGCTCTTCTGAGTTTATTATTTTGTAATTGATTTGAAGTATATCCCCATGTCTCAAAAATGACGTTAAAATATACCATTGAGGTTATGAACTGTTACCACCTTGATAAACGTTTTCAATTATCATGTTATAAAACATATTATATTCACACACATATTAATATATCATATTTGAATGTGAATAGATTTTCCCCGTAATAAGCTAAAGAGTAAATCCATGTTTTCTATAATTTCAATTAGGAATTCCGTAATACATTACCATTCATATCGAAGTTATCTGGACAACTAAAACGATACTTTATAACTGTTTACACAAACATCAAATTAGAAACATTGGTTGTGTGAGTTAGGGCCCAAATTATCACCTATTAGTGAGCTTTTACAAAGGACAAAAACCTTTGACCTCATAGAGGGTCTCGATATACTGACCCACTTGGTAATACTCGGTATATTTTGTTTAGTGTTATATTTATTGCTCGTGTAACAGTTTTGTGCTTTCTTTTGACATTTGGAACACAGCCTACATAAAGGGTCGTTAAAGTTATAGGCCAGTGTTTACAAAATTGACAGTAAAATCCAAATCGAATGGTGTTCAATTACGTTTACATATTGGCAAATCTAGATATAATAATGTACCTGATATTCTTTGGAAAATTTTGATTAATCTTTATTATCACTTTTTACATGAACGCAAGAAAATAATTTCTTATCACAATTTGGCATAAACCAGCCTACTGAAATATTGGAGTATTATACTGAATATTTTAAGTGGTCGCTTAGTTTAAATAATGCTTAATTAGTTTCATGTTCCAACATGAAATTTCTGTAACTTAAATATTTTTTGAGTTTGAACTTGCATTTTCTGAGATTGACGCGTTCAACCCAAAAAATCTTGAACTGTATAACATTATTATAGATTAATCTAAATAAATCACGCCTATATTTGTAAATATGATTGCGATTATTCTAAAAATTCATGTAATAGGAACTAGTTACTTGTCAGTTTTTCTAATATTGGTGTACTGACGAGGTGGTTACTTGAGTGACCATTAAGCTGCATAGACTAGAAACCGCATGTCAGTTGCAAGTGGCTAAAGGTACTGACACACGTTCACTTTTCTAGTGGTTTTAAGGAAAGTTACACCGCAACTTCGTGTGCTGCTTTTGCAATTTTGTATACGATGTCTTATATTTATCCGTAAGGTGTTTAGATTTCTTTTTATGAATAAATAAATTAGAGGCAGAAGTTCTAATTTTGATTTAAATATATTTCTTCCCAGTTCAACAACTAGAAACAACATTTTCTAGCATTTACTTGAAGATCTTAATCAATGAAGATCAAAAAATTTGCAAGCTGCAAAGAAAAGACTCTGATTTTCAGAACATAATTTCTGTTTCAATATTATTAAACCCTTGAAATATACCGATGATGACACGAATAATTCTTCTTAAATTATAAATATATCTTTAAAACTTAGTGTGATACTGGTTAAACTATTTATAGCTAAAGTGTTAAAGGTACAAATATGTATTACTTCTCATGGAAAGAAAAATAACAACGTAATATTTTTGGATAATTCATAACAAATTAATAACATGTAACAGCTTGAAACAAACTAAAACCGCCTTCGAATGACTTTCATAACATTTATAAGTCTCAAAATGTATATTTAAGAATGAAGAGATTTAATATGTATATATATAACATTCGCTTTTATAAACCATAAATATGACACCATTCTAAAATAGTCTTAAACAAGGTAGAAACCAGTGATCCATACAAGAACCACACTCTAGGCTAAACCCAATCTATCGCCATTAATCAGGAGCGTGTTCTATTCTATCGACGTCTATTTACTTTAAAATAATGTGTACCGGCGTTGAACAAGCACTAAGTTTTTACATTAATATACTATAGATCTAAATGACCTAAAGGCTCTCAGAACAATGAATATTAACAAGTCTTGATATCTTGATAGATTTTATTTTGCCTGCCTTGTTGGCCTAGTGGTTATCGTATGCCGCTGCTGATAAAGAGGTCTCGGGTTCGATTCCCGGGTGGGATCAAATATTTGTGTGATCCACAAATATTTGTTTCGGAGTCTGGGTGTTTTCTATGTATAATATGTATGTATTTACAAATAAAGTATGTTTATGTATTGTTATCAGTTGTTTAGTACCCATAATACAAGCTCTGCTTAATTTGGGACTAGATGATGTTGTGTGTAAGATGGCCAAAATTTATTTTTTATTTATTTATTAAATAAAAAAAGTAGTAATAGTTTACTTATTTTGGAATGGTATAGTATTATGTACTTTATGCATGTAAAAAAACTATTTCAGTTTCAAATATCGACGAAGCAAATATAAAATGTATAAATCTGCACTACTTAGATAATTAAAATGAGTAAAAAGTTTTAATAAATGATCAATTCTTTGGTCATTCCTACAAGTATTTGATAATTTTTCTATTTAACACCATAAAATGCCAATAAATTCAATACATAGTTTTACGACATACTCGTACGTGCCGTTTCACCCTCAAGGACAAAAACAAAAGGAAATAATTGAAGTGGCCGATAAATAGATAGAGGCTGGCTACTTGATGGAGTCGGGGGTCAACAGGCGACAACGATCGGCAACTATTGGACATAATGATATAACTGCTGAACACCCGTGATTTCAGCAGGTCAATGACACCCCACACACATAGCTCTGTCATTTAAATAGCTCTAAATGTGTTCAATATTGAGCGAAATGTACAATTGGTAATTGAAACGTTGAAAGTTAACGAATAAATGGATTAGAACCTTGTTGTAATATCAGTTGTAATAAATATTGAAGAGCCAGGATCAAAATGGTGAACATATTATGTTCGTAATAAGAATGGTGAGCACCACTCTTCGAACAGAGTAGTCATATTTAAAGCTTTTAATGTTAAAAAAATATGGTTTGATATAATTGCAGGTTTATGGTTTTTTAAAACAATCAAAAGAAAAAATTGGCCAAGTGCGTGGCAGGCCACACATAGAATAGGGTTCCATAGTCACCCTTAATGGTAGGTAGATTTAAAATCGTGTCCAATAGATAGTTGATATGTTTAGTTATTTTTTCTTCATTTTTGTACGAAGTCTTCCAGTGAGTGCATTTTATAAGTTAGGCCCCTATAACTCCTAAAATAAATGCGCTTTAAAGTTGAATAACTTATAAACGGATACCTAAATCGTAAAATGGTTTTAGAAACCTCACAACCTTTTAAAAATACCTATTTAATAATATCCCTTACAATGAGGTAGACTCAAGAAAAAAATATATCCCTACTTTACATGTATTATGTATCCTACATTATTGTAGTTTTTTTTCCACGTAATTATAACATAATTATATTCATGCAAAGTTTCATCTTTCTAACACCAACTGTTTGGGCGGTAGGTAGAAGGCGGACGGACCGACGCGGACTGACGGACAGACGGACGGACGGACATGGCGAATCTATAAGAGTTCCGAGTCATGAATTACCGACCCCTAAAAAGTAGATTTTTTTATACTGCCTCGGCGGCGCGGTGGCGCAATGGTACCGTATCAGAAATGACTACCGCCTACCTAGTTTTTCCCAGACACACAAAGCTATATGAAAAGTGGCCTGGTAAAATGTGTGTTAACACACTATAGACTTACCTATACTAGAGTGCGTTTTAAAGTTTTTTTTATTGTCTGAGAGGTGTGAAACAGAAGAGGCCTCTGTCGAGCAGTGAACTGCGATAGGCTGATGATAAAAATCTACTAAAGTCTAATGTAAACAGGTAATATTATAATTTGACCATCTACTTAACTACATAAATGTAGTAGTCATTTAACAATACGACTGAAAGTTTGATTTGCCAATTCATGGCAATTGAGCACAAACTAATTTTGGAACACAATTAATTAGAATAATCGTAGTAGGTATTCTGATTAATTACTGTTGGAATATAAAATATTCTAATTGTTAATAATTGCTTTATCGGTTATATGAAGCGTCTTTTTGGGTTCATAGTGTTAGACGAGAGACATTAAGGGTAACCTACGTGATAAAAACAATGTCTGTCTGACTGTCTGAGTCTCAACTATAATTTCTAAACTTCATGAGAGATGAACGAAACCGATGGCCATTTAGGAGCTAAAAGCTAGAAAGCGTCGTGATCAGTTTATGTCTTAAAATTGTAGACTCTCGGAGCAAATTCACAAGTCAGCTTTTGAAACCAGAATAAAATTACCTATTCCGATTAACAAACGGATAACCGACAATGGCTTGACTATTCATTGTAGATACAACGTAAACACCGATAAAGTTATGTTGATTAGAAAATTAATTAATGTATAGACTAACTACAATAAATGACAGCGTTTTTGGTGTTCGTTGTCTTTGTGTTATCATTTTTATGATGATTTTAAGGGTGTAATTTCTAATATACCAAATTTTTTACATATATTTTTATTCACTTGTACATACTATTCATTTACTCAAAAAATACAAGCCAATAATAACTGTGTCAGATATTAATAATGGCGCTAATTATTCTACAAGAATGCACCTAAACTGCAATTACAAGGTGTTTTTATGTGATCTATTATTATGTTTAGTATAGAAAATACTGCAGAAACTTTATAGTAATTCTAATGAAATTCTTTACTATGTATGCCTTTATAAAATAAATGTTACTAAACACATAAAACAAATGTGTTTTAGCACTTAATAAAATAACTTTGAATACATCATTAAAAAAATTGGGTTTTGTCTTCATTTCATTTATACATTTGAAGCACATGCAATTTAAATGAACTCGACTATAACAGTAAAGGTAGGTGTTCCATACATATCATTTTATATGGGATTGGGTCATTTCGTGACCGCAGTAACAATGTTCAGTTAGCTCAACAAAACCTCAATTTAATATGGAAATTGGACAGAGTGTCGACAATAAAAATGCAGTATTCACTCCCTTTAAGCAAATAACTGTAACGGGTCATTGTTATGACACTTCTTTATAAAATATTCGTAAGCCTCATTGAACAATCCAATTAACATTTCAAATAAAATAAATTGCATTTTTAGATAAAAGATACTTAAACATTTAGAATAAAATTATTCTTTTGTACTATTCTAACCAATTCCTGAATAACAAAAGCATTTCATGTTGCTATACTGTTAATAATACATAGATAAATATTTCGAGCATCTGACACGTCATCTATTCCCAAACTAAGTAGAGTTACCTACTACTCTGCCTAGTCGAAATCTAAGATAATGCAGTATGGTGACACACACGAAATAGGTCTATTGAAATGCTTCTGGATCATTGGGCATCAAATCAAACCATTTTTATTTCAAATAAACCAATACAACGGCACTTTTTAAACGTCAAGTAGTCAGTCAGTAGTAAGTCGTGAAGCTAATTGTCTGTCCCAATTCGTAGATCCTATGGCGAAGAACAGAAAAGAAACTCCATGGACACTCTTTTCCAACATTGTTTTTACAATTTTTGGTTACATTGTTAAAGGCATTTTATTAGGTCTCACACTTACCTACAAAACGTCATTTTCACACTTACCTACAAAACTCTCATAGAAAAACATTCTTTATGAGTGTTCTACCGCCCCGGTCAAGCCAGCCCGTTCGTATTGGAATCAGCGTAGCGTATTGTTCTAAACCTTCCCTTTTTTATTTTTGGTCAAAAATATTTAAAGCAATTTCTGCCCGCAACGGTTCAATTTATACTTAAACACTATAATCTCATATATTAGCTATCATTACGTACGTATGCTTTCTCCTTAACGTAATGAGTTAACATCCCTATTATAAACCAAATGTGCCGATAAAGAGATGAACAACTTTTATTTCTCTTTATCTTGTATCTGGACAAGAAGCCTATAATTTTATCCACATAAATGAGAAAATGATTTTTCCCTTACACTGCATTATAGATATTTAAATTCGTGTAAAAGTCCAATGAACGTGATTTTCTATTGCCATCTTCCAGCCGAAATGGTACATTATACGTTATGTTTTTTGTTGTAAGTAACGGTCTCATATGCAAATAGTGATAAGATTTTAATTGAAATCACAAAAAGATATTTCAATTTTATTATATACGAATAAATATAAACTAAAGAGAGAGTGTATTATTTCCTTTACAAGTATATTGTAGATATTTTTTATTGCAGAAATATAAATTAAAAGTAATGTTCGGGTATTCAAATCATATTTATGATAGATACTTGTTCTACATAATATAGAGGTATGTAATGTTTCGTAATACTAGAGATCATTAAGTTTTACGGTTATAAGATATGTATATCATATCACTTTATAATCACTTACTTTATACTATTTTTCCACTTTTATACTTTTAATGAAGGGCCAATAGCAATTTTATCATAAAAATAATTAAATTATTTGATGTATCAAATGGAATGCTGCTACAAGTACTTTGTGGGTTTATGTTCGGTACCAGACTCCAGAATCACTCAACTATCCTATCAGTACGTAAATAAATTTAATTTTACATTGCGTCTTCGGTTAATCGGCTGACAGGGTTAGGACCATCGACCACGGAACTATACAGAGCTGTAAATTTAAAAGCAATGTAATTTAATGTACATAAATTTAAAATTTTATCTCGTTAAATTGAGGAAGTAATATATATTTCAACCTATTGGTAAGGACCCTGACTGCTAAGCAGAGATTGAGAGTTTGATTCTCACCCAAGACAAATACGTAATTACTTAACCATAACACGACGTGTAAGTACATATTTGACAATATATATTTACTAGTTGACCCAGCGAACTTCGTACCGCCCAACTTTAAAATTCCAGAACTTGATCGCAGCGCCACCTACCGGGTCCAATTGCGAATCTAAACCATTCCCAGATCCCCTTGAACACACACAAAAAATTTCATCAAATTCGGTCCAGTCGTTTGAGAGAAGTTCAGTGACATACACACTCACACAAGAATTATATATATAAAGATGTAGGATGTATCAGGCTGCTTACCATAGTACAGGCTCTGCCTAGCTTAGGAAAAGACCGCCATGTATAGCAGTATAGTTATATAGTTACTCTCATCTACATTCTTTTATCGTCGTCTGTTAGGAATTAAGGTTATACAACTATTCGGTCCATACTTATCAACGTCTCTATTTTATGATAATGGACTGTCCCAAAATGCCACATATTTGCATAAATCGAATATTTGAGTATAAATTGTTATAAACATTGTTTGACAAATTTATAAATCGTTGCACCTTGGTCTCGATCTTATAAAAGAAATAAATATCTAACGCTCTCGAAGCTCTTTTGATTAATTCTCGTCTGCTAAAATAATTAAGAAGAGATTTACGTGTTCAATGAAACAAACTTTTTAGCTTTAAAATACAGGTATAACTTTAAAACAAAATCATTAAATCAATGGTCTTCATAAATACACACTAATAGCTACATAGTTGTATCAACAACTCTATAGAAATGTGCAACGAGTCACAATGAACGGTATCAAAATATTGAGCGGCTGGTACAGTGCACTGAGCCGGTTCTCACTCAATACTCACACGGTCGCCAGTCCCGACCGCTTCGGTCGCGACTCACACACGCTCGATTAAGTCCTTACTATGCGGTAGCGTTTGTACAGACTAACGAACTTGCTTCAGCATTGTCATAAAGGAAAATAGACATTAAACTGTCACGAGTATCTACAACAGTGTATTGAATTCACTGTATGCTAGGCTTCTCATACTAACAACCTCCCAAACATATTATATGCGTTTACTAAATTAATACATTTGGAAACAGATTTATAAAGAGAATGGAACAACAACTTCGAAGAGATTTACAAAGAGAATCGAAACGACGATGAAACAAAAACAATAATATACCAAATATCCAGCCTACATTTTTCAAAATAGACAAGTATTCAGAAATTATAGATTTCTAAAACTCACAACACTAACTCACTAACGTGTTATTAATAGTCATTTTGTTACTAGAAATATAAAAATCTACAATTGTACTTTACATGCATTGATATTTTATTACGACCAAATTTTTGATTGGCACTTCGGGCGTAAAAGTTTGGGAACAACGCTTTCTATCAGCATGAGTGTACATTGAATTACTATTTAAACACGTGCTTTGGCGTAACTTAAAATGCCTCAGAATATAGAAATGCACATATTGTACATATTTAGATATTTGCGTTTATATTGATATTGAGCGACACTTTCCAACTGAAGACGGAGAAATACTCGATTCGGTGCCCAAACTTCAAAATAAAGAGACCTTACTCTTAACTAAACAAGAGGTCATGCATGCAGTGAGTGGGTAAAATACGACCTTAATTTGAATAGAATTTTATTATATAATACATTTTATTTTATGTAATTAATTCTTTCGCTAATAGCAACTAAAAACTTTTTGCTATGCTATATATTAATGCATAACATATAATTATTGTTTACAACTCTTAAATCATTTAGGCAGTCTGTTAGTAAACATTTTATATATTTTTTTTACGATCTGTGCGTCTTTATGACCACGACGTTTTATATACTATTTAAATATATTTGTTTGATGTTACAAACATAACGAATCCAAATTTTGTGTTAATTTTTATGTTTTAAGAAAGAAATACAAGTATCAAACAATTCACCTATTTATGGTAATTTAGTTCATCCAAAGGTTGCCTGTGATAATTGATTTTGTGTTCTTAGCAATAAATCTTATTAACATAGGTATTTCAATTGGTGTACAATTTAATGCTGTTCTTGTTCTTTTAAATTTTGAATAAATTTTTATTATCTTACAAACACACACCAAAAAGGATGCCTATATATCTTAATTATGTATTTCTGACAATTGAAAATTCTAAAACAGTTGAGTCGGCTTCTTTACAAACTTAATTTTGCAATACAGAAAAACCAATTACTTCATAATTTGATGCTCTTACAAATAAGTATTCTTTATTATTTCTGTGGTTAAGGCTATTACATAAGTATTGATTATTAATACTAGTAATCAAGAATAACTACAATACAACAATATGTACGGGCATTGCTGTAATTTAATCCGTTGGAGATGTAGCGAGGTGGTCGACGTCACAGGTTCGTACCGTGTCATTAGCAGAGCAGTGTCGGGTTTTCTTCCTGTACGCTTGACGCAGATTGCACTTGCCCAGTATTTTATACTTGCCACAAACCTAACCATTCATTTTGAATCAGTGATTCTACATGCAAGAATTTTACTGTATTAACAGTGGTAAATTGCTTTTATTGTAAGTCATTTTATTAATAACTACTTGTATAACAGAATTAATTAATATTTTATGAATTTTCTGTTTTTGTTTTGTAGAACTTAGTAGAATCTTTTGTTCTTTTTTCTTTTTTATTCGGCTGTATATTGTTGGGCATACTTCTCTACTTAAAAAGGAGTTTATATTGGAGGGGACCTTCGTTTAGGACTGAACGACGATAAGTTGAATTTCTTTCATACTCTTTCAATGCATTAACATGAAAGAGACATCGAGATAATAAGATATCAGATACATAGAGGAACTTTAGGAAGTCAGTTCGTAAAATTAGACTACAAGCTGAAAATCAAACTATACCAATAATCTCTTATAGGAACCTTGAACGATGTATAAAAATATTAAAATTTGTCTTCCTGCAAAAAATAGGTGAAGTTGCCAGAAATAGAGAGTTATACAATATTTTTAAACTGTGTCGTTCGACCGGAGTTATAAACTGCACAGTCAAATCTAGTTTATAAGCGGAACTTGTACAAATATTTATATACCGCAACCTCCTCGTAAATTATAACCTTGACTGTACATAAACATTTATCAAGGAAAAGACTTGACATGTTTAATACATGAACTTATACTCTACCTCTATATAAATATCTTTTTCAGAAAATTGAACTTTATTATACCCACAAAACTATGCTCTTTGATATGGACACAACTGTCAAAAATTACTATAGTTAATATCTAAACCAAAACAATTTTCGTAACTTTTTATGTATGAAAAAAAAAAATTGACAATTTTCACTTTTAGTTTGATTTATAACTTATCAGATATTTGTTCCAATGTACACATATATCATTAAAATAATAAGTAAACACTAATTTGAGCAATAATTAAAAATAAAATCATTGTTAAATAGTAAGACAAAGCTCATACTAAGACAAACAAAGTATCTTCATATATTAGGTATAGGCATAGGGCAAAATGGCATAATTTTACTGAAACAACTAAGGCAAGAGCAATAACTGTTACAAAGGAAATTTTCAAGGGTTTCTATAGAACTTTGAAAGTTCAGTTTCAAAATTCCTATGAACTATTTCATTCACATTAGAATTTCATATGTATTGAAATACGATTATGAGTTAGCATACTTAGAATGATTTGGCGACCACTTAAACCACTGGGCCAACCGTGCTGTCTACTACTACTATTATGGCCCATTCACGACCTTTCCGCTGTGAGCGGCAGCTAAGAGCGAAACGCCGAGCGGTAATATCAAAAGTACAAAAATGTACGAGGCACGCCACGAGTCGCCGCTCATAGCGAAAAAGCTAGCGGTTTTTGCCGAGCGAATTGCTACAGCGACGAGCGGTATGGAGAGCGGCAGGAACAAAGGCACAAGTTAGTATGTGCGACGCCATGACGCCATGACGCCATGACAGAGCGGCGTGGACAGCGGTGCAGGAGTGACGGACTCAGCGGCGTTAAATAAAAACAAAAAATTTTAGACGATTTTATGGCGGTAATGGATACCGAGGCTTTTATAACAGAAATTTAAATAGACCGCCTATATGGATGTCAAAATATCCCCAACATAAATATAAAAAGGTTGTGGGAAGAAATTAAACAATGTTTTCCGGAATATAATGGTACTTACGTTTAATTTAAATTGATAACACAAAAACATAGAACCTAGGTACCTACCAAACGAAGCTACTGATATGTTGACAAAACTACTGGTATGTTTACGTAATGTAGGTGAATAGTTGACAAGTTTTAAAAATTAATTTTTTTCTCTGTCAGTAGGTACCTAATTAGCAAAACAGTTTACATATCAGTAGTTTTGTCTGTAGATATAACTACACACGAAACTACTAGTATGTCTTATAAGCATTGTAAGTAGTTGACAAGTTTTTAAAGTTTTTTCTCTCTGTAAGTACCTACTTAGCAAAACACTTGGAAACATCAGTTACTTCTTATAGGTAGGACCTTCGTATAGGTCACTAAATCCACCATCTAAATACCGATCTTTATTTAGTTCGTGCACTCATTCTATCATATTTAAAAAAAAAATTTTGTTTCTAAACAGACAGGGGATAAATTTTTTAACGCCATGATTTTTAACACGTTTCGACTACCTAAATACGTCCACCGTCGCCGCTGCAACTAACCGCTACTAAGGTTCGTGGCGTGCAAAACGCACCGCTCACCGACGCCGCTCCGCTTTTCGCTAAGACCAAAACTCGTGGCCAGGCCGTTAGAGTTAGTCAAACTAAATGAAATAATGCAAGTATATTTTATGCCTATTTAAAACAGATTAGTCGGTATCCTAGCGAGGTACCTCAGACCTCGTACAAAATATTGTACGAGGTCTGAGGTCTGCAGTGCTTCTGAGTCTGTGTATACTTTATATATGTACGTAAATTGACCATTTGTATGTATTTCCACGCTACAGAACAATTTTGTTCCATTTTGCAAAGCCACTAAAGCTATGTGATTATGTATTTAAGTTCTCATCTTAAAACCATTATACTTAACTGCAAACCTGTCAATATTCATAAACAGTGATACCTCTATTACATTCTACTATTAAATACATGAAGTGCTTCATAATATGTAGTTGGTCTCCAAGCAATATGCAATTACGTAATGAACTTATAGAGAGATCCCACCGTCGCCACGCCGGTGTTTACGTGCAGGATGTCGTATTAAGGTCTGACGCTACTTTGAGCCGGATGAACGACATATTAAGATTTTAATAATAGCTACAAAATTAACAAGTTTCTCTACAATGTTTAAAACTGAAGTACCTGATCAACATTGTTCAAATACTAACACAACAAACAGTGATATTGTGCACAAGAATGAGAATTGAAAGCTTTTTATTATAATTAGAAAAATTGCATACTTTTTAAATAAAATACGTTTTCCTGTTAAATTTTTTATTGCCTTGAAATCGTAAATCGATCGTAATCGTTAGGGTTAACTCAATTAAGTAACTCGCATTACTAAATAGCAGTAAACGGAAACATATATCATATTTTATAATTAACAAGCGAGTTAATGATTACATAAAAGTATACCGGCTTGACGAAAAGCTCTAATCAGCAACATATTTATGAAATCGGTTATTCGATAGTTTGGCACCAAAATGTAGCGAAAAAAATCACAGTGATAAGCAGTCACTGTTAAAATTTATAATTGTAACATTTTGAAAAAATTTAAATGTAATAAAATATTAAAGAAGGTTCTAAAATGTTAAATTCTGTCAAAAATATCTTAAACATATTCTACTAATTTCGACCTGATAATATATCACAAAGCTTTTAATATAGTGATTCAATACCAGTTGCTTTGTAATTTAACCAAGGCAACCGCAATCTCCGTATCAAGATAAGATAACCATCATGAATTGTTACCATGCTCGGTAACGAAAACCTTGTTTAACCAATGACAGATAAAATCGGCGAACACGAAAGTAACATGTTTACAGGATGTTAATGTACTCCGTAAATGTATTAAGAAGCACATCATAGCCGCCGGCCAGATATCTTATATCAATTACAGGTAGGGCAAACTGAACTCTACTAGCTGATGGCACAGTGATACAAACACAGAAATTTACTCGATTTTTTTAATGAAACTTAGTACTTTGACTTATTTTTTTTCATAATATGATAAATAAATATAAATAACAAACTTTGCCAAAGCACTCATAAACAAGTAATCAAATTATCAATAAATTTGTAATACAGCTTGTTAAATCAAGACTCGAGCCACGCCACCTCTAAGTTAATAATTCAATGCTTAATATATATTTATGGATATAAATTTTTGTATCCATAAATAGATATTAGGCTCGAACTAATATGATTAATAATTCTGACAGCAAACTTAAGAGTAAGTATTTGATACACAAGATGAAACACACTTAATATTTTGAAATTATATCTACTGCTAAAGATGTGTAATTAATTTAAAATTATAAAAAAACTCAATTTCAACAGCACACTCAATATTTTTTAGACAACCTTATTATATAATTTCTAACTATTAAACTCGCAATATGAAAATAAAAACATTTCATTCATCAAAATTGGTATGCTGGGTTTAAAGTTTAAAAAATATGCCTATTTTTATTTATATCGAATTTGCACATCTTTTTATTCGTATCCTTGGCAGTCCTACGTTCATTCATGTACATGGAGCAATCGGTATAACTGTGCTAGTTATCGTCGGATTCATCTCCTCGAGTAGTTCACAAGTGAGCGCAACCTGCGGACTATGCAAATAGTACCCTACCACCCCATTCGTCCATTCATTCCCGGTCCATTCGTGTACCGATCGTAATCTTTATTGCCGTGTTGGCTTTTAATGTCTTATAAATATTTGAGTAATGAATAACTAATTCTACAAGCTTTAAATGGACTATTTCATTCTGACTTTTTTACTTCATAGAATCAATCCAACTTACAGCATTTATTAACTCATTTACTTATGGAACTCTTATACCACGATTACGGCTATAATTTTATTATAACCATAACCTTTAAGAGCACGCCACCTGGTTTGATCCTCGGCTTCTCCCATCCAGCCCCTGCCAGCAATCTAGCGTTAATCATCATTCCACTTGGCTTGTACCGAGAACACGTTTACCCCAATTGAAAATACCTTTGTTCGTCAGTACACTGCGTTTGCTGATAATGATGATTTAGGAGCAAAAAACTTATTACGAGGAAATAATTTGTCAAAATATGATACTTTTATTTTTACAATAATTATTTTAAAATGAGCTGTAGGTTTTAGGCACTTTATTATGCAAAATCGCATTTAGATATTGGGTCACGAGGAATTATTTGGATATTTTCTGCTTGACGTTTAAATCATTAACTGTTTATTAGCAATTATATAATTGGTCTACCTAACACGATTTGGTGGTAATTGTAGGTGTGGAAATTTATATATATCATAGTGAAAATGAAACAGAACTAGAAACTACCTACATGTGATTTAAATGAAAAATACGTGATTGATTCTTGTTTATATGTGGCTGAATGCTAATACAAATCTATCAAAAGTGTCTATTTAGATTGAAAACATCAACACTCGTAATTCTAAAGTAGTCACAGACAGATCGCTATCGTCAGCGGCTAAAACTCTGCCTGGAGAAAAAGTAGAACGACTGTAAGGCAGTATATTTTTTTTTCAAACTCATGTACACTAAATATTAATCACTGCTTTTTGACACTAAATTACCTAGATTAGATGAACTAATGAATGAAATCGCTTCGCTAATCATTATATCATAGGTCTAAGGCTGAATAACCTGTTATCGTGCACGTGGCACGCATTACAGTGCAAACATCACTGGTGCCGGCGGCGTGGTCCGACCGACACGATACGACATACACACGTCGTCCGGTCCTAGTCTACAAGTTCATATACGGATGTATACAGTCATTAACTAAATTATCTCAATAATAATTAATAATTGATATCCATACGGAAATGTTCGCCAGTACTGCAGAATTTTTCCATATCTTCAGTAACAAAAATATATGCTGCATATGTACATAGCTCGTAACAAGTAAATGCTGCATTATTAATTAAATGTTTATAGTGATTACAGTTTAATTGAATTGATTTTAACTATTAGGCTAAAAATAAATTATTTTTTGGTGAAGTAAAATTCAGTATAGTTTACACAGAAAACGTTTTATGGCATTTTTTAAATTGCTAATACTTTGATTAATGGTTTGAAATTGATGTACGTGTTGGTGGTTGGTGTTGGTGGATTGAAATAATTTTCGGTTTTAAATTGAACTAGTTTTTTGTATAAATAATAACAGCTTAAGCTAAATTTGGACTGTAGATATCTAAATTAAAATACATTCTGCAAAAAGCAAAGCTGAAAGACTTTCGTAGGTCACTGTACCTGACTTACTCAACAAGACCTCATATGGGTGAGGTATTGATGCACTTATATTCATAGTATGTTTATTAACTGCACATAAAATTCCAGTTAAATACCTACATACACAGGAACTTGAAGGAAATTAGAATTAGAATCTTTATGAGTGTCATTCCTCTACGTTTTCATGTCGTTATAATGTTGACCTCAAACTTCATGATTAACCCGTGGATATCTGTAGGATATGTAACGTAATCAGTGAGTGAAACTAAACAGATTTTACTTTCATCTGCAGTAACGTAGATCAGTTCGTAGTTAACCCTAGTGGGTTAGACAGAAGTAGTCTTCTGGCTAAGTTTTCAACAACTTATGTACATACTAGCTGTGTCCCGCGGTTTTTGTTACAAATCGCGAGTAACTACGTGGAGCAAAGCCTAAGTTACTCCCTGGGTTAGCAGCTTTCTGCCAGTGAAAATCCCGTCAAAATCGGTGCAGTCGTTCTAGAGATTAATCAGACAGACAGACAAAAAAATTACAAATTGCTTTTATGGTGTAAGTAATGTAAATGCTTTCATATACATTTAGTAAAAAAACTGTTAATTTGATTCCACATACAGACACTTCATTTTTTTTTATTTCTATCTATAAACTAGAGTCCACTAATAGATTATTTTATCTATAAACTAGAGTCCACTAATAGAACTAATACCTAGTAATGAGTACTACAAATGTACCAATTCTTCACAATTGCATCTGTTTGTCAATCTTTTCTTTCATTATTCTCTTATTTGATAATTATAATCAGCTACTAGACTTGTAAAAGTTAAAACCAAATCACAGACTACCCACACACATGGGAACGTTCTCAACTCAAAACAGACAGTAAATATACACATAACTTAAAGTACATTGACATATATTCCTAATACACTGTCCAATTACATCTCAATACACTCCGAACACTCAATAGTTGGGCCCAATGTACTAACCTGACAGCGCCCTCCGACACTTGTGCAAATTAATGCTTGTGATCGTACAAGGTGTGACATACGCACTCCTTTGTTCATGAACAAGACAATCGAGTTAATTACAGTTTGTAACGGTACTCGATAAGACAAGAATGCTGACCAAACCTTAATAATACTCGCTATTAATATTTACATCTTTACAAGCAATGCACAATTGTGCATATATGTAAACTAGCTGATGCCCGCGGCTCCGCTCGCGTCCTAGAGGTTTGAAAAATAGATGTTGGCCGATTCTCAGACCTACGTGATTTGATCACAAAATTTCATACAAATCGGTCCAGCCGTTTCGGAGGAGTATGGGAACGAACATTGTGACACGAGAATTTTATATATAACTAGCTGATGCCCGCGGCTCCGCTCGCGTCCTAGGGTTTTAAAAAATAGATGTTGGCCGATTCTCAGACCTACTGAATATGAATATAAAGTTTCATAAAGATCGGTCAAGCCGTTTCGGAGGAGTATGGCAACGAAAACTGTGACACGAGAATTTTATATTTTACTAGCTGATGCCCGCGGCTCCGCTCGCGTTTTAGAGGTATCAAAAATAGATGTTGGCCGATTCTCAGACCTACTGAATATGCATATAAAGTTTCATAAAGATCGGTCAAGCCGTTTCGGAGGAGTATAGCAACGAAAACTGTGACACGAGAATTTTATATATAAGATATATGTTTTTGTATCATTCGTATATATGGAATGAAAAGACAACTTTAGTTTTGTCAAAGTTACATTATATAAGCGTAGCCGACACCAATTAATCTTAAAAATAATAAAGGTTAGGAAGAAGAGAATATTAACGTAACGTTAAATTGATGTTCATGTAAAATAGCGAAATTACATAAATAAATAAATAATAATAAATATTTCTGACCTAGCAGAGATGTTTTTATAAAAAAAAGTATGGGCATACTTTTTTTTATAAAAACATACACATCATACTCGTACGTAGAAAACACCCAAATTCCGAGAAACAAATATTTGCAGATCATAAAAACATTTTGTCCGACCTGGAAATCGTACCTGAGACCTCTTGATCAGCAGCCGCATACGCTAACCATAGGCCAACAACATCTTACTAACTGGTAATTTAATTTGCAACCGTAATTGTAGCTGTCGTATAACCGTAAGTTTTTTTTTCTTGAAACCTAAACCTAATTGAAATAAAAGGCTCTCCCCTCCCTTAACCTCCTTTAAGTCAGTCACTTTAAGCTAGTTTAAATAAAACACCTAATTATATATTCTTTTTGGTGCTTTATATCAACTTATAAACATAGGTCCTATTATAAGCTAACAAAGGTAATTCTTCTGATTTAGTTCCATTAAATATCCTTCAATGTAAATTATTTCAAATTCAAATGGCATATTTATCAAAAACTTAAGAACTGTAACTGTTTAATTATTTTTCAATATAATAAACATAAAGACCTACATCGTTGGTGGCCCATTTTCATACTATCAAAAATATATTAATATGCACTTACTACGAAATCAGACCACTATCCCAATCCCTGTCTGTTATTTATTTACTGCTAGGCTTTATGACATTAATAAAATAATAATTTAGTACCTATAGATGTAATGCCTTAGTATGAAACTTTTTTTTCCAATATCTATAATATAAACTCGGATAAAACTATAACCTAAAGATTCCCTCAAAACTCAAAAAACTGTTACGTGTCAGTAGTCTGAAAAAATAGATAAACTCACCTCTATTAGGGATTATATAAAAACTGTCTCACTTAGTATACTCACTCACGAACAGTATTGCAACAAATTAAATTACCGAGAAATTGGTTTAAAAACTAACTTTACATTGATCTGAGATTTTCTTAATTACAGGATTTTCGTGATGACGACGACGTGCGCGCGCGTCCCTACTGATGCGGCCACCGGCATTCGACTGTTTGAAAAAGGGCTCAAGAAGTCGGCTATTACTCGTGTGGAAAGTAAAAATGTGAGTAAAAGTTCTAGTAATTATGATAGTGGAAGTCGCTGTTGCACCGCTTTAAGGTAATAAAAAACTTCGAACATGATATTGTGTCACCTGTACGTATGTGAAAAGTGTGTATTTTCTGTAAAAATTATAAATGTAGTTGAATGTCGTAAAAACTGCCTGTTGAACTGACAGAGAATACGTTTGCCTAATTAATCATTACACTGCGTAAAGTGTCCTGCATGATTGTTTTAAGCTGAATTTAAAATAAAACCATTTGTTCACATTTCAGACTCTTTTATTATGCATTCGTCAAAGCCACGGCGCGGAAATTCTATAGTAAATATATACATACTAAATACATTAGCTATACCCTGCCACACTTCGGTGTGTGCACATTGTGCAGGCAAAAATTAAATAAAACCATCTTTGAAGCGTGTGTAACGTGCCAAACTTTGAGATCAATCGGTGCAAAACTTTTTGAGTTCTGGATTGTACGTACACTAATAATCTTCCTTTACAAAAAAGCAGAACAACTCCATCATCTAACAGTCAAGGTAATAATTGGAACCAACCTGATATTTCTAACTATTCAAGTCTTTATCAAACTTAGTTTTCATCTTTATCAAATTTATCAGTTGAATCTTCATCAAACCTTAAAAAAGTTCACAAACACTTATAACAATTACTTTTAAATTATTTAAGGGACAGTTAAACTAATACTTTCGTTTGAAATCTATGAAATCAGTTTTCTGAATTAGTTATCACTGTGAGTGTAACGCTACAGTACTAAGAAATCAAAGAAAAGGAAAAACGCAAAGACGCAAAAATCTGCTCAACGGTTCTGCAATAAATTGCAGAATTTTGAATTTTGAAAAACGACATACGTGCTCTGGACTCGATCTATCAACTACGCCGATTATAACTAATTCACAATAAGTTATCAAAGGCCCAAGTTAATAACACTGAAGGGCTTTCAACAGCTAGTTTACAAAAAAATCAATAACGCTGTAATAGCGAATGGTTATTTCTAAGCAATCTCAGGTGATTTATTGTAGCAATTTGTGCAGAGGGAGGGTTTTCTCGTCAAAAATCGCTTCATGTTCCCGCGGGTCTGCACCACAGCGTTTACTCATTCGCCACGGCACAACCTCGATGGCGACTCAACTTCAATTTAAAAATTAAAACTGTCTACAGAATATCAGGAAATAACACAAAACATTATGCGAAATAAATACATAAGTAACGCCTACATAACTTTATAGACCGAATTATGATACCCTTGCCAATAAACAGAATGATCAAATTCTATTGGAAATTATTTCGAAATTAAAATGAAATAAAATTCGCAAACAACTTTGTATGTTAAACTTTTTTTTGAACAGATGAATCAGTTCCCGATTTAAAGGTTTCGTGATTTGATAAATAATATAATTATAATAGATTAATTTAGTACAAGAAAAAATTCAGACAGTTTTTCGACTTCTTTGGTCAGTTGAGAAAGTTCAATGTCTAAACTTTTTAATTAAATATGTAGGTATCTTATTTTTAGATATACTGAATAAAGATTCAAAAGTGTTTGTATTAGTGTTAGCTATAGATCGTTATGAGCTGATTTGATGGCTTTACTTGCTGTCCAAATCACGTTTGAATAAATAAAAACATATTAAAAGTATTAGGGTTAGGAAAACTGGCATTAATACGTTTCTTTGGAAAATATTTTTTACCATGGTCAATAGTGAAAACTTAAGTTCCATAAATGTATTCTTAGTTCTTAGTCTCTCTTCTTTCTTTCTTTCTTTCTTAGTCTTCTTAAGGATACTAGTATTTCTTCACATGATAATATGTTACATAACTATTATTGCAACTTATGACACAAATATTTGTTTCATAGTCTGGGTGTTTTCTATGTATAATATGGTTCATGGTTCTATTAAATATGTATTTAAATTAGTTGTTTAGTACCCATAATACAAGCTCTGCCTAGTTTGGGACTAGATGAAGTTGTGTGTTAGATTCCGAAGTATTTATTATTATTTATTTCAACGCTGTCAGAATGTAAGCTCAATTATTTGCAATGTGATAATTATTTAATGGTGTAATTACTTTTACTTACTTATGATATGACAAAGCAATGTGTAAAAAATAACAATTGTTGCGGTGGCTTTATCTTTCTTTGGTAAAAATATATACACTCGGTTCCAAAAATAACGGGTCAGTCACATAAACCCGAATATCTCCCGAACTACGTATGCCATCCTAATGAAACGAAGACTGTTCAATTGAGAATTTAATTATACAGATAAAAAATAAAATAAAACTTAGTTACACCCACAATATTAATCTTAAATTAAAAAAAAACTAAAGTAGTCATATTTTTCTTAAGATTACATTTTTTTTATAATTGCTTTTTTGCTGTTTTTCATCACTGGAGGCTTCATCACGTGGAGGCAATACAAAGTATTAAATGAAGAAAGTGATGAAAAACAGCAAAAAAACAATCATAAAAAAAATGTAATCTTAAGAAAAATATGACTACTTTAGTTTTTTTTTAATTTAAGATTAATATTGTGGGTGTAACTAAGTTTTATTTTATTTTTTATCTGTATAATTAAATTCTCAATTGAACAGTCTTCGTTTCATTAGGATGGCATACGTAGTTCGGGAGATATTCGGGTTTATGTGACTGACCCGTTATTGGTTTATGTGACTGACCCGTTATTTTTGGAACCGGCTATATATTCTTAAATCTTTGTTGAGTTTGTCTGCGATAATACTATTCAATGTTGAACTCACAAGATCCGGACACATTTAGATAGAAAAAAAATAAAAATCTCTTTATTTCTAAAAAAGACATAAATCTCCTCTCTAAATACTTAACTATTAATCTCTTATAATACTTTTTGGTTAAAGAGTTTTTTGTATTTTATTTTATTTATATTAAATTTCTAATAAAATTTTTTGTACATAAAATATTTATAAAAAATCTATGAAATACCTCAAACTGTAATAATATTTTCTATTACAATTTCAAGATATGAACCTCAACTTCATCATCTTTGTGATTATTTATAGTTCATAAACAAAACGAATTGTAAAACAAGATCGTGCTTGAACAAAAATTACACACATTACACACACTTATTTAACACGTGGGTCACGAAAAACAATTATTACAAATACACATAATATGAACTACAAAATAACTTTACCATGGCCTAGGAATGTTACAAACATCGATAAAAGAAACATAGGCTGATCTAGATATATTCTTAAGACTAAGTCTCAAATACCTTTTGAAATACCTAGATAGTTACGTTACGAAATAAATAGAATATTAAAGAAGAATCAAGTATACCTTGACAACTAAGCAAACAACTTTTGAAAGAAAACTATGCAATGTAAAATTTAATATTTTATTTATAATTTCTAACATCGGCACAAAGGTACCATCCGTCGAGGTATTTAATTACTATCACATCAGTTATAAAACGTACATTGTATGGCGGTTATTTATGTATGTATTATTCTGCACTACTGCCGGCGTAGTCGCAGACCACAGTTGGATTTATCGATACATCCGAAGTGCAGCGAGTGGACCACACATAGTGGGAGCTATTACTGTACACAGTGGTATTACCAGCCCACCCCCAGACAAGCATGGTTCTATAATCTCTATTGCTTTCTTATTAAGATATTAACTACCGCGCGCAAACGTAATATTAATGGCACAGTAAGGACGGCAAAGACCGATCATCTCTGCTTTACTGAATCATGATTATGATTCGAATTCAATATACCTTAATCTTTTGATGACAATAAGTAACGATGTAATCGTGCATTTAACCAATCTTACTATTTTCTATAGTCAAATATTAAAAGACATTAAAATACAAAGTTTAAAGTTTTATTAAATTCTATTAAAGACCACCTGTTTTCAAATCATACATAAATTCTGAAGTGACAACAAATTGAATATCTATACGCAGTAAAAATACATTAAACATTCTGATATGATGCACTTTCGATCCATTTTGGTTACTTTCAATATTCATGGTTCTACAATTCATTATTATCTAGTAATGACGATATATTTTAACGATGTCTTGAGTATGTTAAGAATGGGACAGGTGAAAAAGGCCTAAATTATGTATTGTTGCTGATGTATGTCACGATGTTATTTAATGGTGTAAGTAAGTGTTAACTAAGTACTTAAAATATTTGAAGACTTAAGTATTAACAAGTAATAATATTGATTCAGCCAAATGAACATGATAGTCTCTCAGCCTTTTACAGATACCAACTATCGAATATCAAATCCTTTATATTTGCATTTGAGTACCTCAAGTAGTAAAAATTGTTTAATATATCGATTGTTATATATCTCCTTCTACAAGCATCATCGGCCTGTTAGGCTGTTACTAGCGATCAGCGATAAATCTAATGATAATAATCGAATCGCCTGCATCGCCGCGCAGCCTCTATCGATTTATAATAATTAACAACCATGGGAATGACGTGAGGCGTGCAATACACGCATTTACCGTAGAAAATATATAGATATTTATGGGTGACTAAGAATATTTCAGGAAACCGCTGTCACGTTTATTTGCTATCATAGTAGATAACTTTGAAGCGGGTAATATTTCGTACCATAATATCGACGGGTAAAAGGTGCGAATAGAAAGTAACTAGTTAAAAATAATATACCTACCTAACCTTTTCTATACTAAAAAAAAAGTAGACATGAGATAATGCGACTATGGACACTTCAATTTTTAATTAACATTTTTTTATCATGACTTCCTGCAAAACAAATGCACAAGGTGGACTTAATGCCACGGTGTATGTTAGGACAATTATACTATTATTATTTTTTATTTTTACGCGGGTAATGCTTTTCGCACCAAACCCTCCGTGGGGTATCCGAAGGGCGTGTGTGGGACTCCCGCAGTTGTAACCGGTCTACTACCCACTAAACCCCGCGGTGGCCTACCTCAGCAGTCGGGTGGAACACCATTAACGGATCAGCGGCTTCTGAAGTCCCCACTGCCGTACCTCACGAATAAGGTCCATCCCGGGTGACTAGTCACCCCCTGCTTCGCCTCTCACCGCTTTACGCAGTAAGAGGCTCAACACCGCTGTCCGCCCTAGACGACACCCCCGGCCGCACCGGGTGTCACCTGTCGCGGGTCGTTTGCAGCGTTCAAATCTCCCCTAGATGTGGCCGCAGCGACCCTTGGCGACGATAAGGGAGCTTGCGACCTCTGCCACGTCCCAGAGAACGTTTTGGAGCAAAACGTTCTCACAGAAGGAAACCGCGGCCTCCCATCCTTCATCACTCGCCAGCATTGCAGCGATCAATGTTGGCGGTGATAGGTTTCGTCCGATCTGTCCGACTAGGTCTTGACGCTCGGATTCCCATGCAGGGCAGTCCACCAGCGTATGCTGGGTGGAGTCCCGGTCAGACCCGCATTGGTGGCATTGTGCCGTAGCCTCACGTGAGATCCCACTCAGATACTCACCGAAGCAACCGTGTCCGGTGAGTATCTGAGTCAATAGGTAGGTGACACAGTCGGCCCTCCCTATCAAAGCTTCGAAGCACGGCAGAACGGCTCCGACAGAGCGCTGGCTAGCGCATCCCTGGGCTTCAAGTCGCACCTGCCAACCCTGCAGAGCTTGAGCAGGTGCGTTCTGCCGTAGAAATTCGGGCTCATAATTCGGCGCTGTCCCCTCGCCATTCGAGTAAAAAATTATTAAGCGATCACCTAGCACTAGCTAATATTGAGGGTTCAATCCTCACATGGGATAAGTCCATAAATTATTGTTCTAAGTCTAGGTGTTTTTATATCCGTAAATGTGAGTAAGCTCCTTAGGCATATCTAGTCTTTTTAGGACGGTTTTATTTGCAATTATCGTATTAAAAATTGAAATGGTTAACTACGATGGGAGGTCTTTACAAACATACAATTAACGTACACAAAGAACAGCTATAGAAGGATAATAAAGTTATGTGGACACTCCCACAAGTCGAGGTAATGACCGCGTTTACTTTTACAAGTTCATCCGCACTCTACAGCCTTGCTCGAGATTTGCATGATGACATAATTGTATATACACACGTTATTTTAACGTTTATTACGTTGAAATACTGCGTCACGAAGACTGTCTCTATAAATATAAAACTAAATACAAATTATTATTTTGAAATGTTCTGGACATAAATATGTGTTCAAAGTATAAAACAGCATGGCTATACTACCTTGAATATTTTAATGGTTTAAAACCTATTTAAACATCGATATATAACAAATATATATTTTGTCCTTGAAGATGATATTATTTCCTAACCTATGTATTTCAAATTCACATTTCTATAATTACGGTTATAATGAGAACTACATGGTAGAAAAAAGCAATAACTATACTAATAACTAAACTGCGGCAGAAATTTGTGTTCATGATTTTTGATAGTATGTGTCTTATTATTTATGAAGTCTGACTGTTCTAAAATGTTTAAGTAAGTAACTGAAGCGATAGAAAGAATATTTCTGTAATAAGTCTTCATAATTTTTATTGTAGATGTAGCGTATTTTGTACTGATTTACGAAAATTTAGCTAAGAAAATACTGATATCGTCTTTTAACATTAAGTTCACACAATAAAAACCCAAAATAACTTCAATTTAAAAACAAGTAAGGTCTTCATTCATAATATGCCGCTTTTAAGAAGTTTCTCGTCATCTTCATGACTGTGCACGTAGACTAGTAGTATCTAGGTATCTATGAAATCCATGCCTACTAATATTATACAGAGGTAAAGTTTTGGAACTGGTGTCGTTGCCTTCTTGTGGCGGGGTGGTGTGTCGGACTCGAACCGACTAAAACCACACGGTGTGACCCTCTCTGCGCCTGTGTATTAGAAGGAGTTCAGGGAGGGGATTTCCTTCTAGACTCCAACCGGCGCCTGCCCGGACTGTTGCGGGCACCTACTCCAGATTCGACTCTCTATTTGGGCAACGTCCGGTCACACGCGGACGTCGCCCCCTCGCGGTTGTCCACTACTGCGGACGGACGGGATACCCGTCCCGCCCATCCGCGGCCACTCTCAGGGCGGCATGAGACGCAGGTATGCGCGCCTCCGCCGCCCGCGGCGGATCGGGTCCGATTGGATCGCATACTCCCGGGCCTTCTCCACCACCTCCTTCTGCAAGATTACGTCCTCGCAGAAGGTTGCGACCGCGGTAAAACAACAGTCGCTGCCGGCCATCGATCTTATGACGGCCGGCAGCGCGAGATCCCCTCCGATGACTGCAGTGAGGGCCCGGCGCTGCGTCGCCCAAGCGGGGCAGACCGCCAGCGTGTGCTGGGCCGTGTCCTCACTGCAGTCGCAGTGGTGGCAGGCGGGACCCGGTTCCCTCCTAGCGACCGAGTGCAGGTACTTTCCGAAGCAACCGTGTCCGGAAAGTACCTGCGTCAGTCGGAAGGAAAGGGTACCGTGCTGCCGCCCTGCCCACTCCGCGATGACCGGCTGAAGAGCCTCCACAGCGGCGAAGCCAGCGCGTGGAGTCTCCAGCCGGAACGACCATCTCAGCATGGTGGCTCGGCGAGCGGCTTCGCGCCACTCGCGCACGTCCTCGGGCGGAGGGCGAAATCCGCTCTCCGCCCGGACCAAAAGAAAACCTATACCAACCCGAAAAATGATATCGGCAGCACACAGGCGGAACCGCAGGCACAAGCTAGTTTACCTATTTTATACTTTTTAACTGTAAATATGAATACATGTAACTGAGTCAAATTTTCAGCACGAATGGGCCACGACCGAGGTGGTACTCTTAAACAAAAGACCAACCTAAATTGACAGCATTCATGCCGTTGCCATGTCGTGTTTCGTTGGTGAGAGCGAGACCAGAGGACCAATGATGCAGAAACATCTCAATAGGCCATCATAGTTTGGATAACCATGCTCCATTGTTTGTACCCCCCCCTCCCTACCTAAGTCCACTGCAGGCACACATGATTCTCAGATTTGTAACTAACTTAAAAAAAGAGGGGTTATTATGTTTGTCTGTCTATGTTTGTGTTATGTATGTTCACCGATATTTTGGCCATCGATAATCAAAAATTTTATTTTATGCAACGATAAAGTTTCAAGGTTATTCTAAGAATGGGATGTTTAAAAATATCCACATTTTTCCACCTCAACGATAACACATTATTTAAAGGCCAGTGAACCCAGCGGCTTTGTCTAAAAAGGCAGGGTTGACCCCTCGTTATCACGTGTTGCGTTGACAAATGGGTTACGCCTCGCACGGCAATAAACCCTCAGGTAGGAATTCATTAGTCCTTAATTAATTGTAGGGCGGTCCTTGGACCTTCCTTAATAACTCTCGGCTGCTTTGAACAATTATTTTTTCTAGGATTGTAATTTTTTAGTTTATTTATTAGTTGTAAAGTACTTTATTTTCTTTCTGTGGCATATTTATTATGATTATTTGTAATTAATTTTATAGTTTCTTGTAGTCTCAGATGCTTGAGGAGTGCGGGAGTATGATATAGAAATGAACAGATTTATGTAGCCATAATGTACAACCTACTACTAGTAGTATTTAGAATCAGTTTGTTGATGTGTTAATGGATCTGCTCCCTTTTTATTTTTTTCGTGTGAAAAATCGTTATAATTCGTCCCCCCCCCCCTCCCCCGGGGTTTTCGATTCGGCGGGGCGGTATGTCGGACTCGAACCGACTAAAAGCCACACGGTGTGCCCTCTCTGTGCTTCTCTTTTACGAGGAGGAGGCGTCCAGGGTGAGATCTCCTTCTGGACTCCTCCTAGCGCCTGCCCGCTCCTGTTGCAGGCTCCGTCTCTTGTAGACCCTCTCTTGGGCGGCATCCGACACACACGGACGGCGCCCCCTTGCTGCTATATAAATTATTGAGGATGTCCCCACACTATAGTCGCGAAGCTTAATTGGAGGCCTTCGGACGGCTCAAAAATCTAACGGCAAGATCACGAAGCCACAACGTGTCTTGCCTGCCGGAACGGTCTTGGCCTGTGGCCTTAACCCTCTCCTGGAATGAGAGAGAGCCGAGCAGTTGGACCTTGTATGTTGTTAATACAACTTTTTACAAAATAAAAGATCAAACACACAATAATAATAGTCAAAACTAATAGTATATAATAGTAAACGATAATAAAAATAATAGTAAATAAATAAATAAATATTTTTTACATCTGACCCACAACATCATCTAGTCCCAAACTAAGCAGACTACATTTACACTTTTTTGTTAATATATACATATTAAACAATACCCAAGCTCCGAAACAAATATTTTCAGATCATACAAACATTTGGTCCAACCCCGAGATCAAACCCGAGACCTCTTGATCAGCAGCCACATACGATAACCACTAGACCAAGAAGGCCAGAGGCACTTCACCTGGTTCCCCTATTGGTTTATAAAATTTTGAGTAATATAAAAGTAAATCTATCACCAATGCTAACACCAATGCCGCTCTCGTATTGGACTTTATAGTCATGCCAAGCATTGCCACAATAACGTTGTTGAAATCATCTGAAAAGATGTAAAGGCCTTCTGCCCTATCACCATAGGTTCTGTCTACTGTATATACAGTCTTTAGCTGTGGTACTTCTTGTGTTCGCCCAATTTCTATTATTTGAGGTAGACTTTACAAATGGTAATTTTTGAATTATTAGTACTAGTGGTGCCACCTGTTTATCTAGAAGTAAAACTTTTTACTGCCATCTAGTGTTCAGTAGCAGTTAATTTCTAAAAGGTTGTTCAAGTTTATAATGAAATAGTGGCAATAATATAATCAGAATGCTATTAGATGAAGTCATCAATGATCAACAACCCTTAACGTTCCATGTTGAGCTCAGGTCTCTTCTTAGTAGGGTTGAGGGTTAAGGCCATACGTCCCCACGCTGGCCGAGTGCGAGTTGAGGACTGACAAAATACGTTGTGACTACGTAAATCTTTTTTGTTGTTTTTAAGCCGCCTGAAGGCCTTCACCTAAGCTTCACGACTGTTATCTTATGATAACAATCGGGACCGACTGCTTAACGTGATCTCCGAATCACGGAAACGCTCATAGCATATCATGCCACAAACGGTCAAACACCTAGGACTTGACCGCATCATCGTTGCTTTCCCTCGGTGATTATTCAATCAATCTATCACCTAATGCCACTTGGCTATGAGCGTGTCACTTGGCCAAGCTTGGCTATAAGCGTGTGGCAACTTCCACATACAGCGCAAGCTTTCATACAAAAGCGCAGAAAGAACACTGAACCACGAAGAAACACGGAATGAACTATACGGAGTAACTACTAATCCTGAATCGCGGGAGAGAAATTCTCTCGCCGATAGCATATATACAACATCTCAACATCAACCGTTGGGCAGTGGCTCACCAGGCATGATAACCTCACCTGGTTGGAGGATCCTTCCTTTGTGATGAAGGGATACAACAATCTCTACAAGCGCAACATTTTTAGTTTAAATTAGTAAAAAAAGTCACGTTGACTTATTTTAACTAGGTTTACAACAACACTAAAACTCAATATCAACGTGGAAAAGTATGAAACAACATTTAAACACCATAGTACACGATTATCAGTGTACAGAGATTAACGCAGTACCTTATTACCGCTAGAGGGCGTCACATTAGTTTCAGTGACACGTCATATAGCTTAATCAGCGGACGATCAAGACGCTCTTACGATACCCCATTTGTCCAGTTCTAATGAGTAGTCGTAGAGAGTTGAGGAGAACTATGAGGGAACAGATGAACATACATATAGCCTGTCAAAATCATAACCCTTAATTGGCTTTACCGTAGTCAAAGTAGAAGTCTTTATTTCCTCTTTTATTCATTAACACGTTTATCGTGCTAATGAATAAAACGTACACTTCAAACGGCAAAAAAAATGCTTAGATTAAATTTAATTGTCTACTAGCGATATATACATATATATTTATTGTATCTGGAAGTTTCAAATCTTATCTCATCTCTCGGATGAAATTCAGAGACGATAAGAAGCTGCATGACAACCATCGAACCATTTGGTTCGAGAGAAGTATAAATATGAGTGAGCAACAATTTTATGGCCAAAAAGCATTTGCATACCATACGTATTATGTGTTCATACGTAATTGATGTGTTCCGTAACCTATTTAGCGATGGTTTTCACATTCATGAAAACTAAACCTTGTCACGGCATTATATGCAACTATCCAAAAAAACAACTATCTTAACGATGGATACTCGTACATAGATGACGACAAATTGATTACGTACTTAATTAAATTCAAAAAAATAATTTGGGCACAAACGGACCAGCTCGACTAGGGAGAGAAAACTAAAGTGACTGTAGTCATGCTGTAATTCGTTGGAGAGTGCGAGTTCGGAGGACCAGAAGTTTCTCAATAGGAAATAGAGTTACCGATGTCGCATGGAAAATCAGTACGCTAAAGTGCAAGTGGGCCGGTCATGTCTCCAGACGAACTGATGGACGCCGGAGCCGAAAGGTGCTAGAGTGGAGAACGCGATTAGGCAAAGGTTAGGTAGTGTAGAGCGCCCTGCGGCACGATGGAACGACGATTTGAGGAAGGTGGATGTCGGCGAATGGATGCGGACTACCCATGACCGGGATGGTTGGCGTTCCTTGGGGGAGACCTTCGTCCAGCAGTGGACGGCGATAGGTTGACACTAATATAAATTACTAAGCCGCCGCTCACCATGCTGCATTGTTTGCATTGGCAATAAGTATTATGACTACCTCTCCTGAATTCCATTCATGCTTTCCATTAGGCAGAATAGAGTCACTTTGGCATGCATATTTAAAAATAGGAAATTATTCGGGAAGTGTGAAATAAAGTCTTGAAAACTAAATTAGAATAATTTAGGTTTTAAGTAAAGATCAAAATCACTGTTTCACTGGCCCGTTTTTATTTTGTTTCGTCATGTCATTTAATATAAACAAATGCATTGTTTCTTATTTGACTATCGTATCTGGCCATAACTTCAGTTTCTTTAGTATTCTCTTCTTTTGCCAAACTTATGGTGCCTCGGTGTGCTATCGCAAATGTATTATCTCTCTGACCCAAAAAAATCTAAATTCAAAGTAACATATTAATGAAATTGTATGGAGATAAATCAAGCAACTGTGTCTTTCATGATAATATGTACTCTTGATACAAATTTTATCTTTTGTTTTGTCACCTTCTATGCAAGATACATAAGTACTCGCATATTGCGAGGACAAAATATCTACTTCCACTTAAAAATCTTGAGGTGATATCTTATTATCAAATTACGACTTTTTACGCCGATTCTGTTAATTCTAATGCCATACAAAACACGTTATAGAGATGTTTTTTTTTTATACTAGCTGCCAAAATGATATTCATGATATAAGCGATAGAGGACTGCCATGGAGGCGACAGTTCTGCCAGCTGCAAAGGCTCAAGGGACTCGGTGAACTTGCAACTATCGATAATGCGGGCTGCTCGCCGCTTTAACCGATCGAGAGCGTCAAACAAATACGGTGCGGATCCTTTGCAAAGATGAAAGCAGTACTCCACGCACGAGTGAACCTGGGTCTAGTAAAGAAGACACAGATGCCCGGGCGAAAAGAACCGTCTCACCTTGTTCAGTACGCCCAACTTCCGCGAGGCCGCCTTATGACGCTCACAATGTATTCACGCAGGTTGAGATCATGACAGATATCCACACCCAGGATATTGAGCCTATCATGCAGTGGCAGTTGAGTGCTGTGAAAAGTAGGGAGGGGAAGAAAGGGAGACTTTTTGGTAGAGATCGCGCACACCTGTGTTTTTTGCGCTGAACTCGACCAGATTTAATATTATGATGTTGTTAAATGGTGTTACAATTTAACTTCTAATCTCAAAATGTTTTTGATTTTTTTTAATGGAAATTAAAATATTTTAACTTTACAAAATGCACAGTATAATACTCATATTGTATTGAAGATACTACTTATTCTTCTGCTCCTTGGTACAAATACGAGGAATATCAAATGATAAATGATATTTATTTCTGTAAGTAAATCTTTTCAGACATTTTTACAAGTCGGACTTATAGCTAGAAGGCGCCGGCATTTCCTACGACTCACTCTGGGTAGAAACGCCGAAACAAACCACAGAGGTGTCTTTTTTATTTAAGTTCGTGTACAATATTAAAGAGAACTATGTGAGTGCAGTATAGGGTCTGGGTTGGCCTTTTGAAGAAAGGACCATAGTTTTGAGTCGACCTGTCCATACAGACGGCATACGGGCCCCAGCCATCGTGTAGCCTAACCGATGTAGTCAGGATCCAAAACCCGGAACACGACACTGCCGCCAGCAGGACACTTGAGTAGGCCGTGGAAACACTCAAAACCACCAGAAAATTACTAAAATATAAACTAACATTACAAGCCTACACTATACTCACATTTACAAACTTACACAAAAAAAAAAAAACAAAAAAAAATACTATACAATTCAATTTCAACGAAAAAATAAACAAATTAGAAATGTTCATCGCTTACACATAAAATGTGGGAGCGAGCAGCATCAATCCCAAGCAAATTTGTCATTTAAATAATCAGTAACTGTGTAGTAAGCTTTATCGCACAGTTTTTGTTTAATTAAGGACTTAAATTTGTTAATACTAAATTCATGAAATTTGCTTGGAATCTTATTGTAGAATCTCATACCCTGACATCGAAAAGACTTGCTTACTTTTTGCAGTCTAGTCGTTGGCAACACGAATTTATCTTTATTTCTAGTGTTTATATTATGAATGTCGCTAAACTTTGTGAATAAATGTATATTTTTCTTAACGTACACTAGATTTTCACATACATATTGAGATGCGACTGTCATAATACCAATTTCTTTAAACTTATCCCTCAGTGACTGCCTATAACTGAGTTTATAAATTGCGCGAATAGCTCTCTTTTGCAACACAAAGATACTTTGAATGTCAGCAGCATTTCCCCACAACAAAATACCGTATGACATTACACTATGAAAATATCTAAAATACACCAGTCTTGCGGTGTCTACATCAGTTAATTGGCGAATTTTATAAACCGCGTATGCTGCAGAACTGAGTCTATTCGACAAGCCATCAATGTGTGAACCCCTCTGCAATTTAGAATCTAGAGTTATACCCAAAAACTCAGTGGTGTCCACAAGATCCAACTCCTTTCCATTTATCAGAACATTCGTTTTTACTTGCTTAACATTAGGTGTAAAAAATCTAATACATTTAGTTTTTTTCTCGTTTAAAAGCAAGTTATTAACGTTGAACCAGTTCACGACCTTGGAGAGAGTGTTATTCACATCGTCAGTAACTAATTGCTTTCGTTTTAGTCTAAATAAAAGTGAGGTGTCATCCACAAATAGCACTATCTCCTGATTATTTTTATCAGATTAGGTAGGTCATTTATATAAACGAGAAACAAAAATGGGCCGAGAATTGAGCCCTGCGGAACCCCCATAGTGACCAGAAACCCGAGGGACCTCTGTCCATTAACTTCTAAAGCAGTATTAGTAAAGAGATAAGAAGATCCAAAGCAGTATTCCTTATTCCATAGTGATGCAATTTCCTGATCAATGTTTCATGAAAAACGCAATCGAATGCCTTGGATAAGTCAGAAAAAACACCCAGCGCATCCTGATTATCCTCCCAGGCACTAAATATATTTTCCAATAGTTCAACACCAGCGCCATCAGGATCTGACAACGGTTGCATTTGCAAAAAATAAAGGAGACAAGATGAGCAAATAATGCAGATAGTTCATATGAATTGAAAATCGATTCAAGAAAATGTAGGTCACAATAACTAACACTCCTGTAGTTCAAAGAATTTCGACATTCCTTAAAGAATGGCTGTGATAAGAGTACAACTAATCTGAAGAATAACTTTAATATCTCGCATTAAAGTTGCGCAAGATCGTAATCCTAAAACTGTCAATTCGCCATCGATAACAACTGATCTATCAATCGAGTTTTCTCTTCTTATCATTAATAACGTAAACTGTGTTTATCTATCTTTGACAAGCTCTGACGAATCAGTTCTGAAGCCGACAGGACTCCATGTGACCGTGTGTCAGTGAGAAATTGTTTTTAGGATTTTGCAAAGTCTGTGGGGTGTAGTGATTTGACGAGATGGATAGACCAAGTACGAGTCAGCATTCTGTGGATAAGGTGGAAGTATTCGAGGTTCGAGAACATGTGCCCTACCAAGCAGAGCTGACCAGAGCTCCTACGGCATATGATGAAGAAAGTGGTAATATGTACAACTCGTCGTGGGAGTCTGCTTGGCGTGCGATCTGTCAGCTGTTCAACGTACTCCATCACATGCAAGTCGCAATTATCGTGTACTGTATATGGCACTTTGCATTAACTACGGCACCTGATGGCGGTATCACCAATTTACAACTGCATATCATTTTTGCTGGCACTGGTGTATGTATACCTACCATCATTCGTAATATTCATTATGTTCTCTATTGTAAGGTATTAAGTGGAACGTAAACTAGGGCAGCAGAGTAAGACTAAGGTTTATCTACTTTAGAACTTTAAGAACACCTTCATATTGTGCAAAAGAAAAGTCGTTGTGTAAGCTCTCCATTGATGAAATTGTCAAATAGTTCTTACATTTCATAACGATTACCAGTTTTTGAATACCTATGTTACATACCACAAACACAGTGGGTAGGTACTATAAAACCAGAAAACGGCAAACAAATTCATATACATTTGTTTTAAATTTGGGAACAAAAATCGTATGTAATATTGATTAAGTTAAAAAAAAATAAGATAAGAGAGTTCTCTCTCTCTCACATTTGGGTATAAGGTAAGGTGGTCTGGAAGAAATTGCTTTTGGCAATTACTTTGTACACTCGATATTTTATCATTCTATTCTTTCATGTAACTTTGTAATATAGTGTGCAAATAAAGAGTTATCTATTTATCTATTCAACACCTACCAATATATTAATTGAATGTAAAAGCCTTATCAATTGTCGGCGTATAAAAATAATAATATCAAATTAATTTAAACTGACTTACCTAATCGTATTTTTTGCGAAACGTATACGTTGTACAAAAAATACTAATTTAATTATTATTTTCAAAATTTACTGTTGATCAACTACACAAGAGGAGATGCTTGTTGAAACTTGAAAGCTATTTGTAACACTATATGTTATAAATTGTTATAAATTTAGAGTCGCGTTTTGGCGAATCCATAAAACGACTGATGAAAGTAAGAAAACCAATCTTATTAGGTGTTGCAAATAATCAGTTAACTCAGTTCAAGAAAAGAATCAAGTAGATCAAGTAGGAGTTTTTCTTTAAATACAAATCTATAATGATTATATCTGGGTCAACTACTCATGTAAAAATCTAGTTAACTTTGGTTTTTAGTTTACGGTCTCCATAATTAACGTTTCCTACCACAAAATTACCTATCTACCTACTTACTTACTCTCCGGACTTGTTTACCTAAACATATTACGAAGTACCTAGTACTCGACTAAATTCTTTATTTGACAGTAAAGATAATACGTCTGTGAGAAGTTTACTTATCTCAACAAGTTTAAGACAGTTTTGAAATCCATATCTTTTCTTTATAGAAATTCTAAAACGTACAACCTTAGATACCTAAAAATACCTATTATTAAATATGACGCTTGAATGCAAAATCAAAGTATTAGTTTAGTTTAAGTTATCGCTAAAAGTTCTTGGCAAAAACTCTTAAATACTAACAAAACTAACTAACAAAAGATCTGAAATCTTTATCTACGAAACCGATCATAACGATACATATTTTTTAAACGCCTATTTTGTAAATAGATCACAAACTCTTTTGATAACTTTGTAAAGTCCCCTTTCTCTTGTATATTTCTAATGTTGTCTTTAAAAAAAATAAGATTCACTAGAACGCTTAGATTAAAATATATTTTTTCTGAGCCTTTCTAAACACATGCTAGGAAAGTACGGTACAATTACGTCCATTCCTTAGAGAACGACATATCGCACCAAACGCAAACATAATACGTATCATACATATGCCTATGAAACATAGGTGGTACCTATAAGGCTTTTGTGGAAACTGGTATTAATGTTTCCCCTCTATCAATCTAGGATAGATTATATGTAGAAACTGTACAGTTTCTGTGTATTCAACCAAGATTTGAAGCATTAACTAGAATTATCATATATTTATATGCCAACTAGCTCGTATTATTCAACTACATACCTATGTGCTAAGACTGACGTACTGACTAAATGGTACCAATTTAATTTAGTCATAATTGGCACGGCTGTAATACCTCAAGATGCAAACTATTAACTAAAGAGATAGGTATTTTGGATCCCAGAAGCCGCTGTTGCAATCCTGGTGTTCCTCCGGACTGCCGAGGTAGGCCGCCGCGGGGTTTAGTGGGTAGACCGGTTGCCCGGGATTCCCACACACACCCTTCCTTGTCCCGCAAGAAGGGTATGGTGAGAAAAGCATTCCCCGCGTAAAAAAAATGTATGAAGTTACTTTTTATTTTAAGCTATTTTACTATAAGTTACTGTAACCGTTTGTATTTTATTTTTTAAATTAAGTATATATTTCCTGGTATAAAAGCGAAACATTTATTATGGGTTCAATATTTTTCACATTGAAAGTGCAGTAATTCATAAAAACTTTTTTAAAGTTAAAGTGATAATCAATAAATAAATATTTTCGACATCTTACACACAATGCTAGTGATGTATTGCTACATTAAGTGAGAATTTTTTAGAAGAGCATTGAATGATTATATACGATTTGGAAATCATATGAAGTATACCTATAAAATTAAAAACATCTCTGAAAAGCCACTAAGTCACATCGTAGTATTAAAAAGTTAGGATAAGCCCATTATTGACACCGAGAAAGATCATTTAAAGGATTTTTGCTGACTCGCATTTACTATGAGGTCAACCGATCCAATTCTATGTACATAGCCTAAAAGTACAGCGGTGGTTTTCAAAGCGGTGCCTTAAATAGAAGGTACCTATACTTGGATATACTAAATAACCTACTTTATGTATTATATGTATATTAACCGCTAGCTTTCACCCACGTGTTTGTCGGTTATCACGGATAAAAGTAGCCTATGTCCTTCCTCAAACTCAGGCTATAGACTGTCTGTGCATTTCATTAGTTCAGTTAGAAAGATAGACAGACAGTCACTTTAGCATTTATAATATTACTAAGGATAGTGAGGCGTAAAATCATTACTGTGGCTATGGTTAACAACGTGACTTGATTTTATCAGAAGCATACTTATACCACATTTATTACGTTCCACTTGAATGCCTAAAATAGCTAAATTCAAGTCATATGATTAATTAATTTTATCAATTATTTTTCAGTACCAACTGTTTCTCGTCGAAGCAATCCTGACTCTCCACAGACACAACTCATGGTCATCCCAATTATCTAAAGACTCCAAACGGGTAGTTCACGGGTGTTTGCAACTAATTGGCTCAATATTTGTCATTGGTGGTACCTTCCTTGGACTGTCTCATGTTAATATGGCAATTACGACTCCTCACGGCATATGTGGTTAGCTTTTTATCTATACTCACTCACGTTTTTGTCACTAAAAGGGATATGGATAATTTTATATTTAAATATGAAATACTAATATATACTCGGCCAATATCTCGATACTATGAACAATCAAGGAAGTTGACTGTTCAGAAAGGTCAATCACGCTGATTTCAATACGAATGGGTCGGCTAGACCAGGCTTTACTACCCTCACACAGAAGACCAACAGCAGATGACAGTATGCTTGCTGTCGTGTTTCGTTGATGAACGCGAGACCCGAGGCCCAAATCTCAATAGGCCACTATTAGTGCGTGTGCATGCTACATTGTCTGCATTCGCAATGAGGATGGTGAGCTCTACCTATTCTTGGAATCTACTTGGCAGGACTAAATTTAAAGAAGTAACAATCCACGAGTACATTTAGGGCAATTTTAAACTTTCGAGATAAATAACGTTCATGAATAAGGCTAAGAGGAGCAAGTGCATTGCCGCCCTTTAAGTTCTCTCCCAGACACAGAGAGCCATGTTTTCTGTCCAAAGGAAGAAAGAGAACTTTTCGATGTTGCACCTGGGCAAGCATTTTTACCTTTAACCCATTAAGACATGCTATTTGTACTCTTCTTTATGTAAAAATTGTACTGATAAGGTTTATTGTTTATTTCAGGTGTGATTGCGTTGGTTTTTGCTATGGTCAGTTTTATCACAGGCATCATCGCATTATTTTCTTCGAAAGTACGTCTAATGGTCAAAAGTGGACCCGTCAAAATTCTACATATGGCACTTGGTATTTTTGCCGTGGCGATGGGTCTAGTGACCATAGCAATTGGATTTACTATGGACTACTTTGCAGCTCCACAAGGCGGACTAGCGACAGCTTTGATTATATTTGTGACCATGACGCTAATATATGTCATAGTACAACCTATTTACGACTTAATTTCGACAACCCGTAATTCATTCTGACTAATTAAGGTACCAGGATCAGATGCAGGAGATAGCACTGCGTAATTTTTAATAATAATATGTGTGAAGTGTAAATATGTTTCTGTCGTAATAATTTAGTTTGTAATAATTAAGTTAAAAATGGATGTTGAAATTTTATGAATGAGTTCAAAATAGATTTTTATGCGTAATATGAACGTTACACATAAACAATCCTTCATTAGACGCCTTCTAGACTAGGGAACTTCACTTTGTACTTTCTTTCTCATTAGGAACATTATTTGCTATGAAATTTTTAACTCTTGTAAGAGTCATTTATGCTATACCGAAACTCCATGAAAATATTAAGTGAACATTTTATTAACAATGTTAAGATTTAATTGTAAGTTAATTTTAATTTTTCAATTAATTGTTACTTATGTTGTTATTCTAGATAATAATATTAAGTAGTAACCTAGTACATGCATGTATATGTGTTAATACATAAATAAAAGAGGAAATGAAAATATAATGTTTCGTTTTCATCAAAAGCTACTGATGAATCCCTACCAGTGATATAGGTACATATATTTTTCACTAAGCCTCTGAAGTCTATATTTGCCTTGTTTTTTTTTTAAAGTTGGTAACCTTCGCGTAGCCCTAGCCTTCCTCAATAAATAGTTATTCAACTAAAAGTATTTTGAATTCGAGCCGGTCCTCCTAGCCAAGTTGCATTCCAAAAACTTTAACGTTAATAGAAAACTAATAACAAATTTATGATAACGACGTCTGTCAACGCTAAGTCACCTAGTACCTACATTCAAAATATTAGTCAATAATACCTACAATAATAGGCGTTAACGATTGTAGAAAGAGAGTTCACGCGAAATACTTGCAAGTTAATTAAGGGGGTGGTAGTTAGCCTAAGTTATCCTTATACCATTAGCTATCTGTAAGTGAAAGATCTATCAAAATCAGTTTAGACATTCCAGGCATTAAAGCAACAAACTCATACCTACAAAAGTTTGAATAAAATATTGTTGATTTAAAGTCAACTAGTTTTAAAATCAAAACAGGTAGTGGTGATTATATGTTAGGATTATAGGTAGTGTTAATGAATACAGCTCCATAGAAGCGCTGTTTTTATGGGCGCTATGAAGACAATTTTTCTGCGACCGGAACTGCCGCTTGGCAGCGTGGCAGTCGCGATATACATATTAATCTGTGGCTATGACTCTCTTACGCGTTGCAAAGCGAACCGAGAGTGACGCAAGCGCCGCCAACTACCAACTAAGCTGGGGGCAGACCCCACTAGGAATCGGCAAACGAAATCCTTAAGAACAAATTGGTACTGGGATATAACGAACTTGCCTTTTTTCTTATTTATACTATAAAAAGCGGCCAAGTACGTGTCAGGCCACGCACAGGAAAGGGTTCCTCAGTTACCCATAGTGGTACGTGGATTTAAAATCGTATTCAATAGATAATGGTTATGTTTACATAATAATGCGTATGACGTTTTCCAAGGAAGCGCATCTTCCAAGTTAAGCCTCTATAACTCCTGACCTAACAAAGTCATCTAAGCCGTTATAGTTTTCCTTTAAAGTTCATTATATGGACCAGCATTACGAATTTTTCCAGATTTTTTTATACCAGCCGTTTAGCTTTTAGACGGGGGGGGCGCCCCGTTTTTACAAAAAGTGCCCTTTAAAGTGGAATTTCTCGCAAACAGATATCTTTATCAAAAATCGTCTTAGAAACCTCTTAATTTTTGCAAAAGACCTATCTAATGATGCCCCACATAATGGGGTAGATGCAAGAAAAAAATCATCCCCACTTTACGTGTAGGGGAGGTACCTCAAATAAAAAAAAAAACAAGACTTTATTGTAGCACTTTGTCGACGTAATAAAAACACATATCTATGCTGTTTCGTCTTTCTAGCACTAACCGTTTCGATGGTAAGCCGAGGACGGACGGACGGACGGACATGAAACTATAAGGGTTCCGAGTCATGAACTTCGGAACCCTAAAAATCGGCCAAGTGCGTGTCAGGCCACGCACAGGAAAGGTTTCCTCAGTCACCCATAATGGTACGTGGATTTAAAATCGTATCCAATGGATAATTAATTGTTATGTTTACGTATTAGGGCCACAGCACACTAGCTACTTTTGGCATCGGCGATCGGCGATGCTGCATCGCGTTTTAGCGACTTCCTGCGTTCGATCGCGGTATCGGAAACGCGCGTTTTAGCGACTGCTCAGATGCCAAATCGATGCTACCGGCATCCGAATGTGTGGGTTGAGTAGCGTTCACTTGCTGTGTCGCGCTTCTAAAAAGCGACTCAATCTCCGCGTTTGGTGTTTTTAAGTGTGCGGTGTAGAGCGTTCGGACGCCGTATTTAGCTTCTAAAAAGCGACTAGTTGCCGATCGCCGATGCTAAAAGTAGCTAGTGTGCTGTGGCCCTTAATACGTTAATTTTGTATGACGTTTTCCAAGTGAGCGCATTTTACAAGTCAAGACTCCTGAACTAACAAAGTCATCTAATCCGTTATAGTTTTCCTTCAAAGTTTATTAGATGGACCACCATCACGATTTTTTCCAGATTTTTTAAACCAGCCGTTTAGCTTTTAGAGGGGGGGGAACGCCCTGTTTTTACAAAACAGTGCCCTTTAAAGTGAAATATCTCGCAAACGGAGACCTAAATAAAAAAATCGACTTAGAAACCCTATATTATTTTTAAAAGACCTATCTAATGATTCCCCACACGATGGGGTAGCCGCGAGAAAAAAAAATCATCCCCACTTTACGTGTAGGGGAGGTACCCCAAATAAAAATATTTCTCATAATTTTATTGTAGCACTTTGTCGACGTAATTACAACACGTATTCATGCAAAGTTTCATCTTTCTAGCACTCACCGTTTGGACGGTAAGTCGAGGACGGACGGACGGACGGACAGACGGACATGACGAATCTATAAGGGTTCCGAGTCATGAACTTCGGAACCCTAAAAACGATATCTTGTATTTTTCAAAAACATCACTGATTCGTTTGCTTTGGCAAAATTTTATTTAGAGTCGATTTTGTAGAGGCAAGTGGCCGACAAGGTTAACTGTTGGCTTAAAATTTGAACGGAAACGAGATGGACCACTATGTTTTCGTTTATGATTGATGGCCGACGAACTTAGAAAGTCGTAGCAAAGTCGCAAACAAGCAAATGAAGTTAAGTCGATTTCCACATATAGCGCACAGAAGAAACATACTATATCCCCATCTACGGAAGACATATCGAACTACGAAATAACTGCTAACCTTACTTACAAATAATATGAACTCTGTTTTGGTCAAAACTTCGTAGGAAAACTTGAAACAAACCCTATAACAAGCCATCTGGCCAGTGAGGTATAGTAGGCCAAAACTTTACATATAAACACCGTTGATAATGTTGACGACAATCATTTCTTAAAAGATTAAATAAAGGATCAAGTCCATTCAATTAAAGCCAATTTATTATAAAAAATTTAATGTAAGAACGCTTATTGTAAGCACAAGGAAACAATACTACTTAGGTGGCTGCTTTTTAGCAGCTTCGGCCTCAGCTTCACTTTTCTCGAAGTTGGCGATCAGTTTCTCTACTTCCACACTTGATAAAACTCGGATGACTGTCTTATTGTCCACGCGCGTAAGAGTCGCCATTTCAACTGTAAACAAATGAAAAAATAGGTTTTATTTTATTTCAACGTTCTAATTAAATAAATGCGGAAAGAACTGTCTGTCTGACTGTCTGTCGGCCTTTCATTATCATCAAAACTAATAGAGCCAATTAAATTGAAATTTGCTAAACAGAGTATGTATGAGCCAAGTATGTATCTTTAAGTTATTTCGATCGCCTAGCTAGGGGTTCAAAATGGAACTGCAATCCAAAAAGCTCCCCTAGGGGATCACTGTGGGCGCAAATTCAAAATGAATTCCCTAGTGGATCTAAGCAGAGGATTCAAGTGGACGGATCCAAACTATTTCCTACTGTTACTTTAGTTAATGCGAATGTTTGGATTACACTTATACCCTAACATTCCTTGTATACTCAATAATATACTAATTGAAGGGAAACACATGTACAGATAAGCATCATCTAGTCCCAAACCAAGTAGAACTTGTACCATGGGTACTAGGCAACTGATATAAATACATATATAATTATTTTTTTGTTAATAGTATACATAGAAACCACCCAAACTCCAAAACAAACATTTGCAGATCATACAATCATTTGGTCTGACCCGGGAATGAAACTAGAGACCTCTCAATCAGCAGCCGCATGCGCTAACCTCTAGACCAAAAGGGGCAGTCATATGTTGTGAGTGGTGGAGATTTTATTGTGGATAAATAGCAATGACGAATGTAGTCACCATGACGTTCAACTTGATGTGAAATGAACCCGAACTTGAACCCTGAAGAATTTTGGTCGCAAAATGACAAGGTGTGATTATGTGTTGAAAATGACCTCTAAGATACCTTCCACTTCTACAAGCAGGCAGTATTCATCTATGGCTCTATGCAACTATGTTTTTGTTACGATAACCTGTAAAATCTTACCTTTCTCAGGTGTCAACTTGGTCATATCCAAAGTTTTACTAAGTACTTTGATGGCCAACGCTTGAGCCTCAGCTATAGTAGTCTCATTTTCCTTGTATTCCTGTTTCAAGCTTGACACAGCAGCCTGTATAATACATAAATATTTGTTACTTGATGCTATTTAATTACACATCATTCATCATCTTCCTAGCCTTTATTCCCAAGTCTATTTGGAGTTGGCTACCAGTTCAACCGGTTTTACCTGAATATCAGTTTTTCAACTGAGCGACTGGCATCAACCCTCCGCAACCCTGAGGGAGAACTGAAATTCGAAGGTTGAACTAGTTGTCTGTATATTTGGAGGTGGCGGAGAAGGCCCGGGAGGACGATCTCCACTCGGATCCGATCCGCCGCCGGCGTCCCGAGCGGCGAAGGCGCGCACACCTGCGCCTCATGCCGCCCTGAGTGTGTCCGCGGATGTGCAGGACGGGTTTCCCGTCCGTCCGCAGTAGTGGCCAACCGCGAGGGGGCGGCGTCCGCGTGTGACCGGACGTTGCCCAATTAGAGTAAAAATTTGGGCTGGGAGGAGTCCAGAAGGAAATCACCTCCCTGGACTCCTTCCAATATACAGGCGCAGAGAGGGTCACACCGTGTGGTTTTAGTCGGTTCGAGTCCGACACACCACCCCGCCGTAAACCCCCGACGGGGTGACGGTCCATGGGGATTTCCACACGTTAAAAAAAAAAAAAAAAAGTTGTCAGTATATTTGAGGGCACTGCCTTCCTGATAATGTTTGTCATAGATGTTCATGGCAACCGTGCTCGTTTTTAATTACACATCATTATATACTTTAAATCTTTTTATAGTGTATAGGCCTCTTTTTAGAAAGGAACTTTTGGCCTATTATTCAACACTGGCAACTCTTTGTAGCAAATGTCCTGTTTAGCTTGGTCCGTAAGTGACTCCTACAACAGTCCTTATTCTTAATCTGTAGTCACCTCATGTGTAAACACCTTGAAATACACCGCAATGAATATTTGTTCACATCATTAAAATTTGTATTTTTACTTTTCATAGAAATCTAATCAAAAATTTTATAACCAACTAAGTACCTTGAATATAGTAAATCTCAAGTTTTTTGTTATGATGTATTAAAAAATTTGATGAATTATTTTGTTTGAACACCTGCTACTAAAGCTACTAATTCAAAGCTAGCTAAAATTAAACTCTTTTAGTTTCTAGAGTAAAATAGTAGCTTTTAACCAATCATAGCATGTAAAGATAATAATTCATGGTAGTAATAAACTTACAGCACTGTTATTTCCAATGCAAGTTGCTTTCCAACCGCCATAGTTTCCGCTAGGATCTGACTGGTACAGTTGATATCCATAATGTTTGTCCCAACCCATATACAAGATGGAGACACCAAATGGTCTCTTACCTGAAAATTGAAATATTTTAGATAATTAAATTCTAATAGCACATTATAAAGGACATTTAAATATTATGTGTATACTAGCTGATGGGCGCGGCTCAGCTCGCGTCCTAGGGGTTTGAAAAATAGATAGTAGCCGATTCTCAGACTTACTGAATATGCATAAAAAATTTCATGAGAATCGGTCGAGCCGTTTCGGACGCGTATGGGAACGAACATTGTGACACGAGAATTTTGTATATAAGAAGATATGTATAATATACAGTCGAAACCTGATATAGCGACATTGATGGGACCGTGTAGTTGCCGTCCTTATATCCGATAGTTGTTTTAAGCAATACATGTAGTTATATTAGTTGTGTAGCTATATTATCATAGGTATCTATCTAATATAGGTATAGGTTATGTGTGTGAACTTGTTGTCAAATGACATGTCGGAAAAGAAAATATTTATTAAGAAATAATTAGAATACACTAGTTCTTCTTAAAGTAATCAGTCATTTTAGTCTTTTTTTTTTAGCCCAGTCAGTTTTAGCGCACTAAACAATTGGTGTATACAAGGTCAAATAGCGGGGAAGAGGTTTGGATGAGGTGGGAGAAAGTGCAGTAATAATACGCCTAAATATATCCTTCAATGCTTATGAATAAGATTTAAAATCGTTCGTATTGTTTTGTTTTGCTAGGACAAGAAGCGGTTGGTCTTTATAGTCGATGAATATCGATAAAGATTCGTCATTGTAAGCGATATGTCGCTGTATCTGATGTTATTATAGGCGGTATGTTTACTGAATAGTTTACTAGAGATTCGGGCGGGACCTTACAATCTGGCTGTAATAACCGATCGATGTCGTTATAATCGATTTCGAGTGTATGTATCATCATCATCATGAACAGCCTACAACAGTCCACAGCTGGACATAGGCCTCTCCTTAGAAAGGAGGTTTTGGCCTACTATACCACTCTGGCCAGACAGGTTGGTATAGGGTTGGTTTCAAGTTTTCCATCTCTTTGCATTGATTTTGTCTTGCATAGTTTATCCCTTAGTCGCCCTTTACAACACCCGCGGGATGAATAGGGGTGGTGACACTCTGTATTCTTAATCCGTCACCAAACGGATATATGTATATATAGGTTTTAAATTACCTCCATATTGTGTGTAAGCTTGTTTAACATCACACAGCCACGATACAAGTTGTTCACAAGGGATAGATTCACCATACTGCAATAGGTATCTTTGAGCTATCAGTCTCAGCTCATTCGTGAGAACATTAGCATCAGCTGTGATACCAGCCACAGAACATAACATGTCATCATTCAGTTTATAAATTTTCTCAGAAAAGAATACTTCATCGAGGAGTTTGTTAGTGTTTCTCCGCTCTGCGGCGAGCAAGATGCCGTCAGTGGCCAATATACCCAGACATGTCCCGGCGTGACTGATAGCTTCCATAGCATATTCGACTTGATATAATCGTCCTAAAAAACACAATGAAAGAACTTTCAGCGTTAATTTTTAAAAGTAGTAATGTAAAATCCAAAATAGTTTTTATTGCATACCTTCTGGTGAGAATATAGTCGTACGAGTATCATAACGACGAGCCTGAAAAACAATCAAAATTGTTATGAATGACCAAGCAAGATTATTAACCTATGCGAATAGTTACAATCACTATCAGAGGTAATGTAGTTGATATAACGTACCATTTTATATATTAATTAACACTTTCTTGTTAATATTACTTAGGTAAGTTCGATTATGTACTAATTTAAAATAATATTTACGAATGAAAAGCGAGAACGCCGGATAGTATTCAGATTTTTGGACTCAAAGATGACATTGACAAACGTAAAAGTATTCCAAATTGAATTTCAATCGTCTGACTCAATTATAGCATGAATTGCCACACTCCTCATAGAAAGTTAGTGTGAGAAGGAAAACATTAATTTAATGCTTTACATGTGCATATTTTTATGCATTCCAAGTACCAGGAGCGATGACAACAAACTTTTGAGTATTTTTTTTTTCATGGTAATCATTGGAGGCATTGGCGTTATGATTTGAATCAAATGAAAATTTATACATTTTATACGAGTTTATTTTTGATGGAAATAACTAGCATTTATTAAAAAGAACTGACGTCAAGTTTTAGTTTAAACAAAAAATAAATTACCTCCCCTCAGTTCATGATAAAAAAATATATTGGATTAAAAGAATAAGAGGCGGTGTATTTCATACTAGCCGCCCGCCCCGGCTCCGCACGTAAGTGGTGCACCTGATCTGTAATAAAACAGCTAGCGTTGTTTCTTAAATTTCAATATTATAAATGTTCAACTTGTGATATTTTTTAACCGGAATGTCCAATTTGAAAATTTTGAAAAGTAATTTACAGTTAATGGAATGGACTTGAATATAAAGTGTATATTTTAGTTTTTTTTTTATTATTCTTTATTCACATATAAGTTACATTTTTTTACAATGTCTCTATTCGCCAAACTGTTCTAAGAGTTTGTAATCGTTCCGCTCAATATATAATAAACTTAATATGTACTTTAATGCAACTTTTTAAACTATTACTACAACGGTATACTAGCTAAAAATAAACAAAATTTAACTAAGAAACAAACAATACATAAATTTGTATAACCTCAGTATTTTTGGGTACGTGCTTCCTTAATTAAGTACACGTTTCAATCTATAATTAAGTACACGTTTTAATCTATTACCATATCCAAACATTTCTTTTAGTATTAGTTTAAGTTTGAATTTACATTTTATTTTTTTATCCTCTCTCAGTATTTGATATTTATTACATAACTTTGGTACTAGATACTTCCTAGTCCTTTCCCCATACTAATTATTTACTTTTAAGTGCTCTAATTTTCCCTTCTTTATAAGTCTTACACTATAATTATACATTTTTTTTATCTTATATTCTTCGCTATGATATGATTCTAATGCTATTAAATATTTAACTTTTTCATTTACTGGCATGATGGCACATTCAGAAAATAACTTATTATAGTCATCTTTATGTTCACTTTTGATTCTTTTATCTACAATTATTTTTAAAAACCTTAACTGTATCTTTTTTATTTCTTCTATATATGTTTTAAATGTTAGTCCGTAACAACTTAACCCATAACTAATAATTGAATCCGCCAGTGCATAATACATCATGAACAAGGTACGTCTATCTAATATTCTTTTGAGGATGTAAAACTTACTTAGAGCTGACCATAATCGATACATAGTTGCATACCAATTCTATGTGAGGTTTCCAGCCAAATTTATTATCTATTACCAACCCCAAGTATTTAATGGTGGTAACTAACTCCAACTCCTTACACTGACAGATCTTATTTTTGTTATGTAAACAATCATATATGTATAAGAACCGTATTTACTTTCGTGAATAGCTGTTATAAAAATAATTAGTGTCCGTTTCAAATTACCAACAAACACTGTAGATGGTATTGAATATAGATACTAAGATATAGATTAGTTATGTGCCGGATATCCATATCCATATAAGTATCCGCGGATTTACGAGACAGAAAAAATATCCGTGTCCGTATCCGCGTCCGTATCTGTTACTGTTTGGCGGATCTTTTACGGATCTATTTACCTTATTAAATTTAAACTTATTGATGAATTCTTTAAACAGGTGATTAGGTTGCAATAAAAAGCTATTAAATTTGATACAGATATTTTTTACTCCTTAAAATGAAGAACAAATATTTTAAATAATTATATTTATAATTATATATTATATAATTCTAAAGGATGTTTTCTATTTAAATGATTTTTTAAAGAATTTGTGCCTTGGGAATATTTTTCATCACAAATGTTACACCTTGCAAATTCATAATTTATTTTTACAAAATAATTTCAAATTACATAACTCCTTTGTAGTATTTTTTTTAAACTAGTGTACCAATACCAAACACAAACGTTATCTATGCTGCTCTGTATCTAACTAAAGACCCGTCGCGCAATGCAAGTCAAAACATGTATCAATGTCTCGTGCACCGACGTGCGACACCGACTGCGTAAGAAAGTTAAGATCCGTATCCGCGGATCTTAACACCAAATATCCGTATGCAGATCCGTATTCGCGGATATATATTTTTAATGATCCGGCACATTACTAATTTAGATAGACATGGTATTCGTTGACATTGACGTTTAGATAATACTCAACAATCTCAAATCTCAATTCTCAATTGACAATTGACGAGTACTCCAGTACCACTGAAGTAGGAAATTATAAAGGTCTATGTCCAGTACGGTCTACGGTGTATTCCTCAAAGAGAACGTAATAAAACTTGTAAAACTACGTTTACTTGCGTATACCTAACAAGAACAACACTGTGCACTGTCGCCAACTTATATTTTGTTAACTTTTTCTTACAAGAAGTCGTATAAATATTGATCAGAATGGCAGTGAGTAGATCAAAGTCTGTGTCTTCTGTTTCCACCCCTATGAAATCACGATTAGAAATGAATGTTCGACAGCTGCTTAGTAAATGCGAGATGATAGCAAAGCAGGAGGCTATAGAGAATAATTGGAGGCTAAAGCAATATGTTGAATCTTTAAGCGAAATGATTGCGGAACTTAAGACTGGTCCTGAGTAAGTTTTTTATATTTACTTACGCAAGAGCTACTGTTGAATAATAACAAGACAAAACTACCTCTTGATATAAAAGAACCCCCTCTAAAATGTTGGTATTAAAATTTAATATGTAAGAAATTAAATATCTTGCATCTACATTTGCCTATTTTATATTCGAAACTCAATGTAATCTATCTGTTTCGTTAATTTTAAAATACAGTAAAAAAGGGCCTACATTTTGAGAGGCAATGGTGAAATAAAAAGTAAACTAGACACTAAATTTATTGTGATCCATGTTGGTATGGAAATGCAGTGAATTTAGAAATAATTAAGTGTAATAGTTACCCAGAGAGATAAACATGTATTCATACATTAAAATAATCCCTTTTATTGTATTTAAACTCAGTAGGTATCTACTTAGCACTTTGAATAATTCAATAAATTTCATGACATCCAAGTATTGAACTTAATTTTTTTTTTGAAGTATGTATGTTAATCTAATTTATAAATTGTTGCTTTTAATGTCATTTAGTTATTAAATTTTAAAATTATAATGTTACAGTAAACCAGCAAAGGATATTTTGGCTGAGTACACCAAGAGAGCTGCATTCTTAAAGGGAGTGGTCCAGACAGCAACATTGAACACTCCTATTGAAAAAGTAAATAGCTTAAATTTTGACAATTCATTAATACCTTTGTTACCTTACATTCCATTACTTTATATGATCAATATGTTTGTAAACTATAACATATTGACAAGTGCCATCTTACTGTGGATGAAAACTCATTGAACAATTACATAGATAGATGGTTTTTATTTTACTTTTAATAATAATAAATAAATATTTTGGACATCTAACACACAACATCATCTAGTCCCAAACTAATCAGAGCTTGTAGTATGGGTACTAGCCAACTGATATAAACATACTTTTTTTTATAATACATATATGTATATTATACATAGAAAACACCCAAACTCCGAAAACAAATATTTGCAGATCATACAAACATTTAGTCTGACCCGGGAATTCAACCCGAGACCTCTTGATCCGCAGCCGCATACGCTAACTACTAGACCAACAAGGCAGTCAGTATATATACTTTTAGAACTAGTAGTAGAATAATCTTTTGTTAGTGCGATCATAACAAAAGAATCAATTATTTTCCAGTTGGAAGCTGTTCAGCAGCTGTCCCATGGAGCAGCAACAATGTCTGCCGATGCTTCAGCACAGGAAATACATCAAAAGACAGTTGTCAAGTATGGAGTGGAACTTCGATCTGAATTGTTTGGATTGGGTTAGTATTAGAATCTTGAAACTATTTTATCTACACTTGAGTTTGTTAAACAGTTAGTTTGTCTTTTTTAATCAATGATATTCTTAAATATTTCTGAATCCTGATAAGTACTATTATGCAAACCATTGCATCAATTAGTACATATTTTCTACCAAGAAAATATGTACTAATTTTGCTGTATAGCAAACTGTGATAGAGTTTATAAACATTGCGGACGTTGATAAAAAGAAGAAAGAACTGCTTAAAAAGACAACTCCTGCTTTAAGAATATAGTCCTGTGTAGCAGGGGACTTTACAAACATACAAGAAATGGACACAAAAAACACCCAGACTCAGAATAACAATTTGTTGAAAACACAAAGTGTTATCTCGTATAGAATTTGAATACGAAACACTTGTCGCAGTTGACAGTTTAGCGGTGTGGCGCCTGCTTAAACCACTAGGCCAACCATGCAGTTAAAGTTAGAATACTGAATATACTGATTAAATTATACAAAATACTCATTGTCAACATATTACTGTAATTGTTAATTATTTTATTACAGAGGACAGTGATGATGCATTACGGAAACGCAACATCATAAAGGCTCCGAACTTTACTAGCAACAGTAGCAGTCAGGAAGATATTGACTCCTTGCTGAAATACCATCAAAATATGCAGGAGAAAGTAGCTGAAAATATGGTTCTTCTGACCAAGAGTCTCAAGGAGCAATCACAAATAGCTAGCACCATCATTAAAGGAGATACTGAGGTATTGCAAGAGTAAGCTCCTTATTATAATGTAGAAACATATTAAATTAACTGGCCTTTTTGAGGATTCCGAAGTTTATGACCGTCTGTCCATCCTCAACTTACCCTCCAAACGATAAGTGCTAGAAAGATACCCCACACGTAAAGTGGGGATGTTTTTTTTTTCTCGCGGCTACCCCATCATGTGGTATTTATTTAGATAGGTCTGTTGAAAACAATATAAAGGGTTATTAAGACGATTTTTTGATTTAGGTATCTGTTTGCAAAAATTCCACTTTGAAGGTACTTTTTTGTAAATACAGGCCCCCCCCCCCCCTCTAAAAGCGAAACGGCTGGCTCAAAAAATTTGGAAAAATTCGTGATGGTGGTCCATATAGCTTTAAACGAAAACTATAAATGATTAGATAACTTTGTTAGTTCAGGAGTTATAGAGGCTTAACTTGTAAAATGCCCTTACTGGGTCAAACATACACAATAACGCATTAATATGTAAATATAACAATTACTATTTAATTTTTTACTATTGGTTACCGTCATCTTTATGTCAAATGAAAATCAATATGACTAAAGAGTCACTCAGTAGTTCAAATATTAATTTAAGACTCATGTGCATTAGTGGTTGTCTAGATCACATTAATAGTCTCTGACAGACGGTTTTTTTGTTCTAATGAATCTTAAAGCTCTAATGTTCTATTTATTAAACCTAATAGTGTTTGCAAAATCACATTGTAGTAGTAGCATTTACCTTCCAAGGAATATTAAATTTTATCAAGTGCTTCTTTATAGCCAGTTTTTTCCGCAATTCCATTACATGTTTATACCCATAACCATGGTCATAAACTTTGATGAGCATAAACTACCAGTACCATGTTTATGGAGCCTATAGATTTCAGATAACTGTGGTGCGTTTCTTGACAGGCATTGAAGAAATCCTCAGATCTAACAGACAGGAATTTGTCATCACTTCAAGTGGAATCTGAACGACTTCAAGAGCACAGTCGAAGTGCCTGGAAGTGTTGGCTCTGGATCATGCTGGCTGTTGTCATGCTTATATTTATAAGTAAGTATTGTTGTGTACTGTCTGTGTGGTGACGGATTAAGAATACAGAGCGACTAAGGGATAAACTACGCAATACAACATCAATGCAAAGAGAAGGAAAACTTGAAACCAACCCTATATCTACCCGTCCAGCAGAGGACTGTTAAAGGCTGTTGATGATGATTGTTATAACTTAATTTAAAGTTAACTAACATTCACTGGGATTTTACTTTGTTTGATAGTTCCCAGTACATGGTTTGTTCACTACAGCACATAAAATGTATTCATTTTTCCATCTTTCATAATTTTCAATGAAATAATTGTTAAGTAAAGCCTCTAGAAAAAGTGGCAATGGTTTAAAGTACACCATACAGCGAGTGAACTTACCCCAATTTGGTGATACTAACTCAAACTGGATTATTTTAATGAATCATCAACATCAAAGGCAATCGTTATTGGGTAGTCAGTGCCCTCAAATTTAATGACAACTAGTTAAACCTTCGAATTTCAGTTCTGCCTTAGGGTTGCGGCGGTTCGATGCCAGTCGCTCCGTCGAAAAACTGATATTCAGCTAAAACCGGTTAAATTAGTAGCCAACCTCAAATGATATTGGGAATAAGGCTAGGAAGAAGAGGAAGAAGAATAATGGTAAATAATTGGCGTCGACGTGAACCACCTGATCATGCTTACGTCACAACTCTACCAGTTTTAATTTTGTTTATTGCTCTGTCATTACTTACTCATACTTCTGTTTTATTTCCCATAGATATGGTGCTATTCATGAGGGTTATGAAAAAAAGAAAATTTGATGTGTAAGGTAGGTATTTATATTAAATACTAGGTGATACAGCAGAAAGTGGAAGGAAACTCTGTAGATGTACATATTTTTAAAGATTGTTATTTTTATTATATTTTTCCTATAACATAAACATTGTGAATATTTATTGAAATACTTGTGTGTAGCATGAAATATTAACGTTTTAATCTATGCGCGTCTATGTAAATGTAAGTAAGTTATTTTAAATTATAAAGATTAAATCTTATCGTTGTCGATTTCTTGATCCTCTTATTTAAGTCCACCTTTTATACCTCTATTACAAAAAAGTTGAACATAATTGTTATATAATGCCAATTTTGGTCCTAATTTTTATTTTGTAACTAAATATAATTTCATAATAATGTTGTGGTAAATACAATCTACATGTTTTGCATACACTATAGAGAATAATACTGTTAGTAATTTATTAAATGACGTTTCACACGCATTGTACACGTATAAATGAATGTAAAACTAAATTATTTGCATTTAAGTTTTTACACATTATTTTTTCATAATTTTTAATATCCAACAACTCTTTAACCACCATTTGTGCGTGTGTGATCCATTTCTTTAGTTTTTTGTTTATTTATAAATTGTTCAGATTATTTTTGACGTGTGGATACCTCTTTACGTATTTTATTACCACGTTTCAGGATACCGACAAAACCCTTCATTATGAACAAGTCAAAAATTTTAGAATCTTAAGATGTTGATCAAAAGCTGTCCTCATTATAGACTTTTCTTCACAGACTCTGAAACTTTTCTACGTAATATAACCTTGTTTTGGTATTATCCCAATAAAACACGAGATATTTAGTGAGGTTTTTCAAAGGTCTTGCACGTTACAAATGTGCTACAAATGACTTAATACGAATTGCATTAAGGTACCTTTAAAGTTACGAATTATATAATGTATCAATTTGTTTTTCAAATATTTCTTTTATTTATTTTTATCTGTGCGTGTTTTACTGAACCTATGGTTTAAATATTAAACAAGTTATGCTATTAATACTAACTTCTTCTTTTCCTAGCCCCTTCCCATCAAGGGTTGTCGGGTCTGGTAAATTCTCCTTCTTCAGGAGCTTGGTCATCCTGGTCCACCATGTCATATCAACTAATACTAACAATAACATATATTTATTTCTCGCTACATCCCCTTATTAGGACCAAGAGTATACAATATCGAAATATTTGCGTTAGATTAAGCTTATATTTTCTCTATATAAAATGTAGGCATTATCGAAGAACACGTACATTTACTAACACTACTTGATTTCGCTAGTAATATACTAACATAAACTCCTTACATCATTAAATACAATTCAGAAAACATCCTATTTACTCGACTATAAATAAGCGAATTTAATTCGCTATCAAGCTTTGTTCTATATTGTATATATATCAATATTCTGTAATATAAATATAGCTCTTTATGCATGGCATTATAAAGATTGATCTACTTTTTGTCATATACATCGGTTAATTCAAACTTCCAGATTTTGTTCGGACCAATTTCAGTGACGTACAGATGTGATCCGTTTTTAGTCACAGCCAATGAATGGGGGTTGGTAAATCCCTGTAAAAGATTAAAAACCATGTTATTATAGTTATCATATTATAGTTATCATTTTTGGGCGGTTTTATGTTGGGTTCTCGTATTACCTACTCGGTATTATGCTCATTAAGGCTCTCGTGCAATTAAAAATACAAACCCTAGGTTCGATAACTCATAACATATCGCACGGCAGGTGCTCCTAAGTAATGCGTTTCAAATATTATCTGATTTCGAAAAAAACAGGGACAATTACTTAATATTAAAGGTTCGTCGACGCTTTTCTGAATTGTCGCTGTAGGTAATTTTTGTTAGAAAGATAGCTAAAATATATTTTCCAAACATGGAAAAATACATACCCATCACCACAACCATCGTCTATACTTAAAACTTATAAGTGTTGTATGAATATTGTAGTAACCATAATATATAAGCTATCTAATAAATCTACTTACGGTGGTTGGTTCCCAAGTATCCAAAATTTTGCCATAAACCGCATTTACAGTAAACCCGCGAACAGCAATATTCTGTGACGTCGGTCCGTTCACGGCGTAGATCATATCTCCGTGAGACGCAACACCAAATACTCTGCCCAACGTAGGATCCTCAATGATAGTGGCCGGCTCGAACATTTTCACGTAACTCTTCAGTCCAGCTTTAGGGCATACGATCCTCATGTTTTCTCTGTCTGCTACACAAACAATATCCAAATGTTCCAATATAGTTATGCTATGCGGAAGGTTCAAAGTCAAGGTGTCTGAATAAGTCGGTATTTCCAGCAACAATTTGCCTGCCGCATTGAATTTCAGTATTAGATTGTTGCAGTATCCGTCAGCGACAAATATTTCTCCTGTTGTGGCGACTGCGACTGATGTGGGCATGCATAGTAGCACACGACCTCTGAATGGATAGCCTGCTATAAAGGGCTCTCCGATCGTTAGGCTTGGGTATTTGTGGTTACTCGGTATATACTGGAACAAAAAATATCACAATTTTATATATTCATGTTATTCAATCAGAAGTTTTTGTGTGACTATACCAAGTCGCATATAAAATGAACACAAATGATTTTGATGTGATTTTCAAACCAGTCATTTTACACAAACATTAAAATCATTGATTGTATCAATGATTTTCTCGCCTTAGGTCCAACTACTGAAACAATATTTTCTTCTAAAGTAACTACTTATAAATTTCATATTGATGACATGACGTTTGGTGAAGGATTAAGAATATGGAGTGTCACCACCCCTATTCATCCCGTGGGAGTGACCTGAGGCGAGTTATGGTGGAAAACTAACTACGCAGGACAGTATTCTGACTGACTCTAAGGGGAAGGAAAACTTGAAACAAACCCTTTAAAAACCTACTTTCCAAGGAGAGTCCTGTGTCCAGTAGTGGTCTATTATGGCTGTTGATGTGATTTGTCCTCCTCATTAAGGGTGGGCAATGCAGCATGATGATCCATACTATGGTGGCCTGGTAATGGCCTGATGCAGAATGATTGGAAACCACACACACTAACCAACGAAATTCGACACCAAGAATGCTGTCATTATTAGGATGGTCTTCTGCATAAGGGTAGTCTTCTGCCCCGTATAGTATAGTTTAGAAATCCAAAGGAGTGTTTAAATAAAAAACGGCCAAGTGCGTGTCGGACTCGCCCATGAAGGGTTCCGTAGCAGCGAGTAAGATCATATAAAAGTTAACTTGTAGTTTGAAGTAACTTTGAACGATGTTTTAATAGCAGTGTATTGATTGAATGAAAGGTAAATTGTAGTTTACGATTAATGACGTATTAAAAAAACTATTTAGTAGATCTCGTTGAAACCATTTTTCGGTGGAAGGTTGCATGATAATGTACAGTTTTTTTTAGTTTTATCATTCTCTTGTTTTAGAAATTACAGGGGGGGACTAATTTTACCAATTTGGAAGTGCCTCTCGCGCAAACTATTCAGTTTAGAAAAAAATGATATAAGAAACCTCAATATCATTTTTGAAGACCTATCCATAGATAGTTACACGTATGGGTTTGAAAAAAAAATTTTTTTATTATTCAGCTCTAAGCATGGGGAACCCCCAAAATTTATTGTTTTTTCTTCTATTTTTGTGTGAATATATTAATGCGGTTCACAGAATACATCTACTTACCAAGTATCAATAGTATAGTTCTTATAGTTTCGGAAAAAAGTGGCTGTGAGATACGGACGGATAGACAGACATGACGAATCTATAAAGTATAGACGAATCTATAAGTTATAGACGAATCTATAAGAATATATATCATCATCATCATCAACAGCCTTCAACAGTCCACTGCTGGACATAGGCTTCTCCTTAGAAGGATGTTTTGGCCTACTATACCACGCTGGCCAGACGGGTTGGTATAGTACAAGAATATATCGTTTTTAGCCATTTGGCTACGGAACCCTATTAATACGAAACAAGCAGTAAGTGAAATTTAAAAATAATGGTTGCTCATTGTTTGAAACTAATTGACCCTTTTAATTTATTATAGCAATAAAATTTTAAATAAAAATATCTTGATTCTAATTATTTTTTTAATTAAAAAGATTAAAACTTATAGAATAAGGAACCAAGATTAAAGATTTTTGGTTATCTACACGTAGGAAGTATTTAATACCTTTATTACAAAACTGTTATCATCACTAAGGTTTCTACAAAAACAGTATTGCATTTTCAATCATTTGCAATGTTTATTAGAATTTCTGAGGTAAATGAGGGCAAATATTAAGAATAAATTGTTGGTAGATTCATGTACCAACTTAATGTAAATCGTATGTACTAGTACTCAACTTTAAAATAATAAATGAATAAATTGTGTGTGCCCTGTGGGGTCGTAACATTAAAATTCAGGCAAGCAGTTTGACCACAAACGATATCCACTTTAGCAAAGCAAAAGGACATCTTTCGTTCTGTCGTGTTCCGTTGATGAGTGTAAGACAAGAAGCCCAATGATGCAACAGCATCTTATTAGGCCGCCATACTGTGATCCACGATGCTCTATAGTTGCATTTTTTGCATTCGCAATAAATATGGCGACCACTTTCGGATACTGCTCATGACTTCCATTAAAGTCACTATATAAGGCTCATATATATTTAAGTATAATGGTGCTAAATAATGTGCAAAGAATTGTCCCAAGCACTTACTACTTGTATAATATAGTGGATTGATGCAATTATATTAAAGTAGCTGTTACAATTCGAAAGGCGAGAATTTATTCATATTTTCTCTAAATGTTAAAGTATTTATCTAATATAAAAAATAAACCTATACTAAGACCTTAACAAAGCAAAACACAACAGTAACTCGATAATCAATGAGCTTGAAATAATTTCTAGAACGCACCCGACCTACAAGTCCAATAGTGTATCAAAATCTTCTACTAACTTCTTAACTACACTTGAAACGATCGACGTAAATAGCCTAATAATAAAAAAAATAGAGATTTCACAGAAGAAACTAACAAGACTACTTGTTTCCTTGCTTACCTTAAAAACTTGATGTTTAGCAACATCAGTAACCCACACATTATCGTGATGGTCAATTGTAAGTCCATGTGGCATGTAGAAGGTATACGCTCCCCAACTATGCAGCACGGATCCTGTGTGTGGGTCAAGAACCAAGATCGTGTCTCCGATGATTGGTCCTTTGTCCGAATTCCGGTAGACGTTTGACTTATTGAAAGTGCTGTGGGATTAGTCAAATGTTAAACGTTGCGTTTTAGTCCTAAACAAACATACAGGTAATTTGAATTACTAGCCTCTCATCCCAAACTCTTTCAGCTCTGTGGAATATAACAGGTTGGCTCAGAGAATTAATTGATACCGAAGTTATTTGTCCAACATTCAACGATTGCTGAGGCCAGTCCTTCACTTCTTGAGGTCTAAGAACAATTTCATCTTTTGGCTGAAAAATGTTTATGAAAAATATTTACTACGTCTTGTACAATGTATAGCGGTTGTCTATTTAATATTTATATAACTAAGTCAAATCGACTTAGTGAATTCATGGTACGTACCAAGTGCAAATCTAAGTTTTTCAGTATATCTTCGTTGTTCCCGTAGCTAAAGTAATCCAAATTTTCCCTCACAGTTTCTGGTTCACAATTTATTCCAGTGAAAGCAAAGAGAAAAAGCAGAAACGACAGCATTTTGATGATCACTGGTATCTGTTGTATTCCTCAATTGTCAGGGTTCGTTTGACTGCGGCTATTGATTACTGGCTTGAACACAGTAAGATACGCATGCGCAATCCAGCAATGGATTCTCATAGGTACACTTTCAAGGTTAGTGTAAAGGAAACATTAAATGAAATACATAGACGTCGAATAAACATAGATTTATTTTTACATAATTCTAACAAGTGTACTCAAAAACATTGGTCAAGATACAACGCGTCTCACTCGACATTTTGTGATGGTAGATAAGGTGATATCAAGAAATAAAAGGGATCATCTTAGACTAATAAGAAAATAGAAGACGAAATTTGATTTCATTTTATACTGAATCAGTCTCAAATTAAAGTCGTTGTATCAATTTGGCACATGTGCAGATCTAAAGTTTCGTCCAGGCCTATTATCTATAGTAACAAGCTGGAATGTTATGGTACAATAATGCTTAGGGCTGTTTGGAAATGTTTGTGTGTTGTTGCTACTGGCCGCGCCATTCCGAGTTAGGCTGGTGCCAAATGTAACCAGTCTCAGTCATTGAACATACTGCGTTGTAATACCGCCCAGGACTTCGACAATACGACCATGCTGGACATTTACAGCGAAACAGTGTTTGAAATTCTTCCTTGCATACTTCGTTCCACCAGCATGTTCTCTATAAACATGATTTATTATTAGCACTTTGAAAGTTTAGATTTGAACAATTTTAATAAATATTTTAAATTAATACCTCTGTAACATATCCCCTTATAGATCGATCGGAATAGCTTCGTTTCATCATAGTGGCCGTTTCAATCATTGCATTTGACATAACCACTAACGCGAACATAACATATAGCACCTAAAACACGAAATGCATTTATACATTACACATAAACACAGTATATAGGCACACACATAAATTGTTTACATGTAATTGTTGACTTTACCTTAATCATAGCAGGATTTTGGTCCAAAAATGGAAAATTATCGGGTCGCATAACGTTTTACGCCCCCTGACGGCACTTTCAGTTTTATTATCGTAGGGTTGTGACTGAAATCACGTATCGAGCTTTGAGCTGAGCAAATTAGTATCGTACATTTTCTCGTTATCAAGCAAGAGTTCCTTATATTTAAGAAGGTACTGCACGAAATTGTGGGATTTGACGTATTTTCAAATGAGTAGTACTGTGCGCTGCATTAATTAAATACATCAAAAGTATTTGTATAGTTTAGGTCGATCCTTGCACAAGATCTCCGCCGAAGTTGGAATTTGAAACAGATACATATAAAATTAAAAAACGATACATATATGTTGTGTGTCAGATGAAATCTTAAAAACATTTTTCTTCGAAAAGATAGTAGATTTTACGTCTAGAACAATAATTTTCATATGACAATATTTGTATTTACATCGTGCAGGGTTTAGCCGGTGTATAATTTAATTTAAAAGTATAAATCTAAAAATATTGACACTTTTCAATTTTTAACACAAACGCCTGATGCACATTGCACATTGCGCAGAAAAAAATATTGCTCTAATTAAATTACTAGGTCTGAAACTTCAAAGCAGAATGGGTCTAATTACTAATATTAATGAGATCAATTTTGTTTTGAAGTTTTTTTTAGACTTATGTCAGTATTGTATTGTGTATCATGTCTATATGTCATTGGTTATACTTACTGGCAAATAAGAAAATTGGAAAAAAATCAAATTTCGAGTCGAATCTGTACAGAGTAATGCGAACGCAGAGCAACAAATGTACGAAACACAATACAAACGTACAAACGCAAATAGGTAAATATCTCAAACAGGTATGTTTAATGTTACTGTTATAATTTTAATGTAAATGCAATGTTCCGTTCACAATTATTCGTCAGTTGCTAATCAATCAATACAAGTAATCAAGTAATCAAGTAATCAAGACGGTAGAGAACTTCAAAACGTAAATATTTACCTTTGATTATAAACATATATTTAATCAAAGGTACCTACTCTTATCAAACTCACTTTAGTATTATAGGCCTATGTTTTTCAGGTTACATGTAATCTTATGGTCAAGAAAGAACTTATAGTAGAAAAGGAAAACACAAATGAAAGCAAAGCCACAATTCGGGTACTTGTTTAAACCAAGAACTTACTCACCACAACTCTCCATTTGGTTGCAACTTCAGTAATTTAAAAATCAATAGAGAATATAGAAATTGTTTTCAGTCCTCCTGTTTCATAGTATGCAATATGTGTAATGCAAAATTAAGATTGGAAAATTGTTGAAAACCTAGAAACAGCAAGGAACTTGCACTCAATCAAAATATCGTGAGTAATTAAGTGTATAGACATGGGATTCAGTGCCCTGGAGCAAGTCAAAACTTCTCTTGATATACCCTGCATGTCAGAACATTTTTATGCCAAATTTCATGCTAAAGTATGTGAACTCTGGGAACTGGCCAAAGTAAAAAGCATAGAGGAAGCAACAAAATAAAAATATTAACTGGCTGAAAAAAATAATGACCTTAATGCAGATAGCGTACCGATGATAACAGTTGTATCTGATGCGCATTGGAGTAAGAGGTCATACAGGAAAAACTATACGACCTTTTCAGGAGCTGCAAATATCATTGGCTACAGAACTAAAAAAGTTCTCTACATGACTGTTAAAAATAAAAACTCTATGGTTTGCGGGCGAGCTCAGAAGCGCAAACTTTACTTCAAGTTTGTATTTCTGAGCATGTATGATATAAAAATTACACTCGATCATCTAGCGGTATGTAGTCAACTGCCATAGTAGAAGGCTTCAAAAGCAACTCAAGGTTTTATTTATTCTAAACACATAGCTAATGGTGATTCCAGCACCTACAAAAATGTTCTGGATACCAAACCATATGCCGCACTTATTGTCGAAAAGATAGAGTGCTCTAACCACCTCCTCAGAAACTTTTGTACAAGATTAGATGAATTATCAAGAAATACATGTTACCAATTAAAATGCCAAAAAATACAGCTCCAAAACGTGCTACGCGTACGGCGATCGGTGAAAGGTGCCATAAATCACATTGATTCTCAAAATGAAAAATCTTTCGCTGAAAAAGTTATAGATTTAAAACAAGACCTTTTCAATGCACTTATTCACGTTTTCCGCGATCACAGCTCGTGCAAGTCTTATATTTGCAAGTACATCCTCATAAATAAAGGCCATCAAACTGATAAAAACGTATTTGGTGAAATAAAATCAGATGCGGTCTTTGCCACCATAATAAAAGTACTTTGTCGATTGATTAAAAATGCCAAAAATTTTATGGCGAATAAACTATTCACTTAGACAATCATACTCAGGACGGTGTGCTGCATCTGTTGTTTCATTTAATCCCGCAATACAGACATTAGTGATAAAGACTACGGTGAAACTTGCCCAAGGCCTGATTTTAGTAAAGCCGATTTCAACTTTGCTAAATCTACGCATATGGCAAAAATACTGTTACAGCTATCCAATGAGGATCGTCACGCACTTGAACGGCGCACTGTATTAAGCTGATTCGATTGAATGGCTTCAGGAGCGGAAGCTTCTTGAAGCTAATTTTGAAAAAAAAGAACATGTAAAAGGGGCTTTATAAGATGTGGACCGGTCGTCTTTGTCTTCTTCTAAATTCCGTCAAGCACAGTGTCTTGTATATTGATATTTGCTATTCTCCCAGTGCTCGTACCACCTATGCATTCTACCTTCCGAATAACATCTGTACACTCTTATGAATACGCGGTAATCTGGATGACGCGCTGTAGGGTATCTTTCCCTATAAAGGAATGCATCAGCACTTGCGCTACTTCTACATTCACCATAAATAAAGTGCATGTTTGCGTATTCTTGTGCCATATATTGAATACGCGGCATACTGATACACGAAACCAGTCCAGATACAAGCCAAGTCGTCGTAAAATCACCAAACTAAAGTCCAAATCAGTGAGCAAAACGAAGAGTCCAATGATTTGACTCTTACTTAAAACGATGACTTCTGGCTGTTTAGCCAGAAATCGTCGTTTTAACACTGATTGACAATCACAGAGAACTGCAAAAGGAATGGGAACATGCGATACCGAACAAGTCAAGCGACGCACCAAATACTTGCCATTGCTATGTGCCATGGCGCGAGAGAGATAAGGTACAATAGTACAAAGGTACAATAATAATATACTCGTCTCTCGCTCGCTTACACTGTACTTTAGTACTGAATTTATTCACCTATCTCTGTCTCATAATTAACAAAAAATTACTTCGGCCACACTCAGGTAGTAAATAGCGAAATAACATTATCACACGTCCTTTACTACACTAAAAAGGAAGCTTTAATTTTCTCTCTTTGGATAAAATTATGTATTATACCATTTTTTTTAATATAGTTGCTGCTTAGTTTTTCATACATATTTTTTTCACAAAAATCTCAAATTCTGTCATAATTTATTTTGATCAAATTTCATGTTAATTTTTTTCCAAAAAAGTATAATAGGCACTCATACTATTTACTGCATTTCTAATAAGATTTTTTGTGAGGAATAAGATAACTTCAAAATTTGTGCAACTATTGGATTTCTTTTGGGTTTTTTTTTTGTACGCTGGATAGCTATACTACTACGTGCTTTAGGATTACCCATTCTTTCTGGGACACCCTGTATAGATGATATACTTATATTGACAGGAGCTGGATGTGAGAAGCCCAAAATCGATCAGAGTGGTTTGCAATGGGAGAGGCCTATGTCCAGCAGTGGACTTCGATAGGCTGACTATGAAAATGAATAGATTCTAGAAATTATTACTTTTGAACAAAACTTCCATAAAAACGACTGAATATTTAGAAGATATGTATTACTCTGTGTGGAGCCTTCTCTGTACAATTATTTTACATATCTTAGATAAAATGTTTCACGTAGGAAGCGGCGACGGTGCTGCCTAGCGGCGCTGCCGCGCAACTCTGCTCGTAAATACCTAAACTCGGCGTTTTTTGTTCGCGCAGCACACTCTTAAGTTCGAGTTTAAGTAACCACTACCACTACAAATGTGGTCGGTTTTTGTTTTTCAGAAAAACCAACTGAGTAAAAATGTTGGTTTTTATGTTACTTATTATTTTGAAAATAGATTGCTTTTTGTTTATTGTAAACTTTATAAAGCCTAAATTATGAACAGGTAGGTAGGTACTATCTATTGTTTTATTTCAAAAATAATAGTTAGGTAGTTGAACTGGACTATGGCTGGTGCATAGGTCATGCTCGTGATACGGGCGCCGCCAGTCGGGGCTGATCATCTCACAACTTCTATTTATTGTTTAATTATTTTTTTCCTCACATTTAATGCCTTAAACAATGTAACAAAAAAATGTAAAAACAATGTTGGAAAAGAGTGTCCATGGAGTCTCTGTTCTTCCCCATAGGATCTACGAATTGGAACAGACAATTAGCTTCACGACTGACTACTGACTGACTACTTGACGTTTCAAAAGTGCCGTTGTATGGTTTATTTGAAATAAAATGGTTTGATTTGATTCGAAATAATTGAGGTTTCGCATGCTCTTGAAGGGAGACAAAGAGCGGGGAAATATTCTAAATATAAATATTCTATAACGATTAATAAAGGTGATTTGATGTGATCTGTGATTATTGCATATTTAAACAGTTACGCCAATAAACAATAGCTGTATAGTATTTTATTGAATATTTAATTTTATAAGTAACAAACGATAATGCATAAACTATGATGACGGATGAATAATAAATAAGTTAATGAAAAAAATGGCTTTAATTAACATATAATTACTTACATAACGATTTTCAAAGTAAAATTTACAAAATCACTAGCTAACAATAGCTACGTAAGACTGACGTGATCCTTAAATATAAAACAGTGACAACAAAGACATTAAAGTAGTTATAACAATTAAGAATAAATAATAATTAGAAAAATCTTACAAATGTTTGAAGAAAATCAACATATTCAACTAAATTATTTATAGAATGGCACTTAAGCGTAAAAAATAAATAAATTTAGTACAAGTCTATTAACAACAGCTTTGGTTGGAACTAACTACCACTACATTTGGGATTAATTGGCCCTCAGGAGCCCCTAATAACGTCACAAAGTTTATCTACATTGCCCGTACATCTTCTATTATGTTCTCTTCAATATCATCGTGTTCTTGTCGCCTGTGTAGTTCATCTGCTTCCTTCCTGTAAAACAATTATTATTCTTAAATTGATATGTATTATTTCTAACATTGCCAACGGGATGTCCACGTGTGTCAGTTAAAAAGGATCCAAAATGTTCATCGGCACGTTACATAGAAACGTACTATAACACTAAGTCTTTTCAAACCTTAATATGCGTTTCTCTGTACAGTGATAATTGTATAGGAGTACTATATTGTTAAATAATAATAATAATGTGTGTTGTGTAGGAGTACTATATTGTTAATACAGTAATAATAAAAAAATCGCTTTATTGTACACCAGATAACTTAACAAGGATCTTTATGCTAAGTTAGTACAAGTGGCTGTCTTATCGCACTACGGCAATCTCTTACTGGCAACCATTGGATGGAAATAAAGGACGGATAGGGCAAATGTATAGGGTAGTGTCCGGTGTAATAGTGTTGATTAGAAAAGGAAATAAAACAGCGTAGATAAGAATATACAATACAGAGTACGAGTAGCACATAATGTGGTTAATGACAAAGTACAAGCATATAATTCTACACTCGGTTCCAAAAATAACGGGTCAGTCACATAAACCCGAATATCTCCCGAACTACGTATGCCATCCTAATGAAACGAAGACTGTTCAATTGAGAATTTAATTATACAGATAAAAAATAAAATAAAACTTAGTTACACCCACAATATTAATCTTAAATTAAAAAAAAACTAAAGTAGTCATATTTTTCTTAAGATTACATTTTTTTTATGATTGTTTTTTTGCTGTTTTTCATCACTGGAGGCTTCATCACGTGGAGGCAATACAAAGTATTAAATGAAGAAAGTGATGAAAAACAGCCAAAAAACAATCATAAAAAAAATGTAATCTTAAGAAAAATATGACTACTTTAGTTTTTTTTTAATTAAAGATTAATATTGTGGGTGTAACTAAGTTTTATTTTATTTTTTATCTGTATAATTAAATTCTCAATTGAACAGTCTTCGTTTCATTAGGATGGCATACGTAGTTCGGGAGATATTCGGGTTTATGTGACTGACCCGTTATTGGTTTATGTGACTGACCCGTTATTTTTGGAACCGGCTTTATAAATCTATATAAACATTCACACTCACATATTTATACATACATACTCATATCCATAGAATAAATAATAAGCGAAATTTATAGACACATATTTATAAAAACTAAAATTGATTACTGTGACCTCATTGACTATGAGCACAGATGATTATGGAATATTGACATCTTCCAGGTAACATTACCTTTACCAATCTCTTAAAGGCAGTAATTGTTCGTGCACGTCTGATTACTACTGGTAGGGCATTCCACAATCGTACCGCATGGACAGAGAAGGTATGATCGAGGAATTTAATAGAATGTCCAGGCATTTTCACTTCCAGGTTCTCAAACGATCTCAACAATTTGGGCTGTGTGTCATGTAGAAAGTTAAACCGCAATTTAAGGTAACATGGAGTGAAGGGAACAAATAAAATGTTATAAAGTAAAGAAAGAATATGGGCATTTCGGCGAAGGCGGATGGGTAACCACTTAAGCTGTTTACGATAGTCAGAGACCCATGACTATTCATATTTGCGTAATCCAAATATGAATCTTATACAGAGATTTTGGAGTCCTTTCAAGCTTATTTAGTTGGTCTTCGGTAAGATCAAGATAACTAGCATCAGCATAATCAAGGATGGGGAAGAGAAGGGATTGCGTAAGAGCAATTTTGATTGATGTGGGTAGGAAATTACGTAGTCTAAATCTAGTTTAATACTTTTTCAGCGTCAGTTTTTGTCGTACCTATAGAAATGCTTCTAGATAATTAGGCCTCCGATCTTGTACTCACCAACGAAACACGATAGTACAGCCGTCCAGTTCGTATTTAAAATCAGCATTCAGCATAGATAGCTTATAAAGCATGAGTAGAATCTAGAAGGGGTCACCATACTCCCCGCGAATGCAGGCAGTATGGCGACCCACACGATGGCGACCTAATGAGATGATTTTTCGCTCCTCGCTTAAATGATCCCAGATCATATTAGGAAGGAAATACATGAGCTGACAGTAAGTTCCAGTTTTTCACAGATTGTTTCATAGCTCGGCACATAATCGGTCCTGCCATACCAGAGATCAACCGGAACAAACAGAGAAATAAATAAATTGTTTTTATGCAATTACCATATATACTGCCATTTGAATTTAGTGATAATCTGTATTTTCAAATTACAAACATACCCTTCAATTTTATTAACATATTTGTATAGATGGCGAGTATCATGAAAATCTTCTGGTCAATTAATTTATATCAGAAATTTCATCACTAATTATCATAATTTAAATATCACCAAAACACGTAAAAATGCTGTGTATACGATGATACAGTTACATTTGTTTAAACATGTTTCTGTTATTAAACGTCATCATCTTTCTGACCATTTCCCAATCGTGTTTGGGTTAGCTTAATTTGTAACATTGCAATAAGTCTTGGATGGTTTCTTTTATTGCCAGCCACACCGATTTCGGAATGTAAATGTTTCCAGAAAGAGAAATCTTGACGGCAAATAACTAAATTTGTCTAACTTCTATTCAAAATCAAAAAACTTTTATTTCAAGTAGGCACTACCAGATGCTCCCAAAAAAGTTACATTACTTATTCTAGTTGCGTGGTTCCAAAAAGTCTAGCAATGACTGATCAGAAGAAGTACCGTCAAGAAACTCCATATGTTACTCTTTTAAAATCATTTTTTTGTGACATTATCTAGGCAGCATAGAGCAACCGTGGACTCGTGGGGAGAAGCAATAGTGTCTTTTTTAACATAACAGTCTTGTCATTTTTGCGGGGGGAAATATTCACATATACACATTTTAGACTCACAAAAATAATCATGATTTTGCGTCCACACTTTCCTTATTAATGTCTGTCTACTAAAGTCTAATTAATTTGTCACATTATTTTATAAACTGCTTTTTATAAGCTTTCTTAAAATATAAATTATTGCAAACTTACTATCTTTTATTAATTACAACAGTGATTAAAACAACACAGAAGTCGTAAAGTGGTATAACTGGTTTTTCTAATACCTACATATTTTCATAGAATTTAACGCGTGCTGATTTATAAAAAGTAAATGTCATAACTAAAAGTTTCTTTTTAAGTGTTCTTCCTGTGAAGCATGTCAATTAAAGGAAAGTGAAAATAAGGATATTCGGCATCACAAAATCGTTCGTAAAGTTATATAAATGAACTAAGTGAAGTTTTTTTAAAGCAAACCCCTTCCACTGATGTTCTACTAAATACTTAATCGTGAAAAGTAACAAGATTGAATAAATAAATAAATTGTAATCCATACCTTTTTTCTTATTTATATATTTATTATCTTATGGCCTTAACCCTCTCGTGAGAGCAAACCCGCGCCCAGTAGCGGGACATTACGGGTTGTTGATTTGAAGATATTAATTATAGGCCTTAGAAAGCTCTTGACAAGGTTATAGTTACGCAGAACTCAAACAAAGGGTGTTAACTTACGAGTATTTGTTCGAAGACTGGAAGATACTCTTAGGACATAAACGGTAGTAGGGCCAACATTCGCCTCCTGCTTCGCCTGCCCTCTGAGCCTCCACATATTCGTCCATCAAACCTGCAAACGGTGACTTACTTGGCCTGAAAGTAATAATAAATTGCATTTGTAGTAACAAGAAAAAAATCCCATCATTAATCTTAAAAGTTCAGGAATTAAAGAAAAAGCGAAAAAATAATGAACAGAAGCGATTTATATTTTATATTTTGCAATTCAATTATATAACATAGATTTACTTACGTAAAAAAAAGCTTCATGACTTCTCCTATAAAACCAAAATTGTTTAAAGGATGAGCTTGAATTTCGCAAATAGCTCGTAATAAACACTCCTTGCCTGATAGCCCAAAATTGGTTAACATATCTTCAGCAAGTCCATACAATATGGCCCTAAAAAGATTTTATTCAATAGTTAGCCAGTGCTTTTACATTTGACCTTTATTAAGCTTAATATAGAACACTTTTAGAAACAACGAATACTTATACAACAATGATTCATAAAAAGTATTTAATCAAGACAATACCTAATTGTCTAATATGCTATCTAATTACAGATCAAATGTCTTACAAAGTGTCTAGTTTACTTTCTGATCTAATCAAAACAATAAGATATATTGTTTGTTGTATAGACCAATTCAACACCAAATTCAAACCACCTAATGTTCTAATTCGTCTTACATAATTGGCGCCTGATTTCGAATCATAAAATGAATACCAAGCACCTTTTGTAAGTGAACTTCCTGCGTTCGTCGCCAGTTGTCCTTCGTGAGTAGAATTTGTGATCTGTTCATCGACGTGCAGGTGAAAGTGACAGCCAATAATTTAACCGCCACTGTTCCTAATAGTCCACGTGGTCGCTACTGAAATACGTGCTACTAGCTATTGAGTGTGACCCTTATTGCCTGTTCTCTTTGTTCGTATTTTAAAACCTATTTATCAGTAAATGGCTGGCTTTCTGGTTCTTCATATTAGCATTACTTAAGAGGCTTCTCGTGAAATAATAAATGAGAACTACATGTAACTACTTAGATATGATTTACCTTTCTCCTCCATACAATTTGTCGAGTGCTGCCTTCTCCTGTTCGGGAGTCACAGTTTTCGTTGATCGTTTTCCACGTCTTCTATTTAAATAATCGCCAATATAATCGGCTATCACTGTAACAGCTGCTCTTCCCATAGACCTTGATAAAATTGGTGGGAAATCACCAAAAGGATTTTCATTATCCGTTAAGCCTAGTTTGTCAAAGTCGACTGTAAGCATGTAAAAAAGTGTTAGTTTCACATTTAAGTGGTCTATTAAAACAGTTTATTTTTGAAGCATTTACATACATCGTAGTTATTTTATTTTAAATGTAGAGCTACGGCAACAATTTCGCTAATTAGGTAACTGTTTCACTATATCTATATTAAATTTTGTTTCTAAGTAAGGTACAGTTATTAAATACCAATTACTAAGGCCAGCGCTAGCTCTTCTCTCATAAATTTTGTTTATTTTACCCAATTTTTAATTCAAGAGTGAGAAAGATATACTTTAACTACTTGTCTTATTGTTTTTAAAATACAAATAAATAATTACATACATATAATAAATAAGACTATATTAATCTAATTATTTTAGTCTACTATATTCAATGTTAAGTTCTACAGGTTATCTGTTCTACTTGAACGACTAGTAGACCTGTAAATACTGACTTTTGAATTCAAATTCCCATGTGAGTTTATCTGAAAATTGTAACATTAAGTATGCATTAAAAACATCGCATGAAAATAAGTAAGACACGGCGAGTAGCCCGTGAAATGACGTAGCTAATTAAAAATTTTAATTAGCAGAAGACCTGCTATAGCTGTTTGTCGACGATTTTGTATTTTTGTACAGATACGTCTATAAACCAAATGAAATATTTATCTCAAAAACTAGTTTCAGTAGTTTACTTATTAACGGATCTTTTTCAAGTTCGTACCATATTATAAGCGTCCTATTTCGTAGTAATGGATATATAATGTTGGATACTAAATGTCTAGTTAGTTATTATTCGTTGATGTGAATAAAAAGAAATGTCTGAAAATGAAAACGATTCCATTTCCGACTCACACTCCAATGTAGAGAATTCATTATGGTAACCCACACATGGCGGCCTATTGACGTGCTACTGCATCATTGGGCCTCCGGTTTCTCTATACTTATTAAAAATGTATAATATGTTAAAATTTTACTTACTGCTAAAAGGAAATGCCATTGTCATATTGGATAGAAATCCTACTGGTGGATGCCTAACGAATGGCAGCGATAATGAAGGTGTGATTGTCATTGTAGTGCCAGGAGGTAAGGCCAATCGGCCGTCGTTTGTAATCCACAGCAACCTTTTTTGGCGCGAATGCGGTGTATTTTCTTTTGCTACTTCATCCTGACTATTCATCGAAGCCATAGGCAGCATAGCCGCTAATGCTATGCTTAATAACACACGTGGAATTTTTGCATCCATCGCCTACCTGTAGAAAAATAAATTAAACTATGAGAACAATATTACCTAGCAATCGGCGAAGTGCGTGTCGAGCCAAGCGTAATGTAGGGTTACGTAGTGAGAGGCCTCACTACGAAACCCGTAGTGGTCCGCCCCTCAGCGCCTTCATCGAGGTCAACTCGGTCCTCGTACCGGTCTGGCCCTGATGAAGTATCTGGTCCTGATCCTTGACGGTAGGTGGCTTTTCGGCGAGCACTTCCGACAGCTTTCTCCAAAGCTGGTCGGCATTGCCTCCGCCCTAGGGTGACTTTTACCCAATTTGGGTGGAGCTTCGAGACGTAGCTGCCGAGTGCAGTTACTTCCCGAAGCGTCTACTGATTGTCGTTAGGAGGGAACTGAGTCCCACCTGTCACCATTGCGACTGCAGTGAGGACTCAGCTAGGCACACGCTGTTTGCCTCGGCGAATTGGGTGGCCGAGGCGCATATATCAACGCCTCAAGCCGCCCTGAGTGTGGTCGCGGTTGGACGGGACGGGTTTTCCCCCCCATCCGCTGCAGTGGTCAGCCGCGAGAAAGCGACGTCCACGTGTGCCGTTCGTTGCTTAATATATTACTATAGATTTGCTATAGAGTACACCCGATGGTGGTGCCCTCGTCAGTGCAGATGCTGGGAGGGGTCCAGATGTCGTAGTAGCAGCAGTTCCTGGACCTCTGCCAACTCTGCAAAGTGGTTTAAGCCGGTGCGATACCGACACACTACCCCACCGCAAATCCCAGTAAGGTGACGGCCCGTAGAGAATAATCGTAATACCATACGTTAAAAAAAGGATTTCGTATTTTTTGGTCGTTTTATCTTTCATATTAACAGTTTACAGTTTCGGTGGAATATCCGATGACACCTTACATAGTTAAGTAGTTGAATATGAAAATAAGATTCAACCATTACCCCAAAAGCTGCTTTACAAAATTTTATTTTGCCACTTTATAGGTGTGATTACTATGTGTGTTTATGCGATGAGATGCGATGATGACAAAGTGACGCATCTGTGGAGGTCAAAATTATTTTGGCTGCTAAAATGTTAAAAGGAGTAACACAAAAAGTATTTCATATAGGTTTCAGATTTATAAGACGTTTGACGTTTTACAACGTCATTTGATAGATGTAAATCTATTAACCAAATAAATTCAGTTTTTATTATTATTATAATGTTCATACTTGGAAAAAATGCATTCTTCGAAGTGCACTCATATACGTATACGAGACAATAATGATTACAATACAGACGTAGAAGATTTAATAAAAAATATAGAAAGTGAGTTTCATATTGATTTTAGATCATTACAGCAATGGCAAAACTTAGTGAAACGTTTACACGTAGCCAAAACAGATTGTTCACGCAAAATTCAATCTGCAAATCTTCGAAAGTTGGAGATTATAAAAAAGTTGTACATAGAGACAACAAGACCATCCCCATTCCAGTTAAATGACGTACTAGCTAGAACAGCTAGTAAATGGCGTGATCTGCGTAAACCTAAAATAGTTTCAGTGCCTCCGCTAACACTCAATAATGCAGTAGTCGATGAACAAGGAGAAGAAGAGCACAATGAAGAAAATATGGTAAATGATTATGAGTTTGCAACAATTCACCCCAATACGGAAAATTCTTCATTAGATCGTCCAATGATTGAACCGGTAAAAATAGATGCAGAAGTGCAGCATAACTTAGATTCTACGAAACAGACGACTGTGAGTTTACCGGTCTTTATTTGTACGAACACTCATAAATATATTTCACCTCCTGATTCTAATATAAGTCCTCTTAGTTTTCATTCAATAACGCATCATATGGATCATATGGGAGAAACTGTGATCAAAGAATGGGAACCAAGTACAACTACAGTCATATGTAAACCGCCTATAGTAAATATTGTAAACAAGACATTAAAAGAACAATCTCTATTATTTTCGCTTACTAATTGTACTTCAGAGTATTTACATGTTAGATTTAAATATGTCACAAATCGCTCCTTCTTCAAAAGAATTAAAATTTTGCCGAAAATTCCGAAGCGCTTGTATCCTGGAGTTGCTGTTGTCTTCAAACTCATATTTAAGCTTCAAACTACAGAACGGTTTGAAACAGGTTTATATTTTAGAATTGGCCGTGATGTTTATTTTAATGCACCCACAGAACCACTTTTAGTCCCTATAGTATCTAAATTTGGATCTGATCTAAAAGTAACAGTATCAGAAACCGTGAATATACCGCCTGTTTACCCTTGGCATGTTAAACCGCGGCCTGAATCTGATTACCCAAGTGGTGTTTTAAAAATATGTATAGACGGGCCATCATCGTACCACTTGCATATACACAAACTGAGTTTTGATTTATCTGAAGACTCTATGATGTCTATGAGACCAAATGGATTTAGTACTGAGGACTTTAAGGAATGCGATAGTTTACTTCAAAGTACTCTTAATAATGAGCAATCAGTAAAGATGGAAGGATTACCGGATGCACAAACTGAGCCAGACTCTTCCGTTTTTATAGAAATAGCGCCCGAAAATAGTACAGAGATGATCTTCTCTATTGTTGACGAGATTGTGCAACTTGCCTTGGATGTCTTTATATTCGATAGAACCTATGTGTTTCTGCACAGTCATTCAAAAATATCTATTCCTATCTACTTTAGTAAATTCGAACATACTGGTTACCATCACAGTTACTTTGATTTAGATTTAATTGATTCACACACAAATAATGTAGTTATGAAGAAAACAATTAAAGTTCTAGCAGAAGTTTTGCCACATCCAATAAAAATTACCCCTATATTGTTAGATATGTCCATGTCACCGGTTTCATACGGCTATTTTCAGGATCAGTTTGTTGTCAATAATTTGCATAATTTGTATCCAGCAACTATACATATTAAATTGACTACAAAAATGAAGAAAATGTTTTATATAGAGCCCATGAAAAGTGTTGTACCTGCACAAACCAGCGTGACATTCACAGTGAAATTTTGTTCACGAGATTACTTATCACCCAAACCCTCCGAAGATTTAGCACACTTTACATTCAAAATCATTGTTTTTGGTAATAAAGTGGTGTATGAAAATGTTCCACCCATTTATTATGAACTAATTGCACCATGTGCAATGGAATTCAAAAAAGTTTACAATGAAAATTATTTTAAAGAAACTGACTCGCTTAAACAGATTTCAGAAAACATAAAGGATCATTAGAAGTAAATATGAGAAATAAATAAATATTAAACTATTATATTGTGTATAGATATTTCAATTATAGAACTTATATATTCTGCTTTACAATATTTTTATTATCTAACTTTTAAAGGGACAAAAAGGTCATTTTCACAAATTTTTACACAAAATTTTTACAAAACGCAACATCATTTTTGAAGACCTATTCATAGATACGTATGGTTTGGATGAAAAAAAAAAAGAGTTTCAATTCTAAGTATGGGGACCCCAAAATTTATTGTTTTTTTCTATTTTTGTGTAAAAATATTAATGCGGTTCACAGAATACATCTACTGACCAAGTTTCAACAGCTATTTATAGCTCTTATAGTTTCGGAAAAAAGTAGCTGTGACATACGGACGGACAGACAGACAGACATGACGAATCTATAACATCAACAGCCTTCAACAGTCTAGTGCTGGACATAGGCCTCTCCTTAGAAAGGAGGTTTTGGCCTACTATTCCACGCTGGCCAGACGGGTTGGTTTCCAGTTTTCCTTCTCTTTGCATTGATGTTGTCTTGCGGAGTTTATCCCTTAGTCGCTTTTTACGACACCCGCGGGATGAATAGGAGTGGTGAAAATCTGTATTCTTAATCCGTCACCACACGGTTATCTATAAGGGTTCAGTTTTTTGCCATTTGGCTACGGAACCCTAAAAACCACTGCACCGATTTAAATGAAATTTTGTACCCTCTCTGTCTGTTCTCTGGCTTTAGACTTTTAGGTGGATTACTTAAAAGTCTAAAGCCAGAGAAAGGACATAGGCTACGATTTCATAAATGACTGAAATAATAAATGAAACCACATATCAAATTCTAAAATCAATCTGTGGAATGGAACAATGTGGTACTCGACTTTACCTGCGTGTATATCGGTTATCGCAACAAAGAGCAGCTTATGTCTTTCCTCAAGAATTAAAGTATCTCTATGCAACATTTCAATAAAATCAGCCGGTTAGCCGTTACATCGTAACATACAGACTAACTTGAGAATATACAATATTTGTCCATACTGATAGTAGTTATTTCTGTAAGTTTATAAGATAGGAATAATATTTTTTACTAGGAATATACGTACTGCGATATGACTTAAATATGTAATACAGGCCGAGGCATTTGAATCCGCAGAGTATCTTGGACTAGATCAACAGTTCTCACAGGTACCCAGAGTAACAATCGATTATAAATCAACGATACTTTTGATCGATTCCATTGCATTTGAATTTTACGAGAGTTTGACACAAGCATGTTTACGAGTTGGATGATTGACGTAAATCTTACTTGTATAAAATCAGTGCCAATAGTTGAAGAAGTATTGAAAAAGATATAAGTTTTAAAAATTAGTTTAATTTAAAAAGTTTTTGCTAAACTAATAATAATTCAGGAAAGTAAATAAAAGGGTTTTTCTACTAGACCTTTTTAAGAGTAATAAATTTGCGAATTGCCTCCTGTGTCATTCTTTATTCAGTGCGGTAAGTCTCGGAGACCATCGAAATTATATATATAACTATATTTTTTTATGCATTGGTATACAGTTTATTGACGGTAGATATATTTAGTAGTAACAGACTGAAACTACTACTAAAAGTAGTTTCTATTTAATTTTACCATAACTTATACTTTAATGAAACAGAAAACTTCGCCCTCTCTCGTTTATTTGCACTCATACAAGTTCGTATTCCGTTTACACAACTAGAATATGCGAAATTTATTAAACATTACCGCAAAGTAAACAAGCTTTTATAGTTATGGCAAATTTGCATTCTTTCATATGCGCATGCGATTATCGTAATTGCTGTGGGTAAATAAACTCGTAGTGATTGTCGTCTTTAGAATTTATTCGCTGTTGTATTTCTTATTGTTTAAAATGGTGTTACGACAGGCAGTGATACTGAAATCATGTAAATTTCGATAATGAACCTCAATGTAGCTGCCTCCGAATGACATTAGAATGTTTTAGATTTTGCTCTTTGAGACTGAGAACTCCTATTTTGAATGACTAACCCTCAAATTCTAAATTTTCAACCGGCGAAATTTCTAATGTAGCTATAGGTATGGCACTTTAGAACGCGTCATCTGTTTGTAAGTTTTGGTATCTTCTTTAATATGCTTTTTAGTTTAATGCGATGTTATGTTGTTATGTTAGTTTAATATAATAATAATAATAGTTTCTTTATTGATGCATTAACTTTAACATTGATTTTTACAGTTCTATTGTCAGAGGCCTTCATATGTCGACTACATTATAAGAAGTTGATCCTCTGATTCCCAAACTAGGTTTACACCTGTGACTTGGGAATATGCTTTTATTGATTCGCTATTTGAGTACCTCCTATACGCCTGTACATCAACAATAGCTACGTTTGAAAGCATATCTTTAAAACTTAGTCTTTGTAGATGCAGAACGGTGACTGACAGATTTATGCAAACGCATATCTAAAAGTTCCATATCCACACAGTTATGAGTTTAAATTCTTGCTTGTATTCTTGACTCACACTTAAACCTACATTAGCATAGAATGACTGGTGACCACGCTTTATTATTTATGAACAATAACTACCACCTCGTCTCTTGTATAGCCTATTGTATTCATCTGTGCTTAATCTTCATGTAAACAATTAGGTTTTAACTACCACTTCACCTATTTAAAACTTTCTAGAATTAAATATTTAGTATGTGTTGGAATAATTTATCAAACACACTCAACTCCACTATACATATCACATACATGTAATGATAAAAATTATTAAATATTTAGAACATTGACACACAGTGCCATCTTGTCCAAAACTAACCCGGGCTTGTACCGGTCCTAGATAACTTATACATGCATACTTTTTTTCGTGAATACATACACGTTATGTATGTTTGTTGCTCTTTCACGCAAAAACTACTGAACGGATTTGGATGAAACTTTACAGTAATTATAGCTTATTTATCAGAATAACACATAGGCTACTTTTTACTGCATTAATCGAGATACACGGGCGAAAGCTTGGTGATTATAAAAATACATAAATCGTAGATGTCAAAATGTATCACTGTTTATCTCCTGTCAAAATTCACAGGTTGCTATGCATAACACACTTGCATAGCAACCATAATGATAGTTTGTAAATGGCTAATATAAAAAGAGTTCTGGATAATCGCCTATAGGCTACTTTTTATCCCGAAAATAGGCGGGTAACACCGCGGGGTTCAGCTAGTATGTATATAATTATACCACATAGTGTTATATATATGTATAGTTAATAATAAATACGACGTATCTAGCTATGAGCATAGTCTTTGTCATTATTTTATTTGTATACCTACAACTTTACTGTTCAGTTCTCTTAACCTATATTCATTGGAAGCATGTTCGTAGTAAAGTTAATTCTAAAAGCTAAATACAACTAGAGTTTGAGATGTAATAAAATTGATAAAGTATTAGACTTATCCATCATTTGTCTGAAAATAGGATAAAGTTAAATATTTTTGTCGTTTATTTGATTATATTTATTACGATCATATTTTAATTATGTATAATAAGACCAGAATTTTAAATCTATAAATTACTTTTGGTGCTTTATTTGGCATAATTCTTTAGAGGCAGAAAGTCATCACTGCGATCGATAAAATTTTCTAATCGATTGCCTTTTTGACTGGTGTGATTTGATTGTTATTCATAACATGTATGAGAATGTTTCTGTGTTATGTAGGTACTGGAGAGATTTGGACAGGACTTGCTAATACCAGCCAATCGAATTCATAATATATTGATTTGTCATCAAGCATTCATTGGCCATACATTACGTTGACTTTCACCCTCAAAATCGTTTATGTATTCCCTTGATCGACTGATTTAAAAAACAATGAGAATGTGCTTAATGAATAAAAGACCTGATGATAATAAAAAAGGTTTTAAATAAACTCATCACTTTTCCTTGTGTCTTTCTTGCCTTGTGTTTTGATGCAGAGCTGAGTTTAAAATCTATAACCTGCTTCTTCTTTCTAGCTTTTATTCCAAATATTATTTGGGGCCGATACTAGTTCAACTGGATTTACCTGAATATCAGTTTTTGCACGGAGCGACTGGTATCGGACCCTAAGGGAGCACTGAAATTTTAAAGTTGAACTTGTTGTCAGTATATTTAAGGGCACTGACTTCCCAATAATAATTGCCATAGATATTCGTGACATCTGGGACCGACGGTTGAACGTGTTCTCCACTAACGTGCTTTAATTGCTGCTATTAAGAATTTGCTGTAAGAAAAATCCTACAACATTTTTTCACCCAATTCGGGATTTGAACCCGAGACCCCTTGATTAAACGAAGCAAAGTAAAATACTATGACCCGACTATGTTAAACTTTTGATAAAATTAAATAGCCTATATCAGTCGGACTACTATTACGATTCCATTGACAACAACATAAAGTGCTATTACTGTTTATTTATCTTTGTCGTAGCCCGGTAAATAGCAGGACATCAAGTAGGTATGTGCAAAGTGAACCAACATTTCTAAAGATTCTGTCATGTCTGTCTGTCAGATTTTCTTAGACTTTAACCGATTAAATTAAATATTATTTAAATAATTGCTCAGCCTTATAAGTATCGTTTGATACAATGAAACTGATGATTCAAACCACATATTAATTTGTGTTCTGCGGACTGTGACTTTAGTTGTAGCTTACTAAGTTAAAGTTTTTTAGGGCATAGAGGGGATTATTGTTCTTGTAAACTCACTCAATCGATGAAAAGTAACGAAAGGAATACTTAAAGATGATTTCAGTAAGGCCATGGTGTCACTACTCAATTGTTTTACAACAGAATTCCTTCCTTTCCTCGTGTCTGTTCATAATTGTACAGGCTTTTAACGAGGTTTGCAAAATAACTTAGATTGTGACATGGCTATAGAGATTACTAAATCCGTAATGGCTTTCATGTCTCCGCCTGTCTGTACACACTACTGTTATGTTGTGTTAGATGTTATCATAATTGGACGAGGAGTGTACACTGATTTGCACTATGAGCAATGTTTCTGCAACTAGACGAACAATGCATTTAAAATTGAAATACAAATTCGATTCCGACGTCAATGTTTAGGCAATGACTTGTTCGATGCGTGAGTGCGTTTTTTTTTGCGAATTTTAAAGAAATTATTTTACGCAGATTTTGAAAGATTTTTCATGAATACTCTGCTCCTATTGATTATAGGGTGGTGATATTATATTACCTTTTTCGATAAATAGGCTATCTATCTAAGATTTTTTTCAAATCGGACCGGAAGTGCCTGACATTAGCGCCTTGAAACAAACTCAAAAAAAAATTCAAATCACAAAAACTCATACATACATACATGTATGAGATTTTCTTATTTTTATTTTACTGCACTAACTAAGCCCAGGTTGAAGTTAGATTGACTGATAGAATACTGAGTAGAATTTGTATACATTTTGAAATACCTTCATCTAAATTAATATTATAAAGCTGAAGAGTTTATTTGTTTGAACACGCTAATGTCAGGCACTTCCAGACCGATTTGAAAAATTCTTATATAGATAACCCATTTATAGAGAAACGCTATTTTTTCTTCTTCTAAAATTATTACTTTTGAGAGCTTTCATAACGTGTGCTGCGTAAATGGTTTAAGGACCTATGACCTATCTATCTTTTAAGGTTCTCTCACTATAAACTTTTTTATGGGAAACAAATTTGTTTCCGCGGGATAATATTGCACTAACGGGCTAGATGACACATACGGGGCTGCGTGGTGGGTCAGCTGGTAATTTATAAAGAAACACGCAAATCAGAATCAACAAAGAGTTGGTCACACACCACGGTGACGCAGCAGCCGCGCACGCAATCACTCACTGAAGTCATAAATTTTATTTTTTAATTTTTTGAAATTCCTGAATAATATCATCGACATTACTGAATCAGATTTTGGGGCTCGTTAGTACATTATTTCTAACGAAATGCATTTCATCATAAACTAACGGCTTTTAAAATACAATTTAACGTGTTGTGCTTTCATTTGCTAGCTACTTCTATGATATTGTAATGAATTAATTATAGCGAGTCTGTTAATTGGGCTGTGAATGAATCAGAAGCGAAATACTTTTGAAAAATTCAACCTAATATATTTATTATATAGGTTATTCTTATTAATGTAATATTTTATTTGAAACACATTCTCTACTATAAATATCTAAGGCCATAATCTACCAATAAATAACAATATAGCTAAAGTTGACATAAAATTGTTTTTTTCGTTCGAATATCCTTGGGAATAACAGAGTGCCGAGTCCATAATTTTGATAGAAATTTGTTTTTCAACGGTAACATACAAGGAACTAAAGGAAAAAACTAAAATAATGCAAAGGTACGTGTTGCAAGAACAAGCCGCCTGCCCAATATGGTATAGTAGTAGGCCAAAACCTCTTTTCTTTTCCAAAATGTTTATGTGCAGAACACTACTAGGGTATTGATAGTTCTTTTTGTTGTGGATGGTCCTCTATTATTTGTAACAAATCAATGATTTATTGTGATTATAGAACATCAAACTTTAATTTAAAGATCGGCACCAAGGACCATGTCTTTAGACGTTTAACTCTCACGTAGAATTATTTTACTTAATTGAAAATCTGTACGAGTATAAAACTCCTATAATAATTACAATTATTTATTAAACCTACGATGTCATAAACTTATTTCAAGTAATACTTTCCTGAGACTGATAATCAAGTCTGACTAAAGAATGCACATGTGTCTATAGCTTACAAGTAAGTACTGCTCGAATGTATTAGACACGAGCAAAGATCTCTTTCGACTCAACGCTACTATATTAAAATTAATATTACTCAAAAATTGTTCTAGATACGTCAGACCTAGATTTTTTGAACAGTGATAGCTTTGTATAAACGTTTGCTTAGCACACCTGTGATTCAAGTGTAAAGTCATCTTTATTTTTTTATAACTTATAAGGTCATGAGACTCGATTTCAAAATATTTTCCGTTATGGATAAAAAATAACAAGTTGCGAGCAAAGACGAAGGAATGTAAGCTTGATCCTTTAGAATGAATTATTTGTGAAATAATTACAAAGAAAGAAGTTGCTTAATAAATAAATATACTGCTGTGGTAGCAGTGCTGCGATAGTAAAATTAAAATAAATACAATAAGATAATCAAAACAAATACTTATGGTGACGTATTATGAAGCGAGATAATAAATAAAAAAGATTACATCAAATTAATAAAGGTCATTACAATTTCAGAAAAAAGTAATTCTAGTTCGTTACATTACAAAATCTGGTAAACTTCGACTGTGCTTTAACATTCACGAGAAGCTATTCAAGCAACGCCTGATTTAGTAAGCAGATAATTTTGAAGAATGAGTAAGTTTGTGGTGACAACTGAATTGTTAGTGCATCCAGTGTTAGGATGACCTAAAGAAAATTCAGGTGACATTAGCTCCGTGTTGTGTAAAGAGACAAAGCTGGTTGTGGTCCGAATCACCGCATTTCATCTCCGCCAAATGTGTTATTGTTTTAAGTTGTGGACCGTTTTATAGCACCGGCATGGCATTACTCTTATAACATACGGCCCGACCTTATTCAGTATTGCTGTGGTTTGGCAGCCTCACTTGTATTGATGTCCCACTTTAGATACAATCACAATCCGATGAGAAAATATTTATTTGCATCAACATTTACCATTATGAGTATTTATTTGTCGCTTATGAGAATCATTGGATTACACAGGACATTTACAAAAAATATATTTTAGTTTGTGTTGTTTGAAATCTGAACAAGCAACATTTTATTTGAGAAGGAAAATAGCTTGTCCACTAGTCGGACAAAACACCTTAATTTATATATCTTGGTATCGACCCGTCTATCTTAGCAATTTGACACCCTCACCTCTATTAACCTAAATACATAAAAGAAATTTTGCCAAACTTATTAAATAAGAGTTTTTCATTTTTTGTGTTTGTATTTCTAAAAAAACAATTAATCTCCAGACAGAACGAACTATTTATTAATCATTAAAAAACGTTACGGTTTTAAGTTTTGTGCCACGAACGTCTAACGGCATCGCCGCTTATTTGTAAATGATTTTTGCATCACAGTTCACTATAAAAATTATGTTCTGAATTATTAATCCAACTCATTAGAATATTAATACAAATACGGATATAAATTACAGGCTATAAAACATATTTGAAGGTTATTGCATTTGTAGTAAGTGGGTATATTATTTGTAGACCACATCGGTATTTATCAGTAATCAAATGATATATATAGTTATTATAGGTTCTGTAGGTACCATAACTCTTCTTCTTCGGGTCTACGACATAGCACTCAATCCAAGTTCATTTCTTTCTATTAGTTTTCCTTGTATATATTGCTTTAAAATTATTCCAAAAGTATGTAAGTATGTAAAACATAACATTTTTTTATTTTATTCTATTTTAAGTGTTTCAACCCTAATCGCAATAGACACTGCTTTAGATTAGAACTCCGAAACTATGTTTTAGGTTATTAACTTCGATAATATATTCATTATGCAAAATTTTATATTTATTTGTCACTGGCCGAACATTGAAAACATGCAGTATACTAATAAGCTGAATTCTTTACTGTTCATGTAGACATATAGGTAAAGTTGAATGAACTGTTATTATCATATTATTTCTACAATAAAGACTACCTACCTAGATTGTAAAAAAAATACTTCAATTTAAACTAAGTAGCTTATTGTAATAATGTTTTGTATAAATTTTTGGGTTGAGTACTGTTATTATTTACAAATTAGACGCGTGCTGGTGTAAACAAACAACTTATATAATTTTTTACGAACATACTGTAAGGATACTGCAGTGAAGATTTCTATTTAGTTATGCGTTTGCCATTCTTTGAGTTGAAATGTATATATTATATATTACGTAGTAATAATTTAGTACGTTGGTGACAAGTATAAAAAGAGTATGAGATTAGATTTATAAACCAGGACAAGTAGAGCAGCACTTGATGTGATACTTCAAACAGGATTTCATTGAGGCCGTATTTAAATTATTACATTATCAGCCCATGTACAAGATCTAGCTCTAATTAATTAATGTAACGGTCATAATTTATATCAAACTTACCTCAAAATATCACACAGTTACGTAGGAATATGTCTCGATAACACCACACGATTCGATGTGTCCTTTTAGAACTATGGTGCACTTAATAACACAGTTTGAGATAAACCCTCACGAGCGATCATCACAGGTTGTATTGGTTGATTGTAGGTTAACTGCGCATGCGTCTTGCTTGCAGTGTCGTTGCCAAAATTTCGCAAACTTTCGGGCACGCTTGCGCATTACAAACACTATCCCATATAAAACGATGTCCTCCTTCGATTTAATCCGCAACAATTTTCTTTTTAGTATCAATACTTGTATATTTATGTGACTGGCTCCGTCTCGTTCGCCCTCGAGTCCTTCGCCGTGTGTAATTTCTTCGAGTGCCACAATATCGAAGACGACTTTGTATTCACATGTCGCCGAAACTCTCTTTGCTAATTGTGATGCGCAGCGCGTTACTCACTTTCCGCATTGTCAAACAATGGAGCGCAGCACCCCTTGGTGACAGGTGGACGGTCCTCATCGCTTATGGTTCGGCCGCCATAAGGTCGTGTATTTAGTGCCGTGCCAGTGTCTGTAGTAATGAGAGTCAGTTATCTGGTTGCGAGCGCTGGCGCGGCGATACCGGTACAGAATGGAGGCTCGGGCGGGTGTAATCGTTCGACGTAGCCTCGCCAGTTGGCCACTGGGTTAGCGGTGTTCCATTTCCTGTTTCATTTCTTAATGGGTAACACACATAAGTGAATCTGATGATCTGCACGAGTCACTTCAACCCCATTACTTATTTCAAGGTTGGGCTCTTTATCCAAATATTTATTATAATTACTTTCGCACATCATAAAACTGTTTTTAATATAATGTTAAAGTGTGTTTGTGTCATGCACGGGGTCTTCTCGAGACGTATTTGATAAAAAACAGTTAGTATGTAGATATGTTTTTTAGAGCGTTGTCTAAAACTTAAATAAAAATGCATTTAATGCTGAAATTAATCTGCTAATGCTTTGATATTTATTTCCATTTTTCTAACGGCCTGCGTAAGTTACCTGAATACAATATTTATTAATATTATAAGGAGCCAGCTGCACCCCGCGGTGTTAAGCGCGGTTATTATTGGACGACGTGAGGTACCACCGCGGAGCGAAGCTAGTCTAAAATAAAGGAAGTCTTAGTTACTCCTTACATCATCAGCAATCAGCAGTGAAAATTCTGTGCAAGACGTTCTAGGCGTTCCAGAGATTACTCGGAACAAACAGACAATGTTCGTCCCGTACATATATTTTTCCCGTATATACATATATTTATGTGTATATTTATATATACTTTGATATGCATGTATTGAAGTTGTTAATTTGAAATTACAAACAGACTCTTCCATTTTATGTGTTTTTACACGCTTTTTATTAGCTTCACCTGTATGTTTGTAACCGACTCCTTTGGGTGCGATTTTGACCCACTTCAAACGGCCAGATTTCGTTCAAACTTTGTAGATTTATCGAGGACCGGTAACAATAAACTAATTTAAAAGAAAACTAAAAAAACAAGTATTTCTAAAAAAAATAGTTTTAAAAAACTAAACAAACACGCTCTTAAACTATAATTCAATAACGTCGCTTTTTACATGAAAATTATTTCCTACGTTTTAGACTAGTACTATTATATATTCAGTGGTTTTAGTTTAAAAGCGTGTTTGTTTAGTTTTTTAAAACTATTTTTTTTATAGATATATAGATAAAAGTTTATAAACCTATGAAATAATATTCTTATCTCAGAAAACCCCAAAAAAACAAAACAAAAAAGCTGAACGAAAAGCAAATTTTCTTCAAATGGGTAAACCAGGGTGTGATGGAAGTAAAACATGCGTAATAAGTGATCTTTATTTCCAAATTAATTCACCCCACAATAAACTTATATTCCCTTAATTTATTATTATAGACCAGGGTAGAAGCCTCTTAAAATAACAAAAAGTGAACATAAATTATAGTAGGATGAAACCCATTGTAAAAGGAGGAGAATATTACAAAAAGTAAAGTAAAAATAAATTACGGGCGATCTGAGGTCAGGAAGGGGGATAGGGGGGGGGGGGGGTTTAAGCGAAAAAAATGGCTTATCTCGATTTCCGGCAAAACTACAAGTCCTATGGAAAAAAGTTAAATGGCAAAGTTGTAGGTAATAAAAAGATCTATATCTTTTGCATTTACACTTTTTTCACATAACCTTAAATTTTATGTGAAAAATTCAAAAAAACAAGTTTTAGGTTTTTTAGTTTTATCTTTTACAAATAAAATTATTTTTTAACGAAATTTTGTGAAAACGTAGCTTTTCATGTCCTGAATACACCGTAATTTATTTGATTTGAAATATCTATTTTTTCACCTTAGTTTGACTGAATACCGAAAATAAACCCTAATTTTCAATTGAAAATGTGAAAAAAGTGTAAATGCAAAAGATGTAGATCTTTTTATTACCTACAACTTTGCCATTTAACTTTTTTCCATAGGACTTGTAGTTTTGCCGGAAATCGAGATAAGCCATTTTTTTCGCTTAAAACCCCCCCCTCTCCCCCTTCCCGACCTCAGATCGCCCGTAATTTATTTTTCCTTTAATTTTTGTACTATTCTCCTCCTTTTACAATGTGTTTCATCCTACTATAATTTATTTTGTTTTCAAACATTAAAAGCACTGGTCTATTAGTATAGATACGCACGTAACATTGAGGCATACTACTATTGTCACATCATAAAATTTAATCGTGATTAAAACCAACTATAGTACCTACTCTATCTTAAACTCATAGTCTTCTTATATCATAACATCTAAGAATTCATGTTATTAAAAAAAAAAACAATGAAAGTAAAAACAATGTGTATGATGTACAAAGTATCATTATCTACTGCAATTGTGGGAGATTCGGTGACACAATACCTAAAGCCAAACAGAATCGGGCCGGAACATATCGTGAAGGTAAAATTACGCAAATTACATGAACTTGCTTAATGCCGGCACGGTTTATGTGACTTAAGACTAAGCTTCGAACTACATTATACCAAGTAATTATACTGACATTGTATTTGATTGTATTCAAAACAATAGGTAGAACCATGATTATAAGGTAATCAATATGAGGATTTGGTAATCTAATAACAATAAACAACAATTAAAGCTTAATGAGAAAGCCACTTTTTATGGGACCAATTTATGAAAGCTTACTGAATTTTATTTTTACACACTGTAGAAAAGGCAAACTGCATTTAGTTTCAAAACCAATGAGTTTTACAGTTTGTTTAACTAATGTATTTTTTTATGTTTATGTAAATGTTTATGTAATAATGTATTTTTTTATGTTTATGTAATAACTAATGTATTTTTAAATAATGATGTATTTTTAGGTATTCCATGAATAAAATATCGTCAATATGGTTTTGTAAATACTTTGGTTTTTAACCAGTTTGACCGGACCGGTGCTAAATATTCACAGTTAAATACAATAGTACCAGTAATTTTGTAGTGTTTTAAAAGCCTAATTTTTTTTAATACTAGCTGACCCAAGCAGCCCCGCCTGCATCTTTTGTTATCCGTAAAGTGATGTTATCCTATAAAAAAGTTAAAGTTAGCGAACCTTAAAAGATAGACGTAATTATGTTGTCCCTCGCATTTTGGAACAATTCTGTCATACATGATTTTTGCGAAACTAACTGTTTACGCAGCGCACGCAGCGGAATCTCTCAAGAGGACTAAAAACCAATTTTGAAACATTCTGTGCTCTGCTCCCATTGGATATATCGTGACGATATATAGCCTATAGCGTTCCTAAATAAATGGCCTATCTAAGACTGAAAGGTTTTCCAAATCGGACCAGTAGTTACTGAGATTAGTGCGTTCAACCAAACAAACTTATCAGCCTTATATGTTAGTAAGTAAAGATGCTTCTACTAAAGTATTCGGAAGACTAGTGTAAAACCTGGCAGTGTTAGATAATCAAGTGCAATGCGTGCCGGATAAGTAAAGAGATGTTAAGAACATCCACCTTACATTACACATTAATTGTCTTGTGCTATTTATTTTAGTTTAGTGTTCATCAATGGGATCACTGTATTTAAAACACAAGAGAGAAACATTAGGGCCAGTTTTCAAGATTTTCGCAACGCACAGTTCATCGTCATCTTTCTGTTACAAGTTATTTTCATAAGAAACAATACTGTTAATTTTCAGAAAATATTTTGAAGCCAATTCGCTGTAAGAGAACATCTTGGCCCGAAAGAGAAATATTTAAAATATCTAAATAAATCGTTGCATTTCCAGGAAGATTTTACAATAAATTATATCAGTGGTTTTCAGGTAAAGATGACCGTGATATATTTGTTTCGGTCTCAGTTAACAAACAGTTAATTTTTATAAACAAAATATCTCGATTTGGAAAATTATAATTAAAATTGAAATTCAATTAAATGTACAGAAATAGCCAATTAGCTATTAAATTTATTTATTTTCAATTTTATTTACGAGGAAGAAAACTCTTAAGCTCGAAGCCGAGGTTCTTCTGAAGTATTCCACATCAATTAAAGTTATAATTACCTTTACAAGCCTGCTCAGAGATTGCTGGTAAATCGTCGTATAGGCATAAACATCGACCTTTGAAATGCCTCTTTCTAGGAATACTTTTGTAGCTTTGTACTGTTATAGACTGCCTCGTTGGTCTAGTGGTTAGCGTAAGCGACTGCAAATCACGAGGTCTCGGGTTTAAATCCCGGGCCGGGCCAAAAATGTATTTTGGGTTTTTCTTAAAAGAAATTCTCAATAAAAAGTTTGGCCGTGATTCACGGTCGTGCTTCGGAGAGCACGTTAAGCCGTCACGGTTGTCATGAACATCTATAGCAATCGTTATTGGGAAGTTAGTGCTCTCAAATATACTGACAACTAGTTCAATATTAGAATTTCAGTTCTCCCTCAGGGTTGCGGAGGTCCGATGCCAGTCGCTCCCTGGAAAAACTGACATTCAGGTAATACCGGTTGAACTAGTAGCCGACCCCAAATAAACTTGGGAACAAAGGCTAGGAAGATGATACTGTTATAGTCTTCAGCCAAGACTTTCTTCCCGTTGGTCACGGCCAGGGTCGAGAAGGTTCGTGGACTATCTATTCGTCTTTCATTCGTTATGTACAAGTTTGAAGAAAACGCAGGTACAGGTTTAGGGACACCACCAATCAGTTCCAAAGCTTTTATAACTTATCCTAGATCAATTTAAGAACAAACTATGTAAAATGTCGCATTATAACGTATTACTTGTTATAATAACAGTTAAAGTAACGGGTTTAACTTCGGCGACCTACGGGTACTACTACTCTGAAACGGCAAAAATTGAAATAATTGTTGATGTAAATGGTTCCTTCACGTAGGAAAGAAATTAAGAACATAAATTAAGCATCTCATTTTTTTTGTTCTAATAGTAAGTCGGTTTTAAATAAATGTCACTACACTAAATGTTAAAAATTACATTTTATACTATACTAATTACATCAGAAAATGTTCACGATCGATTAAAATATACATTAGAATAGAAATACATTCAAATGTATAAAGGTAGTAGGAGCCACGCTGATTTCAGCATGAACAGGCCGTCTCGACCGGAGCGGTACTAGCCTCGCATAGAAGATTAACCTAAAATGGCAACATACGTGCTGTCATATTTCGTTGCGGGTTATTATGCTGCATTGTTTACATTCACAATGAGGATAGTGACTACTACACTACTCTTGGATTATTCTCATGCTTTCCATCAGGCCGAGCCAAATCATTTTGGCTGGCTTAAATACATATATAAAAAAGTCTAAAGCCCTCTTATCACTATAGAGAGTGTCTATAAAACAAAAGTAAAAAGATCTCTACAGTGGATTGGTAACATTTTTTCCTTTATCGATTAATAATATTCTGCTAAGTATTTACAGAAAAATAAGTAAGTATACTCGAATTAAATTTTGTCCAAATGCATCTTCGAGTAGATATTTTACGATCAAAGCAATAGTTTTGTGTAAGTCCAATTAAGTGTCAATTGTATTCCGCCAGGCGCCAACAGCATTCAGCAGTTGTACCGGAGTCAAGTCAATAAGGCCGTAGTGTCAAAACTGCCTAAATCTTTATAGTCATATTTCATAAGTTGGGCGACCATTATTAATATAAAATTAGCAACAATTCGTATTCGTGTCTTAATACTACGTATGATTTAATATCGTACAATATAAAAAGCAAAATTAAACAAAAAAATATTTAAATTTTATATATACATTTAGAGTTAAGAATCCTCTTAACTATAGTTTTAAATTTAAATATTTGTACGACTTACACACAACATCATCTAGTCCCAAAGTAAGCAGAGCTTGTGTTATGGGTACTAAACAGCTGATATAAATACATAAACATACTTTTTTTTTGTAAATACATACATATTATACATAGAAAAACACCCAGACTCCGAAACAAATATTTGTGGATCACACAAATATTTGGTCTGACCCGGGAATCGAACCCGAGACCTCTTGATCAGCAGCCGCATACGCTAACCACTAGACCAACAAGGCAGTTATATTGTTGATTAGGTATATGTTATATATGGCCTAGCAGCACCGCCTGTCTAAAAGCTTGTCAGTTGCTATTCTTATTTAGGTTTTTCAAGTCAAAAATAAAACAAAAAAAGATTAATGTTTGACTGGATTAATATTACTGCAAGTTTACTTTAACATAATATGTACTTCATATTTTTATATCAAACCGAATATGTACACCATATATAAGTTATGTTATCTGTTAGAGAGTTTCCGGGGTTTTCCCAGCAGCTGCTAGTTTGATTTACAGATACGCGACCTCGATAGACCTACGAGTCATTACTTGTGCATCCCCATATGAAATTACCCTTCCATTGTATTATTTTCTTTCGTTCTTTTAATATCAGTATCAATGCAATCGATTAAGTTAAACTAGATACTAACAAACTGACATTTAGCCAACGAAACCGTTCGAAAATCTGAAATTCATAAGTTGCTATTCGAAAAGTTCAATTTGATTGCTGAACAGCCTTTTTTTTTTTTTTTTTTTTTTTTATTTTACGAGGTGGGAAATCCCTTCGGATCCCCGGCTCCTAGGGGATACAGAAGCCAGGGGTATGTGGTGTTTCCACTAAAACCCACCCCGATCGCCGGACTCATGCACCCTGCTCTAGGGAGGACCCGGACCATATTATTTCAGGTCCCCCCAGGATTGATGCCGCGCCTATCAAGGCTCTATCCCGAGGAAAGCCAGAGAGGCTTCCCCCTAACTAACGGCTCCATTGGCGTGTTTTTCCTCCTCTCTATTAACCGCAACAGTTAATCTGCTACCAAAGATCCCCACTCTCTGGTAGCTTGCGGTGCCCTCGAGGGCTGGTGTTGTCGCCGACGTCCTCTACGCTCAGGATCGGCCCTCTCCCGATCCCGTTCAGCGGTCTCTTTCTGAAGCATTACAGCTTCACAGAAAGAGACCACTGCGCCCCATCCCTCCTCGTCCGCCAGCATTGCAGCAATGATTGCTGGCGGGGACAGGTCTCGTCCGATTTGGCCAACTAGGACTTCGCGTTCAGACACCCAAGCGGGGCAGTCCTCCAGCGTGTGCTGGGCAGAGTCCCAGTCGGCTGCGCAGTGGTGGCATTGTGCCGTCTCCTCGCGTCCTATCCTATTCAGATACTCACCGAAGCAGCCATGCCCGGTGAGTATCTGAGTAAGTCGGTACGTGACATGACCTCCCTCCCTACCTACCCAAGCTTCGAGGTTAGGCAGAATGGCACCAACAGCGCGTTGACGCGCGATATGCGGCTGTTCCAGCCGCGCACGCCACTGGGCCAGTGCCTGTCGGTGAGCATTCCGCCGCATTCCGAGCACGTCCTGGTCTTCCCCGCTCTCATCCCGGCGAATGGCACGGATTTGGTCATAGACCTTTGCGTCCATATCCGCCAGGATATCAAAAGGCGGGAAACGTGCCAGTACAGTCGCCGCCTCAGACGAGATGGTGCGGTATCCTCGTACGATCCGTATGGCCGCTACCCGCTGCGCTTGATTGAGCTTAGCTCGGCAGCGGGAGGAGGCCGATAGGCGCCTGACCCAAATCGGCGCTCCATAGAGGGCCATGGACCGTATCACCGCACCGTAAAGGCGGCGAACTTCCTCCCGCGGACCTCCTAAATTAGGCAACAACCTTTGTAGGGAGCCCGCCACCCCCCGGACTCGGGGGATCATCCGCTCGAAATGCTCCTCGAAGCTCCAGCGGCTGTCTAGGGTGAGGCCGAGGTACTTAATGTGGCGACCGACCTCGACCTCCGCTCCTCCCATTGCTGAACAGCCTAGGTGCTGTATATGGTGAAATGTCGGAAACCTAGTTATATGTCAATATTTTTTTTCTCATTTTTAACTTTTAAATATACTTTTTTGTTACAGATATTTTAAAAGTAAAAAAGAAAAACAGTAATCCCTAATAATATTATAAATGCGAAAGTAACTCTGTCTGTCTGTTACGCTTTCACGCCTAAACCATTGAACAGATTTTGATGAAATTTGGTATGAAGACAGAACTGAACTTAGGAAAGGACATAGGCTACTTTTAACCGCGATAACCGACATACACGCGGGCGGAGCCGCGGGCGAAAGCTAGTTGGAAATAATTGAAAATTGCAGCTGGGAATGGCAATTAATATGAAAAATTCTATATGAGTCTGCCAAAGTGCCGAAATATAGACAAACTTGTTGATCATAATGATTTGCACAATGAAGTGATTTACGTTTTTAGTAAAAGATAATTGCGTGACATCATTAATAATATAACCAACTCATATCTTATGTATAACATAGCAGATGTTAAAATAATTTACATTTACGAAATTGCAGACTTCATTTACGTGTGATGATCCAATTCAGAGGTAGAGGAGTCACGTCGATTTCAGCAGAAATGGCTTGACCGGGGCAATACTACCTTCTCACAAAAGATCAACCTAAAATAATTTACAGAAAGCATTCGTAATGTCGTATTTCGTTAGTGAGTGTGAGATCGGAGGTCCAATGAAGCATCTCACTAAGCCACTACAGTGTGGGTCAAAATGCTGCTTTGTCTGTACTTACAATGAGGATGGTGATTGGGTCAACATTCCTTCTTTTCATCAGGTAGAGTAGAGTCACTTAGTAGGTAGGTTAGCTTAAAATATAAAATATCGTTGTGAATGTGATATTTAGAAAACATAAGACATATCTCATTCAATTAACTTAATGATAAGCTAATAACACATTGTTTCTAAAATACCGGATATAAAATAAACCCAACGGCGCATGTTAAGTTGTTTTAATATATGTATTTACTGTACGCTCGTCACAATTGTGTAAGTTCCGTAGATAATTCAGTGTATTTTTAAACAATTGGAAATGGTTTCTGTTGTCACGTATCTATTGTTTATAGATTACCCAGTCGTTAATGTACACAAATGTAAGTAGAAACTAACACCCCTGTGTGTATAAATAATAAATAATGTATTTAACAAAGCATTGTCATGGTAATTAATTTGGCCTAGATACATGTCCAGGGTGAAATTCCGAAAGCTGTGGATCTGTGTGTGACCAACTGACCGGACCATTTGTTCATGACACAGATGTAATAGGAAGTTATCTTTCTTGATATGTTGATATTTTAGTAAAGGACATATATATGTTAGTTTAACTGCTTCTTGAATGGCTATTGTTTTGCCACGTACAGCGTACTGTATTCTAATCACGCCTATTTATTTGAGTGGGTTGTAAACTTGTGGATTTCATTGTTGAATGGATGCTTCATTCGCGTTCACCTATTACTATGTTCTTTAAATAAACTTGTATTTACTCAGTTTACAAATATCTAAGTTAATCATCAAATGTAAATAATATACATTTACCGTCACCTATAAACACTTAGAGTAGTGTCGTCGGTTACGATTCCCCGATGTTAAGCTTTTGATTAGATTTCTAATAATAAAACATAATGCAAACTAGTTCAAAAAATAATTGATGTTACAGCTTTTTCAAAATAATAATAAGTATGTGGAGCACCGTTGTGGCTCAAGGCTAGTTAAAAATTACAAGGTAATTTTGATACATAACATTATTTGGCACCACAAAATCAATTTAATATAGAGTCAAAGATATTTTATATTTAGGTACTAGGTGCACCCCGTGATGTTGCCTGTAGATTTTAAATTTCTTGCTCATTTCACGGGAAGACTACGCTTTTTCGGTGTAATATGTAGCGTTTGTGTAATTCACAATTCAACATACACCAGCCGTTTGAGAATGAAAAAGTAACGAATAGAAAAACATATGTGCTCAGGGTCTTTCGTCTTTTAAATATTAGTATGAAATTGTCACTATGTACGAAATCTTTATTCATCATTACTGAATAAATTAATCTTGACCTTTGGCAGTAGAAAAACTGCCTTATGAAATTGACATGTTCTACATATTATAATACTTTCCAGAACTAATTTTAAACAAGTTGCAGCGTGCGAATATCTTGATATGCCACTATCGGCTAATCTCCGCAAACCGACTAATGGGAATACCGGTAGTGAAATGTAAAGAAGTGGAAATACATTTTTCAGGTTTGTATAGCAACTGGAATTGTCGTGTTGCGGTAGGTATGTGAGACACGGATCTATGTCTTGAATACTAATGCCATGGATCATAGATCTAGGCGCCGAAGTTGTTAATTACGACGCTTAAGTGATTAAAATGCTGTGTTGGTACTATTTTGCATTTCTAATGTACTACACAGGTAAAGTGTTTACGTAATTCATGAGCCAGTACTAGGAGTTTTTGAGAGATTTTCTATTGTATACGGTTACAAACGAGCTGACTGGTAACGTGATAGTAAATCACACACCATCACCTACAATTAGAGTTGTTACAGATATGACTGTATGGTTATTGTAGAGGTTTAAGAGGTCACCTTGCCGCTTTCTACTACATTGAGCGTTATGGGTTCAAACCCCACATGAGACAACACTTCGTGTCATCCACAAATTGTTGATTCGGGACTGGGTGTTTATGTGTCTGTCTAATGTACGTTTGTAACGTCCCCCGCTACACAGGAACATTGCGAACAGGTGCTGAAGTTCTCTAATAAAAAAATGAATCCCTACAGGAATCAGGAGGGAGATTGCTTTTATTGAGGAGAGCCGCCCATTGTACATGTCTACTTGTAATATTTGTATAAAAACAACAATATAATTGGTGTACAATAATGTATATTCTAATCTAATCTACCTCTCTGGTTAAGTCGGCTCAGTACTTCAAGCATGGCTCCCCACCAGAATTCTTGATCAAAATACTTAGAATGCATATTTTTTTTATGTTAGCCTTCCAAAGTGACTCTACTCTGCCTGATGGAAAGCATGAGTAGAATCCAGGAGTAGGGGCTACTATTCTCATTGTGAGTGTAGGCAATGCAGCATGGTGACCCATACCATGGCGGCCTAGTCTAAGAAAAAATTCTTAGCCTATAGCCTTCTTTGATAAATGAGCTATCCTAGCACTAAAAGATCAAATCGAACCTATAATTCCTGAGATTGGCGCATTCCACTAAACAAACTCTTCAGCTTTATATATTATTCGAATAGATTTTTTTTTAAATTCTAAAGTTGCGAGCTCAAACCCTTAAAAGATAGTTTGATAGGTAGATAGCAAACAGATTTTTGCAAACCGAAACAAAAATGGATACAAATTTCTACTTACAACTACTTAAAAAATGAAGTTGTATAATGGACGACTGGATTTTTGCGTCCTTTTGTGTTGAACCCGTCATGAGTTGTTTTACACAAACATTTTTGAAAAAGAAATACAAAGTTGACCAGTTATTTGACTAAATATCATCAAAGAAATTTAAAAAAACCCTGCTTGTGAAAAATGTGCCCAATAGAATAAAATTGTGGTTTACTTATTATTTCCTTTAATGCTATTTTTGTTCTTAGTTTTCCAAGTAAGTTGCCTTTGTCTTTCTCAGAGGTTCAATCGATTTTTATATCGAAATGCATTTAAATCGATTTAGCGGTTTAGCCGTGAAATCCTAACAGATAGACATACTTACTCTCTCATTTTTAATATTGGATTGGGATAAAATATGGATAAACCTTTTAGGACTCTTAACCTAAGTAACTATAAAATCATTATATCACTACATATGTTTAGGTGTAAATAAGGCTTTTAGCTATGTATTCTATGCACTTATAACAAGTCACAGTATCCAAAGTCCATCCAATTGGTTGATTCAGAAATAATCAAGACGCTTGCCAAATGCAATAAAACTTGTCGTCTATTAGCGTCTATCTTGGCGATTCTAAAACTATATTAGCGGAGGTAATTATTTTTACTCCGTCATATAGGTACCGACGTACCTGCCCTGTATGTTGAACTAATATGTTATTCTTTAGTAGTGTAGTCATGTCACGTATTATTCAAAGACTGATGAAACCGAGATTTGGGCAACCGCCAATTTAAAGTAAATACTTATCCGTCATTTATGTACTACGGGAGTACATCTGCCTGCTTGTTTTTTAGTTCGAATGTACAAGGACTTTCTAGAAGAAATACCGACTTATTTAAAAATTAACGTTGTCACTTTTGGTTGAAAATATTTTTAGTAGAAAAATGTTGGCACCTACATCTTACTCTGCGGGACGTTAATACTTTCTTAAAAAATTGTGATGATGCACGTAGGCTGCATGCATGGAGAAAAGTCTGGCACATTTACTCAATATATCTAAACATTTCCTTGGATTCCTTGTAATTTTAAGCTTCGTATAGTAAGTGGTTAGTAATTACTCATAACCGCCGCACGTATTCCCTCCCACTATGATCCCTGGTTCTTTAAGTGAGGTGTGAAAAGCATCTCAATAGGCCGCTATAGTGTGCGTCACCATACTGCATTGTACACATTAACATTGAGGATGGTGACCACCACTCTTGGATTCTACTCATTCTTTCCATGAGGCATTGTAGAGTCATATTAAAATAATATCCAGACTTCGGTTCGCTTCTAATACCGCTTATTCAAGTTTAATTTTTTCAAACCTTTGCTTGTTTGTAAGCATCGAATATGCCAAACAAACATACCAACAGTAACGTTTTTTTTAAACTAATCGCGCCGAAAAGCGTACATATGAACCTGTCTTCGAGTCCCGTATATTTATATGTATATTTACTGACTATAAATCAATTATTAAAGCCCATGAATGGGTTCATCTTTCGTTTTAAATTATATATCAATAAAGAGGCGAGTCACTTCAAATTGGTTCCGCCACTCATCGGCAGACACGGCAGCACACACCTAAAACTAGTTTTAATTGCCAAATACCGTAGTAAGTACCATAAAGAAATAATGGCAATTAAGGACATTTATATTAATAAAATAAAGTCGAGCTTTATTTGTTTAATTGATAGTTTATAACAATTATAACATATAGAAATAATTATCTACTTACCAAAACAATAGAATAGATGAAACACAGCAGTCTGTTTTTGGATAAAATAGTATTTAACATATCGTTTCATACATCAAATGAACCTATATTATATTGGTAGTTTTATTATTCACTAGGAATACGCGCCGCTTCGTTTATTAAAGAAAAGGAAAGTATTTCCTGTTTCCTCTACATGTTTCATTGGTACTCCGCTTTTGTACATTTTAGCGTAATTTTATATAGCCTTCCTCTATAAACTGTTTATCCAATACTAAAATAATTTTTCAGTTTATAGTAGTACTTAGATTAGCCAAATCAACCCAAAAAGACTGCAGTTTTATTGCTATGATTATATAAAGTACATTATTGGTACCATACAATAAGTAATTTGCTATAATATAAATATTATGGTTAGAAACCTTACGTTAATAAATATATATATATATATAACACCATGTGATTCTTTGCTCTTAGTCTCTCGGAACTTCTGGCGTTCAATAAGAGGATATCGTAGGAACAGGGTAGCATTCTAATGCAATAATCTTTTATTCTGTATCCAAAAAGACAAAGCAATGTTGTACTAACTTTGTTTCTGCTTTGGCTTTGGAGAGCGTCCAAAGAAGACTCCTAAAGATAATGACTAGAAGACAATGCAGGTTGTGCATGTACGTACAGCACAGTTGTGATGATGTGATGACAATCAGATTTTGTGTTAGGCTCTTTAGTTTTTGGACTTAGCACTAATTATTTTGGCACTCCAAACTTTTACATATTGTCAGTTGCCAGAAAGGAATATCAAACTCAATACACTGCTAAATGATAGATAAGATCATCCCAGTATCCCACCCAGTAGGTTCCTCCAACGTCTAGCGAAATACTTCTTTATGAAACTCAAGGGTCTCTACAACAATCGGCCCTGTGCTGCTACTGTTGCTGGGTTGATATAAAATGTATATTGTGATGAAGTACAGGTTTTACAGAGTAATGATGTCACGCTTGTGATTACAGACTGGAATAGTAGACACCGCGAATAGCAAACTGAAAGATAAATAAACATGAAAAGTGATATAACTGACATGTAGATGTTTCCACGTAAGTAAATCTCCAGACACCTTGTAAATATCCGGTATTTTTTACGGTAACGATGACAAGATTGTTAGTTTTAAAATAATATAACATTGATAATATAATCTAATCATATCTTATGATTAGATTGATCGTGCCTGTGTGTTATTGGAAAACCACGTCATATAATTAATAAATGAGTAGGTCACACTCACTTGAATATACTTTTAGTATGTATTTAATTTCGTAATAAAAGCAAATGAAATCTACGGCAATAATTTATAGTTCTACTCCATATTTTATTCGTTATACATATGAATGTGTGACTAGATGAAACATATTTTGCGTCCAATAAATTAAATATTAATTGGTTCTATTGCTTTTTATTACAATGAATTAATAGAGATAATACTTTAATTAGCAGAACTGTTTTTTTTTAATTTTCAGAATTTATAGTCATGTCCCTTGGGTCTTGACCCAAACAATAACATTTAATTACAATACATAATTATACTGATTACACTGGCGACGTCAAGTGTTATCAAAATATCCAAAACAGTTGCATTTATTATAATCAGTAAAATATGATGCATTGCTCATGTTGTTTACTGTGTACGGAACTTATTCGCAATAAAATAAAAAGGTTACGATACCTTCTACTTCCCGACGTTTCGAACGGTTTATACCGCTCGTGGTCACGGGTAGACTGATGTGAGCTTAGCTCATCTAGCTGAAAACATGAGTATGTGCAAAAGTCGCGAAAGCCTAAAAACAGTTATGATGCATTACATTTGCGTTTAATAATTAATTGGAAAAATAAGAAATCATATAAAAAATGCAGACTACACCAGAAACCACTATAAATTGATTACTGAGTAGTTTTTCATTTCAACAAAAGGATCTTTGCATTTCAACAAAAGATTCGTAGGGCTGGTGTTTAAATCTGTCTTAAAGTGAATCTGTTCTAAAGTAAACAAGGGAATATAACTTCCGCCTTCAGTGACTTTCCCCTGTGTTTCGTTACTTTATATTTCCTCAAAGTCCGAATAAAGAACACACATAAGCCATAAACAGACGCGGCGATATAATTGGCAGCGCAAGCGCAAAGTTGTTCACCTTGATCTGTCGAGTAGGTTCGAGTGACACGGTTAGTTTAACGCATCCCTAACATCCAACGTTTATTTATTTATTATGCTAATGTTATTCTAAATTAAATAAAGATAGCTGAGGTTATGATAAGCAAACAGCTAATAACAACCTTATACTTGGGGAAAATATTTACATTACAAAGATTGTATGTCGCAGATCAGTTTTGTATGCAACATGCAAAATCCCCCGATAGAGCAGGCTTGTTTATTTATTTATTTATGGTTTATTTATTTATTTGTTTTATCTTTCTAGCACTTACCGTTTGGACGGTAAATCGAGGACAGACGGAATAAAATTTAATTAATACAAGTCAACATTCCAATAAGCTTTATTTAAGAGAGCACGGACGAAACGTAGCCGTGATATGCACAGTACAGTTTCGATTGTCACTGTGAAGCCACGTATTCATTAGTAAACATTTGTTGATAAACTTTTTATGACAAGTTTACAATAAACACATGTTTCTGAAACTTGGCCGTCCACACTTGTCAGTTGTTTACAGGATATCGCCCGAGGAGGTAGTAATGCTCTATGCTGCTTACATAATAATTAACAAGAGCATTAATCGAAAAAAAAAGAAGAAAAGGTGGTAGATTCGAAACTATTTGTTGAATAGAAGTTATATATTTAATGACCTCCGCGGATTTAATGGGTCATTTCAGAATTTCACCAGAATGTCACCAACTGATTTTGAAAAGTTATCAAGATTGATTGGACCATCAATAAAAAAAAAGAAACGAAATTTCGGCATCCTATTGAGAAAGAATACTACGTTGATGATAAAGCTCTATGAGCATCGAAATTTGGTTGTTGGACCACACTACCTTCATGTTTATAAACTCGCGCAAAACACGTCCACTCCTGTTGACTTTTGTTTATAAACTAAATGTTTCGTCTTGCTCTCCACTCGTAGTGGGGAGCACGGCAACACGTATCCTAAACAATGTTTCATCATCTATGTTCATGAACTGTTTACAGAGATGATGAAACATTATGAAACATTGTTTATGAACAGTTTATAAACAGTGTTTATTAACAAATGTTTACTAATGAATACCTTTACCCTTACTCTGATAAACACATTATATAAATCTATCGAGTTTGTGACAGATGCATTCTACATTATTTTTCCAGTCACAGTTTGATCTAGCTTTAGACCGAGAAATGTAGTGCTTGCTACTTGTTCAATATTAAATGTATTTTTGATAAGTATGGAATTTGATTAAAATAATCAAATTCCAAACTTTTGTTCAGAAATTATTTGAATTTAGCCAGTGGGTCATTATGGCAACTAATAAATTAATAGAATGTATTATATAATTAAACGCCTCGTTTATTTCATTCTTATTCGTAACACTCCTTTCAAACTTCACTACAAGAGTCGAGCCATTAGCAAACCAAATTACTTTATGGCGACTTTTGTTTAGAAAATGCACACTGCCATTCGGCACGCCAAATTAATTCTGCTGGACTTCGCTTGTGTATTTTTCCTTTCTGAATTTTTGATATTTACACGCATTGTTGTCTACCCCGCAAATAGTCCCCCAACCAACCTGTCGCTTGATTTTCCACTTATCCTATACATTTCCAAATTTGTGTAGGAGCAACAAATGATCTATAAAGTCAAAGACCTTGCTAAGAAGATCGCGCTTTCCTCATTCATTGCTTTGAGGTAAGTAAAGAATGAGCTTTCCTCAAAGAACAAGTTGATTAAGTAACTCAGTGGCTGATAAATCAATGGAGCACACAACTTTATGACAATGTTGTTATTTTATCTATTCCTGCTGCGTCTGTGTTCTTTAGATTTCTGATTATTCGAAATATCTCCATAGCATATTACTAGGCATAAGAAAAATTGTGTGTCCATTTGAGCATCAATAGTCTTGTTTATTTCATCAACATTATATTTAAAGTAATTTGTATTAGTCAATTGTATAAAATAATCATTAAACATGTCACTCATTTCCTTGGGGTCTTCAGATGTCCTCATATTTATAGTTAATTTGTGTTTTGGTGATTTGGCCATTAATGTTTTTATTTATAACTGCCCACGTGGTTTTACATTTATTTTATTTATTAACTTTATAACTTTTATTTTGTAGTTCTTTGTATAGTTTATATTTCTTATTTTGAATTTTTTTTCTTGAATTATTATGCACTGTAATCCTGCCGTAAGTTGGTATTTAGATACAAGTAAAACACTTGCTATTTTTTTAATCTTGGATACTACAAATACAGATTTTATTCAAAACCGGTTAAGAGTGTGCTCGTTACACTTAGTTTGTGACAAGATATGTCGTACTACCTAGTTTTAACAAGTAAGTTAAACGATAGAGCTTATGCATTAATATGCCGTACACTCAACGGAAGGAAACACATAAAGGAAGTTAGCAGGAAGCAACTCTGTGATGACCTTGATTTAAATTAAATTACGTAATTAATGTTTACTGATTTCATCAAGATAGTTGTAATCTTAACCATCTTGAATGCAAGGAACTTCTCGACAACTTTCGAGGAAATGCAAACTACTTATACAATATCCATGAATGTGGCCGATGAATTATTGTAATTAGCGCACTTATAGCTTAAACCATGATTTACTTAGCATTAGACTTTCAAAGAGTGAAACTGTTTAAGCGCTATAGAGAAAACTATTTCACAAGTACCAGGTGTACGCAGAGCTCGCTTCTACGAGTGAGCAAAAAAATGTATTAACCGGTCACACAACCCCAACTAGAATAATGGCAAGAGATTAACAGAGCCATAAAATAGAAAAACACTGTGTGTACGAATAAAGAATACAGAGACTGGTTTTTATTAATGTTACCAAAGTCGGCAAGGAGCCTCAGGCTCAACATTTACTTCACCTGTTTTTACCGTTATAATGCATCGGCCTCCCCCTAAAATATGGCAACCCAAAAGCCTACATTTATTTTGATAACTTTCTCAAATGAAACGTACAATATCGTTGAAGAGGATTACTTTTATCACAAGAGGAAATGCATCTTTACACCACCCACCAGTTTTGATTTCGCTGGACACTTACTGTTTATCGTCAGTCGGTCCGAACATTATACATATTTGCTTCGATAAGGAAAAAATCGTATAACGGGTGTTTTATCTACTGCTTGGAATACGTTGTTCATTAATCGAACTTAAATCTAAATGATAACCACATAATTACCGGTCTGTTTGATAATGTTTGAATTATGTGTAATTCATTGGTTTTCAGTGTATTTTTATTCGTTCATGAATAAACTGGATTACGATGGCTGACAAAGTGAAGTTTTTTACTTTGAAAAGATTTCAGAGCAAGAAAGATACTCTACCTCGGTCTCATGTGACACCTTCATCACTAGCTGTAACTAGGACAGTGAATTCTATTTCAGATTCAAAGCCTAGAAAGTAAGTACTACCTACTTACATACATAGGTAATTATATTCATCGATGTTGTTACGTTTGTTCGCGCACATTATTTTAATAAGCCGAATGCTCCACTAGTTTATATATGTCTCTAATTTATTCATTTCGTCTAGACGATCAATCGTTCAAATTTAATCAAATCAAAACATTTAAACTTACGTGTGTACTAGCATATAAATTAGCAAGAAAAAGAAAACATTTAAATGGGGAATCAAATTTTAAAATAAAAAATATTATCACCTTTATTTCGATTTATCATCCAATTTAAAAAACATCAAAAACCAAAAATTGTATCGGCCTAAACTCAAATCAAATGGGTTTATTTTGTTAGGTTTCGATACCTACATTTTGAACCCAACATTAATATGGTCCCAAGATGTTAAAAGAAAATTGATCGCATGCCAAGATTTGTTTATTACAGTTCCAAGTAAAATAAATAAAACGTGTTACAAGCCTCATTTGGTACCCGAGAAAAAGGGGTAATTAAAATTGAAGACTTGTTCGAAGATGCGACTGTTGGTTTCTTTGAATCGATATTGAGATTTTTCTTCTTGAGAGGCTGGGTATTGAAGCATTGTGTATGTTTTATTAATAAAGTGTGTTTTATTAATAAACTTGTGTTTTTATGGTAGTAAACATACCATAATAGTTATTTCTTTTAATTATTCATTATAGCCCAAACATTTTCGATAGATCGTCTGCAAGTGGCATCAAAGAATTAGTACAATGTGCTCTGTGTCTTGAAGTACTACACAATCCAAAGATGTTACCGTGTCAACACACTTTCTGTATGGCGTGCCTGTCTGTCTACATTGGCGGTAAACCATTATCATACAAATTGTCACTAATAACCACTTATTTATATATAAGCTGACCAATTGTTTCGTTTTTAGATCAAATAATATTCGACTGTCCTATATGCAGGACAAGGATTCAAGTTCAAGGGGAAAACTTTTTAGAGAATCTGCCTTCGAATTTATACATAGATTCATTACTGCAATTAGTAGGAATCAATGGCACAAATACCAATCATAGATCTAAAAGTATAGATTCTCCGCCACCGACGCCCACTTCCTCATCAGCGAATAACCCACCGCAAAGTGTAGATTTATTCGCAGTAGGTTCGAGATGTGCTCACTGTAAAACTATATCCAATAATGAAGACATCACCTCTTGTATACATTGTAAACTGGTAAGATTTACTTATTACTTGTTTGCTTCAAACCTCGCAAGTGACCGTGAACCAGTTTTTTTAATCAAATGACATAAGATGGTGACCTTGACTTGAAAGTCTGCACAAGTGCACACTATCAACAGATCTCAATAGTTCGGGTATCCTTGTTTTAAAATTGCCTTAAATTATACATAGAAAATGAGATTGTATCTCAAGAGTTTATTTTGAAAGTAAGATTTTCAATTACAGGCTGAATTTTGTTTCAAAGTTGTAATTTAAGTATTAAATTGATAAATCCAAACTGATCAATGTGCTTCTTTTCTCCGTTCTATAAGATTAAAAATTGGCCAAGTGCGGCTCTATTCTATGCGTGGCCTGAATAGAGTTCCCATCATTATGGGTGACTATGGAACGCTGGATTGGACACGATTTTAAATCTACACTTTTTTTTTAAATCTTCCTTCTATTAGGTAGATTGAAAATCGTGTCCAATAGATAATCGTTATGTTTACTTATTATTTCTTTATTTTTATTCGAATTTTTCTAAGTGAGATCATTTTACAAGTTAGGCCCCTATAACTCCTGAAAGAAAAAAGTTATCAAAACCGCTATAGTTTTCCTTTAAAGTTCAATATATGGACTACTTGGTACTATATTTTTTTTTAGCCAACCGTTTGGCTTTTAGGGGGGGGGGGCGCCCTGTTTTTACAAAAAATGTGCTTAACAGTTGAATAACTCGCAAACGAATACTAAATCGAAAAATGGTTTTAGCAACCTCGCAATGTGTTTAAAAGGCCTATCATATGATGCCCCATACGATGGGGTATACTCGAGAAAAAAAAAACCCGACTTTACGTGTAGGGGAGGTACACGAAATAAATTTATTATAGCACTTTATCGACGTAATTACAACACATATTCATGTAAAGTTTCGTCTTTCTAGCACCAACCGTTTGGGCAGTAGGTCGAGAACGGACGGACTGTTGCATAACCTTTTTAGTAAATATTTACCTCTTTTAATATGAAAACAACTAGAAAAATACAAAAAAAATCCACGAATTACATAAAAATTTAAATACAAAGATTCAGATTACTTATTTCAAAGATTAAATATGTAGGTAAACACTCTGATATGTACGGGCGTTTTTCAAAATTTTGCTCAGGACTATTTTGCTATGTCCTACGAGTTTGACCATTGATTAAAAGGCAAAAATGTAGGAAGTGAGTATCAAATTATTTTATGTTAGGGTAAAATGTTTAACTTACTGTGAAAAAAAAGATAAACATAAGACATAAGCGGAAAACATATTTTAATATTTAATAAAATACCAAATATTATCCTACTTTTTTATGTGTCCTTCATCATATCCTGGATTTTGATTACGTATTTTGGAGAATATATAAGCTATATTTGGATATCTATAGTATTACTCGAATGAAATAACTCATTTTATTTGTTTTTAAATAAAATATAATAAGGTTGTAGTATATTTTTCTAATTTAAATACTGAAATTATCGGATTTAAAAAACTGGCCACAGCGGACAGTCCGGTTACGTAACGGTATGATTTTATAAAGAATAACAATAACATTGTATTTGGCTCTAACTATTTTTAAGCAATGCCATATTGACACTGTTTTTATCATTCATTAGTTCTTTTCCTTTGAATTAAAACTGAAGAAATTCAATCGTCAACACTTGCGGTCCGTGACGTGCGTGACGGGTCTGTTTTGTTTGTCCGGTACGAACATTGATTTTGAAAGGTAAGACCCACAAATTTTATATACTACTCGTGTTAAATTATAAGTAAATATGTTGTAGATAATGAATCTGTACTAGTAAACTACTATAATCAACTTTTTTTATACCAAAAAAACATTTGATGACAAATCCGCGTTATACGTAACGTCCAGGACGTGACGTGATGTACTATGTGGACTAAAAACGTTACGTACTGGACTCGTAAAGATGCGTTCATACTGTCTTGTGCAATTTAATATAAATTAAAAATATAATCCACCCAGAGAGGTAAACTCATTACCTTTATAGGATCTAGTCACCTCATGGTGAGCAGGTTTCCTTATTATGTTATAAATATCCTATTTAGACTAGCGATAAAGAGGGTGAACCCTAACATTCCTCACATCCTCGGCACTTCCTTACAAATTAATTTATTCCTACTCAGGTAAATTATGCCGTTGACTGGTGCCGAGAGAGACAAAAACAACGGCGATATGGACAAAAACAAAGAAAATGAAGAAAAATACAACAAAAGAAAGAAGTCGAAAGACTGAAGAACATAAACTCAAGGTAAGTGAACTAAATAAGGAAGAAAAGGAAAAAAGACGGAAAATTTGAAGATAACAAAAAAGGAATAAAAGGGAAAATAAAAAAGTAAATAATACTAAGCCAGCTGTTCCAGTGACAGTGCCAGAGATGCAAGATAATACAAAATTGAAGAAAAAACAGAGATTGAATTACCGAAATTATAAAAGATATCAAAGGACATTAAAAACTTGTGAAAGGTTAAAGAAAGTTATTAGTAGTTTAAGTAAAAATAGATTTCGCCTAGAGACTAAACACAAAAAGATGATTGAGCTATTGGAAAATGAAAAAGTTACTCTAAAAGAAGACCAAACAATCACGCAGAATTACCTACATAATGGTTCCCTATTTTATTTTTGTTACTACTTATTTGACATTTTTTTGTATCTGTTGAATTTTTTTGTAAGTAAAGAAGTATTGTTACCTACTTAATGTGAAAATGAAACTGAGATAGACTTGAATCCCCTAAGTTTTTTGTAAAATATATTTTTTTAATGCTCAAATCAAAACAGTCTGTGATATGTTATGATATGATATGATATGATATATGTGACTAATTTTATAGAAATAAGTACAGTAAGTGATGTGACTTAAATAATATGTCACATCACGACGTTTTTGAAATGTTGAATAATATTGTATTGTTTCTAAAATGACTACAAATTGTGCTCATTGTAAACATAGCTTTAGAGTTCCTAAACGTAACGACTGTTGTCCACATACGTAACTGTCCTGTTTTGGCTGTTATAGTTTTTATTTTTTTATGAAAAAACCTTTGGGAGTTATGTTTTTGTTAATATATATTATATGTCTTTTTGTTATTTTCTGTATTTAAAAAAACTTACCTATAATGTTAGTCTTTCAGAATAGTTATTTATTCACAAAGTTTGGTAGTCCAGAGTGCCATTTAGTTACGTACAAGACATATTTTATATTTTAAACAGCACTAAGAGGCAAGATAATCACAAAGTGGTATTAAATTTTAGAAGATTTTTATGTTGTTGATTAATTATAAATAAAGCTGATTAACTTTGATATGATTGAGTTATTATTTACTTTGAATGAAAATGTAACGTACAAGACCCCTGTATTGGCAACCCTCACTATAATAATACATTAAATAGAAATTATACTCATTTAATATTGTTTGATTATGGTTTTTCTTAAACCTTAGTTCATTGTCAATGTCTACATTTCATCGTTTATTTAAAATTTTGTTATGAAAATAAATGGACATCCTGTACGTAACGGAGAAAAATTTTGAAAAACGCCCGTACACATACAACTTTCCACAAATTAAGCTTACTGTAAAAACTTTTAGAAATTCTGCCGCGTTTGTTGGGCACAGCATTTGGATGATATGCGGATACAGCTGAAGTCAATTGTTAAACAACTGGACATCGCCGACAGAAATCTCGAACACAAAATTGAACATTACAAGGTATGTGACTTGAATATTTATAGCTCAAAGGTTATAAACTTGTTTGGTAGAAGCATATAAACAAGGAAAATGGCGAATAAAAACTCAGAAAAGCACTACACATTGAAAGGCAAAAAAGGAAAGCTTTAGCATGATGCTAACTTATAAATAGCATATTGAATAAACTAAACAAAATTACATTTATAATCCATATGGGAAGATCATTTCTTTTTAGTTATTCGAACTTTACGTACTAAGAAGAGTTGAATCATAAATAACTATAAGTACTACTACATGGTGATTATTATCTATTCCAGGATCGTTGCGAGCGCATTATAGAGAGAATAAATATTGCTGCAGAAGACAAAATAGCAGTTATACTCGAACTCAAAGACAGCATGCTCAGTGAGACAGCAAATTTTCAAAAATCTGCAGATTTATCCGCCTTAGCACTTAAGACTTCGTTAGATGAAGCGAGAGCAGTAGCAATCAGGGCAATGGATGTCAATGACATCAATGACGATAATGACAAGGTATGGTACTATCGTTATTTGTAGATTCAAGTTCAATTCAGTCCTAGAGGAGCCGAAGATCCGTAGGGATTTTTCCACCCCGTCAACAAAAAAAAGGGGTTTGCCAATCGTAAAACTGGCTAGATTTTGTTTGGACAATTTTATTATTGTCTACTGTCTAGAACTATAACTGAAAAAATTACATATACTCGACATAAAAAGTTAAATATATAATTTTCTGACCTATTTTTTAAGACACTGTGGGGATATTTTGAGAGGAAATCTTAGTTTTGACCATCCATAAGAAAAGGATACAATCGCAGATTAAAACTGGGTTTTGTTTTTGTATCAGAGTAGGTCTTTGAAAACTGGTCACATTCTTACCGCCTACTTGTAATGTCGACGACTTGCCATCTCGGTTTTACAATGATTTACGTATGTAGTTGTACTTTGAATAAAAAATGTTCAGACTGGTTTGAATTCAAATTATTATCTACCTTTTCGCTAATTAAATGAAATGTAGATTCATATATTTTATGGGGAACATGAAATATAAAACTATTCTGGAGTAAAACATTGACCTACAACGTCTTCTTTACCTACACAACAAAATTAATAAGTGGTTGCGACTAATACCATATTGTATTGTATTTGTTTGTTTATTTGTTTTGTTAAACTTGCAAATTTTTTTTAGAAAAGGTATATTATATTACAATATAGCAATCTATACAAAAAAATAAAATTGGAGTGTCTGTTTAATATCAAATCAAAAGTTTGTATCCATTTTTTCCATCCAATCCAATCCATTTTTTGATGTTATTATGTACATATATACTTAATATACATAATAACATCAAAAAATGCATTTTATAATTTTTTGTTGTCTGTCTGTTTGTTCCTGCTTATCTCTGGAACGGCACGACCGATTTTGACGGGACTTTCACTGAGAGAAAGCTGACGTTGCAAGAAGTAACTTAGGCTGTTTTTGAGTAGCTTCGCTCCGCGGCGTTACTCACAATTTATAACAATAACCGCGGGACTCATCTAGCACAAAATACAAATGAAGTAGCGTAAGCTGGTATGTCGAAATTTAGGTAATATAATTTAAATACTACTGTCTGAAGTAGGCATACATCAATATTGTACCGACATTCACAACCGCAACCTACATTAGATAGCATTAAATCAGTAAGTCAAGATTAGCAACATTCGATTGAAAACAAAGCGGTATCGTATATTACAAATATTACGACGATTAAATCCCAACTTATTTATATAATATTCACTTATCTTAGCCTTAAAAATAATCCTCTTATCCCCCTCTTATTATCGATAAAAACCTCTACAAATACTGTTGAATAGCGGTACGCAGCTAACATTAAAGTCTTAGTACAGGGTGAACCAAAAGTACGTTTACATTTCAAATGATTTAAAACAAATTAGTTATGTGAGATAAAAACTGTTTATTTACTATTAAAGTACACAAATAAGGTTTTTTTTTTTAAATTACATCATCCATATGTGATCCTTGACTATTTTGACACTGCTGCAACCTAGAGCGAAAATTTTCAATGACGGCCTCACAAGTGTTTCGTGAAATGTTTTGCATTTCCTCATATTTACCTTTAATTCCTCTAGGGACTCTGGGTTGCTGTTGAAAACTTTGCTTTTAAGGTATCCCCAAAGAAAGAAGTCCATTGGGGATAAGTCCGGGCTACGAGGTGGCCAGTAAATGACACCTCTTTTGATATCACTTTTTGTCCAAAAATTTCGCGAACACCACTTAATGAGTCGTCGGAAGTATGGCATGTTGCCCCATCTTGCTGATCGTTGATTAAAACCATCGAAATCCTGTAGCCCTGGTGACAAATAGTTCCGTAGCAAGGCAATGTACCACTCTGTATTACCCGTTCTCGCTAAGTTTGCAGTTGACGATATGACATCACTCGATATCCTTCGTCAGCGTCAGCAAAAGAAAAAACCATATTTAAAATATTTTTATTTATAAAAAAATGTGTATTTGTATAAAATTAGACACATTCATTGCGATTAATCACTAACGCCCGTAGGGGAGGAAACGCGCTTTCCATGGACCGGCAAAATTAGCGCCAACAGGTAATATTCACTGTTACAGCATTTCCTCGGCGACCTTCAAAAAAGTATGGACCAATAATGCCGCTTGCTAACAAAGCTGCCCATACAGTAACCTTGGATGAATGCAGAGGTCTTAGATGCTTCAATTTAGGATTAGTGTCACTCTAATACCTGCAATTTTGCCTATTCACGTGCCCATTCTCAAGTGTGCCTCTCTAAAATTTCGTTTGCTAATTGAAGCCTGTGAGCCTGATCTTGAGGCTTTAATTCCTGTACCATTTGAATTTTGTACGGAAATAATTGTAAATCTTTGTGGAGAATACGAATCAAAGATGTTCTGGGCAGGCCTAAGGCGTTAGACCGCTTCTAAGTAGAGTCCAGGATTTCCACGAATAGACGCTCTTACACGCTCGACGTTTTCGGGATTTCTTGATGTTCTATGTCGGCCGGCTTGTGGTTGATTTATTGTTGAACCTGTCTCTTCGAACTTCTGTACCCATTTTGTCCCCATCAATTGAATCAAAAAATTTCGTTGCGCTGGAGTAAAAGAATCGTTTTTGCGGTAATATTCGCGTACACAGAACGCACGTTGTTTATCACTAAACGAAGCCAATGGTACTGAATTCCCATTGGCTGCTTTTGCGCTTCGTGGCCCCTCCGCCCCACCCCTCTGTCGCTGCTCGTCGCGACTACCGATTCACATTTAAACGAACTTTTGGTCCAACCTGTATATAGTCTAAAAATAACAATAATAATTGATGGAAAATAATATTTTATCTCTGTAATTAAATCTAAGCGAATCACCTAAACGAGTGTATTATACATATGTGCAATAATATGCTGATAACTGTGAAGATACGTAATTGATTATGTGTTTACTAATGTGTAACTACAAAACATACATAGTAAGCGTGACTTGTTTTGATTTTTGGCAATTAATTGCCGTTTTTATTAAAGACTCGTTTTAATGATTTGGAGATTATTGTCACAAATTATGTTGCAAAAATTTTATAAGGTATTATGATAAAACCCTTAGAATTAAAGAAATATAAAAGTATAAACGATACTTTTTGCATATTGCGAGCAAGGCCGGAAACAAAAACGAAACTCGTTTTTGTTTCATTTCTTATATTTAACTCAACTCTCTGTTCAACCTGATGGAAAACTTGAGTAGAATCTAGAGTAGGGGTCATACCCTCATTGTGAGTGTCGAAATACAACAGCACGCGAGGGTAGTACCACCCCGGTCTAGCCGGCCAATCCCTGGCTTTACTACCTTCAAGCCAGGGATGTTACGGTGCTTCGACTCCGACTCCGTTCTGACTCCGACTCCGTTCTGACTCCGACTCCGTTCCGACCGAACACACTCGGTTCTGACTTCGGCTCCGAAACTTTTAAATCGGATTTATTAATCGTAGCATAACAAATAGTAGGTGCGTTTTGCGTCGAGCGACCGCTACGCACATGTTTATATCATGAACCTGTTACTTCTATGAAGTAGTTCCAAATACATCTTGATTTTAGTTTCATTGTCCAATACATCACTTTTATTAATACTAAGCCGCAAAATACAACTTAAATGATTATAACGTATAAACACATCATGTGCGTAACAAACTAACACCAAGTGAGAAGATCTCGTTTCGATCGGATTCGATCGGTCTCGAACTAAGTTCGAATGTGTCTTTATTAAGTCATAACTCATAAGACAGCGCATGGCATAAATGAAGAATTTAAAAGGCTAAAATCTCTCTCCTGCCACCACAATTTTGACAATGCCTTAGCCTCGTGTTCCAACTCCGATCAATTAGATTTAAAAACTCCGACTCCGACTTCGGTTCCGATAAAATTACCTCCGTTACATCCCTGGTTCAAGCATATAAAAATTGAGAATATCTAATATAGTTAAAATGCATAGCTGGAAACGTAAAATATTTATGTCTCAAAAGAATCTCATTGCGACGAATAAATGAAGAATAAACGTATGTATAACAGTCTCGGGAGGCAATGTCTAAGAAATACCTTCTTAGACATTGCCTCCCGAGACTGTTATACATACGTTTATTCCATAGGAATAGGAATTGTTCAGAACTTTCGGCAGTTCGTAACCAAAATCGTATGCCATGACTGCTTGTCCTAGTGGTTTTAGCGGGCGCTGCGCTAGGAGGGGTCCAGAAGAAGAAATTTGTTCCCCGGACTCCTCCCGAAATTCAGGCGCAGAGTGTGTTTTACTCGGTTAGATTCCGACACACCGCCCCGCCGCAAAGAAAACCCCGGCAAGGTGTGTTATATATATATATTTTTTTTTTTTTTTATTGTTGTAATGGAATAGGCGTTTGTCTTCCATCTCACCTGATGGAAAGTGTAGATGAAGACCAAGATGGTACACGCCCATCCAAAAGAAACCTGTTCACTCTACTCTTAAAGGCTCCAGAGTTCAACTCATCAGGAAAAATAGACCCAGGCAGGTCGTTCCAAATTTTGGCGACTCTCACCAAAAACGAGCTGTCAAACCGTTTAGTTCGTCTTTTGGGTATGCCAACAACGTATGGATGAAACTTTTGCCTGCGCCTAGTAGTCCGATAAAGGAATGGAGATGGTTCAATCAGTTCGAAAAGAGCTTTCGAGCACTCTCCAAAGTGCATCATAGAAAAAACCGATAAGCTGGCAACTCGACGACGATGCTCGAGGGTGTGTAGTCTGCTATTTGAGAGCTTTTCGTTATTAATTAACCTACGGGCTCTTCGGTCAACCGAGTCCAAAGCTTCTAGATGATATTTTGCTGCACCGTCCAAGAGGTGACTGCAGTACTCCATGCAGGATCGAACTTGGGCAGTGTAAAGATTAAGCAGCTGTTCAGAGCTGAAGTACCGCAGAACCTTTGACAGAATCGATAATTTCTTGGACGCTGTTTGTACCATAGACTCAATTTGTTTGCCAAAGTTAAGGTTAGAGGTGATGGTAATACCTAGAAGCCTTTTATAATATTTATAATAATAATAATATTTTTTTATTTCAAGTAATGTACATGTGCACAAATGGATGACTTAAATACTAAGAAATTTTATACAGAAAATTTTCCAAATGGACACCCCATCCTAAACTAGGCAGGTGGAAACCTGTCTGTATCTTAGGAAAAAGTATCCAAATTCTTTCAAATTATAAGTATTTTAAATTTGAGTTCGTGCAAAGGGGGGTTGACACATGAATTAACAAAAATTAAACATTGAAAAAAGAAGAAAGATAAAAAATTGTGTTTGTGTGTGGTGTGTGAGTGTGGTGTGTATGTGTGGGTGGTGTGTATGTGTGGGTGGTGTGTATGTGTGTGGGTGGTGTGTGTGTTCGTGGGTCGTGGGTGGTGAGTGTGTGTGTGTGTGTGGGTGGTGTGTGTGTGTGTGTGTGTGTAAGTGTGTGTGTGTGTAAGTGTGTGTGTGTGTGTGTGTGATTTATGTTGTGTGGGGGGTGTGTGTGTGTGTGATATATGTTGTGTGTGTGTGTGTGTGATATATGTTGTGTGTGTGTGTGTGTGTGATATATGTTGTGTGTGTGTGTGTGTGTAAATAAACAAGATGAAGGCACGAGGGGGTTTCCAGACGTAAAAAAAAGTGGTTTTAGCGGTAGCCACGTCGCTTTCTACTTCGCCAAGGATTGTGGGTTCAAATTTTTGTCCTAAGTCTGGGTAGTCTGTATGTCCGTTTTATGTATTCTCAAAAAAACAAATTAATAGGTCTTTACCTATGAAATTGCCGTTTTGTATGCAATAACTGAAAGTACTTATTTTTTCAAACTTTTTTATTTCTGTCATTCGAAGTAATCACCCATGCAATCGACGCATCTTTGCCAACGCATTGGCAGTTTAATGATGCCCTTCTTGTAAAAATCAGCTGGACGGGAGGCAACAAACTCTTCAAAGGCATTTTGTACTGCCTTTCGGGAATTGAATTTTTTACCCACTAAAAAGTTGTCTAAATTTTGGAAAAAGTAGTAGTAGTCTGGTGAGTATGGCGGATGAGGGAGAGCTTCCAACCCCAGCTCTTGCAGCTTGGAGACTGTCTGTTGCGCAGTATGGGGTCCCGCGTTGTCGTGAAGGAGCAGTGGGGACGACCGATTGACCAAAGCTGGTTGCAGATGTGCTAGCTTCTCTATCATTCTCTCCAGTTCTTCACAGTACACATCTGCATTAATGCTTATGCCGTTTTTTAAAAAGCTGTGGTGAATCACACCCGCACTAGACCACCAAACAGTGACCATCACCTTTTTAGGGGTAATTTTTGGTTTAGGGCATTGCTTTGGTGCTGAACCAGGGTCTAACCAACTTGCTGAGCGCTTTCGATTGTCAAACAGAATCCATTTTTCGTCGCACGTCACAATTCGTTTCAAAATTCCTTCATTTCTTTGCCTGTTGAGCAGCGCAAGGCAGGTCTCGACGCGTACGTTGCGCTGGCGATCTTTAAAGTCGTGGGGCACCCATCTATCAAGCTTTTTTACCTTGCCAATTTGTCGCAAATGGATCAATATTGTTTTGATGCTTACATTAAAAGCTGCTGCTAGCTCAGCTGTAGATTGGGTTTCATCAGCTTCTACAATCGCCTTTAATTCATTATTGTTAACCAAAGTCTCCGGAAAAAAACGAGCTTCATTTTTCTAGTCAAAATTTCCAGAACGGAACCGGGAAAACCAATAACGGGTTGTGCGTTCGTTTGTCCGATTCTCTCCGTAAACGTTTTTGATGTTACGTGCCGTTTGTGTCGCGTTGGTGCCACGACGGAACTCATATATCATAATTAGACGAATTTTTAAAGTATCCATTATGACGAAAAATGTTTAAATGTAATGAAAATACAACGCTAATCAAAAAACAAAAGACTGAGTTTGTAAACAGAATGTCATGGTTTTAAAACAAAATTAATTTGAATTTAGAATACAGAGCCATTACAAACTTTTTTTTATTTGAAATAACCAGTACTGAAGAAAGGCAATTTCATAGGTAAAGACCTAATATATATACTAACTAGCTGCGCCCCGCGGTGTTACCCGCGTATCATTATGGTTGCTAGGCAACCTGTGAAGTTTTGACAGGAGATAAACAGTGATACATTATGACATCTACGATTTAATGTATTTTTATAATCACCTAGCTTTCGCCCGTTTATCTCGATTATTGCAGTAAAAAGTAGCCTATATGTTATTCTGATATATAAGCTATATTACTGTAAAGTTTCATCCAAATCCGTTCAGTAGTTTTTGCGTGAAAGAGCAACAAACATACACACATACCCACAAACTTTCACGTTTATAATATTAGTAGGATTACCCTAACCTGAAATCTTGAAAACTTATGAAATATTTTGTATTTCAGGTGATCACATTTATAAATCTGCATCAGAATGCCGTACAGCTTCTAACAGATGTATCAAAATGGGACACCGATCGATTTATATTTGACCAAGAGAACTTCCGTTTAGAAATGGACTCCGCAACACCTGTGGACGCCGAATCAGACGACCCAGTATTAGAAACACCTAAACAAAATAATCCTCTTGAAAGTGAGGAAAGCCTAGTTTTACATTATAGGTAAGTCTATGAATATATTATGCAGTGCTTGCTCGTATTATTTAAGGTAAATAAAACGATGGATTCGTGATAAAGTCTTAATGGAACTCAACAATGGCATGTAAGGTTTATTTTAACCTCAAGTGTCTTCAAAACAACCTGTCTTGACGGTCACAATTTTTTGAACTACACTAAATATCTTATAAAGCATTACTTTAGAAACGAAAAAAAATATTCTTTACCTATAGTGCAGGGTGTGCACACGGGCGCAGCGCTGTCAGGGTCGCTGAGGCAGCCCTAACAGCGCCACCCACGTAAAAAGAATTTCAAATGCGAAGCGTACTTTGAGTTCTAGGGCTCCGCTATACCCTAATTTAAAAAGAAAGAAAGATATGAAAATAACTAGTATTATATTTGAGGAGGTAAAAATGTAATTATAAGGTGAATCGGCTTTTCTTTTAATTGAAGCCGACTGCAGTAAAGTGCCTGAGTGAAGTGAGGACAACACGTGCAACCATGAACCAGACTCCAATAGAATCCGCAGTCTAGTCATATTGATCTCCCAAGGACCCTTCAACTAGTTACTTTGGATACGATCAATTCGCGCACGGCTGAATATCCAGTTCTTCGGGTAACGCACCATAAAGTTGAGGGCCAACAAAGCTCGATGTAGCAGCTACCAAAAGTGATATGCTCACCTCACCATAGAGAGTGCTTTAATCCATTATGGTAACGTTTGAAATTGTTTTCAAGTCAACCGCTATATCATAAATGTTATTTACATATTTACGCAGGCCTAAATTAAAAAACTTAAAATACTATTTTAGTCATTTTTAAGGAAGAGCCGGGCCGTTTTTTCATAGGTGATTTCCATAGTCAGTATGTGTTGTAGTGTAGCGGAAGGGGAAGTTGGGATCAGATGAAAAAACTCACTAGAAGACTTTATGATAAGGGCGATAGAATACTAGCATAGAAGCAATATCTCTTGGCAACTGCAGAGGCTTAAGCGGCTCGGTGGCTTCGGTCTCACTTTGTTTTTGCGATGCCAACTTAATGACGCTTTCAATGAACTCGGGGTCCAGATACCAGAAATTATATTTATATTATTGGTGCCAAACGATGCCACTACCATGATAGTCCAAGTACAGAATCAGCAAATAAGGCCCATACCGTTGTATCAAGAAGTGAAACATGAGGACGTTATTGCCCTAAAATTGTTTACAAATGTAATTAAGGATATGTTTAAGACGTAGAACTCGAAAATACGGTGCATTGACTTGGCATCAATGGCGAATACGAGTACATGTCTCACTTGCGATTTGCATCGTCATAATGCCAGAGACACTGCAAGACCTACAACAGATGCTTAATTACCTGGCTGGGTTTTCTATGCGCCTTAACCTACGGATGATCTTAGATAAAGCTAGGGTCATTTTCGATGAACATTTACAACCGGAACCGGTGCCGTTCTCGGATTTGCTCAAAAATATATATACCTTGGACAGACATTGTGGTTGGTAGAAACAAATTCGAGGATGAGGTGAATAGAAGAATTCAGCTGGGTTGGAGCAGCATTTCGAAAGTTACCTCGAGTTTTCTCTTGGTCGATCTAATAGTGCCTAAAGATAAAAGTTTTTAATCAGTGAGTCCTACTCGTCATGACATACGAAGCTGAGACGTGGACTCTTACGGTACTGCTAGTCCACAAACTCAAAGTCGCTCAATTGAATTACTTATAGTGCCTGACATAAAACAAATATACTAGAGGATAAGCTTTAATCAAATATGAAATTCGGATACGATAAAGGACTACGCGATGTAGGTACGTGTACCCCCAACATGGTATATTTGTTGCTAATCTAATTTTGAAACCAAAAATTTTAACAACTACTACACGAAACAAATTGCATCTGAACTTTCTATATGGTAATATTTTTCAAAGTATTTCGCAATATTTACTGGTAATCAATGAATTCAAAACGATTTTACTTCTTTTTCATTCTTGTCACACATTGAACGTGATTCAATGTGTGACCGCTACTAATAAATCTTGTTTTTCTTTACAATAAACTCAATACTTCAGAATAGAACCTTTAAGAAGTCGAAATCAGACAACATCTTACCCGAAAATTAGTTAAGTATTTATTATATAAATAGGCTTTAATTAAGAGTGTTTTAGTTTAGTTTATTTAGTGTGTTAATGGGGATGATTTCACACGACACTTGGCTCTGTAAGTTGGTTACTGTGTGCGTGCGTCGTAATTTGCTCTTCAGATATGCAAATCATTTATTCGATTAAATTTCTGATTTCTTTCGTTTAACTTAAAATCACAGTCAATAATATCTACAAGCGATGTGTCATTCAACAATTTAAACGTTTATGAATTTAAACTATGTTATTCAGTTTCTAGGGTAAGATTTCATTTTTGAAATGCATTAACACATAACAACGATAGTCTTTATAATTCCAGTACAAGTGCAGTGCTGGACATAGGATTCACTTTAGAAAGATCGACTTTATACGAAAAAATTGAAATTTCACACACACATAAACACAGTCTGTGTGGCAACAGTGTAATGCATGATATGCTCATTATGGCTTATACTTTGACAGAGAGACGTGTGACTACTCCCTACCGTGTTGCTCTATGATTGCACATAAACATTTCTATAGATAAGTGTAATAAAGATATTATGTTGTCTGAAGTATGAATGTGATAATTACTTTAAGCCTAGGTACTTACCGAGTGATATCGAGTTCCAAGTAATCTTCAAACCTTACGTTAGGTATCAGTTACTTTGATAATTATTTTCTGATTTCACATCACGAATGTGATAAATTACCATATGATTTACTAACATGACTCAAAGTATGTATAATAGCACGTACTTGTTCTGCACAGAATACTGTTCAACAGTGATATGTTACAAGAACATTTACTGTACTCAGAGCTAAATGTCAACGACCAAACTGTGAAACTACAAAATTCGTACTTTCTTCGAGACTGACGAAAATCTCTTAATACTAACAAATGCGCATGCATCCACGGTGCACTCGCGTGCAACTTGTGATGTGCGACCAGGCGCGGAAGCCTAATTATTTATGAAATTTATTAAATAAAATAACACTGTTACGACATAATTTTAATTAATATTGATCGTTACGTGTTGCCAGCACAAAACTAATAATTATAGAAAATGCTAATCAAATTCGAGTGTACTTACAGGTTTATTAACTGCCTCGTTAGTCTAACCGTTAGAGTGTAGGACTGCCGATTAAGAGATCTTGGTTTCGATTCCTAGATGGGGCCAAAATAATCTTATCGACTTTAACTCCCTTGTTTCGTAGAGCACGTAATGCCATCGGTCCTATGCCTGATCTCTCTTCAACCTTGTCAGGAAGCCGTCCTATCGTTTTATAATAATGAGAGAAAAGGGAGTGCGCCTGTGTTTGAGCATACGCTTGTGCACTATATCTGCTGCGTGTGTCTGGTCTGGCTGGTGTCCATTAAGACTGGCTACCGTTACTGAAATCGGGTTAGAGAGAGCATCTTATTGATGTTTAAAAAAGACAACTCCCGCATTAGGAATATGAATTCCTGTGTCGCGGGGGACTTTACAAACATACATGAAACGGACACAAAGAACACCCAGACTCAGAACAACAATTTGTGAATCACACAAAGTGTTATCCCACGTGGGATTCGAACCCACGACACTTGGCGCAGTAGAGAGCGGCGTGGCGACCGCTTAAACCACTAGGCCAACCGTGCAGTCTATCTATATTAAATATCAGTTAATATTTAATAAATATTTCCATTATTTTTAAATCTGTCATTCATACACACTGATAAAAGTTGACATATACTTTATATTTGCCAGGTCTCGTCACTTCCAACCCCATTTTGTTTGGCGTAAAACAGCTCGTCCCAGTGGTGTGGGTGTCAGTCCGTGGAGTAACCACCTATACGTGTGTGGCATGGACAGTCATAGTGTGCTGGTCATGGAACGCACACAAGGCAAGACAGTGACCAGGCTATCCTGTGATGAGATGATGTGTCCTGTACACATCGCTTTCATGAAGAGCCTGGGAGAAGTCTATGTAACAGGTACTTGTTTAATTTATATTAGTTGCACTTGTTACTATATAAAATAAGTTAAGCTTGCCTACTTCTGATCGACCAAAATCAAACATTGGATGCATATATATACACTTGATGAGATGACAATACTATCATATGGAGTAATACGATCTTGGAGTCAGGACTGCAGTAGCTAGTAGTAAACCGAGTTGATCTTTCTATAAATCGTTTCGATTACCAATAAAGGTTTTTTGATTAATTAAGCATATTGATAGACTTTTTTCTTTTTTAATTTGGTTTACCATCTAAGCATCTTTTTTTGTTTTACGAAGCCAACTATTAAAACCCAAAGGTTAATGTTATTTATTTTCTTACAGACAAATGGAAGCACTGCATTCACGTATTCTCTAAAGATGGCGAGTACTTGCGTTCTATCGGTCAGAAAGGTAGCCGCGTGGGTACATTCAGGTCGCCTGAAGGTATAGCCACTGACAACACAAACCAATACATCTATGTTGTTGATACCGGCAACGACAGAATACAGGTACTTACATTTAAACATTAATTTTAAACAATTAACGACTGGGGTTTTAAACTGGTTTCAAATATTAAGAGAAAAGGTAAAGTTATGGACTCCTAACGTTGAAATTAATTATTGACTAAGCTAACTTAAATAAATTACCTAAAAGTAAAAACGTTTTAGAAAGATTTTTTTGGAAACATTGAGAACTCAATCATCACAACTCAATGAGAACTTGAGATAACAAAAATCGGCCAAGTGCGTGTCAGGCCATTCATAGAATAGGATTTCATAGTTACCCATAAAGGCACATGAATTTAATATCGTGTCCAATAGATAATTGTTACCTATAATAAAAATATTTTTCATGCTGTCATTGTAGCACTTTGTAGACATGATAGAAACACACTAACTGTTTGGATGATAGGTCGAGGACGGACGGACGGACACGACGAAACTATAAGGGTTCCGAGTCATGAACTACGAAATTATGTATGAAAATTTTATCTCTGAACAAAAAAAGAACAAAAAACTCTGAGTTTGATTATTCCGAGAGGTAGAATAAAAGGAAGGATAAACGCTATCCATATGTTGCTTGCTTTTGATAATTCATAGCACAAATTAATCATTCAAAACTGCCTTACACTTGTGTTGATTCCTGGTTAAAAAAAATGTTTTGATAAAAAATTTACAGTAATTTTTTTAGCAAAACAAAATAACTAAACAATCGTATACCGATACCATTGTGTCCATACATTTCCTTAGTTTTTATTTAGCTCAATTACTTTATTCATCAATAGTCATGAATAAAGGTTGTGATTAATTAAATAATCTTAAATAATACAATAAATTCAGATCTTCATTTTTACAATGCTGATTTCCTATATATTGTTAAAATTGCTGACAATACGAGCAAAATATAACATATTATATCTATTTGCAAATATTACTCGCAGTATGTCTGTCTCCTTGCTGAGGAGAGGCCTAAGCACACTGGACTGTTATAGGCTGTTGATAATGACCGTTTATAATTTCAAACTTCGCTATGTTGAGTATGGCAGATGCTTCAGAAGGGGCTCTCAAAGAACGGATAAAAGTGTAAGATCCACACTTAAAGAAACTTTTAGACAACAGTCATACGCTTAATAGGTAGTAGTACTTTTTATACTAATCAGTTATGCATAGTTTCCGTTACATAGAGTCAAAGTTTTTAAAACTGAAACCTTTTAAAGACATGTAGCACGTGGCTAACACATAAACTACCGAATGGTCACAGGTTGAATGTTGAATGTAATTGATTAGGATACAAAGAATTTTGTATCCTAATCAATTACATTCAACATTATCTCTAGTCCCTCTCTAGTTCAAAATAATAATGGAGAATAGTTTTTCTCTGTAATTTACGTACTTGCGATACATTAACCTGTGACACTATATTTTTTATGTAAAGAGCCTGCCAGAGTGACTACTCTGCCTGATGGAAAGCATGAGTAGAATCTAAGAGTACATAGTGGACACAATACCCATTGCATGCAGCGCTGTAAACACTATGGCGGCCTATTGAAATGCTATAATGTTAACTTTCTTTGTCTTTTATAATCTCTCTATTATCTTTCTAGATTATTCAACCTGATGGTAAATTCGTCGACCAGATAGGTGTGGCCACTAAGCCCCAAGCGTCTCAAACTTCAACGCTTTGGACGACAAAGGATACCTATTGTACGGAGCTGAACGCACCCACGAGCGTTGCTGTCACAAACGACCGCGTCATTGTGTTAGATAGTGGCAATCGAAGAGTTAAGGTGTATAACAAACAAGATAAGAGCAAAATTGTCGAATTCGGATCAACGGGACAAAGGAAAGGACAGTTCAGACAGCCTGAAGTCTTGGCAGTCGATCCAATGGGATATATTCTCGTTGGAGATTCAGGCAACTGCCGCGTACAGGTGTTCAAACCCACAGGACAACTTGTAAGGGTTTTCGGTGGTTATGGAACCCAGCCTGGACAATTCGGTTGGATATCAGGCATCCACGTCACAAAACAACTGGATATCATCATAAGTGACACTAAAAACCACAGTGTAAACTTTTTTTAACAGATGTATTAATATAACAATTTATTTTAATCTTGAACATAAAGTGTCGTAAACTAAATTAAATTTAGGTGAACATATATAGCACTGAGATTAGTTTTATAAATTTGTAGTCAGATATTTTTCATTACAGATTGTAGATCTATAAATTTAGAGATTCATATATGACACATCAAATACATTTTCATGAATAAATTATTGTAAATGTTAAAAACTTATATAATAAGGCAGTGACGGACACCAGCCACTATTTTATAAAACATATTGAAACATGGATTATAACTAAATCGTTGAACTTGTTTTTTTCTGTCAAAACTATAGAAAGGACAGTCAACTTTAGATTCATATAAATATGCTAACAAAATTAACTGAATAACAAATAATTTGTTAATACGCTTAGAAACATATGCTATTGACCACACGGTGCATACATTTGTCAGTATTATTATATCATTTATGTGCCCCTTAATTAATAAGAGAGAAAACAAATATATAATGTAAAATTTACTTGCTAAGTTAATATTTATCACTGGATTTCTTTTATTTGCTCATATTAGATTACGCTCATATAACTCTTGTTTTGCATATTTTATAGATTTATACAAATCTGATGCTGACTGTACATAACTAATACCCCTTACAAACCTATAATAACCATTAACGTCACGGTGACGTCACAGAAACGTCACAGAAACTTAAAGATTTGTGGGTTATGTTCGAAGATATGGTTCGAAAAGGAACGGTACGATTCTGAATTAAACATCTTTTGTATTTTAGTTTTGTTGAAGATTTGAGACGTCTTTGGAAGATGTCTAAATTAGAAACGTAATTACATCACTATCTTAAGTTATAATATTTATGTTTCATAAGTTAATAACCATTAACTTAATTGACGTAACTGAGAATTATTTTCTATTTGCACCATTAAAACAAAAATACAGACATGCAAGCGCAACACAAATAAATAATTTAAAACGCATTTTTGTTCGATAATGTTTCTTGTTTTATAATCATTGTAACCTACGAGAATGAATATTTTATCATAATTTAAAATACGACAATCTATCTCAATGGTGCTAATTCTGTTGTTCTAAAACTCCGCAGACTAAACTAAAATTGACAGAAAAATAGCGAAGTCGAACGACGTTCTAAACGCCGTATTCACACTAAAATGAGATTTGTTACACTGAAAATAGATATCACCCAAAGACAGATAGGCAAGAAAAGCATTTTGGAAATTGTTGTACCAAAATAAGAGAAACTTTAGTTAAATGACGCAAATACAGAATTAGAACCAATGTCGTGCTTACCTTTTACTAAGTTTACGTACACTTTTTAAAGTTAGGTATTACCATTTATGTTGCATAACTTTTAACTGCCTCTCGCAGTGTATGAGTATTCGATTTTTAAATATTATTTGGACGCCACAATCTAGAATTCCATTCACTATATAAGCACAATTTAAAACGCGCTTAGGTGCTGACAATATACAAGGTGTAGTATATTTGTAAAAAAAAATACAAGCGGATAATCTGACAGGTGGGCAAAATAAAAGCTTTTTAAACGACTTTAAAAACCCGTTACTGACACCCTGTATATTTTGAATTCAACAATATACAACAATATATTATATGTAGATAAAATCTATGGTCAGGATTACAACATTCAATACTAATTGTATGGCTCAAATCAGTCTCGAGCAGGTGGTTTATGTGTTCACAATTATCTAGTTATTTACAATATCGAAACTGATTTCTCTATTAAAATACATTTAATGCTAAATACCAATGAGATTTACTTACATTTTAAGTCTTAAAATTAAAACTTAAAGCCATATTCGTATCATATCCAAAGTGATGTTAATGTAAACGTTATTTATTTCACTTTAATATAATAGTTATTGACATAATATCGTACACCAATTTAAATTAGAATTTAACTCAAGACGTTCGGCAATAGGCAAACTAAACAATATGTCTTGAGCATTATATTCAGTCATTTAAAACAGAGACCCCAACGATATGTATGTAGAACCAAATAGTTTTAAGACTAGCGCTTCTCTTGTTATTAAGTTTATGCTAAATTATGTAACTATACATAATTTCGTCAAATAAATACAAGTAAAAAATTATATCAAAAAGATTCAATTTATATAATAATGGGCGAACATATAGAAAATATATCCAAAAAATGAAAATATCGATTTATTTACCACTCTATCACATCGTAATTTGTAGGCCCAGTCCAAAAATAATTATTTAATTATATACTATAGGTAAAAGTAAATTAATTAAACATTAAATACGACCAAATTTATAAATATAGATTATGTGTAATTAAATTGGTCATCGCGTGATACGGGTGCCAACTATATTACGTCTAATATCGTAGATCCGCTTCCTTCGATTCCATAAAAATACATGAAAGTATTTTATGCATCATTTCACATCATTTGCCTCCGTAAACATAAGTTACAACTAGTTGTGACAAGAAAATAAAATCACACCGAGCGTAACTCCAAAGTTATGACGAAATATAAATAAACAGAAGATGATGCAAAAAGCACCAAATCCCTCAGAGATTAAACAAACACCTTTGATGCTTAATTATCTTTAGTTGTCTAATCTTAAAGAAACCTAAAATATTTTGCAACTAAAGTTAATTAAACAAGAAAACCAAACCAACCAAACGAAATAAATTTAGATAAGAAATAATTATATTACTTAGTACCTATTAGATTAGGTAGGCATATACTGAAAATTACAATATTCTGGGACAGATATACAACGTTCTCTGTAAAAAGGTTTAAATTTATTTCAGTGGTTGGAGGCACAAGGGACGCAAGCGTAGCACATTTAATTATTATATAATAGATCTAAGAGGACCGGCAAGGTTGACACCTACTCACTGCATGACTCTCTCCAAGTACCACTGCGTCCGAGTCTGTTGGTGGACCCTCGCTGTTGTCATGTTGTCTCTGGAAATTTTAGTATCATCGTTAATTTATATAAAGCAGCGACCGATTATAAAAATAAGTGAATTCCTGCATTGAATATTGATTTTTAGGTATTAAAAACCTATTTGTTTTCATTGTAATAAATTCCTATTATACTATTTTGTGGCATATGTTTGGACGGAACACAGCTTAAGATACTACTGTTTGGTGTGTCTTTTGTGTGGAGGTAAAGGGTTCGTCAATGAATTTCCTTAATTTTTACGAATATTTAGGCGTTTATTTACTGAATTTTTACAGAGGTTTAGTTTAGCTGTATGTTACGACGTTGCGATGGTGAACCAACTACCGTCAGTTTGCTTCCGTTCGACTAAAGCGCGAATGATCTGTCCATGCGTGGATCAAATGTTCCAGCTTTTGTCTGAAGACGAGACAATTGATCCGTGCTGCCCTCTCGCTCCTTCAATGCCAGTTTATGTATGTATGATGTATGTAATAAGCCAATGTATCGTGATCTCCTTCACTCTTACTTTCCGTCGAGCCTCCACATACCTGTCGTTAGAGGGTGTTGGTGGTTCCTCATCAATAAATGGCGTTAACAACTACAGACGGTCAAAGATTGCTACAATTACCGAGTCACAAATGCATTACCGAATTTTGAGGGCTCTTTCTCACTCTCCCCAGAATCATACTCCATACCCCATACATTGAAATGAAATGCAGCGAATAAATTGCTTACTTTCGGTTTAGTACTCAGTTTCTTCAAAATCAAAAGGAACATTTATTATTTTAATCCGTGACGATTCCAGTTTACCTAGAAGGAGCAGCATCAATTTATAAGTCCTTTCAACTTTTGCTACATGGCCACAAAACAACATTTTAAATTGCACGGCAACTATGCACTTCTCATGCAATAAAATATCCTCTAAGTCCACAATACAGTTTTCTAGACAAAGAAACTAATACAACCATTAGCAACTGCAAAATTACTCGCTGCAAGGTCTTTTCAACATTGTACGAATTTATTACAGTTATTTAAAAACATCTGCGATACTGAAAAACAAAAAATCTATTGCAACATTGTGTTTTTGTCATCTGTAAACTTCTTTCATAATACTACTTCAGTAATACCTACTACTGAAGAAATAAAGTAGGTAATACTTTTATACGGAAGATTTCTGGTTTGGTTCCTTTTGTTTGTCTAGTATTTTTACTAGTGTAACGCCCGTTTTTACCAACTATATAAAAGACGCTATTTCACTACGTCTCCTTGCGTCCCAGCGTAGCTAGATGCGGACTGTTTGAGCCGGATCCAAGGGGCGTCCTTACCGCATGGTTAGGGGTAAAAAGCGCCCATGGGCTCAACCACTGACCCGGTGTCTTTAGCCAGAGCTGCTGGCTTGGGTTGTCGCCTCCGTTGGAGATATACAGACTCCGAAAGGAGCAAACGCCTGAGTGTCACCACTGTGATGGCCGGTCTGTGGTGGAAGATGATCGCGGTTATGTTAAAGAGCGAGAGAATCACCACTCCGAAGGCCGCTCCGAGTACCGCTTCTGCTCCGCCCTCTCTGCCACCGTGTGGCGAGCAGTGTCTGCTCAAGCGCAGGCCATTGCTCTGTGCTTCTGGGAGTAAGTTTTACTTGCAAAAAAAAGTGGGCGGTACCGGACCGATAGGGTAAGCCCTATCGGTCCGGTTCCGCCCACTAGTTCTAAGGAACTCTTATGGTTCACCAGACCAGGCCTGATCGTAAAACGATCTCCGTCTGGGCGTGACATGTGAGGCCATATGTCACCCTAGCAGAAGCAGGTCGGGGTGGTTGCGCGACGCTCCCGATATTCGCCTATCGGGCTTTGCATCCTGAAGGGGGTTATCTGCAAGCAGCAGATGGCCCGAGATATGTTGGGTCCAGGATTTTTCTTTCTAGAATATACCTGGTTCCCACTAGAACCTGATACGGCGTGCGGTTTTAGTCGGTTCGAGGACAACATAGTTACCAGTAAGTAATATCCGAGGGGATTTCAGCGCCAACAAGCAAAAAGGCCTTTTTTGCCGTATCCAATAGATAATTGTTATGTTTACGTAATAATGCGTTAATTTTGTATGACGTTTTCCAAGTGAGCGCATTTTACAAGGACGGGGGGACGCCCTGTTTTTACAAAAAAGTGCCATTTAAAGTGGAATATCTCGCAAACGGACACCTAAATCAAAAAATAGTCTGAGAAACCCTTTATTGATTTTTAAAGACCTATCTTATGATACCCCACACGGTGGGGTAGCCGCGAGAAAAAAAATCATCCCCACTTTACGTGTAGGGGAGGTACCCCAAATAAAAATATTTTTCCTAATTTTACTGTGGCATTTTGTCGACGTAGTTACAACACATATTCATGCAAAATTTTATCTTTCTAGCACTTACCGTTGGACAGTACGTCGAGGACGGACGGACGGACAGACGGACATGACGAATCTATAAGGGTTCCGAGTCATAAACTTCGGAACCCTAAAAACTGACCTATGGAAAATCGACGAAGAAGTGTTATATTAACGACTGCCCTATCCTGATAGTTTTTTCGGTACAATCACATTTATTTTATAATACACCGAATCCTTTTTAGGTTAGTTTAACGTATCTTTGGGGGAAAATGGGCTTTCTTTCAGTCTATTTGTCAAGGGATGTTTCAAAGGTATGGGCGAAGGTTGTGAGTTGAAACGGATAAATTTTTGTAGCTATGGATCGTTGAAGTTGCAAGTTGTCGATAGAATACGAGTAAAGAATAGTATAACATATATAATTTTGTGTGGACATAAATTAAAAAGTCCAGAGTACTTCCGAGTGACCATGATTTTTTGCCAAATTTCAGAAAGCTAAGATTTATTACAACAAAACGGGTAAAGAAACAAATCCGGAAGTGATTAATTCGTAGTAATTTTTAAAAATATGTTTGCAATGATAAATTTGTATTTTATTTATATAGAAAAGTAACTGTTACCTTTATGAATATGTGGGAGAGTATTTTTAGGACTGGTATTTTTTTTTTCTGACGGAAACAAGATATAAAATTAATACTACCTGTCAATTACTTTTTTTTACCTTGCCAGCTCAGGTGAATAAAAAGGTAGATAACGCACACGCAGTGAAGCCACAAAACTCAGCTCCTTCAAGTACACACACGCGCTCGCGTACACACATGTATCAAAACTATGCTTCTTTTCCTCAGTATGATACGAGTATCATACGAGATCTTTGGCAAAAAAATGCAGTCCGGTGTAGTTAAACGGTTTAAAAATAAAACAAAATGAACAAATAGACTGAAGGAATTACTTTTAACACGTAAGAACACACAAACAAAATGAAGTCCGGTGTAGTTATATGGTTTAAAAATAAAACAAAAGTGAACAAATAGACTGAAGGAATTACTTTTAACACGTAAGTACATACAAACCTATGTCTTTAATAAGATAACACAATCACAATTTTGAATTTTTTCGACACAGATAATGTCAATATCACTTTGACGTATTGGGAGTGTTGTTAGGAGTTCGTATTTCTAATAGCCTAAAAATGTGGTAAGTAATTTTTTAGGCAAACTCATAATATAATAATGAAGTAGAGAGTAAAACATGAGTATTATATTTTTTTTCTATTTGTTTCAATCACACATATCACATATATACCAATCACATATATTATACATTAAAGACAATCGCGAGTATTTAAAAAAAACAGTATTGTAAAAGAAACCGTGGATCTCATAACTTATTACGTAATCCTATAAATTTTATAAATGCAAAAGTTTGTGAGTATGTATGTATAATTAGTAAGGATAAATAAAGTCATAATAAAAATAATAATCACCTTCAGTTCTGTAGCCAAATTACGGAATGTGTCTTCAACATTGGTGTTGTCCTTAGCAGATGTCTCCATTACAAACATGATTTCAGGTACATAGCGGCAGAATGATTGAGGTTCATCAGGCTCCACTTCTCTTTGGTCAGTCAAGTCACATTTATTGCCAATAAGTGACACTATCACATTAGATGATGTATACCTTCGAACTTCTTCAATCCATTTTTGTAAAGACAAAAATGTGGATCGTTTTGTGATGTCATACACTAAAATATAAGTTTAATTGAGATATCATTAAATATGCAATAGACAATAACTGCAGGGACAAGCATGACTTGCCAATGTTATATGTATCACATCAAGTGCCAGAATGTAAACAAAAAACATTGTTCAATATATTTATAAAAATGTAACAATTATGCGACCTAAGTTTATTCAAATTCTTTACAATAATGATATTAGGATTAAAAATTATTATAAAAGAAGTGTTCTTAAATTACTTTGACTTCAAATAATTATGTCATGTCTTAATACCAATTGAACTAGTAGCCAACCCCAAAAAATCTTGGGAATAATAAAGGCGAGGAAGATGATGCTGTCTACATTAGAAACTAAAAAAAAACCAAGAGTAGGGGTCACCATCCTCATTGTGAGTACAGAATGATGACCCCAGTGGGCTTTGTGAGATGCTTTTGAGTCAATGATAAGTGGGCATCATATGTGACTAGTGTAGTATTCCTTGCATGCAATAATATATATATATTCCTAAATAACTTAATGTAATTGAAAATAAATATAGAATATTATACTGCGCCATTAATTATGTCATTGTTTATGTATGATAATGACAAATATTAAACAAAAAAGATGACTCATACACTGTACAGCTGTGTTGTCCATCATTTTCAAAGAGAAAAATAGTTGTGGGGGCGTATACTTCGTACCTACCAATAATTACACCATTTGCAGAACGATAATAGCTCTGGGTGATAGTTCTGAAGCGCTCCTGCCCTGCCGTGTCCCATATCTGTAGCTAAAATAAGCAACAAATTTCAATAATATTCTTCACTATTATTACACACATAAGTATTCCTTCCCACAAATAGACTAACCTTGACTTTCTTCCCATCCACTAGCAATGTTTTCATTGAAAAGTCGACGCCTATTGTATTTCCATGCCTTTCTATAAAATTACCTGACTTCAACCGTTGTACAATGCATGTTTTACCTGTTCCGCAATCACCAATAAGAACTATTTTAAACAAATAATCAAACTGCTCATCAGGAACACTCATTAGCGTATTAGGATTGCGGCTGCTCATGATTTATATTTAATTAAACTCTTGTGTTTATCTTGTTTACGCGACTTTGAGCGACATTTAAAATTGACAGCCATTTTTATTTTGACATTTTACTTTTTTATTTATTTTCTGCTTAGGCTACAAGCTTCCAGATTTAGAGTTTAGAGTGTCAGTGTGCATACGAATGAAAGTAATGCACTCGGTTACAATTACAACGTCTATTTCAGACTTAGGTCATTTTAAGTGCACGTTGTGTTATTATTAAAGTGAATAATTCAAAACATGTTTGGCAAGTGTGCACTAAATATTTTTTTAAATTCTGTACATTATATAGTTATTTAATAAAGTGACCAATGAGATGTCTGAATTGTTACTGACTATATCTGGATTAAAAATATAACTGATTTATTGAGTTTTTCATGAACAATCATGTCCTTTGTTTTATTTTTCTTAAATATTGCTTGCTATCTGTAGAGAGTAAAAAGAAACACCAAAACATAATTCACTGTGAACCAATCAGAACCAATGCAGTTAGATGTCATATTTTGACTATGACAATATTGACAATTAGATTCAGTGATGAAAAGAATTAAATGAGATTTTAATATCCACAAAAATATTATATTTAAATAGAAATTTAAATAGTATTTATATGCAGTAGATATGTATTTTTCGTGTAAACTGTATCATGCCCTACTAACAGTTGCTGGAAGTTTTTTATTAAGTTATGGATTAGAGGTATTATACCTTTCTTTGATTATATTTCAAACAAACACTATCATATAATTTATTATACTCTTTTCTGTTTTAGATACCTAAAGAATTTCAGAATTCAAACCACTCTAACAACTGGGCAGTTTTAGTAGATACTTCACGGTTTTGGTTTAATTACCGTCATGTAGCAAATGTCTTATCTATTTACCGAAGTGTGAAGCGGCTAGGTATACCTGATAGTCAAATTATCTTAATGATATCTGACGACATGGCGTGTAACCCGAGGAACCCTCGTCCAGCCACAATCTTTAATAATGCTCATGAACAAATAAATGTGTATGGAGATGATGTTGAAGTAGACTATAGAGGTTATGAGGTAAGATTCTTTCTCGTTAGGTTTTATTGTTTTTTTAAATGACAAAGTATTAAAAAATCTGTTAAAAAAAAAGAGACTCAATAGTCATTAAATGAGAAGTATGAAATCATGCCATAATGGAAATAAATTATCACAGAATACATAATTTTAAATTTATTTTTATTCACATACTGACCAGAAAGAGATCCAGCAAGGGGAACTGGGCATGCAGAAAACCCTGATCAGAGTTCTCTGACTCAGACATACAGAGAGATCTGATCCCAGCAAAACTGGGAATAGGGGTGGAAAAAGAAGAAGAGATATTCCTTTTATTTTGAGAAACAATGTTTTTAGTAAAAACTTCAAAATCTGCAATGACATTAAATATTTATATTTACAAAGAATTGCGTCTAATTAAAATCAATTTTAGCTTTTTTTACAAATCAGTTTTATTTCCATCAAATTTTTTTTTCAATAAAGTTCACTTAAATCAATAATTAATATAATAAACAATACAAAAAACGATTAATTCTATTAATTAAAGAAATTAAAAAATAAATTGATCAAGAATGATCACATAAACATTGTACATTAACAGCAACAATAAGTTAAAAAGATACCTATAGAATTCTTAAATACTTGTTTTGTAAATATTTATAAAATAAATAAATAAATATTTGGGACATTTTACACACTACCGTAGTCTAAGCAGACCTAGCCATCTCTTCCCAAACTAAGCAGACCTTGTAATGAGGGTACCAGACAACTGACATATATAGAAAACACCTAAACTACAAAAAAATTTTTGTTATTCACATAAACATTTGGTCCGACCTGGGATTCCAACCCAAGACCACCAGCACATCAGTTGCATACACAACCACTGGGCCACTTAAGCAGTCATATTATTTAACATAATTTGTTAATATTATTATATTTATTATATACAGAAAGCACTCAAACTTTGAATGATAATTATTGAATTTATTCAAAGTTTTCAAAAACAATAGATCATTAGTTAACAATTTTCTATTTAATATTCTCTTGATATTTATGTGAAATAATTTTTAGTTATATAAATTATTTATTTTGAATATTTATAAAAAAGGTGTTTGCAGGTTTCTGTAGAAAATTTTGTAAGGCTCCTTACGGGTAGGGTTCCACCCGACACTCCTCGCTCTAAGAGATTACTGACTGATGAAGGTAGCAACATATTGATATACTTGACTGGCCATGGAGGTGATGGATTCCTGAAATTTCAAGACTCTGAAGAAATTACTAGTCAAGAGTTAGCTGATGCTCTAGAACAAATGTGGCAAAAGCGAAGGTAATTAATTAGGTATTCTCATAATGTAAAATCAATATAAATATACATATTTATTCCTTAAATTAATTGTTCTAAAGCCTTTTGAATATAAATTTTGATTCAAAAGGTTACATAAAATAAAAGGTTTTTTAAAACACTATTATTCTTTTTAAAGTGAAATGTCTCAACTTTTTTGTTGATTTTTTCTGCACTTTATGACTTCATTTTTCTATTCTATTAATTCAACACTTTAATATGTTTTACTCATTCTGATATGAATTCACAGGTACAATGAGATATTCTTTTTAATAGACACTTGCCAGGCTTCATCGATGTATGAGAAGTTTTACTCACCAAATATATTAGCCACTGCTTCAAGTTTAGTGGGAGAAGATTCACTATCTGTGAGTATATAAGCATACACATATAAATCTTATTAAACATATAATACTGCACTGTTGACCTAGTGGTTTAAGTGGTCAGCACGCAGCTTTTTAGCGAAGTGTTGTAGGGTTCAAATCCCATATCAGACACTGTGTGATTCACAAATTGCTGTTCTGAATTTGTGTGTTCTTTGTGTCCGTTTAATGTATGTTTGTGAAGTCTCCTGCGACACAGGATTAATATTCCTTATGCGGGAGTAGTCTTTTATAGTATAATATTAGTATGGGAGAAGTTTAGGTGTTAAAATTTTATATATAATTATGTTATTTAAACTTTTATTTACAGCACCATGTAGATTCTGCTATTGGTGTATATATAATAGACAGATATACATATTATGTACTCGAGTTTTTGGAAAATGTACATCATGACAGTAGAAAGACAATGTCAGAATTCGTAAGTATAATTTTATATGCATAATGTCATATTAAAGCTGAATTCACATCGCTGGCGTTTTATAACTGAGCCGTTATTATTCCCAATGTTTATTTATTTATAATTCCTGCAAATAAATTGCAGAAGGCGGACTTAATGTCATGCATGAGCATTCTCTTCCAGTCGACCTTTGATTGGTTTAAAGTTATTTGTCGTTATCTATTTGTTCAACTGCTACCTACATATCAGTTTTTGACCAGCCAACATGAGGATCAACTGAATTCGAATTTATAACGTACTCTCCGAGGCACTTGAAAAAACCGCCATTTTCCATACTCCGGGCTGATTGGGATATTTTTTTCTAAGAAAACCCATCAATAGTGTTTAATAACTTATGTTTAAGTTATAAAACACTATTAAAAATTTAAAGCTCATTTTAATTGGTGCCAAATTTTGAAGAGGCTAATTAAAATATATGATTTAAGAAATTACTTCATTAGCCCTATGGTCTGACGAGGTGGTTATGCTTGTCGGGTCGCGACAACACGGTCATGAAGTTGTATTTAAGCTAATCGGCATTAGTGTTATTGATATCGCGATACAGGATTAGAGTTACTCTGTAGTTCGCTATATTTTCGTTAGATGGCGCTGTGGTATATAGAAATATCTTTTTGTTCTATAATGATTTTGTGCTTACAGTTTGCAGTTTGTCCAAAGAGTGCCTGTATATCCACAGTAGGAGTTCGACGAGATTTATTCAAACGGGATCCGAGTAAAGTGCCCATCACTGATTTCTTTGGATCAGTTCGAAAAGTCATGATTACTACTGATTCGATTGATATACTTGAAATACCTAAAAGGAAAAAGACGGCCGAGTAAGTATTTTTAATTGATAGAACTAAAGCAGTTATAACTAAATAAACAAGAGAAACATCCTTATCAAGCAACTTTAGTTGTTATAAATACGATTTAAAATATGTTTTACATACGTCATGCTGTTAATAATTTTACGAGAATTAAGATGAAAACGGTTCTAATCTGTTTTATTTTGTTACAGGAACAAAACTAAAGTTATAGAGAAAAGGGAATATCTACCACAATTTCCAATGCATTTGGTACAAACTACAGTATAAGTTATTGTTTTAGTTCTGATAATAAAAAGTATTACATATATTAGTGTTTTCTTCATTAACTCTTTTCTCTATTACATATATTTGTGTTTTCTTAACTAACCGCCCCACTGGTTTAGCGGTTAACATATGCGACTGCCAATTAACAGGTCTCGGGTTCAAATCCCGAGTTGAACCAAAACTTTTGTTGGGTTTTTATGTCAAGAAATTCTTAATAACAGCCCAGAGTATTAAAGTTTGGTGGCCCGTGCCTACGTTAAACTGTCGGTCCCGGTTGTCATGAACATCTATGGCAACCGTTTATTCGGAAGTTAGTGCTTTCAAATATACTGACAAATAGTTCAACTTTAGAATTTCAATTCGCCTTCAGTTACGGAAGTCTGATACGAGACGCTCTGTGTAAAAACTGATATTTAGGTAAAACCTGTTGAACTAGTCGATCACAAATAATCTTAGGAATAAACACTAGGAAGATGATGTGTTTTCTTGATACAAAATCGTATTTTTACGAATTTGTTTATATTGGCATTTTTATAAAACACAAGAAAACTATTTTTCTATTTATTTTGAATACCAGCGATTATTGATCAATGAGCCGACCACAAATAATACTGGGAATAAAGTTAGGAAGAAGAAGAGTATTTACGGAGATGAACAAGTAAAGAAATGATGTAAGAATACGATATTACACAAAAAGGCATGCGGTAAACCTGGTATAGGGATTAGAGATTCAGACCTCTGACAAGCAGCAGATGGCCCGAGGTACGTCGGGTTTCCGGGGTTTTACTTTCTATACCTGGTTCCCCAGCCAGTGGTACCTGAAACGGCGTGAAGTTTGAGTACGACATAGCTACCAATACGGTTACGCAAAACGATGACGATAGTAGATAATAATTCATATTGTGGGTAACCATCCGTCCAACCAACTAACCCGTCATTCATGATCACCTCGCCTGGAAGATCCTCCTTTTGTGTTGGAGGGCAAAGACACCCGTTCTTCAACCCTATGATTCTACGATTTATTAATATTTACCAGTGGGAGAACAATATTACTGCACAAATAGGCCGGATCGACCGAAGTGACACTCAACCTCGCAGAAAATAGGTGTCCGTTAACTACACGGCAAAGGAATAGATCGTTAATCTGAGAACTAGTGTGCGGGACGAGATCATAATGTGTAACATTAGCAAACCCAATAGGTTGAATTTGTAAAGTTGATCGTGTAATGCAACTAGGAAAGAGCAAAATGTACTACTGATTTTGGTAGTTTATTTAACGAACTAAGTTTTTAACAATATATAATTAAGAAATGAAAACAACACACTATTAAATAATCAATTTATTTTTCTATAAGTACTAAGAATAATTCTTTTCAACATTATTATAAACACAACCGACTCAATTACCGTTGGAATCTATAACGCTTTACATAATATAGCAACGATTGTGCATGCTTCGCGTCTCACATTCTGATATGAGATCAAAATCTAAATGACTATAGCACCATAACAGTTACTTTCATAGGCCATATCTTTTTGGTCTAATTCATTCCATATCAACTATGTATTTATAAACTAATCAAAGAGCAAATAAAGATTACTACATAAAAAAGTTTGTAATAAATTGTCATTAGGCTAATCAAATTTATTCGAAACTGTAGTAGTACCTAACTACCTATTTAACGACGACTATTGAACTCATTGGAATACTACTGAAACAGACATGTTTCTAACAATTTTTGTTAAATTTTTATTTCATACCAAGAAGTTCACCAAAACCTGTCAGCGGTTGAAAAACGAAACAGAAGGATATTAGAGTTTAGTAACAATTCGACTACTGTCTGTGTCCCACGCCGAAATCTAGGAATGAATGTTAGGTTCTAATTCAGAAGGTTCCTTTAATTCTTGCTATATTCAGTATTGACTTTATGAACTATAATATACTCGACTATATATTCGACAGTTTTATAGCAATCCAAACTATTAATGCTTAATTAAATATTTTATGCATTCTTTGATTACTTTGTAACATCCATCGTTACATACATACTCTTTGCATCGTTAGTATTTTTTTTTTTTTTATTAACACTCCAAGTTGTTTAGCAAAGGAAGCAGTATTATTCTGTCCAATAAGTAAGCTAAGACAAAATAGAAGATGACGGATAAGTATCTGTTATGACCTTCGTTTTGTAATCTTGGGAATAATTTTAATTCAATAAAGGCATATTTCGATGTCAACATATTTTAAACAATTACCTACGTAATGTCATCCTACCCTAAACAACTGTGACCAAATTATAATACACAACACAAATTGTGGTAACTTGGATACTATTTGTGTAACATTAAAATATTTATTTGAACATGGCAAAACTAGATATTACAATTACAACAACTACTTACAATAAAACAATAATTGTTTGTATTCTTAAATTACTATTTGTACTTAAAAATAAATATTTTTTTACATACTACTTAATTATTTTATTTACAAACTTTGACGAAATTGGAACTTTTTATTGGTGTTTGTGTTTCGTTTTTTATAATAATAATTAGAAGTACATATTATGATCTACTGAAAAATTTAAATCGTTAAAAGTGGCCTCGTTAAAAATACTATTCATCGACGAGAAAATTAACGCCTATCAAGATGTTATAAGATGTTTCAAATTTGAAGTATTTAATAGGTAAAAATGGCTACTATAATTTTACTACCTGTGTTAGCGAGGAGAAGCGAACATCTAACGATTTAAAACTTTTACGTAAATAGGCAAATTGGACTAGCACGCTTGCTTAGAAGGTATACCCTCGTACTTATTCCGAAGAGGGCCTAAAAACCTCCTGTTCACTTTTGATTTAACAGCACAATACCTATGTAACGACAAAAATGTATGTTGTACAAGCATAAATTAAGGAACTATACAAAAACAACGAATTGCTTAACCTATAATCTAAAATGTAAACTTAACAGACTTTCCTTGATTTATAACGGTTAACTGTTAACCAACGAGAAACTGATATAACCTATACCTACACCTTAATTAATTTAAAATAAATACCATTACAAATAATACAACAGCCAAAGTAGGCAATTTTAATATAACTTATTTTTATCTGGACCGATTTTAAGCCAAAATGACCTAACCAAACAAAATACCGTGCTTAGTTCATTTCTCATTTTTTAAATTGTTTTTCGGGTATGAGGAATTGTTGGAACAATAGTATTGTAGTGAATTTATAACAAATCTGTGATCAAACATCAAGAATAAATTGTCTTACAACTAAATTAGTTAGAACTTTTTTGCTTAAAAGGGTCCATTTTTGAACAATTAATTACAGATTTAACGAACGGCAGTTACAACAGTTGCAGTGAATAATCAATGAATTCAAAAAATACTACGGTTTCACTGGAATTAGTCACAGTTTATCTAATTGCCTACTTAATCAAACGTTTGATCAAATATTTATTAAGTTAGCCATAGGTTTAACCAACATTTGTAGTAGTACCTATCGTGCTTCCTATATTTTACGCAATAAAAACAAAACGAACGTCCTTTTAAATATTCTTGTCATTGTACATACAACTTGCATAGCTCTATAATTTATGGAAGCACTAAGGAATTTTGTTTGCATTACAAAACTTAAACGTATTTACATTTGTCCTATGAATCAGTATCAACTAAATTCAGCTATTACCTCTACGCATATTTTTCATAGTTTAACAGTTTAAAATCTTTATCATAAACCTAACAATATTTTAATGAGTGATTGATAAAGCCCCTACGTCACCACCTTGTGTTTTTCTTTTCAACAACGATTTGTTAAAATCTGTTACACTAACAATATGAAAAAAAGTCATCAACAAATGCATGATAATATTTCGAATATTTTTTAAAACACCTATTAAAACTATTGTGCACAGTGAAATAAAATACATTACTTAGATTTAATCTTACAAACATCAACTTTATATGAAAATTGACGTACAACGAATTGTTTGAATTTGCACTCGACCGCTTTATATATATTTTCCATAATTTAAGCAATCAGTCTTTTCATTGATGAATGAATTCATTAGCATTCATCAATCGTCGATGCTTGTATTGTTTGCTTAAGCGCATTGATGTAACGTTCAGACTCCTTTTAAGCCGATTCATCCGTCATTGCTCGTTTGGTCTGGTATTACGATGTCGTAGTAATTATCAATGCTGTAGTCGAACAATTGGAAATCATTTCTGAAATAAACAATTCAATATTACTTGACATCAAGTTAAAATCAATGACACAATCGTTTAAGAAAAACCTAACTAGACTAGAAACTACTTATTTGACTATTAGTGTTTTCCGTCATAATTCAAACAAAGATACCAGCGAAAAATGTTTGTTATTTCGGAACTTTGAGGAGCACTAAAATTAAGCAGGTTTATCTATTCTATTGAACAGAAGGTAGGATAGGTACAGTCTTAATTCCTTTAGTCATCTTCAAGTGAATTGAAAATAATCAAATACGTTCAAGTACAAAATAGAAAAAAGTTAATGTTTAAAATACAATTTATGTAAAGTACGTTTCTTTTTTTTATTTTATTATAAGAAACCACTCGTGCATTATCTATAAATCCTGTGTCGTAGGGAACTTTATAAATTGAATGGTACAGATTAGGTACAGACAGAGTACTAAGGACACTCAGACACAGGACAACAACGTGTGAATTTGGTTTGGTTTTGATTTTCATTGGCTCATGTCAGTCAGTCACGTTAACATAACAAAATATTAGCCAGTGAAACAAGAGAATATAGAAATAGAATAGAAAACGAAAATCGTTTGCAACTTGACTGGAGGGTGGGGGGGAGGGCAAATGTAATTATATGGAATTATGGTGTTATCCGTACCATACTTCTATTTACCTATTATAATCTTAAATGGTTTTCTAGGCGGTAGCCGGGAAATTAATTTATTATCAAAAGAATCGTTATGCGTTGGTTCCATAGGAACAAATCAATTTTATTTCATAATCATTTTCAATTAATTATAGATTCCATTCCAGCCGATACTCAAATATAATTAGTTGGTACCCACCTGTACAGCTGGTAAAGGCCGTCAAGTTGGCTTTTCTTCAAACGCGAATAAAGATGGCTGATGTTGTTTAGTGTGTTGGGCCCCTTTCCGCTGTTGCGCCACTCTGGTTTTACGATATCTTGCAGTCGAGCCAACTGAATCAAATATTTCTGATCCTCCTAGAATATAAATATTTTAGAATTAAATTTATAGCTATACATAACATTAATGTTACTTTATCCCTACAAGGCCAGGTAATAATTTTAGCAGTGTACTGAACTGACTTTAATTAATGAGGTGTCTACAGATAAGTTACTGACATAAGTTAAAAAAAAATACAGGTAAATTTTACTAAAACACGTACTTAGGTTACAGTTTTTCATCTTGTTTTTGTTGATTTATACGTCACTTTTTTTACACACGACTTGTTCAAGGCTGGCAGGAGCTGTATGCGTGAATTTCAAAAGCAAGTTTAAGTGCAATGGGAGAGACCTATGTCTAGTAGTGGGCTGCGATATATAGTATTTTACATAGTTGGGATGCTGCGATATATAGTATTTTACATAGTTGGGATTACTAATATTATATTAATAGAACTTTTAATACGTTTTGGTTTTTAAATACTAATTACGTACCAAGTACTACTGTTTCAGCGTACTCTTACCAATGTATTCGACATTATATCGAGTTATTTTTCAAATCCATGGAAAATTCAAACCAAAAAAGGTTAGTGTCTCACTATACGTATTATCAATGTATTTGTTTCAGTGTAACAACTGTAAATATAGATGCAATAAGTGTACTTACGTCTAACGTCTCAAATTTGAGGATAACATCAAAGTGGAACTTGCACGGTGTACAAAAATTGGTGTAAGGAGTCCAATGCATATCCAGTGGTCTTTTTCCTTTAGCTTCGTCTAGCACGTATGAGACGAACTCTTCAAATAATGGATGCTTTTCTGTTAAAAGCGGATGACTGGCATTTTTCTATAAAAATAATTAAAGAAAATATTTTATTACATTTTATCCAACAATGCAAAATAAATGTTTTACTGCCACAGACAGAATAGCAAGTCTTTATCCTTTTGTACAAGTCGGTTAATTTTAAGACACTTGTATGTATATCACAACCTTTTTAGAGTTCCGTAGTTCATGACTCGGAACCCTTATAGATTCGTGGGTCCGTCCGTCCGTCCCCGACCTACCGCCCAAACGGTTGGTGCTAGAAAGATGAAACTTTGCATGAATATGTATTGTAATTACGTCGACAAAGTGCTATTAATTATCTAATGACTGTTATCTTCATAAAAATGTATAAACTGTCATGTATTATGATTGATGTCATGACACCAGAAGAATGTTGATAAACAGTGATTTACATTCAAAGGTTACTAACCTTAGCTTATAACTAACTAGCTAACACACGTAACCCCGTCTGAGTTTTTCATTTTCCGTGATGTTATACCGCAAAAACAGATTTGATTATCATAGAGAGGGGTATAGTGAGCCGATGTTAAAAGATAGACATGCTATCGCGGATTTTTTTTTAGAACTTTTCAACATCTTTTTAACCATTTACGCAGCGCATAACATTTTTCATTGTAACTCCGCTCCTATTGATCGTAGCACAATGATATAGCCTAGCTCAATAAATGAACTATCTAACTGTGAAATAAATTTTTTAAATCGGAATTCAACAGTAAAACAATCTGTCAAGTCTTAATATCTAAAGCTGCACTTTTACCGCAAGTTTAAAAAAACACCTACCTTCCTGTACTTGTTTACGATCCTTTGACCCATTTTATCGTGGAACGATTTAGGCCACGCATGTACAATCTTATCATTGTATGCTGAAGCCAATCTTTCCAAAGGGTGCCTGACTATCAGGAAAGTAATGGAATCTGCTTGAGCCTTTTTGATCATTTCTGGTGTAGGCCGCGCGTACTTCTTCCTAGCCAATTCTAAAGGAACTTCTTTGGTTTTATCTAAGAATGCTGCTGTGTAGTTTGCCATCAAGTTAAAGTTATACATCCACGATGTAGACGCTGCTTTGAATATGTTGCACCTAAAATAAAAATCTCTGTGTATTGACTACAAATACAAATAGTATTTGGAGAAGTAATGAAGTCAATTCTTGCTCTTCAACATTGATGTTTTACAACCATAACCATATATTTTTTTATAATTGTGTGATACAGAAATTGTCAGCCTGAACCGGTTGTCATTGACATTGTGTCCGTTTCTTGTATGTTAGTAAAGTCCCCGCGACACAGGATGTATATTCCTAATACGGGAATGTAGTTGTATTTAATATATAAATAATGTTTAATATATAAAATATTTTTTTTTATAAAAACATTGAAGTTTGGAATAGACACCCTTAGCCATAAAAAGTAAAGAAGAAACTCATAAATACCAAACACACAACTGAAAAACCGACTTACCATATAACATGGTACTGCCTATTGATTAGATACTCCCAAGCATAAGCCTTTTGACCGGAACCATCTAGTCCCAGATTAGAGCATTCCTCTTTCAGATACTCTCTTCTGACTTCCATTCTCGCGTTCACCAACATGAATTTTTCTCGAGAGAGCAGACCCTCATCACGTGAGCTGTTCTCGTAAATATACTGTAACAATAACTTTTTATTACACTCTTATAACATACATTTTCGTATTTTTTAATTCTGTTTATTAATGTACCTCTATTGTGATGGAAGTGAAATAGTTTGGAACCTCAAATTATTACAAAATTCTAAATTTAATTGTGACAAATGTTATAAGGTATTGCAAGGGTTTTTTATTTCTTTGTTGAAAAATATGGAAACAAGATCAGTTGATATCTGTTCATACATAAAAAAAAAACAAGTTGATTCAATTTAGAATATGTTTATCATCAAATCAAGGAATGACGCATGCATTTTATATAAAGATATCACCGAGGTACCTTTGTCTTTTGTATAAGACTAGTTTGTACAGATGTGTTAAGAAAATGCCGACATACTTTACATACAAACTTTACTAAGTGCTACTAATAAGCGTTTATGAAAAAGGCCGCATTGTGAGCCTTTTAAGTGTAACATGAGGTTGGGTAGTTATATTACACCAATTTTTGCATGCAAACATAATATATTAGTAAATACAATCAGATTAAATTTCAACGACAGGCAATAACATAAAATTTACATCATCGTCAGTGAAATTTCTTATGATTTAAAAACCTCTTTAACAATAGTTATTTAAAAATAGGCTTTGGTATGTATGTCCTATTTCGGACGCAGATGTCATTCATAGAAGCCAAGTTGCAAACATTTTTCGTTTTCTTTTCTATTCTCTATGCTATTTTTCTATTCTCTTATTTCAGTAACTAATGTCTCTCAGCCACGTGGTCAAAACAAGGGAATAGAGAAATTGAATAGAAAACGTCAAACTTGGCTAGGGGTAGGGGTAATACGTACATCGAGTTGTAACTGGAAAACGATCCATCCATTCACAAACTAACCTCGTTAGGATTCCTTAACTTTGCAATGTGGTTTCATTATCTACTTCAGTATCAGTTTCTACTTAGCCACGAGCCGCCGTACTATTATAATATCTGATAAATAAATAACATTCTAGAATATTACGACACTTTGATTAATTAAAAAATTAATCAAACTCCTAATTATGTCAGTGGCGTAGAAAAGCTCTGGTTTCTCTTTCAAGTAAAAACCTTGGCTATAACACCGTATACATGAATGCGACACAGACTTATGATAATTGAGGGACACACTTTCTTTTTATTAACGCGTTTTAGTTTTACATGTAAGTTATGTATGTCAATTTGTAGTACCCAACCGAGGCTTTGCATTTAGGTCGATTTCTTAATCCATACTAATATTATAAATGCGAAAGTAACTCTGTCTGTCTGTCTGTCTGTTACGCTTTCACGCCTAAACCACTGAACCGATTTTGATGGAATTTGGTATAAAGATAGAACTGAACTTGGGAAAGGACATAGGCTACTTTTTACTGCAATAATCGAGATACAAAGGCCAAAGCTAGGTGATTATAAAAATACATAAATCGTAGGTATCAAAATCTATCACTGTTTATCTCCTGTCAAAACTTCACAGGTTGCTAGGCATAACACACTTGCATGGCAACCATAATGATAGTTTGACAATGACATATAGACCAGTAGTCCAGGGTAGATCACTTTTGAAAACAAATAAAATTATAGTAGGATGAAACCTATTGGAAAAGGAGGAGAATATTATAAAAATGAAAGGAAAAATAATTTACGGGCGATCTGAGGTCGGGAAGAGGTAGGGGGGGAGGTTTTCGGGTCCTTTAAGCGGGGCGTGAAAAAGCATCTCACTAAGCCGCCATAGTGTGGGCCGCCATACATTATTGTCTGCATTCGCAGCAAGTGTAGTAGCCCCGACTCTTGGATTCTGCTAATGCTTTCCATCAGGCAGGGTAGAGTCACTTTGGATGGCTAAATATATAAAACAAAGGGTAAAGAACAGTTTATCTCGATTTCCGGCAAAACTACAAGTCCTATGGAAAAAAGTTAAATGGCAAAGTTGTAGGTAATCAAAAGATCTACAATTTTTAGGGTTCCGAAGTTTATGACTTCGAACCCTTATCGTCCGTCCGTCCGTCCTCTTTATCGTCCAATCGGTAAGTGCTAGAAAGATGAAACTTTGCATGAATATGTATTGTAATTACGTCGACAAAGCGTTACAATAAAATTATGAAAAATATTTTTATTTAGGGTACCTCCCCTACACGTAAAGAGGGGATGTTTTTTTGGTACCCCATCGGGGTATCATTATATAGGTCTTTTAAAAACATTAAAAGGTTGTTAAGGCGACCTTTAAACCCATTTTTTGATTTAGGTATCCGTTTGCGAGAAATTCCACTATATAGGCCACTTTTTTTTGTAAAACAGGGCCCCCCCCCCCTCTAAAAGCTAAACGGCCGGCTCAAAAAATCTGGAAAAATTCGTGATAGTGGTCCATTTAATAACTTTAAATGAAAACTATAACGAATTAGATGACTTTGTTAGTTCAGGAGTTATAGAGGCATAACTTCTACAATGTGCTTACTTGGAAAAGTCATACAAAATTAACGCATTAATACGTAAACATAACAATTATCCGTTGGATACAATTTCTAATCCACGTACCATTATGGGTGACTGAGGAACACTTTCCCGTGCGTGGCCTGACACGCACTTGGCCGATTTTTTATTTACACTTTTTTTCACATAACCTCAAATTATATGTGAAAAATTCAAAAAACTAAGTTTTTGGTTTTTTATTTTTATCTTTTACAAATAAAATTATTTTTAAACGAACATTAGTAAAACTTAACTTTTATGTCTCGAATACACTGTAATTTATTTGATTTGAAATATTTATTTTTTCACCCGATTTTGACTTATTACCGAAAATTCACCCGTCAAAATATCTACTTTTTTCAAAAAATTAGGGTGTTTTCTGTTTGATGAAATCTCTACTTTCCGATGGTGTAATCCCTACTTATATTATAAATGCGAAAGTAACTCTGTCTGTCTGTCTGTTACGCTTTCACGCCTAAACCACTGAACCGATTGAAAGTAAAGGTAGAAAGAAGGGTTTGAAATAGGGAACGAAAGTTTGTGTCTAAGTTCCTTATTATCAAACATAAAATCATGTAAGATTGTTTAATCTACCCGTACCGTGTCGCGCGATATATACGAATTCCACGCGGGCGAAGCCGCGGGTGGAAAGCTAGTAATATAATATATGTTCTTTGTATTTGTATGTTTATTTTACTTTAACAAACCATTAGGCCAACCGTGCAGTCCAATTTATGATATTGGAGCTGATCTGATAGTGAAACCATCTAGATTTTGAGACAGTTGGTGGTTGCTAGTAAGATTCATTTTAATGAGTTAAGTTAGTAGTTTCACTGCCTCGATCGCGCAGTGCAGTATGCGATTGCTATGCTTGAGATATCCGGTTCGATTTTCGGGTCGGATAAGGTGCTTAGTTTGGGGCCAGAAAGTGTTGTGTTTAAGATGTACGAAATATTTATTTATTTATATTTTTCAAGTATTTAGGAGTTGGTAAAGGACAAACTACACAAGACAACATCGATGCAAAGAGAAGGAAAACTTGAAACCAACCCTATACCAACCCGTCTGGCCAGCGTGGTATAGTAGGCCAAAACCTCCTTCTAAGGAGAGGCCTATGTCCAGCAGTGGACTGTTGAAGGCTGTTGATGATTGATGAAGGATGGTGTAGATAATAAACCTTAGTATGAAATGAGGTGATGACTTGCGCAGGATGACTGGCAGGGGCTGGATGCGAGAAAACCAAAATCGATCAGAGTGGTGTGCAATGGGAGAGGCCTACGTCCAGCAGTTGCCTTCGATAGGCTGATGATGATGATGAAAAAATTAGGTCCTATTTCAAATAACCCTAATTTTGTTACAATATTCTTTAGAAGCTTTCGGTACCTACTTATTTTTTGAATGTAAATTTTTCGGGTTTTTTAAGATTTATGCCTTATGGAAAGCATGAGAAAAATCCAAGAGTAGTGGTCATCATCCTCATTGCGAACGTGGATAATGTAACATGGTGAGCCACATACTACACACGCTAGTGATATTAAATGTTTTTTTTCTATTATTTTACAATACAGCTTTAGAATGACCTTAATAAATTACCGTTAAGTGTGACAGTGAAGCTTATTGAACTTACTATTTTTTGGCAATATAAAAATTTGGTGTAAATAGCAAATATGCTAGTTAGGACGGATGTGAAAAAATCCTTCGATAGTGCTAATTTAGTGTTGTTTACGGTATTGCAATAAAAACTAGTTGTACTTCTAGAAGGAAATGCAACCGTTATTCCAATTTATGAGACACTAGCTGACCCACGCAGTCCCCGTCTACGTCTTTTATTGCCCGTAGCGTGAATTTGTTTCCCATAAAAATTGTTATAGTTATAGCCACTCATAAAGAATAAACGTATGCTGTCACGTATTTTTTTAAAACATTTCAAGAGGAACAATGCTTTCCTACATTATTTTCGCGAATCCTTGCTCACTTATGCAGCGCACGCAATGGACGCGTTCCAAAGAAATAATTTTGTCGCGTTATAAAACATTTTTTTCGTTGATACTCCGCTCCTATTGGTTGTAACGTGTAGCCTATAACCTTCCTGGTTAAATTGATTATCTAACAGTGAAATGTGAATATTTAATGTAAATTGCTGTTGATTACCCTCCATTTCATTTTAAATTACACCTTACCGGTCAAGGCTGATCTTTCAATACAATTGTGATAAATATTAGCCGCGATCAAAACTGTATTATGTAATAAGTACCTGTACCTACACATCGCACAGTCATTAACGAACACATGTATATCGTTTAGCTAATGAAGTAATGATGAACAGAAAGTAAATATTGATGTGGGTTCTGGTGGAAAATCTATACAAATAAATGAAATTTAAGTGTCTGTGTGTCATTTCAAATTAAAAACTTTCCACTTGTTGCATGTGATTGAAAGTATATACTGTACTTACATAAAAATCGGTAGTCGTAAGTCGGTAAATCGAGGACGAAGGGACGGACGGGCGGACAGCCGTCCGGGCGGACGGACGGACGGACGGACATGACAAATCTATCAGGGTTCCGAGTCATAAACTTCTTAACCCTAAAAACCAAAAAATATTCTAGTCGTTGCCCTAGCCAAATTGCAAACGTTTTTCGTTTTGTATTCCTATTTTAATATTTTGTTTCATTGGCAAATATCACTCAGTCACGTAATGAAAATTAAATATTAGCCAATGAAACAACAACGAAAAACTTGGGGGGCTGGCGAAATAGGTTACTGATATTCAGGTTGAGTATCAAATCGATTAACTTTATTTCATGTCATGACAGAAGGTTCGTAGAAGCATGGATAAAATAACGTATTTGTACGATCACGGTTTTTATGCACTGTTTGTTACAACTTTTCCTATATTTGCTATTATTACTCTTTTTAAAACACTTGAAATCAATAATGAGTTACTCTCTGCTGCTAAATACTTTATGTTGGCTTACAGAAAAATTTCTATTATGAATGTCTACGGTTATATCTGCCTATTCCTATAAGGGTAATCTATATGTGCTTAATAAAAAAAAATTATAGGTTGACTTTTTTTTGCTAAAACCAGAGTTAGTAAAGTGTAGGTGTGCTCTCTGTATTATTTACTAGATTGTGTTTGCCAGTGCAAATTGTCCATCGGTTATAAATCGATGTTTTTAAAATGTCATTAACTCTGCATCAATCAATGAAAACAGGTTCATTGAAAACAGGCCTTTCTTCATAACCAAGTAATTATGCAAAATAAATTTTAACTTAGCCATACACCAATAAGTCGTCCCGATAACTTCTACCGTAGATAATGATATAGAAGTGCCGCATTAATGTTGTCATAAGCGACAGCACATTCAGTACATTTTCGATAAACAGTTATCTGCCGTTATTATAGCTCGAATTATGGCATAAAATAACGTGTCTTTAATGTCTTACCATGTATAGCTAGACTCACAAGTTTCAGGATCGAGGAAGGTTGCCAAACTAATATGCAACTTTATTAGTTGCTTGTGACTCAGATGGTTATTGAAGCAAGAACTATCACGTTAGCAATGCATTTCCGAGGTGACTATTACTACCGATTTTTTTTTTATAATTTGAAATTTATTACCCCTTTTCCAATGAACGCGTACAAGTATTAAATTCATGCTCCTCCAGATTTCCGCATTGTAATTTTATGGATTTCCGTAGGCTGATTATTCAACTTTAAAGCGATTTTTTTGTAAAAGCAGGCGTTCCTCCATCTAAAAGCCAAACTGCTGTCTCAAAAAATTTGATTAAAATTTTGATAGTAGCCCATATTCAAAGAAAACAATAGCGGTTTTGATAACTTTTTTATTTCAGGAGTTATAGGGTCCTGATTTTTTTTAGACTGGCTTCGCTTCACGGCGTTACTCGAGATATACAACAATAACCGCAGGTCTCAGCTAGTAATATATAGTATAAAAATATAATAGAGAATAAATCACTTATCGCTTGTAGGCATAACTTGCAAATTAATATTATTTGTCATGCCGATGCCGTGACGTTACGCTATGTACTAGTTATAATGATATGTTTTAATAACGGCTTTCGTTAATAAAATATTTTTTTATATTCATCGTATGTAAATTGTATTTGAACTAATTACTTCACTACTTTTCCCCATTGAATTCAATTTAGTGTGGTATGTTATAATTATTACCTCCGAGACACATTTTTAATTGGACTGTCAAAACTTGCGTGTATGCAAATAAATGTGTGCACGGATACATGTACATATATGTATATACACAGTTGACAGTTATTGCTTTTTTATAAGTTACTACAGGCTTGGGAAATTACTCGTAAGTTATAATTATGTAGGTATTTATACTTTACAACTGTTTATGAATAGGCACATTATCCTAGTTACAGGCAGTTCAGTATATTTTGTTTGCATTCTGCAATGTGACATTATAATTTTGCATCATTATGGATCCTGTTTGTGCCTGGGGGTGACAGATGAGGCCATCAACCACTTAAGCAGAAGCAGGCCAGGTTGGAGGCACGAGCGCTACGAAGCGCTCGCCCTTTCCTTTTGCAGTAGGGTATCCACACCATCTACAAACCGTAGGTGGTCCGAGGTACGTCGAGGTTCCGGGGAATTTCCGCCCGGGAAAAAAAGGGTAAAGTAAGGGTACCAAAGGAATGTTGATTAAAAGTTTATCTAGTACCGATATCAAAATAAAAAGGAACTACCTATTCCACTATTTAGACAAATCAATATTTTATTGTTAGATTATCTAGTCTTTCTTTCTTCGCATTTAATAAGCAGAGATTAATTAAATCTTTGTTAAAAACGGTTAGGTCTGGTTGTATAGCGAATCCTAATTGCTTAAAAATTTATTCCGCATCTCAAATGACACTCAGTATAAGTAGCTGATTTGCAAGGTACTTTCTACTCGTACCATGTTGAACCTACTTAGGTCTAAAGGTAGGTAGATAGGTACTAACTTTCACTCGGACTTTCCACATCTAGTGAAAAGATCTTTCGTTGTTCTTGGTGTCGTATCTTTCGAATTTCGAAACATATTTATGTGAAAATATACATTATTAATAAAACACTGTCAATTAAAACTAATATAAAAATTTAGCTCATTATAGGGTTGAAAATGTAACATAGTTTTGTTATGTATCACAGAGCAACACGGTAGGGGGTAGCCCTACGCAGGCGTTCCCGTCTTTCAAAGCATAAACCCAAATGGGCATATGCATTACACTGTTATAACACAGAATGTATTTATGAGTATGTGTAAATAAACGTTTTGTATTAATTGTTGTGTGAATTCGCAGTGACAGACAATTGTTTTTGTGAGTACAAAAAATGTGTGAAGTTTTCCTCCATTGATTTTTTTTTCCGTGCGGAAATCCCCCGGATACCATCAGTTGATGGTTATGTCGGACTCGAATCGACTAAAACCGCACGCCGCCTCGGGTACTATAAGCCGAGGAACCAGGTGTACCCTCGAAAGGAAGTCCCTGGAACCCCGACGTACCTCGGGCCATCCACGGCTTGCAGATGACCCTCTCTTGTGTGGAAACCCCAAGTTCCAGAAGTCTAAAAGGAGGCGCGGGCGCTTCGTAGCACTCGCGCCGCCACACTGGCCTGCTTCTGCTAGGGTAACAGGTGGCCTCACCTGTCACCCCCAGGCTTGCGCTTATGGAGGATGGAGATCTATTGACGATCTCCGGCGCCTGAGTCGTCTGCGGTACCTGGCCCGTTCCCGGGCCTGGCGGACCGGGAGGGTTCTAAGCCTCTCCCGGTCCCGCTCCGCCATCTCCTTCGCAAGCATGACTTGCTCACAGAAGGAGACAGCGGAGTTCCACGCACTCTCGCTCCGTATCATGGCTGCAATCATGTTACGGAGCGAGAGAATTCCCACTCCGATGGCGGCCACGAGGTCACGCCTCGGCTCCACCCACGCTGGACATTCGGCCAACGTGTGGAGCGTGAATTTTTCCCCCTCAAAAAATGACAGACTGATTGTATTGGTAAAATACTCTATGGCTTACTTCTTCTCTCGTCCTACGTCCTACGTCCCTCTATGTGTACGTGTAAACTCGAACCGCTCGCGGCAAGTTCGCGAACCACGTACACATTACAATTTTTGGTTACATAACATGCAACAGTTACGGTTACAGTTCGCTAATGAGTACCCGGCTTTACGAAATCTTTTTATGGTCTGCAAATATTTCTTACGGAATTTGAGTATTGTCTTTGAATAATCTGTGAGTATGTACGTAAGGTATAAAATTATTCTATCAGCCAATCTAACTGTCATAGTACAAGCTCTGCATAATTTGAAGCGAGTTGTCTGAAAAAATCTCCGTTTCATTTTCACTGCTTTGCAGATTCCATTTTGATGTAAATTGGCACGAAGATTACTTTATTTTTATTTTATTTCCTTCATTGCACACCTTTAAAGTACAAAATTTTGTACAGACAAATAAAAATAGGGAAGAACATTAATTACAGTGATAACCGACAATAGCTTAAGTGAAATATGTTAATGCAAAATCAATTACTCTAAAGCCGGGTACTCATTAGCGAACTGTAACCGTAACTGTTGCATGTTATGTAACCAAAAATTATAGTGTGTACGTGGTTCGCGAACTTGCCGCGAGCGGTTCGAGTTGCAGTTCGCAGCGATCCGACGATAAACAGGTACTCATTATGTAACGTAACCGTTGGACGTTACTGTAACCACAAATCACAGTGTGTACGTGGTACGCGAGCCTGCCGCGAGCTGCGCGCGAGCGGCTCGCAGCGAGCCGATGGATGTCGGTTTTTGGTGCGAACCAAAGGAAGCTCGCGGTGCGTTCGTGGACGTCCAAAGAAGGTCGTTGCAGACTACGAACCTATGTATAAGTATTCTTCTCGAGATGAGTGAGTGGAAAGAGGATAAATGTCTTTTGCTGATAGACGCCTACAAAGAAAACAGTGTTCTATGGAATCCGAAAGACAAAGATTACTACAAAAAACAAAGAAAAAGTAGATTACTTCTTTCCCTGTACATTCGATGAGTCCACCATTTTCGTGGCCTTTTATAATTATCGATTAAAGCCTCTATAAGTATATATGCTGCACACGCGAAAGATATATCGTCCGACATCGCCAGGCTCCAAACGAACACTGCGTCAGAGCCGGCTTGTCGTTACGTTCACAGTAATGTGGACATCGCGTACACACACTGTATCTGTTCGGTAACAGTTACAGCCAACTGAATGAGTACGGTGGGTTAGGGCGTTCGATGGACATATTCGGTTCGATGGACACGAAGACTACAACACGCGTACACACTAGAACCACGTTACTGTAACTGTCTGGTTACAGTTACAGTTCGCTAATGAGTACCCGGCTTAACAATTTTAGTATCTAAATTGATATCGAATGTAAATTAAGGCTATCATAACGTTTCAAAACTCGCATGTTTTTCCGCAATAACGGTATAATATACGTATAATAACTTTTAGCAACGATACAATGAACTAACTCCAATGAAAGTAATTTCATTTATTGCAATCACTTACACGAAAGGGATGGCTCACGATAAATTTTGAAAGTTTTAGTGAGAGTAAAACATATCGAATGACATTCAATGACGCTCTTTATTTTTATAGTTATTCTTATTATACCCACGCAGGTAATGTTAAGCTTTCTAAGTGTTTTATTACAATCTATATTTCATAATACTCGTTTTTTTAGCATTTCCTTTGCTAAGATTGATGTTTATGACTTTGTATGCTTCTAGGTGCTGAATTATTTTAAGATAGAAAAGAGTTACTCATTTAGTAACAAATTTAAAACTAGCTGAGTCCCGTCTTGTAATGCGGTAGTCACACCGCAAGTTAATGCTAGTCTAAAAAAATTGTATTTATTAAAAAAAAATACTATAGCCGGTTCCAAAAATAACGGGTCAGTCACATAAACCCGAATATCTCCCGAACTACGTATGCCATCCTAATGAAACGAAGACTGTTCAATTGAGAATTTAATTATACAGATAAAAAATAAAAATAAAACTTAGTTACACCCACAATATTAATCTTAAATTTAAAAAAAACTAAAGTAGTCATATTTTTCTTAAGATTACATTTTTTTTATGATTGTTTTTATTGCTGTTTTTCATCACTGGAGGCTTCATCACGTGGAGGCAATACAAAGTATTAAATGAAGAAAGTGATGAAAAACAGCAAAAAAACAATCATAAAAAAAATGTAATCTTAAGAAAAATATGACTACTTTAGTTTTTTTTTAATTTAAGATTAATATTGTGGGTGTAACTAAGTTTTATTTTATTTTTTATCTGTATAATTAAATTCTCAATTGAACCGTCTTCGTTTCATTAGGATGGCATACGTAGTTCGGGAGATATTCGGGTTTATGTGACTGACCCGTTATTACTGACCCGTTATTTTTGGAACCGAGTGTACTTCTGTCTACTTCCTGTTTAAAATCTAAATCCTGATTTTTCTGGTGGAGGTGGTAAAAGTTAGTTCATACAAGGGACATGGTCTCTATGTATTTGATTGTTTACATGTATTAATAAACATTTTGTCTAATTTGGAGACGCATAAATAAATTAAACAATAAATTGGCAGTATATGATTGGATTGCATGTAGTTATTCCATAATAAGAATAAATTGACGCATATTGCAGAATGACTAATAAAATACTAGCATTTTATTACTTCGGAATCCTCTTAACTATTCCTTAACACGCAATAGAAGTTACCTGTACAATGTACAGGTATTTTGCGTTAAATGTATTCTCCCATATTCCCATATTCTATATTCCCATACAAGCAAAGTAAAAGAATTTATCTACAACTGCAATCACTGCCGGACATCTTAGAAATGAAGTTTTGGCCTACTTTACTATGCTGTTTAGACTGGTTGGTATTTGGTATGAGGTTTGTCACAAGTTTTTCTTCTCTTTGGAGTTCTTGCCTTTCGTACATATAGTCTTACTCCATTAGCCAGGTTCTTACGACACCAACGGGATGAAAAGAGGTGGTCACACTCTGTATTTTTAATCCGTCGCTTCGTTGAACTGATGAAATTCCAAAATTACATTGCGTTTTATGGTATCTCATCTTCGGCCTAATCCGTTACGAATGTTCATGAAGGCGATATAGAAAGACAACATTATACTTAGATAGCCCGACAGCCGTTACATTTTAGGACAGATGTCTCTTTTGAATACGATGTTTACACAGATTTGATAAGATTAGAGTTTTAGTACGATTGCTGACGTTATAAGAAGAACGAGTATTATATGAGTTTGGAATTAAAGGTACATTTACAGTTGTTGAGATAACTCTGTTCTGAGTGACCACCGTGGAGTCAAATTAGACCAACTGGTTTCATCCTGTTTAGGTGTTTGTTCAATTCGCATTAGACAATACACTGTAGTTCCCCTCCACATGTTCGATACTTTGTATAGTATATAACTGACCCTTTACATCGTTAATATCTAAGAGACTTCCTCATTATAGGAAGAATGTTAACTGTTTAGATCAATTCAACTGTATTTAAGTTATTGTTTTTATTTCGGATTATAGATCCTTACAGTCATTTGCCTGATTTGTCACAACGTGTATGTTTTTTTTCATTATGAATGTAATAATTTTACATATCTAACACACGACCTTTACAGAATTTGTGCTAATAACTAATAACCAGCTTACTAATAAAAATAATTATAAATTCTAAATACACATGTACTATAGATAATAGAAACATATACAGGTACTATAGATATACATGTAGATATGCTTAACACAAAACAAATAATCGTTATCATCACACTATTTTTCATCATGAATGGGAATCGAACCCATGAGCTCTGGTTTTGCAGTCAGAGCCCTATTACTACTAAATTAATAACCAGTCCATTATGTATGTTTTAAAAAAATGAAGCTTCCCACGTTTGTACACGTTCCAAACCCCATTGCAAACAGTAATGTTACGAATGGAAAACTAAAACACCTATTACCTTAAAAGGGGAATTTTATATCATATCTAGCGGCCCATTCTAAGCCGTATTTCATATTCAAAAATATCGATTGCATTTTATGTCTACTTTATACACAGTAAAAATTCTACCCACGCATCCACGCACGCCATTAAGGCGTACAACATACAATAGGGACGTTTATCAAACTGAACAGGTGGGTGTAGTCCACTCACAATACGCGCTTGCCAAGCCCTGTTAACTTTTAAATTGATTAGACGTAAACAGCTCATCGCTGTGTTAATATTATTTAATATAATTGATGGTTTGGCAAATCCCTTCGGACTAGGAACCATAAGTATGTAGTGTTTCCACTAAAACTACACAGATGACCGTTTACTTTAGGTACCGGGGCGCCGCGTCTAACCAGGCTCTATCCTGGAGGAAGACACAGAAACTTTCATTGCCTGTGGACCTATTATTATGTATTACAGCTAGCTAAACATACATACATTTACGATATACTCACGATGGTTCTAAAATATTGACCTGTGAAAAGTAGAATGTCAATATCGTTTTCTCCTTGAGAAATTCAGTCGGTGGCAATTTAATATTTCAAAGTAAATTTTATATTATTTCTAATATAGATATATCGCTTGGGAAATACACAATTATAATATAACGTAGATATAGTACGGTAACACACAAACGTAACACTACCGATATATCAGTATCACGCAAGGCATAGATTATTGTTATCTATCTGTATATAAATAATGAGTATATATATCAGCTCTAAGTCTAGCTAGACAGAGGTACACTAGGTACTTACTATTGTTCAGTATAATTTAAATTTATTAAAGGAAACTCACGAACTATAGCACAGAATACATAATAGTACCAGTACAGAAGACTCACTCCGAAAAGTAAATTAAAGTTATAGATACCCTCGGTGTCAAAAGATTAAGTTCAATTCAGATCGCACAGCGCCGAATCACTACGATTATATTTACCTACAATTGCGTCTCTTTCTAACGTATAACTCTTAACTGTTCTGACGATGTCTGTTCGACCGGCGTGTCGAACCCGGCAGGCAGCCGGCCGACTATACCTAAACTGCGGAGTGACACCCCCCTGACTATAGTAAGGGCCGCCATACATAATCACTTATCAGGCAGGGTAGAATCACTTTGGTAGGCTAAATATATAATAAAATAAAAAAGTAGATTTTAGCAATCTAAAATTGGGAGTGTATTAGAACTCGATACAGAATCACAAAACATTTTGTATAGTTACCCACGCAGGTAATGTTAAGCTGTTAAGCATTAAATATTATGGAATAAATATTACAAACCTAACATCGTGAAATATATCATTGAGTCTAATGATGAAAATGTTTTTTTTTTTTAAATTCTTTAAAAGATGTTTGAAATATGTATCACGCCTATTGAAATTGAAGTGAATACAAGTTGATTTTATAATTCATATTTAGAATGACATTAAAATATATTTATGTAAACACTTCTCGTACCTATTTGTCATTAAACTATTTTAAAGTCTATGTCAAAGAATTATTTATGTTAGATATTATTTTATATAAAAGCTTATGTTAATAAACAATGTTGCCTTTTAACAATCATCATTAACCGTTTATAATATATTATATAATATTAATAATACATATTAAAACTAAATCTATTGTTTAAAAATGTTTTTGTAATATTTGACACACACAAAATAAATGCAATGGGTTAAGAAGTCATATTGCATAATTTATTATCTGTGTAGCATCAACGCAACTAGAATATCAATACTTATATTTTAAAATAGTTACTTTATTATTAAAAAAACAGACTTCAAAGAATAACTATTCCGAGTTCCCAAATTGCGACAGGTATGCCATGTGTATGCCTATATGATATTTGAGGAGTGCCTCAACTTCAGGATCCTGAATCTCTGGAATCCAGGAACATCAGAGTCTAGTTCCCTTATATGAGACCACACGGGAGGCACCAGCTTTGAAATAAAAAAGAATCATGAAAGTCACCCAGTTGAAAGTTCTGAGGTAACAAACAAAAAAAAAATAGTCAAATTGAGAACCTCCTCCTTTTCTTCCTCCTTCTTAATATTTTATATGTAACTCACATCTTACTAAACTCACTAACTACGTTAATATATTTTGACAGTAATTTTAAAAACTATTTACAAAACTCAAATTATATAACTTGGACAAAATGTCAGTTAATGACTAATTTGTCACACAAAAAAAGTTAAAATTTATTTTTGTAGTTACACGCTAACTATTACTGTTTTAAAAACATGTACGTACTAAAATATCGGATAAGAATAGCTAGCCAGCTTAGTTCTATCCAATGAATATATCACACTGAACTAAAATTACAATGACGGAATAAAACCACATGGAATGATTTATTTTAATTAATTATGTTGATAACTAATACATGTAAATCAAACAAATGAATAATCAAACATTTTAAATTTTGTTGTAATATTTCTAGTTCCACTGTAATGTTTATTTAAACAAGGGTGCATGGCATGAGTCACTCATAAAATTATTTACTCGAAATTTAAAAAAAAATATATAACTATTAGCTATGTTAATTTATAGTGCGGCTTACTGGCCAAATGTGTATGAAATTATTGTAATACTCAATACATTGTAAATATTAATAACAACATTCCAGTGGCTTTAATATAATAAGGCAATATTATGTGGCTGAAAGTTTGTTTGTTTCGTTGAACGGGATTCTTTCGGTGTTACTAGAGAGCTTACGTGCACTGCATAAACGGTTAAAACTTCACAAAAATAATGAATGAAAGTATGGTTTCCGATTAAATGTTCAAAAAAAAGTCCGTGACCACATATTATGTATGATGACATGATTCAAGTATGCTCACGATAAAAAGACGTTTTTTTGCGTTTAAAAGACATTTGGCAAATAAATTTGTTTACGCTGTTATAATATTAAACTATGGGTAATAGAAAACGCAGACGGGCTTGCGTGGGTCAGCTAGTATAAGAAATAAAATAGTAACTATTTCACTAAGTTAGATTGACCCCTTGCTGAAACCTTCAGATTACGAATTTGGGTTCAGCCAATCAAACTCAAACACGGCTTCTATGACTAATGAATGGATGTGAAATAAAATCACCAGACTTGGATAGCAGAAGATCCTCAGGAATTTTCCACATCATCAAAAAATAGCCCTCAGTACAGGATTGAATACAGACATACGCCTACTTGACAGCGTTTGAAATATATAGATCTGTGAAGATACTATATAATACATAGAATAATGGAATTTTAAACAAAAGGCAATCATGTCCAGCGTGTCCTTTGGTTGTCACATTATACACGGTAACGATACATGATACGAATGTCACGCAGACTTATTAAGGACGCATCACTGCTCTTTACAAACTTTCATCTTGTGTTTATGGAATTATGGACGGGCTAGCGTTAGCAACAGGCATATAGAGAGAACCCGTTATAAAAAATTACCATAAAATTGACCTTACATGTTTTTAAATTGAGCACTAAAGTGGAGGGTCTTCTTAAAGTTCATAATATGACGAGTACAACTTATGAACCATGAATAACAACGTATAATATACTCATTCCAATAAACGAATGTCTGCATGTTCTACTTTAGTATTTAAACAGACGACTGACCATAAAGCGTACAAATTACAATAATAATTAATGCTTCCTGTCACACCAAGCATTTGATATTCATGAAACATTAAAACGTCAAACATCAGTCCCCTGCTCTGTGGTTACAGAGTTAATTAAAGCATCTCTCTTTATGTTTGAAAAACAGAAAAGAAGGGTTTTCAACAGAGTATATACATGACCACAATTACAGACTATGTAATGGTTGCCACAAGACATAAAGCGGATGAATCTTAGGATATAATCGAATTTAATCAGAACTTGAAGGAATGAGCAGTGGAAATCTTAATCGAATTCGTTTCGAAGAGTCATTTGACCGAAGCTAGGATCGATTCTTCGAATAGTTTCGAGAATTCAAATATTTCACGGTCCACAACTTTTAGTAAGGAAATTATCGAAAGTATTGTTGTAATTTATAAATGAGCGCACCCGTATATGGTAAAAAATTAAAACAAATAAAATAAATTACATCACCAATTAAAAAATGAAATAGTCCCTAGATGCTGATGCTACTTTCACATTTTGTCTAATTTGTGTGAAATAAATTCACGTCAATAAAACCTCACGAACTTTAACTACATTTAAACAATATCTATCTTAGTGTAATTATTGCTTGAATAAAGAAAATGCTTTGACAAGAATAGAACGGCGGCCTATGGCTAAAATATTAACGTCGATAGGATCGATAATATGCAAATGACAATCAATAATGTAGTTAGTGGGACACACATTATCTCTTTATGTAAAAACTAGCTGACCAGGCGAACTTCGTACCGCCTTAGAATATTAATTGTGACTGTCAAATAATAACAGACAATAATTAGCAATAAATTAAAATTGCGACTATAATTTGAGATTTAAACTATCCTATCTCTCAAGTTAGATCGAACTGCACATGGTGTGCGAATTTTATTATAATCGGTTAAGTGGTTTAGAAGTCCATTGAGGACAAACATTGTGACACGAGATTTATATATATTAAGATAAACCGTGAAGATTTCTTAAAATTATTTGCTTTACGTTAATGCTTATATGTACAGTTAATTACTGTACGTAAATATCTTTTACTCGGAAACAGGTTTGAGTTGTTGACAGATTGTTTATTAGCTAATTTTTTAAAGATGTTCTTAACATTAGTGTCCCGAACATACGAGCACTCACGCACACACTCATTTATATTAACGAATTACGATTACTTATCTGTAAATTAATTATAATTGTAAATTGCATAAAATAAATAAAAAGAACGTAATTTAAGGCACCTTGTATAAAAAACTTGCTGATGTCCGCGGCTCCGCTCGCGTCCTAAGGGTATGAAAAATAGATGTTGGCCGATTCTAAAACCTACCCGATATGCACACAAGATTTCATATAAATCGGTCCAGCCGCTTCGGAGGAGTAGGTATGGTTACTAGCATTGTGACACGAGAATTTTATAACATTTAAGATAATTTAACACTTAACATGGAAATTCAATTCTAAACAATATTCTGATTTATGCTCCTTCAGGTAAGGAAAAAGATCTGTAGCGAATTAAATAACATAAATATTTTATAAATGGTGTATGATCTTATTGGTATAATATAAAATCGTGAGTATTATAGCGATATAAGATGCAGCGGCATCTTATATCGTTATAGTTACTTAATTGTTCAAGTATGTCAGTGGACAAGTAACAAAAGGAAGGTGTCTCGTCGTGTCCGGAGCATTGTAAACTATGCGCTGTAGACAGCTAGGCACGCTATTTGTGGAGTGAGGACTGTCGACGTCACTCGCTGAGAGATTGCAAAGGTCAAGTTTAAATCGTGACTATCTTTATTAGCTGATGTTTCGAATATGATATTTTGTGCTATTGTACGTGGATTTTCTTCTGTAGTCTTTAGTCTGTAGATATCTTCTGTTGTAATAAATTACACAACGAAAAAACGCGAGAAAATCCTGAGCGTGGATTTTCTCGCGTTTTTTCGTTGTGTTTAGACATTAAAATTAAGAACCTTTATTTTTATTGCTTTTTTCCTCCTAGTGTTGTAATTTTTTTAAAACATTTCTTAATTTCAATTTTTCAAGTTTGTAGCTCCAGCGTTTATAAATAAATCATACATTACCCTACGAATAAATAATAAGACATTAACACATTTATATGTTTAATAAAATTCAAGTGACTATTTTTAATTTCAAATAAACAACTTTTCACTAAATGCATATGAAAGTATTAAAAATACTATCATCACAAATCAATTTTTATCTGTCTGTCCGTCGGTGTCTATCTATCTGTTTGTGCTGACTAATCTCAGAAACGGTTGGAGCGATTCTGACAAGACTTACTGGTAAATAGATAGCTATATAAATAGTGACTTAGGCTGCCGTTTGAGACTAGCTTCACTCCGCGGCGTTACCCACAGTTGATGTTAGAGGAGATAAATAAACATGTAACAAAACTAATATTAAAAAGCTTAAGAAATTGTTTGGCGCTAATCTCAGGAAATATTCCTTCATTCGATATAAAACAAAAGTAATTTTTTATATTGTTTATAGCCGTTATTGAGGACAGTTATTTTGGCTAACATGTGACCATCGTCCAGTTTAAGAATATCGTAGGGAGCCGAACGACCCGCTACACACGCCACCGCCAGCAGGACTTTTGAGCGAGCATGACATACTCACAATCACAACCGCCAGTCAACAAATAAACTTATGCTACTAGTGACTACAAATTGCTTACATGTACAATTCAAAATGTTCGCAGTTATACATTAATAAAACCATTTATAAATATGCTACTCTTTAAGAGTGCGATAAATATTTGGAACATGTCAACAAAAAGTAACTTAATATGCAATAATGTTATTACCAAAAAAAAAATATAGAAATGTCAAACAACAAGATACAAATAAAATATCAATAATACATGTCAGAAATATGGTTATCCTATGTCAAAAAAAAAAATATAAGAGTGTCATTCACTAAGATAAAATTAACATATGTCAGAAATACAAACTAACTTCTAAATAATTTGAGAATTAATGGCTGTGGAGCACTACCAGCATTAAGCCAAGCATTCTTGTCAGCAACGTAATCCTCTAATTTGATTATGCTTGCTTAGTGTGCGTTTTACAACATTTACTTGCCATAACTATTTACTTGCCTTATGTAAAAACAAATAACATAAAAAAAATCGCAGTACTAGTCAATTCCAGAAACGCACATGAATCATTTTAATCACATGGTGATTTCAATTAAAATTAATTTTGCATAGTTTAAAAAAACAATATTTTTAGAAAAATTCCTTCATTTAAATTCGTGCAAAAAAATTGATTAGGTTTATTGTATTTCTAAGTCATTGATACTATCTTAAAAGGTAATCATAGATGCGAATATAAGTATACTTTAATATATAAGAATAGATAAATGAGCTTTTTGCTGTGGCCGGCATAGACTAAAAAGAAGTGAGTTTTTATTACTCTAAACCAACGATTCATAGAACAATCCCGAAAAAAATGTTTTTAAATTAAGAATGGGCAACGTTTAAAAAGCAGTTTTGACAGTTGACTTATAGTTTCTTAATTATTCATTCACATACGTGACTAAGACATTTTCATGTAAGATATAGATTTAGAAAATAGCAAAGTAGTCAAAACTACCATGAAATATTAGATATTTATCTAATATTTCAGACATGTTTATAATCAAAGATTTCTTGGTAGTTTTTAAATATGTTTTCCAAGCAATTGTATTTATCAAAATCAATTAATTGAACATACGATTTAAAATTACGTGTGATTTAAAAAAGTTGATAAGGACGTAGATTAGAAAAAGTATTGCTATTGTGGTGATCCTTCACGCAGTGTTTGGCTTAGTTTAGCCAACGAAGCTACAACAACTAACGCGACTGCAAAGAGATCTTACAACCGGAACTAGAATAAAAGTATGAAACGAGATACACCTATCTTATTTGTGGCAAGGTGACAGAGCAGCCTTTTTAGGGTTCCGTAGTTCTCAGAACCCTGATAGATTCGTCATGTCCGTCCGTCTGTCCTCGACTTACCGTCCAAACGGTTAGCGCTAGACAGATGAAACTTTGCATAGATATTTGTTTCTATTACGCCGACAAAGTGCTACAATAAAAGCATGAAAAATATTTTTTATTTAGGGTACCTCCCATGCACGTAAAGTGGGGATGGTTTTTTTCTCGTGGCTACCCCATTTCTTTGGGTATCGTTAGATAGGTCTTTTAAAAACATGGAGAGGTTACTAACATGGTTTTTTTTATTAAGGTGTCCGTTTGCGACTTATTTAACTTTAACGGACATTTTTTTGCAAAACAGGGCGTCCCCCCCCCTAAAAGCTAAACGGCTTAAAAATCGAAATCTGAACGAAGAATCTTAAAGGAAAACAATAACGGTTTACGTAGCTTTGTTCAGTTCAGGAACTATAGAGGCCTAACTTGTAAAATACTTACTTGGAAAACTGCGAACAAAAATAAAGAAATAATAAGTTAACATAGCAATCGTTTATTGGACACGATTTTGAATCCACCTACCTTTATGGGTGGCTACAGAACCCTATTCTATGCGTGTCCTGACATTCACTTGGCCAATTCTTTTTAAATGTTATTGACATGAGACTGCCAAACGATGTCTATGAAAGAGGAACACAATCGGATAGTGTGGAGTCGTTTTTGTCTTGCAACCTTCTTCCAAGTAGGTATGGTACGGTAGATAGGTATTACTAGATACAATTAATTTTTTAAATGATTAATTTTGAGGTTTTTTTCACAAAATATAATTATATACTATACGTTGGTTACATGTATGATAATACAAAATGAACCTGTCATAGTTTTTGTGTATGTTCTAAGTGGACCTCGGAGGTACTTCCCGTACCTCCAAAATACAAAAGGCAATGTCACTCAGCGTAATTATTGAAATGTTATTTTTTATTAAAAGATGCCCGAGAGGTATTCAGTTTGAGTATGAACTTTTTTTTACAAACTTAATAGATACATATTTGTTTTGTTGGCTTTTAGCTCGCTTGCTATTTATACACTTGCATATAACACCAGGTAGGCAAAAACGAGAGGCCTAATATTCGCGTCGGGGGCCTTGGAGAAGTGTTAAGGAGACCAGAACTAAACTACTAAGGACAGTTGATAATTGATGATAATTGATGAATTGATGATTTGAAATGTAATTAGGTTCACGCAGAAAGAAAACATGTGTGTGACATGACTGGATGTGTAAGATGAGTATTCGATTTTGCACGTGTAATTTTTTAGCTGACGTAATTTTAATCATAGATAGAAGTTTGTGACCTCATTTGGTGCTTCAAATTTCGTCGAGTTAGGATACTTCGTTTTCGTTACTCACGGCGTCACGGCTACTGTTTGTGGCAATAACCAATTTATATGGTAACTAGGCGTTCCCTATAGATTATAGATTCACGCATGTTTCTAGGTCACTGGTTCCAGGAATTAGTTACTGAAATGCAAGAGGACCGAGGAGTTTTTAGGCAATTAAACTTGTAATTTTGCATTTCAAATTTAAAATGTCGAAAATTAGAAGCAAATACGCAACGTACATTTTTATTTACACTGTCCATTCCTATATTATCTTTTTGACAGTTCAACAAATTTCGAAACTAGTGACGCCCTCACACGTCACCGATTCGATTTGAAATCAAAATCAATCGATATAATATTCAGTCAGTGTTGTAAATAAATAAAATGTGCACTATAATAATATGGCCCAGAACAAAGAAAACTTCCTAACACAGTCACTTGACGGTCGGTTTGTAAGTACATATTAAGTGATTTTTCAAATGTATTTTCTCATAACTCTTGATTTAAACGTTATTAAACACGCGTTTCAAAGTTAAATTTTACTAACACGTGCATAGTTAAATTTTATGTAAGTGGTTCACAAATAAATTAATTAATGGACAGAGTTATTGCTCTTTATTTTAAGTTTGAACTTAAATTCCAAAATTTCGACTTAATTCCTTGCAAATAATCATTCTTGAAGTCATACTATTTTAATTTCCTATTTATTTTAATTAAATTTACAGAAACAGTACTTACATGAAGTCAAATTATTTTGATCATAATAATATGATAGATTAATATAATCGTTTAATCGATTTATCGTATTTCAAGAACTGTTTTATATGTTGTTTTTAGCTATGCACACTGCCCACTTCCCACATTACGAAAAAAAATACCGGTAATTTATAGGCGTGACCTGTCAAAAAGACAATAAACGAATGGACAAAGTATAGTCACTAGAAAACAAACTAAAAATAAATATTTCGATATCTTACACACAACGCCATTTAGTCCCAAAACAAGCAGTACTTTTATTAAGAGTGCGAGACAACTGAAATAAATACATAAACATACTTATTTTTTTCCATACATATAACACGGTAGTCGCCATTCGGCGTAGGCCAATAAATATTGAAATTGATTTTAATAAATGTAAAATGACAATTTTTTATACAAATTCATCGGGAAAAATATATAAACTAATAATAATGCATTTAACATGAAATATAAAATGAATTACGTAATTGTGTAGTAGAATAAAGGTTTTTTTTTATTTTATAATATATTATACATAGAAAATACCCAGACTCTGAAACAAATATTTGCGGATCACATAAACATTTGGTCCGACCCTTGAATCAAACCCGGGCACACCGACGCCGCCCCCTCGCAGCTGGCCACATAATGCGGGTGGAGGGAAAACCCGTCCCGTCCACCCGCGGCCACACTCAAGGCGGCATGAGGCGCAGATGTTCACGCCTCCGCGAATCAAGTCCGATTGGATGTCGTCCTCCCGGGCCTTCTCCGCCGCCTCCTTCTGCGTGATTACGTCCTCGCAGAAGGTTGCGACCGCGGTAAATGAGCTCTCGCTGCCGGCTATGGAACGAACGACGGCCGGCAGTGAGAGATCCTCTCCGATGACTGCAGTGAGGACCCGGCGCTGCGTCTCCCATGCGGGGCAGACAGGCAGTTCTCTGCGGCCGCCAGAGGCGCGCCGTATTCTGGTCGGTCAGAGCCGCCGCCCACACCGGTGCACAGTAGAGTGCCATACCGGACCGGACAACCCCCATGTACAGCTGCCTCGTGACGACACTGGCTCCTCCCAAATTGGGCAAAAGACGCCCAAGGAAGGAGGCAGTGCTGATCAGCTTCGGAGCAAGCTGTCGGAAGTGCTCGTCGAAGAGTCACCTACCGTCGAGGACCAGACCCAGATACTTCATGTGGGCCCGGACCGGTACGAGGACCGAGTTGACCTCGATGGAGGCGCTGGCGGGCGGAGCACGACGGGGCCCATGGAAAAGTAGCGTCTTTTCTAGGGCCACCCGTAAGCCCAGTGCCTCAATGCGCCCGACCACCAGGGAGACTCCTGTGGTGGCCAGGCGTGCCCTTGAATCAAACCCTAGAACAAGCACTGCAGTCGCAAACGCTACCACTGCGCTGAGGTAGTCAAAATGTTTCATGTTTAATGAAAGAACTACTACTATATATTAAAGAATTACATTAAACGTTTGGGTTAAACGATCGGATTTAATTTCCTATAACAGATTCAATACCTTGAAATGTTACACAATACTCTTAGGTATAAAGTTATCTACACTGATATGCAGTTAAACTGGACATGACTTGTATTTTAAATTATATGATAATAAACTTGACCATATTTTTTTTTAGTTTGTGACATACAACATTAAACTGGAAATAACAGTTTTCAGTAAATTTGCATTTATTCATCGTCTCAATGACATGCATAAATGAATAATCCGCGTCCCACAAAATTCAAATGCGCATTTTTATGTCTAAAAATTATTATACTCACAAATAAAAATAAATATATACGATTGTTCAAATAGTTATGTGATTATGATTAATTCATTAACAACGAGTTATGGAAAAAATTTAGGATGCATTTTATAGATATTATAGATGACATAAAAGGCAGATTAAATATTTATGTATTATTATAGGCATGTGTGTTTCTACCAATCCTTCCACCTTCTAAGCACCAACTCTTATTAAATTTATATCACTGACTTTTTTTTGTGGGTTGCAAGGTCGTCATGGATATCCTTCGAACATTGGAAGAAGGGAGCGAAGGGCGTCTGGGGGTCACCCATTGCAAGGGTGACGGTGATTATGACGTGATCTATCTTGATTGAGACGGGTCAAGCGATAACCAGTAGCTAAAACTAAAGAAATTTCAGTAGCTACACGATACGTTATGGTACAATTATATTATTATACTCTTAAAATTGCATATTTTTAGATATGTACTTATATTTTTTAAATCAAATAGAATTTGTATAATCCATATTGATACTACTATTAATAAGATATTAATTAACTATTGACGCGTCACGCACGACAACACATCGCATCGTTACGGTAACTTGCTTGACGAACATAAGTGTTTTTAGCATCAGCACAGTATACATAAAAGTAATTAAATATTTCTTTTGGTACCTACCTTCACACTTTCACTTTAACAGAAATTATATAGCCACACAATATATTTAAAGCTATCACTGATTGGCTTTTCAAAGTGTCATGTTCGTTAGTAATAGTAATTTTTAATTCAAAGAATCTCATAATTTTCACGTATATTTATTTCATGTTAAAAAACTTAATATCACCTCATCTAAAATGTCTATAATATCATCAATATATCATAATCATGTTTTATATGGTTCTTAATGGGATTTAAGACGCCTTGAAAACGCTTGACGTTTCGATAGTAGCAGTGCCCTAATAGTTTATACACGGATAATGCACGTGTTAAAATTAATTAGAACATAGATACTAAAGATGTTTCATTGTCCTTTGATTAACATCTCTCTTCCTTTCTTAAAGATACATGAAATGTATTGTTCTGTCGAAACAATCGAATATTCGTGTCTATAGTCATAATTATCTAGATTCTAGATAATAAGATAGGTATTAACAAACATTGCCTGTATGTAAGCAAACCTGCAGCTACCATACTAGGATGCATACATACATGCTTAGATATTTTATGTACATATATATATCCTACCTGTTAATGCCGAATTTAGAACTGGGTTACATGTCTGAGTCTTACCCTGATATTTTTTGACAAAAGGTCATAAATGTATTTATTACTTCATCGTTGATTAATTTATTGAAATAGGTATAATTTTTATATATTACATTCTTTTACTTTTACTTTTGGTGTTCTTTTACTTTGTAAAAGTTGCGCAATCTTCGAAAAGAAAGTGAAAGATTATCTGCCAGTTGTTTTCTTTGCTTATTTTAAACTCTTTAAACCAAATATAATTGAATACAAATACAGTTTAATACGCAAATAGCTAAGTTGACACTAATTCAATAAAACACTGGCATATTGTGGGCTATTCTCAATGTAATTAATAATATTTTCTTTACTGGTAAAATACAGTCTACACAAATGGTCATCTATTTGTAATTTCAAATTAACAGCTTTTCATTCGACTTCATATTTATATTCATTAATATCATTAATAACCACAATTTCGTCAATGTCACGTATTTTTTTTGACTGCCTCGTTGGTCTAGTGGTTAGCGTAAGCGGCTGCTGATCAAGAGGTCTCGGGTTTGATTCCCGGGTCAGACCAAATATTTGTGTTATCCGCAAATATTTGTTTCGGAGTCTGGGTGTTTTCCTATGTATAATATGTATGTATTTACAAAAAAAAAGTATGTTTATGTATTTATATCAGTTGTGTGTGTGTGTACTTTGGGACTAGATGATGTAAGATGTCCAAAATATTTATTATTTTTATTATTTAGAAGAGCTTTTCATTCAATGCAAATGAAAGAATAAACTATACATGTATTTCTTAAAAAATCAAGCCTGTTTGTTTTAACTCATCTCTGGAACAACTTGACCGATTTTGACGGCTTAGACTAGCTTCGTCCCGCGACCTTTACTGGTAGCACCGTGGGGCTTTGCTAGTCTATATAAATGCAGTTAATCATACATCAAACATACATTTGGCCTCTATTTAAAGGACACATTTGATTTATTGTCTTCATTATTTTATCTTCTATTTATGGATATGCTTAAATTGTTCAAGTAACCATTTAAGCAGAATTTACACTTTTAATGTACAAAAACTTAAACCAAATATGCAAACAAGTATTCGTAATACTGACTGGTTTCAAGTTTCGTTGTTGTGTTAGAAAAATATATTATTGTATCTTTATTTGGTGTTTAATGTTATTAATTATCGTAGGGAACGGTTATTGTTAGTGGTTAACCGGGTCTGAAAGTCCTCTAAAATTAGACTGCTTAGAGGGAGCTAGGGAACCCTTGGTGATATTTTCGTTTGCATCAACCTTTAGGGGACACCTAAGTACTTATATATCTTTTAAAATGTATTGGCTACCGACGATAGACGGCCTCTAGTAAGGTGACAGTTACATAGTATATAGTACATATATCCTATCCGAATCAATAACATATGCCATTTAGCGGTCAGTTTATCTTCGTGAATCCATTAAAATATCTCAATACAAATATCAGTTTCATGTACCACATTTCCAATTTACAAGTAAGTACTTAGACGTAAATTTAAACAGAAATTTATTTGTTAAATACAAATAAAAATCTATGGAATGATAACGGATGATATTTGTCCTAAATAAACACTATAATGAGGTTGTTTGAATGTCAACGAAGGTATTGACATTAAGTTGATTAAGTATATAAATGCTAAAGTAGGTATGTCGTAAGTCAAGGCCTAGATTTGTTACGTTGATATTTTATTTTATTACTGTGTCGCTAATAATGCTTATTATAGCACTTCTTCAAGAAGAACAACTTGTATTTTAATAGATAGGTTTAAATAGGTAGTCATTGAAATGCTCTGGAAAGTCCTTATAAAACTATTTAGTTTAAGAAAACACGAATATAATATTAATCCTAATCTAAAGTTTTATTAAATGTATTACTGAATTAATTCATTTGCTTTATCCTTGTTGGATATTATAATAAAAAAAATATAAGTTAAGAAAATATGCAAGCTTAATTGTAATAAATTATTATAATACGAAGGGTATCCAAGTTACAGTTTGCATGTTTAGACATTAAGAAAATATATATTATTGTCGATTAAACTTAGATGGCAGTTGAAGCTAATCCAACCTTCCGTTTCTTTCTTTTTCTTCTTTTGGTATGTGTGTGTTGTATTGACTTTGAACATTCTAATGATATACTTTGTGTAATAACACTTGATAGTCCCTTATGTTGTTGAAGTTCAAGGTTGTTGTAGAGTCAATTCCAAGTTCCAATTCCAAGGCCATTTGTCAGTAAGACTAGAGGTCATTGAGACGACACTATTGTACCATTATTAAAACAGACAAGCAATAAATCAAGTAAATTGTCACTTACTATTCAACAGGTGTTAATAATCTTAAGGATGATTTCAACCCAACAGTTAGCAATGCTGGAATCCTATCGCATCAGAATTGAGGTATGGATGACTGTCAAGGTAACATAGACTTTAATTACTATGTAAACGATTAAGTCTCGTTTAAAAAATTTACTTTTCGTGCCGATTTGATGCGATGCGAGCCTTTCTGTTCAATTTTTTTTTTCATGTGAGATTGTACATTGTACCTCATTCTAGCATTTTTGATTACAAAAGATATTTTGTTTAATGGCATAATTTAAAGGTTTAATGGCTAAACAACCAGTTAAGTATCGATGACGTTAGACTAGTAATACTAATAGTGTAGGTATGTATGTAATTGTGTGGATTATTCACAAAATCGATATAAGTTTTTAGTGCTAGAAATTTCTTATCAGCTCTTGATAAAAATAAAAACTTGCTTAGGTATATCAAGATTTCGTATTCTGTAACAAATCTTTCTAGGCTACAAAATGATAAGTACACTTATAGGTATTTAGATAATTTTGAATCTGTACTAAATCAGATGAATCTTTTTATCAGTTGACATATTTCTTTCGTCACTGTAGCGTTTGAGAATGTTTGTGTAATGGGAATGGTAGTTAAGTACAAGACAACAATTGAAGCACCTACAACATGTGATGACCATATTCGGCAACGTTGCACAACAATAGCTGACTGCCACGCATGACATGTCACGGCTTTTTAATTGCTTTCTCCCTACGTGAAACTATATAATAATATCAATTATAAATATGTATTTTCTTTTCTTTAAGCATAACTTTATTTACGTACAAGTGCTTACATAAAAAGAGTGTCTAGAGTTCTAGACGCGTGTAGAACTTTGTATATTACGTATGTATATTGATATAAAACTTGTTACTGAGTTAGGTAGTAAGTCAATTATCGTAAAGTTTTTTTATATGAACCTGCTCAAGTTACTATTATGCCTGTGGAAAGTATGAGCAGAATCCTACAGTAATGGTCACCCGTAAGTATTGCGAATGCAGAAAATGCGTATAGTGTAAAGTATGGTGAGGTGACGTACATTATGGCATCATATTGAGGTGCACCTGTATCATTGTACAAATACAATCTTTAAAGATTTCAAATTCATTAAAAAAAATTGAATTGTAGGAATAAAAGTGTCATTTACCTATGTTTTTATATTAATTATACGTTATACTTTGGAAGAGAATAGGATACTGGTGCCAGATGCCACAATGGAATTCTGTAGAAGCCTTTGGGTTCTTTTCATTCATTTGAATGCCACAATGGAATTCTGTAGAAGCCTTTGGGCTCTTTTCATTCATTTGACGAGTCAATCAGATATGAGTCGGTGATAATTTGATAAAAACAGAAAATATCTAGTTAATATATTTTTATTCTGTAAGTAATTTGGTTCGCGTCACTTCGCGTTATACTTTAATTTATTCTTTGTTTTCCTGCACCAAACTATAATTATTGTTATCAAACGTCCATTGCTTTGATATATGTATGTTTAAATATATTAAATTATTTTCTGGTTAACTATAGCGATTAGAGTTTCATGTTATTATTAGTATAGTATTAGGTAGATTATTCATGTCAATTTAATTCCGATTAAGGTTTGAGGTCACTAAGTTGGTAAGGAAAAACATTATTATCGATGTCAAAGGCAGTAAGTAGGTAATGTTGCGTTTTCTAGATAAACCCATCTCGCGATATCACGCGTTGCACGCACGATCGTGATGCCTACAATTTGTACTTGGGAAATGGGAATACACTTTTACGTGACCGCGAAACGACGCTGTAGAAGCCACTTTTTATTTAAAAATGTAATTTTAGTAGTCGTAGTAAACATTCCTTATAAAGAGAGACAAAATTGGTAAAGAAAACAGTTGAAACATGATGGATTGTGACAGATTTGTATTGTGTTTTGTAAGTATTAATAATCTTCTTGACATTAGATACAAGTTTCTTCAATTATGACTATAAACTTATATAAATAGTCAACTACACTCGAATATTTAAAGTTGTCGTAATGTTTTGAATTAGGTATAATTAAGGAATTATTAATAAAACATTTATGTTATAATGAGAGAACCATTAGATGATCCGTCCACTACCCGTCGTTTGCTCTTCTTTAACATATTTGTTTTTTATATTCAAACCTACCAAAGTGATTCTACTTTGCCTGTTGGAAAGCATGAGAAGAAACCAGGAGCAGGGGTCACCATACTCATTCTGAGACAGACAATGGGCATGGTGATCCATACCATGGCAGCCTAGTGAGATGTTTGTGCAAAATGATTGGTTCTGCGGTCTCACACTCACCAACGAAATAAGACAGCGCGTATGCTTTCATTTTAAGGTTGGTGCTCTGTATGAGGGTCTGCCCCGGACGAGCCGGCCCATTCGTGCTGAAATCAGCGTAGCTCTATAACCTTTACTGCAAAAAAAATATTATTGGTTTTAACGTAATACCTGCTTGCGTTATTTTCATTTGACATCTAATATTACGTCTTCGAACTGACACAATTATAAGTAATTATCGACGCAATCATTTAATTTCAAATGCACAACTGGTTTTAATCATGAAGTGAATCTTGTATAACTCAGCAAAAGTGAAAACAAACTTTAACAGAAGAAAGTAAACTGACTCGTTAGTAAATAGTAAGTAGTAGTTGGTAGGCAGTATGAAGAATATAAGTAAAAGGCTCACATTCTTCAAAGTTCCTGCTATCTGGTTCCCTCGTGTTGTGTTTATTCCTAATTAGGGTTCCGTAGCCAAATGGCAAAAATCGGAACCCTTATAGATTCGTCAAGTCTGTCTGTCTGTCTGTCTGTCTGTCTGTCCGTCCGTATGTCACAGCCAATTATTTCCGAAACTATAAGAGCTATACTGTTGAAATTTGGTTAGTCGATGTATTATGTGAACCGCATTAAGATTTTTATATAAAAATAGAAAAAAAAAACAATACATTTTGGGGGTCCCCATACTTGGAACTGAAACTCAAATTTTTTTTTTTCATCAAACCTATACGTGTGGGGTATCTATGGATAGGTCTTCAAAAATGATGTTGAGGTTTCTAATATAATTTTTTTCTAAACCGAATAGTTTGCGCGAGAGACACTTCCAAAGTGGAAAAATGTGTGTCCCCCCCCCTCTAACTTCTAAAGTAAGAGAGTCATAAAACTAAAAAAAATATATGTTGTACATTACCATATAAACTACCAACGAAAATTGGTTTGAACGAGATCTAGTGAGTAGTTTTTTTTTATACGTCATAAATCGTAACACGCAATATACCTTTCATCCAATCAATACACTAGTATAAAAACATCGATGAAAGTTACAACGAACTACAAGAACTTTTATATGATGTTACTTGCTGGTACGGAACCCTTCATGGGCGAGTCCGACTCGCACTTGGCCGCTTTTTTTTTTCAAGTCTCTCTCATGAGTATGTATACTCGTATATGAATATACTTGTTCATAATAAGATCTATTTTCTCGTTGTTAAATAATTCAAATTGTCCCACCGCGGTAACAATTTGCATAGAATAAAATTATGATATGATCCTTATAAGTCAAACACATGCTTATATATAGTAAAACGATTGTTTTCTATTAATGATAACCAATACAAAAAGAGGAAAAAATAAAAGACGATAAATATGTCTGATAAATTTAGACTGTAAATTACGGCAAACGAAGAAGCAAAAAAAAAAAACTAAAAACAAAGACAATTCCAAGCAAAGAAAATAAAAACATTAAAGAATAACGAAGACAGGCTGGCGAGGAATTCACAATTAATAAATTTTCAAAAAAGATAACTCATAATTACGAATGTCAGTAGAAACAAGGGAATAGAAGACAAAGAAAATGGATGTTGAAAAAGAAAAAATCTCTAGGTTTTTTAAGGAAAAAAAAAAAACAAAAAATACGAGATTGATGAACGAAGTAAATAAAAACACTATGTACTCTTAGAAATCGACAACAATAAACTGATTATTATAGCAGTAAATTATTATAGAAGTGTATAATACAGGAAAAAGTTTACTTTCGTAATTAGGGCGATTAACAGGATTATACATACACACTTTCGAATGCTTAATGTTTCGACCAGTTTGCTTTTGTAATGATTTACATTTAAAAAGGTATGATAATATAATTATTATCATACCTTTCTAATCTAATGATTAAGTGCACATTCATCATCATCATCAGCCTATCGCAGTCCACTGCTGGACATAGGCCTTTCCAATTGCACGCCACTTAGTTTGATCCTAGGCTACTCGCATCCAGCTCACATTACCTACATCTAATTTTGATCTCGTAAAACTATTAATAAATAAAGACAGGTGCCAGTCATAATGGTATAGCAACTAGACTGTGTGTGCAATAGCACTGGCGATTTGCCTTAGTACGTTTATATTTAAAAAAAAATATAATTAGACGCTACAGTTGTTGTTTAAACGCAAACAAAGATGCGCCTGGTTATTTTTTTAATAAAAATATGGATCACATAACAATTCCGTCCTAGAATTGATACTACGGATAAGTGGTTCTAATTTTGCGACACCCGCTTAAAATATGACGAGACAGCATTGCTTCTTGTCTCCAAAAAAAAAACACTTAATTTTTACTTATTGTGATAGTAAAAAACTCACATATAATTTGTATCTTGAATATTATAACTTTTAACCAAAACGGTAACAATTTAACATTTTTATTAAATATAATTTTAACAAAAAGGAACCGACTTCAATGAAAAACTATTCCGAGTACCCAAATCGCGACAATTGTGCCTATGATATTTGAGGAGTTCCCTCGATTTCCTTGGGATCCCATCATCAGATCCCGATATGGTGACAATGGGACCACCTGTAAGCTATGCCCATTCCAATGCAAAAAGATTTTCTGAAATCGGTTCATAAACGACGACATTATCGCTGAACATACATAAAAAAAAAAGATTCCGAACGAATTGAGAACCTCCTCCTTTTTTTGAAGTCGTTTAAAAAGACCGCATTATTGCTGCTACAAATATGTCACATTAAGAATTTAAATAGCTTTAACCTCTTTAGCTTCAGAACCCTTTACCCCTTTTCTTTGGCGAGCTTATTAGCACCAATTTCAAACTTGACAGCTGGAAGATAAAAGTTAATCTATACTTATAATAAATTAAACACATTAAAGAAAAAATAATGAAGCGCGTTTTATAACAGAACTTACAACAACAGTTTCATGAATTATTGTTCTGTCTGTATTCGATTTTGCCTGATTTAGATGTAGCTTTCTTTAATGTGTTGTGGTAAACTTTACTTATCATTTCGTGTTTGTTGGTCGACTAATAAAAAGTTTAATTTTTTTTAAACTTATTACCTTCGAAGTTAAAAAAAATAAACACAGAAACACTTAATATCACGTTATATACAATTGGAAAAGTGAAAATATAATATTAAAGATTTTGTTTAATTTCACAATTTAATAATAAATATGTAACCACTTGTAACATTAGCATTAAATAACATTGAAATGGGGTTGATTCAGTCTCCGATTAGTTCTGAGATTTTAATCCTTAATTCTTAGAGTGCGATTTGTTGTAAATAATAAAACTAGCTTTATCGACCTCAATACAATGTTGGTATTTATATACATAACTTATAACGGAGACCGGGAGAATGATGCAGAATGATTGGGCCTCCGGTCTCACACTCACCAACGTAATACGATGGCAAAAGTGCTGTCATTAGGATGGATGAAGATGTAAAGAGGTAGGGGTACAAAAGGCAATAGTATCATCAAATAACAAGACAACAAATAACATAATCAATGGATGTTTCTAGGTAACGGATAACTTAGAAGTGAATGTGATTTTTTTAATGAGATAGCCCCAAACATAATGTAATTACTAGGAACGTGTTGAAGAGGTCGGGATTGGAACGTGTCGAAGAGGTCGGGCAATGAACCTTTCTTAAATTGCTGTCACGGTGGAATGAACCAAATCGTGACTTACTGTGCAGATTACTGGCTAAAATGTTTTGAACAAAATAAGAACGATTACCTCAATATTTGAAGCACAGTAAACGGTTCCTACACAACATTTTACGTTGTACGATATCATTGGATCTTCTTTATCTTTTTCGCATATCGCAGATAACTCTTTAGTTTTTTGTACGACTGTTTAATAGCATTGCTCATGTGGAGAGCGATAAATTAAAGTCTAAGTTTCACGAATCTTTTTCTTAGTGTTATATGAATAGCAGCCATACAAAAAACAACTAAATTAAAACTTTACTGATAATGATATTAATTAAATAATTTTATCTTATTACCAGGCAAGGGGCTGTGGTTACAGCCAATCTGAAGGCGGCGATAGCCTGTTGACAGTTAATATTTCTGTACTATCGTGGTCATTTTTTGAGTTCCGAAGATCATGAATTGGAACCCTTATAGTTTCGTCATGTCCGTTCGTCCATCAGTCCGTCCTCGATTTACCGTCGAAACGGTTAATGCTAGAAAGATGAGACTTTGCATGAATATGTCTTTTATCACGTCGACAAAGTGCTAGAATAAAATCACGATTTTTTTTTTTATTTGAGGTACCTTCCCTATATAAAGTGGGGATTTTTTTTTCTCGCAGCCATCCCATCGTGTGGGATATCGTTAGATAGGTCTTTTAAAAACATTAAAAGGTTTCTAATACCGTTTTTGATTTAGGTATCCGTTTGTGAGTTATTCCACTTTAAAGGGAAAATATTTTTGGAAAAACAGGGCGTCCCCACCCCTCTAAAAGCTAAACGGCTGGTTCAAAAAATCTGGAATAATTCATGATGGTAGTTCATATGATGAACTTTAAAGGAAAACTATAACAGGTTAAATAAGTTAGTTTAGGATTTATAGAGGCCTAGCTTGTACAATGCGCTTACTTGGAAAAAAATTTAAAAAATTAAAGCAAAAATAAGTAAACATAAGAATTACCTATTGGACACGATTTTAAATCTTTGTACCATTAGAGGGTGACTGAGGAAACCTATTCTATGCGTGGCCTGACACGCACTTGGTCGATTTTTTGCTATTTTCTCTAAATTTACTGCCAAATTTTCTATAATTTAATAAACTACCTGAGTAGATAGTTTATTAATTAGCGAATATACTTTCATACACATTTAGTAAAAAAAAATATTAGATCTTACAGACAGACACTGCAATTTCATTTATTTGTATGTATATTTAGATATTATTTAACTGGCAATCGTGTGCATATTAACGAACAAGAGGCAATAATAGTTTGAATGAGTCGATCGCTCCATACTTGTATTTTATACTAGCTGTGCCCCGCGGTGTTATCCGCGGTTAACATTCTACCTTTACAATAGGTACATTAACTTTTGTTTGCCTTTGCTCATCGAAATGCATCCATGCATTAATTTATAAACGTCTTTCAACTTATTTATGTATAAATGTAGAACAATGACGTTTTATTGTCTGTTGCATGGATGGTCACATTGTCCTCGTAGTGACCAAACTAATGAACCGTTATGGTTCATACCTCGACCGGAGCGGAGGCCGCGAGTTGTCACCAGCATACAAATATACCAACTTTTTATTTAACATCCTCCATTGTCATCCGTTTGGTGTGACGATGTTGTACTGATACGCTATAACCTCCTCCTTTTTTTTGAAGTCGGTTAAAAAGCTAACGACTAAACGTTTCAAAAAGAACATTAGTATTAAGCTGAGTCATTGTTGTGAATCGCGAGTAACGCCGCGGAGCAAAGCTAGTCCAATATAAATTAGACCAAGTGACTCCTTATACCAATGAAAGTCCCGTCAACATTGTTTCAGTTGTTCTAGAGATTAGCCGGAAAAAACAGGCAGACAGACAAAGAATTTAAACATTGCTTTTTAGGGTTTCGAAGCTTATGGGTACCTCCCCTACACGTAAAGTGGGGATGGTTTGTTTTTCTCGCAGCTACCCTATCGTGTGGGGTATCATTAGATAGGTCTTTTAAAAACAGCAAATGAGTTCCCAGACGAATTTGTTATTTAGGTATCCGTTTGCGAGATATTTCACTTTAAAGGGCACTTTTTTGTAAAAACAGGGCGTCTCCCCCCTCTAAATGCTAAACGGCTGGCTCAAAAAATCTGAAAAAATTCGTGATGGTGGTCCATCTAATGAACTCTGAAGGAAAACTATAACGGATTAGATAACTTAGTTAGTTATAGAGGCTTAACTTGTAAAATGCGCTCATTTGGAAAACGTCATACAAAATTAACGCATTAATACGTAAACATAACAATTAACTAATACGATTTTAAATCCACGTACCATTATGGGTGACTAAGGAAATCTTTCCTGTGCGTGGCCTGACACGCACTTGGCCGATTTTTTTCTGTAAGTACCCAATGATATTTTATATATAATAAACTCATTGTAAGTACCGTATACTTTCGATATGCATTTAGAAAAAAACTGTTCATTCGATATTACAAACAGACACTTCAATTTTATTTGTTGGTATAAATTGGTATAATATGTCAATGTCTATCAATAATTAATTATTGTACCTACGTCTTTAATAGTCTCTAATAACCCTGAATAGTGATGTCGCTTCTGTATCGACGTTTGGCCTATTTATTTTCAAAACTAAATTTCAACATTAATTTGTTATATTTTCACAAAATTTCTACATAATCTATACAGAACTTAATTCGCATGATTATTACAATCATATGTATTAATAATATGTGCTTAATAGCGTTCCTGGGCCCCACGTGTTTTGGGCCAGTATGAAAAAGAATATGGTTTTAGTCAGACTCTCGGTGGCACTGACGGAACAATGGTGTAGGTCCGTTAAGACGGTAAATAGTAGCCTATGTGTTAATTCGATATGTAAGCTATATTTTTGTGAAGTTTCATAAAAATCCATTAAGTAGTTTTTGCGTACAAAGAGCAACAAGCATACACACATACTATAAAACTTTCGTAATGTCAGAAATATTTTCAGTGTTGTTTGACAGCTTAGCTGTGTTAAGTGATACAATGATCAAATTAAAGTGCTCAATATTATTTTAGATAGTCGACACACTCTTGTCAAGACGTTTGTCATACAATTAGTTAATTTCATCGTAGGTTATTACTAGTTTCTTTTGTTTTGCTAGTCACGGCTTGTTTATTTTATCTGTTTATTACATTTATATCCTTACTAATATTATAAACGCGGAAGTTTGTGAGAATGTATGTTTGTTGCTCTTTCACGCAATAACTATTGAATGGATTTTGATGAAAATTCACAATAATACAGCTTTTATTTCGGAATAACACATAGGCTACTATTAACCGCCATGGCGTACCTACACGCGAACGGAGCCGCGGGTAAAAGATAGTATTTACATATATGTATATTTATTAATTTACTTAATACTAGTTTACTTTTTACAGATCCAGTAATGCGTCAAGACAGTGTGAAAACCACATTACCATTTTATGATCTAATCAATATTTAAAATCTGATTGAACGGTATCATATTTATTGCCGTCATGTACGTTACCGCGTTATCAACAATACTATGACATGTATTGTTGATAGGCATTTAATAATTATTTTTGACAACTCATTTCGACGTCGTCGTCAATCGTCACACTGACTAATATTTTCAAGTATGTATGTATGAATTTTATCAGCTATCGTAATTAAAAGTTAGATACGTTCGATTGTAATAAAAAGTGATTGTTGTGCATGCGCACGGCTTCCGGTAAAAGTCACTCGTAATGATTTTTATATCAATATTCATTTACATATATTTTTAAAAGGCAAAGCATAGCGTTTTTTTAATCAACTAGCGTAGTAGGTATACTGTGATGTATAAAAACTTGCGTGTGGTCAACATACTCTTTTAAATCCTGTTACTGAAGAAGACCTATACTGCAAGTCTGATGTAAATACTTAATAAACGGACTAAGTATGATATTTATTTGCAGCTTTGTTTTGTCCACAGAATAGTTTTTTAAAATAAATTTCTTAACATTTAATCTAAAACTTTTACGGTTCTAGATATGCTATTATTTAATTTAGAATTTAGGAAATTAGTTTACAATACATCTTAAATATGAATGTATAAGGATATATGTTCCGATGTTTAAACTAAGTTGCTTTGACCAAGATTACTAATCCAACCTATGTCAAGCCTGGCAATTCAAGGGTATAACTCTTAGCATATAACATCTATTGATGATAACCATTTCAAATTATTAGCATAATTAAGGCCCGTATTATTTTTTCTGGTATAACAAGTATGATAGCAAGTATTACGACAACGCTGCATGCATATTATTATCTGTATAAACTGCGATAACATTTATTAGTAACTGTATTAATTAGTTAGTAAGACTTAATCGACTAAATCTGTGTTCATGGTTGCTTCGTATTAATTATAAACACGTCTACAAGTGCTCAGTGTCTCTCCCATTGAGGGATGAGTTCATAGTTAGTTTCTTAATCGTGCACAGCCGTTCTCAGACCTTTGTATATTTATTTAATTAGTTATTAAGCGTGGAGTGCAGTGTTAAGGCTTTGCCACACAGCAGGCGGCACGATATCGGAGACGAGACGACCTTTTCTGATTAGCGTCTAGTTTACACTGAGATTGCCAATTCTACAAATAGTGCTAACCAAACATGTTACAGAACAGGGTGTTTTAACCATTTATTCCTAAAGAATGGAATGGGAGTAAAATAACGGTTAAATAGCCTCCGTTTTGTTAAACAAATATACCGATTCGATGTTGAATTGTCACCCTATGGAACCTACAAAACTGTGAATATGTACTCAAAAGTGTCATCGACTGTGTTATTAGAAATCGTAATTAGAGTCGCTAATTACATTAATCAAATTTTACGAGCATTTATTAAAGAGTGACAAATTATACCTTCATACCCATTGAATCCTATATAGTATTTGTAGATGTTTAATACAACCTTAACTTGAATTTGTTAAAGTTTAATACCTAAAAACTAAATTAATTGGACTCACCGAAGACACTTTTGGACACATTGCTACCCGCTTTTGTCTTATGATTTTTTGTTTTATCTAGTTTGTGCGAAATTACTTACACGAGTGTAAAAATGTCTACATAAATGTGTCTAGGTGTTGTAAGCATTTGCCACCTCTTAAGAAGGCGCGCGTGCCGCAATCTCAACGCTCGTCTTTCTTTATTCAATTCTTTAGTATCGCACATACTTGATATTAACATTATATATTATACTCATGTTTTTTCCTGTAACCAGGACTTACTCGCGATAAAATTAAAAACGTTTCGAACGTGTTATACTGCTCGTGGTCACGGGTAGTGGTCAGAAAGTAGAAGGTTTCGTAAGATTTTTAATTTTATCGCGAATGAAACCCGTTTGCAGTAAAAACATTAGTCTAAAAACGATTCTATATTATGTATTTGTCAATTTGAATTGTTCGAAGGACCAAGTTATCTAATGCATATTATATCATCATTGGGTTGTTCTAACAGCTGTCTCTTAATGAAAAACATATTAAAAAACAGCTATCATTGTGTTTTTCATTGTCATAGTCAGTTATAATTTATTTAAACGCATTCAAATAAGTATTTCACAACCTTAATAATTATTCCATTTGTCATGGTGGTACTAAGACGCTAATCATAGCACTTCGTCTCTTTCCGATATAGCCGAGTGTTTAGTCTGCTGTGCGTTTTTGCCTTTAGCTTGGCTCTTTGTAAGTCGACAACTCTGTTACCTGTGTCTTTAACATAGTAGGTGTTGTTATCGTGAATGCTGGCGCGTAATACGTTCCGTTTATTTTATAGAAGTCACTCTGGAAAAAATAAATTTCTGCATTCACATAGGAACAATTTGGTTCACTGTTGCGAGAGATCCATTCAGATTTCTTTCGAACATTTTTAACCAGGATGCACGTCGATAGGTGTCATTAATATGCGGACTTGTGGGTAACTTATACGGATATAGCAGTTTATTTCAATTACTACTTAGAATTATCTGAATACATTCGGTTGTGGTTGACATAAAACTTTATACACTCACCACGTTCTGCTGGCTCCATTGTATTAAAAATTGTACACAAATATAACAAATTGACTTTTAATGGAACTGTTGTAGAACTTGAGGCCTTAAACCCAGACTTTAGATTTAACTTCAGTGGTAATTTATTTTGACTAATTAACCTTGGCTTTATAATTCAATAGCATCAAAAATATTTCACCAAAAAGTGTTAATACTTTTACTAATTCCGTTATTAAAATCCTTTAACTTTTGTCTACATTTAAAAATAACATATCTACTTAATGTTCCAAATATAATTGTAACCTGTTTTATAATTTATGTTGAGTTTAAAAGACATTTGAACTGCCTATGTACCATGTAGTCACGTGTGGCCCTAAAATTATCTCTGAAGCACAGTGATTGGTGTCTAAGGTTAATCTTGTTATTATATGGTGACATTCGTGCTGTCCTTGTCTTACCTCTTGGTAGAATACTCTTTTAGAACTGTAGGTTAGGTTGTACTGCTGGTCAGCTACCATGAGGAGGATGGTGAACGGCAGTAGGAAGGCGGCAGCAGCGAGGAAGGCGACACACCGGCCTAGGCGCATCATCGTTATTGTTCTTCGGGCGTTCGCCATCTTCTCAGTTTAACAGCAATGTTCACTGTTTTGATACAGACGCTTTTGAAATTTCTTCTTTAAGACATTTTCTGAAAAGAAATAATAAATTTGCTTAAGTTGGCATTACTTTTTAAACAAGATGAAATATTAAGCAGTTTACATAAAATAAGAACATGTTCGACTTCTATCGCAGTCCACTGCTGAACATAGGCCTCTCCATTTTACACGGCACTTGGTTCGGTCCTCAGGTTAATAGAAAACATTAACTGATTGATTTTGATTGACTTAATAAATATGTAATTTTTATCTGAAGTAGTGGATTGAGCAAATTAAAGCAAATAATACGAATTTATTACTGCTCTATAAAATTTCTGCAGGTTATTTATTGTTCATAAAGTCTTATAAATGTACGTTCTTGATTGCTCTGTTTCACTCATTTCTTCGTGTGCTTGCCAAGTTCCCACACGGGAAACTCTTCACTTTCTTGATTAACGATCTCATTGGGATATGGGATTTCAAACAGTCAGATATTTTACCTATGAATGAACTTACTAATATGAGTCATCTCATAACAAAGAAAACTATAACTTTACCAGATAGGTACAAAGTAGGTAAATAAAATTGTGATACACCTAAATTTAGATAATAACTACGGATGTTGTTCATCGAACACGGTAGTTTACACCATACACCAGGGAACGTGAGCGTATTGTTAGCAACTATCTCTATCATGAATCACAATACTGGTACAATAATGATGATTTGACCAATTTAGTTAATTTGCAGAAAATGCAATAAATGGTAAGTGGCTATTATGTACATAGTAGAAAGTAGTCTAACATAAAATCTCACCTTAAAATGAGACACAATATACATATATACTTTAGTATTAGTCTTTGGCATTAAACTTTAATATCAAAAATTATTAGTCGAACACATAAGATCGTTTCAGTAAATCTAGTGTAAAGGTAAATTTGTATTTATTTTTAATTGAATATGATAGACAATCTAAACAAAAGACAACTATTAAAGACAATTATCTTAGTAGGAATGACCGAATAACTTAAGAAATTAGCTTTCAAGGATTTTTGATTGATTTACCCAATAATTTCAACATTTTAAAATACTATTACTAAGTAAATAAAGCTTTTGAAAAAATATATATTATTGAATGGATTGGGTAGCAATATAAATCAATTGTCCATAATTATCTGGACAGATCAAAATTAGTATAGAAATAATAGTAGTTTCTTATTGTTATATTTAAAAAAACAACAGTTTTTTTATTATTTCCGTGTAACACATTTACATTTACAATTGGTGTTTCTAATTTAATATTATTAAAGAAATAAACAAGGCTATCACAATGCATATAAAAAGTTATTAAACATATGCCTTACCTATCTGGGTTCAACAGCCAAATGTGTTAAAATTTTATTATATCACAACTTGAACTGCAGGAATGAACTTAGACGTTATATATATATAAGTATATAAGTAACACATCACATTTGTACCTATGAGTTGAGTATAACGATTAATAATATCAATTTTTATGCGACGAAAGGAGCAGATACGTGTCACTGTCAACAGTACATTACCATTACTACGCTTACTTTAAAAAATATTTATGGCTATTACTCTTAGCTAACGAGTAATTAATAGCATTTGCTTACCGATAAAATATGTATGTGGGTATATTCATTAGCTGAGTGTATGGAAGTAACAAAGTTCGTGAATATCGCAGGTTGTACAAATTCATACGTACTAAAAATGTTAAACTCATGAACAATTGTTAGTCTGGACTCAAAGACTATAATTGCAACTCGGCATCATCATTATCAACAGCCTTCCATAATTTACTTCTGGACCTGAGTCTATCCTTAGGACTTCGTAATGTAGGCACTTAGCACTTGGTGACCCTAAAGGTTGGAATGGAAAACGAAAGTATCTTACTTTCTTTAGGATTATCTAGGAGTTAGGATCGTTGTTGATAACGGTTCCGATCAACACTCGATCTCGCAACTGTCATGAAAAAATACTTGCCCTCTGACATTGTCTCATACACTTGACTTCATACTCAAGGCCAAACTATGACACTCATCAGCATTACTGTGCATTCTTCCAAAGCATTAATCATTAATGCGCAAAAGGAAGACACTGTTGAGCGAATATTCTAATAAAATGTAAGTATAGTGAACCTTACTAAGTAATTATCCCATTATAAAATCTGACGGTGCAATAACTTTGTCCATCGATTCGAGCCGCTAATGATGGCTGAAGTGTCAGGTGCGGCTACATTTGACGACATTACACTGAAGCGAGCACGTGCAGTGCAGATCAATGTCATTAATATTATTATTACAAGATTATATTGTTTATTTTTTAAATAAGCTTTCTTTTTAAGAAAGATGCGTTAGCTAAACTAAGAGGAAAAAGCCCCTCTTAATTGATTGTGGCACTTTCAGATTTCTAATCTGAGGTGCATTGTTCATCTGATTTTTTCAATATAGGAGAATCTTTCTAGATTCAAAAGACAATTATTGAAACTCAGGCAGCTTCAGAGCTGGACGATTTTACCCAAAGGAGTATTTAAGAGGAATACTCGTAATAGAAGTACATAGTTGTTTCATGAATAAATGTAAAATCATATAGTTTAGAATCTCATAATCTACAAAATCGAAACACAGTACCTAACCATATTGCAGTTTGGTTCTTCAAATTTTAGACATGTTTTCGTGCGTTTCTATGATTTCAGATTTGAATCTCTTCTTTGAATCATCCTATACCAAATATAGGCCAGTTCAATTTATTTTTTATACAGACAATGGACGCATTACGAATGCATATCCTGTGAGGCAGGCGACTTCACGAGCATACAAGAAACGGACACAAAGAACATTCAGACTTAGTACAACAATTTGTTAAACACAATGTGTTGTTCCATGTGAGTTTGAATCTACAACACAGCGCAGTGATGAACTACGGAATCCGAATAGTAAAAAAAAATTGTATTACTAAATATACCTAGATTAAATATAAATTAAAGCGGTATAACGTGCGCAAGGTCATCCAAAAGCGGGCGTTTTTTTCTTAAGTCAATGTCAGAAATCTAATGATTAAAAAAATTGTCTTACTCATAATTAAACGTAGTCATTCTTTTTATGTTTATTCTTTGTTTGTGTGCTCTGAACAAACAAGGAACAAATTCTGTACAATTACATAAACCGTATTTATATAAACTGGTATTTTTATGATAACATACGCATACATACTTAATGAATGATGATAGGAATACCACCTGGATTCAGAAAGTTATCTAGTTATATTTAAAGATTTTTTAGAATTTATACTTTTTTATCTACGTAATTTACATAATTAGTTCATATAAAATCTGAAATTAGATAGATAGGTACTTTTTATAATAATAATTTATATAATAAAAGTAATAGCCTATAAAAAAAAGTTATATACTTAGATTTTATATAGGGTATTTTATGTAATAACTTTATTAGCATCAAGTTGTATATATTACAAAGTTGTTTACTATAAAGATAAAACTTACGTTTACAACTATATTGTCCGGTTTTATATCCTAAGTCTGCACACTCTGCACCTATCACATCATATTCCTACATCACCTGAAGGTTGACTGGCAGAGAATGCCTCATGGCATTAAGTCCGCCTTTGTGCTACATGTGCATTAAGTTTTAAATAAATAAATAAATAAGTACTGAGTCTCGCGGTATTAATCGCGGTCATTGTTGTAAATCACGAGTAATACCGGGGAGCGAAGCTAGTCTGATATAAAATCGGTCTAGCCTTTCCAGAGATTACCAGGTGTTCCTGGTAATCTCTGGAGTTTATACGTTTAATCAAAAAAGCAATTAAAAAAATCATTCGGCTTGTTAACCGAATGATTTTTTTAATTGCTTTTTTGATGAAACGTATAAACTTTTATGTATACAAATATAGTAATTAGTAAATACTGTTAATTTGATATTACATACTGACATTTCAATTTTATTTATTTCTATAGTTTCATTATTGGCGTCACAAATAAAATCTTGTTTTTAATAATGTTTGGAACACTTTTAATTTTATTAACTTTATGTTTTTCTTAAAGAAATTGAAATTATCTACATTTAAAGATTTATCGTTGTGGTTTCATATTCTTAAAAAGTGTAAATGCGCAAGAGTTTCCTATTACAATGTACCAAGTAAGCAAGTTACATATGGATTCCCTCTATAGACACATTCCGTTTTAAAACAGAATATTGTATAATAATAATTGAAATAAACAATCCAATAATTTCGGATCATCTGTAAGTAACATAATCAAAAAAAATCCAAATAAGAAAAGAGGAAAGTAAATATTTACGATACCAAAATAGCCGTCTAATCTTCTACGAAAATTTCGAACAGAAGCCTAAGAGGTGGAATAAGCAATTTAATTTTTAAAGAATATTACTTGTGCCGAGAAAATTGGTCTTGCTTGAATCCGCATTAATGTTTTGATGACCTCCGCATTCTCTGGAAAATTACCTCCAGATTTTATATGAATCGGAATATGGTAACTCATATAACTGTTCCTGATACATGTTTTATATGTTTAGGCAGTAGATTTTTGTATGTGAAGACCGATAATGTCATTAATGAATGACATTATCGGTTATTTATGAGCTTTGGATAAGTAATGCGATAGCTGTACCATTTAACATTTAACATAGTATGAGCACACCACTCTAGCTTATATTTTTTTATATAATATATAGTTAAGCCTACCATGTGGCTAAAATGCGAATGCTGACATACATGTATGGATGGTGTGACTAGAATGGATAAGGTTAGGAATGAGTACATTAGAGCAAGTCTGAAAGTAGCACCAATGGATAAAAAGTTGAGAAGCAATAGGCTATCCTGGACATGTGATGCGTCGAGAGGAGCATGATGTAGTGAAAACGTTTAAGTGTGGAAGTTGACGATTATAAGACTGGAGGACTACCAAAGAAAAAATGGATAGACTGCGTAAAAGAGAATATAGCCAGGAAAAGTATATTTGAAGTAACAGACCATAAAGATCGAACTATACAAATCCCTTTTTTTTTTTTTTTTTTTTTTTTTTTTTTTTTTTTTTTTTTTTTTTACGTGTGGAAATCCCCGCGGACCGTCACCCCGTCGGGGGTTACGGCGGGGTGGTGTGTCGGACTCGAACCGACTAAAACCACACGGTGTGACCCTCTCTGCGCCTTTGTATTGGAAGGAGTCCAGGGAGGGGATTTCCTTCTGGACTCCAACCGGCGCCTGCCCGCACTGTTGCGGGCACCATCTCGAACTTTCGACTCTCTAATTGGGCAACGTCCGGTCACACGCGGACGCCGCCCCCTCGCGGTTGGCCTCTACTGCGGACGGACGGGAAACCCGTCCCGCCCATCCGCGGCCACTCTCAGGGCGGCATGAGACGCAGGTATGCGCGCCTCCGCCGCCCGGGGCGCCGGCGGCGGATCGGGTCCGATTGGATGGAATCCTCCCGGGCCTTCTCCGCCACCTCCTTCTGCAAGATTACGTCCTCGCAGAAGGTTGCGACCGCGGTAAAACAACTGTCGCTGCCGGCCATCGATCTTATGACGGCCGGCAGCGAGAGATCCCCTCCGATGACTGCAGTGAGGACCTGGCGCTGCGTCGCCCAAGCGGGGCAGACCGCCAGCGTGTGCTGGGCCGTGTCCTCACTGCAGTCGCAGTGGTGGCAGGCGGGACTCGGTTCCCTCCTAGCGACCGAGTGCAGGTACTTTCCGAAGCAACCGTGCCCGGAAAGTACCTGCGTCAGCCGGAAGGAAAGGGTCCCGTGCTGCCGCCCTGCCCACTCCGCGATGACCGGCTGAAGAGCCTCCACGGCGGCGAAGCCAGCGCGTGGGGTCTCCAGCCGGAACGACCATCTCTGCATGGTGGCTCGGCGAGCGGCTTCGCGCCACTCGCGTACGTCCTCGGGCGGAGGGCGAAAGCCGCTCTCCGCCCGGAAGTCAGCCACTCGCCGATAAACTTCGGCGAGCACTTCCGCCTCCAAATCCCACGGGGGTGTTCCGGCCAAGGCGCACGCCGCCTCGGTAGATACGGTGCGGTATCCGCGTATGGCTCTGACCGCCAATACCCTCTGGGGGCGCCAGAGGCGCGCCCTATTCTGGGCGGACAGAGCCGCCGCCCACACCGGTGCACCATAAAGTGCCATCGACCGGACAACCCCCGTGTACAGCTGCCTAGTGGGGACACTGGCCCCGCCCAAATTGGGCAGAAGTCGCCCTAGGGCGGAGGCAGTGCCCACCAGCTTAGGACCAAGCTGTCGGAAGTGCTCGTCGAAGAGAACTATACAAATCCCTTGAACAACCTCAGTGATTACACAGATTACTGAAAACATCGCCTTCTGTGACAAACAGTCCACAAAATTATCGTTTTTAGGGTTCACACATTACAGTTTTTTGATTTAGGTATCCACTGACGAGCTTACCATTATGTTTTTTTTTTTCAGATTTTTATAGGTAGCCGTTAAGTTTTTAGAGGGGTAGGGGCCTCTATTATATATAGAGATACTAAACATATATATTATAGAGGCCTAACTTATAAAATAATGTTATGAAGCACACTATTCCGAACCGCTGAAATTGCTCGGAGGGTCAAATGTACCAAATTTAAAATGTAAAGTCGCTTGTAAACGGGATTTAAAAATTGCATCTTGTTGGCTATTTTTCTTGACCAATATAGCTCAGTATATTTGCAACTTTAAGCAAGCGTCATAAATTCTTTGCAATATAGCCGGCTAGAAATCTCTCTACTCTAATAAAATATATTGACGATATCGCCGGGCAATATTTGCAGCAATTGTCGCACTGTGTTGAGATATTTAATCAGCAACTTGACAGCTATAATATTGCAGCAAGAAGTTGTCAAAAAAATAGCCTGTTTACAAGCATCTTTACGAACGTTAGATCGTGTAGTTCTGGCTAAATCTAAACATAAACATAAAGGCCGGACCATGTTTATATAGTATTAGTTAAATATTATTATTGTCGTTTGTGCAAATATTTAGTTCTGCAAAACTAGGTTTATTGCCGATGTTATTAGCGAGCATAGTAGAGATGTGTAGCTCCTGAGTGAGTGATATAAAAGATATATATCACTCACACCGATAGAATGTGTCACTAACTCACTCTAGCTCCGAATATATCAGTAACTCAGTTCTAGCTCACTAACTCACTAGCTCATTTGTCTCATGAATGATATCTATCTGATCTACCGTTCACTTCACGCTAATTTTGTTGCGACGTATTAGGTTGTCAAGGAAAAATGTACATTATTTCTATAGACGCAAAGCTTAACATAACTATTGTATTTTTAAAACAAAATTTATATTTTTTCCCAATTCTTACATAAAAAGGTAAATTAATTTACGAAGTTAATATTATGAATAATGGGTTGCTACATCAAAAAAAAAAAACTTAATGTGTTTAGTTTTATGGTAAGCTGCGTGTTGTAAATATTCAATGTTTAAACAATTAAAAACAGTGTTAATAAACTTAAAAAAATAAGTAAATAAAAAGAACTTTATTTGAATAACACGACATATAGCAGATAGGCAAAAAGCAATTTTCCAAACACCGTACAAAGAAATAGTAAATATTACAACGCTTTTGAGGCTTGTAACACCTGCCCATGTAAAAACATTGAAACTACACATAACAAATGACGAGGCTTTGATAACTATATAACTATATTGTGTGTGTGTACTGTGTACCAGTGGTAGTAAGTGTGTGTATTGTGTATATGCAGGCCCTGATAGTTAAACTGAACTGTAATAGACAAACTGAACTGACCATTGTAAATATTCTATTTTTAAGTTATAAAATTGTGTAAATAGACTGATCTGTGTATAGTTTAGACTTTATCTTATAAGTAATTACCTGCTAATTAAAGTGCAATAGTAATATTAAAAACAATGAGTGATTTTAATAAGAAACGTAGCCCATTGTGGAATCATTTTAGTATATTTGACAAAAAGGCAAAATGTTCTTACTGTGGACAGTTACTTTCACTACCAGGTGGAAATACAGGGAATTTAAAAAGGCATTTGAAAAGTAAACATCCAACCGTACCTATAATCGCGGAAAGGCAAACGTCACAGGTTACAGAACCAACTTCCGTCGAAGAAGTTCAAGATCCCGGCCCTTCTTATTCCAATAGGCCACTTGTAGCTTTAGCTACATCTCATGTGTCAGCTAGTCTTAGTGTGGGTACTGTAAGGGACTATTTGACCAGCGTGAAGCCATTACCACCACATCGAACAAAAATGTTGGATGAGCAGCTGTTAAAAATGATAGCTAAGGAGTATCACCCTCTGAGATTAGTAGAAGAGAAAGAATTTAGAAAGTTCGTTAACATGTTATGTCCAGGCTATAGTCTACCAAGCCGGAAAACTCTATCTGAAAGTATTTTATCCCAAATGTACGAGAAGACTGTTTTAAAAGTTGAAGCAAAACTGTCTTCAGTAACTGCAATTTGTTTGACGACAGATTGTTGGACCTCCATCGTGAACAACAGTTATTTAGCCATCACAGCTCATTTTATTATAACCAGTGAAACAGAAACTAAATTGGATTCAGTTTTAATCACGTGCATAGAATTCACGGAACGCCACACCAGTACAAATTTGTGCAATTTTATTAAAAATGCCACACAGCAGTGGAAAATAAGTAATAAAATTACTGCGATTGCAAGTGACAACGCAGTAAATATAACTAGTGCAATAAGGGAAGGAAACTGGCGTCTCATCGCTTGCTTTGCACATAGCATAAACTTATTAGTTAAGGACGCACTAGTACATATTACGGAGACAACAACAAAAGTTAAAGCAATAGTGGAATATTTCAAGCGTAGTTCACATGCTCAGCGAGAACTAAATAAGTTTCAAGCATCATTGAACCTGCCACAGCTTAAACTTAAGCAAGAGGTCGCCACTCGGTGGAATTCCACTTACGACATGCTGTCGCGCTTCGTACAATGCAAAGCAGCAATAATTGCCACAGTGGCTTTGTTAAGAAGCGATTTGTGCCTGAACGACAATGACTGGAAGGTCATAAAAGAAATTGTTGCAATATTTTCATTGTTTGCAGAGATGACCAATGAAATCAGTGCTGACAAATCAGTCACATTATCAAAAGTCATACCAATGTGCCGCATTATATTTATCAGCATTTCGAATCGATTACGGGAAACTGATCACACAACGTTACCAGTAATAAGCACTGTCCTGCAAACATTGAATATACAGTTCAATAAACGTTTTGGGACCATTGAAAATAATGAAATATACTGTCAGGCAACTATACTTGACCCACGTTTCAAAAATAAAGGTTTCAGAGATAAAGAAAAATTTGAGATTGCTTTAAGTTGCCTAAAGAGTAAAGTGGCACTGTCGCAACCCTTAGTCGCCGAACAAGCACCTACGTTAGCACCACAAAGTGATGCTCCAACACCGTCAACTTCCAAAAAGTTTTGGGCCGACTTCGACAAGGAAATCACCATTTTAACTCCCCAAAATCCAATTGCAGCGGGGATTGTTGAAATAGACAAATATCTAAATGAAATATTTTTAGAACGCAAAAGAAATCCTCTGATGTGGTGGCATGAGCGACGATTAGTATATCCACTACTTTATCAATATATGTTGAAACGCCTCAATTTAATCGCCACTTCCGTTCCTTGTGAGCGGATTTTCTCGAAAGCCGGATACACGTTGAACGAGCGCCGTACGAGGTTAACGACAAAAAAACTATCTCAATTACTTTTTATAAATAGCAATATCGAGTAAGGAGTAAATGAAGTAGGTATACCTGCCTACCTACCTATCTTTTGATTAATATGAAAATTATTGTACATAGAAATTGATTTTTAAATACGCCAACCTAGTCGATCAAATTTTATACTTCACGATATTTATTTTATTTCCAACTTAATAAAATCTGTCTAGGTTGACAGTCCTAAGCCTGCCAAGTATGAAGGAAAATCAATTTAATATGTATGTCTAATGTACTAACAAACTAATAAAACAAAAAAAAAATTTCTTCTTAGTACTTAACTTAGGCAAATACAAGAATTAAAGAAATATTTGTGTGAGCGAGAGATATTTAAAGTGAGTGATATACTGAGCTAAATGATCTAGACGAAGAAATAAATCAATTTTTGAACCAATCAATGGAAATGGATCACTGATCTAGTGATATAAATGAGTGATATATATCTTTAGAGCGAAATGATATATATCTCTCTTTTCAGCTCAGTGACACATTTCGCGCATCACTAGAGCATAGAGCACGAGTAGAATAGCTCATTTGCATAATGAAATTGGTCTTGCTTCCTACTGTTCCTGATTCCGATTCATTTTGTGTAGGGATCAAACGACTATGATTGATATTTTTTTACTTTAATAGCAATTAAACAAGGTAATATTGTTACGTTAGCTTAAGAACCATCCAAAACCTTTAATATTAAAGGCTTAAATAGTGCACTGCGGATACATAGTATCACTTTGATTAAGGAACCCATCACATGGGTAATATATGGATATGGATCGACGATTGGAAGAAAGTGGCTGCGTTCATCTTTAGTCATAAACACCGAAGTACTTTTTCGAAACACACATTTTGAGTTTTTAACAAAACTAAGTCAACTACTTTTACGTCTGTCCTAGGTTAGCAGAAGTGTCTGACCGTGTGTGGATCGATGCGATACGAATATTATTTAGCATACATAACTAAAAACATAAAATGATATTTTTAGTGTCAAAAATACACATTTTATCAAGAACATTTATTAATGTTTTCATTAAAGTAAACATTCATTGCCCACTGGGTTCCCGTCGATATTGAACTATTGTTAGGATAAGATAAGATAAAAAACTAAGACTTTCGCTAAACATGTTCCATTACGTGATCTTAAAATTACGAAACTACAACTGTAGAGTATTTATTTAAAGAATTCAGTAACAAACATTAAACAATCTCCTTCAATTCACGTTTCGCAATACGGATGTGCATAGAAGGAAAGTGCTTCAAAAATACGAAGACAAATAATTATTTATTTGGTTCGTACAGCTATAATTATTGTATTGTCAATGGCAACGACACAATTGGAACTAGATATTACACACTTTGGCAAGAGTCCAAGGTTGCTTGCCGCGGTGCCTTCGAACTAGATATGTATTTTATACTTCGCTGCTATCTTCCCAACTCTATCTGACTTCAGATATATTTATGGCCAAATAAAGTACTTTTTTATCGTGTGGAAATTCCCACGAGTCATTACTTCACAGAGGCTTACAGTGACGTGGTATGACAGAATCGAACTTATTAAAACTACACGGTACTTCGTCATAGCTAAGCGGCTTTAGGTGATTGGAAACAATCACCGAGGGTAAGCAACAACAACGAGAGTGACCGTTTCTGGCATGATATGTTATGAGAGTTTCCGTGATGTGAAACTAGGGGCCCCAGGAAACATTTCACTAGGCCTCCATGTGGATGGTGATCATGATGGTGACCGGAGGGATCTTGGAATCTACTCATACTTTCCCTCTGTATCTTGTATCTTGTGTTACTCCATTCATGTATAATTATTGTCTTGCCAATCTCCAACTCGCACTCGGCCAGCGTGGGGATTTATGGCCTCCTGACAAAAGACCCGTGCCCAGCAGTGGGACGTTACGGGTTGTTGTTGTTGCGTTATACGTGAGTCAGCTGCTAGTCGGCAAAGGATTCCGGTACACTCTAGGAACCCTAGGACCTGAGCTGTCTATTGACAACCACACCAGAAAAACGCACATTACTCAGGTCTTCTTCTGTTAAGCTAACGAATAACCTTACTGCTACCCTTAGGTCAGGGTTCAGAAGGTCGGATCCAAGTTCTCCGGTGGTGGAACTTCTAACTTCTTTATTCCCACTGTCTTGTAGAAATAGGCGGTGACTGCCTGTGATTAGAGAACTCTCGCGAGACCTCGGCCTTTTTTACCGAGATTGATCTCAGACGAAAAATGGACGAGATCTCGCGATTTTAACGAGATTGCACTCGAGCATAAAAACGTCTTATTCGAAGTGGTATATTTTGTTAATTAGTCTGTAATATTTAATGGATCTACTGAGTACATAATTTTGTTTAATTAATAATAATATTTCAGTTTAATAGTCAACTCAGATAATAAAGTTTCTTGTTTTTTTGACTTCTCGTTATTTTGTTTGTTACAAAAGAAGTGTTTTATTGCTATAAGATTATTGTTTTGCTATTAGATGCGAAAACTGGTTGTTTCTTTCAATTGTTATTTGATAGATACGTACGTCAAAGTTTACTACTTGGAATTTTATTAAAACCTTATACATATACATATACGTTAAACAATGTTTGATGCATAAAAGTCTATTAAAAAATTTCTTGAAAATAAATGTGTATCTTAATAATACTTATGATTTTTTGCAAACAAAACACACAAAACTGTCAATCTCACAAGATCTCGCAGTATTGTTATTCATAAACTCGCGCAATTTGCATTCCCTACCTGTGATAGTATGTACCTATTTCCAATTAATATACAAACAACCTTTGAACTTATAAAATTATGTAACCTGTTAATAAAACTTGTTGAAATGATTATATCCGGTTGTGATATTACGTCCAAGGCCGTTTATTTAATTAATTTCATATTTAAAATAAAAATTATTTTATACTTAACAACACTACTTTAATATTACAACAATCTAAATTGCTATAAGCGTAGAACAAAAAGTAGTAAAAATTTTTTTTTTACGATTTTAGTGTTTGTTTTTATTGCAATGATACCTAACAGTACTTTTTATCGGTCTTTACATTGTTTTGGTTTATCAAAGATACTGTAAGATTAAGAAATAAATAAAAAATTTGACTGTTGAATGAACTAAATGATAAACAGTATCGGAAATACACATATACAGCGTTCGGCTTTTAACTTTTATCAATAAACAGTATTATTTTAAATACAAATACGCCTTTTTTTTAAATACACGATTTAGGAAACAAGTACACAGCCTATAGATCTGTAAACCGTTACCGGAGCTTATAAACTTCTAATACCTGTAGTGTCTTGTAGCAGCCTCTACGGCTCTAAACACTGGGTAAAAAATAATGAAAACTTATAAATCTTTCTTATCATAATTATTGTTAAAGAGTTTCGTAAACTCCCAACTCATAATTACTACATGATATGTTTATGTAGTCGGGTTTACTCTTGTTTAGTAGGTAATAACTAAAATTTGTATAGCACACGACCGATTATGAACATTCCCACATTATTTTCTCAGCTCTACTTTTTACGGGCACTTGTTAATTAACATTACTCATAGAGACAGCAATTACCAGCTTCAAGTCACACCATCTTGTAAGATGTTTCGTCCACATATAAGTTATGTGTTAGTTATAATATTATGCATTATTATCTCTCAGAATATTTACAATCCATTTGTAACGGTAACTTACGTTGAGGTTACATAATGCTAGAATAAGGCTCATCTACTTAGTCACTGGCATTTGTAAGGCTTTATAAGTCACAAAATATGTTATGTATTTAATCTAATAAATAACTACACAAACTATGCAGGACAAGAACACTGCAAAGAAAAGGAAAACTTGGAACACACTACATATATAGCAACCCGTCGGGCCAGCGTGATATAGTAGATCATAACCCCCTTGAATAAATGGCCATGTTCTTCGTGATAATGAACCACTTTATAATAAATGAAGTGTCTAAACATTAATACGGTGACTTAAGTAATTTTTGCAAGTATAACTTTAAACAGAAATGTTTTCTTCCATTTTATTATGAAAAATGCACAAAAATCGGTAGGTAGCGAAAGTTATGACTAAAAAGCCTAACGGGTAACTTTAAAGCAAAAAATATCGAGATATACCTCTATCTAACCCACATATATACACCAGCATGCATGCGTGCACGATATGCGTGCTTAAGAATGCACGCTTGTTCGCCCGCATTTAAGCACGACTGACTATAAAAGCGTATTAATGCAAACTTGATAAACATAACTACTATGGAAAAAATAGTCCATAGTACCTCAATGAGACACAACACATTTTTTAAACAAATTGCTACAAAGTGTGGTCGCAAATTACTACATCGTTTAAATACTAAGTAGATTGTCCTTGGTTTACTACACAGTACATATTTGATGGCTTTGAGCAAATCCAATTGAAACTGAATGAGGAATTACGTGTACCTACAATTTCCTTATTATAGTGCAAAATTACTTTTCATGATTATCTCACATGCTAATTATGTGAGTGGTAAGTTTGATTGATCTTAATTTAGCAACTAAGACTCTTTCAGAAGTTGTATTTAATCGTACAATGATTTTGCTTTCCAGGACTAGTAGGTATAGGTGAATCTCTTGAAATCTTCGAAATATCTAAAGATGGCTACAAATATTTTCAAAATTACGTTTTCATATGTGTATATATTTCCAAAAAGTGATAATGTAAAATTGCCTACATTGTTTTCATCATCATCATCATCATCAACAGCCGTTAACAGTCCACTGCTGGACATAGGCCTCTCCTTGAAAAGGAGGTTTAGGCCTACTATACCACGCTGGCCAGACGGGTTGGTATAGGGTTGGTTTCAAGTTTTCCTTCTCTTTGCATAAATGTTGTCTTGCGTACTTTGTCTCTTAGTCGCCTTTTACGACACCCGCGGGATGAGTAGGGTTAGTGATACTCTGTATTCTTAATCCGTGACCACACGGAATCATTGTTTTCGGGACCTGTTTTAAAATTCATAAATTTGATGAGACTCATAAATATAAGCTGGAAATAGTGCCCTCAATTAATACCGTAATAATCTTCTTATATCATTTTAATAAATTAATTGATGTTCGTTAGTCTCACTAAAACTCAGGAATGGCTGGATCAATCTATTTGATTTTGCCATTTTATTTATAGAATTTCAAAGAAAGTTTAAATAGTGTGAAAATGAACCGAAATCCAAATTTCACGCGAAGTGGCAGGCACAACTAGTTTACAATATTAATATTCAACAATACATATAATATACAATAGTAGTATTCCCATAATATATAGAGCTAAATAAATAGTATTTATTAACCTATGAAAATGGATAACAAGTGATTTCAAAAAAACGCATCAGATCCTTGGTTTGGGAGAATCATTGAACAGTTTACGTTTTGAAAGTACTAGGCAATTAACTATACAGCAGCTCAAAACGTACCTAAAAACTAATATTAAGGTCAAACATAAAAACAGTGAAGTTAGTTAGCAATAGTAAAATTACTTCTAATAGACGACTCGAGACGAAAAACTGTTAGATGTAATCACGGCATAGGCGAACTTACTATTGCTGCATGGTAATTAGCTTTATTCGTAATATGAACATTAACCACACTATGGCGTGGGAAATCAGAAAAAATCAACAGTATCTAGTTTTTATTTTCTTAATAAAATAACTTTGCTTTATTGTCACAGCCTTCTTTAACAATTTTCTGTAAGCTAAACAGTTGGTTCCCACAAACACTCCGCACTTCATTGAGCTGCTCTTACAAATATTTCTCACGACTATTTCAGAATAGCGTATTAGTCACTCTTTAAATGTTTTTGTTACAATAAATCATGTACATCTCTTTAATCTCAGAACCAATTGAGACAGTAAAATTTAGAAGTAAAACTTTATCTCAATATTTAAAATTTTTGTGTTGACAGTTTTTTAAAGGCTATTATCGTATGGATATGAAAATGCCCAAGAAATGCAATAGAGTTTGGTTTTAATTTATTTGGTTTGTTTGTAAGAGGAAGAGGTCACTAAACTCTATTCTAAACGTCTCAACGCGTTCCTGAAAAACTGTTGGACATTTATTAAATTGACTGTTTCTTTTTTGACAGTCAACTGCCGTTCTGTTAAATAGACTTTAATGAGGAGCTAAATGTTGTAATTGATGGGTTGGCTATGACTACAAATTTTGATGTTTCAACTTCTTCAAACAGTTAAGTATGTGTTTTGTATTTTTATAGACGTTTAAGAAATGTAATATTACGGTAATAGATGCTATTACTAGTAACACTTGACTTTTGTGCACTAATTTGGGAAACAAAACGTGACGGCCTACTAGTAAGTTATCTGTGCCATTTTTTTCAATTCTAAAATGTTTGGTTTAATTGAACAAGAAAGTTCTGAATGTTTTTCTATTTCTTAAAGAATGTTTTGTCGTTTTTTTTCAATTTTGGAATATTTTATGCACTGTTTACAGATGAAGTTTTGTACAGTCAGTAAGCAGGTTTAGAGTAGATTCATCGAGTATCTATTATATGTGTTGAAATTATTTAAAATGTTCATTAATTTAATACATGTCTTTTTTGGTACAAGGTCATGAATCATAAACCACTTGAGTCGAGCTTTTAGAACAGTTTTTACGCGTTAATTTTTGCTCACCACTGAAGTATTATAAAGGTCTATGTTGCTCACAGAGACTTGTCAGGTAAATGGCTTCTCATAGTAACTGTTCTATATTTGCGATTAAAAGATTCCTAGGGTTCAGTTAAGTATTGTATCATATTCATCATCATCAGCCTATCGCAGTCCACTGCTGGACATAGGCCTCTCCAATTGCACGCCACTTGGTTCGATCCTCGGCTTCTCGTATCCAGCTCATGTTACTTACGATTAATAAATAATACACTTGGATTACATACACATAATTTACATAATTTTTCAATAGTTAACCGACTGACAATTTTGTAGATAGGTAGGTGTCTTGTCACCTAAGTAAATTTATTCATTATTATCTCTTTATTTGATAATATTTACATATAAATTACATTTTTAAATATAAATATAAAAAATACATTTAAAAATATAAAAAATAGTAGACCACCGACTTCGGGTACAGGGACCAAGAAACCGGTGGTTAGGGCTCCAAAGACAGGAACCTCCTCACTATAGGTGCCGTGTTAAGAAGAACTGCCTTCTGCATCAGACCCTTGATCCAGCCATCTAACGTGAGCCTCTTAAGGTGTTGGTCGAGGCTCTTGGCTATCAAACCATGAACAGAAACGACTATCGGAACAATGATCACCGAATCGACATTCCACATATCGACAATCTCGTGAGATAAATCCAAATATTTTATTTGTTTTTCTTTTTCAACCTTCACGAGATTCTGGTCATGAGGAACAGCGATATCGACAATCATTGCGCGGCGCTGCGATCGATCTATCACCACAATATCAGGCTTATTGTCAACAATAGTCCTGTCTGTGATAATAGATAGATCCCAATATAATGTAGCACGACCATTCTCGAGAACTGGGTCGGGCTCATACCTGTAGTATGGCACCACTAAATTCACAAGTTTGTATTTAAAAGCAAGTTGCTGACTTACGATCCTGGCTACTTGGTTGTGTCTGTAGAAATATTCAACGTTAGCAAGACGAGAACAACCAGAAATAATATGCCTGATAGATTCCCCGGGACTTGACATGCCCGACATATGTCAACCTTACCGTCCTTCAGGATATATTTTCGATAATTATTCGTCATGATAACTTCGTCCATAATCGCACAAACAAAACCTTCGGTTTCTCCAAAGAGATCACCATACCGTAGCCAGGAAGTTGATACTTTAAAGTCTATATCGGGCCCGTTCAAAGCCCGATAAAACCGACCATGAAGCTCTTTACCCTTCCATACCTCCTTGCGATCATCAGTACTAAGTACTACAGGTTTGCGCCAATTCTCTTTAGCCAGAGCGAGTGGAGTGAATCCGTTATCCATTGCAACCACATTGCGATGCACTCCCACATCAGTATTAAGAAAATATTCTCTGAGATTGTATATCTCGCGATTATGTAGGGTCTTGATATTTAAAAATCCACGACCCCCAAACTTTCGCGGGATGTACAATCTCATAACCGACGAACGTGGGTGGTGCATTCGAAATGCAGTCAATAAGGTACGGACTCTCCTGTCAAGGGCATCTAATTCGGTCTGAGTCTATCTAAGTATACCAAAGGAAAACATCAGAATCGGCATGACCCAACCATTGTAGGCTCGCACCTTGTTACCCCCCCCCCCTCCCCCCCGACAAAAGACTTTTTTCAGGCGGCCAAAGAAGCGTTCCCGCAACGTTTGTTTCATATCAGATTCTGGACTGTGAAAAACCTATATACTTGTAGGTTTCGGTAGCAGAAAGAGATCTGAGTTTTGTTGAATCTGAAAGTTCTATTCCTTCAGATTCTACAATCACACCTTTCTTTACATACATGACTGCACACTTGTCTACACCAAATTCCATCTTGATGGAATTACTAAAGTTTTCAGTGACCTTTAGTAACGCTGTTAATTGTAATTTAGTGGAGGCTTTAAGTTTCAAATCATCCATGTAAAGAAGGTGAGATATAACTCGATCATCTTTCTGCAACCTATAGCCTAATCCTGAACCCTCTAAGAGAGTGCTAAGAGGGTTCAAGGCCAGACAAAATCACAAGGGACTCAAACTGTCACCTTGAAAGATGCCCCTCTCGATCTTTATAAGTACGTCGTTTACCGCAGTTTGGCGACATCCAGGATAGCGAAGGACTGTCCTCCATTGCCCCATACATGACTTCAAGAAAGTGCATAGAGTTGTATCAATTTTATACAACTCTAGCACCTTCAAAAGCCATGAATGTGGGACCGAGTCATATGCCTTCTTGTAATCTATCCAACATGTCGCCAAACTCTTACGATTACGACGTACCTGTTGGCTAATGGTCATATCCACGATAAGGAGCTCTTTAGTGCCACGGGTCCCACTTCTACATCCATTCTTAATATTATTCATCATTATTATTATTAAGTTCATTCAAAGATTACTGAACACAGTTCTTGCTAGATTAATTCCACAATTTCTTTTGCACCATTGTATTCAAACTGTAATTTATAAAACGTGACTCAACCATCCAACTCAACTACGTAATTACCGTTTAGTTAAGAATCGCAATTTAAAAATTAAGCTCATCACAAAATTATCCACTAACGTCAATCAAAAGTAACGATGTGGTAGAAGTTAACAGAAACCGCCCCTAGCCAAGTTTTTCATTCTATTATATTTCTTTTTCTCTTGTTTCAATGGCTAATATTTTGTTTTGATCACATGACTGAGTAATATTAGCCAATGAAATACGAAAATACGGAAATAGAATAGAAAACGAAAAATTTTTGTAACTTGGCTAGGGGGTATGTTCTCAAGTAATACCTACCTATATTAACACTTTTCTAATATTGATAAGAATGCCATCACACGTAAAGATTGGAAACATTATCTGAGTAGGGTTCTGAAATGCAAACAATCATATCTAATACCTCGGGCGATCAAGTTAGATCGCCAAAATCCGCTAGTCTTTTGGAATGTACATCACAAATATTAACCGTACCTCATTAAAATAGAGCTGAAAATTATGTGCTGTAGTATAATTTGGTCCAGCGGAAAGCGGTGTAAAATTATCGGCCTTATTCTAATGGAACACGGTTTATTTCTATTTACGTTTTAAAAGACATAATTTAATAGCTGTTCTAAGCTAGTGTTCAATTTGAAACTAATTTTAAGCGCTTTTTCAATCATTTTCATCAGTAAGCTTTTTTAGTTTAGTCTTAAATTACTGTGCCGTTGTAATACTTTTTGTCAGTTAAATCTAGTTGTTTTTAAACCTCAGTAGACAACAGAATATTTTCTTTGACGACTCATAAATTAAATTACTTACATATAATATTAGCAAAGTTAGTTAACCTCTTAAATATACATTTTTAAATTTAACATTAATTGTTTTGCAGCCAGATACGGTAAGTAATTTGATCATAATTAGCTGAATACTGGAAAAGTTATATTTTTAATGGAGGTATTTTAATGTAATACGGTGTTCATACTTAAAACTAAATCAAAATAGGTAGGTAGCAGCAATAGGAAGTGCGACACAGCTGTTTAGAGTTTTAAAATAAATTACTTTTTTATTCGTTCGCATCATCGACAACATAATCAACTAATTTTTTTTTTTTTTTTCTCATATTAATATATTACATCAAAAATTTAATATATACATATGCATAACATTATAAGTGAGCAATGATGTGGTTTTTTCTGATGGGTTTTGGAAAATTGGAAAGTTAGCAGAAGTGGAAGGAAGAAATATCTTCATTTCTTACTAGTCTCAGATAATCAGTTACACTTTTAGAACTTTTCAACTTCGATCAATAAAAGTACTATTTGTGATCGAAGCTTTTCAAGACGAAATTTCTTTCTAATCTTTAACCAGCCAACCAAGCAATGGAAGCTCTCACAATTATTTTTCCCATTTTAAAATTATTATTTTTTACACTCCGAGTCCATTGGTCGTAGCAAGATGATATACAGCCTATAGAATTCCTCGATAAATGAACTAGGTATCTAACAGTGAGAAAAAATATTTCAAATCGGACCAGTAGTTCCTGAGATTAGCGCGTTTAAACAAACTTCAGTTTTATAATATTAGTATAGACTTTATAGTCGCTTAGAGCTTGCAAATTTAAAAGAGGAATCTAAATTATACGAATATGTAAATAGAGATGCCGGTTTAGTTAACGTATGCCAATATATGCGTAAATACGATTACGTAAATGCAGCCGGCAATCTATTCAAATATTCCAACAATGTCATCATTTTATATAATAGATAAGAATTACGAAATTCAAGTGACCCACTGGTCGAAGACAGTCAGATGACCTCTAACCGTGATTTATGTTCTTATATTCTTAATTCAAAATTTTTAGTGCCAAACGTTACGACTGTTACGAGAGATTTACTTTAAGAGAAAGTCGTATACTCGTATATCTTACTCGGATTCTGTTTGAATGTTCCATATTTCTGGAATATTACCGATTGAACTAGATGATTATACAAGACTATAATCAAAGTAAACTCAACAAATCCAAGTGTCAGAAAACCCTTATCGATTCTTCTTCTTTTCAATTTAAGGGTCAGGCCCTTGTCGGTGGAGCAATCGCCACTCCTGTCTATTTTCTGCAATTCGTTTCAAATCGATTCTATTTGAACGAATTTTCTCAGTATAAGTAAATAGTGGTTTAAGCGATCGCTGCGCCACTTTCCACTGCACAGCTGCGCCAAGTGTTGTGAGCTCAAATCCTACGTGGGACATATTTTATTTGTCCGTTTCATATTTATATTTATAAAGTCCCTTGCACATAGGACGTATTCGCGGGACTTGTCTTTAAAAAAAAAGAGAAGAAAAAGAAATGTTAAGCCATAATATCTGATAAAAATAAAATAAAAATCATGCTTAAATTATAGACTCATGGTTTAGATACATAAAAATTTAAACTTTTTTATCTTCATTCATCACCTGGGGATTAAACACTATGAAGGATATGTCCACAGATTAAAAGATAATGATGTAGGTGTACGTTAGATGAAACCTCATTCCAAGCAATAATTTTTCTTAATCCATTAGACACTTGGTGTAATCACCTGTGCTTTTGTTTTAGGAGGAGTCCAGGGTCATATCTCCATCTGGACTTGGTGTAATCACCTTGTCCAAGGTAAATCTTGTGAAAAAGATAGCTAGGAATTAGGATTGATTTGACGCAAAGGATGGTCCATATACTATGGGCCATAACACGTTTAACAGGCAAGTGCGATAGGCAAATGTAATTGATTCACATTTATTGTTCAAGTTGCTAAACAGCTTATAAATATGTACCTATGGGTTTTATAACCTTCAACCTTGGCATATTTTTTAAATATATTTAAGTTGTTCTCATTTTTTATAATTTGTTTCGATAAGAAGTTTTATTACTGATAAATGAAGGACAACTGAGTTCCTGGAATTTTAGCACTAGTTATTTATAATAAATAAATTATTCTTATGGAAATAGATACTGAAACCCAAAAATTACCATGTAAATACGATCGATGTTTAAAATGAAACGATGAAGACCGACACCTATCGAAACGAATATTTGGTCACTTATTTATTCATGGAAATGTTTTTTTGTTTTCTATCAAAGCTAGACAACAAACTAAAAAAATGACCATTTGCCACGCGAATCCATAAATCAACAGAAACAAACATTTACCTATGTACCTACATATATATGTGAATTAATAGAAAAGCTTCGTCACGCAAAGAATGTAATCAATAGTACATTGTTCACCGAGGGAGGAAAGGAACCGATTACTAGCGAGGGAGCAGTTTGTGGCCCGAAGGCGCAGCCTAGGGCCACAATACTCCCGAGGTAGGAATGGGACTTTCACCCGAGTGCTACACAGTGCTTTATACTACACCTGTGAGGAACATTTAAAGTATATAAAAAATAAAATTAAAGCGTAAGACACCATTTAAGACACAATTTAGCCACAGTATAAAGAAACATACAGTAGGACGACGCCTTTGATCTCGTGGTAAATGCCGGCAACGTCTAGACATTGTCGCAACTGCTAGGGTTGTCTCAAGTAAACAACATTTATTAATAAATTTATTTATTTTAGATCAACATCGTCATCAACATTATGATTATTATTATAAGCAATAATTAACAATGATCAAAAATATAGTTTTTTTTAACAGTTTCATTTAGCTTGCCTTGTTTGGGTCAAATCAAGTAATTGAAATATATAAGGGGGTCAACCCGGCAACAGGAAAGGCCTGTTGCCGGCTTAATCTGAAATTTGGTATTCTAGTTTCAAACATATGTAATTTAATTTAAAGAAATATCCGGATTTGGATATCTTGAATTTGAAAAAGTTGTTATTTTCATAATCGTCAACCCAAAAAACCTCAAAATTGACACTCATAACTATATTTTTTTAAATAATGTCCTCCATGTTGGATCTAGTACACTTGCACGTAGCTATGAAAAAAAAATCCGCGAAAGACACTTGATCTCATTTTTATTTTCAGCCACCTCGCAAATCTTAAAAATTACACCCTTGTCGAAAAATTTGCAAATTTTCGTCGGCGCCATCTTGGATTTTCATTTCAACCCCATAATCGTATTTAGTGACTTCGTAAACCATGGACATGATACCCATGTCGAAAAATTTGCAAAATTTTAGTAGGCGCCATCTTGGATTTTCATTTCAACCCCATAATCGTTTTCAGTGACTTCGTAAACCATGGACATGATACCCATGTCAAAAAATTTGCAAATTTTCGCCATCTTGGATTTTCATTTCAGATGACGACTTGCAATCTTCCACAACACACGTCGTATGCACCATTTGAATTATTTTCCAAAATAATAATATTTTAAAGTGACACACGACAGCCCTGAAAGTTGTTTCCCGAGCTGCTAACACTGTAAATGTATGCAGCTCGGGGCAGCCGTTCCCCCGTCTCACCCCTCACGTCCCGCACGATTGCCCTGTCTAGACGTCTTCGTGGGACGACTGTATGTGATTTAGCTTAGAATTTGACATAATATTTATAAATATTTCGCGCTTCTTTTGTTTTTTTTTATTCTTCACAAAAGGATGTCAGTGGCACGGAGATTCCATATTTAAATTATATGAAAACTCTTTGGGCAGGCGCGCGCCATAGATAAGATAACACATGAGAAATGAAAATTCATACAACTTTCTCTCCCGCTAAAACACGTTAGAAATGGATTTTCATACAACTTTTCCTCCCGCTTATTTAGGTCAAGGAAAAGACTAACTTTCTCTTTTCATTTTCAGGGAATATTGACTACTGTTCCGATCAGGTGTAGTATAAATGTATTTACTAACGTATTGTTGTATTTAGCTATTATATTATAACCATGGCAATATAAAAAACCTTTTAGGTCGCCACAATTCTTCGGTTTCTAAATTTTTCTAAACTTTAAAGGTTTTAATTTTTTAAGTCCACCTTGATCGTAGAAAAATCATGAATGTAGGTATGTACTGTTATACTATTAACTATACTAGTAATATTCTTTACTAGTTTGCTTTTAATAATTTACCAACTGGTTTAAATCGTAAACATTGCTTAATATGTTATAATCGTCATTTTATTTAGGTTACTTCTGTGATCTGATCTCAAAAAATCTCAAAAAGCAAAACATACTTTTGTTTTTAAAAATATTTATTTTTGTTTGTAATGTTAAATTGATTCATTGGTGTGTCAAAATCATGCCTAAAACCACACGGTGGAACTGTGGGCGTTTGAACGTGTACTGCTACATAACCGCTGTCATCGGAAAATTAATCCACGATTGTCACTGGGAATCTCTAAAAACAGTTACATCATTCTCTCTCTTAATAAACAGTGTTATTTAGCTTGATATTCTAATTAGCTATTAAGTAGTTCTTTGAAAAGCTATGTTTTTTAAACAGTGATGAACGCTTTCAATTATATGATGAAACATGATTGTGATGTGAAAATTAACTAACATTTAAGGACAATTATTGTTTGTACTTACTTTATCTAACGACTGTTGCCGTTTATTCTCATATTTTTGTTATTAATAGTCTTTCCTCACATGCGCTCTCACGTTAAAATAAATGTATAAAATACCTATGTTTTCATAATTAATTTCACTTTTGTTTTGTTAATGCATCCAAACTATAAACAATGAAAGAAACTATAGTTATTTAATTAGAATAAAGCACAGTTAATAACAATTTGTTTATAAATAAAAGCTTCACTGTGTATTGATACGATTCAATTGCGCAGAGCTCAGAAATGTCAAGTGAGCGTTGCGTACTATTTATCATCGAGAATACGACCGCGCATCGCAGCAGGCGCGGCGACACTGGCGACGTATCGACCTCCCGCCATCACAATGAATGGTGATAAAAGCACCGCAGTCTATCGCTGCAAGCTCACTACTGCACTGCAGCTTTATTTTTGGCAACCACCCCGGCACTTAGCACGATACCGATTCTGTTCTGTGTTTTCTTTACAAAAATGTGCCAACTCTACTCAGGCTATGACATGCGAAATGCCGTGCCACTGACCCGGTTCCATAGACCGCGCAAAACATTTCGCGGTTACATTAGTCATTCGCAATTAAAGTTCTTTTACAATATTGTTATATTAGATAATTTCTGGAATGATTGTATCTAATGCGTGCTTAAAGTTCTTAATGTTACTAGCTATAAATAAGTATTGTAAGTAAGAAAGTAAATTGAATCTGCAAATTTGAAAGTTGTAGATAAGGCTTCACATCATTTCCCTTAGAGCGTATCTTTTCAAGGCTCAAAGAACATGTACCTCCACTCAAGGTTATCTGCTATCAAGCTTATTGATAATAACTTGAATGAATATCACTATTTTATGTCTAATTGTTGATAATATTGATATCAAAGATAGTATTTTAACATGACGAGTGATTTTAATTTAATCTTTATGTATTTAAGACTGTACCTACTGGAGTCCCTGCAGCGTTGCCATCTAGATTGGCGATACATCCAAGTGAAGAGTTGTCTCCACGATACCGCCCCATGTCCGTCCGAGTACAGAACCAGCTAACAAAGCCGATGCCATTGCATCGAGGAGTGAGACAAGAGGACGTTATTTCTTCGAAATTGTTAACAAATGCAATGGAGGATATGTTTAAGACGCTGAACTGGAAAGGACGTGGCATTAACATCAACGGCGAATACATCTCTCATTTAATTTGCGGACCACATCATCATAATGGCAGAGACACTACAGGACCTGCAACAGATGCTGAATTATCTAGCTAGATTCTTCTATGCGCATCGGCCTACGAATGAACTTTGAAAAAACCCAAGGTCTCTCTTACATGTTCAAACTCAATGAACATGTACTTACTACTGGGACCGGTTGCAGTACACGATACCGTAATCGAGATTGTTCAAAAATATGTCCACCTTCGGCAGACATTGCAGTTGGGTAGAAACAACCTCGAGGACGAAGTGAATAGAAGAATTCAGTTGGGTTGGGAAGCATTTGGAAAGCTACGTTGAGTCTGAGTCTTTTCGTCGTCGATCCCACAGTGCCTAAAAACGTAAGTTAATATGTAGTAGAGCCACGCTGATTTCAACATGATTTAATAACACTCACGTAAAGAAAATAACTGTACTAAAGTTATAAAGGTGAAAAGTTTGTTTGTTTGGTTGAACGCGCTATCTCAGGTTCTATTTGAAAAAAATGTTCAGTATTAGATAGCACATTTATCAAGGGAGACTATCGGCTGAACATATATCATCACGCTACAACTATTAGGAGCAGAATATCAATGAAAAATGTTTTAAAAACGGAATACGGGATTTTCTTTTTCACAGATTCCATTGGGTGCGATTCGAAAATGGTTAAAGTTTCGTGAAAATAATGTATGAAAGTTCCGTTCCTCTTAAAACATTATGCTATCGACAATAGAAGACGCAAACGGCTCTGCGTGTGTCAAATAGTTTAACATAAAAAATAAATCAATATTAACCATTCAATTGTTATAAGTATAAGAACCTACCATATATTAATGACTTTATACCTACCTTATATTAATGACTTTATAATTAACTACGAGTAGCTGAGTACCGAGATGTTACCCTCGGTTATTTTTAAATCGCAGTAACGCCGCAAAGCAAGTCAAAAAAAAAATGTTGCATTAATTACTCTTAATGTCATCAGCTATCTGGGGGTGAAAATCCTATAAAAGTCAGTCCAGCCATTCCATAGATTCCATATTTTTATACAATACTTTTTTGATGTAAGTAGGTATCGTATATACTTCCATATGCAATTTTTAAAAACTGTTCATTTGAATTTACATACAGATACTTAAATATTTAGATAAGGAAAATAATTACTATTGAATAACTTTAAAAAAATTAATACAGATAAACAACATCTGTAAAAATCTGTATTAAGCTACTACTTACTTACATAATTACACCATTAAGCAGGCACCACACTTCGCTATTCGCTATTCGTTATGCGGGTTATTCGCGCGCATACGGCGAAGTGTGGAGAGTATATTCGCCAATATTCGCTTTATTCGTACGCATCGAATAGCGAATCGCATATACGTCGACTTGTCGGTTTTTTGACACACTTCAAAGGACACGAATAAGGCGAATACACGCATCGACTGCCCACACTTCGGACGGGTAGTGAAGTGCCCTGTGCATAACTAACAACCATAGACTATAAAACAGTTTTTGAAATAGACAAATCAATTAAACGATTAAAATAACCTATCATATGATCAAAATAATTTGACTTCATTGAAGTATTGTTTCTGTCAATTTAATAAAATAAAAAGGAAATTAAAATAATATGTTTCGTTCGTTCATTGACCATTAAAAATGACAATGCTCTGTGCATAACTAACAACCATAGACTATAAAACAGTTTTTGAAATAGAATAAATCGATTAAACGATTAAATTAGTTTATTATATGATCAAAATAATTAGACTTCATTTAAGTATTGTTTCTGTGAATTTAATAAAATAAAAAGGAAATTAAAAGAATATGTTTCGTTCGTTCGTATGGTTTCGTTTTGTTCACCATAAAAATGACAATGACACATCTCTACAACACACATATTTGCCTTATTATATACCAGTACGAAGTGTGGTGGCGTGTTTGTTGTTTGCGCGCTTAACTAATATTCGGGCGAATACGGCGTAGACAAATAACGAATAGCGAATAACGAAGTGTGGTGCCTGCTTTATGCTGAAGTGTAATTCTTTCTCATAAAGTACATCAATTGGCTTTTATTACTCCAATATTTGACTCCAATGTAAGAAGTAAAACCTCATTTCTAAAGGGTCTCCCCTTTAAACAAGTGCATGTTAGCCCACGCACAGGAAAGGGTTCCTCGGTCACCCATAATGGTACGTGGATTTAAAGCTTATCCAATCAATAATTGTTATGTTTACGTATTAATTTTGTATGTCGTTTATAACTCTCTACGACTCTAACTCCTGGAGTAACAAAGTCAGCTAATCCGTTATAGTTTCCCTTTAAAATTTCATTATATGGACCACCATCACGATTTTTTCCAGATTTTTTGAGCCAGCCGTTTAGCTTTTAGAGGGGGGCGGGGGGAGTGAGCTTTAAAGTGGAATTTCTTGCAAACGGATACCTAAATCAAAAAATCGTCTTAGCAACTCTTTATTGTTTTTAAAAGACCTATCTAATTATACCCCACACTTTAGCCGCGAGAAATAAAAAAAACAGCTTTACGTGTAGAGCCTACCTACCTCAGGTACCTCAAATAAAAATATTTTCATAATTTTATTGTAGCACTTTATTCGTAGGCCAATACCTCCTTTTCAAGGAGAGGCTTATGTCCAGCAGTGGACTGGCTGAAAGGCTGTTGATGATGATGATGATGACTTTATTCGACGTAATTACAACACATATTCATGCAAAGTTTCATCTTTCTAGCAATTATCGTTTGGACGGTAAATCGAGGACGGACGGACGGACATGACGAATCTATAATGGTTCCGAGTCATAAACTTCGGAACCCTAAAAAATCGTAGATCTATTTGACGAACTATGATAAGCATAAACATGTTGATCTTAATTATTATTATTATGATAACGTACCGTGGTATTACAACGATATGATATCGTGTATAATGTAATGATAATCGAGTACTGTACAGTTACTAACTGCTAGTAAAAAAATGATTTAAATGAATTGTTTTTTCTTGTGGTATGGTTAATATTAATGTTATTAAAAGTGTAAACTGTTATAACAGTCTTGTCAAATGAAAACTGTAATACAATGGAAAAAATAAAATGAAAACTGTCAGAATCAAACTACAATGGACAGAATATTCGGCACAATAGCACTATAAGGCTGCATCTTCACTATAATATCGATCACAGTTCGTTCGCGGTCCGATCTCGGTCTGGTAAAATCTAATCGTGTTCACATTAGACAATATTTTTCGTCAAGACTGATCGGGACTGGAATAGGAACAGACCGGAACTTGACTGTTACGGATAGTATGAATGCACAACTTGGTTTTTATCTGATAATATTTTACCAAAACGAGATCGGACCGCCACCGAACCGTGATCGACAGTGGGGTCCCAGCCTAACTCGTGCGAGTTAAGATGGCACCTGGCATAAAACGAAACCGGATGCCGTTCCTCCGGGTAACGTCCTGCCAGTAGCGTTAGCAACACTATTACCGTTGCACGAATATTTCCAATGTGAGACTTATTTTGCTTGGTGTTATTTATTATTGTTATTAATTATATCTGGCACAGAAGAGTTAAGAGACGGAGTTAATTATTATAATTAATATTAATATAAAATAATTATAAATGTCAATATGAACCGTATTACAATGGCGATTATAGCAGTAAATACTAAAGTTAATCATCAATACACATCATAAAAAATATTGTTTTTTAAAATTTTTACATGCGATTATACTCTTATTAGTTTGAAATATATAGTTATTTATATAATTAATTATTTAAATAGTAATTTATTTGTTCAATATCTTGTATTGTTATTCGATTCTAGTGGAGTTTTTGTAATTGTTACGTGTTGATTGTAACAAAAAACTCAATCCTTTATAAATATCACTTTTAACAGTATCCCAGAACAAACTTGAAAAAAAAAATGCGTAAAGCATTAGCTTATCGCTTTGTTTTACATTGAATACATATGCATGCGACTAAAAACTGTATAGGATTTCTTAACATCTTGCGGTGGTTTTGCGGTATTTATGTTCATTGGTAATGACCTTGTGTGCTTTTTTGTTTAATAATAGATAAAAAAATAATTATTTATTACTAAATATCCATGCTTCTTATACTTGTGAGATAGTAAAGCCAGAGAACAGCACTGGACTAAAAGTGATTGGCTACCTCGTGACACTATAAAATCTGAGAGAAGAATGTTATCAATACTACTTTGGTACATCCAAGAAGGTTTTATCCCCATCTCCAAATCCAATTCTGGTTGGCTTGAAACTTCAGCGGGAAGCTAAAAATAATGTAAATCGGAAAAAGCCTCAGCAAAGTATCAAGGAAAGGTAGAAAAGATTTCATAACAAACATGAATAAGTACAATATTGTTACTATATGTCTCAAAATAATCAAAATAAATCTAACGATGTATGAATTACCTAAGTGAATTCGTGCAGTGATTTTAATTATATTAGGTAGTAAAGAGTGCAAGGCAGTCGGGTAAACAATGAATGAGACCTGCTTCCTATTGGTATACATGTGTACTTTTTTAACTTAGGTAGCAAAGTACCACTTAAGATTAAGTAGTAGGTATGTTACGAGAAACTACTTAGTGCAAAATAAATATTGAAATTAAAAAAAAAATAGATTTGCTCTCGAAACTTTAAATGTCTGTTATTCGAGTCAGGTGCCATCTTAAATTGCACGAGTTATAAATATCCACCCGCAATAAAGGTTTACCAAAATAGAATCGTTAAAGCGATTAAAACAGCAGGAAAAAGCGACAGTTCTTAATCAAGACATAAAAACTCATTTGTTTCTTTTTTATCAATAGGTAAGCCCAACGCCCGTCATCCGGTTTCCTGTTGATTGTCGATTGGATAAGTACAAATTAGCCTACTGAAAGGATTATCTTTTATCAAAATTTATCATGAATCATGACTAATATCAGTCGTATCATTGGCCAGTAATTCTACTTGCCTAAAACGTGAAAATGACCAAACGCAGAAGTTTGAAAAAAATACCATCGTAATACCTTAATTACCCAACTACAGCAAAGCCAAAGGAGGGTTATGATTTTGACAGGCTATGTATGTATGTTTTTGCTGAATAACTATTAACCTACTGCATAAACACATTTGCCATTTGTTACAAATTACTCCTTAGAACCCACTAATTCTCTGTTATACTCTCACCATACTCTCACCTGTCTAAAGTCCAATTATTATTTTTACTTTGCTGGGGTAACGCACATAATGGCGGCTCCTTATTAGTGCCGAGAATTCTCGCCATGAATTCGCGACAAAATACCGACTCTGATTGGGGAACAGGCGTGAACGCGCGTGAACCACGCGAAAACCATTCACATTCACGTTCACGCCTATTCACGGAGCTTCGCGGCACTAATGTGGAGCCGCCGTAACATGAAGTGTGCGTTACCCCAGTAAAAACAATTAAAAAAAAATCGGCCAAGTGCGTGTCAGGCCACGCACAGAAAGGGTTCCTCAGTCACCCATAGTGGATTTAAAACCGTATCCAATAGATAATGGTTATGTTTACGTATTAATGCGTTAATTTTGTATGACGTTTTCCAAGTGAGCGCCTTTTACAAGTTAAGCCTCTATAACTCCTGAACTAACAAAGTCATCTAATCCGTTATAGTTTTCCTTCAAAGTTCATTATATGGAACACCATCACGAATTTTTCCAGATTTTTTGAGCCAGCCGTTTACCTTTTAGAGGGGGGGACGCCCTTTTTTTACAAAGAAGTGCCCTTTGAAGTGGAATATCTCGCAAACATAAACCTAAATCAAAAAATCGTCTTAGAAACCCTTTATTGTTTTTAAAAGACCTATCTTACGATACCCTGCACGATGGGATAACCGCGAGAAAAAATATCATCCCCACTTTACGTGTAGGGGAGGTACCCCAAATAAAAATATTTTTCATAATTTTATGGTAGCACTTTGTCGATGTACTTACAACACATATTCATGCAATCATGCAGTTTCATCTTTCTAGCACTTACCGTTTGGACGGTAAGTCGAGGACGGACGGACGGACGATATAAGTGCTAGAAAGATGAAACTCATAAACTTCGGAACCCTAACCCTAAAAAGATATCCTATAAGCCAACCAATTTAAAAGGTTACGTAAAAGCAAACAAAACATACATAAATTAACCAGATGATACCTAGGTACTAAGCTAATAATTTACGATGTTAGGTTTATGTATGGTGCGCTCGCTTTAACCTAACCTTTTAATTTAGTTGGCTTAAAGGAGCAGTGCTGCCACCACAGTGAAAACATGCCAATTTTTTTTTCATTTAACTTCCATAATATTCGTAATTTGAAATCTGAAAGTTACAGAATTGTTTATTATTGCTATACTCAAATTTGTTAGTTTACCACGTTTCCTTGTTTTATAAGAACTGAGTATTCGATGACATAAATAAACCATTTAAAATTAATAATATTTGTCTAAATCTTAATACTAAATATAGACATACTGCCTAAAGTTACATAATCAAAATTTACAGTCATTTTAAATGTAAATCATGGCTACATGTTACAGCTTTATAATTGATTGTAAATCTACAGGTTTACTAGTAGATTTTACTAGCGAAACTGTTCCTTCTGATTTCCAAAACCATTTTTACATCGGTGTTCATCAAACAATTTAAAAACTAATGAGAAAAAAAAATTGAGCAAATCAAGGTCTAGCGATGATATTTTTTTAAAACTTGTGCGTTCAGCCAATTTCAAGTTCTAGGCAAGTCCAAAATATTACCTCAGCAAAATTTTCAATAACCTAAGAACCACAGGACACACCTGTATGCTGTTCATGTATTTCGTTTGGGTCTGAAACGATTTAAAAATATATATGCTGGGGTAACGTTTGAAACGGTACTCCAGCAAAATCTGTTTTTACTTTTAACATACCGCATGCACAAATTTTGCTATTTGTAAAAAAATACTATTTAGAACACACAAATTTTCTGTTAAACTCTCAACTCTCTAAAGCCCAATTTTTTTGGGTTTTTGCTGGGGTAACGCAAACTCCTGTTTCATTGGTGAGTGCGAGACCAGAGGCCCAATGATGCAGAAGTAAGTCAATACGCCGCCATGGTGTGGGTCACCACTCTCACCACACTACTTTGTCTACATTATAGCGTCCACTACTTCTGGATTCTACTTATGCTTTCCAACATGCAGAATAGAGTCACTTTGGCAAGCTCATATTTACATATATAAAAACTAATATGTTAAAGTGTACCTGTACCTATAGTGATGTTAATAAAAATATTACAAAGAACGACAAAGAATAAGTGTTTATGTTATTTGTTTTCTTACTTGAGCACATACAGTGCAAAATCTAGCGATTTCTATGAGTATCATTGTCGGAGGAAGTGGCCATTTAAAGTAACTATTTTAAAACGTTCGTCTCACGGCCACCGCTTGCGTAGGCGACAGGACTCTGGAGGTCTGCCATGCTAATATTAGAATAATGTAATATCCTACAATGTTAAGAGACATTCTAGAAAATTCTTTGTAGGTAGAATGTGTGGGAGCACGAAACCCTTTGTTGATGTATTTTCTTGTTCAAAGACAAGCTTAATTCTAAATTTGGATTCAACTGTTTTGTTTTATTTAATAAAAATGTACCTACTTACTTGAAAATTACTTCCTACGTTCTAGACGTTTTCTATTTCTTTTAAATCTTTATACTACGAGTAGTTTTGCAAAGAAATATCGACACAGCAAGGTTATTAACAATAAATAGAATTGAGTTGAAAATTGAAATATTGGACACTTCTGTTTTAGTCAGTCCGTCTCATCTTACTTACAAACACTAAGTAAGTTGAAAGTTCACAGTTCTTCTATCTGACGCATTGTTCTTGCAATTAACAATATAGAAATACTAGTCGCCCGCCCCGGCTCAGTACTGGGACATGCATTATGTATTTAACAAAAAAGAAATACAAATTATAACACTCTATTGGCAGACTTTTTATGCTTGGAACAGTTAAGTCTGTTTTTTAAAAAACAATCATTCAAAATCTTCCATTTGAGAGTTATCATACATGTCATTTGTTTAAATTTTTAAAGAAATCAAAGCGCTTAGGTGGCCCATAAAGGTTGTGAAAATGAACGTATCAGTAAGGGTTACCTTACTTTATTTAAGAGGTCCCTTAAATTTAGAAGATGATGGTGAGAACGGCCATGAGTGTCATAAGTCATAACCCCTTTTCATCCAATGAGCATCGAAAGAGCTCAAACAGAAGTAAAGGGAGAAATGATTGATTTAAGTCTATTGTTCTTGCGTGGAAAACAGAACTGAAAAGGAAAGCTAAAACAAAATACAAACTCGTCTGTTTAGCCCCCTTAGCCAAGCTGCAATTGTAGGGATTCCGTAGATTTTTATCAAATACTGGTTTTTTCTACCGCGTGTATGTCGCATAACGTGGTGATCGTTTTTCGGATTCAATTAAAGCCTTTAATACTGAAAAATAATGTAGCCTTTAATGGGTTTAACGGGGAAAACTTTTAAAATCGGTTCGGAAGTTTCAAAGACAGACATACCCCTTACAACGACACAAACTCACAACATTACAAACTTTAACCACTTTATATGTATAGATGGCTAACATATAAATAGATAGGCATAGATGGCTCAGCCCGCGTGTGGGACGGTTATTACAGTAAAAAGTAGCGTATGTCCTTTCTGAGGCTCTAAGACCGTCTGATCTTTTGGTAGTTCAACTTGCCTAGCCAAGTTGGCAGCTGGCAACGTGGTATAGGAGGCCAAAACCTCCATTCTAAGGAGTTCTAAGCCTGTATCTAGTAGTGAGCTGTCGATAAAGATTTGTAAAAACCTACGTGCCAAGATGTATTCTGTTGTTAATCAAGGAAAAAGTAATGTGAAAAAAATAAAGAAAATTGCTTTTAACTTCGTGTAATCAATTATATATATATTTTTATTTACTATGTCAGCAGTGGACTGCGACGGGCTGATGATGATGATGACGATGATCAATTTAAAACAAAATAGGTACCTATTCATTTATTCTAAATAAGATACACTTATTTATAAAATCACCCACTTTTAGAAGCTACAAACACTTTTATTTTTATATTTAAACCTACCAAAGAGACTTTACTCTATCTGCCTGATGGAAAGAAAGAGTAGAATCCATGAGTAGAGGTCACCGTCCTCATTGTGAGTACTAACAATGTAGCATGGTGACCAACGCTATGGCGGTTTATTGCACACTAACTTTATTCTCATAAAGAATTACAAATTCACTTACATGAGAACCCATTTTAAGAAAGTAAAAAATCTTTGACGAGCGGCTTATCACTAACATAAATTATAATTAAACTTAAAATTAACACCAATTATAATTAAGCAAAATAGATTAAAGAAACTAAGGTATGTTTACAAAACTAGCAAATTTTAACAGTCAAAAGAGGGTAAAGTGTGAATTTCTTGTAATATTCGTTATCAGAACGAAAGCAATACATGGATCAAGCTTATCTATCTGGATGTGTCATGTTTTGTATTAGTGAGCGTATTTAATCTAAACAATTTTTATCGTATTTTAAACATAGCTTTTCAATATTTTTTAAGTGTTTGCATGGTTGTAGCTTCTTTTACGTTTTTCAGGAAATTAATTATACATTTTTACAGCACCGTATATAATGTACTTTTGGTACGAGGTTTTAAGATTTTAGTTTTATTTTCTGTGATTGAATTTTTTATTTTAATCTAAATAAATATTAGGCTTACCTAAAATAAACGAATACGCTTAAAGCTATTTGTTTTTATCGATATTTAGTTTTGTTGTAAGATCTTTTTATTTCGTACTGCTTTTCGAGTTACAAAGAATTTCTTGCCAATAAAATGAAAATATTGATTTAATAATTTACAATCAGCATCCCTATTCGCTGGAATGGAGTTGTCAGAGTCAGTCACGTCACTGAATGACAAAATATGACAACTATGACAGGAAAAGAACAAGCGCGGGCTTCTTGATTTATTTTATGTTGATTATAGAACGCGAAAAACTATCTACAACATATCATTTTTCATTTTCATATTATCTAAAGATAGACCATTACAATATATATTTAATTTTTGAAAAAGTTTACTAGTTTTACCTATATATTATTAATTTCATTTAAATATGCCTTCATATCCAGAAAACGTCCGCGTAGTTTTAGCACAACTTCTACCTGCGTCTATTTTAAGTGATGTTAAATGTTTCGTATTTTATGATAATCATCCTCAGGATGAAAAGAATATTGATATCACGATATGTACTGAAGCAGGAGAGGTTAGAGAGTACTTTCAGCGAGATTTGGTGTCTTCCGTCAACATGCTAAACCAGGGAATACACACTGAAATCAAGATAATAAGAAATAAACATTGTGAGCTCTTCTATTTAGTGGCAGGCGGTGGTCAACTTACTATTTTATCCCGAAAAGTAGATTTAAAAGTACAAAAGAAACTATTTAATGTCACTGATTACAAAATATGTGATTTTGGATGCAGTGGTGAAGCAGTACTGCATGTTCACCTTAATCATTGTGAAATCCCAGTCATACCGGATGATAACTTTGAACATTTTAAGGCTCTGAATTACATTGATACATGTTCTACTGTACCGTTGCTGAATGAAACAATAATAACACATTTGAGTCAGAAGTTAACAGAAGCCAAATTCTCTGTTAAAACTAATGAGAAGGCCATAAAAGACTTCGTACATGTCCGCCAGTCTATCTGCTATGCAGTTTACAGGAAGATTCATCCTAAATTAGGAGATTCCATATTTAGTAATAATTTAACTGAGGTAGGTACATCCAAGTTTTTAAGTATGCTATTGATTTATAAAGAGTAATTAATTTTTTGCTTATTACACATGCAAATAAGTTTTAGAAGTTTTGTGCTATAACTTTTTTTTATTTAACTGTTATTTATTCATTTTCAATAACCTTTTTTGAAACTTTCAGTTACACTTTTTATTGTTTGTAATATATTCTCTGTACTGAGTTTTCCCAATACCTATGTTTTTTTAGGTGGGTAATGCATTGAATATTTTCAGTCAAAAGCCTTGGGTGAAAAGTTGTAACAACAAGATAGTTATTGTTTATAATGTTTGTAATGGTAATAACAAGTAAGTATCCTATTTATTCCAGTGAAAATATCTTTAGTCTAATATTATTTTTTCTGGAACTAAATAATAAATATTTTAAATAAATATTTTGGACATATGACACACAACATCATCTAGTCCCAAGCTAAGCAGAGCTTGTAACTGATATAAGTACATAAACATACTTTTTTTTTGTAAATACATACATATTATACATAGAAAACACCCAGACTCCGAAACAAATATTTGTGAATCACACAAATAATATTTGGTCCGATTCGGGATTGAAACCCGAGACCTCTTGATCACCAGCCACATATGCCAACCACTAGACCAAATTTAAAATACTAGACCAAATAACTTCATTTCAATTGTTTTTAAAAAGAAAATTATATAGTTTGCATATGCAATGCGCATGGTGATTACTACTCTTAGATTCTATTGATGCAGACTCGTGCATTAAAAATATACTCCCTGAGGTAAATTTTTTAGAGGCATATGCCTATTGGTGGACTGCAAAAATCTGACAAACATGATGCTGATGATAATTAATTTAATTGCATCTATGGTAATCGTTATTGGGAAGTCAGTGCCCTCAAATATACTGACAACTAGTTCAATCTTCGAATTTCAGTTCTCCCTTAGGGTTGCGGAGGTCCGATGCCAGTCGCTCCGTAGAAAAACTGAAGTTCAGGTAAAACCGGTTGAACTAGTAGCCGACCCCAAATAAACTTGGTAATAAAGGCTAGGTGACTGTCTAACATCTATCTATCTATCCACAACGTATTCGGTGATGGAGACTCAACTAAGATGTAGGTGTATAGTGTGAGAGTGAATAAGTATATTCTAGTTCCGAGTATTTTAATTGAACTCTTGTGGAATAAGCCAGCAAAAAGTTTTCAATCCTAAAAATAAATTGCTAGGTCCATGGTACCAGTCATCACACCCCTCTCCTTGTCAATACATTTACAAAAAAAGTACATAGATGTGTCAAATTTTTAACTATTGTACCTATTATATGTATATTTATCAATTTAACCCATTGGTCAGACTAAATAAATTATATGGTTTAAGGTTTTGTACCTGTTTGTGTCTAACATACTTTCCAATATTACCTGAAAAAGTTTTCAGATATATAACTCAAGAACATAGGCTTATATATAGAATGTCTGTAGGTATGCATTTATATTTGTAATTCCATTGCAGGCCCTTGGAAAATGTCCAATTACTTCTTCATGGTACAACAGGTCTATCAATAGAATACACAACAAAGATATTTGAAAGAATGAATACACCACCTTTTTGGAAAGAATCAATGTCACAGAATTTATCACAAAATATAGAATCAGCTTTAGTTGTAGTTGTTGATATGGAAGAAATGAAAGATAATATCATCAGCACAGTGGAATTCAATGCAGTCTTAATTTACAAGAATAAAGAATTTGAATGCATACTCCCACTGGAAGCTGTAACAGTGTCCTCAATGGATACTATGGGCGAACAGTTTGATGTCATGTGCAATGATCTCTCAGGTGAGTATTGAACTTGTATTAGATTATTTTGTTGTGTGCTAATACTTGCTTTCAAAAGGATTTTTCAAAAGATTGTCAATTGAAACAGTTTCACAGGTGGAATTTCAGACGACTCGAATATAGAACGAGCTATGTCTGGCGTCTCCCTGAATGATAAAATTCGAAACGAAGTAATTCCGTAAGAGAATCTCTGAAAGTCGGCAGGTTGAAGTGGAAATGGGCTGGTTACATATGTCGTAGAACCGATGGCCGCTGGTTTAAGCGTGTTCTGGATTGGAGACCTGGAGATCGTGTCTTGGCAAACCTAATGTCGCACTCTGGTGGCGGGATGTTTTGCGTAAGAGGGCTGGCAGCGACTGGTTTCAAAAAGCATCAAAAAGACAGTGTGGTGTTCAGTAGAAGAGACCTATGTCCAGCTGTGGACTACAACGGGCTGATGATGATGATGTTATTATACAGTTGTGTAACTAATTGTAAGGTCAATAATAATTTAATCAATAGTCAAAATAGGAGTTATTGAGGAATAATTTTATCATTTATCCACATTTTAAAATCAGGATCTAATGAATGCATCATGGATCTGGCCAATGGATTCTCAAAAATTGAACCATTTTATGAGTACGTAAAAATAAACTACCGGTGACTGTCTTCGGTTTTTCTCCGAGATGTAAGTCTCGGTTTTTCATTATCAGACACAGACAACTAAACTTCTTGAGAAAGTCCACTCCCAAGGAAACATTGTTTGTGATGGATATAGGCTAATCAAGACCAGAGGGTCCTGATTAGCCATTATCCATCCACTGCCAGTCACTTTTTAAAGTCATAGGTCCATTGACGTTTGACCAATAGCGTGGAAAATAATAATTCGCGGACCAGCCCAATATTAATTGTCCACATTCTGGCTCCCTAAGTCATTATGAGTACTGGTTAAAAACCGCAGGTTTTAGTACTTTCAGTATCGGGGATTCTAAGATTTCAATAAGCTGTCCAGCTGAACGAAGCCTAAGTTGTGAAGCATTTCTTTCAGATAAAACTTGTGGAACTTTGTGTACCTAAATTTTTTAAGCATTTTTTCTGTATGCGTCTAGAATATAACCGTGACTTGTAAGCCATAACTCTTTAAATACATGTTGGCTGCATTTACACACAGTCCTAAATCTTCCTTTATGACATTATTTCCAGATATAAACATAATGCTAGCTGTATTGGCAACAACCGATAAAACAGAACTCGTATTACGACACTTAAAGAGACCTAATGAACATAGTGCAAATATTGACATGTTCTGTACGTATTTAAATATGGAACGAGTTCCTAATGCTGAAAATATATTGATACACAGAATGTCTCCCTATCACGTACTAAACGGTCTTATGATTATATTGGATGCTAGAAGGAATATAGAAACAGATCCACTAATACTATCTGTTCACTCAAGGTAATAATCCTAATATTATATTTTAGTATAAGAGTGTAACAACTTTATGTTCTTGTTTACCTCTATTTTTCGATATTTACTTTGTCTGCCATTGACTTAATTTTTGTCTTTCTGCCTCTTTGGTCTAGCTGTCTACGTATGCTACTACCAATCAAGAGGTTTCGGGTTAAAATCCCGGCTCGGGGTAAAAGTGTTATTGGGTATTTTTAACAAGACATTCTTATTAACAGCCTGAAGTATTGAAGTTCGGCCGTGTTTCACGCCTGTGCATCGGAGAGCACGCCAAGTCGTCGGTCCCAGTTGTCATGACCATCTATGGCAATCGTTATTAGGCAGTCAGTGCTCTCAAATAAACTGAAATCTAGTTTTATCTTCGAATTGCAGTTCGCTCTTAGGACTGCGTAGATCCGATGCCAATCGCTTCTTGAAGATACTGATATTTAGTTAAAAGCTATTGAACTAGTAACCGACCCCAAACAGTCTGGGAAATAATAAAGGCTAAGAAAATGATGGTTCTTGGTAGGTATCTAAAGTAAAACAAATCATGTCAACTCAGTTTACAACATTGTTTAATATCAATCATAATTAAAATGTCACTAACCATTTTACCATGCCTGAAAACGCATAATTCATAACAAAACATTATTTTTGTAGGTCTCCATCGCAAACTTTAGCTCTGGTTCACTACATACAAGACGCTGTACCATACAGACTGATAACTACAACACCCAACTATAGAATCACTTCAAAGAGTGATACATACTCATCATATAATGAGAGTACAGAGAAAGTTTGTGAACAACGTCTTAACTACATGAGATATGCCACATCTATGTTGAATCGTACGTCTATAGTTCTCGATTATCTAGATAGTTCTATGTTAGCTATGGCCGAATCTAAGATTCCCATGGTTCGAAATAAAATTGGTACCGAAATAGATCTCTTTAGTCATGGTACTGTTGGTCACTGCAGTTTTAAGAAGAAAATGTGGGACGAGGCTAGGAAGGGCGTGAAAATGATGGAAGAGGAAATGGTTTCTGTGATTGTGTTTGATGAGATGGACTAAAGAGCTTATTATCTATTTATTTTTATATAACTTTTTAAGTAAGTGAAGTCATAATAATATCTGTGATACTTTTTTTTTATAGAAGGAATAATTATAATAAACAGAAAGGAAACTACATTTTGTTTCACGATTTAATCTGAACAATTATTTAAAACATTACATTGAATACTTACCAAATATTATAATTTGGCAGTAAATAAGCTAATTTACTCAATGATTTCAACTATTTAAATGTTACGATATGAATTAAATTATTAAATAACATAAAATATACAAAGTTTAGCCTAATACTGGCTGTAAAGAGAGCTTTAAGTAAGTATATTTATAAATCTATAAAAATAGCTATTTTAAACATTTTTTATATAAATTAATTGTCTTAAAATATTTGAGCATATTCACAGTTTTATAAATAGTATTTTAAATAAATACATTAAAAAAACTAAAAAAATACTTAAACTTACAGTAACTAACTTAACTTTTATAGACATTACAATTCGGATTTAAACGAAGTGTCTTAACTGCTATGCATACCCGAATGCCCGTCATTTTCTTAGCACCATTTTATCAGCTATCTGCACTTCTTTAAATTCATAATCATAAACAGCCTTTAACAGTCCACTGCTGGACATAGGCCTCTCCTTAAAAAGGAGGTTTTTTTAAATTAATATATTTTTTTTTTTTTAATTGAATATACTCACAACTAACCCACAACCTTTAAAACCCTGACTGTTGGTAACAAGCAATCTGAACTATCGATACTTGCATATCAATAGTTAGCAGGAGCTTTTTGATATTCTATTACTGCAGTGACTTGTAGGAGGCGAGATAAATTGTTCGTCGGGAGACGTAATTCAAATTAATATAGTTTCGAGAGAGCATGGAGTAAAAGCATCTGGAATGCAAATTCAGGTAAGATTCTCACTTATCCGAATTCGAAAATTGTATCGTCACTGTAGCAGTTACGGAAAACATCGTCTTGAAAACGACATCCCCATTTACGTATTTTTTTTTATATAAAACTGTTTGAATATATTTCAGTATAGGGTTGTTGATTCCCCTCAATACCTAATTTGAATGTAAATTTAAAGGGTAGGATAGTATGTTCTACGTAATCATTATTGTTTTATTCAGCATTAACATATTCATTATCTATTTAAATGAATGGTCAGCTGGATAAATGTATTTATGTATTTCATAACATAGGTACGTAGTAAAATAAGTGAAAAGTTGCGAGTATAATTTACATAAGAATAGTGGGAAAACAGTAGCAATCAAAAGCAGTACCTATCCTGCTAATATTAAGGATAACACACAACATTAAGGATAAGAACTTGTAAAAGTCTATGAGTTGTTTCTATGAGTATAATATTTATGGAAATTTACTTAGGCCAGTGATATATCAACCTTACCCTTTGGTAGTTCTTAGATATGTAGCAGTACTGATATATTATGATTGCTTGCTCCCAACTAACGTCTTATGTCTATAACCAAAATATTTGTGCTCTTATATTTCAACAGAGAGGATTCAGACTCATAGTCATCCTCTCTGGAGCATATTTGTTTATTGTCAGGTACTAGGAAGCTTGAGGTTGCTGCCTGACTCTACTTACATAAATATATACAGAACAAAATATATTAATCTTTAAATAATATACACTGTACAGTTCAATAAATAATATTGTAATATCAAATATTCTGTTACTTAATCTATACTTGTATTGCACATCCGGCCTTCGTTAAGAACTATGTTCCTTAATATAATAAATAAAAACGATGTTTTAAGAGGTACTTCTATTATTTTACTATACATATATAATTAATTATCCTCTTAAACATCAAATAAACACTATGTCTTCTCCGAAATTATAAATAATTTACTTAAATTTACCTAAATATAACAGCATACCTAACTAAGACTAAGTATTCATAAAATTAATGTACAAAGGTACATAAAACTTAAGCTTAATTATAATAAATTAATCAACATCTATTGCACACGCTATTGCACACGCTATTGCACACGCTATTGCACACGCTATTGCACACGATATTGCACACTATATTGCACAGTTCATTTATATTGCACAGCACTAAAATTAATAGGAATTGTTATAAACAGTCATCGGAATGTTGAAACTTTCCACTACTATCTGTTGAACTTTTGCTATCTAAAGTATAAGTGAATCCATCGTTGCTTGGAACTTTCCTAAAGCTATCGAAATATACTGAATGTGTTTCTATACTTTCAGCTCCAGATTCACTGCAAGCTTCATTCTCTGTATCGTCACTTTCACTACAACTAACTATTTTTGCAACGACCAACTTTCTTTGCACTTGTCTTGATCCAGTTGAGTCACTACTCAAGTATCCCGAATCTTTAATATTGGGCCCTTTCTTTCTGCGGAATCGAGTTTTAGAATGTCCGCTCTTTGTTGCTTTGACAAAGGTATCAGTATTTATACTTCCTGCTTTCGATAAACTTTTAGTGCTGAAATTTCTGCAAAGTTCACCAGGATTGCTAATTATACTGTTTATGGACTCAATATTTTCATATTCCGAGGTTTGGGGTAGTACAGAAGCGCTCATTAAACTGCAAGAATCTTCATAGTTAGGTTCGGGAGTAGAACTATCGTGAATTGTTGATTCACTCGTTGTACTCTTCATAAATGACCTCGGGCTGAGGCTTCTGCCGTTTAAGTTTTTTGAATATACTTCATTAATCACAACTGTATCAGTTGCGACTTTTCTTGGTGGATAATTTGGTTGTTCATATATAGGATCCTCGTCACTAGGTGGCAATGGTGGCAAAACATCAGGCCGTGATAATTTTTTTATCTGTTTTATTGTTGGAGGTGTACATTGTCGTTGTCTTTTAGAATGTCTCAGTTCTAAAGTCAAAATACGACCTTCTTCTGTTAGCCAAGTTTCACCTTCTTTCCAATCTCCCCCTTGGGGTTGTTCTAGACTCTTTGAACCGCTATATAAACTGAGCGTCAACTTTGGACGTTCAGATCCATATTCATTTCTTAAAGTATTGAATTTAGATGGAATTTCCACTTTATTATTTGGTTTCGTAAAAGTAGCACCATTTGGTTGCATACAGTGAGAGTTTGATATAATCTCACTGTTATTTATACTTTGTATCAGATCTTTTCTGTTGAATGGCAGTTTACCAAGAGATTCTTTTATTATGTGTTTTGGGAGCTTTCTGTCCAATGTGTCTGGTTCGAAATCATCGGACTCCTGGATTTTTATATAGTTTTCAGGCGAATCTTTAACTTCAATTGTCAAGCAACCTGGTTTTTCTTTAATTTCTTTAGTAGCTTTTACTAATTTTCTACCTCCCAGGGAACAGTCAGATCCGCTTGGCGATGTTGGTGCACTTTCAAAATTGTAATTATTGTTTACGTATACTTCTGTTACTAAGCTATAATCTTTACTAGGAGTTGTGTTCGCCTGTATTTCTGATGTAGAAATTCCATTTTTGTTTTCCATACTTTCATAGGAATGTGAATCTATCCGTGCATCTCTATACGGCGAAGGAGTATTACTGTCACTTCCAGAGTGTAATTTATAAATAGCATTTCTCATAGTAAGTTCTTCATCTAAAGGTAGAGCGTTGCTTAAACTTGGACTTGCCTGCGATGACGATAGATCAGTGTAGTCGGTGGGAGAAGATAATCCTTTTTTATTAGAACTTCTTTCCAGGCTGTCTGTTTCGTAATCATTACCTGAAAAAGTCTCAGAAATATTTCTAGAACTAAACTGGTTTTGGTTCATAATTTCAGAGTTTTTGCTGGCAAATCTTTCTTCATCAGAACTACTTTGATTATACGATTTTGTACAGTGATCTAAAGCTATTGCTTCGTTAACCATGTCCGGTAACGAATTTTTATTAACAAATGTGGGTCTTTCATTTTCTGAACTACTTTCCGTGTTTTCAGTATGATAGTCTTTAAATCCAATAGGTCTAATATCATCTACTCTTGCTACAGTTTGTCCATAGAAATTAAAATTATTATTAGGTTGCTGATCCAAATTGCCGAAGTCGGGTAGAGGCAAATTGTAACTACGTGTGAGAGGCTCAGATCTGACAGATAAAGTGGAGGATTTGTTGGGTACTGAATAATTATCTGCCAGGTATACGGAGTTGGTACTCGAAAAACTATTTTGTTTTCTTAATTTTCGATTTTCTATGCAAGGCAGGGACAGAAGGGACTCGGCCAAATTGCTTTGAGTTGATGCTGGTAAATCGTGGTACAACGGGTGTTGTTTTAAAGTAGGGAGATTTTCAAGCCATTTTCTAATGCTGCTTTGCTTGTCACCTTTGTTATTTAGGCAACTAGTACAAATTGGAACATTATTTTTTGGTGCACTGCTCACATCGCTGTTACTGTCTACTTTACAACCGGGGCACCCTATACAACTTTTCTTTCTGCTGTTTTCTCGTTTAAGACTGACAGCACTTCCACTTCTCTGACTTCCCATACCTTGGTAAAAGTTAATGCTATTCCCGTTCGAAGGTAGAGTTTCTTCTTCGGGTATTTCGTTCAGAATTGGTTGGAAGCGTTTAGCTGCCATTTTGTGTTTAGCTATTGAGATCACTTCCCTAATCTTAGATAAAAATTCTAGTGCAGCGGGTGGAGGTTCCTGTAAATATTTAAAAAATAGTTTTAATATCTTTAGAACAAGTTAAAATGCAAATAACACACAAAACTTAGTATACACACCGCCATTAGTTCAGGTTCGAAGTAGGCAGGATTAAAGTATAGTTTCCTTCGCGTTGTACCAACTGGTCGGGCAATTTCTCGGTAATCTGTTGTTTCTATGATTGACACGTGTTCATCAGGGAGTCTTTCAATACCTGACTCGTCTCGATGGTTCATTTCCGAGTTTTCATGTTTCATTATAAACTCACCATTTTGTTTATGTATAACTGCCGATGTTGTTGGGCTCTGAAAAATTAAAAGTATTATATAATATGTTACTGCAAACCCATTGTTACATTTATTTGGAATATACATAGAAAATAATATAACTTACAGAATATAAGTTGTCGTCACTTGGCGCACTACTGTCAGCAAAATCATCCATGTCTGACGAATTGTTCCCAGAATCATTTGGGTACATTTTAATGTCTATGAGCTGTCGGCCCCCAATATTTAGTAGTGGATTTTTCTTGACAACTCCATTTTCTTGGGCGTTTGGTAGATTTTGCATTCTTTCATGATTAACTCTTATAATGTCACGTTCAGTGATTATCGATCCATCTTTGTTCTTCAAGCCTTTTATTCTTCGACCGTCTTCATCAGACGTTGTTTTTCGACGTTTTCGTACATGCAAGAAGAGGAAAACAGAGGCAACGTAGATGAGACCAAGAAGTAGGGAACTTATGCCGATTGCTACGTATTCGTTAACAGTTAGACCTGATGATTGGGTCGACTCTGAAGTCTGAGCGTTTAATGCAAATTGGACTTCGGTTATGTCTGTAAATAAAAATCATGATGTAGTTAGTCTGAAGGTAAAAACTGTTTACGGAAATAAAATGAGCTAAACATACTCGAATAGGGTTTCGGCGCAGTTCCTTGAACTCTGAACGCTACACACGGTGTGAATACTCCTCTTAAATCGAGAGGCGATGTGGGAGTAGCGGCTACATCACGACATAGCAATCGAACCACCATTACGCGGCCGGTCATTCTTGTACGCACCTCGTCCTCACCACTCCACTGTAATTATGGTATGGTGTTACTTAGGTTACCAAAAGAGGTTACTCGTAAAAATAAAAAGATAGGTCACAAAAGTACCTGGAGGAATGTTCTGCCCTCATCTCGAAATAGATTGAAAGGTACATCAGCATCTAGAGTATTCCGCAAATCTAGGAAGCCTTTTCTTGTTAAAAATTGTGCGCCAGATACAGCACATATTGGAGTTTTTACATCTGAAAAAATACATAAAATATTTGAAAATATTACTCAAGGTAACAGAAATCTACTGAAAATGTTAATTTTGGCATGTGATTAAAAAAGGTTATATATATTCGACTTACTTTGAAAAGTAATTTCTCTTGAGGGATGTATAATTTGGCCTTTGAGCGGTAAGTAAACGAATGGGATTCGTTGCACAGTGGTTCCTGTCCCAAACGTAGCTAGCGAACACTCTGTAATGTAAAACATTATTATGTATGTTTAAACTATTTCATTACATGTAAGAATCCATGTTCATATATAACTAGCTTTCGACCGCAGCTCCGATCGCATGTGTGTCGGTTATCGCAGTAAAAAGTAGCCTATATCCTTTCTCAGGTTCTAGTCTATCTTTGTATCAAATTTCATTTAAAATGGTTCAGTAGTTTTGGCTGAAGGCGTGACAGACAGACAAGAGTTACTTTAAAATTTATAATACTAGTAAGGATGTATTATTGCATGTAATTAGCGCACTTGATGCATACTGATAAATATAAATATATAATAAGTATGAAAAATGAAATGAAAATGAAAAATAAATTTATTAGAATTTCAAAAACCTTACAAATTTTTTGAACATCTGCCAAACTTTAAGAAAGTTAGTAGGCAGCGAGTATGCTCCTTTTACAAAAGGTTTTAGTAATACATGGTAGGTACAATGTAGGTATAACCTAAGTAAACAATCATAAATAAACTAAAATATTACGGTAACAAGTAGGTACAACATTTTCTTACTTTATACAGACATTTTCTTGACTTTGAGTCATACATTAAGTTTACGTACTATGTATTTGGTTAACTTATTTTTAAGAGATCGCTTCGACTTACAATTTTTAATTTCTAAAGGTATGTCATTTAAGAATTTTGGTACTAAGTACTTTCTTTGCCTTTGACCGAAGTAATTATTTACTCTAGGTAAAACTAAAGTTTTATTATGCGTTTTTCTCTGAGGCCTGCTTTTATCGGTTTTAAATTCAACGCAGCCAAATTGTTCAACAACTGTGTACAAAACAAATTTCTCATGAACAGGCAACATTTTGCATTCTATAAATAATTGCTCATAATACTATCCTTACATCGAGCTTTTACTTTCTTGTTTACTAATAGCTTCATTAGGTAGTATACCTCATCATAATAAAAATAATGTTAAAGTATTATAATAAGTGTCACTCCGCAGTTTATGCCCGGGCAGGCATGCCGGTGGGCTGTCGCTTAGGGCCTGTCCACATCTCTACGTCACGACGTCGTCAACGTGGAACGGTGCGGTATCGTAGCACGGCGCGTTGCCGCGATGTGCTAGTGTATAGTACGGCAACTAAAACATTAAATGAGCGAGCACATGGACCACGCGACGTCAACGCGCCGTTTTACGGTGACGTTGCCGTACTATACACATTTTTTTTTTCTGTACGGAAATCCGAATTGAGATACCGAATTGAGAATTGAAATTTTATGTTATATTTTTCGATACCCACAATGGCTTCTAATCATAAACCTCGATCTTCTAATCCATGTAAAAGATATTGTTCTGTTACGGATGTCTGAATAAAGGTTTTTTAGGTGTTAGGTAGGAAGTAATCTGTTCGAGTCGTACGTATTTAGGTAGTAAAAGTACCTACAGTAATTATAGTAAGGCGGCGTGATTCAATATCTTTGAGTAGTATCAGGCCTGTCTCACTTCCCGTGGGGATATTCGGAAACGTAAGTAGGTATGAACAAACCCTTTACCAACCTGTCTGGCCAGCGTGGTATAGTAGGCCAAAACCTCCTTTCTAAGGAGAGGCCGATGTCCAGCAGTGGACTGTTAAAGCTGTTGATGATGATGAAGTAGGTATGCTCGTATTATATATATACGTATATATATTATAATTAAAGTACCTACTACTATCCAACTACCTTATGTTTATTTGGAAAGTAATTTGTTTACTAAAGTAAAGTACTACAGAAAAAGTTGTTAATAAAAAATTAAATTATTATTCAGAGGAGACACCCCTAATTTCGTCAGAACCGAAAAGAGTTACACGATAGAGAGATACGCAATGGTAGGTAAATATAATCGTACAAATGGTCCTTATTTCATTAAATTACTTTTCGGAGTGAGTCTTCTGTACTATAGTACTATTCACGAATTCTGTGATTATACACAATAAAACTAAATTTTTACATTATATATCATGGGAAGTAGCTATAAAACTCGAGTAGATTTGGCCGTTAGAAATCAGATATATTATTGAACCATTTACGAAGTATATAATCCTATTGCAATTAATTATATTATATCTTTTTTTTAGCTGTTTAAATTGTCGTGAAATGCAATCTTAACAGGTGAATGTACTTGTTGCTTGTGAATGAACTACTAACTCCACATGCCGTTATAATTTACCTAGTTTAGTATTCTATCACTGCCTAAAATTGGTATACTCTTTAACTAAAGATTAAGGGTTTTAGGTTTCCCATAGATATTTACAGATATAGCAAGCGATAATAATAAAAAAGTTAGCAAGAAAATAATGTAACTATTCCAATAGCTCTTGTAGATGCTCCATCTAATAATGAAAATGGAAAGCTATTCAACTGTTTTATCACTTCCCACACCCGTTAATATGTAAGATTGCCATTGAATATCTGCTGCACTTGTTTGTCTTAATTATTCTCGTGAATGCATATTTCTCCATTACATTTTATTGGTGAATGAATCCAGTAGCATCTTTACCTATAGTGTGTACGATGCGATGCATGAGCACGATTGCGTTTAGGGGCGCCACCGCGATGGCAATGGCTCTTTTAATGAACCTCCAAGCCTAATAAAGGGCATCAGAATAATGTTTGCACACGCGCGCTTCACATTCTAGATAAGTCTCTGTATGAGTTGATGCATATGTATATCTACCCGTGTAGGTATATAAATTTAGTTATGTGCACTGCTGAGTTTAAACCGGTGGATGAATGACGATAGAACGATGATTTCGCAGAATTTTTGTTAACAGAATCGTTCTACTTATACTTACTCCACTTTCACAGGAAGTTGTGTGTGATAATTATATGTGAATTGTCGCTTAGTTTCGAAGCCAAACGCTTGAAAAAGTAACGGATTATTACCAGGTAGATCATCGACACATAGTTCGCGGTCCTCTCTAAAAAGAGGAGCACGTTGAGGACATGCACACGCGCATTCGCCGTTTATACTGACTCCCGTCCCCTCGCGTGCTCCGTGCTCGGCGCATTGGGCTGCATTGCACTCCTCTCCTGAAATTTATGAAAGATTTTTTTTTACTAGAGAGCGACAACGTATTATTACAACAATTTATTATATTTTTTTATTATAATTACATTTTCAGGAAATTCGAGAACCTTAATACATGATGTAGAATCGTGCCTAATGTAGGTTTCTCTTCATGAGAAGTTTTTTAGTTTGTTCCCATTTTATGCCTTTATTTCAATTCAACATGCCTCATTATTCTAGCACTCTAGCGGTAACCGCTAATGCATATCAAGAGGTGTCGGATTCGATCCCCAGTCGGGCTAAAGGTGTTGATGGGTTTTTTCTTACAAGAAATTCTTAATAGCAGTCCGCAATATGGAAAATAGTGATGTGCCACGTCCGTGTCTCATAGAGGATGTTAATCTGTCGGCGCCGGTTATCAAGAACATTTATGGCACAGTCGTTATTGGGAGGTCAGTGCCCTCAAATATACTGACAACTAGTTCAAAGTTCGAATTAAGTTCGCCCCCAGGGTTGCGGAGGTCCAATGCCGTAGCTCCGTAGATCACTTTGTATTCAGGTAAAACCTGTTGAACTAGTAGCTGAACCCAAATAATCTTGGGAATAATAAAGGCTATGAAGATGATGATTTCAATTTATTAGGTACTGAAAAGTCTGTTACTGATTAAGAAGGGACCCTTAGAACAGTATTACAATGGTTCTATGGTTCTACAAATGAAACTTCAAAAGCGATGGTAATAAGGTCAGTCAGAATCCTTGCTTTTTACATATTATGTAAAATTTAGGAAATTTTAATCCTTTGATTTCAACATACCCTAAAACCTGCCCTGGCTACGCATTTGTTTAGAGGATGAATAAGAGGTGTTACTAATTAGCCGTTTTGTGGAATATAGCGGATTCTTGTATTAAAAAATAGTCTGTACTGGATGACGGTCTGGATGTTTTAAAATCATACAAGTGAAATACTAAACCTTAACCTAGATGAAGTTTTATCTCATTTGCTTGGAATTAACTGAAGCACTGTGAATTTTAACTATTTGGCAGTTAACTCCGATATATTGCAGGAGAGTAGATTTTCTTCATTGTGTAGACTTATTTACTTTCGGAGTTCTTTTTTTGTTTTTTTATTATTATTGTGATGCTTTTGTAACATTAGGCCTCCGGTCGCATCTTCCCAACGAAATACGAACAGCACGAATTCTATCATTTTAGGTTGATCTAAGTTGGGGTATCACTGCATCCGTCGAGCCCGGCCCGTTCGTGCTGAAATCAGCGTGGCTCTACTACCTTGTTTTTCTTTTGTAGTTATCTAGTATCAAATGTAACTAACCGATAATTGTGAAGATGTCTCCGGTGTCGCGGCGCGCGAGCTCTCCGAGACGCGCGCCGACCGCGGCCGTGGCCAGCAACAGTAGCAGCGTGGCGGCCATGCTACCCCCCGCCGCCCTCACCCCTGCACCCGCCTGCTTCCACCATCGCAGTCGGCACCCTGTTGACATGATATATTCTTACATCTTTTACGTTAACACGAAAACCTATTCTTACATACCTAATAAACAGAAGCTGCCTTTGACGTGTGGAAAACCCCTCGGGCCTTCACCCCACCGGGGTTTTGAATAGGCCGTGTGTCTTAATTGAACCGACTAAAACCACACGGTGTGCCCTCTGTACAAATGCCGGGGAACAAATTTCCTTCTGGACCCCTACCAGTACCTGCCCGCTACTGATGCGGGCTCCGTCTCTTGTGGACCTCTCTACTTAGGCGACGTCCAGAACACGCGGAAGCCACCGCCTCGAGCGGTTGGCCAAACTAATGCGGATGGAGGGGAAAACCCGCCCGTCTACCCACGGCCACACTCAAAGCGGCATGAGGGACTCAATTCCCTACTAGCGACTGAGTGCAGGTACTTTGCGAAGCAACCATCCCTGGAAAGAACCTGCGTCAGTCGAAATCATAGTGTCCAGTGCTGCCGCCCTGATCACTCGAGGACGACCTTCTGGAGCGCTTTTACGGCTGCGAAGCCAGCACGTGGAGTCCCCAGCCGGATCTACTAGTTCGGCGAGTGACTTCGCGCCACTCGCGTATTTCGGGCGGAGGTCGAAGTCCTCGCCGATAAACTTTGGCGAGTACTTTCACCTTCAAATACCACGGGGGTGTTCCGGCCAAGGCGCACGCCGCCTCGGTAAACACGGTGCGGTAACCGGGTATGACTTTAGCCGCCAGCATCCTCCGAGATCCCCAGAGGCGCATCCTATTCTGGGCGGCCAGAGCCTACCAAGTAGGTACAGTACACAGGGCAACTAAACTATAATATGAATAAGTATATGTATACGACCTCACCTTTCACCACTGCGGGACGTCTGGCAGATGTGAAACATCGAAATTAATTAATAGAAATAATATCTTTATATCGATAGCTTATGACAGGAAATGAAAAATATGGAAAAATTAAAAATAACCAAGTTCATATCAAAATGTTTGTTGAGATCATTCACCACTGACGCTGATTTTTTGTTGGTCTAGTACCTTACAGTTGACAGTATGTACTGTAACGAATGCATGGGGCACTGTCATTTTTAAATAAGGTAAATTATATTTATAGACACTCATTGGTTTCTATCTTTAATACAGCTGACATTTTTGATAAATGTTTCAATCATCATGAAACAGATATTATATTGGGGTTTCTGCTATACAGAAATAGATATGATGTTCTATCTAATAAATTGTCTAATGATCAATTAAATGAAGTATTTGCAACAAAAACAAGTACTTGGTTGCAATTAGTAAATGAGACATTATTAAAGTAAATTTTAATGCCCGATTCAGCTAATAATAATGAGTAATTAAATTGATGGCTGGACTGAACCACCGCGTACTTTGTGTGAAGCAATTAATACACCGCAGCATCCATAATTTCGTTAAGTCTATTGTTTAGAGGAGTGCCACGGAGACCCTGCCGCACCTGTAGGTACCTGTCTGCAATTTAATTCGATACTATCATCGCTACACTTCGTTCTTTACTTGCTTATATATAGTTTCACACTATAGTTATCATACACGCAACGTTACAAAAAAGATTGAATTTATAAGAGACCAATATCATATTGTAGGATAATTCCAAATAAGGCACTCGAAGAGTAACAGAACGCAAAATACTTTATATATATGTAGTATATGTATGTATATACTGTATATGACATATACACACACACACCCCCAAACATACACGCATATTTATAATTTATAGCCTTAAACCTCATATTAACTAGTTTCCCGCTCCACATAGGTATCATTCAACAATCCATACTTTAACTTTTTTTTAATGTACCTGTAATTATTTTAAGACTTTGTTTTAATAAATATATGTAAATTGTTGAAAACTTAGGGCAATATGTACTTATTTGTTCGTTCTTATTCATAATGGTTAGTCACTTGATTTTTTTATTTTTTTTCTTTCCTAACCCCTCTAATGTTATTTTAAACTCTAACAGATATAAATAAAAACATACCAAAAATAATGAACTTCGAAAATTGACTCTCTGAGTAAATCAAATCAAATCAAACCATTTCATTTCAAGTAAACCATACAACGGCACTTTTGAAACGTCAAGTAGTCAGTCGTAGTCAGTCGTGAAGCTAATCATCTGTTCCAATTCGTAGATCCTATGGAGAAGAACAGACAAGAAACTCCAAGGACACTGAATGAATACATACCTTAAATATATTTCAAAGGATTGCCTTTAATTTTTTTTTGCGGAATCGTTCTGGTTAAATCACATCTATTCAGTGCTAACCAAATTTCTTATAGATGTACCAATGATATTATCGTAGATAATATCATTGGCTCGCACTTGACTCATTGGCCGCTTTTTTTGTAGAAAAAAAGCGGCTAAGTGCGAGTCAGACTCCCCCATGAAGGGTTCCGTAGCAGCAAGTAACATCATTTAAAAGTTCTTGTAGTTCGTTGTAACTATGTTTGATGTTTTAATAATAATGTATTGATTGAATGAAAGGTAAATTGCGGTTTACGATTTATGACGTATAAAAAAAAACTGCTGATTAGATCTCGTTCAAACCAATTTTCGGTGGAAGTTTGTATGGTAATGTACATCATATATTTTTTTTAGTTTTATCATTCTCTTATTTTAGAAGTTACAGGGTGGGGGGACACATTTTACTACTTTGGAAGTGCAGCTCGCGCAAACTATTAGCTTTAGAAAAATGATATGGGTTTGATGAAAAATAATTTTTGAATTTCAGTTCTAAGTATGGGGAAACCCCCAAAATTTATTGGTTTTTTTCTATTTTTGTGTGAAAATATTAATGCGGTTTACAGAATACATTTACTTACCAAGTTTCAACAGTATAGTTCTTATAGTTTCGGAAAAAAGTGGCTGTGACATACGGACGTACAGACAGACTGACAGACATGACGAATCTATAAGGGTTCCGTTTTTTGCCATTTGGCTACGGAACCCTAAAATCGACCTAATAAAGCTATAAAACAGTACTAGATACCTACATCAACACTACAATATTGTTTCATATTTATACAACAAAGTTTTTATAACTACGATTTCATAAATATTCAAAGATTTAAAAACACATTAATTATTCAGAACATTCAGATCAATAATATAGAGAGAAAACAGCGAATCAATGTTCATAAACAATAAAACATTGCCATAGTGAAAGCTCGCGCATCGGTGCAAAAATTCTAATGCATTGTTCAATGTTCAATCTCTCCGTTCACAAGATTTCCTTTATAACCAAGTCGTTAAACATGTCTAGTTTGAAAATAACCAAACTTAACTTCTTAATTAATGAATTTTGAATACAAGTAATCTACTTTTACCTCCCTGCACAAATACCGTTGTTTTTTCTAATGGGAAATATTACAACAATCATAATAAGAAAAACAAATTTTCATAAAGTAAGTATACGTTTTTGACATAATATAATATGAAGTCTTTTAAGAGTGGATTTATAGAAATTAAATGAACGTTATCTACTCGAAGCCATTTAGTACCTTTAAAATTATATTTCATAAAAGCTTATCGAGTTGAGTATCTACTAGATAAAAAGGTAAGAATAAAATTTTCACGCAGTTTTTGGTTTTTTCTTTATATACATTTTTCTAACAAATATCAAATTTAAAATCGGCATCTTCAAGTTATTTAGACTATTGAATCTCAAATCATTGTATTTGTACATACTGTTATTCCACATACTTGTTAAGAGTGACTGTTAAAAGTCACTAAACGCGTGTAACAGTTCATAAAATATTGCGATGATGCTACATATTTAAAGACATTTCTTTTCATCCGGCTGTGTTGGCACGTGCCGCGGCGATGCTATTGACTCTTCTTCTGTTCGGTTACAGTATCCTCTATAGCCAAGTGTTTATTTAACTGTTAAGAAAATCGCACTTAAAACCCAAAAAAAACGGTATTAAATGTTACAGATGTGACAATGTTGACTATCTAATGATAGTGACAAACGCACACAGCGGTGGTCGCGTGTAGACACCCACCGTGTCAATTGAACCCGGTGTCTGTCGCATCGTCAATCATTTCTAAAAATACCTCCTAGCTCCTAACATATTAACATTGAAGGCTGATATACCGGTATCAATATATTCGTTAGACAGATATTAATTTATTGTTCTATTACATATTTCTGTGCTAAATAGTAAGGAACCCTAATCGCTCCTACATTAACACAGTAGTTTTGCATACATAATTGTGAAAGATTCATCTTTCGCGAAATATAGCATGAATGATGAAGAGATTGCTTGATGTTAGAACAGTCTCCACCTTTAATTTACACAAATGTTCCAGACACGAATGTGGTACATTCTTAGTCTTAAATCTTTAGGGCACAGTAACCAATAAAACATATTGAATCATTGACGTTCTACATCCGGACTAAAAGCTAGAACCAAAGTCAATGGGCTATTGTTAACTAGAAAACCTTACATTGAAATAAGCATAGGCTATGCAGGTTTCGTCTGAACTTCACTATTCGTCATAGGTAAACCGTAAGATTTTACTGGAGAAGCCACTTTTGTGGCATAAATGAATTTGAGGGAAGAATCAGTTTAACCTTTGTAACAATAGAATTTCCGAGATTTAGAATTACATATCTAAGAGACTGTTGTTTAATGAAAAACCATTGTTTTAGATTAAGGAACCCCATGCTTGTGTTTCATGTATTCAAAACGTGTCATATCTCTAATCTTATGTACTGTAAAACTGTACAATGCTTTTGTTTTTCGGATTTAAAAAATTCTTTGCACGGGTCAGACTTATCTAAAAACTATTGAGTATATAATCATAAACATAAAAAAAATTCGGACATATTTTACACTCAAAATCATCTAGTCCTAAACTAAGCAGAGCTTGTATTATGGGTAACAACTGATATAAATATATGAACATATTTTTTTTTGTAAATACTTAAATATTATACAAAGAACACACCCAGACTCCGCAACAAATATTTGTGGATCACACAAATATTTAATCCGACCCGGAAATCGAACCCGAGACTTATTATATATTTTTTGACTGCCTTATTTTAGACTTAGTTAAACTCTTATTATACAGACTCCTTGTCTGTAAATCCCCAGCAAATGAATTTTGATACTCAAGTAGATTTCAATTGGCAAATTAAGTAAAATAACTGCGTCACCAAAACCTAATCAGATTATTGACTGAGTGTCACTGCTCTCAGCATTCCGAAAAAATAAAACTCAACTCACAAGTCGAGTGGTTTTACACACATTGGAAATTCAAACTAGGGTAATCAAACACTATATTTTGTTTTCTCATTTCATGTGCATGTAATTAAGTCGACTCACTACTGTATTGATTTCTGATTTTCTTTCATTTATAGATGTATTACTCGTGCGGCTATAATTGCAGTAATGTCTGGTGTCTTGAGGTCGATTGATATTGATACTGGTGAAATTATCTTCGCAACATATTATATTTCGTTTCTCGTACTCAGGCCGGTATCTATGTAATTATGATTGTCCGTGTGAGAATGGCGATATTATTAGAATCAACGCCTTTAGAAATACGCAGTATGAAAATAAACTCTGTAAACTTATGAATGTAAAAAGTATAAATTGAGTCTCAAACAAATCTTTTTGACAACTTTGAACGTTCTATAAAAAATATTTAAAGCTAACTTTTGCCCATGGGTCCGCCCGCGTTTATCGGTTAACACGGTAATGAACAGCCTATGTCCTTCGTCAAGAATCATGTTTTTCCAAGCTTTACATCGAAATTAGCGTAGCGTTTAAGTCGTGAAAGCGTAACATACAGACAGACAAAGTTACTATCGAGTTCATAATACTAAGTAGATCTTACGGTAGAATTTTATATTTCGTATCATGTCATTATATTTCACTGAAAAGGCCTTAAAGTAGAAGATGATTCTTAGCAAACAGACGCATGATCGAAAATTTTTACATATCTAAAAATATAGGTTGCCGATGACATCCTCCAAATAACTAACTTACATATGTATGTATACTATTCATACTCATTCAGCTACGATATTCAGCTTTATAAAGTAATAAATTATAATTTTAAATAGTATAATAATTTGAAAAACTTTTGTAAGAAGATACTATTATGAATGGTCCCGCCTTCCGGAAGAAGACCGGTGTTCAGATACATCTATCGATTCCTCATGTACAGATAACGACTGATGCACAGCCATTAAAGCAGAAACTACCTCGTCTTTGATTATGTACATACATCTCATACACGACCAATGTAATTAGACCTTAAATAAGGATGTATACTCTTGAGTACCAATGCTCTTATTATGTTGGTTAGGATATTGGTGTATTTGTTTAAAGGAATATAATTTTAGTGCTTCATGTAATACGGTTTAGAATGTCGTTGCTCGCGTATCGTCCCATTGCAAAATTATAGTGGTTGGTAAGGAAACCCTTGGGCGCCGGGGATGAATGTCGGTAGAACTGCATAATTGTCGGACATTATTTACGGCTAGTAGTGAAGTCGTTTTGATGAACTCCTACATTTTGATATGTTACAATGTTGATACATATTTAAAAAAAAGCATATAATAATTGTTATTGTAAATTTAGAAGGTGAATTAATTGATATAACCTGTCCTTAAACGAAAACTAAAGTTAAGATTTACAAATTCTATCTGAAGCATACATTCTTATTATTAGATACTATCCATTAATGCATAATAGAAATAAGTAACAACAAAACCAGAAATAGCTCAGAGATCTAAAACGACATTTTAAAACTCATCAATAAGTATACAGATACATTTAAATTTTCTGGCTCAAACTTGTTGATTATTTATGTGGAATAATAATTAATAATATATTAATGGATTCTACAATACAAAGCGATGTTAGAAAGTGTTAGGTAATTAATAATATTCCAAACACGTAGTTAATGCTTAGATAAACCGCGAACTCATTAAATAAATTATCTGCTTTATTCCTTTTAGGTATGCGCAGTATCTGCATGTTGAACCAACTAACGTTCATTAATATTAATGTAAATTATATTATTGTATTGATAATTAACAGCGTATGAATGCATAAAATGAAATTTGTTTGCTTGTTTGATAGGCAAAACCTTTATCAAGATATCTGAAAGAAACAGTGGGTACAAATGTGCAAAATTGTCTTTAAAATAAACATTAGATAATTAGTGCAAAATTGTCTTAAAACAAGCATTAGATGTTTGGGTCTAAATATCAAAGATGGCAAACTTAAAATTGCACTAATTAACAAATATAATATCACTCATACCATGTCTTCGTCTAATGCAATCATTGTTAAGTAGTTTTAAGTTAAGCAATCAGTCAACTTATAGGCAGTATATATAACTAACTAATTTAGAAATTAGATTAGAGATTATCGTTTAAGGAGAGGGACTTATCATTGTATCTTGCTACACTTTTAATATTTTCATTCAGAACATTTTAGTTCTTCTAAATAAATCATGTATCACTAAATGTATGTAACTATGTACTTAGTATTCATAAGAAAAAGTACCTATCTATCAGGATCTTATATCGGTACTAAAATACTCACTCTCTATTTCGTTAGGTTAGTATTTCAAAATTTATGCTTAGCAACGCATATGTTTTGTAGTCTGATAACAAGACTGTGACAACACTAAACTTACTTTACCTGTGCGTGTAACGTTATTGGCTCCGTCAGCTTTCATCGTAAGTTAGTTTTTGTACTGCAAAAACCATAATGGTATGATAAATTAGCCATGTTATTATATAAGCATGTTATAAGCAATTTATCACTTGAAGAGTTCCTTGCTTGTTGAACGGCCACACATGATGTAGCGAAGCACCTTTGTAATGATAATTTGATTGAAATTATGGGCTTATACCGTAGTAGCCTACGAATGAATAGATTAGTGTTACCGATAATTCAGTATTTCTAGAACTGATTTCATGTTCTAATATCAAGAACAGTCTTTTAACCGGAGTCACAGCATAAAGCTAGCCTACGAATGAATAGATTAGTGTTACCGATAATTCAGTATTTCTAGAACTGATTTCATGTTCTAATATCAAGAACAGTCTTTTAACCGGAGTCACAGCATAAAGCTAGTTAGTCTGGCTTTATTCCGTGGCTCCGGTGATCGGAGATCGGTGCAGTAGTCTAGCAAAGAGACAAACAGACAGAGTTACTTCCAAGCTTTTAATATTAAGTAAGTATGCATCTCAGTATTATGTACGTATGTATATACGTCTACAGAACAATATCACATGAGTCACACACGCAATGGGCTAATGATAATGATGAATACGTATGTAAATCATATGGGTTTTCAATTTTGGAATGTCTAATAGTTATTTAATTTAAACGAGGAAAGAGATTCTAGTTTATATTTTCATATTTGTTACTAGAGTAAATATTGTCTTTGCTAGTCATAATTTTAATGTGCGTCTCTAAGCGAAACAAAACACTTGTCGACACAGAAACTTATGGTTATTTAAAACTTACAGCCATTGGCTAAATTAGACGTAAGATCTAACTCAAAACTATTTGCCTTTTTTTTTTACAAAATGTGGATACTTTTAAAGTGTAAATTTTAAAACCGATGCGACGGAGAAAAGAATTTGTCAATTAAGTCTTTTAGAAATTGATGGCTGTACTTCAAAGAACTTCAATTAAAATAGCTAAATTTAATTGTAAGTTATTAGTTACCTCACTTCACACCTTCGATTAAAAAAATAATATTTTTCCTATAAAAAATATAATGTCCTAACAGACAGAATTGGTTACGCCGGCACCGTTTGTTGCTTAATACTGTTAAATTTACAAACTACAATAATGGTGATTATTAAATTATTATTTTGGTATTTCCTTCAGGTTAACATGCTGCAATGAATGAATATGGTCATATTTATTTGTGGATGGCCGTTATAATAAATAATATAATCAGTTATCTTAATTTCTTTCTACTTTATGACCTTAATGTTTAGTTACAAGTAATGGTCTTTAGGCTTGACATCAAATAAAATATATATTGGAGAAGCTAGTCATTGAACAAATTCGCTGATTTTCCAACCAGCCTAATCATATTAATACATTGAACCGACAAAAACCCTTTTTTTTTAGTAAATAGTAGTATATATAAATGTCGCAAGCAAGAGTGTGTAGTATACATGCGAAAGAAAAACGCATGGAAACTTGGTAACTCGTATTTTCCCAAACTTTAGACTAATCTACGACTTCGTCTTCATATAATGTATATTAAAAATATCTCTAAAATTACAGTAGGCAGGTAGTATAATATACGGGAGATAAACAGATGTCATTGAAATAATAGCTTTTGTTTTCTATTCAAACAATCTTGAGCAATAACAAGTCATAGAATAACAAAGTAAAATATATTTACGTCTGCATCCCATACAGTACCAGTGTTTGGATTGGTCGCTGGTTATACAAACACAAAATTTGCGAACCGCAGCTAATGAGGTCCTTCAGAAAACTTAAAACAGTGAAGTCGGCTCCTACAAAAGACTAGAAGTCTGTTCATAGATAGACAAATATTGAGCTATATAGATATAGATATCTGGATATTGATGCATCGTAGGATTCGATAGTCTCAGTTAGTTTAATAAATATTATTAGTTAGCATTAGGTATAGCATATTTCCAGTTCTATTTATTCTAATTAAAGTTTTGTAACCCATATACGTTAATTAACGACTGTTGCACATAGTTTGAAAATAGACAATACATGGAAATTGGAAAGATAAAAGGTATTAAATACCAAAATATGACTACGATAAGTGCAACTTGGTATAATAGTACGTCAGATTTTTTTTAAGTACAAACACACACTTTTAATTATTCTTAGAGTTACTTCTTAACAAATCATCAATGTATGAGGTACGAAAGCTATCTTGAGGTTGACCAATCCACTTATCAAAATTGATTATAAACCAAAGATCTTAGAGTTCTTCTATTGAGGTGACAGAGCAAGTCATGAGTGACTGGCAAAGTTCTTTGAGCATACATAACTTTATGTGTATACATTACGAGTATGTACAATATTTAAACGTACTTCAATTATCGAGTTACTTACCCAAGTACTTCAAACCATTCGTATCGTGCATTAAATTACGCATATTTTATTTCAAAAAACCATACAAATATTGATATCATAAAACGATCATACGAATACCAGCCTCACAAAGCTCACTATCCAAACATAACCACGTGCCAAACTAAACGATTCACTTTGATTTTTCTTTATTTCTGCCATAAGTAGACGCTCCGTCTAGTAACTTATGGACTCTCAGTGTTTACCAAACATAGTTAGTTAAACAGTGATGTTTGCTTACCAAAGATTGAAACGCACCATTAGACATGTACCTAGGTATGTACTCGTACTACCCGAGTGAAGATTCGGCGAAATGTTTGTATTGTAGGCCCTGATTTCACGTTTTTGTAGAAGTTGTCAAGAAGCTAACAGTTGAGAGTACTCATTTCTACGAAATATAACATGTGTTTTACAAGTGAAATTAAAGCCATGTACTCTATGTTTTACTCAAGGAAAGTGTTTCAACTCGAGTAATTTTTCATTCCTTTTGTTATTATATTTTTAAGCATTGGAGAATCTCGATTGGAAATTAGTTTCGAGTGTTTCTCAGTATGCGTTTTACGATATTTTTATGAATATTCTCTTACACTTTATCCTGAGGAATTAAATAATGCCATTGGCTTCAGATTCAAAACAATATTAACCAAAGTATTCAATTTCGTGAGTTCCTTGTAAACTAATTACAGTCCCTGTTACACGATATTTGGCGTCAGAGAAGCAGTGCTCCTTTAATAACCAATAAAGTGATATGGGCTATAAAGTTTATTGACAATATCATACTCTAAATTCTATGCAAAGTTCGAATTAGGTAGTTATAGGTACTTAATATGAATGTCTTGGTAGTCGATAAAACATAAATTTTATTTCACTTATGAAGAACATTCTTTTATACATGCTTAGACTGTCATTAAGTCGTCTCTGCGGTTTATTTTGTATAAACAGCCGACGAAAAAAACGTCAATTACTAAATGACATCGTTTTTAGGATTTCGTAGTTCATACTCGGAACACTTATATATTCGTCATGTCCGTCCGTCCGTCCATATGTCCGTCCCCGGCCTACCGCCCAAACGGTTGGTGCTAGAAAGATAAATTTTGCCCGAATTTGTGTTGTAATTACGTCGACAAAGTGCTATAATAATATTATGAAAAATATTTTTATTAGGCGTATCTCCCCTACACGTAAAGTGGGGATGTTTTTATTTTCTCGCGTCTACCCTATCGTGTGGGGTGTCAATAAATAGGTCTTTAAAAATACATATTACAATATCGCTAAAACCACTTTTCGATTTAGGTATCCGTTTGCGAGCTATTCAACTTTAAATCGCAATTTTTTGCAAAACCAGAGCGTCCCCCGCCCTCTAAAAGTTATCTATTGTACACAATTTTAATCTACATTTCATTATCGGTGACTACGGAACCCTATTCTCTGCGTGGCCTGACACGCACTTGGACTTTTTTTTAATATTATTTTTGAACTTTTTTCAGTCCCAAAATGTAGTTTTACATTAAAATTTAAACTAAAGTTGGTACATTACAACATTAATATTAATGTTAAACGAATTTTTGTAAAAAAGGACTAGTGTTATTCTGACAGTCGGTCGGTGTGACCGAGGGCTTCGAATCAAACAATAATTTACAAGGTAGTAGAGCCACATTGATTTTATCACAAATAAGCTAGCTCGGCCGGGGTGTTTGTGCGGAAATCCCCTCGGATCCTACTTACTGGTAGCTATGTCGGACTCGAACAGTCTAAACCTCACGTTGCTCAGGCACTAGTGGCCGGGGAACGAGGTATACCCTAGAAAGTAAAACCCTGAAATCCCGACGTACCTCAGGCCATCTACTGCTTTAGGATGTGATGATGCCTCCTGGATGCAAACCCCGATGGTCACACATCGCGCTACCACCCACAGACAGACAGAAGATGAACCTAAAATGACAGCGTTTGTGTTGTCGTGTTTCGTTGGTGAGTGCGAAATGCAGAAAAATCTCAATAGGGCGCAATCTACCACTGTTCTTGGATTCTCATGCTCTCTATCAAGCTGAGTAGAGTCATTTCGGATGCTAATAAGTAAAAAAATATAGATATTTCTTAAAAAGGTTCCTAAAATTTTTTTCTTCATGGCTTTAATACTATTATATGTTCGTTATGATCGATACATTATATGAACATAAAACAATCCTCCAACTTAGTTTTCAATGCAACATAAATATTTCTGTGTGTCTCTCTTTTAGCTGAACTTCTAGACAATAATATTGTTATTATTGTTACAAATTCACATGTACTCTTAGGTGGCAATAAAGATGGGCGATTTTGGTCATTAGAATCTCTAAATTAAAACGTAAAAAAAAAAAAAAACTTTTTTAATCTAGGAAAAAAATATAGTTTTAAAAAACTAAACAAACACGCTTATAAACTAAAAAGCGGCCAAGTGCGAGTCAGACTCGACCATGAAGGGTTCCGTATCAGCAAGTAACATCATATAAAAGTTCTTGTAGTTCGTTGTAACTTTGATCGATGTTTTTAAAATAGTGTAGGTATTGATTGAATGAAAGGTAAATTGCGGTTTACGATTTATGACGTATTACAAAAAAACTACTCACTAGATCTCGTTCAAACCAATTTTCGTTGTTAGTTTGCATGGTAATGTACAACATATATTTTTTTTTGTTTTATCACTCTCTTATTTTAGAAGTTACAGGGGGGAGGACACACATTTTTCCACTTTGGAAGTGTCTCTCGCGCAAACTATTCAGTTTAGAAAAAAATTATTTTAGAAACCTCAACATCATTTTTGAATACCTATCCATAGATACGTAGGGGTACGATGAAAAATTTTTTTTTAAGTTTCAGTTCTATGTATGGGGACCCCTAAAATGTATTGTTTTTTTTCTATTTTTATGTGAAAAACTTAATGCGGTTCACGGATTACATCTACTTATCAAGTTTCAACAATATAGCTCTTAAGGTTTCGGAATAACGTGGCTGTGACATACGGACGGACAGACAGACAGACAGACAGACAGACATGACGAATCTATAAGGGTTCCGTTTTTTGCCATTTGGCTACGGAACCCTAAAAAGTAGAAAATAATTTTAATGTAACTAAGCGTGGGGTGCTTTCTGAAAATATTTCCATAACGTCGCCCCACGCTTCGTTACATTAAAATTATTTTCTACTTTTTAGTTTAAAAGCATGTTTGTTTAGTTTTTTAAAACTATAATATTTTTTTTAGTTGTATCTTGTATACTGCTCTCAATGACAATTAGGTCACTAATTCCTGAGAAAGCCATTAACTTCGTATGCAGTACTGCAAGTTCAAATTGAATCGCAGTATTTCTTTACTTCTTTGTTTGTTTTCTCGCGGTTTCGATTACCAATATGTGTGTATTGTATGTATTTAGAAATATAAGTATGAGTATGTGTATTAACAGTCTGGTACAGTCTCGGCCTAGTTTAGGGTCAAGCGATATTTCCCTTTTTATTTTCTATATACTAATACTATTTTGCTAATTCAATGTGCCGTCAAACATTCACCAGTTATGGAGTATTTACAACAAATGCTGTGCAGTAATGAATTCTTAGTAAGTACAGTTATTTAAATACAAAAACTTTAATTAGATAGAAACAATTACTGTCAGTTTGTCTACTTATTATTTCTGTCAAAGTACGCGAAGACGTTACCGTGTGAACGTTGTTCTCTTCGTGTTGTATGACGTCAGAGTAATTGTCGATCGGCTGTTATTGTGTTGCGCCCGCGCTGGGTGCCAGGTTCTCATGGAAAAGGTTTCGCGTATACACGTCATTTTGCCACTCTTTCTATTATCGTGCATATTCTTTGCAATTATAACAATCATATCTAATCAGTGTCTCTTGTGCTTGGAATGTAATTAAGTTCTGTAGAAAAATCTATTTCAAAAATTAGAAATGAGTCGATGAACTTTCTTAGGCACTTAAACATTCATTCATTGTACAAATTTCAAACTATTTAAATGTTTAAACTGCAGGACTAGCCTTGCTACCAGAAAGAGTTTGAGACGAGAGCATAACAAGATAAAACTTAATTACATTTGACAAAGATTGAACAAAAAAATCGGATGTACGCGGTAATGAAATTTAATTTATTGGGCCATTTATAGATACTAGTGGTCGCAAAGTTGGCCAAATTCGTCAATAATTAATTCGAATTATAAGTGGCAACATTATTAAGGTTCTGTAAAAGACTATAACTTCTATAATCATTTGACAAAAGTTAATTTGAGTTAATTGGACAAAAGAGTATCTATGCGTGTGTGTGTCAAATTACTGTGTAATGTCTTATTATTGACTTAATTTATTACTGTGTAATGCTTTATTATTAACTTAATGTATTTTTATGAACAATTTAAAAAAATAGCAATCTTTACTCCTCTATATGAACCATAAGTTTGCGAATTCTCGTCGCAGCCTTGAAGAGCCATGGTCGAATTTTATAAACTGATCACAATTGGCTTATAGAGTTTTTGCTAAACATATTGAAGCAAAATTTAAAATGTAAAGTGACATATTTCTCCAAAAACTTTCTGAATCATGTAAATACAAATGTTTTTAAAGCTTAATGCTTTATTTTACAACCGTTAAAACTTATTGAGTATTGAGTTGCTATTTAGCTTTTTGCTTACGTGTAAAGTCAACTCATGACATCAATAAATCCATAACATTGGTTTTACGTTGATGTAAAGTTTGCTTAAGGCGTCGAAACGCCTTTTTCCCGCCATGTAAGATACCGGTGGCTATTTTTAACCGACTTCAAAAAAAAGGAGGAGGTTATCAATTCGTCGGAATCTTTTTTTTTTTTTTATGTATAATTTCGTCGTTTATGAACCGATTTCAAAAATTCTTTTTGCATTGGAATGGACGTAGCTTACAGGTGGTCCCATCGTCACCATATCGGGTTCTGATCATGGGATCCCAAGGAAATCGAGGGAACTCCTCAAATATCATAGGCACAATGTCGCGATTTGGGTACTCGGAATAGTTTTTCATTGAAGTCGGTTCCTTTTTGTTAAAATTATAATTATGTTTTAAGTTTAGCAGTGACAGCTGCTGTTTCAATTTATGTACTGTGTTAGTTACAAAACAAAAGTGAATAGAAGAATTAAAAGAGTTTTTTACACGTGTCAGAACCTTCTTTCTAAGGAGAGGCCTATAGCAATGGACTGTAGAAGGCCGTAGTTGATGATATAAAAAGCAATAACGTCAATAATTCAATTATTTACGAGTATTGTAGTGTAGTGTAGTGGAGCAAAAGAAGTCGGTCGTCTTTGGACAAAAATTGAGGAAAAAAGTGGCCGAAATTTAATGAGCACTTAAAAATTATTGACAGCTAAATTAGTGTACAGAATCACGAAAACAAGACTTTGTCGTGAATTTATTGTGTATAAATGTAATCACACCAAGCAGTAGCGCTTAATTTATGAAATCGATTCGAATACGTGTATATAAATTCACAATACAGTTGAAATAAATGTATTTACTTTGTTAATTAAGGTAGTATTGAAATCCATAACTGATTTTATCGATCATCAATTATTCTGGCTACTGACATACCTTGTATCTTATAAGAAATAAGCAAGATTTAATGAATAAAAGATAATTTTTATTAAAAGGCAGGGATACGTGGCCAGATAGAGGATTTTTATTTTAAGTTCTTTTTTTAAAAACAAGAACTAGCGTGGAGTTACAATCATACATGAAACGGCAATAAAAAGCACCCAGACTTTGAATAACAATTTGTAAAATTACACAAAGTGTTGTTATATATGGGATTTGAACCCACCACAGTGCAGTAGAAAGCGGCGTGGCGACAGCTTAAACCACCAGAACAAGCGTGAAGTGAAATGTGTCAAATTATCTACATAAAAGCAATAATTCGCAAATTAATGATCAGATTTCGAACGATCGATGAATCTAATACAGTTAGAACATGATGTAGTAAAGTTTGTAATAATGATAGGTGTTGAATTTATGTAATATAAGTAAAATAGTAATAATAGGTGTTTCCTTACCGTTGAGCACTGTCTCCAACAGCAGCTTTTCTTAGTTCTTAACTTTCAAAGAGTAATTGTAACCCCGACACCAGCAGCGAACATAAATATTTTCGCATTTACGATCGTATAAAATGTTTATGATGTTAAAACGTATATTATTTTGTAAGTGATAAATGCCACAGTTGTAAATTGAGAAGAGACCTGACTTTCGACGTTCCATGAAACTCATTCCAATCTTCCGTGAGCAGTCTACATCCTATGATATAAAATACATTTTTTTTAACCATGAAACAAAATATATCGTCATATAGTCTCATGTAATGACTTTCTATAAACTTTTTGATTACTTTTTACGCCGAATTTTGAGCACAAAAAAGTATGAGATTTGAATTACATAAAGCTTTATAGAAAAATTTTAGAAGGAAAGAGAAGGAAGAAGTATATATTTTTAAACAATGCGTTTTCTGTATCGGAATTTATGTAAAAACAGGTGCATAAAGTTGCAAGAGTAATCCAGGAAATAAGTATTTTATATTTGAAGGCAGTTCAACCCAAATCAACCGGAAAAATAACCATGTTAGTGATGCAAAGTTAAACACTAATAAATGTAATAAAACATATCATATACCACCGATGTATAGGTGTGAATATTTAAAAGTTGTAATATATGGCAACAATGGCCACTAACTACACACATCTGAATTTATTGTCATATGTTTAAATCAACACCACGGTCTTATCTCACCAGCGAGTAAACAATATGATGATGATTTTACATGTATTGGATGGAATTTATATCTAAATTCATTTTTGACTACCGTTTCAATTACAATAGCAAAATAATATGCATAACATTGTTAAAGTGAAACATACCGGAGTTAATGTTTTACCTACTGTCGGATGTCTATTACTAACTCGACGGTCAATAAATTACGGCGTGTTTGTCAAGACGTGACAATGGTGATCGTTAACTTGATCTCAGTGACATGTTCGACAGATGGCCCGATGACCTGTGAAATAGCTATGACGAAACATCCGAACACTTTAAAACAATCTTTGTAAGTGTTTACTGTTTAAGTTAATGTTTTTAATTGCTACTGACGAACCAAATTTTTGTAACAGTAATGATAAGCATTTTTAAAATCGGATTCAAAATTAGGACATGAATTGTAAATATGCTAAGGATCTAATATAATAAACACTTTAGCCAAGCTCATTTGAATAAATGAGCTTGGCTAAAGTGTCTTCACGTTTACCTACACAAAATATCATAAAGAAATTATGAAAAACAAAATCCATAAGGTAGCGTAGTAATAAACTACAAAAGCATACATTGCACTTGTGACTCTTGACTTTTTTATAACACTTTTGAGGCCATTATAACTTTTATTGTTTGCATAGAACATTTTAAGATTCTGTCTAAAATATGCAATAAAATTCACTGTCTATTTTTAAATCCGATTAAGCACTTCAAACCATCAATTTTACTTTATCGCCTTCTACTGCGATATTTTAATCTTACTTCCAATTCGATAAATACCGCACGTGGCAAAACCCATTCAAAGATAGCCAGTTGAATATTTTGATTTTATTAAAATGTAATCTATTCCTATAAAATGAAACGATTCGAGCCGCTCTTGAATTTAGTTACGTGTCGTTATTAGTGTTCGTATAACGGGTGGATGCACGTGAGGATGCCGGTTCGATCCCCGACTGGAATAATCCACTGTGCCTAGATTACACACGCACCGCATCACGACGTGACGCGACATTATAAATCGGCGCCTGCACAAATGTTTAGGTCTTTGGAGACGAGTGTTCATTTAAGCTGGATAGTATTGAAAGAAATGGTAAATTGAGTTTATTATATTAGTAGGTGAAATTTTGCAGCATGATGGAAACTCTACAGAAGAGTATACTTCCATTTTATTTTAGCGATATGCCATCATTTAAGTCATTGAAGCATATAAATCCTTCCTAAATGGACTCTACATATTTAGCTTAACTGTACTCTGTCACGCTTCGCTGTGTTTGCATTTATGGAAATGAGGAAAAAAAGTGAAGTGAAAATCGATAAAAACAATCTTTGAAGCATGCTGTATATTTTAGATCAATTAGTTTAGGACTGTTTGAGTTTAAGTTACGTACACACCAACATTTTTATTGATATGTTTATCTTTGTACACACATGTAATCTTAAAATGTTTATACTAATCTAGTTACACTGTACTTCATTCTAATGTAATGACACTGTAATCGTTTGATATGGACATAAAACCCGTGATACTGAGTACTTCATGCGATACGGCAGGAGTGATAAAAATTATATATCGGTCTAAGTACACACTATACCGTTTAAGTTTACTAACTTCCTTACTGTTCTCACTAGTTACTATGTTGTACTATGTGTAATAGTGAATATTATTGCAACAACATAACCCAATATTCATGATAGTATCATCTTATTCGGTCTTCAGAGAGAAATTTTTGTTTCAACCTATACACTGAATTAAGTTCTTCTTTTATATTTTTTTTAAATACTGTATAATGTATGCTTATTGTAGATGGAGTGATGATTTGCGCCGATATGAGAAGCGGCGGATCGAACCAAGTGGCGTGCAATTGGAGAGGCCTATGTCCAGCAATGGATTGCGATAGGCTGATGATGATGATAATGATGATGATGATGATGTATTTAGGTATATAATATACATACATACGAACAGAAATATGTGTATTTTGCATACAATTCAACCGGTGTGACAATCTAACCTCAAAAGACATATACGAATGTCTTGAATTTCCGACAATGATGTTCTAGGTATATTTACAATCCTATCATTCCTATTTGAACAAACTTATATGTTATAATATATAAAGTACAAATTTTACAAACGTTTAAATATACAGCTCTATTTAATATATATATTTACATATATATCTAGATTCTAAGTGCTAGGAGCTAAACTATTAAAAGATAAAACTACCGGTACGATACGCAATAACCAAGTAAGACAGTGGTAGACGATAGCTAATGACTTGGTTCAAGCAACAGCACTTAGGTAATGGAGACTAGAGCAGCATATTATACCAGCAGCAGTGTATTCATTACCTAACCCCTCGGGCAAATTTTTCGAACGGTTAGCGAAAACACACTGTGCAAAGTGTGCAAGCATTTGCATTCCCTATAATCAATTTTATTTGAACCTGTTGGGAAGATAAGTATTGTAGACAGATATATAGGTTATGATATCATCGTCAATAGGCTTACACAGTCTATTGCTAGATATAAATCTCTTCTTAGAAAGAGACTGGCCAGATGAGTTGTATACCTACCCATCTTTTCAAGTTTTAAGCAGTATTTTGTTTTCATTAGTAGGGCTTTCACCTTCATCCGCTTCAGTGGCCACCCACGAGGAGGCGAATAGTGCGTGTGCCGTACGTTGACTAAATAATATATAGAGTTTTATCCGAGATGGTGCAGGCGTCAATGCGGCAAGCGCTGGGAGGGATCCAGATGTTTTAATAATAGATTAGGTACTAGAGCCACGCTGATTTCAGCACGAATGGGCCGGCTCGACCCGGCCAGTACTACCCTCACACAGAAGACCATCCTAATAATGACAGCATTCTTGCTGTCGTATTTCGTTGGTGAGTGTGAGACCGGAGGCCCAATCATTCTGCATCATTCTCCCACCCTTCGAAGGCCGGGAGAATGATGCAGAATAATCAAACCAGGCTGCCATGGTAAGGGTCACCATGCTAAATGTAGCATGGTGACCTTGAGGGTAGACAATGGTCTACCCTCACAATAAGCATGGTGACCCCTACTCCTGGATTCTACTCATGCTTTCTATCAGGCAGAGTAGAGTCACTTTGGCAGGCTTAAATATATATAAAAAAAAAACCCTGGACCCTTTCTATTCCAGGCACAGAGTAGCACATCGGGTTGTTTTACGCAGACCAATTCCAATAAACCGACAACCCATAACGTCCCACTGTTGGGTTCGGATCTCCTCTCAGGAGAGGGTTAAGGTCATACATCCCCACGTTGACTAAGTGAGGCTTGGGTACTGGCAAGACACGTTGTGGCTACGTAATCTTGCCGTTGGATGTTTTTAAGCCGCCCGAAAGCCTCCAACTAAGCTTCACGACTAAGATACGACTTACGATAACAACCGGGACCGACTGCTTAATGTGACCTCTGAATAACGGAAAGGCTCATTACATATCATGCTATAAACGGTCACCCATCTGGGTATTAACCGCGCCATCGTTGCTAACCCTCGGTAATTGTTTCCAATCACCTAAGGCCACTTGGCTTGGCTGATCGGAACATTACACAAAGGAAAATTATTTCTCTTTATTTATTGAAATTAAATCACATGTTTAATAAAACACGAAATTTATTTAATGTCTACGTTTATACGTAAGTTGAAATACCATCAAGAATGACTATATGGTAATAAGCTATCATTAAAGAACCGGTGATTAGACAAACATCTTAAAATAAGAAACTAAACGGATGTGCTTTTAACACAAGAGTTAATTTACTTTTTTGACTAAAAACTAGGAAAAAAAGTCATAGTGTTTCTACCAGTCATTAGTTTCTTTTAAAATAATATCTAAACAGGAAGCACTACTTTTACATTAATTAGATCAATTTGTGTTATGTTTTGGTTACGATTTTGTATTTTAAGAGACACTTAAATGACTACCTTAATGGTCTAGTGGTTAGCGTATGCGGCTGCTGATCAAGAGGTCTCGGGTTCGAATATTTGTGTGATCCACAAATATTTGTTTTGGAGTCTGGGTGTTTTTCTATGTATAATATGTATGTATTTCCAAAAAAAATGTATGTTTATGTATTTATATCAGTTGTTTACTACCCATAATACAAGCTCTGCTTAGTTTGGGACTAGATGACGAGGTGTGTAAGATGTCCGAAATATTGATTTATAATTTATTTACATATATATTTTAAGGCTGTTAAATAGGGTGAGATAAATATTATTTTCATTCACTTGGCAGGATTCCCGAAAGTTCCTAAATTGGAATACCTCATCAACTCTCAATTTGTACCGCACTTGACTACTAATTGAGTACCTACCACCTACTCAAAATTAAATTATTGCACACTATTATTCTTCCTACGTATATAACTCATGTCACGATTTGGTAATAAAGTTTCTGATCTCTTGGGGTTCTTCACAAAATAAGTTACCGATTTTGGTCGGTAGCATTTAAAATATGATGTGAAATAATAAAATAACATCGCTATTTAGTTATCAACATTACAATTATTGATGGATTACCAGAGATTTCATTTTATGAAGACATATGTATACATATTCTTAGCACAGTTTATTTAATAAAAACTTTATTCAAGTCCTTTAAATTTTACATCTAATTAAAATTTCTATGATTTGAATAATTGTTATTACTCAAAATACAGTCGTGTGATTGATCGTTATGTCGTAGAATAAGGCAAGATCCGCATTTAAAATACGGAACTCCACAAGCAACTACAATGGGTCTTCTTCTGTCTTGTATTGGAGAGTTTCACAAGAAAAATGCCGTAAAAACCTACAATCGAATCAAATTGCAGTTAAACGGTCTTTAATGAGATACTAATGTAACCGTCGCTTTATCTTCGTTGTGTATTTGATTGATCGGTAATCGAAGGTTTAAATTAATGTGTACCTTCTATTTGGTCAAGCACTTGTCATTATAAAGAAATTACGGTTTTATAAATATATGTATTGGAGGTTGGGTGTTAAATTTTCTACTTCCTCTATCACTGTTTTAAATTGTATAAAGTCATCGCATATAAACGATTATTTTCGTTCGCTTAATTTATTGTTTATCATTTCCTAAACAGCATCTAACTTAATTGCAATATTTAAACAATTTACTTTTAGTTTATTAACTTTAAAGTTTTAATGGCTTAATTCGCTTCAGAAAAACTATGCATAATTTTGTGACTAAATAAGATTAAAAGCAATGTACATTTATTTTTTGTGCAAAATGATTACTAAGTATGTTACAATTAAGCCAAATAGCTGCTATGGGAATCAAACATGTTACTAAATACAAAATCGAATGCAAAGAAGCTTCTTGTAAATAATTATTGAGCCTGATACAAATAATGTTATCATAAGAACTTGAAATACATACAAAGTGAGCTAATATATAAGAACTTTAGATGAAAGTCATCTAGCACCATATAATTCAACTCAGTTAACGAATTTCTAAATTATAGTTTCTTATATACATAGTTATCATATATAGTTATAGAGATCCACAAGTTTAAGACACACAATTTTAATTCGTGATTTGTATATTATACTAATCAATAATATTAGTTTTTATGGTTCTCACCATAAAAACTAATTAGTAGTTAGTGAGTGAACATAATATTTGTAGAAAGAAGAGATATTTTTATAAACAATCATTAATTTTAATTGATGAATATACTATGTTTTGATGTATTATAGAAACTTAAAACGTAAACTTGGAAAGGTTAAAGCTAACCTAAATGAAGAGGTACGGTAACAGTTTATAAATGTATAATTAGTTTACATTAACACATGACTTGTCTACTGGTTCAACTCAATGTCTTATACCTATTACAAAAGTTAAATTTTTGATGATATATTTACTACAACCGCTTTCTTCTTAACATTATACAGTACAAATCATTATTACTCTCATATCATCATTTTACTGTCGTTTTACTAATGTGTGACTTTTACTACCTACCAAATCTAATACTGCAAATGGCTTTAGCTGATTTCTTCTAAGACGTGCTGCCTGTCTGAAGCTACTCTTCTTAGGATTGTAATGCTTCGCTTGATGAAATCGACTGATAAGTATAACGTCAACCTACGGTCAGAGACACATCTGTTTGGGTAAGCACATGTTTATGAAAAACCAAATGCGTCTAGGTATTAAAAAGTGTCTAAAATAGTAAACGTTGTTTTATGTTGTACGCCTGCGGCTTCGTCTGCATGTATGTCGTTTACACACAGTTACTGTCGTATTAATAATATTAGTAAGGATAAGTATTGTGCTTTCCAAATCGGGAACCCCAAGAGTTTAAAATCCACCTACTTTTGGAGGGGGTTATAAACAATACGCGATTCATAAACATTCATTATGATCGTTAGCAAACATTTATTTCTAATAAAGGTCACGGAATTCAGTAGCATAACACCGCTGCACCGGTGTGCTACAAACGGACCATTGTTCGTACGTGCTAGACAAATAAATGACCACCGACCGGTCTCAATTTAATAGCAACATGTCTAACATGCCTCCCAATCTGTTGACACTTGACATGTAGAAAGTAATGTCACTAAGATTGTTTTGGATACACAGTCCCATTTTTTAACGACACTTACAACGCAATTTTTCTGCATATTTTTCTGCATAATTTCTAGACATTATGAGTTTTGATAACCTGGTCGGTGTTTATTCTGACAACATGATAATATTGACTTCAGTTGAGGTTTCTGTTAAACTTACAAAGTTTTGTGTTGTTGTGATGTTAGATTTAGCTCAAATCTAGCTGTATAAACAAATGCGCTAACGGTTTTACCCAGTCTTTTTTTTATGAGTCTGCATATATAACTCTATTGTACATAATGGAAAGCATGAGGAGAATCTAAGAGTAGAATCTAGAGGCCACTATACACATTGTGAACGCAAACAATGTAACATGGTGACCCGTACTATCGCGTCATTCTATTTTAAGTTTTTTTAATAGAGGTGGTCTTTGCCACTTAGTATCATTATAAATCAGCAAGTTGAAGAAAAAAATATCCTACATATTTTTTCTTTTTTCCGAATTTAAATTGCTAATTTGTTCAGTGTTACCCAAAGTTCGAGATATGACTGTGGTTTTGCAAAAAGATTGCAGCAATATAAATACCAAATCAAAAACTTTGGTCTTCAAAATGGTGTAGTTTATAGATTGTTGTACTACATTTTTCTGAAGTGGCCTCGACTGGCCGAGTGGTTTAAGCGGTCGCCACGTCGCTTTCTACTTCGCCAAGCGTCGTGGGTTCAATTCCTACGTTGGACAACACTTTGTGAGATTCGCAGATTGTTGTTCTAAGTCTGGATGTTCTTTGTGTCCGTTTCATGTATGTTTGTAAAGTCCCCGGCGAAAGTGACAAATGTCACTGCTTCTTCACTCACTTAGGAATAAATAATCTGAATCTTAATCCTCATTGATCTAAAAATATCTACATAATTTGTTTTAGGTTCTATATAAATATAAACTCGTATGTATTAAACACTACCTGAGACGGGCTACTTACAACAATACTACAAATGTTTTGTTTTATTGAAAATTTGAAATTACCCATTGTTTGATTTTCCACTAATGTTATTTTGTTTATCACAAAGCACAGTAGTAGTACATTCAATGTCTTGGAATGATTAAATTGGACATGACAGCATTTTTGATTGCTACCTAACCGTTTCTAATAATTAAAATGCCATTTTATACAGAGTACTCAAAAGATCTATACAATATCGTGTTAATGCATAAAGATTGAGTTATCGAAGAAATGCTTAGTTAGACATTGTTCCAAGATAAATATTATAAATACATAACTGTGAGATTTGACAAACCTGACTCAATACGTATAATGAAGTTAGTTATTGCCGTTTTCACGCGATGAACTCTCGTCCATACACAAATGGTAAGTTAAGTAGCATATAATTATTACCTTATGATTAAATTATAGTATAGGGCTTGTTTCATAACAAAGTAAAAACTAAAAGCTTGTTATTGGAGTTTGATGTTTAGATTGGAATTTATTTCAATAAGTATACAGTTGTTCGTAGAGAATGTTGTGGAGAGGAGACCGAGCCCAGCAGTGGGACATTAAAGATTGTTGATGACTGGTACAGTTTATTTGATCTACATTAAATTTTAGAAGTCCTGATTATTACAAAAATGAATATCACTTACTTAATTTACTTACGGTACGGTTGGTCCATAAGCTTAAAGTTGCTCAGCGTGCTATGGAAAGGGCTATGCTCGGCGTTTCTCTGAGAGATCGTATCAGAAATGAGGTGATCCGTCAGAGAACTAAGGTCATCGACATAGCCCACCGGATTAGCAAGCTGAAGTGGCAGTGGGCTGGCCATATTAGCCGCAGAAGTGATGGCCGTTGGGGCAGAAGAGATCTTGAGTGGAGACCGCGTCTCGGTAAACGTACTGTAAGACGCCCACAGGCGAGGTGGAGTGACGACCTGCGTAAGATGGCTGGCAGGAGCTGGATGCGAGAAGCCCAAAATCGATCACAGTGGTGTGCAATGGGAGAGGCCTATGTCCAGCAGTGGACTGCGACAGGCTGATGATGATGATGATGAATATCACTTTAATTCATATTTATTAAGATTATTTATATATACTTTAGACATCATTATTTAGATTTATTTTTAGCGTCTCCACTCACATTTTACTATAATTGGCTTAATAATTTATTTAAATTTTTTTCCAAAGGTTCATGAAAAAACAATGAGCAGCGCGATATTTATATTTAAAACTTAGTTGTCAAATAGACAAGGTCTATTACATAGTAGGCGGTTAGGCGGTACAATTGCCTAAAAGCATATGTAACATAAAGCTGTCCAAGAAACTCTGGTCTGGTTAACTATATTCCTCTCAATTAAAGTCATGTTTTCAAAGACGAGTAGCTAAATTCAAACCGAAATAGATTCATATATTATATATATTACATATATATATATTCATACTCGCTTTCGCCCGCGGCTTCGCCCGCGTGTGTGTCGGTTATCGCGGTGAAAAGTAGTCCTTTCCCAAGTTCAGTTCTATCTTCAGACAGACAGAGTTACTTTCGGATGGATGGATGGATTTATAATATTAGTAGGGATTAGTAGGGATAAAAAGAGTGACTCATCTTACAAGTTGGACAAAAATTAATGTAATTTATTCTCACATTGTTTCAGCACGATAGTTCAAGGAACATAAATTACTCAAGCCAAGTGTGTGGGTAATAAACAAGATGCAAATTATCTCATTCGATACTAGCTTAGACGAGTAGGCCGGTGATTTAGATGGCGTCATTAGCGAGTTTAATTGAGATTCATCGAGACACGCCACGCAAATGAAGCAGTAAAATCTATTTAGTTGTATAAACATCCTTTGCATTTTGGCTTTTTGTTGATATAATGTACGACATTGACTGTTAGCTAAAGTAATCCTTATAAGAACTGAATGACTTCGAACGGCCGTATCTGCAGCTTTTTGCACCAATTGACATTATCTTTCTTGTTTATGCAGGTTTAATGTTTTGAATGGTAGTGTTGGCAGCTTTTTGCACCAACTGATAATACCCTTCTATCTAGAGCAAGTCTAATGTTTTGAATGGCGGCAGTGTTGGCAGCTTTTTGCACCAATTGATATTATCCTTCTATCTAGAGTAGGTCTAATGTTTAGAATGGCAGTGTTGTCAGCTTTTTGCATCATTTGATATTATCCTTGAAAATTGATATTATCTAGAGCAGGTCTAATGTTTAGAATGGCAGTGTTGACAGCTTTTTGCACCATTTGATATTATCCTTAAACATTTATATTTTATAGAGTAGGTTTAGACCTACCTAATGTTTTGAATGGCAGTGTTGGCAGCTTTTTGCATCATTTGATATTATCCTTGAAAATTTATATTCTCTAGAGTAGGTTAAGTCCTACCTAATGTTTTGAATGGCAGTGTTGGCAGCTTTTTGCATCATTTGATATTATCCTTGAAAATTCATATTATCTAGAGCAGGTATTATGTTTAGAATGGCAGTGTTGTCAGTTTTTTGCACCATTTGATATTATCCATGAAAATTAATATTATCTAGAGCAGGTTTAATGTTTAGAATGGCAGTGTTGTCAGATTTTTGCAGCATTTGATATTATCCTTGAAAATTGATATTATCTAGAGCAGGTTTAATGTTTAGAATTCCCGTTCTGTCAGCTTTTTGCACCATTTGATATTATCCTTGAAAATTTATATTATCTAGAGTAGGTTTAGACCTACCTAATGTTTTGATTGGCAGTGTTGGCAGCTTTATGCATCATTATAATTTAACATCTCCTAAACTTTATAAATCCAACTTTTGAGCACTTTGCAATTTTGGATATATCTCTTCATAATTCAATAGAGCTTACTGTCACTTTACTATGATAGAGATAGATGGCTCCTAAAATAGCAGTTTCTTGGAAGTCTAAAATTTCGTAGTTTGACGATGAAGCAATCGTAATCTTCGTGTTCATGATCAGTTTTTGAATTTAATTCATTTATTGTTGTATGCCGCCTCCTCCAGGTACATAGTGTAATATCACTTTTAAAGTATGCATATTTGACATCTTGCTGAATTAATCTATTTACGTTTCTAGTTTTGCGTAGAAGTGAACTACTAGAAGTTTATTTTGTTTTTTATTTATTTATTTATGGGCTTGCCAAAGTGATTCCTTTGTATGTTGGACGTGTGTGTGTGTCCTTGTGACGGATTAAGAATACATAGTGTCACCTCCCCTATTCATCCCGCGGGTGTCGTAAAAGGCGACTAAGGGATAAACTACGCAAGACAACATCAATGCAAAGAGAAGGAAAACTCTAAACCCTATACTATCCCGTCTGACCAGCGTGGTATAGTAGGCCAAAACCTCCTTTCTAAAGAGAGGCTTATGCCCAGCAGTGGACTGTAAAAGGCTGTTGATGATGATGATGATGAAAGTGATTCCACACAATCCGATAGAAAGTCAAGTAAATAATGCTTCTGCAGCATTAGGCCTTCGGTTTCGCACTCACCAACAAAACAGTACTATGCTGTCACTTTAGGTTAGTCTTCTGTCAGAGGGTAGCACCGCCCCGGTTAAGCCGGCCAGTTCTATATATAACAAAAATCTAGCATAGCTTTAGTATTGATTTGCTGAATATGTGGGCATGTAATCATGTTGTAGAGTTTATTTGGTTGATGTATAAACAAACTTATGTACGCTCCGGTAAGTTGGTGTCCCGACGAATTTTTTTTATCATATATTAACTGCATCGCTACGTATTAGGCCATCCGAAAATATTAAGTCCACTGTTAGACATAAACTTTTTAGAAATGAAGTTTAGGCCTTGCTGGCTAGACGAGCTGGTAATAAATAAGTAACAAAAGATAAAAGTATTTATCTGAATTTTATATGGTAACAAAATTAATAGCAGTGTATTGTTAAAGCTAACATACATGCATTTTTGTTATACAAGGAGTAATTAAACAAAGAATCTTAAGTAGATTTTGAGCAAATTTTAAAGTAATAATGCAGACAAGCAACATTTATGTGTGTGACAATTCTCACAAATAAAATTCTAAGTTAAGCTTAGAAATATTAATACACTGTAAACATCCTAATTAAGGCCTGTATACACGAACTCAACCGAGTCATCGAAACAGTAGTTTGTTTCGAACATCATTAATTATCTCGATTGTATCTCAAGTCAGCGATAAGTGCGTCCAGTGAACTTAAACAAGTCCGTCCTGCTGGCCGGTTCATCAATCAGCTGTAATAATGCATTTTCATAATAACTTTTCTTACCGACGTCTCCCGTTTGCATGCTACCGGTACAGGAGTTGTAATGATGTACTTAAAGAATAATGCATTGTAATTTTACTACCTTTGGCCTATAAACTTGTGAGTTATGACATTTCTGTGACTACTATCCCTACTGTCTAACTAAGAAATGTTGCCTTTGACTGACAAATATATTGCAATTGTAGTCTGTAAAAACTGACCCCTTAGCCAAGTTGGAAACGTTTATCGTTTTCAATTCTATTCTCTATTCTCTTGGTTTCATTGGCTAATATTTTGTTTTGATCTGATGTAGCAGTACAACACGCTCTTATGTTTAGTACGATATCTCGGATTCGTTGGTATATACTTCTGTTGTACGTTTCTGTTAAGTATTCTGTGCACCGATTGTAAGTATATATATATATACTTTCACTATATATATTTTTTACTCAATTTCGAACACCCTACCCTGCTAATGAATGAGTAATAGTTTTGGCTGTTTATGTATGTTACCAACATAATATATGTTCCATTGTGTGCGTAACTACTGGTCGGATTTTATTGAAGTGTCAATATATTATTGAAAGTTACAGTTTTTTTTTTCTTGTTCCTTAGATTTAATTAAATAGTATTCAATTAATAATAAATCCCTATAGATTTGAAACAACATCCCTAATTATAAAGGAAGCTGTATGACACAGCTTCATTAACTGTTTAACAGCTTTGTAAACTACTAATTATGATCAACTAGCTTTCGCCGGCGGCTCCACCCGCGTGTATCTCGATTATTGCAGTAAAAGTAGCCTATGTGTCATTTTGAGATATAAGCTATATTACTGTAAAGTTTCATCCAAATCCGTTCAGTAGTTTTTGCGTGAAAGTGCAACAACATACATACATACATACTCACAAACTTTCGCTTTTATAATATTAGTAAGAATGTCGTGTTAGCTTTCGTGAATATATCACGAGAGCTAATTAGCTAGTTTTGATTGTTTTCTTAAAACGGTTCACATACAAGAATGTACATTATTATAAAAATACCGCTTGTTACAAAAAACAGATTCCACTAATATTATAAATGTGAAAGTTTATTAGGATGTGTGTTTATTAATATTACACGCAAAAACTTCTGTACGAATTCGGATAAAACTTTACAATAAAAACACATAGGTTATTATTACCACGATAACAGAGATACACGCAGGCGGAGCCGCTGGCGTAAGCTAGTACTATATAAGATAATATCACATCCACTATTAAAAAAGTGTTCACCAACATAAATGTGCCTATACCATTATCGTGAAATAAAAATCCTCATTCCTTTTTTTTCATCCTTATAATTATTTGACTGCCTTGTTGGTCTAGTGGTTTGCGTATGCGTCTGCTGATCAAGAGGTCTCGGGTTCGATTCCCGAGTCAGACCAAATATTTGTGTGATCCACAAATATTTGCTTCGGAGTCTGGGTGTTTTCTATATAAAAATATGTATGTATTTACAAAAAAAAGTATGTTTATGTATTTATATCAGTTGTTTAGTCCCATAACACAAGCTCTGCTTACTTTGGGACTAGATGATGTTGTGTGTATGATGTCCAAAATATTTATTTATTTTCTTTTTTTGTGCTACATACTGTTTTTTCATATCAATGATACTGTTCCAAAGACGCGTTTGGTTCTTGAACTATTTTGCATTAAATACAAATAATATCATTTAATATAAATATCTTAATACAAATAAACTATCATCATCATCATCATCATCATCAACAGCCTTTAACAGTCCACTGCTGGATATAGGCCTCTTTTGAAAGGAGGTTTTGGCCTACTATACCACGCCGGCCAGACGGGTTGGTATAGGGTTCGTTCCAAGTTTTCCTTCTCTTTGCATTGATGTGGTCTTGCGTAGTTTATCCCTTAGTCGCCTTTTACGACACCCGCGGGATGAATAGGGGTGGTGACACACTGTATTCTTAATCCGTCAACACAAATAAACTATGATTAAAAATAATCTTTAACGGAAGATTGCGAGGAATATAACATGTCCGTGTAAATTGAAATGTTCTGTTAACCATACTTGGTCAAACTTAGAGCTTATTCGTATCAGCTGCATTAATTTTTAAAGGTGTTATTTGCTTCTTGTCAATACTAAAAATCATGTCGCCATTAGAATCACAAATTTAACGCATCCTATGAACACAATTTACAGTGGCAAGGGAACAATCATAACATAATAATATGTCAAAACACGAGACTAAAGACAGGTGTAATCAGTTTAGGTACTAAAGATTTCATGTACAAACTTCAAATACTCTATTTTTGTCGTTCTGCCTGTTGCCTGAACGGCTGAAATTATTTTGATGGAACGTTCACTGGCAGATAACTGACAATAAAAGTAGTAGGCTACTTGTTTTTGACTAGCTTTGTCCCGTGTCCGGTTGTTGTAAAAATATAACAACAAGTAACTCTGTCTGCCTATAACGCTTTCTCGGCTAACCCGCTGCATCGATTTCAATGAAATTTTCAATGAAGATTCTTGAAGAACGCTACGCTTTACCACGATAACCAACTTATATACTAAACTTAAATAAATACATAAACACAACACAAGCGGTCGTGTATACCGAATGAATGGTAGAAACAATAGTGCATTCATTATTGTCTTAGAAGCGCGCTATTTACTGTCTTTACCGGTAAAAAGTTTGTCGCCTCACTTGGGGCACTTGATTTTCGCATCAGGTTCAGCCAATTTCAACGTCAGCCTGCTCCATCGTTTACACGGCTAGATGGATAGAAAGTTTTGTTGCTTGCGTGCATGGTTCCGTACTTTATAGTCTAATTTGGCTTCGTTGCCGCTGTGTGTGTTTTTTACAGACTACTCTTTCGACAGTTTGGAAATTTTCTTGTGGTCATCTGTTGAGCCTTAAATAGTCAAGCAACAGTTTGACGGTAGTTTCGGTTTGAATGCAAAAATTGTTAGATCAATTATATTTGGTGTGTAACGTCCTTTGACTGAGGTGGTAATAGTTAAGTGTGTTATGAGGATTTATTTTTTTCTTAAATAATATTGAAGTGTATGGTTGTTATTTTAAATTAACAGCTTTATTGCAAGCAAATCCGGTACGTACATCAAAAAATCAACTTTTTTGACAGTCTATCTGTTTGTTCCGGCTAATCTCTGGAAAAGCTGGATCGATTTTGACGGAACTTTCACTAGTAGATAGCTGACGATATTAGGAGTAACTTGGGTTATCTTTGTACTTTTACAAAAACAACCTCGAGTAACGCCGCAGTTCTCATCTAGTGAGTTACAAAATATAAGAAAATTATTATAAACAGGCTTTACATTTACAGGCTCATCATTCTTGTAATTCGATTTTATATTGGTATTGTTTTGAATAAATTTATCTAACGTTGCTAGTACCACTGACTCAAATAACGGCCCGTTTACGACCTTACCGCTATGAGCGGTAGTAACAGCGAAACGCCAAGCGGTAATATCAAAAGTATAAAAATGTACGAGGCACGCCACGAGTTGCCGCTCTTAGCTAAGCGCCGCCGCCGAGCGGCGGCTCTTAGCTACCGCTCACAGCGGTAAGGTCGTAAACGGGCCGTAAGACATCCGTATTTTAGTTATCCACATACCTACACAATATATCACCTTTTAACATCGATTGCATTTTTTTTTTTATTATTTAGTCTATTGTTATATACTTACTAAATAATGTCTGTACTTGTAAAACCGTTTACACAGTAAATACTAAGTCTGTAAAAGCATAACACCATGAACTTAGATAAGTTTAATTGTGGTTAAATAGCCAGTCTTCGGTAGACATTATAGATATTTTGAAGTTGATATCAAACACGTCTTATAAATGAGGAGGTAGCAAAAAGTCAGTGCGTACATAATCCAACATCCATTGTAAAAGGTATAACAGGTAGAAACCCTCGGCTATCACAACGCTCTTTTTTTACAGGTTAATCATGAGATTTTTAAGTGGTAGATATGTTAAACTAAGTAATTGACACCGTGTAAACAATAAATTGAAATTATGATTTTAGCATGCTATTTTTTTATGTAAGAAGTTTGTGAACTGGCAACTGTTTCTTTTATTAGAAAAATACGCGTTAGTTTGTCGCGAACACATTTAATTCTATCGAATATTGGAATAAACTAACTAATTTGGCCTTCACCTCTCCTGAGTGGAGCCCAGCAGTGGTACGTTGTGGGTTGTTGATGAAACTATTTTTTTCTGACTTGACTTGCTTGCCTGTCTTTTTTATATATATATATATATATATATATATATATATATATATATATATATATATATATATATATATATATATATATATATATATATATAAATTATATATTTAAGCTTGCCAAAGTGACTCTACTCTGCCTGATGGAAAGCATGAGTAGAATCCAGGAGTAGGGGTCACCATGCTTATTGTGAGGGTAGACAATGTAGTATGGTGACCCCTACCATGGCAGCCTGGTTTGATTATTCTGCATCATTCTCCCGGCCTTCGAAGGGCGGGAGAATGATGCAGAATGATTGGGCCTCCGGTCTCACACTCACCAACGAAATACGACAGCAAGAGTACTGTCATTATTAGGATGGTCTTCTGTGTGAGGGTAGTACTAGCCGGGTCGAGCCGGCCCATTCGTGCTGAAATCAGCGTGGCTCTACTACCTGTCTTTCTAATTTATGTATAATATGTTTGTATTTACAAAAAAAAAGTATGTTTATGTATTTATATCAGATATCTAGGACCCTTAATACAAGCTGGGCTTAGTTTGGGACTAGACCATATTGTGTGTAAGATGACCGGAATGTGCGAAATATAAACATACATATACATTGTCTTTGTTATCTTTAAAAATCGTACATAATTGCCAACCAAAAAGAGGAAACTACTTGATTAGAAGAGACGAAAATAATATACTGTAATACGTATTTGTATACAATTTACAAAATTTGGAAAAGGTCTGCATCAAGTTTTTCTATAAACATCTTTTATGCTATAGAAACTATTTTTAGTAGTATAAATACATTCATTGGTCTTATTCTCTTCTCACTGGAGTATATTATTACATTACAAGCCTACAATTTGCAAGATGCATACTTAAATGTTAACCTTTGTAAGTATCTACTAGAAAACTTATAAAAATTATGAAGAGATTCTAAAAGTTAAACTTCAAAACTGTTTTGAAATATTCAGCTATTATTTATTAACTTTATCTACTCACTTACTTTATCTAATCTATGTAATCATTATTGCTTTACGAACTTTAGTTCTTCATTCCACAGCACAGGTAATAATAACAGCCCTATCTCTATTGTAACAACATGACTGTGCTAAAGAAACATACGAATTAAATACGTATCAGAAAAGGACGTGGACTTTGACCTCGGTGGTTCTTAACTCGTAATCAACGCTGGCCATTGTCTGTATCTCAGGTCATCTTCGACCATGTTTCATTGTAACGCGGACAATATTGTCAATGCTTGTTATGAAACCGGTATATTACATTTATAATTTGCTTCTTTAAGAAATTTAACATTCACACATAACCGATGTTCTCTCGAAATAAATGTCACCATACTGAATTGTGTTCACTCACAATGAAGATGATTACCATCACTCTTGGATTCTACTCATATATTCTATCAGGCAGCGGAGCCACTTTGGTAGACTCATATAAAAAAGACATATTTGACATGTGCAACTCGATAAAATATTTAAATGGTGTTCTAAATTTTTTGAAAATAATCATATCAACTACTATCAACTATGACGCTAAAATCTCTGATGACATAGGTCTATCCAGCTTTCCATGGTGGTGGCAACACAAATTTACTTAGTAAATCACTATAGTCTTGTACAAAAATATATATAGGCTTAGTCCGGTTAAACAATGATGTGTATATGTTGCATTTTTTCGCATAATTGTGACGGACGAGTGATCATTGTTGCGATTTGTTAAAGAAGATCGTTGTAGGAGACTATTCGCGTATTCGCGTACATTCGTGTACCTACGGCGTGCGTATTCGTACTTTACCGCGTACCTTTTTATGCCAAATCATGCTGCATTGCTTACGCTCACTATGCGGATGGTGACCCCTACTCCTAGATCCTACTCATTAAAAGTATTTAGACGATCCTTCACTAACCTTGACTTCAAGAACCGTGACTTGAGACTGTTAGGGGAGTGAATGGAGTGACTATATTAGGGCGAACGCAACTAAACGAAAGAATCGATTCTCTGTAGCAAAATTCATTCAGGCCCCCATAGGAGTGCCTAGTCCTTGTTTTTTGGTAATTGAAGATAGGAGTGGTCGTAAGTCAAGCCTCTTCTATGCCTACTCTAGTTAACACTACAATAAAATAAGACGTTAAAACTCGCACAAGCCACACCCAATGCTTAATTTGGAGTTGGGCTGCTCCCACTGCTTACACCAGACCAATTATTTGCTTCGTTATAGAGAACCTCTCATTATTTTAAATCTATGATTTCTGTGAGCAATAAAACCTGCTTAGTCAGTTTAAGAAAAAAAAACTTATTCTGATTGGTTTTTTTAACAAGTAGGTATTATCAAGTACATTATTAAGAGGATTTATGAATGTAAGTGTTACCGCATGGTAAGCTGATTAATAAACTTTAATCTCCGATTTGATAGGAGGCCGCCGCGATTTACAAAAATAATTTTAATGAAGTTTATTTATGTTTTTTGTTGGTTAAACAATTTAATGGTTTTTCGAACAGAAGGCATAATCTTGAATCAATAAAAGAAAAATAACGGTGGTAATGTGTATTCGGGTTTATTCAGTTGTACTATTTTGATGAGCATAATAACCAAATCGTCTCAGATCAGAAGTCGGAGAACGATGACTTGACGTATTAGCACTCCGACGTCCGATAATTCAATCTAACGATTGACGACTCCGTAAAGTCATTAGAAAAATGTGTAATTTACTTTTATCGCTAATAGAAGTATAGAAAGCACTTCTTTTTAAATAACACTCACCTACGTGTGAAATTATATTTCTTTCATGATCACGAATAACAGAAAGAGATATGTCAGTCAGGGCCAGGCTCACACATGTCTGCCAATACTAAATGCTACTTATGATTGACACTTGCCTTTTCTTTCTAAACTTTGAGCGAAATGATAAGACATTATCTCAAATAATAATATACATTTACATACAAATAGATATCAGATTGGATTAGATGATTGCATTTTGGAATTCAATGTTTTGTTTCATTTTGTAACTTACTAGACAATGTCACAACATACTCGTAATCTCGTAATACTGAAAACGAATACAATTTGGAACGTACTTTCTTAGTTACTTTAATAAACGTTGTTATTGAGTAAACTAACTTTTTTTTCAACAATTTCATGTACAGATCATAGTGAATGAAAGTGTTTAAACGCATTAACTAACTTGTATGCAGTTTTATAAAAACAATTTATTATAACAGCCTAGAAGATTTAGTTCACTTCCATTAAAAGTTTTAAACGATGTTACCATCTATCATAGTATAGAGAAAGCCGCGATAATTTTATTGGCTTTATTACACTGCAAATCATAGATAATATAGACAGTTATGTTCATATGGGATATTCGTGTATGTGAGCAAAACAAGCTTTTATTAGCAATTTGCCGCAATCTCGTCTGTCACACGACTCACACAGTTGTCTTGATCAATCAGTAATTGCAGCTTGCGAGGCACTTGGGGCTGCCTCACCGAGCAATCACACTCAGTGTCCGAGTTGATCGACAATTGATAGATTTTCAATGAGACATTTGTTAGGTTGGTTTCAGTCTATAACCAGAGGTTCACTGCTTTCCTATTTCTGTATTTTAGACAATTCCCGGTAAGTTATAAGTATAAGTTATAACATTACATCAATACCGTATATCCTACTAACTAAGTAGCCGCATCGATAACCCTCACCACTCGTACTACACCCTTGGAACACTATTTAATCTCACAGAAAAAATCGTATATTATTAACGACAGTTACCGGACGAAAACTTGGTTTATCAACAGCCTTTAACAGTCTACTGCTACAGGACCGAGACTGCTGCTTTAGCGACATGGTTTTAGCCTACTTTACCATTGTAGCCACTCAGTTTGGTATGGATTTGTTAATATAAATCCATACCAAACTGATTATTTTCTACGTACGTTACGTACCGGGCGTTCTCTTCGGCGACCTGTACTATCGACCTGATTGCCGCTCCGCACGAAGCTTGGTGTGTACAAGACGTACATTCGCACCCGACTAATTTATGGTGCCCCGGCCTGGTACGCGCTCTTTTCCGAGACGAACCGCCTACGACTGCGTGCACAGCAGTCGCTTTCACTGCGCACCCTCGCAAACGCCCCCCGCTTTGTGTGGAACAGGACGATCTCCAGAGATCTGCGCGTTGAGAACCTGGATGACTTCGTGGAACGCCTGAGCACCACCCTGTTCGTACGTGCCGACGGATCGCAGGCCCGCCACCTGTGCGAACTCGCACCCTACCATCGGCGACCGCCGAACTGGTATGGTCTGCCACGAGAACTCGTCTCAATGCGCACTGGACCACACCTGACATAGAGCTGGCTGACGGGCGCTCCTTAGGAGCTCGACCTCGCCAAGCACAGGTCACCACACTGGACAAGACCCGAGCGCCACTGGCAGGTCGGTCACCCCGTGGAGCCTACTCACAGTTTGACACGACCCCGTCAATGACGGACCAACACCTCGGAACAGGCCCATGAGCCCAACCTAACATGACCCGCCTCTAGGTGCAGGCGGCGCGGACTACCACTTCAACAGGCCTTTGACCTGGAAAAATCACCCCGAGACCCCTGAGGGTCTACGAGAAGAGCAACGAGAAGAGAAGAACCTCACGGTAAAAATTTCAACTATGGCAGGAAATTATTTCTTTTCTAAAATATTAACTTTACCGACAAATTTCAATTATTTTCCCGGGACGGTATTAACGTTTCACCATAGTCGAAAAGTCTGCTTATATATCGGCAAATTTCGACATAACGAGTACCTTTCTCTAATATAATGTAAGCTAGGCATGGGTTATATAAATGGTATGAGTTAATTAAAATTTATGTTATGATTAACAGTCTAATTTAAGCATTCTGCGTTAATAATGCAAAAAAAAAGTATTAGAAAGGTACATAATACACATATTTTAGAGTACAATGAATTTAATTACGTTGAAATCTAAAGATAAGTTTATTGCCTTATTTAAATTTATATACAAAATCTACAAAACATTTGAATAATTAGCAACATCGCGCTATGTGAGTAAAGAAATGGCTATGAATAAATTAAAAAAAATATTACATAATATAATTAATGCAAATTATTAAAAACATCTCATACACCATAATACTAATTTCTTAAAGCAATTTTAATACATAATTATCTCTAAATGCTCTCAAGGGAAGAAATTGCAATATGTTATGTTTTATAATATTTTTTTTATTTCTAATGTACGTAGTTAGGTATACGTTGTTTCACTCATGTTGTACTCACGCCTTATTCTTAACGTGATCTTTGATAATACGACTGTAGGTAAATTTAAATAAGTCGTTGTTGACCGATGCATTGAAGAGACACATAAAAGATATAAAACGTAAATTAAATTACAATTCCTAATTTTGCAATTTCGTTCATTGCCTGATTGTTAACTACAAGTAAAATATATGTATGTGTAATCGTATACGTGCCTCTATGCCCTGTACAATTGATATTACTTAATTAACATTTAAGATCAAAAAGCACATTCTATGTTATTTTGCTGATCAAGTAATGATATATATGACTTGTAAAATTTATGTTTTCCGTGCCAAAATAGAGAAAGAAGAAAGTGCAACCCCAAAAAAGAGATTGACAGGAAAGATGAAAGTTCTTCTGAGTAGAGAATATTTTGTATTATTCAACAACCCATAATGTCACTCGCTGGGTTTAGGTCTCTTCTCAGGAGAGGGTTAAAGCCGCATCGAGTGCGGTATGGGGACTGGCAAGACACGTTGTGGCTACGTAATCTTGTCGTTGGATTTTTTTTAAACCGCCTGAAGGCCTCCAACTAAGCTTCACGACTGTTATCTTATGATAAATTTTGTTGTTGCTTCGAACTGTTCAAGCCCGGAATAGATGGCGTTTCTTGGAGGAGACCTTCGTTCAGCAATGGAGACAGGTTTTTAAATACCATAATTAAATTTGATACTTACCGAGGAAATGTAATGCAAGAATTGCTGTACACTGGTGTTCTGCTGGAAAGACGGTGGTGTTATGCCGGTGGTCGAGTCTGGTCAATTGTTGTGTCTAAGCGTGGCTCTCCACGGCGATTAATGATTTGAATTGAACTTTATTATGACGGAACAATGGTCTCTATTTATTGAAAAGAAAAACGCAGTTATAAGGTTTCCTTTTGAAAATCGGAAAAATATCTACTTGCTTTATTACTAAGAACATATTGAAGTGTTAAAAAGCTGAATTAAGTCTTATTAAATTGTTGTAGTTACTAAAATATACTGTTTTAGTCATCACTGTAATAAAATCTTACAGAAACGGCAATTTGTATGGAATTATCATTAATCAATTGCCAAACTGAATTTCCACTATAATTAACTTTTCATTTAAAATAGCTTATACAGTTAGTAACGGGTACATATGTAACCTGTCATGTTTTACGCGTAAGGACGTTATGCGGTTGGTTGGTACACAGCGATGACTAGTCACCGCCGCGCCGAAGACAATCCCTTCCTTCCTCTGTGTCATTATATAACTGACGGAAAAAAAGCGAAAGGGGTTCCAATACTGCTACACTGCTGGACATAGGCCTCTCCCATTGCACACCACTTTTTTTATGTACGACCACACATAACTTTTTACAGACTATACTACCCAGATTTTGATAATGCTTTTTTTGGTATAAAAGGGTAAATTTTGAATTTGGTTCCATATAAATTTGGTAAAAGAATTTCAACTCTAAGAATAAGCAAAACAGGGTATAATTGATTGTGTACTCTCTGATTGTAATACATGATCACGCAAAACTATTTGCAGTTAGTTCGATTTCAATCATTCTTTTTTTGTTGGTTACAACTCGGGGTTAGTCCCATATAAATTAAAAATAAAACAAATTTAAGGGTAGGGAAATAAAAAATGATTGATCACTTACTGATTGTTAAAGTTCATTTAGTTACTTTGTTCATTTATTAAATTATTTAGGTATGTTTGCACGAGTTTATGAACTTAGTTATTAAGGTTAACTAATATTATTTATTTTCTGCTTCTCAGTTCTTTCGGTGGTTGAAATTTTAGCTAAAAGGAATGTTTGTCAAACGACAGTCACAGAGATATCATTTTAGAGTCCTTCGGTTAGCCGAAGTATTTTTGGCTGATTCTTTATTAAGTATTTCCAAGCAACTGTCACAAAAATAAGTCTTGCTGAATCATCATCACTCTGTAAATATGTAAATAATATGCATCGTCACAATAGGAAGACCTCTGTTACCTACATGTATCGAATTCGACTACCTTCTTAAATTTGAATGTTATTAAATGTTTGGATCTCGTTTATTGTGAATGAGTATCTAGAATCCAAGAAGAACAAGCTTTTATAGGTTTGCAAAGTCACTAAGTATTACTGAATTCTAGAAGATACGTAAGAACAAGGTCAGACAGCAGACGGGGCATCTTCCGTTGCATCCCCCTTTATACCATTATCATTTATGTCTGACCTGGGTCTTAAGATTGCAAACGGTCTTGTTTTATGTTAAGTCCATAATGTCATCTGCATCCTACTAAATGTTAATTTACCATAATTCTAGCTTCATTATTACAGTTACATATATGTGACATTATTGGACATTCTAATAGTAGGTAACTTTGCTGGCAGTCGTCCCTTTCAAGAAACTGTTACTGATTTCCAAGGAAATGTTAGACAAGTATATAATAACTGTTTCAACATTCAACCACTGAGGCACTCAAATGCCCATTTCCTTTCCCACCTATCATGTTATTGTGACAGGGTTGCATGTTACACAATTATTGTTCACGGCAGATGGCTAGTGTAAAAAGCCGCATACCGCAAGATCGGCACACGCCGCATGCGTCATCCCGCGTTCCACGGACCACATCAAATGTACAGTAGTGGTAAAAAACATTTTTTTTTTCTGAAGAACTATGAGTATAGCTTAGTAGTATACAAATATTGGAAACTGTGATTATTGGTTTATATTGTGAAGGAACGGAGGCGCGTGTTTATTACAGTTATTATAAAGTGTTGGCATAGAGATGTAGCACAATGTATGCCACATAATTTAGTATAATGTATGAGGGCTCCGAATACAGCTCTATTGTTGACTAGTACGATACTGTTAGTTTACACACCTTTGACCCAACTTGTCGCGTGATACAATCCGATGAATAGAAATAACGCAGTACTTATTTCTGTATAGGCCCTAAGCCTTTTTTTGTTCGTTTGTTTCTCGTTTTGTTGAGCGTCTCATTGACTTCTGATTATATTTGTTACGATTTACATGACAAAGAAAGCCATCATCTTATTTCAAAATAAGTGAGGTACCTTTAGAAGTAACATTTGATTAGTTTTGTTATGCTTTTGCAGTAGACATATACCTTATGTGCTATTATCTAGGAAATAACTGATACACTCATACTGCGTACAACAGGAGTTCACCATTGATTACCGGCGCGCGTCTTATGAAAAATGTGTATGACTTTGATCGCGTGCGCATCCCACGCGCAGCTAATGCGTGCTATTTGCGGTGATATTCCACACCATTGTAACGTAATGGGCAGTACTGTGTTTAATGGACAATGTTCGCAGCGCAAACCTTTCGAAGCATACTCAGTTTAACTATCAAAGGTAATATAAAATCTATAAAAGGAACTATTATCGATGCCATTCGATGTTTTAGCACATCCATATAATTAGTAATTATCTATTACCTATTAGGATGTAATAATAGGAGACCAGCTTCATTTAACAGAGTAATGATAGAGTGGTTCTCTTTTTCTGGACGAAAAATGGATTGTGATGGATTCGAAGTGCTCATGTGTCACTCGTGATCGCTTGCCAGTTTTGATAGACCGTTCTATTATGAAACAGAACTGGACCAAACGGCACATAATATGCTATTGCTTCTTAAGGTACCGATGTCAAGCAGTACTTCCTTTAGTATTCACTGATAAGTTTAGTTACTGAGCTCCAACAAGTGAAGTGTATTTCCTGAAGTTCTGAGTTGCAATAAATTCTCTACGCCCTCTTGCTTAATTAACTTTCTTCTACCTTACCCAATTCTCACTGTTGTACCTTTAATTGTTTTGAACAATCCCTAATAAGCCGCTCGACATGCTAGATATTTATGATAAGTTCTAACTTTTAACAATAGAATGTAAGGGACCGTTTACTAAACTTCCTTTTTATACTCTTATTCTTGATGGATAATAATGACTCTATAATATATGTAAAGCTTTGATCAGTGTACCGAACGTTCGACAAACACATCGAGCAATGAAGTTCAAACATTCCAGCGTTAACGTCACAAGTTACGTGATGAGACTACGCTAAGATCATTATTCAATATCGGTAAAGTAAATAGTAAGTATTAAAAACTTAAGGGTATCGTTTCCATAATTGCTCGAAAAAGCACTTACGGTTATGACAAGAGAAACAAATTAATTCATTATTTGACAGTAAAAAAAATATCTCAGTTTCTTAATAAATCAATCTATAGAGGAACCGAGTAAAGTTACTAATACGATTATTTATTTTCGAGAAAAAAATCATCAACAGTGACTAAAATCACCGAAATCGACCTCTCTTGTTTGGAATCAATCTAGTATTATGTTGCTTTATTTGAAATAAATATTTTATTAGTTGCAAGAAAAAAGTACAAAAAAGAGATTAAGCATTTAAGGTTTCTATTAATTCTCACCAGAAAGTCATAATTTAATCTTAAACATCATTAATTTTTAGCGGCAAAAGTTCCATACATTTTAGTATGGAGAAATAATTTGCAATAAAACAGAGTTCACGCGATCGAAAAATTCAGTGTTCTCCGAATATTCAAGGCGAGCGCACGCTCGTTTTTAGCTCCACACGCACTGTCACGCACACAGAGATTTGATTGTTTACATACGACGACGTGACTGTGTGTAACTTTTGATAATATTTGGTAGGTCTGAGAATAGACACACCAATCTTTATATTTTAAATTATTATTAACCAACTTCAAAAAAGGAGTATTATTTGTGTTTTTTTTATTGTACATTCATTGATTACTCTGTCAATTGTGGACCGATTATTAAAATTCATTTTATATGACTGCCTCGGTGGCGCTGTGGTAGCATATGCGATTGAGGCCTCGGGTTCGATTCACGGGTCGGACCAAATGTTTATGAGATCCACAAAATTTTTTTTTTTAGGTGTTGGCTGTTTTCAGTGTTAGTTCATAGGGAAACCCTAAAATTTTATAAGCACGTTATAAATAGTTATTATATATTTTTTTATTTTGTAATGCTATTCCAGACGCAATATCTGAGCTGGTAGCCATCATTTCGTAATGATGAGGGCAGTAGTAGCGCATGCGACTACTTTGCTTGAGTAAGGATTCAGGTTCGATTCCCGTGTAGGACCAAATATTTGTGTGATCCGCAAATATTTATTTCGGGGTCTGGGTGTATTCTATAGGTAAGCAACAAAAAAAGTATGTTTATGTATTTATATCAGTTGTCGAATCAATAATATAAGCTCTGCTTAGTTTGGGACTGGATGATGTCGTGTGTAAGATGTTCGAAATAGTTGTTTATTTATTATTGTAATATATTATACTGCCTTGTTGGTCTTGTGGTCAGCGTATGCAACTGCTAACCAAGAGGTCTAGGGTTCGATTCCCGGGTCGGACCAAATTTTTGTATGATCTGCAAATATTTGTTTCGGAGTTTGGGTGTTTTCTATGTATAATATGTATGTATTTATAACAAAAAAGTATGTTTATGTATTATAAACTGCGAAATAAATATTTGCGGATCACACGAATATTTGGTAGATGATATTCTGTGTCATTCGTCTGAAATATTTATTTATTGTTATTTATTATAAACTAGCTTTCTGCCCGCGGCTTCGCCCGCGTGGAATTCGTTGATATCACACGACATGGTAAGGGTAGATTAAACAATCTTACCTGATTTTATGTTTGATAATAAGGAACTTCGACACAAACTTTCGTCCCCTATTTCAAACCCTTCTACCTTTATTTTCGCGATAAAAAGTACCCTATGTCCTTTCCCAAGTTCAGTTCTATCTTCGTACCAAATTTCATCAAAATCGGTTCAGTGGTTTAGGCGTGAAAGCGTAACAGACAGACAGACAGAGTTACTTTCGTATATGTGTGTTACCTTTAGTCGTATCTTTCAAGATGTTCAGCTGATGATGGAAAGTAATACTACTCAATAGTTTGGTCTTGGATGATTAGTATTTCACTTTTATACGTATGTATAAACCGCTAGTCGTATTTATGTTTTACTAGCTTTAGCCCATGGCTCCGCCCGCGAGTGTGTCGATTTTCGTGGTAAAAAGTAGCCATGTCCTTTCTCGGGGTCCCATATATCTCTATACTGAAATTGATCAAAATCAGTTCAGCGTTTTACGCGTGAAAAGGTAACAGACAAACAGACAGACAGAGTTACTTTCACATTTATTTTAGTAACATTATTGCGTAAATAAGCCGTTTGCATTAAATATATTAAAAAAAAAACACAGTCCTCTGCCTCTTCAACCTGTCTATTAAACTCAAAACATAACGTAACTTAAAAACTACTGCACCAATTTTCATGATGTTTGCAGCAATGGATAGATTGGTTTTAAAGGAGGGTATAATTTGTCAAATTTTAAATGTTTTTTAAATGCCTATAAGACCATGTATCGTTAATCACACATTATTGACATAATAAAATCTTACACTGAGAGTCACTAGTGTAAGATTACGGCCAATTACGGGTGCGACCTGGATGAACGCTCTGACGTATTATAAAATATTTATTTAAATAATATTGTGTAATAAACAATTTTATTCTACATATTTCATGTAGAATAAAATTGTTTTAAATGTCTACAGTATTTATTATGATAAGGATTAATATTACATTGTTCCAAATTACTTTGAAATTATTATTCACAAATAAAATAATAAAGAAATATTAAAAAAGTATTACTGTAGGTTATTCCTAATTTATGTAACTCGTAAACTTTTGTCAATATTGGCTTTATTTATGTGTTCCTTTAAAATAATAAAATAACATTAATAAATCTTCTTTAAAAGGTAACCTTAATTATGATGAAAACCGTATTTAAATACCTTGCGTATTTAAAACGATCTGAGTTGACAGACAATGCACGCGAGCAAATTTATTTTATACTGTGTAAAATTATTTTATAATCTTTGACCATTCGATTGGTATACAGAAAGTATTATGACTTTCTGTACTGAATGAATCCTACGGGCTTTACGTTATGGCAAGATACATTGCGTGCGTTGTAAGACATTAAAATACGTTCTACAAAGGCGAACAGTTGATGGATATTTAACATAAGCAAAAAACCGAAAGTCGGTGATTGCTTGCTACGGTATGTATGCGACAGTGCGCGATGCGTCTGTGTGCATGTAAAATATGTATGTGGGTGTTCAATCACAAATTCTCACGCTTGGTGTCGCGGGCCTTAAAGTCCAACCTTTCCTAATTATTTGTCAATGTTTATTTGTTGTAGTTTTGTAAAAATTAACAAATACTGTATCCATTTCAAACAATAGACAGAGTAAGTAAATTTTAAGCTTAAAATTATTGATCGACTAACCGAATGAAAATAGTTTCAACTGTTTATAATCGTCTTTTGTTGCGTGTTTTAAGTTTTTTTAAATGCCTACTACTTTATAATGTTAGTAAGGATTTAAAAGTCTGTCGGTCTGTCTGTCACGCTGAAACTTCTGAACCTATTTAAATGAAATTTGATAGTCTGTTTTGTAAGTAAAGATTCTACGTGACGAATAAAGGCCATTCTTCTCTTTCTTTTGATCTTAAAATTAATATTTTATATTTAATCTTTCGTTACCAGTAATTTGGCCAATATTTGAGCACATATAGTTTTTACCTTTGTTGTAAGTAGATGCTCCTACTATGGTTACTTAGGTTACTTTTTAATGTGATAACCGACATACACGACAACATATTCCGTGTGGTGACGGATTAAGAATACAAAGTGTCACCACCCCTATTCATTCCATGGGTGTCGTAAGAGGCGACTCAATGAACAAAATAAGCAGCTAACATCACTGCCAAGAGAAGGAAAACTTGAAATAAACCCTTTACCAACCCGTCTGGCCAGCGTGGTATAGTGGGCCAAAACCTCCTTTCAAAGGAGAGGCCTATGTCCAGCAGTGGACTGTTAAAGGCTGTTGATGATGATGATGATGAACCGACATACACGCGGGCAAAGTCGCGGGCGAAAGCTAACATATTTAAATTTGAATATAAACCGGAACTCAAATTATTATTAACTAAATATTTGAATTGTACTCAAAAGTGCTCGCTTCCATTACTGCATGTTAAAAATACATAATTTTGTATTTAACTGATTTTAGTTCCTAAATATGACTTCATATTAAAAATATGAAGTCATATTTAGGAACTAAAATCAGGAACTAAAATCAGTATTAAAAATATGAAGTCTCTTCATTTATTTTATTGTGACGTCAGTTGTAGGAATTTCTTATCACGTGACATGACTGAGTTAATATTGACATCTATCTTCAGAACCTCACAACTTGGCCGTTATTTTAAGCACTAGCATTACTATGATAATTGACCGAACAGTTTTTATTTGACTACTTGACAGTTTCATGATGCGTATTTTTTCAACTGATTAAATATTATCATTGTTTAATAATCTCATCAAAATATAGAAGTACAGCTACAATCGTTAAAATTTAACATAGCGAGAATTGGGACTTATAATTAAATGTCTTCAAATTATTGCAGATCATTAAACACATATGTGTCAAATATACTTATTAGTTGATGATAATAAAATTACAAGATGTTAAAGGTGATTTTACACTTGATGATCTTATCGTTTACGATCTGCAATAGGCTAATGAATACCGAGCTTTGATTGAAATTTCAGCTCCTCCTATTCTCCAAGATGGTAAAGCCACGCTGAGTTTAGCACGAACGGACCCCGTCGACCATCTCACAGGGGACTAACCTAAAATAACAGCATCCGCGTCATCGTGTTTCGTTAGTGAGTGCGAGAACGAAGGCCTCAATGATGGAGAAGCTTCTCAATTGGCAGCCATAGTGTGGGTAACGTTATATATTTGGGAAGTTCAATAAACTTTACTATCTTTATGAGTATCTATATTCAAATTATTAACGAGCTAGTAATACCGTTGTTAATACAATTAGTACTTGCAAAAGTTTATTTTTTTCCCGATCTAAACTGCCTTACTGCCAATACACAGCACATCTCTGCCAAAAATATGTATTTTATTATTTATTTATTTATTAGGCCACCAACGGTTCGTACATTATTACAATGTAGTTACAACCATATGCCTGGAGATTTAAAATCCTAATTTCCTTGTACGCTTTCAGTCATTTTTTTCCGCATTTAGAAAATAAAATCATTTTGTCGAATCTCTGTATGTAAATCTTGGACAAATTAACTGTTAATTTACGTACATAGACTATGCTTCAAGTACAGTAAAATATCACCGAGTTTCATCCACAACCCTTAATGATCCACTGCTGAGCTCGGGTATTCTCTCAAGAGTGGGTTAAGGCCATACGTCACCACGCAGTTCAAATCCGGGTTGGGGTTTGGCAAGACAACGTTGCATTGTGGCTGCGTAATCTTGCCGTTGGATGTTTTTATAATACCAATCAGAACCGGCTGCTTAACGTGACCTCTGAATCTAATCACCTACGACAATGTGGTTATAAGCGCTGCACTGAGTTTACTTAAAATAAAATAAACTTTTACCTCATTAAGTTTCTTCATTAATTAAGTGTTTAACTAAGTCGTAAACGTAAGGATTATTACAAAGTGTCAATAAAAGTTCATTACAATGCGCCATAGGTATGAGTTTTATATATTCACCAACTGAGTCCCGCGGAGTTACCCGTAAATCAAGGGTAACGCCGCAGGGAGAAGTTAGTCTAAAAACAATATAGCCTAAGTTAATCCTTAGGTCATCAGCTATCTGCAAGTGAAGAAAAATACCAGTAAAATCGGTTCAGCCGTTCCAGAGATTAGCCGGAAAAAAGAGAAAGACCAAAATATTTATATTTACTTTCTTGATGTGTTGAAGTGCCGTATGTACTTTCATCATATTTGCATTTATTAAAACACTATTAATTTTATTTCGCAAACAGACACTTCAGATTTTTTTTTTATAGATATGTACGGATTTCTTTTTTGTTTAAAATCTGTTGTTTAAATAAGTACTTTACCAACCTCTGTATATATTCTTCATTACACTAAATATTTATACCCGTAACTGTACTGTTAATTACTTCATCTACACGCCTGTACCTTAGCAACTTTGTGACAAATCGTTTTATGATTTTCATCAGTGATTAATGGCTTACAAGGTAATAAAGCTCTTCCGGCCATCCGTGCAGCTGCTGATGAAACACTGCTTCTTACAAAAGAATGATTTTTCTTAATCTGTCGTATTTTCTTTTTCGTTACAATTGAAGATTTAGTATTTATATGAGCTAGCTAAGGTGACTTTACTCTGCCTGATGGAAAGTATGTACATAATCCAAGAGTGGTGGTCGTCATCCTCATTGTGAGTGCACACAATATAGCATGGTGACTTGGTGACCCACACTATGCCAGTCTAGGGAGATGCTTCTGCACCGTTGAGCTTCTTGTCTTGCATTCACCAACGAAATTCAACAGCTCGAATGCAAGTCTTTTAATGAAATCCATTCATAGCTGCAAGATAGGATTTGAAATTTATAAATTGTTTTCAATTAAATTGATTGTACTCTAGAAAGAACTTCATTCAAACTTCCAAGAATGAAAAAGAGCACGTGTTTTGTAACATACTAAGTCTTGCAATTTTGTATGCGTCTGTCTTCAGTTATGCTCGGCACCTTTTGTTCAAAGCGTGCAGTTAACTATTCTATATTAGGAACGCCAGCAAAACACATTTAAAAAACGTGACAATCGGTTAAATAGTTTTGAATTTCATCGTGTACAACAACGTGATAACAGAATGGAGGTAATATTATTAAGCTGAAGAATTTGTTTCTTTGGTTAAACGTGCTAATATCAGGAACTACTGGTCCTATTTAAAAAAACATTCAGTGTTAGATAGCTCAGTTTTCGAAGAAGGCTATAGGATACGTGTCATCATAATACGTCTAAAAGAAGCGGAGAAGCAATGACAAATGTGGCAAGGACGGGGGAAAATTATTGGTTTTGAGTTATTTTTTTTATATGTTTTTTATTATATTGGTTATTAAGTGGTCAAAGTCATAAAAAAACAATGTATAAAACAATACTTTCATCGTCGCCTCCTAAAAAAAAAAGTGCGCGAAAACACTTTTTTTTTATTTATTTTTTTAAAAGGCAGTTTCCGCATTAGGAATATAAATTCCTGTGTCGCAGGTGACTTTACAAACATACATGAAACGGACACAAAGAACACCCAGACCTAAAACAACAATTTGTGAATCACACAAAGTGTTATTCCAAGTGGGATTTGAACCCACGACACTTGGCGCAGTAGGAAGCGGCGTGGCAACCGCTTAAACCACTAGGCGAACCGTGCAGATTTGGGTCGTTATAACAATTTTTTTCAATCACGACACGGGCAATAAGTAGAAGCAGGCAATATTGCTTTGGTCAGCTAGTAATAGATAAATATAGTCCAGTTACCATAGCATAAAGCACAAACTGGGCAAGTTTGAGATAAGACGGTCATGTATGAGATGTATAAGGGATTTTTTTATGTGTATATTATGTATTTACACATTTCTTGTAATTAATATTATTTGTAACTATTAAGAAAACTATTTAACTAAGGCCAGGATCTCTGACGCCATAAACAAGTTGCGTGTTAGTTATTAAAATAATAGTGTACTACACAACAGCATATTATCGTCAACAAGATCATTAGTTTGTTTCCTTTGCTCTGTGACTAGTTCGTCTTACTAGAAATAGTCAAGTGTAACTTGTTTTAGACATGTTAGGACAGGTCAGACTAATTATTTAAATAATGACCTACGTACGCTACGTAACGGAAGTTATATTTCCAAAATCGATTTTAAACTTCACTAAACCGGACTGTAATGTATATTTTAATCGATTTACTATATCCTATATATACAGAAGCGCTTTGGAATGATTAATGATAACGTTAGGGAAACACTATTTTTAATTCCTTTGTTAATGCAACTAGATCATCCATTACATTTTCTGGACTCTACTTTATAAGATTATGTATAAGTGGCGCTATGATACGTCAAACTTTTTTTAAATAGCTGGCGCACTAAGTATGCCTATCTCATGGTCCTTTAAAATACACGAAAAACATACAAGACATGGGTAAGAACAACCAGACTTAGAACAATTATTTGTGAATCATATAAACTGTGGTCCCATGTGGGGATCGAAGGAACAACACTTAACCCAACAAGAAGCGACTAGGTGACTGTTTTAACTACCATATTATTATTACTTATTTAAGTTACATGTATTCACAAAGTTTAAGGCGGCTGGCCTATTGGAATCAAAGTGTGTTTAAACTCTGCGATCTTTACTGATAATTTACTAACAGTAACAAAAAGGACTTGCAACTCCATGTGAACAAGTCCAAGATTCCACTATCATATGCAACAAAAGAATTCACATATATCATGGGAAAAGATAAAACAGTGAATAAGTTGTTATCTATGATACAAAAAAATAATGTAATAGTTAAACAAATTAGATTACTTCTAGTTTATTAACTTAGCTAGAATAATAAGAAATAGTCAACTACTGCTAAATTACTAATTATCTAATTTGTTTATTACGTAGAGTTCAATTGTTTTTTTTTAATAATTTGACTTGTAGTGTATTGTTTTAAAGCAGTTGATAATACTGTTGGGTTCTGCTCTTGCTCTACATTAGACAGAGTAGAATTACTTCGGCAACCTTATTTTGTATTAAAAAAAAGATTTAGTTACCAACTATGATGAATGATTATAAGATTCTTTTATTTAAGAATGATAAACAAAGAGCTTTATAAAAGAGCAAAGGGTCTATGCTATGCAGAAATATTTTTTTATAAAGTAACTATTTACTTCATGCCTTGGTGTATTTGTCTCCTATCTAGATATTTCTATTCAATTTCTAGAATACTAAAACTAAACTGATTTAACTTCAAACCAGATTTATCCATCATCAACATCCCTTCGTTAAAAAATATCTATTTCGCTGCTGATATAAACCATCTCAATGATATTGATGTCGATAAAGCCGGTTGGCTCCTCCGTCCTCCAGACTACTGCGTCCACCGACGGTCTGCAATCTTTACTAGGTCATCTGTTTACCTTGTACAGAAACCAGTTGTTCACAATAATTTAAATCAGTTCAAGTTCTTGTAGATACAAATGCTATATGTTTCACGTCCGAAGATATCTGATTTTCTATCGCGATATCCTCTAAACAAACTGCCGCCTTTCTATCGAGTGACTTGCATTCACTCAAAGTCTTGTCGTATTGACGTATCAACTCCCACTGTGTTGGACAATAATGAATCGATTACGGATTATCATCTTGATATCTAATAGCAGTGTATGGCAGCTTACAGTTGTGCAAAAAAGCATTAATTGAAATTCCTCGCATTATTCTTACTATTTACAGTAATATGATATTAACTTTATAGTTTATTAGTATATAGAGATTGTGGAATCCAATTCCTCTGTATTGCAATTATCTGCATCTGTTCTACGAACGTTTATGTATGTTAGAAGTATAAAATTTAACGCTTTTTATATAATAAAGTTAAAAAGAAATATTTTTATAACGTGGTTTTCAATAAAAAAATATAAATCTACTCAAGGCGAAGTATGGAATTTTGCTTATTCCATCTACGTAAAAACGTCGTAAAAAAATACATGCTCGTTATCGGGTTTTTTTATTATATTACATTTTCAAGTAATTAATTAAAAAATATTATTTGAAATGAATGATGCTACGTCTTTAATTAAATTGGTACAGGTTACCTTCCAGTGCCAATCCACGGTACAGGAAACTTGTTGGTTTAGTCAACGGTAAACGAACTTCGAATTCAATGTTGAGCTTTACTTTTTTGTATATATTTGATTTATCTTTGGAGTATTCAAACAAAAAAAATCCGACTACGCAACTTTTTTTTATAAAATTTACATAGTACCCATTTGCATACGGGACATTTACTTTCATTAATTAAAATCGGTTCTGTAGTTTCACTAGGTATACCTATTGCCAGACTGCCAGAACTATTACCCTTTTGGTTTCGCCTTAATCGGGAGATTAAAATGTGTCACAAAACCGAATAGAGTAAAATCTGTTTAAACAACTCGATTGCGTCCCATTCTATTTGCTCAATCGATTGTAACTGACAGTGATGTTCAGACTGGTTTATAACTACACGTAATCGGTCATCAGGCCAAGTAGATATATGGATAGAATACTGGATAGTGTCAATACACTGATTATACATGAATGTTATATAACATGAAGTAGTTTATCATTTTTGTCCCGATATTGACAGGCCGACCTGTCTTATACATCGCTTTGTTTCGCATCATTTATGATCAATTGCGTTTGAATATTTATGTATTTGGATTAAACATACAAGTATTTATGCATTCTTCGCAGTTCATTAACTCTTAAAGTCAGAATTCAAAGTTAAGTCCTGTCTGATGACTTTAAAGAATTGAGAAATTAGGCTTAACCCAAAAACCAAGTAAAGAAATAATTCGTTGGATATTACAATTATATACAGCCATATCATTAGTAAAATGTGTTGCTGTGGATGTGTTATTCAATATATTTCTTGATTTTCATAACAGGTTATTGTGCAAACAACGGGTTTTTAAGACTTTGACAATAGTGCACTTAGTGCCCTGACTTTTTTTTTTTGTTTGTCCGCACTTTGCTCTACATATATTTATTTGCAATACTAGCTGCGCCCGGCGTTGCCCACACAGTCCAACCCATATTCTACTCAGACTTTAATCTATAACTGTGCCAAAATTTCATTCAGGTTAGATCAGCGGTTCTTAGGCGAAAGAGTTACAAAGTTCCACCCTTATAATATTACTTCCTTGTATATCTTATATTTTAGTAGCATCGAATTTTGTGGCGTATGAAAATACTGTCTGTTATCTTTCGATATATACAAATATAAGGTATCAGTATTTTATATATCTAATAACAAGATTAAGTATTTTACGGATACCGATACTTTTATGCGGAAATCCCCCTGTATACTAGAACCAGGTATATCGTAGAAAGGAAAACCCTAGAAAACCCACCGTATCTCAGGTTATTTCGATATCGGTAATCTTACTATACCAAAAATTTAATAAAAAACATATATATGTATATTTATGTTTTTTATTAAATTTTAAATATTTATATTATCAATAATTACTCATATGTGTTAACCTTAAAAGAAGATTTTTGAACAATATCCTATCAACCATGGGCGTACCCAGCTTCTGGCCTAGGGGGGGGCAAGTCGATTTTTTTAGGTCGGATCGTCCGCGGCTGTTTTGTCATACATACTGCACAAACACACCTACATGAAACATTAGGTATATGTAGTGTTCGGGCGATTAGTCCCCCAAGTACGAGTGATAGCAGGAGCAAGCACTACATCGCCTGCTGCCCAATTTTAGTAGACTACGGGAAGGGGGCGCCCGTTTGGTCTGACGACCTGGCGGGCTCCTCCCGCTGCCAGGCTGAACTCAGAAGTTTGCAGTGGCTGTTGTCTATACGGATCGTAAGGGGGTACCGCAGGATTTCATACGAGGCAGCGACGGTCCTGGCGCGATCTCCACCCTTCGACATTCTGGCCGACATGGACGCTACTGTCTCCGACCAAATTCGTTCAGTCGGTCGGAGTGCTGGACCATGAGCCTGGAATGCTACGGTGGAACGCGCATAAGCGAGCTCTGGAGACATGGCAAGCATGGCTTGAAATTCAGGGCTGTGCTAGCCAACGGGTTATCGGAGCCGTTCTGCCGAACTTCGAAGCGTCGATAGAGAGGACCGACTGTGTCACCTATCGATTGACTCAGATACTCACCGGGCATGGTTGCTTCGGTTGTTCCGTCATGTTCCGCCTCTTACTGTGCAGAGCGGTGAGAGACGCAGCAGCATTCTGCCTCGGGAGTGAGTCCAGCTACCCCGAGATGTACCCCAGTTGAGGGGTAAGGCAGGGGGCACCAGAAGCCGCTGATGCGATCCTGGTGTACCTCCCGACTGCCGAGGTTGGCCGTTTAAACCGAATGTCCGGGAGTCCCACACACGCCTTTCGCTCACCCCATGAAGGGTATGGTGCCAGAAGCATTACACGCTTAATAAAAAACGTCTTCCGTGAAAGAATCGCCCATACTGTTTATAAGTTTTTTATGTACACTGAGACAACAAAGTCCATTTAATTTGTCTTTAATATTTTTGATCTCAGCCACGTTTTTACACGTCTGAGTGTAATGAATGATCTTTCAATTGTAGTCGTTGCTGTTTCTGCTTTTTCACTTTCGGATAAAAACATTCTGCTTGTTGAATTAATTCCGTTATCTCCGAATCTTCGAAGTCCTTTAAATGTGATCCCTTCTTATTCATAAAATTGGGATACTTCGTCCATACATTTTCTAAATTTTGGAACTGTAATTTTATTATTTGAGCAGGGTGTAACAATGGAAGAGCAAACGTTGGTGAATGTTCTTTATCGAACCTCGCCTCTAATGAGGATAATAATCAAATAATGCGTCTTATTTCCGCCGAAACTTGTACGTGGTGCACAGGGATCTCTAATTGTCAGACCGTTCATTAAATATAAAGATATACATAATAGAGAGAATCAAGTGCAGCTGCCAATTGTTTTGGCAACGTAAAAACAAATGTACAGGTTGCGTTGCAAACAGGCCAAGAGAACAGAAATACGGTACAACCTACAGTTAACACAATAAATTTTTGCAGTACTCACGATTTGCCACTGTGAGGAAGAAAACGATGAAGGCGATTTTCGAGATTTGTTGAAAATGAAAATTGATTCTGGTGATGAAATGTGCTACGATGGCGAGAAACGTTTAAAAAAAGTTTATATTTTCACTGCGCCTGCCATTAGCTAAACCTAGTAGCGAACGACTTAAATAATGTTCCTAAGATCCGAAAGTGTATAAAGATATGATTAAAAAAATTCAGGGAATCAGTTTTGCGTCGAAAATATTTGGAAATGGTGGAAGGTTTGGAAAAGCTTTCATAGGAAGGTAATTCTGGGACAAGAAAAGTAGCTTCCCAATTGTTATTTATTTATATAAATATTTATTATAATATATAATTTTCTGCCCAAGAAGGCACTGAAGAGTTATTATTATCAGGTAATGAAATTGATAAGGTTTTGAATCTTAAACTGCGTCTTCCAAGGACAGCAAGCCGCTAACAATATAGGGCAAATCATCCAGCTGGTTCGTTAACCGAATATTTTCGCCTATCGTTGTATGTGTTATTTAGATTTGGGTTCATTGTCATCCTCATTAGAGGTGAGATTCGGTAACATTCACCAGTGTTTGCTCTTTCATTGTTACACCCTGCTTAAATAATAAAAAGCGGCCAAGTGCGAGTCGGACTCGCCTATGAAGGGTTCCGTACCAGCAAGTAACATCATATAAAAGTTCTTGTAATTCGTTGTAACTTTCATCGATGTTTTTATACTAGTGTATTGATTGGATGAAAGGTATATTGCGTGTTACGATTTATGACGTATTAAAAAAAAAAACTACTCACTAGATCTCGTTCAAACCAATTTTCGTTGGTAGTTTACATGGTAATGTACAACATATATTTTTTTTAGTTTTATCACTCTCTTATTTTAGAAGTTAGAGGGGGGGGACACACATTTTTCCACTTTGGAAGTGTCTCTCGCGCAAACTATTCAGTTTAGAAAAAAATGACATTAGAAACCTCAACATCATTTTTAAAGTTGTTCTATTTGCTGATGACACTTCTCTTATATTCAAAACCAATCGCAAAAACGATTACTCTGACGAAGTAAATAGGTCCCTCGCATTAGTCCTTGACTGGTTTACATCAAATAACTTGCTTTTGAATTCTAAAAAAACCAAATGTATTAAGTTAAGTTTGCCAAATGTAAGGAATATCAGTACAAATCTAGTTTTAAACAATGAAGTTATTAATTTTGTTGATTCAACGGTTTTTTTGGGAATTACTTTAGATAGTAAGTTACAGTGGGGCGCCCAAATATCGTGTCTCGCAGGGAAACTCAGTTCTGCAGCGTATGCTGTCAGCAAAGTCAGACAGCTTACGGATGTGGAAACAGCAAGGCTAGTATATTTCGGTTATTTCCACAGCGTCATGTCGTATGGCATTCTGCTATGGGGCAAGGCAGCTGATATTCAAACAATTTTCATTCTCCAAAAACGTGCAGTGCGTGCGATTTACAAACTAGGTACACGAGTTTCCCTTAGAGAAAAGTTTAAAGAGATAGGCATTATGACAGTTGCATCACAATATATATTTGCAAACATTATGTTTATAAAACAAAATATGCATTTATATCACAGGAATAGTGACGTTCACTCGGTGAACACGAGACATAAGCATAAATTAGTAGGTCAATATCATAGGCTTACATAAAACGCATAATTCATTTATGGGTCTTTCCGTGCGATTTTTTAATAGGTTACCAGCTAGTGTTATGAGTCTATCAGTGGAAAAGTTTAAAAATGTAGTCAAAACTTATCTTATACGTAAAGGTTATTATACAGTTGACGAATTTTTAAATGATAAAGAAAAATGGATTTGACTACTTGCTCCTTATCATTTTATTCTACTCATGTGAATGTTGTTATCACATTGTTTAAGAACATGATTTTACTTTTGTAAGTAAAGATTCTACGTGACTAATAAAGGCCATTCTTCTCTTACTTTTGATCTTATAATTAATATTTTATATTTAATCTTTCGTTACCAGTAATTTGGCCAATATTTGAGCACATATAGTTTTTACCTTTGTTGTAAGTAGATGTTGTAGTAGTAGTGTAGTAGAACTACTATGTTGTACCCACTGAGGCTGTTGTTTTTTTTTTTTTAAATTAGCATAAGTTCTAATTTTTAATCACTATAATTTGCATCAGTCCTCTAACATGGTGTATAGTATATTAGTGGCAGCACCTTACCCCCATATCAGGTTTATAAACATTAAAACTATGTAAACATTGGCGATTTGAAAGGAGTGGCCGCGAGTTTTTATTGCCATGTTCTTTTCTCCGGCTCTACCTATTGTTTGCGAACATGGCATAAATGTACATGTAGAATCTTGACCTGTCACAAGAGATGTATTGCATCCTAAGTGAATAAAGAATTTTGAATTTGAATTTGAAGACCTATCCGTAGATACCCCACACGTATAGGTTTGATGAAAAAAAAATTTTTGAGTTTCAGTTCCAAGTATGGGGACCCCCAAAATGTATTATTTATTTTCTATTTTTATGTAAAAATCTTAATGCGGTTCACAGAATACATCGACTGACCAAATTTCAACAGTATAGCTCTTATAGTTTCGGCAATAATTGACTGTGACATACGGACGGACAGACAGACAGACAGACTTGACGAATCTATAAGGGTTCCGTTTTTTGCCATTTGGCTACGGAACCCTAAAAATTACAGCTTCAAATTTTACCATAACGTCGTATATATTTTTTTGTCCGTATGTCACATCCACTTTTTTCTGAATCTATAAGAACTATACTTCTGAAACTTATTAAGTAGATGTATTGTGTGAATCGCATTTATATTTTCACACAAAAATAGAAAAAAAAACAATACATTTTGGGGTTTTCAACTTATAACTGAAACTAGAATTTTTGTTTTCATCAAACCCATGTATAGATAGGTCTTCAAAAATGTGTGCCCCCCCCTGTAACTTCTAAAATAAGAGGTTGATAAAACTAAAAAAAATATATGATGTACATTACCATGCAAACTTGAAATTCATTGAAAATTGGTTTAAACGAGAGTCTAGTAAGTAGTTTTTTTTTAATACGTCATAAATCATCAACGGTTTTTTGGTAATTGCACCGTGCATTTTGCTAGTACTATCTGCGCGGATATTTAAAAGTTAAGGCATAAAGCCCCTTGACATTTTGATTAGTAATTAGGCGCGTTCATACATGTTAAGCGAGATTTCCAGGGGGGGGCAGCTGCCCCTACCTGCCCCCCCCTGGGTACGCCCATGCTATCAACGAATACCCTTGAATCGTGAGAAGTCGTAGTACAAGGGTTTTGTTTTGTTCAACAAACAATTCTCCTACCCACTGCGCCGCCAGCAATGTGATGTCGAAATTACTCGTTAATTCATTATAAACTCGATCTATTTCTCACGTTCACAATTACACCTTAGTAGTGGTATCTGCTTGTGACAGTGCATAACTAGGCGCAAAGAGTATTTGGTGCAAGGTAACTGAAAGGCATTTATGTCCGAAATGCCAAGGTAGGAGATGAAGATTTTATTGATTCAATTCAAATTGGTGCACTACAATTAAAATTCTTGCATAATATAAATGGAAAATATAATAAAATTAACGAGAATGATGGAGCATGTGATTCGCAGACATTTGAAAGATGAATATCGATAAAGGATAACTAATTATAGGTGCGAGTATTTATATGTCTGTTTTATTTTATATTTAAGCCCGCCATAATGACTCTACTTTGCCTTAGAACATGAGTATCCAGAGTAGGGGTCACCATACAGACAATGTAGCATGGTGACCTACACTATGGCATCTACCCATGAAATACGACAGCACGAATTCTGTCATTTTAGATTGGTTTTATATGCAAGGGTAGTGCCGCCTCGGTCGAGCCGCCACGTCCGTACTGTGCGTGTTTCTACTACATGAAAATTGGTCAGTAACAAGCAAACGAATAGATATATTATTAATTTACGTGTTTCTTGGTAATATTCGAAAAAAATATTGTTAGAAAATTGTAAGGAACAAGGACAGGGTAGAAACCATTGTTATACAATATTTTTTTAAATTTGGCTTTTAAAATATATTTACGATTAACGAACCGTAATTACGACTCTAAAACATTAAGGACACTAAAACGCAGTTCTATACTACTGCTAGTTACTATAAAAATGTTGAACTAATTTGACGATGGTCTGTTTGAAAAAAAATAAATTACTGCAGCAACATTTATATGTGAACGGTATGTACTTAGTACGTCATTTACACATCGCATTCAACATCGTAGTGGACAAGATTACTGATTGCATACTCGTTATATAATATAATATAATATCGCACGAGATCGCACAAGACAAGATCGCAGTGTCATCTCGATGCACAGTCTATTGGACATCTTAGATCTAATCTCACGGTGCATGACTGTCGGCGACGCGTGAGAAATATTTTAGACGTGACAATCTTCGAGGCTCGTTATTATAACAAGTTTCATATGTCGATATAACTCGATATATTTAAAAGTACGATATTGTAAAACACCGTGCCGTGTCTATCATAGAAATCAAACTATGTGGTACGGTGTAAGGCGATTGAAAAACGAGCGAAAATTCGTGTTTTTTACCATTTACTGAGTTATACTGTTTCAGTTCAGACTCACGCATTTATTTTGTAAGTACATGAATGACTGTCGTTTTGCTTATTGTTTCTTTAACTTATTTACTCACAATCTTATAAAAATTCTTACCTTATAACTGCATCCTTGAGCGGTTGAGGTCAATCTGAAAATTAAAATGTAATGGTTACACTCATAGCTTAGCAAATTTTTTTTATACCGAAAGTTTTGTTGTCTACATTGAACTTTACTATCAAACACGATTGACATCAAAGTCATAAGTCACGAAGTCGACACTAAACCGGTTTGAAAGTTTGAATTACTAAGAAAGTGTATATTTTATTATATTTTTACGAACCTGCCTTCGAGAAAGTATTTCTAAAAACAACATTTTCATTAAACGTAAAAGATAAATAATAACATAGTCTAGATTTATAGCTTCATTAATACAAATATTGTTCTGAAGATTAATCCCTACTAATATTATAAATGCGAAAGTAACTCTGTCTGTCTATTACGCTTTGACGCCTAAGCCACTGAACCGATTTTGATGAAATTTGGTATGAAGATAGAACTGAACTTGGGAAAGGACATAGGTTACTTTTTACCATGATAGCCGACATACACGCGGGCGGAGCCGCGGGCGAAAACTAGTAGATAATAATTGTATAATAATACAATTATTATCTACTAGTTTGTAGTGTAATTACACTATAACATCTACCGTGACTATAGTCTACCATCAAAATCTCAGTTCACTTATTCACTTTTTATATTGGCGTCTCTTAAAAGTGGTTCGAGCCTACTATAAAAAATCGGCCAAGTGCGTGTCAGGCCACGCACAGGAAAGGGTTCCTCAGTCACCTATAATGGTATGTGGATTTAAAATCGTATCCAATAGATAATTGTTATGTTTACGTAATAATACGTTAATTTTGTATGACGTTTTCCAAGTGAGCGCATTTTACCATATAAGCCTTTATAACTCCTGAACTAAGAAAGTCATCTAATCGGTTATAGTTTTCCTTCAAAGTTCATTAGATGGACCACCATCACGATTTTTTTCAGATTTTTTGAGTCAGCCGTTTAGCTTTTAGAGGGGGGGGGGACGCCCTGTTTTTACAAAAAAGTGCCCTTTAAAGTGAAATATCTCGCAAACGGATACCTAAATCAAAAAATCGTCTAGGAAACCCTTTATTGTTTTTAAAAGACCTATCTAATGATACCCCACACGATGGGGTAGCCTCGAGAAAAAAAAAACATCCCCACTTTACGTGTAGGGGAGGTACCCCAAATAAAATTATTTTTCATAATTTTATTGTAGCACTTTGTCGACGTAATTACAACACGTATTCATGCAAACTTTCATCTTTCTAGCACTTACCGTTTGGACGGTAAGTCGAGGACGGACGGACGGACGGACGGACGGACGGACATGACGAATCTATAAGGGTTCCGAGTTATGAACTTCGGAACCCTAAAAACATATTGCTATAAATTCGTTTTCAGTTTTCTTTCTCTTTGCAGTTGTTCTGTACCACTGCTAGACATAGGCCTTTCCAATTGCACGTCACTTGGTTCTTTGGTTTCTTTTAACCTTCAACGCCGAGTCTTCTGGATAACTTATAAACTTCGCATTCACTTATAGCAATGACTATATTGCCACATAGAAATAAACAAAGTATTATTTATGGACGTCAATAGAAAATATTGAAATGTCTTTTAGTAGCAGTTAACAGTTAAGTACGGTTGGCGTTTAAAGTAACAGTAATAATAAATACAAATGGTCATTCATTGGGCGGGGCTGTGAACACGCCCTCTGTTGACACTCGTTTGCGTCATATTTTATATTACTTACAGATTCGATTCTTTAAGTAAATACTACAAAAAAGGCAAAAAAAAAGGATACAATTGTTAAAGCAGTCATCGCCACTTGACGCTGTCGAGGGTTTGATTTATACGTACGCTTTTAAGAAACTTGATTGATAAATTTGGTGAAAAAGGTATGTCTGAATTCTAAAGGTATATTTATTTTCAATATAACTCTTTCGAATAGTCAATCTGTGGTTTTGATTCTAATACAATACATAGTCTTAGCCCATCGTTATTGCTTCCTTTAGAAACAATACTTGTTCTTAATACGGAAAAGCTAAACATTCATGTTTTCAAGTAAGTAAGTAAAAGTGTTTTCCGTTAACCAAAACCAATATGTATGTATATTAATAATTAGTTATGGTTTATATAAGCGCTTTACAACTATAAATAAAAAAAGTCGTGTGGCACTCGGGGACTGCCGCAGTAAAGCTATTGCATAGCATTTTTTAGCAACTTATGTAATTATATTTATTTATTTATTTTTTATTGATGCAGTTTTTTTTCTTTGATATAAATTCAAGTTTACAAAACAATATACACTGTCTTTTTACCAACATACATTCTAACAATATTATAGCCAAACAATATAATAATCCTATTAACCGAAAGACAATGACAACTAAACAGAGAATATGATAGTAATGTGAGCATATCTAAAATACAAAATGAAATAAAAAAAAGAAGAATAATCTAGAATGACTGTGTTGTCAAGGCAACGGATACCGGCCGATGGCGGCAGCACGCATGCGCTAATCTGCCTATAGAACAATCGCATTGCAGTTACAATCATATTTTCTATCCTTTTCTAGGGTGTTAGGTTTTTTGGTTACGGAATTTCTTGATTCGGTCATCACGCTCAAAGCCCGCGATAAAAGCTATACAATAGCTTAAAAATGGAAAACCTTGCACTTTATGAATTGGCTGAATACAATCAAATTTAAAAAAAAGCGGCCAAGTGCGAGTCGGACTCGCCCATGAAGGGTTCCGTACCAGCAAGTAACATCATATAAAAGTTCTTGTAGTTCGTTGTAACTTTCATCGATGTTTTTATACTAGTGTATTGATTGGATGAAAGGTATATTGCGTGTTACGATTTATGACGTATAAAAAAAAACTACTAACTAGATCTCGTTCAAACTAATTTTCGTTGGTAGTTTACATGGTAATGTACAACATATATTTTTTTTAGTTTTATCACTCTCTTACTTTAGAAGTTAGAGGGGGGGGGACACACATTTTTCCACTTTGGAAGTGTCTCTCGCGCAAACTATTCAGTTTAGAAAAAAATGATGTTAGAAACCTCAACATCATTTTTGAAGACCTATCCATAGATACCCCACACGTATAGGTATGATGAAAAAAAAAATTTTGAGTTTCAGTTCCAAGTATGGGGACCCCCAAAATGTATTGTTTTTTTTCTATTTTTATATAAAAATCTTAATGCGGTTCACAGAATACATCGACTGACCAAATTTCAACAGTATAGCTCTTATAGTTTCGGAAATAATTGGCTGTGACATACGGACGGACAGACAGACAGACAGACAGACAGACAGACAGACAGACAGACTTGACGAATCTATAAGGGTTCCGTTTTTTGCCATTTGGCTACGGAACCCTAAAAATAAATGACATACAGCTTAACAAGATCCGGAATGTATCGTATCAAAAGTTAATAACAAAAGGATTAACATATTTAAGTATCAGTTGGAAATTAATTTAGAATATTTTTAATAAATTAGATAACAATAAATAACATGACACTCTATTTGCAACAGCATCTTATTTCCATAACCACTTCAAATTTATCGGACTAAAAATATTTTTGAAAGGAATAACCATTATAAATATAATTTTCATATCTACTGTTGTGACTGTCTTGATTGTAAGTATTTGTAAGTAAGCTAAGCTATAGAGTATAAATAAACATGTTGCAAAAACTTGTCAAAATTATTCTTTTTGATGGTTTTCATTGCATTTGATGTAAACAGTTAAATTTTCACGATAAGAATATACAAAACAATTGTTCAAAAGTACTCAAATTAAGTTCGTGATAGCGTGTGTTATCTTCTAAGTCGGCTCAATAAAACCTGATAAACAAAGTGACTCACTCTAGCTGGTATATTATCACCATACCTCCATACGGACAATAGAAGACGCAGATGAGGTTGAGTGTGGGTCAGCACGTCAGCGAGGGGAGGGCGTCCGCGAGTGCCGGACGTCGCCTAATTGAGGGTCTGCAAGAGACGGAGCCCGCACCAGGAGCGGGCAGGCGCTGGGAGGGTCCAGAAGGAGATATCATCCTGGACTCCTCCTAAAATAGAAACGCAAAGAGGGCACACCATGTGGTTTTAGTCGGTTCGAGGCCGACACACCGCCCGCCGCAAAGAAAACCCCGGCGGGGATACGAGGGGATATCCTAAAGTAAAAAAAAATGTGTCAGCACGCCACGCATCGCAAATATGTGAATTAAGTAAACAGCTTTTAGGATACTTGTGAGTGTTAAAAGGTAGTTTTACGTACTATGGGTTAAAAGACAAAGGGCCTGTAATGTCTCCGTTAGTCGCAGGTGGTCGCTCGCAACAATACCCATTGACTGTTTACCATTATGTAGGTGTATTTGTATAGGTTCAACATACATTTTACAACCCAACATAGAGGTGTGCCGTCCCGTTGCCACAGTTGTCATTATTTGCCACATTATTACGTTTGTGAATTCAGACAATGAAAATGCTGTCTTTCAACTATGGCGGCCTAGTAAGACACTTCTGCATCATACGACCTCGGGTCTGGACTGGTCTTCTGTGTCAGGGTAGTACTTCCCTGGTCGAGCCGTGACCATTCATGCTGAAGTCAGCGTGGCTAGCTGCTACTTTATGAAGTTACCCTTATAAACGTTACAAAAATAATTGAGTGTATAGAATAAATTTTCTTATGATTGCATTTCAAGTAAAAAACAAAATGCGTACATTCACTTAAAAAGCACCTACTAGGGGCCAATTATGACTTTTAAGGTTTATGTATCACTATTTAAAGGTGATATTCGCTGAGAGGTAGGGCAAGCACGCGCGCTTATGCGTGCGATATGGTAGGATGGGTGGCACTGGAGCGAGACAAATAACTGCCCATATACAGTCTTCCTAGTTCTACGCCGGAAATGTATAACTGGTTGATTTTAACTCTTAAAGTAATAAATCATTGCCCCTTTCATACAGTTTTCGAGTACGAATTATTTGTGCCGTATTTAGTTATTCATATTATTCTTAGCATTTATTCCTGAGATTATTTAGGGTTGGCTACTAGTTCTTTCTTTTTAGTTTTTCCTGAATATCAGTTTTTCCATGGAGAGACGGGCATCGGACTTCCGCTGCCTCCATTGCAACAAAATTCGAGGATTAAACCAGCTGCCAGTATATTTGATATAGTATGCTGACATTTCCAATAACGAACGACATAAATGTTGTCACGAAACCGGGAACGACGTCGGCTTAAATTGCTCTTCGAGGTACAGGGGTGAAACATTGCATAATTTTCATACTCCGAGCTGTTATTAAAAAAAAACCCAGTCATTTTTAGTTGTGCCTGGGAATCAAACCTGAGATCTTTTTTTGGCAGTTGCATACGCTAACTATAGTAACGAGGCAGTAATAATTCATTATTACCTTTCATAGAATTTCTATTACAAATGACCGAGAAGAAATTTAATTATTGGAGATTCTGATTACATATAGGGTCAACAGGCTAAATACATTACCTGTGTCACTTTAAAGTCCAATGTACTTGCGAAAATCATTAACCAGTTTCCCACAGTTGAGTAAATTCAAAAACCGCAGTCTGCTGCAAAGGGCAACGTATCGTAGCTAATATTGTGTAATAAGCATGCTCACCGCGTAGTAAATGAGAGTGTATGCTTGAGAGTGCTTGTAGAAAATAAGCAGTAGGTTCACTTGGAAATATTTATTCGTAAAACAATTTTTGATCGTTAAATCTTTTGCTATTCATGGCAATTCATATGTTTCTTTACACATTTAATGCTACCAAAGTGACTCTACTCTGCCTGATGGAAAGCATGAGTAGGATCCAAGAGTAGGGCCACCATCTTCATTGTAAGTGCATACAATGCAGCATGGACTCACACCACACCATACCAGTAAGATGTTTCTTCGTCATTCTCTTGGTCTTCAGAGAGAATAATAAGGAATGATTGGGCCTCTGATCTCACACTCATCAACGAAAGAAGCCAGCACGAATGCTGTCATTATAGGTTGGTCTTCTGTGTAAGGTTAGTACTGCCTTGTTGAGCCGGTCAATTAGCGCTGTAATCAGCGTGACTCCACAACCTTAATATATAATTTTTTCTTTATAATATTATTTTTATGATATAAAATTGTTGATGATCATCAGACAAAATCGTAATTCGATTAGGAGAATGGATTCGCAGTTGTTCGTCTTATGTTTTGACGAGCTCCATAAAAAGTAGCTGGCAGCGGCACGGACTACTGAAGTTGGATAATTAGGGGATACCTTCTTCTCCTTCAATTGGTTAGGTTATACCTTCGTTCAAAGATTGATGGTAAAAGGTTCATTTTAATTTAAAATTTGATTAAATACAAACTAAAATTAATATAGAATGAACTACTACATCTTTTTTTAGGTTTATAGTATCCAATAGTTTGTGTGAAAATTCAAGCAGTAATAGCAGTAAGATTTCTGTAACTCCAATTTATAATGCTGAGAGATACTCCAACCTTCGGTCAAGTGCCTGTGTCACCGTCACGGAACAAGGTACTAACTCAATATGTTTTTTTGAGCTTTGAAATCTTTCGAGCACTTAGTAGGATATTAATGTTTTTTTTAGTAGATTGACAAAAATACGTCTTTCGTAGAAACATAATCAGAGTGAAATTTATAAAAATGTATAAAAATAATGAGTTGTTCTTCTTCATAATATTTACAGATATGCTAAATTTATATAATATGGAATAGTCGAGTTTAAAATAATAAAAATAACCGATAACATCATCAAATACTTTCGACTTTGTATTTTTGCTAAATTATATAAATTTATTATTCTTCAAAAAATTGTGATGTATTAAGTCATTTCTTTAGAAAGTATTTTTTTATATAATATATTATGTAAATTTAGTATGACACTTTAAGATGCAATCTTCGTAAGTTACGATTGGACGTTTAAGACAAGTTGTTGTTAAAAGAAATCAATTTGCACTGGCGATTTAAATAATGTCACGAGATAGTTATCTATGCGAATATCTAAAATATTCGCATAGATAAATAAAAATAGTGTGTAAATGGACTTACTTATGCAACAAGGAACCAACCCACACACATGTGAAAATCGAAACAAGGATCCTATCTATTAGGAGACAAGGATAATTATCTTGATTTGGCATGTGTGTGGATTGTGGTTCCTTGCTGTATAAATAAAATTCAAGCTAGTGTGTAAGTGTGGACTGTGTGGACAGCAATGGGTAAAAGTCGGCAAAACAAATATATATGTAGGTACCTATCATCCCAAACATAGTTTTTAAAGAAAAAATACTGTGGCAAACTTTCTTTCAAGCAAAAAAGACGTATTGATGATAGCATTATAATATAACAGAATAGTGTACAAGATATTTTACTTGTACGGAAGTTGTCTTTTAAATACATAAATAAATCTCTCTTCCAGAAACTACGACCGATTTCTTTCTAAGTCGGATTCCTGTTTAGAAAATAATCATAAAAACATAAATTTTGTTTAGGTAAATAAATAAATAAATATTTGGACATCTGACACAACATCATCTAGTCCCAAGCTAAGCAGAGCTTGTGTTAAGGGTACTAGAACACTGATATAAATACATAAACATACTTTTTTTTTGTAAATACATACATATTATACATAGAAAACAGCCAGACTCCGAAACAAATATTTGTGAATAACACAAATAATATTTGGTCCGACCCAGGAATCGAACCCGAGACCTCTTGATCAGCACCCGCTAACGCTAACCACTAGACCAATGAGGCAGTCTATTATGTACTATTTCATTTTTTTCTAATTTGTTGGATTTTAAAATTCAAACCATGAAGCATCGTGATTCGAATTCGATTCCGACTTGTTTTCCGTTGGTCTAACATGCAGATCGTGACATAATTTTACTGCCTACCAATTTGCAAATGGTAACGCACATTCCGAGACGATATCGCAATCAAACTCAAGTCATTCGAGGAAAGTCAAACACTGGAGTAAATTGACATCCATATTTTTTTTTGTACATTTTATGTTAGTCTAGTGTATTTACTACGCACCTTGCAATATAAGTATTCTAATGCACTAATGTACCACTAATTGGAGATCTTTACTGCTCCGTCGGGTTTGTTCTATATGTTCGGTCCGTTCGGTCTATATGTACTTAGTTTATTCATACTATGTGTATGTATATGCATATGGGTATGTATGTTTAGCGTGTTAATTGTTTTTGGTCTCGGAAGCGATTCCCGGGTCTGCTCCGTTTGGGACTAAATGGCGTTGTGTGTAAGATGTCCGAAATATTTGCTTATTATTATTAGATTTATTTATTATATCTATTCTTCGGAAAGAAATAAGTAACATATTTATATGTTACTTATTTCTTGTTGCCTAGTGGTTAGCGTATGCGGCTGCTAATCAAGAGGTCTCGGGTTCGATTCCCGGGTCGGACCTTTATTTGTTTGATCCACAAGTATTTCATTCGGAGTCTGGGTGTTTTCTATGTATAAAATGTATGTATTTACAAAAAAAAAGGTACGTTTATGTATTTATATCAGTACCCATAATACAAGCTCTGCTTAGTTTGGGACTAGACGATGTTGTGTGTAAGATGTACGAAAGATAAAAAAATATACGAAAATATACAATACTTATTAACATACAATATAATGTAAAGTATATTGTAGGCTCTACATAGCTTAGGATGACACTGCCGTTTTTGAGATGTGTGAAATTAATTTAAAAAATTACCATCAACCATGTGGAGTTATATCATATCAAAAAATGTGTAGAATACTGTAATTATATATGTATGTAAATAGAAAATGACAAAATAACTCTATAATGCCTGAGCAGAATCCAAGAGTAGCGGTTCAGATCCTGATTTTGAATGTGCCTTCAACAGTCCACTGCTGGACATAGGCCTCTCCTTAGAAATGAGGTTTTGGCCTACTATACCACGCTGGCCAGACGGGTTGGTAAAGGGTTTGTTTCAAATTTTCCTTCTCTTGGCAGTCATGCTAGCTGCTTATTTTGTTAATTTAGTTGCCTCTTACGACACCCATGAAATGAATAGGGTGGTGACACTTTGTATTCTTAATCCGTCACCACACGGTTTTAGGAGTTATAGAGGCCTCAATTATACAATGCACTCACATAAGTTAACATAACAATTGTCTATTGGACACGATTTTAAATCTACCTACCATTATGGGTGACTACGGAACCCTATTCTATGCGTGGCCTGACACGCACTTGGCCAATATTTTCTAAATAATAATTGTTTTCACCAAGGTCGAGTATTTCAAATTACGTCACTGTTTGTAGTAAGAAATGTATAATTAAAAACACAAACATCAAAATGGTTTTAGTAAACATGTAATTAATGTTATTAAAATATGAAAGCGCGACAAAAACTTCTCAACTTCCGCATAATATCTGTTTTTTTTGTATTTTAAAATCTTTCTGAAATTAAAACAAGTTTACTACTTACACAACTCTTTATATTACATAATAAGAGTTGAAGAAGATCGCATCTCTATGAAAATAAATCACAAAAATCGTGGTGCTTTTGATATTTGTTTTCGATTTTTAGTTGTGTACATAAAACGTTAACGAGACTTCACTTTGAGTATTTGATTAAAGAGCCGTTGCAATCACTTTGAATTTTAAAATATGCACTTAGCAAAAACGCATTTTTAGGGTTCCGTAGCCAAATGGCAAATAACGGAACCCTTATAGATTCGTCAAGTCTGTCTGTCTGTCTGTCTGTCTGTCTGTCCGTCCGTATGTCACAGCCAATTATTTCCGAAACTATAAAAGCTATACTGTTGAACTGAATAGTTTGCGCGAGAGACACTTCCAAAGTGGAAAAATGTGTCCCCCCCCCCCCCCTCTAACTTCTAAAATAAGAGAGTGATAAAACTAAAAAAATATATGTTGTACATTACCATGCACACTACCAACGAAAATTGGTTTGAACGAGATCTAGTAAGTAGGCTTTTTTAATACGTCATAAATCGTAACATGCAATTTACCTTTCATCCAATCAATACACTAGTATAAAAACATCGATGAAAGTTACAACGAACTACAAGAACTTTTATATGATGTTACTTGGTGATACGGAACCCTTCATGGGCGAGTCCGACTCGCACTTGGCCGCTTTTTTTTGTTAGTTGAAAACCCCCAATTATCTTTATTTGCGAAAGGTTTTCGTAACTTTTGTTTGTCTTGTCTGTTCAGCTCCCTGTTCTGTTCTCTTGTTTCATTAGCTAATATTTTGTTTTGATCACATGACTCAGTGACATTGATCGATGAAATAAGAGAATAGAGAAATTTAATAGAAAACGAAAAACGTTTGCAACTCATCTAGAGAGGCAGTTCCTTTGTCGCAATGGAAGCGACCAGATCTGCGCGGGATTTCGATAGATATAGCATTCAAAAAGTTAGCATATTATTCGAGGTTTCAACACATCTGATTTTTGAAGAATAATTAACCAAAGATCAAATAAATAGATTGTATTCGCAACTTTCTAATGTCAAAAAAATTATTATCGCACTTTAAAAAATATTATATAACAAATAAATATAAATATAAAAGTTAATGCACTTTTAAATTAGCAAGCATTACGGAAGAAGATTAGAGGAGTGTTAAATAAATTAAATCAGTTTGTAACAAAAGCAAACACTCAAATGAAACAATTAATTTCACATTTAGTATGCAAGGCAGTGACAAAGTCGTGACGTCTGCTTATCCGACTTTTACTTTGTGATTGAAACAACTAGACCGTGATTTGTCTAGCTGCACGTTCTTATTCTGCCTCATTTCCATTTCTACGGAAATTTTAACGAGTTTATTGTTTTACTTTTACGGATTTTTTTAGGGTTCCTTACTCAAAGGGTAAAACTATCTAATACTAAGACTCCACTGAAATTGAAATCATCACAGGTGATGTATTTCTGTTGCTGCTATAACAATAAATACTAAAAAGGAAGTTTCTCAAATAATAAATAAAATCAAGTTAAGCAGCGGCTGGTACGATCATAACTTAGATAGGTGACCATTTTTGTGTAGATTTGTCATTCTTTAGCCCATTTGTACGAAACCCTGAATGTCGCGGACCAACTAACACTTGGCCGATTTTTAGTAGTTTACTTGCAGGCCTAGAAATTGAAATTTTCCATGTCAGTCACTAATAAAAATTAACCGTTTAAGGGATTTAAAATCGAAATTGAGACATGTCTTTATTCCTGAGACTTTTTAAGAAGAAGATTTAGTTTAGAGCTTTACTTTGTGGTCCTTTTATAGTTTTTCTAGATATTGCGTTGTCATATCTGCGCACTAGGAAGCCATCAATTGGAAGCCATTTTATACAATATTAAATTGTTTTTTTTTTTATTATTAATTGTAACTGGCACTATTTCTTTTAGGACCCAATTGTAAATATGTATTTATTAATATGTGGTAAATGCCGCTGGTGTCACAATTACTACATTTATTGTGCTTTTTGTTAACTTTCATGACTATGCCAATATAATAATGAAAATATCTTATACATGATGAAAGACACATCGCATTTATCTGTCCTATTAAAGAAATAAACATAGGGAACCGAAACTATTTTGCAGGTATTGTCTTACCACTTTGTGAGATTTTTTAAAACCACATTTTTGGTAACGGTATCATTTCTAGAGTATTAGAGCTTTAATATTCATTTATCATCATTTGTATCATTAAGTGCTCGTTTGTACTTTGCTGAGATTTAATAATATCGATTCATTTATTATGCGTATATTATCCTTTATATCAGTAAGCCATAAATGCTTCATTTTAAAAAATATCCATAATTTCATTATAGAGATTCGCGTTAAAAGCATCTTTAACTATCTACTCACTTCGCATCGCTAATTTATACATATAGTGTGCAAACAAACATAAAATACGTAATAAGTTAAATGCTCAACTTTAGAGAAAGGAGATCGTATATTTTCATGGAAGAAACATTATGCGAGGCGCGTGCGTCCGCGCCGGCTTTCCGCTGGTGTTGCAGCATAATCGTAAACGTGATCGCACATTAGTATTGCCAGTTAAATAATCAAGCGAAACAATATTTCTTTACAGCCAGTTATGATAAATTAAGTGTAATAACAATCATACGACGAACTGCTCAAATGGCGTTAAAACAAAGCAATTTGCGAGCTTCCTGCTCGTATTTCATGCTCCATTCATTGTAGATTTAATATTGAAAGCTGTTAGTAATAAAACATTTCTTTTTTCAGTGTTCGTATTGATTAGAGATATTGCTGTATCGATTCAGTACTCTATTGAATTGCGACAATTGACTGATGAAAATGATAATTCATCGATGCTTTGTGACAATGACAATGAAATCAGAATCAGGTGTAAATACAATTATTTATATAAAAACAAAATATTCTTCCCGTGTATTAATTAAGTTAATTCATATTTTTATGACTGTACGGGCGATTGGCGCCAAAGCGAATAATCTGAATCGATATATATGTAGTCAAATATTCAGAAACGTTTTTAGATGGGACCATTAAAACACTAGAATGTCATCGCCGATTGTGCTGTGAATTTTATTTAATGTCTCCTGCGTGATATGGAATTTATTTACATTGTATTGATTTAGATGAATTACATTTGTGCATTGTATTCATATGGATTGTACCTTTAGATTTCTTTTGTTTTAATACATCCGTGTCTCATGTATGAATATTGTTTTTAAAACGATGTGTCGATAGTAAACAAATTTTATTATGATAACATACAATTCAAAAGTTTAACTTAGCATTTAATGGCAAAAAATGAACAGGCTAAGATGTACATGACATGTTTTTAGAACTAGCTTCAAGCATCAGTTCCTACATGTTTATGTATGAATTAGTCATAATATTTTTCTGATGCTGCACCAAGAAAAGCTATAATATATTTGAATTATCTTTAATATCTTTCAAATTCTTCGATGTAACGGGTAACCAATTAAATTGTTTACTCCAAACCGTACTGGATGATGTGATATGCACAACAGTATTAGGTAAATCACTCGATCTAAATCTAAAGAGCAGTTAGAGAATATCGCGTGCTATAATGAAATATCGTCCGTTAGCCACTCGTTACGGTGCCGTTACCGAATTGCCCATAATACGTCCGTCAAACGTAACAGCTGCGCGTGCGCAACGATCTCTCTTAATTAATTTGTCACAATTACTATGCTTGAAACTTTTTGAATATCTTTAAATTTATAAACATGCATTGACAGTGGTGTACGAAGATATTATTCTCAGTGTACTTCCGCTATAATAATATGTGTATGAATTTAATTAATTAAGTAATTTTACTTACAAGTCAATGACTTCAAATTATTGTAGAGAATTAGAAGAGATTCTGGTGTAAACTACTCGTCGTTTTATCTTAGCTATATGCACGCACGTAGCATTGGCGTATATCGCACATTGTGATTTTACATAATAGGCAGTAAAGAACCATTTTCTCCAATTTTTCCAGTGTTTTTTACATTCTGTCAGAGATTTTTGTTATGTAACTTAAGTAATCTTTTGTATTTTTTTCCTTTGAAAGACAACTCCCACATTAGTAATATATTTCTGTGTCGCGGAGGACTACACAAACATACAAGAAACGGACACAAAGAACACCCAGACTCAGAATAACAATTTGAGGATGACTGAATGTATTGTCCCTTGTAGAATTTGAAATTTGAACCCACAAGACTGGATAAAAATTCAAACAAGAGTAAAAACTTGTATTAAAGATGTTGAAAATTGCTACAAAGAAAAGAAAAACTTAAAATAAATCTTATACCAACCCCGTTTTATAGTAGGACACAAAACCTTTTTTCTAAGGAGACGCCTGTATCCACCAATTGACTGCTGAATGCTATTGATGTGTGATGTGATACATGTTGAGCTGCTATATTGAGAACCATATGAATATGAACCACACGATAACAGTTCTATTACACACACACACACAACATAAACCATTCAGAACTTGAATGAATTTTATCCGAAATCGACTAACAAGCGAGTCCAATCAAACTCAAAACTGGCAAGCTTTAGTTCAAATGACTGATGATGTTGAGATCGTCACATCAATTGCAACTTCGTTCACTGTTATTGGTTCGATCCTCACATGGCTCGACACCTTGTGTGATCAAAATCTGATCTATTGCAAAGTCACCCGTGATACAGAATATAAGTTAGCTATTCCTAGTGTCGAATAATCTTTAAGAAAATCTATTGTGGCAGATGTCTTTAATAGACGATACTCTTGATCTTTAATAAATTGATAAAAGCAAAATAACAATTGTGTTCCATTTCATCTTAATACTCATTTCCTTCACAAACAATTATAAAATACCCTTGGCGACGGTTTAAACCAGAAACCAGCTCCACCCGGTAGTTCTCCGTTACTTCCCGGATTCATATTGTCCTAAAGGCATTTTAAATTGATGTAAAGTCCTATAAATCGAAAATAACTGTATGTAAATATGTACTACTAGCTTGGTAATTCGTAGCCTATGCAATGTCTTAAGAATCAAAGTAGCTACATAAAAAAATCGGTGCAGCCGTTTGCCCGTAAAAGTGTAACAAAGAGGCCTAACTACTTTTGTATCTATATTAACATTTAGCATTGGCAATTCATTGACTACCTCTCATCCCCTGCGCCCCCCGCACCTCTCTCTCTCTCTCTCTCTCTCTCTCATAGTAGGCGCTTAATGATGCTTCATGCACTTCAGTCACATCGTGATAATTTTTAAACTATTCGTCCAAATTACTTAGTATAAAAATCAAAGTTTATACAAATTCAATACATAAAGTGACAAATATTTCTATTTTGATAAGAGTTCGATAAATATTATAAAATGTGCATTGTTAAAAATATCAAATTTAATTGTATTTATAGTTCACTATTTTGGTTATAGTGACTTCCACTTAAAAGGTAGATAGGTATATGCTGTCTCGGACTTTTATTTAGAACTATTTAAGACGCATAATTCTACAGTGTAATGTGTGTGTTACCAAAACGGTTTGGGCAGCGCACGCCAAGATAGCTATCAGGGCTGATTTTTGTCGACTTACTTTGATTATAACTTTTAGTTTATTATGTTATTCGGATGTCTAAGCTATATGTTTTTAAATACATGATTACGATTTATTCGTAATTGCTTATATTAATCATAAACATTCAGTCTATGCTATTGTGTATCTTAGTCTATACATATATGTATGCATAATTAAGGACTATTAAAACACTCAATTAATGAAGCTCAAAGACGTTTTTATGTCAAGATTTAATTCAATATTTAAATAGATAAAGCCAGAGATGAAAACCAAAGTACTAAAGTTTTAAAATAAGGCGGTCTACTTATTGTCTGCAGTATTTACTGTCGAAGTATTTTGAGATTATTTTAACACAAAAAATTAACAATTTTGTAATATTTTTTGATGAAATCTTTTATAATATCATTTGTATAATGATGTTGGTTATTTAACTATGTTTTGTCATTACGCAATGTAACTTTTAAACATAATACATACACACAAACACAAAGTGAATCGATCGATTTAATCGATTTTAATAAGTGAATCGACCCACAGACCTTAAATAAAAGAGTCCGTGTATCGTTCCTTCATTTGAAATATGATCATAGATTTACCTTCGGCGACAATGTTCATCGTACTCTTTGAACACCTATGACGGACCCTTTCAACTATTACGTTTCAGCAGGTACGGTTGTGAAACTAAATGCAAAATTCTTAAAAAAAATATGATAATCTGAAGGAACAGACAAAAACGTTTTCATCATAGATAATTTAGTAGTAGAATTACAGAAGTTAAGGTACACTTGAGTAATGGGCACAAAAGGCTAGCATAAAAGACCTATTCGTTAGAGGCGTGCAAAGTATGTCAAAAGTAATAACTCGCGAAATATTCAGGTGGGTATGTACCTAAGTACAGTTGGATGTGCAGTAGCGGTGGTCCAGCTGCCTAAGGTGGGGATCGCAACACCTCGCGGACCGTTATGACCATCACATTGGCCACAGCGGTGTGGTAACGCCTTCTGTCCTTCTTAGAGGCGGCGCTCATATATGTACAGTTACAAGTACATTATGTACAGGAAGTTTCCGGTTTTGTGGCACGATTATCGGTTTAATGACAATAAGCGATAACTTACAAGCCATATACTTCAATCAATTCTAACAGTAAACACTCATCGATTGGTGGAATAAACAGGAATTATGTTAAACGAAATTCCAAAACAGCATCAATTATAAAATGTACTTACTAAAAATAGGAATTCTGTACATGGTTGTGGATGGTTCTGTAGTTAGACGGTTTATAATTTATGTATCGGAAGTCAGTCGTTGAGGAATACTTCTGGCAGTTCATTATCAACTACATTTTACCATATAGATATAGGTATTCTTTATAGTAAGTAGTAGAAATAGGTAGTATTTCACTGCATTTGAATTATCTACCAATTGTATTAAAATTCTATAGGAAGCGGGGTCCGTGAAATAAATATTTCAAGAATCTCGTTAAGTACTCTTAACGAGATTCTTGAAATATTACTAAGTATCACTAAGTATTAAGGATCTACTGATCCTTATTACTTAGTGATGTACTACTAATTGATTTGATCCTAGCTTCCGATTTCGGAACAAAAGCACGACTACCTATAAAGATCAATAGACGACAGCGTCTTTAATGATAATGGAATACCTACTTAAGTTCTATATTTCACATAAACATATTTATAAATAACAACTAAATTTAATAGATTGTAGCACTTGTGTGTGTACACAACGCATAAGAATTAAAGATCAATATATTGATGTCATATTTCAATCGAATTTCTTCGAAAGAAAGTAGTCACCGATAAAAAAGTTCAGACATTTTGAAATTTATTGATTTTATAATGTGCGTTTCTATAGATACATGTAGAAATCTTTAGAGTGAAAGATATCCGATTTATTGTTTGGATTCTAGTATTATATTAGTCATACGATGCAATGGATATGAGATTTATCAAAAGTTATTCGGAGTGTGGTTCTTTTTTGACGAAAGTATGCCGCAAACGGCATTGAGTGAGTTTCACAAAATAATATATGCTTCGGCGAAATAATGGAATAAAAATGCTAAGTTACCAGCTTAATTATGAATAAAAGTGTATTATTTACACTTCTATGGATAATTGACTCTTTACAAATATGTATTATCAAGACATAAAGTAAGGAATAACAATGCTTCAAGTATGTAAATTTTTTAGCACAATTAACATTAATATGTGAATTTGTTTATCAAAGTCCAATTCCATATATCTTATGACCATGAAAAGAAAAGTGTAGTAGATTTGAATGTAAATAGGTCCATCTAAATGCGACCTATATTTATGATGACATGTAAGTGTACAAAAAATATACATATGTGTTTAAGCCCTGATTTTAAGTTATTTTGATATACCTAATACTTTTTTTGCGAATAACTGATATACTTGTAACCGGCAAAGTTTCAATTACAAATTTTAAGCTATTGTATAGCTTTTATCGCGGGCTTTGAGCGCGGCGGCCGAATCAAGAAATTCCATAACAAAAAAACCTAACACATATAATTGTTATCTACTTTACACAATACATAGCGTCCGCGTCCTCCAGTACCGTCTATTGAATCTTAGTGTTTTTTATTCCATTGATATGCTCACATATTACTATTACGTTCTCTGTTAAGTTGCCATTGTCTTTCGGTTAATAGGATGATTATATTGTTTAGCAATAATATTGTTAGAACGTATGTTGGTAATAACACAGTTTATATTCTTTTGTAAACTTGAATTAATATCAAAGAAAAAAAATACTGCTTAAATAAAAAATAAATAAAAATTATAATTGCATAGCATTTTTTTTCAACTTAGATAAAAAATCCTATGCAATAGCTTTACCGCGGCAGTCCCCGAGTGCCACACGACTTTTTTATTTTTTATTTTTCAAAAATGAATTCACCGTTACACTGACAAGTTATTCTTCTTATGTTCTGGAATTTTCTGCAACACGCAATCCGTTTGTGATATATTGAAAAAAAAATTCCTAGTCTTCAATAATATCTAATGGTTACCAAGTATCTAAAGAAATTCTGAGTCTCTCACTAGTAATAGTAATGCATAAAATGAATTAATTGGATCACCATCCAGCGAGGTCGGGTAATAATGGAAAATTATAAAATACGTGCATATTAAGTATGCCTACTGCAATATGTAATTATAAATTCATAAAAATGCTAAACATCTAGTATAAGCTATAATACCTGGTTACACTAGATGCATTTGTGCAATCACCTGTGACTGTTTCTAATGCATATACATTAGAAACATAGTCAGTGGTCGTTAGCCTGCGGTCCCAATCAATAAAAAATATAAATAAATATTTTGGACATCTTACACACAACATCATCTAGTCCCAAAGTAAGCAGAGCTTGTGTTATGGGTACTAAACAACTGATATAAATACATAAACATACTTTTTTTTTTGTAAATACATACATATTATACATAGAAAAACACCCAGACTCCGAAATAAATATTTGTGGATCACACAAATATTTGGTCTGACCCGGGAATCGAACCCGAGACCTCTTGATCAGCAGCCGCATACGCTAACCACTAGACCAACAAGGCAGTCTAATATAATAAATATTATAAATTCGACAGTATCTCTGCCTGTCCGTCTGTTATTACGCTTTTACGGCTAAACCGCTGCACCTACTTCAATTAAATATAGCGTAGAGATAATTTGATTTTTAGGAAAGGCTACTCTTTCTCGCAACAGACACGGGCGGAGAAAACTAGTATTATATTTAAGTGTTATTGAAAACAGTATGGCTATGGTGTTTAGTCAGTACCCTAACAAAGCCCTCAAATCCTTAACTTTCAGACTTCAAAATGACGTCAAAAATATCCTTAATGTGTTTCAACTTCCCTCGAGAATCAAATTCATCGTGTAATATGTATTACTGTCGACCCTGTTCCACTTGAACTGTATGAAGCAAAGCGTTCCAGCGTCAATACTAAGTATTCATGTTAGCATTTTGATGTGTAGGTACTTAACATTTAATACAAACTTTTGTAACATTTCATAGCTGATTGATGTTAACTAAATACACAAGTAGTTTAGAATGCCCGTTCAATTATGTTTTCATTCAATTTTCTTTGAAATTTCTTCTAAGCAGTCAAGTGCTGGACGGCTAGGATATGAGGAACCGTTTTCTTGACCTCTGGTGAACTGTAATTAGTTAGGAATAAGGTTCTAAATTGTTAATACATAGTTTGTTTGTGAAGTACCTTGTTCCGATAAAGGGACCTCTTATTTTAAGCACAAGTCCCTTTATTTTTAAATTAAAAATGTAATTTTTTACAAGAATGTTTTTTGGAGCTAAGTAGTCTGTATACGAACATAAAAAAATAGTACAAGTACGTGTAGCTTATATACCCATCATAAAGTTAAGAAACTCTTTAATATAAATTGGTTTTATGTCCCTGTTGGTTTAAAATCCCTGATATCATGTTTAAACAGAAACTTAAATTTTGAACGTATTGTCAACCGATTTTTGGAATCTAGATAGATAGATTTCTATTTTTTTTTATTTTAGGTAATTTTCAAATAAAAATAAGTTTCGAAGAATAGATGTTTTACAAATAAATATGTTGAGTTGATGGATACACAACGAGTGTTAGAATCTGTTACAACAGTTAACTGGTTATTAACTCTCATGACGCTTCTATGTAACATTAATATTATTTTTTAAATGTGGCCGTACGTTGTAAGTACATCAAGTTTAATTATTAATATTATTATCCTGGCTTCTTTCTAAATTATCGTCGACCTAATTTAAAATACTACACATGCATGCTTGCTTACGCGCCGCGTATCCAAAAAATCTTTAAGAAACATTTATCCGATCTGATCCGATCATTGTTTTCCTTTGTCCCTTTTTCTTAAACGCGTAGCAACTACCAACATACCTTTGCAACCTAAGTGCTAGTCTATGTCAAAATTCTATAGAAATACCGTTGTTGACTTCGTAACGATTGCCATAATTGTTCTTTCTCAAGGGGAACCAGGACCGAAAGCCAACGTGCTCCCCGACCGACGGAGAGATCTTTTTTAATATGTTATAATATTGTTATGTATGCTAGAACGGACACCCACCTGACATATATTTACCTGGCAGTCCTACTGCTTGCGTTATTATAAATGAGCTACAAGCAATTTTTAATAGGTTCATTTATTATTTTAAATCTTAGAGAAATGTTTTTTTAGTAGTGTCGGGTACAACGAACAATCAAAATATTATATGATCTATCTATCGGAGCGGTAAGGATGTTTTAAATTACAATTCAATAGATACTTATCAAATCCCGATAGTCAATGAAACGTACAATCCACGTTAATCAACGTAAAAAGCCACGCTGATTTCAGCATGAATGAGCCAGCTCGACCGGAGCGGTACTACCCTTTCACAGAAGATCAACCTAAATATGACAGGATTCGTGGAGTCGTTTTTGGTTGGTGAGTTTGAGACCGAAGCCCAATGATAGAGAAGCATCTGATTAAGCTGTTACAGTGTTGATTAACATGCATTGTCTGTTCTCACAATGAAGATGGTGGCCCTTACTCTTGGATTCTACTCATGATTGCCATCAGGCAGAATAGAGTCACTTTGTAATAAACATAAAAAAACGAAGAATATGAGGATTTTAATGGTTCTATAACGAATATTACTAACACATGTACACACAAAAACCTCATTCGAACAAAGATCCCCATCCAAATCTGGCATAGCTAAAAAAGAACAGGATAAAAAAACACCAATTACAAGTTTCTTACCATACCAATCTAGATTGATTGACATTCTACCTTCCCTTTCTAATTCAAATTGCCCAGACTGAGGTCATATCTTGCTTAATTATTACAAAGAAGTTTCTAATGATGACCGTACCTGTCTATAATACAATTTAACTGACTGAACTGAGTCATTAAACTCCATGAGCACATTTTTAACTGTCAAATGAACATCATTACTGGAAGCTGATTATTAGTGATGATATTCAAATAAAATAAGCACACTTAACTTCACACACGCAGTTAGGTATTCGCAAATATAATGCATTAAAACCTTGGCTATTGTAAGTCTGAAGTAGCATTCCTATCATAGTGCTACGTACAATATAATGTTGGCATTTATAATTTTTTGTATGGCATGGCCATCTCAGCAAGACCTTTATCCTGTTTGTATTTTATGTACTCACAAAGAGGATTGTGGCCCCTACGCCTAGATTCTACTCATGCTTTCCATCAGGGAGAGTAGAGTCACTTTGGTAGGCTTAAATATAAAAGAAAAACAGTAAGGTTCCAGAAGCATCAATTTTTTTTTTATTAGAATTAAATTTGGGAATTAAATTTTAAGTATTGACTTGTTATTATTGACATAATGTGTCGGGCCGGACTTGGTATATCTATGCTATTTGTTATCTATGTTTGTGCTTGTCTGTGGTTTAATTGTGCGTAAAACTTTCTATTAAATATATAGCCTATGTCACCCGGGTCATTATTGTGCATCTATTGACAAATTCTTCTTTAAAATCACTTCAGTACATACAAAGATGCATAGACTACCAAATATACTAACATTCCATTTCTCTTCTTGGGTAAAAGTCCTCTGATTCTGATGATGACGAAAAGACTTATGATTAATGTCTATAATTTAGTTCATGTATGGAACGCCAGCATATAAAAAAAACCAACATTGAAAAAGTAGTAGAAAAAATCGTCATTTAATTTTATACAACTGGATAAGTAACTATTTATAATCTCTAATCTTAATGACGGTTTTTTTTGAATTATAATCGAAATTTTTAAGCCTTTTAAATGTATTAAACTTGCCTAAACTTGTTTTTATAGCCATTAGTAGTGTTGCCAATTGAAAAAAAATCGGAATACAGATTTCACTTTATTTTGGCACTAAATAATATATTAGCAAACATAATTTGCATAGCTGTTCACCGGGGGCTCTACCGATTTATCAATCTATTAAATCTTGTAGAACTCACTATTTTGCGTAAGCTCTAATTGTGGTCTGCTGATACTTACTACTACTAGATATATACTATATACTACTGATATATATTATTTTTATAGTCGCATATAATATGTAATATAATACGTCTACATTTTTAATTAATTAATACTGTTCAAGAGCCGTTAGAATGTAAGCAAAATTAGTTTTGTTTTGTTGTCAGAAATCAAAATCCCTTCAGTTACTCGGCTCTAATCTAAAGAATACACGGGTCATAGGATTTTAAAGCCTTAAATAAAGCGGGCCTAAAGTCGGAGCTCCAATGTTCTATCGCTTATGATTTCTATGATATTCAATATTTAAACCTAAGTGAAGGTGCTTTATAAGCAGAAATAATACTCAGTTGAATTACTTTTCTTTCTTTCTCTTTTTCTTTCTTTTAAAAGACAACTCCCGCATATATAAATTCCTGTGTCTCGGGGAACTTACAAACATACATGAAACGGACACAAAGAACACCCAGACTCAGAACAACAAATTGTGAATCACACAAAGTGTTGTCCTACGTGGGATTTGAACCCACGACACTTGGCGTAGTAGGAAGCGGCGTGGCAACCACTTAAGCCACTAGGCCAACTGTGCAGTCTATGTCAGTCTACTACATGGTTTTGAGGTGTATCTTAGCACATCTCTACATATTCTTTGGGGGTATTTACCTGTTTAATATACCGTTTCTTTTACATTACACAGTACACACACACATTTACATCAGTACATAATAAACTGCAATAGATTAGAAAGTAGATTGATCGAGGAAAATAAGAATTCTAATTTCAGGAGTCTACATTTTCGGTCTCACTCATATACTTTATTTATTACGCACTGGCCGAGTCTCACATACAGTATGGCCTTAGTAGCTACGGACGAACATATAAAACATACATTGATAACATTTATAAACTTCAGGTCAAAATTTTAAAGAACGTAGTGTCATCAAAAATAAAAAAACAATTGCACGACAACGACAATGACCTATTTAAATACTGTGAAGTTTTGCCGATCCACAACCTAGTACACTACTCATTGCTAAAAGAACAATTTTTTAACAAATCATTATGAGAAATTATCGAGCATCCTGTACGTACCCGGGCGGTCTCCGAGAAGCGGCTCCAAACCCAGCGAGCCAATAATACGTACGGCGAGAGGACTACCGCATACATTGTACCTCGACTTATTAATGACTTACCCTCAGATGTAGGTAATAAATTAACACAAAGAAACGTAAAGTTCAAATTAAAACAATATTTTTTAAGTTGTGTTTAGAAATGAAGCATTCTAGTTGTACGCTTATCAATTAGTATTGTATAAGTAAGGTCTAGTAGTAAGTGTGGGATTGTTAAATTTTTTTTTTGTGTAGGTAAATAGTTATTGTTGAACGTAGTTTATTTTATTTTTGTGTTTTGATACTTTTCACTGTGTAACTGAACAGACTCAAAAAAGATAGCATAAGTATAAACCTTGGTGGTTTTAAGTTGCTATTACTGTATATCCCATGTAATTATTATTGTAAACATAAATAAACTAAAAAAAAAAAAAAAAAAAACTTAGTAGAGTTAGTTCTATTATCGTTCAACAGAATTGTTGAGTATTAAATTTAAGAGAGCATAAATAAATTACACCGCAAATGCATGTAAGATAGAAAAGTTATGGTAGAAAATACTCGGATTAGGTACTGGTACTGTAAATTTCAGCTTGAGAAAGTCTATGATGGATCAGATGTCCGAACTGCATGTTATCGATCATTTTTAAATGATCCAACACATAAAGTATATAATGAAGTTTACATCACCATCACATGTGTAGGTTTTATAGGTCTGACGGTCATTTTCACCAACGTCCCCTAAATTGAGGGGCCACTTAGAGGGACTTAGGTGACCTTTATCGATATTTTCGATTTCACCAATTTTTAGGGGATACTTACGAGTGTGTAAGGGTTTCCTAGTAAGGAGATAGTTTAAGTATAGTTTATGAAAACGGACATTAAGATTTTAAAAACTTATAATACCTGTTATAAATCAATAACAGTTTGTAATAGACGCATTTGTATTAAGTATCGTCAGTGAAGTGTGTTAAGTTATTATACATGCAACTCTTTGCACATTGTGGTTATATCACGTTGTAAAATTAAATCGTGAGCTTCTCTTATTAACTTTACAAGAAGTAAAATAGCTACGGCTATTAAAGTAGGCAGTTATACTACAGACGTCTAAATCGTTCCTAAATCTCTCCTGTTTTACGTACACTAAGTGGGGTTCGAGTTGGTGTATATCACATTACATCACCAGCTTTTAGTAGGCCAAAGCTGGCAAAATCCTCTCCTTTGAAAGGAATAGTAGTGATAGTGACTGAAATGACTAATCATTTCGATTACTACTTATTCTACATAATCTACATACTGCTATCATACCGACACCCCTAGGGTCAACGACCCAAAGGTACAAGTAAAAAAGTTGATGTATTTTTTTTTAACTAACTTTGTGAATTGTAAGTAAAATTAAATCGTCTTTCGCAAAGGCTTAACACCAAAAAGATCAAATGTTTCTTTTGCCGCCGTATCTATAAGCTATTACTTGTCTATGCGAATTTACATATTCATAATGTTTAATGTCTGTTTAAGAACTTTACATATTTTGACAAACTTTCTCTGAAACTAGTTATTAGCTGTCTTTTATCCTACTTTAAACTAAATTGCTACTATAAATTTATTAATTTTCTAAAACTTTCGAGATCCTGATAAATAAATCATGTGTATTATTTTTAAATATCTGTATTCCACGGTCTTGATGAAAACAAAAGGCATCTATCAAATATTTAAATTCAGAACAATAAAAGCAGAGAGTACCTAAGTAATTAGTATCTTAGCATGAAATACCACGTCAAAATGTTCTGTAGTGCGCCTTCGCATCAATTATCTCTGGTTAATTATCGAGAGCAGTGCTTTTTACTGTGGCCTCTTGTGGGAACTCACCGGAACAATATTATCGGAAGCAAGCACTATGTGCACACATACAAACCTATAATTATATTCACGCACATATAGAAAATGTCTATAAGACTATCTAATAACTTTAAACGGGCTATTCTGGTATACACGTTTATTTTTATGTTTAATTCTATTTTTGGTATCTCAGAACCATTCAAAAGATTTTGTTCACAGTTTTATATTTTAACAAAGTTTAGTTTTAGTGTATATGTTTTTTTCGGAAATAAAAATAACAAAACACCGAACGAAACTCGGTCACCCAGGTACTGTATAAAATAATGTAATCATAATAATGCATTTATTTGAAGGTTCGTAACACTTTCTCTCATCTTTCCTGGCAATAACAATGTGTGTAATTATACTTAGATGATATTTTGCTGAGCTACATATGAATGAATATGAATGAATTCTTGACACTACAAAGATACCTAGTATTTTATTAGATATGTAGTATTGGTGACATGAATATGTACATACTTTATCCTAAATATATAGCCAGTCTATTTCAAAGTACTTACCTATATAAATTATATCTAAAGAATGGAGAGATTAATTTTACATTATTAGCATTCTAATACTTTAAGTTGTTGTTTCGTTGGTAGGTCCTTCACATTAATATTCAAACGGTATATATCTGAAAGACTGTGTGTGAAGTCCAAATATTTATTTATATACGATATTTATTACTGCGGCGGCATACGATATTTGTGAGTAAATTGTGACCACATTTAGAAAACTCTTACTAAAAAGTCGTCTTCACAACAGACACAGACGCGGCTACTTTCGTAAATGCAAATGACTGGTTTATACGTAAAATATTAAACACTTTCATTTGTATTAATATTAATTACTAAAAAATATGTTACCTTATATGTGTAGCTACACCTACTATAGTTCTGTCACTAAGGTACCTACAGTCAATTTTTATTAGGTACATGTATAATAAAAAACCTATTTAACATAATATGTGCAAATAATATATTTTTAATAATACTATCGTTCATTCATAAATTAAAATTAAAAATACTCTTACCTAATAATTGTCGTTTCATACACACCGTGCGAACTTTCAAATACTGAAACAATAGTACATGTTGCTATGTTGACCAGAGATAATACTATAAATCAACTTAAAATCTTTTCACATCGATAAAGTTCACTGTTTATGTTTTTTGCCATAGAGCACTAGCAATTGTTTTATTCTAAATAAATTTAAATAGAACGCGATATTGTTTTTATTTTTTAACTGTTATTACGTTAGTGTTGACTAAATTGATCGTGTAATCGCGAACACGTGTGTCCCGAGAGTACAGTCGCGAGGTGACTCGTCGGTACCGCGAGTGTCGGATAAATGGCGAGTGTAGGTGTAGATGCAGAGAGCACCTGTACAGTGTACGATGCGACTCATCTCGGACATGTAATGCACCGTAGCCGAGAGCTGTTACATGCTCTCGTCGTCAAATTGTTTTACTTAAATCTACTTTTATTGCGCCGCGCCGTTACAAAATTATTAATTGAGTATTGATCGCGTTCTGTCGGCTTTTATTATAGATTTGAGATGATGTTTTTCAAAGTCAACGGTTTTTGCATTACGTTCGCCTACAATAAGCTCATTAAATTTAGGTTTATCATGATTTGTACCCATTTCGTAAAGCTTCTATTGAAGTTAGTTTAGTATTTTGTAAATAAAAACTAAACAGGATCTCTACCTACTACACTGCTTAAATACAATTGCATTATATTAGAATTTGTATCTACGCAGATACGTGACAAGAAAGCATGAGTTCACAACATATTTAAGAATAATAATAATTAACAGTTCACCGAAACCTGTCAGGTTTTATATCGTCATAAAACTTTATTTGACTTAACTGAACGAGGTTGGTCAATAAAATGTTTGTTCACGAATAACTAGAAATGGTGTGAGTTAATACCTACTAAATCGATTATCGGAAGGTTGGTTGCATATAGAGATATTTAAAAACTGGATTTGTTAACTGGATGTGATACAGAACAAAAAAGTAATAAAAAACTACCACAAATTTTCGTGCACCCAGTGTTACTCTCACAAAATGAATCTAAAGACACCTTTAAAACCAGAATCTTTATATCTATGCATGGTAAAGAGCGCCAGTACCAGTGAATTACATATGTACACAAATATCTAAAACAACAATCTTAGGAGAGTTTTGGCACAGTAAAAAAAAGTCAATGAAAAAACAGCTGTAAATGCCCTATAAAGTTAAAAAAAATAGAAAACGATCTAAATCAAAATTTCATCTTAGAAGCCTTTCATTGTTTTTAAAAGACCTACCTAGTGCTAACCTATACGATGGGGTAGACGCGAGAAAAATATATGCATTCGAATTTTAAGTGTAGTGAAGTTACATCAATTATTTTATTTTAGTACTTTGTCGACGTGGTAAAAACACATATTCATGCAACTCTTTCTAGCACTAACCGTTTGGACGGTAAGTCGAGGTCGGACTACGAACGGACGGAGTCTTGAACTAATGAATTCTGAAAACGCGCTGTCAGTTAAATATTCGTCAACACGGGTTTTGTACATATATCAAAGTAAACCTAAGTAGTAACCTAATTCAGAGAGGTCTCTCACTTCTTCCCATTCTTGTCACTCTTTTTCCATATTTCGTGTCATGTTTGTGTATAAATAATAGACGGAGATATGTCATCATAATGTCCTCTTCTTTGATGCATATTTAATAAATAAATAACAGCATTGTGTCTTTGTAACGTTTATAAACCCTCGCCGATATGAGTGCGATGCATTTGTATTGCATGAATACAGATGTACTCGTCATCGCATCATAACATATTTTTTAATAATTTAATTGTATCTATTTATTAATGCAAAGTAATAAACACATTCAATTTAAAAATTACACAAGTCAAAAAATAATTACCTAGTGGCAAAATAGGCACAGTTTCAGTTTTCCAAATGAACATGTGGTTATTCCATTGGTGTCAGTCAAAAATATATCGACCCGTTTAGTATTCTATAAATACCAATTCTCTCGCTGTACGCATCTAAACCGTAATTGAACCAAACTTTGGTACTATACAAATCCCGCTTCAGCAGTTTTTCGTTACTTTTCACCAAGTGAGGTTATCAAAATGATAACCTAGCCTTTATTATTCTCAAGATTATTTGGGGTCGGTTACTCAAGAGGTTACTGGAGCCCAAATCGTCCCTGTGACTTTTGACTAGCATCTATCCATGGACGTATCCTTAATAAAGTAATTGCCCTCCGGTAACTAAGTAACTTAATAGAATTGTCACTCACATCTCCGACACATACTTTTTTGAGCATTTATCAAAGTCAAAACTCTTTCAAAGTTACCATTGTGGCCTGAAACTGCAATGTCAAAATAATGTTCTACCAGCAGCCCACTTTTTATGGGCCAAGCTTTTGAAAGTCAAAGTAATGCTTGCGTTTTTGTGAAAAAATTATGAAGTTTTGAAATTGGTCCTAAAGTGTACTGTCTAACTGTGCATTACTTAAAAAATGTACTGCTACAGACTATCTATAAAATAAATGAAATTGAAGTTTCTTTAAGTAATGTTAAATTAACAGATTTTCAGTAAATGTATATGAAAGTACATATATACCTACAGTACCCACTTACATAAAAAGCCGTTTTTTAAAGGTATATCTGTCTGTCTGCTTGTTCCGGCTAATCTTTAGAACGGCTGGACCGATTTTGTAGAGACTATCACTGCCAGATGGCTGATAACATCAGCAGTAACTTAGCCTACTTTTTAGGGTTACATAGTTCATGTCTCGGAACTCTTACTGACTTGTTGGTCTAGTAGATGAGCGTATGCGGCTGCTGATCAATTGTCGGAATCAATTCCCGGGTTTCAAACCAAATATTTGTGTGAACCAAAAGTGTTTGTTTCGAAGTCTGGGTGTTTTTCTGTGTATACTATGTATGTATTTACAAAAAAAAGTATGTTTATGTATTTATATCAGTTGTTTAGTACCCATAATACAAGCTCTGCTTACTTTGGGACTAGACGACGTTGTGTGTAGATGTCCGAAATATTTATTTATTTATCTTATAGATTCGTCATGTCCGTCCGTCCAAGTCCTACCGCCCAAACGGATGGTGCTAGAGAGATGATACTTTGCATGATTGTTGTATGTGTATTTGTTGTAATTACGTCGACAAAATAGACTATTATAGTTATAGGTGTTGTAGTAACAACAAAATTATGAACAAACGTACGTACACGTTTAGTGGCATATTTTTTCTTGTGTCTACCCTATCGTGTAGGATATCATTACATAGGCTTTTATAGAACATTGCGAGGTTACAACATTGCGTTTGCGAGTTATTTAACTTTAAAGCACATTTTTTTTGTTAAAACAGGGCGTCCCCCTTCTTTAAAAATTAAACGGCGAGCTAAAAAATCTGGAAAAGTTCGTGATAGTGGTTCACATATTTAACTTTAAAGGAAAACTTTAGCAGCTTAAATAACTTCTTTAGTTTAGGATTTATAGGGGCCTAACTTGTAAAATGCACTCGGAAAACTTCGCCCACAAGCAAAGAAATAATAAGTAAACATAACAATCATCTACCTATTGTGCACGAATTGAAATTCACGTTCCCTTGTGAGTGACTACGGAACCCTATCCTATGCGTGGTCTGACACGCACTTTTTTAAGTTATGTAAGGTAAAGCACAAACATTGTGGTCAATCATTGCATATAAAAATCTATAAAATGGAATCCTTATCCTTATCCTTCTGTTTTATCTTGATTATAGAATCACGATAAAACAGAAGGATTCCTTTGGTAAAATTTAAACAATATTGAAACAAACTACACTGCTATATACTTTTAACCTATCAGTAAATGCCGATAGTGATGTGCCAAACTAGATTTTAAAAGGAAAAAAGTTCTTAACACATAAATCATAAATTTTCATTACTCTATACGCACTGTGTGGTATATGTATGTGGTATACATATATGTATAGTTATACGACTAGAAAACCTATGAATTCGAAATAAAAAAATCAAATTTAAAACTAAACTGATAATGATTGATGCGTATCTAATTGATAAAGAATGAAGTATTTGTGGTTTGGTTATATCCCCGTGATGGCCGACAAATCTACACTTATTCGAGTTGCCAACATTTAAAAATGATTTATTACTGCATAATAAAAAACCGAAGTGAAGTAGGTGTCAAAGCTTATAGTGATGCTCTCAATCAGAATACTTGCATCACTCGACCATCAAGTACCCATTCATGGTTCATTTTATAGTATAAACTTTAAAATGAACTGTGAATAGATACTTGATACTACTTTACATAAGTTAATATGTTTACATTTAAGTATAATATTATTTTTGTTAAAAAGTATCTTCTCTTGAAATTGGGATTGGAAAAAAGCTAATTCAAAAATATTGTACGGATTACTGTACATTTGTATGCATGTCAATGTTTTACTATGCAATTATTTACTTTGATCTACAATATATATGATACATCCGATTTTTAAGTATGCGTGTATTTTATTTTATTATATATTTTTTAGAGAAGATTAAGACCAGTTCGTCTTATCATAGTTGTTAATGACATTCTCAATGTGGTTACGGATTAAGAATACAGTATCACAATGCCTATACACCCATAGGTGTCTTAAGAGGGGATTATGCTAAACGTCCACCACTAAAACTGCCTGTATTGGTGGACATTTTAATTATATTTTTCCAAACCACCATTACCGGAGGCGGTTAGGAACAAATAGAACTTTATGTTTTCTCGTAAAATGTATTATTATATGAAAATATTGTACAAAACTTGGTAACTTAACTGTCTTAAAAATGTCTCGAGGTGATGCCTTCTGTGTGCCTTGCTCATCCACTCGGAACACTATATTTTTGTAATAAATGACGTGAAAGTACACCGAACGCTATTCCAGACTGTTAACTATCTTTGCGCTGAATTTCATTCAGATCCTTTCAGCCATTTATCTCATCTATAATATTAGTAAAATTATAGAAGACTATATTTTGCTTATAGAAGATAGTTTATGCCCGTGACTCCACTTTTATCTATCGGATAGGTACCAACGTAATAATTTTTCGGGTAAATATATAGTCAAATCACAAATAAAATAGCTTTCTATTGTTAAAAGAACTCTCCAAATCGTTTCAGCAGATTCAGAGATTACCCGCTACAAGCTCACAAACTTGACGTCCTCAGAATATTAGCATAAATTTCTTAAACGAAAGTTAAATAAAATAGAAATAGAAGAAAAATATTTATTTTTACTACATAACAGTAAAAGTCTATTCACAGAAATTAATTCGTAATATACAAAATTACAAAAAGATCTTGGCAGCGGTGGGATTCGAACCCACGCCTCCGAAGAGACTGGTGCCTTAAACCAGCGCCTTAGACCGCTCGGCCACGCTACCACACACTGCAGAGCACAAAATGTGCGTAATAAATCCCTGTTATCTTTTCTATTTATATTTGACCTCTTTTTACATTGAGCGTTGTATTACATTGTACGTCACAAGCACTGCACAATTAGATTAACATTGAAATAAATGTATTAACGACTGTACAATATATTCTGAAAGTGTACATATTTACATTGGCATGTTTTAATTAACATCAATGTACACTAGGGAATTAAGTTGTAGTACGAATTATGTAGTATAAACGATATAAGTAGATAATTAAGCCAATCTATTAACCACACCTATTCAATAAACCTATAAGTCAGTTATGTAAAAGTTCTAGATATAATTGAACATATTATATTATGAACTGCATTGCGGCTGAATTTGTCGTTACTGAATAGCAATTACATTTAAGTCTTTTAAATTTAATGAAATAATAAAAATGTTACAATAGTCAAAATATGTCAAAAAAAATAGTTTAAATTGCTAAGCTCTCTATTCATAGAAGTTCTTAATGAATGATATTCCAGGTTGCAGTGAGAGGCTCGTATCAAAACAAACTTAGAGTTTTGATAAAAAAAACGCTCTTTTGTTGTAAACTAAAGTGTTCCTAAACTAAAATAAAAAATATATAGATCCCTACTTTACCACAGAATTATGTCTAATGGTAATCGCACACTTATCAGAGGCGAACGCGTCGAACGAGCCGAACGAAACGAATTTTAGAATTCTTTAAATAAAATCTCATGAAACCTCGCACACTTACCCGCGTCACATCGTCCGCATCTGGAAGAACCCCAGAAATCCTAGACGAATTCGGATGACGTCATAAAATGCGGCGCAGATGATGCGGTCGCCTCGGTCGATGCGCCCGCATTCTATCAGTTGCGTATGACAGAGCAACGCACGAGTACTATTTCTTGAAATTATTTCTTCGACGCGGTCGATGCTTTCGGCGCGGTCGATTCTTCCGCTGCGGATTAGTGTGCGAGGCCTCCTTGACTTCGGTTCGTTCGGCGCGTTCGACGCGGATAAGTGTGCGATCACCATTAGATGTTATTTTGTTGAAATTGGTATTCTTTATCTGTGGGCATTTATACAAGCTGTCGTGTCATTAATAAAATCTATCTGTCTTCTATATACATATATAAAAATGAATTGCTGTTCGTTAGTCTCGCTAAAAGTCGAGAACGGCTGCACCGATGTGGCTAATTTTGGTCTTGAATTATTTGTGGAAGTCCAAAGAAGGTTTAAAAGGTGAATATATAATTTTTTTTTTTTTATTAATTATGGTTTCATTTTGTTGGTTTTGAGTTAATTTTATACAAAAGTTTAGGCCTTCTATTCATCAATTGAGGCAATACGAAGTCTGCCGGGTCAGCTAGTAGTTAATAGAAAATTGTCGTCAAAGTCTTACGCCATTCAAACATGTGTATCTTATTCTCTATTCTATTCTCTGCATTGTGTTTGCAATTGAATATCTCAGCAATCATTATGATTATTGTATTTGTAATGTCGCTTACTTAAGTCAATCATCTTTAACCGACGACTGAAAAGTAATCTATACATACAAATAAATAAAATTGGAGTGTCTGTTTGTAATATTAAAATAACCGCTTTTTACTAAATGCATACACGGAAGATATGCCAAAATATTTAGGCTTAGGCTTTAATAAGTAGGCTACTTTTTTAGACTAGCTTCGCCCCGCGCTGAGGCGGCGACAGTCCTGGCACGTTTCCCGCCCTTTGATATCCTGGCGGATATGGACGCAAGGATCTATGATCAGGCTCGTGCTGTCCGCCGGGGTGAGAGCGGGGAAGAACAGGACGAGCTCGAAATGCGGCGGAACGCTCACCGACAGGCACTGGCACAGTGGCGCGCGCGGTTGGAACAACCACAGTATGCGCGCCAACGCGCTGTCGGTGCCGTTCTGCCTAACCTCGAAGCTTGGGTAGGCAGGGAGGGTGGTCACATCACCTACCGGCTTACGCAGATACTCACCGGGCATGGCTGCTTCGGTGAGTATCTGAATAAGATCGGACGTGAGGAGACGGCACAATGCCACCACTGCGCAGCCGACAGGGACTCCGCCCAGCACACGCTGGAGGACTGCCCCGCGTGGGCGTCAGAACGCGAAGTCCTAGTCGGCCAAATCGGACGAGACCTGTCCCCGCCAGCAATCATTGCTGCCATGCTGGCGAGTGAGGAGGGCTGGGGCGCAGTGGTCTCTTTTTGCGAAGCTGTAATGCTCCAGAAAGAGACCGCTGAACGGGATCGGGAGAGGGCCGATCCCGAACGAAGAAGACGCCGGCGGTAGAAATCGCTGACGGGGCCGCTGGTCGCCGGAGTACGGGGAACTCTGGTGGCGTATAAAATACCGCGGCGTAGGAAGAAGTAGGGGCCTGGAACACGAGGTCGGGATAGAGAGGGGAAGTGGTTTCCCCCGGGATAGGGCCTGGTATGTGGCCTGGCGCCGATTCGGGAAGGACCTGAAATAACATGGTCCGGGTCCTCCCGGAGCAGGGCGTCTGAGGTCGGTCGTCGGGGTGTTTTTTTAGTGGAAACACCACATACTCCTGGCTCCTGTTTCCCCGAGGAGCCGGAGATCCGAAGGGATTTTTCCACCCCGTACGCAACAAATGCGGGTAACGCCGCGGGGCTAGTGCTAATATAATTGTCAGCAGATTATTTCGCTGTCATTGCCAGATTTCATTTAAGTCCTTAGACAAAGAATTACTAGACATGCCAACAGCGTAACCACGAGCGAGGTAGATAACGATACCATTTTCCAGTGTGTTAGAGAAAAATAGAAATACGTATTTTTTGCCCTTATCGCCGTATAGTTTGGCACATATGTTATTAGTTTGGCACATAACATATGTGCTACCATTTGAAAGAGCTTGACTTGTAGAGCACATATTTAATTATCCAAGGTGGCCGAAAAACTAAAAAATGAAAATAAAAATATATTTTGGAGATTCCAGGTTCCAGTCGTTACGTTACGATAATGCATCTTTCAGCTCCTAAATACTGTTGTATTTTTTTCGTAGACTTCTTTTTAGGTAGCCCCACAGAAAAATGAAATAATGAAAAAAAAATGTTGAAAACAAACTTTTCGCAATTCTGACAGGAGATATTCATCCAACTGATTTCGGAGATTCTCTAAAATGACGTAGTTATACATGGCAGAATTAAGATTGCCTTCATAAAATTCCACCATTACTACTCGATACTTGTCGCAGTGCATACTTATTCGCGTACCACACCAATGTAGATTTCGTGTTCCTATTAATTACAAAATACGCTGAATACAAAAGATTCATTCACAAGGATTTTAAATGATACCCATCCAAGAAAATTATCGGCTGCTCAGTACAAAAAAGCGGCCAAGTGCGAGTCGGACTCGCCCATGAAGGGTTCCGTATCAGCAAGTAACATCATATAAAAGTTCTTGTAGTTCGTTGTAACTTTCATCGTTGTTTTTATACTAGTGTATTGATTGAATAAAAGCTAAATTGCGTGTTACTATTTATGACGTATTAAAAAAAAACTACTCACTAGATTTCGTTCAAACCAATTTTCGTTGGTAGTTTGCATGGTAATGTACAACATATATTTTTTTTAGTTTTATCACTCTCTTAATTTAGAAGTTAGAGGGGGGGTGACCAACATTTTTCCACTTTGGAAGTGTCTCTTGCGCAAACTATTCAGTTCAGAAAAAAATGATATTAGAAACCTCATTATCATTTTTGAACACCTATCCATAGTATAGGTTTGATGAATAAAAAAATTTTGAGTTTCAGTTTCAAGTATGGGGACCCCCAAAATGTATTGTTTTTTTTCTATTTTTATGTAAAAATCTTAATGCGGTTCACAGAATACATCGACTGACCAAATTTCAAAAGTATAGCTCTTATAGTTTCGGAAATAATTGGCTGTGACATACGGACGGACAGACAGACAGACAGACAGACAGACAGACTTGACGAATCTATAAGGGTTCCGTTTTTTGCCATTTGGCTACGGAACCCTAAAAATGAATGGACTTATATATATACTTACATATTCGTGAAAACGGCGGTCGTTTTGAGCAATTTATTTCGTAGATCATCTAAATGTAAGTTATGTTTGTCTGTGTCTAAAATACATATTAAAATAATTAATTTCCGTACAAATGTATGAGAAAAGTTTTTTGCGATTTCTGACATTTATAGTACTCAAACCTCAGTCGGTCCAATAGAGACTTTTGATCCTTATAATAAACAGGATCAATAGGCATAAAAAAAAAATTTTGTTTAAAATGATCATTTTCTTACTGGCTGTACATTTTTTCCAAAATCTGTAAAGGCAGTTCAAAATATCTTGAAAAATTATGGATAGTCTTCTTAAAGCGTTTTCCTGTAACTATAACGGTTATGGTAGGTACCTGCCATTACTGGCCCGTCTCAAAAATTCAATATATATATATATATATATATTACTTTTACTGTATATATTACTTTTTTCTTCTCTATGTATTTTAATAATGGGGTTATATTGTAAACAAAGATTACAAATCAAACTCTTTGATGCAATAAATAGAATAAAAAGAAACGGTAAGCTCAACGTCATAAATTAAAAATTTCTTTTAAATCATAAATAAAATCTTTAATCAATTAACAGACATCGCTTTGTTGCTTGCGGCAATTAATATTATAATGTTTCTTATTTTACACTTTTCAACTACCCTCACGGATCTTGAAAACAATAGCCAATATAGTAATGCTATTGTTTCTTATGCTTCTAAAAACAATATACTGTACTGTAACTTACTGTACAAGCAGCTGTACATCTGAATGTGTATAATAAGGGGAAATTGGATATAATAAGAATGCAACACTGACGTTTGACGGTTGTCAAATATGACAACAACAACAAGATTTGACATTATCAGATGACGTTCATATCAATCTATTTTAGAGAATCTATTTTAGGAGATTAAACAAAATAAGTTTGTTAAGAAATTTGTTTATTTTCTTTTCTCTTTAGCTATCAGCATATTTTTTGTACTGTAATGTATCCTTACGTTCAAATATTTTTACATATAGCTTTGCTATTGTCATCATCATCATCATCATCAATAGCCTTTAACAGTCCACTGCTGGTCATAGGCCTCTCCTTAGAAAGGAGGTTTTGGCCTACTTGCTATTGTATTTTACTATATATATATATATTTTATTTGCTATTAACCACATTTCTTTCATTTCACTTCATCTTATATACTACTTTTTGTTTCATCCTTAGGAAATCTGAAGGACAATAAATTAATCAAATTAAATTTCCTCACCATATGGGGTAATTTTGAAAGGCTGATACGTTATCCCTAAAATGCTGGTAACCTTGCAAAATTATTATAATTATTTCTGCACATTATTAATAAAACGCTATTTTTTAGCCTTACGTGTGAAAGGTTATATTTTTATTTGTACGTTCACTGCGGCTATTACAGCCGACAAAAAAACCCTGTACCATAGTTTTTAAAGTATGTGGGTTAAAAAAAAATAGCTTAATAGCGGTAGTTGTGACAAAATGTGTGAACCACTATTTTGGACCCATCTTGGATTTACAATGAAACAGGATTTATTTCATTGTAATGTCACCAGAACTAAGGTGTCTACAAAATTTCAGATCAATCTGTCAACAGGAAGGGGGTCAAATTACAATGACTAGATTTTACCTAATCAAACAGGACAAGGTAAATAAAACTGCTTAAAATATAGATTAAAATAAAATAAAATAGTTCCGTTTGAATACATCACTTATGTAAAATGTATTTTGTATCCATATTCAAATCAAACCCTTGTTATTTTCTAATTAAATGGCTTAAATTCACATTTAAATTTCTGATATCAAATGTAAATCTATTTCTAGAAGAAAGTTGTAACACTAAATCTGTCTGACCTTAAACCAATTAAACATAAAGTTTCACATAGATAAGAATCTTAAACTTTATGCTGAAATAGTCTAAGGTCAGACATATTTAGTGTTAATTACTAAAATTGCGACACATCCATATAGCATCCTATAGTGCATTACAAACGGCCCAACTTGGCTTTACTATGTCCTACATACTTCAGATTGTAATTTGTATAGTTCTTATCATGACATTATATTACTTTTCATTACATTAATTCTAATATTTCGAATAGTTATTCAGTTTCGATTCAGTATAATGTTTTAATTATATTGAATTTTCAATCAAATATTCATCTAGCTTCTTTTGAGCAATTGAAAAAGCCATGGGCGTACCCAGCTTCTGGCCTAGGGGGGGGCAAGTCTAATTTCTTAGGTCGGATCGTCCGCGGCTGTTTTGTCATACACACTACTCAAACACACCTACATGAAACATTAGGTATATGTAGTGTGCCTTCCAAAAGACCGTACCACGGCGTCCAATGCGACGAGCAACAGTTGCACACGGAAGGTGGTACACGCGACATAAAGTTACTGTCCTGGTCCCCAGGGACCATAAAAAGTGCAGCCTAAGGGCTACAAGAGGGGCGATGGGACTGCTGTCGGCTGTTCCTAAACTACTAGTAGCGGTCAGCGCCGAACACCAGCAACCGGTCAGCCCGACCTACAGACGCCGATGTACGGGATCGGGGGCCTTCTCCTAGTTTGGAAAGTGGCCAGGAGGAAAAACCTCCATAAAAATCATAGGAGCAAAGGTAGCCTAGGCTACATGCAAAGAGCTACCTCTCCACGTGGCCTTCTGTTACGTAGAGAGCAGGTGCGAGAGTTACGTCGGAAGACGACACTTTATGGAGGCGACGGGTTACCGTCGAAGATTCCATATAGAGCCACTGACGGTCATCACTGCCGAACTCCGGCAACCAATCGGCCCAACCCGTATCTCTCGGTACTCTAGCGTCAGTCTCAGTGGCTGACACTGGAATGTATATATATCTAACTGGGGGGCACAGTTACGTACACAAAGGTGTCCGAGTCCGGGCACATCAACCAGGGCGCACAAGCCCAGTTTTGTGCGTCCGAGGACGTTGAGCCCGGCCCGGTAGGACATTCAGAAGAGAGCGATGCTTGGCTCTCTGCTCTGTTTCCTCGCGGTGACCACAAACCCGTAAGCGAAAACCGAAGGGCACGTCAGATAAAAACCGGCCCAAGAAACTCGCACTGCAAAAGGGCACAACAAGGGGTGGACAGAGCAGTGAAAGTGGAACAGACCGAAACCAAGCGTGATGACGCACCGGATCCATCTTGGTTGCGGCGAAGCTGAGGAGCCAATCCGTCGCCGATATCGACTTTAGTATCCAGGAGTCCCTTTCGGCAATCGAGAAGGCCTTATAAGGGACGAAGGGAGGCAAAGGCTAAAGACGGTAAAAGTCTGAAATGGCCTCCCTACGAAAGGAGGTGGAAAAACTACGTAGCGGGGACCCAAAACCCCATCAAAACACCTAGGCGAGCTCCATTACTGCCCGGGATAAGACCAGCAAAGCAGCATTCTCAAAAAAGAGCAGCTTACCGGACCGAGACCAATTCGCGGCCATACTGAAACCGTGTTCTTGCTGAGGTCCAAAAAAAGATGATAGGAGGTCAGTGCCCAGTTACGAAGAGACGACCCAGTCAGGGCGACGGGATGCCGCCCCAACGCCACCGACTATTAAAAGGATTATGCCGCGACTTCCAACAACAGCGGCTGTCACAGTCTCCGTACCTCCTGGCTCGGAGACGAGAATAGCCAAGCTGATGGAAAACGCGAGGGCCAATATTAGATTGTGTGATCTTGGCATCACAGGTGGTCTCCGCACCATGCGAGCTATGACCGGCGCCCTGATCCCCGGTAAGGAAAGTGCCGCTTCAGTAGACAAACTGGCAGCACGCCTGCGAGATGTTCTGTCTGACACGGATGCTATTATTGCGCGTCCGTGTAGGGCAGGTGACAGCTAGGCACTGCTAGCATGTCCGTTACAGTGCTACTGCGGTGCCTTGAAATGGGACACGTGAGAGCTAAGTGTCCCAACAAAACAGACTTATACCATAGCAGAATATATTGTTGATAAAACCGCCTGGGATTGAGCTGCCCATTCTGCACATGCTGTTTATTGAATGTTTAAATTTATTTTGATGTGACGATGATTTATGGTTTAAATTTATATTATACATTTAACAAATTTATCATAAATTATTGTCATTGTTGACAACTTTTAAATTATTATCTTTAATTATTAAAATTGTGACAATTGTAATTATCGCATTTAAGAATATTGTCTGGACTATAAAAGAGACTGTGATGCCTGAGTTTGTTTCGTCCTTTCTTCTCATCTGCTCAAAAAAAATAAAGTTTAACTTGCAAAAGTGTTCATGTAACCTAATTGCAGAATTAATCATTTTATTTCATTTCATTTAGGGTGCGAGATGTTACGTGTGCGGTGACACAGGTCACGTGACACGAACATGCACCGCGAAAACGCCGCAATGTCCGGTCTGTTCGGACCTTGGCCGTCCCGCGAATCATCGGCTCGGGAGCAAGAAGTGCTCCCCGCCGAGAAAAAAGTAAGAGGGGGCCGCAGACGGCAACACTCATCGGCTACAGGAGGGACACAGCCGGAAATCAGTCCGGTTCAGAAGGCAATGGGCGGCGGGACTGAACCTCGGCATTGTGAACTGGGGTTCAGTCAGCACCTGTGTAAGGTGGCAGGATGAGTCGATTGTCGATTTAACATAGGCGACTCTCTGGGCTTTCGACTATGTGTCTGGATGGAGGGTGGCGGAGGAGGTGATTACTTTATCGGACCACCGTCACATCGTTTTTGATGTGACCGTTCGCCGGCCGGACACAGGTCAGATACATCGCGGAATGGCCAGAGGAAGAGGAAGAACAGGTCTTGTTCGACCTGGAAACGCAAGCCGCCTGGTTCCGTGGTATTATGACGGACGCCTGTGACGCGTCAATGCTACGGGGTAGGAGTAGTTTTGTGAACTGGTGGACATCGAAACTGCACACAGCGTGCTTGAGAACCCGAAGAAGACGGCGAGACACTGCCGATATCATTTTTTTCTATAGTGACATTTCCAAAGTGGTAAAATGTGTGTCCGTACCCCCCCCCCCTGTAACGTCTAAAATAAGAGATTGATAAAACAATAAAAAAAAATTCATTATTTATTAACACTTCCTGCATTACATTTGCATGAGGCGGACTCAATGCCATTATGGTCAGTATGGCAGTAGTCATACTGGAACCAACATATTCAAGTGCTTTTCAATAAAATCATCTGCTTCTTCAACTTCGCTCTGAATTAACCCCTCTAAGCCGTTGTCGCTCGCGCACTGAAATTCAGTAGCTACTTAGTCTTGCACAGTTTGCACAGTACGTGCATGATGGACCGCACATGATGGACTGCACGTCGATGTTCTGCGACTTTTGTGATAGAACCGAAGTAGTGCTTCTACTTCGATTCTCTGCGAAGTTCGGACGAATACAACAAAGACTATTGTCTAAGTTTTGCCCATAGAAATAATTTTTCACGCAATTTTACAACGTTTTCTGCGAGTAAAATAATTACGTGATATTTGCGTTCTAATGCTCGGCTAAGTTCGGTATTCTTCGTCCGCCATCGTCACGCGCTGTTTTTTAGCAATCGCACCGTGCCTTTTTAACCGACTTCAAAAAAAAGGAGGAGGTTATCAATTCGTCGGAATCTTTTTTTTTTTTTTTTATGTATGTTCAGCGATAATTTCGTCGTTTATGAACCGATTTCAAAAATTCTTTTGGCATTGGAATGGGCGTAGCTTACAGGTGGTCCCATCCTCACCATATCGGGATCTGATGATGGGATCCCAAGGAAATCGAGGGAACTCCTCAAATATCATAGGCACAATGTCGCGATTTGGGTACTCGGAATAGTTTTTCATTGAAGTCGGTTCCTTTTTGTTAAAATTGTGCCAGTGTCTACTGCGCTGTTTATTTAAAAGTTAGAGCATAAGGCCCCGTTTACACTTTGATTAGTAATTAGGCGAGTTCATACATGTTCTGGGAGATTTCCAGGGGGGGGCAGCTGCCCCTCCCTGCCCCCCCCTGGGTACGCCCATGGAAAAAGCAATGCTCAGAGTTTCACCGCGTGATAGAATCAGGAATGAGAAGATGGAGATGAACCAATGTCACCGATACGCCCAAAAACTTTAGTGGCAAATTGTTCGAAGAAGCCGATAGCCGATGGGACCATAGAGTCCATAAGTGACGACCGCGTACCGGAAGATACAACGGTTTTAAGCTCCCCTAATGGTAGTACTATGACCCGGTAAAGGTCCAGGAAAGTCAAAAATGCTTGCAGTACAAGACCGCTTGGTGCGGAGAAAGTTTGGGGTAAGCCTATGGCCAGCCTTGGACCTATTTAGGATGAGATCATAATGATTAGTTCTTATACTAATTTAAAAAATATAATAATAATATTTAGTTCTTATTATTTATTATCTCGAGTTATTATTACATCTTGAATAGTAATAACACTAACAGTACACACACTAACAATAACTAATTACGCTACTTTCAATATATAATACAATCTACAATAGTACCTCACATCACGTGTTTAAGAAAAATGCAAGCTTCAAGTTTAGTTATTAAGACTAGTGATTTTCAAGTGAACTCAAAGAGAAATTGATGTTGCTATATCTACGGATCACACGCAAGGATAGTCTAATCGTTGCGTGTGACCTGTAGATTGGTCATAATTGATCTCGGACCAAGATTGAGCGCCGTGCAATTGATCTACAGTAACTTATCATTTATGTTCAAAAGGAATTCAAAAATGTAACGTGAGATATGCGTATAGTGCGTTACATATTGTAATTGTATTGAATATAGAAATGGTTTAGCTAAATATTACAAGTACTTATCTAAAGTTTATCATAGTTTCACCCAGTGCTGATAATATTTTTCTTAATATGTGTTATTCTTTTAATTTATTATATAATTACTTTGTACATGTATTTGTCACCTAACTCCATCTAAGCGACAGGACCGAATAGGATGAAATTTTGAGTGTATAATTTCAATGGGTGTCTGGATGGTTTGATAACACCTACCGGAGTAGATGGTTATCCGTTGGGTTTTTAAATTCAAGCTTACCAAAGTGACTTTACTCTGCTCCTTATTGTGAGTGCAACATGGTGACCAACATTATAGTGGCCTAGTGACATGTTTCTACATCATTGAGTCTCCAATCTAACACTTCAAAGAATGCTGTCATTTTAATTGTCTTCCGTGAGAGGGGGTAGTGCTGCACCAGTCGAAGCAACATATTCGTGCTGAAATCAGCTTAGCTCTATTACCTCGAGATTAGTACGTTCAACCAAACAAACAAACTCCACATCCTTATGGTATTAAGTACAGATTAAAGCTTACTTTGCATTGATAGCGATCTCTAAGTTAAGCATTGTATATTGAAATAATCTCTACGACAAATATGTGTTTTAGCTATGAATTGGTTGTTATTCGTAACATGAAGGCTATTCGATATCGTCACTGGTCTAAACATTCCACATGAGTTGTAAAAGTCGGCACCAACGAGAATGTCTATTAGCATTCATTATCGAGGAAATCGGTATCAGTACGCGGATTGAGTTTAAATTGGGGATTTTACCTGTTTCGTATTTCGTACTTACAATGTAGAGATCAAGAACTTGTTTGTTTTGAGGTAATCGGAATATTATATTGGAATAAGCTTAGTACAAATATATTCCTACTTAGCCTAAATATAAGATTAGAAATTCTATTTATTTTGCGCCTTTTTATTTCTATTTGCCTTTTGCCCGCGGCTTCGTGCGAGTGTAAGTCGGGTATCGCGGTAATAGCTTTTCGGGTTTATATATGGCCTATGACACTAACAAATTGTTAAAAGTGTTATCAAAATGAATTCAGTATATCCAGAGATTACCCCCTACAATTGTCAGAAACTTTGCCTCTTTATAATATTAGTATAGATAGTACAAATTTTAGTCCCTATCTATTAACGCTGGTCAAATTATAAAGTCAATGACGTTTTTCATTAGGTAGCATATCAATAGAACTGATAAGGTAATAATTTCTGATAATAGTAGATACTGTGTACTATGACAAGATGATATTATATGTAAATGACTGTTAACATAATGACGACATTTTTTTATATAATTATGTATTATTTATCTGTAAATTTTTGCAGCTTTATCTACGTGATATTCTGATGTATAACTTAGAATGCTTTTTCCACTACCCGAGTGAAATTTTCCAAAATCACATATTTACACTCATCAAGGAACATACACGTACATACCAAATTCAGCAGTGCGTTGTCTGTTTATCAGTTAATCTATATTTTGATGGTGCATTAGAAAAAGTTATCATACTGGACATACGAAATACTGCAGGACCTATCATAGGATACCTAGCCCTGAACTATAATAGCAGACCTCGTGCTAGTAATCCTGGGATTCGAGAGAGTAACCCCGCCCCTCCCATGGAGCAACTGGTATTATATCTACAATATAATTCCTTTGCTTTTAAATTTAAGCTTATGAAAGTGACTCTATTCTGCCTGATGGAAAACATGAATAGAATCCAGGAGTAGGGGCCACCATTCTTATTGTAAGTGCATACAATGCAGCATGTTGATCCACACCATGGCGGTTTCAGGAGATGTTTGTGTATCATTCTCCCAATCCGTCTTCATCATTCTCCCGGCCTGCGTAGGCCGCCGGCCATGAGAATGAGTGGATCTCCGATCTCAAACTCACCAACGAAACTATTTTTAAACTTTCGTAACTTTTACACACACTCTTGTTTTTTTTTATCGCGAATTTTATCAGTGAAAAATCACCAATGAAAGACAACAGCTGCTGTTATTCCTCGACATATAAATAAGATTTGTAAGTAAGTTATTCTTAAAAAATATTCAGAAAGTCACAAATAGATTATAGTGCCAATAGTATTGAATTAATAAAATTGAATTGTATGTACTCGTAAGTACTCCTGGAGTAGGTACAATTGACAGGGTACAATGAACTGAAATGTAATAAATTGTGATTTAATGTAGATAATAAAAACGAAAAACCATACAAAAGATAACCATAATAATGCCACATCCTATTTAACATACTAAGATATTTTTATTGTAAATATATAAAATATTATGCAAATTAACTTGAACCAATACACATAGAGATTCATGAAAACAAACATTTGCACAGAGTGGGTAATTACTTATACTTATGTACTAAGAACAAAGTGGATTGACTTGTAAATATAATAAGAAATAAAAATCGGCCAAGTGCGTGTCAGGCCACGCACAGGAAAGGGTTCCTCAGTCACCTATAATGGTAAGTGGATTTAAAATCGTATCCAATAGATAATTGTTATGTTTACGTATTAATACGTTAATTTTGTATGACGTTTTCCAAGTGAGCGCATTTTACCATATAAGCCTTTATAACTCCTGAACTAAGAAAGTCATCTAATCGGTTATGGTTTTCCTTCAAAGTTCATTAAATGGACCACCATCACGATTTTTTTCAGATTTTTTGAGCCAGCCGTTTAGCTTTTAGAGGGGGGGGGACGCCCTGTTTTTACAAAAAAGTGCCCTTTAAAGTGAAATATCTCGCAAACGGATACCTAAATCAAAAAATCATCTAGGAAACCCTTTATTGTTTTTAAAAGACCTATCTAATGATACCCCATACGATGGGGTAGCCTCGAGAAAAAAAAATCATCCCCACTTTACGTGTAGGGGAGGTACCCCAAATAAAATTATTTTTCATAATTTTATTGTAGCACTTTGTCGACGTAATTACACCACGTATTCATGCAAACTTTCATCTTTCTAGCACTTACCGTTTGGACGGTAAGTCGAGGACGGACGGACGGACGGACGGACGGACGGACGGACGGACGGACGGACGGACGGACGGACAGACGGACATGACGAATCTATAAGGGTTCCGAGTTATGAACTTCGGAACCCTAAAAACGGACGTCACTAACATTCTTTTTATTGATCTCCTTTTAAAATTATTTTGCTGAAGGTTTTAAATAGCTTTCAATCTACGGATTCTAAATATTTGGGTATTAAATATATATAAATGAATAAATTTTGAAGAGTCTGCTTGTAATTTCAAATTAATAGCTTTCACTAAATGCAAACGAATGTGTAGTTACACCCAAAAATAAATTTGGAAAAATTTGTATGTTTTTTTTGTTCAAGCTAGGCTTAGCTTAAACGGCTGAAGCGTTTAGACAGAATTTTCAAGAGCTAATTGTCCGATTAGAAAATTTTTGACAAAATAAAACGGAGTATCAATGACAAATATCAATAAAACGGAGGAATATCGTTCCTTAAATAGTTAGTGTCGCAAAAATATTTTTTATAACTTCAAAAAAAATAAAAAACGACACCGTGTCTATCGTTTAAAGTTGATTTGTACAATCTTTTTCTTGGTAAACAAATTTGCTTAGAAGATATAGCGAACTTATGGCTCAAAGCGCATAACAACCACGGTATACACAATGGCAGCCATATTTATTATTTAGGCATTGGTTTATACCTCTTACCTTACTCACTAAGATATGGAATAGTATATATATCCTAAAACCTATAACTACAATGCTCATAATCACGTCTTAATCTCAACAAGATAAAGACTGCCCAAATTCTACGTGATCGATAATAGACTCATATCTGAAATATGCTGGCTAAGCTTAAATATGTATAAATTCTATCAATTACATCAAATACTCCAAATACAATTAAAATTTTATGACAGTAAATTTAGACAATCTTCATCATAAATTAACAATTTACAATTATAAACATAACCTATGTCAATAACAATCATAACGTTAAACATGAAACAGCAAAACATATGATACGCGAGTCGCGACCTTCACGTGTCGGCAATTTACAAACTACAAAATAATCACATTCTAACATTTACATAGTCAGCAAAATTTTTATAATATTGGTAACAGTATTCGACTGATATCTTGATTTAGCTGCGACATGAAAGCTTCGTAATACTTCAACTTCCTTAATTCTGCTGCACACGATAAAGCTCGTCGTAATCTAGCGTTGAAGGCATAGAGATTACTCCAATTATTCGTGATAAAGCGTCAGCAACTTCATTTTGAGAATACTTGATATACCTGAAATCTGTGCTATACCGTGCAATATACCGACAACTTGACTTGATGGAAGATAGAAAGAAAGGAAACCCTTGCAACCTTAAATTTCACTTTATCCATCGTATCGCTTACCAGTGCCAGGAGTGAGTAACTGTATGCCCTCATGGCGTAGAGGTAACCAGGCTGGAGCGATCTCGTCCTGAGTGCGGTATCACTGTTGAGGCCGAGGCTGCTGGATGGCTGAGACAATGAAGGTTGTCGCTGTTTTTGGGGAGCGACGATAGCCTTACTGCGTGAACAATATAATGACGTGGGAATAGTAGACAACGGCAGAACAGCACTTTTTAGATCACTCAAAACATAATTCACATAAAAATAGAAAAAAAAATATAAAATATATATACATATATAAAATAATTGGAACTGAAACTCAAAAAATTTTTTTCATCAAACCCATACGTGGGGTATCTATGGATAGGTGTTCAAAAATGATGTTGAGGTTTCCAATATCATTTTCTTCTAAACTGAATAGAGCCACTTCCAAAGTGATAAAATGTGTCCCCCCCCCTTTAACTTCTAAATTAAGAGAGTGATAAAACTAAAAAATCGGCCAAGTGCGAGTCGGACTCGCCCATGAAGGGTTCCGTATTAACAAGTAACATTATATAAAAGTTCTTGTAGTTCGTTGATTAAATGAAAGGTAAATTGCTGTTTACGCTTTATGACATATTAAAAAAAAACTACTTACTAGATCTCGTTCAAACCAATTTTCGTTGATAGTTTACATGGTAATGTACAACATATATTTTTTTTAGTTTTATCACTCTCTTATTTTAGAAGTTAGAGGGGGGGGGACACACATTTTTCCACTTTAGAAGTGTCTCTCGCGCAAACTATTCAGTTTAGAAAAAAATGATTTTAGAAACCTCAAAATCATTTTTGAACACCTATCTATAGATACCCCACACGGATAAGTTTGATGAAAAAAAAATTTTTGAGTTTCAGTTCCATGTATGGGGACCCCCGAAATGTATTGTTTTTTTTCTATTTTTCTATAAAAATCTTAATGCGGTTCACAGAATACATCGACTGACAAAATTTCAACAGTATAGCTCATAAAGTTTCGGAAATAAATGGCTGTGACATACGGACGGACAGACAGACAGACAGACAGACAGACTTGACGAATCTATAAGGGTTCCGTTTTTTGCCATTTGGCACCGGAACCCTAAAAAGTGTATGTTGTACATTACCATGCAAACTACCAACGAAAATTGGTTTGAACGAGATCTAGTTTTTTGTAATACGTCATAAATCGTAAACCGCAATTTACTTTTCATTAAATCAATACACTATTATAAAAACATCGATGAAAGTTACAACGAACTACAAGAACTTTTATATGATGTTACTTGCTGATACGGAACCCTTCATGGGCGAGTCCGACTCGCACTTGGCAGCTTTTTTTTAATATTGGATACCATAGGATCAACCAGAAAATTGATAAAAAAGTAAACGATGAAGCGGTTGGTATATTAAAATCGTGGGCCAGGTACGAGACAGGTAAAACCTTTGGGTTTACACAATAACTCAACAATTGGCCAGCACTACACGGTTGGTCCTAGTAGTTTAGGCGGTTGCTACGCTTCTTTTTACTTATCTGGGTGTCGTGGGTTAAATTCTTCAAGGGATACCACTGTGTTATCTACAAATTGTTGTTCTGAGTCTGAGTGTTATTTGTGTACGTTTCATGTATGATTGTGAAGCTGTGTCACGGGGGACTGCGGGAGTGGTCTTCTTAAAAAGAAATATGAATAGAATATAAAATATAAAAAATAATATTTTTTATTTTAATGTAGGTATGACCAGTGTGTGTTAACCTATTATGTGGATCTCAATTTAATTTTCTTTATGCCATACCGATAAGATCAAAAGTTTTATTTCAATTTTGGGACTAGATGATGTTGTGTGTTAGATGTCCGAAATATTTCTTTTTTATAAATTATTTATTTATTCTTTTATGTGCGTCTGATCGTAATTTTTTAAACTTCAGAATCTTTTATTTGAATTCAATCATACTTCAAAACTATACAAAATAGTTCCTGTACCATATTACTTTTAACAATGATATCAAAGTACAAAATGACAAGCAGTCTTGTTTTTCACAACAATGAGTGTGTCGGCCCATTAGCTCAGTTGGTTAGAGCGTCGTGCTAATAACGCGAAGGTCGCGGGTTCGATCCCCTCATGGGCCACTTTCTTTTTGAATAGTAAACATAAAAAAATTACGTAACGTTTTTGATATCTCAACCACACACTTACTAATTGTAAATAAAATATTTATTTACTGTTTTTAGGCCTCCACTACTTTTACACATAGTTTTGGCAGGACTTATTCACAATGGGTCACATTAGACCGGTCGTGGTCACGGGTATACTGCCACTACTGCCAGTCTACTCGTTGCCATGAACGGTATAACCCGTTCGAAACGATGAAAAATAGAAAGTCTCGTAACCTTTTAAATTATTTTACAGCGAATAAGTTCAGCTATATAACAACAATTAAAATATTGATTTACCAAGAACATTTTCAATAGACGTCCTTGTCCAAATAGGAATCGTTCCACGCTTGACATTAAAGTTTTAGAAAAGCCTCTGAACGGTCTCCATAAAGATTAAAGCTTACTTTGCATTGAAAGCGATCTCTAAGTTAAGCATTGTATATTGAAATAATCTCTACGACAAATATGTGTTTTAGCTATGAATTGGTTGTTATTCGTAACATGAAGGCTATTCGATATCGTCACTGGTCTAAACATTCCACATGAGTTGTAAAAGTCGGCACCAACGAGAATGTCTATTAGCATTCATTATCGAGGAAATCGGTATCAGTACGCGGATTGAGTTTAAAATAGGGGATTTTACCTGTTTCATATTTCGTACTTACAATGTAGAGATCAAGAACTTGTTTGTTTTGAGGTAATCGGAATATTATATTGGAATAAGCTTAGTACAAATAAATTCCTACTTAGCCTAAATATAAGATTAGAAATTCTATTTATTTTGCGCCTTTTTATTTCTATTTGCCTTTTGCCCGCGGCTTCGTGCGAGTGTAAGTCGGGTATCGCGGTAATAGCTTTTCGAGTTTATATATGGCCTATGACACTAACAAATTGTAAAAGTGTTATCAAAATCAGTTCAGTATATCCAGAGATTACCCCCTACAATTGTCAGAAACTTTGCCTCTTCATAATATTAGTATAGATAGTACAAATTTTATTTCCTATCTATTAAAGCTGGTCAAATTATAAAGTCAATGACGTTTTTCATTAGGTAGCATATCAATAGAACTGATAAGGTAATAATTTCTGATAATATTAGATACTGTGTATTATGACAAGATGATATTATATGTAAATGACTGTTATCATAATGACGACATTTTTTTATATAATTACTAGTTGACCCAGCGAACTTCGTACCGCCCTACTTTAAAATTCCAGAACTTGATCGCAGCGCCACCTACCGGGTCCAATTGCGAATCTAAACCATTCCCAGATCCCCTTGAACACACACAAAAAATTTCATCAAAATCGGTCCAGTCGTTTGAGAGAAGTTCAGTGACATACACACTCACACAAGAATTATATATATAAAGATGTATTATTTATCTGTAAATTATTGCAGCTTTACCTACGTGATATTCTGATGTATAACTTAGAATGCCTTTCCACTCCCCGAGTGAAATTTTCCAAAATCACTTAACTACACTCATCAAGGAACATACACGTACATACCAAATTCAGCAGTGCGTTGTCTGTTTATCAGTTAATCTATATTTTGATGGTGCATTAGAAAGAGTTATCAGACTGAACGTACGAAATACTGCAGGACCTATCATAGGATACCTAGCCCTGAACTATAATAGCAGACCTCGTGCTAGTAATCCTGGGATTCGAGAGAGTAGCCCCTCCCATGGAGCAACTAGTATTATATCTACAATATAATTCCTTTGCTTTTAAATTTAAGCTTATGAAAGTGACTCTACTCTGCCTGATGGAAAACATGAATAGAATCCAGGAGTAGGGGCCACCATTCTTATTGTGAGAGCATACAATGCAGGATGTTGATCCACACCATGGTGGCTTAAGGAGATGTTTCTGTATCATTCTCCCAATCTTTCTGCATCATATTCCCGGCCTCCGTAGGCCGTGAGAATGATTGGGTCTCCGATCTCAAACTAACCAACGAAATTGTTTTTTAACTTTAGTGTACACTTATTTTTTTTATCACGAATTTGATCAGTAAAAAATCACCAATGAAAGACACAACACACAATGAATGCTGTCATTTTAGGTTGGCCTTTTGTGTTAGGGTAGTACTGTCCCGGTTGAGCCGGCCCATTTGTGCAGTAATCAGCGTGGCTCTACTTTATAGAATGCCCTCCCAGAAACCTATAAATGTACCACGCACCGTTTGCCTTTCTAGATAGAGTTTGGTTGGCGTCCATTGCCCATTATTCCTCGACATATAAATATTATTTGTAAGTAAGTTATTCTTAAAAAATATCCAGAAAGTCACAGATAGAATAGAGTGCCAATAGTATTGAAATATTAAAATTGAATTGTATGTGCTCGTAAGTACTCATGGACTAGGTACAATAGATAGGGTACAATGAACCGAAATGTAATAAATTGTCATTTAATTGTACGAAAAACCATACAAAAGATAACAATAAAATAAAAATATCTTAGTATGTTAAATAAGATGTGGCATTAACATCTTATTTAACATACTAAGATATTTTTATTGTAAATATATAAAATATTATGCAAATTAACTTGAACCAATACACATAGAGATTCATGAAAACAAACATTTGCACAGAGTGGGTAATTACTTATACTTATGTACTAAGAACAAAGTGGATTGACTTGTAAATATAATACGAAAAAACGGACGTGACTAACATTCTTTTTATTGATCTCCTTTTAAAATTATTTTGCTGAAGGTTTTAAATCGAACGTTTCAAGTAATCTTGAACAGGTTGAAGAACCCGTAGCCTTCAATCTACGGATTCTAAATATTTGTATATAAGATATATTATATAAGATATCAGTCGAATACTGTTACCAATACTATTATTGGTAACAGTATTCGACTGATATCTTGATTTAGCTGCGACATGAAAGCTTCGTAATACTTCAACTTCCTTAATTCTGCTGCACACGATAAAGCTCGTCGTAATCTAGCGTTGAAGGCATAGAGATTACTCCAATTATTCGTGATAAAGCGTCAGCAACTTCATTTTGAGAATACTGGATATACCTGAAATCTGTGCTATACCGTGCAATATACCGACAACTTGACTTGATGGAAGAAAGAAAGAAAGGAAACCCTTGCAACCTTAAATTTCACTTTATCCATCGTGGAGCTTACCAGTGCCAGGAGTGAGTAACTGTAACCAGGCTGGAGCGGTCTCGTCCTGAGTGCGTTATCCCTGTTGAGGCCGTGCTGGATGGCTGAGACAATGACGGTTATCGCTGTTTTTGGGGAGCGACGATAGCCTTACTGCGTGAACAATATAATGACGTGGGAATAGTAGACAACGGCAGAACAGCACTTTTTAGATCAACAGAAAAAAATTTATCCATACTAATATTATAAATGCGAAAGTAACTCTGTCTGTCTGTCTGTCTGTTACGCTTTCACGCCTAAACCACTGAACCGATTTTGATGAAATTTGGTGTGAAGATAGAACTGAACTTGGGAAAGGACATAGGCTACTTTTTACTGCAATAATCGAGATACAAAGGCCAAAGCTAGGTGATTATAAAAATACATAAATCTTAGGTTTCAAAATCTATCACGGTTTATCTCCTGTCAAAACTTCACAGGTTGCTAGGCATAACACAATTGCATGGCAACCACAATGATAGTTTGACAATGACATATAGACCAGTAGTCCAGGGTAGTTAATTTTTGAAAACAAATCAAATTATAGTAGGATGAAACCTATTGGAAAAGGAGGAGAATATTACAAAAATGAAAGGAAAAATAATTTACGGGCGATCTGAGGTCGGGAAGGGGTTGGGGAGGAGGTTTTCGAGTCCTTTAAGCGGGGCGTGAAAAAGCATCTCACTAAGCCGCCATAGTGTGGGCTGCCATACATTATTGTCTGCATTCGCAGCAAGTGTAGTAGCCCCGACTCTTGGATTCTCCTAATGCTTTCCATCAGGCAGGGTAGAGTCACTTTGGATGGCTAAATATATAAAACAAAGGGTAAAGAACGGTTTATATTGATTTCCGGAAAAACTACAAGTCCTATGGAAAAAAGTTAAATGGCGAAGTTGTAGGTAATCAAAAGATCTACAATTTTTGGGGTTCAGAAGTTTATGACTTCGAACCCTTATCGATTCGTCATGTCCGTCCGTCCGTCCGTCCTCCTTACCGTCCAATCGGTAAGTGCTAGAAAGATGAAACTTTGCATGAATATGTATTGTAATTACGTCGACAAAGCGTTACAATAAAATTATGAAAAATATTTTTATTTAGGGTACCTCCCCTACACGTAAAGTGGGGATGTTTTTTTTCTCGCAGCTACCCCATCATCTGGGGTATCATTATATAGGTCTTTTAAAAACATTAAAAGGTTGTTAAGACGATCTTTAAACCCATTTTTTGATTTAGGTATCCGTTTGCGAGAAATTCCACTTTAAAGGCCACTTTTTTTGTAAAAACAGGGCGTCCCCCCCCCCCTTTAAAAGATAAACGGCCGGCTCAAAAAATCTGGAAAAATTCGTGATAGTGGTCCATATAATAACTTTAAATGAAAACTATAACGAATTAGATGACTTTGTTAGTTCAGGAGCTATAGAGGCTTAACTTCTACAATGTGCTTACTTGGAAAAAGTCATACAAAATTAACGCATTAATACGTAAACATAACAATTTTCCATTGAATACAATTTCTAATCCACGTACCATTATGGGTGACTGAGGAACCCTTTCCTATGCGTGGCCTGACACGCACTTGGCCGATTTTTTATTTACACATTTTTTCACATAACCTCAAATTATATGTGAAAAATTCAAAAAACTAAGTTATTGGTTTTTTATTTTTATCTTTTACAAATAAAATTATTTTTAAACGAAATTCAGTAAAACTTACCTTTTATGTCCCGAATACACTGTATTTTATTTGATTTGAAATATTTATTTTTTCACTCGATTTTGACTTAATATCGAAAATTCACCCGTCAAAATATCTACTTTTTTCAAAAAATTGGGGTGTTTTCTGTTTGATGAAATCTCTACTTTCCGATGGTGTAATCCCTACTAATATTATAAATGCGAAAGTAACTCTGCCTGTCTGTCTGTCTGTTACACTTTCACGCCTAAACCACTGAACCGATTTTGATGAAATTTGGTATGCAGATAGAACTGAACTTGGGAAAGGACATAGGATACTTTTTAACGTGAAAATAAAGGTAGAAAGAAGGGTTTGAAATAGGGGACGAAAGTTTGTGTCTAAGTTCCTTATTATCAAACATAAAATCATGTAAGATTGTTTAATCTACCCTTACCGTTTCGCGCGATATATACGAATTCCACGCGGGCGAAGCCGCGGGCGGAAAGCTAGTAAAATATATATACATATACACGGTTAGTTTTTAATTACCAGAGAAAAACTAGGGGCAGATACAGAACTTATATACTAATATAAAACACCATAGAACAAATACCCAAAAAACAAAAATAACTGAGTTATTATGGTTTATAAAATGTTAAAATACGCCCAAAATTTATTGTCACCCAAATATTTTACACACGCGTAGGTATTTTAATTATCAATGAATAACATTTTCTGTTTCAATGTGTACGACGCATCGCCCAATACTGTCAAATCAGTTCAAAGTTCAAAGCATGCCGCCATTAGGCGCACGCGTCGCATCGTATTAGGTACCCCGCTCGCACCCGCAACCCGCGGTCTAGGACATTGACACTTTCTTGTTACGTAATATCATGTCGTGAATTAAATCATGCGTTATGAACAAAAATTTGGTAGTTTTCGGGAAAATATTAACATGTATTTTTTTTGTTTTAATTACATAAATATGTTCAGTATCGAAAGCTGAATACCACATATTTTTTTCTCTGGACATTAAAAATTAGCCGTGTATAAAATACTTGGAACTGAAACTCAAAAAATTTTTTTCATCAAACCCATACGTGGGGTATCTATGGATAGGTGTTCAAAAATGATGTTGAGGTTTCCAATATCATTTTCTTCTAAACTGAATAGAGCCACTTCCAAAGTGGTAAAATGTGCCCCCCCCCCCTCCCCTCTAACTTCTAAAATCAGAGAGTGATAAAACTAAAAAAAATATATGTTGTACATTACCATGGAAACTACCAACGAAAATTGGTTTGAACGAGATCTAGTGAGTAGTTTTTTTTTAATACGTCATAAATCGTAACACGCAATTTACCTTTCATCCAATCAATACACTAGTATAAAAACATCAATGAAAGTTACAACGAACTACAAGAACTTTTATACGATGTTACGGAACCCTTCATGGGCGAGTCCGACTCGCACTTGGCTGCTTTTTTTTAATATTGGATACAATAGGATCAACTAGAAAATTGATAAAAAAGTAAACGATGAAGCGGTTGGTATATTAAAATCGTGGGCCAGGTACGAGACAGGTAAAACCTTTGGGTTTACACAATAACTCAACAATTGGCCCACACTACACGGTTGGTCCTAGTAGTTAAGGCGGTTGCTACGCTTCTTTTTACTTATCTGGGTGTCGTGGGTTAAATTCTTCAAGGGATACCACTGTGTTATCTACAAATTGTTGTTCTGAGTCTGAGTGTTATTTGTGTACGTTTCATGTATGATTGTGAAGCTGTGTCACGGGGGACTGCGGGAGTGGGCTTCTTAAAAAGAAATATGAATAGAATATAAAATATAAAAAATAATATTTTTTATTTGAATGTAGGTATTACCATTGTGTGTTAACCTATTATGTGGATCTCAATTTAATTTTCTTTATGCCATACCGATAAGATCAAAAGTTTTATTTCAATTTTGGGACTAGATGATGTTGTGTGTTAGATGTCCGAAATATTTCTTTTTTATAAATTATTTATTTATTCTTTTATGTGCGTCTGATCGTAATTTATTAAACTTCAGAATCTTATATTTGAATTCAATCATACTTCAAAACTATACAAAATAGTTCCTGTACCATATTACTTTTAACAATGATATCAAAGTACAAAATGACAAGCAGTCTTGTTTTTCACAACATTGAGTGTGTCGGCCCATTAGCTCAGTTGGTTAGAGCGTCGTGCTAATAACGCGAAGGTCGCGGGTTCGATCCCCTCATGGGCCACTTTCTTTTTGAATAGTAACATAAAAAAAATACGTAACGTTTTTGATATCTCAACCACACACTTACTAATTGTAAATAAAATATTTATTTACTGTTTTTAGGCCTCCACTACTTTTACACATAGTTTTGGCAGGACTTATTCACAATAAGTCACACTCACATGACACCGGTCGTGGTCACGGGTATACTACCACTACTGCCACTACTGCCAGTCTACTCGTTGCCATGAGCGGTATAACCCGTTCGAAACGTTAAAAAATAGAAGGTCTCGTAACCTTTTAAATTATTTTACAGCGAATGAGTTCAGTTACATAACAACAATTAAACATTTATTTACCAAGAACATTTTCAATCGACGTCCTTGTCCAAATAGGAATCATTCCACGCTTGACATTAAAGTTTCAGAAAAGCCTCTGAACGGCCTCCATACTTAACATTTTTATCCTATAAATTACGTAACTTGTGTTTATAAATATTTTATAAACATAAATATGAACATTCGAGATAGCGCAAAGCTCTTGTTTTATATATTTGTACTGCTTGTGTGTGCAGTGTTTTAATTAGGAAGTCTATTAAATTCCGTAATTAATGGATGCCCTTTAGGCATTAATTCTTGACGTTCTCATTCTATAAACAAAATGTATATATTCTATGTGCTAATTATAATAAACACAACAAACTTTTTAAATTATTAAAATATCACACTAGTTTCTCGCTTATTGGTATTTTTTAATAAACGATAAACATAACAGATGACAAAACAAAGCTTGCTTTTGTAAACTGAGCATAATATAATTAAGCATATAAATTTAGACCAAGTATTTAAAGCATTTGTACATTCTCAGTAAAGAAATTATCTACTGTCTTGTGATATAATTTTGACACTTTTTTAAAAGTTATTACTATTATAATATTCTATTTAGTACCAGTACCAGCGCGTCTAGACATTTCCAGCAAGATGATACGCGTGGGAAGTAACAACCAATAATCAACATTTACTTGTCTACTTAAACAAATGCGTCTCGAAACAGTATCTGACTGTTAAATCGGTCATCGAGAACAGGTAAATAAATCATATATTTGATTAAATACTTAGTATATTATTAAAAAAGAAAATGTATAAAAAAGTACACCCAATTTGAAAATAGAATGCTGACAAACTTACGTCAATGTTCTTAGCTCTATATGAATATTCAATAAACTTAAATTTTAACGTTTTTTGAAACTTTTATTGAAACTGTCAATGTCGCAGAACTCATAAATACATGAGGGAGGTACTTATTTTATGAACCAGTATTTATCTAAAAAGAAAAGAATCAAAAACTATTTATTATGGTTTAAACTGTCGTTTAGTTGGTGTTTAAACTCATAGCCAAATAGAATACGTAGTTTCTTTTTGAAGAAAATAAAATGAGTTAAGTAATTGAAAATTGTAAAATGTAGTGACACATTTATTACATGAAGTTCAGGTTAAAATACACCCGGGGGTGAGTCCAGTCACTTCGGGATGTACCTCAGTCGTGGGGTACGGTGGGAGGGAGTTCAGAAGCCGCTGATGCGTTCCTGGTTATTTTCCCGACTGCCGAAGTAGGCCGCTGCGGGGTTTAGTTTGTAGACTGGTTGTTCCGGGAGTCCCACCCACGCCCTTGGTTTATCCCACAAGAAGGGTATAGTGCGAAAAGCATTCCTCGCGTAAAAAAGGTTTATAAACACTGTTTATGTAATTCTTATTGTTTTAATTACCACTTTTTATAATAATAGGCTTACATTTAAATATAAAGAACATAAAACTGTGTGATGATGTTGCCAGTCACGCTTTCCTTACTGTCATTTGGAGTAGCTTGCGGTGCTAATAACTTATAGATGTTAAAATTTAAAATATAAAACATTATATTCGTTCAATATCACTACATTGTAGGAAGAAATTCATGTATAGAGAAACAAATAGCATTAATGGGATAAAAAATATTTATTTGTGTATGTAGTATATCGCATTAAACAGACAGATGAGTAAGGTTCCTAGTACAGCATTGACCGTCGGTATGTCTGATCGTTCATCCTCGGTCTAGTGTTAAATAATATGTATAAATACAAGCCTAAGGAATTAATAGAAAATGGTAATGAAAATGGAGTATTTACAATCACCTACTTGATAGCTATTTGTCTCTTGGAAAGTACCAATTATCTTCACAATTAAAATTGTTAGGTAGGTATTTGAAGTGGGAAGAATAAAGAATCGTTTGGATACTTTATTTCAAAAGTTGTTAATCACTATAAATATATTTTATTTCATTGTAGAAAAAGCAGTAAATGAGTTTAAGGACCGCGTATAACATTTGAGTTGTGTTCGATGGATGAGTTTGATTCTAATTTGTTTAACAACAAGAGATTGATTAACTACAAAACTACGTGTGTTTAACTCATGGAGATTGTATTACTATTTCGTTATTAATGGTCAGTATCCTTAACTATTGCCTTTAACACAACTTAGAGTCTTAGATCAGATTCATGAGCCCTGTTTTTGCCTAATAAATGTCCACGTCTAAATTCTAAAATGTAAACCAAAATAGAGTTGTGGCCCATGAGAGGATCGAACCCGCGACCTTCGCGTTATTAGTAGCACGACGCTCTCACCAACTGAGCTAATGGTCTATATCTAATTTGGTCAAATTAACATTAAAAATTCCGTCAACTGGGTAGTTTATAATTATTTTTTGTGACGTATATAGTAGATTAATACTTATTAGGCTGTTTTAATATTAGGTATACTGTAGACGCAGTGAAATTATAAATATTAGTTATTTACGTTGAAGAAATACTTACTTGTAGTCTAAATAAAAGTAAATTATTTTCTAAATAGAGTGAAAAGGAGTAAATCAAGATACGAAATTAAATATTATGTATTTAATTTATGTAAATATACACAAAGGTAAGACAATATTGTTGTGTGGCAATTCAAATGTCATTTATTTCGTAATACCTTCTTACAATTCTTACGAAACGTTACTTTTTTCCTTATCACTGGACTGCCAGTGATGTTACTACTAAGAAAAATGAAAATAGTAATAAATGACTTTACTATACACAGAATGAAATCAATGGTAACAGTTGGTTTTACCAAGCTTGCAATAAACTTAAAAGTTTAATTATTTCGAAATGAGATCTATTTTGATTGGATATCTAACATTTGTTTAAATCGATCCGTTTTTAGTACTAATACAGAATTTGTAACAGGTAATCAAATTAACCTTTAGTTATTCCGTTAACGTTAATTATATTATAAATCTGACTGCGGTACGTTTATTAGTAAAGATGCTACACTTCCTCATTTTACGGCCTGGCCAGGACTTTGGTCTTAGCGAAGAGCGGCGAGGTGCGGTGCGACGTCGGTGAGCGTTGCGTTTCGCACGCCACGTACCCTCAGTGCGAATGAAGGGTGTGTGTGTGGGACTCCCGGTTATCCCGGTCTACCCACTAAACCCCGCGGCGGCCTACCTCGGCAGTCGGGAGGAACACCAGGAACGCGTCAGCGGCTTCTGGTGTCCCCCTTGCCGTACCTCAACGTATGAGGTACATCCCGGGGTGACTGAACTCGTTTGGTACTTACCTAGGTTCCTATGTTTTTGTGTTATCCATTAAAATTAAACTTCCATTATATTCCGGAAAATATTGTTTATTTTCTTGCCACAACCTTTTTATATATATGTTGGGGATCTTTTGACATCTATATAGGCGGTCTATTTAAAATGTATGCTATAAATGCCTCGGTATCTATCACCGCCACAAAATCGTCTACAAAATTTAGTTTTTATTAACGCCGCTGAGTACGTCACTCCTGCACCGCTGTCCACACCGCTCTGATTCGTTCGTGGCATCGCAGTCGCACTCTTTCACTTGTACTCTTGTTCCTGTCGCTCTCCAAACCACGTGTCGCTGTAGCAATCGCTGTAGCAGTTTTTTCGCTCGAAAAAACCGCGCGCGTTTTCGCTATGATCGGCTTCTCGTGGCGTGCCTCAAACATTTTTATACTTTTGATATTACCACTCGCCGCCCCGAACTTAGCTGCCGCTCACATCGGCAAGATCGTGAACGGGCCGTTACACTATTTTGCAAAATCATATTTATGACTAGCCGAGTCGAACATCAGGAAAGACCAGTGTTCAATTTTTAATTTTGTTTTCGACTAACAACTTAACAGTAAAAGAACTTTTAAGATCTGTTGATAAGATCTGTCAAATTTCACTTCACGGCACTATCGGCCCATTAGCTCAGTTGGTTAGAGCGTCGTGCTAATAACGCGAAGGTCGCGGGTTCGATCCCCTCATGGGCCACATCTCTATTTTTTGTCTTTTGGAAAATAGTGGAAAATAGGTACCACTTGTCTATACAATTAAATAAAAATATTTTATTTAATTGCAGAAAAAGCAGTAAAAATGAGTTAAAGGACTGTGTATAACATTTTAATTGTGTTTAATGGATGAATCTGCATGTAATTTGTTTAACAAAAAGAGATTGATTAACTACAAAACTACGTGGGTTTAACTCATGGAGATTGTATTACTATTTCGTTATTAATGGTCAGTATCCTTAAGGCAATAGGCCTTTAAAAAAAATAGTAATTAATTTTTATTTAGACAAATAAATGTGAATTATTTTCTAAAATAGAGTGAAAAGGAGTAAATCAAGATACGAAATTAAATAATATGTATTTAATTTATGTAAATATATACAAAGGCAATAGGGTGGCAATTCAACTGTCATTTATTTCGTAATACCTTCTCACAATTCTTACCAAACGTTACTTTTTTGCCTTATCACTAGACTGCCAGTGATGTTACTACTAAGAAAAATGTAAATAGTAATAAATGACTTTACTATACACAGAATTAGATGAAATCAATGGTAACAGTTTGTTTTAAAAAGCTTGCAATAAACTTAAAAGTTTAATTATTTCGAAATGAGATCTGTGTTGATTGGATATCTAACATTTGTTTAAATCGATCCGTTTTTAGTACTAATACGGAATTTGTAACAGGTAATCAAATTAACCTTTAGTTAATCCGTTAACGTTAATTATATTATAAATCTGACTGCGGTACGTTTATTAGAAATGATGCGTCACTTCCTCGTTTTACACTATTTTGCAAAATCATATTTATGACTAGCCGAGTCGACAGCCGAGATTGACAACAATAACCGCGGTGTTGCCCGCGGTTATTGTTGTCAATCTCGAGTAACGCCGTGGAGTGATGTTAGTCTAAAAAAATTTAGCCTAAGTCACTCCTTATGTCATCAGCCATCTGCCAGTGAAAGTTCCGTTAAAGTCGGTCCAGCCATTCCAGAGATTACCCGGAACAAACAGACAGACAGGCGGACAGACAGACAAAAAATTTAAAAATTCTTATCGTACAGTACCGTTAATACTTTGACTGTAAAAAACTGGTTATGTGACATTACAAACAGTCACTCCAATTTTATTTATTTGTATGTATAGAGTATAGATATACTAACTTTTGCTCGCGACTCTACCCCCTCTGTTATCGCGAAAAAAAATATAGTAGTTTGTTTTTGGACATCCTATTTTCGCGTTGAAATCTCCAATGACAATGACCTTCCCTTCTGTCTTTGTGTGAGCATATTCAATGTCTTTGTAAAAAATTTTTAATTTCTTCTTCTGTTGATCTCTCTGTCGGTGTTTAAGCTTGGATTATTGAAAAGGAGAAGCAGTCAAACGTCATTTGTAGAAATGCTACTCTTTCAGAGATTCCTTTAAAGTTGATGATGTTATTTTTATACGTTTTCTTGTTAAGGAATCCCACTCCATATAGTCCTTTATTTTCGCCAATATAGCAAAATATAAGGTCGCTGTGCTCTTCCATCTTACATCCTATTTTTCGGGCTTCTGCAAGGCCTATAATGTCCCAGTTAATATTTTTTAGAGCATTAGTCAATTCAAGGTATCGTACTATTGATCCTAGTGATTTTACATTATAAGTGCAGATTTTGAGTGTTTGTTTCATACCATGATCTATTTCTCCATTTGGTGGAGGGTTGTAATCTGATTCTGCACGATGACAAGTCGGATTGGGGAATGTTTTGTTTCTTTTATCTATTAGTTCTCGTCTGTTTAAAGTTTTGTTCCGGTGGCTAATGGCAATAAGCAAGGTCAGTTGATAAGATCTGTCAAATTTCACTACTTGGCACTATTGGCCCAGTTGGTTAGAGCGTCGTGGGTTCGATCCCCTCATGGGCCACAATTCTATTTTTGTTTACTTTGTAGAATTTAGACGTGGACGTGGATTGATTAGAAAAAAAAGGGCAGATGAATCTGATCTAAGACTCTAAGTTGTGTTATAGGAGTACATCGTGATTGCCTGAGAGCCATGTCTCCAATAGAAATAGGTTTAGATGTTTTAGACCGTAAAGGTGATTGTATTTATAAAAAAGCGGCCAAGTTCGAGTCGGAATTGCCTATGAAGGATTTCGAATCAGCAAGTAACATCTTATAAAAGTTCTTGTAATACATTGTAACTTTGATCGATCTTTTTATAATAGTGTATTGATTGAATGAAAGGTAAATTGCGGTTTACGATTTATGACGTATTAAAAAAACTACTTACTAGGTCTCGTTCAAACCAATTTTCGTTGGTAGTTTTCATGGTAATGTACAACATATATTTTTTAGTTTTATCACTCTCTTATTTTAGAAGTTACAAGGGGGACACACATTTTTCCACTTTGGAAGTGTCTCTTGCGCAAACTAATCAATTTAGAAAAAAATGATATTAGAAACCTCAACATCATTTTTGAACACCTATCTATGATAATTAATGTCAGTCAGCCTGTGACCACGGCCAGTGCAACCTGGTCGAAACGTCAGGCAAATCAGAGGTATGTAAATACCCTTAATAAGTGATGGCGTTAATTCCCGTAAAAATAATAATAATTATCATGGAACGCGAAAGTTTAAAAGTTAGTACACCTATCTATGGGTTTGATGAAAAAAAGTTTTTTGAGTTTCAGTTCCAAGTATGGGGACACCCAAAATGAATTGTTTTTTTTTCTATTTTCATGTGAAAATCTTAATGCGGTTCACAGATTATATCTACCTACCAAGTTTCAAAAGTATAGTTCTTATGGTTTCAGAAAAAAGTGGCTGTGACATACGGACGGACAGACAGACAGACATGGCGAATCTATAAGGGTTCCGTTTTTTGCCATTTGGCTACGGTACCCTAAAAAGGTAATTGAGAGAATAAAATGTGTGATTCTTTAGTAAGGGTCATGTCCTCATCCGCCAGAATACTCATGTGCATGATCAACCTAGATAACTCCGTGCTTTCTACATAATACCTACTTATTACGTTTTATATGCAACGGAAAAATTGAAGATCAATAATAATGAGGTTCAATTTTTTGGGTTCCGTGGTTCATGGGTCGGCAATCTTATAGGTGCGCCATGGCCGTCCGTCTGTCCGTCCTCGACCTACCGCTCAAACGGTTAGTGTTAGAAAAATCTAATTTTGCAGGAATATATATTGTAATTACGTCGACAAAATGCTACAATAAAATTATGAAAAATAATTATGTTAGGGAATTTTGGGATACCTCCCCTACATGCAAAGCGGGACTGATTTTCTTCTCGCGTGTATCCCACCGTGCGGGCCGCGGGGTATTGTTATGGCGGCACCACACTGCGTTATGCGCTATTCGTTTTGTGTCTATGCCGTATTCGCCAAAATATCTGTTATGCACGCAAACAACATACATGCCATCCACACTTTGAACTGGTGTGCCAAATAAGGGCAAATATGTGTGATGTAGAGATATGACATTGTCATTTTTATGGTCAAGGAAACGAAACCATACGAACGAATAAAACATATTATTTTAATTTCCTTTTTATGTTATTAAATTTATGGAAACAATACTTAAATGAAGTCGAATTATTTTGATCATATGATAGATTATTTTAATCGTTTAGTCGATTTATCGTATTTCAAAAACTGTTATATAGTCTATGGTTGTTAGTTATGCACAGGGCACTTCACTCCGTCCGAAGTGTGGGCAGTCGGTGCTTATATTCCCTTTATTCGTGTTCTTTGAAGTGTGTCAAAAAACCGACAAGTCGACGGATACGCTTATTCGCTATTCGTTCTTATGTGTTATGCGTACGAATAAAGCGAATATTGGCGAATATACTCTACACACTTCGCAGAATGCGCGTGAATAGCCCGCTTAACGAATAGCTGATAACGTAGTGTGGTGTCGCCATTAGATAGGTCATGCAAAAATATTGTGAGGTTCATTTTCTTTTCTGAAACTTCGTACAAAAATAAAGAAATAATAAGTAAACTTTACAATTATCTATTGGATACGATTTTAAATGTACCTGCTATTATGGGTGACTACGGAAACCTATTCTATGCGTAGCCTGACACGTACATGCCCAATTTTTTATTTTTTGACTGACTGACAATGACAACTTAAAATAACAGTCAAAGGACTGATAAAAGGGTAGGGTAGTCTGTTGATAAGATCTGCCAATTTTCACTGCATAGCACTATCGGCCCATTAGCTCAGTTGGTTAGAGCGTCGTGCTAATAACGCGAAGGTCGCGGGTTCGATCCCCTCATGGGCCACTACCATACTTTTTTTACATTTTAAAACTTGGACATGGGCATGGACGTAGAATCCCTTGCTCTTGATTCTATATTATGTCTATTAAGTTTTTCTAAAACTGAACGATATAATTTTTGCGTAGAATTTCTTAGAGTTACAAGTAACAAGTTTTGTAAAATACTTTGTAAAATAATTGTGTTTAGAAATTTATTTTGTAGGTATTTCCGAAATCGGTAATCGAAATAATAAACTGTGTGATTCTTATGTAATTGAGATATCGTACTTTAACCGCCAGAATACTCACGTGCATGAGCAACTTAGATAACTCCCCTGCTTTCTACATTTTATTTATAACATTCAATTATACAGAAACATTTCCCTAAGCCGCCATGGTGTTGGTCACCATGCTGCATTGTTTACACTCACAATGAGGATATCGACACTCCTGAATTCTACTCATGCTTTCTATCAGGCAGAGTAGTCACTTAGCAGGATTAAATGTATTTTGTTATCTTATTTCCTATTCCCTGCATGGGAGGGCAGTGGGCTGGCCATATTAGCCGCAGAACTGATGGCCGTTGGGGCAGAAGAGTTCTTGAGTGGAGACCGCGTCTCGGTAAACGTAGTGTAGGACGCCCACAGGCGAGGTGGAGTGAGGACCTGCGTAAGATGGCTGGCAGGAGCTGGATGCGAGAAGCCCAAAATCGATCACAGTGGTGTGCAATGGGAGAGGCCTATGTCCAGCAGTGGACTGCGATAGGCTGATGATGATAATGATTTCCTATTCCTTATTTTTTCTCAAAATTATTCTAAGTTCCTTAGCTAGCTAGCTATCTACCAGAGAGAGTCCTGTTAAAATTAGTCCATCCGTTCCACAGATTAGACTTAACAGAAAAGACAGACGGACAATTTTTTAAACATTTATTACCGTTAAAACAGAAACAATATATTTATTACCGTTTACACAATCCATTCCGTAAAAAACTATTAATAAAAAATTGCAAAAAAACACCTCAATTTTATTTCTCTGTATAGATTATAATGTTTTACAAGCAACGATGTTCAATTTTTAATTTATTGACTGACTAACAAATTTAACTAAAAGTCAAAGGACTGTTAAGATAAATAGAGTAGCATATTCTGTTGCCAGCATCTGTTAAGTTTTACTACTTATTACTATCGGCCCATTAGCTCAGTTGGTTAGAGCGTCGTGCTAATAACGCGAAGGTCGCGGGTTCGATCCCCTCATGGGCCATAACAATGTTTTTATTTACGTTTTAAAACGGAACGGACGGAAACTCTTTCGAGATACTAATTAATTTCAGTCAATTATTTATTTATTTATTAACACATGGAAAACTTACAGCTACAAATGTTAGAAAATAATCGATACCAGTTAGTTTATGTAGCACTAAGCAAAATCAATTATGCCTTATAAATATAACAATTTATTCATGCCAGTCATAAAACGACACTGGGTACACTGGCAGCACCTGGTCGCAATGCTAAAAAACTGCCAATAAAAACATCACGCGAACGTTTTTTAAATAAAAATAATTAAATTGATAAAAGAAATAACGGTGTTTTTATTGCTGGGCAGAAGTCTACATGTACAAATAATCGAGTTTAATGAAATAGTGCCAGTTTTTCGATACTAGTAGTTCCTCGCAGTTTCACTTGCATATCAATCTCAGTTCTACATACAGTAGATCTGTCTGATCTGCTAAAAATTCATTCTGTAAAATAATTTTGTTTACATTTTATTTCATGCATTTTTATAATATTCTAATAGCTATTCTGTTAATCGAGGCCTCGACAAACTAAAAAAAATAAAGACCATAAAAATGTTTAGCAGCAAAATGAAATTTAATCGTATCATACTCTAGCAAAATAATTGTATTATTTAATTTTTTTTTCAAAAAACATTAGTTTTTTTATTTAATCTCCATGCACAAAAGTACAATCGCGGACTTAATTAGATATTGGTATGGAATCATGTAGTGGTAACAGGAATTCTCAGGCATCTTTATCGAGTGTGGACAGGTACATACAAACCGTGTATTTTTTACTCTTTTTTTGCTTTGCTTGCTTATAATTTTATTGGTAAAAATTATATTAAATTAAGGGTTATATGACAAAATACTTAAAAATAACTACCTACATCTACATACTAAGTATAAAATAATGTGAAGCATTGTAACCAGACCTGTTGTTGTTTCTTTAGTAAACATAAATTAAAATATAGTTCTTGAAAAAATAGAGCCAAGCATACTAAAATATAATCATTATTTCAAAGTCATATAATTTCTATTGCTTTCCTGTCATAGGTACATTGTTGAGAGACTTCATTATTTTATAATTTAAAGTTTTACTTTCAAGTACCTACTGAAAATCATTACCTTTACGGAATACCTGTAATATTCAAGTTTGTATAGGTAATCATTATCACTGTTATAAATAAAACTTTTATTGCTGTGCACGTGCTCATCTCTGTATTTAATTTACTTTCATGTAATTTATAATAAAAATAATAAACGTTAAGATAAATTTATTATCCTACTGCAAAACACACTTTAAAAAGTGACACACCACATGTGACAGCAAATTTTTGTACAAACGTGTTACAAAAATAGCTTGTAAGAGACCTGCCAGTTTTGTTATTACGTCTCATTTTAAAGTACCTGACAATTAATCCAATTTAGAAAGGTCAAACAATATAAGATTGGTTTAAGACCCAATCTCGATAAACAGACGAACAGATGCTACTAGTTCATCGCAACAATCACCTAATCATAGGTCAGTTATAATTGGATGAAGACTATAATTACTCGGCATCTTCGGGTTAAGATCCGATATGAGAACATTGCTTACTGCGTATTTGCAATTATTTTTACGTTACATACAATCATTTACTACTCTTCTTTAATAATGATACCGTAGCGTAACAAATATATCGAAGTTTATGACAACCTTCCATTTAATAGGTAAAAAGATATAAGAAATGAAGATGAGAAACGGTTACCTGTGATGGACCATTGCCTTACATCGAGGCCGTCCCGACCCTGTGGATGGCCGACTAGAATCGAACCCAAAAAACCCTTTTTAAATAATCAAGCTACCTGCCGCGACAGTCATAAGCACATTTTCTTTATTCTAATAAAACAAAGTGTACAATTATTCGTAGTTTTACTGTGTTCTTATTTTATGCATGTAGTTGTCTGTTCATATTTATTATAAGTTACTCCTTATATGTGTCAGTGTAAATCCCGTCGAGAAGGGGCCGGCTTTAAAAGAGATTAGCCAGAACAAAAAATTGTTTTCTGAATCTGAGTTCCGTATTTATTTTTATAAATATTTAGTGAACAGCTGTTTACTTAAAATTGTAAATAAACACTTCAATTTTATTCATTTGTATAGATGAGGAGTGTGAGACTCAATCGATTCAAAAATAAAAGGTAGCAGTTACGATTCTACTTCGGTGTAACTGAGGACGACTTATACAGACGAGCGTGTTTCTCACATTTATCACGGCACAATAGAGATATAATAGTCATGTTTTGCTTTTAGAGCACATTGAATTTTCATCAGACATTAGTTATTAGCTCATTTACAGGGTGTTCAATGAATCGACTACTGTTTTACAATACCGTAACTCCGATTTACTAATCTATTTTTTAAACCACTGAATCGTTTAGATTACATCCTAAGGAAGAGATGAATGAACCTACTTTTTTCTATCATAATATAATCGTTTATTCATTACTCTTTAATCCTGTTATCAAATGATTAAGCAATTTTATCAGTCTTGTGAAGACATTAAAAATACGTAGATCAAAATACGTTCAGTACCTATATATTTTTCTACTAAGTTGAAATCTTTAGTAAAATAGTAATTAATATCTTTAGCTATACACTATACATGTAATCAAGTATTATGCATCACTAAACACATAATTAAAGGTACAATACAAAAGTAAATTAATAAAACATGAGGTATTACAGCCACGCTGATTTCAGCACGAACCTCACAGAGAAGACTATACTAATAATGACAGCATTCTTGCTGTCGTATTTCGATGGTGAGTGTGAGACCGGAGGCCCAATCATTCTGCATCTTTGCATGACTATCGAGGGCCAGAAAAAATGATGCAGAATTATCTAACCAGGCCGCCCTGGCATGGGTTAAAATGCTGCTTTGCCTACCCTCACAATGAGCATGGTGGCCCCTCCTGGATTCTACTTATGCTTTCCATCAGGCAGAGTAGAGTCACTTTGGTAGGCTAAATTATAAAAAAAATCCTACTATTCATCACCATGATATTCACTGTCAACTGAAAATTAATTGAAAAACTAGGTTAGCTTTTATACATTTTTAGTAACATACTGTACACAAGAAAGCTATATAAAAATCAACACATTGATGTGGAGCAGCCGAACTTATCATCGAACGAATCATCGAACTACCTACATTAATAGACAACAAAAGCTTACAGAATAGGACGCTAGAAAATGCCAAAATTTAAAATTATCTACTTTACAAATATTTTTTATTTGCTCTATCTCTCTCTCGTGACCGGAGTACTGATTTATTTTTATATTAATAAATATATTTTGATATGTAACATCTAATAAAGATGGTCAGACCGACTATTGGCATGCCTTACCCCGTTTTGTAAAATGTAATGAGCTGTAGCGACAAATGACTATACTCCTTATTTACAAAATGATTTCAATGTTTCAAAACTACAGATAATCCTTTCGCAAATCAGATCAAAAATTAATTTATACATTACTCTTCTCGGTTTGCAAATGAAATAGTAAACTATTGAATTTTTATGATTTTTTAAATTATATTTGCTCTGTTTGGGCGGAAAACATCTTTTGTTTATTTACTTTTGTAAAAAGTAAGTATTTTAGTTATCATCGTTTTATATAACTTGGAAATAACATAATTACGCCCACATTCTCATAGTGTTTTGTCACTTTGTTTTGTAAATTATTTTTATATACAAATGTTTATGAGTACCCTATAAAGAAAAACATCAAAACAGTGTACAAAATATTATCTTAGGTATTCTTAACGAATACTTTGATTGTGATTTATTGCACTTACATGTTTGACTAGTAATTATGTTTAGATACGAAATAAAATGCTATTGAATCAATGTCGTTATAACTTCTATTTATTATTAACTCTGTTTTAAACCTTTGGAACCAAGATGTAATCATTTTCTTGACCATTGGCCGGGACAGGTCAGGAAAAAAAACTTGACTTGAATCCGCAATACTGTTAGTTTTATAAATAAAGTTGAACTGTAATAACTGTTTCAATATAAAGATAATGATATCAGTGTTAATTTTGTTGATATCGATAAAATTTTATGCTTTCGAAATGAGGAAAAATGTCTTAATATTAAAAAAAACCTAATGTTGTTAATATGAATATCTTATTATTTTGATTAATTAATTGAATTACATCGTTGTAGTACTTGCCTTCTTATTAATCCCGACATAAAATGATTTTGTTGGGGTTGGGTAGACAGAAGTTCTGCGAATCGATTGAATAAAAACGTCCTCTTGAATTTAAGAAAAGCTGTTTTTTTTTAATCACAAATAGACTTCAACTTTAATTATTAGTAGAGATATCCGTGTTCTCAAAGTAGTAGCAACTTGTACATGTGGCTTTTAGCTCTATTTCCTACATTGGAATCATCGGCCCATTAGCTCAGTTGGTTAGAGCGTCGTGCTAATAACGCGAAGGTCGCGGGTTCGATCCCCTCATGGGCCACTTCACATTTTTTGGTTAGGGTTAAACAGACAGATAGGGAGACAACATTTTTGCAAATTGATTTAATAAAAACTTCCTTTTAAATTTAAGAAAAGCTGTTAGTTTAAAATTACGAACAGACGGTTTAACTTTATTTATTAATAGAGATATCCGTTTTTTAATGTAGTAGCAACTTGTACATGTGGCTTTTTAGCTCTATTTCATACAATGGAATCATCGGCCCATTAGCTCAGTTGGTTAGAGCGTCGTGCTAATAACGCGAAGGTCGCGGGTTCGATCCCCTCATGGGCCAATACTATATTTTTTAAACTACCAAACTAATGTGATCAGTATTTGTTTCCCATGGTGCTCTAGTACCTACCCTGTGTATTATAGAATGCATGTGTATTGTACGTATAGAAGTTTTTTTTATTTTGATTTTTTTTTCTGTGCAAAATTAAAACCCTGCATTGATTTTCAATGACATTCTTTACATCCAATTAACAATACAATAGTGCTAGAATATTGTAAATATTCCTTAAGTAATATTGTAAATAGAGTATTTTTTTTTATTTAATAATAAAAATAGCACTAGTCATTTTTTTTAGAGATGTACCGTACATCAGTTTCAATGCCTCTGGAACGTATGAGCTGTCATAACCGGAGCGATAATACGAACTCACAGCGAATTCCGGTTTTTAGCAACCCTGTCCGTTCCCTAAGTATCGCTCTTTGGTTTTAGAGTACCAGCTGCCTATTGGATCGCATCCAATAGGTACATGCACAGGTAAATGATAAATGACCATGGGGTGACTAATCTGCTCATTGATCCCTATTACACTGAAGTTTCTTAAAAATATCTGTTTTTACGGATGTATATTATTAAAATGTTTAAATTAGTTATTTTGTTCTTATAGACAAATGCTAAGTACACTTGATATACGCATACCGGTTTTTTTTATCTTCAGACACTGTAAACATTATCTGATTTTTTTTCATAGAATTTAAGTTTACGGTGCATTTATAAAAAGATACATCGTAACTAGAGATTTATGACAAGATTACTTTACTGCTAAGAAATACTAGTTTTATTACTTGCTCTATTTGTAGGAAGTAAACCGAACCTCTAACCTGCCAAAGGCAGTTCTTAAACACGACATTGTAACTTGAGAATTGAAGAAGAGCGGGCGTTGGTTTTTATTATGACGCCTGCGTGTATGTCGGTTATCGCCGTAAAAAGTAGCATATGTCCTTTCCCAAGTTCTGTTCTATCTTCATACCAAATTTCATCAAAATCGGTTCAGTGGTTTAGGCGTGAAAGCGTAACAGACGGACAGAGTTACTTTCGCATTTATAATATTAGTAGGGATTAATTATCACAAAATAAATCAAACGAAATATCTTTATTGCTAAGTGTACATATATATTTTTTAAGGGTTCTCTACCCAAGCAGGCAAAGTAGGACCCTATTACTGAAAATAAAAAAACAGAAGGCTCCCCTTCAACAAATATAGCTCGTTTTTTCGCGATATTGATTGACAGCAATAACCGTTGGTAACAACACCGCGGGATTCAGCTAGTATGAAATAAAGTAAAACAAAGTTAAATAAATGTCATATAGCATTCACGAAACTTAAAGTAGAAACAACTTCTGACCTTACTTATAGCATACGATTATATGAGATGACCTATACTTACTATTATGATTACCTATCGGGTAAGGTGGCTTTTACATTTCACTTCATCATCTATAGTGTTAGAGCTTGCTGTCAAGATTTTAGCTCAATGCAAATATATGTGTATCTGAAAATGTATGTGGACTTTAATATGAATTTTTACATACACACATCCCTATAGGATAGGTTTCTAAACACTCACATTTTACCAATTATTATGTGAATGCTATGACGGGGACAAACAATACTTGGTTACCAATATTAACACGGGCAAAGAAAAGTGTACCAAAATTGTCACCGCACGCGAAATTAATTTGTAAGCTTTTATCACAATGCATAATTTAGACGAACTTTATATAGATACTAGCTTTCACCCGCGGCTCTGCTCACGAATTTGTCGGTTATCGCGGTAACAAGTAGACTTTATATATCCTCTCTCTATCTACTCTACTCTCTAAACTCTAGACTATCAGTGTATTAAATTTCGTTTTAAACGGTTTAGTAGTTTTGCCAGAAGATAGACAGACGGACAAAGTTACTTTTGCATTTATAATATTAGTAAGGATTGTGATGACCGTTGGGGTAGAAGAGTTCGGGAGTGGAGACCGCGTCTCGGCAAACGTAGTGTATGACGCCCACAGGTTGGTGGAGTGACGATTTGCGCAAGATGGCTGGCAGGTGCTGGATGCGACAAGCCCAAAATCGATCAAAGTGATGTGCAATGGGAGAGGCCTATGTCCAGCAGTGGACTGAGATGGGATGATGATGATGAAGGATTGTGACACTTACTTTCCTCTTTTTATTTCATTACTTTTAGCAGTCGGTTTTTCTTTTCTTTATTAATTATTTTATTCAAATTTGGTTGACAGTGACAAAACTATTCTATTCATTATGGTGTAGTATGGGTGTGTCACATCGCTAAAATAAATGTGGATAATAAAACTAACTTCACCATGAGAAAGATTTTAGAAAAAATAAGATTTATTGGATAGTTTAATGATTATAGAGCCAAATAACCACCCACGTATTTACTCTGTTTTACAGTTTTATTATAACTAGATTAAAATACGAGTTTTTTGTTTCTATTTCATTCGACTTTTTTAAAATATTAATCGAGAAATTCCTTTCCAGTATGTGGGTGGTGGTGTTTAGCGAGTCTGCGTTCTGTTTTAGGAATTTTAACAATATAATGACTGTATTATACATAATTATTGTACTCTGACACTCACACACACACCCATGCACACAACACACCCCGATGAACCCATTTTTTTTTACTTTTATATTTGTTTTAATCACTGGTTTGTTTCTGTTTTGTTCTTACCTTAAACTTAAAAGTATAAAATTAAAGATCAATATTAAAAGCTGTAGTAATGTACATAGACGATGGGTAGAGGCGCCGTAAGCTGAAGCACAGGTTTCCAACCTAGTTCAGCAACGGAGGCTAGTAATAAGACATAATTTGGTACATAGTTAATATGCAAATGTAGTGCTTTGATAAACTTATCAAATTGTTAACAATCTATATTGGACAATATATTATTTATAATATTATTATATTTATACCTGTACAGTAATACACAAAAGTGGTACAAATTATGGTACATATCGGGAACATATATATCCGTAAAACATACGATTCATGTTGCAACAATAAAGTAATTACAATGTGTTTGTGCTCATAATTTATACAATTAAATAAAAATGATGTGCCTGTTTTTTTACAAACGCAGGTAATACCGCGGGACTCAGCTAGTGCACAAATAAAGACGTATGTAATCCATAAGTCTATATATGTAAGTATTACTGTGTCATACTTTTACTAATATAAGAATAAAACAAACGACACGGCCTAGAACGGTTTATTTTACAAGTAAATAAATTAAGTTATTATAATTTTCTGAATGCGAATGTTAGTTCATATGTTTGTAACGCTTTCACGCCTTAAGAACTCAACCGATCATCATGACAGGTTGCATAACCGTTGTTAGAGACACGTAAGAGTTAATTATAGTATAATTAACTTTTTAAAATTACACTAAATTTATTGCGCCGACATCATAATGAATTATAATACACTAAATTGTTCTTCATTTATTTTCTTCTAGTGTGTTTGCTGAAGCAAGAATTGCAGCGTTCATGCCATCATGCGCAAGAGGCTGATTGGCGGCTATGATTAGCAGAGTACGAAGCAATACTAATAACATCCTGAAATTATTGTAGTCAGGACTCACTCAAGTATTTTGAACACGCTTTTATTGGCTTATTTGTATCTTCGTTTGTTTGTAGCCGACTCCTTTGAAGTCGATTTTAACCTAATTTGATTGAATAGTTATATTTTATTTAGCCTTTATAAACGTTAATAAAAAAAAAAACATTTTTAGTTCGATTCACCATAGATGCTGAAAAAATACCATTCTACTTTCAAACCGGTGTGACGGTCTTCCTCTGAAAGAAAGAACCATTTAAGTATACATGTATCTGAAGGTGTGTGTACTTTGAGCAATGATAGGGCTAGATGACCAATGATATAACAAAAAGAAAGTTGTGGCCCATGAGGGGATCGAACCCGCGACCTTCGCGTTATTAGCACGACGCTCTAACCAACTGAGCTAATGGGCCGATACGTTTTGTGTCGAATGTAAAGATAAGATTGAGTTTCTCAACACACCAGGTAGAATCACCATTGTTTTTTTTTACTAGGTCCCTAGTAGACAGTCGGACAAAAGACACGTCATTGAATAGATTGTATTATGTAATAGGTACTAGGACATGTATTTATTTCCCACTTTGATCACGGGTCTTTTAAACGGGGCATGTAGGTAAAACATCTCACTAGGCCGTTAAAGAGCGTATCCCGTGCTACTTGCCTGCATTGTTCCATCTCCTTTTTTTAAACAAAGAACTATCCAACCATTGCAAACTACAAAAAGTAAGACGTGAACACAAAGATTATGTTTGTTCACGGTAAATACCAGAAACAAACATAATCTTTGTGTTCACGTCACTCGTCTCCACAGAGTGGGCAACTCGTTCATGGGACAATGTATACGCTTTTACAATAAACTCCCTATTGCTATTAGAAATTTGCCATTATGGAAATTTAAGAATACCATTAAATCTAAGTTATCCGCAAAGGGGTATTATACTATAGCAGAATATATTGATGATCAAACCGCCTGGGATTGAGCTGCCCATTCTGCACATGCTGTTTATTTTGAATGTTTAAATTTATGTTGATGTGACGATAATTTATAGTTAAATTTACATTATATGTATATTTAAAAAAAAATTTTTAATTTGTTGCTATTGTTGTCATTTTTTAAATTATTATAGTTGTGACATAATTGTAATTATCGCTTTTATATATGTCTTTTGCATTTAAGAATATTGTCTGGACTTTAAAAGAGACTGTGATCCCTGAGTTTGTTTCGTCCTTTCTTCTCAGGGCTAGTCCAGTTAGGAAAGGCCGAACTCATCTGCTCAAAAAAAGTTTTACTTGCAAAAGTGTTCATGTAACCTAATTGCAGAATAAATGATTTGATTATTCCATGTGGGATTTGAACCCACAACACTTGGCATAGCTAAATGTATGTGTGATCACTTTTAGTACTAGACCAACGGTGCAGTCAAAAGTCAGTCAGTGTTAGTGTGACCACCACTCTTGAATTTTACTTATGCTTTTAATGAGACGGGATAGAGTCATTTTGGCAGGCGAATATATAAAAAAAATATCCGTCAAATCGTATCAAATCAAACTATTTTTATTTCAAATAAACCAATACAACGGCACTTTTGAAACGTCAAGTAGTCAGTCAGTAGTCAGTCGTTTAGCTAATTGTCTGTTCCAATTCGTAGATCCTATGGAGAAGAACAGACAAGAAACTCCAATGACACTCTTTTCCAACATTGTTTTTACAATTTTTGGTTACATTGTTTAAGGCATTTTATTAAATGTGAGGATAATGTAACGATGCTAATATTTACACAGGTAGTGTCCAAAAATAATTACAATTAATACAACTATATTATCAAATTTGTCAATAATACATGTCAGAAATAAAATGGTTATCCAAAGACAAAAAAATATATAAGAATGTCAATCATTATGATAAAATTAACATATGTCAGAAATACAAACTAACTTCTAAATTATTTGAGAATTAATAATGGCTGTGGATCAGGACCAGCCTTAAGCCAAACATTCTTGTCGGCAATGTAATCCTCTAATTTGTAAAAATATAGTAGTATAGCATGATCTCTGCTGGTGTAGTATTTCCGTATCATATTCTAGAGCTGGAGCCTCTGGTAACCGTTTCCTTATTTACATCATAATATATATATTATCCTTTTTTACATGTTGACTGAAGGACGTTGACTTTCTTCTTCGATTAATTTTTTGTATATAGCCAATTTTTTTGTAAGCCTAAGTAATTCAACATTTCACATTTGTCCGTGTTCGAAATTGATTTAAAAAGCTGACCATGTATTCTTTACTTTCATCTATACTTTATTAACAATTTAAATTCGAAAGTAACTGTCTGCTTGTCTGTATGTAACGCTTCAACGGCTATACTTCTAAACCGATTTGAATAAATTTGTAAATCGAATAGAGATTTGGACAGATTGGATCTTGGAGAAGGATATAGGCTATTTGCCGCAATAATTGTTGTAAATCGCGAGTAACGCCGTAATAGCATAAAATATTTGCTTAAGTTGCTCATCAGATCGTTGATGACACAATGGTGTCATCAACGATCTACTAGTGAAAGTCCTGTCTAAATCGCTCTAGCGGTCTAGCCGTCAGAGATTAGTCGGAATAAACAGACAGACAAAAAAATTAATCATAAATAGCTTTTTAGGGTTCCGAAGTTTATGACTCGTCATGTCCGTCTGTTCGTCCGTCCGTCCTCGACTTACCGTCCAAACGGTAAGTGCTAGAAAGATAAAACTTTGCACAAAAATGTGTTGTAATTACGTCGACTAAGTGCTACAATAAAATTATGAAAAATATTTTTATTTGGGGTACCTCCCCTAAACGTAAAGTGGAGATGATATTTTTTTCTCGCGGCTACCTCATCGTGTAGAGCATCATTAGATAGGTCTTTTAAAAACAATAAAACGATTAAGACGATTTTATGATTCAGTTATCGTTTGCGACAAATTCCACTTTAAAGGGATTTTTTGTAAAAAAACAGGGCATGTCCCCCCCCTCTAAAAGCTCGGCAGGCTCAAAAAATCTGGAAAAATTCGTGATGGTGGTCCTTATAATGAACTTTAAAGGAAAACTATAACGAATTAGATGACTTTGTTAGTTCAGGAGTTAAAGAGGCTTAACTTGTAAAATGCGCTTACTTGGAAAACGTCATACAAAATTGACGCATTTATACGTAAACATAACTATTATATATTTGGATACGATTTTAAATTAACGTACCACTATTTGTGACTGAGGAAACCTTTCCTGTGCGTGGCCTGACACGCACTTAGTCGATTGTTACATGTAAGTTTCTTACTTTCATATGCATTTAGTAAAATACTATTCTTTGGATGAACAGAGGCTTCAATTTCTATTATTTGTATAAATAAATGAAGTGTACCATGACTACAGGACGACCTGTATCTAAAACACTCGCTGCAACACTGTTGTCATGTGACCTTTGCCAAGGCTGCTCTTACGATGCAGTTATCTGTATACAACGTCATAAAAAGAGCACCATGCTATTAACATTAACTATGGTAGTCGTATATACGCCGAACATCACCTTATCGCCACCATATAGTTTATGCGATCTACTGTTAACAAGAACAAAATTAAGTAAAGACCATTAGGGTTCTGTTTTTGCTATTTTTTTACGTAACTCAGGGTCGTAACGTAACATAACATTCATCAGGATCACTGAAAACTTAACATTGGTAATTCGTTTCGATTGTGTTGGAGTCATAAATCTATTTTACAAAATATAATTGCAAATTCATTTTCCCTTTTCATTCTACTACAGTACCATCTGTAATAGTATATTTTTATTTTGCTATACATACAGATTTTGTTACATCAATTACCAGCTTTTCCCGCGGCTCCCCCCGCGTATGTACCGATTATCACGACAAATTCTCCAAAGTTCAATCTATCTCTATTCGGAAAATCATCCAAATAGGTTTAGTCGTGGAAGCGCAAAAGACAGACAGATCGAATTTATAATATTAGTATGGATAAGACCATTACTAGTGTATTACACGATAATACACACAAGATAATATTGTATACTAATAAGATATGTATTCCAGATACACACGAAATACATTCGCTTCCTTACATAATATCCACTTTAATTAAAATTTGAAACACTGATCGTTTTAATTTATATGACGAAAATGTGTGAAGATTGCCTTGCAAATTGGAAAACATAAATTAATTCGGCGCGATCAAAGATATCGACTTGACTTCGATTGATGGTGATTTAAGATGTGTACTGTGTAGGGTTTTAAAATTCACACTCAAATAAAATAAAATGGACTCGACGAAAAGGTATTAAGAGATGAAAGCGATAATTTTAATGCTACAGCAGCGTTTGAAACCTGCAAATTTTAAATAAATCGCTTAATTTTTCAACTCGGGGATTAGTGTTATACGAATATGAGAAATGTATCAAGATACTTACAAATCTTTCTCCTTCACGCAATGTTTTTGTTGGTTGTAAAAAATATAAACATACGATGTATTCTTTGTCCTAAACCTTATTTCAACATTTTTGGAGTTGATATAGCAGATGTGAAAATAAGTAAAAAAATAAATTAGTCTTCGATGCGTATTTGCCTCTAATTTTAATTCTATCTTTGTTTAAAATCTATTATATTATCATCGTCATCACAAACTTGATTTATAATAATATTATCTTCTTACATCACGATGCTGCGCTATATATAAAATACACTTTTTATTTTTCTCTACTTTAATGTCTCTTTATTAAACATATATGTATACATATATGTTTATATTGGCATAATAGTCCAGTCATTATAGTAAGTTCACCTCGGAATTCGAGATACCCAGCTGTAATTCTGTAAATACTTGTATATTGCCCCCCTTAAAGTTGTCTCAAAACCTACATATGGTAGGGTGTAAGCAACTATTAAATTTCAAGGTCAAAAGTCACAAAAATCGATTTTTTGCGCTTTTTTTGTAAATATCTCATTTCCTATGGTTTTTTGCTATTTGTAATTATTTAAAATATTGTAGAATACAAAATTCTCTACAAATTTTGTTTAAAAAAATTGTATACGATGAACCGTTTTCGAGATGTAGGACGGAGAGCGCGCGGTCACAGCATCACTTCAGGTCAACCTCCGGTTGAAAACTGATTATAAAAAAAAATGAATATAAATATTTGTCAATTTTTATGAACTATTATATTATATTTTATCATTTTTTCCTAACCTTTCCACTTTTTATTCAGTATTAATTTATTTTACAACACTTACCTGCCCATGTAATTGCAGAATTGTTAATGAAAATATAGGAATTATATTTGAATTTTAACCTAATTAATATTAATAACTTATTAAATAATGAAAAAAAAACAAATAAAAAGAATTTATATTTTTATTAAAAAATATCATTCAACACATTTATTTTTATTAAAAGTAAACAAATGGAATATTGGGTACAAAAACTACAATTTATAATTTTATTCATCTTCTTCCTCTTCATCGTCGTCTTTCGGCTGCTGATAAATTTCAAACTTGTCTTCATTATCGTCTTTAACGACATTTGTCTCAAGTTCTTCTATGATTTCGGGGTCAAAGGTTCCATCTTCGTTAATGACGCTCTGATATGGTAGAGCATTGAGACAAGCTTGCTGTTAGGATTTATAACTATAGACACCTTTGCCTATTGACCTCTATGAATGTATGTGATTTGACGTTGTCAATAAAGCAGTCAGTCAGCCATCAGCCTCTGTGTTTCATTGATGTTACATTGGCGACGAGCGGAAGCGGACATTTTATTTTCGACGTGTGGATATCTTAAATCGCTAGATAAAATGCCAATCGGGAAAATAGAAGCCTTTGACCTAGGGTCGAAACAGTGGTTAGCGTACATTCGACGGGTAAAACAGTTTATTTTGCTTAATGAAATTAAGGACGAGCTAAAAGTGCCGATGTTAATTACGATCGTCGGCGAGGCCACGTACTCGCTGATGTGTGACCTCTGTTCGCCGGTGGACCCGGAAAAGAAGACTTTCGACGAGCTGGTGAGCCTAGTCTCTGAGCACCTGGAGCCGAAGCGGTCAGAAATAGCTGAGCGCCACGTGTTCAGACTACGGCGCCAGCGCCCAGGCGAGCCACTCATGGACTACCTACAAAGCCTCAAGCACCTAGCTTCCACCTGCAACTTCAAGAGCAACCTAGAGGAAAACTTGAGAGACCAGTTTGTGTCAGGCCTTGGTAGTGAGGCAATGAGGTCTAGGATTTTCGCGGAAACAACAATTAAGTATAAAGAGGCGGTGGAACTGGCTCTGGCGCTGGAGGCTGCAGAGAAGCATGCGGAGGTGAGCGGCAGCGTGTCGGCTGCGACGACCTCAGGCGGCGGCAGCGAGGCAGGCGAGGGTCTGCACCAGGCAAGCGCGCGGCGCGGTGCCGGCGGCGGCGGGGGCTCCCGGCCGCGCTGGCAGGCCCGCGCCCCCGGCGGCGACGGCCCAGGGCCCAGGGCCATGGCCGCAATGCAGTGCTGGCGGTGTGGGAAGCCACATCGGCCGGATCGATGCAAGTTTGTACATTATAATTGTGATCAGTGTAATCAAAGGGGTCACCTAAAAGTTATGTGTAAAAAAATAAATAACAGTGATAATAAATGGGTCGGGCGGCATCATTTCGTGAATGAGGAGTCGGACGAGGACATGTTAAACATCACAGTCACAGCACAGGCTGAGTGACGCAGAGGGAGTGTACGTGCGCGCGCGGCCCGTGCCGCTGGCGCTGCGGGCGCGCGTGGAGGCCGAGCTGCAGCGTCTGGAGGCCGACGGCTCCGTGTACCGCGTCAGCCACTCAGACTACGGCACCCCCATCGTACCGGTCGTCAAGGAGAACGGTGAGATACGCATATGCGGTGATTATAAGATAACAATTAACCCTAAATTGAAGAGGGAGTTTTATCCGTTACCTCGCATTGAGGAATTATTTGCCAGTTTGAGTGGAGGTGAAAAATTTTCTAAAATCGATTTAAAACATGCTTACGAACAGTGTATATTAACAGAAGACTCACAGCCGTATACAGCTATCACGACGCATATGGGTACATTCGCTTACCGCCGTACCCCTTACGGGTTATCGTGTATTCCGGAAAAATTCCAAAAGTTAATGGAAGAGACATTACGAGGGGTGCCGGGTACTGTAGTATTTTTAGATGATATTTGTTGTACGGGTGCTAATCAGAAGGAGCATATGAGTAATCTCAGAGCTGTACTCGAACGGTTACGTAACATGGGACTTACAATTAAACTAAGTAAATGTGTATTTATGCAAAATGAGGTCAAATACTTGGGCTTTATAATAGATAGGAATGGCTTGAGGCCTGATCCTACTAAATTAGAGGCTATTTCCAGTGCGCCACGACCTGAAGATGTATCACAATTAAAAGGTTTTTTAGGAATGTTAAATTACTATGGTAAATTCATTCCTAACCTGAGTAGCTTACTTCATCCGTTACATAACTTGTTAAGAAAGGAAGCGAACTGGAAATGGGACTCAGCATGCGATAAGGCTTTTTTAGAAGCGAAACAGGCTTTGCTGAGTGAACGTGTACTAGCGCACTACGAGGAGGGTCGCGCGGTGGTGCTGTCGGTGGACAGCAGCGCGTACGGGCTGGGCGGCGTGCTGGCGCACCGCTACGAGGACGGCTCGGAGCGCCCCGTCAGCTGTGTTTCGCGCACGCTCAGCCCGGCGGAACGTAACTATAGTCAGCTTGACAAGGAAGCGCTAGCTATATTTTACGGAATTACCAAACACCATCAGTATCTCTTTGGGCGTCGATTCATTTTACGAACGGACCATCAGCCGTTAAGTTATATTTTTGGGCCTAAAGGGGGCATTCCGCAGACTGCGGCTAGTCGCCTTCAGAGGTGGGCAGCTCGTTTAGCTGCGTACGATTTTACGGTCGAATTTGTTAGATCGGCGGACAATGGCCCGGCCGATGCACTATCGCGTTTACCGTTACCTCAGCAAGGTCCAGTAAAGGACGTTGTTAACTATATTAACTTGATTGAAGAGTCAATACCTATAAATTTTAATGACATTGCTAAAGAGACAAAGAAAGATGTTTTGCTAAGTAAAATATATGGTTATGTTTTGTTTGGTTGGCCGTCGAACACTAATTGCGATGAAGAAAAACCATATTTTGCGCGTAAACAGGAGCTAACAATTGACTTAGGTTGTCTAATTTATAAGTACAGAATAGTGATACCGGGCACATTACATAAAAAGATTTTACAAGAAATTCACGAGGGCCACTTGGGTATAAATAAAATGAAAAATTTGTCACGAAATTATGTTTATTGGTCTACTTTAGATCGTGATATAGAAGAGATGTGTAGGATGTGCAGCGCGTGCCGCGCGGTCCGCGACGCGCCGCCGCGCGCGCCGCTGCACCCCTGGGAGTTCCCGCTCAACCCGTGGCAAAGGGTTCATGCAGATTTCGGGGAATTTGGGGGTAAAAAGTACTTAATAATAGTAGATGCAAACTCTAAATGGATTGAAGCCATTATGATGCGTAGTACAGACTCGAGATCGACAATAGCTGTGTTTAGATCAGTTTTTGCATCATTTGGTTTACCTTCGCAGTTGGTGACCGACAATGGCCCTCCCTTCTTTAGCTTAGAGTTTAAGGAATTTTGTGAAAAGAATTGCATTCAACATGTAACGTCAGCTCCTTATAGGCCGCAAGGTAACGGGGCGGCAGAAAATGCTGTAAAAACAGTAAAAAAATGTTTAAAACGGGCGGTACATGAGGGGGAGGACGTTGCTACCGCTTTATCAAAATTTCTTTTACAATACCGTAACTGTCCCCATGCGACGACGGGTGTGGCCCCGGCGGTCGCGCTGATGGGGCGGCGCCTGCGCTCGCGGCTGGACGCGCTGCGCCCCGACATGACGGCCGTGGTGCGGCGCGCGCAGCGGCGCCAGCAGCAGCACGCGCCGGGCTCCCCGCGCTGCGCGCTACAGCCGGGGGATGCCGTGCTGGCGCGCGACTACTCCGCGAGGGGGGGAAAATGGACGGAAGGAAAGCTAGTCGAACAAACCGGACCGGTTTCGTACAAAGTTGACGTAGGTCGAGATGTACAATGGCGGAGACATTCGGATCAGCTGATCCCAGTAAATAGGAACCGGTATTCATTAACGCGGGCGAATGCTAATACAATTGCCAATGACTCGGTAGAAGTTGATAAGGACGCTGATGTTACATTTGAGGATGCGTCAGAGGGTGAAAGTGACATGGCGGCGGCAGATCATAATAGCCCGGTCTCTGACAGCAACAGTAAACAAGTGTGCAGTTCGGTGACGTCACCGCCGCCGCATCAACTGTTGCCCCCAGACATGTCGGCCCGAGCGTTGCGCGCTCTCAATAGGGCTCAACGAGCCAATAAATAATACTTAGTTAATTACCAATTTATAACTTATAAGTTTATGTTCTTATGTTATACGTTTATAAGTATCTACCTATTAAGTAAATACGGTAGAATGTAACTATTTGATTATTAATTTTTTAGTATGTAATTTCTATAGGTACTTTGAGTACCATCTATTATGTATGGGTGTTTTAAGTGAGCATATCATTTGAGAGGGGAAGATGTTAGGATTTATAACTATAGACACCTTTGCCTATTGACCTCTATGAATGTATGTGATTTGACGTTGTCAATAAAGCAGTCAGTCAGCCATCAGCCTCTGTGTTTCATTGATGTTACACTTGCCACAAGCTAAAGAGCATTGCAAGCCCGCTTTCGTGCAACCACAACCACTCTTGCAGTTGCAGAAAATTGTATTTAGCAAATCTTCTGGAGCAGGTGGTAAAATTGTTATGATAGGCTCCAGAAAATCGTTTCGCATTGCCCAACCCCATACTTGAGGTTCCAAAACATGCCCTAACCAAGTTTGAACTTGATAATATACACGTTTGAAATGTTGATGAGCAACTGCACTTGTTGGTGGAATATTTGTCCATAAATTTGAATATTTACTTGTTGACCTAAGTGATGCTGTGACCGTGCGCTCTCCGCCCTCTATCTCGAAAACGGTTCATCATATAATTTTTTTTTAAACATAATTTGTAGAGAATTTTATATTCTACAATATTGATAATGATTACAAATAGCAAAAAACCATAGGAAATGAGATATTTACAAAAAAACAGCGCAAAAAACCGATTCTTGTGACTTTTTACCTTGAAATTTAATAGTTGCGTACACCCTACCATATGTAGGTTTTGAGACAACTTTTAGGGTGTCAATATACAAGTATTAACAGACTTACAGCTGGGTATCTCGAATTCCGAGATTCTTACCTAATTTAAGCTTAAATGACTGGACTATAATCATTCTATTGGCCAGGCGGAGTGACGATTTGCGCAAAATGGCTGGCAGGAGCTGGATGCGATAAGTCCTAAATCTATCAAAGTGGTGTGCAATGGGAGAGGCATATGTAGATACATATGGGCTGGAATGCTATGGGCTGATGATGATGATGATATCATCATTAACATATCCAAGTCCACAGCTGAACAAAAAAACTCTCCTACTGCATGCCACTTTCAAAATATAAAAATCTTTTCTATATGTAAAAATGTAAAATGTGTTGTGTATTATATTCAAATTTCAATACAAAAAAACATATTTGTAGTTCACCCGCTTATACAAATTTGATTGTACTCGTGGTTATCGAATTACATGTTATCATATTATAAATAGGGGATTAGTCGTAATCAAACTCCAACTGCGACACAACAATAGTATCTTTAATCATACAAAACATTTTCTAAAAGTACTTTGTTTACAAAGTTTGAAAATATTTCCTTATAAGTACACGCTGCCAATACCCAACAACACTCTATCGACTATATTTTTAGATTATATTTATACTGTTATTCATTTTGCTACATAATGTTCAATTACTTTACTTAACATAAATTTTCAATAAATAATTGAGCCTCTTATGTGTACTAAACACCGTAATAATAACTCCAATCCATTTTAATTCTCGAAAAACTAATAAAAATTTAATTGCACAACCGGCCGGCTATAAAATTTACAAACACGTATGACATTATAGCTTTATTTACATTAAAACTAAAAAAATATGATTAAATATAAATTGAGCATAAAATGGCATATAAAGATAACAATTAATTACTGAGAAAAAAATCATTATAATTAATAAAATGATAAATTATTAACATTTAGGCACGAACATCAATGGTGGGTTGAGCGTTCATACAAACAGTTCAATAAATAACTCTCAAATAACATTATTAACAAATTGGTAAATAGCAGTAACAAGTATTCATATGCACGGCATGCACGGTATGTACATTGACACCGCATGGTAGCATTGCACGGCACTCACATAGAAGAAAAAGAAGAAGTCTTCTATGAAATAGGGATTGAGGTAAAATTTGGTGACTATAACTTACTGTACACATTATCAATACTTAAAAATATTTTATCTTAAATCATGCCATATTAACATTGCATCTTAACCCGATAAGGTACACACTATCATTTAATTCTAATATACATACATGTTTATTTATTTATAAAACAGTTTTTCTTATATTACAAACTTTATATTTACAATATCATCTACTGTTTAAAGTTGTATCAGCACTCTATAGTATGCATATACGGTGCATCGTCTAAGTTGCTAAGAGACGCTACAGAAGCTCTGCCACCGTGTCCCGTTGTAATTGAAATGACACTTCGATGCTCCGAATCACTATCACCGCTTAAGATAATATTAGTTTCACCCATAAACCCTGAATCAATTTGTTCATGAGTATGCATTATTTTACCTTGAGGTTCAAAAGCGTTAAGCCCCAACTCAGCTAACATTTCTTTCGAGTCATCAAAGTTTCCGAAAAAAACTGAATCGGTTTCAACACTTTCCCCTCCCGACTCACTGCGTCCATCCCATAAAGATTCCAGATCATCAGTATCCGATTCCATTTGTAAAACTAGTGGTTTGGTAACAACTGCTCTTATGGTTGGAATTGAAGCCTGTTCGGATATTGATTTTATTGGTCTCAACTGCATTAGATATCTTGCTCTGCGTTTTGATTCATTGGAATCAGTACTCATATAACCAGAGTCTTCAGTTCTATATAATTTTCTCAAATCTGTTCGTCGAGATCTAGTTCTTGCAGATCGCCGTCCTGACCTTCTTGCATTCAAGTTGTCAAGTCGAGTATATTGTTGGAATCTATCTCTATCCTCTGATATCCTACGTCGTTCACTAAGCGGACTACCACGAGCAGAAGTCATAAACTTAGATGTCAGTTCAGGTCCTCGGCGTTGGTGTGGAGGTATAGGTGGCTTAGGATCGTTTTGTCCTTCAATGTGTCTTATTAAATCAGGTGCTTTGACAGATCTCATGAAAGCTGATAGGTCTTGGCCGTAAGTAATACTTTGACGTCTACTGTAAAACTTCATCTCTTCTTGTTGAGCTTTTGCTTTAGCTTCATAAATCTCTCGAAGATTACCAATTTTCCTAGTCACAATTTCAACAGGTGATTTTTTACAGGAGTCACTTTCAGAAGATGCAGATTTGTACTTAAAACTGCCTGCAGATTTCAGTAGTATTTTTTCGACACGTTTTTTAGTTTCTCGCCTGTCAAGAGTATCAGGATCAAAATCAACGTCATCTTTACCAGAAGTACGTCTAGTTTCGACAGGCGATCCACGCACTTCTATAGTTAGCGATCCCGGCTTTACTAACTCTTGAATGTTATCATATAAAGGTTCAATGTGACTGTTGACAAAAATTTCTTCATTACTGAAGTTTTTATCATCTTTATATTGAGATTGGTCAACGGTCTTTCTCATATCTCGCCAACTTGTACTCATTACCCTATCCCTCTCACCTAGTAAGTTGTGACTGTGATCAAGTCTACCTCTCTGTGATAACTCCGGCCCACAAGCAACAGAAAATCTTCTCCTTTTCATAATATTGGGGTCAATATTTCCAAAGTCAGAGAGATTATGTTTTAAACCATATATGTCTTTTTTCCTCGATAAAGTGAGCACATTATCATCACTAAAATATTGCGAATCTGCTCCTATTACTGGTATAACAAGTTTTGGGGAAATTCGAGATTTCAACTCTAATTTTTCATCATCTGTTTCTGTTGGATCTATACGTCGACATGTCTTTATTTCACGAATAACAGCCTCCATCTTTACTTTTACTTCTGGTGGTATAGGAGCTTCTTCTTCTTCAGGTGGTTGTGGAGGACTAACAGGAGGAGGAGGTGGTGGGGGTAATTTCTTTCTGATACGTCGCGATGTGTGATTAGGTGGAGGACTTTTCTTTTCTGAGTTCATAACAATAGACATGGATATTTTATCATTTTCATTATCCAATTTAGTTTGTTTAATATTTGTGGGTTTGCTGATTATTTTTCTTTCATCAGGTTTATTTTCTATTGTAATGTATTCTTTTACAACTCTGTCATGACTTCCTTTAATAAGTAATTCAGAAGGTTTAGATTTTATTTCTGAAATTTGGGGCTTATTTTCTATTGGTTTAGGTTTTAAATCGATTATTGTTGGCCTTGATTCTGTGTTAATGGGTTTATTTTCTCTTAGTATATCTTTATTATCTCTATAAATAGAGCTAAGTTCTATGTGTGTTTGATCAATGTCGATATTTTTTGGTTTGGCATAAGTAACGCTCGGTATTTTATTACTTTCCCCTTCAGATTTTGTAAAAATACTTTCCTTCTTCTTAACTTCTATATTTCGTGGCGTTCCACTGATCTTAGCAATAGATTTAGTTGGTTTCGAGGTACTTGTTACTGTTGGTACTTCATCTAACCACTTCCTAACAATTTTTTGTTTGTAATCTTCACTTACACAAGATTTACAGGAGCTAGATCTAGTAAGGGTTACAGTCTTGTGGGATACAGAGCTACTATCACAACCTGGACATCCACCGCAATGAGCAGTTTTTCTTGTATTTTCTTGCTTGAGGCTAATTGCACTAAATCGACGACCACGGCGAGCACAAGGGATATCCCAGCCAAGATCAATAGTTTGGTAAAGATCTTCTTCGGGTATATCTGATAAATTTGGTAAAAATCTTTTTGATGTCATTTTTTCTTTAGCTATATACATAACCTCTCGAATTTTTGTTAAAAATTCGATGGCGGCAGGCGGTGGATTCTGAAATACAAATTTTACTTTGGTAAATTGTTTTCATAAGATGATAGTAGGTACTTGGTTTATAAAAAAGAGGTTTATGTTTATTTTTCGCCCTATCTCTACAACGCTTTTTCAAAATAAAATCTTATAAAACAATTTGTACCCTTACCTTTAAGTGTTCGGTTTCGAAGAATACTGGATTGAAATACAATTTTTTCCTGTAAGCATTCTCTCCGTTTGAAGTTGGCAACTGTCGGCTTCCTCCAAAATTATTTTCAAGACTGCAATCAATTATGGAAAGCTCTGAATGAGGAGCTCGTTCTAAAGCATCTGGCGACATTGAACGCCTTTGAAATCGTTCATTCATATTTTCAGAAGGAGTAGCTGTTCTTATCGATGGCCTTAGTGTCTTCATCCGGCGAGAGTGGACCATCGCAGATATTACGTTTGTATTTAATTTCTGAAACTAAAGTAATGAAGTTATATTACAAATATATATTAAGATATGGATGTATTTGATCAAAAGGATGTGAACCATTTCCAACCTTATGTGCCTGTATACGACATGAAGAATCTGTGTTATCTTCGGAATGTTCACTTACATCAGGAATATTTTCGTCGTGGAAAAAGTCGCCACCCATTCCATTAAGTTTCAGAAGAGGATTCGTTTTTAACATCTAAAAATCAAAAATAATTATAAACAATAAGTCCTTCAGTTTAAAACATGACGATCATGTGTATCATACGCTAGTTCTTACCACATTGCTCATATCTATTCTAGATTCCAGAGACCCATTATCTGTTGACATAGTATTAGTATGATTCTGCTCTGGATCTTTTTGATTTCGCTTTTGTCTCTGCTTGTAATGGACGTAAAAGATAATTCCAGCAGCATATACAAATACCAATAGTAGAACACATACTCCGATTGCCAAAGATTCTAAGACGCTGAGACCTTGGTTTTGTGCCACCTCTGATGTGACTATTTCTCCAGCATGGAAAGGTATTGAACGCACATCTGTGAATGAGTCATAACTTTGTTATTCTCATGCATATTAAAATATTAGTTAAGTAAATTTTACGCTTTATGTTTTGAATAAAATGTGTGACTAACCAAGTAAAGCGTTTTGAGCTGCTCCCGCGATGCGGAAAGCTGCGCAAGAAGTAGCAAGACGAGAATTGATTGCCGCAGAGCAGAGAACGTGCACTGCCACCAGACGACCCTCGAGCCGTGAATGAAGTGCTGTTGATCCACGCCACTGTCAAATAAATTTCCAACCCATAAAATTTCTCTTTATTTTTAAGATGTAAAATATTGTGTTAAGCTTTCCACCTAAGTTATTATCCGAAAAATGTAAGCAGATTAATTCAACAGTTATCAGTTGCAATATATTGCAGCATTTACACAAATCATTTGAAGAATGTGAAGCTTAAGAGTATAAAGTGTAAGAATCGACAAAGGCGTTTGTGTACATTTGTTAAACATAATATCAAGTCTACCAGGTTGTTATACATATATACTAAAATAAATCCATACGAATCCATCTTATAACTTTATCAATATAAAGAGATCTAAATGCTAAGTATTTGGACGTATTATACAAATTGCTCCTTTGACGCCTTCGCGTTTATCTGGTGCTGCATCAAGTACGACTCGCATTTCAACACGCGCAGTACTGACGTTGACACTTACTCGATTGATGTATACAACAAATGTTACGTTTTGGCGAGACCGCCCAAACATAAGTAAAATTGTTGACACGATTACATCTTTTTGAAAATATGTTTATCTCTTAGCCGACCTGTTTATCTTAATTTTTGATATTTGTTCCAAAACTTTATTTCAATATCATTGTTTAATACATAACGGGAAAACAGATCGTTCTCATCAAACAAAATATATTATTAATATTTGGTTACATTGATGACAGTCTTAATGTTGTCATCTTGATACATATCTACATCAATAAAAATATCGATCGATACGAAGCTATATAAATCCAATACAACAGGTTCATTTCAAAACGTTTTACCGTCTCCATATTCAAGTTATGGATTTCAATAAGTGGGTCTGGCTCGTGCCGCTTTACAGGTTGCAAATATTTTACGACTGCAATAAATTAGTACAAAAAAGATTTCATGATCATTTATTACTCGCTTTTTTAGTTTCCTTTATTTTCATTAGCTTATTATGAAAACAGAATGAACTCGATTCTTTTGAGTGTAGACATCTTGGCAATTATCTAGGACGTAATACTAGGAAATAAATAATAAATGTAGCTGTCGATTCTGGGTAACTGGGCAGTTTGACAACACGAATGATATTATCTCTACCATAGAAGAGGCTGAATGTCTTGGAAATCCGTTTTATCTTATAATGTCAATAAACTGCAAGGAGCGACACTACTAAAAATATCACAGAATAGTACAACTAAACTTATCTAAGCAGTAGTATATTATATCACTTTTATTACCATCTTACTATCGCTATTTAAACGTCTTCTTAATATTCGTCAAAAATGACTCAGTCATATATTAAATCTATTTCGTCAGTGTATTTTGATTTTATATAAGTTGTGATTTGTCTTGTCCTTACTGGATATTTTCTTTATCTATATAGAAATTAACATTTAAGTATTTCGGTCTTTCGTCCTTGGCTACCAAATGGACCGGTCTTTGCTCCGGTTGGTTCACGATAAACATTTAACTCGCTTGACGCGTGCACATAACCGCGTTATGGATTTGGCTCGGCTGCCCCCAAGCTTAATCTTACAATCTTTGGTTGCAAGTTTTTAAAACGTTTATTTAAATGTATTTACAGTTTTTATCTTATGTGTCCACGATTTATGTCTAGCACATTTTGAGTATCAGTATATTTTTGTCAGATGTTCAAGAGTTATGTGCTTATATTTGCATTCATGATTTTTAACCATACAAGAAAACATAGTTAAAATCTGTTTGATGGCTAAATTGGTTAGGTATTATTATTAGATTTTCTGTATTAGATTACATTTGGGTAGTTAATTACTTATCGTCCTTTTACGTTTTGTTAGCCTTAGAAGTTAGAACATTTGTTTCTTATTATTAAAGGACTTAATCATTACGAGTATCTAATTATTGAATAACTATTCTTTACCGACTGCAGTAACAGTATACATTAAAATTTTTTTTATAAAAATTATTCTGCTTATCTGTGTCCACCCAAGACTGCTCCAGTTAATATTGTTCTTGTTTCGATAACATCAAGTCAAGTACAGGTTACATAAACTTTTTAATTTCATTCACTTTAGTTAATTGTCGTTGAGCCAAAATCCCTTGATTTTAAAATTTTATATGCAGACGACTATAAAATTTTGGATTAATATGTGAAAATAATTGGTTTATTTCAATAAGTTTTATTAACATACCATGTTTTGATATTGGATTTGTTTTGGAATATAACGTCTTCTTGGGTGGTGGTCTTGACGGTATCTGGTGTTGTTCTGAGTGGTCTCATTTAGTGTTTAAATTTTCTGGTTATAAAGACAACTCATGTATTTGCAGTTTTATGTATTCGCTGAATAAAAACAGACCGGTCACATAAAACTCCATAGCTAATGATGCTCAAGTAGCGGTTCAAGTTATTAAAACTAAGCATTCTTGTCAAGACAGTAGTAATCAAAATATGTTCTGGATAACTCTTTATTTGCGGTTTCTTCCACAGTAAGCACTTGCTGTAAAATGTTTAAGAGATCATTAGAAACAGGCAACCGAAAGGTTTCCCATACTTCTAAAATTACATAACATACGTCATATTTTAATGGCAGATATGTCTACTATGCGGTAATTTATTAATCAGTGCTTTTTTGTTTGTTTGTATATCCGTAACTAAAATAAAAAAAACATGTGATTTTTTTTACATATTTTTTATTTTCTAGTGTTTAGTTTCTAATTTCATTACTTGCATAGTGTTCTTCTAGTCAAGTGCTTTCATTTGATACCCAAATTGAGGTAGTCGTCACAAAAATTTTAAACCGCCATTTTGTGGCGGCGGCCATCTTGCATTTACAATGAAACAGAATTTATTTAGTTGTATTAACACCAGAACTAAAGGTGTCTATTAAAATTTCAATTACTAGATTTGACCCAAACAAACAGACAGAGCAAGCTAAATAAAACCGTTTAAATTTTAAGGTATGTAGTTACGTAATCAAGTTATCAGGTAATAATATTGCCAATTGCCACATAATTTGATATATTTTTGGAGTTTATTCCGTAGGAAACACATTTAACCCACGGTATGAACATTTTATGGATAGTTTTCTCGCGGATAATTTCGCGGACAATTTTTTGCTAAAAAGTTGATTTTAAATTTCTAAGTCAACTCTTCCAAGTGGTTTGCACAACGTATAAACTGACTATATTTAATTGACTGTTGTTACATTATTTTATTTTTAAATAAACATTGCGGTCATATACAATTCAACAGGAACTCATGTACCGAAGGCAGGGTACTCGGGTGAATATAAGTAATATACCTAACATATAAATATAAAGTTGCCCTTAATAATGTCCGAAACGGTTATCACATTTTTCATTGCCAACTTTGTTAACATCAGGGTATTAAAGATCGTATAAATGGTATTTTGTATACGGCTTTATGTCAGTTATTTATACTTAACAGACAAACAGATCAATGGCATTTATCTTAACTCCTGACCGTACGAATACCGTTTTTTTGGATAATACTTTGAAGCTGTTTTGGGAAACAAACAAACTTTGTCGCGTTTATTAAAAAACCTTTTATTTTAATGTTTATCTCTTTAAAAATGACGATCAAAGAGGTGGTATTTAAAAATCTAAGCAAGCATCATCAAAAAGTTTACCTAAGATTTTCTTTACATTAATGTCATGTAGTTATTTCTAAAGGTCTCGTGTCGCCATTTCTACGTGTGATATCAATAGTCTCTAATTTATGGATTAAAATACTTTTAGATGTACATTTTTCTTTATTCTATAATTTTACTCAGTAAAATCTATATTTGTTTCATTTCTAAGTAATATAGGTTGACTGTCGCTGAGGTGTGCCAATTCAAGGTTATAGAAACATAATCCTGTAACAATATAATTGTTAATGCCTTTAAAAGTAATAGTAAAATCGTTTGTTCACGTTACCTGCAAAAAAGTATTGCCTTCATCTCGATATAATCCAAATGGGACGTCGTTGTCGACCAGATCACGAAGCGTCACCCAGCCCGACGTCGATAAATACTGGGCGCTGGTTACCGCACAAATTGCATCTTCCACATCTAATAAATATTAAAAAAATACATTACGTATAATATTCTGTTTTATCTACCACAGTATCGTTAGTGGTATAAAAGGAATACCTACTGATGTTATGTTAGTACCCACCAGCCACCTACAGGCATGCACCTCCTTCCCTTAAGTAAGGTATGTACAAGTACTTATATTCGGAAATGTACGTGCTGGTAGTCCGTAAGCATGTAGGCACTTGTTAATAGAGTAACTCACCGGTAAAGACAATTTCTTTAGATGGATAAATAATTTGTCCTTTGAGTGGAAGGAAGACGTAAGGTATTTGTGGTTTCGATGTTCCACGTCCGAAGCTAGCCATCAAACATTCTGAAAAAAAAAACATCTTGTTGAACAAAAAGGATACGAATAACTATAATATAATTAAGTAGAGCTTGTATTATGGGTACTAGACAACTGATATTAATACATAAACGTACTTTTTTTGTAAATACATACATATTGTACATAGAAAACACCCAAACTCCGAAACAAATATTTGCAATTCATACATTTATTTGGTCCGACCCGGGAATCGAGCCTCAGACATTAGTTGCATACGCTACCACTGTGCCAACGATGCAGTCGTACTTTAATTCCCCGAGCAATACTTTAATTATATGTTTTCATATTAGAAAGCTGAAAACTTTGTTAGTTTATTTGGTTGAATGCAATGACCACAGGAACTATGAGAAAATTATTAAAATTATATTTTAGTATTGAATAGTCTATTTATAGAGAAAGCCTAAAACCTCAACCAATAAATGTATCTCCGAATAGAGACTATAATACACAAATGTAATACATACTCTTATCTTCATCGCATCACATTTCTGACCTACGCCATTGTCAAAGCTAACCTCAGGATATGACGGTTACTAATGTCATTTCCTGTAATTACCTGTCATAAGTTCTAGCCTTAGACCTTATAACAATAGCTAGTCATCAGAGACATAATGACGGCACAAGTTCTTTCCACAAAACAGTATCGTTTCTGGATATGGTATTTTGTGTAAAATTATTGGAGTTCAGTTTTATGGAACGCCTCCGGCTTCATCGTTCCTGGCCCTCTCGGAAATAAATAAACTTATGCATTGTAAAACGTAAGAATTTCTAAGATGTTCCTACAATAGTTACCAGCGAAATATTCTAAACGGAAATTGGCTAATCTAACTAACAATTGAAGTTAATAGAATAGTCGCTCAGTTTTTTTTTCCAGACTATGGTTATTCAATAAGTTTACTGTTTGAAGAAATTGAACATCATAATGAATGCTTTAGGATGTGGGTAGGTCCTTTAAGTTAGTCCGACGACAATGTGAAGGTAGCGGGAATGCGTTGAATGAGGACAATACAGGATTGGTTGATGATGGGAGTCATCTTTCTGCTGCGGTAATGATGATGATGACCTATAGACATCTTTCTGCTGAAGTAATGATGATGATAATGAATGCTTCGCTGACGAAGTTTGGAGTTCTAAGTAACATAATTATGAAGGAAGGACTGGATGACTTTAAATGAATGTTAACAATGTAGAATTATATTTTAAAATGCAAAATGTTTTAATTATAATCGAATATGGTGTCTAATATATATAAATATTTCCAGCAGTGATTCCTTATGTGTGTTACTCGGATTTTACTGGGTTTCGAAGATATAAAAAATAAAATACCTTGAATATTTATTAATAAATGAACCTACAAAACTATTCAACCTCAAAAGTGTTCTGTGGAGTTATTTTTTTAGGAATGAATGGTGAGAATGACTTGCTATAGAGGGAAGAAAATATAATTATATGTAATAAATTACTGTAGTTGGTACTGTACCATCAATATGATTGACGCAGCTGCCATGGTCTTCGCGGAACGCAGGAGTATCCTTTCGACATTGACATCGACAACCGCTGACGTCTGTGCCAATGGTTGCTAAGGCTGTCCCGTGGGTTAACTCCATACAACGTGTTGGTCCGCAATCTGATCCTGAAATTATATAAGTCGATTTATCAAAGTGAGAGTACATGCTTAATTAATCGCTTCTCAGTCATTGTAGATATAGTTTTTTAACAACTGCTTTCAATTTCAACATTTTCGCTCAAAATGACATTCATTTAATTTATGTATTTGATTAATTCGTTTACTTTAAATATTTATTTATCTTCATTTTTTCACGTGAATACAGTTATCTGTCCGTTCATCTCATCATATTGCAAAAAAAATCATTTATGACTTACTAGCTTTCCACCCGCGGCTTTGCCCGCGTGGATATCGTATATATCGCGCGACACGGTAAGGGTAGATTAAACAATCTTACATGATTTTATGTTTGATAATAAGGAACTTAGACACAAACTTTCGTCCCCTATTTCAAACCCTTCTTTCTACCTTTATTTTCAATCGGTTCAGTGGTTTAGGCGTGAAAGCGTAACAGACAGACAGACAGACAGAGTTACTTTCGCATTTATAATATAAGTAGGGATTACACCATCGGAAAGTAGAGATTTCATCAAACAGAAAACACCCTAATTTTTTGAAAAAAGTAGATATTTTGACGGGTGAATTTTCGGTATTAAGTCAAAATCGTGTGAAAAAATTAATATTTCAAATCAAATAAATTACAATGTATTCGAGACATAAAAGGTAAGTTTTCACTAAATTTCGCTTAAAAATAATTTTATTTGTAAAAGATAAAAATAAAAAACCAAAAACTTAGTTTTTTGAATTTTTCACATATAATTTGAGGTTATGTGAAAAAAAGTGTACATACAAAATCGGCCAAGTGCGTGTCAGGCCACGCACGGGAAAGGGTTCCTCAGTCACCCATAATGGTACGTGGATTAGAAATTGTATCCAATGGATAATTATTATGTTTACGTATTAATGCGTTAATTTTGTATGACTTTTCCAAGTAAGCACATTGTAGAAGTTAAGCCTCTGTAACTCCTGAACTAACAAAGTCATCTAATTCGTTATAGTTTTCATTTAAAGTTATTATATGGACCACTATCACGAATTTTTTCAGATTTTTGAGCCGGCCGTTTAGCTTTTAGAGGGGGGGGACGTCCTGTTTTTACAAAAAAAGTGGCCTTTAAAGTGGAATTTCGCGCAAACGGATACCTAAATCAAACAAATGGGTTTAAAGATCGTCTTAACAACCTTTTAATGTTTTTAAAAGACCTATATAATGATACCCGAGATGATGGGGTAGCTGCGAGAAAAAAAACATCCCCACTTTACGTGTAGGGGAGGGACCCTAAATAAAATTATTTTTCATAATTTTATTGTAACGCTTTGTCGACGTAATTACAATATATATTCATGCAAAGTTTCATCTTTCTAGCACTTACCGATTGGACGGTAAGGAGGACGGACGGACGGACGATAAGGGTTCGAAGTCATAAACTTCGGAACCCTAAAAATTGTAGATCTTTTGATTACCTACAACTTTGCCATTTAACTTTTTTCCATAGGACTTGTAGTTTTGCCGGAAATCGAGATAAACCGTTCTTTACCCTTTGTTTTATATATTTAGCCATCCAAAGTGACTCTACCCTGCCTGATGGAAAGCATTAGCAGAATCCAAGAGTCGGGGCTACCACACTTGCTGCGAATGCAGACAATAATGTATGGCGGCCCACACTATGGCGGCTTAGTGAGATGCTTTTTCACGCCCCGCTTAAAGGACCTGAAAACCTCCCCCCTAACCCTTCCCGACCTCAGATCCCCCGTAAATTATTTTTCCTTTCATTTTTATAATATTCTCCTCCTTTTCCAATAGGTTTCATCCTACTATAATTTTATTTGTTTTCAAAAATTATCTCCCTGGACTACTGCTCTATATGTCATTGTCAAACTATCATTATGGTTGCCATGCAATTGTGTTATGCCTAGCAACCTGTGAAGTTTTGACAGGAGCTAAACAGTGATAGATTTTGATACCTACGGTTTATGTATTTTTATAATCACTTAGCTTTGGCCTTTGTATCTCGATTATTGCAGTAAAAAGTAGCCTATGTCCTTTCCCAAGTTCAGTTCTATCTTCATACCAAATTTCATCAAAATCGGTTCAGTGGTTTAGGCGTGAAAGCGTAACAGACAGACAGACAGACAGAGTTACTTTCGCATTTATAATATTAGTATGGATTTATTAGAATCAACCATCATAATATTCAAAAACAGGGCCACATGACTTGAATCTCTGTAATATAATAGTTTTTTCTTATTAAAATCTTAAGAATTGCATTATCCATACTTGCGAAATTCATATACATATATAAAATACCATTTAAATCCAACCAAAGAACATTTATTTATCAAGGACAATAGCATTTAAAAGACACGATAATATTTGTAGACGCAGGTTTTATTTCATTATGTTCAGTATTTCTGTCAGCGAACGTATCAATTTTGTACAGAAACTTACCAATTAGCGAAAAATAATCTCCCGTAGCGTATCTCGTCACGTTTGTCAACGCCACCTGGTCCATTGAACTGGAAGCTTCCACCGCACCCGCAGCCACAAGGAAAATCAGTATTCGCGCCATCTCGAGTAACTTGAGAGAACCAATTCTAAGTTTAGCCTTCTTTGTCATTTTGATTTTATCCGCCAGATGTCATTAAGTGGGAAGCTTTATAATTTCATTCGGACCCATTCCCAGTACAAGTCTTCCACATCTGTAAAATAAAATAAAAAAAAAAGTTTGTATTAAGTCTTGTTTATACTACAAGAACACCTTCTAAAAGAACCTTTTAAAATATTCTACTTATAAATTATACTAATCTACCAATGTGTTACAAAAATATACATGATTAATGTTTCGAGATAAATTTATACTTCATAGAGAAAATATCACGGTGAAGCAGTAAACACTTTAGAAATCGGACCATCGAAATATTAATTATTCATACGAACTCGAAAATTAAATATAACCTGTTACACGGCATCGAAATTACAGTTTTCGCTAAAAATCCACTTTTACCTATGTCTAGCAGTTGTGAATAATTTGATGCTTTTTTACAATATTGTATTTCAACATGAATAACCATACACTTTCCATTTACTTTTAACCTACACTGTTACTGAAAGAGAAATACTTTTTTAAAGGGTTTTATTGCAAGTACACATCCTATATTTAAGCTTTTCTACATTACAAAATACCAAAATTACACACAAGGATCCAAATAAGTATTAATTAATCATTATCAGACCTTATACATACTACAAGGTCTGCATACTACCAGGTCAAAAGTCTAGATCTTATAATAACAATATGACAGGTACTATTCGCTAGCTATATGGATAAGAGCTTAGTCGTGGCACTAGAAGTGGCTAATGTGCACTTAAGTTAAGCATATCATCTAACTTGTAGCAACAAGTTAGACATTATGCAATAGTTTCTGTGCATACGTTCGTATGTCTTCAACGTTGTAGAAAATACAAAAAATACCCAAGGAAAATTTAATGCACCTTAATATTAAAATAATTATCTCATCATATATAATATTAACATGTTTTTTAATATATATCAGCCTACCAATGTGATTTTTGGTGAGTTTGATGGGAAGATACCTATTGCGGATGCCGACAATGCTGTATGGTGACCATAGCAGCCTATTGAGATACTCCTACATCATTGGATCTCCGGTCTCGCACTCAGCAGTTATGTTGGTAGGTTGTTCTTCTGTGAGGGGTTAGCACCGACCCACCGGCTGAAATCAGCCTGGCTCTACTACCTTGTACTTGTATTGCTATTCTAACGTGTCGCAACTGACGCACACATTCAAATGTACTCTAAGATCAAATAAACTATTTGATCAAAAGAAATTTACTGAAGTTTTGTACGATAGAAAGATGTCAGTAAAGAAGTCAAACATTATCTTAAAATCATTTGGCAATCGTAGAAAGTATTTTCTCAAATATCACCTTTGTGGAATGTACACTTAGAGTAATTAAAAAAAAAAATGTAAACATATTCAGCGAATTTTTTAATTTGGCAGATGGCGCTAAAAGTGTATTAAGTGTTTAGTTTGATTACACGAATGCAGAATGTTTGGATAGACTCCGAGACCTTATCCGCTTCTGGAGGTGGGCTGGCTGGAGTGATGGCCGCTCTCACGAACAATGGTCCACATAAAGGACTAAGTGCGGAAACCACCCACATAACATAGAAGAACATAGAACATTGATTACACGAACCGTGTATAGAAAACAATCACTAGTGAAATTAATTTTGTTGAATTTGATACAGACGGTGTTAGGGTGTGTTAAAAAGTTAGGTGCATGTTAAAAATAATAGCTTCGCATACATCTAGTATACGGTAGCATAATTCAGAACTAGGCCGAGCCAGATATCTTGGGTAAGTACAACTTTTGAAGGTTTTGTAAAAAAAGTGTTAATTACTTCCAGTTCTTAGAAAAAAATTATTCAGCTATTAAATTTCGTCTTATAAATTACCCGAGTCTCATTATATATAAACTGTTTCTTAACACTTTTTGAGGTTGCTCAAGATAAAAACAATTCAGTGATTGCCTACATTTTATGAAAAATGCAAACCAAAAGTCACTATTACAATATATGCATAAAATAGGGAATTTCTAGTACTTCAATTAATTTTAGCTAAAGTGAACTGTCATAGTCGTAATAAGTCAACAGACAGACGTTATAAATTCGACAGCGAACTATTAATCGACTTAAAAAAAAGGTTCTCAGTTCGTCGGAATCTTTTTTTTTTATGTATATTCAGCGATAATTTCGTCGTTTATGAACCGATTTCAAAAATTCTTTTTGCATTGGAATGAGCGTATCTTACAGGTGGTCCCATATCGAGATCTGATGATGGGATCCCAAAGAAATCGACGGAACTCCTCAAATATCATAGGCACAATTGTCGCGATTTGGGTACACGGAATAGTTATTCATTGAAGTCGGTTCCTTTTTGTTAAAATTATTTTACACTAATTTGTTGTCTTAACTAGTTAGTTTGATCTAATTCCCTTAAAGTTATATACAGTACTGTTCAATAAGTACTCACGTTAGCCAGATATTTGTCACAAAACAATAATATATGAACATAATATGTATTATTCCTATACCTACTAGAAACTCGTGTGAACATTAATCTATTTTATCAATTTCCATCGAACCATTATCATCCCACGGGATTTATATCTGTAAATTGTATAGCGGCCATTTATAACAATTAATTATATTTTGAACCATAACCTTAACATAATCGGATATTAAAAAGCCATCATTCAATTTTACGAATTGATTGAGTCGATAGAACTGTTAACACTTTGTCGATGATCACGCGTAGGTGTGAATTGTCTTTCTATCAAATGCCCAAAGGTGTCATAGGTTAACTTGTGTTGTTCGAAATTCGAACCTCCGAGGTTTGCGGCCCATAGATAAGATTTATAGCTTATTTGTGACCAAAGAGCTTTAAAGGTTGAATTATTACTGTCTTAGCTTTATGTTTGATTGCTTCCACTTCCGAACATTTACATATATTTTGTTTAAAAATGATTAACATTTACAGCCTTAGGGTTTTACGGTAGCATATTGTAATGAAGATGTTTTGTTTTTATTGTTTTGTTATTAATTGTCTGCAGGTAGTAAAAACCAATCGAAATAGAACTGGTCTAACAATAATATCAAGTAAGAGTCTGCAGTATACATACAGTTCAAACTTTTAAGACCTACAATTTACAAGGTAGTGTGTGCACCCACAATGAGAGTGGTGAACAACACTCGCAATGACAGTGGTGGATACTGGTAATGCTTTCCATCAGATAGAGCAGTCATTTTGTCAAGCTTATATAAAAAATATGTTTTTTACGTATGCTATTTTTTTTTTAATCTTTAGATATTTTAGAAAAAAATTGGCCACGCATAGAATAGGGTTCCGTAGACACCCGTAATGGAAGGTAGATTTAAAATTGTGTCCAATAGATAATTGTTACGTTTATCTATTATTTCTTTATTTTTTTACGAAGTTTTCCAAGAGAGTGCATTTTACAAGTCAGGCCCCTATAACTCCTGAAATAAAAAAATGATCAAAACCACTACAGTTTTTCTTGGAAGATCAAATATCGACTCATCTTCCGAGCTTTTATTCCCAAGTTTATTTGGGGTCGGCTACTAGTTCAACCGGTTTTACCTGAATTTCAGTTTTTCCACGGAGCGACTGGCATCGGACCTCCGCAACCCTAAGGGAGAACTGAAATTCGAAGATTGAACTAGTTGTCAGTATATTTGAGGGCACTGACTTCCCAATAACGATTGCCATAGATGTTCATGACAACCGAGACTTTACGTGCTCTTCGAGGCACGGGCGTGAAATCACCGCCAAACTTCCAAACTCCGGGCTGCTATTAGGAATTTCCTAAGAAAAACCCAAAAACACTTTTTGGCCCGACCCGGGATTTGAACGCGAGACCTCTTGATCGCAGCAGTCGCATACGCTAACCACTAGACCAACGAGCAGTTCAAATATGGACTATTAAAATTATGAAATATTTTTCATAATTTTGTTGTAGCATAGTTCCGAGTCGTGAACTACGGAACCCTAAAAAACTATCTCCAAAAGACACAAATAATAAATATGGTAACTAGGGCAGTTTTAATTTACAACCTAGACAGCCTTAGGTTTCGGTGGTTAGTTAGTTTCAGAGCTATGTCGGTCCCCTCATTCTCTGATAGATCACTTCGTTTCGAATTTTATCCTTCAGAGAGATTCCGAACGGCACGTTATTCCATGGTACGTTCAGCGACTTTAAGCTTATGAAGTAATCGTAAAGTCAGTGTCCACGTCCACCATAATATATCATACTGAAATAAAAGACTTCTTATTACTTACACCTTTCTAAATATAAATATTAATTGCGTTTAGTTACTTCAATCAACCAAAACAGACAAATCGTCATGTAACAAGACATCTGATTGTCGGTAAGCCCATATCGTGAACACTTTTTTTTATGCACAGGTAATCAGTAAAATTCGGTAAAGAATTATTAAACAGATCATGGAGAATTTATATTCAAAAATGTGTACTCTATTCGCTATCAAAAGCCGGAACTGAATGCCCCGGTCATCGGTAAACAGGCCATAAGCAACTTGAACCCGTTACCATACATCTACATAATATAAACACCATAGGTTTCACTCTATTAAAATCGAGAGTATACCGGTTTTTTATGTTATAGAAAACTTGAAATTAATTAGCCTTTGGAATCCATAAACCACTCGCATCAGAAACTCTCTGTCTGAGCATTCCATTAGCAACACGCGAATGCGAAGCATTGGCCAAGACGGTCTGGTAGCTTTGATTAAAAAAAAACAGTTTATACTTTTTAGGACTTTAATAGACCATCGCAAAACATAGGCCTCGCCTTAAAAAGGAGATTTAGGCTGACAGATGGTACGTTGTACGTAACGTGGTATACGTAAGCTAGGCGGGTTTGTACAGGACTTATAATAAGTTTTCTTTCTTCTTGCAGTGATATTCTCCGTAGTTTGCTCGCTCGATAACAACTCGATAGACGGGTAACACTCCGTATTCTTATTTTGTCACTACACGAATAGCTATAGCGAGCAATTCTTCACTTTTGACTGGTAATATTATAATGTAGTAAAATTTGTATTATACATATACGAGTTAATCTACCTCTTGAGTTGAATAATCTTCTACATATTGCTGAACACTGTATTAAATTCCGTTGAGTAGCTTAGATCTAAGCAAACAGAGAGCGAAAACGACTTCAACGTATACTACGTAAAGAAGTGTGTTCTTTCGGGATTGGCAACACTGTGTGTAATTTTTAGGGTCAAAGGGTAGAGTCAATTACATGCGACACCAATGCGAACATTAATAATCTTAAAATTAGTTGAAATTACTCTTCATGTTAAAGAATAATTAAACACTAGATTCGATATGAATTTACACACGTATACAAATTTAAGGTAAAAATAGAACGGAGTAGCTGCGATAAGTAAAAAATTTACAGACCCATAAATAGTTATTACAAATTTAAGCCTAAGTCTAGATCATCAAAAACCACCGACTACTTTCCGATGTTCTCTACATAACAACTATTAAATTTGATATAACTGAAAACAATTAACAAAACACACGGATAAAAAGATAACAAATTCCCACATTAAATAACTTAGTACAGTAACTCACGAAACGGTATAATAAAACACTTAATTTAGAAAAGCAAGCCATAGACATTTTTTAAAACATCAACATTCAATCGTTATTTTATGGACATCAAATGATGGGTCATCAAGATTGATGGGTGTAATCTTTCATATCTGACTGGCCCATCGCCATCACAATTCAATATCCGACGCTACTAGCTACTATTTGAGTATAATGGCAAGAATGTGATAAACTTTTTTAAGTTTTCTAAACATCTGCAAGTCAATGAAATACGTAGGAAGATAAACGAATCAGAACGAGTAACGGCAGGTAAATCAGAGGTCGCAGAGAGCATAAGGCATTCTTATTAAGAAAAAAATAATTACCTACTTGATACAACTGACTGGTGGTTTATATATATTCTCGAATCTTAGAAAACCGTTAAGAAATTTGTAGATGTAATAGTTTTTTTGTGTTATCTCATGTTAATTCTTGATATACAAGTTTCCTCTTTTCAACCGATTCCTCTATAAGTATCAATAAATTAACGTATTTAAATGATTGCTTTGAGTTTGGAGAAGATAGAATAACAATCGCTGTTATTTTTTTGCGTTCGGAGAACAATAATATCATAAATAGTTTTTTATTTTAGATTCCTGATATAACATGTAATCTATACATAACTTAGTCCTATCGCAACACCGAAACTAATTGCTGCTTACCTTGTAAAGCATGTACACATATAATGTGATATATAATTTTTTGCAGTTAAAAATTTTGCAGTTATTATTTAGTTATTTTTGGAACCGAACAAGGTTCTAAATAACAGTGTATATTATTACTTTTAGATTTCGCCCAGCAGATTAGCATTTGATAAATTAGGAGATCCGCAGATAACTGCTGAATGAGACGAGATTATATAATAAATATGTCTCATATTACTTACTATTGGTTGTTTTGAGTATGAATGATAACAACAGTACAGTTCTGTCAGAACTCCAGATTTTACCTTACTTTTTACATAATCTACGCCTTGTGGAAAGCATTGGATCTCATTCGGCTGAAATAAGGATCATGATATATATTATTTCTTCGATATCAATCGTTCACTCTACAAAATTCTAATGAACTATGTTATTGATTATGTGTAAAAAAAATCTGCTGGCAGTCGCTGGAGAAAGCTACTAAAGTTGAAATAATTATCTCTGAAAACCGGAACTGACGTCAAAGCTCCCAAATCAACATAAATTGTAATAATCTGTATTCTTCTTTTCTAATTATCATAGGTCTTTCCTGAGAAGACCTAAGAGATTTGGATTAAACTATAGATCACTAAGGACGTCTATCCACTTCAAATGGAAACGTGTTTACCACGCCTTGTATTCGACGTGACCTATCGTTGGTGTCAAAGGGTAATGAGTTTAATCAAAGACTGACAGGGTTAAAACTCCAGGTGAATCTGCATATAAGGAGTTATGGAGTTTTGCTTCTATTTTTACATGTGTGATGCGTTTATTATCATTTCTAAAATCAATTTCTTTAGCTATTTACCGCATTTCTGTTACACTTTCTATCTTAGATAAAACACTAACTGTGAGAAATAAAATGATACGAATTCTACAATAATGATGACGACAAATAACAATGGCGGAAGAAGGATGGTTTGCGTAACCCGTTGTTTATTATACACCTGATGTAATCAAAACTAGTGAGCAAACAATGGCAATGCAATTTGTAAATAAACTGTACATGATAGTTTTGTGATAACATTCTGGTAATCGTATTGATGAATTCTTTTTAAACTATGTAAGATATTTTTAAAATTTAATCTTAGCTAAACCATTCAAAAAAGATCTCTGGGAACAGAATTTGCGTTTTAACTGTTAAATACATAATCTTAAAATGTATTCTCAGTGAAATATTTAGTATCTATTATTATTATTATTTTAATACGATGATATATAATTGAAATTACAGTGTGTAAAGTTTTATTTAAAAATAAATTTATACCAACATAGGAAAACACCTTGGAATTAGCATTTTATAAAGTTTAGTTATGTGAGACATATTGTTGGTGCTTCTTTTAAGAGACCTTCGTTCACCAGTGATATGGCGGTGATATTTTGAATTGAATGTGACATAAAGTCATATTAGTTCAGATCATTTAGATATCATAATTAAGCATACATCGGAAGCATACGGAACATAGTGAAATATAGGAGAGTTCTTCAGTCAACAACATTATTATAATCTTAAAATTTATTTTTACTTCTTACACACTAAAAGCTTTTCCCAACTCAAATAATAATAACAATAGCACTCGGCTTATTACCGTTAATGCCAATTTCTTTTCAACTCAGTTTACTGAACTTTTAAATAATTTCACAATCGACCTTGCACGGTAAAAGGTGTCCTTTCAATGATGTCTAACTTCAGTAAACTGTACTCAGTATTATTACAAAACAAATGTAATGACCACTTTTTTCCAATAAAACTGTAATTATTATGTATATTTGTACCTTTTGTTAATGTTGAAATAGTGCTTCAGTTTTACTGCTGGGAACTAGTACATACAGTCAGATTGTTTTGCATATTTAAAGCTTTTACGTCTTATAATATGATAGACGTCGTTTTATTCACATTTTATTTTATATTCGATCACAGTTGGGGGTAATAACCTCATTTTTAGATTTTTATTTAGTATTAACGTTGAGAGTATAGAGTAATATTGATGAATAGATGATGACCGTTTCTGTTACCGCTGTTATAGGATCTGTATCGTATTTTATATTATATTTTCTAGTCTTGTAGCGTTCTAAGACATTAAACTACAGAGAAACTAAACAGAGTGATCTTTTTTTTGGAATGAATATGGACTTCAATGAAAAAATATTATTCTGTCTAATTACTAAAAGTGTTAAAATAAATAAAACAACCGAAATTTAAAACACATAGTGACAGAGAGATATTTGCTCTGATCTATTTAGCAGCATTTAGGTACATAAACTCACAAATAATCCAAAACTCCTGTAATAAGCTACTGTAGTTTTAAATTTATATACTACTTTTGAATATAAAATGTAAGGTAACTGTGAAAAGTGTGAAATGGGAATAAATGTAAACAAATTTGTTTTATATGTATACTAGCTGTCAAGCGCGTAAAAGTGACATATATTATATCCTTTCTCAGACTCTAGGCTATCTCTGTACCATATTTCATTTAAATCGGTTCAGTAGTTTTGCCATGACAGCCGGGCAGACGAACAGACGGAGCTACTTTCGCATTATGTCTGCGATTGGCGAATACCAAATGTTATGTACTAAAATTAATATTAATGTGGATCAACTCTCTTAATGAAGTTTCCGCATTTGAATTCGGATAAATAGTTACGCAAGTTAAATCTACAATTTTAAGTTTTTCGTATCCAACGTGTATACATAAACAGAAAAACGTTGAGTTTTATTATTATATTAAGTTTATAATACATAAAATATACAATACTTAGGTATGTTGTTTGTAAATGTCAGGATTTTGAAGTTTTAACACAACGTGTTCCATAGAAATAAATTCATAGAGGAAGTTTGAATTGTGAAATTAAACGGGACTCTACTATTCTAAAGTTTAAAAAAAAACTTGATCTACATGAAAAGTAATATATAAACTGAGTTAGTATTTACAAATCTATGGCACTAATTCATATGTACCTATTTCGTATAATTAAAATTACTAAAGACACCTTAAACTACAAAACCCCTCAAGTCATTTAGGCTACAGGGCGTGCTAAAGAAATACATAGGTACCTCAGCAAACTTGACACTTCTGCAGCATCATGTGAAAAGATTTTATTCTACAGAAAGCATCAACAATAAAAAAACTACCTAGCAGTTACTTTTTAATTCTTTTGTTTAAATTAAATAACTGTATTTGCCATTTTCTTTATAAAATAATCTCAATTTCCAACGAGACTTCATCTAAAACTAAGATGTCTGTGCTGTATGTTATTGTATGTATACTTAGTACATGAGTAAATTTAAACTGGTAGAAAGATACATTTCGTATAAATAACATTGGATCACGATTTCGATTAATATCGTTTTCTCCTCTTGTATATTAATAAATACAAAACCATGAATAAATACACAGTGATGAGTTTATGTAAGTAAAAGAATCCGATTTTACTTTTGATAGATACATTCTATAAAACACTTTAATGAAATGAAACTCATACATTAGTTCAAAACACGCAACCTTCGGAAGATAACATGTTGATCTGGTTTCATGTAACTAAACTTGATCGAGTTAAGTCAATTATGGCAGAACGAGTTAAGAATGACATAATAATGAAAGAAAGTAGATCACACTTACGCGGGTTTTTTCTTTGAAGGCCGAGTTGTAAAATTGACGTAACGATCTTTATCTTGTACTAGCTGCGTCCCGGTGTTACCCGCGTATTTCATTATGGTTGCTATGCAAGTGTGTTATGCATAGCAACCTGTGAAGTTTTGACAGGAGATAAACAGTGTTACATTTTGACATCTACGATTTATGTATTTTTGTAATCACTTAGCTTTCGCCCCTGTATCACGATTATTGCAGTAAAAAGTAACCTATGTGTTATTCTGATATATAAGGTACTTATATTACTGTAAAGTTTAACCCAAATCCGTTCAGTAGTTTTTGCGTGAAAGAGCAACAAACATACATACATACTCACAAACTATCGCTTTTATAATAATAGTAGGATTTGTAAAGCTAGGTTAGTTACATAATATTGAGTTTTATTGCCCTTAAAGAACTGCATAGGCTATTATAATGTGGTATTGGTGTCGTGGTACCTACTCTATCTGAGCTAACTTATTCTAAAGTAAATAATTTGCGACACCGAATAAAAGAAGACCAAATTATATTTTGATGTTTATCCGTTTAATTAAAATATATACGTACGTATTGTGTATTTCAATAAATGTTGCAACAACAGAAATTTATAATACAACCTCCAACACAGAAACTGCACATTCTTGCCTTTTAAACTCATATATACAAATCTTTTACTACCTGTCTACTCCATAGTACATACATAAGCAAAAGTCAAATCGCTAAAAGCACAGTAATTAACTGGTTTGTAACAGTCACGAACTTTCATCTTTAATCGTTTCCATTCAAGCATCATATTGTACAAATTTCTAAGTTATTAATATCGAAAAAGTCGATTTTAAAACGCGTGTGTAATTAAATCACAGTGTACCATAATTCTTGATAATGAACGCTAATGGACTTTAAATCATTAATAGGTATATGTTGCGGGTTGTCTAACTGCAGAAGGCGTGGTACAAACATTGCCGGCACATCAAATTATTGAGTCTTGAAAGCACCTGTATGAATAAAATTACTCGTGCTAAGTGTTTATTTTAATTATCTACTTCGGCCTACCATGATCTTCCTTAATAGCAAAAATTAAATTCGAGAGCTTAGTTATAATCGATCATTACCATAACTATAAATAATTATATAAACTATAAATACGAGTAATGGACTAAAATAAATTTTGTTGTACACCAGTAGTAAAATATAAATAAATAATAAATAAATATAAATATTTTGGACATCTGACACACAACATCATCTAGTCCCAAGCTAAGCAGAGCTTGTGTTATGGGTACTAAACAACTGATATAAATACATATACATACTTTTTTTTTTGTAAATACATACATATCATACATAGAAAACACCCAGACTCCGAAACAAATATTTGTGATTCACACAAATAATATTTGGTCCGACCCGGGAATCGAACCCGGGACCTCTTGATCAGCAGCCGCATACGCTAACCACTAGACCAACGAGGCAGTCATGAAAAACATGATCATATTTGCGTAGTCCCAATATGAATCTAATACATAAGTTTTGAAGGCGTTCAAGTTTGTCAAGTTGCTCCTAGGTTATATCGTGATAACAGACATGAGCATAGTCAAGTATAGGAAGAAGGAGGGTAGTGCAAGCGCAATTTTAGTAGCCGTTGGGAGAAAATTGCGCAGTCTTCGTAAGCATCCTGCCGATGCAAACAGTTTTTGATTGACCTCCCGCAGTTGAGGTCCCCAGATTAATGTCTGAGAGCACACACACTCACCAATGAAACACGACAGCATGAGTGCTGTCATCATTAGGATGATCTTTTGTCTCTATGATACTACCTACTAGATTATTTGTGCAGAGCACAGCTAAACATTTAAATAATAGGTAAATGTTTGCTAGTGCCATCTGATCGATCGTAAACAAAGATCACGCATTCTTATTAGCTCAACATGCGTGATTACGAGTTGCCTTACTCACAGTACTTAATGTCTACAGAAATAAAAATAAATAATAATAAATAAATATTTCGAACATCTTGCACACAACGTCATCTATTCCCAAACTCAGCAGGGCTTGAATTGTGGGTACTAAACAACTGATATAAATTATATAAGCATAGATACTTTTTTGAAAATACATACATATTATACATAAAAATATTAGTAACTAGCTTTTATTTGCGGTTTTGCTGGCAGATTTTTTAGAGTTTACTCTTCTTATGAAATTATTTTCATTAAGTGATATGCATATAAGGCTAAATAGCCGCGGTAAATAGAAAGAAAAAAATAGAAAACGAAAAACGACTGCAACTGGGCTAGGACGCTTATTTTGCGATAATTTTATCGAAAAAAACGACACAAGCTGCGAAAGTTTCGTGGCGCTTACGCATTTCATTCAACGTAGTATTAAGGTTCGAGCACATTATGCCGGGCCGCAGCGTGTCGGGGCGGGCCGCAGCGCAGCGCAAAATGCTAACTTAGCACATTGTGACGGGCCGGGTCGCAGCGCATTGACGGATTTTGAGTAGAGTGTACGGTAAAGGTTCGAGCACATTATGCCGGGCCGCAGCGTGCCGGGGCGGAGCGCAAAAATCCGCTCAAATCGCTTCAATACAAATTGTATGAAGTATCGCACACTGTGTCGGGCCGCAGCGGCTCGCATTATTGCGACGCGGATTTGCGTCCGTGCGATGCGACCCGCCCCGCCCCGCTGCGCCCCGTCACAGTGTGCTATAGCAAGCGGATTGGTGTGCATGCGCGTACGTGTTTATTTTACGAAATTTGCGTTTTTTGATACTTTTTCTTCTAACTTCTTCTTCTTCTTCTAACAGCAGGCAAAAAAAAGAAAGTTCTTTGTCAGAGCTATCCATAAGGTACAGTTGCACTAAATACACAACAGTTACGCATGCGGTACACTCTACTCAAAATCCGTCAATGCGCTGCGACCCGGCCCGTCACAATGTGCTAAGTTAGCATTTTGCGCTGCGCTGCGGCCCGCCCCGACACGCTGCGGCCCGGCATAATGTGCTCGAAGTATCGCACACTGTGTCGGGCCGCAGCGGCTCGCATTATTGCGACGCGGATTTGCGTCCGTGCGATGCGACCCGCCCCGCTCCGCTGCGCCCCGTCACAGTGTGCTATAGCAAGCGGATTGGTGTGCACGCGCGTACGTGTTTATTTACCGTACACTCTACTCAAAATCCGTCAATGCGCTGCGACCCGGCCCGACACAATGTGCTAAGTTAGCATTTTGCGCTGCGCTGCGGCCCGCCCCGACACGCTGCGGCCCGGCATAATGTGCTCGAACCTTTAGTCCAAATACAACCGTCTAGCTGCCACGGTTTATGTGATACAGCCTGATGTCCTTTTCACCTTTTCCGTAGGAAACCCTAAAATAACGTAAACAGGTTAAATGAGGAGTATTTGTTCTGTTGTCGTAATTTATTTATGTAGTATATAATATTATTCTCACGTTCACGTATGCATATAATATTACTGCCGTGTAATCTTATATTTTATTGAAATCAATGTTTGCGCGTTCGTATTGTGTGATCTATCGTACCGTTCATCCGATCATATTATGACTCACTCACCACAAGAAATAAAATTTAAATGATGGAAAAGTTATGAAAAAAATCGTAGTTGTGGCAAACAGTTATGGAAATATAAGTTAAAATACAATGTTTAATTTTATGTGTAAGTAATAAACAGCATTAGGCAATTTCCAGGATGTCCGAATTTACAAGTAAGTAGGTACATTCGAAGCAAAAGAGCTCATTTTTTAAACAGGAAATTTTAAATAGCAGAATGAGTCTTTAGAACTACAACGATCATTAATTTAATTGCATAATCTATATTATATTTATAAAATTCACTAAAAATTTGCGAGAAAAATTTTAAGATTGTTCGATTATGTAACATAAACAAACATGTTTATCTAATCAAATGTTTCCGAGACATATTAATAGTCTTATGATGTAAAAAAATCTTATGAGACATGTAGTCTATTGATTGAGAAAAGAGATTTTTTATTATATTAAGCTAGAACTTATGGTAGTTTAGTTAGAAAAAAGTAGGGAGTTTATTCTAGGTATGTAGTACCTAAACTATTTTAGACTTTATCGTACTAGAATTAAAAGTGGACTCAGTTTTTGTTGCTATACATATATAGTAGGTATATTGATCTAAAACTGTATTTTGTATTTGAATGCATTCATTCATATGAAAATAAAGTACATATATCTTAGATATCCAAAATATAATTAGCGGATTCACTTGCCGTGCGGTACAAATACGTATATGTATTTATTTGTATTGATTCAGCTGTATTTGTCTAATACTTATGTGTGTGTAATAAAATATTTATGTGTATCCCAATACACATAATACAAGATTTGTCAAGTTTGAATTTAGAAAATGATTTGAAAGATGTCCCAACACGTTATCTGATTATGATCTCCACTATTCTCTACTAAGTGGCTAAAAGATTTACGGGGCAAATATTACGTTGTTATTTTTGCTATAAAACTAATTAATCATGTATGATTTATTTTAAAATATTTAACGTTGAAAAGTCAAACATAGTATTAGATTAAACCAGTTTGATGACGCTTTTGATCATATAAGACAAGAAAAGTTTACCTACCTTGTTACGAGTTATGATCAACTGACAGGTAATAAAAACAAGTGACTATTTATTATTTAGATACAATTATCGATGAAACTTAATAATGATTGGTTAAAGTATGAAATTACCGTTTTATTGTAATGGACATAGAACCTTCATGGTTTGAGATTTTTGAGTGAAACTTTTCCAAATCATACCTATGAGGTTCTTCTTTTAAAAATGTGCAAAATTCGATTAAATATTGACTTTCAGTTGTTTTTTTTGTTCAGCTAAGACAAGAAAAATGGATACTTCGGATTTTTGAATACGAGTTCCGACGCGGAACTAACGCTGTAGAAATAGCTCGCAATATCAATGTTGCGTTTGGAGAGGGGACTTCTGATGACCGTACTGCACCGTGCGATTTTGGTATATACGCTTTCGTGATGGAAATTTTTATTTGAAGAACGAACCACGTGAAAGACACCCACACATGTGAATAACAATGAATTGAAAGACATGGTTAAAGTTGATCCGAGCCAAACTACGCAGGAATTAACGGCATGGTTTAACGTTACCTTACCAACAATAATGACTCATTTGCGTCAAATTAATAAAATAAAAAAATATTAAAAATGGGTGCCTCATGATTTGACTGATCTGCAGAAAGAATCGTGTGTTATAACTTGTGTTGCCTTGTTGAATCGATTCAGAAATTGGATCAAGTTGTGACATGTGATGAAAAGTGGATTCTTTACGATAACCATAAGCGAAAAATGCAATGGCTGACCGCAGATCAAACGCCGCAACAGTGTCCTAAAGCAAAGCTTACCAATAATAAGCTAATGGTAACTGTTTGGTTGTCTCAGCATGGTGTTATTCACTATAACTTTCTCCGATCTGGTCAATCAATAACGGCAGATATCTACTGTGCCGAACTCCGAACAATGATAGCAAAACTTGCAGTGAAACAGTCCCGACTCATGAATCGATCTTCACCATTATTTCTCCATGATAGCACGAGAAACCGTTTTAACTCTACAGGAACTGCAATTAGAAACCATTTGTCATCTTCCGTATTCGCCAGACCTTGGTCTAATGGACTACCGTTTATTTCGTGATTTGGACTATTTTCTATGTGATAAAAAGTTTTCTTTCCTGGAAGCAGTACAAAACGCTTTCACACAGTTTGTAGAATTTAGATCACTAGAGTTCTATCACAAAGGCATAAATGATGTTCCTATTAGATGGCAGCAATGTATAGATAATAATGGTAGATATTTTGATAAAATAAATATGTTAAATGAAAAAAAAAACGAATTCAATTTTTTTGTAAAAATCGGCAATTTCATACTTTAACCCCTTATATTTAATACTTCACATTGTTTAATTTAACTTACCTTAAACAATAGCGTCTACATTACGGCTTCCCAACGTTTATCAGAATCAGCTGTTTTCAGCTTGTACCTGTGATAAGAAAAAACTAGTTATTTTAACTACTTTATCAGTAATTAATTACATTAAAAGCATGAAATCTTAGTCAATATCTTAGTAGATCTAATTAATGTTTTTACAAATCGATTATTTTTTAAGATAAATTACACAATATGACTAATGCCCTTTTTCATCAACTATATTTAAGTAGTCTTCATACTAGGAGCCCAAACGAAATATATCACAAAAGGTTACATAACTCACTCCCACTCTCTTATTATCAATTAAAGAAAAATAAGTGTAATAAATTTTCCCGTACAACTTTTTTAGATTTTACAGGTAGGTATTTCAATTACTATGCATATTCATAAAATGTGGTAAACTGTATGATTAAAATTAATTTATTGATAATTTTATATAAACTGGCACTTTGTAATAAAGTCAGTAAAAGTTAACTGACAACACTCAAAACATTAATATTGTAAAGTGAAGTAGCATTTGAATCTAATTGCTCAAAATCTATGTCCATAATTACAATTTCCTATCGGCAATATCGCGTTACTTAGCTATGAAATACGTTTAAGTAAAACTTTAAGAGAAGTCGTTAAACTTTAGATAAACATTAAAATACGAAATTTATTATAGAAACTTCTTAAAGAAGATGTGATCTACTGACCTTAAAATGTATCTAAAACATTATATAAATCCTGTCTAAAAAGAAAGCCAGTTCTGGTGTCTTGTCCTGACAATAAATGTGTATTCGTAACATTTTATATGAAGTCTAAATACATATAATTAGCGATAAAATTCAAATTATATTTATCATTTAAAAGTTTTACTGTAATTTAAATTTTATGAGAGCGATACCACTGTGCCAATATTAACTTAAAGCTTACTAGTATAAAACTAAAACATGATGAAATCAGTAGTGTCAAATGGTCTTTAACTTTGCTCAAAATTAAATCTCACAAATGTTAAAAATCCGACTCCAATTAACTGACCGGTAATTCTAATGATTTAGAAATACCTACTGGTCGAACGAGTTTTAAAAGAACTTTTTTAGTTTTATAATATTGATAAAAATAAATGTTTTTTCACCTCATCATCAAGAAAAGAATATCGTGTAAGCAGTATTTTTTGCATTCCTTTCCGCTATCTCATTTGCAAATTTAGACATGCCCATTAGCGTTATGTTTTATGAATCGTACAATCGTAAACCATAGATTGTTGTTTTCGCACCATTGAACACCGATCAGACTTTAATTGCTATTATTCAATTCATATACATAAAATTGTGAGGGAATACATATTTCGTTATGAATACATAAAAAGCTTAGTATGTAATTCTAAGCTACTAAAATTCATTTTTAGATGTTTTCTAAAATAAAATTTCTTAATAAATATTTGCAGAGTATTTTACAGCTATTCAATATATCAGAGATCAAGATATTAATAAACAACAAATTTGATAAACAAATAAATTAAAAAGCAATCTAAACTTAACGTGGACCTCCACGCTTAATAAATGTGTTTAGTTTAGATTGTTTTTTTCTGAAGAATGAACCTCGTAACCTTACGAGGTTCATTCTTTTTAAATGGAGGCGCTTCTAAAAAACTTATAAAAAGCACTTATGCCTTAGCAAGCCCTGATAAAATTTATTTCCCTATTTAATTTGCATTCAAATAGTATATTTTTTAGGTTTCAATTTTACATAAATCACTATTATAATTTAAAATTTAGAGATCTAAAGAAATCTTTAAAAGATCTTTGTAAATTGCTAATAGAAATTGTCGGAAACTAGCTAAGCACCGCGGAGTTACCTACGCTTGTTGTATCTGTACAAAAACATTGTCACATTTACATATTTTGTAGCGCATCTTTTGTTTCCCCTTTTTTTTGTTTTTTTCGTATACATATACAATAAATAAAAACAAATAAATAAAAACAACCGCTGGTAACGCCGCGGGGTAAAGTTAGTCTCAAAAGTAGCCTAAGTTAGTCATTATATCATCAGCTATCTGCCAGTGAAAGTCACGTCAATGTCGGTCCAGCGACTTCGGAAATTATCCGGAAAAGACAGACATACCGACGTACAGACAGACATACATTTTTTTTAAATGATTTTAGATCTAAGTAACATATATACTTCCATATGCATTAAGTGAAAGGATATTAATTTGGAATTATAAGATTATTGAGATTATAAGATTATTTAGCTTTTAGTTAAAATGCTGTCCTTGTAAAACTTGAACTTTGCGAAATACACCTCATGCTATTCACATGGGCCGGGCCTATGGTTCTTTCTGTATAAATATATAATTATCTATATAATGACTTAACAATTAAGTAGACTTTATTGAACTTGTGCAACAATTAATGGCACTTAAATTAATTATGATATTCCTGTATAAGCAATTAAACAAGTATTAAAGAAACATAATACACATTAGCAGTGTGTAATAAGTATTTAGCTCCGCTCGCGTCCTAGGGGTATGCAATATAGATGTTGTCCAATTCTCAAACCTAACCAATATGCACACAAAATTTTAACTACAAACACCGCGACACAAGAATTTTATATGTTAGATATAGGTATATATTTTATATATTCAATATAGGTACTACTACTTTTGAAAATTTGAGAACTTAAAAAGGGGCCAAGTGCGAGTCGGACTCGCCCATGTAGGGTTCCGTAGCAGCAAGTAAAATCATATAAAAGTTTTTGTAGTTCGTTGAATAGTGTTTTGATTGAAAGAAATGTAAATTACGGTTTATGATTTATGACGTATTAAAAAAAACTACTAGATCTCGTTCAAACCAATTTTCGTTGGACGTTTGCATGGTAATGTACATCATATATTTTTTTTAGTTTTATCATTCTCTCATTTTAGAAGTTACAGGCCCCCCCCCCCCCTGTAACTTCTAAACACATTTTACCACTTTGAAAGTGTCTTTCGCGCAAACTATTCAGTTTAGATAAAAAAAAAATATTAGAAACCTCAATATCATTTTTAAAGACCTATCCATAGATGGTAGGTCTTACACGTATGGTATTGATGAATTTTTTTTATAGAGTTTCAGTTCTAAGTATGGGGACCCCCGAAATTTATTGCTTTTTTTGTATTATAGTGTAAAAATATTAATGCGATTTACAGAATACATCTACTGACCAAGTTTCAACAGCATAGCTCTTATAGTTTCGGAGAAAAGTGGCTGTGACATACGGACGGACAGACAGACAGACAGACAGACATGACAAATCTATAAGGGTCCCGTTTTTTGCTGTTTGGCAACGGAACCCTAAAAACAAAGAGTTTTCCGGAAACTTTAACGTCAGTGAGGGACACAGTTCGGTGCCATAGATAATGAGTTTGATATATCTTCACCGATCATTGTCGTTCAGTCATCAACGAACACCTTAACAATAAAACTCAAATGATGATAGTACAAAATATATGTTACATTATGTTTTTAATTAATATCCCGTTCTTTGGGAGTAACAAACAGTTACTCAAAAATTATGTATTAAAACCAACATTACTTACAGAATTAAGATATGTAAAACATACCGTTATGTATAACTTGTATAAAAGAGATGTTTTAGAACATAACGAGCGAAAGTAGTAGGTACATTATATAAACTATTTAGTTGGCAATGTACATTAATGTTTCGTAATTTCCGAAATTAAGCAAGACTTAACTGCATTACGAAGCTAAGTAAGGAAATGTAATTTGACCGTTCGTGAAAAATGACGTCACATCTCATTTTCCACCGTTTTAATATCTCGACTAGGCTGTTACGCTAATAATGGTTAGTAATCTTACTGATAATTGAGTTGAAGATAGTGTGTTCGAAGCCACCCAGGGCCTTTATTGAACATTTGTTCTGTGACCCGGTGTGAATTATCTATGATATATATGTTTTCCCGTATTCTGATTACAGACTATGACTAGTTCAGAATTAGGCGGCCCCAGGTTGTGTGTGCAATGTCTGAGGCTATGTAGTTGATTATAGAACATAATTATTCAATTGGCGTGCCAATCAAGTATGTATCTTACTATCTTAAATAATACAACAATCTCATGGTCAATTCAGCTATCAACCCTGCCATCTTTTTAGTCATTGATCCAGTGGTAAGCGTATGCGGCTGCTGATCAAGAGATCTCGGGTTCGATTCCCGGGTCGGACTAAATATTTGTGTGATCTAATAATATTTGTTTCGGAGTCTGGGTGTGTTCTATGTATAATATGCATGTATTTACAAAAACAGTATGTTTATGTATTAATATCAGTTGTTTAGTAACCATAATACAAACTCTGCTTAGTTTGGGACTAGATGATATTGTGTGTAAGATGTCCGAAATATTTATTATTTATTGCAAGGGCAGGATATTTGTTTTAATTTGTGGAAATCCATATGACCCTAAATTGTATAGCAGTAGTATTAGTGTCCCGTCATCGAGCCTATAAGCCGGGCTTCCGAAATAACCCCAACGGACTTAAATGCCTTCTGATAAATGCGACTTCACGAATAATAATATCTCTCTTTCTATGAATAGTATATTATCATTCGTAGAGGCGATCAACCCCACTAATTTGAGCAGGTACGCGAGAAACATCTAGCGCCGTTGTCGAGCCTATGAAATGCGATACAATGTTAAAAAGATTTAAACGTGACTGTTATGAGTTTAGAAGCATAATGGGACTGTCTTTTTATGATAATGGAAAAAAAACCAGTTACCGTTGTAGTTTATATGGAAATATTTATTTAAATAACAGTTTCGGGAGTTTAGTAAGCGAAACTTTTGTAATTCACGTTACAATTAATACTTAATGAGGGAAAGCTAGTAGAAAAACAATATTGGTAGCTTTATTATTTTAATAAAAATTGGTTGGATGTCGGTGTTAGACATTAGAAAATCTCAAGTTAGTTTATTAGATTAAATATAAACAAATCTTTATGTTCATGGATTATTATGGAACTATGTGGGTTGGTTCTTTGAACAAGAAATAAACTGGTGCATTTTTATCGATACTAGTAATAAATAAATAAAAAATCGGTAATAACCTTAATAAAAAAAACTTGCTTGACTAGTTTAAAATACATTTATATACATACATTTCTTTTTAAATAAAACAAAATTGAGGCTGTATTTTCAAACATAAATAATTTAAACCAAACCATCTGGTTGATTGTGTGTGTGTTCTTGATTGTATCTCTCGATAGGAAAAATTTATAACTTAGAATAATTAATATTATGGAGCCATACGTTGAATCAAATAGAATAGAAAGTAAGGGAAAATAGCACCCAGCAAATAAATAAATCAAAAGTGAGGTGTTAACTGCCCGCAACTGAGCGTCGCGGTAGCTGCCGCCGTTAGGTACATATAATAACTCAAGCGCAGGGTTCTTCGTACTTTTCCGTCTAACTAATTAAGTACTATCATTAAAAATATTTCAGAGAATTATAGGAACGATGACTGCGGCATATCGAGGAAGAATTAGAGAGCGGGAATTCACATTATATTTTATTGTCAAGAAACGTTTAAGCTATACTACAGCTATTGGTGTTCCTCGGAACACGAATAGTATTGTAGTGCGTATTTCTATCGATGTCCGTGTCCACGAAGCCTTTAAAATAACATCTTTTTTTTATTTATATTATTTTTTTATTTTATATTCACTTTACAAGCAATAATTGCATGTTGTGTGGCTTGCCATTTAAAAATATAATGTGCTAAATATCTTTACCAAATATTTATTAATTATACTTACATCGCATCGCACTATCAACAAATTTGTATTGTTTTTTTATTATTATATTATATACCACTACATTTAAAACTTGTACGACTTAAGTCCTATCATGCTGTGAAAATTAATATAATCTAGACTGTTCGTGATTAAACATAAACAATTTTTAATTATTAACCTAGCCAAGCATACAAAAAAAAACAACTCAAAAATTGGTGAGCACTTTACACTCTACTTTTTAGTGCAGTCTGAAGTGGTAACACACTTATTTTGCTTTTTAATCTCATATCCATGACTTTCATAGAATCAATCATCCTGTCTGAACGGATAAGTGGAGGTAACATATAATAGTATAATAATACTCGTATAATATTCCGCGATATTTGAAGCGTGATTACACTTTCTATATTCGCATAAAAAACCTACCTCACTTCATAAGTATCATCACTTTTTAATTTCAAATGTTAAATGGATATCTATTTAATCAGTCATAGATGTTACTTTATTTTAAGAAGTAATTAATCATTTCATTGGTCATGTGTGTTCATACGTGGTAGTTCGTCATGTAATCTATTTTGATTTGATTGTGTTCAATCGGAATGTTTGTTACCTAAGCATTATGTGTGCATATACTGATCCAGTTTGACAAGTATGGCAAGAATCAATAACATGCAAAATGCAAACACACATAATACAGTCCAGTAAGTTTCAATATTCTGGTTTTAGTTATATCAATTCTCAAACAGCATAATCAAGATATGTATGTAAAAGACCTCACCGTGATATTTTAAAAAATCAACCACCAACCAACTTAACTTTATTTTTGCTAAATTTTATTTTAATTTCTTGCTTTCTATAATAACGAAAAGTTTTAAAAACCAAAGGTCAGGCAGTGTGCATGATAGTTTATGAAATATCCAGTCTCTAACAATTTATTTAAAATCCTTATTGCCTAATAATCTAACATTCAGTCAAAGTTGTATATTCTAACTATCTTTCAATTACAGTTAAAGACGCCATTGACTAAACAGTGTATTATAAATTCCCATGAAGTGCAATTTAAAGACGTTTCCAAGTTTTTACAATACATTATTGATGTTCATTGAGTATGGCTTTAACAGCGGTCATTAGACCCCTGCTGATATGCGACGCGGGTCAACATTCCATTCACTATGGCATATTAGTATATTATTATGTTTGTATCACTAGTTATAATCACATATTATTATATTGCAAGACTAAATGTTAAAAATATGGGCATCTATGACTGGTATTTATACGAGTATATTAAATGTCCATGTTCCTCAACTTTTTGCTATAATATAGATTTCACGATCAGTTCGAATATCCCTGTAGAAATTTGGATGTTCCTAAAATTAAACACATGGCAAATATGTTTCACACAATTAATTACCCTGAGTGAGAATCGAACATATGTACTTTGGCTGATTAAGGGTCTCTGACCTCTATACCAACAGGTTTGTGGAAGTATAAACAAGAAGACAATTTTAATAAATAATCTTAACATATCGTAATTCTTTTTGAACAATATGTTGTGTTTTATACTACAGTAATAATTAATGAGTAAACTTATACAACAATGACTGGCGCATATAAAATCGCATACGACGGTAATCAAGTGTAAAACTTAGCTTAAAAGTGTAGAGAAGTTTTCCCCACATCACTTAGCTGGAACTAATTAGTACCGTGGAGTACATCATAATGATTATATTATATCGCTATGAGATCATTCGCCGTAAGTAAAATTATATTACGGCACATAAATACCGTGCGCATACACTGTTACCTACCTTGCTACGAAATATTATTAAGAATAAATGAATTTATTAAAATGTATATGATTATGCTGACTGAAAAATTAAGTCAAGATACAAGGTAGGTTAAAAAAATATTTGGTAGAATCTGCAACTTAGAATTTGAATTTATTTTTTATGAGACATTACTTTCGTGTCGGTGTAGAATCAAAGTTCGGGAACGTGTTTTGTGTCTTTTGTGTTTGTATTGGGAGGCAAGTTTGACGGTATTCTATGGAAAACCTGAAATAGTTCTTTAACAAATCAAATAATAGTACAAAAAATAATGATATATAACTATATAAACTTGATTTTTGACAATTGTGGGAATTAGATGTGATCTTTCAAAACGTCGTAACGTAAAACTAAGTTGAATGCAATTATCTAGCTTTAACACTTAACCCTCCTTTCCTTATGTTACCTTATGTTCGTGAGAACTTTTAACCGTAAAAGGTATAGAACGTAGAACTATTAAATCTCAAACACGTTTAGATTCCAAACATGTTGTAAATTATGCATTTAAGATTTAGATGGTAGTAGCGTTCGAACGGTGAACGATGACGTGAATTTGTTTATAGCACCTTCTGGAGGTTATAAATAGTTTTTTGGGTACCGCTACAGTTTAAGTAAGCCTTGTCTGCGTCACTCAATGGAAAAATATGTGTTCTTGATTTGACGTTATGAAATGTTTTTTTCTAAAGACAACTCCCAAGCAACGAGCGTTAAGAATATACTTACATACTATATCGCGGAGGACGGAAGTGGGTAACAGGAACTTATCATTGAACATATCAAATCTTAAACATTTTGACCAATAAAAGAGCGAGTTTATTGTGAGATGGTAGGCGTTAAGATATCACACGTCATGCCACTAGTACAAGTCTCGCTTGCTTTTTAGGGGCTGCCTACTTAAATTCCTGCCTCTATAGAATTATGGTGGTCTTAATAAAAAATCGTTTTGTATTACGATCTATAATCTAAAAATACTGTAATAAATACGGAACACAGGTATATCAGAACGTGACTCAATATAAGGTACATATGATTAATTATGGTGAAATTTATGTTACCGAAAGCGAAGAATCATATAAACTAACCCGTTCTTTTCTGTAAATCAATATAGTTTCAATATAAAGACCTAAGCTAACAACCTACTTAAATATTTCCTATTAGTTAGATTTATGTTGTGCAAAAGCAGTATTAAATATTACACCGTTATTTGAGAAAAAAATCTTCTGAATATTTTCAGATACTTTGTTTCTTAACTGGCTATATCATGCTTTTATGAGCGGCGTAAAAATCGAAGATTGATTTATAACTCTATCATAAAATGCATCTATTTAATTACAAGAGGAACAAATAAAATATTTTCTTTTGCATGTTCAATACCGACATGAAATATTCTACATTATCGTCAATAAAATGTAAATTTATTTTGAACCATACTAATTGGACACATTTTTTCAGTACATATTTGATCATTTCAATTTGATGTATTTGCAAACGCCTAATCAACTTTTTAGATAAAAATACATTTGTTAATATTACCGATGAAACTGACGTTAGATAATTTTTCAATCTATTTTTTAATCTTAACTTTGACAGTTTGCTTTTCGATGCCATTAATGATTAAGGTCAATCGTTAAAATATTTTAAGAATAGGTATTACTTGTAAAACTTAGTGTGTCTGTTTTACATAACAGTCATGTGGAACCCCGTCGCTAGAAATTCAGTCGAACCGTTATTCTAAAATGCTAAACATAATTTATTGTCTAAAAACTAAATACATATATAAAATACGACTTTCACCTATAAGACCTAATGTTTCGAACACTGAATCTCTGAATGCTTGCATTTCTTCAAGTCAAAAGAACAGCGTTAGAAGGTTCTGGTAAACCTTGTAAATAAATGTTTAACATAAGCTATGGAGCTATTGTATTTTATTTCGTGTGATATAAATAAAGTCATAAAAAATTTAAATTACAAATGCTTACAATATTTTTGGATTAAAAATTTTTAATAACTATCAGTTATTTTCCGATGAACGTTTTATGTGATTGCCTTTAGAAAAATACTTGCTAAGAATTTTCGTTTAGTAAATGTAGTAGTAGGTACAACTAACTTGATTTAAAAAGGTAACTGTTGTTTAGTATCTTAGTACTAAACAAGGTATCTTAGTACGTTAAAGGCGACTTAAGAAGCAGGACAACGCTACGACAAAGAGAAAAAAAACTTGAAAGAAACCATGACACACACAAACTATATGTCGTTGTATAGTTGGCCAAAACCTCCTTGCTTCAGAAAGTGAACTGTTCAGGCTGTTGATGATAGTGATTAATCAATCTATAGCCGTCTACTGCTAAACGAAGGCCTCCATGATGATCGTATTTTTATATTGTATCTTAGACTTCATTAACAAAATGTGGTTTCTTGAAATTTTTCTAAATAAACCAGATATTTGTTATGTTGCGATTTTCATAAAACAGTTATACAAATTACAGCAGTAAGTAGGTACTTCCTACAAGAATTTGGGTCATTTGGATTGGCAAAATAGAAAGACATTACTAAAATCGTTACTAAAAAAATCAAAAGCTAATCTTATGGAAAAATAAACTTGGAGAATTAACATTGTTATCTATACAATAAGTTATTTTACCTGTTTTAAGATATAAAAGTATACCACTTTTAAATGTATACCTATTTAGTATACTGAAGTGTCTAATTATTATTTAATGCAAACACTTCGAGTAACTTCCATACATACTATCATTTATGCCTATATCCTGTATGTAGCATTATTCAATTAGTAATCTCAAGGAAAGCTTAGACCAAAATTCATTATCAATCAATGCTAAAACTTAATGGCAATAAATTAAGAGTGGGCTACAGAAATTCAAGAAATAGAAGCTTCCTCGATCACGTTGCAACATAATATTATTATTTTTTCGAAATTAGAAAGCCGTAGAAACTTTTTAAAATGAAATACTTTGAATTTACAATTTGACAGTTATATATAACTGTCTCAGAAGTATGGTAAGTACCTACTATTGTAATGAAACACGTTTCTTTTACGATTAGTACCTAATAAAAAATAAGGGCTGTGCTACATGTTTGTATTCACTAGATGCTTAAACTAGTTTACGTAAAGAAGTAGTTTAAAAATAAAATATGATTTTTAGTTAAAAACACATAGGCCATCAAGTTTGTCAAATAATATTAATTGGTTATGTAAATCCCTATTTTGTTAAATAGATTTGAGTGGATTGTTATTTCGAGTTGACTATTACAAAACACACACTTTTGACCTATGTCCAATTTTGTAAATTTATATTCACTTTGCATTAAATTGTATACGGTAACGCGGTTTATTTTGCAACGCAAAAATCATTGTACAGCAATTTTTTTTTTTTTTTTTTAAAGACAACTCCCACATTAGGAATATGAATTCCTGTGTCGCGGGGGACTTTACAAACATACATGAAACGGACACAAAGAACACCCAGACTCAGAACAACAATTTGTGAATCACACAAAGTGTTATCCCACGTGGGATTCGAACCCACGACACTTGGCGCAGTAGAGAGCGGCGTGGCGACCGCTTAAACCACTAGGCCAACCATGCAATTTGAAATAAAATTAGAAATAAATAACTAAAATGTATTATTTAGTAAAAAAGTCATTGACTTCCGTTAATTATTGGGTTTATGAAATGTCTATTCTAGTGTCTTGAGTACGCAGATAATATATTTTTTATATTCATTATCATCATCATCATCATCATCAGCCTATCGCAATCCATTGCACGCCTCTCCCATTGCACAACACTTTGATCGCTTTTGGGCTGCTTGCATACATTTTTAATATTAATAAATTTTTTTATTTATATACAGAACTACTTATTATTAAATAGAAAAAAGGAAATTCAATAAATAGAATTTGATGTCTCTTTTAAAAGTTGCACCCATTTAATTTTCAAAAAATTTAATCCTAATTTCTCCTTATCCTTACTTTAACCTAACACTCCTTTTGGTACTTCACCAAAAGAAGCACAAAATCTTTTTATAAAAAGAAATATTTAAAAAGATATCTAAGATGTTACAATTTTATAAAAAATGACTTTTACAAGAAAACTGTACATGTTTACTTTGTAAGCAAACACAATGATGGGAAACCATAATATGTAAATTTGTCATGTTTCTGTAGTCAATCGATTGATGAGTCCAATGACACTTTAGTCAAATTGCTTTTGTATGTTAATGTATGGTCATGTATATCTTTCGGCTGCCAGTTTATGGTGTAAATGACAGCTTACGAACTTATCTTAACAATAGAATCATTTTATTGCTTGTTCATGTTTTTTAATAACTTTATCAATTTCCCGACAAACTTTCAAGTTGCCGTGAGTTTAATCTTACACCATAACTAAATGTTTTGTTATAAAATAGATACCCCGAACTAATTCTAAAATAATATTATCATGAGTCACATCCCTATTTAAAATAAACTTACCGATTAACGTTCAAACATGCATCATCCAGTAATATTTCCAAACTAAAAACGCATTCACAGATTTGTTAGAGTCTTTCACTAAATAAAAAAAAATAAACAATCACATTGTTTTTTTATCCAAGGACGGCGAGTGCGTTCCCGCACTTTCTGACGCGACTTGTCTGTCAGAACGGTCGACGGACAAATGTAGCTATCTGAATTCTGCACAGAAAGATTCGACCCGACCCGCCCTCATAATATCGCTCGATTCCGGATTGATTCTAGCGTAAATCTAAAACACGGTCAGTGGGTTTTATCGATAAAATATGAAAATTGGTGATGGTGGTGGGATAAATTGGGTAAATTAGATTTAGCTTGCGCGGATTTACAAATCGACAATTTATTCAGACATTTTTAAGTTTCAAATAAGGCTGATCTTGATAGTAAACTGGATAGCTTGTCGTTAGTTCAGTTGATCTTTACGTAAAAAAATACTCTGCCACAAAAAACGAATCTATCTGTACTAAAGCTCATATAAATTTAAGAAAAAATCACAAATTCTCATTAAATTATATTAATAGAAATGTACATTACTATGACAAAGGATTAACCGTTTATTTTTTGTGAATTAGACATATTTTAAATTTGAAAGATTATTACTCAATACTTGTAAGAAACGGTCTACTTTTATTTGAATTACAATCATAGACAACACAACTCATTTTTTATCTTATGTTAGCGTAATTCTCATGCGCTGAAAGCTAACTGCTGTTTGGCACTTAAACGCGTTTTTTTTAAATTTGAGCGAATTTTTAAATAAATTGGCATGTCTAAACGTGTGTGAAAATTTTATTGCTAGATTTCTTTATATGCATACAAAGACTGAAGATTGATGGACTGTGTGGAAGACAATTTAAACAATAATAAGAATTGTATGAGTTGTCCATCTTTGTTTGCTGAGATCGAAATCTAACTTTATTTATAATATGTATATTAAGAACACAGAGGTAGGAACTAAAGAAATACATAATCAAATAAGTTACAAACTTTCACTTCGTATATAAATTTTATAGATACGCCTTCATCTTCAGTTTTTTTTTAATTATAGAGTCGCATCTTCTGCTAATATTTATATATCTAACTTGTTGTGAATATTTACTCAGAGATGAAGCTATTCTGTACTTTATTGTTCATTTAGCACGGTAACAACTCTACCCTGTTTGTCTACATAGAAACGTACTTACAAATTAGGAATTTTAAATTTGAAAAATCGGCCCAGTGCATGTCAGGCCACGCACAGGAAAGGGTTCCTCAGTCACCCATAATGGTACGTGGATTTAAAATCGTATCCAATAGATAATTGTTATGTTTACGTATTAATGTGTTGATTTTGTATGACGTTTTCCAAGTGAGTGCATTTTACAAGTTAAGCCTCTGTAACTCCTGAACTAACAAAGTAATTTAATCTGTTATAGTTTTCCTTCAAAGTTCATTATATGGACCACCATAACGAATATTTCCAGATTTTTCGAGCCAGCCGTTTAGCTTTTAGAGGGGGGGGGGACGCCCTGTTTTTACAAAAAAGTGCCCTTTAAAGTGGAATTTCTCGCAAACGGATACCTAAATCAAAAAAACCCCTTAGAAACCCTTTATTGTTTTGAAAAGACCTATCTAATGATACCCCAGGTGATGGGGTAGACGCGAGAAAAAAATATCATCCCCACTTTACGTGTAGGGGAGGTACCCCAAATAAAAATATTTTTCATAATTTTATTGTAGCATTTTTGTCGACGTAATTACAACACATATTCATGCAAAGTTTCATCTTTCTAGCACTTACCGTTTGGACGGTAAGTCGAGGACGGACAGACGGACATGACGAATCTATAAGAATTCCAAGTCAAAAACTTCGGAACCCTAAAAAGTTGCTTTGGGTTTATCTTATTGATTTAGCTTATTGAAGGAGATGCTACTATGTATACCTCACTCTGCTTAACAGGTGACAGGTCTTTTTGAGCTAATAAGAATTTATTTTTCGGTATCCATCCTAGACTAGTCCAAATATACTGGCAATGAAATAACATGGACTTAGTTGGTTCGAGTCCAACCGTATCGTTTGATTTTAGTGACCACTAGCTGAGTCACGGCGTTATCCTACTATATATGTACTACTATTTTTTTTATTGCACACCAATAAAGTACAGACATAGATAGAAATTTACATTTGGTTTGACAGTACTCACAGAGCAACTACTACTAGAGGAATCACTCATATGGAGCTGTCAAATAATTGTTAGGGTCCCGCTCACCCGCTGCATAGATTTGGCGCTAGCGTCGGGCTATTTGATTGGTCTAAATTTTATGTCAAAATTAGTTAAGATATGATTTTCGTTTTCTATTCTAACCTATAAACATTGTACTGTGTGTTTCTAACCTACAATAAATAAATGTTTTGTGATTTTTGTGATTGTGTACTGTGTAACGTTGCTTCTTTCAGTTATTTCTTACGCCATAAAAATATAGCCATGCCTAAATATACCTAATAAAAAGTGTTGTGTTCCCAACTGCCAAGACATGGAAAGTAAACGGCATAGATTTCCCAAGTCTTCACCTTATCTTTTCGAGCTTTGGTTGAAAAATATTGGGAATGATAAACTAAATGCTCTTAGTAAAGACAATGTATATAAATCATATATGGTATGTGAGAAACATTTTGAAGAACATTGTATTGTGCCAGGTACACGAAGAGGCCTTGTTAAGTAAACGACAAATAACGACGTAAACGACGTTGTTACGTAAACGACGAATAAGTTTAGAAGAAATTAATTTGTTCCTAAGATAAAAGTGATTTATTTTGTTTTGTTTCTTACTTAAATATTATGTACCTATACCTTCTCTTTGATATTGGTGATTAGATGGTCTAGAAAATATGTATAAATAAACTAATATGTTTAACTACATAAATGTTTCTTTCCTCTCACCTCCTTACAAAGTAAACAATAACATTAATCAAGAACTTCGGAAATAGTGGCGAGTTCATATTATCCGCCATTATAAAGTAGTTCCCCGCTCAAACACTGGAGGCGCTGAAACTTTTTTCCAAGCTCTATGGGTAAGTTCTGACTCTATAGTAGTTGCTCTGTGACAGTACTCGTAGGCGGTTTTATCGCTCACGGTGATCTCTTCCAGACAACCTTCACTTAATACTATCTTTCTACCTTAATACTTCTCCTGTATTATTTACTCATATAATTATAGACATGTAAATACCTACAAAGATACAATTTATTAATCATGATAGCTTTTACTAAGTACAAGTTTTAATTTAATAAGTCCAAGATACGAGTATATTGAGTGTTTTAGTATTAATAACGATGAATTTAATGCTATGGCTAAGATGTAATTAAGTAAATATTAAGTGGAGTAGTAGATACTTGAAATGATATCGGGCTTGTATCGTAGTAGGTTAGGAACGTCGTTTTTTCTGCAGCCTAGTAATTAGTTTCACAGTGTCTTGTAGACACCGAAAATTTATGGTGATTTTTAGTCGTACTTAACGGCAAGAGACCCAACACACGACTTTATGTGTAATTACTATTAAGACTTATGAGACAATTAAATAACTTTACAGTAGGTATATAGTAAATTTGATGGTTTAACTCAAATAAATAATAATCGTGGACTGTAATTTACTATACTCTAATGAATTAAAATTGTAAGCGTAATTTAAATATATATTTTAGTAAACACTACACTGTTGCGTGGCGTGGCGTTGTTTGGAAGTGAATTAGATAGTAAGAAATTCTAAAACATCCTATTTTTTTATATAAGCTCTTATTCTTTTTAATGATACTATAACAAACGGTAGTGTAAGAAGTTGGGTTGTTTTTAAAAACATGTATGCTTGTGTGCGTGCGTGTGGAACAAGTGGGCTAGTACCACTAGTTTATTTTCAGTTGTTATATGGACGTAATAAATTAAATTCTTAACATACATTGAAGTTATTGTATTAAAATATTATAATATATGATGCAGAAGTAGGTATCTCGATAAGCCCATAGTGTGAGTCATTATGCTGCATTGGACTACACTCCCTTTGACTCCTACTCATACTTTCTATCAGACCGAGTAGAGTCAATTTGGTAGCCTTTAATTTAAAAAAAAATGTACATTATTACACACACAAAATTTGGGGAGCATTCAATATATTACATGAGTATCGTTATTTCCCCCATAAGTAAGTGGTGAGTAAACAAATAAAGGTTAGTTAGTAATAGAATAGGTTCTGTAAGTGGGAGTCCCACCCACGTAAAGAAAGAAAGTGGAAGAACGAAAGAAAGACCTAGTATGCGGCATATAAGTGCGAGAGGCATATAAGATGGAACTGGTGTGATAAAGAGCATTAGATCGATAAGGGCGCCAATCGTGTTGGCGGTTAGTCTGGTAATTAAAAAAAAACTATTACTTGAATACTTCACCTAAAATATTACTAGTTACCCTTATATCAATTTCCTGCAGCTGAGCTAACCTTTTTTTTTTTTTTTTTTTTTTATGTGTGGAAAATCATCATGGACCGTCACCCCACCGGGGGTTACGGCGGGGTGGTGTGTCGGACTTGAACCGACTAAAAACCACACAGTGTGCCCTCTCCGCGCTTCTCCGTTTAGGAGGAGGAGAAGTCCAGGGTGAGATCTCCTTCTGAACTTCTCCAGCGCCTGCCCGCTCCTGATGCGGGCACCGTCTCGGTTTGACGACCCTCTCTTAGGCGGCGTCCGGCACACACCGACGCCGCCTCCTAGCTGAGCTAACCTTTTTTTTTTTTTTTTTTTTTTTAGTGTGTGAAAAATCATCATGGACCGTCACCCCACCGGGGGTTACGGCGGGGTGGTGTGTCGGACTTGAACCGACTAAAAAACACACAGTGTGCCCTCTCCGCGCTTCTCCGTTTAGGAGTAGGAGAAGTCCAGGGTGGGATCTCCTTCTGAACTTCTCCAGCGCCTGCCCGCTCCTGATGCGGGCACCGTCTCTGTACGACGACCCTCTCTTAGGCGGCGTCCGGCACACACGGACGCCGCCCCCTCGCGGCTGGCCACATAGTGCGGGTGGAGGGAAAACCCGTCCCGTCCACCCGCGGCCACACTCAAGGCGGCATGAGGCGCAGATGTTCGCGCCTCCGCCGCCCGAGTCGCCGGCGGCGAATCTGGTCCGATTGGATGTCGTCCTCACGGGCCTTCTCCGCCGCCTCCTTCTGCGTGATTACGTCCTCGCAGAAGGTTGCGACCGCGGTAAATGAGCTCTCGCTGCCGGCCATGGAACGAACGACGGCCGGAAGCGAGAGATCCTCTCCTATGACTGCAGTGAGGACCCGGCGCTGCGTCTCCCATGCGGGGCAGACCGCCAGCGTGTGATGAGCCGAATCCTCACTGCAGTCGCAGTGGTGGCAGGCGGGACTCAATTCCCTTAGCTGAGCTAACCTGTGCTAACCTCCTTCTAAGGAGAGGCCTATGTCTAGCAGTGGACTGTTAAAGACTGTTGACGATGATGTGCTAACTATGACCACCAATGATGACTGTGATAAATTAGTAAGAAACTGTATATTCTTCCGTATTTATGTTCACACATATTTTCTACTATAACCAGGTCATATATAACCGCTTCTCCAGAGCGGTATTTTTTAACACTGATCATAATTATTAAAATCAGAGAAATAGTCGCGCCCATACCAAATTGATTTTTAATTTTGGGCTATTAAACCTTCGGCGACCCTTTACGTTGCATTGAAATGTGAACTTAATCAGTAATAAGGTAGAGTATATTTTGTGATAGTTCATGTTTAGAGTAATAAATATTAAGTGGTGATGTATCACTGCCCACAGATTCGGGCAAGTTGTCTTGATTCAATAGTCCCAGTGTAATATGACTCGCGACATGGATAAATGATTTATCGCTTCGTATAACAAGTTAAATTAGTAGACTCATAGGCGCTTTCATTTTATTTAAAAAAAAACTTAACATCAAGTGCTTTTCTTCTGGCGAGTATTGAGGGCCAACGAACTAACTACTGCCGCCCGCGGACACACAACATACTAGTGTTATATATTCTTCTCTAGGACTTAGGAAGCCTTAGAAGGACCAAATTCTATGGAATTTATGGCCTTTATAGAGTTCCGCCAAGAACCTCCTCGCTCCAACAGCAGATTAAGTCAAAAATTCTAAATAAAAGTTTGTCATCAATCTATATATATATATATATATATATATATATATATATATATTAACATAATATCTGTATACGTAGGAAGGTACGTTTTGTTTCACCACGTGACAATAAGACATGGCTCAACTTATGTTCTAAACTTTGATGACATAGTAAGTTAAAAATGCAGTTACTTAAACCCATTTTAAATAAAAAGCAAAACAACAAACAAATCCCCAAAGTAACTACTAGTTTATTAGATCGAAAAAAGTAATTTCCTATGTTAGTTAATTTTTTTTTTACATATTTGTAATAATAGCGTTTATTATTATACACTTGAAAATATTAGGAAGTGGTTGTTTTATTGAGTCATTGCTAAGGTAATTGTGTTTGTGTGTCGGGTCTCATCCAATTGTACTTTTTGCTTTGTAACCTCGTCCGAAAGCAAATAGTATCCATAGCATAATTAAAAACGTCATGTGTACAAAAGGCTAGATTAAGGTGACAGACAGACAGATGTAACTATTTTTGTATTCATTAAAAACCTGTGCTTTCATTCGTACAATAAAAAAGTTCGTTAGCTTGCCTTTTATACACACAATCGCTATAGCGCATACTAGGTTTGGGGTCAGCTTCTAACATGGGTTATAGACCATTTTTACAGTTGCCTTTTTTATTTATACAGCATATAGATATGAATACATAAATTATACTCAGATTATCAAGTGGATTGTTAGTAATGGAAGTCATTAGAGAGTTTTTTTTGCATTTAAATTAACATTGCTACAAGGATTTTAATACAAATGACAGCTTACGTCTGAGCGAGACTAGTGCTTTTGTTAGTTTGACTACAACTGGTATATAATAATTGCAGAGTTTCAACCCCACCTATTAAATAAGAATCAAAGCTATTGAAATACCATGTCGTATTGTTCCGCGTCTTGTTCTATTCTCCAGAAATAAATTAAACAGAAAGACTTTTGACGTTCAGCTTTTTTGAAGAAAGTCGGTACAACTGTGCCGTCTATCGATGATACACTTTTTACAGAGACATATTTTAAAATGAGTTACCCATAGCATAAAAGTGGGAAGATTCTCCCTTTATGTTGGAGGGACACAATACCCGTCCCTTAATCCACAGAGTGAAAAGTTTTTGGAGAAACCCTAAAACCAGCGCAGCGCTCAGATTAAGTTAAAATTCCATAATGTTGTTAAAACATAAATCATTTATGGGTATAATATATGGGTATAATATATGGGTATAATACATGGGTAGATTTCCAAAATTTGTATAGTATTTTTATTCGATTTTAAAACAAAGAGTAAAAACCACCTTTCCACCCTGGATGTGTGTCTCCTTGGCCTTACGGTAAAAATACCAATGATAGTTTATTCTATATACATATATACTCATTTACTCAGATACTCATTTAAGTCATGAAATACAGTGAAATATAAACATTACACTTTATTTACTCAAATAATCAACTATTAGGAAACCCATGTATTAGATATGTTTTGCGATAAAAGGTTTTTTTTGAAATAAACTCCATTCGAACAAACGTTCAGTCGATTCCATTCATCGAACATGTATTGTGACTCTCGAAAATAAATTACGGACCCGTATTAGGTATTGATTCATAAACTTGTACTTGCCTTACTGTGTTTAACCATCTTGTTAATTATGTAGTTTCTTCAAAGCATTCTCAAACATAAAACACATTATATCATGGACAATACGTAGTACGGTTATGGAAGTTTCTAGTTCACTGTGCCAAGTTCATTTTATTTGTAATCCACTTTGATATAAGCTTCCTATGTAGGTATGTTAGTTCACATCGATTGCATTTGTTAATTATTACAACAGTTACGAGAGAGTAAAATTAATTGTGTTTATAGGCTGTTTCGTATTTAGATAAGGCTTGGTTATCCGTATTCGGTACTACCTCCAGAAGAGCGCCTCAAGCAGGCAGTCGAGGAGGTTATAATGGTAAAATCTCATACCCGCCCCTACAACATAATTTTTTGTTTTCTAAATTGCATTCTATTTTTGTCTTCATTCAAGTAGTAAGTACTTGAATGAAAACAAAAATAGTATGCAATTTTCTCCTTCGAACGTTGCTTCGGTCGCATTCATTAGCGACCTATGGAAGTGTTTGCAATGTTTGCATCGATAGAATATTTGACATCAAATCAAAGGTTAGACGTCTGTTAACTATAACTACACGGTTGCGATACACGGTGCCGTTCTCGAAGTTGTTCAAAAATATGTGTACCTCGGGCAGACTTTGCAGTTGGGTGGAAACAACTTCGAGGACGAGGTGAACAGGAGAATTCAGCTGGGTTGGGCGGCGTTTGGGAAGCTTCGTCGGGTCTTTTCATCATCGATCCCACAGTGCCTAAAGACGAAAGTCTTCAACCAGTGCGTCCTACCCGTCATGACATACGGAGCCGAAACGTGGACACTCACGGCACGGCTGGTCCACAAATTCAAAGTCACGCAGCGAGCTATGGAGAGGGCTATGCTCGGAGTTTCTCTAAGAGATCGTGTTAGAAACGAGGTAATCCGGCAGAGAACCAAAGTTATCGACATAGCCCACAGGATTAGCAAGCTGAAGTGGCAATGGGCTGGCCATATTAGCCGCAGGACCGACAACCGTTGGGGTAAACGTGTTCTTGAGTGGAGACCGCGTCTCGGCAAACGTAGTGTAGGACGTCCACAGGCCAGGTGGAGTGATGATTTGCGCAAGACGGCTGGCAGGAGCTGGATGCGAGTAGCCGAGGATCGAACTAAGTGGCGTGCAATTGGAGAGGCCTATGTCCAGCAGTGGACTGCGATAGGCTGATGATGATGATGATGATGATGAAGTACTTGTGTAAATTAATTTTAATTAATTTGTAGTATTTATAACTAATATGTACATAATATGTAGACATGTTTTACAATTGAACGTATGTAGATGCATACATGTCATATTCATTTATCATCAATTCATCATCATCTACCTCTCTATTGCACACCACTTCGATCGATTTTAGGCTTCTCGCATCCAGCTTTTGCCAGTAAACCTGCGAAAGTCGTCGTAAATTAATAGATGTATATTTCAGGGACGCCTGTCCTAGATACTAGACACTAAAGTTTTCTTCCTCATATTGTTATTGTTATTGTTACCAGTGACCAGATTAAAAAAAGATTTATGTGAATTATAATGGCGCTTGTAACGTGCATTTAAATAAACCTTTCACATAAATTTTTCAACATCAGATGTAAATAGCAACATAAAACCCTATTTACTTTTCCCCAGAAGCACTTTTCAAACATCGTAAAACGAAGTGTACATTTACCTTAATGAATGTTATTGAATAACACTTAGATAAAAGTGGCATAATGAACTACCAATAAAATACATGAAACTAGAAAACCAATAAGGATTTACACTAACTCTATAAGGCAAAGCTTCCATGCACACAACTCAGATTTCATTTTTAATCTGAGGCACACAGTACAGTTAAAAACTTTATGCCGTAATTTGTATAAAAATTAATTATGAATTTTGCAGACCGTATCTTCTCGAATTAAACTAGTTTATGTGTAACAAGAATTGGCAATTTTCTGTATATTACGTAGATATTTTTATTATAAAGTACACATATGAAAAATAGTCAGTCATAAATATTGTACTTGAACTTTTCTACTATTGTCATTCTTCTTTCTTCTCAAATCTAAAACAAAATTAGTACTACGAAAAACATATACTTAAATGAAGAGAATTCTCTGAAATCAACGTCAACGAAAAAGTGCATCAAGGTCTATTTAGTGGGGCTCTCCTCGATGAACAGAATCCTTAGGCGGAACTGGTATAAAGTGTTTTTTTCGTGACCTGTGGAAGGGCTACAAAGCATAATTATATAGAACAGTTATACGAGTTCGGAACAAATATGAAATATTTTTAACACATATACTCAGATTATACTAAGTTACATACGCTTAAGTTTGTGCACAGTTATTTACAGCCTTTGCTATATCTTTTAGATTCAAATCTAAAGATCAAAGCACATTTGTAAGCTAGAATAATTCCATAGCATCGAAAAGTCTTGATGGTGCCGTGGTATACTGTACAGGATTTAACGTTTAGAAGCCTAAAAAGTACAGTTGGAAAAATAGACTGTAGGTCCGTATTTTTTTTTGTTATCATTAAATTTTACTTTATGTTTACTACTAGCTGAGCCCCGCGGTGTTACCCGTTGTTTTTGGTGTAAAGGCACAAAGGCACTGGTAACGTCACAGTACGAAACTAGTCTAAAAAAAGCGTAGTGTAAGTTACCCCTCACGTCATCAACTGTCCTCCAATAAAAACACTGTCAAAATCAAAATCAAAAAAATTTTTTAGAACAACGGCTCTTGTTTTTCTTTTTTCCCAAACTTAGTTAGAATTTTCTTAAAAGTCAGTCGGTCTCGGTCTACGAGTACTTAGATATGGCTCATCACCGACTCTAATACTTATGCCTAAATTATAATTGTTCCTTTCCTAAATTAATTGCCTATCTATGTTTGGTTGATAAATGGGATACCTCATTTATCATATGAGTTTGTAATATGTCTTTGTAACTATTAAAGTTATAGTTTTTCTCTTTTATTTAAGTATTATTCAGGCATTTCTTACTTCACATAGCACATACGTTAGTATTTAAAATAAGCAGTACAAACTAAATTTACATAATTACAACTTTAAATGTGTTTACAAAATGTTAAGAGATGCATCAATACTTCATTAGTACAGTCCTCCTGAATGATCTCAGTAAACCCAGTTTACGACATTATTGAGGGACAAGTAAAAGTGTTTGCATATAAATGAGAAACCTGATAGAAATATGTTCCATACTCATAGGTCATTGCATCCATAATGTAAGTTGTTAAGTCGGTAGTAACTAAGTATTAGTTATAGAACCTATCGAGGAAGAGAAAGGAAAAAGGTTTTTCGTTTTGTTTTATATGACTCTGCCAAAGTTACTTTATTCTGCATGAGCAGAAGCATCCAAGAATATTAATCACTATACGAGTACTCATTACAAATGCAGACAAACTTTGAGTTACTGGCCGCCAATAAATATTTGTATGTCTCATGTTATATTTTTTAAACATGAAAATTCATTATTTTGTTGATGAAGACAATTTTTGGCGGGAAGTCGCATACTAATGATTTTTATCTCAAGTTGAAGTTCGGTGTCAGTAACAAATACATAATTAACACAAAATGATTTTGGGGCAATGATTTTTACGATTTTAAGAGTTCACTCTCCGCAAGACTGCACTAATCGTCTTCAATACTTTTGGGAGCTTATATGAACATTGTAAGGCGTTAGAATGTGAATTGATGGTGTCGTTTCAATCGAGCTGAAATTAGCATAGTTCTATTAAGGCGTGGCGGTAGTAATTTACTATCAGATAACGCGTAAACTCATTTTATTCAAAGATCTGTAAACAGTAAAAAATGCTTTATAATAAATAAATAAATAAATACTTAGGACATCTTACACACAACGTCATATAGTCCCAAACTAAGCTGAGCGTGTACTATGGGTACTAAACAACTGATATAAATACATGAACACACATTTTTTTTGTAAATACGTACATATTATATATTATAATGGAGTAGTTGTTTTGCAAAATCAACATATCAATGTTAGGATAGCCCTTGGATCAAGTTCGCTAACACTTTCTCTTCCTTATTAATGTACGCGATGAATAATATTAATCTCAATTAGTACATGATTGCCTCCATATGACTTTCTTGTGACACATTACTGCCCTTAACTACAAATTAACTAACTACTGAGAGGTAGTACTCGCTTCTGATAAATGATGATAAATTTATTTCTTTAAATAAATCTTTTACAGATATTTTTACACGTGGAGTTCACAGCTAGAAGGCGCCATTATTTCCTAGGAGTAACTCTGGGAAGAAATGTATTCTAGCAAATTATTGTGCAAAAATTTCAATTACATTTGTTATGATTGCCATAAAGACATTATCGAGACCTCATCAACAGCAAAGAGTAGGCAAATGACAGTAAAAAGCACTTGCCAACGCCAGAAGTTATTATACAGACTCGTGTTAATGCCCTTCTCATCATTCACTATAGCGGTTTTGATAGCTTTTTTAATTCAGGAGTTCTAATATCTGCCATTATGGGTGACTACGGAACCATGCGTAGCCTGAAACGCACTTTGCCCATTTTTATTTAAAAAAATGTCATTGATGAATACTAATTGCAAATTAAATTAAACCTTTCAAGTCGTTAACTACGTACAGAACTTTCAAGCCATATTCGTAAATTTCTCATAACCCTAACATCCTATAGAAACTTACAATAGATATAGGTACAGGAACTAAAGGTTGAATACATATTTAAATCACTTGTAGAAGAAAATGTTGATAATTTATTCCGTTTCATCAAAGTTTGTCTTGAAGAACAATGAGATAGTTACATCGATTCTTGTACACTGATCAAGTGTAAACAGTATACATGTACAATGTACAAACCGTGTCTCACTTCCCGGTAAACGAACGATTTTCTCGCAACGACAGCGTTCCATTTCCTCGTGTATTTATTAGATGTTGAACAAAAAATCCGACATTCTAAACCCAGACATCTATGTATACGCAAGAAGTGTGTTAATTACACATAAATGTTTTTGGAAATGAAGATTGTTGTTGCATTTATATTGAGAAATTAATCATCTGTGAGCTATGTACAATTACTACATTCTACCTTTTTAACCTGACAGTATTCAGGACTAGTCTATACGAATAGACTTTTAAACCGGTATACCTACATCACCTCACAAAAACCGGAATAGTACCTTAAATATATAGTGTTCTTAAAGAAGAAGGAAAAAAAATTAGCATGTCCCTTGACCATACATGACATGGTCAATGAAGCAAAAACTTTTTATCTGAAAGTCACACATACTATCGTTTTATGTGTTAGCTTAATAGTAATGTCTATGACAATTTGCGTTCAACTAAGAATGAAATTGACTGAACTCCGTGAACGGATAATGATATTCCTGATTGTATTATTTGGGTTATCTCCACCACACGTAAAGTACAGATATATTTTTTCAATTAGTATTTTTTTTGTATTAAAACTCATAAGCATAACACTTCTAAACTTCTCTAATAAGCTTAAGATAATAGGGTATAGTTGAAATTCCATTTGTTGATACACAGGTCAAACATTTTTATATCTTAGCATTCGTTGACGATATTCGCTTCCCACAAATGAACGTGTTTGAAGAAAATAGTGTTTTCTAATGATTATCATTAGGTACAAATAAAGCTGATCAATAAATATACTAAAATAGTTATACTAAAATAAATATACTAAAGTTAGAGTTGATGGCATAAACTATGTAAACTTAAAAAATGAGAAAAAAAGTGATACAGCTCGTAAATTTAAACTAGAAATATACAGACAGAGGTATAAAACACTAAGTTTGCATCTTCGTGATATTGAAACTTCGCATAAAAATATATGGCGATCGAAATTCTATTAATTTTAAATAAATATAGCAAAAATCGCAGCGTTTTATTGTGATTTTATTCATTTGTTTTCTATTCATATTTAGAATCTTCCGTATGTTCAGTGAAATCAAATCTTATTCATGCATTTAAATGTTAAATGGACCATAAACAGTTGTAATTTTGTCTCCCATCGTTTTCTATTGATACCAACCCGTTATAAAAACGTGCAAGAAAGGAGATAAGTTCATAAAATAATACTTAGAATATTTAGGTGCATATGTTATTAATATCGATATCGGAGATTTGACCTTTATATATTCATTAGTTTTTTATAAAGCCCACATATCAATGAGATCTACGAGAATTAAATGCACCGTATGTCGCTCAGGTCACTCTCGCTCCATTTAAAAACTAGTAGCCTACACCAAATAATCTTGGGAATAAAAAAAAACCTAGGATGATTAACATAGCATTATTTTAATTAGTGCAAAGGAGATTACAGCAACACACATTTCTTGAGGCTTCAAATGCATACATGTAATATATATAAGTGATTAGAGAGTCTTGTATGAAAGTTACGTATGTAGTAGAAAGTGTCAACCTTTGTTGAATAGTATGACCCTTCATGAATGTTTTAATGAACGCTTATAAATAGATGGATTTAATGAGCACCTGTTAGTTCTATTTAATGATCACTATACTCATAATCCATTTTGCATAATTAATATTAAATGTATAAACTTAAGAAATCGCTGAACATGGTAATAACCTCTGCGAATAGGTACTGAAAGTTTATTTATTAAGGTATATAATCACGCGCAAGGTTAACACATACCGGCTATATGTCATACATATAAAAAGCACTTATATTAAGTTAGATTTATGAGCAATTATTAATTAAAAATGTTATCCTGACTTTACTCTGCCTGATGGGAAACGTGAGCTAAAATTCATTATTCATGTGGACAATGCATATCATTTTAACTCACACTATAGCCTATTGAAATGCTTCTGGATCATTGGGCCTCCGCCGATCTCGTCCTCACCAACGAAACACGACAGCATCAATGCTGTCATTATAGGTTTGCCTTCTGCCAGACTGTAGTAGCGCCCCTGTCTAGTCGGCCTGCTCGTGCAGATATCAGCGTGACTTTACTTGGGGAGATTGTTATAAATTATAATAATTATAATATAATAAATAATACCTTTAGATCAATTTACCTAGATGTTTTGTGATAATCCGTTTAATTTTTTAATTGATCAGACTTTGTTACTTTGTAATATTATTTAAGTTACCCATGGGTGTCGTAAGAGGCGACTTAAGGAACAAAATAATCAGCTAACATCACTGCCAAGAGAAGGAAAACTTGAAACAAACAATTTACCAGCCCGTCTGGCCAGTGTGGTATAGTAGGACAAAACCTCCTTTTTAAGGAGAAAGTTCCCCGCGACACAGGAATTTATATTCCTAATGCGGGAGTTGTCATTTTGAAAAAAATAATTAAGAAATATTTGCGGGTCACATAAACATTTGGTCCGACCGGGGAATCGAACCTGAGACCTCAAGCATACGCTATCACTGCGCCACCAATGCAGTATTGTCTAAATTGATTCTAATTCTAATACAAGTTCTAACATAATCAATTAACAATTTATTTTTTACTTAGTGAACATCTAAAAGATTTATTTATGTACAGATATGATAAAACCAGCTTTATTTAGCTACTGTATAAATGACTAGAAAATCTGAACATGCCAGTAGTTTATTAGTTTTTAAATCGTTAATAATATTAAAATGAATGTCTTGTTAGTATTTTTGAGTGGAGTGATTAACGATCTAGTTCTAGTATTTATGCGGTAGTGAGTTTTTATAACTCTACTTATGTGTGTGTTCTATCAATTAACATGTTTTTTATATCATCTAGATGGAATAGTTAATTGACAAGAATTATTTTTAGCCACCTGTTGCAATTTAAAGCACGATTAGTCTACAGATCATGCTTTAAATTGCAACAGGTTTTTCACCAGAGCTTTGAAAATAGATGGTAATACTATAATTATAGAACGAAATTTCTGCAGGACAAATTTATCTTAATCGAGTATAGTGTTTTAGATCCTCTTTTTATATAAATATACTTAAGCCTACCAAACTGCCTCGTTGGTCTAGTGGTTAGCGTAAGCGACTTCTAATCAAGAGGTCTCAGGTTCAAATCCCTGGTCGGGCCAAAAAGTGTTTTTGGGATTTTCTTAGGAAATTTCTAATAGCTGCCCGGAGTTTGGAAGTTTGGCGGTGATTCACGCTCGTGCCAAAGCCGTCGGTCCCGGTTGTCATGAACACCTATGGCAATCGTTATTGGGAAGTCAGTACCCTCAAATATACTGACAACTAGTTCAATCTTTGAATTTCAGTTCTCCCTTAGGGTTGTGGAGGTCCGATGCCAGTCGCTCCGTGGAAAAACTGAAATTCAGGTAAAACCGGTTGAACTAGTAGCCGACCCCAAATAAACTTGGGAATAAGGCTAGGAGGATGATACTTAAGCCTACCAAAGTGACTCTAATCTCCCTGATGGAATGTATGAGTAGAATCCAAGAGTAACGGTCTTCATTCTCAATGCAGCATGGTTATCCACACTATGGCGGTTTAGTAAGATACTTCTGCATTATTAAACCTTCGAAACTCATCAACGATATACGACAACTCGAATGCTGTCATTTTCAGGTTGAACTTTTCTGTGAGGATAGTACCGCCCTGGGCAAGCCGGCCCATTCATGTTGAAATCATGGTGACTCTACTATCTCTAAAAGTATCTTAACAGAATGTCAATTTTCATAACCAACTAGCGTCCTATGGGTAATATAAAGTAATGGATATTCTTGGGGAATGTATATTTAAGTTTGCCGTCCTAAAGAAGAACTTTAATATTATTCCACAGAAGAATTGTAATATTAAACACATGCCAATAAGATAAAAATAAAAATTGTATCGGCTTAATTAAGGTTTTAAAAATGATATCACTTTACAAATCACTTTACAAATTATCTCTATGTTTAAAGCTCTATTTTTATTATCTCATCAGTAGTGTAAAAAATTCGTTTAAGCGATCGCGTTAGATGTAACTTTTCAATTCTGCAGGTGTTCCCTGAACCAGTGTTTTAAAAAAAAAGAAATTATTTGTCTATTATGTAGATTCTATGTTCTCAAAGACGTATATAACAAAAGTCTCTATTTTCGCAATATTTGGTAAAGATTAATTGAACTAAATTGGTAAATTGCACTTAAATTCTAAATTCGTTCGGCTACCGGAAACTTGCGGTAATTCTAGTTTCATTTCGAAAAAAAAATGTAGTCTAATTGAAAACACGTTCTTAAGAATACCAAGTGGCGACATAAATATCAGATAGTTTCGAGAAATGAGATTTTTGGTCTCAGACTTCGACTATCTTGTTTCATCTATAACATCTAAAATTCTTAATTGGCTAATAATCTGACTATACTAGTTTACCATATTACCAACTTCTAGGTTGACCATAAGGCGACTTGTGTGTTTTTACCTTACTTTCCGGGCATAGAGTTCTCAATTTGATAATAGACCGCCATTTTGACACCAAATAATCAAAAATATTAAAACTTAGGCGGAGCCTGATGCCAGTCTATGCTTTGGTAGTTAATTTAAACATTTCTTTATACAATTCATAGATAAATTAGAAGAGAAGAATTATGAATAAGGAGAACATAAATCAGATTAATTAGAAAATAAAATGTAATTGTAAATCTGAATCTAAAACTTGTGGATCTCCTATGAGACAATTGTTTAAAATTATGTCCATTGACTCCATAAAGTAAGACAGGCGATTGCCTGAGCTACTTTTCTACATTAATTTTTTAGGCTTCTATTCCTCTGTTGTTTCTTGTTTTCTTTCCAAACATAACTGTTTCTTTAAATAATTTTGAAATAGTCTGATTATATTAAAAAAACCGGCCAAGTGCAAATCGCAATTGTGAATCAAGGGTTCCGTACAAACCTTAGCAGCTTAAAGGTTTATAGACCTGAGTATTTAATACGAATTTTAATTTAATACCTATACACGTTCATGAGGGAAGGGGGTAGAAAGTTTAAAATTGATGAAAATATTTTTATTAAATGATTTTACTATAATTTACTGATTTCGCAATTTTTAAATTAAAAATTATATTAGCACAGATAAAACATCTGTGCTATAAAACGTTGATTCGTACCAAATTTCAAAATTGAGTTCACGGGAAAGTACCATCTAGGTTTTGATTCCCTTGCGATTGTCGAAAATTTGCGTCATAAACGCCTGTATCTTTACATAGCGTTGGCTTAGAAGTTTGATTTTTTTACAGCTCCAAGGGACAGTATTTTTATGGCTCCGTACCTCGAAAGGAAAAAAACGCAACCCTTATAAACTCAGGTCTACAGCAGACCTGATAAATTCTACCTTGAAACCTACGCGTTCCTGAGAAAAAGGGACAGACAGACGGACAACAAAGTGATCCTGTAATGGTTCCGTTTTTTCCTTTCCAGGTACGTAACCCTAAAAATATTTAGTCCTGAGGCCTTACTAGCACTAAGTGTGAATTAAAGGCTAATTTGGAATCTCTGACTGTATCTCATTTAAACAAATCGTAGCTTTAATTGTTGGCTTCCTGGTAATGGATAACCTACATACACAGATAACAAACCAAGAAGAACATTACTATTCATTTTAATACGATTTTTAAAATATTTTCGCTACTGTTTATAATCAGTAGGAAATTAATATTTAAATTGTGTATTATACCAACCCGTCGGTGCAAAATACGGTTTAGTAGGCTAAAACCTTCTTCATCAGACTGCACGGTTGGTTCAAGCGGCTGCCAATCCACTTTCTACGACTCTTGAGTGTTTTTGGCAAATCTCACATATTTTTTTTCATTAACTGCCATCAGTCCTAATGGACTATTATCAGTTCTGTTAAGCGAGTAATTGGCGTTTGTGGTGCATAGGTCAGTACCACAGCTACCACATTAGACAACATGCCCTCGTTTCAGTCTGTTTATGTTTCTGAAAGTGTCCAGTAATTCAGCAGCCAGAGGATTGGGATGCGTGGCTAGTCGTCCAGCGTATCGTTTTTTATTTATGTTAACTTCCTCAACCACCGCAGGGCAATGGAGGTACTCGTGTATTTCCTCATTACGAGTGTCCCAAGGAGCGTTAACTATAGACTCAGAATGCCATTTTGTGCTCTTTGTAAGTAGATTATATTAGACTTGCTGACCACGCTCCACAGTTGAATGTCGAGGAGTTTGCTGTCAACCGAGAGCACAGAGTTCGAGCCCATTAGCCTGTGTAGGTTCCTGTATCTAAGATGTAACTGATCACGTTTCCGCTTAATGTGTGTTTACCAGGTCAATCTTTTATCTAGGTGAAAGCCAAGGTACTTTGCGCAATCGGTCTGTGGCAAGATATCTAAGGTTACAGCGGGGCAATTCCCTTTTCTTAAAGTAAAATCTCACATGTGACAACACTTTGTGTGATCCACATATTATTGTTGTAGGTCTGGGTGTTCTTTGTGTCTGTTTAAAGTATATTTGTAAAGTCCCCTGCGACACAGCATTTATTCCTATTGCGAGAGTTTTCTTAAATAAATAATAGGCCTGGAGTTACCTCCAGACCTGGATTTTTAAAGGCTTTTGATATGATGTGTGATAAGATGGAATATTTGATATGTGGTCCCAATACTTTTAGAACTTTTCTAGAATACTTTTCTTGCCTTTAAGCATACACTATTCATTAAACTTGATCATTGATCTAGCGGTTAGCATAAGCTACTCATGATCAATCTTTATTGGGAAGTCCGTACTCTCAAATATAATAATAACTAGTTCAATCTTTGACACCTTCAGGGTACCGGAAGTCTGATGCCAGTCGCTCCTTAGAAAAAATGATAATAAGATAAAACCGATTGAACTAGTACAAATAATCTTTGAAATAAAACGCGAAGCAGAAGATGACAACACTATTCGTAAAACTAAAAGTCACAAACAAGTGAAAAATTCTAGTGAACTGTAATTTTGAACCAACTGTTATAAAATTTATATAAAAATACGTTATTATCAACAGTCCACTGCTGGACATAGAGCTTTTCTTAGCCAGGAGATTTAGGTCCACTGTCCCATACTAACTAGACTTATAAATTACAATTTCCAAAAGTTATTTAAATTCTCAGTTTACATATTAAAAAAAATTAATTGTCTGTTAATATTTAAATCAATTGCTGTATAAACCGGATACATTTAACAATTTACATTAATGCTACTTAAAAAACGCCAAAAAAAACCGGGCTAAGAGTTTTTTTATGTTTAAAGTTAGATTTTGAGGCCACTAACTGTACTGATATCATTGTATAAAATTTCCTTCAGTACCGAATAGGTCAACAAAGATCAAGTTCAACTTCATTATCAACCCATAATGTCCCACTGCTGGACTCGGGTCTCCTGACGAAGACGTTCACGGTATACTGCCACAAACGGTCACCCATCCACGTACTGCCCGCGCCGTCGTTTGATTAAAAACAATCACCGAGGGTTCTACAACGTTTGATTTCAATAGAGTGCACGTTTGGTTTGGTCTAGTGGTTTAAGTGGTTCCCAGGAGTTGGCGGACCTCCGTGCGGCGTGCGTTCGTGCCCGGAGGTCCCTAACTCGTAGTAGGCGACGTCACCGCGGGGTCGGTGAGGAGGTGGACCGGCTTCATGAGGAGTACCGAGAAGCTCGGATAACTCTGAGGCTGGCCATCTGCCGCGCCAAGGATGTAAGTAGAGAGGAGATGCTGGAGAGTCTCGAGCGTGACCCCTGGGGACGCCCTTATCGTGCGGTGCGTCAAAAGCTCCGCACGACGGGCCCCCTCCTTACAGAGACTCTCCAGCCCAGCTTCCTGCAGGAAGTGGTCGAGGGCCTATTCCCGCAACGGGCGGAACACACACCCCCGTCGATGGCTGCATCAGCCGGAGACTACGGGGGCAGCGAGGTTGCTGTTCCGCCCGTGAGGGAATCGGAGGTGGGGGCGGCTGTTCTACGGATTCGGTCCAAGAACACCGCCCCCGGGCCGGACGGGGTTCCAGCCCGAGTGATGTCCCGAGCCCTCGATCACATGTCGGATCGCCTCAGGGAGGTGTTGGACGCTAGCCTGGCGTCCGGGCGCTTCCCTGAGCGCTGGAAGTGCGGGAAGCTGGTCCTATTGCAGAAGCCGGGACGGCCTGTCGATTCGGTCGCGGCCTACAGGCCCATCGTGTTGCTGGACGAGGCGGGCAAATTGTTTGAGAGGGTTCTCTCTGCCCGCATCGTCCAGCATCTGAGCGAGGTGGGCCCCGACTTGTCGGACGCCCAATTCGGTTTCCGAGAAGGGCGTTCGACTGTCGATGCAGTTCTACGCCTGAGGGCCGTGACCGAGGAGGCGGTCAGTTGCGGCGGAGTGGTGTTGGCGGTGTCCCTGGACATCGCCAACGCCTTCAATAGTCTGCCATTTGGCTGCATCAGGGAAGCGCTCCGCTTTCACGGAGTGCCAGAGTACCTGAGGCGGCTGGTGGCAGACTATTTAGAGGATCGTACCGTCGTGTATGAGGACCGAGATGGCGTCTTGAGACGCAGGGCCATGACGTGTGGTGTTCCACAGGGGTCTGTCCTCGGACCACTCCTGTGGAACATGGGATACGACTGGGCCCTACTACTACTACTACTACTACTACTACGAGGGCGTCTCCCCCCCGGGCTGGGCGTAATTTGTTACGCCGATGACACACTTGTCACGGCCCGGGGGGCTAACTTTCAGGAGGCGGCGCGCCTGGCCACCACAGGAGTCACCCTGGTGGTCGGGCGCATCGAGGCGCTGGGTCTACGGGTGGCCCTGGATAAGACGGAGGCCCTTTTATTTCATGGGCCCCGTCGTGGTCCACCCGCCGGCGCCTCCATCGAGGTCAACTCGGTCCTCGTACCGGTCCGGGCCCAGATGAGATATCTGGGCCTGGTGCTCGACGGTAGGTGGCTCTTCGACGAGCACTTCCTACAGCTGGCTCCTAAGCTAGTGGACACTGCCTCTGCCCTTGGGCGACTTTTGCCCAATTTGGGCGCGGCCAGTCTTCCCACGAGGCAGCTGTACACGGGGGTTGTCCGGTCCATGGCACTGTACGGTGCACCGGTGTGGGCGGCGGCTCTGACCGCCCAGAATAGGGCGCGCCTCTGGCGCCCCCAGAGGATATTGGCGGTCAGAGCCATACGCGGATACCGCACGGTGTCCACAGAGGCAGCGTGCGCCTTGGCCGGAACATCCCCGTGGGATTTGGAGGCGGAAGTGCTCGCCAAAGTTTATCGGCGAGTGGCTGACTTCCGGGCGGAGAGCGGATTTCGCCCTCCGCCCGAGGACGTGCGCGAGTGGCGCGAAGCCGCTCGCCGAGCCACTATGGTGAGATGGTCGTTCCGACTGGAGACCCCACGCGCTGGCTTCGCCGCCGTGGAAGCTCTCCAGCCGGTCATCGTGGAGTGGGCAGGGCGGCAGCACGGGACCCTTTCCTTCCGGCTGACGCAGGTGCTTTCCGGGCACGGTTGCTTCGGAAAGTACCTGCACTCGGTCGCTAGGAGGGAACCGAGTCCCGCCTGCCACCACTGCGACTGCAGTGAGGACTCGGCCCAGCACACGTTGGCGGTCTGCCCCGCATGGGCGACGCAGCGCCGGGCCCTCACTGCAGTCATCGGAGGGGATCTCTCGCTGCCGGCCGTCATAAGATCGATGGCCGGCAGCGACAGTTGTTTTACCGCGGTCGCAACCTTCTGCGAGGACGTAATCTTGCAGAAGGAGGTGGCGGAGAAGGCCCGGGAGGATGACATCCACTCGGACCCGATCCGCCGCCGGCGCCCTGGGCGGCGGAGGCGCGCATACCTGCGTCTCATGCCGCCCTGAGAGTGGCCGCGGATGGGCGGGACGGGTTTCCCGTCCGTCCGCAGTAGTGGCCAACCGCGAGGGGGCGGCGTCCGCGTGTGACCGGACGTTGCCCAATTAGAGAGTCGAAATTTAAGGTGGTGCCCGCAACAGTGCGGGCAGGCGCTGGGAGGAGTCCAGAAGGAAATCCCCTCCCTGGACTCCTTCCAATATACAGGCGCAGAGATGGTCACACCGTGTGGTTTTAGTCGGTTCGAGTCGGACACACCACCCCGCCGTAACCCCCGACGGGGGACGGCCCGTGGGGATTTCCACACGTTAAAAAAAAGTGGTTTAAGTGGTTGCAACGCCGCTTTCTACTTCGCCAAGTGTCGTGGGTTAAAATCCTACGTGGTTAAAATTATAGTTGTGAGTCTAGGTGTTCTTTGTGTCAGTTTCATGTACGTTTGTAAAGTTTGTAAAGAGACACAGGATGTATGCGGGAGTTGTCTTTAAAAAAAATGAAAATAAAAAAAAACTTGAATTTTAATGGTATTTTGGTATCGTAATTTTATAATATATAATTTTGAGTTGCACTAAAAATATTTACATCTTTATGAATTTTTTACTCTTCTATCCATATGCTAAAAATATGTCAAAAGACTCGGCGAACAATTTGTTTTCCAAAATTTTACAACTTACAAACGTACCTATTTAAAATCACTACACCTACGAGTAATAGTATAACAGCTATCAATTAGTTCAGTTTTTACGACTTCGATTAAAGATGGAAAGTGGTAAAGGTAAACAGTTATTGTGAAACATATAATAAAAATGAATGTTATTTAAGGGCCTATTAAACGGAAAGCGAAGGTATGTTTAACCTTTTATGACTTCGTTGTTTGTTAACAAGATCATGTTATATGGCATTTCAATATACCTAATCATATTGTTCATCAATATCACAGTGTGTTTTGTTCATATCGTGTAACAATCTCAATGAAATCTAAATGATTCTTCTCGGTTACCTCGCGAACCCCTTAAAACACATAAAATAAACCAATATTTTTGTAAAACATTAATATCGATGGTAAGCTCTGTTTATCAACAGTAAGGCTTCATATACATATTTTATAAAGCGAAACTCTACTTCGCTATTCATCCAGGCAGACCGCTATGCAAATGTATGTTCTTGGGTGATGTGTTTTCATCATTTGGTTATTATTACTTAAATTAATGCTCTGAAGTAAATTATTAAAAATATATTAAAGAGTTTACTACTAAAGATTGATAAAATAAATTAGTACCCATATAGGAATGTAGGCGTAGTAATACATTCGCACGACAACACCTGTCTAAATATATGTAAATATCGTTATTCTACTTTCAAAATCTGGAAAAATTAACGTGTTTCATTCCAATCAATTTGATTTTTACTTCACTAATCGTGATAGTTTATCAGTGTGTGTGCAAACAATTATGTAATGTGATGTGACACTGTATTTTATGTAACGAATAGAATTAAGTCTTCCTATATGTTACGATTGACACCGGAAAAACATAAACGTAATTTTTATACAAATAAAATATCTATTGCGTAATTATAACATTCTATTTAGAATCAATTTCAAATTTATGTTTAAATTTTAAAGTGATATATCGATATGCAAAATGAATGTTTTAGAATCACATAATGTTGTTCGTTACCAGAACAATCAAGACAAGTTTGAATCATGTAGGTGAATAATTTTTGTATTGCACATTGAGTTTAGCTGTTATATCACCGTCACATGGGCGTAAAGTGAAAAATTTATTTACAGTTTATTAATTTTCTATTATCCAGTAGTTCCTGTAGTAACAAAATTTCTTTTTTTCTTTTTTTTAAAAGACAACTCCCGCATTAGGAATACAATTTTCCTGTGTCGCGGGGACTTTACAAACATACATGAAACGGACACAAAGAACACCCAGACTCAGAACAACAAATTGTGAATCACACAAAGTGTTATCCCACGTAGGATTTGAACCCACGACACTTGGCGCTACAGGAAGCGGTGTGGTGACCGCTTAAACCACTAGGCCAACCGTGCAGTCATGACCAAGCCCTGTATTTTGATTAAGGATTTGTCTTTCCATGATATCTAATAACGTTTTGACAGTGCGGGCTCCATGATCTCGTCTTGAAACCACGTTGTCTTACGCACCCATCATCTGCTGAATATCGAAATATTTGTAGTTGTAACATTGGCACGGTTGATATATATGCTATATTAATGTTATAAAAAGTTATTACAAAGTCGCGTTAAAAAAAAACTATTTCTTGTCATGAAAATATTTCAATGTAGAATTGTGTTTCTGTTAGTATTATAATTATTACTAAATGGTTACAGAAGACCATTTTCCATATACAAAGGATTAGAATATTATAAAAAAAATGTCTAAGTACATTTACAGCTAATCAATAATATTTATTTTTAACTGATAAAGTAATGATATCGATAAAAAACGTGAAACTGATATGTAATTTATAGACAAATAGATGGCCGTAAAATTAATACTATCAAGCATTAATGGTTGTCATAAATATTGGAGGAAATAGTCACGCTTTCCCTAATCCATTACTAGGGATATATAATTTTGATTTTATATCCTATCCAGGCCGTCGCCTGATATAATGAAATACAAAGTAAGACTGAACCCATAATTTTTAACAAAGAGCTTTAGCTAACTTGAGGTAACTGTAAACCTCACAACATTGACATACTTTCTCGATTCACTCCTTTTCCTATGGTAGAATATACATTAATATTATTTACATTTTGAATTTTATAGATTCGATTAATAGTTCTAATCAAAGAACTAAATCAAAATTAAATCAAATCAAATTAAATCAAAGAACTAAATGGTTAAATTTTATAAGTTAAGTAATTATGTTAATTTCGATGAAACTAGTGTTGTAGAAACTGTATTTTGCAAATCTAGCGGTGTAGTTCAACTTTTCATCTCATTTCGTTTACAATCTTAATCGTATAATTATGGGTCATTTCTTCCAAAATAGGACATTCCTAATTGAACTGATATTGGTATTAAGTTTCATGTGAATTTCACTGTTAAATTCTTAGTTCCTGTAGGTACTCTGTAGAGTAGGAAGAAAACTGACTATTTACAAATCTATACAAATATATAAAATTGAATTGTCTGTATGTTCTTTCAAATTAACAGTTTTTTTTAATAAAATGCAATGCAATTATAGATATATTATACTTTTTCAAAATTTTGTCTATCTGTTTGTTCCGGTTAATCTCTGAAACGGCTGGACCGGTTTTGTCGTGACTTTACTCAAAACATTTTTTTAGACTAGCTTTGCACCCCGGCGCTACTCGCGATTTACAACAATAACCGCGCGTAACACAGCGGGTCTCAACTAGTATGTACTATAATCGACCAGACCGAAAACAACCGACTTCAAACAATTTCTAGTATGGTCATAAATAAAAATCAGTAAGTGAAAATGAAAATTGATAATTAATTTAAATTTTTAATAAGGAACTCGTTGGAAAGCCGTTGTTTTGAATTAATTCATCATTTGTTCTAATTTAACTGTGATTTAAGGTGTGTGCTAACTGTCAAAATTTAATTGATTAGAGAAATCGAAAAAGTAACTGATGATTTGATGATTTGCAAGAAGTTTGTACTTAAGTATACGGCTAGAGATAAACTTAGAATGCATATAGGCTGTTAAAAAAGTGATTCATCAATATTATCGTATTAGTTATTTGGGTAAAGGAGTTTAGGAATTAATATGAAATAGATACAAAAAGTTTATCATAAAGAAACCCCACAACCTCTTAACCTACATAAAATGCTTAAAAAATGTAAAAAGGTAAAAAGGCACTGATGCTGTATTTGAAGTCAATATAAGTATCTAACTACCTAATTAAATTATTTTTTCATTTCTAACATACGTAATGTTTTAGTAGTATAGTGCTAGTATAGTACTAGTAGGTTATCTAGGATAACTGTGGTAAGTAAACCTCGAAACATGATTGGGGAGTTTTAAAACGGCGATCGTGTTTTCGAGCAATATGTATAATCACAAAATTGAAAAAAGTTTTTATTGAGATAGACTTCTCAAAGCAATAGAAATATGAATAGATTATTTTTCTACTAGGTTTTGATTTGAATAGAAATGTATAATAAAAAGATGTATAAAAAATCATCAATGTAGTATTGAAAGAGCGATAAGAGAAAGTTGCAAAATATACATATACTACATCAATAAAACACTTAGTTTATACATATTTGTAATTAATTAAAAAAATAATTGTGTAGAATCAAAAAATAAGTGGAATCGAAATGGGTATTGCAAAGTGTAACTTAAGTTCATCCTGATATTAAAATGTATACTATCCTTTCATCATCATCATCATCAGCCTATCGCAGTCCACTGCTGGACATAGGCCTCTCTAATTGCACGCCACTTACAATCCTTTGGTATAGCGAAATTAGAAAAATCTACATCTTTATATATATAATTCTTGTGTGAGTGTGTATGTCACTGAACTTCTCTCAAACGACTGGACCGATTTTGATGAAATTTTTTGTGTGTGTTCAAGGGGATCTGGGAATGGTTTAGATTCGCAATTGGACCCGGTAGGTGGCGCTGCGATCAAGTTCTGGAATTTTAAAGTTGGGCGGTACGAAGTTCGCTGGGTCAACTAGTTTATCTATAAACCTCTCCTCAAAATTCTATACAACAATTGAACTGTTGTTTATGTGTTTACACGAGCTGTTTTACACTAAAGCTGACAATATTTAATACTAGCCGACCCAGGCAACCACGTTTGCGTCTCAGAATTGTCGACCAGTGCGCAGAATTGTCGACATCGGCATAGTTTGCCATTTATGAAGAAGAAGAAGGACCATAGCGTGAACTAATTTGTTTACTTTAAAAAAGCTGGTTATAATAATCAAATTTACCAAACCTTGGTTATAGTTCCCGATAACATTATCAAACGAACATTAGTACAGGTACCTGAAACCCTAAAATGTCCGACAATAAGCTTTCTTCAGAACTTGTATAACGCCTAACACCTGTACCTGCGGTGTGAAGGTCTGATGGCATTCGCTGCGGCATAATCAATCAAAACTCAACCATATTGTACTAAGCTTAAAGTCGATCCTAACCCAGCTTAGGAAAAAGGCCATATATACCAAGGCCAACTCTAGAACGAAACGAGGAACCTTCACTATCAACTATTGGTCAACATGATTCCCGCAGTCCAAATATCAGCGAAAGTTGCATCGTTTGTTTACAATTTAAGTAGTACGAAGACAGCCCGTTTATGACACCTTACTTAATTAAATTTACTGTGTATTTACTACCTAATTACATTATTTTAACAGAATACAATACAGGTTCTGTAGTAAGTTAACAGCATTAGGTATTTTAGCAGTTTCCTCCGGATCAGTAAGTACTGTATAAGGCATAGCGACTGTTCGGAGAGGACCTAAAATCACACGGTCCGGGTCCTTTTACTAGCAGGACGCCAGAGGACGGTCGAAAAAGTGGCTTTTAGTGGAAAGACTACATACTCCTGGCTCCTGGTTCCTCGGGGACGCAGGAACCAGAGATGCGAAAAGATTTTCTACACCGTCAACAAAAAAGGTGTTAAAACAGTGCCTTCGCTAAATTTAAATACTACTTAAACTTTTTAAAAAGTTACTTTACACAATTTGAACTGAAACTCAAGTCGTTATCATTCGTAACTTCTATTGTGCGAAGCTTGTACGAGTATGGCACCTACAACTCAGAGATTCGAGTGCTTACCGCCCTTTGCCGATGTTTGTTTCCCTGTTTTCAAATTCTATATGTTTATAAGTTCTATATTTTTTGTTCTATATTTGCTTTATTTATTATGTAGATTTTCTTTACACATTGATCAAAATCATCCGCTGACGATATATGTTTCTAAAAATGAATAGCTACGAATAGTTACCACAGAGATTAAGTTTAAGAAGAACTTATCTGTTTTGTATTTTATGATTTCAAGAAAATATTACGGTCGTAACAAGCACAGTGATTAAGCGTTAGTCCTCGAGGGCATCTGACTAACAGGAACTTATTTTTCTTATCAATTTTCAATGTCGGATGAATTGTTACTTGTAAATAATTTAGTACCTACTTATACCCGTAATACTACGTCCCTGTATAGGAAGTGTAGGGTAATGGACGGAAATTGTATACGACTAAACTTAACTGGTTTAATCTCGTAATAGAGATAGCAACGACGTCAATGTTTAAGACACGTAGCACGTGATGAAATATAGCGGAGAAGTGTGGTCCTACTTTTATCAGGGGGGTGTCACTCCGCACTTTAGGTATAGTCGGCCGCCTGCCTGCCGCGCAGGCCAGGGTTGTCAATTACGCGCGATACGCGTCGCCGCGTCGTCGCTCTCGCGCATTATATAATTTTTTGTTTATACTTTCGATACCCACAATGGCAACTAATCACAAACCTCGATATTCTAATCCATTTAAAAGATATTGCTCTGTTTACGGATGTTTGAATAAATGGCAAAACAAGGAATCAGAATTATCATTTTTTAAAATTCCTGACGATATTGAAAGGTAAGTCATTTTGTTGTATTATAACCATAACAAGTGTAATGACGGTAGTTTGTATTTTATTATTTTATTTTGTACTGTGGAGAAAGACTACACTTTTGCTAACAACGTTAGTTTTATTTGAAAAGTAATTTGTTCACTAAAGTAATAGAAAAAATAAATTAATTATGTTTAAATTATTTTTAAAAGAAGACGACCCTATTATTAGAACAGATAAGAGTTACAAGATAGAAAGAGATAGCAATTGTAGGTAAATATAATCGTAGGTGCTTCGGCGCTGTGCAATCTGAATTGAACATAATGTAATGACACCAAAGGTCCCTATTTCTTTAATTTACTTTTCGTAGTGAAGCTTCTGTACTGGTACTATTATGTATTCTGTGCTTTTATCATTATATTTCACGGTATATAAGACTTAGTATTTTTTAAGTAAAATCGATCAGGGTGGTGTGCAATGGGAGAGGCCTATGTCCAGTCGTCGACTGCGATAGGCTGATGATGATGATGATGATGATGAGGTCAAAAATACCACGTTTTGTGAAAAAAAAACTCTAACAGCAAAAGTAAAGGAGCTATTTGCGAATGGGTTTTTGAACAAGAAAAATGCAATTATACACAATATGACGTGATAAGGATATTAAGATTTATGTTCAAATGATTTTAAGTAGTAACTGCTGTAAGTTGCATTTTGTATTTTCTCGCAAAAAACCTGTTTTAATTTTTTAATGAACATCCCAAGCAGTTAATTATTTAGTTTTATAATTATACGATTATTTAAGTAACTCATGAAAGTCGAAGGATTTCATAGAAAAATATCAACTGTTTGAGATATAAGTAAATATTATAATAGAATGCGAATAATCGTGGGAACAACATTGTTTGGAAGACTCACCTCATTTTTCCAAAACGATCACAATATGAAATCGAAGTTCAAGAGTAAAATTACACTTTTTTATATTTGTTATGTGTAGGTATATTAATGATCCTAATATCACAGAATGTGAAAGTTTGTGAGGTTGCCTATTTGATGTTAGTTACTGCATCGGGCCCTAATCAACAGCCTTTAACAGTCCACTGCTGGACATAGGCCTTTCCTTAGAAAATAGGTTTTAGCCTACTATATCACGCTGGCCAGACGGGTTGGTATAGGATTAGTTTCAAGTTTTCCTTCTCTTTGCATTGATATTGTCTTGCGTAGTTTCGCTAAGCTTAATCGCTAACTTTTTAGAAAGACAATTAAAATACATATTTTACTCTGAATAATTTAGAATGACAGGCAAGGAAACCTAAACTAACTAACAGGAAAAAAACTAACTAGAATTTACAAAATAAAATTCAGAGACTTTTTTTGCACATGATCCTATATGTATTTAAGAAGGCAAATGACTATGGAGAACTGAAGTTAATAATGAAGTAACAACACACAAATCTCCAGAGTAAACATAGGTAATATTTTAAGCTATTCAGTCAACAAAATTTAGTTTTTTAAAGATCAATATCAGTTTGATACATAGCCACCGAATATTCATATAGACGCACGTTTTGACATTTCACTTGTTATTCCTGACGACTCTGACCAATCCTAGTACCACACGAGTTCATTAGTCAGTCTAGGTTCTGTCACATTGTTCTGTCTTTTCACGATACTACACCTTCAAATTATAAAAAATCGAGAAGAAAAGTGTCACATTTATTAATAAAAAATATCAAAAAATAAATACAATGTAAGCAATAAAACATGCAAAATAAATTATCAATTTCATGTGAAGCCGCTTTTTAGGGTTCCGTAGCCAAATGGCAAAAAACGGAACCCTTATACATTCGTCATGTCTGTCTGTCTGTCCGTCCGTATGTCACAGCCACTTTTTTCGGAATCCATAAGAGCTATACTTTTGAAACTTGGTAAGTAGATGTAATCTGTGAACCGCATTAAGATTTTCACATAAAAATAGAAAAAAAAGAATACATTTTGGAGGTCCCATACTTGGAACTGAAACTCAAAAAAAATTCGTGTGGGTTTGATATCTATGGATAGGTATTCAAAAATGATGTAGAGGTTTCTAATATCATTTTTTTCTAAATTGAATAGTTTGCGCGAGAGATACTTCCAAAGTGGAAAAATGTGTGTGTCCCCTCCTGTTACTTCTAAAATAAGAGAGTTATAAAACTAAAAAAAATATATGTTGTACATTACTATGCAAACTACCAACGAAAATTGGTTTGAACGAGATCTAGTAAGTAGTTTTTTTTTAATACGTCATAAATCGTAAACTGCAATTTACCTTTCATTTAATCAATACACTATTATTAAAACATCGATTAAAGTTACAACGAACTACGAGAACTTTTATATGATGCTACTTGTTGATACGGAACCCTTCATGGGCGAGTCCGACTTGCACTTGGCCGCTTTTTAGTGTTATAAAAAGTTAAGAAAAATGTCAATGAATTTAAATTAATATTAATTTTGCAATCTACAATGTATTGAAATCAAAATGCGAAGGTGGACATTTGATTTATTAATAAGCACACCTTTGCATTTTTAATAGGTTACTCATAAATATAAATAACTAGCTTTCGCCCGCGGCTCCACCCACGCGTGCCTTGATTATTGCATTAAAAAGTTTCATCCAAATCCGTTCAATGGTTTTTGCGTGAAAGAGCAACAAACATACATACATACAAACTTTCGCGTTTTAATATTAGTAGAATTGCGTTAGAATAATGTAGATTAGACCTGCGACCGTATGATGACGAATAGAGAATATAAAGCATCACCACCCCTATTCAGAATGTCAAATGTCGTAATAGACAATTATGGGAACAAACTACAAACTACTAGGGAACAATGCACAGGAAAGCGCTGCAAAAAAAAAAAACTCGGAACGAGGCCTAAACCATCTTTTCTCAGAGAGGCCTATGTTTGTGAACTACCAAAGACTTATAATGAAGAGACCTATCATCCAGCCAGTTACAAACGTGTATGGTGCACCCCTACACATATTAAGAAGTACCTAAAGATAGTAAGAATACAAAACGTATATTTTATATTAGCTTTAAAGAAAACATATTTTTTTAAACTAGAAATCATTTTACTAATCAATATTTATAATTATTATAGTCTAGTAGTCGAATTTCCACTACAACATGTTATAATTATTTTATTTTTGTATTAATAACTATATTTTAGTATTTCTTGCTTTCTACACTTTCTATTCATAAGCTTAATATTTTATTTTTTTATTAAAAAAAATTATTCATAATTTATTGAGCTAAGCAAAAATATTAAGGAAATTATTATCAGATGTTAGTGTATATACATTCATGCATTTGTATATGTATATATATTTATGAATGTAGATATAGGTGTGGCAAATTGACACGTATTCATTTTTGATCTTATTCACTAACAATATTAACTATCCAACATACCTAACATCTCACATGTTAAGTCTTACCTATATGTAAACTGCTAGAGCAATAAAGTATAATCAATAAGGAAACATTTTTTCTCGTCAGAAGTAGCTTTTATAAACGGATGGGAGTAGCCATAGCTTTTTTATCTAATGCAAAACTGTCGTTTTTAGACGTGACAACGTCTTATAATTCGATGGAGCCGGCTGCACGCACGAAAAATCATGACCAATGCGGCGTTACCTCGCTCTGAGGCGTTCCATTTAAGGTTTGAAGTGCAAGCGAGAGCGCGGAACGAGCGACAAAGAGGCACAATCTTATGACGGTGTCACGTTCAACTATCGTCAGTAAACCGATTTTTTGTGAGGGGAAAACTTCACACGTACACATTTAGGATCACATAGAAAAACAATCGTCTGTCAGTATGAACTCACACATAGCGGTTAAAACAAAGAAAAAACTAAATTTCACACACAAACATATACATAAACGCATTCTGTATCAAACACAGGGGAACGCCTGCATATAGTTACTCCTTACCGAGTTGCTCTGTGTATACCTATGTACTCATATTCTTTTTATCTATTGTAGTATTATAATAATAATATTGCCGATACCTAACAAAACACACCGCCATCTAGTCCCAAACTAAGCAGAGCTCTACAAGCTCTATGGGCAGGTACTAAACAAGTGATAAAACATATTTGTACGTTTTTTTATAAATACAGACATACTATACATAGAAAACACACAAACTCTAAATCAACTATTTGCAGAACACTAAACATTTGTTCCAACTCGAAAATCGAACCCGAGCCACGTTTCACTATCGGATATTGTGTTGCAAAAAGCGAATGAGACCCGTCTTTGAAGAGTTTATATAATTAATTATTACCTACTATGATTGCTTGTTGTGTCAAATTGTCAGCTCAATGGCTGCAATTTTTTATACTTTTTTAAGGCATACAAAAAATAAAATAAAATTTATTTTGGTATTAGTAAGTAGAGAAGTATAGATTTTAGCAATGCTTTGAAGGTTTGTGCTCGAGCCGCAAAGGCAAATATTTCTTGTTAGGCATCGTCTGATACAGACTTGATGAAGCTATTCAAATGCAACTTTAGAAGATATTTCAAAACTAGATAAAATCAATGCCGAGGCTATCTGACGACTTACTCCATTAATCTACACTCGGTTCCAAAAATAACGGGTCAGTCACATAAACCCGAATATCTCCCGAACTACGTATGCCATCCTAATGAAACGAAGACTGTTCAATTGAGAATTTAATTATACAGATAAAAAATAAAATAAAACTTAGTTACACCCACAATATTAATCTTAAATTAAAAAAAAACTAAAGTAGTCATATTTTTCTTAAGATTACATTTTTTTTATGATTGTTTTTTTGCTGTTTTTCATCACTGGAGGCTTCATCACGTGGAGGCAATACAAAGTATTAAATGAAGAAAGTGATGAAAAACAGCAAAAAAACAATCATAAAAAAATGTAATCTTAAGAAAAATATGACTACTTTAGTTTTTTTTTAATTTAAGATTAATATTGTGGGTGTAACTAAGTTTTATTTTATTTTTTATCTGTATAATTAAATTCTCAATTGAACAGTCTTCGTTTCATTAGGATGGCATACGTAGTTCGGGAGATATTCGGGTTTATGTGACTGACCCGTTATTGGTTTATGTGACTGACCCGTTATTTTTGGAACCGGCTATATTTAGGACAGAAAACAATGCATGTAGCAAATAGTTTCATTGAAGATTTTGCCTTTTTTATTAATTATTTTATAAATTAAATTTAATTTAAAATTAGGTTTTTATAACTTCTCAACTAACAAAGTTATCTAAGCCCTTATATAGTTTGCCTTTATATAGTTTGCCTTTAAAGTATGGACTTGGACTACCATCATACATACATCCATATATCAACACGAGAAAAAAAAGTCATCCCCACTTTACTTTGTCGATGTGGTAAAAACACATATATATCCGTCTAAAGTGTCACCTTTCGATTCGTTCTTTTCATCAAAGGTAAGTCGAGGACGGGTGGACATACGAAACTATAAGGGATCCGTGTCATGAACTATGCAACCCTAAAAAGCTTTAGTTAATAAATATCATAACATTGGGTAAAAATATCATCAACTTTCTGTTTAATATCTAATAAGAATTATATTTATCTTTGTACTTCTATACATAAAACTTTTCTTACTCATAAACTTAAACGCAATAAGTAATATGAAAATATTATAAGGCTACCAGTGATCAAAGTAACAAAGACTTGTAATTAACAATGCACCGTCTTCCTCTTCACTCTAACAATGTTGCAATAACCGATCTCCCTCGCAGATCCACTTGATGTACTACCAACCGTATAATTTTACAAGTGTAATTACAAACAAACTGAATAATATGCAATAAGGCTATTGAAAATTTACACAATGCGAAGGAAGTTGAGACCACAACAATCTTCGGTTTCGCTTGCAAACGGATCTAACTATGGGAAAACATTGTAACTTTGTTTTGATTGCAAATGAAGAACACTTTATTTTACAACCTGCTTCCAGATAGCTACAAATCGTTTTAATACATTATTCATGATGTTTTATACAGGCATATTCGTATCAGTTCTATTCTAGTTGAATTTCTGTAACGTTTTTTTTAGGTTACCATCACAGAAAAACAATTTACTTTTAAAGTTATTTTATGTTAAGTATTTATTTTCACTATTGTTATGCTGATACAAATAATTTTTAACACAAATCTACTATTAACTGATTCGCATCAAAATAAAGTATATGACATGATAGATGTGCCCTACAAATAGCGATGATTTCCGGTTAAAATGAATAAGATTTTTATAAAAACTTCTTTACATTAATTATGTAGTTGCAGAGACAGGGCTAGACAGAAATTTAATATTTGAATGTTATGTTAGAAGAAAACAGGGTCAAATAAAAATTCTGATATAACTTTGAATCATAACCATTAGTTTTTGACCTTAACTAATTAATACAAGTTTGAACAGTCCTTGAGAGAGAAATTAACTAAAGAAGCAGAGGACAAAGAAAGTTTGATTAACTTTAATCATTAAACCTTCAAAGTATCACATGAAGTCTAATCCATAGCGCGCAACCAGACCATTTATCACAAATGAAATCAGATTTTTAGAAGTTAGTTATTGATTCTAACAACGATATTACAATATAGACTTTCACTAAATCCCAGCTGCGTAAGGTATTCTTTGATTAGTGCATATTGTCAGCATGAGTTCGTGAGAAACAATAACTTAAAATCAATTTTTGCAATCATGTTTCTAACCTTTATATCTGTGTGTATGTTAATACATACAATAATAACGTGTATGTATGTTAATACGTACGTTAATAACGTCTTTTGCATAGTGTAAATATACTAGTGTAATACAAATATACCAAGAGTTGTTATTTTTATTGATTCGTATAATGAAACTAAAGATGATAAGGATAATGATTAAATATTTATATCCCTTATATAAATAGTTTTTTCGATATTATGTTCCGTTATTGAATGTTAAAGTTCGGATGTCCATCCAACGTGCACTACTGTTAACTGATGCTGTTGATGTTAATGTTGAATGAATTATATTAAAAATTGTCCAAGTGTGTGTCAGGCCACGCATAGAATAGGGCTCCGTAGTTACCCGTAATGGTAGGTAGATTTAAAATAGTGTCCAATAGATAATTGTTATGTTTACTTATTGTAGCACTTTGTCGACGTAATTTTTCTAGCACCAACCGTTTGGGCGTTAGGTCGAAGACGGACGGGCATGACGAATCTATAAGGAGCCTACTAAAAACTAAAGTGCTGTAGGTTCAAACCCCACATGGGACCACACTTTTTGTGATCCCCAAACTATTGTTCTAAGTCTGGGTGTTCCTTGTGGTCGTTTAATGTATGTTTTTAAATTGCCCCGGACACACAAACGGAACCTGGATTTATTTCTAATGCGGGAGTTGTCATTTAAAAAAGAAACTATAAAGTTTGTTGGTAAATATAAATACCTTCTTATACTACATTAATTTCTATTTGTACTGATCTATATCGCAAGTTTGGTTTAAATATGCAATGATCAAATTCTTGCTACAATTTTTTTTTTTTTGAAGAATATACATTAGTTTAATAGTTTTATGCCAATAAAACAAAAATATTGTGGCAATATCCGAGTCAATTCCAAACATTTAGTGATTATTTTAATTTTATGGTTGATTTACACATATGGAGTTAAAATTAGAGAAAGAAAATCCTATGTGTTAATGTCTTACGGTTTTACTAGGTTATTATCTAGTTCAGTAACACCATACAATTTGCAACAAAGTTATGCTCATGCACATATTACTCATAAAATATAGTTTTTGCCCTTTGATATTAAACTAAATAGCCATGTCTAGCCTCAGTCATGTGAACTCTTTGTTTTAATACTTTAAATGTTGGCCACGGGGATTATTTTGAAAACAAAGAAGCAATTAAATATACTATAATAGAGGAAATAATATAGACTAGGTCAATTGCTTGCTGGCACATTGTAGGAAAAGCTGTTCTGCTCCCTTTGTCCCACGTGTGAGTGAGAGATCAGAGTTTAATCGACAGAAAGAAAAGATACAGATAGAAACACATCGTAAATAATTGGAACAATTTGAGATTAAAATTATTCTCACGGTGACTGAATAAATGTAACACCTTAGACGGTCGTGTTCTAACATTTGTGGTAATTATGTAATTGACATGTTTGTGACTAACATTTATGCGAATGAAAGGTTGTATTCCTTTAAGCAAGAGCACTGAGTTTATCATAGAATATAGGCACAGTAATTTTTATATATTACTGTGCCTATTGTCGCTTAGAACTTTAGAGTTATATACAAAACATGGGACAACAAATTGAAAGGCTGGGCATCCAGATTCAAATGTAGAGTTGTTGTTGGTGGTTGTGTCAAAAGTTGAAAGCCCCATGTTTATTGAAAAGTTAATAAGGCAAAACTTTTGGATTCTTATATAATCGTCAGTTATGTTAATATTTAAACCATATATTATGAACCCTACTTTAAATGTCATCTAAATAAGACTTTATGTGATTTTTTTTTATTTTTTATTATTTGAAAAATTTGTAACGTAAAATAAATGACTTAACTGGTGTTGCAGTTGAATTTTTGAAGACCAAAATTTCTTAGTGTGAAAAAAACATTTTCGAAAAATAGAAAACATGTTGTTAAAAACAACTCATGTACGTTCGCTTAGAACAATAAACTTTTTACTCCGGCCAAACTGGTCACACTTCTGTAAAAATGTACAGAAGTATGACTCCTCTATGGAGTTCGAAATCATATTATTTTTTACAAATCTATTCTGAATTTGAATTATAAGGCAAATACTGTACCTAATTTATAAACTTTATTCCCAGACTGCATTTGTAGCCTGAATCTGCATTAGCCAATATTTCTATCCATCTTGAACTATTTCGGTAGCCGTGCAATGTCTATCTAAGATTATACACAATAAAGTAATAATTGCCCATAGGAACGTAAACTAAATAAACAACTAAACTAGCATTTATATTATTAATATCAAAATGAAAAATGTATAAAAATAATTCAATACATTTGTTTATGTCATAAGCTCGTAATTAGATAATAAATAAAACTCTATTGCTTGTTAGTTTGAAAGCAAACACGCAACAGTAGTTTGAAACACAGATATGATTATCTACGGTTTTTCACTATTTTATCAAACGCATAATTTACGAGTATGAACGATCAACACCGCCTACGTTCGAGTGCTTTATCTACGAAGTTACACGTTTAATTAACATAAATGACAAACGACATAAAACCAATTATGGTAAGCCTTTGATTTATTATGATTTTTATTTTCTAAAAGTTAAAAATTACGAAATCCTAGTACTTTAGTCCATAATCTACGGTATTTTTAGGAGGACTATGTTACATTTATTTGATCTTTCTAATGGTTCTTTTATTTCACCGTTAACTATGGGTTTACTGTGGTGTATTCGTCACCTAATACATACTAACATGATTGGAAAAAGCAATCGCAATCTGAAGAACAATTTCTCCACGAAATTAATACTACAGTGTTTCTCACCTAGTTTTAGGGAGAACGGAGCTCTTTGGTAAGTGGCTCGCGACCAAGGTGGGTAAGTGAAAACGGTTTTACTTTACAAACAACTGGAATAAAGTAAAAAATAACCAAAAATCCAACGGAAAAGTTCCACAATAATTTGCTAAACTACTAGATCATAAAATTAATTCTATTCACGTTCGTAATAGCCTTGACCGACCTTCGAGGCCTATAAACTTCGTGCTACTTTAAATAACCATTAAAATAAATGATAATATACTCATCTATAAGAAATTCATGCATATGTAATCAAATGTGGATCTTTATGGGCTTTCTTTCTCTATCCCAAATACCGCTGTCTCCCAGTGATATAAAATCGTGTTTTTATTTAATTTAAAATTTTGCTCGATTAGTTTATTAAAACCATTAATTCTATAAAAGAGAAATTTTAATGTTGATCCCAAATAGCGTTTATGATTTTCCCGATACTACTTTATATAAGTCTTATTTGAGAACATTTCAATAATAGACGTTACTATACCTATCGGTTTTGCACAATGCGAGAGATTGTAGTAACATATACATTTCGTTTACCTATTTAGTCATTTGTAAAAATTTTAACGTACTAATTGAAATGGGAAAATATCAATACACTGGAGGTGTCGAAAATACCCAATAACAAGTTAAAAAAATGATTAGCCGTTTATTTTAATTTCATACTGTTTTGGACACCATTAAAGTTAGTAACACTTATTTAGAATCGTATTAGTATGTATTACATCGACTACACACTAAGCAACACATTAAAAATACTCTGATAACAAAAACATAAGCGTTATAAACAATGTTATGTAAAAAATAAAAGCGTTTAGTTTATGGTGTTTTCATGTTTTTTTTTCTTTTTATTATTGAAGCTGCTGCAGCACCATTGCAAATACAGACAATGCAACATACTAACCCATACTATGGCGGTATAGGGAGATGATATTTCATGTGTGTTTTATCGTAAATACATATTTATCATTTTTATGGCTATGTTACTGGTATTTTATAGTGGATTAAAGCCATCGCGTCGGATTATATCGTGTCATACAGTCCTGATCCTGACCAAAAAATTCAAAGATCAATATATCAGCATAATATCAGCAATATATTTGAAATATGGTTAAAGAAACTAAAGTCCGTTTTGACTAACTATACTTAAACCCAACGTAGGTTAAATATCAAGTGAAATCTTAAGGATACCCTGAAAATTGGTGAAAACGAAAATATTACTGAAATATATCTAACCTCTTTAAGTGGCTAATTAAATTTAGGGGACATTGGTGAAAACAGCCATGGAACCTCTAGAAATAATAGGAATGAAAAGTGAAACGTATTATGACTCAAACTTTAAAAAGCCTATTTCTAAGACCAGAAATGGTCATTTTTATTATTATTTTTTTCTACTTGAAAATAGTCGTTATGTCCAACAATTTTTCTCGAACTGTTATAGTAGAAAGAGTAGTCTCTGTATTTTAACAATTTATAACTTTATTATCTAAACTTCATCATGTTTTAAAAAAACCTACTTTTTAGGGATCCGTAGCGAAATAGCAAAATACGGAACATATAGGATTGTCTTCAAAAAATATATATGATGTACATTAAAATGCAAACTTCCACCGAAAATTGGTTTGAACGAGACCTAGTAAGTAGTTTTTTTTTAATACGTTAAAAATCGTAAACCGCAATTTACCTTTCATTCACTCAATATACTATAACTATAACAGCGATCAAAGTTACAACGAACTACAAGAACTTTTATATGATGTTACTTGCTGCTACGAAACCCTTCATGGGCGAGCCCGACTCGCACTTGGCCGCTTTTTAATATACCACAATGTATCGTTAGACAACAAAGAAGAGGTTTGTAATAATTGATTCTTTACACGAGATCAGGCGTTAATATGTGAGACAGGTTATAGTTCTTTTGAACTTTGTTACATATTGTCTGTTATGTAATCGTCACTTTTACCTTTCATTGTTAAACCAACGATACTATCGTGTGTTACTTTTAAAGAAAAGAACTCCATATATCTGAAAAGATTTTCACTTAACTATTAAACTTTTTGATGCAGTTATTAATAAAAAATGTTGATGACAACCTTCTAAGAGAGACAATATAAAAACATTAGAACGAAAATAACCTAGGAAATAGGACTTTTTATAAATTAAATATTCGGGTTCCCTTATACCTAAATAGCGAGACTTTTGGATCCCCACAAGGCACTTTTATAACCTACATCCTTATGGTGATCGCACACTTATCCACGCCGAACAAACCGAAGTCAAGGAAGCCTCGCACACTTATCCGCAGCGGAAGAATCGACCGCGCCGAAAGCATCGACCGCGTCGACGAAATCATTTTAAGAAATAGTACCCGTGCGTTGCAACTGATAGAATGCGGGCGCATCAATCGAGGCGACTGCATCATCGGCGCCGAATTTTATGACGTCATCCGAATTCGTCTAGGATTTCTTTGGTTCTTCCAGATGCGGACGATTCGACGCGGGTAAGTGTGCGAGGTTTCATGAGATTTCATATAAAGAATTCTAAAATTCGTTTCGTTCGGCTCGTTCGACGCGTTCGCCTCTGATAAGTGTGCGATTACCTTTATACATAACACAAATTTAGGGCCTACCTTAGTTAGCTTGATTTCGTATAGAAATTGAAAAAATTGAAAGTAGAATAAATACTATATTAAATAATCTTGACATTTTCAAAACATACAAACTGATCTTGTTAACAGATAGCTTAAGTCTGATACAAAACCAGATATTCAGACACATTAGGTATTTATGCAAACATAACAGTCATCTTATAAAAATATGCATCTGTCCGTATCTCGTTTTAAATGCAAAATAGATAAACTGTAAAAGACCACGTAATTTTTAGAAAGAAAATTTAAACTTTAAACCCACTCTTTAAAGGTCGATGACCTCGTCCTGTCTTTAATAATAACAATGAAGTACATCAAGAACATCAATTCTCGTAAATAGAGTCCTCCATGTTAGAAAAGCGAGCTGAACTAGACGACAGGTCTGTAGCCTGTTTTAGTTAAAAAAAGATTTCAAAAAATCATATAATGCTTAAATGTAAACCGGTCTATTTTAATTTTATATTAATGCAAATATTTTATGTTAATTGTAATTTCTCAGTAACCAACTTGGGAAACTTTTTTTTCTACATTTACAATATTTTTTTTTCAAAACATCTAGGCCGCACAATTTGTAATGCGTACTTATGTTTGTTTACTTGCTTATCCACACTATTTCTTTTGCGTTTCGTTTAAATCATACCCGTTTGCTATCGGTCTGAATACGATTTTTCTATCCTATCTTAGAATTACCCCAGCAAATACACATTTTAAAAATATATATGTGATAGATTTTCATCTAATAAAAATGTAACCCCTGTAACACCTACTTACTTCACAAGATTTCTACAACACCCAATGATTGACTGGAAGATAATTTTAGTCCTCTAACGCACAATGTCATAAATTAATTAAGTATTTCTTATAATTTTTGTCATTACAACAATTACCAAAAATATCTATGTATTAACGTGGCGTCTGATTTGATAACCAATATGGTGTCACTAGACCTACTGTCGCGACTGGAAAAACTTGACCAAAAATTACAAAGGTGCCAAGATTACACGAACGGATTAGTTCGACCGGGGCGGAACTACCTTCGAACGGAAGACGAACCTAAAACGATTGCGATCGTACTGTCGTATTTCGTTGGTGACTGCGAGACCCGAGGCCTAATGATGCAGAAGCCGCCATAATTTTGATGCACTGTGTTTAGTCACAATGAGGATGAAGGCCACTGCTCTTGTTTTCTACTCAAAAAGAAAAAGACAAGGCATGTCCAGCAGTTGACTACTAATATCAACAATATGATAGAATAGAATAGAATAGAATATACTTTATTGTACACCAATTACAATGTCGCAGTTGAAAATTACATGTGGTTATGTATGTACAATGGGCGGCCTTATTGCTAAATGCAATCTCTACCAGGCAACCTTTGGATGGACAAATTGACAGGAGGTAAAAATAAATAAAGGGTAGTTTCGGTGTTGCGTAGTTATGGTGGTTAATAAAATACACACAGATACATATATACTCCATATACATATATATCATTTATATATTATCACATAAATATATACAAATAATATAAATATAAGTATACAATTCAGAGTGTTATGAATTCAAGTAGTGATCTTTGACCATGTTCTTAAATACTGTCGGTGTTTGGGCACGTCTAATGGAAATCGGCAAGGCATTCCATATTCTAACAGCCTGTACCGTAAACGATTTATCGTAGAATGTGGTAGTGTGGCTAGGTACCATAAGCTCTAAAGTTACCGACGACCTTAAGGATCTTAGATGTGTGTCACTGAGGAACACAAAACGTTCCTTTAAGTAAGGTGGGGTGAATGGATTGAATAAGATGCTATAAATCATATATAATCAGATACAGATGTTATAATCTTAAATAAATATTACACACAAGTTATGTTAACAAAAGCGTATCATTGTGTGTAACTGTAAATGCGCCAATTGTATAAAATCCACTATTATAACGGATCTCAATTTCAGAGCGCAATTGTTTCTTCATTCAATTTTAAATGCGTTAATATTTTTTTTGTTATTTAATATTTAATCCAGAGTCGTAAATTATACTGATCCAGTAAATAAATCAGTGTTTTGTTTCAATGAACTACCTGTTCGCATACTGGCAGAAAACATAAAAAATAATAATAAAGAAATTTGTTCAGTAGCATTATACCATAATTATGCATAATGTTGCAAGACATATTCAATGACACAAAAAAGCTACAAGAAACGCTTGTACCACTAATTATCGAATCCTTTTGTAAATTGGTACATGCTGTGTCTCAGAAAAATGCAACTATCGCAGTGAATATAACTTTAATATAATTGGCGATCTATAAGATTTTTATCAGAAAAAAATAGTTACTTTGTATTTTCTTTTAACAAAATTCAGTGCTGATAGTACCTCATAGTGCCTAACCTATTATAAAAGTCAGAAGTCATCTTCAGACCATACGTTGACCTGTTATGATTATGAAACAAAACTAAGTGAAAGTTATGTTTTACCGTCTGATTGACCCGACACAAGAAACACAAGCTACCTAATCGGATTATAATAGCACACATTTTATAAAAAAATCTGAACATTTTATTTCAATTCCTGTGACTGACCTGCCCCTTTGCCAAGATGCAATTGTTCCGAGTCAAATCTCTTTCTAAAATCTATTATTATTCTTATGCCATACTATTTTCATACCTATTATAGGCTAATTTAATATATTATTTAACCACATTGACATGACGTCATTCCCTTCCATTATTAGTTTTCTATTATTGTGTAAGTTTGTAGAATATTAACTTAGCTAGGAGAGCTGTGGATCAATAGTATGTAGAGACCCTGACTGCTAAATCGGAGGTTGAAGGTTCGATTCCCATCCTATTCATCATCATATTAATGTTCTGCCATTTTTCTATATTATGAGTGTATTTGAAAATCCTACTATCCTACTAATCCTTCTAATATTATAAACGCGAAAGTTTGTAAGTATGTATGTATGTGTCTGTGTTTGTTGCTCTTTCACGCAAAAACTACTGAACGAATTTGGATGAAACTTACTTACTTACTTATAGTAATATAGCTTATATATCAGAATAACACATAGGCTAATTTTAACTGCAATAATCGGGATACACGGGCGAAAGTTATGTTAGTTAGTTAGTTAGGTGATTATAAAAATACATAATCGTAGATGTCAAAATGTCTAACTGTTTATCTCCTGTCAAAACTTCACAGGTTGCTATGCATAACACACTTGCATAGCAACCATAATGACAGTTTGTAAATGGCTAATTTAAAAATCGGCCAAGTGCGTGTCAGGCCACGCACAGGAAAGGGTTCCTCAGTCACCCATAATGGTACGTGGATTAGAAATCGTATCCAATGGATAATTGTTATGTTTACGTATTAATGCGTTGATTTTGTATGACTTTTCCAAGTAAGCGCATTGTAAAAGTTAAGCCTCTATAACTCCTGAACTAACAAAGTCATCTAATTCGTTATAGTTTTTAATTAAAGTTCATTATATGGACCACTATCACAAATTTTTCGGCGGGCGGGACGGCCTGTTTTTACAAAAAAGTGGCCTTTAAAGTGGAATTTCTCGCAAACGGATACCTAAATCAAAAAATCGTCTTAACAACCCCTTAATGTTTTTAAAAGACCTATATAATGATACCCTACATGATGGGGTAGCCGTGAGAAAAAAAAACATCCCCACTTTACGTGTAGGGGAGGTACCCTAAATAAAAATATATTTCATAGTTTTATTGTAGCACTTTGTCGACGTAATTACAATACATATTCATGCTAAGTTTCATATTTCTAGCACTTACTGTTTGGACGATAAGTCGAGGACGGACGGAAGGACGGACGGAAGGACAGACGGACATGACATATCTATAAGGGTTCGAAGTCATAAACTTCGGAACCCTAAAAAGTTCTTCTATCTTTTAATTACCTACAACTTTGCCATTTAACTTTTTTCCTTGTAGTTTTGCCGGAAATCGGGATAAACCTTTTTTTACCCTTTGTTGTATATATTTAGCCATCCAATCTGACTCTACCCTGCCTGATGGAAAGCATGAGCAGAATCCAAGAGTCGGGGCTATCACACTTGCTGCGAATGCGGACAATAATGTATGGCGGCCCACACTATGGCGGCTTAGTGAGATGCTTTTTCACGCCCCGGTTAAAGGACCCGAAAACCTCCCCCCCCTACCCCTTCCCGACCTCAGATCGCCCGTAAATTATTTTTCCTTTCATTTTTATAATATTCTCCTCCTTTTCCAATAGGTTTCATCCTACTATAATTTTATTTGTTTTCAAAAATTATCTACCCTTGTCTACTGGTCTATATGTCATTTACAAACTATCATTATGGTTGCCATGCAAGTGTGTTATTCCTAGCAACCTGTGAAGTTTTGACAGGAGGTAAACAGTGATACATTTTGACATCTTCGATTTATGTATTTTTATAATCACCTAGCTTTGGTCTTTGTATCTCGATTATTGCAGTAAAAAGTAGCCTATGTCCTTTCCTAAATTCAGTTCTATTATCATACCGAATTTCATCAAAATCGGTACAGTGGTTTAGGCGTGAAAGCGTAACAGACAGACAGACAGAGGTACTTTCGCATTTATAATATTAAGTAGGGATTAAAAAAAATACTACTCACTAGATCTCGTTCAAACCAATTTTCGTTGGTAGTTTGCATGTTAATGTACAACATATATTTTTTTTAGTTTTATCACTCTCTTATTTTAGAAGTTAGAGGGGGGGGGACACACATTTTTCTACTTTGGAAGTGTCTCTCGCGCAAACTATTCAGTTTAGAAAAAAATGATTTTAGAAACCTCAACATCATTTTTGAACACCTATCCATAGATACCCCACACGTATAGGTTTGATGAAAAAAAAATTTTTGAGTTTCAGTTCCAAGTATGGAGACCCCCAAAATGTATTGTTTTTTTTCTTTTTTTATGTAAAAATCTTAATGCGGTTCACAGAATACATCGACTGACCAAATTTCAACAGTATAGCTCTTATAGTTTCGGAAATAATTGGCTGTGACATACGGACGGACAGACAGACAGACAGACAGACAGACTTGACGAATCTATAAGGGTTCCGTTTTTTGCCATTTGGCTACGGAACCCTAAAAATGAGTTCTGGATAATCACATCTACTTTTTATTCCCAAAATACGCGGGTAACACCGCGGGACGCAGCTAGTATATAATAATATCAAATTTTTGCGGACAATTTACAACGCGCTAACTAGCTAGCCCTAAATTAAGGCGATTTTTATAATAAAAAATATAGTTACACAGGGCTGTTAAGAGTTTAGTTGTTGTGAGGTGTCTTGGGGAAATGTAAAGATCCCATAAGGAGGGCGCGGAAGGAGGTCGTTTAGGTCTGTGTTTGAAAAACGATAATCTGTCTAAGAATCAGTTTACTTCAAACTTTAAGCGAAACTTGTATACAATACAATCACTAAAAATATTTTTATTTGGGGTACCTCCCTACAGGTAAAGTGTGTTTTAATTTTCTCTAGTCTACCCTAACGTGTATCATTAGATAGATATTTTAAAAACATTGAAAAGTTGCCAAGACGATTTTTCGATTTAGGTATCCGTTTGCGAGTTATTAAACTTTAAAGAGCATTTTTTTGAGAAAACAGCCCCCCTCCCCCTCCCCCTTTTTATCATGTTGATAGTCCATATATTGAACTTCAAAAGTAAAACTATAGCAGCTTACTTGTAAAATGCTCACTTTTAAAACTTTGTACAAAAATAAAGAAATATAAAGTAAACATAACAAATATCTACTAGGCTTGATTTGAAATTCCTGTGCCATTGTGGGTGACTACGGAGCCCTATTCTACCTGACACGCACTTAACCATTTTTTTATTAATACAATAGCTTTAGCCCCTCGCTGCCCCCGCGTCTATGTCGGACAATGTCGGTTATTGAGGTAAAAAAATATTTGCATGTCATACTAACATTTGGTCCGACCCAGGAATCGAACCGGAGACCAGCACAATAGTCGCATACGCTACCACTGTGCAACTGAGGGAGTTATTATTATTATTACGTTTATTTAAAATATTTATTTATGATGCGCATTATATGTAAGCACCGAAATTCATTTTTACATAGGCGAACTCACAAAATTTGACATTCATTACGGCATACATCATATTAACATGACATTGATTGCTTCGAGTTCTTGAAGTGTTTTACACATGCAATTACAAAACAGAAGCTCTTCAAATAAATCATTATTTATTATAATTATTATATATCTACGAAAGTGACTTTATTAATCTGTAACCTTTGAAATAGTACAATAATTGTTATTTATAAGTAAAGTAGTTTGTTTTATGATAGTAAAGTATTATATTTTTATTTATATATTTTATTGATGTAAGTGTCTTTATACATAAATTTTTACATTTGCGCTTAGCAAACATCACCATAATGTAATTTATATGTATAGATTCGAATTCAAAATATCAACAAATAAACACGCCTAATCCTGATTAAAGGATTAGTATCATAGTATCATAGAATCTTAGAAAATTGTTTTGCCCATAAATTAGTCATTTTAAGCATTTATTAAATATTTGGCAAATGTTTTAGCCATGTACTAACCAATCAGTGTTACAGCCTAAAAATTGCGATAAATCACAAAGTAACTGCAAACTTCACCAAGTACGGCAAATACCGACCTACATCCGCTTCATTTCAAACAAAATGTACAAAACTCAACCGTGAATGTCTTTATTCAAAGAAATAACAGTGGTGTTATTACTAACATCAAGTTGTTATCAAACAACAGTTTTCTCGAAAACAGATAACACAGATCGATGGTTGCGACACAATGCAAATTGTATCTGCAGGCGTCTCACTTTCTAGTTCAAGGAATCTTTCAACTTATTTATTTTGTTTACCGTTACTTGTTTAGAACGATAGACTGCAATATTTATACTTTGCATTATGTCTATTTTTATGCTAAAGACGAAATATATTTAAGATAACAAACTTAGACGATGCGCTTGTAAAATTGACTGTGAGATAAATTGATATATGGGAGAATATTTTTGGAACAGCAAAATTAAGATTGATTCGGAAAAAATGGGTAAAAATTTCTAGATCCAATACCAATGACGTTCGACGATTCTAGAAATTTTTATGCAATAAATATCAATAGCTCGGATATATTCATAGAGCTTTATAACATTCTTTAAATAAACCAAAATCAGAAATGTCAATGATGGGAAAAATATCCGGAAAACGCCACGTCGGAAGACGAAGAAAATCGTGGCTCAGAAATATCAGAGAATGGACTGGGATCGCCAGCGTAGAAGAACTGTTTCGTCTGGCTAAGAACAGAAAGGAATATGCAGAGCTGACGGCCAACCTCTATTAATGGAGAGGCACCGTAAGGAAGAAATGTCAGGTGTCTAATACTACGCCGTTAGTATAATCATGAGCAATAACATAACGAGGCTCTAGAAGGGGATCACAAAAATCTGCAGCAATTCTACAGTTCCAATACATGTAATGAATTAAGATTTCTGATAAATTGCACCTGTAGGATACGTCATCATCACATTATCCTTTCAAAGTTCACTACTGGACATAGGCTTCTCCTTAGAAAGGAGGTTTTACTCTTACGACAACCATGGCATGAATTGACGTGGCGCTAATCTGTATATAATAAATATGCTATAAGTATAGGTTAGTATGTATAGTTATAGTCTAAGATCCCACTGCTCGATTCTGCAGGTATCTGTTTTTTCGATAAAACTAATTTTAAATGAATGTTTATAAAGTATACAATGGATTAGGGATGGGTTGCCTATCAAAAAGTAGCCGCAATTACGTGCAATTAATTTTAGTAAAATTCATTCGCTGATGTAATTTGCAGTTATATGTTTTTTCAATGAATTTTACGTCATTTGAAAGAAAATAATGTTACGAATTCAAAAAGAAATGGTTGCCACCTCTCAATCAGCCGCAACGTTAGGGTTGCCAGGTGTAAACAGGTATATTAGTGTTAATTATTTACACTCACCTGCTTTTTTTAATATTATTACAAAATAAATACATTTAATTTTTGACAGGTATCTGTCACATTCAATCAAACATTGTAAACGTGAAAATCAATAAGAAATGAAGTTTCCATACACAATTCACGGACCTCTCCAACCCAGGCCCCTACAAACTTCATTGAAAGTTTAAAAAAATCCGTTTCAAAGAAGCTCTTGTCAAATTATGAGCTACATTCTGGGAAAACAATTGTTTTGCTTCAACATTAATTAATAAAACTATTTTTATCACCGTTGGAGAACAGTGTTCTTCTTATCCCAGGCGAAGTTTTATGTCGTGCATTGCCATAATTCCATGCATTTACTAGCTGTGATTATTCAGCTGCGTTTTAAAACAAAAGAAAGATCAGGAAAGAAAAGAAAAAAAAAAATTTTTTTTGGATACACGAAAATATGATTTTATATAGATATTTAATATGATACAAATACACGAAAAGACACATCTTATAAATTTAATAATTCAATAATCTAATAATTCAGATGATATCGACACCGATATAGACAAAGAATGAGAAAAAATAAAGACATTTAGAAAAATAAGATTTGCATCTAGAATAAGTATAATTTTGAACTCTTATTTTGTAAAATAAAAGATTTTTACTTTTTAATAAAAAAGAATTGAAATAAAAGTCAAGTGGAACATAAAATGTTGACGTTAATCATTGCTCTGATTGACTAATAAAAATAGTGTAGTAATTATCCCAAATCCAATATGATAATTAAGAATCATTACTATACATGAACATTGAAGAAATAAACAAAGAAACTCCGATTTTCTTTAGAGATTCTCATTCTAGATAATAAGAAAAGCACTGTTCTCCAACAGTGATAAAAACAGTTTTAATGAAGTAATGTTGAAGCAAAACAATCGTTTTCCCAGAATGTAGCTAAAAATTGTAAAAATTGTAGCTAAAAAGTTGCAGAAGTTTTTAGGCCTGGGTTCTAGAGGTCCGTGAATTGTATATGGAACATTAATTCCTCCTCAATTTACACGCTCGCAATGTTTGATTGAAGGTGAAGATACCTTTTTTTTCCGTGCGGAAATCCCCCCGGATGCCACATAAAGTGGCTATGTCGGACTCGAAATGACCAAAACCGCACGCCTTCTCGGGCACTAGAAGTTGAGAAACCAGGTGCACCCTCGTAAGGAAAAACCCTGGGACCCCAACGTACCTCGGGCCATCTTGGTTTGCAGATGGCCTCCTACTGTGCGAGAACAAATCAAATACTTGCCACCCCGGCCTGCTTCTGCTAGGGTGGCAGGTGGTCTATGCCACCCCCAGGCCTGCGCTTATGGAGGACGGAAAAAAAAAGTATTTATTTTGTAATAATACTTAAAAAAAACAGGTAAGTGTAAATAATTAACACTAATATACCTGGCAACCTGATTGAGAGGTGGCAACCATTTCTTTTTGAATTCGTAACATTATTTTCTTTCAAGTGTCGTAAAATTCATTAAAAAAAACATATAGCTGCAAATTACACCAGCGAATGAATTTTACTAAAATTAATTGCAGGTAATTGCGGCTAATTTTTGATAGGCACCTATCCCTAATCCATTGTATAGTTTATAAACAATCATTTAAAATTAGTTTTATTGAAAAACAGATACCTGCAGAATCGAGCAGTGGGATCTTGTACTATTAGGGTTCGAAGCATTCTTCCCGATTGAAACAATGGACTAATAGAGTATGAAGTAATTTAATTTTAACTTTGTTTTGGATTTGTTTTGATAATTATGTAACTAGCTACATAAGCTTTGAGATATTGATTTGTATATAACATATATTACATAACTTTTATTTCTTGCCAATCTAGGTAATCTTTGACAGATTGTTTTGTTGTACTAATTACATAGCTAATTATATTTCGAAACAAGGCTTGAGTCTGTATAACAAGCATCATCAATACATAATTCAAAATTTTAATATTATACGTGGTTCATAAACGACGAAATTATCGCTGAACATATATAAAAAAAAACAAAAAAAGAGATTCCGACGAATTGAGAACCTCCTCCTTTTTTTTGAAATCGGATAATAAGGCTATGTTGTTTTTTTTGCACGTTCCTTATTACATCATATACGTATCGACGCAATAACAAATTATCATGCTACAGTTAAGTCAGAAAGTATTTTTTTGTGTATGATTTAGTTCCACTTTCTTTGTATATTTTTTTTGAAAACCTGTACCACTCAATCCATTCTCTGCATTGAGGTACAAGTATATACACGATGCAGGTTCATTTGTCCAATATGAATGTGATGAAAGAGTTCATCCGGCACATAACATCTCATTAGACACAAAATCTGGAACTCATTTGCCCTTAAACTGTTCAATCATTATAATTTCGACAACATCGACATTAATACTGTCTATATAAGAAACAGAACCATACATTATGTATCACATATGTATATAATCATCTCAAGATCTATTACATACTAATGACGATTGAATTATAACCGACTGGTAAAACCACCTATAACCAATCAAGTTTAATCACTGAGCCCTCTCTCTCTGATTTTGGAGTTATGTTTATAATATTACCAATTGATTGATAGAAAAAAGTAATATTTGGCAATGAAATTCTCAGAAAAAGAGACAGTTCATTTTGTGAACATAATTGTGACGATTTCACACGAACTTTTTATTTTTACGCGGGGAATGCTCTTTGCACCATACAGTCAATCAGGAGACAAAAAGCGTGTGTGCCATTCCAGTGTGATTAGCTTCAGGAACGCATAGACAGATTTTGGAGTCCCCCTTTCCGTAATCCGCGGGGTGTCCAGAGTCACCCCTAGGACAGATCGATGTCACACCTCTCACCGTTAAATACAATGAAACTCGGAACACCGATTCACCTTAAACGACAAGCCCCGGCCGCACCGAGGTGTCGCCTGTCTCGGGTCGTTTCGGGCGATTAGGGAACTAACGACTACGGCGTCCTCTTCGAGCGGGATCGGCTATTTCCCTTTAGCCTTTTAAAAGTACTTATTACAATTAGTTAAGCACATCTTTTTAAATAATCGTTACCATAAAGTAATTTAACCATAAAAGACTAAAACTTGTATCCATGTAATCACTGTTTACTTTCTCCTCTTACATACAAAAGACCAATAAAAATTTAAAATAATTAAAAGGTTAACTTTTAATTAAGCTGGTTAAGCTAATCAATGTCAAATAAAAAGCAGATAGATTTTTTTTATATTTTGCTTACCAAAGTGACTCTGCCCTGCCTGATGGAAAGCATGAGTAGAATCCAAGAGTGGGGCATCCACACCTTCTGCGAATGCAGACAATAATTGTGCGGCGGCGTCTTCAATCTACTACAAAAAGATTGGCTTCAACTACATCTAGCGAAAATTAACCAAACCATATGGTTCGACTGACGGTGGGAACTAACACAATCTTTAGTCCTAAGGATTGTATTAGTTTCACACCATGATTATTATTACATATCGTAGGCATCTCTTGAATTGGATCATTTCATAATTTTCGTCAAGTCATCTCTGCCGCAAGACATTTATTGACTGCGTGTAACAGCCTTCCACAAACTTGACCAAGTCGACGGATCACCTTGTGGGAGGCCTAATCACGTTACGTCTTCCGTCTTCTCGTTGGCCACACGAGAACTTTGCATCTTTGTATCATAACTTAATAGTTATTGATAAACTCAAGTAACTTTAAGTAAGGACTTGGCCCAGCACCCGCTGGCGATTTGCCCCGCCTGTACGACGCAGCGTCGGGCCCTTATTGCAATCAATCTCTCGCTACCGGCCGTCATTTTCTGTACCATGACGAGTCATTAATCCATATCTGGATCCTTGTAAACGTTTAAAGCATTATTTTTAACAGGACATTGCTGGACATTGGCCTCTCCTTAAAAAGGAGGTGCTACGTATGTTACATGCTAAAATCGAATTTGGTAACAATGTGCATAAATATACAACGCGTCTCTTTATGTAAATATTTAATTTTTGAAGACAAACAGTAGTATGTGACATGTATATAGGATTGTAACTAAACTAAGCGTTGAAGATGTGATGCGATCACGAACAGTTTTAAAAACACCACAATATTACTTTGTCTTTTCCAAAGCCAATATTACCCGTTGTACTGAAGCGTTACACAGCTCACTTTTATCTTCCAAAGAAAGTATTGGTTTTATGAAGTACAAATATAGTGCATTATAACCGCGATGTCTCCGTTCAATCACGTCGCTATCATTAGTTGATGCTCTGATAACTATGGGGAGCGATGCGACCAATACTATCCCGCCTACGAGTAATGACTTCAGTTTAACTTTACCGAATGTTGCGGTCGAGAACAAAATTATACTTCGTGTTAGAGGTACGATATTGTTTTAATATTATTACCCAACATGAATTAAAGGAACTTTTCTTAGTATGTGGCATAGAAAAACACAGGCCTGCGGACCTTAAGGAAGTAGAGGAATAGCATCTTTTCCCGATACAAAACAATCTGTTACTTTTTAGTGGGGTCTACAGGCATTCACATTTAAGGCTCACATACAAAAATACAAAACAATACAATGCGAAAACGCCGGTGTATGGCTACTCCCTACTGTGTTACTCCGTTTTGTAGTGGTTTTTCAAAGTTGAAGGTATGAATTTTAGCCATCAACAGTCTATTTCACCAAGCTAGCTACACACCTGTTGATATAGGGTTTGTGTCAAGTTATCCTTTTCTTAGGGTTGGGATTTGGTCCGGTAGCGAATGAAATAGATTCTAATTATTATCATACATAAATATTGCATTGTAGATTTTATAGTATAGTAATGCTATATTTGCTCCTACAGGCCATTATTTGCGGTAACTATTAGAATAGTTAATAATTATTGACTTTGGTACCATCATAACCTTTCCATTAGAAGACGTTGATTTTTATTTGGGCATTTGATTTATGAACTTAATTCACGGAACCTTACAAGCATGCATTTTTCAATGACAAACGTCCAGATAGACGTCCAGACGTTCATGGATATTTTAAAATCAAGAGTCACAGATGCATTAGCGTTCTTTGAGTCCCTCCTAAACATGGAGAGGTGTGCAATGGGAGAGGCCTATGTCCAGCAGTGGACTACAATAGGCTGGTGCTGGATGGAGCCCTAACGGCCTGGCCACGAATTTTGGTCTTAGCGAAAAGCGGAGCGGCGTCGGTGAGCGGTGCGTTTTGCACGCCACGAACCCTAGTAGCGGTTAGTTGCAGCGGCGACTATGGACGTATTTAGGTAGTCGAAACGTGTTAAAAATCATGGCGTTATAAAAATTATCCCCTGTCTGTTTAGAAACAACTTTTTTTTTTTAAATATGATAGAATGAGTGCACGAACTAAATAAAGATCGGTATTTAGATGGTGGATTTAGTGACCTATACGAAGGTCCTACCTATAAGAAGTAACTGATGTTTCCAAGTGTTTTGCCAAGTAGGTACTTACAGAGAGAAAGAACTTTAAAAACTTGTCAACTACTTACATTGCGTATAAGACATACTAGTAGTTTCGTGTGTAGTTATATCTACAGACAAAACTACTGATATGTAAACTGTTTTGCTAATTAGGTACCTACTGACAGAGAAAAAAATTTACTTTTAAAACTTGTTAACTATCCACCTACATTACGTAAACATACCAGTAGTTTTGTCAACATATCAGTAGCTTCGTTTGGTAGGTACCTAGGTTCTATGTTTTTGTGTTATCAATTTAAATTAAACGTAAGTACCATTATATTCCGGAAAACATTGTTTAATTTCTTCCCACAACCTTTTTATATTTATGTTGGGGATATTTTGACATCCATATAGGCGGTCTATTTAAAATTTCTGTTATAAAAGCCTCGGTATCCATTACCGGCATAAAATCGTCTAAAATTTTTTGATTTTATTTAACGCCGCTGAGTCCGTCACTCCTGCACCGCTGTCCACGCCGCTCTGTTTCGTGGCGTCGCACATACTAACTTGTGCCTTTGTTTCTGCCGCTCTCCATACCGCTCGCCCCTGTAGCAATTCGCTCGGCAAAAACCGCTAGCTTTTTCGCTATGAGCGGCGACTCGTGGCGTGCCTCGTACATTTTTATACTATTGATGTTACCGCTCGGCGTTTCGCTCTTAGCTGCCGCTCACAGCGGTAAGGTCGTGAATGGGCCGTAAGGCTTCAGTAGCCCCACACTCAGCGAACAACGATGAATAAGGGATTGCTTTAATTACACCAATTTTCTACGAGGCGTAGTTATCCACTCTGGGCGAGGACTAGTCTATTTAAACCAAAGTAAACCTGTCCCACGATTAAATGTTTGTCAGAATCAGGATACCCTGGGGCATAAACAATATTTCGTATGACAATTCTCTGACAAGAGATTAGTTCCTACATCTCACTCTTATATTCATTATTAATCATTGTACTGCTACTTATCTATAGCACCCAATTGTAATTATCAGTAATTCTATCATCATCATCATCAACAGCCTTTAACAGTCCACTGCTGGACATAGGCCTCTCCTTTGAAAGGAGGTTAATTCTATACGCGCTTTATATTTACTCGTATAAAGGTATCACGTGCTGAGCTACCAAATTATACTCAATGATATACACAATGATTTTTTAATCATCTATTGTATAGTATTTATAATTATATTACTCATTCATTAAGGGGCTGAAAACCAAAATAGAGGTAAATAAAGATCGTTTTGTATAAAAACCTATCGCTCATATCATTACCAAAATCAATGTCTTTATAATTGAACATATTCCTCACATAGTGGTTATTTCCAAAACACGATTTGAAAAACTTCACTCGATAAAAAAAAAACAAAGTAGCCTCTGAAAATAGTTAAATTTTGACTTTACACAGTTGTGCTTTAAGTAATGTAAATGAAATTAAGTAAAATTGTGTATCATATGTAACTGAAGGAAATGGTTAACTTTAATTTTTTTTAAAATTGCAACATTTACAAAAAATAACGAATTTTGTGCTTTGGCACTTACGCCCTTCTATTTCAAGCGCTTTTTCTCTGTCACTCCTATGGAGAACGACAGTGAGCGCTGAGGCGCCCTGCTAAACGGACCTATGTCGCTCGACTCGCGCGCTATATTTAGCTGATAAATCTAAAAAACTTTATTAAAAAACAATACAAAATCATATTATGATGGAGGCTATAAGGTAAGAATAATTTATTTTATTAATAAACTTATAATTTGATTGACATGTAAGATTATATAACTAGATATCCTTACAAAGACGTAATGTAGTTTCATAACCCTAAAAACTGTCAACTGTGTAGTGGAACAAGCTTAAGCTAGAGACACATTATTGGAAGCGGCTAATGGATGCGGCTGATAGTCGTGATCTAGAGTATGAACATACACTCAGCTGTGCAAACTATCGGACGTAAGTCGTGGACAGACTGACCTTGAGCGTCCGAATGTCCGACTGTGCACACTTATTTTTCCACTAAAATCAATTAATTATCATAAATATGTATATTACTGAGTCAATATTTTAATACATTGAATAAAAATATATTACCAAGGCACTCTACTAGTGTTTTAATAAAATAATGTACAATTTACAGTGGCGGCTGTTAGCCGCGTCCGTCAGCCGCGTCCGATAATGTGTTTCCAGCTTTAGTCTTGAAGAACGTAACGTACATAGACTTACAAAAGTCGTAGACTCTGCCATTTTAGTTACACAATGTATCATATGATGGCCTTATTTTATGCATAGTCATTTTTAGGGTTCCGTAGCCAAATGGCAAAAAACGGAACCCTTATAGATTCGTCAAGTCTGTCTGTCTGTCTGTCTGTCTGTCCGTCCGTATGTCACAGCCAATTATTTCCGAAACTACAAGTGCTATACTGTTGAAATTTGGTCAGTCGATGTATTCTGTGAACCGCTTTAAGATTTTTACATCAAAATAGAAAAAAAACAATGCATTTTGGGGGTCCCCATACTTGGAAGTGAAACTCAAAAATTTTTTTTTGATCAAACCTATACGTGTGGGGTATCTATGGATAGGTGTTCAAAAATGATGTTGAGGTTTCTGATATCATTTTTTTCTAAACTGAATAGTTTGCGCGAGAGACACTTCCAAAGTGGAAAAATGTGTGTGTGTGTCCCCTCTAACTTCTAAAATAAGAGAGTAATAAAACTAAAAAAAATATATGTTGTACATTACCATGCAAACTACCAACGAAAATTGGTTTGAACGAGATCTAGTGAGTAGTTTTTTTTTATACGTCATAAATCGTAACACGTAATTTACCTTTCATCAAATCAATACACTAGTATAAAAACATCGATGAAAGTTACAACAAACTACAAGAACTTTTATATGATGTTACTTGCTGATGCGGAACCCTTCATGGGCGAGTCCGACACGCACTTGGCCGCTTTTGATAGTGTATCTAACCGCATAATATTATCATCATAATAATTAAGTAATAAAGATATTAAATTAAATAAATACTATTATTTAATCACAGGTTGCAAAATGTGGAATTCTCACAAAACGTTCAATGTTCTGAAGTTCCAAGGTAAGAACAGTGTAAAATACTGCACGTCTTGAAATGTCACTCAAATCTAACTAACAATTCATAGACTATTTATTTACAGCAAAAGAAGACTATTGGAAAATAGCTCTGAAGGAGATGGACCGCAGAATGTAGTTTTGCATCATACGCGAATCACATTCTCGCTGAGCTCTGACGGTATCGTCGCGTTCAGAATAGTTTCATATTATAAACTATGACTGTATTGTTTGGCAATAATATTGTTAGAATGTATGTTGGTAAAAAGACAGTGTATATTGTTTTGTAAACTTGGATTAATATTAAATAAAAAAATACTATATAAATAAAAAATAAATAAATAATTAAATTGCCTAAGTTGATAAAAAATGCTATGCAATAGCTTTACCGCGGCAGTCTCCGAGTGCAACATGACTTTTTTTATCATACTATTACGATAGCATTTTTATTTTGCCCTATCTAAAATATTCTAAGGCCCTGTGTTAAAAGCAGAGTGCAAATTCAAAGACGAATATTAGTTCTCGGAGACTGTGGTAGTACCGATAACGAACCGCGTCTCAAACGCGGCGCTGCTTTATCGAACCAAAAGGGGTGTATCCATTGCTCAAGGTCATTGGCTGCACTCAGCGTCTTAAACTTTTCTTTAACGTATTAAATTTATCCGCATACTCAAGTGTCGTAGACTTTACCGCTAAAAAGACTCAATACTGGTGATATATATTACTATTTAAACAACGCACCATGTCACAGATTCAATTAAATATTTTATCTATCTTAACAATCAGGTCAAAGCTGATTACGATCTAACTTATTACAACGGGAAGTTTGAATTATGCTTTTGAGAATATACAAATGTTGTACGACAGTGTCAACGTCATTACAGCACTGGTTCTCATCATACCACTTACACCTGATACAATTACAGCTAAAGTGATAAATGCTACTTGTACAGCGAATTAAGATGTATTCTAAAGATACTGTTTAGTGCAAGGAATTCTACGTACAAATCTTTTCACCAAGCGCTATATGGTACTGGCAAGTATTTTCTTTTTCCAGCAAAAAGGAATGCTGGATTAAAAAAAAGGTGGATAGGTAGAGAACGTTTCACAAGTTGGTGGCTAAATAGTGAAGTCACGTTTAATGTCTGTAAGTCCAATTTCGAATAAACGTTTGCATATGATATGTTATTATTTATTAGTTACTAGCTGATTCCTGCGATGTTATCCGCGTTTTTTGTTGTAACCGCGGGCAACGCCGCGGGGCGAAGCTAGTCTAAAAAGAGTAGCCAAGTTAAGTTACTCCTTATATCATCAGCAATCTGCCAGTGAAAGTCCCGTCGAAATCGTATATAAAACAAAAATTGTATATAAAAATATTTTGGCATTATGTACCGTGTATAATATGAATTTAGTAAAAAGCTGTTATTTGAATAATACAATTTATTTATTAATTTGTATAGATTAATATTAGTTACAATTACAATATTTAACTTAGTTACAAAGTGGATAAAAATCGTTTCATGTATAGTAGTCAGGTTTCTATGTATAGTTTCATATGACATGAACCAATTTTATCACAAAAAAAATATACAACCTGGACATATTTCTAGTCAGTTTAACTACGAAATAGCGAAATGCTTTAGCACGGCTTTAGTACGATAGTAAACGGAGGATTCAACAAGAAAAAAACAGGTGTCAGCTTTCTAAACTATCGTGACTTGTATGCCTTTTACTATAAATCTGTACTTAATCGTAGTTTATTTATAAAGGTCGTCCGTCTATCTACGTTTGGTATAAATTTCTATGGAATTGCACCTTGCAATTTAATAGTCAATTTAGAAATTAGTTTATTCATATGAAAGTTAGGTTATATGTGGAGGCGATTTTAATTTTCACATGGACACTTAGGAATGTTAACCATTTGACGACTGAAAAGAATATTCACGTTCAATATGCCGATACAATACAGTCAATACAAGCAGAGTAATATCACGTCACTGATCAAAAAACTGATTTAAAATAGTTATTTCCTAGCATTTTACTGAATATGGTAACCAAATACTCATACCCGTAAATCTGGAACCTAAGAAACGAACCAGAAAACGAACGAACGAGGAAACGAACGAACGAACCTAAAGAAACGTAAAAACGAAAAACAGCCGTTATAACGTTAATATTGATTTAAAAACTTTTAGTAGGTCTCTCTCTAAGTCAAAGGTAATCAACAATTTCATCGAATTGGATAAGTTGCTGTTAAATAATAATAATAATATTTTATTAGCAGTCTAGTTTTACAGCATTGCAATGAAAGCTGCACTAGGTATTGTCTGTATCGCAACTCTTAAATGAACTCTTAATTATAATTTTTCTGGAAAGTTCTGTTGTAACTCCTCAAAACTCATTCTATTCATATAATGCTATCATGATCGCCTAATGATTGCTTTTATTTATAATATATATTTAATAATATATATTAATACGTGTATTTTGATCAAAGATAACAAATAGCTGCTGCAAAATATTTGTAAAGAATCTTAAGATTCTCCAACACAAATCCAATATATTGGCTAAGTAATATTAATAAGAACTCAAACTTTCCATTATTTAAATCTACAATTTCTAAGAACTAAGGTAACTTGTAACTGGTAACTGAACTAAGATAATAGCTTAAAATTAGGCACTGTCTTGGGTTTTCGTCCAACCGTAATGGACTTTATTCGCAATGTTATTTGACTTGCCCAACCAGATTGTTTCTTTCGTTTTTTTAGTTAAACATATATATCGGCGCAACACAACATTCAAAGAAATAAGTCATCGCTGCACGTGTTCTTAGTGACGTAAACAACTCGCAACGATCGACCGCCCCACTACAATGCCTATAAAAAGCCGCCCGCTACAGCGGAGCGAAGATTCGTTTGTCTGCGCTCGGACAGCAAACACCTAACTTATTGTCAAATATTCGAAGCTGTGTAATCAATACTAATTAAAAGTGAATTCTATTGGAAGTGAAGTTTATTTTAAGTTATTTCTGAAAACGAAATACTCCAATAATAATAATAGTAATGACGTCACTGTCCTTAAAACATTACCGGGCACAACCGCCCCGTCATCAGAAGTGAGATTACCATGTGTTCTAGACTGTTCGCTATCTAAACTCAATTTTTGTTGTGTTTCTTCATTCAAATCGATAGTTAAAGCTTTGGTAATAAATAACTACCGACAACAACAAGAAAAATAAAATGGAAAGTTATATAACAACGTCGGAAATCGTAAAATCGTAAATGAAGTGACATGTAGCCTATATCGGGTTTTGAGTAACAATTGCAAACGAATATAAATCGTTTTTGTTTTCAGAAATGTTATCAAACGTGTGATACTTAAATTAAAAAAAAAAGTGCGGGTACTTCAATATGTTTCGGTATGTTCGTGGGTATAACGCTTTCTTTACAGCTAGTAAACATGGTGCTAAGCGATAGAAGCTGCATCCGTGCTTCGTACGGGGGAACAACAGAGTTCAATGTAAAGGAGGTGTAATCCAGTTCACCAGTATCGAATCGGTAATGAGTGAAGTTACCGAAAGGCTTGTGAGTTGTAATTGAAGCTACACTGGTAAGGTTGAATCATATTTTCATATCAAGTTTTGATTTATTTTTGACATAGTTTTGATATTACTGTACGAGGGTTAACCGTGTGCGCGATTTAAAGCTATAAACCGATCGTGGCAATCGATGGCGCGTGTATAAAATTGCCAATGGCTAAAGTGTAAAGCTGTGGCTTAAGAAAAGGGTTAGTAGTAATCGTAGTTGATCGAATTTTAAGGGTTAATTCATACTTTTTGTCTATCACGGTTTCATATTGCGAATATTTTGTTTGACGTAATAAAAACGAACTTTTAAAACTACCCCCACGGTGTGCGTAGTAAACTAGGCGTTTTTTTTATTACGATTACACATTGTTTACCGAATAGGTGATGAATTAATAGCAGTGGTAATTGTAGTAGCAGTCTAATGCAACGCTAACCTTTTATTTAAAAGTAAAGTAACTTTTTAATTGATTTACGTAAAATCAAACAAAGTTGCAATAATAATCAAATAAACTAATACCCACTACGTTGTGAGATTTGTTAAATTATTTTAGAACGAAAAGAGATAAGGGTCAGGTGAGGCCGAGCTTATAAAAGGTTAAAGCAGTAGTCAGTGCGTCCTACAGTGTGAGAGTAGTCTGTGCCTGACTGACTATTTTCTGAGCCAAGTTTAAAATTCTTTATTGAAGGGTTGACGCCAGAACTGGTTATTTTTAATCCTTCCTTCCCTCCACAGAATGCTCGAGTGTTTGCACACATACTTGCGTACTACAATATCTTCTAAACTAATGACGGTGATCGTAAGCAGCCTAGTGCTTAACTCAGCGGCAAACTTCAGTCTTCTCGCTGTCTACGCAAGTTGAGCGTGTGCTGTGATCTGCGGTCTACTCGCCGCCTGGTGAGGTGTGGACCTGTGGTCTGCACACCGTCTACGCGACATATGACCTACGGCCTGTTCGCCTTATGTGCGAGGCGCAACCTGCTGGCTACTCACTATCTGAGGGAAGTATAACCTTTGTTCTGTTCGCCGTCTAGCAAATGAACGCTGGATGCGTGCTCAGAGCACTTCGAGAGAAGATGTGTTTAGGCCTTTGAGAGGACATACGAGAGTATGGGTTTCTGTTTAAACAGCTTTGCTGTTATGAGAAAGTGTTTCAGTATCACACATTCATAGTTTGAAATCGTTAAGGTCTATGCAAGGGCATACGATTGATGTCTCTAGTGAGACAACGTGATAATCTCAAGTCAGTTGCGTTTTTAGTCTATCAATTATTGTTTTTGCTTTTATCATTTTAAATTTGATGATAAAATCTTTGGTTTATAATTTACTGGTGCGATGACACGAGAGACAGAGCTATGTGATGCTGTTTGTTGAATGTTGTTTCAGAGTAACACACAGAGGCGTGTGACCTACCTTTTCCGCTCAACAACCTGATTATACAAGGGAATTGCGACCTGAATGCACCGGTTAGCAGCTTGCTTAAAGGAAATGCTAAGCTACAGGAACCGTATCGGCGTTAGAAGACTACACTCCAGTATCGGATGCCTACACCATCCACTTCACAAGCCAATGCAACAGAACAAAGAAAGAAAGAAAGAAAGAAAGAAAGAAAAAAAAAAGAGAAAAAAAAAAAAAAAAACCCAGGAACTCAGGTTATGTTTTACAATCCTATTCTACGCTACGACTAAGTACCACAGTGTACGCTACGACTAAGTACCACAGTGTACGCTACGACTAAGTACCACAGTGTACGCTACGACTAAGTACCACAGTGTACGCTACGACTAAGTACCACAGTGTACGCTACGACTAAGTACCACAGAGTACGCTACGACTAAGTACCACAGAGTACGCTACGACTAAGTACCACAGAGTACGCTACGACTAAGTACCACAGAGTACGCTACGACTAAGTACCACAGTGTACGCTACGACTAAGTACCACAGTGTACGCTACGACTAAGTACCACAGAGTACGCTACGACTAAGTACCACAGAGTACGCTACGACTAAGTACCACAGAGTACGCTACGACTAAGTACCACAGAGTACGCTACGACTAAGTACCACAGAGTACGCTACGACTAAGTACCACAGAGTACGCTACGACTAAGTACCACAGTGTACGACTAAGTACCACAGAGTACGCTACGACTAAGTACCACAGAGTACGCTACGACTAAGTACCACAGAGTACGCTACGACTAAGTACCACAGAGTACGCTACGACTAAGTACCACAGTGTACGACATAGTACCACAGAGTACGCCACGACATAGTACCACAGAGTACGCCACGACATAGTACCACAGAGTACGCCACGACATAGTACCACAGAGTACGCCACGACATAGTACCACAGTGTACGCCAACATATAGTACCACAGTGTACGCCAACACATAATACCACAGTGTACGCCAACACGTAGTACCACAGCGTACGCCACCACACATAGTACCACAGAGTACGTCACAACACATAGTACCACAGAGTACGTCACAACACATAGTACGCTATGCTCATATCCTACCACAGTGTAGACGTCAATATAATTAAAGGTACACAGATGCCAATTCAAAGAAAAATATTTACGTTTTACAGATAAACTCATCGGAAAAACATCAACAACACGGCTAGTGCAGAGCGCGCACTGCCGGTCAGAATGGTCGTATCGGCGCAACACAACATTCAAAGAAATAAGTCATCGCTGCACGTGTTCTTAGTGACGTAAACAACTCGCAACGATCGACCGCCCCACTACAATGCCTATAAAAAGCCGCCCGCTACAGCGGAGCGAGGATTCGTTTGTCTGCGCTCGGACAGCAAACACCTAACTTATTGTCAAATATTCGAAGCTGTGTAATCAATACTAATTAAAAGTGAATTCTATTTGAAGTGAAGTTTATTTTAAGTTATTTCTGAAAACGAAATACTCCAATAATAATAATAGTAATGACGTCACTGTATTTAAAAACATTACCGGGCACACCGCCTCGTCATATACTTATGTTTTCTTATTTGACTGCCTTGTTGGTCTAGTGGTTAGCGTATGCGGCTGCTGATCAATAGGTCACGGGTTCGATTCCCGGGTCAGACCAAATATTTGTGTGATCCACAAATATTTGTTTCGGAGTCTGGGTGTTTTTCTATGTATGTATGTAGTTACAAAAAAAAAGTATGTTAATGTATTTATATTAGTTGTTTAGTACCCATAACACAAGCTCTGCTTACTTTGGGACTAGATGATGTTGTGTGTAAGATGTCCAAAATATTTATTATTATTTATTATTAGAAACGACATTAGATTACGTAACCACAACGTTGTCTTGGTAGTTCCAAACCCACACTCCACCAGGGTGGAGACATATGGCCTTAACCCTCTCCTGAGGAAGACCCGAGCAGTGGGGGGCTTTGGATTGTTTCAATAATAATAATAATATGAAAGCCTCTCTATATACTTTTTCCAACTGATAAACAAGTAAGGAAGCAATGTCGCCGTTGTGGTTCCTGATGCTTTGAGAAAATCATGCAAAAAAACCATACACGCACATGTCAGAACTACCTTAGAGATTAATTGATGTCATAGTTCATAACCGTATTTAAAAAATTACTATGAGTAAGATTGGGTTTTAAGGCTGCCTATTAAATATCGAACTTTCCACTTAATATACCTTTTAATAATCACAAAAGTAGGTCTGTATAAAATATTTTAACATGCCGTTGTGTAATCTAATAAGCTGGGTTTCTAACTGTATTTTTATTAAGAAAAATGTAAATAAATCTACGTATGTATTTCAAATATTTTTCTCTTAGCATGTAACGAACAGTTATTAAGCACATATTAATATTAATTACACTTGATTGTAATAAATTATAATTATATAATTACATTCTATAACAATCATTAATTTAAAAATACACGAACATCATTAAATTTTAAACAGTTTTATTAATTGATATTGTTATCATAAGATAGCAGTCGTGAAGCTTAGTTGGAGGCCTTCGGGCGGCTTAAAAACATCCAACAGCAAGATTACGTAGCCACAACGTGTCTTGCCAGTCCCCAACCCGCACTCGGCCAGCGTGGGGACGTATGGCCTTAACCCTCTCTTGAGAGGAGACCTGAGCCCAGCAGTGGGACGTTATGGGTTGTTGATGATTAAAGAACGTACAAATCCTGCTCGTGCCTTTGATTAACCCTTCATATCCATAGATTGTTCGTTAGGAACAAACTAAATAACTGGCCTCCTAGCCGAGTTGCAAACGTTTTTCGTTTTACATTATATTCTCTATTCTCTCGTTTCATTAGCATTGTCACTCAGTCACGTGATCAAAACAAATTAGCCGGTTATGTATGTCGGTTATCGCGGTAAAAAGTAGCCTATGTCCTTTCCCAAGTTCAGTTCTATCTTCATACCAAATTTCATCAAAATCGGTTCAATGGTTTAGGCGTGAAAGCGTAATAGACAGACAGAGTTACTTTCGCATTTATAATATTAGTAGGGATGAAACAAGAGAATAGAGAAATAGAAAAGGAAAAACGTCTGCAACTTGGCTAGGGAGGCAGGTGTGTGTTCTCCTGGTCTTCGCTGATTATCTTAATCTGTACATACAAATAAAATTGAAGTGTATGTTTGTTATTTCATCAGCTTTTCATTAACAGTATATTTACGTTACTTACATCAATAAAACAATTTTTATCATTTTTGTATGTCAGACTGATAGACATAAATGTTAAAAATTGCTTTGTCTCGACTAATCTCTGAAACGCCTGTACCGATCTTGACGTGACTTTGACTGTCAGCTTCGCTCTGCGGCATTGCCCTCGACAAAAACAACCGCGGGTAACACTGCGGGGCTCAGTTAGTTAGCAATAAAGGAAGCAAAATGACAGAAAGGTAAGAAAGGAAAGAAAAATAAGGGTAAGTGTGATTTTCCTTGTTTTTTAAATTGTCTATTAATGAAACCTTATTTTTCAGGCAATAGAATCCGAACCAATGAAATCCGAATCAAGAAATAAAAGAAGGTTTGGTAGAACCGAACTGCGATTGTATAAACTCAATGACCGATCAAGTTGAAAAGAAAATCCTAACAAGATAATTTTTGACGTAAAAAGTTACACGTTGAGTTTTTATAAAACTTTAAAGTCTCAACATAAACAACCTTTACTAATAATTTATTGATAGTGGACGCGTCTTTACTATGTTCCACTCATTTATTTTAATCTGCTTGCATATTGCTTGAATCTAATTTTTTTTTCAATCAGTTTTAAATATTGTAATCTTCTTCATTGTTTCATGTTATTTCAGTTTGTCTAAGATTCACTATATTTAAAAAGAAATGACCGTAACAACACACAAGAATTATAATAAGTATAAGCGAATATTTTGTTACGCTATTTTTAGTATTTTATACTTATTTACTAGTTCGGTCTATTAACTTTGCATTATAAAATTCAACTAAATAACTTTATCTGGCTTTTAACAGCATAATTACATATCTAATTAATGTCTGGCTTAGTGTCTGGATTAGTAGAAATAACTACTGCTGGTTCTAATGACATTAGGATCGATTTATTATCTCAAGAAAATTAACATCGATAAAAGTGACTGTGACATAGATTCAGAATGTAAACAAAGACAAAGAAAGCGCTTATTTTTTTTATAAACATCCGAGGAGGCGAGGAAGCATAGCAATGATCGGTTTAAGTGGAAATATCGTGCAAAAATATGTGCGTGTAAACACTGTACACAGAAATATTCTGTTTCACGCTAGGTACTAGTATCTAATTGAATTTGTCGGTTAACGCTTAGTAATTGCTAAAGGTATCTCAATAATGTTTATTTTAAACGATATTATTGGATGTGATTGGTAATATTTGTAGTTAAATGAAATGTGTGTAATGTTTTTTTGATATTTTCTGTCGGTTTCATCATCATTATCAGAGGTAGTAAAGCCACATTGATTTCAACACGAATTGGGCGGCTCGACCGGGACAGTAAGTACTATTCTCACACGGAAGACCATCCTCATAATGACAGCATTCTTGCTGTCGTTTTTCGTTTGTGAGAGTGAGACCGGAGGCACAACCACTCTGCATCATTCTCCCGGTCTCCTGCATTGCCTACCCTCAAAATGAGGATTGTGACCCCTAATCCTGGATTCTACTCATGCTTTCCATCGGGCAGAGTAGTCACTTTTGTAGGCTTAATTATAAAATAAAATGCCTCTGACAGTCCACTACTGGACATAAGATCTTTTTATTAGTTAGTATAAACAGTGACAATAAATTATGGATAACTTTAAAGCATAGAGTACGCAAGTTCAATATTCTCAAATTTGAAACACTTTATATTGAAACTCCGCACCTCTTGGATGTTGCGTATTGATATTTAATCTAAAGTTTTCTTTACGAACTGGGTTATCTAACGATTGGCTGATGATAACTATAGAATAAAATAAAAAAAAATTAATAGCATCATTATAATAATTTGTCAAAATAACAAAAAAACTATAATAAACTTTCGTTTTATGTAAACTGTTAAGAAATATTTTAGATTGATATTTCAAATAGTTAAGAATTAGCAAACAGCTACATCATTATAATCGTATGCATTACGTGAGCATATTAATATAAGTCTTAAATCAAACTTTACTGCATAATTATTATTTATTAATAAAGATTATATCAAAACAATAATTACGAAAAAAACAACTTCCTTACCCCAAAACACCGTAAGGTGTTGACCAATGTTGGATTTCGTGTCCTACTTCTGTAGTATTAAGTCAGTTTCCGCAAAGCATCACTTTCTTTATGCTAACGAACGAAAATATTGAATATCAAACAGTACCTGCATGTAATCGCTCATAAAACACACTTTCAATAACTAGTAAGGATCCGTCTCAAACAACACGAAGGCGGATTGATCGAGACTATTGGCCGCCAAGTGGTGTAAATTTATGCGACCATAATTAATTTAATACACCCACTATCTTCTTTACTACATTCTTCATCAGATTTAGTCAATCTGTGGGACTCGACAGTACAAATCCTATAAGTGCAAACCCTTTACAAGTTAATAAACTAACATACAATTTCAATACCATTTTCTGGTTTCATAGTCAGCTTCAAAATAGTATATTACTTGATCACGACAATAATAACATAGCAAACAATTTTGAAAGTCATGATATTTTAATTCATTTCTGTGATGATCTTTCTTTGTGAATCTTTTACTAAAAATTTGCTATTTCTTTGAAACCTATTCTGTTTATAAAATTATATCGAACATTTATTCCTCTTTAAAGGAATATATAATCTGTGTACAGATTCTACAAATACTTAGCTGGAGGCAAAGCTTAATTAAAATTTACTAAAGATATATAAGACATACAGCATTATATTCTCCACTCTAATTTGAACACACTTAACCTCAATCAATATTAAAGAAAAATTTAGGATTCTAAATAGGCATACTTTATTAAAATTCTAAGAGACCTACATATAAGACACATAAGTCACCAATTCGTGTTTATACGGATAGAATGTACCGGTTTGTCAGAATTTTAGTAAATAATTCAAAGCTGTGAATATTTATTATTTAGCTTTCTGTTTCGCAGTCATTACTCTTAACGTAGGTACCTATTAATTGTCACGGGAATCCTCTGAAGTAATTTATATCCACACAATTATGTATAATTTATTTGTTGACGTGTCTATTGATTGATACATACTTACAATATATAGTCAATTAAATAAAATTAAAATGTTTGTTTGTAATTTCAAATTAACAGTTTTTCACTAAAAGTATATATACATATCTCGGTACGTTACTTATACTAAAAGCTATATTTTTTTGTCTGTCGTTAAACATTCCGGGTTATCTCAGGAACAGCTAGACCTATTGTTACAGGACGATAACGGGGTTCAGGTAATCCTTAAATGTATTTTATATTATCACCATTACAATAGCAGCTTTTTATAATAGAGGGGGAAATGAGAAAACGGTTGACAATGATGATGATGTTGCTATAGTTGTATCCTTTATAAGGAGAGGCTTATGTCCTAACAGTAAACTGTTAAAGACTGTTGATGATGATGATAATGTTTGTGAGAATAAGTAAATAGGAAGGTAGATTAGATCCGAAAATGTGAAATAAAAAAAGACTACATATTCCCATACATGAACGACTGTATGCGGATATTTGGGTAGGTATGTACTTCTGTACATTATATTTTTAGCCTGTTAGTAACACAACCTTGTTCATTGTATCTGGACCTACGAAGTAATACACGTACATAAATATGTTCATATTTATATAAATTTATTTGTAATCACAGATACAAAGTTATTAATGAATGAATATACACACTTAGTAAAAAGTGGAAATATGTATTATGTTGTACGGGATTAATGAAAAACAGTATATTTATTGTGATTTTTAGTCTAATCTTGTTTTGATCCAAATTCCTGAAAGAGCTCGTCATAGAAATTAGATGTTTATATGCCTATGCCTATTGTATCAGAGCGAGCGAAGACTGTTTCTGTATTCAAAACAAATAATAATATGTGTACACAAAACAGTCGCACTGGCATACCAACACACAACTCTGAGAGTAAGTAGGTATATGATCATTAGACGCAAATCTATAAAACTGTAAACTATTAAATCTTAACCATATTTTGATAGAGTTATCCATAGCGATCGTTATAACACACGTAAAAACAATAATTCCATATCGAATCACTTTCTAGCCATACCGTCCTATGCATTAAATTCTTAAAAAAAACCTGTATAACAGTCTCCGTAAACTATTCATATGCAAAAAATAACATCAATCTATTGCTCCACTGTTGCGTGTAAGAATACAAACAATGCTTTCACCTTTATAATATTATCAAGGATAATTCTTGACTCTACTTATTTGCCAGATTTCGTCTTAAAAACCCCGGTTATACTTACTACTTATTTGAGTTCCGCGGTGTTACACGCGGTTTTTGTAATAAAATAAAATTTTATTTTATTTAACATTTTTCGCGGTTAAATTTGCCTAAGTTCCTCCTTAGGTCATCAGCTTTCTACCAGTGACAGTCTCATTAAAATCGGCCCAACCGTTCTAGAGATTAGCCGTAACAAACAGACAGACAGACGCATGGACAACAATTTTAAAAATTGACTTTTTATTGTAAGTACCGTATATGAACGTAACGTAGATAAAGTGCTATTTAGTCAAAAACTGTTCATTTGATATAACACACAGATACTCCAATTTTATTTATTATACAAATAGATAGAATAGATTGTAAGTTTTTTTTTATTGATACCATAATCCTCTCCATTAAATATTACGTTGTTCTACAACTGTTCCTAAAAAAACTGCTAAAGGGAATTGAATAATTTTGATTGCAACTTTATTATATTTAAGATAATCGGATTATCTATTCCTCTAGTTAGTACAAAACATAAAAGTCTGTTTTAAATTTAGCATAGTTTTAGGTAAGTATAAAATTCTCGTGTCATAATGTTAGTTGCCATATTCCTCCAAAGTACGCAAACGGAACTAGGGTCCCTTGGTTCATCAGCTAGTAGATAGTATATATAATCACTAGAAACCGAAAGAGTTAAACATCATTAGATACTTCACCTAATTCTTATTTGTAAATATATAGGCATATCTTCGAGCAACCGAATTGATAAACTCCTTCTTTTATGAAATTCCAATAAATATAATTATAAAATTTCTTAGTCTATTGTAGTAGTACAAATATTCAACTCAGATTCAAACAGAAAATAACAAAATCGATTCTGCACTAGAACCGGTAAGGTGTAGTTAAATTGCTCTCATTAATTAACAGTTTCCTGACTCTATGAGAAGAGGTATTGCTGACAAAGTCTGGATTTATCTTAATTTGTTAATGGCAACAGAATAGGTGGAGTTTGTGATCGAATTCATTAGTCTTGAAATAATTCAGGATTGTGTTAATGTACTGTATTTGATTCACTAATTAATATTATTTGAGCTGAGCTTAATGAGAGCTCGATGGCCTTCTTTTTTATCAATTTTTTTGAAAGTGTTTGCGATATTCGAACTAAAATTCAGTTGGAAACGCAACTCTTCGATGGACCAATGTAATCATTCCTTATTATTGATAATTGTTATAAGCTACTGTGAAATGTATTTTAAATAAATATTTCAATATTTTATCACTTCCCGGTCTACGGTAATTAATATGTAACTACTAAAACACAACTACTTACCAATCGAAAATCCCTGGACGAATGAAAACCAGGCAGTTGTTATCACAAGCACAAAAAATATAAATCACGTCTATAACTAAACCAGTCCTTCTAAGTACTAAGTCTTTCAGTCACTCCTTCAATGTATCACAGACCAGTGACCAGGATCTATTACGATGTCTAAGCGCAGTAAATTTGAACATTTGCGAGTAATTGCGGGAATATTGCTACGTGCGAGAACTGCGATGTGCATGCCGCGTGTGAAGTACTGCAGACCCGGAGTCGCGTGCGTATATTACCCAGTACTGAGAGCACAATGCGATGTATTGCGTGATTCCATTATACCTATACAGATTATGGAATTTTATGAAAGTTCAGTCAATAAATCTTAGAATTGTATAAATTTGTGTACTATTCGACACTTTCGATAAACTGTCGACCCAACAGTTTATAGTTTAATAATGTGTTCTATTATTGTTTCTTTATGTCTTAAGACAGCTATTGTTACACAACAGTTTACTTTCTTGATACAGATGTATAAGCAGAACAAATATACGGTCACCGTTACTTGTACCATACTTCATAGTCTTAATTACTTACTTACTATTGTTGCTTTACTTAGGTATTGTTATTTTATAAGATACCTGGATACCGATGATAGTACTTCTACGGCTGAGCTTTGCTCGGTTACTGCTATTCATTGTTTAACAACTCCTATCCTCTCAAGTAGCTGAAGAAGTGTTGCTGTGTTGGAGTACTAAACACCAACCAAGTGTTACTGAAAGTTGATGATGAGAGATTTCGCTAGCAATGCTAAAAGTAATGTGAAACAAAAACGCATTAAAACACGAAAACTACTGTTTTCTTAAACATAATACTAATTTCGATCAATTTTTCAGACCAAAAACCCGCCAAATACTAAATTTCAGCGAAATCGTTAGAGCCGTTTCCGAGATCACAAATTTACAAGAATTGCTCGTTTAAAGATAATATATGGATTTCTTTGAAGGTGAATTGTCAGTATCGGAAAATTTTGAAAAGAACTTTAGATTCTTCAAAATCCAATTTATAATAATAAATAAATATTTTGGACATCTTACACACAACGTTATCGTAACGTTACGTCCCAAAATAAGCAGAGCTTGTGTTATGGGCACTAAACAACTGATATAAATACATAAACATACTTTTTTTTTTGTAAATACATACATAGATAGAAAAACACCCAGACTTCAAAACAAAATTTGTGGATCACAAAAATATTTGGTCAGACCCGGGAATCTAACCCGAGACGTCTTGATCAGCAGCCGCATACGCCAACCACTAGTCCAACAATGCTGTCAATGAAATAACAAAATAATGAAGTTACTCTACCAATGACCTATTCATTGGTAGAGTAACTTCATTATTTACGTGGCTTGTGGCTTATGAACGAAAACGAAAAAAGACTTCGGCGGTGAAACGAAACACGTTTTGGCCAGATACAAAATTACCTATTCTTAATAGATAATGCTAGACGGCTATAATTCTATATCAAAAAACAGACAAAGATGAACCTAGGCAAAAAACTTTTGATTGACATGAGGACCTCATTAAAAGCTAAATTAGAAATTTATTTCAAGTCTGTCTAACTCAGTTTTTACAGTCTAGTTATGAATTACTAAACTACAATTTGAACTTATTGATGATGAATTGTTTAGTTTAAGAGTTCGATAAATTGAGCTTTTAGATATTAGTCCATGAAAAGTCTTCTAAGAGTCCTACAGAAGATAAAAATTCACGGAGTTAATAAAGGAGCAAATAGAAACACCAATTTTGTTTTTTGTTAGTTGACTGACTTGTTAAAGGTTACTACTTCATATAGTTTGGTTGTTGCCTCTTTAGAAAAACAACAGTAGGAACTTACCAAGAATATTTATCAAAAATACGAAAATAACTCTATCTGTTTGTCGCGCCTTCACCTCACAATTACTGAACTGATTAATATGAAATTTGGTAGACGGATAGTCTAGTATATCTTCTCAGGTTCTAGACTCTAGAGCCTGAGAAATTACAGTTTACTTTTAGCCACGATAAGCGCGGGCGGAGCCGAGGCAGAAAGGCTAGCTTAAACTTAAGGCTAGTTTTTAGCTTAAACTAGCTGACCCACACAGCCCCTTCTGCGTCTTCTATTTCCCGTAGCGTGATGTGATACTGCAGAGGCAATTTGTTTGTTCAATTTGTTTAAATGATAGATATAATTATGCTTGCTGTAATGCTGTCCCAGACGTTTTTAAAACTTTTAAAGGGGAACAATTTTCTGTCACACATATGATTTTTGCGAAATTTTACCGTTTACGTAGCGGAAGTTCTCAAGAGGAAAAAAAAGTTGTGTGGCACTCGGGGACTGCCGCGGCAAAGCTATTGCATAGCATTTCTTATCAACTTATGCAATTTAATTATTTATTTATTTCATAATTTATATAGATTTATTTTCTCCTTTGTTATTAATTAAAGTTTACAAAACAATATACACTGTCTTTTTACTAACATACATTCTATCAATATTATGCCAAAGTATATAATCATCCTACTAACCGAAAGACAATGACAACTAAACAGAGAACATAATAAATAGTAATATGAGCATATCTTTGGATTGAAAAACGAAATAAATAAATAAAACTAGAGAGGTGTCAAGGGACACCCGGATGGAACGAAGTTACACGCACGGCTTGCCAAAATGTGTCGGTATACAGACGAAACCTCATACTCTACTAACATCATTAAAACTTGTCTAAACACGCTACAATTAAACTCTACTCTAGTACTCGTAACTTAATATTTTGCTTTGTTGGAAATACTTTCATACCATATAGTATCAAAGTACTCTTTAAGACTAATTAAATGAGCCCAATCTCGATGGGGTTTCTATGGCCCCCTTCCAGCTCCATCATCAGACCCTGGTTACCATATAGTGTCAAAGTACTCGTCAAGACGAATCAAACGAGCCCACACTCGATGGGGTTCCTATGAATAAATAAATAAATATTTTGGACATCTTACACACAACATCATCTAGTCCCAAACTAAGCAGAGCTTGTATTATGGGTACTAAACAACTGATATAAATATTTAAAAATATTTTTTTTGTAAATACATACATATTATACATAGAAAACACCCAGACCCCGAAACAAATATTTATTATAATAATCTAGAGTGACTGTGTTGTCAAGACAGCGGAAACGGCCAGTGGCGGCAGTACGCATGTGGCGTCCTTGTCGTACTGCAGTGACAATCATATCTCTATCCGTTTTCATGGTGTCAGGTTTTTTCGTTACTTTCTTGATTGAAATTTCTTGATTCGGTCCCCGCGCTCAAAGCCCGCGATAAAATCTAAGCAATAGCATAAAAATCAATTTTGAAACATTCTTCATTGGTCTTCCGCTCCTGTTGATCTTAGCGTGATGATATATTACAGCCTATAGCCTTGCTCGATAAATGGGCTATCTAACGAAGAATTTATCAAATCGTACCAGTAGTTCCCGAGAGTAACGCCGTTCAACCAAACAAACAAACACACCCTTTATAATATCAGTATAAATGATGTAGGTAATGTTCGTTTCTACGGAAGGTGCAATGATATTTATCATTGGGAAGGTAGATATGTTTGTTGGAGAGACATTGAAAAAGATAGCAACATTCGGTATGATTATTCCGTGAATGTATTATGGGTTTAAATTACAGGTGACATAGTCGGGTAATAGTTCTTAAACTTTTCTTATTTTTTTTTTCAATATTTTCATTTATTTTTGTATGGATACTACCTGACCCACGGAACCTCGTCTGCGTGTCCTTATTGCCTGGGGCGTGGGTAAAAAAATGGTTATAGTGAGCCAACCGTAAAAGTTAAACACAAGCAGTCACGGATTTTTTCATAAAACTTTTAAAGGGGAAAATTTCTCTCATACATCATCTCATCATTTGTAAACCAACTGTAACCTATCAAAAGTAAGCAAAGCTTACCTAACTTTGTTAGTTCAGGAGTTATAGAGGCCTAACTTGTTATATGGTACCTACGGTTCATTGGAAAAAAACGTACAAAAATAACGAAATAATAACAATTTAATTGTTATGTTTACTTATTGTTATGTAATAAAAAATCATGGTTGCCTGGAAGAGATTGCCTTCGGGCGATAAGTCAGCCACTTGTACCTTGTACCTCCTAGTGTAAGCTACCGTTATTATTCTGTAGGTATGTTATTATTCTGGTGTTTATTAAAGAGATAATATATTTTAAAGTTACCTAAGCCTTTATAGTTTATATTTAAAGTCCATCACATGGACCATAGTCCTAACTAAAAAAATCTAAATAAACTATCATAATCATAGTTTTTTTCGATTTTTTTAGCTAGCCTAGCTAGCTAGGGGCATGCCCTATTTTTACAAAAAAATGTCCTTTAAAGTAAAATATCTCGCAAAAGGTAACCTTAATAAAATATCGTATTTTAAAAACATTGATAGGTAATTGTTTTTAAAAGACCTATGAAGGGGTAGCCGCGAGAAAAAAAAATCCCCTCAAGTTTAGGGGAGGCACCCCAAATGAAAGTATTTTTCATGATTTTATTGTAGCATTTTATCTACGCGATAGAAACATGGCAAAGTTTCATCCTTCTAATTGCTAACCGTTTGGATGGCAAGTTGAGGACGGACGTGTGGAGGAATGGGTGTCGTGTTCCTCCAACACAAAGGGAGGATCCTCCGACCAGGCGAGGTTATCATGCCTGGTGGGCTACTGCCCAACAGTTGATGTTGGGATGTTGTATATATGCTAATCGGCGCGAGAATGTTACTTTCGCGATTCAGGATTAGTAGTTACTCAGTATAGATCATTCTGTGTTTTTCTTTTGTAGTTCAGTGTTTCTTCGCTAGATGTATTGCGCTGTTAAATGTATTCGTCGCGGTGTATGTGGAAGTCGCCACATGACATGACGAATCTATGAGGGTTCCGAGTCATGAACTACGGAACCCTAAAAAGACAACTCCCGCATTAGGAATATACATCTCGTGTCGCGGGGGACCTTACGAACATACATGAAACAGACACAGAGAATACCCAGACTCAGGACAACAATTTCTGATCACACAAAGTATTGTCACACATGAAATTTGAACCCACGACATTTGGCGCTGCAGAGAGCGGCGTGGCGATCGCTTAAACGAACAGGCCCACCGTCTACTATCTTTCTTTAGCTTAGTTTTTAAATTAATTAATGGATTTTAATGTAGTTTTCATCAATTGATAGAGTGATTAAAGGGGAAGGTTTAGAGTATTAAAAAAACTTATATTACATACACATAACATCAAAGTGATATGTAAAATGATATATAGGTTAAAAATGTTCTAAAACTTATGTACATTAAAATAATAAAACAAAGTTATGTAGAAATATAATAAATTTATTGGAAATAATTCTATGTTAACAAACTAATCTATAGGAAATGTATCGTCCGGCCGTTTCTGATGATCGTATAATTTTCACCACCTGTAAAAAAAAGAGATTAAAAAACTTTCAATTACATTACTTTCAAAACTGTATATTTACGAATTAACGAACGAAAGTTCGCATATGTTTAAGTATATATTTTTTAATGTTATGTTGTATATGTTTAAGGGTGGATGGTTTGCCGTAAGCACTTTCTACCAGTCAACCTTACGGCGATACAGAATTAAAACATGGAAAGCTAAAACATAAATCGCGAACAAATATTTATTTTGTAATACGTTGTAAGAGCCACGCTGACTTCAGCACGAATGGGCCGACTGGATCAGGTACTACCCTCGTTGGTCCAGGTCTTTCGTTGTGTGTGTGAGACTGTAGACCCAATCATTCTGAATCAAAGACTAAGGAGGCCGTGAGAATGATGCAGAAACATCTCACTAAGTGGCCATGGTGTCATGCTGCACTCACAATGAGGATGGTGGCCCCTACTCCTGGATTCTACTTATGCTTTCTACATGTAGAGTAGAGCTTTAGTTAGGTTTAAATATAAATTAAAAAAAAAATTAAGTAACTAAGTATAAAAATGGTTTTGACTGATTGAATTTATCCAAACTGATGGTTGTGATACAAAAATACACTACTTCACATTCAATCTGTTAATCTATTTTTACATTTAGAGAATTGTTTTCTTTTTGGGTTGCTGTGTAGAACTAAATACTAACCTGTCCTCTCTTCAGACCAAAATATCTTGCTACTGGATCACCAGCCTGTATCCTCATCAACATGTTCTCCTTCAATTTACTGTGTATGCTAGTTAAGGAAATATCATCAAGAACAAAAACAAAACTATATTAGATTAGATACCTAGAATAAAAAGATAAGATTAGATTGATAGATTAAGGACTACAACACACTACCTACTTTTAGCATCGGCGATCGGCGATTTTGCGACTGCATCGATGCTGCATCGCGTTTTAGCAACTTTCTGTGTTCGATCGCGGTATCAAAATCGCGCGTCATGATGCATCAATCGCGACCTTCTGCGTTCAAACGCGGTATCGGAAACACGCGTTTTAGCGACTGCTCAGATGCCTGGCTCGCGTCGGCTTGTAACGTTGTTTATAATTTTCTGACGCCAAATCGATGCTACCGGCATCCGAATGTGTGCGAAGAGTAGCGTTCAGCTGCTGTGTCGCGCTTCTAAAAAGCGACTCAATCTCCGCGTTTGGCGTTTTTAAGTGTGCGGTGTGGAGCGTTCGGTCACCGTATTTAGCTTCTGAAAAGCGACTCGTCGCTGATCGTCGATACTAAAAGTACTAAAAGTGTTCTGTGGCCCTAAAATATTTGATTATAATTGAATGACTGACTGAACTATTTTAGTAACATCTTATGTAAGTTTTTCTAGGTAGTAGAGCCACGCTGATTTCAGCACGTATTTGGCAGGCTGGACAAGGATAGTACTATCCCCACATAGATGATCAAGTTAAAATGACAGCATTCGAGTTGTCAGATTTTGTTGCTTATTGTGAGACTATCAACATCTCATTCAACTGTCATACCATACACATAAATATGAAAGATCTCAGTATGATCTTGAAGACAAATGATCTCTCAGAAGGTGAATCCAAATGAGACAACCTAACAGAACTCTTAACTAAAGATGTAGGTTTTTTTTAAAGACAACTCCCGCATCTATGCAAATAAATAAATTTGAAGTGTCTGTTTATAATATCAAACTAACAGATTTTTCCAATGCATTTCAAAGTATATACGGTACTAATATTAAGTTTTGCCTGCTTGTTCCTGTCTGCTAATCTCTGGAACAGTTGGACGAATTTTGAAAGGACTTATACTGGCAGGAAGCTGAAGACATAAGGAGCAACTAAAGCTATTCTTTGACTAGCTTCGTACCGCGGCGTTACTCGAGCTTTACAACAATAGACGTGTGCGGCGGGTGGATAGTGGTTTGAGTGGTCGCCACGCCGCTTTCTACTGCGCCGTAGTAAGTGTTGTGGGTTCAAATCCTACACATGATAACACTTTGTGTGATCCACAAATTGTTATTCTGAGTCTGGAATCAGACAATGATTTGTCCGAGTGGAAAACAAACCCACAATATCCAGCCCAGTCGTCAGGGTCATAAACCACTAGGTAAGGATGTTTTATAATAACATAAAAAACTATATTATCATTGATAATGAATACAAAGTAACATTTTATGTGAAGTAATATTGATTTCAGCAAAAATGGGCTGGTCACCCTCTCACAGAAGACTAGAATACAATGACAACATTCGGGCTGTCGTGTTTCATTGGTAAGAGAATGAGGGCATGATGATGCAGAACTATCTCAATAGGCCGACCTAGTGTGGGTCACCATACTATGTTGTCTGTATTCTCAATAAGTATGGTGACCACTGCTCTTGGACTCTGTTCATATTACCCATCAGGCAGAGTAGTAACTTTGGAAGATTCATAAAAATTAAAAAGGATACTATCTTGTCAAGAGTTCAGATTTTTCATCTGGAGTCAGCACAATGTGTTCTGGTACTAATTCATGTTCTGTTATGTTGATTAGCAATTCTGATTCCAAGAATTGCTCTAGAATATATTTTGGAGCCATGTCCACAAGTGATTGTTTTGCAGACGGTGTCATGCCTGGAAAATAAAATAAGAAAACTTTGTTTAAAAATTATGAATTATTATTACTCATTGTAGGAAATGAGATAATTAAGACTAGACCACACTGGGTAAACATTTTGCCAAACAAAAAGTTGGTATGACAGTGAGAGTTTCCTTTAAAACTCATTCTACAAAAAAAAACAATTCCAGGTTCTGGTCAAGAATCAAACTCCTCACTTCTGGCTGAGCAGTCAGTCTAGAAGCACTACACATACATCCAGTTATCGCAGAAAAAAAACCCTAATGCTTATATTAATTAGCTTTACCTACAGGTAAACATAATAAAGGCATATTAAAAACAGTGAAACAGTGATTTTTTTAACTGTCATTGTTATTCCAACTTTTTAGGTTTTGAAAGCTTACTTATATAAAGTCTCTTTAAAGTTACACTTTTAATATTCATCCACAATATATTAATCAAAAAACTAGATATATTTTTGAGGTAATTATTGTATACTACTTTAGTCATGAAAGCATAAAAACTAACAGATGGAGTTACTTTTGAATTTATAATATTAGTATGGATTTAACATACCTGCTTGTACCACAACAATAGCTCTATGAATATTTTCTTCTTGCATCCTAGTACAATATGTTTTAATTGTTTTAATTCCTATTTTTGGTTCGTCAGGGAAGAAGACAAACATCTGATCTGTTGGGTCATCATTGTGAGCAACTAACACAATTAAGTCACTTCTTGCTGGTCTTTTCTCACTGTGGAGGGTTAAAAGAGTAAATTAACAACACATACAATTATAAAATTATACTACTTTAAGAATTTGACTGGAAAAAAATATAGCCTTCTGTTTTTTTTTTCTATAAATTTAACATAGTTATAGGCCTATGTCCAGCAGTGGACTGTAAAAGGCTGTTAATGATGATGATATTAAATATACTCCATATAGATATATATAGATATATAAAAATATATAAATATATAAATATATATATCCATATAGATATATCAAATTTCTGACCTAAATAAAGAAATATGTACTACCAAAGTCGATAAACTCAATTGTGTGAGAAGATTAATTATATAAGGCAAGTAATCTTCGTTTAAGTTTATTCATAAAAAGGAAACTAAATTTTATTTTAAAATACTTATGAAATATAGTCTAGCTGCCCTAAGTATTTAGACACAATCACCATTATCACAAAACAACAGTCGTGAAGCTTAGTTGGAGAACTTTGGGCACCTCTAAAACATCCAACAGCAAGATTACATGGCCACAACATTGCCTTACCAGTCCCCAACCAGCACTCTGGCAGGGTGGAGGCATAATGGCCTTAACCCTCTCCTAAGAGGAGACTCGAGTCTAGCAGTGAGACATGTTGATGATTGATGGTTATTTTTTTAAATAATAAATATTGAAATTATTTATGATATGTTTTTTATAACCTTAAGTCTAAAGTACACGTATTTTATAAACAAATATGTATAAGCTTACAATTTGGAATAATATGTAAAAAGGTTTGTTAAGATTTAATGACATCTGGCCACAAAAGTAAAAAAGAAAAGACCATGGCTACTTAGACTATGAATACAATTGTTTATGTCAAAACAAACCTAAAACACACAATAAATAAATATTTTAATTTATTTTAGATAAATTTTAGATTACTATTCTTTTAAAAATGGTTTTTTTAACAGAAAGAAAATAAAATACATAGAATATGGAAATATTGGACAAGAAAATTAAGAATGCTTTGGTAAACAAGACTGTGTCTGAGACTACTAAGCTGCATGTTGGTAAGATAATTTAAATAAATACCTTGGTTTATCTCCGAATTGTTCTTTAAACTGGTCCAACGTCTGATCCAATTCATCTTGAGTTACTAAATAACCACGATCATGACAAAGCTGAAACACAAACGTAAAAACAATTACAACTTTACGCACTGAATACAGTTTAAAAGAACTTGTAGAGAAATCTTACGCGCTCATATAAAAAGAGTTTAAAACTTTATTAAACTAAAGTCGAAACATAACCTCACTTACTTGCATTACTGTTTTGCGAATTCGCCAAAGCTTGTAAGTTTCCGCATCATCATCCATATTGAATTTTAAAAACCTTAGGTTATTTATTTACTTAGAAAGTGAACGTAACACAACTGTTTCGACCGTACTCCAAAACACTAGCGTTTACACACGGAACACAACACAACACAACTTGTTTTGCTTTTTAAGTTTGCGATAATGATGAGTTCGATATATCAAAACGTAACTTATATCGGATATATGTTAGATATCATACCATATCGATTTCTATATAAATGTAGCCGATATCACAAAAACTGTATCGAGCCAAAACTTAAACTAACATGCGAGAACCATTAGGTCAAAACGCAAACTTCATAAACGATATTGAGATATGAACCATATTCGCTACCTCTCGTTCTAAGTATACGTTATTGTATTAGTATGAGAGAGAAGAAGCGAATATGAAATAACTTTAGCCATGTTTGCGTGGTTATTGTATCTTACTGTACTAGCAATAAGGTTCAGTTTCCATTGTATAGTTATCAACATAACTATACAATGGAAACTAAACCTAAATTTGAGTTGTTACATGTTTTTGGTTTTTTATATCAATGTTATCGTACTACTGAAATCGATATTAGAAAACCGTTTTCGATATCGATATGCGAACTGTATATCGGATACATAACCGTTTGTGGCAAAAACTGAAAACGCCCATATCTAGTTTGCGAGTTGGTTGCTTTGCTTGTGTTGTCTGTTTAAAATATAAATATACTAGGGCTGCCAAGCGTCGCAATTCTTTTCTCCCACCACAACATTTCTTGGTTAGGAATGGTATAATTTAGCATTTTAAAAGGTTTATATGCATTTTGTAGTGTGGAATATTGTTAAGATTTGCTTATATAAATTTTATAAATGACATTCCTTTCCCAAACAAAACCCCACAACAAAAAAAAAAATGTATATGATATTTCCTTGCCCACAGACCAAATAATAGTTATGAAAGTAGTGTAGACTATTTACAACTTAATTTTGCTATTAAGTTTCGTCTGCTTCGTGTGCCAGGATTATTATCAGGAGATTTTCAAAAAAATCGATATTTCGATATATCGACTTTAATACTAAGAAGACTGCCTCGTTGATCCAGCGGTAAAAGTATATGATTGCCGATCAAGAGGTCATGGGTTCGATTCCTGATTCGGGCCAAAAGTGTTTAGTTCAGCATAAGGGTCCAGTACCAGCCACTATGTTTAAAACTTCAGGTAAAACAAGTGGAACGGTTAGTATACCCCAAAAAAATCAATAAAGGCTATGAAGATGATGGCTTGATATAATAAGGAAATGTTAAAAAATATAATTTAAATAATAATAATCTTGCTATAAAACTTATACAGACTTTGTCACCCGGGCTATTGTTACGAATCTATTTAGATGATTCATTAAAATTGTTTTAGTAGTTTAGACGCTACAATAGAACAAACAATCATACATAAACTGCGAAAACTAAATAATAATAAGTAATATACCTGGCAGGTCGATTGCAAAATAATTATATTTTGATTTCCTTAACCTTAAACCTCCACGTACAGAAAAATCCATGAACTAATACACATATTGAAATTAAAGTATATATTATAATTATAAAATGTAAAAAAAAAGCAATTTCATACTATTTTACAAATCTGAAAGTAACTCTTCTCTCGATATGGTAGAGCTATCTCTATACAGGGTGTAACCAGACGACTTCCGAAAACGAAAGATGCAGCTTCCGCACTCCAAAACCTATTAAAAAAACAAACAGTTTGTCATTAAAAAGAATCGTAGCTGGAAAAAACAATGTGGCAAGATTTTTATTCATTTCAGTAGCCAGCGTTGTATTGCGCGCACTGAGTAGCAAGGTGAATGCCTTTCATAACTATTTAATTTGACTACTCTACGCATCGCGGCGTTGGCAAAGTTGCCTACTAACGAAAATACCTACCTAGTGACTGTATTCTACTTCATAGATAATACGCTATATTCTACTTATCTAATTCGGCGGTAGCCTCGGTCGAACCAGAAATGGCTCAAACTAAATACCTTCTCGGTCATAGCACAGGTGATTTTGTCTGTAGGAAGTAGTGCCTGGACTTTGTAAATTTTTATTTTTTCATAAAATCTTATGCAACGTTTTATGTGATATTGGGGTTCCAGAACCTCTAATTAACTACGTCGCAGTTATTGTTTCTACCCGAGGATTTCTCTCAACAAGAGCCAAGATCTGTTCTTTCACTCGAAGTACAATTTTTATGCCTCCTCAACGCCTTTGGGGTTTAATCCTCTGATTATTAAAAACTCTCTGGAAGTCAGCCGTGATGACTCTAGCATCAGACGGTTCAGGTATGTACTAAGGTAAAAACGCAAGGCTCGTGATGCATTTCCGCGGGCTTACACACACAAGATCACATAAACATATGTCCGTATTCCCTCGCACTTAACATTATAAATAATCAGTCACTGTTATAATATGTAAAAGTAATAAGAATTACTTAACACTAAAATTAGGAATAAGTACGAAATAAATACTTCATTAACTCACTATACCTACTAAGAAACTACGACACAAATTTACTTTCACGAAAGGCATGTAGGCAAATTATAATTCACCACACAAACGTCCAGCCAGTACGAACATTGAAGACTGACTAGGGCGGAGGGCGACTAGACCGGGTATGTCCCGGCCTGCAAAAATGAAAATTTCGATATAGAAAAAATATATATAGATAGATCTTAATTAGCCCTTTCGCACTACGTTCATTATTTTAAGAGCCCCTCTTTCGTTTTCCCAGGAAAAAACAAAATATCATTTGACTTTTTTCAAATTTTCAAATACTCGTATCTCTTTCAAATATTGTTATTTTTTAGTCTACCAAGCGTAGAAAAATTGCCCCTGAGCTGATTTAAATTGCCCTCGCGTCAATTATTATAAATGTTTAATAATAATCCTATAAAAAATAAAAAAACCGTAATGGGATTTATTTGCGCATTGCGTTAGAAACACGGCAACACTGCTCTAGTGGTTTAAAGGCAGCATTTATAACAACAAAATATCAAAATATACAGTTAAAGTTATATTTCAATTTCAAATGTAAGTAGTGTTATTATTACTAGATTTTTATTATTTATCTAAAAATTCACTATTTCTTGAAATATTGGAATTATTAGGTCCGTCATGGAGACTTCACCTTAGATTATAAAAAAAGTGTAAAATAGGATTTAATTTTATTAGGAATAACAAATTCAATAAAAGAAAGTTATTAAACTTATAATTCAAAATAAATATGTACTGAGATACAAGTTAAAATTGAGATTATATTCGACGTCAAAATAAAACAAAGTTTTAATTTGCATTGTCAACTCACGTTTACACTTACCTCAACATTATCCCCACAATATTTCTAACGCGCATGCGCAATGCGCAAATAAATCCCATTATTGTTTTTTTGTTTTTAAAGGATTATTATTAAACATTTATAATAATTGACTCGAGGGCAATTTAAATCAGCTCAGGGGCAATTTTTCTACGCTTGGTAAACTAAAAAATAACCATATTTGAAAGAGATACGAGTATTTGAAAATTTGAAAAAATTCAAATGATATTTTGTTTTTTCCTGGGAAAACGAAAGAGGGGCTCTTAAAATAATGAACGTAGTGCGAAAGGGCTAATTAAGATCTATCAATATATATTTTTTCTATATCGAAATTTTCATTTTTGCAGGCCGGGACATACCCGGTGGCGACTAGTCGTCGTAGGTCGTAGCCAGTAACCAATCCAATACGATACATAATAACAATAATATTAGAGAAATTAAAGTTCTTACTTCTTTGATAATGCCGCCGCGCCGCCGAAAGGTGAGTGTGTCTTTGATGTTTGCCGACAATGTGACGGCGGCGCACAAAACGAGCGAGTACTGACTTTGGGTTATTATTAAAATGATAGAAATTTCAAAGTTCTACGGCTAGATGCACACGTAGGGTTTCCTGGACAAATTTCGTGTTTTGTATTGCTTTATGGAATAGGGTTCAAACGAGCTGACGTATCGCCTGATGGTAAGCGATTACTGCCGCCAATGGACACCCGCAATACTAGAGGCGTCACAAACACAGCGCCAGCGCTGCTTCACAGCGGTTTTCTGTGAGGCCGTGGTATCACTCTGGTCGAACCGACTCATTCATGCCGAAGATGAATGACATGACACGGTATGTAAGAAGAGCGAATATGAATAGATTGCCGAATCGGGATTGCTAATCAGGAAACCGTAGGTGTGCACTTAACCTAAAGATTACCTAATTCGTCGCTCGGAGAGCGGCGCGGTTCACACGTCTAGGCTTAAGACTTTAGACGCACGGTGCTATGAAATATGAAAAGGAAAATATGAAATAATTTAAAAGAAAGTTGATTAAATTCACCATGATGTTGCAGTTTAATTATTTGACGAGAAAAAATAAAAGGTATAGATCTAGATAGTATCGATCAATTATATCCATGTTTAAACGTTATACATATCGATACTTTGAAATAGAAATATCAAACCATCAACATGACGTCTAAAAAAAGTTCCAAGTACACACATCAAAAGTGTCTAGGGATCAAGCATTTTTATGCGGATTTCTTGAGATTGAGATGTGGCTTTGTAATAAATTTATGATTTTATAAATTTATATGGATCCTTTTTGGTGCATTTCATAATTTGAATCAGGAACTGTCAATCAAATTCGAGTAAAAGATGAAAATCAGCTGCCAATATTTTCCCTATAAAAACATACAACGCATTGAAGAAATTATTAGTGCTACTGTTTCCCTACTACTGATTAAAACCAACGTTATTATGGAGCGGCGACGTCATTTAAGCAGGGAAGAAATGCTCAGAGCCGTGGGAATGATAGAAGCTGGTTCCCGGCAACGTACTGTGGCTTTAGCTCTGAATACAAGTCAGAGTGTTATCAGTCGACTTTGGACACGTTACCGAAGCACTGGTACCGTGGCTGAGCGCCATGGAGGACGGTATCGCTGCACCACACGGAGACAAGACCGATACATTCAAATCTTAACTCGAAGAGCTCCAACAATAACCGCCATGATGTTAGCCGTGAGGCTTCATCACTCTTCAGGGAACTTAATTAGCGACCAAACAGTCAGAAACCGCTTGCATGAAGTGAACCTTCATTCCCGAAGACCGCTACGGGTACCACCTATAGCAATGCACAATCGTAGGATTCGATATCAATGGGCTCTTGAACACAGAAATTGGGCAGAAGAACAATGGCGTTTCGTGTGCTTTTCTGATGAGTCTCGTTTTGGTATGAGACCGGATACAAGACGTATACGACACTGGAGAACCCCTGGACGCCAACAGCGATTAAAATCCTGCCAGGAAGTCCATCCTTATAGTGGTGGAACCATCATGGTATGGGCGGGTATTTGGATCGGCGGAAGAACTGAGTTGATTTGGATCAGAGGCAACCTCAACGCTCAAATTTATGCTGAGACGATTGTATCAGACGTCATCGTTCCTCTACAAGTGCAAATCGGTCCCTTATTTCAGTTAATGCATGATAATGCACGACCGCACACCGCAAGAGTTGTAAGACAGACTCTCGCCGCAGCTAACATCAATGTCCTGCCCTGGCCTGCTCAGTCGCCAGACTTGAACCCGATTGAGCATGCATGGGATATGCTACAGAGAAGAGCTCTGCCGAATATGGAGGGTATCCAGTCGCAAGAAGACCTTTTTTTGTTGTTGCAACGAACATGGGCGGCCATTCCACAGCGTGATTTGGATGAACTCATTTTGAGTATGCCAAACCGATGTTCTTGTGTTGTTAGTGTTCGCGGTAGAAACACGGATTATTAATTGTTTAAGTTACCTAATAAAATTTTAAAGAAAACTGTTATTTCAGTCTTTTTTTCGAACTTTAATGTTAGTGGTTCAAATGTCAAAAATCCCTTTATTAGGAAAATGGCAAATTTCTTTACTAATGCAAAGGTGACTTGGTTTATCGTTACTGTGACAAACGAAAACACTTTATTTGATGAATCCTTAAAGAAATTTTTAATTAATATCAATCAGGAGAAAAGTTATTGCAAAAATATATGTTGATCCCTAGACACTTTTGATGTGTGTATATGCACACTAAGTTTTGTTCATTGACCTCTATAAATGGTACCTATTTATTGGAGGTCTGTGATTATGTACGTAAAAAATATAAAAATCATTGTAGATGTCTGTGATGAATGTGATAATCTGTGGTAAAGTGTGGTAGTAGACTCCATTTCACGAAAGAAGTCCCGCAGACGCAGCGCTGTATTCGCGCGATATAATATTGCCAGAGTTAAATGTGGGGAAACCAGGGGAAATAATTTATCGTTTATTTACTTTCATTTTATTCACTACTACTACTACTAAATTGTTTCTATTATAATGTATTTTTAAGGTACCTATTTGATGTTCATACTACTAATTTCTGATTAGTGAAAAATAAATCTTCCTGTAATTTCTAAATTTTAAAATGGAGATGTTCGACCAACTTTAAATGAGAAAAATAAAATAATATTAAAAAGTTTTATTCAAAGTTTTATTGAATAATATTATGATCGGTCATACTATGATCACTGTCAGAAGAGTAAATAAAAAACAGTGAGACAAATTCTGATTCTATCACGATATAAATGGATCCATTTCTTCATAAGACCATCATTTTTTAAATATTCTTCCTGTAGTTGTTTAAATAGTCTTCCGCTGTAACAATCTCAAAAAACTGTTAGGCGCACAATATCTTTTGGATCTTGGCCCACGTTTTTCTCCTCTACGCGTCTCTTTACAAGGCTCCACATTTTTTCTCGGCGGCGGCGGCAATTACTCGCCGCTGTTGCGTCTTCTTTTGTAACTCTCGTTACAGTTTTCTCTGACACACCTGCAATAAAATGAACATGTATGAATGATTATTTTCGTATTTAATTACATTATTGTTGAATATAACTTTACAATTTCTTATTGTGTTATTTCTTTAAAAAAAATTCTTAATAAAAATCATGCATTAAAAAAACTTAATTCAAATCTGTAAGAAATCAATCGGGAAAAAAATCTGTATATATGGCAGCCCAAAAATCTACCTGTCATGGCGGCGACTCTCTTGCGAACATTGTTTATTGGTATTAAAACACCGTGATCCTTGTGTTCCGCTTCACAGATCTCCATAACCTTCAAAATGATTTCTTGACCAGTACTTTTTACAAATTCTGGCATCGTAAATAAACCTTATAACGCACTAATCCATTAATAAACTCACAAAATATGTACTAAAACAAACGCACCTTGGTAACATTGACAAATGACAACATGGCCGATCTCCCCATTCGTCAAATTTAGTTCCACAATATTCCGCGGGACTTCTTTCATGAAATGGAGTATACTGTCACTCACTACTCGACCACTGTGCAATTTCATTCAATTCAATTTTGTGAATTTTGATGGCTGAGTAAAGTTTATCTTATTTTAGAATTTCTGTTGATCGTTAGCTTTGATAACGTTACAAATAACAAAAATGGCAGGAATCAAAGGTACCCTTTATATTATATTTATTGTTAATGGATAAGAACTGATAGTTTTATATCTGAATTTCATATTAACTTAGAGTGACTCATATTATTTACAAAATATTTTTGTACCAAATTGTGTTAGCGAAAAATTGAATTGTATAACTGTGTTTTTTTTCTTTTCATGTACTTTGGATCGTTGTTATGGATCAGGGTAAGATAATTTTATATGTAGTTTAGGACTGCTGTAATTGTTAATGCCTCTCTTTTGTTTTCTAATAGTAATGTACATGATAGTTTGTGTAAAATGTGTTTCCTTTCGCCCTCATTTAAGTTTTTTAACATATTGTATGCTATAATATTCACTACAACGGCTGTTTTTGTAGATGACAATTATATTCCTTACTTACCTTACTTACTTATCTATAGATTATTATGACGATATAAATAAACAACTTTTAAATCTTGATATTTCAAATAGCTTTTATTATAATGAAATACTTTTATTTCAGTCTGGTGTCTCTAGCATTTGCTGGTTCCATTGGGATGACATTTGTTATTCTTGCCTGTGCCTTACCTGATTATCAGTAAGTATGATTTCTTTTCACTACTTTTGAAAATAATAGAATTGTGTTGTCATGTGAGAATGAGAACAAAGTTTTTCACACAACTTTGATAACTTGTACTCCTAATAAGAGATGTTGAGAATCATAAACCAATGTTGATTCAAACAAAATATATAAAGCGGAAATGAATCTTTATTTACTTTACAATGTAATCTTTTTTAAAAAAAATTTAAATTTATTTAGGTAAGTAAATAAACAATGACACAATATAAGTATATATACAATAACACAACATAAAAGTTATAATGTAATCCCTGTAACATGTAATGCATGAGCAGTACTTAACATAAAAGCAATCTCTGTTATTTTCTGTGTTATCTGTGTTATTTTCAACTTTAAACTGACATCCTAAAAGTTTAAAATAGTACATCATGGATTAAATAAAAATAAAAACTCATTATGTTTTATAGCCTTGTTTCTATAGTCTTTTTAAACAGTTACTGTTATAAAAATCTTGCTCATCTAGTTCAAAAAAAATCTAATTGTAAATCTTTTGAAAGATCTGCAGTGTAGTGTTAGTGTTACCTAGTTATTTATTTTAGTGACAAAAAGTAACAAGTTAAAGCTTAACAAATTAATACATATAAATATAATTGCAGTGTTAAAGTGTGATTAAAAACAGTTTGTAAGGTACAAACTGTTTTTAAAAAATTGCATTGTGTTTTCTGCTTCACCAATTTCAATGCTATTTAGGGATTGAATTTACTTTCAATCAAGTGTAACTACTTTTATTTATATATTATGAGACATTTTGATAAGGGGTCATTAACATTAATGATCCGCACCAGGTGAGTAATATGAAATGGATTTGAATGACAATGTTTACTTATTCTAGATGCTAAATGTTTGTTATTTCAAAAATTTATAAATGACACATTGAAAAGATGAGAGATTCTACAAGTTAGATATCATTGCATAAAATTAATAATATAAATTAAAAATTAATAAATAAAATTAAACAAACACACTTGCCATAGCGAGCTACTTCATGTGAAGTAAACTTACATCAGGAACTCGAGATACTGTCTCAAATGATGGTCTTTTATATATAATTCATAACATAGATAGGTAACTAATACGAAATATATGACAATTTTGTATTTTAGATTTTAGTAATAAAAACACATTGTTTAAATTCCCCTAAATTTTTGGAAATGTAATACAAATAATCTGTAGGTATTTCTCATGTAGGTAGTTATTGAATAAGTGCCATTCTTAATCACAGACATGCTAAAAGCGAGAGAATGACGCACTAATGGTAGATCAAATTGCGGTAGTTTATATCTCTGTTTTATCACTGATTATAGTACAACTTCAGAAGTTAACTTTGTAACATATACAGTATTATTTAGTCCATACTTGGTTATATACATTTCGTTAATTCATTATTACAAAATTGCTAAAAATGCAATCATGTTGAGTCACAATAAAAAGGTCATTTATTTTGGCATATAAATAACTTCATATGTGTTTACTTCTCACAATAGATAAGTACACAAAGGAAATGATAAAATGTATTATTTTTCAGAAAATGGTGGCCGTTCTTTGTGGTGATATTCTACGTCCTTTGCCCAATCCCAACGCTCATTGCTCGTCGCCACACCGAAGGCACTGGCACAAACTCGGCTTGTATGGAAGCAGCTATTTTCATCACGATGGGATTTATTGTCAGCTCATTTGCCCTACCCATTGTCCTCGCAAGAGCTGGGGCGGTATGTACTTATTTGTATTGTCCTTTCATCTAAGGGACTTCACACACTGGCCACGCGCTCACGCGCGTTGGCGCGTGGCAGCAGATCACGCTCGCGGCGACGGTAGAGCAGATCTGCCCGATCGAGCAGATTTTACCGCGCCTACGCGCCTGTCGGCTTTGTACGCGGCCCGCGCCGAACTAATGGTTACTCTCCATTGGGTCGTCGTCGTCTGTAGGTATTCTTTGCATTTCATATCCCAAATTGCTAGGCATTATTCAACGCGCGCTCACGCGCCCAGGCGCCTAGGCGTGGCCTACGTGGCCAGTGTGTGAAGTCCCTAAGAGTTAAGTGACGTAATCTATACAACTAAATAAAATTGAGTCATCAGTTTCTAATTTTACTAAATGCATGTTAATAGTACATTACTTAAGACAAAATACCATTTTATTATTTTTGGCTGTCTTTCGGTTTGTTCCTGGTAACCCTGAATTCAATCGCTCGATAAAATTTAAAAAGTTACCACACACAAACTGCAGGTACTATGCACAGGTCGTAACTATTTTCGTAGAATAGAATACCGACATTTCAAGTAATCAAGTGCTGGTAGATAATACGTGCACATCACGAAGAAGTCGGCTAAGCTCACATTTATCTACCCGTGACCATGTGCGGTGTAACCCGTTCAAAACGTCGGAAAGTAAAAGATATCGCAATCTTTTTATCGCGAATAAGTCCCGTTTACAGAAAAAAACATGAGAATGTATAAAATTTGCCAGTCTAAAAACAAGCATTTTTTTTAGATTAGCTTCGACTGGCGACTTATCCCTTACAACAAGTAGTTGTAAGGGTATAAGAACAGCTATTTATTTCATGAAATAATATCACATTTAGATCTGCATAGCAAATAACTACTTGAAATATCTTTTAACTTGAAAGAGTTCTCTGAGAGCCCTTTTGAAGAGTTATCCATGGCTTGGATCATTCCAATAAAAATGAAATATCTTTTATGTTACAGATCGTGTGGGGTGCATGTCACTTGACGCTGGCGGGTAACGTCATAGTATATCTCACCATTCTAGGCTTTTTCACCATCTTCGATATGGATGACTCCGACTACACAATGTGGTGAGAGATCTAGATGTTGTTATAATTTACAAAGGACGCTATTAGGCAAATAACATATAACTGTACCGTAAGATCATATTGTGGTTTTGTTTATATTTAAGTCTGATATAGATACTGATAGTATAACAGAGAGCATTAAGGGGGGAATTAGGGATTGCAATCCCGCACTGTTTCCAATCCCGCGGGATTTTTGCTGGATTGACTTCGTTACAGCGGGATCCAGCGGGATCAACAACGCCTTACTTACTAAATATATAGACTAATTATTTTACCAGTTCGGCTACTTATTTATTAATGAAAGGTCCAGTCCAGATCCAGAAACATAAAAAAATATCAAATTGGTAGAACTTTGTAGGTACTTTTGTACTATACTAGTTAACTAAAAATGTTATTCACAACGAGTATCATATGAATTTAGTTTACTAATAGTCTTAATTTTTTTTACCAAATAATTAATCGTAATGTTAAAAATATGAATTAATCTAAGTACCAAAGTAGTGAAATAAAGCGTTGCTGAGTAAATTAAAGGCGGCAATTTGATAAATTTGCACCCATTGATGCTGATGCAATGCGAATCCGCAATATATTGAAAGATTCCGCAGAGCCAAAAATTTAGCTGGATCCCGCTGGATCGCGGGATCCCATTTTGCTGGGTTGCAATCCCTAGTGGGTATATCTAATGAGGATAGTCGTCATTGTTAACATTTTAACTTTAACGTAAATGAAGTTATTGAATATTTGTTATTATATTGTCCGGTACGTGAGTAGCATGTTAATGTGCTCATGGCAATATTTAAATGTGATTCGTATTATTTGTGAAGGTTCATGTCTGCAATCTGTGTATGTTCAAATTTTGAAATGATGTGCATCAACATAATAACTCTTTCACAAAATATTTTGTAATGGCTTGTCAAGTGTTTTCGAAATATGTGATGTTACGTCTTCAAATAGTAAATTCGTTTGACATGCTTTGCAGGAACATCTGATGCAATTATTGTTATGTATTTAAACACTTATTTATTTATCATATAGGATTGTAATAAGTTAATCTACTCATATTTTATGAAATGTTCTTGTTTTGTTTTATGTATGAGTGAAAGACACATTTTGCAGTTATGAACAATCACTAAATGTTAAGATTTGAGAATTAAAATACATTAAAATAGTAATATATTAATACTCTACCCTTTAACATGTCACATACGATTTTTATCACACTTCATACATATGTTATTCACGTATTAAATATCATTTTATTTGTTATTATTTAAAATTATAAATAGGATAAATTTGCGTAAGTAATTTTAAAGAATATTTATAAAATATTTTTATATCATCTAAACCTGTCGAACCAGCATCCAAATCTTGCTCTACCTTAGCTTGTGTTAATTTTTGAGCTTTTAAAGCCTAGCGCTTCTAATTGATTCGCCGGTTTGCTAAATCTTTTAAAAGGTATTTAAACCGGCGAATTAATTACTATTTTATAAAAAAAAGCTGAACTGCTACTGTATTAAATGTAGGCAATAAATGAGTATATTTGACTTTAATGTGCTATGTGAAGTGAATGCAGAGGATAATATTTTTCATACAATAATAAAGATCCTTCATGATGACTGGACTTGAAACATTATAAATCAAAAGCTGTCTCGACTAGTTTCTTCGGTATTATGTTATTATTATTTCAAATTGTTTTTATAGTATTAAAACACTGTGCAACCTTTACCGACTGTTGTAGAAAGCGCATACAGCTAAGTGACAAATCATACTACACTAGTGACAACGCGTGACTAAGGATGTTTCGATCGTTAATACACAGCAAGCTTCTACAAAGCGAGTGTCCTACAAATGGTATTGATATAATCTCGGCTGTATGTAATTGTGCAATTTCCATTATAATGTACTCGGTTAACTTGAAATCATGTATAACGATTACATTCCTGTAATGTAAATTGTGTAAATATAGCATTAGTATCTGGTCACAATAAATATCAGCTGCTTTATACATATGATTGTTTTAATCCATACTTCCTTACTAATGTTATAAATTCGACAGAACTCTCTTTGTTGTCTGTTACGCGTTCACAGGTAAATCGCTGCACCGATTTCATTGAAATACTTTGATCCTTGAAGAGAAGGACGAAGGCCACCCTTACTAGTGTCAACCTACCACCGACCACTGCTGAACTAAGGTCTCCACCAAGGAGCGCCAACCGTCGCGGTCTTGGGCAGTCAGCATCATTCCGCCGCCTACCATCTTCCTTAAATCGTCGGTCCATCGTGCCACAGGGTGCCCTACACTACGTTTGCCTAATCGCGGTCTCCACTCTAGCACTTTTCAGCTCCAGCGTCCATCAGTTCGTCTGGAGACAACCGATGCGATGTCGGTAACTCTAGTTTTCTGCCGAATTATCTCGGAATACGAATTTTATCGAACAGTAAGAAACCCTTTACTGCGAAAACCGAAATACACGGAGACGGATCCGCGAGCAAAAGCTAGATAAGCATAATTATCCATCTGTTAATGAGTGCTCTTTATTAGGCACTGATGATTTAAATGTTGCGCCATTCAGTTAATCCATTTAGATGGCAAACTCGTATTTAAATTTAAGTAGAACAGTTTAAAAACAAAGATCACCAACAGAACAATGTGTGAATTTGTTGGGTCTTGTTTGAGTTGAATTTTCAGTAATGGTTATTTTATTATTATTTATTGTCTTCTTCGTGTCATGGAAAATTTTTCATTATAATTAAAAAAAAATCATTAATCAAGTGAATATAGGTATAGATACCGTCACGAGTTATGAGCGCTCTGTTTTAGTGGTGGGGATCTGCGCATGTCGTACATGTGCATGTCGCCTACAATAACTTAATGTTAGACATTTAAAATAATGATTTATTCATTCATTCAATTTATTCATTTTATTCATTGAATTACCGTAATATTATAAATGCGAAAGTGAGTTTATTTATTGTTACTTTATACTTTAAATGTAGGTACACAGAAATAGTTTGAGACTATGTCTGCAATATTTCAGTTTCCGATCGCGGTTTCGCTATCCTTTCCCGTGAAGTTTACAGGAGCGAAGCCGCGGGTGAAATACTAGTGTAGTAATGCAAAACATTATAATAAATTAAAAACTTGTTATATTTATTATTGTTATTAATATTTGCAATTAAACATAATGACAGAATATTACAGGAAGAGGTGATATACCTTCCATTGGGTCTTCATGAGAAGCTGAGTATGTACAAGAAGGCTCTCCATCGACTTCAGAGTTTTCGCTATCTTCATACTCATACTCACTATCTGAACTTCTTAATACTTGACTCTGGCATTTTTAATTTAATCACAATTCAATTAATTGACCAGAACGATAACAATTATTGACGTGATTGTACTTTCCGAACTCGAACAACGAGTATAGCACTCGTTGTTCGAGTTAAAGCAGCTCTAACTGTCCAATCGCGTGCGAGTGCAAGCTCGGCGCATGCTTCCCTGCCTCCCAGCCTCAACCCTGTTACCAAACAGACCTAAAAGTGCGTTCTGCGCAGGTAAAGCAAGCGCTCACATCGTGACGCTACCTATACATGTGTACAATAGGTACATAATAGACTTTCTCTTGAATGAATTTTCATATTTTTTTATTGTTTATCTAATATTTCTTATTGTTAATCCTTATTAATATTATAAACGTTAAAGTTTGTATACATACAAACTTTAACGTTTATAATATTAATAAGGATACATGACATGTATTACTACATGTATGTCTATGTCTCTTTAACGCAGAACCTACTGAATGGATTTTGATGAACTTCACAATATAGCTTAATTATCGGAATAACACAGGCTACTATTTACCGCCAATAGCTAGTCTAATATATTTTGAAGAGCAATTCTTTTAATTTTATTTATTATATATTTATTATTTACGGCAACATTACTCCAACACTGCATTAAAGCAATAAACAGTATTAACTGAGTTTAGCTCAGCCACCCAGGTAGTAGAGTAGTTCATAGAGTAACACGGGCTGGGTAGCCTATGTATTACATTGTAAATTTTAAAGTGAAATAACTTATCTCAAAATTACTCACACACAATACGCACAACAGTTAAAAGATAATGACAGGAATGTATGGGAACAAAATTCGCATTCTTTTCTGTGATTATCCTTTAAACTTTTACGCAGTGCCTGCAATGGAACCTCTCAAAAGGAATAATATTCCCCCGTTTCCGCAACATTTTTGATCGATACTTCGCTCCTTTACTACTAGCATAAGAAAGCGGCCGCCCCTGTGGATCTTGGTAAACATACCTATACGATAAAGAGTAGCCTAGATCCTTCCATAAGAATCTATCTCCATGCCAAGTTTTATTGATATATGTGCAGTGGTTTAGCTGTGAAAGCGAAAACAAAGTGAAACAGAGATAATATCGAATTTATAATAATAAGTATGAATAGCCTCTCTCTTTAACTGAGCTATTAATCTAACACTGAAAGAACCTATCAATTCGAATAACTGATTCATATTATTTGAAATTAGTGCGTTCTAATGTTAGCAAAGATTCTGACCATCCATTCTCGTTCTCTCCAATTCCCAATTAAAGTAATGTTTAGCTAACACGACAATCACGACTTTAGACAAGTCGACTTCCAGAAGATTATTCCAAAACACTGATTGGTGTGTCAAATAAATTTTGTTTTTTCTATGTCATTTTATTTTTAGTTATTTTTTCTCTCCTTCAACATTAGTCGTTTTACATTTTACATTAAAATTTGTAATATAATTTTAATAGGTAAGTACGTGTAAATGTAGTCGTAAATCACCATCAAACATTATTCATACAAAATCATCTTAATATTTCATGTCAGGTCGCAGCGCGACGCTGCGAAGACGACGAGGAGAAAAATAAAATCTACGTGAAATTGTTAACCTCCATCTTTAAGCCATAATTAAAGATTGGATTTATCGAAATCACAAAAAGAACTTTAGTTTTTTATATCAAATCTTATTATGGAACGGAACGTAAATTAATCATCTTCCGCTTGTTTGACATTTCTGATACGTCAAAATTTGTAGTTCACAGAGATTGTACCGCACCCATTCATTACTGTACAGTTTTTCCTTAATAAATCAGTAATTTGTGACAACACTAAGATACAAAGAATCTAAAATCATGGGTGATCATTTACCTGCTTGTGTAATTGATGTCGGAACGGGCTACACTAAACTGGGTTTCGCCGGCAACAAGGAACCACAGTTTATCATTCCGTCAGCCATAGCGATAAAAGAAACTGCAAAAGTTGGTGATCAATCTACACGTCGTATGACTAAAGCTGTAGAGGATCTTGATTTCTTCATTGGTGACGAAGCGTTCGATGCCACCGGATATTCCGTAAAATATCCCGTTCGTCACGGTCTCGTCGAGGATTGGGATTTAATGGAACGGTATATAGAACAATGTATCTTCAAATACTTGAGAGCAGAACCGGAAGATCATCATTTTCTGCTTACTGAACCACCACTAAACACTCCAGAGAATAGGGAATACTTAGCTGAGATTATGTTTGAGTCATTCAATGTACCAGGTCTCTACATAGCTGTGCAAGCCGTGCTGGCGCTCGCAGCCTCTTGGAAATCGCGAACATCAGACGAACGTACTTTTACGGGTATAGTAGTTGATAGTGGGGATGGTGTAACCCACATAGTACCTGTTGCTGAAGGATATGTCATTGGATCTTGCATAAAGCACATACCAATTGCTGGTAGAAATATTACCTCATTTATTCAGTCTTTACTGAGAGAAAGAGAAGTTGGTATTCCTCCAGAACAGAGTTTGGAAACAGCTAAAGCAATAAAAGAAAGATACAGTTACATTTGTCCCGACATAGCCAAAGAGTTTGCTAAGTATGATGCAGACCCTGCTAAATGGATGAAGAAATATACAGGAATTAATGCTATTACTAAGAACCCATTCTCGGTGGATGTTGGATATGAGCGCTTTTTGGGACCTGAAATATTCTTCCATCCCGAATTCTCCAATGCTGATTTCACTGTGCCTCTGAATGAAATGGTAGATGAAGTCATACAATCTTGTCCCATTGATGTTCGGAGAGGATTATATGGAAATATTGTATTGTCAGGTGGTTCAACTATGTTCCGTGACTTTGGGAGGAGACTCCAACGTGACATCAAAAGAACTGTAGATGCAAGACTGAAGCTCTCTACTACTTTATCTGAGGGCCGTATCATTCCAAAGCCTGTAGATGTTCAAGTGATTTCACATAATATGCAACGGTATGCTGTTTGGTTTGGGGGCAGTATGTTGGGCTCTACACCCGAGTTCTACCAAGTATGCCACACTAAGCAAGCATATATGGAGTATGGGCCAAGCATTTGCAGACACAACCCTGTGTTTGGCACTATGACATAGTTATGATATGCAAATTCTTTGCCAGTATTCAGTCAATAGTGTGTTGACTATTTTTAAGACAACATCAGATATTTAAGCAATTATGAATTTATAATTTTAAGATTTAATTCACTTAAATAGATTTACTAAGTATGAATAATATTTTATTACTCTATTCAAAAAAAACTACATTTGTAATTAATGAGATTGTTTTTTTAGGCAATATTTTATTCCAATGGCTTAAGAAAAATGTTAATTTTCTGCTGGAAATTGTTTTATATGGCATTTAATATTGCATTCCAGCATTTTACCAAATATAGTCTTGATAAAATGTTTTTGTTTTTTTTTAAATTTAGCAGATATTTACAAGTATGCAAACATAGTGTTGTACCTTGTAAGTAAGTGTGATTAATTACAGTCCCTCTAATATCTAATGATCTGTGTGGTAAAGCATTCACCCATCAAGAGATCCTGGGTTGGGCCTAGTGTTTTTGGGGTTTTCTAACAAGAAATTATTAATTACAGCCTCAGGTAAGAAATTTTTGTGGTGTTTCAGGTCCGTGCCTCAGAGAGCATGTTAAGCCATTGATCCTGGTTGTCCTGAATATCTATGGAAATCATAATTGGGAAGTTAGTGCCCCCAAATATACTGACAGCTATTTTAACCTTCGAATTCAGTAAAAAATTTGCGGAGGGGAATTTAATCCGAGAAACGCTGTTGCCAGTCGCTCCGTGTAAAAAGGGATATTTAGGTCAAAAATGCCAATCTTAAATCATATTGGAAATACCAAAGGCTATTAAGTTTGCTATGTGTGTCCTAAGAGCCGACTAGAGCAAACAAAAGGGACAGCAGCACTTTTAAGAGAAGGAAAACTTGAAACAAACTGTAGTTTTCCCTATACTGTTTCTAGCAATTAACAAACTTTACGAGTTACCTACTCAAGTTTAAGAGGCACAAGCTGCACAACTGGTCTTCAATAAGTGGTCACAATATTTTCATGACATTTTGTCATTAGCAGGTATAATAATACTAGGGTTATTCAAAAGTAAAGTGCCAATATAAAATTTAATTATATTTGAAAACAATAGATATAAAGAAATCAAGTAAATTACTTTGATTAAAAATAATCAAAAATAAATTACTTGAAATGTAAAGAAAAGTGTTGCTGAAAGACAATCTGCTGTTAGTTCTCTATCTACTTTGATAAGAAATCGGCGTTGCATGAATTAACTAAATGGGTAAAAGGCCTTAAGTGAAGCTGATTTTTAAACTGTAACTAATATCTTCAAATTTAAATTTAAAATCATAGCATATTATTAGATCAATATATGATTGTTAAAATTAAATGCGATTTGTAGAATGCTCAGAATATAATAAGCATAAATATGTATATTAAGTTCACAAGTTTAAATATAGATGGCGGCTTTCCAAATTATACGTAATTTATTTGAAAAGCCGCTATTTGTATAGAGGCGTGCGTTACCAGCGTTACCCCAACAAATAGCAAAAAAATGGCGTGCGTTACCCCAGCAAAAAGGCAAAAAAAAGCAAAAAAAATGGAGCGAAGCCTATTGCAAACATAACTCACGTGAAGGTCCCATGTGAATGTGTCATCTACCACCAGCCCTAGGTATCTGTAAGAGGTGACTTTTTCTATACTTAAGCATTTACAGTTTTTCATATGATTTTGCATACATTCATAAGTGTGGCCCTTCACATCAACTGGAAACTCCTTGTGTTTATGATACGGGGAGTGCACGACCATATATTTAGTTTTACTTATATTTATTATGATACCATTGTCATGAGCCCATTGTACTAATCTGTTAAAGTCATTTTGCATGGCTTCTTGTATGACATAGATATTTTCATGACTATAAACTAAACATGTATCATCGGCATACATAAACGCCTTACATTTTTCAAGTACATTAGGCATACTATTGACTTGCATTATATATCCCAATGGGCCATAGACAGATCCAGTAGGAACACCAAATTTTATAGCACCCTGTGCACTCTCCGCGCCACTTACACAAACTTTAAGCGACCTGTTTTCCAGGTACTTACTGAACCAGTCGTTCATTGGGCCTCTTATGCCACATTCATACATAGCTTGCAACAAGCCGCCGTGATCCAGGGTATCGAAAGCCTTTTTAAAATCTATATATATAACCATAACTATTTTTCTTTCATCTAAACTCCTGTTGACTTCGTCTGTAAATTTTTCCAATGCAGTGCTTGTACTTCTATTCCATCTAAAGCCATGCTGAACGTCATTTAATATATTATTATTCTCTAAAAAAGTCGTAATCTGTTTAACTATAATTTTTTCAACTATTTTGTTAACCGTATTAAGAATAGCAATAGGTCTATAATTACTGTAATCCTGATGAGATCCCGCTTTATATATTGGTCGAACTATCGATTTTTTTAATTCCTCCGGATATTGAGAATTTTTAACACAATTATTAATAAAATTAGCTATGACCGGACTGATTTGTTCTTTAATTTGTTTCAAATCCTGAATTCTGATTCCGTCTGACCCCGGCGACTTATTGCAATCCAGCTTTTCTATTACAATTTTGACATCTCTTGGTTGAACTTTTTTAAATCTGAAACTAACATTAGACTCCTGTACATAGCTTTTTCTTTCTAAAAATTTCTGTTGACATTTATGTTTTATACTATCAATTTCGGATGTAAAAGTTTCACAAAATTTATTACATACTGTTAACAAATTTTCATTTTTTAACATGTATTTTTCTATTACACAATCCACCCCTGTTTTTGACCTCCCAAGCCAATTATTTATATTACTCCATATCTTTCTTAGGTCACCCTTACAACTAGCAATTGTTTCACATCTACTTTTATTTTTAGCCGCATTTATAAGCCTCTGTGTTTTGTTTCTGAATCTAGTGTACTGTAATCGCTTATTATTGTTTTTAGGATCTTTTTTCCACTGCTTAAATAATCTATCTTTTTCCTCTATATGATGACGTAGCTCGTTAGTAACCCACGATTGTGTTTGGCGCTTACAGTAATTTGGTATCTGTTTCTTAGAGGTATTATAAATGCCACAAAAAATTTCATACATTTTTGTATATAATTGATTGGGATCCTGTATCTGCAACAACAATGACCACTCCGTATTATTAAGTTTCTCCCTAATGGCAGCGTTATCGTATCTTATTTTGCAAACAGTATCAACATTTATTTGTTTATCAATTGCAACCGAGACACCTGTTACGTAATGGTCGGCTATGCGGCTCGTGAGTGTATAGGCGCAGGCGTCGCGCGCCCCGCCACTTGCATTCCGCATGAAGATGTGATCGATGCATGTCGCCACTCGCCGCTGCCCGACAACCGCTTCGCGTGTAATATCTTGAATGCCGCACTGAAGTCCTAAGTTTGCTAGTGTGTTTAGATACCTGTTTGCTGTTAGGTCCAGTTCATTCTCCATTAAGTTAATGTTACAGTCGCCTACTAATATAAAGTCAGTGTTTATTGATAACGCTCCAATAATGTTTTTTAATTCTTTAATAAAAGTGCGTTTGTTCGTGTTCGGCGGCCTATATACTACCAATAAATAACAAGTATATGTGTTTTTATAGAGTTGGCCACATATCTGCTCAAATGTCGAGGTATTACGACATTGTACTGGATTATAATGTAGGTCACTTTTAACATAAACAAGTATTCCACCTCCTCGTTTTTTTTCTCGGGTTTGTGAGTATATATTATAGCCATCTATTGTGTACAATGATACTTCATCATGCCTTATATTAACCTCTGTGAGACAGAGTACATCTATCGCTTTCAACGCACTCTGTACCAGAACCATTAGTTGATTAAAATGCTTTCTAATAGAACAAATATTAATACTGACTATTTGCAACTTAGTTTCCGTTGTATTTACAAATTTGTACCATTTTTTAACTTCTGTGAACTTTACGTATTCAATATCTAACGGTTGAAATTGTCGGATGCTGTGTACCGCCATTAAAACAAACTATCGATTGGTTAGTCCTGTACATAACATAAACATACCACACATTAAGTACGCCTATATTATTCTTTGTCTTTTTGGAGATACGTTTCGATATCACTTTCAAAGCGAATGTGATGTATTTTCTTTTCGTGATCATCTTTTTTAATTAATATTTTGGCATTCTGTATCCAAATATATTTATAGGTACTCTTTAGTTTTGTCTTTGTAGCCCAGAATAAGTGTTTTATTTGTGGTGTTAAGTGTTCATTTATAAATATACGTGAATTGTCACTATTACTGTAAATCATGTTGTTTGTGAGTTGGGATTTCCGGCATTTAAGCCACTCCGCTCTCGCAGCTTTTGTACGCAGCCTCACAATCACGGGCCGGACAGCTTTTTTCTCCGAACCTACCCTCCAAGCATTATCGATCTCTGATTTATCGACATTTAAAACTTCGGCGCACTTTTTGGCGACTTGTATTATATTTTCACCTTCTTGCATTGTTAAATTCATTAGTTCAACATTTTTGTCCAACTCTTTTTGCTCTAAGTACCCTACTCTCTCTTCTAATGCTCTGTTGCATTTGTCTAAGTTTATATTTCTCTGTATCAAATCCTTGTATCTATTTTCCGTTTTTTTATTAATTTCTGTAGTTTCCTTTTTAAATATTTCCATGTCATCGTACTGAGATGCAAGGTAAGTTAATGTCTTCTCAAAATCGGTGTGGTTTTTCTTCAGCTCACCCACCTGCGCCTTGATGTCCGTTACATCTTTTTGTAGCAATAAGAAACGTGAGTCTTGTTCTTCTTTCATCGATCTAAGAAGAGTATTCATTGCTTTGATTTCTTTTTGTACAGCTTTCAGGGAATACTCAGGGGAGCTGCAGGCAGTTTTATACCGTCTAGGTTCATGCGAGATCGATGAATCACTATCTGATTCATCATTACGTTTCTTCTTACCGTGTCGTGGTTCCGCCCATTTCGTTATGGGCGTTTGCCTATCTTTGGCATCTAAAGCAGATCTGTCCGAAGAAGGAATTTCTGCCCCTGCAGTTTTAGTAGCTGTTTGAGAAACCTTTGGCATTATGCTTCGGAACACTCGTTACACACAGAACAGTAATATTAAATGTTTTATTAATTTTTACACACTACACTAGCGCACAGTTTAATTGACACGTCCGATCACTGGCACCGACTACGAGAACTGATCTAGCATTTGATTGTAAGTATTCTGATTTACTAGCAAAACAGTTTTTTTTCTGATTTTCAAAACCATTTAATTACATCGGTGTTCATCAAACAATTTAAAAACTGATGAGTAACCAAATTTAAACAAATGAACGTCTATCGATGGTATTTTTTTCACACGCCTTTCGCCATTTTCAAGTTTTAGGCAAGTCCAAAATAAATTTTCAATAACATAAGAACGACAACACACATAAATTTTGCTGTTTGCTGACATTTATTAAAAACAAATTGAAAATTTGCATTAAATTCATGTGTAACGCAAATGTAGTAGTGTAGTAGAATCCGTTGCAATTCTACGCCTCGGTGACGTACGGTGAATAACATAACCATCATTTCCCTAGATTATATTATTGTCATGTTTATTTGGGGTCGGTTGAACATAACCAGTATTATTTATTGAATTTAAGTAGGCGCCACAATGAGATGTCGCGTCTTAGAAACTACTGAAAATAAAAAAAACGTATTAACTTCACACAGGTCACACATAGCTATCCTATGAGAACCCACAACAATTATCGTACGATCTTCTGGAATAAACAAAGAACCTTTACTTGACATTTCTGTTCCAGTATTACAACTTCTTACCCTATTTCCCTAAATCATTTGGGGTCGGCCACTAGTTCAACTAATTTTATATGAGTGCTGGAAATGCATGGAAAATGATTTTCCACAGAGCGACTAGCAACGTACCTCAGTGTCAGTTTCGTGGGCACTGTCTTCTCAATAACGAGTGCCATAGATGGTCATGACAAACGGGACCGACGACGAAGCTTACCGAGGCATGAGGATAAAACACTGCCAATCTTCCATACATACTATTTGTTGTAAGAAGAACTCAACAACACTTTTGGCCTGATCCGGAAATCGGCCTTTAATCGATTGTCACGTACGCTAACCGCTCGACCTACGAGGCGGTTCCAGTATAACAACATTTTCATTAAAATTTTCATTAATAAATAAATCCCATTAATCTGACTTTATTTAGATATCTAGGTAATTTTCCCAATTAGGTTGAATAAAGAAATTAATGTAACTTTTAGGGTTCCGAACCTTAATAGAATCATCATGTCCGTCCGTCCTCGACTTGCAGCCTAAGCGGTTGGTGCCAGAACGGTTAAACTGCATGAATATGTGTTGTGATTACATCGACAAAGTGCTACAATAAAATTACGAAAAAAAAAAATTGCTAATCCTTACATAATATTATTAATGCGAAAGTAACTCTGTCTCTCTATCTCTCCGGCTACCACGTCAAAACTACTGAACCGATTTGAATGAAATTTGGTACGTAGGAGAAAGAACATAGGTTAAGGCGATAACCGACATAAATGCGAGCGGTTATTACTATTTAATAAAATCGACATGAATAATCCGTTTTAAAAGTAAAACGGAAAATAAGAGATGATAGAATTCAGAATTGAAATGATATTTGTCCTTGAAGTTTATTAGACAAAATCAATGTTCTGTTCAAAATAACATTAGGTACCTACTTAGTTTACCAGTAAGTTGTTAAAGCTGCGTGATGCCAATTCAAGTAAAGTGGACTGATACATAAACCTTTAATGAACATCGTAAAGGATGGGAATTAAAGTTATTAGGTTATTTCCAATATTTTTTTTTCCTATAATCAGCCTGACGTAATTCGTATTATTTGTTGACAGTTGAAAAAAAATATATTAAGTATTAATAATTCTGTATATAAGTATATTTCAATACAAATATCTCATCTTATATTTCAAAAGATAACTCCCGCATTAGGAAGATAAATTCCTGTGTCGCGGGGCCGGAACTTTACAAACATACATGAAACGGACACAAATAATTTAAATTCATATATAATACTTTCTAGTTGATATACACAGAAGAAATTTAGTACACATAAGAATACAACAAGAACATAATGGAAATATATTGCGTAAGTATACTAGCTGACGTCTGCGTCTTGTATGTATGTGATGATAATAAATAAGTAAATTGTAAACAAACTTGCTTTCCACTAAACAGGTTATTGTCAGGAAACTTTAAAAGATACACATTTGCTTTCGTGTACTTTTTTGAAACTGTTACATTGGGAACAATTCCTTCATAAACTGTTTTTGAAGCTCTCAAAAGGATCAACTTTCCCCCGTTTTTGTAACATTTTTCTTTGATACACTGCTCATTTCGCTTGTGGCGTGATAAAGCGTAGCCTAGATAACTGGGCTAACTAACATTAAAATATTTTTTCAAATAGAATCGATTTTTCCTGAGATTAGCGCGTTCAACCACACAAGCACAAACAAAAAATCAATAAACAAACTGTTCAGCTTTATAACATAAGTATAGTTTTTTTTTAAATGTCTATTCTACAATACTTAACTGAAATGGGCAGATTCTAATAAATGAGGTCACAATAATATCACTGCTAGCATTAACCTTATACATATATAAAAGTCATTATTATCGTAAAAGGTATCTTAACGAGGTCATAAGTGCTAAAGGTTTCCGTAATCTGATTCAGGTAGCCATTAACTGAGCAATATCTATTATTTGTAGTAGAGATAATAATATACTTGTTTTATCCTTATCTCTAACTAGCATACCAACGCAACCTTGTCTGTGTTTCTTATTAAACATATTATTATGCTGTTGAGAACTTTTTTTAGAACATTTAAAAGGGAATCTTTAAATTGATAATTCAAGCAAAAACTCTGTACCCCTTTTTACGCACAAAACATGAATTTTTGTCTTATTACATGTAATATATGAGTATCAGTTGTTGGTGAATTAAAATTAATAATATTACATATTCAAAATAAAATATTCATAAAATACTATAAAGTATATAATACAATAAAAACATGTCTATAATTATTTTTCATCTTTATTGATTTAGTGGCTTTTATTACAAAATAATATATTAGCCCGATTGTGCCTTACTATACGATACAGCTGACTATGTAGTTATAGGAGACTGAGGAGGCCGCTGTTGTGCAAACATATTCAATAAGTCTAACGCCGCAATGTAATTAGGGTTAGTGAGAATACTGCTAAACAGTCCTACATCGTTTTTATTATGTCTTTAATTTTTTAAAGATATGATTAAGGATGTCAAATAACAAAACTACACACTTGAAAATTTCTAAAATTATTGAAACACTGCCTTCATTAATAAACAAAAAACTGAAGAGTTAAAAGACCAAATTAAAATAAAAGTAAATTAAATCGGCATCGTGGTACTTAGTTGCTATAGAAAGCTGTTGCCTCGTTGTTCCAAAAAGTAAACAAAACTGTTAGATTCCATGAACTAAAGAAAGTTGAAGCCGGGAAGGCTGTGCGGTAATAGGAAATCTTATGAACTCTTCAAAGGTCGGGAACAAGTGTAGTTTCCGGGTAAGGAAACGAGTTTACCAACTTAAATAGTGGGTAGTTGGCCTTTCCAATTAGAGTTTCCTTATTTATAAATAACTTATTAAGTACCTCTTGATTAAAACTGTACTTATGCACAAATACGTATGGATACTTCTAATCGTTTGTGTGGTGATGGATTAAGTATAAAAAGTTTAGGCACCCCTATCTATTTCCTGGGTGTCGTAAAACACGACTAAGGAAACAAAATACGATGGACAACATTGGTGCAAAAAAAAAACAATACCAACCGACCCGTCTGATCAAAGTGATACTCCTATCTAAGCATAGGTATAAGGTGATATGCGGCCGAGGGTGTCAGTGTTCCGCCTCTCACTGTATAGAGGGTGAAACGCACGGCAGCGGTGAAATTAGGCTCCCAGGGATGTTCCTCAGTAGTGGTGTCCGGCATGGAGGACTCCAGAAGCCGCTAATGCGTTCCTGGTGGTCCTCCGGACTACCAAGGTTTAGTGGGTAGATCGTTTCCAACGGGAGCCAAACACACGCCCTTCGTTTGCCTTCTCCGCGTTCTCCGCGAATAAAAGGTGTAATATTACTCAGGCTACTGCAGTGTTAGATAGTTAGTTTGATGACTTTAATCGTGTACTGTTTGTACAATAGATATAATCGTATAGGTTACTATGTAATAGGTAGGTTAAGCGTGAAACTTGGATATTTATCAATAAGTTTTTGTTCTAAGCCCTACTAAACTCTTATTCACTTGGAATAAAACACTACATAATAGAGATGCCTATAGTTATAAATTAAAAAAAAAAAACATTTTGAAGTAATTAAGTGTATAAACGAATCAGCGTATATAAAGCATTTCGTGTCACATACAAGATGAATAATAAAACTTTTTGGTTGAAGAAATATGTAAATACTTATTTAAATACTTCTATCCTTCATTACAACATAGAAACCTCGTCTCGCAGAATAAATAAAAGGCTCGTGGAGGAGGTTTCCCCGGGGCGTAGAGGGCATGGAAAAACAATGGTTGCACTTTGCAATTAGCTCTAACCCCTCGCTACCCTGTCAACATACGTAGGTATATGCTAAAAACAGACGTAGTAAGTCGAGGAATTTTAATTACTTTGAAAATACATTCTTTTGGTTTCATTATATTTGTAAGTTATTAAAAATCGGGCAAGTGCCACAGGCCACGTATGGAATAGGGTTCCGTAGTCATATACAATGGCAAGCCATGTTCAATAGATAATTGTTATGTTTACTTATTATTTCGTTATTTTTGCACGAAGTTTTCCAAGTAAGCGTATTTAATAAGTTAGGACTCTATAACTCCTGAACTAACAAAGCTGTCTGAGCCGTTATTGTTTTTCATTAAAGTTGAGTATATGGACTACTATCATGTTTGTTTTCTGATTTTTTGAGCAAGTCGTTCAACTTTTAGAGGGGAGGGTTGGGGGGGGGGACAAATATGCGCTTTTAGGTAAAGTAACTCGCAAATGGATACCCAAATCTTTTAGCAACCTTACAATGTTTTTAGAAGAACTACTTATCTAATGATACCCCACACGGTCGGTAAGCCGTAAAAGAGTAACAGAAAGATAGAGTTACTTTCTAATTTATAATATTAGTATGAATACTGTCTGTCTGTCTGTTTGTTCCGGGTAATCTCTGGAATGGCTGGATCGATGACTTTCAATTTGCAAACAAAGAGTAACTTAGACATTTTTTTTAAACCAGCTTCGTTTCGCGGTGTTACCCGAGTTTATAAAAATAACCGTGGGTTACACTGCGAAGCTCAGCTGGTCTACAATATTTGGAAAACATTAATTTCTCGGTAATCCAGTCAGTACGCGTTACAGGTATCCTGTTTGAGCACAATTTAATTTCGTAAGTAGGTAATTTTTGAATAATCCTTCCACTGCTTTCATTTCTCTTTCATATTTTATATTTCTAATATTTATTCTGCAAATGCCTACTTGACGAACGTTGAATTATGTATTGTTTAATCATAGGTATTTGAACAACGTCCGATGGTTTGCGTATTGTTCCTAAAGGTTACACTCGTATCAGTAAACAGTAAACACATAATAACAGAAAATATTATTAGGTCTAATCAGTTATATAGTATATAAACGAAGACATACTTTGCAGATATGTAATGAGATCGATATCTTGTAATATTATTGCTATTTTCAAGTTTTGAGAATGAGTATGTGTGGCCAGTCTTCTGCAATGACCACGTCACAATATTTGAACCTCGGATAAATCTTTTTCTTTTGGATTTCAAAGACGCTAAAAGTTATCATGAACATCTATGGCAATCGACCCCAAAATAATCTTGGAAATAAAGGCTAGGAAGAAGAAGAAGAAAGATACTAAAAGTGTACATTTAGTTCGTAAAAGGGTTATATATTACAGTTTCATTGGCATACAGAAAAGTAATATATAAAGCTAACATATTACATAGCCACGTATTCAGAAAGATGAAAAAATAACTTTGCGAACGTTAGAATATTGCGTATTACTGCGTGAAATGCAATCTCGCCTTGATTTACGACCAAGACCGAGTCTTCCATCACATGGGCGGTTTTTTTTTCATATATATTTTAAAATATAAATTAGGTATTGGGTCTTACCATTTGTTTAATTAATCATAATAACGTAACAGTATTACAAGTGAAAGTATTTATAAAAAAATACTAGCTTTACTTTCATATTTACAACCTTATTATGGATCTAAATTTATTATTTAATTTTTATGGTCACACATTTCTTGTTTTCTTGTCACCCAAACCACACGAGTATGCAAATTTTTGGAACAATATAATTTATTCTGGAGCCACGCTGATATCGGTAAATAATTATAAGATAAATAAAAGTTTATAAAATTAATATCCAACAAGTAAAACTTAAAAGCCCTGTGGCTCGGTGATATTAACAAATCAACGTAATCCAACACTTTGATTGACCAAAGTTTTTGAATCTCGTTTATAAATCTAAGTTAACGCATTAAATATGAAATCTAGAAGATAACTAATATTTTATTACCATTTACTTTAGTATATGGTTATAAGGCATTTGAAGAAAAGTTTTCTTATTCATTACTAATGTTTTATAGCAGCAGTTTGAGGCTAAGAGACATATTAAAGTTTTGTACTATTAAAATTTATAAATATAAAAAATCGAGTGCGATTTAAAATAGTCACATGTAATGGATTATATCTTACACGTAGCTTTTAATCTGACGGCCAAAAGCACTCCACGTTTTTCTTCTATCTCAATACACAGCAACAGTAAAGATATTACGTGTGTTTGTCGGTTCCATAAACTATAGTACTAAAATAATATTAATAATTTTAACAAAAAGGAACCGACTTCAATAAAAAACTATTCCGAGTACCCAAATCGCGACAATTGTGCCTTTGATATTTGAGGAGTTCCATCGATTCCTTGGGATCCCATCATCAGATCTCGATATGGTGACGATGGGACCACCTGTATGCTACGCCCATTCTAATGCAAAAATAATTTTTGAAATCGGTTCATAAACGACGAAATTATCGATGAACATACATAAAAAAAAAGATTTCGACGAATTGATAACCTCCTCCTATTGAAGTCGGTTAAAAAAAACTAGCTGACCCGGCAGACTTCGTACTGCCTCAATCGATAAATAGAAGACCAAAAATTTTATGTATGAAATAAAGTTAAACAAAGGGAATCATCCATAATTTAAAAAAAATGCAATTTTTATATATTCACCTTTTAAACCTTCTCTGGACTTCCACAAATCATTCAAGACCAAAATTAGTCAAATCAGTAGAGCCGTTCTCGAATTTTAGCGAGACAAACGAACAGCAATTAATTTTTATATATAAATAAGATAAGATAATACAACTAAAAATCACAGTCACGTCAACGTTAGACAAGGGTACTGATTCTGAAGTCCAGAAGGAAATCCCCTCCCTGGACTCCTTCCAATACACAGGCGCAGAGAGGGTCACACCGTGTGGTTTTAGTCGGTTCGAGTCCGACACACCACCCCGCCGTAACCCCCGACGGGGTGGCGGTCCGCGGGGATTTCTACACGTAAAAAAAAAAAAAAGAAAAGGGTACTGATTCTGTGGTTAACATGGCTAAACTAAAATTCACTAAACACAATTATAAGGTTATATTTCACCATCAAATAGATAACTAGCCACGTAATTTGCAATAGAATTATTATTAGTTCCTAGAATCATTTAATGACTTTTGATATCATTTTATTCCTTATCTACAATATATAAAACCTTGTTTGTAAGTGCAAAATAGTACAATGCTAGAAAACGTTCAAAAACTATGTTTTCGTATGTAGATAATAAAGGGGTAAAATTGAACAGCTTTCACTGATAGTCTGATACTAACTCCGCATCTAATATCGGAGTTTCAAGTAGCCTATTTTGCAATTTGTGAGCGAGCATGGATATTATATTATTATACACATTCCTACCGATCATGGTGAATTCAGGTTATCTATTCCCCATGTACTCCAGATTGGCCAAGTTTTATCATTGTTTGTCTTCGCAGAATTTGGTTACAAGCTTATTTTGTTTTGTTTGTAACTTTCAACCGCACGGTTTTCTCTTTTGTTTACAAACTCACACAGTAAATGATTTTCGACGAAATTATTCCCAAAATCAAAAGTAACGTTCGGCATAAATTATTATACAGTAAAATTGCTTTACCTAGCTTCCTGCCTACCGATCATGGTGAATTCAGGTTATCTATTCCCCATGTACTCCAGATTGGCCAAGTTTCAGAAAAGAAGTAGAAATAAGTTATCAATTTTTTTACCTATCTAAAGTAGTTGTTCTTGTTTTCTCGTTTGACCTCAAAAAGGTAACTATAATAGACCGTAGTAGTAGATTCCTAAGTTTAAAATATATATAGTAATATGTATTTTGCGATTGTCTTCGTGTATGTCGGTAAAACGTAGTCTATGTCCTTTCTCAGGCTCTGCACTATGTGTGCACCAAATCTAATTTAAATCGGTTCACTAGTTTTAGCGTGAAAGCACGACAGACAGACAGAGTTGCTTTTGCATTTATATTATTAGTAAGGACGTAAGCATTTGCAAAAAATATTTTAAGAAATGATTAAACACAGCGGGGTATATACACTCGGTTCCAAAAATAACGGGTCAGTAATAACGGGTCAGTCACATAAACCCGAATATCTCCCGAACTACGTATGCCATCCTAATGAAACGAAGACTGTTCAATTGAGAATTTAATTATACAGATAAAAAATAAAATAAAACTTAGTTACACCCACAATATTAATCTTAAATTAAAAAAAAACTAAAGTAGTCATATTTTTCTTAAGATTACATTTTTTTTATGATTGTTTTTTTGCTGTTTTTCATCACTTTCTTCATTTAATACTTTGTATTGCCTCCACGTGATGAAGCCTCCAGTGATGAAAAACAGCAAAAAAACAATCATAAAAAAAATGTAATCTTAAGAAAAATATGACTACTTTAGTTTTTTTTTTAATTTAAGATTAATATTGTGGGTGTAACTAAGTTTTATTTTATTTTTTATCCGTATAATTAAATTCTCAATTGAACAGTCTTCGTTTCATTAGGATGGCATACGTAGTTCGGGAGATATTCGGGTTTATGTGACTGACCCGTTATTTTTGGAACCGGCTATAGTTGTATCTGATTAATGTAATAGAAAATACTGCTATTGTAGCAAGTAAGTCTCGAGTTATAAAATTAATTTATAATGGTTGTAATTTATAATGTTATAATGTTGGAACCTCGTCTGCATCTTCTATTACCTGTAGAGTGATGTTATTACTTCAAAATTGAACAAAAGGTCCACAACAAAAATTATATTAGGCCAACCTTATAATATTGACATACACTGTCGCGGAAATTTTAAAGGGGAACAATTCTTTTAAACATTATTTTTGTGAAACCCTTTATGCAGCGCGCGCAATATAAACTCTCAAGTGGAATAATTTTGTCCCGTTTTTGTGACATTTTTATTGATACTATCGTATCGTAATTACATAGTCGACAATCTTCCCCGATAATAGGATTATCTAACACTAAAACAACTTTTAAAAACAAACAAAATCTTCAGTTTTATATTATTCATATAGATAAGTAAAAGCAATAACAGCGCGCGCTAAAAATAAATACCTTTTTCCAGGACGGTCAGACAGGTTATACAAGTACCCACACGATAAGCTATTCTGTGTGACCTACCTACGGTCGATTCGTTTTAGGCAGAACCAAAATATCTCATTAATCGATACGTTCTTGTCTCTTATCTTCATACCTATGTACGTAGTTAAAGCTTACGTGTCTCAATTTTTGTAGTATTGTTGATAAAATTGATGTAGATATGTGTAATTAATATATATATAAATTAATGTTTTAGAGAAGATTCTAGTAAGAGATTTTCGATCTTATCATATTATAGAGTTACCTATCATTATAGATTTACCTATTTCCCAGAAGGGTAGGCTGACTATTGATCTCCACTTACTATGGTCCTGATGCACCTGTTCTGCTCCTTCCACATTCATCGACTATTTCAGAACATTGTTAATATGGTCGATGTTCACCGTGGACTATACTTCCATACACATTCGCGCTATAAATTCCTATCGTGGGTACTATTTTTATTTTTATTTTTATTTATTTATTTATATACTTTATGCAAAAATACATGCATCGGCGGGCTTAATGCCTTAGGCATTTTCTGCCAGTCGACCGATTGGGCGATGCAGAGAAAAGAAGAGGTAGGTGCATATAGGGTGAATCGATAGATTATGGTACAAAAAGTCATAGGTAATATACATACATATAATATGATAATTAATAAACCTACATAAACATACATATATATGTCTATATTTATACACATACATAAACGTACATATATTTATTAACGTAGAACCCAATAAGATTTTTGATAAACTAAGACCCCGTTGAATCCGCTAATTCGCCCAATAAAAGCTTCTTTACCTTCATCTTAAAAGTGTCTCGATTCTTCGCCATTCTGACCTCGAGAGGTAGCGCATTCCACAAGTGGACAGACTGGACAAAGAATGAGGCTCCAACGAAACCAGTAGTGTGTGTGATGGGCAAAGCAGGAGGAGATTGTTAGCCGAGCGAAGGTTTCGGTTGTGATTACTGCATAAGAGTTGGAAATGTGTTTTTAAATAACTAACTATTTTCTATATATCTAAGGTAGTAGTAGTAGTTTTTCTGATAGCCATGGCAATGATGTTTATGTCGAGAAACAATTGATATGTTATTAGTTAGAGTGAAATCATGTGTGGCAATGAGTTACGATTTTTGGATAGATATAATTATGTTGTGTGCTGGAAGGAAAACAGATTTTTACCCGTCAAAACATATAGTTCCTGTGGAATAGCTTCCTTCATATTTATTTTATCTTACCTTTATGCTTTACGAGATTTCGTAGCTGTATCTAGTTTTAAAAATAACTGAATTATACATTTCAACTGTCCGTGGAAAAATGATAACCTAACCTTTATATTTTATGCTGCACTAGTTAACCCACACAACTTTGTCTACGTATCCTACTGCATGTAATGTAATGTTATAATAGCGTGAACAATTTTTTTTACCAAACAAAAGATTACAGTGAATCCACCTTAAAATATATTTTATTGATATTTCGCTTCTTTTAGTTGTAGCGTATTGATATATATCTATAACTGGACTATCTTAGACTGATAAAAAGTTTCAATTCAGAATGACACTTCCTGAGTTAGCGCGTTCAACCAAACAAACAGAATTTTCAGCTTTATAATATTATTATAGATTAAATTCACAACTTGATCATAGATTCATTCATTCATTCATTATGTTTTGTCTTCTGATATATTTTTCATAGTATTCGTAAATGGATTATTTCATTTTTTTTTTACTTTCTTGTTAGCCGTTTTAAAAAATTGTTACCCTATAACAATAAATGTTATCTGTTAAAATAAAAGCATATAGCCATTAACATAATCTCTATTTCAACATAAAACGGCACATGGTGAAGTACTAACTTTTTATCTGCACCAGTCCGCGCGAATTTCCGAACTCGCTCCTCTAATTGCTTCACTGTGCTAGTTTCCGAACATCGACAGTCGTTATCAGGCATCCGCTCATTGGCAGACTGCCTTAAATAAAACGAGCTTTAAACGGGACGGACTCATAACCGCTCCTGCCAGATCGTTAAGCTCCACGTGCCTGCTTTGAAACTGACACGTCTGAGGCCGCCCTTATTATGAAATGTGAATAAGGTTATAATGGTTAGATGTGGTTAGGTAAAGCTTCTAATCTGGGTAGGTCTTAGGTAGGTAGGCTTAGAGCTGTGTGGTAGTGGTCTGTTGTTTTAAGCGTGTTGATAACTGTTACTGTTTCGAATTATTGTTTTTATAAATACTGATACATATAATGGGTATAGTAAAAAGGAATCCATTATTTTTCCAATGGATCGTTTTAGTTATCTGTATCGTGTTGTATAAGTACGATCGTGCTCCATTGAATGGCGTTAGAAAGTTGAGACCTCTTACAAAAAAAAACCGTCAATTTTATGTGTGAAACTGAATCAACTAGACTCAGTTTCAGCCTTCAATTTCATGCAATAATTATGAATTTCCTTTTATAGGAGGTGTAATAAGCTGTATTTGCACATTACGTTTCGAATCATACATGCTAATAAGAGTCGTAATGAATCTTGGAAATAGCTGAGAAAAGTAGTTTTGCTAAAATTCGCACTATAACCAGCTTTATTGACAAGAGAAAAATATGCTGGAATGAGAATTCAGTGTAGAAGAATTAATTAATCGAGTCATTTACTTTTATGTTTCAAATTTACAATGTTAAAATTTAATACAGTAATTGAAGTAGCTGATACTTTAAAAGATTAATAATTAAAAGAAACCTATGTCTTCATACTACGAAAAAGAAAAAGAAAATTATTTGACCTTACCAAAGAATGCCTTCATAAGCTGTTATTTTACACGACTCTCTAAAGTTATTTCCATTTTGACGTTTAATGAAGAGAAAATCATTTGACTTGACAGTCAACTATTGTATTGGACAGGCACTCTGGTGTCTCTCGATGCGCGTCGTATTCACACCGGTGTGATCTTTCACTATATTGGAAGTGCCACAACTGATATACTTATTTGAAACTGTAGACATAAATATCATCTCTCGACATCAGGAAAATATAATATCATTATAACACAAAACTGTAATGTAATGTTTAAAATAAATCGTTTAATGGAAATCTTGATCTTGTAATTTATCTGATGAAGTCGTCCGTCGTTGGCCACAGCAGGACGCTTTCGTCCCTGAAAAAGGAGCACTCTCATTTTAAATCAATCATCATTTCAAAAATGTTGAAATATGTCTAGATCCTTAAAACACGCTCTAAAAAAGAACTCAGTTATAAACATTTTTACACCAAATAAACCATTTATATCGAAATAATAAAAGCGCTAATTTATGGCATGGTTGTGAATCATTCTTTCCACTAATCATTCGCGAGTCTGTGGGTTCATTTGATGGATTGCCTATTACCATGGCTGGACGTGCACGAGATTCTGTTTACACTGTTCGTTGTGGGGAAAAACAACAAAAGCAACGAATATTTGTTGCAGTTTATTTGATGGTTATTTTATAACTTCCATGAAAAGCGTTGCTTGCTAAAAAACTAACCTTTATGAAAAAACGTAAAAGCTTTTGGATATTATGCGCGTTACAGAATATTTTTTTGTGGGATAAACAGCTAAAAGGGTAGCTGAAAAAAATGTTAAGTTGATTCGTAAGCTTCAAAAATTAAATAAAAATACGACACAATAGTTATACAACGTTCAGAAATAACTTTTAATTGTTATTTTTAACTAAAATTTTCCATAGCGTGGCGAGGCAGGATATTCCAAACTTGTTTACACGCTTTATATTGGCTTCACCTGCATGTTTTTTTGTAACCGTCTCTTTGGGTGCGATTTTGACCCACTTTAAACGGCCAGATTTCCTTCAAACTTTGTAGATTTACCGAGGTTCGATGACAATACACTATTTTGAAAAAAAAACTAAAAAAATGTTTGAACAGTACATTAGGTCTAGAAAATAAAATATAGTTATAAAAAATAACAAACACGCTTTCAAACTAAAAATTATAAAATAATTTGAATGTAACAAAGCGTGGGGCGACGTTATTGAAATATTTTCAGAAAGCACCCTACAATTTGTTACATTAAAATTATTTTATAATTTTAGTTTAAAAGCGTGTTTGTTTAGTTTTTTAAAACTATTATTTTTTTAAATAAAAAGATACTACGTAACCAACACTCTCTATCAACATATTTTACAAAAAAAATTTTTCATACCTTAGCTACTATAATAGAGTTGTTTTGTGTGATCTACCTTCTAGTGAAGTTCCACAAACGCAAACGTTATAAGAAAACTGTTAAGTGTATGAAAATAACCTCATTTAAACTCTGTGTCATGTGGTGAAAACAAAATACTAGTCCATAATATAAAAGAATAGAGACATTTGCAATTAAAGAAACTTGTGCAAGAGAATCAACACGTAACACTTGTAACGTGGATAAGCGGCCATTCTGACGCCTCAATAACTTAGAAATAGAACTTTCCTATTGGGCCAATTCTTTTCATTACCACAAACTCAAGGTCATCCCTGCTGTCTTCTTCGATTCCTATTGTATACAAATTTATTCAAACAGTAGTCACAACGAGGTTACGAATATTGTTATCATAATTAAATATTGTTTGCTGAAAAAACAAATTTCAGTGAAAGCTTTCACGAATTTGAGAAATTTGGAGGCTATTCCGAGTAGGTAAATAGAATTCAAACCTTTATTTGATTCATGTGAGATATCTGTACTTTCATATTATCTGTATATATCTATATAAATAAATAAAATTGAAGTGTCTGTTTATAATATCAAATGAACAGTTTTTTACTAAATGGACATAAGGCCTGCAACGCACCTGTGACTAAGGCCGGTAACGCACCTGTGACTCCTCTGGTGTTTCGGGTGTCCTACCATCAAGTGATCCATCTGCTCGTTTGCCCCTCTAATATATATATATATGAAAAAAAACAAAGTATATACCTTACTTCACCAAGGTTCCTACGGAAGGACATGACTACTTTTTACCGCGTCACGCGTCATTCGTAAATAATAGGAGCTGGAGCCGCAAGTCAAGGCAAAATCTTAAATAAATTTTATTGCACAATTAAGTATTTATTACTAGGGATGTGCTAAGGTTATGATAATATTAGTAGGTACAAAGCAGTCTATTCTCTCAAGTAGCTATAGTATTGCTGTGCTGGAGTATCAACCAAGTGTTACTGAAAGAGTTATAACAGTTACTTTAAATCGGTCCAGCCGTGACAGAGTACCCGTATCAAACAGTCAGACAGACAGACGGACAGACATTATAAAAAAATAAAAATTGGTTTTATGTGGTAAGTAATTTATATATGTACTTACATCTGAATTCACTAAAAACTGTTGTTTTGATATTACATACAGATACTTCGACTTTATTTTTTTGTATAGATAACCAATTTATCTATATTAATTTGTACTAATTTTGATAAATGCGAAAGATAAACGTATGAAAACTAAAAACACATGTTTTCCCAAACATAAGAAGCAGATCAGATGCATCTCACTAAGCCGCCATTGTGTGGGTCCCCGATGGTCATTTATTATCTGTACTCACAATGAGGATGGTGACTCAACTCTTGGATTCTACTTATGCTTTCTATCAGGCTGAGTATCATCAACAACCCTTAACGTCCCACTGCTGGGCTCAGGTCTCCTCTCGAGAGAGGGTTAAGGCCATACGTCCCCACGCTGGCCGAGTGCGGGTTGGGGACTGAGTATGCTGGCTACATATAAAAAAAAATGAGATGTTACCTGCAACCACACAAACGTTCAGCTTTTTACATTAGCATTGATGCCTGCCATCGAGGATGGAAATCTACTTTATGAAGACAATAGAATTATAAGAAAATTCAACCTTGCTAACCACAGAGATACCACACCTTGTTCTCTTTAAGTTTTTCTCCACCGAGTATTTATCTTTACAGCACGTATGTACAAAAACTGTACGTACACGTAAGTTCATATTTCTTGTTCCCATTAATACTTAAGTCACGAAGCGCCAAAGTGACTTTCTTTTACGTGCTCGTTCTGTACTCGTTTGCCACGTCATCTCTATATCCGCTCCAATCGCCCTTTTTTATATGCCATCTAATTTATTTCACTCGATTGTACTTTTTTAAATAAGTTCCCAATTTTATGTGTCATTTGCAAAATGTGATTTCTGCTACAAAGGTAAATTCGATTTATACCTTTCCATGGAGTGTGGGAAACAATAGAGATATGGTATGATAAGAAAAATTAAAATAAAGTGTCTTAATAAAAAAAGTGGTTTTGCTTTCATAACCATCAACAACATTCAACAGTCCACTGATGGACATAAACCTCTTTTTATCAGTTTTGGCCTACTATTTTACCGCTGGCCAGACGGGATAGTATACGGTTTGTTTTAAGTTTCTTTAGTTTTGCGGTGTGGTTGAAAGTACCCATAGCCAAGGGCCTTAGGTGATTGGAAACAATCACTGAGGGTTAGCAATAACAGCGCGGGCCGGGGATACCTAGATGGGTGACCATTTGTGGCATTATGTGTTATGAGCCTTTCCGTAATGCAGAGATCACGTCAAGCTCTCGGTCCGGGTTGTTATCATAAGATAACAGTCGTGAAGCTTAGTTGGAGGCCTCAAGGCGGCTTAAAAACATCCAACGGTAAGATTATGTGGCCACAACGTGTCTTGCAAGTCCTCAACCGGCACTCAGACAGCGTTGGGAATGTATGGCCTTAAACCTCTCCTGAGAGGAGACTCGAGCCCAGCAGAAGGATGTTATGGGTTGTGATGCAGTGTTGTTGATCTGAGTAGCTTCTCCCTTATGGTAAACGCACACTTACCCGTGCCGAACGCGCCGAACGAATCGAAGTCATGGAGGCCTCGCACGCTTATCTGCACCAGAAGAATCGACCGCGCCGAAAGCATCGACCGCGTCGAAGAAATCATTTCAAGAAATAGTACTCGTGCGTTACTCTGTCATACGCAACTGATAGAATGCGGGCGCATTCTATCGAAGCGACCGCATCATCCGCGCCGAATTTTATGACGTCATCCGAATTCGTCTAGGATTTCTGGGGTTCTTCCATATGCGGACGATTCGACGCGGTTAAGTGTGCGAGGTTTCATGAGATTTCATATAAAGAATTCTAAAATTCGTTTCGTTCTTCTCGTTCGACGCGTTCGCCTCTGATAAGTGTAAGATTACCTTTAATCACCTCTTACGATATTAATGTTATAATTAGGAGTGGTGACAGTCCACATTCTTAAACATCTCCGATCGAATGCATTTCATCAGCGGCAACCACCTTTCAGTAATTCTTCTATTCATAAAAGATATTTGTGAATTGTTATTTTTACTAAAAAACTATTTTTCAAGTCAAGTAATTAACGTCTTCAATTGTAAAGACATCTAGTCGTCTTCTATATGAACGTCATTAATGATTTTAATATTAAAAAAAGCGGCCAAGTGCGAGTCGGACTCGCCCATAAAGGGTTCCGTAGCAGCAAGTAACATCATATAAAAGTTGTTGTAGTTCGTTGTAACTTTCATCGATGTTTTAATAATAGTGTTTTGATTGAAAGAAATGTAAATTACGGTTTATGATTTATGATATATTAAAAAAAAAACTACTTACTAGATCTAGTTCAAACCAATTTTCGTTGGAAGTTTGCATGGTAATGTACATCATATAATTTTTTTAGTTTTATCATTCTCTTATTTTAGAAGTTACAGGGGGGGGGGGACACATATTTTACCACTTTAGAAGTGTCTCTCGCGCAAACTATTTAGTTTAGAAAAAACTGATATTAGAAACCTCAATATCATTTTTGAAGACCTATCCATAGATACCCAACACGTATGGTTTTGGTGAAAAAAAATCTTTTGAGTTTCAGTTCTAAGTATGGGTACCCCCAAAATTTTATGTTTTTTTTTCTATTTTTATTTAAAAATATTAATGCGGTTCACAGAATACATTTACTGACCAAGTTTCAACAGTATACCTCTTATAGTTTCGTAGAAAAGAGGCTGTGACAGACAGACAGACAGACATGACGAATCTATAAGGCTTCCATTTTTTGCCATTTGGCAACGGAACCCTAAAAATTTGAATGAGATGAAATGGGGACCGTCTTCCGAAAAAACAAAAAAACTATTTCCCTCCCTAATAACAAACAGACACAGAACTAGTACAGTAGACAGCTCTGGAATGAAATGTCAGTTCTGTCCTCTGCTGGACATAAACCTCTTTTTCGAAAAGAGGTTTGGTCTACTATGATCTCTCTTTTATGATGTCTTAGTAGTTATTCCTCTGTTTAAGCACTAAAAACTCTATGAATACTAATTTGGAACACGTATTAGCGTAGATTTAAATAGTCTGTTATAATTGCCTGTATCATCCTCCTAGCCATTATTCCCAAGTTTATTTGGGGTCGGCTACTAGTTCAACTGGCTTTACCTGAATTTTAGTTTTTCTTCGGAGCGACTGGCATCGGACCTCCGCAACCCTAAGGGACAACTGAAATTCGAAGATTGAACTAGTTGTCAGTATATTTGAGGGCACTGACTTCCCATTAACGATTGCCATAAATGTTCATGACAACCGGGACCGACGGCTTTACGTGCTCTTCGAGGCACGGGCGTGAATCACCGCCAAACTTCCAAAGTCCGGGCACCTGCTAGGAATTTCCTAAGAAAATCCCAAAAACACTTTTTGAACCCGAGACCTCTTGATTAGCAGTCGCATACGCTAACCACTAGACCAACGAGGCAGTATATTGAATTATAACTAAATCTGTGCAGTTAATTGAATAGTCTATATATTTATTATATAAATGTATTTATACAAATGTCTCTTTATATATAAGTGTACAATTAAATAAAGAGAGAGAGAGTTCATTCCTAACCATAAATAACGTAGAAGAAATAAAAAAAACTAATGTTTTTTTTAAACATTATGTATCTGAAAATAATCCTTACGAGTACAAAATTGCTCTTATTTTTCGATCGATGTTCATAATGTCGATCAAACTAGTAAGCCATTATACAAGTAGCATTATACATTCAGTTTTTTGGTTCCAAAAGTTTCAACATAATGTGAGTACTCTGTAGCTTTTTGTGCAAAATAGTTCACGATGTTTTAAAGTGAGTTTGAAAATGCGGTCGTTTTTTTGGGCACTACCATGGAGACATATAGGAACTGATGATTAATTGGAATTTCAGTTTGAAGCTAGGATTTAGATAAATTAAGATATTATTAAATTGACTATATACCAATTAAATCATTGTCTAGGTTAATAATCATTTTTGTAGTTTGTCTTCGTTTTTTCTTTTTTTTAGGTCTATATAGACGGTCACGCGCAAAAAAGTAGGTGCCAGAGAGATATCTGGCAACTCCTTTTTCTCAGTAATTCACGCCCCTAAAAATCGTAGCACCAACTAGAATCAGAATTGTTAGATGATCATTATACGATAGGTAAGCCTTGACACATATCTAGAATAAAGTTTGGATGGTTAAATATTGAAAAAGTTAATATGAGTTGATAATATAAGAAGTTGTTTAGCCTGTCGATACTTACTTTATGGTCCGTTTTGTTTAGTAGACTGAGATTGATGAGTTTCGTTGAGTTGGACGTTTCGAAAACAAAGTTGGCCCTCTAACGATTACTAATGATTTCATCCGACTTTCTGTCAGCAATTGTTCACAGAGCACGTCTTTATTTTCAGCTGTTAGATTTGACTTGCTTTTTTTTAAATAACTCTCTGCTTGTTAAAATACCACTACTTTCTTTTTCCTTGTTATTGATGGTGGAATACAATGAATAGAAACTGCTTTTAATGAATTTTCTTCTTTATTCAATCATTAATTACTGCCTAACTGGTCTTTTCACAAAAATGTTCAACATTCATCTCTGTAGACTCCAATCTTTTTATTAATTTCGTTCTGGGGCGTCCTATCTTCTATCTTCTGTGTAGCATTTCTATTTGAAGTTAGTCTCTACACCCAGATAATTACTGTGATTCTCGTTAAGGAGCGGGGGTGAGAAGAATCTTCTTCCTTACTCAAAAATTCCGGAAATTTAACTGGTATTAGTTTACACTACTGACTATTCGTTACCAAAGCGAAATCATTTAATGTAAGTATTACAGTTATTTGTTATTTACATAATAAGCCCGTAGGTTTCAAGTTGCGAAATTTGTAATTTTTTTTAATTTCGTTTTAAAATTTATGAAATAATGATAATTATGTACATCGTAGATTTACTTTCATATAAAATAATATCTACAGATACTTAATAGAATATCCATGAAAGTTTCCATCCACTTTCCATACGAGACAAGCAATATCTCTATACACATTTGAAAATGGTGCTAGTAAATTATTCACATCGGTAATTTAACCCTGTATAGACGTGTTTTGCCCGCAGCCCAGCTGCAGTCACCTGTGTTACAGAACAATGGCTTTTCTACACATTTATACCTCACATAGGGGGACGGATGACGGCGAGCCCTTTTCGGTATGCAAAGCTGTCGCCGGCATGAATTTCAAACTTGAAAATTTGATGTGTTCTGACTCAAACAAAATTGTTTGATATAAAGATTCTAAAGTGTCAGTTTAAGATCTGTTAGGCCAGTAATTTCTTTTGTTTTAAATATTAAAACAGGTTCCAAATACGTAGATGGAAGCAAAGTTTGAATATTTATTTATTTTAGTTTTTTTAATTTAAAAAAATAAAACCAAAAAAGATAATGCAATACAATTTTTAAAAGAAGACCATTTTCTGAATTAAAAGTGACGGATACCTGCAGTTTTGTAAGCCTGCTTTTTGTAGTCGTATATATGATTGCGTTCTAAATAGTATTTAACCAGGGCCGTCTTTAACTATGCGGGGTGGGGTGGGGGGGGGGGGGGTTTGGGAGCCCCAAATTATTGTTGTGTCTAATAAAATATCAATCATAAATAATGCTACAAGCCAAGTAATTATTTCGATTATTTCGTATTGAACTGTAACTTTTATGTGAAAAAATAAATGTAATGTGCCTAACAATATCTTTCAAGACTATATATTTGAGAATAACAAACTGTCGGTTCATTGGAGGCCCCCCTGACGATGGTGGGCCCTGGGCACTGGCCCCGCGTGCCCTTATGGTAAAGACGGTAATGAGTAAAACAAGCGAATTTCAATATTTTTTACTGGTAAGGGTACCTCTCTTTTTAATTGGCCATTAGCCATAACGTTTCATTATAGAGAACAATAAGTTAAAAATACAAAAGTAAAAGTTACGGGTATATAAGGATCTTAACTGCTAACGAAGGGTGAAATTTAGCAAAGTCCTTTCGCTGTTAATGAATGGGCGTCATTATAAATACAGTTTGCATAATTTGACTTTATAATTCTGTGGGCAGGCAAAAAAGAATTAGGTCAGAGAACAATTTGAACGATTACTATTTATCACCGTTTCTAATGTTATATTAGTGGATTAAACTTCAAAGTCTTTTAGCCTCCAATGTTATCATAATTATTGAACACCGGATTCGGGCACACAATACGAACATGGTTTTGTTGTATGGCGGGACTTTTTCGGAAATCTGACTTTTAGAATAGTTTAAACCGCTGATGGTTATGGGTAGACTCTTAGACCGCAAACCATCATAGATTGTAGGAGGTATTGTATGCTTTCAAAAATTTCATCGAGAAGAAGAAAACTATGAGTCGTATGTTCGCGAAAGTCTAAATACAAACAGTTTTATTTTTATTATTGACTAGCTTTCTCCCGCGACTCCGCTCGCGTGTATCTCGCTTATTACAGTAAAAAGTAGCCTATCTGTTATTATGATATATAAGCTTTATTACTGTAAAGTTTCGTCCAAATCCGTTTAGTAGTTTTTGCGTGAAAGGTTGCTCATTCATACATACATACAAACATACTCACAAACTTTCGCGTTTATTATATAAGTACGATGTGCCTTTAGAATGGAATCCCATCAAATAATAAATGATAATGATCTGGTTAAAAATTAATTTTCTTATATATTTCATTTTGTCATCATCATCTTCACAACAACTTCAACAGCCCTTAACAGTCCACTGCTGAACATAGACTTCTCCTTAGAAAAGATGTTTTGGTCTACTATACCACGCTGGCCAGATGGGTTGGTATTGGGTTTGTTTCAAGTTTTCCTTCTCTTTGCAGGTCCTGCGTAGTTTTGATCCCTTAGTTCAGCCGAATCTTGGTTCGTTGAGTATAACACGAGTATATCTGCTATTATTTCAAATTTTAGGTAAACAAAATTTTGAGAATAAGATGAAATGAGAATAAATTTGCGGTATAAAATAAAACTATATAAATTGATAAATTTTATGAGTTACTTATTTGACATATCTAATGAGCGATACTTACTTAAATTAGGTAATGTTAATTTAATTAGAAAAGTACTTAACGTTGTGTTTTGGATAGGATAGTCTACACAGTTATAAAACCAAAGCTATGAATAGCTAGAATTCGCCGGTCACAACAGTAGTGTTAGTGCAATGACCTATAAAAGTGCTTAGCCTGACATTAAGCGAGTCATAGTTAAAGTTAAACTGTTTGGATTCCATACAATTATTCAAGAGTAGCTCGCTGCTTGCTGCTTCGTCTATCTACCCCATAGCTCCCATTTTTCCTAGAGTGCTCGCCTACGCTCCTCAAGGAACACACATGCCAATTTCAGCTTCATGCGCCCAGTACTTTCGGCTGTGCATTGTCTGTCAGTCAGTCAATAACGGAACAGCTTATATATTATATTGATAAACATATGGATAAGAATAAAAAAAAACACAAGTAGAAATTTAGCGCACGTGTAAATAATATTCAACTTCAGTATGTTGTATTGATTATAACAGTTTATTTCCTAGACCGTAGCGACAACGTTTGACTGTTCGTAATTTTTTTTAGTTATTACTCCGTCCTCAATATAATACATACTATATGAAGTGGTTGTTTAGGAATTTTCATATATCAGTGTTTTAACGCTATTTACTATCATATATCATATTTACAATCATCTTCATATAAATGGGACGTACAAACGTATATGTAGGATTAAGATCTAAAATTATCGCACATACACACCAAATACAGGGCAAAACTGAACATAAAAGGAATTTAAACCTTGACAAATATATTTCAGGATTCAATTTTGCACAACGTGACTATAAGCCAGCTGAGTTCAATTTGAAGCTTTAAGCTCACCATTGACGAGATGATGCATTTTAAAAGATGACTGAGCTAAGTACTCGTCTCGCAGCGTATAACAGAAGGTTTCCATCCATATCCATAAGTAAACCGTCACTAATGAGGAATATAGATAATAATAGTTGATAAACATTAACTACCACCGGGTAGTTTGTGATTATCAATTTTCAGGTAGCAGATCAAAATTGTGTTTTGATCTGTTACCTGAAAATTTTACTGTTGAGCCGTATAACTATGGCATCAATACTTTCAAATGTTTCCTCTAGAATATTATATTAGGGTTGGCACACAATCATTGTTTTTTTAAGTATACGCAACATGTCATGTATGTGTGGTATTATTAGTTAAGTATATAAACAGTAGATTTCTATTTCTTTTTTTGTGAACAAACGTTTCTTTTTATGTAACTAAACAGCTGATTTACTGTTAGGTATTAGAGTACTTTATGTCTGCTAGAGAGTATTCTCACCAGTTTTCTTTATGGGGTCAGAGTGTTGGCAACGTTCATGTGGCACAGACTTTAAGAGTACTCATTAACAACGCCTACCTAATTTCAGGCTAGCAGTGTATGTTTTTTGGCGACTTACACATTTTCTCAAAAAAAGAGGTTGACAACCCTACCGCAGGTATGTTGTTTCAAGTTACATGTCAATTTACTTACCCGGGATAACGTAACCCTTTCTTTATATTCTTGAATCTCACGTTTATTGAGTTATAAGCATTTTCACCTGTGTGTATATTCTCTGCTCCTGTCCTAGTTATAGTACCGGTGGAACCTAATATAGTTTCAAACTTTAGGCTATCTAATGCAGAATTTGATTTTCATTTCAAGTTTACGAAAATATGCTCGGTAACTTAAAGAAAATGAATTTCAGTAATATAAAGATATATTTAATAAGTGTTTTGATTTATTATCGAGGTCAATTCTACACTCGGTTCCAAAAATAACGGGTCAGTCACATAAACCCGAATATCTCCCGAACTACGTATGCCATCCTAATGAAACGAAGACTGTTCAATTGAGAATTTAATTATACAGATAAAAAATAAAATAAAACTTAGTTACACCCACAATATTAATCTTAAATTAAAAAAAAACTAAAGTAGTCATATTTTTCTTAAGATTACATTTTTTTTATGATTGTTTTTTTGCTGTTTTTCATCACTGGAGGCTTCATCACGTGGAGGCAATACAAAGTATTAAATGAAGAAAGTGATGAAAAACAGCAAAAAAACAATCATAAAAAAAATGTAATCTTAAGAAAAATATGACTACTTTAGTTTTTTTTTAATTTAAGATTAATATTGTGGGTGTAACTAAGTTTTATTTTATTTTTTATCTGTATAATTAAATTCTCAATTGAACAGTCTTCGTTTCATTAGGATGGCATACGTAGTTCGGGAGATATTCGGGTTTATGTGACTGACCCGTTATTGGTTTATGTGACTGACCCGTTATTTTTGGAACCGGCTATAGTTTAAAATGTGCTATACTTGTTTAGCTACATTTACAGTATTTCAAACCTATTCACAATGTTTTAATATTTTCTTTTTTAGATGTTGTAGTTCTGTTTACATAAAATGTACCCAAACTACAGCTTCGCATCCGCATTTGCCTTAAATTTCGGTCTCGTTCAGTACTTATCACCTCTCAAAGCATCCTGTTATCTGAGAGAATGTACTAATTTACAATCCGCGAATGAATATTTAATTCATGTGTGTCACCCCTGAAAATTTGGCTCCCACGGTTATAGAACAGTTAAAAACCGCAGAGAGTACGATACGATGAAAAATATATTTTTTACATACATATATGTAAATAAATGAAAAAAGCTCTTGAGAACGATAAGTAAAAGAAGTAATTCTTAATATTGCTAGGTTATTTATTTGAAAATATAGTGTAAATCAATTTACAATCACTGTACAGATTTAAAGCACCAAATATCTTAAAATATTATAAAAATATGTTTGATTTTTTATATTCTAATATTCAAAATATTTTTTCAACATAAAACGTTATAAACGTTAGAAGTGAAGTTTAATTTTCCGTATTATACCAAGTCACCCGTCTTCCGATTCTGGTCGGATGTATTATGCTACGCGCGGGGGTTGTGAAAGAGGGGCGGCGGGGTAGTGCCGGGGATGGCGGGAGCGAGGGCGAGAGCGACGCAGCCTCCCTTCCCAGCAACGATTACTGATTAGTGTGGCGGCGTGTGCGGCGGGGCCGCCCGCTTGTAGCTTACGAAATGCCGCCGCCGACTCGTTCGCGAGCCTTAGTTGCTGTTGTGAATGGAGAAGAGCTCCTAGATCAGTCACAGTGGAAGCCGCGTGCGGTGTCAACCCCACGGTTGTGAACCACCGATTGATTAATTTGTCTTTCGCGATCAGCTGATCGAGTGTCCGCGTGCACCGGCGAACTGACGGCACGCCTCTACATGTGCTACTCCTACTACACACTACGTTTGTGTCATGTTGTATATATGAATGTATTTTGGTGATTGACGGATATTTTTCGTGTATCTACGGTTGTGTATCGTGTTTCTCTTGGACGTCTCTCAAGTAAGTAATTATTATGAATGTTTTAGTTTCATAAACTAACCTTTTTCAATGTTTATGTTCGCTTCTGTGGTATCGCTTTACATAAAGTTAACTATTTTTAGTGGTTTTTGACATAATTACGGTTGATGAGATTTTAAAACAACCTGCAAATACAAAACTATTTACAAGTGATTTCATCAATGATTGTTGATGTCTTTTGTACGAACATAAGTAAGGTTGGTGTTTACTTGTAAATATTGAAGCCTGGTTCCAATACTCTCTATAATTTTGGATACCTAACATGTTGAATGGTAATTATACTACATTTAGTATTATAAAAAGCACCAAAGAAAATTAATCTTCTTAGATTTGGGAATGCAATTTAGACGTTTTAAGGCTTTTTCTGTTTATACACCTAAATAGAATAAATTAATATTATTAACAGGAATATCCCACATATATATTAAAGACTAATCTATTCTATTAATATATTTAATTTTGTAGACGAAATCCATGATACAAAAAGTATTGTAATTGTAACAAGTTTTCTAATGTAGTAATACATTTCGTATCGATGTCGTATTTGAATAATTTGAAATAACTAAGAAATTCGAGTAAATCTTAAGGCAGAACTTTGTGTTGACTATAATATGAATATTCGTTTATCATCACTTTTAGTTAAGTTTAATTGGGTTAATAAGGTATTTATAAGTATTTATTAAATGTTATCCTCGAAAACTTCTAGATTCGGTGAGTTTACAACATAAAGGTGCGTAATGAAAATAAAAAATTGTGGCCGATATTAAGAAGTTTAACTTAATATAAGTATGACTGCTGTACAAAAAACCTTTCGAGCTAGTACCTAGAATACTTTATTATACACTAGTTAATACAGTTTAGATAAAGGAGCACTATATAGGATAAAGAATTTTTGCTATATATTAATAAATAAATATTTCAGACCTTTGATACATAACGACATCTCGTTCCAAATAAAGCAGAGCTTGTACTATGAGTACTACACAACTGATAAATACTTATAGACTTTTTTTGTATATACATACATAGAATACATCCAAACTCCTAAAAAAATATTTGCAGATCATACAAATATTGGATCTGACCCGGGAATCTAACCTGAGACCTCAAGCACAACAATCGCAAACGCTACCACTGTGCCGCTGCCATTTAAACCTTTACTGTTGCCTTGTTGCCTTACGTACTCTAAACCGAATTATGATTAATTATTTATATGTTCGTCTATCTGGTAATGTGCAGTTAATTGTAATTACTTATCACTATATTGTAATTACTCATATTGAGGTCATTTATTTACAAAGGAAGATGATTTTTGGGTGTTATGATAATATAAAATACTCGTAATGTTGGAAAATGAAAACGTGTTATAACAATTTACGTAAGTAATATGCGGTTGGGTGGAGTGAGGAACTGCCAAATCGGCGTCAAAAAGCTGAATGAGGAATGCTGATCAGCGAGTTCTGTATCGTTAATTGATATAGGTCTATATTCCGTATTTATAAGGTCCAGACCTTATAAAGCACGTAAGACTTTTACGTCTTAAACCAAACTTACTTCAATAAACCCATATTATACATTCGAAAGAACTCTTTGACGTCTAAGCCGCTGAACAGATTAAAATAAAATTTGGCATTGAAAAACTCTGGTTCTTAAGGGCCACCGCACACTAGCTACTTTTAGCATCGGCGATCGGCAACTAGTCGCTTTTTAGAAGCTAAATACGGCGACCGAACGCTCTACACCGCACACTTAAAAACGCCAAACGTGGAGATTGAGTCGCTTTTTAGAAGCGCGACACAGCAGCTGAACGCTACTCGCCGTACACATTCAGATGCCGGTAGCATCGATTTGGCATCTGAGCAGTCGCTAAAACGCGCGTTTCCGATACCGTGATCGAACGCAGGAAGTCGCTAAAACGCGATGCAGCATCGATGCAGTCGCCAAATCGCCGATCGCCGATGCTAAAAGTAGCTAGTGTGCTGTGGCCCTAAGTGGGTGGACCCGCAAATAATAAAATTTTTGTATAATTCAATATATGTATCAATTTATAAATCTTCTCGAGACCAAAAGACTGAACTTTTTTTAACACAGAGAATTAGCATTGTGGCAATGCTGCCAGTCTTTTACGAACGTTACCACTAATCGATGATGCCCGGGACTTTTTTGACGCATGTAATAACTTTAACTAATATTATAAATAACTTTAAATTAATATTATAAATAAACAAATACTTTAGTTATCCTTAAAATGCGCACTGCTAAATTTAAGTTTCGTGTTAAGAAGACTTGGCTTCCACTAATTCGTCTAGTTTGATAATTGGTAACAGGATCTAGTATTTTGACTCACTTTTCAACTTTGAATCAACCAATATCTTTCAAGAACGAGGCAAACATAAAGTTTCTAATTAAATCTGCTATTTAAATGCCATGACACTACTACTACTTTAAAAACGTCTGTACTGTACAGTAATTTAAAACGTCTGAAGCTCTTGTCCCTAGCTTCATATTGAAGTTTTGTTTTACATTAAAGCTTGCTAAAGCGGCACAACTCGTTCCAAGAGTAGTGATCGTCATGCTCATTGTAAATGCATACAATATATCGTGGTGACCCACACTATGGCAGCCTACGAGTATTAAGATGCTACTGCATCATTGGGCTTCCGTTCTTGTACTCACTAGCCAAACACAACAGCACGAATGCTGATATTCAACGTCAAGGTTGGTTTTATATGTGATGCTGATGATGCTGAGCTTTGCGTGGCCTTAAAAATACTTTACATGCAATTCCTTAGCTTCATGCAGTGTGTGTGTGTGTGTGAGAGAGACAAAATAGAAACACAAATACAAGAACAGCTCTGTTAACCTGCCATTAAACTTTTCAGAATCCAGATATTTGTAATACTAAAAGATCATACCATCACATCAACAGTCTTAAAGAGTCCACAGCTGAACATAAGCCTCTCATTAGGAAGGAGGAAACGCCATACATCATTGTAAGAAAACTTCATATGGCATTATGAACTCAAATAAATATAAATCATCAAACAAAGTCAGATAAATGCTTTGAAATTTAAATAAATTTTGGTCTAAACAATATCTTAAAATAGTTTTACCCTAACCCATCTTTTCCTTTTCCAGTGATTATTATTGGATTAAAAAATATATTATTTAATAAATTAGGAACAATCTTATAATTAAACGTAAAAGGTTCTTTGAAAATCTCAATAAAGTTTATATTATTATGTTATCAAGTTTAGTTGTTGAGCGCTCTTATTGCTAGGCGTTATATATTTGTTGGCTAAAATCTTTTTATAGATTCTAAAACTACTGTTTCTTTTTATATATATGAAAAATCACATATCTAACTATTCAGAACAAAGGGTAGCACGAACGTACGTGCTTGTATTCCCCAATCACACAAAGACCGCTTAAGTGGGACTTTCCGCCCTACTTACTTCCTTGCCATCTAAACTATGATCACCGTTTTTTGATCGCGGGTTTCACAATTAAAATTCTCTTATTTTTTTAAACAATGGTTGCTTTTGAACAAGCTTTGTAGCGAAAAACATCAGAAGTTATAAAAAATTAAAGGTTACTCGGTGCGCGTTGAAATGCTGAGTTGGCACGGCCCTACCGTAAGTCAATGTCCGGAGCAGGCGGGAAGATGGCTTAATGCGAACCAATTATCCTCCCAAGCCCTTTACATACAACTATCGTGACGATCAACGATTACAAGGAACGGGTGTAATCGAAGTTAAGGTTGGCGATCGTTGTTTCATATGGGCGTTAAGGAAAGGTTATTAATTACGAGAGACAATTTTTCTACGAATATTTTTCTCCTTTCTGAGTGTGAAGGCGTAAAGTGCTGCATACTAAGAAAAGATTTTAAGGAAAACTGGTTTTGAAATACCCCAAAAAGATAAATTTTATGAAATTTTCTTGAACTACATACATTGATCAAAATGTCATATAGTTCATTCATGTTCATGTATTTTTGACTGTACTATTGGCCTAGTAGTTTAAACTGCCGCCACGCTTCTTTCTACTGCGCCAAGTGTCGGTGGTTTAAATCGTACGTGGGACAACACTTTGTGTGATCTACAAATTGGTGTTCTGAGTCTGAATATTCTATGTTTTCGTTTTGTGTATGTTTGTAAAGTCCCCCGCGGCAGTCCCTAGTGTCTGTAAAAAAAAAACCGTACATACCAAAGCCTCAGGATCAACCCAGGAAGCTACTTTGTTCGATCCCGGACTTCTCCAATCTAGATCGTGTCAGTCATCTTGCATATATCATTACTCTCCACTTGACATAACAAGTGAAGTAATTAGTAATCAAAAAACTGGTGTTATAACATTCTTATTTACTCATTGTCTTAATACCTACACGAAAATACAAATAACAATATTACGGTGACCTTGTTAAGAAACATATTTTCGCAGAAAAAATATTTTAAGGTAAATTTCGTCATAAATAATGCTAAAAGCACTTAAATAAGACATATATCAACTGCTTCTGCTTTAAGGAATTTATTATCGTTTTACCCTTTTGTATTTGGATGCGACATATTGTATTTTGTATCTTAGGAAAAGAGTCGAAAGTATAATTTGGCTTGTAACATAAATCAAGTCATGAAATATATATATATTAACAGTAATACTATAACACTGGAAATTATTAAAATCGTTACCTAGGTCGTACAGACGACCTAGGTAACGATTTTAATAATTTCCAGTGTTCGTAAGAGTACGAGATGAAACAATTTAACAACTTAGCCGGCTTTCTGAATCACGAATAGCAAAGGTAAACTTCTTGGTGAATGGCTGACTTTAGTATGCTCTCCTTAGCTTCCAGTAACGAAGCTAAGGTAGACTCAAGGGTTTTGAATTATATTTCATCATTTTTTCGTCAAATCTTAATTTAATTTGCAATTTGTACTATGAATATCGTAACAGATCTCGGATGTTTTTTTTGATTGAGTGTGACTCTCGAGATTATGATCCTTAAAGTAAAACTTTCAAAACCTTAGTTTATTTCATTGTAATATAGATATTTTTTTATATTCTTTTCATATAAACAGCAAAGCGAATCTCGATATTCTGAATATCTGTAATACTCGTAGGCAGATTTTCGCTGTAATTGTAGATTACTTCTAAATTTTAATAGGGGTGGAAATAACATAAGCACACATGCTTTGTATATATTTTTTATATATATATATATATTACAGGCTAAAGACCGGGCAAAGTGGAGGAGGAAAAGCCGGAAAGCGGACCCCGGGCACCAAAGTGTAAGCTTTGGAAGCAACCGGGAACAACGCTAGGATGATGATGATGATATTACAGGCGAAAATAGTCAGTGAAAATAGATTCATCTTAAATTACTTGGACAGTAGGTAGGTTTTCAGGTAAAAAAAGTTTATTGTAAGAAATACTTAGGAAGTTTCTTGGTAAAAAGCTTAAATAAATTGTTCGTATTGAATAAATATAAATTATTTTCAAGCATAAAAATAACTTACGAACAAATTTAAGTAGTACGCGTATTAATTTGAATTTTCAGTAGCCTATTATAAAACTTTCTAATTATGAAAGGCCTATGTCTGCGCCAGAAGTAATACTAGAATAAGCTACTTACATCTCCTCTTAATTGCCCTAGCGATCCTTTGTTTTTACGATCCCAAGTCCAAAGTATTATAGAAGTTATACCAACAGATTTTCACCGAAGCACTGCTACCGTCAGCGTTTGAGAAGTGTTACGAACAGATGTTGGATGAATTTAATATAAGCTAGTGGTTAGAAGCGAGACTTGTTTATGTTTCATATATAGGTGTATCGCGCACGTTGTTATCAGCTTTCTGGGTGTACGTGACTAGAAAAGAAAATTCTGACACTTTTCCTAATGTTCGATTGTGACTGACGGATGACGAAACAAAAACCATTGGCAGAACAATTTATTTTTGGCTTCTTTCGTATTAGGCCCATATACTCATGTCATTGCATTCGTATAAATTGCCTGAGAAGGATAATAGTTTTGGCAGATTATGTATTTGTATGTAATATTGTAGCTTTTAAACTCCTGATACGATTTTAATGATTGAGGTTTCAATATGTTTGTAATAATGGGCCGGGTGAAGTCGGCGATTTTAATTTAATCAAAAGTTTTATGTAGTCGGGTTATAGTTGTTAAAACTTACTAAATGAATACGAATGGAACAATATTTATATAACTAAATGGTGATTTTTTTTAGGAATGAATAGGAATGTTTTTAATCACTTCTACAAATAAAGTTTTACGTTATGTAATAAAACAAAATTAATTATTTCAATGTATTGTTTTGTAATACTAGTGCCTCCTTTATAAGGAGAGGCCTAAGTTCAAAAGTGGCTTGTTAAAGGTTATGGATCAATGTTATTGAAGCCTTTACGTAACAAGTATTATTTAACTTTAAATTGCCCGAAACTTTGACCAGAATACACCGACCAGCCGCAGTATTACGCTGGCAGTCGACTTTCACCAATAACACCCGTTACGTGATCGAATTGATTCCTGTAATTACCGTGCATATTTGTAATTATTTGGTGTGAAAATTTAAAAATTACTCTATTTAACTACTACCACTTAGTCATAGCCAACTTTGCCAATCTATTCATCTACTTACTTGTAGGGTTAAAATAAAACAAAAGGTGCGTTAATTATTATGCATAACAAAAGACTTCCTAACGATTTAGTTTTCTACTTGCTTAGCAAAATAGGCCGCGAATAAAAGAGGTGCGATATTTAAATAGGGAAGCGTCAACGGGCCCTCTTGTCAGGCGTCAACGTCACGCTTCAAGATGGCGTCTGCCACCACTTTGGGCGGGAAAACGTGACAGGAGTTTGTGTTCAAAATCAAAATTATGTCTGCTGCGTAGACTTTGTTGTTCCAATATATGTGCGAGTCTTCATAATAAGTTATTACGGTTACATGTATAATGAAAGTTTACGGAATTTAGGCATTAAACCGTTAGAAACAAAGTTACTAGTTGCAAAATTGGTTTTATAAATAAATAAATATTTCGGACATCTGACACACAACATCATCTAGTCCCAAGCTAAGCAGAGCTTGTGTTATGGGTACTAGACAACTGATATAAATACATAAACATACTTTTTTTTTTGTAAATACATACATATTATACATAGAAAACACCCAGACTCCGAAACAAATATTTGTGAATCACACAAATAATATTTGGTCCGACCCGGGAATCGAACCCGAGACCTCTTGATCAGCAGCCGCATACGCTAACCACTAGACCAACGAGGCAGTCATTTTATACAACATGTTGATGTTTATTTAGGTTTAATCCAGAAAATATTATGGACTATGCTTGCTTATGTACAATAGCTTAGTTAGACAAATGCCCTGAGCAACGACACAGATACTTATACACAACATGTTAACGAATATATGAATATAAGTTCATCTAAATGAACGATTCGTGACGAATTGAAAGCTTTTGGCCTTACGTCGTTCGGCGTAGTCGGGTTGTTGAGGAAATTTCGTTTAGATGCTTCCGAAAATGGGAGGGATTTGGTTTAGCCCTATAAGCTTGGATTGATGTACGAGAATGAAATGGAATTGTGTATTTGTAGAGAGATTGTAACTGAACGTTATTGGATCTTAATTTGTAATAATTGTTATACTTATTTAGTTTCTTCGATAAAATGTGTGCTGTTACATAATTTTTTCTAGCCTTTTTAAAAATTTGGTACAAATGGCTAGTATCCGTCACGTTGTCAAGTGTCACGTTTGAGACAATGGTTAATAAGGTGATGCAACTATCAAGGCATGAAAGTTTAGGTAATAATACAATAAAATTAATTTAACTGCTATTGAATAAAAGAGAATAGAATAGAAAACTCTTTATTTGAGTTACAATAGAGTAGTGTAGTATACAAAGGGCGGCCTTATTGCCAAAGGCAATGTCTTCCAGGCAACCTTAGGATGGATCAAAATGTATCGGAGTGACAGTGGTAGTCAGTCGACTGTGCATTGAGTTTTGAAGTAGGTAAATAAAAATACTCACATAAAAGGTTTTTAGCTAACAAAGGTCAAGAATTTAAAGATGGTCTGTAGTAACGAAAGTGAATTTTAAAAACGTAACTTGACACCTTTTGTTATTTAAACGCCTTTATATACATAGATAAACAATGGTAAGAAGGAACATATTCGGCTTGGCTCAATGATTCATCAACATAATTATAGATACACACACAATAAAATTAAAGTAAAACTTGTGCTCTAAGGCCTTAGTACCTATTAGTCCAATATCATAAATTCGTCTTTGTTATGAATAATTAGATAAGAGAGATTATTCTGTAATATGAGACATACTATGATGACCGAGTTCTCTAAGTCCAACAAGGAACTTTATAAACATTTATTAAACAGATGTGACAGCATTGTGAGCGTGTCTGGTATAAAGTAAACATAATATGCAGTTGTATATACAGTCATCAACTTAATACCACAAGAACATGTTATTTCAAGCTAAAATTCATCTTCGTTGTCTAAATCCACATTAACAAGTACACAACAAATGTTAATTATAGCTTTCGTAGGTATTACGGGGTGAATGCGAGTACAATACAGTAAGTATATTAGCATGAATTGTGAACAATATCCTGAAGCGGGTAGAGCCTTATCTTTAACTCATTATGTTATAGTTATTGCCGGATTGTTGTCTTACATTTATAATTCGTACTATTTGAACGTTTTTTGTGATACAAACTATGCAAAATATCACCGTAACTTTTATTGAAATTGTGGAACGAGCCATGAAAACCATTCAAGTGAATTGAATAATTAGAACGAGTTTTTATTCCATGAATAAGTTAAAGTAACCTAAACCTATTCCTGTGTCAAAAGTCCTAGGCACTGTCTCAATCGCATGTGTTGTCCGTATCGATCAGCGGCACGATGAATCCATTAAAAGCTAAGCAATATATCTTGTATTTATTAGTTTATATACATTTTTGTTCCCTTGTATTTAACTTGAACATAATTAACTACAAAAAACTTCTAATTTAATAAAACGAATATGTTTTTCACTATTGTAATGTTCAAAGTCTTTATATTTGATCTTGTTAGGGTTCCGTAGCTAAATGGCAAAAAACGGAACCCTTATAGATTCGTCAAGTCTGTCTGTCTGTCTTTCCATCCGTATGTCACAGCCAATTATTTCCGAAACTATAAGATCTATACTGTTGAAATTTGGTCAGTCGATGTATTCTGTGAACCGCATTAAGATTTTTTATAAAAATAGAAAAAAATCAATACATTTTGGGGATACTTGGAACTGAAACTCAAAATTTTTTTTTTCATCTAACCTATACTTGTGGGCTATCTATGGATAGGTCTTCAAAAATAATGTTGAGGTTTCTAATATCATTTTTTTCTAAGCTGAATAGTTGGCGCGAGAGACACTTCAAAAGTGGAAAAATGTGTGTCTCCCCTTCTCTAACTTCTAAAATAAGAGAGTGATAAAACTAAAAAAAATATATGTTGTACATTACCATGCAAACAACCAACGAAAATTGGTTTGAACGAGATCTAGTGAGTAGTTTTTTTTAATACGTCATAAATCGTAACACGCAATTTACCTTTCATCCAATCAATAAACTAGTATAAAAACATCGATGAAAGTTACAACGAACTACAAGAACTTTTATATGATGTTATTTGCTGATACGGAACCCTTCATGGGCGAGTCCGACTCGCACTTGGCCGCGTTTTCTTTTATTAATACCTTACATAACTTACTGCGCTATAGATCGTCATTTGGAGGAGTCACAAAAATAGAAATGAATGTTGGATTTGGGACCAAGAAAGACATTGGGTATTATGTCCAAAAACGTGTAAGCGATGAAAAATGTCTTAGTAGAATCTTGGGACTTTATTATTACTATATTGAACCCTGTGCGACCGTGATGTAATAAATCGGTTAGCATTTCGGGTACATACATTTGTAAAGGTAGAAAGATATCTCACTTGCATGATCAGCTCGTATTAAATGTGAAATAAAATTATTAATAAGCGTACGTATCGAGTAGAAAGAGTAGGTATACCTACATTTATCTTAAAAAAAATGTTTCGCTTTCTATAAATTTGGTACTTGTTTTATTATTATACTGTTGCAACACGCATGAGCAGAATCCAGGGATGGCGGTCACAGTCCTCACTGTCGAAGCAGATAATTCATTAAATGTTGATGTAGGGCAAAGCGAACTATTTCTTTTGAATTGGAGCAGCCCAACTGGTGAAATACCTCTACCTTACAGCCAAACAACAATCACGTTGGTCCTGTGAGCGAGTAAGGTTTACAGAGCTCCTGGGGGAGTACTACTCGTACGTTAGTAGCAGGAGACAGGCTTTCAAGGTGAAGCCAAGCCCAGTAACAGCTACACTACTGTACAATAAGTAATAAAGTCACGCTTATTTCAGTACGAATGGTCCGGCTCGACCGGGGTAGTACCACAGAATACATAATAGTACCGTAGTACTACCCTCACATAGGAGACCATCCTAATAATGATAGCTCTCTTGCTGTCGTATTTTGTAGGTGATTATGACAGCGGAGGCCCAATAAATCTTCATCATTCTCCTTCCTGGCTTCCACAAGCCGGGAGAATGATACAGAAACATCCGACCAGGCTGCTTACCCTAACACTGTGCATAGTGACCTCTACTCCTGGATTTTACACATGCTTTTCATCAGTCAGAGTAGAGTCACTTTGGTAGGCTTAAATATATATTTGAAAAATTTGTCAATCTCATAATATATTTGAAACTCACTACTGAATAACATCAGGAGTATGGTCAATCTTAAAGTGCAATATAAGAAACAAAATAATTTGTTGCTTTAGAATGTCGATGCCACCAGCACCAGCTTATTAAAAATAATTTACTAAATTTAGTACCAATTAACCAATAAGCCGGAACCCCAGACAACCACAATGAATTTCGACTTACGATGAGTATTCAAGTTTGGGTTCAACGTAAAGTAATCATTGGCAACTGTCCTCCGTAATCCTTGCCCAATTTTATTTTACTTACAAAACCTTTTCTGGAGAAGAGTTTAATTTTACTTCGCACCTGTACCCTTACATTGTTATAGCTGGATCAAAAGTGCTAGCTCGTTCAATCGTTCTCGTGACGTATTAACGAAATGTAAATAGGAGTACGTTAACGGCTTAATTTGGAAAGCAATAAAGTGACGTAACGGTTAGATATATCTAAATTGATTTATATACTTAGCTTTTTTAAATATCATAAATCTTGAAGCTCAATTAGATTAAGCTTATAGCATAATGCGTAAGAACGTAATTTGTTTTGCTTATACCTATACAAAAAATAAATAAGATGAATTTGTCTTTCTACGCACGTATTCGTGATCCCATTTCTGTTACTTATACTCAAACTTTAGGAGCTATCAATCATGTCAAAAATTTTGCAAATCAGTTGTGGCGGCTTGGAGATTATGTAACTTTGTCCAACCATTATTTTTCGTGATTCTTCATGTTTTTTGTACAAAATCAAATTTATATCATAATCTTTACAAGCTATATCTGAACGTGTTCAACAAAAAACTAGATAAAATAGCTGGTAAAATAGCAGAGCTAGAAAAGGCATGCTCAGCGGTGGGTTATAGCGATTTCTGGACGGAATATTGAAATAAAAGTTACTTAATAGTTCACAGCAGTCGACTTCACTCTCAAAAATTTTCACTATTTGTAATTGTAAGCGGCCGAATTGTTAGCCGAATTATAAGCGGTGGTAAATGGTACTTCTTACAGAGACTAATGTAAAGTTCCGGGTGATACGTTACCTTTTGGTGAAAGCATAGATATTTAATGAACATATCGTCTATGTGTGCTTCATAGATCAGCCTCGAATCGTGCGTGATACGCCTAGGCAGCGATTCACCTTTTCGTGTTCATGTTTTCGTGAATATGTTACCACTGATCATTTTGTGGCATTCATATCTAGATCTATTACTTCTCTAAACCAGATAAATCAGCTTAAAGCGCAATCATATCCTCAAAAGATGAGGTTGCTGCAAATATCTTCATATCGTCAGCAAAACATAGTAGTTTCGATGATCGAAAACATGATTCGATGTCATTCACATATATTATGAGTTACAGAGGCCCAAGCAGTGAACCTTGCGGAAAACTACTGAAAACAGGGATCCAGCCAGAAATATAGTTATTGAGGACTACAGCTTGAGTCCTGTCATCCAAATACGAAGTAAACCACCTCACTAAGTCATCGTGAATACCCATACTGTTTAATTTCGATAATAGAGTATCATGATCTATACGATCGAAGGCTTTACTGTATGTACAAAAACCGTCACAGATGTACGAGTTACATCTGTGACGGTTTTTGACAAAATACGTTCAGAAGTGTTTGGGGTTAGTTTTATTGATTCATAAGGAAGCTCCAAATATGTCGTATAGCATTTTGTAACTATATACCATAACCACAATGATTGCTCATATAAACTATTGATGGACTGGTTGAAACAAAATTGTAAGTCCTATTTAATATCCTAGAGTAAGTTGAAAAACAAGTGAAATACTTTTGAACCTTATTTTATATCCACACAAGGAGAGTAAAGCAGAAACCAAAATGTTTACGTTATTTGCTCAATTTTATTAAACATATTTACCCAAATACTTGGACACTTTGACCTAATTTTTATTTTCTATATTCAACCAAAGTATTCCACTGCGGAATATAAAGTTTTTTAGGAGATTGTTGTTTTTGGACGACCCTCCTGGAATGTTATTATAGTCACTGCGTTTGCCAAGCGGAAAGGTGGTAACAATATGGCGTTGTTTGTTTTCAGAGACTACTTTTACTCTTTATGTATAATACTTATTCGTATATTTTCTGGCGAATTTCAAGTTTTATCATCACACTGATTCTTATGTATTGGTTTAATGTCAGTCGTGTAATGATACCCTCAACGTGAAATTGTCTAATGTATTTTTTCGCTATGTGCGACAGTGTAAGTAAGATAAAAACCACATCAAATTTGCAACCTTAATATTTTGTAGATACAAAACAAATTTATATGTTTTATAACATGAACTTTTCTACGAAGTTTTATTGGGGTAAATGCTTTTGTGTTATGAATATATTAAATGCGTTTGTGGCATTGTGTTTTGAATTATGAAATATTGATATTCTTTGAAAAAAATTATAGGTACCTAAATTTTTCGTAAACAAACACATTGACCTTCTGTTACAAAAGATTCACAGACTTGGCCTTTTCAAGTTTGTGTTTTTTTCACTTAATATTTTCAGCCTTATAGTTAAAAATCACAAAACTGTTTCTTAAAGTTAAATAACGTAACTAAAAAAGGCTGTAGGTAATACTCGTTTACTGTGAAAATTTGTCCCTATTCCGTGCGGAAATTGTTTAACCATCTTGATAGACCTATTTGTAACTATAAAACTTCATAACCTCCTTAAAAACTGAATATAAATCAACAATAGTATCGTGGTCCTGACACCTGAGTTTAAAACGTTTTATTTATCAAGTAAATGCCAACTGTATGGCGTTGTATTCAAATTAAATTTGGTTGGTTGAGTGTAAGCGAAACGAGAACGATTTGACGAGGGAAGCTTTCAAACTCTGTCCGCTTGAATATCTACCAAATGCTACACTTGGTACTTTTAACAAAATTAATGTGTAGGAAAGTTAAATTACATGTTGTCTGACTCATTTATTCAGGTTGCTCGCTGTAAAAATAATAACTTCAGACTTTGTTTACAACATAATGTATTGTTCTTGCTTTATTAGGAATAAGCTCTTGCAAAATTTATGACCTACCAGGAAGTTAAGTAATTATCATTCTTGTTTAACAAATAAACAACATTATGTTGCATGTAAATTTCGGATGTTTTCTAAGGTTTATCGAAAATAAAACTAACAACAAGAAACTATATCCACCCACTTATATTCTCCTGTCAAGGATGTGTTTTCCATGATAATATCTAGAAATAAGTCATTCATCAACAACCCAAATGAAAAAAAATATTATATAAAATTTTACACTTTTCTCGACCCTGTTGATATGATTTTTCGAAAAGGGATCTAATAGTGCAAGACGAAGTCGGGGAAGCGCGTAGAATTTAATTTGAACAATGATTGCATGTATTGTTAGAGCTAGGTGTCAGACGTTGAATAGAATCTTATGGTCTTATGGGCGCTGAGAGGCGACTAAAGGAATAAGAAACGCAGTAGGTACAACATCACTGTGAAGAGAAAGAAAACTTGAAAGAAGGCCCAACAACAACCAACTCGTCTAGCCGGCGTGATATAGTAGACTGATACCTTCTTTCTTAGGAGAGGCATATTTTCAGTAGTGGACAATTAGAGGCTTTGATAAAAATGATGAGATAAAATGTAATAAATTCTTTTGGAGTACTACGTTTATTTTATAAAAATAAAATATCTTAGCTTTAATATTAAACTAACACATCATTAATTTTGTTTCCAAATTAACATTGTAGTGTAGCCTTGGCGAAATCCGTGATTATAGAAGTTATGGTTTTTGACAATAGAATCCAATTTTATTCATTTGTAGAGACTAAACATGTTATTATGTTCTTGCGTTATATATTTTTATCTTCTACTTTCCTGTAACATCGTAAAATTAAATTACAAAATCATAAAAAAACAGTGCGATTTTGAGTTTTAACTTTTTATAACATCGACAAGATTTCATCATATAACAAGGTGTGATTTTTATGGTATCTTCATTATATGAAACAAATAAATGTATAATAGTCTCTTCACTTGATGTTCTTTTTTAGGTGTGTTATATTACTATAAGAATACCTACAGTTACTAGTTATTTTCATTTTCGATTGTAGAGTAACAGGTAATTAAGTGATATAGAAAACATGAAATACGTAAGTAGTGTAGTGCCTCTTCATCACACTGTTAATAGTAGTATAGTATTCTTAAATATGGAAATATTTATCTAAAGTACGGCCAACAAGAAACGACTCTAAATGTAAACAAAACAGATGGGGTACGTTACTTTTTGCTAATTGGGTAACATATTTTAGTAGACAATGTAGTTTAAATCTAAAGTAGTTGGCCAACTGTAAAATAGGCTTTTTCTTTATTTTGTTATAATTTTTTCTTTATTACTAAACTGGCCGCCCAATTGTTGGAGATCCTGTCTCGATCCTAACCTTTTTTTTACAGGAATAATGAGATATTACGACAAATATAAAAGATGGAAATAGATAAAAATATATTATCAATTCCACAGTTGCTTTTAAGGTAAATGAACTTTTGTATCGATTCTCGTTGGCCATACTTTGGTTACCCATATTCATCCAGTAATCTACGAGTGTAGTCTATTGCATTTTGCGGAATAAAGAACTAATCGTACACGACAATGACGCCTAGGTTTATTTTGAACTCGTGATTTCTTACTGTGCACTCAGGATCACTAGCCGTTAAATTAAGAAACCTAAAAATGTTTGAAAGTAATATCAGTGTCATTGGATACAACGTTGTCGCGGGTCAATAAATAACGGTTCTCCCAACGGTGTCAAAGTCCTTGAATTTAGATTGTCAGGTAGAAGTTGTTGTCTATCCCTTGAGTCATTAGTTAGTCAAATTTAATAGGGGATGTTTAATGTAGACTAAATTCAACTTGAACTTATGTTGATAGCATGTTGATCATTCGATTGCTTCCTAATCAAGAGGTTCGATTTCCGTTCAATGGAACGTTTGTGTGTGTAATACCTACTTTTATTAGTTTAGTGTAGGTATCCTAGATATGTTGTTTACATATAATATTTACAATACCAAGTAAAAGTTATAAAAATTAAGCACATGTACTTATAGTCGTTTGGCTATGAGCAGAGGTTTTTTCTTGCGTTCAGTTAGCTTGCGGGAAACTGTTTTATACACTTTTGGCATTTGTATATAAGTTACGTATAATTTTATCTTATTGCTTGTCATATTTATGTGAAGATTTAAAGTAGTCTATCACAACTTTAAATTATTTTGATCATAATTCGTATAATCACACTACATCTTCAACATACAAAAAAACACTTTGTAACATTTTTGTTAGTGTCCGACCGAAACAGAATTTTCAGCCGAAACCGAACCTTCGGTTTTTGGTCCCAGTTACGGTCGAAACCGAAACTTATTTGAATTTTTATAGCATGTTAAATCTATTGTATTTTTACACAAAATACAATGCAACAATTAAAGTATGTAACAAAAAGCGGCCAAGTGCGAGTCGGACTCGCCCATGAAGGGTTCCGTATCAGCAAGTAACATCATATAAAAGTTCTTGTAGTTCGTTGTAACTTTCATCGATGTTTTTATACTAGTGTATTGATTGGATGAAAGGTAAATTGCGTGTTACGATTTATGACGTATTAAAAAAAAACTACTCACTAGATCTCGTTCAAACCAATTTTCGTTGGTAGTTTGCATGGTAATGTACAACATATATTTTTTTAAGTTTTATCACTCTCTTATTTTAGAAGTTAGAGGGGGGGGGGACACACATTTTTCCACTTTGGAAGTGTCTCTCGCGCAAACTATTCAGTTTAGAAAAAAATGATATTAGAAACCTCAACATCATTTTTGAACACCTATCCATAGATACCCCACACGTATAGGTTTGATGAAAAAAAAAATGTTTGAGTTTCAGTTCCAAGTATGGGGACCCCCAAAATGTATTGTTTTTTTTCTATTTTTATGTAAATATCCTAATGCGGTTCACAGAATACATCGACTGACCAAATTTCAACAGCATAGCTCTTATAGTTTCGGAAATAATTGGCTGTGACATACGGACGGACAGACAGACAGACAGACAGACTTGACGAATCTATAAGGGTTCCGTTTTTTGCCATTTCGCTACGGAACCTTAAAAATGGGTACAAAATTTAATACAACAACAATTACAAATAAATATAGTAATGTTTGAATCAAACATCACAGGTATCTTCACACATCTTTTAAGTGTCTGATTAATTTCTAAATAAATTCATATTGTATAAGTTCTAGGGAATAACTCAACAGAACCAAGTAAAATATCTAATGAATTCTATTCTATTACAACTTACAACCTATTTATTTTCCACTGTAGGACAATACTCTAATGAATGCTATAAAAATATTAAAAATACATTATCATTAAGTAAAAACAAATACTTACTTAATAAAGTAATAATGTTTGCGTGAGAAAAACCATATAAGCTCAAATCAGCACGATCGCGCGGGCTAGCAAACTCAACTGGTAACACGTACACTTACTCGAAGTTAGCCGAATGATGCGCGACAATTCACGAACACCTTGTTTCGGCGGGGCCAAAGTTTCCGCCAATTATTGGCCGAAACCGAAACTGCGGCCGAAAGTAGATTTTTTGGCCGAAACTAGCCGAAACCGAACCTTCGGTCGGTCCTTAATTTTTTTACACCATCTATGTAAATAAATATACATATCAATTATACAGCTATTCGGCTAATACGTATCTAGTTACTGTAATACAGGTATCGACCAGACGACCGTATGTGAGTATTGCTAAGTCATTATTATAAAGAATGTGATGTGGTACCGTGTAATATTTGTTTATATAAATCTTCTGTTCCTGTGTTTGTAATTAAATTCCTTCTAAATGACTGGACCGATTTTGATGAATTATTTGTGGGTTTAAGTAGGTTCGACAATGTACGAAGTTCGCCAGGTAGTGCATAAATAAGTGTAGTGCAGTCATTTTAATACGTAACATTTGACAATTCATCAAAATTCAACCTTGTAACGGCGGGAATAAAATAACCTTTGATTTTATACATGTCTTACACTCACATGGGAAATTTAAATTCAATTAACAGGCAACCCTGTAAACATGCCGTCAAAGTGGTGCTCGAACGTTTGATAAAATTTAACTGAGTTAATTTAATTGTTTCTTTACAATATAGTTATTTAAAGTTTACTTACCGATGATAGCTAATTTTTTTAGTTGATTTCAATCGTCCTAAGTCATTCCTGCAAATGCAAAACGTCATTTTTATACGCCACTCGATACGTGTTTATCGTACAATGACAGTAACGCCACTGATCAGCCGCGACGAGCTTAGTCTCTAACAGTTAGAGACTATTTTTTTGGATGTTTAGACTCTCGAACTCCATCTAGACATGTTTATAATCAAAGAAAATAACATATTTTTTCGTCCGCTCAATATTTTCCTAGTCGACACTTACTATCAGCTTATTACATACTACTAGTTGAATCGCGCATCTTTGTCTTATATTGATCATAGATTGTTATTATTAGAGCCCTCGTTAATGGATACTAAAATAATTTTTCAATTCGAACCATTACTTTCTGAGAAAAACACGTCCAACAAATAAACTATTACCAACTTATTTATTATATACTTTATTTAACTTTCAGCAACATTTTTATATTATTTACAACTATAAACTTACAGCTTACAGTTGAAAAATATGGTTACGTTAAATACCATTTGTGTCTGAGAGTTTTGCTTCATAATATTTATATAGATTGGTATATATTACAGGCTCATCGTTAGATTCTACTACATCAGTACAACGAAAAGCAACGAACTAATAATATTCTCGTTAGGATTTTATTCGATATGAGGGTAGTCCTAACCAAATTAATGAATGAATTATTGTATGTATAGAACCGTCTATATTGGTACGGCCTGTCAGTCAGCTCAGTCACAGTGACGTGGGTCGCAAATGCCCTATTTGTGACTGCCTTTATCATTGTTATGCATGTATTAGCTAAAAATGTCCCCCAATAGGGCGTTAATTCCTTTGATACATGTGCTATATGTACTGAATTCAGAAAAGTAAGTAACACAATAAGAAATTCAATACTGTTATTGATGACTCGATAATTAATAATCCACTTTCAGATAGGAATGTGAAAATGTTTCGAATATGACAATGAAAGGTATATTTTTCTGGTTCTGGTTGAACTACTTCCCGTACAAGTAAGTGGTATTAGTACTCAGCATTGATTCTTACTTCCATTTAATATTATAAATTCCTAAGTAACTCTGTGTGTCTTTCTTTTTGTCCCATTTTCACGGTAAAACTAGTAAAACGATTTTAGTGAAATTTGGCGCACAGGTAGTCTAGAGCCTAAAAATGGAAATAGGCTGCTTTTTACCGCGATAACCAACAAAGCTAGTGTCTTAATCAAATATGAATCTTCTATATTAAGTACTGATCTGCAAATAGTTACCGAATACTTGTTATAAGGCAGTTAGTTAGTTATAGTATTAAATAGATAATTATACAAAATATTCAGTCATTAGTGAAATCGTAAAAAATATATAGATCCAAATATATATTTTTTATCTGTTGAATAAACGATATTAAAGAATAACACACATAAAAATATATTAAATTGGTCTGATTGGTTTAAAAAAATTAGTTGAATTGATTGAGATCAAATTTTGACGAGTTGTTCAACCCGCTTCAACGATTGGTTTTATCTGTTTACCGCGTCAGTTTTGATTTTCATTTTTCATCAACAAGTCACGATATGCTAAAGGGAAAATTGAACGGATACATCTAATGAAATATAAAATGTCCTACTGATAAGTATTACTTTATGTATAGTAGCCTCAAATGCAGGTCGGGCTGCAGGAAATAGCAAATCTAAAACATTTGTGTACAATTTCCTCTACTCAAATTGACGGTAATACGCAGGATAGAGCGGGTTTATCTACTGCGGTTGTCTGATTAATGGATTACACTGGAATCCATTAATAAAGGACATCTTCTTCACTGTCATCATTCCTAATGCTTTGGGGTCAAACTTAGACGAATCTGATTGATGGGCAATCAGATTTGTCTGCAGTTTTTTGTTGTCACGGTTATCGGGTATTAAAAGGCCAAAGTTGTTAAAGAAAAATTAATAAGCTGAGCCATTGTGTTTTCGTTTTTTTATATTGCAGCCTACCAAAGTGCTCTGCTCTGAAAGCATGAGTAGAATCTAGGAGTAGGGGCCAACCATCCTCATTGTGAGTGTATACAATGCAGCATATTGACGCACACCATGGCGACTTAGTAAGATTTTTCTGCATCACTCTCCCAGCCTGCGGAGGATTGATGCAGAATGATTAGGCATCCGGTAGTATTGCCCCGGTCGAGTCAGCCCATTGGTGCCGAAATCAGCGTGGCTCTACATCGCTATATTAATTGGTTAATAACGAGTTACGGAAAAAGATATCATTTTGTCTTAGTTGTTGTGTTTTAAGAGTCTCGTTCGTGACTCAGCAAGTGACTTCATGCATAATAACTAAATCGCAATAAATTAGGTTACAAACATCAAAATTTCTAATACTGATTTTTCGGGTTATGCCGTACTATATCTGTTTTAACGAAATACCTCAGAATTTTTTTTGCCGCCAAGCTAGCACAATCGCGTAGAAGGCCCATTAGCGTTTCACGTACAGCTACGTCACTCGACCCGTTCGGTCTCAAGTACTACCAACTTAGTCAAGCCAAGCCAAACGTCCTATCCAGACGTTTTAATTTACCAAGATTTGTTGAAGTTTAATGACTATAACCCAAGGACTCGGCTATAATTTACTAGTGTAGTGAAAAGATGTGTGAGGGTAAGTATCCCTACACCTATGACTTCACTTGCCTACAAGACGGTAAAAGGGCTGTATTTCATATCAGTATAATCTATGTTCGTGTGGTGACGGATTAAGAATACAGATTGTCACCACTCCTATTCATCCCGCGGGTGTCGTAAAAAGCGACTAAGGGATAAACTACGCAAGACAACATCGATGCAAAGAGAAGGAAAACTTGAAACAAACCCTTTACCAACCCGTCTGGCCAGCGTAGTATAGTAGGCCAAAACCTCCTTTCTAAGGAGAGGCCAATGTCCAGCAGTGGACTGTTAAAGGCTGTTGATGATGATAATCTATACTCTTGATGGAGCTTGTCAATATACGTCCTTAAAATTAAACACACTTGTACTTTTATTCTACTATTTATTAATAATATTTAATATTTCGGACATCATACACACAACGCCATCTAGTCAGCCATCAGTCCCAAACGAAGCAGAGCTTGTATTTTGGTTACTAAAAGTACTATAAATACATAAATATATTTTTTTAGTAAATACATACATATTATATATAAAAAATACCCAAAATAACTGTAAAACTCAAACATTGGGATAAACGAGACAGATCTGTATCCATGGTTATTTATTCTTTACATGTACAAATATATAACATACTAGCTGATGCCCGCGGCTCCGTTTGCGTTTTAGAGGTATCAAAAATAGATGTTGGCCGATTCTCAGACCTACTGAATATGCATATAAAGTTTCATAAAGATCGGTCAAGCCGTTTCGGAGAAGTAGGGCAACGAAAACTGTGACACGAGAATTTTATATATAAGACTAGCTGATGCCCGCGGCTCCGCTCGAGTCGCAGGGGTATGAAAAATAGATGTTGGCCGATTCTCAGACCTACTGAATATGCATATAAAGTTTCATAAAGATCGGTCAAGCCAAGGTCAAGTGTGACACGAGAATTTTATACATATATTAGAAGATATCTAGTAGATGATCTAATGATTTATTGAGTTGTGTAAAGAATATAGCAAGAAAGGGAGTAAGTAGTAAACTGGCGACTGTTAGAGAAGGATGGAAAGAGAAAATTCATTGTACCAACCCGAAATAAAAAGGGTAGGGAGATGATGAGATAGCCTGAAATTCGTATAGCCTTACGATTATCAAATGTTGTGTTTATTTATTAGCTGATGGTGGCATACCGACCGACGCGCCTAACGTTTCAAAATTCGTTTAAATGGAACTTCAAACCATACTGGAACCGGTATTGGATACTAATCGGTCCAGCCACTTAGGAGGAGCTAGGTGACAAACGCACGAATAAAGTAATTATTTATATTAAGAGAAAAGTAACTTTTCATCATTTAGTAACTAGCTCTGATTGAATCTATCTTGAATTCAGACGGATAATAGCCGTAAGTTACATAATTAAGTGAAACTAATATCGATTAGAGTATTAATAATTCAGATTACTGCTTCACTATCTACTACTAATTCTATAACTCAATATAAGTATCTTAGTTTTTATTACTTAGTTACATAGCTACGTACTAAATAAAGAAAGTAGAGTAATACAAAATAAACGTATTAAAGGAGTGTGAACGTGACATCTCAACGAGACAATGGATGTAATATAATACGGAGTCCTGAAGGCTTCATGTCATCGGGAAAACAGTTTTTTTGTCTCAACGACGCACCCGGAAATGTGAACAAAGCTTTTTTTCATATGTATTATTTTAGTGGCCTAGTACGTACTTACGAAAGCCATTGCAAGACTGTAAGTTAATATGATCTGCTTTATTTATGTTTGACAAAGCAGTATTTTCTACGATATTTTCCCGTGTTTGGAGAAATTCTTACCTAAAGATAATTGAATAAATAACAAAATATAATATTGTACGGGATAGAAAGAAGTTTAAAGCAAAGAAGTTATATAAAATTTGACGAAGAAAATTGCAATTTTATTGTTATTATTCTTGTAAGTTAATTATAAAAGTATATGGATTTAGTTTAAAGTATAAACTAAATCCATTGAACAAATTCAGGTCTCAAAAAATGAAATAAAGTTTGAATGCAAAAATCTATTCTTATTTAATTATTCATATTAATACAGGCTGAGTCCCGCGGTGTATATCACAAGTAATGCCGCGAGGCTAGTTTAAAAAAATAGCCTATATTACTGCTTATGCCAACAGCTAACTTGTGCCAGTGAAAGTCCCGTCAAAATATGAACTTTTTGAAAAGCTGTTATTTCGAAGTTACAAACAGACACTTTAATCTTACTTATTAGTATAGATAACGATCTGTACATACAGTACTTAAATAGTTTTTGATAAAATAAAGAATTTTATTACACAAAAATGTATCAATATCTTCCGTATCTTTTTGGAACTGTTAAAATATTATCAGTTTTTTTTTGTAGTTTTATAATAATCTAAAAATGTCTTGAATACCAATGGGCAATAATTTGCCGTTGTTGTTGAATAATTAAAATCATTGAATTCGGATTTTGCTATATGGATTCCAATCTATTTTAGTATTTACATTTCATTAATACATCACGTTTATTTTCGTAATTTCAATATACGTATGAATTTGTACTGCCTTTTTGACTAAGTTTGTATAGAAAAACGCATAGAACATTATAAACCACACTCCAGGTAATATCATATAGAAGCTGAAAAGCCTGGCAGAGATTGCTATTAGCAATAAGGCCGCCCACTGCACATATCTAGTAAAAACTTTCAACTGTGAAAAACTGTATTTGGTGTGCAATAAAGTATATATAAAAAAAAATACACTAAAAATGTGTATGAGATGTATTTTAATTTAAATCAAGTAGCGAAAAATTGAACGGCAACAAGAAGTAGTGGATGTGATGTTAAATAACAATATGCAAGGGTTATACCGCTAGTGTGCAAGGCCAGAGTCTATCCACGATCAACAGCTGTAGAACCCGTCGAAACTTCGGAATATTGAAGGTAACCCTTTACACATATTTGGCGCTAATAAGTCCCCGCTATACAACAAAAACTATGAGTGAAAAATCGGCCAAGTGCGTGTCAGGCCACGCACAGGAAAGGTTCCTCAGTCACCCATAATGGTACATGGATTTAAAATCGTATCATATAGATAAAAATCCGTGTAAAATCCCGTCACGTATGCAGCGGCCTTTACCGTTTGGACTGTAAGTCGAGGACGGACGGACGGATATGACGAATCGATAAGGGTACCGAGTTATAAACTTCGGAACCCTAAAGATTGACTGCCTTGTTGGTCTAGTGGTTAGCGTATGCGACTGCTGATCAAGAAGTCTCGGGTTCGATTCCCGGGTCGGACCAATACTTGTGTGATCCACAAATATTTGTTTCGGAGTCTGGGTGTTTTCTATATATAATATGTACATACATATTATATATGTATCAAAAGTATGTATATGTATTTACAATACAATCAGTTGTTTAGTACCCATAATACAAGCTCTGCTTAGTTTGGGACTAGACTAGTTGTGTGTAAGATGTCCGAAATATTTATTTATTTATTCGTCTGCTAATAGTCGCGAATGTCTGATAACAGTATTTGTATAAACCACGATTGACTAAAACTCACAGCATTAAACTAATGTACCCCTATATGTGTTTTTATATCAAAGAATATTTATTATGTAAGTAAATATTACATGTTATTACATCTCTGTCAAAGTAAACACTCGAAGGATTCTGATATTCGAATATTTAAGTGCAATATCAATAATATTCGAGTATTGGTAGAAACATTCCATTTCGAAACGCCACTGCAGGGTGAACTCCTCCCGCGGGTTACCATATATTAGTGAGTGTGGCCTCAAGTATGCTTGTGGGGATATTGGGAGGTCTTTCTTCAGTGGACGCTTGGTTGGTCGTGCCCTCAAATGGGTTAATCGCTCGGAGTCGTTGGCGGCATCTGCACCTGACGTACTGAATTACGGTATCAAGCCTGTAATACGTTAGTTCACAAAAAGCACTTCGGTATACATCTGCAAAAATTTATTTACCATTTAGTAATGGTGTGAATATGAATTGTTATGACAATTGTGAAATATGTAGCAATTAGGGATATAATGTTCTTTCATATCATCATTTTCCTACATTATTCTATTCCCAAGCCTTTTTTCACGTCGGTTCAATTAGATTTACTCGAATTTCAGATTTTCCACGGAGCGAACCAGTTATTAGTATATTTGACTGCATTGACTTCCCAATAACGATTGAAATAGATGTTCATGATAATCGAGACCGACGGCTTAACATGCTTGCTTAACAGGCATGGGTGTTAATCACAGCCATTTCCCATAATTTATTGTAGGAGAAACCCAATAACAGCCCGACCTGGCATTCGAGCTCCAGATCTCTTGATCAGTGGTCGCATACACCGGCTAACCGACATACTAACGAGGCAGTTGTTCAACGTTCTTTCATAGGAAAGTTTTTTCTAGTTTTGGTTAACCTAAGGCTGTAAATGTAAATTAATTAGAATTTGATCTTTTTTGTCTAAAAACCTTGACGATACACCCTCGTAGATTTACACTATAACTAGCTGACGCGGCGAACTTCGTGGCGCCCGGGTCCAATTACACAAATTCATCAAAATCGGTCCAGCCATTTAGAAGGAGTTCAATTAGAAACACAAGAACAGAAAAATTACGGGAATACACACGGAAGTCTTTAAAATTCTCGGATTTTATCTATTTGTATACATGCATTACATGTAAAGCTTCTAATTGAATCACCCTATCTATTGCTGAAAATGAGCAGATAGACAGCGTAACAGTAGAGTCACTGAACTGAGAAGTACTTTCAGTTCATAGAGGATCACAGCTTCATACGACTGGTACAGTTTTATATTATATATCCGAAAAGCAGTAGGAATACCGGAACTCTAATTACAGGGTGATACAATAGGATAGACCATTTGTGGTCGAGTGATTGGCGAAGTTGCAAAATCTATCCAAACCTTGATAACGTAAATTAATGACTGTTTGTAAGTAAGGTAGGTGTTTGAAAGTTTGTGTACTATTGCCGGCCTCTCGGCTCGAATTCGAATTCCAAGAAAGGCATTTTCAAGAAAGTGTTATTGAGTTTTTCTCATTACAGAAATACGAGTAGGTACTTGACATTGGGGTCTTCTAACCTACTTAGAGACCACATAAGCCCGCCGGTCCAGGGTCCGTTCATGCCCATGTCTGTTCATGGTTCATGGAGATTTATCTTTTCAAAAGGAAGGTGTAAGTGGCAGTGAACTGCTTATATCAAAGTGTAGTTGAGGCAGAACTAAAATTACATGGGCTATTGACCTCTAAAAATCGGAATGTGCTTTAATAATAGCAAAAAAAACCATAGCATGTACTAAAGGATATCCCGGATAACACCACATTCTACCGTGGGATGAAAGATTGAATATTGGGTAGGTAAGGCACAAGTTGGCGGTCTGATTACAATGAAATGCGACGTTGCACTGATGCCCATCAGGGAAGCCTCTGGTCTCCCTCGAGATACGCCTCAATTAGGTGTTGGTGGTGGTCGATTCAGATGCGGGGTAGACCTGGAATCGCATGGTCTTCCCCAGAGAATGGCGCTTGCAGTCAGTAATCGACCTTTATGGTCTTGTAAATACTGTAAATAAATATATGGAAGTACCACATGTCCTAACTTCTGAGTAACACATAGTTTATGAAACAGATCACAATCAATTTTTCTTCGGTATATATTCGTCGTATATAAGCAATTAAAGTAATTTTTTTTATTATGCTTGATAATAAATTCGTTAGAACGTTCAACGTTCGAAACAAGTGCTTTTAATGACACTGTTGATTACCACGTTGCTTGTAGTGATTGTGTACATTTAAATCACTACGACATCTATTAGATTATTTAGATTAGACGTTCAAGGCAATTTTATCATAATTGTACCTTATTACATTTGTTTTCAATTCAGATCATTTTTAAAGTTTCAAAATTATGCCTGTATGTAGTTGATGTTATTAGACTTATTAGCATTTGCAGCTCACGTAAGCCCCTGATCATGTAGCAAATTTAAAACTGTCAAATACCTCGCATCTGTGCAGTGGTAGGGCTGGGCTCTATTTTGATCAAATATTTACATTACCTACAACACGGGTCTGACATTTTTCTCTTCCATTCAAATTGTCAATAATGAATATTGTACGGCGAAGCTGACAGCCGCCTCGGGCTGCCCCACACCAGCCGTTATTATACAATCGCTCGAATAAACGTTAAAATTTATCGAACACGATGCGAGATAAAATTCGCATCTAAACAATGGGTGGAATATTTGATGTGACATGAAAAGATGTAACATGCAAAGGGTGTCCTACAAATTCATGTTGTGATAGGGAGTTTTGTGCATAGTCATTTTAGCCATAAGTTTACGATTTAAGCAAACTTCTTAAACGTAAATGTTAAAGAAGAAACAAAGGATGTTATTAAAGCAATATCCATTTTGTATTGGAAAGAATACGCAATTGTCAGAAATTCTGTCGTGAAATATCCAAGATAGACGAAGTGCCATTATGAAATTTTAATTGGAATTCCTATGAACGTCTTATAATGGATTTTTATCGACGCCGATGCAAGCTATGGCCGATATAACATACAAAAATTTAATTACTGAAAGAGAATTTTGTATTGTTAGGTTTTGTTAATTCATTTTTTTGTTAACAGTTCTATGTGATATAATATTGAATATAATATTTATAATAGTTATGAAATGTGTTTCTACAACTGAATTTTTAGGGTTCCGTAGCCAAATGACAAAAACAGGAACCCTTATAGATTCGTCAGGTCTGTCTGTCTGTCCGGCTGTATGTCACACCCACTTTTTTCCAAGAATATAATAACTATACTGTTGAAACTTGGTAAGTAGATGTATTCTGTGGACTTCATTAATATTTTCACATAAAAATAGAAAAAAAAAAACAATTTTTTTTGAGGGTTCCCCATACTTAGAACTGAAAATAATCCCATACGTGTGAGGTTTCAATGGATAGGTCTTTAAAAATGATATTTAGGTGTTTTTAGGGTTCCGTAGCCAAATGGCAAAAAACGGAACCCTTATAGATTCGTCAAGTCTGTCTGTCTGTCTGTCTGTCCGTCCGTATGTCACAGCCAATTATTTACGAAACTATAAAAGCTATACTGTTGAAATTTTGTCAGTCGATGTATTCTGTGAACCGCATTAAGATTTTTACATAAAAATAGAAAAAAAACAATACATTTTGGGGGTAATACAAAAAAACAATACATACATGGAACTGAAACTCGAAAAATTTTTTTTCATCAAACCTATCCGTGTGGGGTATCTATGGATAGGTGTTCAAAAATGATGTTGAGGTTTCTAATATCATTTTTTTATAAACTGAATAGTTTGCGCGAGAGACACTTCCAAAGTGGAAAAATGTGTGTCCCCCCCCCTCTAACTTCTAAAATAAGAGAGTGATAAAACTAAAAAAAATATATGTTGTACATTACCATGCAAACTACCAACGAAAATTGTTTTGAACGAGATCTAGTGAGTAGTTTTTTTTTAATACGTCATAAATCGTAACAAGCAATTTACCTTTCATCCAATCAATACACTGGTATAAAAACATCGATGAAAGTTACAACGAACTACAAGAACTTTTATATGATGTCACTTGCTAATACGGAACCCTTCATGGCCGAGTCCGACTCGCACTTGGCCGCTTTTTTATTTTTAAACTGAATAGTTAGCGCAAGAGGCACTTCCAAAGTGGTAAAGTGTGTCTCCTGTAACTTCTAAAATAAGAGAATTATAAGACCAAAAGAATGCGATGTATTCAACCGAAAATTGGTTTCAACGAAATCTAGTAAGCAGTTCTTTTAATACGTCATAAATCGTAAACCGCAATTTACAAAATAATACACTAATACTAAAACATTGATTAAAGTTACAACGTACTAAAAGAACTTGTATATGATGTTATTTGCTGCTACGGAACCCTTCACGGGCGAGTCCGACTCGCTTTTTTTTTCAAACTGGATTTTATAAATTTTTATGGCAATTATTTTTTAGGTACTTTACTTTTAATTATCCATCTATGCCAAAGCAAAGGTAAGTAAGATAATAAATTTGCAAATCTATATATGTTTGTAAATGCCAATGTAGAGCGCTAACTACTCATTAATAGCCGAAGTGAATCTTTTAAATTTAATTTAAAGTTTTATATAACTACTCGAATTATAAATTTTCCAAATCTTTTTTCTTTTCATTATTGCATTGCGTGTGATATGAATTACGTGAAAGAATATCAGAAAACAGATGGCATCATCTAAGTAGATGATTGACAAATTACCTTAGTTTTCCGTTTTTATTCCTCAATAGGGATTTAAAAGTTCATTATTCTGCCTAGTAAGTGCGTGACTGCATAGCTCAAAGAACTCTTTCCATTCATACTTATTCTATACATTTCATACACATCTTGTTATTCAAAAAATATTTTCTTCAGATGAGAAATTATATATTGTGTTCGCAGTATGTCGGCATTGACTGAAGTGGCGCGGATACTGAAAAATGTTGGTAATAAAAGGAGCTGATGCGGTGGCACGTAGCTTGTTAGGTGGCGGATGCACTCTACTACATGCACACTGTATCATATTATTTTGTATCTATACTGTAAATAGTGGGATATTTTTAAAGGACTTCAAAAAAGATGTAGTTTTTCAATTTGGTTGTTTTTTTTTATGATACCACAGAAATCTGTCATTTATAAACCTATTCGGTATTTTTTCTGCGAGATTATAAAATGCCGCTAGTAAATAAAAAAAAATCATAAAGGTTTAAATAGCTCTTTCTTAAAGGCCCAGCTGTTGATGAAGACGGCTTGAGTGTTGCATTTATGTAGATGTATTTCAATCGTTTATGAGCTAGGATATTACATGTCACTATTTTTGAAAGCAGCTTTTAATCCTTTAATCAAGAGTTAAGATACGAGAGACCTATCAAAGTGTTAGGAATAACGTAATATCTCAGTATATATTTTACTTACATTGTTTAAAAAATAGTCTGTAGTATTAAATTACACGATACTTTACTTACGACGAACTTTTTATTTTGTCAAAATGTATTGTATGTCGGCGATAGGTCGTATAACAATAGACTTACCAGTCGTGTCACATACAGACGTAATGGAGCGTCAATCCTGGTTTTAGTACCCAACTCTTTGTAGATCTAGACGGCTGTCAAATTACGTGAAAGACGATTGCCCAAATTGCTTACTCTTTTGGTAGGGTTGGCGCAACTGTAAATTAAAACAATCTTGTAAATTATTGTTATTTGAAATAACAGAACGTTAATGTAAAAGTAAGTAGACAAACAATTGTGGCAGTTCCAAGATATTCCATTTAAATGACACTACCACTCTAATTAACACATAATTACTTCGAACAATCAATAAACGCTAAAGATGAAAATGCATATTTGCAATAAATTATTATGCTTACACTTTTTACATAATGTTTTAAATTTTGCTTACACACCTAAACAAAATATTTTAAATTCGAATTTCCTAGTGAATTAAACAATACATAATATTTATTTTAAAGAAATTGTGTAAACTTATACAAGTTTAATTTATAGTTTCGATATTTGATAGACTTAAATAATTTCTTGAAATTAAATACATTCTTGAAATTATACTCACTTATAGTCATACTTTTATTAAATTATTTAGTTTCATTAAGCAGTGCGATAGAAGTACGAGAGTTTAATTTCAAGAATGTTTAATTTAAGTTCTTATATATTAATAACTTAATAGTATAGTAAAGTACCAACCTATTGCCGTCCACTGCCGAACAAAACTGAATTTTAAATAGTAAGAAAAATTCGTCTAGACCCATATCTTTTCTATCGTACTTATTACTCTTTCAGGAAACTAAACACATTTCACCTTTGCCACATCTTTCACTGCCTACCTTAGATATTAAGACAAATACTTAAAATCTTAAGCAGGCACCACACTTCGTTATTCGCTATTCGTTATGTGTCTACGCCGTATTCGCCCGAATATTTGTTATGCGCGCAAACAACAAACACGCCACCACACTTCGTACTGGTATATCAAATAAGGCAAATATGTGTGTTGTAGAGATGTGTCATTGTCATTTTTATGGTGAACAAAACGAAACCATACGAACGAACGAAACATATTCTTTTAATTTCCTTTTTATTTTATTAAATTCACAGAAACAATACTTAAATAAAGTCTAATTATTTTGATCATATAATAAACTAATTTAATCGTTTAATCGATTTATTCTATTTCAAAAACTGTTTTATAGTCTATGGTTGTTAGTTAACACAGGGCATTGTCATTTTTAATGGTCAATGAACGAACGAAACATATTATTTTAATTTCCTTTTTATTTTATTAAATTGACAGAAACAATACTTAAATGAAGTCAAATTATTTTGATCATATGATAGGTTATTTTAATCGTTTAATTGATTTATCTATTTCAAAAACTGTTTTATAGTCTATGGTTGTTAGTTATGCACAGGGCACTTCACTACCCGTCCGAAGTGTGGGCAGTCGATGCGTGTATTCGCCTCATTCGTGTCCTTTGAAGTGTGTCAAAAAACCGACAAGTCGACGTATATGCGATTCGCTATTCGATGCGTACGAATAAAGCGAATATTGGCGAATATACTCTCCACACTTCGTCGTATGCGCGCGAAAACGCATAACGAATAGCGAAGTGTGGTGCCTGCTTAAGACACAGGTATTGATATTTACCCTCTATCGTATACCCAAACATTGTTGACCCGTGTAACCAATTACTCAAACTAAATTTGTCAAGCTAGAACTTAAGGGTTCGTCAACAATAGATAGTAGCTTTTGACTTAATCGTGTTTATGTCCTCTATTATATTAAGATGACCCGAGGAACAGAGTGCTAAATAGTCCTTCGAATTGTTTAAGATTACGACGAGTTTTACTCTTTAAATCTAAATATTTAAGCTTCAGTAGGATTTTATTTCTATCAAAGTATCTGCGTTTGAATTTGGACTACATTGATATTGGGTTCGATTTAAATAACAGATCTATAATATATCAACATCAAGCGATTAAGGTTTCTAGATTTCAAAGGTTGTTTTTTCTAAAAATAATTGTATTTTGTGATCTGTTCGCCAATCTAACCCGTAAGGAGGTTTCGTGTTAAAATTAACGTGCCGTCAAAGTATGAAGTTAAAGCTTGTACTTTCATAACGGCTTACAAAATTCTAACTTATGAATTGTAATTATATTTAAATCTATATATTTCAACTAGTGTTGACACTTCGTAACCTACTAACTTGAAACCCTTTTTTTTCTTATCGGTAATATTTTGGAGTTTTCGTAAATTAATCAAATGTTATCTATCTGATGCTTTTCATTTACTTCATTTTAAAGAAAAATTAATTTATATTCCACTTTTATGTTACACAGTACCAATACTTTAAAACGATGTGACATCCCTTCAGAACCTCACCATTTATCGATTGGGAGGTAAATGTTTTATGATTATTTCTTCATATATTTAACCGGCGTTTATCCTAAATCTATTTGGGATTACGGTTTGGGATAACCAGTAAACTTCAATCATTATTTCAATTCTTCAATTGAAAAAAAAAGTAATAACTATGTACTCGTATTATATCATCATATCTCAGGACACTGATAAAGTGACTACTTCATACGGTCTCAAATACGATAAATAATACACAAATTTCAGAGCAGCATATTTCAAAGCAATCAGACTCGCGCATGATCGTTTTATATTTTTTAGTTCACGGAAATAAGTTTATTTTAGTAATAATGTGCATGATGTGATAATAAGAAAATATGAACGTTAGTGTCATGACATCATGAGCATCTCTATTATTCGGAGGTCACGATAAGCAATCGGTTTCGGTTGTTATCACAGCCCTGGAGCATAGTTGAAGATCTTTGGGAGGCTTAAAAACATCCAACGACGAGATTACGTAGCCAAACCGTTGTCTTGGTAGTTCCTAACATGAACTCGGTCAGCGTGGAGAGGTATGGCCTTAACCCTCCTAAGAGAGTAGACTCGAGCGCAGCAGTGGGAAATTATGGGATGTTGATTATGAGTCAGTATTATACGTATACTTATAGGTAAAGTGTAATTTAAAGTAGTAAAATAAACTTGGTACGTATTGTGTAAGTTCGACTTTATTCATGTCACTTTAATGCTGTTACCTTGTAAGGATTTCACGAAGTATAAATATAATGTATAAAATCATATAGTCTCAATGAATGATAAAACTTGTGTGATGAAATAGACAAAGAATTTTTACGCAAACAAAACCATGTAGATCAATATTAAGAAAGGATTTACTGTTTAGATAGTAGGTAAGTTTGATAGGTTACATGAAGTATAATTTTGTTCGTCCAAACTGGGAAACTTAGTTTCTTTTATTTTGGGAAAATCTTTTTAATTAAAAGTTATCTGACCCAAAAGTTTTAGGCCCGAATAGGGCAAACCTATGTATATTCGTAAAAAAGTTTCAAGAAATCATGATGTAGACTCTAGTCTTAGTAGAACTTATTTACAAAGGAAGTTTTTTGTAGGTTTCACATCATATTTTTCTTTATTTATGAGATATATTCTAGTAAATGTATCAATTATATCAAAGATCTTTAGCAGTAGTTAGTCAAAAAATTATTTAAGCTTATTAAAGGGCTTACCATAGTCGACCAAATGTCATATCAGTCTAATGAGGTATTAGAAGAAGACAAAAGAATACTGTAGCAGTAGTACTGTAACAACTTGAATTTCTAAACTAATTCGTGTTCTGAAAATAATTGTGTATAAAGTTAAGTTTGATCGTGACTATTGTGGAAACTATCACATTTTCTTACTTCTGAGAGAAAAGGTCATTCCTTTAAAGATTTTCCGTCGCCAAAGCTAGTACTACGTAATTCAACTTCTTATTTACACAAAGACTTCAAGTAGTCTACCTAATTAGAAGTTAAAAACGATTCCGCGAACTAAGTTGACTTCAGTATAAGTATATCCATGATTAATTTTACCATTATTGTGTAAGTTACCATTTAAACTTCAAAAGTTGTCAAGGAAAATTAATTTATGAGAGTAAATACAGGAAGAAATGAAATCTACCCGCTGTTTATTGATGGATAATTAGGTTGTTTGTGATTTATTTTTAAGTCACGGATCAAACAGCTACTAATTGGTAGCTTCTGAGTACGCCATATCGAGTTTCTCGTGACTTGTGTTTGTTTTGATATTTAAGTAGGTTCGAGCTTTACAAGCATTTTTGCGTTAATTGTCACAGATGAATTAAAATTTGTGTTTCGTGAAAGTATTATAGTAATTATGAATAAGTATTTTAATTAAGACTCTAGTTGCGCGATTTTAAAATGCCAGTGTCCATAGCAGGATTATGAAATACTCTAAAAATAATTGTATTACTAAAAACAATAATTTCTAACCGTCAGAGTACATAATCTTCATTGTAATGAAGATTGAATACTTCAAATAAATTAATACTAAGATGGTCTTATATTACTTCCACTATTCATAATATGGGCACTGTTATAACTTTTGCAGTACTTCTCACATTCTTCAAGGAGATCCATTTCTCCCTACAGAATGGTTTATCAGAAACTAAAATTTACTGTTTGTTGTAAGTTCCAAAGTTAAAAGTTAGTTAACATTTCACTTTACCCGTACCGTACCGTACTGTACCTGTGTTTAACATTTGTATATGTTTCTACTACAGTTGATGAAATGATAATATTTCTAAGAAGCTTGAAATACTTTCAAAAGTAATGAATAAATAAATCGCGTAGGTACTTTCTCTAGCCTCTCTTTATGATTGTTCATTACGGACAGGTTAGTGAAACTGAATAATATAATAGTAAAAGTTTCAAAAAAGCACTTACAGAGAAAACTTTTGCTCTGAACACAACCTGATATTGATTGATTTCTTAAATGGTCGTCGCTTAATATTACAAGTAATATGCTAGAATAGTTGTTATATCTTAGGTTAAAATGCCTTTGTATCTAAATAAATAGGCTTTTGTTGACTCTTAGGTATATGTACTGTAGACTAATAATATAGATTTGAAAGTAAGTCTGTCTGTTCATTATACTTTCACGGCTAAAACGCTACACCGATTTCAATGAAATCGGGAATGCAGAGACTGATTCTTGGAAAAGTACATGGGCTACTAGCTACTAATATATATAAATATATATAAATGTTTCATTTTCTTTTAAGAGAAATTACCTTTAGGAACGGTTCAAATATTTCTGAATCTTCTCAAACGACTACTGAATGCGATTAATGATTAAACTGTTAAAAAACAAAATATTTTGAACGTAAAATTAAAATTAAATACACAAGCTTACGCCTGCGGCTCCGCCCGCGTGTATCTCGATTATTGCAGTAAAAAGTAGCCTATGTGTTATTTTGGTATATGAGCTATATTACTGTAAAGTTTCATACAAATCGATTCAGTAGTTTTTGCGTGAAAGAGCAACAATAATATGTACATACTGACAAACTTTGGCGTTTATAATATTAATAGGATAGCGATAAAGTAAAACAGATGACAGGAAAAACACTTAAAAAAATAATTTGAGGGAATGTTCAACAACCTTCAAGGAGGGTTTCTCGAATACTTACAAATGGAATGACAAAGAAACGCTTTGATCTTACCCACTTTGAGGAGTTGTTAGCTAGGCGTGCAGTATCGTTGTACGTGATGCGGATATTCGACGTTTGTGTTGTATACATTTATGTTTTTCTTTTATAAATGAAATGGTACATAAGCTTTTTGATTTGACCATTGAACACCCGCTTTGACAATTTTGGCGAATTACAAATTGATATATCAGAGAGCTAGTGTGAAATTATTTCACATTAACTCGAGTGTCACTGTTGCCGCCTTCTACATTGTGTTTGATCCAGTGAAGCATGAAGTAAACTCACATTAAGCTCTACTATGTTACAATTTATGCGATTATTGAAAAGCTTCTTTGCTTTTCATTTATTTAAACGACTCGATAGTGAAGTTGAATCTTAATCCAATAGCTTTAATTTCAAGGAGGTCTGTTGATATGACAAGTTGCGCGGTTCTAAAATGACATTCCTATGAAGAAGAAACGAAGAGAAACTTCTTAAGTTACTTTTTTAAAAAGCAGATTTTCAATTTTCGTGAACATTATTATTCATGTATGCAACAACAACAATAGTAAAACAATACCAAGAGCGTGTCGGGCCATGCATAGAATAGGGCTCCATAGCCACTCATAATGGTAGGTTGATTTAAAATCGTATCCAATAGATAATTATTATGTTTACTTATTATTTATTTTGTACGAAGTTTTATTTTTCCAAGTGTGTGCATTTTACAAGTGTGTGCATTTTACAAGTTAGGCCCCTATAATTCATGAAATAAAATCTTATCCAAACCGCTATAGTTTTCCTTAAAGGTCATATGGACTACTTTCATGATCTTTTTCAGATTTTGGCTTTTAGAGGGGGGGACATCCTATATTTGCAAAAAATGCACTTTAAAGTTAAATAACTCGCAAATGGATACCTTAATCGAAAAACGGTTTTGGAAACCTAGCAATGTTTTCAAAATACCTATCTAATGATATCCAACACGATGGGTTAGACGCCAGAAAAAAATCATCCCCACTTAAAATAAAAATATTGAAACCCCAAATAAAAAGATTTTTCTTAATTTTATTGTAGCACTTTGTCGACGCAATTACTACACATATTGCAAAGTTTCATCTTTCTAGCAACAACCGGTAGGTCAAGGACGGACGGACGGACAGGACGAATCTAAAAGGGTTCGGAGTCTGAACTACGGAACCCTAAAAGCAAATCTGTACATTAACCATGATTTACACTGTCTATACAGTTACAAAGCATATGCAAGCGTAGGTAGTATCTACTGCTACGTGCTATCTAGTTGACATGTCACCATAAGGTTGTCATGTCATGTCATCGCACATTCAAAACGAAATGCGGATTTGCGAGTCATGTACGGGCACATGAACGTAGAACTGTAAGCTAATAATTTACAGGATGTCGCCGTCGACGGATACGTCTGGGAGAACATCATTATCATATATCATGTCTACACATTAGCACTTATTGAAACTATGGCCTAGTTCACATTAATTTTAATACAGGAAAGCTTGAAATTTCAAGTAAATTGCAAACAGCATTCAGTGCTTTATCAATAATGAATACATTTAATGAACGGACATAGTCGTAGTTTACTAACACGAGTTGGTTTTATGCAATGTATCACTTCATCATCATCATCATCAACAGCCTTTAACAGTCCACTGCTGGACATAGGCCTCTCCTTAGAAAGGAGGTTTCGGCCTACTATACACTACACTACATACTACACGCTGGCCAGACGGGTTGGTATAGGGTTGGTTTCAAGTTTTCCTTCTCTTTGCATTGATGTTGTCTTGCGTAGTTTATCCCTTAGTCGCCTTTTACGACACCCGCGAAATGAATAGGGGTGGTGACACTCTGTATTCTTAATCCGTCACCACACGGACTCTTGATTTCTGTAGGTGAATAATATATAATATAATAATATTTATGATTAATAATAACAATTTTGAAAACAATAATATTTTCTCTTGATTGAGAGCTTTTACTATTGATATAAGACAACTGATATAAATAAGTAATTATGACAATGAATATCTGCTATGGTGTCGCTCTCATTAATAGAAAGTACAATTCTTCTTCCTAGCCTTTCTTTCTATTTCTAAGATTATTTGGATTCCGTAACTAATTCAACCAGTCTTACTTTCAGGTCGCCTTTAGGAGTGCTTAGAATGGGTTCTTGAAGGCGAACGGAATTCGAAGGATGAACTGGTTGTCAGTATATTTGTGGGCACTGACTTACCAATAACGATTGCTAAAGATGTTAGACTGAGGGCTTAACGGAGAGCACTCTTCGAAGTCCTGGTGCAAAATAGACTCCAGACTGTGATTAAGAATTTCTTGTAAAAAAACCAACAACAATTTTGGCCCGACTCGAGAATCGACCGAAATCAAGACTGTTGATCGATAGCAATATAAATGTACCTACACTGTTCACAAAATGTTATTATAATTTATAACATCGTATATTTTCATACACCGACAATAACGTGTTTGACAAATTTCTGTACATTTGCCTTGTTATTCGGCTGAGAATTTAATAAAGATATGAAAACATGAGTGTTTGAGTGATTTAAATAAATACCCATACAAGGCGTAGGAAGACATAATAATATAAAAATGATTGTACAAAAATTGTTGTGATATAGGAATGTAGCACATTTGTACGAATTTTTTACTTTATCATTTTTATTAACGTTGTGTAAGAGAAGAGCAGTGTGCCGACTTCCACATACAGGACAAGCGAAAATCTACCAAAGAAATACTGAACCACGGAGTTACGAAATAACTATATGTCTCGCGTCGAACAGTACAGTACCCCAACGTTCACGATCGCAGCGCCGCCGGGTCCAATTGCGAATATAAAGCATTCTCGAACCCATTTGAACACCCAAAAAAAAAACAAAATCGGTCCAGCCGCTTAGAAGGACTTCAATTACAAACACATGAACAGTAGGATTAATTATATATTTTAGGATAATAATACTTTTTTCTGCAATACCATAATGTGTTGGTGTACACTAGACTCATAGCTTTTAATAACTACTATCAGTTCTTTGGTGTTAATTAAGTTTTGGCATCAGCGATATCTCATTTAGAAGCTTTAGAAACAAATACACGTTATTTTCATGAAGAAATTCTATTTCAAGGCAGTATAAGAATACAGAGGTACTAAATATAGATAAACTAATTCTAAGTATAGCTATTAAAAGTTGAAAGTAAAGTAATACTTACTTATTCACGAGGGATAACGGCTTTTAAGTATGTATTTGCAAATACACCTACAAAGTAAACCCCTTTAAATATGGAACCACCTTTTCTGTAAGCTGTCGTAAAGACGATTAGAAGATTTTGTGAAGGCGGATACGACTCCCTTGACTGTATTTATATGTCTTCGTACACGAACATATGTAGTACCGCAGTAGCTTTATTGTGGTTCGATCTGATACGATTATAATTTCAAGCTTCGTGTGTTTCTGTCCAATTATTAATATAACATCTCTTACAATACAGTAACTGCCACAAATACCGTTAATTGTTGTTAATACCACTAATCGATATTAACTACTTAAGCTTGAGTATATTCATGTACTTGTGAGTGAACTGTATGCTATACTTTGCTATTATTTTGTGATATCAAAGTTTTTTTTTATTAATGTATATTTGCTTAATTTTATTTAGGATATTTTAAGGTCTTCTAAGAATATTATAATTGATTGCTACCAAGGAGACTCTACTCTGCCTGATGGCACTCACATGACTCACCTCACTCCCTACGGACATTAACAATGTAGCACTCTACAGCCTTATCTACTGCATTTGTTGTGATATACGTATGAAACATTTTTGAATTTTAATACCTTTAGAATTACAGCATCTTTTAAATTTCAAAAAATAACAGTCATTAAGAAGTTCACAAGTTACCTATCTTAATCTTCTCTATTCTCTATTCTTTATTCCTGAACTTCTTACCTCTTCTAAATTCAGATTAATGAGCAAAACTAGAAGTAAGACGAAAATATGTGTAGCATAATATTACTAGATGCTATATAATATATGTATGTTGAACTAAGTTAACTAAGAATTTTACTCACTACAATAGCATCATCTGCCCTTATCCCAATTTTAATTGGAGTCGGCGCTGTATGTTTTATCCTTCCATTCTACTCTATCGCTCGTCATTTCATTGTTACTTCTTTCCTATTCATATCTTCTTTCACACAATCTATCCTTTTCATTAGTCTACCTCTTGCCTTAAATTTCCATACCCAACATTTTCTTTGCCACATTTTCCTCATCTCTCCGCATAACATGTGCATACCAAGATAACCTATTACTTCTTAACTTTTCATCCAGTGGCGCTACTTTACTCACTACAATATATGTGACATTATTAAAAATCAAAGTTTGCAGCTCAATCTTACTCCCATGATGTCGGATGTAAGTTGAAACACCTACTTACAAACTTTATATGTCTAACTTCGAACTGTTACAAAGTTTTTCATTTCAGAGTTTTGATTTTGTGTCAAGTGTGTTTGCTTTGCTTACATTCTATAAGTATATTCGATTAGCAAGAATTTTGTAAGCAAAAGATTATAAAGTAAAGGCGATTTATTTTATGTTTTAAATTTAAACATTATATCTCACACATTAAGTTACAAAAGAAAGATATGTAATATAGAGATCTGTGGAGGAGACTGGTATCAGTCTGTACTAAGGTGCCCCATATGACTATTTGTAAGATCAAAATAGATTTAAATTAATAAAATAAAGAGCATAAATAAATAATTCACCAGAAAGCTAATCCTAAAATGATCGCTTTAGAGAATTTAAAAAATAATAGAAAATGCTGTGTGCCACACACTATGTGAAATTCATCAATCAAAGCTTTTCATGTACCTTCCCTTTAGGCTCTTTGGAAACTCGTGAATAGGAAATAAAGGTAAATTACACGAAATTTGTTTCGGCCTTATCATCATATAAGAGCAATCAGTTACAAATACTCAAATTTATTCTCGGTGCATAATAGTAAATGTTAATGCGATTGGACGAGCCGCACGTATAATGTTCGGACGTGTATAATGGACGTGATAATGGATGTATCCTTGTCTAGTCATATGATTATTGTTTGTTGGAACCGTTGGAACACATGCCTACGTTTAGTTAGTCGTTATTTTTTATCGCGTAGATGATAAGATAATATAAAACAAAGTATTAGTGATTGTTGGGGATGACAGATTTAAAACTTTATTTATAAAAGTAGCTTTTATTGTAATGGTATGACTTTTCATAATATTATCATAGCTCTAAATGAATGAATTGAAATCTTAATAGGTTTTATTTCTAAACTGTTTTATGTACCTACATGAATATAATAGTTAAAGTTCTGACCAGGTTTCCCTGGCAGGGGTTACAGACGTTAAAACATATATTATTATGATAAAATCTATTTTATTAATGGTATGTCAAATCGTAAACCTAGTCAATCAGAACCTAAAGTCTTATAATATTTAGTTTGTAAGCGAATATAAGAGACAAAATATTCATTTAGAACTACCGAATGCAACAAAAATACTTATGAAGTAGATTTGCAAATGGCTATGTGTCTGGAATGAAGATAAAAAATAGGCATAGACATTGCAATTATCGTTAAAAAATCATTGCTTTGAAGACCGCTTATACTGAACACAAATAACAGCTCTGGTGAATACTGGAATGTTGGATCGCTCCAGTAATTCACGTAATGAATTTCTTAACATCTAAATATTCCATTAAATTAATAGCAGCAATATATTACATCAACTAACTTTATTACAAGTGAACTATTAAACCATTAATCAATTTTAGTGGTGTATAAAAATCAATGTCGTATCGAAAACCGTAAAACTTAATACCCATCGACGTTATGCTATGGTTATAATGGATGAGCGATTCGTCCCTAATGCGATCGGGTTCCGGTGGGTCCGTCGCGTCGATTGCCTCATTAATATCCGGTCATATGTGTACATATTAGGCTATTTTCGTGAGAGTCACGCCCTACCCAGATCATTACTAGTGATCCCTGCCAGTTGCCATCGAGTAGGTACAATCAACGTGGGCTTAAAAATCGATTATTGTATGATACCTTCGTTACGGGCGAATATAGTTTTTTTCGGGGATGAATGTGGAGTCACTAATAAAAGTCGATTAAATTCACCAGGGTATATAAAGAGAGAAAAAAAGGAGAAGACTACGTTCATCTGGAGAAATAAAGAATAAAATGGAGAATAAAAGCTGTTGATACAAAAACTATTGTACGAATTATTGAATTATTGGGTATACTGAAAAATTAAATTCGATTCAAAAATTAACCTGGGGTAAAGAGTTGCTGGTTTCTAAAATATGGCCATGTACATTTATCAATAGCTCTCCTGTTGTGCGAAATTCGGTGTTTATTTCTGTACAGTACTTTCACAACCAATAAATTCCTTGGTAAATTGCTATATCTTAACTTAGTCGGATACCACCCTAAGGACTTTAAACATACGTATAATAATACTTACAAAATACAATCGTAAATTTAAGAGTATCATCCATCAGACAATTTTATTGGTCCACAGGTAGATCTAATATCCCAAATAATCCTATAATCTGAATTATGACATTTATAATACTCCTGGGAACTGACGTTCCATTCTGTTTGGAGATTTACGCTGTTTGTTTGAGATTTGTGCGGTTTATATTCTGTTTTAATTAATTCAAGTGACATCTTAATTATAATTTTCTATTTACTTACTTCTTTTATTTTACTTACATTAAGGTATCAAATATCCATTCCCTTTTAATTAGTTTAAAGATCGTTAGTTTATGAACATAATTATTCTATTTAGATTGTGTGAACCTTACTTTATTATTCCACTAAGTTATTAAAATGTTTAAAAAAATAACTTAGACTAATGGATCACTTTAGACCGTAGTTAGATAGAAGTAAATATCTTAAATATTCAATATTTTGACACCACTTTATAATCTATACGTTTTAATATATAAAATTAAAATATTTAAAAGTATTTTGCAAAGCGCTCAATTATTTAAAGAAAACGATATTGATAATAATGCTTTAGAAGCTTCGAAGATAAACTAAATAATTTCTATAAAGTTTAAATTATTTTACAGTCTACAACAGCTATTTTATATGATAGTTTTGTATCTGTTTAGCTTATATTGTTTGCTTGACTACAGTTTGCGTTAAACCCGATGGAGTTAGCCTTCCGCAACCCATAACGATAGTCATAAATATTGCTTCAACAATCGCGGCTAGCCACTTTATTTTAGCCAAACGTGGTTCACATAAACTTGGTTATCCACCTTTGAAAATGCTTTTATTAAGTTAACCTATGTATATAGTCCTTAAGGTCAAGGACTACAAAGATGCCGAAACTATTGTTCTTAAGTAAGGCCTGCAATTATAAACACCAAACATGATGTGATATATAATGTTGTGTGTGTATTTCATTTTATACAATGATGTTAAAGTGTGAAATGTCAGAGATTTCTATTTTATTGCTTTTTCTGTTTTTTAAAAAAGACAACTCTCGCATTAGGAATATACCATCCTGTGATTTTCAAACATACATGAGGATTTGAAACTACAACACTTGGCACAGCAGAAAGCACTAGGTACCGTGCAGTCCATTCAGATAAAGTTATTCATTTATGTTCGAAGTCTTTCTTGAGTTATATCATATATATCATGAGTAATATTTGCTAAAAAATAAACAATATAAATATATTTATCATAATAAAAAAACATAAAAAAAACTTCTACACTTACAAATGTCAACACATCATTCATTTCATAATATAAAAAATGGTTTAATGTCTATCTCCTCTATCCCTCTACAGTTCAATATCATGAAATATGGCACTAAAAAACTGGTAACATTAACATTAAAATTCAATAGGTGCTCAAGAATCGATCTCCTAAAATTAGTACATAGGATGTCACATCAAAGTAGTGGAATGGTTTTCCTGTTTATAAATCTACTTTAAATTAGTTAACAAATTAAAAAAGGATTTTTTTATAACCGCACTTTTTAATAGCAAACGTCAGTACGTATGAAACTCTTTAAAATTTTGTACTGATAGATTTTCACAACAAGCCTTAGACTGACTTATAAAAACCGGATTATATTATCCTTTCTCCAATATCCTCTAAAAACTCTGGTCGTGAAGGTTATAATAAAATAAAAAAGCGGCCAAGTGCGAGTCGGACTCGCCCATGAAGGGTTCCGTATCAGCAAGTAACATCATATAAAAGTTCTTGTAGTTCGTTGTAACTTTCATCGATGTTTTTATACTAGTATATTGATTGGATGAAAGGTAAATTGCGTGTTACGATTTATGACGTATTAAAAAAAAACTACTCACTAGATCTCGTTCAAACCAATTTTCGTTGGTAGTTTTGCATGGTAATGTACAACATATCTTTTTTTTAGTTTTATCACTCTCTTATTTTAGAAGTTAGAGGGGGGGGGGACACACATTTTTCCACTTTGGAAGTGTCTCTCGCGCAAACTATTCAGTTTAGAAAAAAATGATATTAGAAACCTCAACATCATTTTTGAACACCTATTCATAGATACCCCACACGGATAGGTATGATGAAAAAAAAAATTTTAAGTTTCAGTTCCAAGTATGGGGACCCCCAAATGTATTGTTTTTTTTTCTATTTTTATGTAAAAATCTTAATGCGGTTCACAGAATACATCGACTGACCAAATTTCGACAGTATAGCTCTTATAGTTTCGGAAATAATTGGCTGTGACATACGGACGGACAGACAGACAGACAGACAGACAGACTTGACGAATCTATAAGGGTTCCGTTTTTTGCCATTTGGCTACGGAACCCTAAAAACTAAGCAATGGCATGGTAGGGGCTGAATTCTGATTACCTTTGTAGTTACCTTACGGCACTAATGCCGTCCTAGTACTATCTCGCTGTTTTACAGGATCTAAATATAAAAAAAAACCGTCAGAGTATAGCAAAACGAACTATAGATTACAGCTACTCTTTTTTAGACGAGGCTTTTTCCCGGGTATATGGCCAGTAACAATTATCTAAAATTAAAATACCAAGTGTTAATGAAAATATGTAACATTATTTTATGAATTAATTTTAAGGTATAAATACCAAACAGAAAGTACGACGCTAAAAGTAAAAGCCCCGACGTAGGAGTTTCAAATTTAATTTCAAACATTCCGATGCGGTTTTATTTGTACACGTTTCTCGCAAAACTTCGTAATATCAATTAATTTATATCAGGTAGATGGAGCGGAAATTTTGCATTTTGTAACTCGGTTGACACCTTTGTCTCGCGTTATAAATACTATTGTTGTGGCAATATGCAAATATTTATAGAAAATTTGTACTTCATTAAATCTATACTGAATGATGAAAGTGAAGTGGCTGTTTGTAATTTCAAAATAACTTTGAAACGGCTGGACCTATTTTGACGGGACTGTCACTGGTAGATAGCTGATGATAAACAGTTACTTTTTAGATTATCTTCGTTCCGCGGCGGTTATTTTAATTTTGTGCTTACTAAACTTGAATATCATACTAAATTTTATTTATAATAAGATTCAAATATCGTTAATTTGGACATCTATTATTATTAAATGTTGTATTGTTCATTACAGAAGGTAAATAAAATTAAAACAAGGATGTCATCGAGTATTTTTCTTCTTCAATAAGTCACAAGTTTGTTAATCTCTTATTCTGTTTACATATTTATAGCGTACGATAGTACGCGTTACTTTTCCTAGAGTAAAACATTTCTTTAATATTAATAGTTCGCGTCATATTATCATAGAAATTGGTCAATGGTACTTGTAATTACCAGTTTGTGCAAATGTAACATACATATGCTACCCGTATTACGAATTTCACTGACAATGTTGAAGCTGTTCTTTTAACCGTTATTTAAAAATAATGTATAATGATTCTTAAATTTACGAAAAGAAGCCATATAAGACAATTTTTCATGTTAATTTAGGTTATAATTTTAAATTAAATTTTAGGGTAAACGCAGCCATTATGCTTGTAAGCTATAGACTCGTGTAAACGATACAGTAACTTAGGAGTTGGCAACTTTAAGCATGCGATAGTGGGGTGGTGCACGCGGTGCAGCTGTAAATTTGTTGCTACAGTATATCGCAAGGGTTAATTACGAGTTTATTTCCATTTTCTGTCAGGTTTTGCCTGAGAATGATGTGAGTTGTAACAGAAACTTTTTGAGTTTCAAAATTGACCTTAGAGAACTTACTTTAAGAGAACTTAGATTAATGAATTTTAAAAGAAATCTTACATGAAATTGCTTTAAATAAGTCTTTTTAAGCACAAGTGGTATCTCTTAAACGTACAATTTTTTGATAAAACTTTAAAAAATATGTAAATATATAAAGTAGTCTAGAGTATTATAACCTAGTGTATTGTAATATTTTCAGCATTTTAAATTAAAACGTTCACGTTTCATTCTAAAACTATACCTGGTGTAACTGTGGTTTTACATATATTTATTATTCGGCGATTTAAATATCTGAATACCTAGATTTCGATTATTATAATATAATAAAGGAATTAGTCTCTTCAGTAGAATTTTACTGGATTCGTTGTACTTAGTGTAAACTATAAACTATTAAAAAAATATATAAAGATCAGTTAAACTTTCAGAACGTAATAAACGATCTTTTAAAAATTAACCAATAACTTCAATACAGTCTCCGTCATCATCACCAACGTTCATTCAAAAAAAAATATTTTCTGTTAAATATACCAGAGGAGTAACAGCATGTGCAGTTGAAGTGAGAATTGAACCGCCATTAATTCTACTTCTAGTACTCATGCAAGTGGATTTCGCACGCGAGCCACAGTTGAAGAATTTTCTCGTTTTTCATTTTTCATTCACTTGCTGCTTGTTTTTCTTGTTTTAATTTTTCTGTAAAAATTGCTGTGCTATGCTATATTATGTGTCAAATTAAGGTTTTGTTTCTACTGTCTGTAAATACGTTGACTGGTTTAGTTGAGTTATTTTGAAGGACCGATAACCATGGAACTGAGGACTGTTGGGGTAGAAGAGTTCTGGAGTGTAGAGCGCGACTCGTCAACCGTAGTGTAGGATGCCCACAGGCCTGGTGGAGTGAGGATCTGCGCAGGATGGTTGGCAGGAATAGGATGCGAGTGGCTCAAAATCGATCAAAGTGGTGTGCAATAGGAGAGACCTATGTCCAGCAGTGGACTGCAAAGAGCTGGTGATGATAACTTTAAACTTGTTAAGCCTTTGCTTTGTTCTTACTTTTGATATTACCTTATTTCGTCACATCTGAACGTCAACTTTTGGTAATCCAAAGCCGGTCGGAAAAGAGTTCCTATCTATTCTTGGTCTCACTCGCACATTTTCGTAGTTAATAATTAGATAACCAACGTGCATTGTAATGTGATTAGGTATATCATACCGTAATCAAAGGTCTAATTAGTATTCTGGTAGTATTAGATATTTCTAACCTATTCCTAAATAACTTAAATGACCAATGTGCGATTGAGAGTAGACCGGACCTGAGAGATGAACAATATTATTTTTGAGAAATTGACCTTGAGCGTCGGTGTGAAAAGATAAAGCGGACAGCAGTTAAAACAGAGCGGGGATGTATTGCCGGGGTTTTAAATGTCTTTTTTTATATTTTTGTGTACCAAAATGACTCTGCTCTTCCTGACGGAAAGCATAAGTAGAACCCAGGAGTATATGTCACAGTCCTCATTGTGAGTGCATACAATGCAGCATGGTGACCTACACCATGTCGGCTTAGTGAAATGGTTCTGCATGATTATCTTCGAACTTAATAGTAACCGAGCATTTTATTATTTCAGACATCTTACACACAACGTCATCTAGTCCAAAACTAAGCGGAGCTTGTATTATGAGTACTGGACAACTGATATAATTACATAAACATACTTTTTTTTGTACATACATACATATTATACATAGAAAACAGCCAGACTCCGAAACAAATATTTGTGGATCACACAAATATTTTCCGACCTGGGAATCGAACCCAAGACCTCTTGATCAGCAGCCGCATACGCTAACCACTAAACCAACAAAGCGGTCAAAAATTAAATTAAACGTATAATCTGCAGTTTGATCAGAAAAAAAGGTTAAAAAAGCTAAACACTAAAAGTAATTTATTTTTATAATAGAAAATATGTTGAAACAGCAAAGAAAAAATGATGCCAAAGATTTTTGATCAGAAAACGCTATTTGTTTCGAGATTTTCTCAGAACCAGGATTTAAGAATCGCGTAACTTTAATGAATTCCAATGTACAAGTTTTACGACGAGAGTTACACTCCAACTCAGTGTTATTTTTAGACTTCTTTAGTAAGCCTCTCTATACGCACACTTTAGTGTATTCTCAAAATAAATACTTAATTGAAATCCATTCTGGGCTTCGAAAATAGAATTCTCTCCATATTATTCTATCACTTTAGCAGACATAATGGTTGTTTCCCGAGAATCGTATACTTCGTAGATTTACGAGACCGTGTATAAAAAGTTGGGTCGTGTCGACACACCTGTTCCTAACCGCGGACCTCCGAGCTTCGCATAAAGTAATCACATGAAGCCTGATTTTGATCAGAATTTTATATTTTTATTTACATTGATTTTGAATTATATAAAACTCGTAAGCGCATTTAGACATAAAAAACTTATTTATTATACAACTGACACCTTGTTTTACACCAATCAATCGATTTCAACAATCCATAATATCACACTGCTGGGTTCGGGTTTCTTCTCAGGAGAAGACCATACGTCCCCACACCACCCTAGAGCATGTTAATTTAATAATCTTACGAGTATCTAACGATATTCTCTCTTCATCTAACGGTTAGAACGAGATTCATGACTACACGCCTCGAGTCCGATAGTTATACAAATTCAGTCCTGGTTGTCATAGACATCTATGGCAATCATTATTGGGAAGTCAGTACCCTCAAATATACCTTCGAATTCAGTTCAAGATTGCGGAGTTCCGATGCCAGTCTCTCCCTGGAAAAACTGATCCACCACAATCACAAAAATCTCGAAAGTAGTAAAGGTTAGGATATAGACATACTAAATATCGCAAAAAGCAAATATAGACAATTCTGTTCTAGTCGTTTGATTTGTTTAATAACGTACCCGGAGGTAGCACTTTAAATTACTTAGATGATATGTGCAAGATGACTGGCAGGAGCTGAATGCAAGAAGGTGAGGATCGAACCAAGTGACGTGCAATTGAAGACGTCTATGTTCAGCTGTGGACTGTGATAGGTTGATGATAATGATGATAAAATTACCTCATGTAATATTATATTATATTTAATGTCTTTAGATTTTTCAGTGCAGGTCGAGTCTTTTATGTTATACTAATAAAAATTAGCACGTATTTTAATTGAACACTTCTTATTTCATTTTCGACGGATCAAATTATGTGAAATTTTATTTCACAATTATATAAACATAAAGAAACTCATAAACACACATTTAATATTTAAATATATGTATGATTTTAGAATAAACTTTATTTTAAAAATATTGTGATGCATACTAATATTGTAAATTTGGAAGTTATTCTGCCTGTCTTTGTCTTAAACGTCTAAAACACTGAACCAATTTAAGTGAGTTCAATATAGAGATAGATTAGACCTTACAGAAGGACATTAACGCACGCGGAGCGAGAAATTATATTTTTAACAATGAACCTTGTATGTCTGTCTGTGCCTGATGTTAGTAGACATATATAAACACGTGCTAGATAATATCTAGGTACTTAAATTCTGGTTTCTCTTCGAGATAATGTGTCAAACAATTGCCAGGTGTAATAAAATACTCTGATAGTCGCAATTTACATTAAATATAAAATATTAAATAATAATAATAATAAAGCCATTTATTCCCAAAATAATATTCAATTAGTTTAACTTTGCATGCATAATTTTGACAACAGTATTATTAGCAATGTTTATTCACATTTCATTGGTTCATTGCTATTACTAATCTAAACAATAAATATTTGAATAAAAACATAATATGTATTTACAAAATTGGCATTCCGTAAAATAGTATTAAATTTATTTTTCCTTCATTTCAAAATTTATGAAAATTAATATAATTTATAATAGAATTAAAAAAATCTAGCAATAAAATATTCCATTTTGAAAACATAACACAATCAAATTATAATAAAATAAAATCATCATTGTCTGGTCTCTATTTTGGGTACCCAAATTTGAGTAAAGGCCTCCTCCATATATCTCCATCGTTTTCTATCTTTGGCAAGTCTAGTCCAAGAGCAACCCGCTGTCCGCACTATCTACATCTGCAAGGTTAGTATTTCTTCTGATTTCTGAGTTTCTTATTTATTGTTTTAATTTCAGTCCCAGCATACTTCTTTCGGCTGCTCGCTGAAAGACTCGAAGTTTATTTATAATTTGTTTCGTTAGCGCCCAGCTCTGACAGCCGTAGAGTAGTACGGGAACTACTACGGTTTCAAAAGCTTTTTTCTTCAATTTCATCGGTAGTTTAGATTTAAAAATATGTTTAAGTGCCCAGTATCGTTTCCAGGCAAGTTTTATTCTACGCTCTACCTCGCCCAGTGTCTGCTCTCGGAATGAGATTCTCTGGCCCAAGTAATTATACTCATCAACATATTTTAACAAACTTGACTGTATTTGTAGTGGTATTTGTACTCCGTTGGTCATTGCACATGTTTTTTCCATATTCATAGTTAATCCGCATTTTCGGCTTTCGTGGTCTAATGTTTGTAACATGTATTCCAAATGTAAGTGGTTTTCACAGACAAGTATGATGTCATCAGCAAAGCGCAAGTGGTTCAGTAACTCTCCATTCACATTTATTCCTAGAGAGTTCCACTTTAAGTTTCGAAATATGTCTTCGAGAAGGGCGGTAAATAGATTCGCAGATATTGGATCTCCTTGTCGCACTCCTCGCTGTACATTAAATGGCCTACCTTGTCTCTCCAGCTTTACCTTAGCCTTACTCCTTTTATATATTTCTTGTAATATTTTAATAAACTTGTTAGGCACTCCTTGCCGATCCAGAGCTCTCCACAGAGCCGGGCGAGCTATTGAATCGAATGCCTTCTGATAATCGACAAATGCAATATAGAGCGTTTTACCATATTCTTCATATTTTTCGATAATTTGTGTAACAGTAAATATGTGATCAATTGTGGAGTACCCTGGACGAAAACCCGCCTGTTCTCTTGATTGATTTTGTTCAAGAATCGGCATAATCCTTTTAAGTATTATTCGAGTAAACACTTTGTAGGTTGTTTGCATTAAACTTATTGGTCTATAGTTTTGAATATCCTTCGGGTCACCTTTCTTGTATAACAGTGTAATAATTGATGTTTCCCACTGTGATGGTATTATTTCCGATCTCAGAATTTTATTATACAAGTTTGTAAGAGGACAAGACAGAGGTTCAATCAGGCATTTTAGAATGTCATTTGTAATTCCATCAGTACCTGGGCTTTTGAATGTCTTTAGTGAGCTTATAGCGTTGTGTACTTCAGCTTCCATAAATAAGGGTTCCACTGCACTTAAGCTGTCCAATCTTATCGCAACGGAGTATTCACTTACATCTCTACTTCGATACAACTCTTCATAAAATTGTGTAGCGACCTCTACCAACTCCACTCTGTTTGAGACAGTTGGTCCCTCCCTTGTTGATAGCGAAGGGATCCATTTTTGAGTATTATTAAGGCGTTGTTGTCCTTTTTTAATTGAATTATTAATTATTAGCTCTTCTTCAATTATCTTTATTCTATAAGAGTGTTTTTCTCTACTTATTTTCCTCTTGATTGTTTTGTAGAGCTTAGTAAGCTCTTCCTTTTCAGATTTTGTTTTGTTTCTCTTTTGTTTTAAGATAGTTCTTCTTTCTATGAGTCTGGCTATATCTGGTGTGACATGTTTATGTAATTGTTTTATAGTAGATTTCTGTCTTGATAGTAAGGTTTGGTCTTGGATAGTTTCAATTATAGTTGAATATAATTCTTGGACGTTTTCAATTTTGGTGAGAGTAGCAGAAGCCTCTGCAAATCCTTTTTTGAGTGTTTCTTTTTCTTGTGGTGTTAAGGGGTTAGTTCTGCCCTTGAAGGTTTTCCTTGACTTGATTTGTTTTTTTAATGATAATTTCGCTTGAAGAAGCCTGTGATCTGTAGGGTATGTTGTGTTTATTACATTTACGTCTTTGATTTTATTCTTATAGTTTGTGATAATATAATCGATTTCATTATATGTCTTACCATCAGGGGAGCACCACGTCCACTTCTTTTTTCTATTTTTTTTGAAGTATGTGTTCATGATATGTAATTGATTCTCCATACAAAATTCCTTGAGCATTTTTCCTCTCTTACTAACATTAGTAGCGTAGTGCCAAGGGCCCATTATACTCTTGTCTTCAGGTTTAGTGGCTCCTATTTTGGCGTTAAAATCGCCCATAATTACAATGTTTGGGCTTGCATTGTTCAGAGCTGATATCAAATCTATGTAAAATTGTTCTATGATATGGTCTGGCGCTTTTTCTGTTGGTGCATACACTTGAATTATGCTAATTTTGAAATTATTAATGTCAAGGTTAAGTCTCGCCACTCTATCCGAGATTGGGTTAAACTCCATCACATATGTTTTCATGTGGCTTTTTAATATAAAGCCAACACCACTGTACCTGCTGTGTTCATTTCCTGAGTACATATAAATTAAATTATCCTTTTGAAAAATATCAGTTGACCTTTGTCTTGTCTCAGATAAGCCTAGTATGTCCCAATTTATCTTATTCATAACATGAGTAAGTTCTATTTGTCTTGTTTCACAAACTATAGACATAACATTAAGGGTACAGATATAGAGATATGGAGGGTTGTAGTCTTTATCCCCCGCGGTGACTAGCCGTATTGGGGGATCGAGAGGGGCTGTATTTAATTGCTATTCCTTTGTCTGTATCTCTGGTCGCTCACTGAAAGAACGTTCATTGTCATAAGCTAATTTCGGTTTAGGTACCACGTATCTTTTCATATTAGTTGTTTTATTTCTCTTTACAGACTGATTTGTGTTGTTGTTTGGTTTTTTGCTACAGATTTCTTTCCCTTCAGGTGACTCAGACATAGTTCTCTTATTTGTTTGTGAACAGGGTTCTTTATTGTTAGGGAGTACAATAAGTTTGTCATATCTAATAAAAGCTGTCTTGCCTGATTCTATTTCTTTCTTTAACTGTTTTTGTAGTTCTTTACGTTTGTTCAGGACATCTATAGGGTAATCTTGCTTTATGTAGTAAGGTGAGTTTTTTAAACATTTAAAACTCTTTTCAATTTTTATTTTAAGTCCCATTGTTGTAAACGTTATTATTACAGGTCTTATATTTTCACCTTTTTTGCCGAGTCTCCTAACAGCTTCAATTCCGTTTTCATAATTTTAAATTAAAGTATTTCTGTATTATATGTAAAATATTTCTTTCCAAGTCGTGGTACGAGTTTTCGTTTTCTTCTACCCCGAAAATAACAAGATTTTTACGTCTAATTTGTCGTTCTAAATGGTTAATAAATGAAGAGTGCTCGTCCAATTTCTTCTCCAAAGTCTCATTTTTAATCTCAAGGTTTTTAAACTTTTCATTTATATTGTTGTTAATTGTAGTTTTAATCTCTTCTTTCATTTCAAGCATGTCGTGTTTTTGTTGTTTCATATCTTTCCGAATACTTTCTAACATAATTTTTAATTCTTCCATCATAGTACTTTGATATCAGAATGTTTTGAAATTAATCAGTAAAAGTTCTGAAACAATGCCCTCTGTTGGGGTCCTTTTTAAACGACCAGTCGACCAAGCGTGATGAATTTAATACTTGTTTGTGATCAATTCTACTTCTTAAACTTGATTGTATTATTCAATATTTTCAATATATGTCGTTATTAGTTTCAAAAATGTTTGGTTAACGAACAAGTAATAATTTATGTATTGAGGGTATGTAAAAGTTATTAACTTAATATTGGTATTATTGATGAAAAATGTATTCTTCTTCCTTTTTGTTCACTATTTATACAGAATTTCAATTACTACACTGTCCAGATATAGCTGAAAGATGAAACGTAGACTATCCATCACTACTTAGTAGTTAATTAGTATTTACTTGCCACAGTACAGATGATCTATTTAAATTTTATTGATTTCTCTTGATTCACTCAATTATCACTGTATCCTCGATGTATTTTGTGTGACACTTAGTTTATAAACACACTTTTGAGCACTTTTTGACTGTTTTTCATTGAAATTGATTTTTAATTTCAATTTAAACACGGACTCGATCTTTACAGTGGCACTGTGGCGCCCTCTTTTACATTACCTCTTTTACCTAATTTACATTATGAAATGTTAATTAGCGCTGTGACTGCGATTATCGCTATTAAATTAATTATAGTTATGCTAGTTTATGAAGGGTTAAGCTTCCATGATTTCGCGTCTGCGCTCCTCTTCCATTCTGAATGTTTTTTCAGATAAGTGGAACACCCCTCTTATGCCTAGGTAGTTGTACGTCCACACTAACTGATTTATATATGTTTAATATTAATTTTGTAAGCCGTGAAAGCGGTATAATGTAGATACAGAGTTACTTTCCAATTTTTAATTTACTAGCATGGGTTGATTGGAATGTATGTGTGCGATTTAATCATAATTTTCATAATAAATGTCCTTTCAACTTCCTGCGTTCGGTAATTTTGGTTGTGCGTTGCCTGTCAGTCAGTCAGTAACGGAACTGTTTTATATATATATATATTACAGTTTATATATTATTAGATATTTCATAAGTTAGGGTATAAAAGGCAGCGCGCGCCTGCGCATAACACATTTCTTGTTCGGCGCTCGTCGTGGTAACTCTGAAGGAGTGTTATTGTGATCTTTGCTATATTGTTACATTGTTATTATCAAATGGTAAAGTAAGAACTGCGAGTATTGTAAGTAATTAACTTGTTAGAGTTGGAAATCTAATGTAACTATTTCTGTTCAAATACTAATAAAAGTGAGTTTATTGTGTAAGTACTGTAATGATTATTAATTGTAAAAACAATGTTGGAAAAGAGTGTCCATGGAGTTTCTTGTCTGTTCTTCTCCATAGGATCTACGCCTTGGAACAGACAATTAGCTTATTAAAAACAGTTTGATATAATTTAATTATATTTTTGTTTCTTTTTCACTTTCGACCCATAAAAATATATATATTGATTGCACTTGGTTAAGAATCCCTGTTGAAACGGTTAAGAGTAAATTTATGAACTTAGGTTAAAATAAAATTTATAAAAAACAAATGGTGATGACAAAGTGAAAAAGCAAAGGATCTCCATTGTAAGTTTAGTTGTGAAAGCGTAATAAACAGACAGAAAAAGTTACTATCGAATTTAAAATATTAGCATCGATTTTAACGTAAAATACACCAGGTGTTGTGTGACGGCTTTAGATAATCGGATTAAATATGAAAATGTAATTATATTATACGATGGTAGTATGAAATTGTTATAAATCAGATTAAATCATAATGATTTACATTTTATTAATTCATTTGGATGGGAAATACAGTATAGATATATATATATTGTATTTTGTTTTTTTTTTTTGTGGAAAATAGTGTGGTACAGTTGTCTACACAAATAAATTAAACTGAAGTATCTGATTGTTGTTTTAAATTAACGTCTTATAATAATATATACGGAACTTACATAAAATACATTTTTTATTTATTATCTGTCTATTCCGGCTAATATCCGGCATAGCTCGACCGAATTTGACGGAACTTTCACTGGCAGATACCTAACGGTGTAATGGGTAATTAAGACTACTGTTATTTTAGAGTAGGTTCATATTGCAGTGTTGTTGTTATTAGGGCACATCAATAACCGCAAGTTACATATGGAGACGCAGCTGGTTTATAAATAAAACTGATACGAGTATAACGTTGCTACGTACACATGTCGTGAAGATTGAGGAACATATTCACAAAGAGTCCATACACAATACGTGAACACATAACTTAATATAAACTTAGAAAACCTCAAGCACTATCACTATCGCCGGTAAAGTCGGTATCAGGATGGCAGACAGAATTTGTATGATAGTAATAAATATAATATGCATTGCAAATATGTAGTATCCAAAGTTTGCAGTAATCGCTATAGTACAGAAAATACCGTATTTAGTTACGGACCAAAACAAAATTAAAATTTGTATCACATAAAATTTCGCTTTTACCTTTTTAAAAACACTTAATGGCTTTGTCCAGTAAGTAAATAAAGTTTTTATTTCTTCAAAATGAAGCACGACAATTCCCAATTTGTTACCTAAAACATAGCTCCATTAAAAAGTTAGTTGGCGATAAATTTCTTGACTTATTACGAAACAAACACGATCCGAGAGTAACTGGGTAAATTATTTGAAAGAAAATTTGTATTCATTAGTGTTTTTCCTACGAGTTTTAAATAGTTCTGCTTTAAAGGTGTGTCTATATTACTACTATCTTAAATTATTAAACCTGCGCACTTAGCTAAGCTGCAAGTGCTTCGCGTCCAATCTATTTCTACAATGGCTAACGCTTCAGAACTTAGCGTTTATTAATTAATTATCAACAACCTATAACCTATAACCTGTAACGGGCTCAGGTCTCCTTTCAAAAGAGGGTTAAAGCCATAAGTTTACACGCTGGCCGAATGCGCGTTAGGGACAGTTGTATTGGGGACTTAGCGTTGAAGTGACGTAATTCACATAAATTAGTTACTTTTCTGATAATGCTTACATTTGTGGAATGTATTAGAGTCGCGCTAAATTCCTCCTTCAGCACTAAGAGGCTGAGCTGTCGTGTGTCGGTGGTGAGTAGGAGACCGAACGACCAATGATGCAGTAGCATGTCAATAGACCGCTATAGTGAGGGTCAGTATATTGCATTGTCTCTATTTACAATGAGGATGGTCACCTTTAAATTCTACTCATGCTTTCCATCAGGCAGAGCAGAATCACTTTGGCATGCTTAAATACAAAAAAAAATGTGAAATTGGCTAAAAAGACACGTATTAATAGTTGTTCTACTATAATAAATTGTAGGTAATCGTGGGTGGTTACTCACTTCCTTGAGTGTGCCCCCCGCGGGTGGACGGGACGGGTTTTCCCTCCACCCGCATTATGTGGCCTGCCGCGAGGGGGCGGCGTCGGTGTGTGCCGGACGGCTTGTGCCCGCATCAGGAGCGGGCAGGTGCTGGGGGAGTCCAGAAGGAGATCTGACCCTGGACTTCTCCTCCTCCTAAACGGAGAAGTGCGGAGAGGGTACACTGTGTGGTTTTTAGTCGGTTCAAGTCCGACACACCACCCCGCCGTAACCCCCGGTGGGGTGACGGTCCATGATGATTTACCACACATAAAAAAAGGGTGGTCACTCACTTACCACCATTATTTATTTACCCCTATACTGTAAAATAAAAATTCAATCATTATGAACTCAGACTAATCTTCCAAAACTTCAATTTGGTTATCCGTACTCCGTTCTTATTTACGTGAATTTGAATGTCAATATTTAGACATGTATAGACCAGAGTACCCTAGACACACAACAGTTGTTTGCATAAGAGTTTGTTTCTTACTTTTTTGATAAAGAAAAAAAATATATAAGAAACCTGTATTTGTTAGTACTCGTATCAATTTTATCAAGATTTATTATTTACACATGCTAACGGTGAGCTTTGTGTACATCCACAATCTTTATGAATAAAATAGAATATCTCGTCATGAGCTAGATTTTATGACAATAAATAGATATTTACTGTTTTTTTAATCGTATCTATTTTCTAATAAAGTGGTGGGAAAAATATTATTTGACATGTCACTAGAAAATTGCGTTAATTGGTTTTATATAATGATTGATATATGTATTACAAGATTTATACAGCGCATAGAAATGATTTAGTTTAAACACATCCTTACACAATAAAGGCAGTAGGTCATTCAGCAGGTTGTAGTGTTTCCGCAATGTGCTTACGGGCCGCATATTCTTACTACGTGAACGCTGCTCAAATTAACAGTAATGATAATGAATGCGGGTCCGTATTGATCCCACATTAACCCAGCTACGGGACCCAAACTCTCCGATCGAGAGCGCACTAATAAATTGAGATATTTGCTCGCGTTCTGAACGAAATCTATTGGGTTTTATGGGCTATTTTCTGCCGTAGAATATTCTGTTGCTCTGATATAAAACATCGAGTTTCAGTTTCAAAATGTAGGATCGCTACTGTAAGTTGTGGATGTATATTTCACAATTATCACTTTCAATATTTAGTGTGCTTTTCTGCTGATTTAACTGTTTTAACTTTTAAGGAAATATGGAAAACTTGGAACTTCCTATGGGTAATTTTCTTACGAGGCTGACGACGAAGTTATGTGTTGAAACAGAGCTGACAAGGAATTGAAGTAAATCTTAGGAAGAAATTCCTCGAGAAATCCTTCAAACATTTTGGGCATAGAAAGTTGGTACGGAACACGTCACGTTACTTCTTCAGTCTGTCTAAGCTAGGGTCACGTGCAGATTCCGAACGGCAGAGCCCATTAAGGTCACACATGCTCCATGAACCAGAGAGCGCTGAATGCTCTCTGATGCATAGAGTTAATTCTTCAGGACGGGAGAGTACTGCTTCTATTCTGTACCTAACTTCCACTAAATAGTACAGTTTAATTTCGATGTGTACTATTTTCTTAATTTTTTCTCTTACCGAAGCAAAGGTGTTTTTTGTTTTAAGTCTTAATACTTTATATACACACATCAAAATAGTAAATACTATATAATGATATTATTCTTCAATATATAGTAAAATACATAAAATATTCTTAAGTCTACATATTTAGTTTTTATTCTGTGAAACACATATGTACATTACATCTCTAACAAGGCGTGCAAATAAAACTAGAATAAAAACCAAACAAAACAAAAAAATCTTGTATAAGAATTTTTAGTTTGAATTTTCGTCTTCTCACACGTATTTCGAAGAAATACATATTGTTGTCAATATCTTCGGTTTGCAAGTAACAGGTGTAGGTTTGATATTTCATCTGCTTGAAATAACTTTCGTATAATGTGGAATAATGTAGAACCCTTTTATCTAAAGTGAAACACAATTTTAAGATAAATTCTTTCAAAACATAATGCGATATACAATCTTACTAGTAGCAGGTGGCCATATTATTGTTTTGTTGCCTTTTTTAATAAAAGAACTTACTCAAAAGACTCAAGAATAAAAAATAGTGGTTTTAAAAGTTACATGAAATAAGGTATACATGTTCTTTATAAAGTTACTCGAGTTTATTGTGAAACTAAATTAAAAACTGTAGTGAGTAGTAGTTTAGGTAACATAAGTTATCTAGTTTTATTTACGTATTAAATAAAACTATTTAACTTTATGTTATACAATTGTTAATATTTTGTTATAAGATTTACATATTTTGAATGATGATATTGAAGTCTTGTAATGTTTATCCTATTCATCTAATTAAAGTTTTAGCAGTTATTTTATTAATTTGATTTTTCATTTATTATTTAATAGCTTTTGCCTGCGACTAAGATCACGTGTATATCGGGTAGCGCAGGAAAAAAAGGCTTTGTCCTTTCCCAGACTCTAGACGATCTACGTACAAAGTATTATTTAAAACTCGATTCAGTAGTTTTGCCATGAAATCCATACAGACAATGTTACTTTTCCATTTATAATATTATTACGGATTGTACATGAAAACATTGTATTGACAATAAAATTTTATACACAAAGGCTAGCTTAACACCACCTTGAGTTTTCTTCCATTTAATCTTTAGAGTGAATAGATGACAATGGAGAATGAAAGGGCTAAATCATGTGTACCTACTTATATATAGGTAAGAAAAAAGCACATCAATCAATATTATATTTTAGAATATAATGTAACTATACTAATATATAAATAAAAAAGACATATACATACACATTAATAACTGTAATATATAGATATACCGTCAGATATATACATATTCTAAGGATCTGATCATGGAAGAAAGGGATAGATAAACAAGATAGGGACACATCCAAACAAGAATTTGTTCTTATTTTATTGTGAAGGAAGAGTTTAAAAATAAAATCTAAGAAGAGCAAAACCTTTTGTCTTAATTCTTAACATCTTTACCTTCCCAGTCTGACATGCGATCTGTTTTATTTAGGAATCGTAAAGTATGTACAAGAAGTAATGTACCTCAAATCCAACACTGGCATCTGGCATGACAAAAGTTATTTTTCAAGTTAAAAAGGAAAGAACTAGAAAATTATTTTCTTTCTCAATAATAACTTTTCTCCTCAAAACTTTTCATGTCCAAGAAAAACTATCTAGGTCGAGATAATATAGTTCATAAAAGAAAGTTATTATAACTAAAATAGACTACGTCTAATACATATTTTTATAAGATATAGTTATAAATGAGCAAGCTTATTTCAAGCTTACTGTAGTTTGTAAAAGATTGTTAATAGTGTGTTTCTATTGCAGGAAACGCGGGGAAAATGAAGATCTCCACGTATTTGCTGTTAAGTTTTTTAGGTAAGTAAATTGTACAATTTATGTGTCAGTTAAATGAATTTTAATAAGAAATACTGTTTTTAGATTGTAAATAATTTAGGCTACGGCGAAGACATTAATATTGGACAATATTTTGGCAGTCTATGTACATATGTTTGTATGTCCAAACGTAGCGAGTCAATTACTGAACCAATTTAATTGAATCGAGTTTCAATAGATTTGTAATAATGGTCCGGGTAGCATAGCATTTTTTTTTAAGTTTTTATATAGCCCGATCATTTCTTTCGTTATCCAAAAAAGTACTCTAAGTGGAAGTATAATTAAAGTTAGGTAAGTTTTTATGTACTTTAAATTTATTTCGTCGTTGTAATGATTTTCAGAAAGACTCAACCGGAAATATTTTCTAGTGAATCCTTGACAATACTGAAAAACTTTTTTATCTAAATTATCACACTGCACGAAGTGTACCTACTTATTAACACAGTACATACTCACATTGCAAATTACTTTTACTAAAATTCTTGAATGTATCTGTGTGATACACACGTCACTAATATTATTATTAGGTAAAATAAAGATTTCGATTGCTTCAGAAGTTAAGGTTTGAGATATGTTGATTTTACAGCAAGTTATTATTTTAAGTAGTAGTTTTTATGAATTTAACATACAACTTTATATGCTTGTAGTTTTTGCCGGTGGCTCAGAACGTTTGTGAAGCGGTTATCGGGGTAAAAGTAGCCTATGTACTTTCTCTACAATCAAAGTATCTCCATGTCAAATTTAATTTAAGTCAGTTCAGAGGTTTAGTCGTCAAAGCCAGACAGACAGACAGAGAAGCTACTCTCGAATTTATAATTTTTGTTTATTGATATATGATGTAAACATGTAAGTTTATTTGTTGTAATGTTAAATTTACTAACAGGATCATACAAATTTTTTGAATGTTATATTTAACATAACTCATTGTATATTCGAGAGCTATTTAGCAAAATTATATGACGTAGACATTTTGACGTGTAGGTATAACAAAAAAATAGGTAGTTGAATACTTGAATACACTTACATACAAATCAGACAAGAAATCAACCGAGGCCAGACGTAGGTAAAATACACTAAACCAAGCTTAAATCTGAAGTGGTATATATGTTCATAACTCTATATCTCAAAACATTTTTCATATTTTCACCTATTTTCGTGGCGGCGAATGTCGAGGTGAATTTTGCCAGCAACTAAAGGCAATCCTTTGAGGACGGTAAATCTATGAACAAGCCTATCTATTTGTTGTAACATAAATTTTGACACTTTTCTGATATATGGCATGTTAAGATATTGAAATTTAGATATATGATAATCTTTGAGGCTTTGACATTCGTATAAATTGATATATTCTTTATTATGTCACTTTATCGACAACAAAATTCTATTCACATGTATATTTGAGTTAAATTGAAATAGAGAGTCTGACTCGCAGCGTCCCGTAGCTCAAGTATCAACTTTTGTTTTCGCACAGTACTTAGGACCTTACGTGTGTCCACGAGCTATGAGTTTAAGGAAAGTCGCTTATTTGGTAACAAGCTTTATCTGATTTTTTTTGTATATTTAAGCCTACCAAAATGACTCTTCTGCCTGATGGAAATAATAAATAAATATTTCGGACATCTTACACACCACACCATCTAGTCACAAACTAAGCAGAGCTTGTATTATGAGGACTATACAAGTGATATAAATACATTAACTTACTTTTTTTTTTGCAAAAATATACATATTATACATAGAGAACACCCAAAGTTAGCCGGCTTCTTTGAAATCAGTTTGGGCGTGTGCGTATAGCTCTACTATTCCTCTAGCAATAATTATAAGAAGAATGATTCGTAAAAAATTATTATATTTATAGTTTAGAGTTCAGACTCGATAGTCATGAATCAGTGCAACCACTTAGCAACCAAGATCTAAATTTTACAACAAGTTTACATTTTAGCTGTAAGAGAACTAACACAACAGTTAAAGATAAGGAATTCACATTGGTCACCACATTTTGTTGCCAGTTATTAAGGTTGTTGCAAGAACTTAAGTGCACTAAAGAGTAGCTTGCATCTCCACACTGTACCCTTTCATTGCACACTGAGAAGCCAGTTTTCCTTTAGACAAATTTTCATCAAGTTTTTGCTTTTGTTTGTGGCGGCTGTAATATAATTTGGTAAATCTTTTCCTATCTATTCTTCCTTTCATTACACTCCTAATTTACCTAATAAATTACTATAACGCCAGATTCTCGGAAATAGGCTTGTCTATTATTACGTTAGTAGAACTTAAATTACGTTGAAATTTTGTGAGTGTTTATTTAGTTATTGTGTTATACATCTCTGGCTACTCTAAGAATATACATTGCCGCGAATATAATAATACATACATATATCGTTCCCAATTATGGCGTGCGATATTGGTTGGTAATTATCGTAATAGGTATCCCACCGGTAAAGATACTATCGCATTATTGTCATATTACGTTGTTCTCCTAACATCTGAATATGTTACACATACATATATTGTGTGTATTTTGTTATTTTAATTAATATGAAGCCTTTATTAATATATATTACAATATTATTTAGTACCATAAGTATTTATATATACTAAGAAATATATTTGACTAATTATTAAAACATATTTTGGTATTAGAATAAATAGAATAAAAGGCGTAGTAAATCATCTACGTAAACTCGTAGCTACGTCATCGTAGACCTCTACGATATTTTCAATGCAATAGGAAATAACATCATGAATGATAAAAGGATTTTACCTTAGAAACTTATCATAATACTTTGAACATTGTTGTTAATAAATTGCAGTAATTAACTGACACAATTCTTAGTGATAATTATAATCATGATAATTACGAATCAGCCTGAAAATTCGAGAAGCTTTCTATTTTTTACTGAAATTTCAACTTTTAAAATTGAACATTTCACAACCGTATATCAGATAGATTGTATCTATTTTGTCCGAGAGCAGACTAGATGTACTTTCTAGATTTAACCAATTAGGACTGGAATTGCACAAATTAACGCTCAAATGGAGACGGTGGAGTTTCAAGAGATATGTTTCAATTTATTTTAAGTTAAGTCTCAAATGTCTGTTATTTAAACTCATAAATTATGTTTAGCTATTTAGTATCAATTCAACCTTCATTAGCAAATATGTCGATCTATAATTTATATTCATCCCTCGTACTGTATAACCAAAATGTACAGAAACAGAGAGGAGAGGATGGGATATAATTGCTCGGACTTATACTAAAAACAGTATTCCATCATTGTTCAGTACAAAAAAAAAGGTCTGCACGTATGGTCTAGTGGCGTAAGCGGTCGCCACGCCATTTTCAACTGCGCCAAGTGTCGTGGGTTCAAATCCCATGTGGGTTAACACTTTGTGTAATTCACAAATTCTTGTTCCGAGTCTGGGTGTTCTTTGTATCCCTTTCATGTACATTTGTAAGTCCCCCATGACACGGGGTTCTTATAACTAATGCCAGAGTTGCAGTTTTTTTCAATTGTGCCTCTATTATTCGAATAACATGCAACCACGCGTCTAAAAACTTTGCCTTGACCACAAATTTTTTTTTGCCATTCCAAAATAATATGAACGTGTATGAGAGACAATGTCTAAACGTAATAAATATAAAAAAATGATTTATTTACAAGTCTAATTGGAAATCCATAGTCGTAACTATAGTACAGGAATGGGTATTGAATTTTAATTCATTTGTTTATTTAAAAAAAAAACTTCAAAACCTTTTTTGAATTAAAATTGTAATCAGTCCCATGGTCATATCTAAAATTATGTTTTGAAAAGTAAAAATCTCATAAATTTTCAGGAGCGCTTTTTATTGAATATGAAGATGTAAGGGTAACAAAGGAGGGAGGTGCCGTATAAATTCTAACAAGCAGTAGTGTACACCTGTGTATGTTTCAACACCATTTTTAGGGTTCCGAAGTTCATGACTTGGAACCCTTATAGATTCGTCATGTCCGTCTGTCCGTCTGTCCGTCTGTCCGTCCGTCCGTCCGTCATCGTCCGAGGACGGAAAAACGGACGTCTTTCCGTCCTCGACTTACCGTCCAAACGGTAAGTGCTAGAAAGATGAAACCTTGCATGAATACGTGTTGTAATTACGTCGACAAAGTGCTACAATAAAACTATGAAAAATAATTTTATTTGGGGTACCTCCCCTACACGTAATGATTTTTTTTCTCGTGGCTACCCCATCGTGTGGGATATCATTAGATAGGTCTTTTAAAAACAATAGAGGTTTATCAAGACAATTTTATGATTTAGGTATCCGTTTGCGAGATATTTCACTTTAAAGGGCACTTTTTTGTAAAAACAGGGCGTCCCACCCCCTCTAAAAGCTAAACGGCTGACTCAAAAAATCTGGGAAAATTCGATATGGTAGTCCATCTAATGAACTTTGAAGGAAAACTATAATGGATTAGATGAGTTTGTTAGTTCAGGAGTTATAGAGGCTTAACTTGTAAAATGCGCTCACTAGGAAAACGTCATACAAAATTAACGTATTAATACGTAAACATAACAATTATCTATTGGATACGATTTTAAATCCACGTACTATTATAGGTGACTGAGGAACCCTTTCCTTGCGTGGCCTGACACGCACTTGGCCGATTTTTAGAGGAGGATTTTCATTTTACGAAACAACATTTAGCAATCATTTGCTGGGTTTGGTAGTAAAGCTAAATTTATTATTCTAAAACTAGTACTAAATCCTTATTAGTATTATAAATGTCGGCCTAGTGAGATGCAACTGTATCATTAGGCTTCCGGTCTCATACTCAAGAACGAAGTACGATAGCACCAATGCTGTCATTTCTACGTTGGTCTCCTATATGAGGGTAGCACGGCCGATCCGGTGATACATTGTAGCTATCTATAGATATCAGGTATATTTTGAGGACTGTAGTACAATGTCCTGAGAGATTATTACATCGACAATTAATGTACATAAACAATACTAAAGGTTTCTCTGTTTGCCTTACAAACCTTACGAAGCTCTTTAACTAAGACCTTATAGATTTTAGATATGGCTATGACCTTTTTTCAACAAAAATATTATAATATTATGACAAACCATATTATTCTTTATTAATTTAGTAACAATTCAATGAAATAAAGAATTTAATTTAATAATAGTAAGTACTTAAATAAATTGAAATATATCAACAGTAACAAATTACGCGAAAATTTTAATTACAAAGAAGCTTAATTTATTTGGTCCCTTGTTTTATTCCGAGCACGTCCAGACTTTTTTCGACATAAGTCGTTAATAACTTAATATGCAGATTAGATACTTGATGTAATTTACTGTTTCGTATTTAACATTTAATAAAACGTGATTGTGCCATTAACTAGAACAAATTGAGTGGAAACTCAACCTGATAAAGGTTGAAATATATACATTTTAAAAGGTTTATTTAGGAGAAAGGCGGTCCTATTAGTAAGGTGATCCAATCTTCCGTCATAATATTCAAGCTGTTTATCTTCAGCTTACCCCATAGTGCAATTTAATTATTCAAAACATTTTAATTATAATTTAAGATAAACAATGATGGCAATCTTAAAATTGTGTTTTTCTTTATTTGAAAACGTTCTTTTTTTATAACTATTAATTGTCAAAAATATGAATAAAAATTTACTCCTGAATAGCAATAAGTATAACTTTTGAAAAAAATTTGTTAAAAACATAAATACGAGTACTTGCTCCAGTTTTTATTAGAGATAAGTCATAGGAAATGACCGTAAAGAAACCTTACAAAGGTTTTTTTTTAATTTTTAGATAGTTTATTTTTTATTGTTTTTTTAATTAATTATTTATATGGGTTAATTTAATAAATACAAACTAATACGCAGCTTACAAACAAATTTTACGATAATGTGCTCGGCGTTGTTTGTCTTAAAAGTTAATATTTTTATTATATTACATATTATTATTTTGATGTCAAAGAAACTTAAACTTCTGCGTATTTTATAAATTATTTGCATTTCTTTTCCTATTAGACTCATATGTCACAAGGGAGTGTTTACGATTCACGGATGTACGATAACACGAAAACTACCTACAAAGTAATTTGTTCAAGTAGACGGGGATATTGAAAATGTTGGGCGGTACCTGGGAGGGTTAGTGACTTTGTCACCGCGTCACGTGTGCCAATCCCAGGTATAGGTTTTGGTACTACAGACAATATGCGGTTTAAATTGGTTCGAGTTCGTTAATTTTAATGGTTCAACACTTCTCCTAGCACTACAGTTTTTATTAGAGCCGTTAGAGATATGTTTAACTTCATACATTATTTACATTTAAATAATACTTACTAATAATAGTAAACAATATCTTAAACATTAAAAATAATTATGAAATTAAATTATGAACCGCATCATTTTTAAGCTTAGTCTCGTAGACTAAGCTCAGAAATGATGCGGTTTTTACCACGACGACTAACGACTATTATTTGATATTACGAGTATCTCATCGTCCCGTGGCTATACCCGCGATCATTGCTGTAAATTGTGAGTAGCGTGGCGGAGTCTAAGTTTTCATATGAATTTAGTTAAAAGCATTAGACATTACAAACAGCTACTTAAATTATATTTATTTGTATAGTTTTATAATGTAAAAACTAATCAATGTAGAATCAAAATATTTTTTATCGTTATTCAAACAACGTAATAAAAATAGTTTTGTATTTAACAGTCAGTATATTTTAATTCTTTATATGAAACGTTAATTATACTCATCATTTTGAATTTTCATATCTAATATCTACGAACCGAATCATGAAATTTACAGTTTCAATATTGAAAATCTGACTCCCTAAATATAATATTACAATTATGAAATATTAAAGGAAATACACATAATATTTGGTAGAAAGTTTACGGAACTATATCAACGGTGGTTTGAATGAAATAAGGTATTCTAACATCTGGCGGAAACGGAAACTGGCACGAATATTACGTATTGGACAGTAGACGGTAGCGTATTGGACAGCTATGCTTGAGGTCTCGGGTTCGAGTCCCGGTTCAGACCAAATATTTTTGTGATCCGCAAATATTTGATTTGGAGTCTGGTTGTTTTATATGTAAAATATGTACTTATGTATCTGAAAATGGATGTTTATGTACTTAGATCAGATGTCTAGTTCCCATAATACAAGCTCTGCTTAGTTTGGGACTAGATAGCGTTGTTTGTAAGATGTCCGAAAATATTTATTTATTTAAATATTTATTTATTTATGTACTTTGCGAACTCTCAAACCTTCCTCTTTATGATATTGGTACGGATATCCAAAATGAATGAGCAACGTTTCAAATTTAGATGAAAATGTTGAGACTGAATATAATACCAGTGAACGATTTTGCTTATAGACCTCGAAAATGAAATACCAAGGTATTTATTAGGAAGGAAATTAAAAGGTATTAGGTAGCTTATTAAATTTAACATGAATAACAGAAAGGAGGAAACTCAATATTTTATTTCACGAGTGATAGAGTGATAGTGCTAAATTGTTTCTACAATTGAAATATTTTTATTTTTTCACTACTACCAAAAACTCATAAATTATTTAAAAGCACTTATCTGATTATAAAAAAAAACTTGCTAAATTTTTTTGGCTATTCTATTCGCTAGTCATGAAAAGACTAGAACAAATTACTTTTTGGTACTTCTTTTAAACTAAACGACTTATAACAAGTAATGCCCTAGAATCATTTTTGAATATTTGAAATCCGATGGAGAGTAACGCTACCGTTGGGGTGACATCAAATTGACTTAAAATTTAAGGCACTTAGCTAAAAGTTTGAGTAAGTTTGTACAAGTAACTTACCAAACATTGAATCCCTGTGGATCCGTGATGCCTAACTTTAGAATTTGCTGTTACATCACTTATTTATCAGTCCGATAGAATAGTACCCGTGTGGTATGGTGATGGTTTAAGAATGCGGTCAGAAGAGAAGGAAGGAAGAAGAGAGTTGGCTCTTAAGACACAAAGAAGATAAACTACGTGTGAACCATCCTAATAGAGACGGCATTCTTGCTGTCGTATTTCGATGGTGTGTGTGAGACCGGAGGCCCAATCGTTCTGCATTATTCTCCCATTTTGTAAAAAGAAATTAAGTATGTACCGTTATATACTTATTACGTAGCACGTTTTTCAGTGAATGTGGACGTTGTACAATATTGATTGATTTTGGGTTATAGATTATCTGTATATAAAATTTTCGTGACACAATGTTAGTTATCATACTTCTCCGAAACTGCTGGATCGATTTCTATGAAATTTGTGTGCATGTCGGGTAGGTCTGAGAATCGGCTAACATCTTTTTTTCATACCCCTGGAACACGAGCGGAGCTGCGGGCATCAGGTAGTTATTATTATAACTATGCATATTAACTATAAACTAAGACATTGTGGTAAGTAGACAGGTATGTTATGTACAATTCTTCGTCGTATTGTAAAAAATCATATTTTTTAGTTCCATGTACGAGTACTTCGCATACAGATTTGTGAGTTTTACTTTTACGAAACAAAAAATGTTGTGTATATTTAACGGAAAGGCAAATATATAGTAATTATTTATAGCAAATATATAGAATTTTATTATGTCGAAATCACGTTTTGAACTGTTATTTGATACATGAAATGAAAGGTAAATTTATGTCACTGATGCTTCTACCAATTCTATTTGTATTTTTAAAAGAATAACGATATTTGTGCTTTTTATCTGTGTTCGTATTAGTCTGAGTATCTTCTATTATTTTATTAATTCATCGGTCAAGTTCTTAGAAAGTATACCGAAATTGTGAAAGCTTTACTGAGTAATAACAAGAAAGCTATTTTAGGCGCCCCTTATTTGAGTTGTCTAGACTGAGTTATAATTCATTTTTTTATACTTTTACTTTTTTTTATTGTATTTTATTTGTAGCGAAATTGTGGTTCAATCGTATTACTCAATTAACTCACGTAGGTCACGAACAATTTCTTTTTTAAGTTAATTTAAAAAAAAGCCTTTGAGCATAACCGACTTGTAGCCAGTACATACGCACAAATACATATCTCTATATTCTCATTGGAAGGTTTGCTTAAATAAGCAACAAAGCGAAAAAGACAAAGATAAAAGCGCAAACTATGAACTTTATAAAACATAAAAGTTCGAATTGAAAGGAATCGCTGTGTTACTGAAGAAAATAGTTAAGCTGATAGAAACTATTTTTCTTAAGTAAAAAGAAAGATATGAAAGGTACAAAAAGATTCATTCTTTCGAATAAAACGATTGTTAACAATCTAATTTTAAGAAATGAAAGTCTCTACGACTGTTACAAGAAATTTTAAAAGATTCCATCAAATTGCGTTTGAGTATTCTTTTATGCCTACCTATCTACTTTGTAATAATTTGCTATATTACTTTAGGATGAATAACTGTACTATGTAACTTCTGGGCTCTGTGGCGTGTCTTCGGAGAAGCCTATGTCCAGCAGTGAAATGCAACGGGCTGATGATGATGACCATAAGCGACAGGATAATTCGTATATATCGCTTCTTTTCTTTAATAACGTGACAAGTCCGAAAGCTAACTTTTTTATTTGATGATTTAAATAGCTGTATTGATTTTATTTTCGCCCACAAAGTGATTTCATTAAGTACAAAAAAGTGAGCTTTCGGATTTGTCACGTTGTGAAGGAAATAAAATTGTTACATTAAAGCATTTTTCAAAGTAATCCCTACCAACTAGATCAACTAGACTTTTACTGTTTTAATCTAAGCACAGTATTAAAGTTTTACACACTCAATAGGTATTTTGTTCAAGGAGCTTCCTGCAATGGCACCCCTGAGTGCGGTAACTGAACAAGCACAAACAAGGGATGTACTCGCTCCGATGCACACTCAGCAGATAAATTTTATACACTATGTTAAGGGACGTTTTCAGTGCAAGTTGGGAAGCGAAAATTATGAAGTTGTTGGTAATTTAATCTCATGAAAGAATATAAAAATATATCGGATGTTTTTAAAGTTATTGAGGTTTTTTTAAGGTGTATAAGCAGGGTGCAGGGAGTGTGAGCAATCGTGTGAGTAAGGAAGTTTGTAACTGAAAATGACATTAAAAAGACGTTCTGTTTAATTACTATTAGAAAACTTCGTAACCTTAAAAATAATCGATTGACTCCTATCCCAATTATAGTAGCTCAACAACTACTACAGAAACTGTACATTAATTCAAAGCAATTTACTCAAAATAGCTGAACGCTATACAGAATCAAATTGCATTCTATTGTATGAAAATAATGTTTCCATTAGCGCTGCTACGAAGGCAAGTGGCGTAGTTAGCGCCCTTCGCCTTCCTCGCCCTTCTTCATCTTCTTAAAATGTTAGCGATTGAAAGTTAATTGGGGTTTCTGACAAAAAGAGAAAATAATGCCCTATTACTAAATCACCACAAACGTGTGTATGCTTGAAATTGTTTAATAACTAACATGTACCTAACTTCAATCTAAAGTTATAGATCTATATAAATATCTATGTAATAAATAAGAAAATGTAGATATTTCTGTTTAAAATGATTAAATAATCAAGAAACAAGTGTAATGTCTTTAGTATTTAAAAACATGGCTAGGTATGTTCAGCAGCAGTCTGATTAACAGAGCAAAGACTCTGCCTATTTTGGCATCAGACAGGCGTGTGCGAAGTATGTGACTGTATTATTATTTACTAAAATTACCCACGGCTTCACCCGCCTGTATGTCCGTTATCAGACTATAAACTATATTTTTGTAAAGTTTCATTCAAATTTCTACAGCAGTATCTACCTGAAAGAGTAACAAATATCCGAAAACCCATCTTCAGAAATTTCTCAATAACAATATTAGTAGTAATGAAAGGATAGCTAGCTAGATAGATAGGATAGGTAGGATAATATTCATAAAGTTCTTCATTCTTAATGCGTTGCACTACATAATATAATTAAAGATTAAAAACTAAAATTTTGACGCGGTTGACGATGCTCTACCTATATACAATACGCCACTCAAAGGTTCGCTCAATCGAAATGTGGAATTCTAGCGAGACGTATAGCTTAGGATGTGATGTCGTAAAAAAAATATATTTTTATAAAATGTCCTGTAGTGTATATATAAGTGTCCTGTACAAAATCCTTTTTTTTTAATACACAAAGTAATATTATTAATATCACAGTAAAAATAGTCTTTGTCCTCCTCTTCTAACTTCTACCAAATTTGTTAGCGATCATTGTGGCTTGCCGTGAAAGCTTAACAGAAAGAAAGAGTTCCATTAGAATTTTTAATAATGTTATTTATTAGTGGATAGCAAACACAAAATAAATCAGAAGAATGAATACAAATTTCGTTTTTAACCTAGATTGAATTTAGTTTTAATGAGAACCATGACAACCAATGAACTGATAAAATGTTACCCTACTATCAATACCTACACACTCGTAGAAACCTTTTTGATATCTATAGAAATTCCGTTGACTAAATTCTTTTAATTAAACTTTTTAACAGTCTTGTCAAAGCACCATTTTTCATTGAAATGTGAATTCAGCAACTTTAGAAACAGACGCAATTAGTAATATTCTATTCGTTTGGCTTTATTTAACTTTAGTCTTTGAATCCTACGTTAAGACGAGTTTTAATGTCTTCTATTACCGCTTTGCCTTTTCAGTCTTCATTTAAGTAGTACAATTAAAATTCTTGTCGTTTAAAGCGTTCGAAATTCGGGCTTTGGAAACGTTAGATAAATTCGTAAGTTGGAATTGCTAACCAGACATTAGTAAGTTGAAATGGGTATTAGTGTATATTTAATAGAGTTAGGAGAAATATCCTTGAAGGAATGTCTCACGTTATTTTTTATATGTGAGCCTGCCAAAGTGACTACTCTGCTTGATAGAAAGCATGAGTGAAAAATCTCGGAGTAGTGGTCACCATATTCATTGCAAATGCAGACAATGCAGCAATGTTGCCATTGTACCTCCAGTCTCGTACTCACTAACGAAACACGACAAAACTAATGTTGTCATTTTAGGTTGGTCTTTTGTGCGAGGTCCCCACGGTCCCCGAAGCTAGTACATGGTAGACTGCGTCGGTCAAGCCGACCCATTCGTGTTGAAATCAACGTAAATAAAATCTTTCTTGCAACCTATAAAAAAGTCGTTTTAATAAATGATATAAGACCCTACTGTTACAATATTAGATGAAACATTGTCTAATAAGATATAGATACATTTACTTCATTATCTTATTGTTGGTTTAATTAAATTTTACTATAATAATATTTCAGCCAAATAGCCGATGAACACTGGAAACTCTAGGCTCGGAAGTGCGTTGACGTTCTTTGGGTCCCCAAGAGATATGGATTGGGCGATTATCTCACCGTTTCTACGTCAAAAGCAAAAATGAAAGATGATTATTCAACAGACTGTGGTATCACTTTGGTTAATTTGGCTCGTTAGTACTGACATGCTTTAATCTTTCAGTTCTATCATAGAATGAATACGTTGGAAACTTTTGCTATGCATTTACAAACCCATTTATCAATGAGTAAATATAAAATTACCTGAAGTGATTTATAGTTAAAAGTCACCGTCAAAAACTTTGCTAGTCTACTCACGTCACATCTGAATGGATGTTTTTCCTTCTCTCAGCCTTACAATTGTCTTTCACCTCTTACGGCGCCCATGGGATCAATAATATGGGTGTGATACTTCTTAATCCATCACCGCACGGATCCATATGTAATATTATCCGGTAAAAACAATCCAATATTATAATAACGAGCCAGGCGAGTTCAACTTTTTAGACACGAAATAAGTTTATTTGTACATTGTTATGCATTTTATACCCCCGGGATCTCTAACTTTACTGCTGTGAATCACTCTTTATGCAGAATTCAGATGTGGTAACTAATGTTGTATGTCCTAACTTCGCTGTGAAGTTTTGATACTAATTCCACTGTTTCAGTATTAATGTTATGGTTCTACGTAGACTATAAGTTTTAAGCAAGCATTAGGAAATTAGAAAGTTTTTGGTTATGTATTTCTGAAAATGTATATCCCTATGTATTTATAACATAATCATCACAATAAGAAAGGCTTATAAAAAGAGAGTACGTTGTTATTGAAATAATTATTAACTTAATGTATATTGGAAAATAATGTAATACACTGATTAAAACTTTCTATGTTTGTAAAGAAAAAAAATGTATACATTTTTTGTTGTAAAACGTAAACATTTTTTGTTGTAAAACGTATACATTTTTTGTAGAAAACAACATATTAATTATGTTTAGCCAAGCTTGTAAGAATCTAATGAAATAATGATTAGTTAACGAATAAAGAAATTTAAAATGTCACTTAAGGACAATGTAAGTATCTCTAACATTACAGATGTAATTTCAAGAACGTTATTTTTAGAAATATATCGAAAATTCAATACCTCTTTAGTACATAGGAGTACACCACAAACTGTATAAATTACAAACTTTTCAGAAACGAAACACCTGTTATACATGCCCGCTAGATTTATGTGTGCGTAGGACATTTTCAAGTTAAATAAGTTTCCGAATGTCTGCCTCCGACTGTCTAACAGTCGGTCCGTAGTTCCCAGCAACAAACTTTGTTTGCGGACTGTTTCAAATTTTCTGCGCGACCGAAGCCAAGGGCTTTGTACAGTATTGAAATGATCATGTTTTCGAAATTGAGCTCGAAATTTTCACTTGGAAGTTAAATTCTAGTGCTAGTTGCATAAGTTCGGGATCAACTTCCACACATATTAAATTCCGTGAAGTATTGATACCGGTCGTGCTCACAAGTTTGTAAAATGTATAAGATGTGTGCGTTATTGTACTTTAAGAACTTTATCCGTTCATATTTCTAAGGTGTTAGGCAGAATCACATAGTTTATATATAATTTTTAGGCGCTTTAGGTACTGATATTATATTGTAAAAGAAATCAATAAAGTGTAATACAAACTCATTAAACACTTTTAATATTACTCATATTTCATTCTCACCATGAAAATAATTCAAGTGAGAAATTACTCTATAAAATATCAGAGAAACTTATCTTACTATCAGTATTCGAATTTGATTAAAAGGCAATGTCACGTTTCTCGTAGCCATGAGACTCAACTTTCATTTTAAAGTTAATCTGTCTCTACGTGAGGTAACAATAGTAATACAAAACATGTCGAATCAGTCCACGCTTTGAAATGTATATCTATTGATTTTCTGATTTTATACCTTGATTGACATACCTATTCTTATTTTCTTAGTAACTAAGTGCTTTATCTTTAGAAAGACAAAGAGATTAAAGTTGTTACTTTTTAACTTGAAAAACAGTATTCAACTACTATGGGACTAGAATCTATCTGAATTGTAAATAACATGGAATGTTACATTTATACATATTCTATACAACTAAATAAATTCGAAGTATCCGTTTGTAATTTTCAATTAACTGCTAGCATAAAATCTATATGAAAGTAAATAAAGTACTTACATAAAAAATCAACCTTTAAATTTTTTGTCAGTCTCTATGTTCCTGAAAGTCTCTAAAACGTCTAAACCGATTTAAACGGGTTTTTTAAAGGCAGATATTTAATGATATAGGGAGTAACATAGGCCACTTTAAAGACGAGTTTTGAAATATGACGTTAATCGTATTAGTTGTAAATGTACAAAAACAATCGCATAAAATAAAAGGAAACTAATCCAACGAAGGTAATAATATTTCGGTGAAGGGCTTACTAAAGTCATAACTTCGATTGAATGGTCTATTGTTCTATTCAGAATGACAGTGAGTCGATTAACAATGCGAAACATTAAGTAATAGATCAAATAACTTGCTCATTTCAAAGGCAGGGAGGTAACTACAAGCCATATGGATATATAAACGGGTCATAAATAATCCTGATCCAATATGGTAGTTCGGAAATATACTACAATAATACTACAGTTGGTACAGATTTATTTGCTTAGGCATCCGAGTTAGAAAACGAAATCACAAATGAGAATATCATTCTCATTGCGGTTTATCTGAATTTTGATTTTGTGAAATTAGATTTTTGACTTTTAATTAATGTCATAAATCTAATATTGTGTATATTTATGAAAATAAAAAACATAAAAAATATTTAAGTCAACTTTAGCTTTAAAAATAAACTGTGATGAGAAATATGTGTAACTTTCTCCTGTCATTTTACTGGTATTTGCGTTGACTTCCACTCTAACGAAAGATTCTTGTAAACGCGAGCAACGCCGTGGAACAAAGCTATGTTCTATGTTATGTAGGTCGGTTTCTGCACTAAGTCCTTTAGGTGGACCATTGTATTTGAGGGCGGCCATCACTCCAGCCCACCTCCCTCCAGAAGCGGATAAGGTCTCCGAGTCTGTCCAGACATTCTGAAACAGTTTTGGGAAATCCAAGGGTGTTTTTCCGTGTTTTGATGACACCTGTACTCAATGAGTACATTCGACACCGTTTCCTCTGCCCCTAAGCATGCTCTGCATAGGGGACTGTCAGTTATGCCTGTGGTGTGGAAGTGTTTGTTTATGGGCAGTGTCCCGTGATAGTTCCTACCACCAGCTGCAGACTGTCTACTCTAAGATAATGCCTAAGCTACTCCTCATGTCACTGAAAGTCTGTCCGTACAATCGTTACAGGGATTACTTGGAATAAACAAGACTTCAATTTTATTTATTTAAATAAGTCGAGTACTGTCTTATGAAAATACCAGAAGATAACGGTTTAAATTTGTTTGAAAGATTCTTGTAAGAAAGGAAGCATTAATATATCGCAATGAATTCGGAAACTCCACGGTATTAACTGTATGAATATTCCAATTTCAATTGAATTTCTGACATATTTATGATTATAAGGACCATAAAATTCCACTCCAACAAATTTCCAATAAACACAAAGCAATATTAATGGCGGCATTTTAAGACAACATCAATAGAATTTGTTAGAAGTTTCGTCTCGATTCCACGCTCGAAGAATAAGGAGGAAATCGTTAAAATATGAACTCCAACAAGTGTTATCAAAGGAAATTGGCTTTCGATATGCCATTGTTGTTACTCGTATATTATAACTGAAGATTACAGTGTAACAGGGAAAACCAATATACGAACAAAATATTCACTGATAACATTTAGTGTGTGCACAAGTGTCTCATAATCATCTCCAGTCTTGATTTGGTTTCATAACATTACAATTTGTTTTTTAGGTCTTTTTAATCGAAATAGCAAGAACGAAACCGTAATAGTTTAGTCATGTGTATCGTACGTCTGTTCACACTATATCTCATAAGTTATTTATATGACTTATGTGACTGTTATATGTAAGAAGCCTTAAGTTTTTATTAGTATAATAATGTAATAATGATCGCTTAAACCACTAGACCAAACATGCAGTCCTTCCTTCCTTTACTTCCATCTTATACTTACTTTATGAAATTCCTTCCAACTTCTTTTTGGTAGTTTGAAGTCAAATTAAAAAATGTATATGTTTCTCCTATTACTGAGGCAAAATGAGACAAAAAAGCAATCTTTTTAAATGAACTGATTTTTGTTTATTCTAGTGTAAATTCCTGTTAGAGGGCCGAAAATGTTTATTTTATTTGCCTAAGTGTATACTTTAGCTAAGCTACAGAGAATAAAGACTATTTTCACTAAATAAACACTACGACGTGAAACTTTTAACAATCAAGTAGGAATAAAAATGTTAAGGAATAAAGATTCTTGTTTTATTTATAAATATTACTTCTATATACGAATTTTATTTAAAATACTTGGAGGCAATCATAGCCCAGTTGCACTAGGTAATTAGAAACAATCGTCGAGTGTAAGCGACGACCGTGCCATCAGTACCTGCATGTGACCTTTAGTGGGATAATACCATGAGCGTCTCCGTGATTTGGAGGCCACGTTACCGTTCTAGTTTTAAAATACATGTCAATATAGATACTCTGTTTCCTCCCCTGAACGAGAATGAATATTTATTTTGTAAAGATGCAGGGAAAAAACTAACGAAAAACAGAGATTGCATGCTGGGATGAGACGGGATGTATGTTTAATATATAAGAAGTGGTTTCATGGCAAACGAAGGTAAAATCGTAGTAACGCAGTAAATTGTTATACTTTGTTTTAGTCATTTATTTATTGAATATTTATATTGATAATTATGAGCTTACATTAAAAGCAAACATAATGCAACATAGTGGAGACTAAAAATATAATTACTTACTTATCTTCTGATATCTTGAGGCTTGATTAACATGGTAATCGAATTGCTCGAAGAAAATACCTCCGTTGACTCACAAGTAAATAAGAAAGAGATTTGTAGAAATTGGTTCAGTTCCCCTTGAATCTGTGATAAACATATAAATAAGAGCCATAATATACTCTCTGCTACAATTTTATGAGGTCAATACTTACTTACACCAAACAGAACCTAGGATATTTGCATATGGGTTTTCCATTAACTAGAATATTCCGATTGAAAATTTATAATTTTATTTTCAATACTCAACGAAATAGTTCGCTCAATTTTTATCTCAGAACTGTATTTCTTCTTTGAATACAGCTCCTTTTATTTTTATGTTTACGATATATTGAATGAGTAGAGAAAAGCGGTTTAAATAACGTTCATAATATCTTTTACAAAAATGTTAATATTTTACGATGATACATCCAACTTTTAATCGTTGTAATATCTAGGTACATCATATTTTTATGAATTGAATAAAGTTCAGTATTATCAGTCCATTCACAAAATAAAGTTCATTTATCATCAGTAATTTAAAATAAATTGTTAATGTAACACAATAAAAAAAACTATTTAGAGTGGTACTAGGCAAAATATTATTATGAATTTGTGACTCTCGTTCTTTATATAATTCAAATAAGTGAAGACATAATAATAAAAATCGATTTGTGTAAGTTATTGTATCGGAAAATCCATCTAACTTATACTTTTAAGGGGAATATAATCTAAGAAAATCGGTATCCGGCGACACCACTCGGGTTTATGAGGTCGTGAAATACGGCGATTATCATAAACGGGACGTTTTCGTCATTCAGCGAGTGCCATTAGAACGGGATGGTGGAGCTCGCGGAATGGTAGGCTTTATCGCATGTGTGTACATTTACGCACACGAGATCTTTGTATATTTTTGTGAGCTAGCGTACAAAATACGAGTGTACTTGATGGCCTAACATTCTCATAGGCGGAATTTAAATTCTTGGTGAAGGGGAAATAATATTAAATTATCTATACAAACGGTTCATCCCCTTTTGGGTCATTCTCTTTACAGCTGAGTGTTGTGACTGCTATATAACTCTCTACCAATTGCGATATAAATGTGATGGTACCTTAGTCGCAGATTTGAACTATCTAGCGTGTAGAACTACTTCTAGTTGTTCAACTTTCTTGTTACTAGCAGCTTTCGAGGGTGACACTCTCTTTATTGACTATGAGACCAAAGAAGTTAGAGAGAAGAGAAGAAAAGTTAAAGTTAGATACATTAGATGTTGTACTTAAGTATAAGCACAATGATCGTAATGACTATACTTAGGTTATGAGTTTTAGTAGAAATAAGAAAATAACTAATTCTTTGTTACCAGTATTTCTTCTCTTTGCGATGATGTTTGTTTAATACCTACTAGTTTGCTACCTTAGTCGCATGTAAATGATAAATAGGGGTGGTGGCATTGTCTTAATTCCCCTTTTTAGTCACTCCACTTTTTAGAACTCATACCTATACATAATTATACCGTATACACATGAACGAGTATACAAATTAATATGCTTTGTAGGAATGATTTATGACCTCGGTAACATTTGCGAAGCAAGTTAATGTCATTTATCTACCTGTTCTAATACCACAACAGTTTTTACGACACCCTTGGGATATTGCTGAGTGATCTTTTCCTAATGATGATAATGGTGACGTTATAAATACATATATGACGTTGACGAGATTTTTTAGCCCTTCAGACAATAATAGTTCACGCAGTATCGTTAAAAACATCTCCTGCACAGTATATCAAAGTAGTATGTGTCATTTATTTTGTTAAATTATAACACTAGATTGTTACAAATCTATTCAATTTTATGAGATGACATTGTTTATTTAAACAATATCATCTGTCTTTTAACAAAAAAAGATTCCGACGAAATGAGAACCTCCTTATTTTTTTAAGTCGGTTAGTAACTAGATTATATGCATGGTCAAATACTTAAAAGGAAATATGGCAATAGGTAGAAACAAATATATAATGAGCCTAAAATAAAAATAATATCACATGTTGGATTGTCAACGAGTGTAGCGTCCGACTGTAGAAAAGAAAGAGATTAATTGTATAGTAAATTTCATTATCTTTCATTTTATAGTATTGGACACAGTTGTCCAATACTATAAAAATGAAAATATAAAAACATAATATCAAGGTTTACAAGATTGCCCTATAAAATTATACATTACAATACAATTTACATAAATACTACTTAAATGCAAAAAACATTATGTAAATCAATAAATGATCGACAAAGTAACTTTGAGCAAGTAATTTTATTTTAATCTTTACGAGTTAGTTTGATTAAAAACAAAGCTTAATATATTTTAATTATAAAATACACACATTTTTCACACTTAAAATGTACTGCTTAAGTTCTAACATACACTAAAGACTGACAGAGATCAAGCAACATTTTAAGGAACAAATTTTATTTATAATTTACAGTTTTATTTATGTTATTATTTAACTTAATATTATATCTGGCAATATCAATAACATTTCAATTTTAATATTAATAACTTGTTTACAGAACAGGTTGAATTTATTTATCTACCCACATACAAGTAGGATTCCTTCGGGCACAGCTTCAAACGTCTCTGATTGCTATAGTACATTACAAATTTGACGTGTGATGTGCTTAATATATAGAATATATTAATACCTCGTTCTGCGTGACACGATTATATGTTAAGTTCGTATAAGATTTTGAGAGAGTAAGTTGCTCTACAAACACACAGCATACACACCTAGATGATTAAAGCTCGTTATTAATACCAGAATTAATATTTATAATTTATAAATCATATTATTTGTAGTTGAACATTTTAATCATTTTGATTTATTTTCAATAAATTCCCAAACGATTGGTGAACTAAAAATGGACTATTGACGGAGTGCAAGGGCGTGATTGATATGGATTTAAATAGAGCCAAAATAGACAGATTGACAAATGCATTAGTATGTAAAAAGGTAAACAGTGGTATGTAAATAAGTATACGCTTATCATCCCTACATTGGCTAAACAATAAACTTGTCATTCTCTTTTTTTTTTAGTTAGAAAATGTTCATTATAGGTATACCATATATACCATTAGCGTATTACGGCATACATGGCGTATACTTATTATTAAAAGAACCTGTTCCCGCTCTAGGAATATAATTTACTTTGTAAGGGAACTAAGACTCAGTAGAATAATTATTGTACAATATAAAGAGTCGTGGGTAAGGATCACTTCACGACTTAAGCGTCTTCGTCGTCTAGAACGGAAGTTTTGGCATACCATAAGCTGGCTGATTGGTACCCAAAATACTCATCGCAGTAGAAAGCAGCAAGGTGACCGGTTAAACCAACACGCTCCTGTTCACAATAAAACTAACATAGACGTATTTTTGGAATAAAGTCTGTACTACAAGATTTAACTCATAAAAAATACTCAAGAGACCTAGCTTCGAGAGAACGTAGTTTAATTCTATCAGACTTCATCCAAACAATTCTTTAAACAATGTTTTATAGGCTTTGTTTTTCTTATTTTAATGATAACATTTCTGAAGTAAATATTAAAAAATGGACTATTGATTGACATTTCACGCAAAAACCACTGAACGGATTTGGATGAAACTTTACAGTAATATAGCTTATACATCAGAATAACACATAAGCTACTTTTTACTGCAATAATCAAGATACACGGGCGAAAAGTGAGTATAAAAATACATAAATCGGAGATGTCAAAATGTATCACTGTTTATCTCCTAACTTCATAGGCATATCACACTTGCATAGCAACTACTAATGATAATTTGTAAATGGCTAACATACGCGGGTAACACCGCGGGGCACAGCTAGTAAAATATATTTTAATCGCTTTTCAGATGAAATCAAATATCACCAAAGAGTATCAACTCGGACACGGTCTTGAACTAATTGAAGAACGGGACGAGATAGAAACAAGAGGGAATGTGAAATAAATAATGTTTGTAGTCACTCTTATGGACAGTCTGTTATACATAGTAATCACCCTTATTTACATATTATTTACATACATCACATTCCTAGATAAATATAGTAAAATTAATTTAACTACCGAAACAGCAACTCTTAGAGTACTTTAGGAAAAATATATTTCTAAAGGCCTCTTTCTTCAGATATTATAATGAAAAATATTTCCGTGAATAATAAGCATCAAATTAAAACATCATTAAATATTTCATTCACAGTCGACATCCTGTATAAATAGCTCTGCTGAGGTCTAATGGCAGATAATTAAGGTTCTGTATTGCTCCTCTTGGTAGTGTAATTAATTATTTATGTCACGTGATACTTTCGTAAACGTTCAGGATCATTTATCACAAAACGAAAACGACGATCGAATCGGTGTATGATACTTTTTGCAGTTTACATTTCACTAAATTACGAAATATATGAAAAAGCAAGTAATTGGTTACATTGCTCAAGATGGAAACTTTATTTATAAAAAGGATTTGCTAACTTTTACTATTCAAATAACCTATTTTTTCTATAATTTTTACTTAATTAACCTAATGGTATATATATACCTTACCATAATTACTTACAAGTCTTAAATGTCATGTGTCAACTTTGATATTCTATTTACTCAACCTGAAAATAAGATCTAGTACTTAATGATCCTAGACATATACAAGGGCAGGACATTGATTCTGAAATATTGGTTATAAACTAAAACTAAAACAATGAACCTAAAACTTAAAACCTTAATAAAATATAAAATTATAACTAAAATATGTGAAAATCTGAAATAGAAAGCATAAAATTTATTAGTTAAACTTCACTAATTTTACAAATAAATATTTATAGAATCTAATGTGATTTTGAAGTGATAGCGGAAAAGCGTATAAACTCAGAAGAAAGAAATTGTATAATTCTTTTACAACTTATATTATCCATTAGGCAATATCCTGCTTTGAAAACAGAAAAAAGTCGTGAAATATATTGCTACTCGTATCTCTTCAAGTCAAACAAAGCTCGCTAGAGACGGACACAACAACAGAACAAGAAACAATCATTCAATCCAAACAGGACTTATTTGTCAACTATTCAATAGGGGCGTCACTCACGCCCTCTATACACACATAGGAAACATATTGTGATGTATTGGAGTAGCCATACATACGATTATGTTTTTGTACCTATTCCAAAAATTTTTGTCAAAATAGAAACTGTTTCAATTAATACTCGAACTCCAATATTTTGTATTAAGTATAAGATCTTGTAACAGTGCACTTTGGAACGTTACTGACGTTTAACAGGATCAATAAAACATTTATATTTAAACACAATAAAATAGCGTATAGGTATTATTAATACTATAATGCCCATATAGTGCATAGGTAGCAGAGCCACGCTGATATCAGTACGAATGGGTCGGCTCGACCGAGGCAGTACTACCCTCACATAGAAGACCAACCTAAAATGACAACATTCTTGTTTTTGCCTTTCATTGGTAAGGGAGAAACAGGAAACCCAATCATTCTGCATTTCTATATGATGCATAAACATTACACTAAGCCGCCATGGTGTGGGCCACCAAGCTGCATTGTATGCACTCACAATGAGGATGGTCGCCCCTACTCCTGGATTCTACTGAAGCTTTCCATAAGGCAGAGTAGAATAACTTTGGTAGCCTAAAATGTTTTAAAAATAGTATAATAATTAGAAAAATTATACTATTATATTAAAAGTGGCTGTATTACGTTGCACTGCTGCTAACGTGCATATTCGATAAAAGTTAAAGAAAATTGACCGTTAAAGTCCTTATTTCTGCTCTAACTTCGATACGCCATAATCAAAACAAATTGTAATAAGCTAAATTTTTCATACCTTAATCTCTGGTTTTAGTTTAATTTAATTTAAAGGAATTGTAGACTTTTTACTCGACTAAGGAGAGGCCAATAGCAAATGGAAAAGGAAATGATATTTATATTTAAATTAGACAAAGCTTGAGGAAATATAATTTAATTAAAAATTAAAATTATTAAGAATGATATTGCGAAACATAAAGCAAATAAGGTTTTATAAGAATTAAAAACATTCTTCATGTTAATTTTTTAGTTAGTTCTCGAATCTAATAGATTAAAGTTTATCAAAGGCAATAGTTTAAAGTTATATACAATTTAGGTAAGTGTGATTATTAAAAGAATCAACACTTATTTCGTACTTCTTTAGTTTTAATCTTTCTTTGAGTAAGTGTGGTTTGACGCAGTGCATGGGCGTGATTGATATGGGTTTAAACAGAGCCAAAATAGACAGATTGACAAATGCATTAGTATGGTAAAAAGTGGTATGTAAAAAGGTAAACAGTGGTATGTTAATAAGTATACGCTTATCATCCCTACATTGGCTAAACAATAAACGTGTCATTCTCTTTTTGTTTTAGTTAGAAAATGTTCATTATAGCTATATACACCATAAGCGTATTACGGCATACATGGCGTACACTTATTATTAAAAGAACCTGTTCCCGCTCTAGGAATATAATTTACTTTGTAAGGGAACTAAGATTCAATAGAATAATTATTGTACAATATAAAGGGTCGTGGGTAAGGATCACTACACGACTTAAGCGTCTTCGTCGTCTAGAACGGAAGTTTTGGCATACCATAAGCTGGCTGATTGGTTCCTACCCAAAATACTCATAGCAGTAGAAAGCAGCAAGGTGACCGGTTAAACCTACACGCTCCTGTTCAGTTCACAATAAAACTAACATAGACGTAGTTTTGGAATAAAGTCTGTACTACAAGATTTAACTCATACAAAATACTCAAGAGACCTAGCTTCGAGAGAACGTAGTTTAATTCTATCAGACTTCATCCAAACAATTCTTTTAACAATGTTTTATAGGCTTTTTTTTCTTATTTTAATGATAACATTTCTGAAGTAAATAGTAACCTGATTTCCAAGAAAAGTCATTTATTGGAAATACTTGTACGAAAAAAGTAAATCCCTTAGAATAATAAGGTAATTCCCTATTTTTTTAAATAAAGTCTCCAAACATTCCAGTCTTTTAATTCTAAATGTAATGTATATTTTCTGATATTTTGCATTAATAAAGTACTTGCTGATTATTCATCTACTGAAGCATTTTCGTAATGAATTTTACTAAACATAAGTACAATAAGTATCACATCAACTACTACATTACAAGGTAAAGTACAAAATGTATAGGATTGCTTCTACAATGAACTCTTTTTAAGCGATAAACCCTGTAACTTATTTCTATTTTAAATGTTTTTATGAAAGAGTTTTAAAAACATAATATTCAATTTCCACACTGTCTGCAGTGAAACCATTCCTTTTTATACAACCTATAAATTACAGCTGCTGGTAAACACAAACGTACATAAACTTCATAAACTGCAACATTCCATCTTCTAAAAAACTAAATGCTTTTCTTTATTTAAAATCCCCTAAAGCCATTTTATATTCTAAGACAAGGGACCTAGGCGACAAAATATGATACAAAATGTACTATTACATTATTTTATATGAGCACCCATAGAGTCAATATTACACACCGAAGTTGATAAGCTTGGTTGAAAATGCCGTGAAGTTCGCAATAGGTTCATGTGTAACTCCACATAAAGTAGAATAACATAACATAATAAGTAAATAAAGCGGGTCACGTCGAGTCATATAATAAAACGTGAACGTTTCAAGCTGTGTACCAAATATTCAGTTAAGGTTGGATCTACTGAGGGAGATACAAACATTACGTGACCAGCATTGTCGGGATATGTGGACATCTACTTAACTTACACAACTTATAATAAAGACTTTATTAAGGGAACGTATTGTTGTGTGAACGGAGATTTGGGAATATATGATATTAAAATGCGACTGGGTGTTATAAGTTTACATTTGACACAATACATGTTCTAAACTCTTTTGCAAAAAAAACTTAAGTAAAGAACTATTTTATTGTTACTATTTATTTTTTGACCATTTTAGGTATTTTTATCCTCAGAATTTTATAAATTAATTAGGAAGGAATAGTTTTCATCAGTTTTATCATAACGTTTTGATTAAATTATTGAGAAATACAGCAGATAAAAGTTAAGTATTGAGTGTGACCCCCTCTTGCTGAAATCACGGCTTGCATTCGTCTGGGCATGCTAGCGAGTATACCTTTTATGGTTTCGTGGGGAATACGTTCCCACTCCGCGGTAATCACATTCTTTAGCTCTCTGATGGTCTGCGGAGCCAGCTGCACTGATCTCACTCGTCGCTTCAGAACGTCCCAGACATGCTCTATGGGATTGAGGTCCGGACTTCTAGCTGGCCAGTCCAAACGACGAATTCCGACTTCTAGCATATACGCTTCTACATCGCCAGATGTGGTGGGCGCGATCGTTGACGTCCATAAAAATTGAATTCACAAAGAGCGGTTAAAGCGGGTTGTGGATAAGGAGTTAGAACTTCCGTTATGTATCGGTGTCCAGTCAGTATACCGTTTTCGATGAAGACTAACTCCGTATGATCCATAGAATTTATTAATGCCCAAATTTCAAATTCTTCAGGTCCACATAAGAAGATTTGCGATTTCTCAACGCTTGACTAACTAGAAAACGATCATCCCGTGGTTTGGTACATGTCTTTCTGCAAGAACCAGGCCTCCTCTTAACGGAACCGGTCTCTTGATAGCGCTGCCAGGTCCTATGAACTGTCGACCGACTCACATTTAACCTCTGAGCCACGAAGCATTGGCTGCAACCTTCTTCAAGCAGCGTAATAATTTTGCTCACTTTTATCACTTTATCTACCATTTTCGAGATTGCTAAACAGCAATAACAATGCTTTTAAATGTCAAGGACGTCAGATAATTTAATAAAAATTAACAAAAAGTTAATTAGAGTCGATATTAACTATAGGGAATTCGCGCCACAAAATGTAGTTAAAAGTTGTTTTCTTTGAAAACCAGGCTCAGTCAAAAACTTGAATTTGGAAGGTACTCTTATAAACATTATGGCACTTTTATAACTGGCCAGTAACATGTTCAAATGATTAAAACCTTTTTGGTATTTTATTTTTTTCAGCCAGGAAGAAAATCGAAACTGCCCGTTTTTTTTTGCAAATGAGTGTATACATAAAATGTTACGTTGTGACATGAGTACAGTGTACGATTTAATAACTCGTAAAGTTTTGCTCAAATTTTGACACGAAATAGAGCACACTTTAAAAATGTTTTTATGCCTATTGGTCAACTATTTTGCGCCAACGGAGCTTGGCTATACCAATGCCTTGTCCAACAAAAAACACTATAAAATGTCAGGTATTTTTACAGTGAAGGTATTTTTTCAGCAGTTCTGGTTTGCATCCGAATTTGACAGTCAATGTAGAAGCAACAGTCTTATATAAACTTTTAGTACAAGTGAAGAAACAATATTGAGTTAGAGCATTTGAAAGCCACCACGGCTTTAAATAACTGTTAGACAAAAACATACCATCCGAGTAAACGGCGCTTTCGTAGCTCGTGAGAAAGATTTATTAGAAACTTTGTCGGAAGATTTTGCCTTTGATAGAAGACCTAAGTTTTATGTTAAATATATCATAATATAGTAACTAACCCGCCCCGTCTGCGACTTCTATTGCGTAGACATATGCTGTCGCGAACTTTTTTTTCAACTTTAAACGTTGACAATTTTGTCAAACATGATTTTTGCAAAACTTTAACCGATTACGCAGCGCATGCAGCGGAAGCTTTCAAGAGGAAAAAAATACCGATTTTGTAACATTCTTCATTGGCGCTCGCTCATATATAGCCTATAGCCTTCCTCGATAAATGGGTTATCTAAGACTGAAAGAATTTTACAAATCAGACCAGTAGTTGCTGAGATTAGCGCGTTCAATCAAACAAACAAACTCTTCAGCTTTATAATATTATATATAAGTATCAGATGGTGTAATACGACGATTGAAGGTTATTATTAACTGTTTGTTGATTGAATGTTATTGTAATTGTAAATATACATATGATCTGTCAGAATTCGAGGGTTCAGCTCCCACCAATATTACCAGAAATGGTTTGGTAAGCACGATTACTTGTCTTGGAATTTTCACGATATTCTTCTTCTTTTTCGTCGTTCTCTCAATGCTGAGGATTGCGACCACAAGTTGCCGCCCACCGCCGCCTTCACAGTATCACTCCAACGTGTAGGTGCCCTGCCTCGAGCACGCCTGCCGTCCATTTGCCCAACAATGATCTGCTTCTCCAGACTGTGCTTTGAGGACCGCATAATGTGCCCGAAGAAGCTTAGGGCTCGTTTCCGGCAAAGTAAGGACAGCTGTGTCGTGATGTTGATCTCTTTTATTATAGACTCGTTAGTTCGCATCGCAGTCCAGGGGATGCGTAGCAACCTTCGCCAAGACCACATCTCGAAAGCATGTGTCTCACGATATAGGGACAATGATTATATTAAGTTATTATGTTGAGTTACGTACGTAAAAAATACTTGATATACTTATCTACAAATCAGAATTATCACCTAGTGATCAGTATAAACGAGAAACCTACAACGTAACATTGTGTCGGCGCTAGAGGTCAATTGTCAGACTAAGAACTCACTGCAAATGCAGTTGTCTATGAGATTGTTATCTCAATTCCACGGAGAACATGATGTTGTAATAAAGTGAAAAGTCATGAATTTCACTTTGAACGTTGAATAAATAATATTTATAAATGAAATTTGCTGTAGTAGTACAATGGTAATAAAAATAAGAGATGAAATTCATTTCAAACAAATGGCTTCATTCAATAGGATACTTAACATTTAAGCCAATCTGAAAACGGTAAAAAATCATAATTCGACTCTTTTTATTATATACTGCAGTATTTTAGACATATTCGGAAAGTCCCAATGAGAAAAATACTTCTCATTTGCTCATAATTGAATTTAAGAATAGATAACGGGCAGTGTTTAGTAATACAGTTAATTATTTTTAAATGAATCGTATCGTAATCGTAAAGTAAGAAAAATTAATAATATTTAATAATATTACTTAGTTTTATTCTTTAATGTTTCTTATTTGATTTAAATTTTATTAAATTTGTACATATTGAATGGGATCTAATCATATTGTATACTAGCTAAGTCTCGCGGTGGTACCCGCGTTTATTGGTGTAAATCGCGAGTAACAATGCGGAGCTCAGTTAGTTTAAAAAAAAAATCTGAAGTTACTCCTTATATCTTCCTTCTGTCCGTAAAAGTCCCATCACAATCGGTCCAACGGTTCAAAAAATTCCTAATTCTGTTATATCTATCGAATATACTTTCATACGCATTTAGTAAATAAGTGTTCATTTGATATTACAAACAGACACTCTAATTATATTTATTTGTATGTGCGTGTATAGATGTATAGAAATGCTTATAAAGTATAGTCGACAAGACACCTCTTGTTTCCTAAGCGCTATGAGCGCATTATTTCGATCGGATTCGTCCGATAGTGGTCACCGGCAGTTAACTTTGATAATACACCCCAACGACGCCCACAGACTGCTGTTTACAAAACCTTTAACTTTTTATGAGGCCATTTTGGTGAAAACTATCATATAAAAAGAACCATAACATTATCAATATTGGTAGATGTGGTTAGGAATTATTCATTTGTCCAGCAAGAAGACTATCAAATTGTGAATCCCCTCATCTTAATAAAACTAAGTTTGAACGACATCGATCGGGTCATAATATGTTTAGTCTTGTTTGGAACTTAGTTTCTTACTAAACGCATATGAACTTTCATCAAAATGGATATTTTTTTACTTTTTGTCTGTCTGTCTGTTTGTTTGTTTGTTCCGGCTATCTTTGAAACATTTGAACCGATTTTGATGGGACTTTCACTAACAGCTGGCTAATAACACAATAAATAACTTAAGCTGAGTTTTTTTTACTACCTTCGCTCCGCGGCGTTATTTGCGATTTACAGCAATAATATTTATGAATAAAAAGTGGTTGAAAAACTTTATTTGCCAGAAAAAATAAAAAGTTACCGATATTACTTACCGAAGAAAATATTCTTTCACTCTTTACTGTAAGGTGTATGTAATAGATATAAATGAGAAAAAAACAAATCCATTACTTTAAAAGTAATAACCGCCAATATAAATACAACGCACTTGGAAAGTTTGACACCAAATACTTGAACTAGTACTCATATAAATACCATAATGAAAAAAAACTCCCCATTTATTATAACAGGTAGGTCGCAGTATGTAAATTGTCTTCTTTACCTTGTCTGTTGGATAATCTTCGTAGTAGCTAGCTTCGTCGTGGGGTTGTGGAACGAGGGTTTAGTGTTTCTTATCTTCATGTTACAGTTGAGCTCTCCGGAGAAAAAAGTATGTACCTATGTAGACAAATTGCTCGGGAAAGTTTCTTGCATTCTCGACCTGTTTTGGTTTTGTTTGTATTGTGACTAAATTACATGTAAGAGGTTTTTTTTTAATATTTCTAAATTTAAAACCTTTTTACTGCTTTCTCAACTTCTAGAAATTTCAATAAATTGAGGGTAAGAAATCTTCAAAATATTTATATAGTAAACGATAGAAATTTTTATTATTAATTCGAAAAACCCTTATCTGGGTCTAAGAGCAACTGGAAGACCCATTCTGTTTTTATAACGCTTAGATAAATGTGTTTAAATAATAAAAATATATATAATAAACAAGGAAAGAGCATCAATTCCAAAGATTATAGCGTATCTTTTCTATTACAATAGGATTCATTTTTGAATCTGTCTTGTAGTTTTAGAGAAAATCAAAAGAGTTTCAAAGATTAAAAAACCGGCTTATAAAATCGTTATCATTTAAAACGTTTTCTATAATAATGCAATTTAGATAGACAGTTAAATATTTGTTTTTTTTTTAATGTATGACAGTTAATAAAACCATAAAAATATTCAGAAAATTACGCGTAATGTTTACTCGTAATATTAATGTTTAAAATAAAAAAGCGGCCAAGTCCGAGTCGAACTAGCCAATGAAGGGTTCCGTAGCAGCAAGTATCATCATATAAAAGTCCTTGCAGTTCGTTGTAACTTTGATCGATGTTTTAATAATATAATATAATAGCATTGAATGAAAGGTAAGTTGAGGTTTACGATTTATGACGTATTAAAAAAAACTACTTACTAGATCTCGTCCAAACCAATTTTCGGTGGAAGTTTGCACAGTAATGTACATCATATATATTTTTTAGTTTTATTATTCTCTTATTTTAGAAGTTACAGGGGCGGGACGGACAGACACATTTTACCACTTTGAAAGTATCTCTAGCGCAAACTATTCAGTTTAAACAAATATGATATCAGAAACCTCAATATCATATTTAAAGCCTATCTATAGATAACCCACACGTATTGGTTTGATGAGTTTTTTTTTGTGTTTCAGTTCTAAGTATGGGGACCCCCAAAATTTATTTGTTTTTTTTCTATTTTTGTATTAAAATCTTAATGCGGTTCACAGAATACATCTACTTACCAAGTTTTAACAGTATAGTTTCTAAAAAAAGTGGCTGTGACATACGGACGGACAGACAGATAGACATAACGAATCCATAATGGTTCCGTTTTTTGCCATTTTGCTACGGAACCCTAAAAACTCTTAGGTAAAGTCTCTTAGTCCCGTATACAAGTTCGGCCGGAAAAGGACAAGTTATTTTTAACATTTAGACGGGTAATTTGGCACCGATGCGCTCCACCCGGCTCACAATGTATAGCCTACAGCCATGAATTATTTCCTGCGTACTAACTCTACATTTTCAAGTTTTTAAGATCATTTTATACGAAAATTTGTTGCGTTCCTGAGTTTCAAGTTGGCGAAGTTGTCGATGCGATGTTTTCTTCTTGTATCTGTCTACAATATTCATAAATATAGGTTGGTTAATAAATTATTCATACATAACATTTTTTTAAATGGAATCCCTTGTTGGTCTAATGATTGGCGAATGCGGCTGCTGATCAAGAATTCTCGGGTTCGATTCCCGGGTCGGACCAAATATTTGTGTTATCCGCAAATATTTGTGTCGGAGTCTGGGTGTTTTCTATGTAAATTATGTATGTCTTTACAAAAAAAAGTATGTTTATGTATTTATATCAGTTGCCTGGTACCAAGAGTACAAGCTCTGCTTCGTCCGTAAGTCCGTTTTTTTATTAAATGTCAGTGAAGCTAAATAGACCAGGGTAAAAGCCTCATAAAATAACAAAAAGTGAACATAAATTATAGTAGGATGAAACCCATTGTAAAAGGAGGAGAATAGTACAAAAATTAAAAAAAAAAAAATTACGGGCGGTCTGAGGTCGGGAATGGGGAGAGGGGGGGGTTTTAAGGGAAAAAAATGGCTTATCTCAATTTCCTGCAAAACTACAAGTCCTATGGAAAAAAGTTAAATGGCAAAGTTGTAGGTAATAAAAAGATCTACATCTTTTGCATTTACACTTTTTTCGCATAACCTCAAATTTTATGTGAAAAATTCAAAAAACCAAGTTTTTGGTTTTTTATTTTTATCTTTTACAAATAAAATTATTTTTTAACGAAATTTTGTGAAAACTTAGCTTTTCATGTCCTGAATACACCGTAATTTATTTGATTTGAAATATCTATTTTTTCACCTCATTTTGACTGAATACCGAAAAAAACCCTAATTTTCAATCGAAAATTCGTCCGTCAAAATATCAACGTTTTTCACAAAAATTGGTGTTTTCTATTCGATGAAATCTCTACTTTCCGATGGTATAAAAATATATATTTATTATCATAGTAAATCTTCTCAGAAAAAGCAAAAAATGAAAAAACTAGAATTTGATTTTTTTTAATCGTTATTGAGATATTTATTAAAATTTACACTTTAATCACTCGAAAAACGTAAGATTGCATGTTACAATGATAAACAAAAATATTGCAAATTGAAATATACTACTATAATTAACAAACAAATAAATAATAAAGTTAATATTAAATAAAACATCCAAATATTTTCAGAAAGTTGCAGAATCTTCTTTATAGTATATGCGTATATGCCTTTTTATTACTATTTTAAGATAATTTAATACCTGAGTGACCTATGAAAATTTTTTGGCTATTAAAAGTTTTTTTCCCTTAACCCCCCCCCTCCCTCTCCCCCTTCCCGACCTCAGATCGCCCGTAATTTATGTAGCCTATGTCCTTTCCCAAGGTTCCGTCTATGTCTATGCTAAAGTTCATCAAAATCAGTTCAGTGATTTAGGCGTGAAAACGTAACAGACAGACAGACAGAGTTACTTTCGCATTTATAATATTAGTAGGGATAATTCAGAATGCGTAATTTATGAATAAGTAGTGAAAAGTTTTGTAACTGTCGTAAAAATTGTGAATAAGTTTTGGAATTTTAAATGATTTTAATTCAAACTCCATAAAATTGCTCCACTTCATCGCCTACTAAGTAACATTCTCTAAAGATTTAATCATATCATGTATGTGTGATTTGTTCTAGAAGTATTTAAAATATCATATTTCCCCATTCGTGAAATATTTATATATTAAAGAAACTTAATCTCTTTGAGTATTTAAATATAACAAAGAAAAAATAAAACATACATAGGAGGATCGGAAAATTAACAGATAACGCTATTTAACAGATTAAAGTCGCAGATTTACATTATTTTCCAATAACATCATCGAACATCATATCTCTATTCAAGACTTGTATAATCGAAATCTGTAGTTATAAGGCAGATAAGTTCAGAACATTGTAACAGCAAGATGTGTACCTCATATGCAATTACTAATACAAAAATCTTTATATTAGGGTTACTAATGAAAATTTTGTAACAAATGACAGCCTGATGAGTGAGTTGTAATCATTTAAAAAATAGGAACACATTACCAAATATTTTCGTTCACCCTTTCACGGTGATAAATAGGCACCACATATATAATATTTATTAAAATCGTAAACGTAATGGCGTCTGTTGTCACCGGTTGATGAATGAGCTCATCAGACGCAAGGAATATCGTACGGCGCGTAAATTCGTATCAATCATTTTCACGCATCAGTCTCTATGTAAATACGAGTTTTATGCGAGGACACGTGCCATTTCAATGGTAAATGGCGCAAATGTGTTCCTACGGGACAGGAGTGGAAGTGCTCCGTTATTTTTAAACCATCAAATATATTAGTGCTTTCAAATATATATAATGCTTGGGATTTATGGCTGTGAAAACCAAATTCCTAATTGATTTCTTTTGTGATACAGTGATAGTGATCTGTTTAACACGTTATGCTAATACTTATGTAGTTTTAAATGTAAAGATTACTTTTGTAAGAATTGAGCTTAAAAAAAATCTAGTTCAATCTGCTTCCAAGATAAAAAAGCGGCCAAGTGCGAGTCGGACTCGCCCATGAAGGGTTCCGTACCAGCAAGTAACATCATATAAAAGTTCTTGTAGTTCGTTGTAACTTTCATCGATGTTTTTATACTAGTGTATTGATTGGATGAAAGGTAAATTGCAGTTTACGATTTATGACGTATTAAAAAAAAACTACGTACTAGATCTCGTTCAAACTAATTTTCGTTGGTAGTTTACATGGTAAGGTACAACATATATTTTTTTTAGTTTTATCACTCTCTTACTTTAGAAGTTAGAGGGGGGGGGGGCACACATTTTTCCACTTTGACAGTGTCTCTCGCGCAAACTATTCAGTTTAGAAAAAAATGATATTAGAAACCTCAACATCATTTTTGAAGACCTATCCATAGATACCCATATACACGTATAGGTTTGATGAAAAAAAAATTTTGAGTTTCAGTTCCAAGTATGGGGACCCCCAAAATGTATTGTTTTTTTTCTATTTTTATATAAAAATCTTAATGCGGTTCACAGAATACATCGACTGACCAAATTTCAACAGTATAGCTCTTATAGTTTCGGAAATAATTGGCTGTGACATACGGACGGACAGACAGACAGACAGACTTGACGAATCTATAAGGGTTCCGTTTTTTGCCATTTGGCTACGGAACCCTAAAAATAGTAGTTAACGTAATTTCTCGTGAGTAATTTTTTTCACTTGCATTTCATTCAAAATTAAATTATACCAAATGAAAAAAAAATTCGAAGCGCTACTTAAATGACGGAATTTTGAGGTAATAAAAAAAATTGAACTAAATGATGCATTTTCTACTTCTTGGTAAAAGCCGCTAAAATTCTGTGTTATTCCTATCGAGTATTATTATTATTTAGTTGCTTTTCGATGAATAACTTAAATAATATAACGAGAGAGCTTTGTTTATTCCATTTGTGCTGCTGAAAATCTAATCTATGCCAAGGATTGTGTGAAAAGATCTATTTGAGGCATTTCTGTCAAGTGGAAAACCAATTTAAATGTTGTAAATTTCACTGGTGATATCTTATATTTAATTCTGCTTTAATATTTTTCTCTTTTTTATAGAATTAATTGTTATTTATTATTATTCATTGTTTATTTTTCCTTCGAAATATGTTTATTTTTTCTTATTCTACTTTTTGTGCTAAATTGCTAGATTGCTATACTTTCTATTCTGCTTATTGCTAAAATACTTAGATGTATTAAGTGAATTTCCATTACATTACATATCTGAATTAAATATCATAAAATGTATCAAAATGTGTCTATGTACGACATTTTCTGTTCATGATGTGTACAAATGAATAGAAATGGTTTACTAATGTACTGAAATTCGACTTTTTACTCACATCCGCGTACCTCTGTCCGACTGTTGTCCTAATTCCTAATCGCCGACCCCCTGAGGCTTACTCTGGGAATGCTTCAGACTGAGGTACATTTTAACGAAATCCTATCCACATACTCCAATTTCTCTCATCTAATACCTAAGTGGTTGTGAACAATAGGTTTGCCCTTAGGTGGATATTCCACAGTATGTTATTATTGCAGCTTACTACCGTTCTATCTCTAATCATTATTCCACCACTGCAGTGGTTAACCAACGCCGCATATTAGTAAGCCGGTAAGCCCGGACTGCCAAAACTATTACCCTTTCTTTTGGCTTCGTCATAGTTGGGTAATAGTCACAATTGTTATTATACTTAATTTAAAAATCAATGGCAATAGGGTAAAAAGACATTGTGCAGAACTTACAAAAGAGAACTTTAACATTCCATGTTTAAAGGGTGCGAGTTCATGCTGACAGACTGCAAATTTAATTGTAACAACATAACTTCGCCTTACAAGATCAAACGACAGTTTAGCTCATAATTATACATATATAAGTAACTTACTATGGTTAGAAGTATAGAACTAGTTAGAGGAACTAGTTAACGGTATGAATTAACCAGATTTATGCAAAATAGTTGGAGATAGGTTGTATAAAGATAGCTCAAGTAACTTGTTGAAACACTATAAACAGAGAGGGGAGGAATATAAATTTTGTTTTTGTAGCATAGAATCTTATGTCGTAAGCTATTAAATATTTATACAACGAAGTAAGTTGAAGTCATATAACATACCAACTAAACTACAACTTTGTCTACTGCATCAGGGAGAGTAAAACTTTTCCCTTGTGATGATAGCGTGATGTTATAAAGTCTACCAGCTTTTGTCCGCGACCCTGCTTACGAGTCGATTATAGCGTTAAAAGTAGCCTATGAGCTTACTCAAAAGTCAAACCATCTCCTCGCCAAATTTAACTGAAATCGGTGCAGCGATTCAGTTGTGAAGGCATATCAGACAGACGGAGTTACTTTGGGTAGCTTTTCTCAAAAAAGGAGCTGAAATTATTTGTTGTAAGGCTCACTGCCTTACAACAAATAATTTCAGCTCCTTTAATACACCAAATACACAAAAGTCATAAGATACAAATTAAACTATGCCTAAAAATAGAGTCAATAATTTCTGTGTCATTAGAACCGTCAAATCCATATCATATAATCATCAATGTTCAGTAAATTATTATAGTTAAGTTAAAATTGTAATTATGAATGATTAAATAAATTATTATTATTTTTATATATTATGAAATCTGAAGTAGGTTTATATTAGCATTATTAATAAGAATTTCGCTAACTTACTCGTAATATCTCGCTTTAAAATTCGAAATGAATTATGGGTTTATAAGACTTACTTAAAAACATGCCACAATCAGTTGTAATGTAGGTGTGGCACGAAGGGTTGTAATTAGGCTGCTCTTGGCACGAACCGCAGCGTGCTCATCAACGTCACTGGTGTCACGAGAACCGAGTAGACTTATACCTACTGAATGTGGAGAATCATTACGGTTTCAGAGATGTGATATTAATCACTTGGAGTGTTATGTCTTTATTCCTACTTTAACGGGAACATTTTTATCTTTAATGAGCGCCATTCTTTGTTTTCGATTATATTTTTACAAAGTAGCAATATAGTTTTTACCTACTGTATATCAGATAGATATAAAACTAGCTGACTGATTTATTGCCAGAGGCTTTGACCGCTAGATCTTTAATAATAAGCTAAAGTTTTTGTCTTAAGCAGGTGCATACGGAAGTTTGCTACTAAAAATGATATTTAGAAATTTTATTGAGTAAATAAAGAATGATTGGTTTTGAGGAAGTTCGTCATTTTCAAAACTAGAGACACGGAATAAAGAAACTGTGCTACTATTACTTATATCTTAAAATATCAATCATTTGCTTTGAGACTTGTTCGCGGCACTTACCTTCTTCAAGAAAATCATCCAGAGAAAGATTTTTCCACAAACTTTCACTTAACCTAATTATTAGCAAAAGATGTAAAAGGATAAACGGGAACAGCAGAAAACGGTAACAAGGAAAACATTGGATTGTTATTCATTTAGTACCTCCTCTTTAATTTGTCTTTTTGAAAATCGCTTGAGGACGTCTGATAACTTCATTAGCTGGATTCCTAGTGGTTTTCTTAGCTTCTGTCTGCACACTCTAAGTTTCCTCATCTAAGAAAAACTTCCATTTTCTTTAAAGTATTTTTTTTTCGTTTAGTTTACATACTCTTTGCTCTTTAATTTTATTCCTGGTTTTTATCGTTCTTTAATTTTATTCCTGGTTTTTATCGTTTGCATATTTAATAAAGATGAAAAAACTTATAGATGCATATTATTATGAGCAGGGAAAGTAGTATCCAATTCCTTACAAATAGGTTGCCTTCAAGTCAAGTCTACGTTTTCAGATTTAGTTTTATGATGCTTTGAATATTGCATTTGTTTTATAAATCAAGTGTTAGACAAATTACCTTATCCACACGCCGAAGCTTCCTTTCACTGTGTGGATCCAGACAGTTTTCAATTTCTTATATGATTAATGTTTTTCGATATAACAAGGACAATATATAAAATATAAAAAGGACAATAAGTTACATCATTTTAGCTCTAATGATTAAACATAATGTTTTTGTTACTGCCAATTAAACTGCTTCTATTATTATAACTTAGTATATTTAGCAACTAACAATAGTAATATGATAAAGTATGTTGTATGTATGATTTTCTTATTCAATTAAACGTCATAAATCTCTAAACTTATCAGTTATCTTACTACGTTTACCCCTTTTTGTAAGTGAGTCTGAAATGTGTATGTGTGACGATTTTTAATAGAATTACAGACTATTTTGTGATTATTTTTTGTGAATTAATCGAATTTGAATTTTAGCTCGAACTTGGATTTTACTCATGCATTCGATTTTCCATTTCAGTTTCCTGAAAATGTTTTCTAAGACATTTAAAAACAGTTTAGTCGAGATTAAATCTCCTTGGCACACTCTTTATAGGAAATTCTTCTTTTACAGATTTTAACTTCACTTGTGCAGTACTGTTTGTGTACATTTACGTTTTTCAGTATTCATGTGTCTTACGGCTGTATATAAAAATAAAATGAAAGCGTGTTCTAGTTTGTCGAATGCTTTGTCGATTTATCCTTCGATTAATCCTGGGGAGTAAGTCTTATAATATTCTTTATGTTTTATAGTGTTTATCTAAGGGCGTATTTATAATTGGAACAAAGTCTTTTTAGTGACGGTTATTCATATTAAATTTTGCAAAATTCGTGAACTTGTATAATATTTACTTGGGTCTAATATTCATAATATTCTGCACATTCATAATGAAGTATGAACCGATCAAAGTTATTCTAATTTGGAATTCCACACAGCCATATTCGAAAAGTTTTTATTGATTCAATATGGCAAAGCGTCATTCACTTCAAGTATTTTAATAAAAAGTTCCAAAAATGTTCATTCGAAATATACATTTCTCTAAAATAATTTAATGACGACCCATATGTTAGATGTCTTGATTGAGTTGACGAATTTAATTATTTTCTAATTATTTACAAATATTGAACTGTTGACAGAATGGTATTATTTCATTGTGACCATTTAATTGATTTATCGCTATATTTATTCCGCTTCTTAAATCATTTGTCTGTTAATTGATTTAAGTAAGTTGTGAATGTTAGTATTTCAGAGAATGCCAATACTAAAGAATATTTTTCAATGTATAACAAACATACCATACTGACCTGATTTTGCCATTTTTTAGGGTTCCGTAGCCAAATGGCAAAAAACGGAACCCTTATAGATTCGTCAAGTCTGTCTGTCTGTCTGTTCGTCCGTATGTCACAGCCAATTATTTCCGAAACTATAAGAGCTATACTGTTGAAATTTGGTCAGTCGATGTATTCTGTGAACCGCATCAAGATTTTTACATAAAAATAGAAAAAAACAATACATTTTGGGGGTCCCCATACTTGGAACTGAAACTCAAAAAAATTTTTTTCATCAAACCTATACATCTATGGATAGGTGTTCAAAAATGATGTTGAGGTTTCTAATATCATTTTTTTCTAAACTGAATAGTTTGAGCGAGAGACACTTCCAAAGTGGAAAAATGTGTGTCCCCCCCCCTCTAACTTCTAAAATAAGAGAGTGATAAAACTAAAAAAAATATATGTAGTACATTACCATGCAAACTACCAACGAAAATTGGTTTGAACGAGATCTAGTGAGTAGTTTTTTTTAATACGTCATAAATCGTAACACGCAATTTACCTTTCATCCAATCAAAACACTATTATTAAAACATCGATGAAAGTTACAACGAACTACAAGAACTTTTATATGATGTTACTTGCTGATACGGAACCCTACATGGGTAAGTCCGACTCGCACTTGGCCGCTTTTTATTTATAGTAAGCAATAAAATCTTTACATTTAGGAAAATAAGGTGTCTTTTTTAACTATAGGTATAGTTTAGTTGATGGTATATTAATTTTTCAAACATATATTTATGAAATGCAAATATCAACATAAATTAAGCGATTCAAATTAATTCAGCGGAACTGAAGCTCAACGTTCAACATAAAATATATTAATTTATTATTCCGGTATGTTCAACTAAATTAATTGGGAAATGGTTTGCAGCTCGCAGGCGAAGTTAAACAACACTAAGTGTGAAGGGTTCAAAAACCAATTTTCAATTAAAATGTTGCCCTCGAGTGTTTTGACAGACGTTGTTTCATTAACCTGATTTCATTCGCACTGACTGGGTTTCCGGCTACAGTTGTCAACGTAATATAACTTACTATTACACCGTCATCAAACCTTATGTAAATCCACAATTTATTTTGTTTTCGAAATAAGCTGGCTACGAATTCAAAAAATTTTTTTTTCCATTTAATTTGACTAAAACTAAAATTTAATCAATCTTATATTAAACAGAATTGTTGTTAAAAGCTGCAGTTAAACATTGTTAAAATATACCTAACTAAGTATTAAAATAAACTATTATAATATAAAAGTATTAAACATTCATGGTTTGTATTTATGCAAATCACTTCGTGAAAATGATATACCTCTAGATCTGTGATAAAAGTCAGACATCTACAAGCTTTCATTGAGAAAAATGTAATCACAAAGACACAATAGCTAAGGCAGTTAACAATAGCAGTTGAAACACTGACTTATAATGAGGTTCGGACAAAAGTCACCACAATACAATAGACCTAGAAGAGAAAATAATTATATCAAATTGAAGACTAAGACTTTTGACAAACTTTGAGTTTAGCGCAGAACACCTTTAATAAAAATAAACAACACTTTAGTTGGTGATAATCAAATTACACCATTTTTATATTTCTTTTTTTTTTTAAAAAAAAATCCTGTGTCGCGGGGGACTATACAAACATACATGAAACGGACACAAAGAACACCCAGACTCAGAACAACAAATTGTGAATAAGACAAAGGATTATCCTACGTGGGATTTGAACCCACGACACCTGACGCAGTCGGAAGCGGCGTGGCGACCGCTTAAGCCACTAGGCCAACCGTGCAGTCTTTTTACTATGCAGTTTATTTACTAGCTGAGTCCTGCGGTGTTACTCGCGGTTGTTGTTGTAAATCGCGAGTGACGCCGTGGAGTGAAGCTGTCTAAAATGCTTCAGAGTATTCGGTTCTGGATTGTCTGTGTGCTCAGATTCTCTTTATGGATCTCATCTGCATATTTGACCACCACCCTGACCCCAGGTAGACTCCCACTTCTATGTGGAAAGACTGAGGGCAGTTGGCTGTTGATACGCGTCTTGGTATTTCTATACATATCTTTAACAAGTGCTAGACTCTAATAGCCTGATGATGATAATTTTTTTTTTAGAAAAAAATACTCTCAGTCTTTCCACATAAGATATATGTAGATAAGATGTAAACACAAACACTAATTAATTATACTCGGATTAACCTTTGAAAGATTATTTTTACTTTCTCTGTTATAGGGAGTTGGTAACATATATCATCAGTATATTTCTCTGGGTTACCATTCACTAGAATACTTGTAAAAATAATTATTATTCGTAAAAGAAACAGTGAAGCAAGATAATACAATGAGACATATTTTATGCGCAGCGGAGCAACTGTTGGAATACATTACTTTTGATGTAGGGTGCGCGGAAGTATTTTGCGTTGCAAATTACAATAAATTTATATTTTCACGGTCACTTACCACTCACTTATACTCATCCACTTACCGGTATATATTATTAGTAAATAAATATTTTTTTATCACCGTTCAAAGGTTATTTAATAATTCGTCAAATTGATTTGAAGGCATTGAAGTATTGGTTATTGTTAACGTGTGTTTTAAATGTAGAAATATAAAACTAATTTTAATTTATTTTCTTATCTTTACCATTTAATAGTATTCCAATTACATTTGTATCTTTTTGTCTAATTATCTAACCTGATATGATATAGGTAATGCCACCTTGAAATTGTTGGAAATTGTTTTTCTCATCTATAGAAAAGCTAATAGTATCCATATGTTTACATGCGAATCAATGTCATTGAAGTATAAAATATAAAACTCACTGTTCTACAACAATGTAATAACACTAAAATGTTCAATCTGTGCACAAATCTGTCATGTAGTCTGGCAAAGTTTTACACATTGTCGTTTAAAGGCCATTCGGCAGCAGAGTCTACATTGTTGATGTTCAAGTGTTTCAAACCACCGTTTAAAGTGTAGAAGTTTCAGAATTGTTCAAGTGAATAAATAGTTTTAAAGTAACAAAGACAGCATTTGCGCAAAATGTTAAGGAGCCGACTGAAACAAATATTTTAATAGGTGAATAGACCATTTCGAATCTAACCGTCATAAGTTCATCATAAAATCTTTTTTTTGTAATTTTAATTCTAAATCATAAACAGTATGTATGTAGTGACTGCTGCTGAGTTCTTATTTGTAAAGTCCCCGTGATTGCGTGAAAGGAAAACCATTCACATCCACATTATGGTTGTTTTGGCCTCCACAGTGCTAATAGTCGTGACTTCTATAAAGTATGTATAATATGTACATATGTATTTACAAAAGAAGAGAAGAATTTACTAAACAACTGATAAAATACATAAACATACTTATGTTTATGTATTTTATCAGTTGTTTAGTACCCATAATACAAGCTCTGCTTAGTTTGGGACTAGATAAGGTTGTGTGTAAAATGTCCGAATGTTGCTAGGTTGACAGTGTACAAACAAGTTTTGTGGTCTGAGTGGGGATTGGATCTGTCCAGTCTGTCATCCAATTATGATTATCGTGCCTTGGCCTGGGCTGGGTCTTTCTGATAGAAAACATCACGCGACATTTATGTATTTATTATTCTATTAGCCATTAAATATTACAGTATAACATTTAATTAAATGTTCCAGATATATTTTCGGCTTTTAAAAATAACAACAAAGAATAAAATTGCATGTTCAATTGAAAATTAATACTACGAGTTCAGCTGAAAATCACATTTTTGTTTTTTTTTTTACTTCGACCGCGTATTAAATTTAGGTACAATCCCTGACATCGAAAGCAGAGTTCGTTTTTCCCAGTAAAATCTGTTACAAAATATAATGGTGTTATAATACACATATTTTTTTACCTCTATACATTTGATACTAGCCAAATACATTTTATAAAACGTCAGATAAAGGGAAAATTTTGTATTATTTGAATAATCTATTTATAAGATAAGTTACTTTTTAGACAAATAATTTGGTCTCCATATAAATAAATAATGAAGCTTTTAAATCTATTAAATAATTGGAACAAAACATTTAAGTCTCTCTTCTATAATATATTAATTAAAAATAAAAATATATTATATTACATTATAATAGTCACGTTCAATTGAGAATATTGATCACCTATCGGAAAACAAGTTTGCCTTTACCCGTTTAATAGATGATTAAGGGGTTTTGTTCATGTCAATGACCCCAACTGTGGCGACACGTCTCTCTCTAAACAAATTGACACACGTCCCTTTACACAAACATATTAGAAACAGTATAGCCGTGACTGTGCTTTTATTGTATCCTTTTAGTTAATTTTAGGGGACAAAGTAGATCTCCATTGTGTACACGTAAAATGTCATTTTGTGTGAAAATATATGAGAGGTTACTGTGACGTCATTTAGCAAACAAACGGTTATACGTTGTGGAATTTGAACAATCCCAGAGGTCAACAAGAAGCAATCTTGGAGCAAAATACGAAGCGAATATAAAAACAAAGATTATTTCCCTGTAGTGTAACATTTCTTTCATAAAGTTATATTAATATCTAAATACATGTTTGCCTAGAACTTTACGTGATAGTGATTTTATCAATCAATTGAGACATCCTTAAAAAGTTAAATGAATACTCCTGAAAACAGTGTTTACGAAAATTCATAGTGATTCTTCAAAGTTTGATTAGGTTATGACCCCAAAACAAAGAAAATCAACGTTTGACAAATAATTTTATTTGACATTTAGTTATTGAGTTTTGAATAAAAAGTTTAGGTAAATGTTTTAGCCAAAAATTTGATAAGGTTTGCAATAAAATTATATTATGCTTAAAATAGCGTATGCCAATGTTAAAAGAAAAAAAACATAAAGCGATAACAAAATTAATTTTGGTTCAACTGATATTATTTCTAAGCGATTTCATTCATATTTGATTTACTAAAAAGTAACAATGTATATTTTAAGTAATCGTCAACAAAAAAACCTTTATTTAATTAAATATCTTGAGTAATTTTTATAAAGCGGCTGTTACAAAATCAATTAGCATTTCCAAAAGGTTCAGGGACACGAATCCTTAAGTGGGTTTGTAGTAAAACTGCCCTGTCAGCTTAAAAACTGCAATCAAATTATTGGCGGAATAATTTATTTTATACTTAGAAGCGCTTTCGAGTCGGTCGTTACTCACCTTTACGACGTAGAAGTCGCTTTTAACTGAGTTAAGGCCCGCACGCAATCTCAGCGCGTAAAAATGTTCAGGAATTATTTATGTGGTGGAAAGACGAGCATTCATATCAGTTCTTCTATATTTTAGAAACCATTTTACAAAGTTTATCTACATATAATTCTGACGATTATTCATTTTAAATGACCGTATTATTACAAAACGCTGCAGTTAGTCATTTTATTGTGATAAGTTATTAGGACAAATCTAGAAACCCAGCATAGTGTTTTCTATTTATTACAGAATGTCAAGTCTTTTATATACTTATCTACATAATTACATTACTCTAAATATAATGTACCGGGTCTCATATTTGTACAAAAAGTGGATATATACGTAGTTTTTAAATTAGATTTTACTCGGTTTCGTTTACGTTATAAGAAAAGCCCTAATAGATAGATTAATAGACATAGAAATTCATTTTCATATATTATATATATACTCAACGTGTTTTTTATTTGTTTCAGGTAATTCAGATGTGGAAGTATGCCAACCTCTGGTTAAATAATATTGTAGTATTTTATAGTCTACTGAAAACCCGATGCTGTTTAGTAATTGGAATATTACATAGGTATTTTAATTCAAGGCTTAATGAAGAAAAAGTGAAAATTAAACTAAAATGCGTGTAAGAGCTGCTAATGATCTCCTAGCTAGAGATATTATAGTGCACAAACACAGCTGCATTCTCTGTTTTCCCACTCTCATAATCTAATGGAACGGCTATCCGACACGACCGGGAAGAGATGAAAAGGCCACGGCTTACTTCTCTCCGAGGCGCGGGGGCTTAGGCTCCAATTTCCAACCAGGTGTTTAAGCAAGATATAAAAAATCAATAACACTTATCGACCCGACTCAGGAATCGAACGGAATCAGTAGTGATATACGCTATCTGTAAACCAACGCATCAGTCAACCCAATTAAATGCATTAAGGACTACCGATACATCGTTTTCTGGATGTTTTAAAATAGCTGTTCCTGGTTCTCTCCTATTTCTTGGCACTTCCTGTGGTTTTAGTCGATTCAAATCCGACGCACTGCCACATAGCAAGTGGTGCCCGTGGTGTAACTATCGAATTAATAATAATAAAGGAAAAACAGACACGATGTATAAAAAATGTTAATTAAATTATGGATTTATAACATACTAGCTTTTGCCCGCGGCTCCAATCGCAAGTTAATCGATTATTGCAGTAAAAAGTAGCCTATGTATTATCCCTACTTCTTGTATGTACATATGTGACTGTCATCGTAGTTGTAAAATAAAAGTAGTTTAGCAAACAAAATTATCACTTTTGCTGTAGCCGTAACAGTAAAAGTTTTGTCTCTAAATCCTAACAAACTAAATCTGAATATAAGCCGGTAGATTAAAATTTTCAGTTATTTCGTTAAAGGCATTCTGTGAAACTGTTGGAAGGCAAATATTTTGTCAGAGTAACTTTTCTATTTGTGTTATCCTTCAGTAATTAAACGTGAAACATAATTCACTTATAACGGAAAGGTACGACCTCTTTTGTTATATTAATTGTGATTAATTGAATACCGCTTTATGAACAAGGCTTAAAGGCGTTTTTGGCAGAAATGTATTCAGTGAAATGTTAATTCTTATAAAGTCTGTTTCCTGTTTATTTTGTTTTAAGCTGAAGGAAGGTACCCCAAGCAAGTTTCCTTTATTTCTTATTCGTAACCAAACTTCTTCAGTAGTAAATTAAAATGAAAAATAAAAGTCATGACATGTGTCTTGGAAGTTGAAGATGAAGTGTATAAGTGTAAAAATTACATGTAGTTTACTATTTATTTTAAGTTATAGGGTACAAGGGAAGAAGAATACTAGAAAAGGTGGATGGATTGTGTGAAAAAAGATATGGCTAGGTAGGGAATTAACAGTGAAATGATGAGCAATAGAGCAAAATTGAAGGATAAAATATACTAAATCGTAATAAGGGCAGGCACATGATGATAGTCCTTGCAAATTAGGTGCATTTTTCAAGCCAATGACATACAATAAACACACAATACATGACTGCCTTGTTGGTCTAGTGGTCAGCGTATGCCGCTGCTGATCAAGAGGTCTCGGGTTCGATTCCCGGGTCGGACCAAATGTTTTTGTGATCCACAAATATTTGTTTCGGAGTTTGGGTGTTTTTCTATGTATAAAATGTATGTATTTAGAAAAAAAAAGGTATGTTTATGTATTTATTTCAGTTGTCTAGTACCCATAGTACAAGCTCTGCTTAGTTTGGGACTAGATGGCTTTGTATATAAGATGTCCGAAATATTTATTTTATTTATTAATTTTAAATAATATATTATATTAAATTGTACTGTACCCGTGTTGCTGAGTGCTACTATAATATTAAAAGTAGTTAAAATTATTATTATTTATGTTTGGCCCTTAGATATCAGTATACTGCGGAAAAAATAGTCTTATTCCACCACCAAAAAAACCTAATTAAAGATACTTATTAAAAGTATCTTTAATTAGTTTAAGTTTAAGTTCTTTTGAGTAACAATTATTGCCTGTTGTATCAAAGTAAGAATTAACTTTCCCAAACAATATTAATATTCTAAGGCGGTTGAAACCCCCGAGGAAATTCTTGTTGTTTAATTTTCGACATAAAAACAAAAATTCTAAAGTTTTTACCTTCCCTGATAGACGTAGCCCTAGCCTACGAACAATAATGTTTAAGTAGTGATCGTTTAAAAACCTAATATTAATTCTGAGCACGAGGGACCTCGGGGAAACTGAGGCGTGAAATTCAATAAGTGTTGTGTAACGAACGACCGGCAAACGGTTGAGCATTTCTGCCGTCGGGCGAATGCCGGTGAATACCTCCGAGTCGATGACGCGCCAAGGAGCCAACGAGACTTGTTGAGTTCCCACACACTATTTGCCGATAGTCTTCTAACTTTACTAATGGAATAATAGGCGGTTCGGCAGTTAGTGGCTTACTGATTTACTTATCTTCTAATCTGTTTTGCTAATACCTATTATATGCTGACTTTCTGGTGAACAAACTTCATAACTTGAGCTCTTTTCAAATATTAATAAAGGATTAGAAAATTTAAAAAAATTTTTATACATGCCAGAATACTTAAAGGTATAAATAATAAATATAGCTTCATATTAGACTTTCGTAGTCATTTCCTTTTACCAGGTACAGTTTAGCTTTTTTAGATCTTTAACCATTTTAATCGTGTTATTTAAGAATCGAGAGATTCAATGTTTCTGTTGCATCTGTTTTATTTTTTTCTGTATCAGTTATTAACTCAAACAGTGAGTTTAAAAAAATATGCCAGTTACATTTTTCTATGAGAAATATTACTCTTTCAGAAAACAGTACATAACAAGTTTTTTTTAATTTGATGCTGGTTTGTCTTTTTTGAAAAAATTTTTGAGTTTCAGTTCTATGTATGGGGTCCCCCAAAATGTATTGTTTTTTTTCTATTTTTATGTAAATATCTTAATGCGGTTCACAGAATACATCGACTGACAAAATTTCAACAGTATAGCTCTTATAGTTTCGGAAATAATTTGCTGTGACATACGGACGGACAGACAGACAGACAGACAGACAGACTTGACGAATCTATAAGGGTTCCGTTTTTTGCCATTTAGCTACGGAACCCTAAAAAGCGGCCAAGTGCGAGTCGGACTCGCCCATGAAGGGTTCCGTATCAGCAAGTAACATCATATAAAAGTTCTTGTAGTTCGTTGTAACTTTCATCGATGTTTTTATACTCGTGTATTGACTGGGTGTGAATTGGTAACTTGCGTGTTACGATTTATGACGTATTAAAAAAAAAAACTCACTAGATCTTGTTCAAACCAATTTAAATTGGTAGTTTGCATGGTAATGTATAACATATGTTTTTTTTAGTTTTATCACTCTCTTATTTTAGAAGTTAGAGTGGGGGACACACACATTTTTCCACTTTGGAAGTGTCTCTTGCGCAAACTATTCAGTTTAGAAAAAAATGATTTTAGAAACCTTAACATCATTTTTGAACACCTATCCATAGATACCCCACACGTATAGCTTTGATGAAAAAAAAATTTTTGAGTTTCAGTTCCAAGTATGGGGACCCCCAAATTGTATTGTTTTTTTTTCTATTTTTATGTAAAAATCTTAATGCGGTTCATAGAATACATCGACTCACCAAATTTCAACAGTGTAGCTTTTTTAGTTTCGGAAATAATTGGCTGTGACATGCGGACGGACAGACAGAGACAGACTTGACGAATCTATAAGGGTTCCGTTTTTTGCCATTTGGCTACGGAACCCTAAAAAAGAAATCGTTTTTTTTTAAACTAATATAGACAGAAATAAACTATTATACATTTTGGGTTTTATCATTTACGTAATTGTAAAGTGAATAAAATAATCAGAAATCATAAACTTTAAAAATATACATTACTCATATTTTTGCTGTACATCGGGACTTGTTAGCGATAAATTATTTAAAGAGGTTAAGATACGATGATATATTATGTACATTAGTTATTAATCCATTTTTAGACTCTTGTATTTCAGTAAATAAAATAAATATGCGAGTGTATTATTTTCAGTTTTATAATTTTGTATTCATACCTATGATATCTTAACGTTACTTATTATATCTTTCTACCATTTTTATATTCGTACATTAATATCAGCTTATATCTGACTAGCTATCGTGTTCACATACTCCAAATAGGCAATCGATTGAGAAAAAAAAAACATAAACAGTGCATACCAATACAAGTACCTATAAATTAAAAGAAAATTGTTTGTAAGTAGAGTTAAGTTTTCTACCATGCCCAATTTAAAAAAGCAAATTTTTTTGCTTCAATAATTCCCCAACATAATAATGAACATCATATAATTTTGTTATCTTGGTTCGGATCACTCACAAAGACTGTGCTACAAGTGAACGTCATAATACGTGGCAGTCTGAGTTGTGATTTTAATTAAATTCTCTGGCACATTGTTGTTCTAACAGAACTTTACCCCTCGAGTGCACCAACATTCTCGGATTAAGATTTTGCTAATGTTTAAGGCCTCTGCCTCGAATTTTGCGGGCAGCGGGGCGGCGGCGGCGGCGGCGCGGGAGCGGGGCGGTCAACACAAACCTGTTCTCCAAACCAGCGGGCAGATCGCGCGGTACTATAGCGGCATAATGTTGTGTTCGTAGTTGTGTTGTCGAGATATTTATTTTTATTCGCGAACAAAATGTCATAAAGACGGCGACAACAACTTTTTGATTCAAATTTATTCCTAACGGTTGATTTATTGTGGGCAAAAGAAGAAGTGGATCCTTACTATAGGGCAAGGAAAATAAATGGTGAATTTTATCGAAACTATGAAAAACAGAGACAAAATCCCGACAAATTCTACGACTACACTAGAATGAGTGTAGAAACTTTTGAATATATTCTTATTTCTTGTTTTTTATTTCTTCCCATAATTGGTTAAATAATCTTCTATTTTTATGGTTGATATCTCTGCTGTTCTATATGGGTCTCCTCTCAAAGATTGCCGAAATAATTTGTTCTTGCACGTCCGATGACATTTTGATATTTATTTATTTATTTTATTTATTTATTTCTGAACATGCAATCTTACAAGCTAACAGATTTGATATCCAAAACGCTTACAAGACTAATTTTACGGAAATTAAATTTTAGATTAATAAGCAAATACATTCATTGATGTCGGTTTGAAAATAATTAAAAATAAAATATACTAAAAATAATAATTTATTATTAATACAAAATCAAAATGTCAGTTCCATATATATATAAAAAAATATGTCACAACAGAAAATTGTACTACACTATAACACAATGCAGACGCGCAGCGCGAGCGGTCACCACTTGACTGAAGTGCACCGCTCGTTGCCCGCCCCCCGCGCCGCTGCCGCGCCGCTGTTTTCAAAAACCGGTCCATATGATTTTATGCATAAGATCCCGCCGCGACCGCGCCGCCGCCGCTGCCGCCCCGCTACCCGCAAAATTCGAGGCAGAGGCCTAAATGTGTACAAAGTGATTCCATATCTGTATAATAATGTAGTAAGCCTAACTTGGGTTTACTCGTAACTTAATAAGAAAAAATATTTGAAGAAAAGTGTATTTATACGGGTAAAGGTGTATGGTATGAATATATTTTAGTCATATTTGTGATTAGGGCCTGTTTCAGACCCGGTATGTGATGTTTTTCATAGAATGAAACATTTTGCAGCGAAAACCAGGCTCTAACAATTCTGTCTTTTAAATATATGTTTGTATACATTTCTGAACTATATTTAGTCATGGGCTGTATAATATCTAAGTGTCGAATAAGTTTTTTTAATAAGAATTTAATACAGCGTAATATTCACTTTTTATTAGGCACGGGGCTGTGTTATTGATTCCAGAATATATGGGATAAGTAAGGAATTCAAGTTGAGACAAATTGCACTCGTCGAAATAATTTGTAAAAGACAATTCCTACAACAACCGTTATTACAAATTCGTGACTTTCACACACACTTGTTTTTTGTTGTAAAAAAAGTTCCGTTTACAACAAAAAAAAATCCTACAACTTTCATTTCAGAAGACACGGTTTTCAGAATAAAAACAAAATTTACTTAAAAAAAGCGACCACGTGCGAGTCGGTCGAGTAACATCATATAAAAGTTCTTGTTCTCGTAGGTCGTTGTAACTTTGATAGATGTTTTAATAATAGTGTTGATTGAATGAAAGGTAAATTGCACTTTACTATTTATGACGTATATAAAAAACTACTTACCAGATCTCGTTCAAACCAATTTTCGGTGGAAGTTTGCATTGTAATGTACATCATATATATTTTTTAGTTTTATCACTCTCTTATTTCAGAAGTTACAGGGGGGGGGGGGTGGGACATTTTTACACTTTGAATGCGTCTTTCGCGCAAACTATTCAGTTTAGAAAAAAAATATATCAGAAACCTCAATATCATTTTCGAAGATCTATCCATAGATAATCCACACGTGTAGGTTCGATGACAAAAAAATTTTTGAGTTTCAGGTCCAAGTATTTTTATTTATTCTATTTTTGTATGAAAACCATAATGTGGTTCACAGAAAACATCTGAAAACATCTACTCACCAATTTTCAACACTATAGTTCTGTTAGTTGCGGAAAAAAGTGGCTGTGACATACAGACGGACAGACAGACAGACAGACATGACGAATCTATAAAGGTTCCATTTTTTGCCATTTGGCTACGGAACCCTGAACTATTTTACTTTGTAATTTGGTTATTTTAATATAATATTATGATTTTAGAAAAAGTAACTTAAACTTTGTTGAAGTTTAAGAATCCCACTATAAAATAAAAATATATATAACATAAAAATTAATATTTATTCATATATAATGTATTACACATTTGTAGCGTCTTAAAAAAAATAAGCCACAATTATAGGAAACCTCATGCTAATCTTAGTATATACATATTTGCTAGTGAAAAGTTTTGCTTTTTCTCTCATATGTAATCATAATCACTATCACTCACGTGAGTAAACACGTTGTTATTTATTTATATATATTAAGATATTTAATTTAAGTCTAATAAAAAGGACGACAAATCGGGTGAGCCTATTAAAACAAGTTACAGTATTCCAAATGACGAAGAATGATTTCCACGTGTAAAACCACGAACATTCTTCTTTTGAAATGGTTTTGGCTTGACATTCAAATGGAACGAATGGAAACGCAAAATTAAATGATCTAATAAAGGCAGCCTCGTTGGTCTAGAAGTTAGCGTATGCGACTGTTAATCAAGAGGTCTCGGGTTCAAATCTCGGGTCGGGCCAAAAAGTGTTTTTAGGATTTTCTTAGGAAATTCCTAATAGCTGCCCGGAGTTTGGAAGTTTAGTGGTGATTCACGCCCGTGCCTCGGAGAGCACGTAAAGCCGTCGGTCCCGGTTGTCATGAACATCTATGGCAATCGTTATTGGGAAGTCAGTGCCCTTAAATATACTGACAACTAGTTCAATCTTCGAATTTCAGTTCTCCTTTAGGGTTGCGGAGGTCCGATGCCAGTCGCTCCGTGGAAAAACTGAAATTCAGGTAAAACCGGTTGAACTAGTAGCCGACCCCAAATAAAATTGGGAATAAGGCTAGGAAGATGATGGAAACGTAAAATTTAATTCACGACGTTCTATGATTTCAAACCATATTTTTCACTTATTTACACCACAGACTAACGCGATATGGCTATATCATTTTAAATCTAATACACTTAACTTTAAGTATAGAAGGAATACTTAAAAGTTTTCACTTAAATTTTCGTTACTCACACTCTTGTATCTAATTCATATTTTGACTATACGGTTTTACGGTGTTAGGTAATAATGTATGTAATGAAATATAATAATAAACAGCAATTCAACTCGCCTGTATTACATAAATTTAGATGTATTTAAAGTCAGCAAGAAAATATTTCACTGCTATCTATTCATAACAATAGTACTAAACAGTCGGATCATTTAAATTACCAGTAATCGGTTATGGCACGAGTGTTGTGTACTGTAATTACGTGCAACAATAGCGTAATTTATTTACAAATTACACATAAGCTCTAGTATACTCAGTAAGTCTTTGTGCTGTATTATCCAATATTGGAGCTTTGAATTTTCTTTGTTAGCCACTGGCACAAGTGTAAGAGAAGACACGCTTGAGTTCTTTGCCGAAATTCGCATTTAAACTATATTCCAGGGTTATTTATATAAGAAAAAAGAAAGATGCTGCCTTTATTAGCTTGAAGTGTTAGGTAACAATGATAATAGGTAAATTTGTTTGGACAGTTTTCTGATTAGTTTGCCACCATCGTAATAACGGAAGCACGTTTTGACATCGTGATGTTTTGTTGAAAATAGAGACGACATTACTTTAAAAAAGCTGTGTAGTCAGTCTATATTTTTTTGGGAAAGTAAAGCTAATTAAATTGTCTTGTTCTTGGCTTAAATTTTTGAAAAATCGCTTTTTATCATTTTAACTTAAATTTTAAAAATCCTTATTTTTTTTAATTCACTGTATTGATGTAGTGTCATGTTGATGATTAGTGTTCCAGAACTTTTATAATTTAGTATGTTGTAATCCGTGAAAACCAGTAGTTGGCTTGATGTTAAGTTTCAAACAATTTCGTTTCTTTTTTGTACCTGTTGGTTTTCCAAAATCAAAATAAATAAATATTTCAGTTGAATATTTATAATAATTTTGTTTTTCAAGAACATCAGTTGTGTATAACAAATAAGATTTTATCGCACACACTTTGTCAGCCTAAAATCTTTTAGCCAATAATTAATACTTATTTACGGTTACTACATTATTACGGTTACGGTTACGATATTAAATTTCAAAATACTTAATATTTAGTATTTTGAAATATCTATATAGGTATTTTCAAATGTTCATGTATTCACCATTATTCACCAAAGTGTATATATTATATCTCAATACCCACTTATCCAAACCCTACCCATCTTTTTTCGAAGAATGGCCCTAAAGTTTATTACCGCCGGTTTTCACGTGGAGTGGATGTGTCAGAAGTGGGATACCGTGCGCTATCTACCGCCATCACGGGTCCTTGCGGCCGCCCGTCCTATCGTCTGATCTGTTTTAAGGATCATTTGTATTCCTTTTACATCCGTATTATTAATTGTACCTACACAGTGGTTTTCCCCTTTAAGTAATTAATGACTGTAAACTCTCAGTGTTGTGTTATCATGTTTTATGTTGAGAGTTGATAATGTTCAATGTGAATTTGTTTTGTGGTAAGCAAAACTCTAATAAAACAAATGTTTTGTATTAATGTTTCAGTGATGGTTTTTAACAGTCGAGTTACCTTTCTAAAACGATAAAATTTGTGTTATCTTTTTACTTTTCATTAAAATAATACGAATTAACAAACAAACTGGAACACGACATAGTTGGAGGATTAAAGTTATTTATTTCGTTCAAATTATAAACTGCTGTTACTTCTTTTTCTAATGCTGCTTGAGCTTATCTTATATTGAATTTGCTTGGCATACTTTTGTAAATATGTACTATTTATACCAAGCTATAAATGTTTTCAGTTCCTAGTAAGTTCATATATGTATGTCATTAATTAATTAAAGTAGTAAATTAAATAGTTAAATTTTAACTTACCTTTCTTATATTTTTAATAAAGACGGCACTAGTTTATAAAAATATAGAGATAAGACTGCAATTTAATGAACAGATTGTTTAAATAAGATTTAAGAATATTATGAATGATAGGATAGGACTCATTTATTAAAAATCGAGTAAGTGTATGTTAGGTCATGCATAGAATAGTGTTCCGTAGTTACCCATAATTTAAAATCGTGTCCAATAGGTATTTATTAAATTTACTTGTTAGTACATAACTTTTGTACGAAGATTTCCAAGTAAGCGTATTTTACAAATTAGGCCTCCATAACTCCTGAACTAACAAAGTTATCTAAGCGGTTCTAGTTTTCCTTAAAGTTCAGTGTATGGACTGCAGTCATGATTTTTTTTAGATTTTTCGAGCCAGCCATTTAGCTATTAGAGGCGAGCGGGGACGCCCTGTTTTAAGAAAAAAGTGCCCTTTAAAGTTGAATAACTCGTAAACGAATACTTTATCAATGTTTTTAAAAGAAAAAAAAATAATCAACACTACGTGAATGTGAAAAAATATAATCGTGAAAAATATTTTTATTTGGGTTACAACTTTTTTTTCATGATTTTATTTTAGCACTTTGTCGACGTGTTAAAACACACATTTGTGTAAGGTTTGATCTTTCATAACAGTTTGGACGGAAGTTGAGGACGGACGGACAGACGGACATGACGAATCTATAAGGGTTCCTAAGGGTTTAACTCTTAAAACCGTTAGAAAGTACAGTTATTAGATATGGCTATCATGTACTTTTTTGTTAGTGAGTATCCGATATTTCGGCACTGTTGGAAGCGCCATGATTACGGAAGGGTACATCGTAGCAATCCCACAGATTTCTATTTTAATATTACTGACCATGAAAGTTTAAAACAATATAATGGATATGGTATTTAAAATAAATATTATATTATATTATACTTTTTATTAAATAAGTATAATAAATATATATATTAATTACAATTGCTGAAAATTAACGAATTGAGAATACAGTTCTCAATTTGTTAATTTTGAAATCGCGTTATCTACACTAATATTATAAATCTGAAAAGTTTGTTTGTTTATCTCAACTACTGAGCCTATTTCAATAATTATTTAAATATTAGATAGTTTATTTATCGAGGAAGGCTTTATGCTATATATTATCACGCTACGACCAACATGATTAATCTAATAAAGGGGGGATAATTATAATGATATTCCCATTAGCTTAACTGCACCTTGGCTTTATTTTAAGTAGGTATTTGCAAATTACTGAGTAAATTACAAATATTAATACTTACCAAAACCCAAGTATATTACTGCAATTTTTTGAAATTAAAGTATAATATTTAAGCATCTTTTAAGTATAGGTATTATAGTTATAAGATGCAACTGCAGCTATCGGCTTCGGGTCGACTGTTACGGTGGGCACTGAAAATCAGTATTGTAATGGTTCATTCCATTCAGACACAGCGTACAACCCCAACTGATATGGGACAGTTTAGTGGGACGTCTTATAGGCTTAGTTTATTAATTGTATTGTAAGTGTTACTTAGTTTGTATAAATATTAACGTAATGACACGTCATACATTCCACGTCATTACTTATTGACGTTTGACGTTTTTTACAAATGTTACCAGTTAAAGAATATGCTTGTAATCTTTCTTTTTAGGTCTATATTATGTCTTGTGTAACTATTACCAAAATGTAAACTTGGTTTGTACAAATAAAGTTTTTATTATTATTATTATTAAGAGCAACAGAATATTTACATTGCCGTTTAATAATGAGAATACTTGATATATAATATATTGTTTGAGTACGGAGACATTTGACCCAAAATATAATTTGGCCAAGTCTTCTAAGAAACGTAAAGTTAGGATAATCAAAACCATCTATTCGTAAAATGAACGTCTATAGTTAGAGGGTACAGTGCCTTAAAAACTTATATACATACAAATTCTCTATTTTCCTCTCCAGACAGAGTACAAGCTGTTTTTAGTATATTTTGCATTCTAGAGCAGAATTACAGTAGGCCAGCGCAAAGGATTTAGTAAAACCTTTTAGAAGCGGATGCCTAACGTTCACATTAAGCGAAAATTATACTGCTTTTGCAAAGATTAAATCCGTAATTCTTTAAATAAAATATTGTTATATAATTGTTTTTGTAAGAAAATCAACGATAAATGGTGTTTGTAATATTTTAAGTTTATCTAGTATTTACGTTCACTGATTGATCACATTGATCTAGAGATTAACATATGCGACTGCTAATCAAGAACTCGTGGTTTTGATTCCCGAGTCGAGTTGTTGTTGGGTTTTTCTCACAAGATTTTTTTAGTAGCGGCCCGGAGTATGGAAAATAGCCTTATTTTACGTCCGTGTCTCAGGGAGCACCTTCATTCATCAGCCCCGGTTGTCATAAGCACCTATGGCAATCATTAATGGAAAGTCAGTGATATAAACAAACTGACAGCTACCTAGTTCAAACTTCGAATGAAGTTCACTCTTAGGTTCACGAAGATCCGATGCCAGTCGCAATGGAAAAACTGACATTCATGTCAAACTGAGTGAACTACAAGCTGACTTCAAATAATCTTGGGAATAGGAATGAAAGTGACTAGGAAGATCGTGAAGTCATTTATAGAAGTCAGTACTGTAATAACTATTTAATTATTTCTTAGAAAGTACGTAATTAATAATATAACGAATAGTAGTAATGTAAAATAGAGACCGGAGGCCCAATGATGCATAAGTAGCTCGGTAGGTCACGTAGTACGGGACATCATGGTGTATTGTCTCCATTCACTATTCGTTTTTTGACCACTACTCTTGAATTCTACTGATGCTTCGCTTGGGGCAGAGTTGAATCACTTTGGCAATCTCATAAGTAAATACAATAATAGTTAAAAAATCATAAAAACAAAATTACGTTAAAACATACACTGTAGTCTGTAAACCTCCTTTTTAAGGAGAGCCCTATATCCAGCAGTTCACGGTCAAAGGCTGTTGATAATCCACTGTAAGTAAAAAGAGTCTGTACGCGTAAAATAAAAAATAAAATATATATTACTGTGTTTTTTATTAAAGTAATAGATTCAGGGTACACAAATACCTATCTTACAGCTAGTAATTACGTAATAGTGTATTTATGCTAATGTATTAACCGTTAATAAAAGTTCCTATTGGCAGCTGAGTTGGATAGGCAAACGTTTCGTTACTTTTCTATATTCTTTGTAATTTTCTATTTCAGTTTTAAGTAATAGCGTTAGCAAATTTAAAATCGTTAAAATGTTTTTACAATGTAAATCTTTTCTAACATTTTCCCGACATCAAAATTAAAGAATTATATATCAGCAATGGACTTAAAAAGTGTTAAAAGGCATAATCACTATGATTATGCCTTTTAACTCTTTGTATAATCTTAGTTATTTTCACTAATGTTTCCCGTTGCCAATAGTAGAAATATTTATAAAGTCTATTGTAAATTCCAAAAACTTTCATCCTGTCTACACAACAGAAGTTTTACGAATGGGGTCAAAAATTTATAACTAATCAATGGCTAAGATGCGCTTTGGCACCAGATTCTATACTGAGTACTTATAAACCAATGTGGGTTGTAATACAACTAAAAATGCTCCTCTACTCATTCTTTCCATTAGACAGAGTATAGTCACTTTAGCAGAATCACATGTATGTACTGGAAACAACAGATATAAGTTTTTTTTTATTAAGCCTGCCAAAGTGACTCTATTCTGCCTGATGGAAAGAATGAGCAGAATCTAGGGCCGCAGTCATGCTTCTCATTGTGAGTGTATACAATACAGAATGGTGACCGACACTATGACGGCCTATATAGAAGCTTTTTGCCGCACTGGGCCTCCCGTCTTGCAGTCACTAAGAAAACACGACAGTGGGGATGCTATCATTTGAAGTCTCTCTTCTAAACGAGGGTAGTATCGCCGCGATCAAGCCGGCCCATTCGCACTTAGAACAAAGTGACTCTATTACCTTGAGAATGATAGTATGATGGCGTGATAATGATCATATTGATAATTTTCTATGTGATTTCGATGTTGGATATTTCGTGAATTAACTCTGTTATATTTCAAGTTAATATGTTTTAATCCGAAGTAAAAGTCTCCATTATCAGACGGCACAATTAATCAACCTGTGTTTATATACCTATTCTGTGTTTATATATGCTATGAATATCGATAGAGCTCCATCGAGAATACGTCGAGAACTTGACAATAAAGCCGATCCGTAATTAAAAAATGGCGGATCATTTTGTATTAAAACCTACTTCAGTGTTCTGTTTGATCGTTATTTTTTATGATAGCAACTTACTTGTAAACTTTTACTTCAGATTTAATAAGGTAAATTATTTTTTTAATAGGGATGCCTTACATTACCTATATAAAACAGCGCTTAACCACAGATTAATAAATAGTTGCTTAACCAAGTTTAAATACTCATAATTCTTTTACTGCATGAGTCCTTCTCTGATTTATGTTTTAAAATTTAAATGACATTCATTCATAGACAAAAAATAATAGAAATTTTAGTAATAAACTTTCTATTATTGGTTGATCAAGATTATATTTCCTTAAAAATTCAGTTTAATCAGGTTTAAAAACACGATAGCGTTCACTAAGAACTTTAGACATTATACTAAGTTGTTAATTATTATTCATCTAGTTTAATAACCATTGAGCGAGAATTGATTATATTTTGGAAATATCTTGTTTATTTTTAAAATATTTAAATAAATCAAAATATTTCGGAAATAAGTAAGCGAATAATAAATACAAATCTGCTAAAAAACATCACTAGATATTATAATATAAAGCCCTCCGCGCGTCTGTCAGTCTGTCTGTTCGCGATAAACTCAAAATCCACTACACCGTTTTGAATAAAATTTTGTATCCAGATAGTCTTAAGCATGAGAATCGACATAGGCTACAGGCGAAATCTAGTTAAATATATAACGCATTTTCTTTCAAGCTATTTTCTGCTTACATTAGGTACATTACGTTGTACATTGCTTACATTGTAGGTACTAGATTCAACGGCCTGGTTTCGTAGCGTCATGACTAACGTCTGTGACGCGTCGATGCCGCGGATCAGGCCGGGAGGCAAGAGGGGTTCTGTGTACTGGTGGACACCGGAACTCGAGCAACTTCGAACAGCGTGCTCGAGGGCCCGTCGCCGGTATCAAAGAACCCGAAGAAGACGGCGAGCCACGGCCGAGGAGATCACCGAAGCGAGGCGGGAGTATGGCGACGCAGCAAAGGCTGTGAGCCTCGCGATCGCAGAAGCCAAGGCTCGGTCCTGGAAGGAGCTCATTGAGGGACTGGACAGGGACCCATGGGGGCGCCCATACAAAACTGTATTGGGCAAGCTCAGACCGTGGGTCCCACCACTGACGCAGACCCTGGACCCTGAATTTGTGGGAAGAGTGATTGATACTCTCTTCCCCAGGGAGCGGGGTAGTCCCTCAAACCCTCCGCTGCCGTCGGATCTAACGACTTGGTCCGACGACTTTACAGTGACGGAGGATGAGCTGGACCGAGCCGTAAAGCGACTCGCCGCACGCAACACTGCCCCGGGTCCTGACGGGATCCCGGGCCGAGCATGGGTGCGCGCTTTGGTGATCCTAGGGAATAGGCTGAGGCGGCTGTTTACCAGCTGCCTCCGTAATAGCGTATTCCCTTCCGGCTGGAAGGAAGCCAGGCTGGTACTCATCCAGAAACCTGGCAGAGCTGCAGATTCTCCCTCGGCGTTCCGACCGATATGTCTGTTGGACGAGGCGGCGAAACTCTTTGAAAGAGTTATCGCCGCCCGTATCAGCCAGCATCTGTCGCGAGTGGGCCCCGATTTATCAGACAGCCAATTTGGTTTCCGACAAGGACGCTCAACACTGGATGCGATCGATCGCGTCCGTTCCTTGTCGGACGAGGCTGTCTGTCGAGGGGGAGTGGCTTTGGCTGTCAGTCTAGATATAGTCAATGCCTTTAACTCCCTCCCGTGGTGGGCGATTAGAGAGGCACTGGTGTATCACCAGTTGCCCCTCTACCTGCGAAACATCATCGGGGCGTATCTCTGTGATAGGTTCATATCGTATATGGGTCGGGACGGCGAAGAACATCGCAGGGAGGTCACATGCGGGGTTCCCCAGGGGTCGGTCCTAGGACCCCTTCTGTGGAACCTCGCTTATGATGCGGTCTTGAGAACCAGCTTGCCCCCTGGCGTGAGTGTAGTCTGCTACGCGGACGACACTCTAGTAATGGCTAGGGGGCATGGCTTCAAGGAAGTCCTGGAGCTCGCCGAGTTAGGGGTGGCATGTGTCGTCCATAAGATCAGCGGTCTGGGTCTACGGGTTGCACCTCATAAGACGGAAGCCCTGTGGTTTCACAGGAAACGCGGAGGTGCCGTTCCTACCCACTCGCTTATTAGAGTGGGAGGAACGGAGGTCGAGGTTGGTCATCACATCAAGTACCTCGGCCTCACCCTGGACAGCCGCTGGAGCTTCGAGGAGCATTTCGAGCGTATGATCCCCCGGGTTCGGGCAGTGGCGGGTTCCCTACAAAGGCTGTTGCCTAACTTAGGGGGCCCGCGGGAAGAAGTCCGCTGCCTCTACTGTGCGGTGCTCCGATCCATGGCCCTCTACGGAGCGCCGATATGAGTAAAGCGCCTATCGGCATCCTCCCGCTGCCGAGCTAAGCTCAACCAAGCGCAGCGGGTAGTGGCCATTCGGATAGTGAGAGGATACCGCACCATCTCATCGGAGGCGGCGACAGTCCTGGCACGTTTCCCACCTTTCGATATTCTGGCGGATATGGATGCGAGGGTCTATGACCAGGCTCGCGCTATCCGCCGGGGTGAAGGTGTGGATGGTCAGGACGAGCTCGAAATGCGGCGGAACGCCCATCGACAGGCCCTGGCACAATGGCGCGCGCGGCTGGAACAGCCGCAGAATGCACGCCAACGCGCTGTCGGTGCCGTTCTGCCTAACCTCGAAGCTTGGGTAGGCAGGGAGGGAGGTCGCGTTACCTACCGACTTACTCAGATACTCACCGGGCACGGTTGCTTCGGTGAGTATCTGAATAGGATCGGACGCGAGGAGACGGCACAATGCCACCATTGCGCAGCCGACAGGGACTCCGCCCAGCATACGCTGGAAGACTGCCCCTCGTGGGCATCTGAACGCGAGGTCCTAGTCGGCCAAATCGGACGAGACCTGTCCCCGCCAGCAATCATTGCTGCCATGCTGGCGGGTGAGGAGGGCTGGGGCGCAGTGGTCTCTTTCTGTGAAGCTGTAATGCTCCAGAAAGAGACCGCTGAACGGGATCGGGAGAGGGCCGATCCCGAGCGTAGAGTACGCCGGCGACGACACGAACCGTCGACGGGGCTGCAAGCTGCCAGAGAAAGGGGACCTCGGGCAGCAAACTAAGTAGCTGCGGCGGGAGGTTGGATGGTGGCCTGGTCGCAAAATGTGATCAGGCCCAAAATATATAATGATTGGCCAATAGGCAGGAGGAAGCCTCTGTGGCTTCCTCTAGGATAGAGCCTGGATAGGCGCGGTGCCGATCCTGAGGAGGACCTGAAATAACATGGTCCGGGTCCTCCTCAGAGCAGGGCACCTGAGACCGGCCGTCGGGGTGTTTTTTTAGTGGATTCACCACATACTCCTGGCTCTTCAGTCCCCGGAGCCGGAGATCCGAAGGGATTTTTACACCCCGTCAACAAAAAAAAAAAAAAAAAAAAGGTACTAGATTCAAAAAATTATTTAAACTTTTCTGAAAAAGAAATTGACAAAGAAAATAAATAAAATCGTACTGTTCTAAATTTAAACAAGTGATGAGCGGGCGTGCGTGCCGAAGGTAATCGCCGTAACACGTACATGTGTACATAAAAAAAGGCGTTTGCACGTAAAAAGAACTCCATTATTCGCCCCCCAAATTAGGTACGTGTCGGTCGAGCTCACATTTATTAAAAAGTACGCATTCGTGTGTGAAAATAAATTATATTATGTTAAAATTCAACGAGGCTCTAGGTGCCAGGATTGTGCTTTTGAGCTGACGTAATCAAATCTTACATTAATACCTTATTTCAATCTGTCGTTGACGTCTAGTGTTTTTAACTTGAAACATTTTCTTATTTGTATGTTTGTTTGTAACCGACTCTTTGGATGCGATTTTGACCCACTATAAACGGCCAGATTTCATTATATAGGACCGGTGACAATACACTAATTTAAAAGCGTGTTTGTTTAGTTTTTCAAAACTCTTATTTTTTCCTTAACATTTCCAAACTAGTTATTTCCAGGTATTTAATCCTGCCAAAGTGCCAAAGTACTCTACTGGATGGAAAGCATAAGTGCTGTCGTTTTTTACTGTTCTTCTCTTCTACCGTCCTGGTTGTGGTTTTACTTTCGTTGCTCTATGTTGGAAAACCTACTCGTAGATGCTAAATTTCTTTCTTCTGGGTGGTTGAATGCAATAGGTTTGCCACACAATTATGTCCGTTTAAAATGTTTCTGCCCACACCGTGTGAATGTATTTTATGTTCGTGATATATATTGTATGGTGTGCATAATTTTGTGCTATCATTATAATAATCAATGGAAATGTTGTGACTAAAGAGCTTGTAGCCATACCCGATAGAATCAAAGAAACTTTGGTGTACAACAAATAATACAGTTCTCGCTTAGGAGCTAGTCAATTTACCGACCATGTACAAGTGGCGGTGGTATTATCAATAAATAGCTATTTCTTACAGTCAAACCTTGTATGGACAAATCGACGGTGGAAAGACGAATTAAATAGATATAGGTAATCTGTTTAATTCGTAAAAGGTAACTATTTTTTTTATAATTTGATTTTATAATTTGACATGTTTATAACACAATTTGATATATTTATACAATTTGATATATTTAAAACTAAATAAATTACAGTAACCTCCTTTCGAAAGTTTATTTACCTCGACCTACCCTTCTTTATAACTCGCGAATCCTTTGAATATAAGCAGTAGACCTAACGGGTGTGTCGAAATTGTATCTAATAAGAAACGAAACGAAAAGGTCACTACAGTTTCAGTACATGTTGCGTTAACTCACCCGGAAAATTAGAGCTCTTTGATTTTATCTTTGTTTTTGTTATTTAAAACACATCCATATATTATGTGATTCTCGTGACACAATGTTAGTTGCCATACTCCTCCGAAACGACATGATCGATGCTTATGAAGTTTTGTGTATTTATTCAGTAGGTCTGAGAATAAGACCTAAACTATTTTTATGCCCCTAGATAATAAAGGATACAACGGACGCGAGTTAGTATGTAAAAGTAAGCACAATTTAAGGAAAGGATATTTCAAAAAAATTGTTTAAAGATGCAGTGCCGCGTATTCTTCTTGCACACAAATAATGCACAACACAACTTATCTTTATGAAGTTATTTCAACAATATGCAGACGTCAACAGTAGATATGAAACTAGCTTTCACCCGCAACTCCTCCTGCGTATATGTCGGTAAAAAGTAGCTGTAGTACAATGTCCTTTCTCAGGCTCTAGACTATCTGTGTAATAAATTTCGTTTAAATCTGTTTAATAATTTGGCCGTGAAAGTATTACGCGAGATAATAATTTAAAAGTTTAAAAGAAAATTTAAAAAATCATTAAAGTACCCTAACTTTCTTCTGATGAATGTAGGGTATAACTGTATGTAACTATAGTGTGTGATCACTACACGAGGTACGCGTATTTCAGACGTTAAAATGGATTAAGAATACGCAGTGTCACCACATCTATTCATGCCTTGGGTGTCGTAAGAAGTGACTAAGGGCCACACTGGACAACTGCAAAGAGAAAGAAAACTAGAAACAAACCCTATACAAACCCGTAAAGTACGCCTAAACCTCCTTTTAGAGAGAGGCATATGCAGCAGTGGGCTGTTGAAGGCTGCTAAAGTACGTTAATATACAATTTAAACTTAAAATACACAATTGTATGAAAAATTGCACAGAGCTTTTTGTTATACTGAACGATAACTTACTAGTTAAATTAACATTGTCGGCTCAAATAATTTAGACTTGAGATCACGTTCATAGATTAATATGTATAAACTATAAATAATTTACGTCATAAACGCTGAATAGAGTTATGTAAAGTATGATGTTAAAATGTTGAATTGGATAAATGGATATAAATATTTTTATCTGTATTCTATGTCTTTAAGGCTACACGGATTAAGCATTTTACTACCCTGCATTTCTTCTACAAATAAATTCTGAGAGTTTTTGCAAGTTTTACGTTCCTGCATTTTCCTCAATTTTTCATTAAAATTTAGTACAGTAAAATATTTTCACGTAAGTATTAATATCTAGATTCTCTACACTATCATTACAGAATGGATTTGCGAAGCATTCGTATTCACTGATCAAACGCTAAATAATCTGTATCAAATTATATATTGAAAAAAGAAACAGTGAACTGAGTAAGCAGATCATGTAACCTGTAACATTCTCGTGAAAACATTTATGTATTTTCGCCACTGTTCGTTTAGTTTTATATTTGAACGTATTTGAAACTTTACTAAATAAAACCATGACATAGCATAGTAAACAAGATCACAATACGCAGATAACATTCACTATAAGCAGCTATAAAAGAAATGTTCACCTTTATTGCGGCAATTTGCGCTACCCGTAACTGTTCATCTCTTTCACTCTCTATACAGTGTGAGCAGAGCAGAGCATCATGCATCAACTAACGAGCCATTAAATTCGCCATTCGAATCTGACTGTTATTTCAAGATCACAATAGAGGAGCAGACTAATTAGTTTGGTGTTATAAACAATACGTTGATTGTGGGTCCTCCGCGTTAATGTAAATTACGGTACACCTTTATGTACAGGGTCGTGTTTATTCAAAGTTTGAATGTGTAAAATAAAGGTACTGTGAACAAATTGCTAGTTACCTTACATAATATCTACCAGTTGTTCATTTTCGGAAACCTTTTGGGATTTTGTTTTCGTGTATTTCAATTCAAGTTAACGTTTTTATTTGTATTGGGAATATATTATATTAAACCCTAGGTAGATTAGATAAATGAGGTATCAGGGGCTTGTACTCGACGACCGATGGGACTTCAGATATCACTTCCAAAGTCTGGTCCCCAAGCTGGTTAGCACATCGCGCGCGTAGCCGCGTTTACTACCAAATATGAGAGGACCTGATGACTCCTGCAGGAGATGCTAAGCGGGGGTTACGTTATAAGACTTGGCTCAAGAGCGAGCGCTACAAGGCGCGCGCCTCTACAAGCGGTAGGTGGCCCAAGATACGTCAGGGTTCCAGGGACTTCCTTTCGAGGGTATACCTATTTCCTCGACTCATAGTACCCGAGACGGCATGCGGTTTTAGTCGGTTCGAGTCCAACATAGACATAGCCATAGCCATCAACATGTGGTATCCGTGGGGCTTTCCTCACGATAAAAAAAGTGGATTAGATAAATTATGTTTTAGAACGATTTCGAAATGAAAGTGGATCTTAAATTGGAATTTATCTATACTACATTTGCTATTTTTATATGATTTATAACTGTGTTTTTTATTGATTCTTTCATACAGAGACTATTTATCTATATTTGTAAATATATACTAATATTATGAAGAGGTAAAGTTTGTGATTTTTTGACGTTGTAGGTGGTAGTCTCGGCATCTTCCAAACCGATTCTGAAACTTCTTTTAGCAATAGAAAGGCACCTTATTTGTGATATTATAGTGGGGGGCACTATACTTACTGCGAATGCAGGCAGTATGGCGACCCACATTATGGTCTTAATGAGATCCTTTTCACGTCCCACTTAAAGGACCCGTAATCATAGTAGGAAGGAAACACGTGAGCTGGTAGTGAGTTCCAGATTTTGATCCTCGGCACAGGAAGGAACAGCCGAACTGTTTAGTTATAGTGCAAATTGTTGTTAGCAAACAACATGTTATTAGTGGGCAAATAGAAAAATAAATTAAAAATGTACAAAAAGTAAAAGAATCGAAAGAAGTAATTCTGTTTTGTCCGAAAAAAAAACATTTTTTTTTACTGCGATGGCCGACTGCTATCGTCTCTCAAAACTTTACGATACTTTAGCACGCCTTAATTTAAGTCATAAAACCGTAGACAATAAAGTGAAAAAATCTTGCATAAACTCAAAGGAGCAAAATATAAACTGCCTCGACTTTATAGCGTACTGTTCTTAGGCTGCCTATAAACTTGCTATCGACGATAATACATATCGAAAGTTTACTGCCAACACAATCATAGGTATTTACATAAGTGATAAGTTAGTCTCCGTATCAAACACCGCGCGGTTCTTTATGACTAATAAAATAGTAATTCCTTACAACAATCTATTTATATGCAAAACGCGAAGGAATAAAACGCCGTTTGAACTGCAAAGTGAGACTTACAAAGGTTCCCATAGCACCGTACATCAGGGATTTGGTAAATATTTTGAACCAGAGCCCCAAAAAGTCGGGACAACAATCCACCGCCAATGAATTAGCCAATAAAAACAAATTGAACCAAATAAATTTTCCATGATGTCTGTTTTTCTATTTGGTTTAATATTGAGACTGTATACTAAACTCTATTGTTTTCTTGTTTTGATGTTCAAAAATGAAATGTTATTTTCAGGCCCAAGGTCGGGTTCAAACTCAAACAGACGGTTTTAACAGAACGAAAAGTAGGATTCAACTTATAATTTTCTGTGAAATAAACAAGTCTACGTTGTGTTCCACAAGCAGTTTCTTAAATTCATTAAGAAGAGGAAATGTTAGCCGGCGAGTTGTAAAGGGAAGTTGCCGAAGTTAGTCCGTAAAACTGATAGCGCTACTCTATCTTCTGTTTGCGCCTTGATTGTTTGAACTTTTCCCACTTTGTTTGGATAAATTATTAATTTAAGTCACATGCGTTTTCTTAACCGTGGAAGAGCTTGTTTTCAAACGAGTCGAAACAAGTTGCAATTTGTATACTCGTAAGATTGCTTAAGTTACCTATTTAAGCGAAATCGAGTTTTGAACGAAACATTTGAGGTTTGTTACTACGAGTATATTCGAGTAGTAGTCTTTGTAATGTTTGGTTTCTTAGTCACTATAATACAATATGTGACATTATATGATTCAAAACTGATAATTAATATTATTTCTACTCACTTATTTAGGGTATTACATACCTCTGATTTGCCTGACGTTTCGACCAGGTTGCACCTGCCGTGGTCACAGGCTGATTCAACAATCAGAGGTATGTAATACCCTAAATAAGTGATCGCGTTAATTCCCATAGAAAGAATATTAATTATCATGGAACGCGAAACTTTAAAAGTTAGTAAAACTGATAATATTCCTACAAATATGAAAAATAACTCTATGTATTGAGCTTTCATGGTTAACTATTAAATGGATTTTAATTAAATTTGGCATGGATAAATGATGATTACGTTCTCTTAGCCGATTTTAACCTCGGCGGCCAGTTTCAACGAAGACCAGTTTGTGCCAAAATACAGGTGTACACTTTGCTCCCTCATTCTATTCCAAGAGGACGGCTATTCGACATGATCAGTGAGAGATCAACCATTTCATGAAGATACTTTCATTAGCGAGGACGAACATTGGCTATATTTTACTGTGAAAATCATTAAATTTATAGTGTATAAAATATTACCTATCTATTATGAATATATTACTCATAACAGGCCTAATAAAAAATAATCATAGTCCTTCAAAGTGTGTGTGAGTTTCTTTGCCTGATAAAATAAAGAATGTTGAGATCAAGACCACCGACATTGCCTGGTTAATTGCCAAATTTAAGTGACAGTGGGCAAAGCACATTGCTTGTAAAAGACGGAAGATGCGGTCAAAATATTTTGAATTTTCATTTACTTATTTTCAAGATAGAGCAAGGGTCAACTACAAAGTTGTCGGACGACCTAATCAAGGAAGTCCTAGTTAAGCTTATAACTTAAAACCATTATATGCAGGTATCATAAGACTGGTTGTTCTATATTGAGATAGGATTTATCTTGGAGTAGACGTATTTGGGCTATGACAGTAATGTTAAGGACACTATAATTCTTGTATAGTAGTAGCTAATATAATAAAAGTCTAGAAAATCTAGAAAAATTTAAACCAACATAGTTACCAGCTGCTGTTTCAGATTATTCAGAGACAATTATCCAGAGATCAATTGAACAATTTATGGCTGCTGGTAATCGCTTATTTTTAAGCAGCCGTGCATTTTAGATCAAATAATTACACTAAGAAAAATATTAATACATGATAAAGTACAATATTAGAACGTTAACCTTGGCAGCAAGTTCATGAAAATATAATGATCCTGTGTATAAAAAGCATCCTTAATACATAATAAATATTTAGAGCTGAAAATTAATTAAGCTTATCCCTGAAAACGGTTCAGTGGCAGGATTAATGAAACGTATTCAGGAAAAAAATTGCTCAATAAAATTATAAGTGATAAGAAAAAGGTTTCGTGAAGCTTTCGATAAATTTCCATCACTTTGGATCTCTAGAAGAGAATTTATCGTGTTTACCTGTTCAGCATTCAATTACAAATAAGTGCCGCGGTGCCAACTTGTGAATTTTAATGTTCGAACCAGACAATACATCTCTGTTGTTCTATTTGTCTGCAAAAATAGAATGATACGCTCCAGTTCTGTCTGGCTTCGGTTGACGGGGGTATTTCTATTATGTATACTAAGTTATACAAGTTCAATATTTGAAATATAAAACAGCAGAAAATAAAGATCTCCACCACTTAGAGAACTTTTACTTTGTGTGCAAACATTTAGACACGAACATAATAAATGAATTATGCTGGTTTGTGCTTGGTGTTTTTTCGAACTATTTATGTAAATATATTATTATTTACCAACATTTAAAATAATAAAATATACAGATACATTAAGAATAAATGTCCTAGCAATAGTAACATCAATATTCCCTAATAGTGTAGTTTTTATACGATAATTTTAACAAAAAGGAACCGACTTCAATGAAAACCTATTTCGAGTACCCAAATCGCGATATTTGTGCCTATGATATTTGAGGAGTTCCGTCGATTTCCTTGGGATCCCATCATCAGATCTCGATATGGTCACGATGGGACCATCTGTAAGCTATGCCCATTCCAATGCAAAAATAATTTTTGAAATCGGTCCATAAACGACGAAATTATCGCTGAACATACATAAAAAAAAAAGATTTCGACGAATTGAGAACCTCCTCCTTTATTTTAAAGTCGGTTAAAAAGCAAACTAGATCAACTCTGAGGTGACTTAATTTGTAGTAACTTTAAAAGTTAATCTTAATTTTGTACATATAATTATTTAATGTATGTATAAAACATGAATATTTTTCCTTTTTTCTTCGTAGGGTGAGCCCTATGCCCTGTAGCTACCTGCTAAAGACTGATGACGATGATTTAAATGATTTCTTCATGTTACATTACCATCAGCCTATCTCAGTCCATCATTCTACATAAGCTTCTCATATAAAATTGCAGGCCACTTGGTACGATCCTTCTAGCTTTCTCTTCTTGGTTTCATTATTGACTTATTGATATTGAGTTCAGATTAATATAAGAATTATTGTCATTGTAATCTATAGTATTTTTATCTGTGTGCTGTTTGATTTATTAAAGAAGTGGATAATTTGAATTAAATGTTAATATTGTAAAGGTTTTTTTATAGTTTTTATTTTTTCCTCTTAAAAATATAGAAACGACACGCTATCGATAGAATTACTACATTTTTGTTATTGATAAATGATAATATAGTCGTCGACTTCAAGCTACGAGTAACATAGTTTCTTCGTCCCTTTTCCATTCGTTTAGCAAATGCTATATTATATCATCTTTATCGAAAAACTTTTGTACTTTGACATACACGATTTTTTTATTTTGTTCGTATATTGTTCGTTTTTATGAATATAGCAATAATATTGTTTTCATATCTGTATTACTATTCCTTTGGTGATATTTAATTTTTATGTTATTACCTTTTAGTTGTAACGAGAGTATTATGAAGTTGTATACGTATTAATAAAATGATATTTTGTTTGTTTCTGTTCATAAATATATCCAATCATAGCTTTCTATTTCTGTCTCTTCCTGATATCGCATGCAAGCCTGAATTCATTTTACGTTATGATGTGAGTTTTGTAGATGATTTATGTGAAATAAGAATATGCAAAAGTAAATTATTTTTGTAACTAATCACATATTTTTGATTAAATTCATTAGTTTATTTTAACTACATTTACCTATAAACTAAAAATCTATGCTATGTGTAACTACTGTTTCCATGTGGTGATGGATTAAGGATTTAAGTGTTACCACCCGTAATCATTCCACGGGTATCCTAAGAGTCGACTAAAGGAGTAAACTAGTAGGACAATATCACAGCAAAGAGAAAGGAAAACTTGAAACAAATCCTATACCAACCCTTCTGGCCAGCGTGTTATAATAGGCCAAAGCCTCTTTTCTAAAAAGAGACTAAGTCCAGCAGTTAAAGGCTTTTGATGTGATATGATAGTATAACTAATTTCAGATTTAAATCCTTATCGCGTTTTTATTATAAGTCTAGAAAAACTTGAAGTATCACGTAGATACAATAAATACAAAATTATTTCCATTAATTTTCCTTTAATCCTAGAACACTAACCTTATTTTTAACGATTATTAGTAAACTTCGCCGTTTCGACAACGCTTTCAGAAAAGTCGGTTTAAAAGGTTTTTTTGAATAAAATAATATTTTCTTTCCATTACTTATTTATAACAATCATTTATCAACCAAAATATAACATTTTTATTCAATAAAATCACATGTTTATTACATAATCGACCTTTTTACCGAGACCATATTTCTTGATCAAAATAAAAAGATTTGTGTTATTCAGTGCTAACCTATTAAAAACTAGAACGTAGTACTTTGAAAATGATTTAACTAATCAAAATTGATACATTATATCTGAACTAAGACATTTGTGACACATATCAAGTTTGTGTTTAGTACACATTTCAGCAACAGTTTTTATCATTCTTCGTTTTACTGATACAAAGGTTTCCTTTTTTACGATGGGATGACAGGCAGCTTTACTTTCTACAGTGTCAAACATCAAGCTCTGTATTATTTATTCCCGACGAATAAAAAGATACCTCATCCTTACTAACTGATCCAACTTCTCCATAAGCCGAATCTTCCTCAGTGTCATCTTCCTTCTCACTCGCTGATGATTTATTTCATCACTAGTATGTAATAATAATAACTGAAGAATCGTATATAAAGTAAAAAGTGTCATACATTACTGTTCTGTTGTAAAAAATAAAAAGTTAACTTAAGAAAATAGAAAAGAAAGTACTGTGAGTACTAACCTTCGTCGATTTGACGAGTCACGGTTGCTGACCAGGCACCACCTGACCTCATACATAAGAAACACTACCGTCTATCATTGGTGTAACAGGCAAACCGAGATTACGTGGGAGCTGCAGTGGATGAGACTGTGTACTCAAAATTTACGTCACTTTATTGAATTTACGTCGTCGATTCGACGAAGCTTAGTATTATAGGGTTAAATCAAATTAGAAAAACTATTCTTACTGTACTCCAAATTGAAAGAAACAAAAAAAGTCATATATAAATAATCACCCTAGAAAATTATTCGTAAGTATAACTAAGGAATTTCGTAAACATTCCTCAATTATAATTGATATCTAAAATCAACAAAACAAGTAATTGATAGAGGAGGAAATGACGCGTGGTAGGTAGTTAAGTACCTTAATTAGTGTCACAAATGAGTGCGTGCCCGTAATTGCGTACAATTATTCTCATCGAGAGGTGGCCTCCATGCGCAAAGTTAAATTGTGTTTTGTATTTATAATGCTGCCTGCTATACAATATTCAGCGTCGAAAACTTTTCTTATAAAGGCACCCTTGTTGTGTAAGTACCCAGAAAAATGTTGGCTGTGTGGTGGCGCCCCAGGTTTTGTGTTCATTTCTGAATGAATATTGATTTTTATTCGGTAAAGATGTGGTATAATTTATTTATGGAGTCAAAATAAATAATTTAAAAAAAGATCACTTATAGGTGTCCACTACCATATGTATAAATTCTCACAATAATCTATTATGTGGGGACTAGCTTTTGTCCGCGGCTCCGCCCGAGAGTATATCTGTTATCAGCAAAATTTTGCACAGACAGAATTACTTTCATTTTTTTTTTAATAGTAGTAGATATGGATATATTATTTTTGGCCATAAAGTTTGCATAACACAGAAACTTAATAGTTATAAGTTCAGCTTAAATAGTGGTAATAATCTTTAAAAATAACTTGTTAAAAAAGACATTTGACCTTTTAATGTAAACCTCAAACTTTGTCACCTTAAGTCACCTTAAATTTCAGATTGTCCCAAATCGGCTGTCAATAAAATAATTCAAAACAGAACCTGAATAAAACAGGCAATTTCGTGCACATTATTCCATTAGAGCCTGGAAAATTTCAACCTTTGGATACATCACAACATTTTGCGAGGTATTTTTCTGTCCCTTTTTCACAGGTTACGCCAAAAGCCGGGATGATAAAGGTATGCCATTTGTACTGCAAATTAATGCGGTGACTCGGTAGGACCAATATGTAACAGCTGGTCCGTTGAATGATTGTGTACACATAGAAATAAATCTATTCTATGTAACGCTATTTGGTCTATTTTATAATAAAATATATGCTATATGTAGTTCAATATTTACATTTATTTGGAGAAATTACATACTGAAAGAATATTGTTGTTATGAATGTTTGTTAAAAAAGATAACTAAAGTACTGTTCTATCTTCTTACTTATACTAATTTCAAACACTAAAGTAAGAACAAGACAACAAAACAAGAATAAGATCCAATTGTAACAGACGAAATCTGGTTAAATGAAATACATTACAACCTACGAGGCATGCCTTTTAAGTTTTGTCGTTTGAAGAAAAAACAGAACTAGAACCTTATAGTACTGTTTATTGTTTTTCATGGCATTCACCACGTAGTTTAATATACTTTTCTATTCACTGAAACCAGTTATTATAACATTTATTCCACTCTAAAGTGGGCTGACTTGAAAGCGTCGACTGCTTCTTCACCGGACTGGAACCTTTGACCACAAAGAATTTTCTTAATTTTAGGATACGTTTCCTAAGAAATCGTCAGGGGTGGTCAATAATTTTTACTTTTTCCTGCTTCAAATACTCAATCGTTTGACAAGCGATGCGTGAGCTTTCGTAGTCGTGGTGCAGGATGATGCGTCGCTCTGAGTTAAATTTTCGAAGTTCGGCGATGACTTGTTGTAAACAAACTGTGTATATAAACACTCTGCGTTAACGGTTCTATGATCTTCAAGTGCATCATTGTTTGGTGTGTCTGTTTATCTTGTTTTTCGCTGTCAGGTGTAAGCATATATTATATATATTAACAATGCATTCATATGTGCATGTGCATATATCGTCTTAAACAATAGTAATGATTGTCTGCATAAACTATGAGTGAAATGAAAGAAAATCAAAAAATACCAATGAATTTGACCTTATTTGAGTTACCGGCTGGAAGAGTTCCAATCTTCACCCATTGTCTTCGCGTGCTCAGAATGTGGACACACCCATATATGTCTTTAGTTTGAAATGGTGCCAATTTAACACATCTAGAATGCTATAATAACACATGCTCGTTGTAAATATCTACATTTTTAAGTGTTTCCAACTTGAGTCAAATACTGAGTACAGATTTATGTGATTTTAAGTTTTTTTTTTTGAAAATGGTGAGTACGAGAATATGAAGTAAATATTTTTCACACCATCTCCCATTTTATAATCGTAATCTGATATCTATTATAATTTCTTATATGGTAGGAAAATGTTTACTAAATCATCTTTGTAATTACTAATCACCTCGTAGTAGTTCCATAATATTTTTTTTATATTTTCGGAAAAAAGACTCATCCATTCATCTCTTACCGACTTTTAAGATTCTTGATCAAGATGTTGACATCTGAATCCTTTTGTTTTATTTGATAGGTGCAATAATTATATAACAAAAATATTATGGGGGAATCTTTGACCCTAGAGAAGTTTTAAAAGCTTAGAAACAGTAGTTCACTGAAGTCCATGAATGTGCAGGAGCTCGCTCGCCTTCAGTTGAACTTGAAGTTGTCTTCTTGTGGTGACAGACTAAGACTATGGAGTGTCATTACCTCTATTCATTCCCTGATTATCGCAAGCGGCGACTAAGGGGGCAAACTAAGCAGGACTCACTACAAATAAAAATTAAATATGAAACAAATAATATCTATATATTCAACCCGTCTGCTCAGCCTTGCGAAAGAGCAGTTAACTATTACGATATGAAATGGTATTAGCAAAATTTATTGTAGATCATCAATATCAAGTGTTACACTGAAAAAGTATGTAGCTTCATAACTGTTCTCGATAGCTATAGAGAAAGGGCAATAGAGAAGCCAATATTTCAGAGCTAATATGTATGTTTTGTGGCGCAAGCTTAAAACCAATAGTCTCAATCGAACAATTACTTAAGAACTCGTTGACCTACTTCTATCGGACTCGGTTATTTCAATCAAGACCGTAGTCAAACGGTTTTTTTTATATTGATGCGAACGACACCAGTGAGTAAGCCACGGATATTAGAATTTTGATTGCTTCTATATTTTAGCGGGTTAAATATTAATCTTGTAAGGAAATTGCTCGATCCCTCAATAATGTGACGAAAAAAAAAACAACTTGGTAAAAGGCTCTTGGAACTTTATTAAAAAAGTGCTAAATACAACGTTTGTGATAAGACACGTAGTTTCCCGAGACTCCTTGATCACGTATTTTAAGTATTAACTTAAAATATTTGAGAGTTCGAAGGAACGATGGCACAAACTTTAGTAACAAAAAGCTGTTTTACAATACTCGTTTCATTGTGTTCGTTTAATTTGTTATTGCTAGAATTATTTTTGTCTCATATGTAATGACGAAGTCTTTCAGTGTTAAAAGTAATTATTAAAAGTAATTAAAGTGGAATGTATGCACTGGCGCAAGTTTATTGAAGAACATTATATGTAATATGAATCTTTGAAATTGATTACCTACTTTAATTGTCATGAGGTACATGACAATTTTTAACAGAGTAGTCGTCTCGCAACGTCATAGTAACTATTTTTCCGTAAAGAGTTTCCTTTTCAGCCCAATACCTCGCATATTATATTATCGTCACAAACAAGGTATCGTTACCCGGCAGCCAGATGTTCCCTGGCCTTGTACCTTCAATAAAGTAGCCCCAGTATACCGGCAGTAAACAAGCGAGTTCGACAGCATCGCCCCATTAGCCCCGCCCGTTCGGTTTACTTATTTATAGCCAACTCAACAACTCTGTTTTCGTTTACACTGACCACCTTAAAATAAAACAGCTTTGATTTTTATAACCTTTAGTAAATCTATAAAAGTATCTCACGATGCACTAAGCAATTAACCTAACCTGTTTTAGAATGCACTCCTACTGACTTGTTTGTTAGATACTAGTGCAACATTACACAAAAGTAATATTTAAAATATACTAGCTTTCGGCTGTAAAAAGTTACATATTATGTGCTTTCTTAGTCTCTAGACTATATGTCGTACCAAATGTCATCGAAATTAGTTCTATTGTTTTGGTGTGCAAGCGCGACAGACAGTTACTATTAGTACAAGACCCCACTGCTCGATTCTGCAGGTATCTGTTTTTTCGATAAAACTAATTTTAAATGAATGTTTATTAAGTATACAATGGATCAGGGATAGGCTGCATATCAAAAATTAGCCGCAAGTGCCTGCAATTAATTTTAGTAAAATTCATTTGCTGATGTAATTTGCAGCTATATGTTTTTTTAATGAATTTTACGACATTTGAAAGAAAATAATGTTACGAATTCAAAAAGAAATGGTTGCCAGCTCTCAGTCAGCCGCAACGTTAGGGTTGCCAGGTGTAAACAGGTATATTAATGTTAATTATTTACACTCACCTGTTTTTTTAGAATCTAAATACAAAATAAATACATTTAATTTTTGACAGGTATCTGTCACCTACCATCAAACATTTCGAACGTGAAAATTTGGAAGGAATTAATGTTTAAATTTTTAGCTACATTCTGGGAACACGATTGTTTGAACAATACTTAATAAAACTGTTTTTATCACATTGGAGAACAGTGCTTTTCTTATCATCTGGAATGAGAATCTACAAAGAAAATCGGTATTTCTTTGTTTATTTCTTCAATGTTCATGTATAGTAATGATTCTGATTTTATTGGATGAAACACGGCTTTTTTATTATTAATCGTATCAATATTATCATATTTAATTTCGGATAATTAAAACACATCAATTCACACTATTTCAATTCATACTTATTCTAAATGCAAATCCTATAATTATACATGTCTTTATTTTTTCTAATTCATTGTCTATATCGGTGTCGATATCATCTGAATTATTAGATTATTGAATTATTAGATTTATGAGATGTTGTGTCTTATCGTGTATGTGTCAAAATAAATATTATTTTCTTTCTTTCTTTTCTATTCTGATCTTTATTATAAAACGCAGCTGAATAATCACAGCTAGTAAATGTAGTTGCGTATTGCGTACAATTTAAAAAACTTTCATTTTTCTTCGTTTATATTTTTATTTTGTACCAGCCATAGAAAATTTACATATCTGGTACTTTGTGAATATTGCCCAATAAAATAATTAAGACATCGGTGTCATTAGCTTTTAGTAAAATTTTTGTCTCTAGAGGTGCTGTGTTTATGTGATTCAATAAGCGTGTGTCAGCTTCCTCATGATGACAACTTAAATTAATGTCTTCAGTTTTTATGACATGGTCTCCTTCTAGATGATAAGAAAAGCACTGGTTTCCAACGGTGATAAAACAGTTTTATTTAATAATGTTGAATAAAAACAATCGTTTTCCCAGAATGTAGCTAAAAATTTGGCAAGAGCTTCTTTGAAACGGATTTTTTTTAAAACTTTCGCAGAAGTTTGTAGGCCTGGGTTGGAGAGGTCCGTGAATTGTGTATGGAACATTCATTTCTTCTTGATTTTCAAGTTCACAATGTTTGATTGCAGGTGACAGATACCTGTCAAAAATATAATAAATACATAAATGTAATTATTTTGTCTTAATATTTAAAAAAAAACAGGTGAGTGTAAATAATTAACACTTATATACCTTTTTACACCTGGCAACCCTAATGTTGCGGCTGACTGCGAGCTGGCAACCATTCTGAATTCGTAACATTATTTTTTTTCAAATGACGTAAAATTCATTAAAAAAACATATAGCTGCAAATTACATCAGCAAATGAATTTTTCTAAAATTAATTCCAATATCCCTGATCCATTGTATACTTTATAAACATTCATTTAAAATTAGTTGTATCAAAAAAACAGATACCTGCAGAATCGAGCAGTGGGATCTTAGACTATATCGCATTTATAAAATTAGTAAGCATTGTAGCTCACGGTAAACATTGTTCATCTTCTAAAATTAGTGTTATAGCTGAAAAAAGTGTTCTTGAGGACGCCACGCTATGGATATAATGCTTACTTTTTGGTTATTATTTAATGGCTATCATGACGACTCTACGCTCCCTGATGGAAAGCAGTTTGATCCAAATTTGGAATCGGATTTTCGTGTGTGAAATGTATGGAGTTATTCTGACTTCAAATAGTTATGATATACTAAGTATGTTATATGATATGAAACTAATAAAACTAATCAACAAAATTATTTTATCTTTATATGAACCTTCCGTAACTTCGGAGAACTTTTTCCGGTTACCTGTTGCTTATATTATTCGATTACCAACAGGTTGCCTTGGCTGTCTTACTACAATATTTGGTATAATTACCTGCATACCTGGATGTTATTGAAACTTTGGAGATTGCAAGTAATATTTTACCTTACAATGTTAATGCCTTAAAACTATCTAACTTAAAAGTAAGAATTTATCTTTATAAAAGCAGAGATAAATAATAGTCTGTTGACTAAAAAGTGTTCGGTAATAAATAAATCATTGAACTGGCTAGACAACTGATCGACATTCGATTTGAAAGTACAATTTAATACAACTACTGAGATATCGTTCAGCCGTTGATAGTATACTGAAAAGGTGATATGAAGTTATCATCTGAATGTTGAAATTTTTTTTATGTATTTATCATGCAATTTAGATGCTTTGGCGGACTTAATACCTAAAGCATTCTCTACCAGTCAACCTTTGGGTGATGCAGAGAATTCACGTTCTTTGTAATGCTGGATACACACACAAATAATTTATAAAACACATAATAATAATCAAATGATTTAGATGGTAATTATCGTACTAGATGACAATCATCAGGAGCCTTTAATACTTCACTGCTGAACGCAGACCTCTCTTAAAAAGGAGATTTTGACATACCATACTGCGCTGGCAAGACAAAATTAGGCAATTTATTATAGGCGATTTTACAGGATTTACAGAACAAGCTCTGCTTAGTTTGGAGCTAGATGACATTGTGTGTCTAGTTTCTTAAAATAGTAAATAAAATGTAACCGATACCTAAAGCATTCTCTACCAGTCAACCTTTGGGTGATGCAGAGAATTCAAGTTCTTTGTAATGCTGGATACACACACAAATAATTTATAAAACACATAATAATAATCAAATTATTTAGATGGTAATTATCGCACTAGATGACAATCATCAGCAGCGTTTAATACTTCACTGCTGAACCCAGACCTCTCTTAAAAAGGGAGATTTTGACATACCATACTGCGCTGGCAAGACAAAATTAGGCAATTTATTATAGGCGATTTTACAGCATTTACAGAACAAGCTCTGCTTAGTTTGGAGCTAGATGACATTGTGTGTCTAGTTTCTTAAAATAGTAAATAAAATGTAACCGATAATGCAGGAGACCTGACAATATTAAGTTAAGTTAAACTGCCTTGTTGATCTAGTGGATAGCGTATGCAACGGCTAATCAAAAGGTCTCGGATTCAAATCCCGGATCGGTCCAAAAAGTGATTTTGGGTTTTTCTTAGGAAACTCCTAATAGCAGCCAGGAGTTAGGACGTTTGGCGGTAATTCACGCCCGTGCCTCGGAGAGCCCGTAAAGCCGTCGGACCCGATTGTCATGAACATTGGAACTATGGCAATCGTTATTGGGAAGTCAGTGCCCTCAAATTTACTGACAACTAGTTCAACCTTCAAATTTCAGTCCTCCCTTAGGGTTGCGGAGATCCGATGCCAGTCGCTTAGTGGAAAAACTAATATTTAGGTAAAACCGGTTGAACTAGTAGTCGACCCCAAATAATATTGGGAATAAGGCTAGGAAGAATAAAATAATAGTAAGGCATTTGTAAATAAATTGTGTCATTATGGGTGATATAGGTTGACAGAACTTTATGAAGATATACAACTTATAATATACGTGCTCAGAAAATAAAGTAACAGTGTTTATATATTATAACGATTTTTTTAAAGTATTACAAAAAAAAATACCCAGCCTAATGAAAAGCACGAGTAGGATCCAGAAGTACTGGTTACTATTCTCTTTGTGAATGCGGAGAAAGCAGCAAGGTGACCAATACCACGACGGCTTAGTGAGATGCCTTTTAACGCTCCACTTAAAGGATGTGAGATCAGAGATATAAACAGCCTCATTCAACAACAACCCATAACGTCCCACTGCTGGGCTCAGGTCTCCTCTCAAGAGAGGGTTAAGGCCTTACGTCCCCACGCTGGCCAAGTGCGGGTTGGAGACAGGTAAGATACGTTGTGGCTACGTAACCTTAACCGTAACAGCCTCATTATGTAAACTTATTTAAGATTTAACTAATGTGTGATTCGGATGATTAAACAAAAAAATAACACTAAAACTTCTCTCAAATTTCCCACTGGTTAACAACTTAATAATGTTCGACACTAAACTGCTTAGGTCAACTTACTACATCGTAAACACGTTCAGTATTATATTGTTGTCTGCCTTGTTGGTCTAGAGGTTAGCGTGTACGGCTGCTGATCAAGAGGTCTCCGGTTCGATTCCCGGGTCGGACCATGTGTTTGTATGATCTGCAAATATTTGTTTCGGAGTTTGGGTGTTGTCTATGTTTAATATTGGTTAGTTATTAATATTAGTGTATTAATTTTGTGTCTAGTACCCATGAAAAAAAACTGTTTGGTGTCTAGTACACATAATTCAAGCTCTGCTTAGTTTGAAATTAGATGACGTTATGTGTAAGATATCAGAAAAAATAAAATTTATTTATTGTTTACCGCTATTTATTTTCTTTTGATTGAAGTCGGAAAATTGTTCAGTCGAAAAGTTAATACTTCAATTAAGGATAGACATTGAGACAGTAAAAAAAATTACTTGAAGGATTATACGGCCTTTGGTTTGACTGCCTTGTTGGTCTAGTGGTAAGCGTATGCAGTCGCTGATCAAGAGGTCGGACCAAATATTTGTATGATGTATGTATGTAATTACAAAAAAAGTATATAAAATGTATTAATATCAGTTGTTAGTACCCATAGTACACTGTACCAGCTCTGCTTAGTTTGGGACCAGATGGTGTGCGTGTCAGATGTCCTAATTTTTTACTTATAGTAATATAAATAATACATCGATATTAGTGAGTAATTTGAGATGGAACTTACTTTTAAAATAAATATTGTCTTGCACGTGATTTTATAAGAACTCATATTTGGAGGTTTCTAAAATAAATAATCACATTCGTTTAGGAAGTCACATTTTTAGTACTAATTAACTTTACATTTTGATTGTTACATTAATGCACTAATAATTGCCTTTAACAGACTAACCGAACAGTTTAATACCATAATCTTAAGTAATATAAAATACCTAGCTGTTTTAATAAAATAAAAATGACCTACAATTTTAATATCGTTATGTTTCCGCTGTGTACTGGGGCGTATTAAGAGGCACTTTTAATAGCTGAAAATCCAATTAACCAGAAGGGCTTTTATAATCCTTGCGGTCCTAGTTAAGTACGAATAATATTTAAACCTTTAACATACAAATTTTAACATAAAACTGAAATAAAGCAAATAAATATTTATAGCAACCTCAAATGCATAAGAAACTGAGGTTCAGCATTTATTTATAAAATCCTTTCTTGATCATAGCTATGGCTAAATAATAATAATGATAATAAATATTCCGGACATCTTACACACAACATCATCTAGTCCCAAACTAAGCAGAGCTTGTATTATGGGTACTAAACAACTGATATAAATACATAAACATACTTTTTTTTTGTAAATACATACACATTATACATAGAAAAACACCCAGACTCCGAAACAAATATTTGTGGATCACACAAATATTTGGTCTGACCCGGGAATCGAACCCGAGACCTCTTGATCAGCAGCCGCATACGCTAACCACTAAACCAACAAGGCAGTCAATATTTAAATATTTTTATTTTATCTTTAAACTTTGAAGGATTGTTCTTAACACGTTTTGATTAATGTATATAAACACTTTTAACACTGGAATATTTTCTTTATAGTATAATACAACTTATTTTCAAACACTTTATAGTATACGTCTATACAAGAACACTACATAAGAACATTTTTACATTAAAAAAAAACTTTTTGTAACTGTAACAGCAAAATTTGGCATCGGAAAAATTGTTCTGAGCAAAAGTTTCAATCAATAACAAGCAAATTAGCAGATCAAAATATGTAAATTATATCAATGGTTCTTTAGAAAACATTCATATTAATATGATATTACATATGAGAAGTAAATACAGGAAAAAAGGGAAGGTAAAAGAGAAAGAAGTGATGGAAATATTATATTATTCTGCTGCTCATAAACATTAATACCTTATAAACTTGGAAATCCCGGATTTTGTTTAACACATTCAATGTTAGCCATATTTTTATCAAAAGGATCAAGACGTACGAGTATATTTACTTTAAAGAATCATTGAGATAAAATCGAGTGTAATCTGTGAGTAACAAATATTTATCGTAAAGATTTGCGTGATCAAAACAGTGATAAAGATATAATATTTACAGGAAAATAACATAACATAAATAAAGAAAATATTCTGAGCCTATAGAATACATTCCGAAAAAGGATTCATACAGAATTAGAATTACGGTAACGGAAACACGGCAAAGACACGACACGGAATCGACACATTTGATACATGCTTGTCAAATTCCTTTCTTAGTTTTTTTTTAGTCGAGTAAGTAAGCTGCGTTTCTTAGTACAGTAAGTAGTAGTTACATTTAGAAAAGTTATTCGGACACTTGAACTTTGGAAACCCGAGACTTCATTTTTTAATCTTTGAGCAAGCCTATAATATTTTTTTATATATTATATGATTGCATATTTAATTGTTTTGGTAGCTATACGAGGAAACATCTTGTAGGGAACATAAATATTTTAATAACACTTTTCAATATATCGTAAAACCTCACGTTAACTTCTCCTAAACAGTACGATTGATGTTTTAACTTGTTTATTAAAAAAGTAAACTCTAAGACATAAAATTATATAGCTACCAAAATGTATGGAAATAAACACCTATATTAATTTAAGTTCAAGTCATAATTTAAAACCGGGGTTCAAAATACAATTAAACTTCACGTTACCTTCAGTAAATAATAATTATTAACATTTGATAACAGCAATTTTATGGAGGTTAATTGTAGATACCAGATACATTTTTAATTTTATGTTAAAACAGATATTATAAGCAAATCGATACAATATCAAAATGTTATTTCGATCAAACTAGAAGGTAACAAATGATATCCATTTATATGAGAAAAGGGGAAATTCGGAAGGCTTAAAGTAAGAACAACGGTAATTATAAGTGATTATGTCTGAAAGCCCCCGAGAAAGATGATTAATGATCTTCGTTCCGTTAAACTGAGGTCTGGGGCATCTCAAATATTGGCGAGCCGTTATCGCATGTTATTTTTAGATCAGTTTCTCGTTGCGTTAGGGAACAGATGTGGAAAACGTCGGTATTACATTTGAGGTAATAATAAAACTTATAAAACACATAAAACCTTGTTAAGAAGGAAACCAAGACTGTTTTCGTTATTTTCAAGGTCAAAACAACTACCGTTGTCTTTGTTTGGCTAGATATATATCTATAATTTGATCTGACCCTTCTAAACAATCTACAATAATTTATTTATCTACTAACTAGCGCCTCTGCCTGTAGGTATGTCGGTTATGTAGCAAAGAGTAGCCTATGTCCAATCGCCAACGGTTTAGCCATTCAACTACAACAGCCGGACAAATACTAGGTACCTTTTGAATTTAAAATATTGTACTTATGCGGTTGTTGCAAACATTAGTAATTTTCCAGACACTAAATACACAATTTAGTAGAGTTTGAAAGCTAGATTAATTGATATACCCTTTTGTAAATACATACATATATATAACTAGCTGATGCCCGCGGCTCCGATCGAGTCCTAGGGCTATAAGAAATAAACGGTGACCGATTCTCAGACCTACCCGATTGCACAGAAAATTTCATGAAATTCGGTCCAGCCGTTTCGGAGGAGTATGGGAACGAACATTGTGACACGAGAATTTTATATTTATGATAATAAATAGTAATATTTTTAAATTTTTCACATTTAATTTGAGGTGTGAAAAAAAGTGTAAATAAAAAATCGGCCAAGTGCCTGTCAGGCCACGCACAGGAAAGGGTTCCTCAGTCACCCATAATGGTACGTGGCTTAGAAATTGTATCCAATGGATAATTGATATGTTTACGTATTAATGCGTTAATTTTGTATGACGTTTTCCAAGTAAGCACATTGTAGAAGTTAAGCCTCTGTAACTCCTGAACTAACAAAGTCATCTAATTCGTTATAGTTTTCGTTTAAAGTTCATTATATGGACCACTATCACGAATTTTTCCAGATTTTTTGAGCCGGCCGTTTAGCTTTTAGAGGGGGAGGATGCCCGGTTTTACAAAAAAGTGGCCTTTAAAGTGGAATTTCTCGCAAACGGATTTCTAAATCAAAAAATCGTCTTAACAACCCATTAATGTTTTTAAAATACTTATATAATGATACCCCACATGATGGGGTAGCCGCGAGAAAAAAAAAACATCCACATTTTACGTGTCGGGGAGGTACCCTTAATAAAAATATTTTTCATAATTTTATTGTAGCACTTTGTCGACGTAATTACAATACAAATTCATGCAAAGTTGCATCTTTCTAGCACTTACTGTTTGGATGGTAAGTCGAGGACGGACGGACGGAACCCTAAAAAGTTGTAGATCTTTTAACTACCTACAAGTTTGCCATTTAACTTTTTTCCATAGGACTTGTAGTTTTGCCGGAAATTGAGATAAACCGTTTTTTACCCTTTGTTTTATATATTTAGCCATTCAAAGTGACTCTACCCTGCCTGATGGAAAGCATGAGCAGAATCCAAGAGTCGGGGCTACCACACTTGCTGCGAATGCAGACAATAATGTATGGCGGCCCACACTATGGCGGCTTAGTGAGATACTTTTTCACGCCCCGTCCGAGGAGGACCCAAAAACCTCCCCCCCCTACCCGACTCCCCTCAGATCGCAGATCGCCGGTAAATTATTTTTCCTTTCATTTTTATAATATTCTCCTCCTTTTCCAATGGGTTTCATCGTACTATAATTTTGTTTTCAAAAATTATCTACCCTGTACTAACTTTTAAACTTTCGCGTTCCATGATAATTATTATTATTTTTACGGGAATTAACGCGATAACTAAGTTATCGCGATTATTATTTTTAATAATAATATAATAATAATTATCATGGATGGCGAAAGTTTAAAAGTTAGTATAGCAAACCGCTACGGGTCGGAAATTATCTACCCTGGTCTACTGGTCTTTAAGTCATTTACAAACTATCATTATGGTTGCCATGCAAGTGTGTTATGCCTAGCAACCTGTAAAGTTTTGACAGGAGATAAACAGTGATACATTTTGACATCTACGATTTATGTATTTTTTTATTCACCTAGGTAAAAAGGTAAAAACCTTTGTATCTCGATTATTGCAGTAAAAAGTAGCCTATGTCCTTTCCCAAGTTCAGTTCTATCTTCATACCAACTTTCATCAAAATCGGTTCAGTGGTTTAGGCGTGAAAGCGTAACAGACAGACAGAGTTACTTTCGCATTTATAATATTACTAGCTTTCCGCCCGCGGCTTCGCCCGCGTGGAATTCGTTTATATCGTATCGTAAGGGTAGATTAAACAATCTTACATGATTTTATGTTTGATATTATGGAACTTATACACAACCTTTCGTCCCCTATTTCAAACCCTTTTTTCTACCTTTATTTTCGTGATATAAACTATTCTATGTCCTTTCCCAAGTTCAGTTCTATCTTCATACCAAATTTCATTAAAATCGGTTCAGTGGTTTAGGCGTGAAAGCGTAACAGACAGACAGACAGACAGAGTTACTTTCGCATTTTTAATATTATAGTAGGGATTACACCATCGGAAAGTAGAGATTTTATAAAAGAGAAAACACCCCAAGTTTTTGAAAAAAGTAGATATTTTGACGTGTGAATTTTCGATATTAAGTCAAAATAGGATGAAAAAATAAATATTTCAAATCAAATAAATTACAGTGTATTCGGGACATAAAAAGGTAAGTTTTCACTAAATTTCGTTTAAAAATAATTTTATTTGTAAAAGAAAAAAATAAAATACCAAAAACTTGGTTTTTCACATAAAATTTGAGGTTATGTGAAAAAAATGTAAATAAAAAATCGGCCAAGTGCGTGTCAGGCCACGCACAGGAAAGGGTTCCTCAGTCACACATAATGGTACGTGGATTATAAATTGTATCCAATGGATAATTGTTATGTTTACGTATTAATGCGTTAATTTTGTATGACGTTTCCAAGTTAGCACATTGTAGAAGTTAAGCCTCTATAACTCCTGAACTAACAAAGTCATCTAATTTGTTATAGTTTAAATTTAAATTTCTTTATATGGACCACTTTTACAAATTTTTCCAGAGTTTTTGAGCCAGCCGTTTAGCTTTTAGAGGGGGGGGACGCCCAGTTTTTACAAAAAAGTGGCCTTTAAAGTGGAATTTCTCGCAAACGGATACCTAAATCAAAAAATTGTTTTAACAAAGACTTTATGATGATACCCCACATTACGTGTAGGGGAGGTACCCTTAATAAAAATATTTTCATAAGTTTATTGTAGCACTTTGTCGACGTAATTACAATACATATTCATGCAAAGTTGCATCTTTCTAGCACCTACCGTTTGGACGGTAAGTCGAGGACGGACGGACCGACAGACATGATGAATCTATTTGACGACTGTAACACAATTTATATTAGTACGGTCGTCGACGGCAACCTCTTATTCAGTGCTCACAATTGTTTTTAAATAAGATTAGTAGCTATAAGAGAAAATTGTAAATTATTTAATGAATAAACTATTATTATTATAAGGGTTCGAAGTTATAAACTTCGGAACCCTAAAAAGTTGTAGATCTCTTAATTACCTACAACTTTGCCATTTAACTTTTGTTCATAGGACTTGTAGTTTTGCCGGAAATCGAGATAAACCGTTTTTTACCCTTTGTTTTATATATTTAGCCATCCAAAGTGACTCTCCCCTGCCTGATGGAAAGCATGAGCAGAATACCACACTTGCTGCGAATGCAGACAATAGCTCCCCCCCTACCCCTTCCCGACCTCAGATCGCCCGTAAATTATTTTTCCTTTCATTTTTATAATATTCTCCTCCTTTTCCAATAGGTTTCATCCTACTATAATTTTATTTGTTTTCAAAAATTGACTATCCTCATGTCATTTACAAACTATCATTATGGTTGCCATGCAAGTGTGTTATGCCTAGCAACCTGTGAAGTTTTGACAGGAGATAAACAGTGATACATTTTGACAGCTACGATTTATGTATTTTTATAATCACCTAGTTTTGGCCTTTGTATCTCGATTATTGCAGTAAAAAGTAGCCTATGTCCTTTCCCAAGTTCAGTTCTATCTTCGTACCAAATTTCATCAAAATCGGTTCAGTGGTTTAGGCGTGAAAGCGTAACAGACAGACAGACAGACAGAGTTACTTTCGCATTTATAATATTAGTAGGGATATAATAGTAGGGATTAATTTTTGCCCACTGTTCCGCCGGCATGGATATCGGAAAACGCGAAAAATACCTTAGGCCTATGGCCTTCGTCGAGAATCGGAGTATCTCAATTCCAATTTTATTGAAATCGGGGGAGCAGTTTAAGCGTGAAAGCCCAACAGACAGACTCGAATAAGAAGTGTCTGGGTTTAATTTACCTAAACGATGATGTATGTACATTTGTTTGGAAGTGTATCTAAATAGGGCTTAAAACCTAGGATAAAGAAACCTGAAAAAGGCTGAGAAAATGAAATAACACAAAGTAATTCGAGAACTAAACGCAAAGAACATAACTATTTTACTAATATTTTTTTAACAGTTTTATTTAATATTTGGACATGTATCACACATATGTAATAACACACAACGCCATCTAGCTTCAAACTAAGCAGAGCAGTTACTATGAAAAGTAGATTGACTGATAAAATACTTATATAGTTTTTATTTTTGTTAAATACATGCATATTACACATAACACTTTAACTCCGTAACAAATGTTTGTAGATCATAAAAACTTGGACCCAGGTTTTGAATCCGAGACCTCATACTCTATCTACCATTGCGCTGCCAAAGCAGTCGAAATTGAATTGTACAGGTAGCGTTTATATCTGTGGAGAGCAGTTAGTAATTCATGATTCTGAGATGTGTGTAAAAATTAATTACTAAAATTTAAAACATAATGATTGGTAGAAAAATAGGTTTTTAAAATCCTCAAATTAATGTATGAAACCAGTAATAATATTTCCAAATATAAACGAGAAAGGTTGTTGTTTTCATAATACTTAATTATCTGTATTTTAGAAATAAATTAGACACGCTGTATTTCAGTGAAATGTAATCTTTCGGTTCATTTTCCACTTCAAATAATGATGCTTTTCTAATGTTTATTAATTAACGAAATTTATTGAAAGGTTTTCAGAGTTTATTAAATATTTCGTGTAAGGCCGTAACTTAAACATACGTTATTTGCGCTATAAGATTTACAAATTTATTTTCATCCCAATATTTGGTAACGTTACTCGCGAATTCATAAGTTATTCTTTATTAACTAGATTTCATAAAATAATAACATGTTATAATATTAATAGTAGTATCATAATATTGATAATATCAATTATAATTATAAAACGCTTAGCAAATTGAGTTATTTTAAATATTCTATCATTGAACCGTAACTTTAACCGTACTTATAATAGGATGTCACTGTCATCCTTTGAACATATAAATATACAAAGAAATAAAAAAAAAATTAGAACAAAATACTTTATACCTAAATATTCCAAAGACCTTGAACGACCTTATCTCAATGTATCCTTTATAAAAAAAACTAGAAACCCAATAAACTTAATACATCAATCTTATGTGTCGTGTTTTAATACTATTAAAGTGGCTTTAGTTAGAAGATACAAAACTCGAGAGAATACAAAGATAAGGTAAGACACGGTAATGTTGTAGCCATCTCAAGAGACTAAAGATTAATTTTACCCTCGAAATGTTGTTAAGATTGAAGCCGATGTGAGATACTGAGCCTGGTTTGCCATCAAAACCGCGACCTGTGTCTCGAGACGCTGGAGACACGTAAAATGTCGCCTTTTGATATGCTAATGTCTGTACTGAGGTTTGTTTAGATTACAACGTTTGTACATTGTAATCTAAGGGAAGTAAATAAACGCTTTAGTATATATATATCTTCTTATTTTTCTTAAGAAGATTTTTGGGTATTGTAATTATTATTATACATTTTAAGAACTATGACATAATTTTCTTCAACAAGGGCATTTATAATTTTTCAAAGAAACAATTTGTATGTTGTGTTTGTTTCTTTATGACTTTCAGTAGACAGATAAACTACCAACCTTCGCGTGACATAACTAACCAGTTTAGACTGGTTTCTGACTGCTTTCTAACCGTAATATGCAGTTAGCTGCATACTACGGTTAGAAAAATTAAATAGTCTTACAAATAATAAGCTATAATTACTTTTTGTATAAAAAGTACAATAGTATGCTGACCCGCTAAACTAACCTAAACTACGCTAACAAGCTAAACTATTCTTAAAAAGAACCTGAGGTGCATCTAGATATTAATAAAAACAAAAGCTCACAAATTTGAAAACTAACAAACATTAGTTGTTAATAATACACTAGTCAAGTACATTAACTAAGTGCAAGATTCATAATTGATACATACATATTCAAATGACTGCACGGTTGGCCTAGTGGCTTAAGCGGTCGTCACGCCGCTTCCTACTGCGCCAAGTGTCGTGGGTTCAAATCACACGTAGGATAACACTTTGTGTGATTCACAATTTGTTGTTCTGAGTCTGGGTGTTCTTTGTGTCCGTTTCATGTATGTTTGTAAAGTCCCTCGCGACACAGGAATTTATATTCCTAATGCGGGAGTTGTCTTTTAAAAAAAAAAAAAAAAAAAAAAAAAAAAAAAAAATATGAACACTTTCAAACACTAATGAAAATCAGTTACATTATACGTAGCAGCACAACAACGTAGAACGTAGACTTGCTACGTACAAAATCGTAGTGCCGGCGTAGCATAGTGAAACTTTGAATATAAGTTGGATAATTACATATCAGGCATGCGTATTGAAAGGTTCCGTAACTATTTCTCACAAATTTTTGTCTAAGTAATTCATAAAAGAGTGATTTTATATTAACTAATAAATTCTTCTTAAAGGTTAGGACTTTATTATTCGTAAAACTACACGGAGCGACTAGCATTGGACCGATATCAATATATTTATTGACTAACTATCGTGTGATAATATGATTGATTTGATTTGATATGATATGATGATTAATACGTTTTCTTTTGACAAAAATAATACGTTTCGTTTTTATTAAGAAACAAACAAGTTAGGTCACCTGATTGTACGAGGATCTGATCGTAAGTAATTACTGTGACCACAAAGATGGTTTTTTTAATCGGAATTATTTGTAGATTTTGGTAGTAATTTTGTTGCAAAAAATTTCATCACATCATTTGATGAAACTATGAGACGCATATTCATCTACATATTCTTTCTTGAATTCATTTACATTTAAATTTTGAAATACAATGGCTTCGTTGGCAAAATTTTAAGAGCCCTCATGAAATTGCGTGCTCATCTTCTCAAGGAGCTATTGTACAAAATTTCTGCCGTTGAAGTGTAATGTTAGGCGATTATTCGTCATCCTCATTTCGCACACACTGTGCCTTACATATATACGATCTGGCTAAATAAATCTTCGTATTCATTGCTCAAAGGAATCACATTATTATTATTTTTTGTGAAGAAAGTGTAGCTTTGATGGTTAGTGTTAGGATGTTAACAATTAACACATTATTTAAGTGCAAGATTCATTGGGGCATATTACACAGTCAATATTATCACGCGATACTGGTTTTATCACTATAATACTAATGCAGTATTGATGGTATCACAGTATCATGATAATATCGCAAGTTATCTTGAAATCCACGATACCAAGAGAGCGTGGCGTCAATATTGACAGTGCTGCCAACTCTACAGACCACAATAAAATTTTATTGTTTCGAGTTCAATGTGACCATCTCAAAAAAACTCAATAAAAATATGTACAATTTCTGGTTTTAACAAGTCTTCACTCATTTTAAAATAATTTGCGTAATCATTCAAATCATCGCCCAAGAGCATTTCTTGTGTGATGTTCAAATGAGTGTAATGGTTTCGTTTTAAAACCCAATTTTTCACCCAACGCTTTCTGCAACGTTTTCTTTTCGAAGCAAATGTGAGTACAATAGCTAAAACTGACTTTCTCCTATTATCCATAGTAACACAACCAGATTCTAGTAAAGTCAACGTAACACTGAAGTGGTAATATTGATGAAAATATTGATAGTGTAATAGCCCACTTCAGAATTTGCGATCTTGTGATAATATCGTGATTCCAGTATCACGATAATATTGACTGTGTAATATGCCCCATTAATATGCATACGTATTCCTACGAACACTTACAAACACTAATGAAAATCTGTTACATTATACATAGCAGCACTACAACGGAGAACAAACGATTTCATTTTAAAAGAAAAGCTATTAGAACGTTCTTTTATTATAACTTAATAATAGAATCATTGAAAGCTCATGAATAGCCTCCAATGGTCTACTGATGGGCATAGACTTCTTTTCATATTAGTAGATTAAAATGATTTTACAAATGTTTTAGTGTAGGAGTGTGTTTATCAAGTTTCCAGTGAAAGTGTCAACATCAGTAATTTGGCGAGGGAAAACCTGTATCACGATCGAGTGGGCGGGGGCACGCCAACCGCGGCTGTAAATCGACGAACCGCTCCGACGTTACAACCGGAACCGTGACTGCAGCACTGAGTGCTAATTTCAGGCTCAGTACACATGAATATACATATTGAAAAAGTAAATATTTTTTACGCTAACTTTTAAACTCTCACAGTCTATGATATTAAAATTTATTGCTGTAGATACATATTGGAATAACCAGACGTGGTAGGTCAAACAGGGTACAATGCTGGGTATTTATTTAATCGATCGGATGTGTAACAATTCGACAGAATACTGATGTAGCTGATATATCCATATAAAAGTAAGACGATAATTCTTTAGGCAGAGTGATGGTAGTTAGAGCCGATACGTGCTAGAGTATAGGCCGCGATTAGGCTTACGTACACCAAATCGTTTGTATCTCACCCTGCGGTATAATGGACCGACAAAAATAAATAGCAGTTATAGATCTGAACTGTTTAAGGGACTCGGCTTTTAGATGATGAGACGTTCATTAAAATAGAGACATAGGAAAAGCCATAATACTCTTTTGAAGAGCCTAATGTTTCAACTATGTTGTAATAAGCTAAGTCTGTCACAAAAACAAAACACAAAGAGCACCGAGACTCCCAAGACTACACAAAGTGTAATACATATATAGCGTGCTATTACTAACAAATTCTTAACTTCACTGTATACAGAAAGAGAACTCGGTATAGCGATGGGATCCGTACTGTTTTTTTCTAGGGCTATAGAACCAAACAGACATAAATAAGTAAACCAAAACTTAGTGGGGATTTAATATATTATTTCATTTAGTTGCATGGCAATCCTCCAATAGATACCGTAGTCAGATTGCGAGACAATGGAGAAGAAATAATAAACATAAATGGTAGAAAATGTTGAACGTTTAATCCCATCGGCAATGGAAATGAACATAGGGGTAGAGTTCAGAATACACACATGAATAACTCTTTACCTTATTAAGGTATCATTTAGGTAGGTGTTTTATTTAAAACTTAAGTGTATATTTTATTGTATAGCTTTAAAAGTATATGAAGTTAGTTTAATCATTATTACACATATTACCAAAATTAAAGATGTGGTTTTACAAATTTGTATTGTTTTTTGTTTCTGTTCCTGTGTTTCTGATAAGTTTGCTCTTGGATTTTTTTTACAAATTTTAATTTTAATTAAAATTCAAAATATGGTTTCGATTGAATGGATAAATAAAATATTTATTATTAAAATAATTTAAGTGGATAAAAATTATGCGTCAATTTTCCGCATGATTATCTTTTATGTTAGTAAGAATAATATTATCTTTCTAGGGTTAATTAAGGCTAAACACTATATTTTATAGATTTATTTATTTTACCTCTTTAGAATGAATAATAATTTAAAAAATAGTTTTTCAATTTCACTTACATCATCATCATACTACACGAACATTTATTGAATAGAATAGTTAAACAATTCATTTTCAGGAAATATTTGAATCGTACTGTATGCTTGTAAACAAATATAAGAAGAGTATCGAAACTATATTCTTCGGCAATTTATTGCTGAACGATCACTTGGCAGCGTGATTTGTTGCGGTACAGTTTCGGAACGATGACGCAAGCAGGTCGCCTGCGGTTATATGCAATCGTATAGCCGTCAACAAAAGTAGAACGAAATGTTCCTTTATCGAAGGAAATAAATAAAATTGAAATGTCTGCTTTTAGTTTTAAATTTATAGTCTTTTACTAAATGCATATAGAAGTAAATTCGTTAGGTACTTACGTTAAAAACCAAATTTTTATTTTTTTTTATCGGTTTTAACAGTCTTGCCCTCGCAGAAGACCAACCTAAAATAAAAGCATCTTACTAGGCCGCGATAGTGTGGGTCGCCGTGCTGCACTGTCCGTTGTGGCAGTGAGGATGGTGGCCTTCACTTCTGGATTCTGTTCATGCTTTCCATCAGGCAGGGCAGAGTCATTTTGGCAGCTAATATAAAAAAAAGGCATTCGTGATGTCATGTTTTGTTAGTGAGCACGATATCTGAGGCTGAATAGTGGAGAAGCATCTACATAGGCTGTCATCACGTGGGACACCTTGCATTGTTTGCATTCGCAATGAGCATGGTGATCACAACTCTTAGATTCTGCTCATGCTCTTCATCAGAGTATAGTCACCAACGGGTAGTTTACTCTATAATTGGTATTTTTTACATAATAGATAAAACTAATATTTAGTAAAGTGAGGCTAATTTGCGATTCTCTATTTGCAAATCCCCAACTAGTGCACCATGGTCGAAGCCTAATTAGTTTTTTGTCAACTAAGATTAGTTATATCAAATTTGAACTTCATAAATCTATTTACTTTTATACACTGTTTTCAAACTAAATCAGTATTTACATTCACCGTATAGATTGCTTTTCTTCTAAAATAGTTTCAATGCGGCGTAGCAGACAAATATTGTACTACTTATAGCATGGCAATTAAATCCATTATCTTGTCCATTTAGGTTAACTTTTTTTACATCTACAGTACCATCTTTCCTGGAAATACAAATGGTTGTTTTCGTATACACTGTTCCTAATTAACCATTACGGAAGCAATCATGGAATAGGTCTGTAGAGTAAAATCAACAAGATTTTTTAATAAGACAATTTTAAGTAAATGGAATTCTAATTAAAACAATTGAAGATATGTATACAAGTCAGTGGAGATAATTTCGAATGAACTTGGTATATTTTAAATGTTCTTAAAATCTTGTATTAATTTTTATGGCAAGACTAGGTATAATAATTTGAATAGTAGTGCATACGAGTAACAATTGTTATAGATTATATTATAATATTATATTAATTATAGATAACTTAACATGGAACTTTATGCTAGGTCAGTACAAGTGGCGGCCTTATTGCTCTACGGCAATCTCTTACAGGCAACCATTGGATGGAAACGGATAGGGCAAATGTATGGGATAGTGTCCGGTGTATTAGAGTGTTGATTGGAGAAGGAAATAAAGCAATGTGGGTGTGTACATACAATACAGTTAATAACAAAATACAAGCGAAAATTAAAATCTGTATTCAAATACACACAAAACATTCACACATACACAAAAAAAAAAAATATATATATATATATAATAATAATAAAATGAATTTATAAACACATAATTATACATACTAAGATTGGTAACTGTGACCTCATTGACTATAGCACAGATCATTATAGAATATTTATATCTTCCATGTAATGGTAACTCTTAAAAGCAGTTATTGTTTGTGCACATCGTTCCACAATCGTACCGCTTGGAGAAAGAAGGAGTAATCGAGAAATAAAGATGGTCATATTTGCGTAATCCTTATATGAATCTTTTACAGAGATTTTAGAGCCTTTCAAGCTTATTTAGTTGGCTTTCGGTAAGGTCTTGACCAGTGGATAATTATGCTGATGAAGATCAGCATATCCACTGGTCAAGACCAAGTCAAATTCAAGGATGGGGGAAGAGAAGACATTGCGTAAGAGCAATCTTGGTTGATGTTGGTAGGAAATTACGTAGTCAGCGCAAAGATCCCACAGCCGCAAATATTTTACGACAACTCTTGTAGCTCAGGACCCCAGAATAGGGTACTGTCAATGAAAAATCCTTAGTTCGTCACCTTGCTACTGTACGGAATAAGTGTTTCATTATGAGTGACTTGGGGCAAGTTTGTACAGTCAATTTTGGTTATTTTATGTGAGCTTCTGTGTTTTAGAAAAAAAAATTGCTTAGATTCAATTCTAACCTTATTCATTTATTTAAGCAAGCAAACTCAAGTAATCCTTTATTTTAAACATGATTTAGGTATATAAATTTACTCTGTTTATGTGGGTTCTAAATATTAGATAATGGTTATCGGAAAAATGTGAAGGCGGGAAGGCATGCGTCGTGGACTCAATATTCTGGCTATAGCATTCCAACCGCACCAAGCTACTGACCTCTTCGGTCTGCTCAAAGTAATGGGAATACCGATGTAATTTACTCTATTATCATGTGCCGGTGGAGTTCTAAGGTGTATAATTTAGTATACGGAAGTCTAAAATATAAATAACCTGTCTCTCCTAGAATATGTGTGAGCGTATATAAATAAGTTAATAAATAAATAATAAATAATTATGTCGTTGGTAAAAATTAATATTTACATACATATCAATGTAATTAACTTACATATTTGTCGAGAATCGAACCTTGGTTCTCTCGACATCGCCGTGGGCCGGTCTCAACCAGCTGAACCGCTAGCGAACGGCGTGCGGTGCAGGTGACGGGGGAACGAGGAGAAGCGGGAGGTGCGGGGGCAGCGGCTCCCACTACGTCGTGCAAAACACACTCGCCATCTTACATTGTACATATTAGGTCACTGCTTGTGCCGCTGTATATTAAACTTGTAACACATTAAACCAGCGCAAATTACAGTCCACGTTTTTATTTGTCCACCTATCAACACCGAGACCATAACATTCTTAACATATTGGTCCTTCTCGAAGTGCTTACAAGTGGAAGCAGGTGTACGAGCGGACTTCGACCTCCGTCTACGAGTCTAGGCGTATTGGAGTATTGGCCTTTTCAACGACACAGGCAAATTTGGAGAACACGAAAAGACGAAGAGAAGAATATAGTGGTTGGATAAGACAGTTTGTGAGTTCGTTCCATATTATATCTGCTTATCTCTTTTACCGCATATTTCAAAAATTTTCTTTCCTGCCTTTCTTAAAATAGCCTAGTTGAGCCATATACAATAGTCAGCCATAAAATATTAAATATATAAGCCTAATAAATATTGTAAAACCGTTGTTGAACTTTAATTAGTGCTCAAATATATTTTTTTACCATAGAAACCATTATTAGTTATAAATTTATAAACGTTGCTTCGCTTATTTTATCATCGTTGCATGTGCAAAACCGGTTTGTTACGCCGGCTACGCACCTAGCTTTTGTTAGCGGACAGCTATTCCATATTATATTTTATTACTCACTTTTATCTACCTCTTATTTTTAAAAGTGCATCTTAGTTTCATGTTTTTTGCCTTTGCAACCTTTGCTTATTAAATAACTATAATTGAATAGTTTAATTAGCCTATTTAAATCCTTTTATCATGCCTGAACATATAAAAACATTAATCAGGAAAAGATCTGCCTTAAAATCAAAACTAACTACCTTCAATAAGTTTATCAATACTCTTGAAAGCTGTAAAAGTCTTAGCGAACTGCAGATTACTGAATTAGAATGCCGTCTAAGCAAAATTGAAAATTTAAATTGCGTATTCGATACGTTACAGGATGAGATCGAGGCGTTTTGTGATGAGCCCGGCGCGAGCGAGGTGGGTGACGAGTCTGAGCGTGAGCATTTCGAAAATGAATACTTCGCATTGATGTCATGTGCGCGCTGCCTTCTCTCTAAGAATAAACGTCGTGATTCTGTGGCAAGCTTCAATGATGCTATATCAGGTGATGATTCCAAGATTTGCAGCGTTAGATTGCCGAAAATAGATTTACCTCATTTTAACGGTAGCTATCAGCACTGGCTTGAGTTTAGGGATACTTTCACATCAATTATACATAATAATAAAAATATTGATAACGTAAATAAATTTTACTATCTCCGTTCTTCTCTTCATGGAAGCGCGGCCTTGATTATTAAACATATAAATGTTTCGAGCGACAATTACAAAATTGCATGGGATTTATTAATTGATCGTTACGATAACAATCGCTTACTCATTGATAACCATGTACAGGCGTTATTTAATGTCGAACAAATACATAAAGAATCCTCTAAGTCTATCCGTTACCTTATTGACACCACTATGAAAAACATTAGAGCGCTTACTACTTTAAATCAGCCTACACAATACTGGGATACTTTAATCATTTTTATGATGTCTTCTAAATTAGATAGAATTACCTTCCGTCACTGGGAGGAACAAAGAAATATGTTGAGTGATAGTCCTACCTTAGACTTCTTTCTTTCCTGTCTAAGAAATAGGGCTGATGTATTAGAAAGTATGGAGGATCAAGTTAATCGTTTAAACAACACAAACAACAATTATAAGAACAAACTATCTGAATTTAAAAATATTAAAACGGATTCCATACAATGTCCCATGTGTGATCAGTCCCATTATTTATTCAATTGCGAATCTTTTCGGGCACTTTCTGTAGAAGCTCGCATAGACAAGGCTAAACAGTACAAAGTGTGTTTAAATTGCTTACGTCATGGTCATACGAGTAACAAGTGTAACTTGAGTCATTGTAAATATTGCAAGTATAAACATAGTACTTTGTTACACATCGACCGTACCGACTCAATGCCTGGTTCTTCACAGACTCGCAGTGAGGGCATCATACTAACTAGCGATACTATGACAGACACTACTGCCTCTCGTGTGTTTCTATCCACAGCGATCGTACGAGTTATCGACAGCAACAAGAAGGAACACAATGCGCGAGTTATTCTGGACAACGGCAGCGCGATTAATCTTATTTCGCAATCCTGCGCTGATATGTTGCAGCTTCCGCTGCGCAACGTCACTACAGCGGTATCCGGTTTTAATAATTATGTAACCTCTAGTACAAAAACTTGTAGCATTACAATTGGGTCCCTTTGTAGTGACTACACTGTAGATATAAACTGTGTTCTTTTACCTACTATAACTCCGCCGATTCCATCGTCATACATAGATAACAGCAATATGCGTCTACCAGTGGGTCTTACCCTAGCCGACCCATCTTACAATATTCCCTCGGGGATTGACATTCTTTTAAGTGCAGACATTTTCTGGGATGTATTAGGAAAGGAATCCATTGAACTAGGAAAAAATATGCCAATATTGCGCGAGTCAAAACTAGGGTGGTTAGTCACTAGACACATTATAACAACACCAAATTTCTCTAACTTATGCCTTTATTCTCAAGGTGATTCTAACCCCGATCTTTCGCGTTTCTGGGAGTTGGACACACTTCAACCTGAGCATTCTATGTCACTCGAAGAAAGGGCTTGTGAACAAAGTTTTGTTAATAACACATATCGAAATAAAGACGGCCGTTTTGTCGTAACAATGCCTCTGAAATGTGATCCTCTTACTTTGGGTGACTCATTTCAAATCGCGAAAATTCGTTTTTTAGCTTTAGAGCGAAAATTTAGTCGTGACTGTAAATTTAAAGAAAAATACCTGGCTTTTATGCATGAATACGAGTCTTTAGGTCACATGACCGAAAATATTAAATTGTGTACTAATAATAATTCAAATAAAAAATACTATCTACCTCATCACGGTGTCATTCGCGAGTCAAGTACTACTACGAAACTACGTACTGTGTTCGATGGCTCCGCCGCTACAACAACAGGCGTTTCATTGAACGACTTACAAATGTTAGGCCCTACTACACAAGACGATTTGTTTTCTATTATTTTGCGTTTTCGACAGCATAAATATGTTGTGTCGGGAGATATCGAAAAAATGTATCGCGCAATAGAAATCAATCCAAATCAACGTTATCTACAACAAATTATTTTTCGATACAATTCTTCTGAACCACTAAAAACTTACACATTAAACACACTTACATATGGCACGACGTCAGCGCCTTATTTGGCCACGAAATGTTTATTGACGTTGGCATCTACTGTTAATAACGATAGTGTTAAGTACGCGATTAAGCATAACTTTTATATGGATGATTATTTAGATGGGGGTTCTACGATCGACGCGACTGTAAAATTGTGTAAAGGTGTGATTGCGGCGTTATCGTCTGCTAAATTTAATCTTCGGAAATGGCAGTCAAATAGTCCTGACATACTAAAAGCAATTTCAAACTGTGAGTCCTCTTCTGTTAGGGATTTTATAGACACGAAATCTGACGACTCAACTAAAACTTTAGGTTTGAATTGGAAGCCCAGTTCAGATATTTTGTCTTTTTCTATAAATTTGAACCGCACCGAAAAAATAACTAAAAGACACGTTCTTTCAATTATTAGTCAAATCTTCGACCCACTAGGATTGATAGGACCATGTGTTGTAGAGAGTAAAATTATTATGCAACAATTGTGGATTAAAAACTATTCATGGGATGAAAAACTGTCTGATGAATTAACTAATCTGTGGCTTTGTTTCATAAATAAATTAAACCATCTTAATAATTTAAAAATACCTCGCTGGGTTGTATGTAACGATTGTCAAAGGATTGAAGTTCATGTTTTTACAGACGCTTCAGAAAATGCATATGGCGCGTGTATATATGTAAAGTCTTCAGACAGTTTGGGTAACATTAATGTACAGTTATTAACGTCAAAGAATAGGGTTGCCCCAGTGAAACCAGTTACTATTCCCCGACTAGAGTTATGCGGTGCTCTGTTAGGTGCAAGATTGCATTTCAAGGTTATGTCAGCGTTAACAATAAATATTAATTCAAGTTACTTCTGGTGCGACTCAACTGTGGTGTTAGGGTGGTTGTCGTCGCACTCTAATCAATATAAACAGTTTGTTAGTAATCGTATAAACGAAATTCAGGAAAAAACTTTAGGTCATACTTGGAGATACGTGCCATCCAAATTAAATCCTGCTGACCTTGTATCGCGAGGCTTACCAGCAGATCAATTACAACATTCTTTGTTGTGGTGGCAAGGCCCTGAATTTCTTTTGTTAGACGAGTCTCAGTGGCCTCAGAAGCCAAACACTAATAAAACAAATAAATTAGTTCATGAAGAAAAAATATGTCTATCTACTAATAAAATATTAAATAACAACAATCAAAACTGCAATATTATATCTTATCTTATAAATAAATATTCAAATTTACATAAATTACAAAGAGTAGTGGCTTACATTCTAAGATTTATATACAATTTAAAAAATAAAAATAAATCAAAACGGTTAACTAATAGTCTTACAAATCTAGAATTACAACAATCATTAACTTTGATTATTTTATGTGCTCAGTCTGAGATGTTTCCCACGGAGTCTCTTATCCTGAAAACAGGAAAGACTCTTCCGAGAAAAAATAGATTACTGTCTTTGTCACCGTTCGTAGATGAGAACCAGATCATTCGTGTAGGTGGGAGGTTAGATAACTCGCCTTATTGTTATAATGTTAAATATCCGATTTTAATTTGTAGCAAACATCATTTAGCAAAATTAATCTTTCAATCTTACCATATTCAATTATTGCATACCGGTCCTCAATCTTTACTATCAAACATACGTCAAACATATTGGCCGTTAAACGGCAGAAATTTAGCTAAAGCGACAGTACACAAATGTTTAAAATGTTTTAGATATAAGGCTAAAATAGTACAACCCTTAATGGGCCAACTTCCTCTTAATAGGACAAATTTGGAATTTCCCTTCCTGCATTGCGGAGTAGACTATGCAGGACCGGTGCTGATAGCTGACCGTAAAGGTAGAGGCTGCAGGCTCTTGAAATCTTACCTGTGCATCTTTGTGTGCTTTTCTGTTAAGGCTGTACATTTGGAGCTTGTTACAGAACTTACGAAGGAAGCCTTTATAGCCGCCTTGAACCGCTTCATTGCTCGCCGGGGGAAGCCACAAAGTATCTCATCCGATAACGGAACGAACTTTGTTGGTGCATCAAATGACCTAAAAAGGTTTCTTCGTGAATCTAATATCAATCGTGATATGGCCCAGGAAGGTATTGATTTTAAATTTACTCCTCCTTATAGCCCACATTTTAACGGCATGGCCGAGGCAGCTGTCCGCTCAACAAAGCATCATCTTAGGCGTCAGTTACAAGCTGTCCATTTTACCTATGAGCAGATGGCTACCTGTTTGGCTCAGATCGAGGCTATTTTAAATTCTCGTCCTCTCACTCATCTTTCCACAGATCCTCTCGACTTCACGGCCCTTACTCCTGCTCACTTCTTAATAGGACGACCACTCACTGTCTATCCATACCCACAAGTCTTGGAGAAAGATATTACAATTACTGATCGCTACAAAAGGATTGAATACATCCGACAACATTTCTGGGCTCGTTTTAGAAATGAATACATCTCTACTCTTCAACAGCGGACGAAGTGGCTTACGTCTTCACATAACGAACTAAAACCAAATGACTTAGTCCTCGTTAAGGATATTAGCCTTCCGCCATTGTTGTGGCCTCTTGGAAGGATCATCAAGTCTTATTCTGGTGTCGATGGAATCAATCGTGTCGCTGAGATTAAGACAAGGAAAGGCATCATACGAAGAGCCTATAATAATATTTGCCCTCTTCCAGCTCAAGAATCTTGATTCCTCATCCTGGGGGGAATATGTCGAGAATCGAACCTTGGTTCTCTCGACATCGCCGTGGGCCGGTCTCAACCAGCTGAACCGCTAGCGAACGGCGTGCGGTGCAGGTGACGGGGGAACGAGGAGAAGCGGGAGGTGCGGGGGCAGTGGCTCCCACTACGTCGTGCAAAACACACTCGCCATCTTACATTGTACATATTAGGTCACTGCTTGTGCCGCTGTATATTAAACTTGTAACACATTAAACCAGCGCAAATTACAGTCCACGTTTTTATTTGTCCACCTATCAACACCGAGACCATAACATTCTTAACATATTATTATTAAAATACTTTATCGGCTTATATCTATTTGCGCTTTCATTTGACTTATTTTTGTAGCATAAATTCAAAATCTTATGTCGTAATTGAGCTAAATATTTTACAATGAATATTCATATGTTCAACAGGAGGCATCAAATATAGCAAATAAGTGCGAGCATATTGCAATAACTAAACAAAAAGCGACAGTGACTTGTTGAGCACAATATTTTTAATATTATTTACTGACCTATTCTATATCCACGCTAACAGTTGTCCCAAATAGCCATAAGTCAGTCACGCGTCAGAATCAAATTAGATACTTACTACGCTATTTCTGTATTTTGATTTTCGGGTTCAGTGCACAATGTTTTCGAAATAGGTCTTACTTTTCCTTTTTATATTAATGTATTGTAATTCTATCGGTTAAATCAAGACGATTCTTTATTTTTCTTATCCATACAAATATTATAAATTTGAATATCTATCGATATCTCTATGTCTGTCTTTAACGATTTCACTGTAAAACCAATGCAAATTTTGAAGTAAAGGTGAAAGAATATTTTGATTTCATAAGCTGATTTAATTTATTGGGCTATTTTAGGAAATACTTTTTAGATATATACTTTTTAAAACTAACATATTGTATCGGTTAATATAATATAAAAGGTGTACTTAACAGTATATTCTGGAACTTGTCAGTTGAAACAACTTTTAGAAGAGAATGTGAAAAAACTGTTGTAACTAAAATAAAAGGCGTTTTAAATGAATACATTTTTTACATTTTTGATGATTTATAACTAAGATATACTTAACTAAGCTTTGTGTCGACTTATTAATGCGTTTAGGTATAAATTTAAATTCAATCATTATTATGAACAACACCCTGTTGCAATATTTTACAAACATATATGAAACTGGCGTAAAAAACACCCAGATCCACAACAACAATTTGCGTCTTGATAACAACTTAAACCACTTTTTTTTTTTTTTTTTTTTTACGTGTGGAAATCCCCGCGGACCGTCACCCCGTCGGGGGTTACGGCGGGGTGGTGTGTCGGACTCGAACCGACTAAAACCACACGGTGTGACCCTCTCTGCGCCTTTGTATTGGAAGGAGTCCAGGGAGGGGATTTCCTTCTGGACTCCAACCAGCGCCTGCCCGCACTGTTGCGGGCACCAACTCTTCACTCAACTCTCTAATTGGGCAACGTCCGGTCACACGCGGACATCACCCCCTCGCGGTTGGCCACTACTGCGGACGGACGGGAAACCCGTCCCGCCCATCCGCGGAACAACTTAAACCACTAGGCCAACCATGCAGTCAAATTCAGTAAACTTATACGTGTAATTTATTTAAAGCTACTGAAATTCGAAAGCAATAGAATTAATTCGTAGTACATGGCTTTAAACACAATTACATGGATGAATGATATTAATTATATATAACCTTCGCAATGCAATTAATTTGTACGTGATGTACAATAGGCACTTAAATAATTAATTAAAGTCAACAGTACAATTTACGTAATATGCTAGTGATTTTAGTACACAATTAAATTGTTGTAAAACATTATTATTTCTTTTACATTTATAGCAAATATTTATAATTATAAAGCAATCAATAATTATTTAACAAAAGTATATTTTTAACTGCAATTGTGAGTTTGTTACGCTACCCTAAACCACTAAATGTAGTTTCATGCAGCTTTTATAATATGTCCATTGCTTTACGATCGGGGTACTTGTATACCTATAGAATTAGCTCTTACCTGAATTGGACGTCGTGGATCAATAACATAACTGCTAAAAGTCAACACATAGTATCAAGTATCAACCTCTAAAATATTCAAACAAATTACAGCGTAAGTAGTATCCGTTAATTCTCCTGTATTGTTGTGTACTTGCCTATTAAAATAAAAAATCGGCCAAGTGCGTGTCAGGCCACGCACAGGAAAGGGTTCCTCAGTCACCCATAATGGTACGTGGATTAGAAATCGTATCCAATGGATAATTGTTATGTTTACGTATTAATTTGATTTTGTATGACTTTTCCAAGTAAGCGCATTGTAAAAGTTAAGCCTCTATAACTCCTGAACTAACAAAGTCATCTAATTCGTTATAGTTTTCATTTAAAGTTCATTATATGGACCACTATCACAAATTTTTCGGCGGGCGGCACGGCCTGTTTTTACAAATAGTGGCCTTTAAAGTGGAATTTCTCGCAAACGGATACCTAAATCAAAAAATCGTCTTAACAACCCCTTAATGTTTTTAAAAGACTTATATAATGATACCCTACATGATGGGGTAGCCGTGAGAAAAAAAACATCCCCACTTTACGTGTAGAGGAGGTACCCTAAATAAAAATATATTTCATAATTTTATTGTAGCACTTTGTCGACGTAATTACAATACATATTCATGCAAAGTTTCATCTTTCTAGCACTTACTGTTTGGACGATAAGTCGAGGACGGACGGACGGACGGAAGGACAGACGGACATGACATATCTATAAGGGTTCGAAGACATAAACTTCGGAACCCTAAAAAGTTGTAGATCTTTTAATTACCTACAACTTTGCCATTTAACTTTTTTCCTTGTAGTTTTGCTGGAAATCGAGATAAACCGTTTTTTACCCTTTGTTGTATATATTTAGCCATCCAATCTGACTCTACCCTGCCTGATGAAAAGCATGAGCAGAATCCAAGAGTCGGGGCTACCACACTTGCTGCGAATGCGGACAATAATGTATGGCGGCCCACACTATGGCGGCTTAGTGAGATGCTTTTTCACGCCACGGTTAAAGAACCCGAAAACCTCCCCCCCCTACCCCTTCCCGACCTCAGATCGCCCGTAAATTATTTTTCCTTTCATTTTTATAATATTCTCCTCCTTTTCCAATAGGTTTCATCCTACTATAATTTTATTTGTTTTCAAAAATTATCTACTCTGGTCGTCGTTGTACTGGTCTATATGTCATTTACAAACTATCATTATGGTTGCCATGCAAGGGTGTTATTCCTAGCAACCTGTGAAGTTTTGACAGGAGGTAAACAGTGATACATTTTGACATCTTCGATTTATGTATTTTTATAATAATAATAATAATAATAAATTTATTTATTCAGACAAAGTCCATAGTGTTAGTATACAGATTCTCTTAACCTAGGTTAGTAATTAGCAATATTTAACTTAATTTAATTTCATTTCATTTAATTTAGCAACTTTTTTATTATGCTTTTCATTACAGTCGAGTCGTGTTTTTCAGCTATGTTCCTCAGGATGCTATTACTGCTGTCCCGTATTCTCCTAAGCAGAGAGGCAGTTCTCTTACGTAATATAGCCTGAAAGCCATCTACTCTCGCTTCCATGAACATCGTGGAAGCACTGCAGTAACGAGGCAACTTTAACAGCATCCTGAAGACATTATTATACTGAACACGCAATATGCATAAAGACTTCTGGGTACAGCTGAACCATAAGCTGCTCGTGTAGAAAGTTTGACAATATGCTTTAAATAATGTTATTTTCACTTCATTACTACAACGAGCAAACCTACGGGCCAACATATTACCCCTAATCGCCATAGCCCTGCGTTCCCGATCAATATCCTTGTGATCACTAAGATCATCCGCAAGATAGTGTCCAAGGTATTTGAATTCATAAACCCGCTTCAGTTCAATTTCGTTTAGTTTCAGTGATGGCACATTTAATGGACAATTACTACGCGACCTAAACACCATATAAACACTTTTTATTCCATTGTAAATCAGCCCATGTCTATTCCCATACCTCTCGCAAACGGTCAATAGCTTCCGCAAAGCACTTATAGTAGGACTAAGCAACACCATGTCGTCTGCATAACTAAAATTGTTCATGCAGACATTGTCAACAGAACATCCTATTCGGGTGCTGCTGAGTTCATCTATCAGCTCATTCACATAAAAATTAAATAGCCTCGGAGAACTCAGCCCCCCCTGTCTCACTCCGCACTCCATACGATAGGTATCGGAATAGCCATCAGCCCACCTTACACAGTTTGTCTGGTTAGCATACCAAAACTGAAACAAATTTTGAACCCGTGCATGCACGCCTGTCCCCCTGAGCTTCCGCCAAAGCACATCGTATGACACCAAGTCAAAAGCCTTGGAAAGGTCCAGGAAGCATGCATACACAGGTGTACTCCTCTCTGTATAGTACTGCACAGTGTGCTTAAGACTGAGTATCGCACTTTCCGTAGACAGACCTGGACGGAAACCAAACTGAGCGTCATTTATCTTTAAATGTGCAGCAAGTTCCGAATCAAGCACACTGTCCAGCACCTTAGCCATCACGGTTGCCAAAGATATAGGCCTGTAGTTGCTTTTTTTAGATACATCACCTGTTTTGTTTTTAACTATAGGTACAACAATCGTTCGCATAAGTTCCATCGGCAGATACGTATGATTCAGGACAAGGAGAAAAACATTGCAAGCACTGGTGCTAGATGCACACCCGCAAATTTTAGGTGTTCAATGCTAAGCCCGTCGTGCCCAGGCGACTTACCTCTCGACATGCCACATATAATGCGACGTACCTGGTTGGCGGATACAGTAAATATATCACCGGACACGGCAGGCCCCGCATTCACACCTATACTTTGAGTAGAAGGACCGAGTGGCGATTTTACTGTGAAGTATTCTCTGAATAGTTCAGCAATACCCGTGCTATCATTAACATTTTCAACACTCTCAGCAAGGCCAGGCTTAGGACTCAACTTGTTTGTTGCCTTCCAAAAATCGGAAAAGTTATTTGATGCTCGATATTCAGCAATGATATCCAGCTTAATCTGTTCTTTATTGTTTTGACACCACTTCAATTTTCTTTTAAACCTCTTTCTACTGTCACACATTTCATTATAAACTATACCCGTGCGCGGCCTGCCTTGAGATACCCAGTGTAAAAATTTAAGCCTGGCCTCCCTGTGAGAATCGCGCACATACCTGTTCCAGCCTGTTACATGACGTTTATTTTTACAAACATTACTTTTATGACTTAGTATTGCCGAGCTGGAAAGAGCATCTATTATCTTACTATAAAGTGCATCCAGTCTGTGTTTATGTTCAGTACAGTTGCAAACACTAGAACAACAGTTCCTGAACTCATCGGGAAAGCCTATCAATCTTAATTGATTGTGACATAGTTCATTATATTTGTGAATTTGTTCATTTGTTCTTTCCCCCCATATGATTTTATTTATTGTACTGCTACGGAAAGTTGATTTAGTTTTACAAACAATTTTATTTATTTGACATTCAATTACAAGCGGCAGGTGATCCGACCAAAACGTGTCATATTTAACATTTATATCGACACTTCCTACGTATAATATCGTAACTGTATTTGATCAACTTTACAGTATCGCAATTCAAAGTTATGCAAACAGTTTATTGATGATAGTGATGTCAAATAAGCTCATTTAGGAACCAAAATTGGCATACGGCTATATTTTTAGGAATGGAATATTACGTACAAAAAGGATTATTCAAATTGTTATCATAATTTCTTAAAAGTCACTTACGGATTTCTACTATGGAAAATATCAGTGGTATTTGGTTGTATGTAGTATTTACTATACTTTACGTCGATATTAATGTAGAATTAATTAGCGTATGTTACACATACCATAACTTACTTTGGAACTAATAAAATGATAATGTGTCGTAGGTTACAGTTAAAATAATATACAATGGAACATAAATGTTAATGCGTATCGTAAGTGCTTTTACCGGGGAATATTAAAATAAAACATCACATCTATTATTCTGAAACATATTTTATTTTGTAATCAAAAAAGTCCAAATAAACATTCTGTGTCAGGGAAAAAAAACTTAAAATATTTATCAACTGTATTTTCGATAAATTAGTATTTTATTATAGTAGCATTTAATCATTGACACCATGAAATAAAATCTTTATCATCCAAATAATCATTTAATCCAAAGTACCTAAATAGTATTTTGTTAAAATAATACTCGCATATAAAAAAAATGAAATAAAATCAACAAACTTAACAACATTAGTCTCTCAAAAACTTAGTCTTACTATGAATTCTTTACTTATTCATCCATAGATTCCTTATCAACTTAACAAAAACCTCTTTCACAAACTTAAAAAGATAAACTTTACTTGTACATTCATAAAAACATAAATCAAAATTCTTCAGTCTTTAAAAATCAGTACAAAAATTAAAAAAGAAATAAATTAAAACTATGCATTTTTTTTATTAGTCCGAATCTGAATCCGGAATAACTTCGTTACCAGTTTCAGGTAGGTTTTGAAAAAAAACATGGTGAATAGTGGGTATGATTCGAGACTTGCACATATTCATCAAATCGTCTTTTTTCGCCTGAGGTATATGCAGACTATTTGTATACAGTGCATCAATATTATGTACACATTGTCTCCTGGTAGACGCTTTAGTACATAATATATGATAGTCTTCGACAGCTAGATCATATTATATAAGTTTTGTCGCGATATTGCCGTTCAGAGCTAGCTTTTGAAGAGTACACAAGTGTGTCGAACCACTCATTATATAAATCGAACAATCGATGAAAATTCAGGTCTCCGTCTAGGTAAAGTTTACTACTTCTTTGGCGAGTGTAGTGAGATTCTACAGGCTTAAGGGATTTTATATGATCACATACACTTTTAATAATACCCTCAGTTATTACTTTGCGATGATTAGAATGACGCCCTCGCAGATCCGCCTTTATCAAGCCACTTATGTTATCTTTTTTTTCTGAAGATGTATAGACAAACTGTTCACTAATTGAACATGTGTTTAGAAACATCTTTTTGCACACAGTTAAATAGTTTTCCTGGTCTTCTACATCAGCCCTTGGTAGTCTATAAATATTAAAGTAAACTTACGCCTAGATTCCATATCAGTTAAAACCCTTCGTTTTTTTTGTTTGACGACCAAGTTTGCAATAAAAGCCCGTTGCTTTTCACGGTTCGCTAAATCCCAAAACCTATTGAAAAGCAATATTCTTTCATCATCACTTATTTTCGCTGTACATTTCATATGACACATAGGACCCAAAGTTTTACCATGCCTTACAGTGCCATCACGACTCATATACTCCTTGCCCAAATTTCTAAGCATTTTCCTTTTGTTGTCTTTCCATTCGGCAACATGGCGACGTCTGATATTTCCCTTGTCCTTTTTCGGTTTGGTCTTCCGTTTTCTGGAAGCTTGTGGTGTCGCTTCTGACATCGAAGATAGAGGCGTGTTCGCTTGCGGAGTATAAACTAAATCAGTGAAGGTTGAATTAACCGAATATTGTGATGGCGGAATATCTTTTTCAACAAACCAGGGACAAAAGTGATTTTCACAATCAAAATCCAGATGATTTATCGTTGTGCAGTCCGGAGATGGATGTCGTGTTATATTCATACATAACAGCTGATGGAGATTCTTCACCGGGGTCTAAAATAAAGAGTAAATAGTTTTATAATAATATTAACTTCTGTTCGCAGCTTTGACTGTGTGCCTAAAAAGTGACCTATGTCCTTCCTCAGGGTTCAAGGTACCTCAATATAAAATTTCATCAAAATCCGTTTAACTGTTTAGCCATGAAAGCGTAATAGACAGACACAGTAACTTTAGCATTACTTTATAATATTAGTGTCGATTAATTCAAAGTAAAAAAAAAAATTAACTTACAATTAAGACTCATAAATTAATTAGAAATTTTAAACTTTAGGTATAAACGTTAGACACAAACTATTATTGTATCAATACACTGTCACTTACTTTGCTCCTTGAGTGAAATACTATGACGTATTTCATCTGACTCGGTTAACAAATCCATTAATTGGTTTATCTCATCACTATCTGCGTCAAAAGGAAGTGGCGACTCTGTAAAATAAAAACAAGAATATCTTTTTATTGAGTTTTTATTAAAAGAATACTATAGTAAATTATGTTTCATATCGAAGTAAAATATCTCAAGTGCAACATAGGATATAAAAAGAGAAAGAAATACCAACGAAAACTATCGTAAGTACATATACAGAACACAATTATATATTTTTTCCATAGTAAAGTATCGTAACTAGTTACTTACGATATTTGAGAAGTATCTTTAATCGATGTATATTGTCGTAAGTTATACTTACGATATTTTACTATGGGTATTAATTTCATGTTATTTATACAAGTATTAATTCATTTAATCGTTATTCATATTACAAAACGTGTCACTTACCTTCTATCCTTGTAGCATCTTCCACAAAATCGTTGGACGCACAAAAATTATCACTAAAATTTGAATTATAAGCGTTTACCGGTATAGGCGAATCAAACGTATCATATTGTTATAACGGTTGAATTACTCCATCAATCATTCGTTTCGACCTAGATGACATGGTTAATAGCAAGAACAGTCTATTATAAGTATAACATAAACCACAACAAAATTTAAAAAATGCTACGAATTATGCACAACTCCCGCGTACTCAATCGGAACTGATACTTACAATTCGGTCGCGAGACGCAGCGGCCCCCCGCGCCCCGCGTACAGTCCAATAACTGCATTATACAATATTTTACTACGCTAAAGATGAACATGCGATAATATGCAGTCTCAGTATCTTTGGTTCTATTGTAAATTTATATTTTTTTATTAGTGCAAACAATAATCTATGTTTTAAAGTAGTTGTAAATGTAAAAAAATACTTTTCGTTAATTTCATAGTTACGATAACATACGTTGGAGGTGTCGATATGTCTAATTGTTTGCTTGGCCGACTGACTAGTAACGCAGTGGTCGAGCCATCGCGTACACCCGTGTACTTCACTGATAAACGTGTAATTATTTGAATTACAGCCTAAAAGGTCTACATCCGCACAAATCAAACGATTATCTGAACATAAACTAAGTAATTCATCACCAAACCGTTCACCCGGGTGCGCATTAAAATCCCCTAATATAAATATAGCTTCTACTGAGTAATTGTCAACAATGGCACATACCTCACCAAAGCATTCCGTAAAAAATGGTAAGTTCTCCACTGAGTCGGTAGGCATGTATACACTGAACACTATAAAAACGTGATTATTTATTGTCACTTTAATTGCACTAATACGTGGATTATTACACTCAATCACTGAAACCTCCGTAAAAGCATTTTTTCGCCACATCAAAGCTACTCCGCCATATGGACGACCTCTAAGTATACCTTCCGAGGTATCAACCGCTGATGTGGCTGTGCACGAAAAGTCTTGGTCAATCGTGTCAAGGAACGGTATGTCATGCGGGAGAAGCCAGGTCTCCTGCAACGCTATAATATCCGCAATCCTACATAACTTACGCACACACTCAACCGATCTCTTAACAGATTTACAGTTAAAACTTATAAGTGTAGTTTTATCATTAAACTGCATATCCATTAATTATCGCTTGTTTTTTTCTTGACACTATTCAATAAGCTAATACTCTCACCATATTTGTTATTTTTGTTAAAATACACAAAGCGTCGAAAAGATATACCCTCTGGCCACAAACAATCATCGAGAAATACGTCCAGTTTATGCTGTGGTACAAGAATTTTGTAGGCACTATAATTTCGCTCTTTCTTCATTTCAATTTTCTTTAATATTATTTCTGTCTGTGTCCTAGACCTAATATAATCTGCAATATCGCTTTCTGATGCCTCCTTGTTTACATTTGTAATAAAGAGTGGAATTTTTCTATCAGCCGCTCGAAATTTGTTATTCAACTCCATCGTCGCCTTTCCTCTGCTGCTGTCAAAACGATGTTTCGACCTCTTTCTTTGTACTATCTTCCACTCATTTTCCACCTGATTAATTTTTAATGATTTACTTTTGTTATTATCGCTCCCGCTTGTCGCCTTTGTATTAGACCGCGGAGGAGATCCGCTGTTAACAAGATGCTTGTGCGACGATACCGGGCTGATGACGTCATCGCTGCTTATCGGTTCGCAGGTGAACGGGATAGGTATAGCATTATTACGTGCATGCAACAAGGACGAATTCTTTTCAAGAATATCATTACCAGTTTTAATTGAACTATTTAAGTCTTGTGTACATTGAGGAAGGTTGGATATCAACGCGTCTGACTCCATAAAAGAATTTGTTTGTATACCTCCTTTCTCACTATTAATATTTGCTAAACCATTTGCAGATACAAAATTCAATTGATATAAATCACTTTTTAGGGTTCCGTAGCCAAATGGCAAAAAACGGAACCCTTATAGATTCGTCAAGTCTGTCTGTCTGTCTGTCTGTCTGTCTGTCTGTCTGTCTGTCTGTCTGTCTGTCCGTCCGTATGTCACAGCCAATTATTTCCGAAACTATAAGAGCTATACTGTTGAAATTTGATCAGTCGATGTATTCTGTGAACCGCATTAAGATTTTTACATAAAAAAGAAAAAAAACAATACATTTTGGGGGTCTCCATACTTGGAACTGAAACTCAAAAAATTTTTTTTCATCAAACCTATACGTGTGGGGTATCTATGGATAGGTGTTCAAAAATGATGTTCAGGTTTCTAGTATCATTTTTTTCTAAACTGAATAGTTTGCGCGAGAGACACTTCCAAAGTGGAAAAATGTGTGTCCCCCCCCCTCTAACTTCTAAAATAAGAGAGTGATAAAACTAAAAAAAATATATGTTGTACATTAACATGCAAACTACCAACGAAAATTGGTTTGAACGAGATCTAGTGAGTAGTTTTTTTTTTAATCCCTACTTAATATTATAAATGCGAAAGTACCTCTGTCTGTCTGTCTGTTACGCTTTCACGCCTAAACCACTGTATCGATTTTGATGAAATTCGGTATGATGATAGAACTGAACTTGGGAAAGGACATAGGCTACTTTTTACTGCAATAATCGAGACACAAAGACCAAAGCTAGGTGATTATAAAAATACATAAATCGAAGATGTCAAAATGTATCACTGTTTACCTCCTGTCAAAACTTCACAGGTTGCTAGGAATAACACACTTGCATGGCAACCATAATGATAGTTTGTAAATGACATATAGACCAGTAGACCAGAGTAGATAATTTTTGAAAACAAATAAAATTATAGTAGGATGAAACCTATTGGAAAAAGAGGAGAATATTATAAAAATGAAAGGAAAAATAATTTACGGGCGATCTGAGGTCGGGAAGGGGTAGGGAGGGAGGTTTTCGGGTCCTTTAACCGGGGCGTGAAAAAGCATCTCACTAAGCCGCCATAGTGTGGGCCGTCATACATTATTGTCCGCATTCGCAGCAAGTGTGGTAGCCCCGACCCTTGGATTTTGCTCATGCTTTCCATCAGGCAGGGTAGAGTCAGATTGGATGGCTAAATATATACAACAAAGGGTAAAAACGGTATATCTCGATTTCCAGCAAAACTACAAGGAAAATAGTTAAATGGCAAAGTTGTAGGTCATTAAAAGATCTACAACTTTTTAAGGTTCCGAAGTTTATGACTTCGAACCCTTATAGATATGTCATGTCCGTCTGTCCATCCGTCCGTCCGTCCGTCCTCGACTTGTCGTCGAAACAGTAAGTGCTAGAAAGATGAAACTTTGCATGAATATGTATTGTAATTACGTCGACAAAGTGCTACAATAAAATTATGAAATATATTTTTATTTAGGGTACCTCCCCTACACGTAAAGTGGGGATGTTTTTTTTTCTCACGGCTACCCCATCATGTAGGGCAGGGATGGCGAACCTATGGCACGCGTGCCATTAATGGCACGCCACATAATATTTTGGGCACCCACAATATCACAAAATTCACCATGCACCTCAATTTTTTTTTGATGCAAAGAATGGTTTAGGATTTATGGAAACAAAATAATTGTTTCCAAGCGTCCGTGTGGTGACGGATTAAGAATACAGAGTGCCACCACCCCTATTCATCCCGCGAGTGTCGTAAAAGGCGACTAAGGGATAAACTACGCAAGACACCATCAATGCAAAGAGAAGGAAAACTTGAAACCAACCCTATACTAACCCGTCTGACCAGCGTGGTATAGTAGGCCAAAACCTCTTTTCTATGGAGAGGCCTATGTCCAGCAGTGGACTGTTGAAGGCTGTTGATGATAAGTGAAAATGTTTATAACAAAAATCATTTATTTATATAAGTACCACTAGATCATACATATTATACTTATACTAATTATGCTAACATGTGGGTTGTTTTTGATATGCCTGACAAAAATTATAAAAAGTTTGAAGAGGATAGCTCATGTTATTTTAACAATATTTTCATCAAATGTTTGTGTGATCCCCAAATATTTGTTTCGGAGTCTGGGTGTTTTCTATGTATAATATTATGTATTTAAAAGAAAAGTATGTTTATGTATTTATATCAGTTGTCTAGTACCCATAATACAAGCTCTGCTTAGCTTGGGATTAGATGACGTTATGTGTGAGATGTCTAAAAATATTTATAAATATTTATTTTATCAACCTATGCCTGAAAATCATTATTTTAAGAAATAAATAAATTTAAAAATTAATAAAGATTCGGTTAGAAATCGTTTGACAGATGACTCCAGTTCATCATATTATATTCTGCTTATAAGTAACATCTAACAACACTAACATATATGTATTTTATTTGTCTTCTAATCTGCTACAAGAGAAGTCACACAAATTTTACTTTATTTTAATTATACGTATAATTGAAAAATCATTTTTTTTTTATGGTGAATAACGAGTTTTGAGTTAATAGTATTTATTATTATTAGTTTTCCAATAATCAGATACAAAATTATTTGATGGCACGTTTATGATCTCATTAATGAGTTCTTGAGAAAAATGGCACGTTAGTACGCAAAGGTTCGCCATCCCTGATGTAGGGTATCATTATATAGGTCTTTTAAAAACATTACAGGTTTGTTAAGACGATTTTTTGATTTAGGTATCCGTTTGCGAGAAATTCCACTTTAAAGGCAAACTTTTTGTAAAAACAGGCCGTCCCGCACGCCGAAAAATTTGTGATAATGGTCCATATAATGAACTTTAAATGAAAACTATAACGAATTAGATGACTTTGTTAGTTCAGGAGTTATAGAGGCTTAACTTTTACAATGCGCTTACTTGGAAAAGTCATACAAAATCAACGCATTAATACGTAAACATAACAATTATCACACACTTGGCCGATTTTTTATAATATCATTGATCAAAACACTATTATTAAAACATCGATCAAAGTTACAACTAACTACAAGAATAATTTTATATGATGTTACCTGCTGATACGGAACCCTTCATGAGCGAGTCCGACTCGCACTTGGCCGCTTTTTAACTCATCAAGTTGTTTATTAGTTACATAATTTTGCTTAATACAACCCAACTCGTTCTGCAATAACAATAGATCTTTTAATAGTCTGGTCACATCGATGTGGTCAAAGGTGACCGGCGGCAATTTCTGAAGTTCTTTTGCAACAAATATTGGGACCGCTTCTGGGTCTGTTTCTTTAAGCACACCAATGACATCATAAAGATCCCTCTGGGATTTACCTTCTCTTCTACGTGATATTTTACGCCTTGTAGTGCTAACTGAGTCAAATAGTAAACTTTTAGCCGATTCAATATCCTCAACTGTGAAAGCTGAGGTGCATAATCTCACCAAACTCTCTTCGTCCATAACGTCCATTTTATTTTGGACGAAAGCTAGTACTTCACAAATCACTATATTACAGTTTTTACACTTTACTAATTTAGTTGTCATTTTTGATAACATAGGTCAACTACGACGCAACCTTACGGTAACGCAACGCGTAGCTTATGTCCTTTCCCAAGTTCAGTTCTATCATCATACCGAATATCATCAAAATCGGTACAGTGGTTTAGGCGTGAAAGCGTAACAGACAGACAGACAGAGGTACTTTCGCATTTATAATACTAAGTAGGGATTAAAAAAAAAACTACTTACTAGATCTCGTTCAAACCAATTTTCGTTGGTAGTTTGCATGTTAATGTACAACATATATTTTTTTTACTTTTATCACTCTTTTATTTTAGAAGTTAGAGGGGGGGGGGGGGGACACACATTTTTCCACTTTGGAAGTGTCTCTCGCGCAAACTATTCAGTTTTGAAAAAAATGATATTAGAAACCTCAACATCATTTTCGAACACCTATCCATAGATACCCCACACGTATAGGTTTGATGAAAAAAAAATTTTTGAGTTTCAGTTTCAAGTATGGAGACCCCCAAAATGTATTGTTTTTTTTCTTTTTTTATGTAAAAATCTTAATGCGGTTCACAGAATACATCGACTGACCAAATTTCAACAGTATAGCTCTTATAGTTTCGGAAATAATTGGCTGTGACATACGGACGGACAGACAGACAGACAGACTTGACGAATCTATAAGGGTTCCGTTTTTTGCCATTTGGCTACGGAACCCTAAAAAGGGTGCATTTATAAGCCTACTTGTGTATACTTATCAAGGTTTTGTGGTTGGATCTATTGTGCTCTTAATGAACAATCACCGCGACTCACTCCACACTACATACACTTCAGTTTTTCACTTCCCTATAAATAGCTTGAAAATACTAGGGGTTAAAATATGAAATTTCCGATATGTACTGAACATTTGAAACTAGTGTTTTTTTTTCAATTAACATATTTATTTAATCAAAATGTCTATCATTATTATCTATATAAGGTCATTTATGCCTTTGCGATAGATCTCTAGTGAGCTAGTTTCTACAAACTGTGTGAAAGCATTTTGTACTGCCTCCTGGGAAGAACACTTTTTATATCATAGAAAATTGTCTAAATCACGAAAAAATGGTAGTCCGTCCGAGCAAGATCTGGCGAATACGGAGGGTGATGAATGGTTTCTAATTGCAGTTTCTGTAAAGTTAAAACGGGTTTTCGTGCTGTATGTCTGTATGTATGCGTTATCATGAAGCAATAATGGTGAAGATCGATTCATGACTCAGAAAGGAACAAATGAAAGTTTATAATCAAATGTTTCACATTTTTAAAAGAAGAACATCATAGGTACGATTTGAACAAGTTTCACTCAAAAATCTTCATTCGTTTCAATCCAAAAAAGGTTCTATGTCACTTCGAAGTACTATTACTTACTAAGTAATTACTTACTAAGGTTCTATTAAATGGAAAATATTTTGTCAAAGTACGGAAAAAATATACAAATGTGACCTACATTTACAATGAATGATTTTCTTGTTAACAGTTTATTAATGTTTTTATCATGTAGTGACATTCGTATTATATTAGTTAATTTCGTCCGTAATAAGTACATTTCGTCCATAATTTAAAATAGTTACTAATTCATTAAAAGACTGAAGCAGTACTATATTACCAACGAATAAGGTAATATTCGTTCAAGTCATTAACGAATTTATATTGAATACAATAGAAGGAACAAGGACAGCAGTGAAACGTATACCTGATGTATATTTCAGTATAAATATTGTTGAATGATGATTAGTGAAAGATACATAAGTCATATACCTAGAAACTTAGGTAAACTAAGAATAAACGTTGAACTTCTAACAAGTACTAACAACCAGAGGTCTTGATTTTGGCCAAAAGAAAGACAAAAAATGAAGCGAATCTAAACTAAACTCAAATCTTAAAAGTTTCCATATAAAAAAACAAAAAAAAATGAACAAACTCTCGTTTGACAGACAAGATACTGCTTGCAATCAATATCCATCGAAATCGGGACAGTTGCTAAACCCATACGACTTAATTTTTGTGAACATTATCCTCAATCAAGTGATTGTATTGAGGAACAACGGGCAATCAACAAATCCGTAAATAAATAAATCCAATGGAACATGCTTTTGCGAATGTTTTTCAACCATTATCTATAGGAACTGGGAGTTTATACGTTTAAATAGATTTGAAAACTAGAAAAAAGATTGAAGGGACAGGTAGACTCACAAAAATAATTATTTAACTAAGAAAAATATTTAAAATCCGTTACTGCTTTTGAAAACTGACATAAGCTGATCACCAAAAAGTATAAAATCAAAGCTTCGTCAAAATGTAAGAATTTCCAGAGTTTGATATCATAAATAACGACTCAGTGAAATATTGAATAGAGGCAATCAGTTTGCAGCTGAAGGGATGAAGTATTCATTTGCATGCGTCAAGTTTTAAGCGATATCCTCGTATATTGTAAAAAAAAACAACGTAATATAGGCACGAAGCTGTCTTCATATATATATCTGTTTACGTTGCATATTTAAAGATGTCTGGTGAAATGGTGCGCGTTTTCAAAGTTTGTAGACGTTTAACTGAAAGAGGGAAAACATATTTTAAAATTTCAAAGAATTTTGTGTCTTGAATATTTTAGCCTGTACCCGTTTAACAATGTATCGACATTTTATCGGTATAAAAATATCTAAAGTTAAAAAATAAAAGTTGCTGAAATTTTGTGAAAACATTTAGTTGGCATTTATTTTTCTTTTATTTTTAACCTCCAATGCAAAACGAGGGGTGTTCTAAGTTCAACGTCCTAATATTACCACCACCACACCATACACCACATACAGTGAGAGATCTCTGTATGTTTGTATCTGTCTGTGGCATAGTAGCTCCCGAACGGATTTTGTTTTTTGTTTCCGCTACGTGCGCTGCGTAAACGGTTAAAGTTTCACAAAAAACATGTATGACAGAATTGTTTCCCTTTAAAAGTTCTTTTAAAAACATTTTTCAAGTCTTAAGTATAACGTATATTTACCTACTGTTGGATATTCCATGCACTATTTTTTATAATTTCCCTAAATCTTAAAAGCTGAAATCACAAATTTATATAGTTTTAACTTGTTCCAATTCACAGCATCGTAAAATAACTTTATGTAATGATAACTTAGCACTAATTCATCCAACCCTCTACAAATCCTAACCCTTAATAGACTTTTACAACTTTGCCCAATGCGATAAGCGGAGTAATATAAATAATCTAGGATTTGATACGAACACTAATAGTTGCTTCTTTATTGCAAACATGTTGATAAAACATATTCGTGCGATATGGAGATTAAATTTGTTTGCATGACCACATCAAACATCATTTGAATTTTATTTATAATACTATTTCTTTGTAAAATATATGTATTTACTTATATATGCAATACATATATAAACTTATTCTTTGAATGTTTCGTAGAACTAACAAAACCTTTTGATTTATGACACATAAGATACAAAGTATACACTAGCTACAAAATAATTGTATGTGAAATAAATGTATTTTTTTTATAAGAATTTTACCCTCTGTCTAATAAGCAACTAATATATTTTATTTTTTGCACCGTTTTTAACTATTGTTCGTGATAGTATCAAGCTCTAAATTTGGATTTCATGATCATACTTTAAGATACATATTTTTACTGTAAACGAGGTTTTTTAAAACTAATATAAATTGATTAAATTTCATTAATCAATATAATAGGTATGAAAATTTAATTTGTATTTTCGCTTTCCATTCATAGCTCATGCTAGAAAGCATTTGATCTTAAAACCGAGTTTTCTTTCTTTTTCTTTCGCCTTTTAGAGTACTCCCGTGCTATTGAAAAGGCTGGCTGTTAAGAGTCGTCATTAGTAGTTGAATGAAGTTATTGAAGAGTAACCGAAGAATAGAGTGATTCATTGCTTGCTTACCTTAGCATACCCTTATTTTTATGTACTTGTATTATAAAAGTTTTAAAATGAAACACAGCTTGTCATATTCCTATATATAATCATCTGACTTATTGCACATTGTAACGACACCTTGAAACACTACATTTTAGGTATGCCTCTACCCTTATTTATTATTATTAACTTTGTTCGCACCAATATGCCAGTTTTCAAATAAAGGTTAATGATGCTTACATTGTACAAAATGAAACGTTACTTTTATTTGATTTACAAAACTATATGTGAACGCAATATTTCAATAAGCTACTCAATATTCTGAACAGTCTAATTAGTCACAACGATTTAAGTGATTTATAACTGGTACTTGTATTATAACTCGGCTTTATGGAAACTTATATTTATTTGGTCAATTTCGTAAATGTTTATGATAGATTCGGATATCGGGCGGGTCGGGACGTTACCATAATATTTATTATAGGGAACAGTAAAATATTAAGTGACAAGGGGTAATATATTCGTATCCAATATCGAGTCAACTATATAAGGGTTTCAAAAAGCTAGGAATACGCAAGTTTTAAATAGGTTATTTTGTTTAATAATGATCATTCTTAAACGATACGAATATTGTAACAGTTGTTAATGTAAAAAATGAAACATTAATGTAATAGTAGGTATATAAAATACCAAGCCCAAAATAGGTTCAAGTGGCGTGCAATGGGAGATGTCCATGTTCAGCAGAGTACAGCAATAGGCCGACGATGATGGTGATGACATAAAATGCTATACGGAATAGCTCAAATATTGTTTCGACGATTTTTTAATGTAATTTGTTTGATATTAATAAATGATATTTATAAATTAATATATTTAATTTGTTTTTACATATTCTTATAATAATAATACAAGTATGACATATTTTCATACTTACATTAAAATAAACATTAATGAATTTAATAATAGTTATACCAGAACAGTTTCTGATTGTAGATGTCACGGATCCGAATTCCGAACGTTACTCGCCATCCCTCAACTACCCATAGTCCAGTCAAATAAGCAAAATAAAGGGATCAACCTCGGAGTGAGAGATAATATATAAATATCTGTCAATAAACCTTCTAACATCACGGACACCGTACAGCAGTACATCAATTTTTGTAAGATTTTTCACTTTAAGGCTTTTGTGTTATAATCTTTTCATTATAAATTAATATGTATAAATGAACATGTTTCAAATCAGTCAAATTAACCGTTCGTAAAGACCGTTTCGAGGCCTTCCTTAACTAAGTAGTCTAAATAAATAGACAATAAATGTATGTACTTTCTTTACAGTTCAATTGAAATTATATAAAACTCGAATCATCGCCCAATACCGCGAAGACACTCCTGGATGCTACTCATGCTTTCCATCAAGCTGAGTGAAGTCATTTTGAAATCTAAATTATAAAAAGTGGCGATGTCGACTCCACACTACAGTGGCCTAGTAAGATGCTTTTTCGCGTCCCGCTTGAAGGTAAGAAGGAAACACGTGAGAGAGAAGATCCGAGCCGCTGTTTAGTTCTAGTGCGTATTTCTTTCATTCTAAAGCGGTAATTTCCAAGGCCAGCACTTGTTGTCCTGTAGAGGAAAGGAGAAAGTGGGATTAGTTGGAAGAGCTCTGATTTTGATTTGTCTGATTTATTACACGGTTATCTTTATAATTTATGATGACAGCACTAAACCCACAAAAGCTTGTAGCACAGTCTTATAAAGAATAAATTTTGGCAACAAAGGCTTCTTTCTCTATTGCTTTACGGTATTCGTGATCTTAGAAGGTTTATTGACTGCAGTTTATACAGGTAATTGTCGAATTGCGAGCAATGTTTACTATAAAACATCGTTTATAATGCCATATCGCCATTAAAAACTTAAAACTTATCCTTATTGATACCTATTATCAATGTAAAAGTAACTGTCAATGTGAATATCGCGCTTTCACGCTATAACTAATGAACTGATTTCAACAAAATTTGGTACACAGACCGTCTAGACCCTGAGTAAGGACAAAGGATTTTTTTACTGAGTTAATCGACATAAGAGCCATGGGCGAAAGCTAGTAAGAAGTGAATAATAAATAAGTATTGTATTTCAAATTAAAAAGAAAATACCGAAATATTATTTTCGTTAAACCTTTTGGAGGTAGTAGCTTGACTCCATGTTATGAATTCATATCTAAATAATATTTTCTCCCGTAACAGAAGCGTCCTTTTTTGACAAATAATACCTATATATTAGATTCAATATCAGAAGACACAGTACAATGAATTGGTCCCATGATTTTAATCTTCGTGGAGCTAGTAATAAATAACATTCTGTCTATTTTTAGGGCGTTTTATAGTTTCGGTATATCATGCCATTTCTTTGTACTAATAAGCACTATCTTCATTTGATTTTAGTTTTGACAATCAAATAAAATTGTGGTTATCGGACCGATTACATTTAAATTTATCTGTCTAATGTGTTTCATTTTCAGGGTTACAGATACGTACGATACAGTAAATATAAAATAGTTTCATTTGTGCCCAAGTTGGAGCTTGAAATCATAATCAATCAATTCATGTAATCAATTATTCATATTAACAATGGTGACTTCCACATACAGCGCAAGCGAAAACATACAACAGCACCATCTTCCGATGATAAATAAATGAATATTTCGGACATCTTACACACAACGTCATCTAATCCCAAACTAAGCAGAGCTTCTATTATGGCTACTAGACAACTAATATAAATACATAAACATACTTTTTATTTGTAAATACATACGTATTATACATAGAAAGCACCCAAACTCCGAAACAAATATTTGCGGATCACACAAACGTTTGGACCGACTCAGGAATCGAGCCCGAGAACTCTTGATCAGCAACCGCATACGTGAACCAATAGACCAATAAGGCCGTCGATATATAAACTACGGAATAAAGCAATACAAGGAGTGGCTACTGATCCTGAATCGCAATTTAGAGATTCTCGCATCCATTAACATGATATACACGGCCGTGGCCGGCAAGGCACGGTCACCTCGCCTGGAGGATCTTATTTTTGTATCGGAGGGACATATCATCTATCAGCTATCACGGTTTAGGGTTGATAAATTTCGAATTAATGTCTTATTTTAACCTCTGCTCAACTTATTTTATATTTGGTTAAAAATTCATTAAACTTAAAGTTTCATACTATACAGATTTACGTACTGTACAGACGATTAATAAAGTCTCGTGTCTATAAAATGATCAATGTTTCCCTGCTTTTGGGCTTTTCAATAGAATATAGTTCACAAAGCCTGAGTGTGCGTTTATACTTCATTGATTTGTCGCTGTGTCCTGTCGGAAATGCGCAGCGTGCAGTTCCTCTGAGATGAAATAGGTTCGGATGTGATAGGGGCTGTCTGTAAAGCTTCCGTCAGTTCACTGTTTACTTAACTCTCTGTTTTTACTCGTGTTTAACGCTATACATAGTTATGGATGGCAAATTCAGATTTAGAATAAACTTATCACACGTTATGAACTAACGAAAAGGTGTGCAGTTGGCGAGGCCTATTTCCAGCAGTAGACTTTGATATGGTATGATTATGGTTATAAACGCGTTTCGGGGAATACAAATTGCATTATTCATTTAATGTTCTTTTAAAAGATAAATTAATAGTCCATATTACTTAAGTTCAACCTGTATTAAATAAAGGATATAGCTGTTTTTTTATTGTGTTTTTTGAATTAAAAAAATGGCTGTATCATTTACTTAATACAGGTTGTGTATGATTTGGGTGATGAGATTTTGATAGCACTGATTTAATAAGAATGACATTGTTAGTAATATATATGTTAGCATATATATATATATCTATATTTTATGGCGATCCAAAACTCAATCGGGAATATCTTCTGAAAATTCCACCAAACTGGCAACATGTGAAATTCTATGATATTTCCGTTATTATGTTGAACAACATAGCCTATGTTCAACAGCGATCGTTCTGTTTCCGAGATGTTGATAATAATATGAGATAACCGGTGCTTATAATACCGAAAGAATAAGAGAATAAGCCATTGTCATAGGTGTAGGTAGGTGAAGTAATACTTCATGGTTACAATCACTGTACAGTGATTAGTCAACAACGCCACGATAGATGAAAGCCTATACTCATACATAAAGACTGGAACGACGGCGCCGCGGTTGTCGTGAAATTAAACGGAAATCGAACGTTGCGGCTTACGGCTGCCTGCAGCTGTACTGTTTTGCTATAGGTTTGATGTCGTTTCACTCTCTCTGCGCATGAATAACTTTTTATATTTGACAGATTTTACATGTATACTGAATAATCCGCTCCCGATATATTTAAGGAGAAATAATTATAATAAAAAATATTGTACTTCTTAAATAGGTTTTCCAGTTGAAAATTTGTTTACACTTTCACTTTTTTATTATTATCATTTTATTTACCTCCCATTCATCATTTTTTACATTCAATTGAGTAAACTATAAGTACGCAACACTTAAATAATGTGTAAATATTTTTCCTTGAACCATTTTACTTGAACCAAATATAATACTATCACGTAGTCATAACAATAGTAGATATTAGATATAGAACTAGCACTGTTTCAGTTTATTTGAAAATAGTTACCTACTACAGCATGTCTATAGTTTTTCAATACTATAGGTATATTAATTACATGCCCAAAAAGGTTAAATTTATACACTTGCATAAATATTTATAAATGATAGCTTTCATCCTCCTATCAGTCAAGAGCAAAAAAATAATCTAAATGTCAATTTCGCAGTTCAACCACGAGACAACGTGAACCCAATCGTTACAATTTTCTTGCTTCTAAATTAGTAGGCAGAAAATGCTACGAAAATGCTGTTCACGTTAATACTATCTTTGGGTCTTTATTCTATTAGGGGTAAGGCCCGCCCCGAGACGTGACATCGTGAACAGAACACCTTAAGTTGCCATTGTGCGAACTAAGACAGTAAGGAACTAGTTAAAGTTTGCATAGATAAAATCAATAGCAAACTGCACGTAGACTCGTTTTATCAAGCCCGACAGCCATTTAAGCTGATTTTATCATTTTACTAATAGCTTGGAAGGTAGTTCGGTTCAACTTAAAGATCAGCAAAAGTAGAAAGATAAAATTGTTTTTAGGAGAGAACTTGCCTAAGCCTTGAAGATTAAAAGTTTAACATCGTTTCAATTTTATAAACGTAGTAATCACCTTGCCTGCGTAGCTTTAGAAGAAATAAAACATATTTCGTCGCACTTTAATTCATGTCAATTCCTAAATAGTTAATTTCTAATATGATAATAACTAAACTATTCTAATAACTAAAAAAATCTAATATTTTACAATTTATACTCTCGATTGTCGTCACTTGGTGGAACTTTTTAAAATACATACATTCTTGAAATAAAACTCACATTACTATTATAATATTCCACTATTTCATTTATACATAACCTAGATTTCGCCCGTAGCTCTGTGTATATCGTTTATCGCGGTCAAAAAGAGTCTATTTCCTTTCTCAGGTTCTAGATTATCGGCGCATCAAATTTCATTTAAATCGGTTCAGTTGTTTTGCCGTAAAAGCCGGACAGATAGACAAGCGGACAAAGTCTTTTTTATATCTATAATATCAAATATATAGTGAGGAAAGGATTAATTACAGAAAAACAAATGTGACTTTTATAAAAACTTCATAAAATATAAACTAGCTTAGTCAGGCGGTGTTACCCACGGTTGTTGTTGTAAATCGATAGTAACATCGCGGAGCGAAGCTAGTCTAAAACAAATTCACAAAACTCCTGAGGTCATCAGCTTTTCGCCAGAGAAAGTCCCGTTAAAATCAGTCCAGCCGTTCCAGAGATTAGCCGGAACAAACAGACAAAACACAGACAAAAATTAATATGGTTATGTATTACATGTTTCAGAAACAAAACAATTATGTAGCGTCTCTTAGATTTGAATCGCGAAACAAAGAAACCTTCGCCTTCAGATTCATTCTTCTCATCTGGTCTTCAATAATCGTCATCACATCTAATGATTAGTTCATTTTTGTCACGTTCTTTTTGATTTGTTGCAGTAGTGCGGGCATCGCCGGAGCCTCGCCGAGCCCCTAGCATCTTGGAGCCACCTCATCACGTTGAGTTCACTAACGACACCGGCACCGTGCTCAGTTGTGCCACCAGAGGTGACTACCAGGTAAGCGGCCGAATATTAATTGACTGAGATGCATATATTTTTAAAAGTAATTGGCATGTTTAAAATCGACTTACACAGAAATTTCAAACTTATGACCATTTCATTTTAACACATATTTTACCATGGTATATCTTACATTTATTTGGCCTATGTCATTTGCGAATCAGTATACTGAAGAAGTATGTATTTAGGGGATTGAAAAGAAGTGTTATTGTCCAGTCATGTTACGGCCCGTTTACGACCTTACCGCTGTGAGTAATCAAGAGTATATTTCTTTATATATATATTTTTTTTTTTATTTTTTTATTTTTTTTGGACATCTTACACACAACATCATCTAGTCCCAAGCTAAGCAGAGCTTGTGTTATGGGTACTAGACAACTGATATAAATACATAAACATACTTTTTTTTTTTGTAAATACATACATATTATACATAGAAAACACCCAGACTCCGAAACAAATATTTGTGAATCACACAAATAATATTTGGTCCGACCCGGGAATCGAACCCGAGACCTCTTGATCAGCAGCCGCATACGCTGACCACTAGACCAACGAGGCAGTCAAATATATTAGCTTTATCAAGAGTATAAAAATGTACGAGGCACGCCACGACTCGCCGCTCATAACTACGCTCATAGCTATGAGCGGCGCTATACCGCTCAGCGTTTCGCTCTTAGCTACCGCTCACAGCGGTAAAGTCGTAAACGGGCCGTTAGGGTTTCATCTCGAAATGATAAGCTAAAAACTCGTATACACCTTTATTTTGATGTTCTAAAAGTTGTCTCAAAAGTCTTGTAAAATCTCATAAATGCATCGGAAGTTATTAAAAATCAAGTTTTCGTGAAAATTTGGTTTCTGTAAATCCGATGATATTAACATGTATTACACAATTGCATAAAATTTGTGACGAATTCTGTTTATTTATTTATTTTGTGTACGGCATTTTTGAGATAGATGGCAGAGAGTCCACAGCGCTCAGCCGTACGTAATGTACGAGTTTACATCTTATTAACTCTCATTAAATGGTTGACTTCTTTAGTTTGCTTATTTGACTGGACTATTAAGATTTTAAACTATTGAACATAAGATTCTTTTGTTTTACAGAACTATGTAAACTACCATAAACGTATCAAGCATTCTTATCCCAAAAAAGAGAAATTCATGAAACACTATCTTGGCTATTATATATAATGCTGTCGAGGAGTTTTATTTTAAAAACACTTCAAATCCGTTCTAGTCTGACTTCTTATTAAAAGTCGAACCTTGAAATGTTATTCTTTAAAATTGTATCTCACAATAATCGTACTAAAATTTACAAAAATACCTTCAAGCTGTTTGCGGAATATTTGAAAGGTTCTTTAAAATTTTAACTATTTTAAAACATTTTAGGATTGCCTGTCTTTGAATATGAAAGACTGCTGCTGTTGGAAACTTTTTGCACGTTTTTTAGTGAAAATTGGCAAACCCCTGAGGGTTTGTAAATACCTTATTCAGTGAAAATGAACATTGTCCTTGAAAGTATAAGAGAACATTAACTCGTTGTAAGATTGCGTAGATTAAATGGTGGTACGGCTCACACTGAATATCAGATGTTAGATAAAAGATCTAATAAAATGTCCAACTTTACAGTCACTTATTTTTTTTCTTCCTCGCACATTATTAATGCTGCTGTTAGTATTATACAAACAATGTAACTATGAAAATGATACATTAAGATGCTTATTCCTGATGAATGACTTTTGAATGAATTTCTTTAATCAATGGGAGAGCCCTACGTCCAGCAGTAGACTGCGATAGGCTGATGATGATGATATATTGTTTCAAACTTTGGTTTGAGTTTACATTCCTTAATGAAAAAAAAACTATTCAGAACTCAAAATCACAAAACAATAGAAATTACATCCCAATTACATCTAGAAACACAAAAAGCGAACTTAACACTTTGAGTCTAACGTTTTATTCTTGGTAACTTTATATTGCATAACGCCGTCCTTTTATAGTCGATATCAAACGAGGAGCGTGTAACTAATGGAGTGAGACGCTATAACAAATTGGAGACAGTAGGCGGACTAAACGGAATATTTCCCAATTTGTTTCCTCTCTCGTAATTCTTTCGCAAAAGAATAAACAAAATCCTTTATGGTTGAATATTCTATCGCGTCGTCGATGTGACTCATTTGTGCCAACTTGACCCACTTACTTTTTATTAATATTTATGTCTTTCCTTATTTCATTTTTTAAATATACTCTCATTACATAAATGGAAAAAATGTGTTTCTTATTTTATCTTATATTTTTACTACATCTTAGTAACGTTCTTTTACGCTTTCATGCACCGGCACCATAGTATTCAAAAACGTTCACATTGTTAATAAAATTAATTTCTAATATATCACTAAATATTAGAAATAAAGTCCTACACCGCATCTGTCTGTTCGCGATAAACTCAAAAACTACTACATTGATTTAAATGAAATTTTGTACCTAGATAGTTTAAGGCTACTTTTTCGACATAGAAATACACAACATAGAAAGCTAGTTTACAATATTTTTGTTTAGAGCGAAAAAACACGGTTACTTAAACCCAAGGGCCCTATAATAGAATACATAACATCTCATGAGCATCCCTCGACTATCTGATTTAGCATTCAGTAACCAGTTCTGAAACTCAAATATAAATAAAGTTTTTTCTATTTGACGGACTTTTAAAGTTTACGGTTAGAAGACCCTGTCGGGAAATATTAAGATGCTTATTCCTGAAGAATGACTTTTGTGTCCGTATATGAAGCTAAGTCATACTGACTCATTAACGTAATGTGTCGTGTTGCCAGATGTTCACTTCTTTCCTTCCAGCCTCTTTGTTAAGGCTATGAAAAAATATCACTATAATAGTCCAAAACCGTTAATGTTATTACCGTTATAGTAAAATTACTTTTCGTGGTAATTGATTCTTTTAGACAGTTTCTGAGAAAAAGGAAAACAGAGTTTATAGTGTTACATTTATGGACAAATATTACTGTGTTACCAATTGAAAGAAAATTGCACGAGAATAGTTTAGTTATTCTGGTTTTGGTTCCACAATATAAATTTAGTCACGTTATAAAATTAATTTTATCAGTCATATCCATAATATACATATAGTTATTGCATTAGTGAGTTTTCTTTTCTATCTTAGAATGAAAGTTAAAATTAAATAATTATTACTGGAAATAATGTGTTCAAATAAATGCAGATATAGATCTAGGTGTACAAGTAAAATCCCAATCTACATAAATATTTATATTTGTACTCTGTGTTTAAAGGTGATAATTTGGTAACCAGAGGCAGCTGTTGAGGAAGTTCCATTTTCCTCTAAATATTTTATTAATAGACTTTACAACAATAATATTATAATAAGAAACATGGATTGTTGATTAATTATATAATAGAGAATAATAGTGGGATTATTCTTGCACCTAACTAGATGATGTATTGATTTTGTATTCGACCCTTTTTACTCTAAAAGTGAAGAAATTAACAGACAGCCTGTTCTCAAATTCTTACCATTAGTAACTAAGAAAAATGTTATCAATTCTTCTTAATCAAAGAATCTTTATGGATCTTTAGTGATACGAATTAAAGCAAAAACTCGTCGGCTCCGAGTCGAAATTCCCCGCAAAGTTTTCACATTCAGTTGGAGTTGGTGGGAATTTGGCTGTTAACGCTCTCCAGGGATTCTTGGTACCTGTTTAATACGGAGCCTGCCAGAATTCTACAATTAATTTCCGAACTTTTCATTGTTAATATTATTTGGTGCCTTTTCAAATGATGGTGGAATAAAACCATTTAATGAGCAAGAAACTAAAATTTACGGCTACTTTTACTGTTATGATGAATGTTCTTATTGCCATTTTATGTTTACTGCGTACAAAAATAAACGTAAGTAAACATGTCAATTATCTATTGGACACGATTTTAAATCCACATGCTACTACGAAACTCTATTCTATGCGTGGCCTGATACGCACTTGGCTGTTTTTATTTGAATAAATTTGTTAATTAACGCCGTATTAAATGATATTGGCACAAACGATTGTCACGTAGTAGTTCTTTTTCTATGGCTCTTTATTTAATCCTGGCTGCGCCACAATTTGTTATTTTTATACACTCATATTAATTTGTGTCAACACATTATATTTCTTAAATCATCGCATATATATACGCCTCAAAACGCAACACATATACCTGGCAACACTTCCCCTTCCCTCCCAAATGGCGCCAGTGACAGTTGAAAAAAGTACTTCGAATGAACTCAACCGCGCGCGCGAACAATATTTGAAAATTACGCAAAAGACTATAAATTTGTGACAATTTTAACTCAAAAGTGCAGTGACTCTGTGTTGATCAAGAATACCGCCAAACGTTATCGTGTCCAGAAAGAATTGTCACAGAAAACCGCAAAACGGAGGATGTCCAGGCGGCTTCCGATAACGAGGTAAGCGCTGGCGCCGCCAGGTCTGGTCCTTACGATCCGTATCTCCAAGTCTAATCCCCCATTTATCCCTTTATTATATATATTCACGCTAATTACTCACACTCAAATATCATTTACGCAAAAATCTATTATAAAATACGCTACGCACCGCCACGCTCAAACTTTACTCATTCGCATTACACATATATATTGTTATTTTACAATTATTATACTCTAAAACTCAATCATCATACTCATTCTCTAAGATTCAAGTAATATTTTTGGTATATATTGCATATTTCAGAAAATAATTTTTATAATATTGTTCGCCGCTCACGCAAATACCAACCGACCCGCTATATTGAATTATCATTTCACCGCCATTTAGTAATTGTCATTTATTTTACGAATAATCATTTTTTCGACTCAAATTACTTAAATACGCATAATTAACTACAAATACTCTTTCCAATATGCCTCCTAAAATTGATAAAACAAGTAACGAAGATGTTATGTTAATCTTTTTAGAACAAAAACAACAATGTTTGTTTCAAATAATTCAAGATATTTATAACTTAAGCCTAAAGGTTTCCGACGATGTTACACGCACGCTATTCCTATCTAGGGCTCAGTCTGTTGACAAAACGCGCTCAGATTACATAGAAACTGTAGATAAACTTATGATTGAGAAACTTAAAATAAATCCTGAGGCTCAGCCGAGTTATAGCATTTATAATACATTTGATGAGTTGTATTGTTTCATAAAACAAACGGAAATCACTCTGAGACAGGAGCTTGAGGTTAGAAAGAAAAATAATAGCTTTAATCAGTGTTGCCACCTCAATTTTAGAAATGGGGCAGTTGAAGAAACTAAAAAGGGCTAGATCGGGCTGTCAACGTGAAATCGAATATGGTAGACAGAGGGTGGACATGTCATTCCCTTGGGCTAGCTACATAGCCTACATATTAGTAATCTGTGGGCTAGATGGAGCCATGGAGCACAAATTACCAACAAAAAACTTTTAAGCACTTGAACTCCAGTTCCCACTCGTTTTTGTAATGTTGCTTAAAATGTGTGTTGCTTAAATTTAAATTTTATAATAAAATACCTCAAAACATACTAGATTTAACAGAGAAACGTTTTAAAAATGTTGTAAAACGCACACTATGTAAGCAAGCATATTACAAATTAGAGGATTACATTGCCGACAAGAATGCTTGGCTTAATGCTGGTCCTGCTCCACAGCCACATGATTAATTCTCAAATTATTTAGAAGTTAGTTTGTATTTTTGACATATGTTATATGTTTTTTTTTTGACATTGGATATCCATATTTCCGACATGGATTATTGATATTTTAATTGTATCTTGTTTGACATTAAATTATTATTATTATTTTTTGTAATATCATTATTGCATAATAAATTACTTTTTATTGACATGATCCAAATATTTATCGCATTCTTAGAGAGTGGCATAATTATAAATGGTTTTTATTATTGTATAACTGCGAACATTTTGAATTGTACATGTGAGCACTTTGTAGTCACTGGTAGCATAAGTTTGTTGACTGGCGGTTGTGAGTATGTCATGCTCGCTCAAAAGTCCTGCTGGCGGTGGCGTGTGTAGCGGGTCGTTCGGCTCCCTACGATATGGTTGAACTGGACGATGGCTGGTGCATGGGTCATGCTCGTGATACGGGCGCCGCCAGTCGGGGCTGGTCATCTCACAACTTCTATTTATTGTTTAATTGTTTTTGGACACTACATGTGTAAATATCAGCATCGTTACATTGTCCTCACATTTAATGAAATGCCTTAAACAATGTAACCAAAAATTGTAAAAACAATGTTGGAAAAGAGTGTCCATGGAGTTTCTTGTCTGTTCTTCTCCATAGGATCTACGAATTGGAACAGACGATTAGCTTCACGACTGACTACTGACAGACTACTTGACGTTTCTAAAGTGCCGTTGTATGGTTTATTTGAAATAAAATGGTTTTGATTTGATTTGATTTGATTTGTGGTTATTTTGTACCGTCAAATCCATCTTACGTAGTTATTCAATACTTACAAGCACAAGAACTTTCAAATGTTCACACACATTCACTTTGTAGACGAAAAACTCAAACTATTACAATGTTCTATGAAAAACCTCAAATTACAAAGATGAACTTTAGGCGAATGACTTTCAATGAGGGAAAAATAAATGTTCTTTCATATTATTTTTATATTGCAAAAAACAATTGATATATCAACTTATGAAAAAATTGTGTTTTGACACACATCTTAAATTAGTCAGTTTATAAAAAGAAAACGCTCCAGGTATTCCCCGCCGACTCTGTAGACTCCACGGGGAAGACCCGGACCGGCGCGGCGTAGAAATGCGGTATGTTGCCATAATCGAACAAATGGTATCAACGGATTATCTACAAACATCAATATCTATGATACAAATGTAAAAAGGGCTAAATAGCCCTTTCCGGGCTAAATAATTAAACAACGAGTTCACCTACAATAAAAAGTGCTAGATCTAGCCCCAAAAGGGCTAAGGTGGCAACACTGGCTTTAATACAAAATTACCCCCGCTTCAACTTGTAAGTTTTGATGGTACGCCCAATAAGTGGCCAGTATTCTATGAAAATTTCCTCAGTGTCATACACACCAATACTCATCTCACACTCGCTGAAAAAGTTCAGTATCTGACCGGTGCCCTCTCCGGCAAAGCTCTCAATGTATGTTCTGGCATAACCGCTACCTCTGAAAATTATGAAATCATATGGAAAGCTCTTCTAGCAAAATACCATGATACTAGGGTACAAGCCTCGGGCTATCTAGAACAAATGTTACAATTAAAGCCCGGCCAATCAGCTGACACTATTCTTGAAAACTTTTGTTCGGCCGAAGCCGCTTTGAATCGCTTGAAAATTGACAACTTGTCAGATTTCATTATAACTCACATCGCTTTAAGCAAGCTTAGCAAACCTATGCTTGACTTATTTGAACAGTCTAATAGAGACATAGAAATTCCCAAATTTTCAGACCTGAAAAAAATTCTAACCCAACAAAGTAAGCTCAATGCACTCCACGCTCCATCGACTTCTCATTCTCAATATAATTCTAATAACCGCACTCAAAATAATAAACCCGCACCGCAAATGTATAAAACAAAATCATTCTGTGTTCAAAACGCTCCTCCTCAAACTTCAAAGAGTTTTCAATCTCCTTGCAAAGTGTGCAACTCTGTGTATTCGCACCCGCTGTTCAAATGTGAACATTTTTTGAAACAAAACACGCAAACTCGCAACGACATTGTTCGTCAACACTCGTTCTGTATAAATTGCTTAGGCTTTCATCACATAAATATATGCAAATCTAACAACAGATGTTCGATCTGCAATCGCAAGCATCATTCGCTATTACACTATGACAACTATAAGAATAATTCAAACGCATCTCGATTCCCGCGCGCTGATTATAATGATAACAATGATAGCAACGTGCCAAGTTATCAACGCGTAGCCACAGCGCAGCGCGACCGCTCCGCCCAAGCGCCGATCGACGGCACTAATCGTCCGTCTCACTCGCTCTCGCAGCCGCCGCCTGCGCCGCGCCCGCCGCTCGTGAACTCTGCTCGCACTTATGACGCTCCCGTATCAGAGCCGCAGTCGTCCACTTCGCGCGCTAATTCAAACGCTGAAAACAATAACTTCGCGATGTCAGTCACTGTTCCCGCGTGTGTTTCACACAATGATACTACAGTATTGTTACCTACCGCGTCTGTAAACGTGTATAATAATAATAAAGCTCATCGTGTACGCTTATTCTTGGACACGGGTTCTATGAGTAATTTCATTACAAAAGCTTGTTGCGAACGCTTAAATTTAACAATAACGCCTGCGCCCTCTGTGGTCAGAGGTATTGGTCAAATAGAAAACTACTCTCTCGGAACCACGCAATTTAAAATGCATTCCCGCTTCGACACGCGCTGTGTTTACACGGTTTGCGCTCGTGTTATTGATACGATAACGGACTTCTTGCCCAACGTTGAAATTAATACGACGGAATTAACTCATCTGCAAGATTTGCCAATGGCTGACGACCTTTATTACGCTCCCAGTGAAATCGATTGTTTGATAGGCAACGAATTATTCCCACTTTTACTCGGTTCGCATAAATCGACCTCGCCGACTTCCTCGGTCGTAGGTATACAAACCACTCTCGGATATGTCGCCATGGGAAAGGCCCAATGTCGCTCGCACTCGCTCACGCCAAATGTTAACGCTCACGCTTCTCTCGCGCAGAATACTTCTGTTACGTCTAACGCTCATAACTCTAAAAAGATTTTCTTCTGTCAAACAGAAGCGGTCTCTCTCGGTCAATTAACGCAACGCTTTTGGGAGATAGAATCTGTCCCCGATAAAAAACACTTTAGTCCCGATGACGAAGCATGTGAAAAAATATTTCAATCTACGTATTCGCGCGACTATACCGGTAGATACACGGTAGATCTCCCGTTCAAACACTCGCCCTCCGAGTTGGGGCATTCTTACTCTATAGCCAAGTGTCGTTTTTTAAATCTAGAAAAGAAACTCGACTCACATAATTTACGCGCCGATTATAATGCGACAATTCAAACGTATATTGATCAAGGCTACCTGTCCAAGGTATCAAATAATTTTCAAGACACGCAAGTTTATTATATGCCGCATAGAGCTGTGTATCGCCCTGAAAGGGAAACGTCAAAAATTCGCGTAGTCTTAGACGCTGGATGTAAGACCACTTCAGGCAAGTCACTTAATGACTTACTGTATGTAGGCCCGGTTCTACAAAGCAGTATCTTTGATCTGCTTTTCAATCTCCGCATGTTCTCAATCGCAATAAATTCAGATATAGAAAACGCAACCGCTCAATCTGTAAAATTACTTACCGCTAAATCAAAAGTCTCCACTCCGAACAAAACTCTCGCACGCTTAGAACTCTGCGCCGCAGTTCTACTCGCAAAGTTGATTGACTCGGTCCGCTCTGTCTTCAGTAAACGCTGTAACATAAATAAAATATACGCATTCTCGGATTCTACAGTGACTCTTACCTGGATTCACTCGCCCGCGCATAAATTTCATACGTTCGTAGCTAACCGCATCGCTCAGATAAATGAATACTTACCCGCTCCCCACTGGTTTCACGTTCGTGGTGTAGAAAATCCCGCTGATATAGTCTCGCGCCCTGTAACACCAACAGGATTAATAAATAACACTCTCTGGTTCCATGGTCCGCAGTGGTTATCCGCTCCTGTAAATACCTGGCCTGTAAAAGAATACAAAATTAATCACAATGAAAATACGGAATCTCAAGAAACTAAAAGTACTTCTCTCCACGTACAAACTTCTGCTCTGACAGAAACTACTCACCCCATTCGCGATCTAGCCGAACGCTGCTCGACTTGGACTAAACTCATTCGCTCGCTCGTATACGTACTTCGCTTTTTAAAAATATTGAAGTCTCGCGGTTCTATAACTACAAATGATTTTGAACACGCAGAAAATTACGCATTACGCTACGCACAATCGGAATATCTTTCCCAAGAAATTAATGCGCTTAAAATGAACAAACCTTGTCCAAGTAAAGCCGTGTTAAAACTCAACCCTTTTCTCGACGATAAAGGTATACTCAGAGTAGGTGGTAGGCTTACCCACTCCCACTTAGATTTTGACCAAAAACACCAAATTTTGCTCTCGGCTAAAGGTCGAATAGTGTCCCTTCTAGTCGATCATTATCACGCATCAAATTTACATACTGGTCCCGCATTAGTATTATCTCTAACGCGCCAAAAATATTGGATTCTCTCTGCCAGAAATTTAATTCGCCAAAGAGTGCATAAATGCAATTCATGCTTTAAGCTTAAACCGCGTAGTACGATCCCCCAGATGGGCGATCTTCCCTCTATCAGAATTTCGCAAGTTAAATCATTCGTGCATACTGCTGTCGATTACGCAGGACCCTTTTATATTACGCACATACGACGCCGAGGAGTAAAAAGCCATAAAGCTTATATTTGCCTATTCGTTTGTCTCACGACTAAAGCGCTCCACTTAGAGTTAGTCTCTGACCTAAGTTCAGACTTATTCCTCGCGGCGTTCAAACGCTTTATCTCACGCAGAGGTCCTGTTTCGATCCTGTATAGCGACGGAGGCACTAATTTTATTGGTGCAAAGCGCAAATTAAACGAAATTTACCAATTAATACAGTCCACTGATTATCAAAATTATTTGAGTCATTATCTCACTCAACATAAAATTCAATTTCAACACAGCCCGCCTTACGGACCTAACTTCAATGGTTTGAGTGAGACAAATATTAAATCCACAAAAGCTCATTTATTCAAAGCTATCGGAACTCAAATTCTCACATATAAGGAATTTAATACAATTTTAGTACAGATTGAAGGCCTGTTGAATAGCCGTCCAATTTGCGTTCTTTCATCAGATCCTTCTGATCCATCCGCATTAACTCCGAATCATTTCTTAAATGTAACTCCTTTAAAATATTTGCCCGCAGAAAATATTGATCTCACTATCTCAGAGAATAGACTCACTCGCTATCAGTTGTTAAACAGAATAGTCCAAAGTTATTGGAAACGTTGGAGCATGGAGTATCTTTCTTCGCTTCAACAACGCGAAAAATGGAACTCTCCTTCTAAGCCTTTGAGTGTGGGAACAATAGTCATAATAAAAGATGATAACTCGCATCCTATGTTTTGGCCTCTCGCTGTTGTTATAGAGGTTTTCCCCGGAAAAGATAGTATTATCCGCGTCGCTAAAGTAAAGACTTGTTCTGGAACTTATATACGTCCAGTTACTCGGCTCTGCCCGTTACCTACGCAATAATTTTAGTTCAAATGTATTAATTTTAAGTTTTTTCTCAAAATGTAATTCAATTCTTATTTAGTTTTAACGCAATGTAGAGGAAACCTCTAGGCCCCCCGAAGTTGGCTGCGCCACAATTTGTTATTTTTATACACTCATATTAATTTGTGTCAACACATTATATTTCTTAAATCATCGCATATATATACGCCTCAAAACGCAACACATATACCTGGCAACACTTCCCCTTCCCTCCCAAATGGCGCCAGTGACAGTTGAAAAAAGTACTTCGAATGAACTCAACCGCGCGCGCGAACAATATTTGAAAATTACGCAAAAGACTATAAATTTGTGACAATTTTAACTCAAAAGTGCAGTGACTCTGTGTTGATCAAGAATACCGCCAAACGTTATCGTGTCCAGAAAGAATTGTCACAGAAAACCGCAAAACGGAGGATGTCCAGGCGGCTTCGATAACGAGGTAAGCGCTGGCGCCTCCAAATCCATTGTTACATTTGTAACATTTGCTAGATTATTACTTCAGATTTATAAATTTTATTCATTTGAGATTGTTGTATTTGAATGGTATGTATTGTTTGGTTTAAAACTGTCGAACAGCGTAGCCCAGTGCATCATAACAAACAAAGTATAGCGAGAAAGTATTAATACCGAAGGGTTTTCTATTTCTTACATACTATTAGATTTTTCGAATTCATTGGAAAAATACCTAAGTACGAAAATGTATGTGTTCGTCGATGTGATAAAATACATTTATTTTATTACTATTGAAGTATTTACCTTCACAGTTGAAAAGATAACAAATATGTGAAACAATTTGAAGGTGATTATGAATTATTAGGTAGTCCAGCGGTGTTCCAAATTTAGGGATTCACCAACTCCAACAACGACTTAAATATCTCGATACACCCACTCTCGACCTTTTTATCTTTCAATTTACGTGTCAAATGTGATATTTTATTGACATCACACATTTTATGTGTTTAATCAAATTTACAACAACGCATTATGATGTTTTAGTGGAATATCGAAAGGGTTGAAGATTGAAAAAAATATTACGCTAACATAACAACGATATCTCAGTGACATATCACATCTTTTAGAAGAAACCTGATTTTTTTTCTAAATCTGCATATATACAGGTTTATTAAAAGAAGTGTAAAAGAGTGAATCTCACATTGTATCATTTTAGTATTAAAAATCGCGAAGCATACAATCGTTTAATAGGGATCACAGATGCCGGAGGAAAACTAATGAAAGTACCAGTAAAAAGCTCTTAAGAAATTTAACGGTACCTACTATTGAAATTCGAAGCGAAATGAACATCCAACTTTAAAATACTGTCAAAATATGTTACAGGGAATAAAATATATTAAATACTTGACTGTGAGTGTGCATGACATTCTTTTACTTCATTTAAATAGCCCCGCCATCTCATTTAGATCAGTGATGCTGTATAAATTTTTTTCGTTTATTGCCACTGATTATAGTAAACTAATAATGTGTACATCTAAATTATTATAATTAAAACCAACAGTACTACAGTAACAATAGTACAGTAGCAAACTGGCGTTTTCCGTTTTTGTACTCTCGAAAACACAATACAATATTCTTATAGGCGTGAATTATATAACACATTTATTTGTAACATTCTTAGAAAATTAATTACGAAAGTAATTTTGTGTTTACACTTAATGTTTCAGAGTTCAATTCTTTGAACTAGGAATATTTAACTTTTGATTAAAATTGCCTGTTTTGCTCCTTTCACAGAGTAATTACTATTAATTAACATTTCTAAAGTCACACGTAATGAAAATGCTTTCAACGCCTTGAAACTGCTTCAACTGGCTGATAAGAACGATTCAAGTGTTGAAGTACAGTATATTGTTTAATGTAAGACCTGTGTAATTACTAAAGTTTACAGAACATACGAGCTTTCTCAACATTAAATGCAGCTAAGTATAAGCCTCTGACATTATTCACAGTATATTTGAATCAAGTTACAAAGAACAACTGTAGTTAAATTTTTAATTCTAAGGGCCAATTTCATCACTAACACTCGTATGAAAAGTTATAATATGGTCATTTTTGAACAATATTTGATATCCATGAAAACAGACCAAGGATCCTTAAAGTGAAAAAGCAGGGCTTAACCTCGAAATAAGCAAAAATTCCAATTTCTACTAATTGTAAAGGTGACTGTACAATTACGTGTAATTGTACCATTTTTTTTTTAATATTTCGGACATTTTACACACAACATCATCTAGTCCCAAACTCAGCAGAGCTTGTATTATGGGTACTAAACAACTGATATAAATACATAAACATACTTCTTTTTTTGTAAAAATATACATATTAAACATAGTAAACACCCAAACTCCAAAACAATTACTTGTGGATCACACAAATATTTACCCGACTTGGGAATCGAATCCGAGACCTCTTGATCAGCAGCCGCATACGATAACCACTAGACCAACCAGACAGTTAGTAGTTGCTCTAATACTAAATAAATATGTATCTTTTAATATGTATTTATAGCATATTAATCTGTCATATACATTGCATTGCATTGATCATGAAAAGAAATACACCACTAAGATTTTCATGTAGGAATTTTCTTTATGGACTATTGACATGTTTGATATAAACTCTAGAACATCCTTAGAGATTATCGATAAAGATGATCCGAGTGAGGATCGGAAATAAGATCAAACAGACTATCGAAAACGAATCTGGGGGTAGCGTATGAATATTCGCAAGACAGGAAGTCTTCACGTAGCAATATGCTGGAGTCGCAAAATAGAGAAACAGAAGGCAACAAAAAAGTTGTTTTTAAAAACTTTTAGTGCGGTGCTATTTTATAAAGGTCGACTGACGACAGTGATCACTACATTTTAGTTCTATAAAACGGAGCTATGTCAATATGAGACACATCTCTAAATCCGGCTATACGCAAATAAAAATAGATTTACGTAGCTAGCTACCTCACTCAACTTCGACTGAGCCTTTCAAAAGTTTGTTTTTTCCCATACATTATTCACTGATTCTGTCGTAAGGTTATGTTAAATGATGTTTTTAAATAAATAGGCTCTATAATACTTAAATATTTTTTCAATTCCAACTAGTAATTTTTGAGATTAACGTGTTTATTCAAAGAAACTGTTTATGTTTATACTATTAATATAGATTAACGGTCACAACAATCATGGTTTTTGTAACTGTTAATGTTTGTCTAAAACTAAAGTTATCTATATTATGTTTTTTACAGTAAACGACACAAATTCGCGATAAAATTAATACAGTTACGATACCTTCTACTTTCTGACGTTCCGAACGGGTTATACCGTTCGTCGTTACGGGTAGATTGAATTTCTCGGGTTAACTGGTTTTAACGGGAATAAGTCCCATCCCGTGAGTATAAACACATGAGTATATGTAAAATTCGCAAAAGGTTAAAAGTCGAGTTTCAAATCTCCTAAATATTAACTTCATATAAACTCTGCCTCGTTGTTCTAGTGGTAAGGGTATGCGACTACTGATCAAGAGGTCTCGGGTTCGATTCCTGGGTCTGACCAAATGTTTGTGTTATCAGCAAATCTTTGTTTCGGAGTTTGGGTGTTTTCTGCATATAATATGTATGTATTTACAAAAAAAAGTATATTTATGTATTTATTCCAGTTTTTCTGGTACCCATAATTCAAGCACTGATTAGTTTGGGACTAGATGGCGTTGTGTGTAAAATGACCGAAATATTTAGTATTAGTATTATTATAAACTTAGTGTGATTTTTTAAGAAAACTCTTAAAATAGATCTCTTACAGTAGTTAAAGAAGTCGATATTGACGATATTTTGTTAACGTAGATAAATGGAGCCTGAAACCATCCGAGTCGGTCGTATCACTTTCAGAGTCACGTAACCTGTAAGTTATTGCCTTGGAAGTTGCAACGCTTATTCGAGCCGTGACAAGTGCTTGAAAATTGTAGACAATTTTAAAATTGAGTGTAACGTTGGGTAAAAGATATAAAGAGATTTCTTTTTATAGGCATTTTAAATCATTCGATGGTACAATTGAATTGCAAAATTTTCATCTCAAACATTTATTTCAAACTACAGTATTCTATTTTCTGCAGTAAGTATATGCAATTCTTAATTTCAAAAAACAAAGTGTATCTCCATCAAGACAAATAGCGAAACTATGGCTTTAGATACGGATTATTTTCCAATTGAAAAGATTTTACAAAATAAATTTCATAGTTCAACTTTTCTTACAAAACTACAAATCTTGTGACCAGTATTTACTAATTGGTTAAATTTTACCGACATTGCGCATTATATGGTTATAGATTTGGACATAGATATGGTTATAACATTGTGAAATTATAAAAGTATTTCGGAATGATATTGAAAAAATAGTTTTCATAGGTTTACGTTCCTGTCTGTAACATATACAATATATGTAACATAAGTTATGTGAACATAGGCTCCAGACGAATCAATTTCAACTCGAATATTCGATTCATGCATAAAAAAGTAACGTTGTCGTATTGACAAACAGATGTAAACATACATAAGAAATATGAATTCTATCTCCAAGTAACATAAGGTCTCGTGTAAAAAAGGTCGCCTATAGAGGGCATCAACGGTCGAGTAGTTTTCTCGACTCTTATTTACTTTGAGATCGACGCAATATCCTAATGCAAAAAGGTAACTCATTTTCAAAGTTCAATTGCCTATGAATTTTGTCAGTGCTTGTTCGAAAGGGATTTTGTTTATTGATATTTTAATTAGTGTCTTGTCTTGCCTGTCCGTTGTGTCTAATATATAATAAAAACACAATAATAACGTCCAGAGGTAGAGTAGAAAGGTTGCAAGTTGTTTTTGACTGACATAAAAATAATGAAAGAAATGCGAGAATTGGCAGAAAAAATAAATACACGTGATATATTACTACACCCCCCTCCACCCTTGTGATATTTCGTGAATTGTGATACGTGTGCCGGTGCCGCGAAGCGACGGCGCCGGTACGCGCCTTGTGCCGTGTACTGGTACGCTACACGAGGTCACAATGTCAGGTGTACCCACTGCAATTTCTGCTGAAAGTGTATTGTGGTATACGGGTATGCGAACCCGGCTTCCCGAGATGTTACTGACTCTGGCCCCCTCCCGTCGAGACAGCAGTATTCCACTCAAAGTCTGTTTCGGCGAGAGTGGCAACCCAATGCAGATAATGCGAAATGGCATGGTACACTCGGCAATTCAGCAAGGCAAGGTGGATGGCCTAGGGCGACGGTAGAGGGCGTACAGTTACCGTCGGCCTGACACATCATTCGACCTCTTCTCCAGTCGTAGCGGTTCACCGTTCTACTGAATCGGGAAGGGGGAGGACGAGTGTGTGCGCCTGCGTATGCGCGAATGCTTGCGCACCTTAATATATGAAAATGCTGCGCAAATGACCGCTTCCGACATAGGGACTCCGAGGACGCTAAGTCCTATGGCGATGGGCTGAGGTAGAGAGGTCCGGCGAGATGCAAGCCGAGCTTTATCTGATACCTGCACATAGGCGGCCCCAGGGGCGTGAGTACACGTCTTGGTCGCTTTCGCATTGCCAGCCTGGGACGACAATGCGAATTCGGCAACACCCGTGGTGACAGAGCAGCCCTATTTAGGGATGTACTGCTTTCCTCGCTCAGCCGAGGAGGGGGCTAGAAAAGGTGCCCTAAACAATTGCTCGTCCCAAACCGGAAGGTGGTAGTAACCGCGACTGCCACTGCATTAAATGGTCGACGTATCAGAAAAAATAAAACTATAATGAAACCACCTATCATGACATTTGGCTCGTGGAACTTAAGAACGCTGATTGACCGAGATGGCAACGCCTGCCGAGCGTAAAACCGCTATAGTAGCTCGGGAACTTCATCGCTATAATGTGGAGGTGGCTGCACTCAGCGAAACAGATCTCGCTAATGAAGGAGAACTGGTGGAAGTTGGAGGTGGTTACACTTTCTTTTGGAAAGGTACCCCTTCATCCGAACCTCGTAGGTCTAGGTTAGGATTTGCTATTAAAACTCATTAACAAAGCGACTTCATGAGTATCCTGTGCACATCTCGGACCGCGTTACCACACTGCGCCTTCACCTGGACTCGGACAACTACCTTAATGTCATCAGTGTTTATGCCCCAACGTTGGACAAGTCTGATGACATCAAGGACAAATTCTATGAAGAATTATCTCAATGCCTTAACAAAATCAATAGCAAAGAGCAGATATTGCTGCTAGGCGACTTCAATGCCAGAGTGGGCCGGGACTATGAGGCTTGGCCTGGAGCTCTGGGTCGACATGAAGTCGGCAACATGAACAGCAATGGTCAGTTGCTGCTCAGTCTTTATGCTCAATACAACCTTGCGATATCAAACACTATGTTTCGGCTTGCCGCTAAGCACAAGACAACGTGGATGCACCCGCGGTCTAAACACTGGCATTTGATAGACTACGCTATCATACGGCAACGAGACATCAATCAAGTGCAAGTCACCCGCGTTATGCGCGGTGCGCACTGTTGGACTGATCATCGACTCATTGTCACTAAGCTAAGACTCAACCCCCGCCAGCCTCGTAGATCAATAGAGAAAAAGCTTGCGTGTTTAAATGTGGATAGGCTAAGGAATTGCGAGGCTAGACAAGAATATGCCAAAGCCTTATCGGAAAAGCTATTGCCTGCAAATGAAACGGATGCTGTCGGTGCAGCGATCACAGAGAACATGTATGCTAATGACTTTTGCTTCCTGGCAGAATCCCCAAACGGCCTGCAACAGCTGACGTCCGCTTTCCACCAAGCATGCTGCAAATTCGGCTTCAAAATCAGTGTCAAGAAGACGGAAGTGATGTCCCTAGACATCAATGGTCATGAGACACTGATCATTAAGCTTGATGAGGACGTGCTGAAACAGGTCGATAAATTTCGTTATCTGGGGAACTCTATAACTGCTAAGTGTGACCTCGACGCCAAGATCAACGGCAGGATAAGTGCTGCAGCTGCAGCATTTGGAAAGCTGTATTCCAAGGTCTTCTGCTCGTACGACCTTAAGCTGGCTACTAAGATCTCGGTTTACATGGCGATCGTGCTGCCAAACGAATGGCGAAGCGCATCTTTTGCTCTGAGCTAGAGGAGGGCAAGCGAAAGCATGGCGTGTCCGCTCTCAGAACATCTTTATATCTCCTCAGATATAAAGATGTTCTGAAGCGTCATATGAAAAGATGAAATAAAGAGCCCTCTCGCTGGGAGAGTTTGGCAGCACAGCGACCGAAATGGCGCGAGACTGTGAAGAAGTGAATCCGCGAATTTGAGGAACAGCGTTTAGCTGACCTCGATGCCAAGCGCGATTATCTTAAAGCCCGTCCGCTCGCTGCCATTCACTATAATTATGAGAGCGGTAAGCTTACTTGCCCACTTTATGCAAGGGAGTTGGCTCCGAAAATTGGCTATATAAGCCATCTGCGGGCGCATCAGTGCCAAGCCCTATAAGGGGTCGAAGTGGTCGCCACGGACGAAGTCGGTCGGATTGATTGATTGATTGATTTCGTGAATTATTGTGAACCCTTCCACCAACTTCGAGCCTCACGTAATTAATATATATGTAAAAATATATATTAATTACGCCCCGCCCCATATGTAAAAATACACTTATCTTCCTAGCTTTTATTATTTCTAAAACTATTTGGGATTGGCTACTAGTGCAAGCAGTTTTACCTAAATATCAGTTTTTCGATGGGGCGACTGGTATTGTATTAGTATTTGGTTACATTTGCTTTTATGTATATATAAATAAACTTAGGTAAATGCCCTAACAGGTAGTCAGAGAGTGTATTCGCCAATTAAATTACAATGTGTAGAAGAATACCATAACAAATTTCCATAGGCATGAGTCATGGAGCGGCTGGCTTCGAACTGATGATACGAACAGCAGATAGCTGTGGAGATGTTTATTAAATTCATTATGAGTACTAAGAGTGTTGATAATTCGAATGTCATGCTCTAACTTAGCTATCAGGGTATTTGCAAAAATTGAAACCGAAATGATGTCGATTTGACACATTTATTGATACTATATGCCACTAACTCCACCCGCATCTAACACGGTTTTTCATAGCATGATAATTAATGGAGCTCTTTACTGTTTTTTTTTTCAAAATATATTCAGTAGATCCCGAAATTAACGCCTACAACCTCACAAAATTTAGCTTTTCATGATTTAACATATATTTTCTTTTCATGTGACAGCTGCTGAATTTTATATTTACATATATGGATAACATAAACTAAAAAATAATATTTTTAAGAGAAAAGTCTTTTATATTTTGTTGTAAATGAATCGCTTGTTTTATATTAAAAACCTAATTACTTGTTCAATGTGTGGGCATGAAATTAAATTTCTATGAATTTGGTAGTAAAAAAAATTAAAGGAATATTTTTCATTAAGCCTCAGTATAATTATATTATTAAGGCGTCGGAATAAGTGATGTGTTCGCCGAGCCGAAAGACGCGGTTTTATGTTTAATTTAAGTTAAACTGGTTGAGGTCGTGATACCATTTAGTAATATTATAAAAAATAATATCAAATGTTAAGTTTTTATAAGATAGCAATCGTGAAGCTTAGTTGGAGGCCCAAAGGTAAGATTAGTAGACGTAGCTACAACTTGTCTTGCCAGTCCCCAAACCGAACTTGGCCAGTATGGGAATGCTCTTAACCCTCTCCTGAGATAAGACCCGAGCCCAGCAGTGGGACATTATAGGTAGTTGATGATGATTTATGTTTACATACGAAATCATGTATGAAAAATTAGGAAAATGAAGCCGATACTTGTTTTATAGGATAGGACATAGGACCTAGATATCAAGCTTTATACGTCAGTTTTATACATAATAATCTTAACAAATAGATAAAATTGAAGTCTGTATGTAATATTAAATGAACAAGTTTTTACTAAATATATATGTAAGTTACAAACTTGCACAAATAAAGCATTTTTTTAAATTTTTGGCTGTCTCTCTGTTCTGGGTAATCTCTAGAACGGCTTGACCGATTTTGACAGGTTTTCACTGCCATATAGCTAATGACATAAGGAGTAAGTTAGGATATTTTTCGGCGCTAACACTGCGGGACACAGCTGGTAAAATACTCTGCGATGTACGTAAAATTAGTATAAAACTAGCCATAGGCTTTCTGATATCACAAAACTTTTCATTTTTCATTTGTTAATAGATGAATATTAATATTCGTATTTCAATTGTTTAATATGAATTGAAGTTCCTGTAACTAAAATTTTAAATGTCTACATTCTCAAGAGAACCACAAGAATTTAAATTATATTCTATATACGTATATTAGAACGCACAATTTGTAATGTTATGTTACACCTGTGCGTATAGATCATTAAAAACAGATCATCAATCCACCTGCCACCCTACCCAATGTATTTGCCATTACCCTTTTGGATAAGAACAAAAGTACCTTACTAATGTGTTTATAATTTGTTGTTTATGCTGATTATATACGCAAATATATTTCATCTTAAAACAATTTCGCGACTTGCACTACTTGACTGATTTTAGATATAGGAATAATTTATTTAAACTTATTTAAACAAGTTCATGTTACAGCATTTTTACTAAATAGAATTATGTTGTTTCAAGCATTTACAATAATTATAATATTGTTTTTTGGGGACATAATACTGTAACTTTAAAATACATAACAAGATATTAGTGTAAGATGGCACCCTCAAGAACTTCCTTCTTTATGTATCCGATTCTCTCACAATATACTTACATTTAACGGTAGGTCCACCGGTTTTAGTCGATTGGACTCGTACGCATTACTTTACCGTGAGCCCCGGTGAGATGATGACCCGTAGAAGTCTCCTTCCAATAAACAAATCCAATTATTCCTACTAAGTAATATTAAGAACGCGAAAGTTTCACCCGAAAAATACTAAACGGATTTAAATGAAAATTTACAGTAATATATCTTAAATATTAGAATAATAGATAGGCTACTTTTTACTGCAATAATCGAGATACACACGGGCGGAGCCCCGGGCGAAAACTAGTACTGTATGTATACTTCGGTACAGGTCTATCTTTAAACATTACTAAATTAGCCCTTCCCAGGGAAATTTTAATGACAATATTGAGTCTCAAACCAAGTTCTACACCGATATATGAAGTTTCAGAGAAACTTGATCTGACATTCAGGTAGTTACTGAACAAAGGTTTCGCAGTGCATCGCTCTCAGATAGAAGCTCTACAGCAGTTTCTGAGTATAATTAGCTCCTTTAACCGCTATACTCAGGTAACAGCCGTTTCGACGGTTGTTACATGTTTTTCAATTGCAAAACTACGATAATTTATATCAATAAAAATAAATTAATCAATATTTTCTTAATGTCTGATTTTTTCTGATCTCAACATTATATCTGTAGTCTACTTGAAGTGAACATATCCTGCTATTCTTTTTTATGTAGGGCTTAAAAATAAGAGCATTTTAATTCTAAATATTATACTAAATATTCATGTTTTCTTTACTGTATAAAATATAAAGATAGACTATGATCATCATCATCATCATCATCATCAGCCTATCGCAGTCCACTGCTGGACATAGGCCTCTCCAATTGCACGCCACTCAGACTATGATAAACTCTAACAAATTTATATCAATATTAATACTAGCGCATGAAAGAAGCAATCTTGAGAGTGAATATACGTAAATCATCCTACAAGGTAATTTATACTAATCCATCAAGTCTTAAAACTAATATTATAAGTAAGAGCCTTAGTTGATATTTATGCTTTCGTCTTAATTAAATAACTAATCATTCCTTTAAAACTTACGATGCCTTTTGTTGACAAAAAGAACTTTTCCCAAGAGTTGGAATAATAATTTTAACGTGAGCGGAACTGAGTCTTTTAAACTTACTTTTTTGTCAAAAAAGTAGGTCGTTTAAAATTTTTGGTGAATTCCAGTACTCTCACTGATGGACAGCTTAAGGAGAATCCAAGTGTGGTGATCTGTATCCCCATTACGAATGTACACATTTACTGCTATGCAGCATTGTGAAATACAACATAGTTTATATGTTTATTGATATTTTCGCTGTTTATGAACCGATTAAAAAAAAATAGTATAGCTTCATTATTTTAGGATGTGACGATGGGTACCCAAGAAAATCGAGGGTAACCCTCAAATGTTATAGGCACGTACTATGTGTTTAATATACATATTTTCAAAAAGTATTCTTGTTTTTGGAAGTTGTCATGTCATCTTATCTCATCTGTCATCTCATCATGAGAGTGAATGATGGAAGATAAAACTCCATGACGCATAAGAGTTTGAGAATAATTATTTGCAGACTGTGCTCAGTTTTAATACGTAGTTAAAATCACTACAGTTATTCAAGGAATAATGTTTCGAGAAAAGCGTTATGTATTCGATAGTAACTCTGTCTGTCTGTCTCTCTTTCACGCTTACACGATTAAACTTTGAACCGAATGGGATGAATTTCGAGTGAATAAACAATTAAAGTTGATCCAAATCAATCAATCACAAATTATACTATTACGTTACTTGAATCAATAGAAAATTAGGTATAGATCTGTAGTTGTCACAATTAAAACCAGCCAAATTTAAGTCAGCTTATTTTACGCTTTTTAGTGTTTGGAGTCGGTTTATATTTTTATGCAAGTGCTTATTTTTTCTGTTAGCTCTAAGCGTTGCGAGTTCTGTCTTTTGCCGACTAGAATATGTAGTGGTGTAAATGCAATGTCAAAACAATTATATTTCAATTTCAAACTTTATATTTCTGCATTACCAGCACACCTGCCCTATGTTATAACTAGGGCTCGGAATAGGTAGTTTAATTTTATGTACTTGCAGAAATAAAGTCAACGTAAGCATAACATGGATAAACCATAACATAAAATTTGCAATACTGATTATTCCAAAATGTTCTTCAATAAAGGTTAGATCACGTCGAAGGTTAGGATTTTGCAATACTTCTTTCACTTTCTTTATAGATTGTACTTCTTCATCATGAAATAAAGAAAGAATATGTGATATTTCATTAAAATATTTTTTATAGTAAAAAGCAGCTTCTAGCCATGTACCCCACCAAGTTATAACTGGCTCTGGAGGCAAGGGCATATAGTTTTTACAATCTCTGAAAATAGTAAGTTCCCCGGGATTTCACAGGCATATCCATACTATTGATGTCACAAAATCGCAAGTACATAAAATTAAACTACCTATTCCGACCTATAGTTATAACTTACCATAAATGAATAAAATGTAAATCTTTCATTCTTTTCAATGCTTTCAAAACAATTCATCATGAGTAATCCATTTATGAACAAAAAGAGGAAATAAAGGGATGATCCCTTAGAAACTTACAAGTTTTATATTTTTCTTTGTACTTTTAGCTTTGATGGAAGTTTGGCTTTGTTTAGAGGGACTGGCTGGCCGTAAAGAGTTCAAGAAACCCGCCCTCGGCATTACAGAGGAATATTCTCGCTTGCTTTCTTGGCACTCTCAATAACAAAACAGCTGACGCGATTTGTATAGAATGAGTTCAGATATTAATAGAAATTATTAAGTGCAGAAATGTTTACCGTCTTGAAATTAGGAAAATTACTGAATTAAATGGTTGCCCCGCCGTTTCCTACTAAGTGGACTGTTATAAGTTCTTAGCACATTGGAAATACACCATGTATGATAAAGCATATATAAAGCACTGTTGCGAGTTTGAGTGTTACCTGTATACGATTGATGTATTTTTGAGCGCTTTGTGAAAGATGTATATTTGTATATTTATATATTTCGGACATCTTACATACAACGCCATCTAGTCCCAAACTAAGCAGAGCTTGTATTAGGGGTTACTTGTAAATTGAGATATGAGTGTACAGTTTGTATATGTTATGAGCAATAAAGTATTATTATTATATTATAATTATTATAAATTTACTTCTTGCAACCAGAAGTGTGCCTTTTCCAAGCACAGTTAATATAGGTACACTGTAGAATTTTTTGACTCATGTATGTAAATAGATCTAGTCTTTTTATGTACATAGCTAAACTTTATGTATTCGTAAATAAATAAAACATAAAAACATATAAATACAAAATACAAAAATACATGGGTACCTACTAAACAACTGATTTAAATACATAAACACACTTTTTTTGTAAAAACATACATATTATATTTAGAAAAATACCCAGACTCCGAAACAAATTTTTGTGGATCACACAAATATTTGGTTTGACCCGGGAATCGAACCCGAGACCTTTTGATCAGCAGCCGCATACGCTAACCAATTGATCAACATCGCAGTAGACCTACAAGTATGTTCCTAATGTGGGAATTGACTTCAGAAAAAGTTTTGAAAACCACACTAAAATTACGTTTTACTAAAAACAACACGCTCTCAAAAACCCTTTATTTTATTTGCGGAGTAAAGTTATTTTTGTGTTGACATAAATCACTGCCAATTGGAGTAGTTGGCCTCTTTTTACATGAAATGTAAGTGCTATGTGTAATCTTTCAACTGGTAGCTTAAAAGGATTTTTTCATATTGTTTGAACTATAAATATAATAGAAACAGGGTACATGTTCACAAAGTACAGAAATAAATTATTTAGAATTTTCGATGTTTCTTAGCTTCCATTTTAAGGATTGTAATTATAACTTCTGTAGTTGAGATTCATTTACATTTATATACCTTTGATCTTATGGAACAGTTTAGTATCAACTTAATACCTATTCTGTTATTTGCTCTAAACTAAGAATAAGAGGAAGAAAATTTAACTCACCTTCCCGAAATACAGTCCTTTAACTTACCATTCAAGCAAGCAAGCGCAAGCGACTGGCATTGGACCTCCACCACCTTGAAAGCGAACTAAATTCGTAGGTTGAAATAATTGTAAGTATATTTGAGGACATAATAACAGGGACCAACGACTTTAACATGTTCTCGAAGGCACCGGTGTGAAATACCGCTAAAAATTCCCACAACAGTCTGACCCGGAATCCCGAGATCAAGGGATCGACGGTAACATACATACATATATCCTAAATGTCATGTCTTGCTTCCATCTGTAACATGTTTTGGATATGTTCCTGATTCTCCTGGATAGATATGCATTTAGTAGGTATACTCTTTCCGCACGACACATTTGGCAGGTTTTAATTTTTATTATGAATCTATTAATCATCTAGTCCCAAACTCAGCAGAGCTTGAATTATGGGTACTAAACAGCTGATATAAGTACTTAAACATACTTTTTTTTGTAAATATATACATATTATATATGTATAATATGTATATATTTACAAAAACTCCAAACACCCAGACTCCAAATAAAAAACTGCACTAAGCAAAGTAGTGGTAAGCTCGTGATACCTAATCAGCCGAGAGCTCTGGGAGTCTCGGGCGAATATTGCAGCAAGACATCAATATTACTTATTTTTTTCTAAATTCTACTATGTAGTATGGAGCCTCAACGCTATTATTATTTAATAGTACAACGATGTGGCTAGTATCTGTCGATAATGTATTTTTTAAATGGTAAAAATATAACAAAGCCTCAATTTTAGGAATTTTCCATTATGGAAATTTAAGAATACCATTAAATCTAAGTTATCCGCAAAGGGGTATTATACCATAACAGAATATATTGATGATAAAACCGCCTGGGATTGAGCTGCCTATTCTGCACATGCTGTTTATTGAATGTTTAATTTTTTTTAATGTGATGATGATTTATAGTTTAAATTTACATTAATTTAACAAATTTATCTGAAATTATTGCCATTGTTGACATTTTTTAAATTATTATCTTTACTTATTATAATTGTGAATCAAATTGTAATTATCGCATTCAAGAATATTGTCTGGACTGTAAAAGAGACTGTGATCCCTGAGTTTGTTTCATCCTTTCTTCTCAGACCTAGTCCAGTTAGGAAAAGCCGAACTCGTCTGCTCAAAAAAAAAGTTTTACTTGCATAAGTGTTCATGTAACCTAATTGCAGAATAAATGATTTGATTTGATTTGATTTTTAGCCGAATAATTTTTTTTTCTTAATGGGAAATTTCATTATGAATGTAACCTTTGACTTTTAGAGCAGCATGTATAGAGTACTGAATTCAAAAGTACTTTATGTCTGTATATATAAATGTAGCCTCGGAGTGGTCGCTTTGACACCGCACCGAGTATGGTTGATCAAATACTGGTACCCAACAAATATTTGTATGACACAAAGATGATCTTTCAGTCTTTGTACCCTTTGTCTTTGTGAACTATTTGTACACCATTCATAGATAAAGGAAATTGCAGTGGCCAGTACATCTATGTACACAATAAATTTGTATTTATTATAGTGAAAAACCGTTGTGTTACCGATATTCGACATTCTTCGTAGTCGAGACACGATTTTGGAGAGTTTGAGATCGTTTCAAAGACAAAGCCCAAAAAGAATTTTAAGTATTGTAGGCAACGGTGTTTCTAATGTACTCATTGCTGTGTTTGGGTAAACGTAAATTTAATTATTATAATATAATTTTATTGATGCTTCATTCAGGCAATTGAAGTTTCAGATAATTCAAAAAATAATCTTTAAAAATTTACGTTACAATGCCGCGTAGGGATAATTTCATACAATGATGAGACAGTATTTATTTTTATAGTACAATACCTACGTTCTCTCTTTCATGAATTCAATAAACATTGTGCCTCGTAGAGCACTTTGAGCCGTCTGTCCCAGTTGTCATGAATATCTATGGCAAGCGTTATTAAGTCAGTGTCCTAAAATATATTGACAATATGTGTTTCCGATCTAACATTTACTTGCCGAACTACAGGCTCAAAAGCCTCCTGCATTTTTAACCGTCATGGAAAACACAGCCTCTGATGTATTATACATAGTTGGACTCTGTGTGGGGAATGGATCAAGTAAAGCGTGGTCTGTTAATTAACCTTTTTAACAAGAAATAACTACGTTCTGGTTCAACCCATACAACAAGCAATCGTTATTAAGTTGATAACCTTTCAAAGTTCTTTGAACGTCTCATGATATTTCCTTTTAATATAAAGATCAGTAGGCGATGATTTGAAGGAATGTTTTGAAGCTTGTGTGTAATTTTTTTAAATATTTTCATTACTTTTATATTTTCTTGTATTTTAGTTTAGTAAATAAATATTTCGCACATCTGACACACAGCACCATCTAGTTTGAAACTAAACAGAGCTTGTACTATGGCTACTAAATAACTGAAATTAATTCCGATAGTGACTAAACTAACATAATACGTATTTTCTTTTTTACATAAATACACACATATTATTGATACATAGAAAACACTCAAACTCTGCAACAAATATTTGCAGATCATACAAATATTAAATAAAAGAAAAGCACATACATAAAATTTTCAATTCTACATAGGTACAGGTTTAAGGAAATAATAATCACACTATACCGTCTATATTATTTTAAGAAAATTAAATTAAAGCGACCCTTTAAGTAGACATTTCTACCGTCGTAAAGTTATTACATAAATAAGTTTTTACAGCTTCAAAGTACTCGGTCAGTTCGTCTATAGATATAAAAAACTATAAAAATGAAACTCAAAGATATAAAAATTACTTTCTACAATCGTAAAATATCTTTAATATTGTGCTATAAAAATGACCAATAGTTTAAAAATTTACATAAGAAGTGTTCATGATAGAGATTTAATGAAAGTATTTCAAAAATATACTTAGCTACCTTAATATCCACGATTCCTTCGCAATTTAGTTGCTTTTTAGGGTTCCGGTGCCAAATGGCAAAAAACGGAACCCTTATAGATTCGTCAAGTCTGTCTGTCTGTCTGTCTGTCTGTCTGTCTGTCCGTCCGTATGTCACAGCCAATTATTTCCGAAACTATAAGAGCTATACTGTTGAAATTTTGTCAGTCGATGTATTCTGTGAACCGCATTAAGATTTTTATAGAAAAATAGAAAAAAAACAATACTTTTTGGGGGTCCCCATACATGGAACTGAAACTCAAAAATTTTTTTTTCATCAAACCTATCCGTGTGGGGTATCTATGAATAGGTGTTCAAAAATGATGTTGAGGTTTCTAAAATCATTTTTTTCTAAACTGAATAGTTTGCGCGAGAGACACTTCTAAAGTGGAAAAATGTGTGTCCCCCCCCTCTAACTTCTAAAATAAGAGAGTGATAAAACTAAAAAAAAAATATTTTGTACATTACCATGTAAACTACCAACGAAAATTGGTTTGAACGAGATATAGTAAGTAGTTTTTTTTTAATATGTCATAAAGCGTAAACAGCAATTTACCTTTCATTTAATCAACGAACTACAAGAACTTTTATATAATGTTACTTGTTAATACGGAACCCTTCATGGGCGAGTCCGACTCGCACTTGGCCGATTTTTATTTCTCATTTATTTTTCCTTCTTTCGTATATATAAAGTTACCTAATTTCATGATAATCAATTCAGTACCTAGATCAAGGTTTTGAATTGTAAAATATTGATAGAGCTCTAATGACTTGATTGATGTGCAAAGCTTAACGTTATTCTAATTATTCAAGATATTCAATTTCTACGGAGGGTGAAAACTGCCATGAAATTTGAATCGTTTTTTTTTAACTAGATAACTGCACGGTTGGCCTGGTGGTAGTCGCTATACAGCTTTCTACTGCGCCAACTGTCGTGGGTTCAAATCGGACGTGGGACAACACTTTGTATGATTCAGAAATTGTTGTTCTGAGTCTGGGTGTTCGTTGGGACACATCGATTCATGTATGTTTGTACAGTCCACGGCGACATAGGATTTATACTCCTAATGCGAGAACTTTGTTAAAAAATAAATAAATATACTACACCTGATCGGAACAGTAGTCAATATTCCCTGAAAATGAAAATAGAACCTTAGTCTTTTCCTTGACCTGAATAAGCAGGAGGAAAAAATGTATGAAAATCCATTTCTAACCTGTTTTAATAAAGAACGTCATACTTCAGCAAAAAACAAATGAACTCCAGAATGTCTTTCAAATAAAATATGTGCTCTCTATGATCTAGGACTTCATGTGTCAGTTAGCAAACGCTGGGGCGTCTAAAATAGTCAACGAAAGCAGTGAATGACGACGATTCAGTCTCAGCACTCAGACGATTCCAACAAAACATCGTTTGGACTAAAAACGTAAAAATAAACCCGCTCGAGAAATTATTTAATTAATTAAGAAGAATTCGTCCTTTTTTAATGAAACGTGCTTTGAATAAAAGCTTAGGTTTAATTAATTAAATGAACTTAATGTTGTTTTTTTGAAAAAAGAAAATTGATATTGTTTACATCTACTAAGAACAGCTCTGCGGTATTAACAATTGTGTGAAATGTGTGAGCGTGAACGAGTTTAAGAGTCTCTCTCTCTCTAATGGATATCATTGACTAAGCTAATGTAAATGTACACGCTTTTAGACTTTTTTGGAAATATAATAAATGAATAAGTATTTCTGTGTTTCACAGCTATGCTATTAATGGTCTTATATATGTAGATAACTATATATGACTATTTTAATTTCGCGACTTATTCATTCTGGATGTGTTTATTTAAAGGATGTATTCGACCAAACGGTTATTGCACTAATCTTCATTCTTACTCCATAAACAGATTGCGCTTACCGCACACGATAATAATAAGTAGAGAATGTAGTTTTCCTTTTGAATTTCCATAAGATTAGGCTTTTGATTTCTCTAAGAATAACCTTGAAACGAAATATTATAAATACGTATGTAAGTAACTTTTTACACTATTTCTTAGAAAATTTTCATACAAAGTTATGTTCTAGTTTTAATTTCTTTCAAGAGACAGATACTAAACAGAGTTAATGGAGATAATATTTTGGTACAGTATAAATAAGTACGCTGTAGAGACTTGACTAGCTGAATAAAGGGGCATATATTTACTTCAAAAAGCAACTTGCAGATTTAAAAAGTACGAGATATGAGAAAGACACTCGAGGGATACAAATTCGTTGCTGAACATGCCCTGGAGTAATATAAATATCAAGTTGTATCGTATTAACTGTCACAAAAACTGCCATCTCTCAACATTCGCGATTTTATAGAAAGTTATGCAGCACATTCCAGACTTTTACGTAATAGCGTTAATTTAGTTGTTTAATGTAATTCTGAAATTATAAAATAGCTTCCTGAATTTTGATTTTATTGATTACCGTATAAAAATACTAATTTATCTTATATATAAAAATCTCGTGTCACAATGTTCGTTCCCATATTCCTCCGAAACGGCTGAACCGATTTGGCTGTAATTTTGCGTGCATATCGGGTAGGTCTGAGAATCGGCCAACATCTATTTTTCATACCCCTAGGACGCGAGCGGAGCCGCGGGCATCGGCTAGTGTATAATAAAAATCGAGATAAATAAAATGAAAGGAAATGTTTTTTCTTATTATATTTATTTTATACATACACAAAATAAATATAGATTTATTTATCATATTTTCCATTGTTACAGTTGTCTTGGGTGCTGTCAGACAACACGGCAGTGACCTCTCTTTCGGGTCTGCGGCGTGTGCTGTCTAACGGCTCCTTGGAGCTGCTGCCCTTCCCCTCAGAGCACTTCAGGCGAGATGTCCACGCCGCAATATATCGGTGCCGGCTGAGACTCAGCAGTGGGTTCGTCGTGCTCTCCAAGAACATTCATGTACATGCGGGTGAGTACACAAACAAGATTTTTATTTTGAAAACATCCTATGGAACCTTATGGTCATTTTTTTTAGTTTTATATTATCTAGCAAGACTTAGGACGTCTTTCGACTGGGATTATAATGACAATAAAACACAAGCTATAATATAGCTTCTTAAATGTAAACCAAATAATATAATACAATATATATTTTATATTTTAGGTAGGTATCTGCATATTCATTATTTCAGTAATTAGATACTTTTTTTAAATGTATTTTTTGTCAATTCGTAACAATAACTTTAAAATGATAACTACAAAAATTAACCCGTGCTTTCGTCGTTTCTGATTTATCTCATATTAATATAAGCATACATAGTTTCAAGGATATAATAGAAAAAAACAATAATAAATTTTATGTCAATGTTGGTATGTAAAATATTACATTAAATCAAATATTTTTTGAGAAACTGACTAAAACCAATTCTATAGTGAACTGTATATTATAATAAACAGTTCACTGTCCCGTATACATTGTTGTAGACCAGAGAATTGTCTCAAGACTGAGATACGATTCAATAAGTGCAACTCGGATAAATGAAACGATTTCCGATATTTTGAGTGTTCTTTTCATATATTTTGTAGATAAATAACAATTATAACTGAATCTTACTGTGGTAACCACCTTATCATCCGTTAGCAAACTTTTTAGCAAAATTATATTTCTTACTTATTTATTTGATTATTTTAGAAGACTTTAGTCGCCTAGCGGTCGACATTCGAACATGGTTAATTTCATTTTTAGCATACCATTCTTAAAAAAAATTACAAAGTTTTTTCCTCGTGTATTAATATAAACCAAGATAAAATTAGCCACCCTACTATAAGTTGAAATATATTTCACCGGATTAATAACCGAGGATGAGCCCAAAGATATTAAATCCAATATAAAAAGCAGTGCATAAAAAAATTGAATCAAGGATTTCGCTAAAACTTATTTTAACGAGATCTTTTGTGGGAGACTCACTTATTCCACATCAAGACATTTAGTGAACTCGGCTCTATTCTTTTAAGCCGTTCATTAAAATATATAGCAATCCATCTACCGGTAATACCGTTAAAAATATAAAGTCTATTGAAGACTTTTCTCTGGATCAAATCTTATGCCTTTTGTTACAATTTATGGGAAATATATCAAATTAAGCGTAGATAAAACCGATTTGAAATCCGCAATTAAGGCTCTGTGAGAAAACGTACCATTTGTGATAAAGGCGATAATACATAGTCAAATTGTTTAACCTACTCAAGTTTATCAAAGTTAATTAAATAGATATTATGCTACATAATCTTTATTCAGATAGATAACTAAATTTGCTCTCAAAAGTGCTAAGAATATGTGATGCATTCCGATTACACACTAAAATTAAGGTTTCTAAAGACGTTTAGCTATAAATTTAAAAGGAATTTGTTATGAATACTCCCTGTATTCGAAGTAACAAATTCCTTTTCAAACAAATTATGCGGCTTGTTGTTGTGGCGAAACTTAATCTATTTTTTAGTCTCCATAAGACAATCGAAAGTAGCACACAATGGAAAGGCCTGTGTGCAGCAGCGGACTACGATAGGCTGATGATGGTGTCTAGATAAAGAAAGTGAAAAATTCTATGAAACGCGACCTAACTCTTGACAAATTTATCACTATAACCAATAGCAGGTATATCACTAACATTGAATGTGTTCCACAGCTCTCAACATTCCTTGGGAAGTGCATGTACCAGACGAGTACGTGATGGCAGGCAACGCAGCGGTTTTGCGATGCGTGATCCCACCGCATTGCGCAGACCGAGTCAGTACTACAGATTGGTTTACCGACAACGAGGTCGCTGTTTCGCATTACTTAGGTATGTACATATCAATTGCAATCGCGATGTTTCATCCTTTTTCTTGGAATCCGTCGACAACTCCCCTTCACTTAGTAAATAAAGAACAGTTATATTATGAATGAATCTAATTAGAAACAAAGTATTTACAAATATGTACTTTACTGCCTCTTTGGTGCAGTGGTAATGTTTGCGACTGTTGTGCTTGAGATCTCGGGATGAAATCCTTGGTCGAACCAAATGTTTATATGATCTACCTTATATTTGTTTCAAAGTTTGGGTATATATATATAGTATGTATATCGATTCACAAAAAAAAAGTATATAAATATTCTATCAGTCAATCTAGCTCTCATGATACCAACGCTGCTTAGTTTCAAGCTACTCGTAGATGGTGTTGTGTGTTACGTGTCTCAAAATACAATATTTATTTATTTAAAGAAACTTTCAACAACAATATTATAATTAAATAATAAATATGCATCTAATTTATAAAGTTATTTTTTTATCTTAATGTTATTTCTTTTAGGGAATAATTAATATTTATTTATTAGCTGGTTGCACCAGTTACTTAGACTTCGAACACACACTTCATTCGGTCGTAATATGTTGCTGATCAAATTTCCCTATCTCATATAAGAAAGATATCCAATCTGCCTTTGCAGTCTTAAAACATAGAACAGTGACAAAAAAACACGAACAAATATTTAAGTATATTCGCGAAAAAGCAGTTCCAGGAATTGCACTTTATAATAAATATTTTCTGACATTTAACATTACATTTTACATTGACTTTATAATAAGTCCTTTAACTTTCCACTTGAACTATATATGGTACTTACTTCCCTACTCCAATCTGAATAATCGTTAACAGTTTGTAGGTAATCGGAATCCAATGGTTCTATATTACACAATTTATTTATTTATTTATTTATTTAAAGGTTTCCCACAGCTCGTGTATAAAAAATACATAATAGTAAGTGACAAATTTTACAAGGCCTTACACACTTGCCAATTACGGGCTAACCAGCATTCATCATATCATTACATATATATGTACATTTATGGCATACCTAGCTATACAATACTTAAATAAAAACCAACACAACACCAAAAAAATAAAAAAATAAAAACAACGAGAATAATTACAAGATAATCAAAATTTAAGGTAATATAACAAGGCTTCATCACATGGAAGATATCTACCAAAGTTTCCCGAGAATTCCTAGCCATTCTTTTGTGATTTTAGGTTCCTGGATCTAAGCAAACTTATTGAATCATGATGCATGTCAAAATCTGGTACCGCTTTTAAGAAGGAATTCATCTCTCTGCAAATTCTGTTAAGTGGCGAGTTTACGCCTATATTAGTTTTAGATGGCTGAACATGATATTGTTTTGTTATAGGATGTCTTGGTATTTTGTGAGGCACGTTAATTAAGATGCGTGAGACAAGTTCATTGCAATCAAGTTTATTATTTGCGAGTTTGTGGAGAAAAGCCAAGTCGTGTGTCCGTCGACGCTCACGTAGGGAGTTCATGTTGTAATATTTAAGGCGGGACTCGTAGGCACTCCGGGGAGATATCGTATTTGTTGTGAATGCGAGGTGTCTTGTAAAAGCTCTCTGTATGCTTTCAATCCTTTGAGAGTGGACCGCGTAGTATGGGTTCCACACCACACTGCAAAACTCAAGGTTGCTACGTACCAATGAGTTATACAATATAATTTTCGTTCTTGCTTGCTTGAATCCTTTAGTGTTTCTTTTGAGAAAGCCTAGCATTCGCGCCGATTTCTTGATGATAAAGTCAATATGGCTCTTAAAATTCATTCTGCTGTCCATAATAACACCGAGATCCCGCACTTCGGGGACAGTGCTTAGCAAGACATCCTGTATCTTGTATGAGACTGTCAGAGGTTGTTTTTTCCTGGTAAATCGTATGTGATAGCACTTTTCAACGTTTAATTTCATACGGTTGAGTGTGCACCAGTTATTAATCCTATCAAGATCTTGCTGTATAAGACTGCTATCTAGTTTTATATCTGTTATGATTTTATATACCTTAAGATCATCAGCAAACATTGAACACTTACAGTGATGAATCTGATCTGTGATGTCGTTGATGAAAAGAGAGAATAGAATGGGAGCCAGATGTGAACCTTGAGGAACCCCCGAAATAGTGTAGTATTGGTAAGACTCATATCCGCCAACCGTAATGAGTTGAGATCTCCGAGTTAGATAGGATGTAAACCAATTAAAAAGTGAGCCATGTATTCCATTGAATTCTAGCTTCGATAAGAGCATAACATGATCGACCCTGTCGAAAGCGCTACTGAAGTCTGTGTAAATGGCATCAACTTCCAACCCTTTATCCAGAGCTTGTGTAAGATCACACACATACTCTGAGAGATTGGTCTCCACACCGCGACCACTCCTGAATCCATGTTGAAAGGTAGAAATAGTCTTGTCTAAGTGGTGGGTGATGATAGGGCACACTAAAGACTCAAAAACTTTGGAAAAACATGGCAACACTGAAATCGGTCGATAATTTTTAACATTCGAGGGATCTCCCTTTTTATAAACTGGTGTAATTTTAGCTTTTTTCCATATCTCTGGGGAGATTCCTTCGTTTAGTGAAGAATTGAATATTATTTGCAGTGGCACACAAAGTTCGTTACTGCAGCGCTTAATAAAAGAAGGTGGTATCAAATCAAGTCCAGGGCCTTTAGAGGAATCAAGCTGTTCAAGTTTTTTTTTAATTTCCATTTTAGTAAAATTAATACTACTAATGACATTTTGATTTATAGAGAGATTATGCGATATTGGAATAGGAGGATCTCGGTTAAAAACTGATATGAATTGATCAGCGAAGAGATTTGCTATTTCCGAACCATTCTCAGCTCTACGTTCACCCAGATACATCTGAGCCGGTATACTCGATTCACCACGTCGCCTGTCTTTGATAAATCGCCAGAATACTTTGGAATTCCTAACTATGTCATCTTCAAGTTTACGTTTGTAGTCCGCGTAACAGATCTTAAGCAGTTGATGACATCGTCCACGCAGCAGCTCAAAAGTTAGTCGATCTCGAGGATTTTTGGTCTTACGATACCTTTGCCTAACCTTTTCTTTTTCGCCTAAAGTTCTTATTAATGAGGTGGTAAACCAGGTGGGAAATTTAGACTTTTTTGTTTTATATTTCGGAATGAATTTATCAAATGTTTCCTGTAGTATTTTATAAAAAATCTCAACTCTCTCATTGACATCACCACATGTCCCAAAACAGTCATCCCAAATAACGCCATTCAAATGTTTTTTGATATTTTCAAAATCTGCTTTGTAGAAGTTGTAGCCGGTTCGATTCCTCGGTTCCAAATATTTGAGATCATTCAATGGTACGGTTATTAGTAAGCATGGATGATGACGGTCCAGTTTAGACAATACATCTGTAGGTTCTGTTACTGATATATCAGGTAAGTTGCTTAAGACAAGATCCAAGACCCTACAATCTGAGTTACGAATGGTATTATATTGATGTAGACCATTCATGGAGATAAAATCAATCAATTTGTGACCAAGTGAGGTGTCGTAATTTGTTGGTATTGCATACGAATTATGTGGGCCCTTGGTCCATGTAATGAACCAGAGGTTAAAATCACCTAGTAATACAACATCATCCACGTGATTCAAAACATCAATTGAACGAATGGGGGTAATAAAACGGCCTCATAAATTCTAAATAGTTTTTTGATTTATTACTTTCTTTAGGGTTTCGTGCTTTAGTAGTAACCGAGTAGGTTAACACATGGCAAAGTTAAGCAATCCTAGCCAGATCAGTCTTTGAATGGGTGATCATACTTAAGACACGTCCGTGTGGTGACGGATTAAGAATACAAAGTGTCACCACCCCTATTCATCTCGCGGGTGTCGTAAAAGGCGACTAAGGGAGATAAACTACGCAAGACAACATCGATGCAAAGAGAAGGAAAACTTGAAACCAACCCTATACCAAACCGTCTGGCCAGCGTGGTATAGTAGGCCAATACCTCCTTTCTAAGGAGAGGCCTATGTCCAGCCGTGGACTGCTAAAGGCTGTTGATGATGGCTTAAGACATCTAAAAACTTCGCAGCGTCATCGTCGCCATTGGATTGCGGGTAATGGGAATCCTAAAAATTTAAAACGACAGTCTTTCTGCAGAACTGCGTTATAAACTAGTATTTGGGTTTAGGAGGTCTGATAGGAGACGCTCCACGTAAAAATCGAAATTCAACCTTTTTATAATAGAGTTAAAGCCGAGTTAACGAGCAAATTGCTTTTATAATATGAATTTTGTAAAAAGCAATTTGTCATTGTATTTTTATTTGTACTGTCTTAACAAAAAAAATACATTTGATAGCCTGCCAATTTGGCTCTACTCTATTTGATAGAAAGCATGACTTGAATCATCGATGGACCGATGATTTGAGGAAGGTGGCTGGCGGCGGATGGATGCGGACTGCCCAAGACCGGGATGGTTGGCGTTCCTTGGGGGAGACCTTCGTCCAGCAGTGGACGGCGATAGGTTGACACTATATGACTTGAATCCAGGAGGGGGGGCCACCACACTTTCTGCAAATGCAGGCAGTGTTGCGATGCCGACACACTCTACCACTTGTCAGTGTAAGTCCACCAGGCTGACACCTACGGTTTGGATAATTCTGTGCGCGTCAGCTCTGTGGACGCACTTGAGACCTTTGTTTAAGGTTTATTTTGGCGAAATCTACCATTTCTACTGTACGGTTGTCGTTCACGATTGAACGGGAACGAACCTGTCCATCCTATTAAATTTAATTCAATTTTTCGTTAGTAGAATTTTTTTAGACAGTCGACGTCGGAATGTGGCCGCGTTAAACGGCTTTTTGATCGCATACTTTGGCGCCAATTTTAGTTATCTTAGTGTTTAGTGAATATTATGGTGTTTTGTTTGTGTTATTAAGTGTTTAGTGTTTTAATGTGTAAATAGTGTATATAGTGATAATAAAATCAGCATTTTGCAAGAATTGGAAAATAAAAGTCGCCCCCAGATCGGGCCCCTCGCGTTGCAGGTGAGTCTGTTTTAGGCTCATAACGTTCAAATGGCATTTCAAAGGCCATTATAGTGTTAGAAATAAATATAAAGAAATGTAATTGGGATTCAATTTATATTTTTAATTATAGATAGAATAGATAGATTTCGAGAAAATCATGTTTTTTCCCCCACCAACACGTATTCTGTGCGCGTCCACAGAGCTGACACACAGACGCGCCGATGTCGCACTTTTTTTTTACACTGACGACAGGGCACCCCTTTTAAAGGACCCTATATCATAATGGGAAGGAAACACGTGAGCTGATAGTGAATTCCACTTTTTAACTTCTCGGCACCTTAAATAAGAGCTGAAACGTTTAGTTCCAGTCTCAGATGAATGAAAAATGTAGTTAACGCACGATCTTAGTTACCAGTAAAGCGACAAAACTCAGCTCGTTCAAGTAAATACACGCGCTCACGCATACACATGTATCAAAACTAAGCTTCTTTTCGTCAGTATCATATGAGTGGTCGTTTGGTAATTTTGTCAAAAAATGTTACATGGTGTAAAAATAACACAACAGAATTTTAAATTTTTTTCGACACAGATAATGTCAATATCACTTTAACGTATTGGGAGAGTGTTGCTGGGAGTTCGTATTTCTAATAATAGCCTAAAAATGTGGAAAGTTTTTTTGTCAGCAAACTAATAATGATGTAGAGAAAAACATGAGTGTTATTGAATGCCTCTCCTAATTTAATTTATAATTATTCATTTTTGCATAATAATATCACATATTTTTGGGTAACTTCCAGGGACATTTTTTTAAAAGTGACCAACAAGTGACTTCACTTTCATGTTCAAAGTTCGGTAACTACTTTTTTATTCATCTAAGAATCTAGTACGTATTTCCACCACTCTACAGCGCACTAATATTATAGTATTCCTAAAATGTATTTGTATCAAAATATCTAATATGAATATTGCTTTTCTTCTCGGAAAAGGAACTTACCCATCACAACACTTGTCAACCGACGACACACAATTACATTTTTATCCTGAATCTTATTTCAAAGAAAAAATAAATTGAGGTGTTAAAACGTTGGCTCAACACTCGTAATAATTTTACTCGTGTAACGGTAGATCATGATTATTAAAAAACGTTTTCTCTTAGGAATAAGTAATATCTCATATTATCCTCGAGTTTTCTTAAATTAGAACGTAATTTAAAAATCTGTACATTAAATGTCTGACATTTTGCCAGGATTTTTCTTTCGCGATAGGTATTTTAATGATTGTTTTTTTCTATATAAATGTAGGTACAAGAATATTACATTTTATATTAATTATAATGATATGAAACGTGAGTAATAATATACATGTGTTTAAAGATAAATATTCATTCCAATGTTTGTGGGATATGACATACCAATTTGCCAAGGTTATGATATTTATAGACTAATTAATTTATCTTTCGGTAACAATTCATGTTTTAGTAAATTTCGTGTGCATGTATTAAAAAGTGAAATCTCAAAGGCCTACTGGTGGTGACAAACACCGACACTCGCCCCTGCACTAAATCCATGAAGATTTTCGTCGTTTTCTTAGGTACGGGCGCTTGTCAAGGGAGAGTTTACTGTCTTTCAAAGAGGAGATCGCTATAAAATTGAGAGTTGATAGCTTAGCCACTGGCAGTATATCTGAGTTCAATCCTTCAATACTCACATCCTACGTAGAAACTTCAACATGACGATAAACTGACGGAGAGATGTTCCCTAGAGTACTAGCGATTGAGCATGAATAACTTTTACAGAAATACTTCATTTATAAACTATTTTTGTTAGAACGTCATTAATAAGAGAATTAAACAATCAACTTTGCATATAGTTTGACTTATCTAAGTTTTAATAGACTTTATTCATAAGATAAAATTAGAAAAACCCTGGAAGTATAAGTAAGATAAAACAGCAAAATTAGATACAAAAATACACTCCTATTATTTGAACCAATAAATATATTTTTTTACCACATTCCGTGATGTGATAAGTCTGTGTTTAAACGTTAAAAGTAAATATTATGTCGATCGTGTGCATATTATGCAAGTAGTCTGGCTCACCGCTCAATAGGTATAGACGAACGGTTAACTTTATCTGTATCAATCTTTATTGAACCTAAAACTTAGGTTAATAATAATAATAAACTTTTTTATCGTACACTAGAATAGTAACATACAACGGTAGTAAACTACGGTAGTAGTTTAAGAACTAGGAGGTACAAGTGGCAGCCTTATCGCTCGATGGCAATCTCTCATGGGATGGAAAGAAAGACATGGTAAGTATATGGTAGTTCCTGGTGTATAGAGAAAGTTAGAACTTAAGTGTTTTCAGAGTATATACAGATTATATTATATCGGGTAATACAATTTCAATATAAACACTGACACATAGCGTATAAAATTAAATAAAATATACGGAAATAAGAATAAATAAGCCAAATACATACTACTTTTTTATTATTTATATTTTTGATATAAATATATTTTTAGCATATCTTGAGCGAAAATTATAGTAGAAGTCTGTATGAAAGTAAAATAATCGTTTTAATTTTTCAGTACATGCAGCAAATTATTCGTTTTTTTTTTGTTACCCTTTTTTAACTAATTTTGCACCAAGGCGATACAAAAGAAACCGCTGGTGTAGTGAATAAATTAATTTAATTATTAAAATATAACAACACGAAAGTAGTCTCACAATAAGGGTTTTCTAGTCATATTCCTTTTATACTTACAGAACGACTTAGATTATAAATAAATATTTTGGACATTTAACACACAACGCCATCTAGTCCCCAAACTAAGCAGAGCTTGTATATGGGTAACTAGACAACTGATATGAATACATAAACATACTTTTTTTTTGTAAATACATATTTAATATACATAGAAAACACCCAAACTCCGAAACAAATATTTGCCGATCACACAAACGTTTTGTCCAACCCGGGAACCGAACCCGAGACCTCTTGATTAGCAGTCGCATACTATAACCACTAGACCAACGAGGCAGTTAAATAAAGTAATCATCCAACGCACAAATATGTTTAAAAAAGAAAATTCTTGCATACTTTATTTACTTATACTGCGTTAAACATAAACGGGCGTTCTGAAAATTCACGTTAAACACTCATCATCTCGACATAGCCTTACTGCAATCAATTTTTTTTTCTTAGAAAATCTCATTACTCGCTAACCGACGCGACGCGGCGACGTCACTGTGCCGCGTAGCAATTTTTTTTCGGGGCCCTTCCCCATCATAGAAGAGCACGGGTTGTTAACTTTTCCTACATAATTTTATGTAATATTTGGAAATGTATTTAATTTCCAGCTAGTTTCTCAAAAAGTTATTGTAAGTTTTAACTTACTATAACCTTATTAAAAATAATTATATTTGATAATGGAAGAATAAATTAAAAACACAAATGTAATATTCAATACATGTTTCTTATGTGTGTTAATATTCATACATAGCTATATCTAATATATAAAATTCACTTGTCGCGGTGTTTGTTAAAAAAAAATCTGCCAAGTGCATGTCAGGCCACGCACAGTAAAGGGTTCCTCAGTCACGTGGATTTAAAATCGTATCCAATAGATAATTATTATAGTCCAAGATCTCAGAGCCGTCAGACCTACGTCATTTGTGCAAAGCTGAAATTTTCAGGATTATTAGTACAATGTCTTGTTAAGATGTATGCGTACCCATTAGCTTGAAAGCGGGGCCGGTTCTGAGGTAGCGCGAAGTACAGATGGATAAAATCCTTACTTACCTACGTTAAAGGTGTAAAGCTAGTATTTACAATTTTTTTAAGAATATTATTTAAAATTAAAATTCATTACTGCCAGACACTTTTCGTGGGCCATTACTTCTGCCAGACGTCTTGAAAGTTGTGAAAAAATTAGGTAAACTACGTTATAGTAGCAAACCTAAATTTTATACATATTATCTAAGGTAGGTACTATTTTAAGACCATTACATGGGGCCAGACCAGTCCGAAAGGCCAATCATCCCCCCAGATACCTTTAAATATTTGTAGTAATTAGGAAGCTGAGGTATATCATCTTTGGTATTATTTCAAGAATAGAATTGTAAATTATTAAATGGTTTTTACACGCTTTTTATTAGCTTCACCTGTATGTTTGTTTGTTTGTAACCAACTCCTATGGGTGTGATTTTGACCCACTTTAAACGGCCAGATTTCGTATACTTGTATTTACTTGTAGCTATTCACAACATCATTCATATTCTTAAAAAAATATGTAAATACTAGCTTTGCACCTTTAACGTAGGTAAGTAAGGTTTTTTACCATCTGTACTTCGCGCTACCTCACAAACGGCCCCGCTTTCAAGCTAATGGGTACGCATACATCTTAACAAGACATTGTACTAATAATCCTGAAAATTTCAGCTTTGCACAAATGACGTAGATCTGGGCTCTGGGATCTTGCTCTATTATGTTCACGTATTAATGTGTTAATTTTGTATGACGTTTTCCAAGGGAGCGCATTTTACAAGTTAAGTCTCCATAACTCCTGAATTAATAAAGTCATCTAATCCGTTATAGTTTTCCTTCGAAGTTCATTATGTGGACCACCATCACGATTTTTTCCAGATTTTTTGATCCAGCCGTTTAGCATTTAGAGGGGGGGGGCGCCGTGTTTTTACAAAAAAGTGCCCTTTAAAGTAGAATTTCTCGCAAACGGATACCTGAATCAAAAAATCGTCTTAGAAACCCTTTATTGTTTTTTAAATACCTATCTAATGATACCCCACACGATGGGGTAGCCGCGAGAAAAAATTTACATCCCCACTTTACGTGTAGGGGAGGTACCCCAAATAAAAATATTTTTCAAAATTTTATTATAACACTTTGTCGGCGTAATAACATTACATATTCATGCAAAGTTTCATCTTTCTACCACTTACCGTTTGGACGGTAAGTCGAGGACGGACGGACGGACGGACGGACGGACGGACGGACGGACGGACATGACGAATCTATAAGGGTTCCGAGTGATATACTTCGGAACCCTAAAAAGTGTGCATATCAGGTATGCCTGAGAATCGATCGAACATTATTTTTTTTTAACCCCTAGGACGCGACCGGAGCATCGCAGGCATCAGCTAGTAATATTATATTTTAAAAAATTTGCGTTGTCTACCTACCTGTTACACTATCACAGCTTTCAAAACGCCGATTTCAATAAAATTTGACGTGGACATACTATGGTATTTGAGGAGAATAATTGATTAATTTATATTTAGTTACGAAAAGTACATAATAATATATCAAAGTGTAACAAAAGAAATATAGTCGTTGCCAGCCTTTATTGTCCTGCCTTCTAAGCTGTCAAAAACTTTTGCAACATTTGTTAATGTTTTGACACAATTAAACTCGGATGCTAACCTTTTTGTTTTAATTGGTAATTCATCTTGAGTTTACTATAAACTGCACAAATAACTTTCACTTCATTCCAAAATTATTAAATACTTGTGTACTATTTGTTGCATCATCCGCCATCTTTTTTTATTTGGTTTTTATTTTTAATCCTGTCATAGTAACTCTGCCCTGCCTGATGGAAAGCAGAAGTCGTATCCAAGAATAGGGATCACCATCCTATTGAATGTAAATGCAGACACTGTAGTATGGTGACTCACATTATGATGACCTAGTGAGATGCTTCTGCATGATACTTCTGCATGATTAAGTCTTTGGTCTCGCACGCTCCAACGAAATAAGACACCAACCGAAACAGCATGCACGATGCTGTCATTTAAGTTGGTGCTCTATACGAGGGTAGTACTACCTCAGTCGAACCGGTCTTTTCGTGCCATTCATTCCATTCCTTGTCATTAATTTATTTTATTAGTGTACTATTATAGCAATATAAAGTAAAGCATACGCCCGGGTGTGTCGGAAACGAGGGCGTGGTCAGTACCTAGATGGGTTACCGTTAGTTAGTGGCATAATACCATGAGCGTCTCCGTGATTCTAAGATCACGTTAACCAGTAGGTCTGCTTGTTATCATAGGACAACAATCGTTTAGCTTAGTTTGATACCTTCATCCACAACTTGTCTTGCCAGTCCCCAACACACACTTGGCCAGCGCGGGGAGTTATGCCCTAACCTTCTCTTGAGACAAGACCCGAACCTCGCAATCGGACGTTATGGGTTGCTGATGATGATGACGAAAACTTACTAATTATGTGGTTTTTAATGTGTCCCAGAATTATTATAATTAGTTGAGTAGATACAGAGATTACCTTCACTGCCTTTGCGTCACTGCCACTATGTGCATGTTTCGCACAACTAGACCTTGCCTCAGTATAATTTCCGCATTTTCGAGAATTCTGGTGCGTTCCTCTTCACGACCCTACCGAAGCCGAGCTATCACTCTTTTTGACTCGGTCTTCCCCACCTGAAGGTAGTGGCGTTATGAGTCTGGGGAAAGTTGTTACAAGCGATCGCGACCGATGCCGCAACCACCTATCCTCCCATTCTCCTAAGTTCTCAAGTCTAGCTTTCATGCCAGTTTCGTTCTTCGTTGCTCCGTCCGTTGTTTTGGTTTTGTTATTAGTTTCAGAATCCATGCCTAATCCCAAGAGTATGGGGGAAATCAAGTCCGTCCTGAGCCCAGATAAGCCTACATACTGTCCCCCTTCAACCTCACAAACTTTACCTCTTTATAATATCTGTAAAGATAAAATATTATTTTTTACAGTTTCTTTTTCTTTCACAATATTTTGTTCTATTTGTACAGGTTCGAAGTACCAGCGTTTGGATGACGGCTCTCTATATATAAGTGGGGTGAGCACACATGACAGACACAGCGCTTTTCGATGCAGGGTGCGCGACCGGATCACCGGTACTTTATACACTAGCCAGTATTTCGGTAAGTAACTTTAGAATATTATCATAGCGATTAAGTCCTATTTCAAAATGTTCAGCTTGGGCGAACATTTAATTAAATTCATGATTTTTATTGCCATTTCCTTTTTTTCGTTTGCATCATGTAATATTTGCTCAGTAAGAATTATTACTCAAGAATGTTATTATAGGTGTAACATTACCAAGTTAATACTCAAGTATTATTATTAAGTGAGAGAAAATGTTTACATATATATTTAACAGGTCACATAATAGTGACAGAGCCAAAAGGCGGGGTGCGACCTCGGCTCGTGTTAGAGCCGCGCACACGCCGCATTCAAGCCGGCCAGGACGTCCGGCTGCCTTGTGCCGCACATGCTTGGCCTGTTCCCAGTTATCGGTAAGAATATTGTTAAATACACTTTAATCTACATAGAATTAACTGAGACTGCCTTGTTGGTCTAGTGGTGAGCGTATGCGGCTGCTAATCAATCAATCGGTCTCGGCTTCGATTCCCGGGTCAGACCAAATATTTGTGTGATCCACAAATACTTGTTTCGGAGTCTGGGTGTTTTTCTATGTATAATATGTATGGATTTACAAAAAAAGCATGCTTATGTATTTATATCAATTGGTTTAGTACCCATAATACAAGCTCTGCTTAGTTTGGTACTAGATGACGTTGTGATATGTCCGAAAATTAAGTAATTTATGACTTACGATAAAGAGTCTTATTTTGCCGTACTATTGGTTTTGTTATTATTTCCTTGTGACTAAGGTCTGAAATTGAAATCCATTTCAAATAATGTTATTCGTTTCATTGATTTTTTAATAAAAACATTAAAATATAGCTTTGAAGGAAACACAAGTACAAAATTCAGTTACAGACCATAGCGAACTTATGGGTCGTATCGCATAACCACCACTGTATACTCTTTGGGAGCCATCTTTATTATTTAGGCACTAAACCAGTGCCTTTTTTTTTTTTTTTTTTTTTTTTTTTTTTTTTTTTTTTTTTTTAGTGTGTGAAAAATCATCATGGACCGTCACCCCACCGGGGGTTACGGCGGGGTGGTGTGTCGGACTTGAACCGACTAAAAAACACACAGTGTGCCCTCTCCGCGCTTCTCCGTTTAGGAGTAGGAGAAGTCCAGGGTGGGATCTCCTTCTGAACTTCTCCAGCGCCTGCCCGCTCCTGATGCGGGCACCGTCTCTGTACGACGACCCTCTCTTAGGCGGCGTCCGGCACACACCGACGCCGCCCCCTCGCGGCTGGCCACATAGTGCGGGTGGAGGAAAAACCCGTCCCGTCCACCCGCGGCCACACTCAAGGCGGCATGAGGCGCAGGTGTTCGCGCCTCCGCCGCCCGAGTCGCCGGCGGCGAATCTGGTCCGATTGGATGTCGTCCTCACGGGCCTTCTCCGCCGCCTCCTTCTGCGTGATTACGTCCTCGCAGAAGGTTGCGACCGCGGTGAATGCGCTCTCGCTGCCGACCATGGAACGAACGACGGCCGGCAGTGAGAGATCCCCTCCGATGACTGCAGTGAGGACCCGGCGCTGCGTCTCCCATGCGGGGCAGACCGCCAGCGTGTGATGAGCCGAATCCTCACTGCAGTCGCAGTGGTGGCAGGCGGGACTCAATTCCCTCCTGGCGACCGAGTGCAGGTACTTTCCGAAGCAACCATGCCCGGAAAGAACCTGCGTCAGTCGGAAGGTAAGGGTCCCGTGCTGCCGCGCTGCCCATTCGCCGATGACCGGCTGAAGCGCCTCTACGGTGGCGAAGCCAGCACGTGGAGTCTCCAGCCGGACCGACCAGTGATCCATCGTGGCTCGGTGAGCGGCTTCGCGCCACTCGCGCACGTCCTCGGGCGGAGGTCCAACTCCACCACTCTCCGCCCGGTAGTTAGCCACTCGCCGATAAACGTCGGCGAGCACTTCCGCCTCCAAATCCCACGGGGGTGTTCCGGCCAGGGCGCACGCCGCCTCCGTCGATACGGTGCGGTAACCCCGTATGGCTCTGACCGCCAGAGTTCTCTGCGGCCGCCTAAGGCGCGCCCTATTCTGCTCGGTCAGAGCCGCCGCCCACACCGGTGCACCATAGAGTGCCATAGACCGGACAACCCCCATGTACAGCTGCCTCGTGGCGACACTGGCTCCTCCCAGATTGGGCAAAAGACGCCCAAGGAAGGAGGCAGTGCCGATCAGCTTCGGAGCAAGCTGTTGGAAGTGCTCGTCGAAGAGCCACCTACCGTCTAGGACCATACCCAGATACTTAAAGTGGGCCCGGACCGGTACGAGGACCGAGTTGACCTCGATAGAGGCGCCGGCGGGTGGACCACGACGGGGCCCATGGAAAAGTAGGGCTTCCGTCTTTTCTAGGGCCACCCGCAAACCCAGCGCCTCAATGCGCCCGACCACCAGGGAGACTCCTGTGGTGGCCAGGCGTGCCGCCTCTTACTAAACCAGTGCCTACTCTAACATTACTCACTAAGGCATGGATAAGGTATGCATATTTATACCGATATACGGCTACATTATTTATCCTAAAACATATCGCTACAATGCCTATAATCACGTCTTGATCGCAACGAGATAATGACTTTCCGAATTCTACGTGCTCGCTAATAGACTCATATCTGAAATAAGCTGGCCAAGCTTATCTCTGTATAAATTCTTTCAATTACCTACTTCAAACAATATATGTATGACGTAGGAATACAGACAAACATACGAAGTTAATAAAAGCGTTTTAATAACTTTGCTAGAATAAAAATGGTGACCTTGAATTTTTTAATGACTATAAATTTAAAGTCCCGATCGATAGACCAATTTCCATCAAACATAATAATTTATCATCATCAACAGCCTTTAACAATCCATTGTTGGACATACGCCTCTCCTTAGAAATGAGGTTTTGGCCTACTATACCAGGCTGGCCAGACGGGTTGGTATAGGGTTGGTTTCAAGTTTACCTTCTCTTTGCATTGATGTTGTCTTGTTGTCTTGTCTGTATTCTGAATCCGTCACCACATGAACTTCATAGTAATTCATTCAAATAAACATATTTATTTTTTAAATTTAAATTTGGAAAAAGTGATCTGACAGATTCCAATTTTAGCCAGAATTTTGTACGATCACATTTTATGCCGCCCTTACATTGGTACTTGAAACATAGAGAATTGGCAATTCTGATAAGCATTCCCGATAAATGGAACATTCGTAAATATATGTATACATACATGGTCTAAAGCTTCTTCTTTTATTGTGCTTTTACTAGAAATTCCGATCGCATCAGAAGAAAGGAAAAGTAATAGAGTATAATTTGAGAATCCGTTTCAATCGTGTTGAATCTAATTAATTCTTTTTTCAATAATTTTTTGTAAAATAATAAAAAATAACCAATGCAGTATGCGTTTTTCTTTAATTTCAAAGTAACTTCAAAATGAATTCTTCTTCTCGCTTTTGTCGCCTGTTTAATATTAAATTTTAAATCTGCTCAGCACCTTAATATCTATAATTATAGTTTTTCAATCAATTTTAACTTTAAAATAAAAATAAAATAAAAATAATCTGTGAATCGTGTAATAAAAAATACCAATATTAATCCTGATATTTAATTTTATTCAAATGGAATACATTTCAATTATAGATAATTCAACGTTCGAAAAGGTGAACACTTAAGTAAAATCGTCAAATAAATTAAGTCTTCGATATTAATACAGATCATCGTGTCCGCATAAGTTTATACATAAAACCTTCGAACCTTAATTTGTATTGAATATAACACCGCACTCACTAAGAAAATCTCTACAAATCTCAGATACTAACAGTAAAAAGCTTTGCAACAATTTCTTAGTAGTCTTATATCAACCAGCAAAAAGGTATCGCTCCTGTAAGCAAACAACAGCGTCGCCCGACGCCCGTAAGCGGAAAGAGGCTAAAATAAGGCTGAAACTTCACTTTTTACCTCAGTAGTAGGTTTGGTGGAAACGACACGTAATAGCCATCGACTGCTGATTCGTTTAAAAGGGTTTACGCATAAAGTCTCCTTAACTTCACAGCTCATCTCTATTTACTGAAAACTGTTTTGGCTACAATATATTCATGGCGTGATTTTTTTTGTTTTTGTCAAAGTTTAGGGTATACATCTACACGTGCTTGTGTATAAAAATAATTTTTCATTATCAATTTATTAAAAAAATGTTCTGGAGAATCTTCAAATATTGGGCACTTAAATAATACAAGCATATATTTTAAAAGGATTTTTAGAGGATTAGTGTTAATCTAACAAGTTTTCAGGAATAAAAATGTTAAATCACAATTAAGTTTGAAGTTTTTCAAGAAATTCTACTTGTTGCCTTTTATTGTACAACTGCGCCGCTATCTATACCATAAAAATATACATATTTTAATTCAACCTTCTTGCAAAGGGTTTAATGAAAAGGAACACCCGACAGACATAAGGAACGTGACTCAGGGACTGTCTTAGCGTTCATAAAAGAGCGTTGTATTTTCACAGTTTGTTATCTACGTATATAAAGAATATTTTGCTTATCGTCTAGTTTTGATCATCTACTTCGATATATTTGAAGCTAATTTAATTTCTAAAGAGAATTTTCGAAGAGATTAGAAATGTAATCTTGTGTCGCATGGGACTTTTCAAGTTTATATACTCATACATAAAATAAACACAAAGAGCATCCAGACACAGAACAGCAATTTGAGGATCTTAAAAGGTGCTACTTATTTTGATAATGGGTATTTTTAGTAAAGGTTTGAAATCTTCTTGAAACTGTGAAAGCCATGTTACTGGATGCAGATAATAATTTAATAAAATCAGTTACCATCTTGTAATCATTTTGGTGGTTATCTATTAAAATAACTTCCAAGCTGTTTTATTTCATTGCACATTATAAGTATTTAGCATTTTCTAAATATTCCTATAGAATAATCTCGAATAACAGCACCTGAAATTTATAGTTCAGACCTTTTAAATCTGCCAAAATATCCAACGGACGTCCGAATTGGACATTTTATTTCGTCGTGAAAATGTTGGCTTCGAGATTTTACCGCTACTTTATAATCCCAGTGCGGCCTCATTTGTTTTAACTGCCTTAAAATATTTTGTCCGAAAATCATAAAAAGTTGCATCTAATTAATTATGCCGAAATTCATTAAATCTTTAAGTATTATACTGTAATTATACAAATCTGAATATTGCAGTCAGCAATAAAGTAAGTCCAAATTGGTCTAAACAGCTTACGTTTAGAAGCAGGTTCCTAAGTTATTAAGAAGGCATAGGGACGAAAGGAATGGAATCTTCCTTTTATGTTCGAAGAACTTACAATTTTTATTTGCACTGTTATAAATTAAATAATTATTGTTTTAACAAAAATTATCCAATCCCACATAATTTGATATTTATATACCTAATAATCAACCCTATAGTTAAACCAGTTACATTTGAATGAGAAATCCAGCGGGTTCATTGAAAACTAATATTCTGCAAAGATGTCTATCTCTTTGTAGCTATTGATTTAATGTTTGTAAAGGCCTCCAAGCATAAAATGGTTTCTAATCGGGAAGTACTTAATCTAAAAATATGGTTGTCTAAGCACACTTAGATATCAGTAGAAAATATTGTAAAGTTAAGTTTAGGGAAATAACCGCAATTGAATTTTGTACTTGTAGCGAACTACAACAAGTAGCGAATAAAAACTGAAAAGCAAAGGGAACATAAATACTAGGAATGACTCAATTTCTGTGAAATAGTGACTTTTACAAAACCATTTTTTTAGCCAAAGTCAAAACTTTTAAATTTTTATACTGATTACATTTTAAATGTTCTTTAAAGAATTACGTTGAATTGAGTAGAACTTGTAAATGTGACTTAAACTTTCAAATCCAACGATAGTTAGAGAAAACCTTTTAGAATGCAAATTTCTCAGTGCATTTCGACTCCTTTCAAAACTATTTCTAAAAAGGAACCTGACTTGCGAAACATTGAATATTTCGCGCCACATAGCCTTTTCATTTCCTCAAAATTTCGCATTGGATATTAAACCGTATTCACAAAAGCTTTTGCACTCATGTAATGGTCTTTTGAAAGAATTTGAAAGCTAAAACTGTGTGGCAGTATCTGTCGCTTCACATTGAATGAACGTAACTGGTATAAGTTACTTCAATTTAACCCTTAGTAATTCAATCCTAAACGAAATTCTCTCAAGACAAGTTAAATTTATCAAAAGCTATTAAATACTTCAAAGAGTGATATGAACACCATTAATTTAGATAACGATCTCAAATTATATTCTTTAATAGGTTAATTTACCTCTTGAAATATATCAGTCGTTATTCTAAGGTTTTATCTGCAGTGAACACATGAACGAAAAATTCTCATTCCCAACCCCTTGCAGTCCATTGCTGGACCTAGGCCTCTCCCAAGACATACAACAAATTCTTTCTTCCAGAGAAATATAAATATAATAGATAGGAACTAACATAGACTACTTTAATTTTTACAAAGAAGATATTTTAAAATATAATTAAAACTAATGAAATGGTAAACTACATAGGTATATCTGATTCAAAAGCAACGAAATCCGTGGTTAGTACCGCGGGACGTAGCAAGTATGAACTAAAATATATTTTCAGCGATAATACCTATAATATATGTCATATACATACCTAGTATTTAATAATTTTCTTCTTGTGAGTGTATCGACAAAAATTTAACTAAATAACTACTACCAATTTTGTTGGTTAAAACAAATGAATTCAGAACTTTTCTGCAAAGCACTTCAGTATGAAAAATCTTCCCTAGCTATCAGCGCTAGCAATTTAAATCGGATAAGCGAGGTAACAAGTCTTAAAGCATGATTTGGATAAATATGTAATTTCGAGATTGTTTATTTATTTATTTATTTATTTATATTATGGAGGACTTACAGCTAACATAATAACATTTGCAATCTAGTAGATACCAGTGAGCCAATTACAAGTCCTCACCTGTAGTGATATACTAAACATAAAGCTGTGAGCGACAGAAAAAAAAACAATTCTTGTCTTATTGTTATTACTTTAACTTAAGAAAAACTTAAGGCTCTGACATTTTTGCACCTAAGCCCTACTCACACGCACAATATAGCTGTTCTGCCGATAATTTGTAGATGCCCTAGGTACGCTTAAAAGAGGGTTGTAACGGAGCGGTCTGCAGGGAATTTGAAAGTTAATTTTTTCTAGAAGTTCCGGGCAGTCGATACTGCCATCAAGAATTTTCATTAATAACAGTGAGTCAGCTATCATACGACGGTTTGCAAGAGGCAACAGATGGAATCGCTTACAAAGGGAAATATAATTTTCTGACCGATAAGGGATTCTTTGATGAAAACAGAGGTATTTGACTAACCGTTTTTGTACTTTTTCAATCCTGTCAATATATACACACATCAAAAGTGTCTAGGGATCAACATATATTTTTGCAATAACTTTTCTCCTGATTGATATTAATTAAAAATTTCTTTAAGGATTCATCAAATAAAGTGTTTTCGTTTGTCACAGTAACGATAAACCAAGTCACCTTTGCATTAGTAAAGAAATTTGCCATTTTCCTAATAAAGGGATTTTTGACATTTGAACCACTAACATTAAAGTTCGAAAAAAAGACTGAAATAACAGTTTTCTTCAAAATTTTATTAGGTAACTTAAACAATTAATAATCCGTGTTTCTACCGCGAACACTAACAACACAAGAACATCGGTTTGGCATACTCAAAATGAGTTCATCCAAATCACGCTGTGGAATGGCCGCCCATGTTCGTTGCAACAACAAAAAAAGGTCTTCTTGCGACTGGATACCCTCCATATTCGGCAGAGCTCTTCTCTGTAGCATATCCCATGCATGCTCAATCGGGTTCAAGTCTGGCGACTGAGCAGGCCAGGGCAGGACATTGATGTTAGCTGCGGCGAGAGTCTGTCTTACAACTCTTGCGGTGTGCGGTCGTGCATTATCATGCATTAACTGAAATAAGGGACCGATTTGCACTTGTAGAGGAACGATGACGTCTGATACAATCGTCTCAGCATAAATTTGAGCGTTGAGGTTGCCTCTGATCCAAATCAACTCAGTTCTTCCGCCGATCCAAATACCCGCCCATACCATGATGGTTCCACCACTATAAGGATGGACTTCCTGGCAGGATTTTAATCGCTGTTGGCGTCCAGGGGTTCTCCAGTGTCGTATACGTCTTGTATCCGGTCTCATACCAAAACGAGACTCATCAGAAAAGCACACGAAACGCCATTGTTCTTCTGCCCAATTTCTGTGTTCAAGAGCCCATTGATATCGAATCCTACGATTGTGCATTGCTATAGGTGGTACCCGTAGCGGTCTTCGGGAATGAAGGTTCACTTCATGCAAGCGGTTTCTGACTGTTTGGTCGCTAATTAAGTTCCCTGAAGAGTGATGAAGCCTCACGGCTAACATCATGGCGGTTATTGTTGGAGCTCTTCGAGTTAAGATTTGAATGTATCGGTCTTGTCTCCGTGTGGTGCAGCGATACCGTCCTCCATGGCGCTCAGCCACGGTACCAGTGCTTCGGTAACGTGTCCAAAGTCGACTGATAACACTCTGACTTGTATTCAGAGCTAAAGCCACAGTACGTTGCCGGGAACCAGCTTCTATCATTCCCACGGCTCTGAGCATTTCTTCCCTGCTTAAATGACGTCGCCGCTCCATAATAACGTTGGTTTTAATCAGTAGTAGGGAAACAGTAGCACTAATAATTTCTTCAATGCGTTGTATGTTTTTATAGGGAAAATATTGGCAGCTGATTTTCATCTTTTACTCGAATTTGATTGACAGTTCCTGATTCAAATTATGAAATGCACCAAAAAGGATCCATATAAATTTATAAAATCATAAATTTATTACAAAGCCACATCTCAATCTCAAGAAATCCGCATAAAAATGCTTGATCCCTAGACACTTTTGATGTGTGTATATGATACCGCGGGCTCCAAATTTGCGATGCGTATTCCAAGTGACTTCTTACATATGTACAGTACAATATTTTTAACGTTTTAGCTTCCGTGAAGCACTTGGATATACGCATCACAAACCCTAGTGCCCTAGAAGCTTTCTTGATAATAGCATCCACGTGTTCATAGAACAGCAAACCACTGTCACGGTAGACACCCAGGTCGCGAACCACCCGACACCATGAGACTGATTGGCCTTCCAATGTATAATTGGTACTTAAGGTCGTACGTTTCCTGGTGTAGGTAATTACAGAGCACTTGGAAGGGTTAAGGTTGAGTTTATTGACCTGACAATATTTCTCTAACCTATTCAGATCGCCCTGGAGTGCTTCCATGTCACCGATTGATGATATGACAGAGAAGATTTTCATATCATCTGCAAAGCTAAGCAGTTTAGATGATTGGAGGCAAGAGTGGATGTCGTTCACATAGACAACAAATAACAATGGTCCGATCAGGGAACCTTGGGGAACGCCAGAAGGCACTGGAACCCAACTGGAAATGTAGTTGTTGTTATGATATAATTTTATATTGTACGCATTTATATATTAGCCATTGTTTATTCTAGTTAATCTTGTTGATCTGATGTACCGAAGGTCACGTTTGATAAATTCTTTTAAGTTTAATTTGTTGGAAAAGACTGATAGTTGGAGTTTACTGAAGCATTACCAAGTCTTAAAACTTATTAAAGTACAAATTACATCAACTATGGTTGATAGCGCACGAACTTTGTTTGGGTTCGCGATTGTACAGTCGCGTTCACCTTATATGTAGTATAATTTGTAGTATAATTTACAATGAATTACGCGTTTCAAGCTGAACATATTCGTCTTAGCAAATAGTCCAGTCAATTAAAGCTTAACTTTGCCATTTTGGTTGAACACCTGCAACCAACGCCAAAATTTCCGTGAGTCTTCGTAGATTAATATACTAAAATTGCAGGGTGCTGCAATACCGGCAAAGGTTGCAAATACATTGCAAAAGGGTGCAAAAACAACTTTTTCGTCTATATCTCGCGATTGGCTGGAAAAATAAAAAAAGATCCTTCTACAAAATTGTAGGAAATTAAATCCCCTACAAAAAATTGCAAACGTATTTTCGCGTATCTCTCATAGTTTTTGCACAAAATGCATTTAAATGTGCAAAATTGTAAAAATATTATTATAAATCTTGTTTTTTTCATTTTGAAGCGATCCTACATGTTTCCTTGGGATTTAATTAATATTTTTCGGATATTTTTGTTTACTTATTTATACCTATTTTCATATACCTAATAATCTTGATAAAAAATTCATTTCAATTTTATTAAATGATATTTTTATTTTATATTTTTTTTAATTCCATCGGATTCAGCGCAAATTTGCAAATTTTCAAATTTGGGAGGATGGTCATCTAATGAACGGGAGGCATGTAATATGCCTGATAGAAATGTTATATACAATGGTGATACAAGAGATGAAATGCCTAAACATAGTTTACTAGGATCTGCTTAAGAGGTGTTTTTAATCCAGAAGGCAATCTCCCATCTTACATCTCATCGGTGATATCTATTGTAGATGCTAATTGCGCTGCAGATTTTTTACATTTGATTGGAGTTCTTTTATATCAAACACTACTTGCTGGTGTATACACTGCTGTGCCTCCTAAACAATGAAAAGTCTCCTGACCACCTGAAGTTCTTATACAAGGTGGGCCAAAAGAAGTCATCCGATGTTGTTTGGCTCTCAATTTTTTGCTAAAAAAAAAACTTCGATTTTGTTTTTTGATTATGTTTATTTGAACCTTTGGAATTTTAATAGTGAAGTCGAGAAGATGATATCGGCCAAATTTGCGCAGCCACAATCGATTGCTATACGGCTCGTTTTATGGCATTTTTCATCACTTTAGCGAGAACTTCGGGCGACAGATTCTTGCACTCATGTCTAATGTTTTCCTTGATGGCCAGCTCTCAGGGTTAGGGTCTCGGGCTTGTTCACGTAAACACGGGACTTCAAAAAACCCCACAAAAAAGTCTGGAACGGTTAAATCGGGCGATCTTGCGGGCCAGTGCAAATCGCCAAAACTAAAGATGAGGCGACCCGGGAACGACGCCTACAGAATATCGGTTGTGTCTCGCGCAGTGTGTGCCGTTGCTCCGTCTTGTTGGAACCACATGTTCTCCAGTCTTAATTCGTTCAATTGTGGCAGAAAAAATTTGGTTAACATGGACACAAAAAACTTGGAAAGGCCATATAGGGCGCACCGTTCACTGTTATCGTTTGACCAGCGGCGTCCTCGAAAAAGAAAGGACCGATGACTATTCCAGCTTGAACAGAGCACCATGCAGTCACATTTCGCGGGTGTAATGGCTCCTCGTGCTACACTCGTGGAATTTCGATGCCCCAGAAGCGATAGTTTTGCTTGTTCACGTACCTGCTGAGGTGGAAATGAGCCTCATCGCTCATTATTATTTTGGTTGTAAAATCGTCTACTTCGTCCTCGAGATTGAAAATCGCATGGGCGTAGGCTACATGCGTTTGGTGATCGACAGGCAGCAGCTGATGCACGGACAGGCGCAGGTCTTTGATCAAAAGTCACCTTAGGGACGACCGGCTGATGGCTAATTGCGAGGTACTGCGTCTGGTTGATGTTTCAGGCGACAGCTCGACATCCTCAGCAACAGCTGCGATATTCTTGGCAGAATAGGTATTCCGGGGCCGGCCACTCTTGGCAGCGTCTCTTGTAGTCCCTGGCCAAACCACCCAGTGTTTGGGCAGTTAGTGCCGGACGACCGGGGAATTGGCGATGGAATTCGCGCTGCGCCAACACCACAGACGAATTGTTACTCAAAAGAATAGACACGATTATTCCGCATTCCGCGGGGAGTGTATCGCTTCATGGCTTTTTCACTTGTATTCTACAACTGTCTAGTTTACAAATGTCAAAACAGATTCGACATTGGCCGCCATTTGCAAAAATAAGAGCATCTTTCAATAGGTTGATTTCTTTTGGACCACCTTGTACTACGGTCAGTATTATCAAAGACATATTGAAGGAAAGCATCAGTAATTATAGTCTTCTGAGGTTAAATTATTGATGAAACTTCATGAAGCTGAATATTATGGTATGATGTGCAAACACCCAGTTTGCTTAGTAGATTGATAACTAACATCGATCCTGTTTTTCGATAAATGTATGTCTCAACAGCTAGTTGAAGAAACGAATGAAGGATTTAGGACAAAGTGCTGAAATAATACTATAGCCAATACTATCTATTTTTGGGATAACAGGACATTCATCTGACACGATATTTTCATCATTTATTAATAATTTATGTAGGGAGCAAGTTAATCGTGGAGGTATTTCTGATACAACGTTATCAGGGAATTTGTCCGGTTGTAGATAACTTGTTGTTTCGTAAAGAGTTTCCTTTATTATGTCCTGTAAAATTTCTGAGCATACAGTGATAATTCTTTTCTTAGCCATTTCACTGAGGTCCTCACTTTTACCATACCAATCACTACAATCAGTATGCAATCCTGAGAGGATTGCATACCTACTTTTCACAACAATTGTTGCATCTTACGTTTTCTTCATACAAATAGAACATAAAAATGAAGGATTCATTGTTTCGTTTAAATTGAAAACAGTGAATCAAGTTTATTCTGCAAAAAACCACTTTTGGACAGTTAGACGAACAAAAACAAACTATCTCTGAAACGACAGTTTGGAGTATAGTGACAGTGAGTGACAAACAGTTAGTTGAGCATTTTCTGCTGCAGTCTTACTCATTGCACTCAGCGAGATAGAAAAACAAGCGAATGTGTGTGTGTTCTCAATGGTACTATTTTCGTCGAGCGCAAGGTTCTCATTTTTGTCTAAATCTCTATCTCTTTCGCTCTTATTAGGAAACATATGGTCTTATTCGAGCACATGGACTTCTTGGACGTCTTGAATGGTACTATTTACGTCGAGCTCAAGGGTCTCATATTTGTCTTATTCTCCCTATTCACTCTTATATTGAAGATTCTTATATAGAAAATTGGAATCAGTGGGAGCAAAAGAGTAGAATAGTAGTAGAAAGAATAATATAAAATATACCACGCTCTTTCTCCGCCAGTGATATATTATTGTAAACGTCCCCCTGAAATGAAATTTATAATAGCTCAGGTAAATGGAGAGGTAATATATACTGCAAATATACGTTTCAAATGTTATTGTGTTCTGAATCCAATGGAATAAAAAAAACTAAAATTAAATTATAACTACATAGTATAAGCCAAAGTCGCTTCCACTCTCTGTCTGTCCGTATAAATGCTTCGATCTTTAAAACTACGCAACGGACTTCGACGCCGTTTTCTTTACTAGATAGAATGGTTCAAGAGGAATGTTTATATGTATAATACATGCATAAATGTAGAGAAACATTGATAATTTTAGAGGTTTTTAATGTGATGTCGTAAATAAACCCATTTTTTTACGCTTACATTGCAAACACTGGCTGTACCTTACGAGATAGATCAAAATAATTTACTACAGTATTATACACCTTAAAAAGTTCTACAATACTTTCTTTCTTTTTACTAGAAGTAATGGATTATTTACGAAACGATTATAAGCAATACAGTATTAATCCTTATCCAATTAAGTACCTTAAATACTTTGTGCATCTAATATAGATTAATTTGACCCTTTACAGTATGTAATTTAAATTAATATTCTTGAAGATATTACAGATTTAAAATGCAGGAACAAAGCGACTGTGGCGGTACCGGCCGGGGCCTGTTAGGTGGCACTGCTGTCAATTTATCAGCATAATATTTTAATGATTATTCTGAGGCGGTACGAAGTTTGCCTGGTCAGCTAGTCATATAATAAAATTAAAATGTTTTTTGTTGCCAAGATTATTAATTGAAAAAAAGGTATAAATAAATAAAAAAAATGCCCGGAACATATCATTTGAATGAAACATGTAGTATCACTTCAATATGAATAAAAAGATTAATAGTAACATTTTTTTTCATTTTGCACTTTTAAATGCATTTTGTACAAAAACTATGAGAGATACGCGAAAATACGTTTCCAAGTTTTTGTAGGGGATTTAATTTCCTACAATTTTGTAGAAGTATCTTTTTTTATTTTTCCAGCCAATCGCGAGATATAGACGAAAAAGTTGTTTTTGCACCCTTTTGCAATGTATTTGCACCCTTTGCCGGTATTGCAGCACCCTGCAATTTTAGTATATTAATCTACGAAGACTTACGGAAATTTTGGCGTTGGTTGCAGGTGTTCAACCAAAATGGCAAAGTTAAGCTTTTATTGACTGGACTAAAACGACGTCTTGATGTGTACGCAGCATTATCTGTCCAACCTATTTTAGCTTATTAGTAAGTTTAAATTATGTTTTATTTCTTTTTTAAATTATTTTTAACAATTCTCTAAATTACAAAGTTTAGTATTACATAGTAAATACTCCCTGTATTTCAAAATGTAGTTATCATTAAAAAGCATTAGCAACAAAATAACAATGTTTCTATATGTTAAAATTTTTGTATGAAGTTGTGTTTCAATGTAAGTGATCTTGGATGGATATAATTTTAATGTATGTTATTAGTTAATATTATCCTGTATTATGTGTACTCTGTATATTTGAAGGGAGCAGCGTCTGCCAACAAAGTAACACGCATTTTGAAATAATTATGATGTTATAAGGGGATGATATTATGATTTATTTCAGTCTTATTTAACTACAAATTATGATTTCCAAAAGTACTGATGTGGTAGATCTATTGCCGCTTTAAATTACTGTTCTAGATTGACCCACAAATTAGTCTGCGGCGAACGAAAATCCACTCGTCTAATTCATGCAACATTTATAGTAACGAATCTCTTTAATCAGATAATAAACAAAGACTAACTTTGCTACTACATACATACATAATACTACATAAAGCTTTTAATAATTTATCAAGATTTAAGTTCAAGTTATGATATACTCATAACGGGAACAGAACGTAGGTACATAAAAGTACTCCACAAAAAAAATTGCAATCAGGATAGATTAATATTAATTAATCTATCCTGATTGCAATTTAAATAATTAAATAATTTTAAGAATTTAAATGTATGTACATACATTTAAATTCTTAAAATTATTTAAGTTTAGATTTAGTTATATTTGGCAATTTGTGTTAATAAAATAATTGAGCGCCGTCGGTAAGCCGCCGCCGGCGCCGAGGGGAAGCAACGACGTCACGATTAGTACTTGGATAGGTGACCCGGCATGATACGATGGCATAAACCAGCCGGTCCGGTTGTTATCATAGGATAACAATCGTGTAGCCTTTGGGCGGCCTAAAAACACCCAACGACAAGAACGTAATATTGCCGTTGGGTGTCCACAGCGTTGTCTTGTTAGTCCTCAATGCACATTTGGCTACCGTTGGAACGTATAGATTTAACCCTCTGGACACCCGAGCCCAACAGTAGGACATTATGGGATAAAAAAAAAATGGACATTATGGGATCTTGATGATGACTGTGTATTGACATGTTGTTACTCATTCGCGGTGATATATATGAGTGTATGTATATTTGTCAATAGCTAATGCTGATGTTAACATACAGGTGGTTTCGCGAACACCACGAAGAACTAATCCCTATAGAGAAGACGCTGCTATGGGGTCGCACAAGACTGTTTGGTGGTGGTCTGCTGAGTTTGCAGTCCGTGAGAAGAGAAGACGCTGGACGCTTCGTGTGCTGGCTTAACAACACTGTTGGAGGAGAATCAGTACATTTCACTCTGATTGTTACAGGTTAGTCTCCTTATGTATAATAAACATAAAAGTGGTAGTAAACACTAACAGACTTCTTTCTTTTTATTTGTAAACCTAATGGTAAAAATAGTCTTGGGCGTGTTATAATGCATAAAAGAATGTTCTGTTTTCCATAAAAATAGACATATCTATTATACCGAAATAGAAAGACCTAACTCAATTATAAACTCTATTAAAGCATACAATATGTACATCAATAGAAAATCAAACCCATAATGAAATAAATACTTAAGTTTGTTCTTCTACTCATTATTTTCCAACAAAGTATCAACTCTAGCTTTCTTTCTAGCAAAAATCCTGGTAAGAACTAATATGCTAAATCTCCTCACAAATACATAACTTACAGAAATAGGTAACGAAGAACGGCTTACATTAGAACTACCCTTCATTAAACTAATAACAAAAAGCCTTTTCTACCGTTCTTAGTACTAAAGCCTAAATAGGTTTACATACCCACGACTTGTTTTTATTACTAGAATTTGAGGCTATGAACTTTCTATTTCATAGACAATTTGTCTTTGTTATTTTATATCCCGTTGCTCTAGAGATGAACTAGGTTTATTAAATATATTATTTCAAAAACAGCTTAGGAGTAACTTGACTTTGAACTTAAACTGGTATTTAATATGGCATAACTCGTCATAGCTAAACATGTATGTTGCTTTATCTGCTGCCAATACTGTTATAAGTTAATTACCTTTATAAAAAGTATGTCAAGAATCTAAACAAGTCAAACCTACATAGTATAAATGTAATAATAAACATATAACGAAGAAACTATGCATTGAATGTACAAAGCATCGTCCCCTTCCCTCTGTACTTATAAAATATGTTAAGAAGTACTTTTTCCGGGAACTCAATTTATTCCCATATTACGGCCTTAATTGGTCTAATCGTAAAATTTTATTGCTACGATGAACAAAATAATGTATTCCTATTTGTATTGGATGTTTTTCCGCTTGTTACAGAACCCATCTCCGTCCGAATAAAACCCGAAGTCATACGAAGTAAACCGAACGCAAATTTCACATTCGAATGTAAAGCGTCGGGCCATCCAATAGAGCTTGTCTACTGGGTGCATGATGCGAGAATTGTGAAGGCAAATGAAAGAGTCAAGATATCTGAAGACGGTCTAAGATTACATATCAAAAATTCTCAGAAAGATGATCAAGGAGTTTATCAGTGTTTCGTTAGCAATACTAAAGATCAGGCTTATGGAGTAGCCGAGTATTTAATAGACGGTAAGCATTCCATTACACTAAAACGTCTTTACTTACCAAGAGTACAAAATGCGAATATGAATTTAACTGTTACGCTCTTAAACCACTAAGCCAATTCTAAAATGAAAATCTACTTTTACCGCGAACGCGGAACACACGCGATGGAGCCTACGCCTAAGTCTAAATTAAGTAGCTAGTAAAATATAAATGTCTCCAAACAGTTCTCAAATAAAGTTCCCAATAATCACTTACTTGAGCAGAAATTGTAACAAAATATAAAAGGTAATAAAATTCTTACAATTTAAAAGCACAATTAAAAAATTGATTGGAAAACTTTTCTTACATAAAAAATGCTTTCAAGTTTTTAAATGTTCCCGAGAAGCCTACTAAGAAACTTTTTAAGAGCAGTGTTTGTACCTTTTTATTTCTACTTATAAAGCAAGGTTTTTAAAATGTTGTCGGATTGTAAAAGATGTATGTTTGTCTAGTGTCCGAGGGTCGTCTGAAGGTTCCTGCCAACCGCTCGCGGCGCACCCCCTACGCTAGGAGCACTCACACACATGACGCGGACTGGAATTTCACTGGCACTAGAGGTATGTGACATACATAATAAATACACGTCTTAACAGTTCTAGCTTCAGACTAGTTGGACATTAAGAGAAGTAGCGCACCTTTGCTATGTCTGACATGTTTAGTTTTGTAAATGCAAAAGTAGAATTCTTTGTACGAGTAGAGCAAAAGTAGAGTACGAGTAGTATTTTAAATTAAATTAAGTTACTAAACTATTATTTATTTATTTTCATAAGAGAAGATTGATGATGATAAGATATAAGAATAAATTTGTGCGTGTGTATTAAATGTTGAATTTATTTTATATTTATTAGCATGGTGAAACCAAAAACATTCTAATAGGTCTTTTCTCTATACTTTTTGAAACTGTGTTAGGGTGGAAGGTGCTTTAGAGGCTTAGAACTCTTCCGTCCCGCCAGGCCCGGGAACGGGCCAGGTACCGCAGGCGACTCAGGCGCCGGAGATCGCAAAATGATCTCCGTCCTCCATAAGCGCAGGCCTGGGGGTGACAGGTGAGGCCATCTGTCACCCTAGCAGTAGCAGGCCGGGGTGGCAACGAGAGCGCTACAAAACGCGCAAATTCTGTATTTGGGCAGAAAGGGAACATTAGAGTTCACGCACAGTAGGAAGCAGTCTGCAAACCATAGATGACCCGAGGTGCGTCTGGGTTCCAAGGATTCCTTTCGAGGGTATACCTGGTTCCTTGACTCATAATACTCGGTACGGCGTGCGGTTTTAGTCGGTTCGAGTCCGACATAGCCATCAACGTGTGGTGACAGATTATGAATACAAAGTGTGACCACCCCTATTCATTCCATGGGTGTCGTAAGAGGCGACTAAAGGAACAAAATAAGCACCTAACATCACTACCAAGGTAAGGAAAACTTGAAACAAACCCTTTACCAACCCGTCTGGCCAGCGTGTTATAGTAGGCCAAAACCTCCTTTCAAAGGAGAGATCCAGCAGTGAACTGCTAAAGGCTGCTGATGATGATTGATGATGATGATGATGAAATAAACTATTATTATTTTAAAATATACAGGTAAACTAAGTAAAAACAATCTTCTTCTCAAACTACCCGCAAGTTTGAGTAGAATTGCTTTTACAGTTGAAAACTACAAACTTTTATTAGGTTACGTATTTCGTCGATTTTATTCTAAACGCTCCCTTATAAGCAATAGAAGTGAAATGTGAAAGGCTTCCTATTCATAACCATTAAAATTTATCTTAGAACTCGTTCAATATGCAAAAGAAATAGGGATTCGTTTCGCGTAATTTGGAGGTTATGTTGTGAAACAGTTTTATTGTAAATAAGTTTTCAGATATATTTTACTACTACGATTACGATTATTACGAAGTTTTTTATTTTGTGTTCCATCGATTAAAGTGGCGAGGGGAAGACCTCTGTCTATCAATGAACTCTATTGAACATCATCATCATTACCTTATTGTAATAAGGTAATGATGATAAAGTTCAATAGGTTTAACCTTTTCATTTACATATATATTTTAAACATTCTAATCGTACAGCGTAGTGGTTGATTTTACATAAAAGAGCAAGATATTGTTGTATCAATGATTTTGATGCCACACATTAAAAATAAAGTAAAAAATATTTCTATGAAAATGTTTGTATTTCAAATTGATATACAATATATTTTTTCCGAAAATATTAACAAAACGGAACGCAAGACTTTATAGTGCAAATACCTGAAATATTTTCGGGCATACAAGCGTGGTTTATCTAATTTTACATGCAAACAATATAATTATTTTTTATAGTTAGCTAGGCCCCGCCACATATTTTATTAACCAAACAGCTAGTCAGCGAGGTGGTAATTTTCTAAACAAATTATCCAGCGGTTAGTACCTAAACTATCTGAAATAAACAAGGGTCCTATATAACTTTTCCACTTACTGGCTGTGTCACGACTAGTCCCAACTTTGTCATAAACAAAAGGTAACTAAAGTTCTGACTTTGAGCTACGAAACAGATTCGCTATTTTAGCGGACACATTATTTTAAATTGGAGAGCCCGTATTTATAATCTTATGAAGAAGAAAAATAAACCTTATAATTTACTGCAAAACTTGCGAATAACTAACTGCCCAAGTTAAATGCGCTTGGGAGTTAAGCTCCAAGTTCGGTTCCTAACCTACTTACTAAATAATATTTTTATTAGACTTTATTTTCTTGAATAAAAATATTCTTCTTTTGCTGCCACTAAACATGACATATTCCTAAGATTTTTGCAATTACTCAAGATCCTTCCTCCTTATGATTTATATTAAAAATATTACTATCTACTACAAAGCTACTCTCAAACTTAGTCCCATTTAAATTAGGAAATATTTTATTTCTAACAATAAGAGAAAATGATATACCTTTCTGTGAAATAAAGCTTATTTAAATTTACTATTCTTTATAGCATTAACGTCGATTTTTACTTTTCTTTAATTTCTTCGATATGTCAACAACTTAATGGTGCATTGATGGACATTGTTCATAATTATTAATACTGAATATCCATGATTATTTTTTGGTATCTTGCAGTAGACTCCTTTTTTTATTGGACACTATTTACGAATGTGTCATACTCATTAAGGCGAGGCAATCGGTGGCCACATCACTCACGGTATTCCTTCCACGCCGGCTTTATATGGTTGCAAACATATTTAATTACGAGTAATTGGTGATGTACGATTGCAAAATTTATTCTCATTATTTTAATATAAACATATGTCAGGAATATAAACTGATATAAACAGTTTCATAGTAGTTTCATGTAGTTTCATACTAAACATATTTTACCGGTTAAGAAGTTCGTGCTAACGCAAAAATCCTGCCACACGGCATTAACATGTAAAGTAAGTTAAACTATATATGTATTGCCATATAGGTCATACGCTGTGCATGCGGTAGATATACAAATTTTAAACTTTTATCCATTCGCTCGACTTCTTCATGAAATATTTAAAACTCCATTTTTAAACGTGAATCCGGTGCAAGCTATTAGAGTCAGCTCTTCAGCTCAAACAAAGAGCTTCAGTGACGCAAGCAGGCTGCCACGGGCGCATCGACCACCGCAATAAATGCCAAAAATGCTACCACCAATTAAGATCGTATCACACGGCACGTAAGGTTGATTTTACCCGCCCCCACCTCGAAATATAAGCCGCTTTGTTTCATTATTAATTCGTTCCCCGCTATTTGGTGTCGCTGCTCTTCAGGGGTTCGGAATTAGTAGAACCGTCACGTATACCAAACGACTTACTTGTGTGCCGATTTTTTTCATTATTTTGTTTTCTATAAAGGAGAAAATTCTTAACTAAGATCGACCATCGCAAAGCTTATGTGAAGTGGATATACTCAATTAACCAGTATGTAGTATGTAAAAGTATATACGTTGTTATAAAATGTAAATCTTCGTTTGAAACGTTATCGTTTTATTTTGATTTCTTTCAACACTTTGTGGATTCAACTTTTTAAACTTGGAATTGATAACAAAAAAACATGAAAACATACAAAAAAAATTATGTAAATTATAAACCCTTTTGAAGTCAAATCATTATTAGAATGTGTTGCGGCAGATAGAGAGCCCACTTCAAAATTAAAGCTACCAATATGAGCTCAGTGAGCCCAAGAGAGAATCCTGTAAAATAAAATGTAAGTAGTGCCAAAAACCAGATCTAGCAGTTTCATCCCCAAAGAATTACACCCGTTGTTGAACTGAATTAAAGGCACGCTATGTGCAAAAAACCACAAAGCATCTAGCCACAAAAGTCCTTGAAACCAAAAGGTTACACGAAAGTAGATTTTAAAGTTTTGTACCGAAAGTTAACGTTTAAACACGTTATATAATGCTGAATGAAATGGTCAGCTTATTGTCATATTATTATACACTACATTACATTATTGTATTCATACTAAACATCAATTTAATTAACAAACCAGATTTTTTACATACTTGAGCTTCATTGAATTTTATTTTTAAAACCACACCTATTAAGTATCTACTAGTATGTAACTAGGATTGACCCATAGCAGATTTATTTAACATTATCTTCTAGAAATTTCGACACCAAAATGTAAATTTCTTTCAGGCACATTTTCTTATTATAAACACGTCAATAACAAGTCATATCTATCTAAACCTAGAATACATTACTGAACGCAATAAACAAGCATGTAATTCTACAGTTTTCATGACAAAGTTATTCCAAGTACACACAATATTGTAGACAATTGACAATACATAATAGTCTAGACCTGTATTGGATGAACCGTCTGTCGGCAGGCAAGTTGTGTAATGCAGGTAAACTATTGTAGGTGAACAATCACGCCAGACGATTGTATATATGTAGGCTTATTGATAATACAATTAAGTACAGCTCCAGTATATAATAGCCAGTCTATAGTAGTAGCCTTTGAATCTGAGGTATTAGATTACGATTAATGAATTACAGATCTATTGATTTTGGTATTATAACTCTGGCATTAACAGAGAATTATATTATATTCTACGTGTGGTGACGAATGAAGAATACATAGTTTCACCACAGCTACTTATTACATCAGTGTCATAAGAAGCATGAGTAAACTATGCAAGGCAACCTCCTACAGCAAAGACAAATAAAACTTGAACACCCGTAAAAAAAGTTTAACCAACGTGATGGATAGATTTAAGTACAGTAGGCCTCAACCTTCTTTCAGAGGAGGGGTCTAGTTATGTCTAGCTATCAGGAGGCTTCTAAAGTCTGATGATGATAATAGAAAAAAAAACTTCAAAACCTTTAAAAGTATAAAAATATTTTTAAGGATTTCAACAGGTACCTACTGGTAAAATAATAGAACATATTAATATAACTTGTCATTGCATACAAATTAAATTAATACACTTAATACATAATTTATATATTCCTGAAACTATGAATATGATTCTGGTCCCAAAGTAACAGTCAACAAACAAACTAAATTTCTTAGAGTTGAGCCCTTCGGCTAAAACTATCCGGATAATATAAATGAAAGTAATAAATAACAAACTCACCTTCCTAAACAAAATCGATATAGCTTTAAAACTAGCCATTAAGGTTGGGTCCAAAACACGTAGTTAACGGTAAGCAAATAAATGTCGCAATTTAATGTGGTATCTAATGAAGGGATGGAGCCTTTCTGCGTTATTACTTTGAGGCAAGGCCCAGAGGTATGGGCCTTTGCGAACTACACATACATAATTTTAATCCACAGTTTATTGGTTCATTTACAGAGGAACCGCGTCGAAACACTGTGAAGTATCGTAATGAGGTTAGTTTAAGCTTGACTTACATAAGTTGTAAGCATTTTACACAGGATTTTTTCTACTTTCGTTCTTTTTTAGGGTTCCGTAGCCGAATGGCAAAAAACGGAACCCTTATAGATTCGTCATGTCTGTCTGTCTGTCCGTCCGTATGTCACAGCCACTTTTTTCCGAAACCATACGAGCTATACTTTTGAAACTTGGTAAGTAGATGTAATCTGTGAAACGCATTAAGATTTTCACATAAACATAGTAAAAAAATACATTTTGGGGGTCCCCATACTTGGAACTGAAACTCAAAAAAATTTTTTTCATCAAACCCATACTATGCATAGGTATTCAAGAATGATGATGAGGTTTCTAATATAATTTTTTTTTAAACTAAATAGTTTGCGCGAGAGACACTTCCAAAATGGTAAAATGTGCCTCCCCCCCCTGTAACTTCTAAAATAAGAGAGTGATAAAACTAAAAAAAATATATGATGTACATTACTATGCAAACTACCAACGAAAATTGGATTGCACGAGATAAATCGTAAACCACAATTTACCTTTCGTTCAATCACTATTATAAAAACATCGATCAAAGTTACAACGAACTAAATGAACTTTTATATGATGTTACTTGCTGATACGGAACCCTTCATGGGCGAGGCCGACTCAAACTTGGCCGCTTTTTTTATTAATTATTTCATTAATATTACTATCATTACATAAACAAATTCTCTGGCATTGATATACAAATATACAAACATACTGTGTTTTTTTATTATTTGATGCCGGCCAATGTGACTCCGATTTAATAGATAGTAATTTAACCTTATAGTGTGTTTTACATGATCTTAATTAAATTATTCACACAAACCTACCTAAATACTGCTATTATATACCTACAAGTATATCCACATACAAGTGTATACATGTAAGTATTATATAAGAATTTCATGCTTAAAAAAGTTTCTATTAAATGAAGACCCAGATATTAAACTCAAACTAACGGTATCAAAATCCAGTATGTAAACCGATAACCATCAAACTTGCAAATTTTTTTTTCGAAACTATAAATTGACCTTAAAATTGTACACGTCCGAAAAATCAACATTACTTTAATCCAAAAATAGAAGTTTAATAGAACAATGGCAGAATAAAATACAATCCTATTATCTTTGGAGATTGCAAGTTTAAATCCCGGAACAAAAAAGATACTTACTGTACAGTATTAGAATACTAATGGTTCAAGCTTTCCTCTCCACAAAGAAATGTTATGCATATAAATTATGCAAATCATTTAATATAAACGTGCATAAGATCTATAGTTATACAGGATTAAACACCCTCTAATTTCACAACAGATCCGTTTCATACAAAAGAAAGAACGGATTATGGAATTTCATATTTCTCTTTAATTTTGAAGCTACAATCAAAAGAATTAACGAGAAACATGTGTTTGGAAGCGTAAATTTTTAAATAAAGGTCAAAGTTTAATCCCTGGGATTCGTTCACGGGATATACCAATTCATTACAAATATTCCCCGTTTTTGTTATCGTAACACTCTTTGTTGACTTTTTACTCGTTTCTTTGTTGAACATTGTCAAGAAAAATTAATTAAAATTTCTATTTGATTTAGAAATCCTGCTTATCTAAGTTTAAACCACCTTCTATATTGAATTGCAAGTACTTTTATGGGTTATTTTGCTTTAGAACGTTCATTTCAGCGTACCTGAACCTAGCCTGTCAGTTTATATTATTCTTCAAGATGGATTTTATTTAATTGAATGACTTCAACAGTCAAATTTGCTTAAATACTTACTATCTCGTAATAAAATTTTGATGAAAGGCACTTGTGTACTAAACAAATTAACTTTTAATAGAAGGCAAAACATTGTTTTAAAAAAAGTGGTTCACACTTGAATTCCGCAGCACATTTCGCTTGATAGTTGTTTTAACCTCGTAAGGCCCAACGACCTAATTTAATGACAAAAATATTTTGACGTTCCGGCCCAAGACAGTTTTTAAAATTATTAAATTACGGCCCAGCAACCTAAAATTATGACATGATCAAAAATTTACTAAATTTGATTTTTTCGAACAATTATACTTAAAACTATGACCCGGTAACCTAAAAAAAGGACAAATTATTTCAACATATTTTTTTCATGGAATAGTTAACTTTCGGTATAGGAAATACCCCCTAAAATAATTTTGCCAAAAACATTACATTTTAACACTTTTTTACTAAACCAAAGTTCTGGGCCGCAACTACTTGCGCCTATTTTTAGTACATTGGGTCGTAGTGTATATCGTCCTAAGTTTAGTTGGGCCTTACGAGGTTAAAATAGCCACAAAGTTTTTTTTTAGTTATTTCAATTATTTGTTTTTTTGAAATAATAATCATTAGTGATATTTGAAGAATAGGAACTTAAATTTCATCAATAACTCTGGTCTAGACTAAATATATAACTATTAAAATACGAACGGTTTACTATTGGTACAATGTAAAATAATAATAAATAAATAAAATGGTTTTTATTGTTTCTCATAAATTGTCATTACATTACAAAAATTGAGACAAGCAATGAATTTTGCTGTTATTTTATTCGTTCACTAAAACCGGATGGACTTTGCGAAATTTCACGTGTAGAGGAGATACAGCAAATAAAAATATTTTTCTTAATTTTATTGTAGCACTTTGTCGACGTAGTCACAACACATATTCATGCAAAGTTTCATCTTTCTATCTGTCTGTTTATTCTGGCTAGTATGTGGAACGGCCATACCGATTTTGAAGGGACTTTTACCGGTCAAAAGCTGATGATATAAAAAGTAACTTGGACTACTTTTATGTTTGAACGAGCTTCGCCCCGCAATCTGTTACAAGAACTACCACGGGTAACACGGGCGCAGCTACTCTGAGATATGACAAGTTGTAACAGTGCTCCAACTAAGATACAAGATAATGTTTAACTTTTCAGAGCTGAAAGACTGGAAGACTTTTCGGAGTTTTCCAATCTCGAGCCCGATTTATTAGGAGCTCGAATCATAAAAAAGAAATCTCTTAAAAATTGCATAATACTTTAAGTATTCGTTCTAAAATACACATTTTTTAAACATTAAATAAAATAAATCTCTTAAACTGTCTTATATGTACTATAATTCTTTGCTTTATCATTTGAGGTGGGAAAATTACGTATAGACGAAACGTGCCAAACAGACGGGTGGTCAGATTTGTCCACCCTTTCAATCTCTCTCGGTAATACCGACATTAACCCGTTCATAATACGGAAAAAATCTCACGTATTTTCTAAACTAAAGGTTTATTACAGCAGAGAATTCGTTTTAAATTTAAACTTTAAAAATTACGTACTTACGTACTTTATACCCCCAAAAAGTTTTTAAACACCAAATTAATAATAAACTATTCATGTAAATCTGAGTCAAGTTTGTAACTTTTTTTCTCTTCTCCTTCTCTCTCTCCAAAAAATACTCCGCCTCATACTTCTATAACACCATAAGGGTTGACTGGGAAAGAATGTCTAATGGCATTAAGTCCACATTTGTACAACATATAGTTAGTTTAAATAAACCTAATAGTAAAATTAATAAAATTATTTTATTTTTCAATTAATTAATTGGCTAAGAGTCCGTTACAACGCTTAATTTCACTAAAGAGATGTGTAAAATAACTAAAAATATACCTTTCAGTCAAAGCGAGTTGACCAACCAGAAATCACTTGGTAGTCGAATAATCCTCATTTGTTTTAGTTCAATATTCACATTAACTTAGGCCCGCACTAACAATTCTACTTATGTTTTAATATATACAAATACAAATAAAATTTAATGTTTACTGTTATTTATATTGCAATTTCGTATTTTTGTTTAATTTTTATCTTTTCTTTTAATTTTCTTTAAATATCAAACTATTTACATTTACAAATTCGACCCCTCATGGTTTTTGGGACTATAGGGTTTAGAGACCTAGCGTACGTTTTCACCAACGCCCCTACAGATAAGGAGTGGTTTCGTTTTCACAAACCTTTATAGGACAAGTACTTAGACGTCTATTAAAATTTAGAGCCTGATTTAAGCATCTTTAGTGATAACGGGCATTTGATTCTTTTTGTTAGTATCGTTGCGATCAGTCATCTTATTCATATTAATATTATGAATTTGAAAGTGACTCTCAGTTTACGCTCGCTTTCAAGACTAAACCGCGGCATCGATTTTAATGAAATTTAACATGGACATACTTTGACTCCTCAGAAAGCATTTATGTTACATTTACCACGATAACCGACATACACGCAAAAGGAGCCTTAAGTTAATTAAAGATTGTAGAGTTATAAATCTACAACATGAAGTGCTATTTATGCAAATCGAATTTTAAATATTTACGCTATAAAATAAGTTTACGTTTGAAGAACACTATAATACAGAAAACTATAGTACAATTTAATTGCTTTCTTATTAAATGTTCTAATATTATAAATAAACATACTTCGCCGACCTCAGGTCTGAGATTTCTTCAAGAGCATCTAAAGAATGAATATTAATCACGAAACCCAGTGTACCTAATGTTTTATATATAGTACTATAACACAGACTGAGGGGGTTATTTTACTTTGCCTTCCACCCGAGATAATAAGCTTAGCCTTTGTTTTTAAAACTCGCAATGGCTTTGTTTGTGTGAGTGAAAAAGGAAATTTTCTGAGGAATGGGAAATTAAGTTCTCTTTGAAATCGTGCTCTGGAGTCGACGTAGACTTTTAATACAAAAGAGTTTAATATAAAAAACTTGTAGGCATACATTGATGGCAGAGACATAGTGCTTTAGTGTTAAAGGTGTGGATTTCTCATAAATTTTCCAAATGACATCACATCAATATAGCTGTACAGACAGCAGTGGATTATATCCCGCTATATGTATACGCACTACGGAACAACGGAAATACGCACTAGAAAGAAACGGTTCGGCTCTTCATTCTTATGTCGAGCAATCAAAAGCTGGAACTCGCTACCAGCTCACGTGTTTCCTTCCCATTTTGATCCCGGGTCCTTTAAGCGGGGGGTGAAAAAGCTTCTCGCTAAGCCGCCATAGTGTGGGCCGCCATGCTTTTATGCCTGCATTCGCGGCAATGGTGTGTGGTTTCCCCCACTCTTGGATTCTGCTCATGCTTTCCATCAGGCAGGGCAGATTCACTTTGGTAGGCTAAACATATAAAAAAAATGCATCTCTCTTCTTAAAAAAAAAGTTTGGCTTACTATATCCCGCTAGTCAGCTGTATTGGTGTAGTTATAGTTTGAATAGTAGTTTGCGTAATTTTAGTAAAGTCACTCACCCTACTGAATTAAAAGACGCTCTACATTTTTTTATGAATTAACATCTAATTTATTATTGTATTAACATTGTTCCAGAATCAAAACCAGAGTTGGTGTACTGGTTTTCGGAACAGACGTTACAACCAGGTCCAAGTGTTTCTTTAAAATGTGTTGCCATGGGACATCCACCACCGCAGTTCACGTGGCTTCTTGATGGGTTCCCTATACCCACAAATTCAAGGTAAATATTTTTCTTAGTAATATATATTGAACTAGCTGAGTTGGAGCGAAGCTAGTCTAAAAAAATAGCCTTGGTTATTCCTTATGTAATCAGCCATCTGCCATTAATCATCATCAGTGATTGATATTACTAACAGACTCTTGAATTTTATTTATTTGTATCGATTGCGTGCCAGCAAGCACGTAGTATGTTTTATGGTCAACGATTACCAGCGTCTTTAATAGTTTGTTAAAATGCCACTTTCTCTGAAAATTAAGCTGTGTATCAAATTCATTTTACCAACCCGAAAAACAGCCATGTCTTAGGTAGTCTTTTCGTCGTGCCCTCCTCCTGTTTATTTTTGCTACATCAAGTTATGTTACATCTTTTTCTTGTCTTAAAATGTACATTTCTAAGGACAATTGGCGCCAAGCTCATGGCTGGTTTCTAAAGAAAACAACTAATTCTTACACATTACCCACATGTAACACCAGTATATAGGATTATGGTGTTGATGGTCTTTAAAAATAATTTATGTAAATTTGTAATGTATGTAACGTGTGACTAATATTTTGCACAATCATCGTTATTAGCGTTCTTCTTAAAGTAGATATTCAGCACTGCCTTAGTTTTAGATTCTCAAAACTTTCTTGTTTATAGGTTGCTTGTTTTTCAAATTCCTCAAACGGTTTCAGGTTTAACCAACCAAATCTAACAACTTTACACCAAAGCTTGATTAATTATTTAAAACATATAGATGATATACAAAGTAAAACCAACCAATCGTGTTACAGCAAATTATGAAAAGCAAATTCCAGGAATCAGTAGAATACTTTTCCCTATCTGTGATTCCAAGTGGTTTGATACTCAATTACACCCATAACACACGACGGAATTAGATTTCATTCATCATAGAGATAGGTCACATTAACATGGGAAGCGACATATGGAAATAAATGAGAAATATATGCATACGCAGTTCCTTTATTTGTTGGTAATAGGATTTTACCAGAACTAATATTATATTATATTTGTAGAGATTGCAATCTATTTAATTAATTAGGTATAGCGCTAATTGCCAAGAGGCCTTAGGTGACCTTTGACGTGATATGCTATGAAAGTTTCCGTGATTTGGAGGTAACGTTAAGCAGTCGGTGCCAGTTTTTAGGGTTCCGTAGCCAAATGGCAAAAAACGGAACCCTTATAGATTCGTCAAGTCTGTCTGTCTGTCTGTCTGTCCGTCCGTATGTCACAGCCAATTATTTCCGAAACTATAAGAGCTATACTGTTGAAATTTGGTCAGTCGATGTATTCTGTGAACCGCATTAAGATTTTTATATAAAAATAGAAAAAAAACAATACATTTTGGGGGTCCCCATACTTGGAACTGAAACTCAAATTTTTTTTTTTCATCTAACCTATACGTGTGGGGTATCTATGGATAGGTCTTCAAAAATGATGTTGAGGTTTCTAAAATAATTTTTTTCTAAACTGAATAGTTTGCGCGAGAGACACTTCCAAAGTGGAAAAATGTGTGTGGGGGGGACACTTCTAAAGTAAGAGAGTCATAAAACTAAAAAAAATATATGTTGTACATTACCATGTAAACTACCAACGAAAATTGGTTTGAACGAGATCTAGTGAGTAGTTTTTTTTTTTATACGTCATAAATCGTAACACGCAATATATCTTTAATCCAATCAATACACTAGTATAAAAACATCGATGAAAGTTACAACGAACTACAAGAACTTTTATATGATGTTACTTGCTGGTACGGAACCCTTCATGGGCGAGTCCGACTCGCACTTGGCCGCTTTTATCATAAGAGAACAGTCATCGGTCTTCAAGTCAGGTGCCTGAAAAACATTTAACGGCAAGATTACGAAGTAATAACGTGTCTTGCCAGTCCTCAAGCCGTACATGGCCAGCATGAGGACGTATGGCCTTAACCCTCTCTTCAGAGGAGACCCGTGCCCGGCAGTGAAACGTTATGGGTTGTTGTTAAATTACTAATTTCTGATTTCAACTACTTTTAATATTATCATAGAACTCAGCAACACGGGTACAGTACTATTTAGTATATTATTTAAAATTAATAAATAAAATAAATATTTTGGATATCTTACACACAACATCATCTTGTCCCAAACTAAGCAAAGCTTGTATAATGGGTACTAAATAACTGATATAAGTACATAAAAATACTTTTTTTTGTAAATACATACATATTATACATAGTAAACACCCAGACTCCGAAACAAATATTTGTAGATTACACAAATATATGGTCCGAACCGGGAATCGAACCCGAGACCTCTTGATCAGCAGCCACATACGCTTACCACTAGACCAAAAAGTGTGGCCCTAAATTTGTTAGCTCGACGTGCTTAGCGTTAGCTTCTTCCTATGTTCCATCATTTTACAGATATCGACAGTATAATCTGCTTTCGAACACTTTACATTTAATAAGTCAAATTCCATCTGTATTAATCAACAAGTTTTGAATAATTGGTGATAAATTCTATGAAAACATCATCATTATTATCATGAGTTTATTGCAAAATCGGTATATCCAATCAGCGATCAACTTAGAAACTTAAAATCTTTTCCGTTAAATGTTTAGTATCAAATACACAAGTTCGTGTTTTTTATCCCGCAAGGGTACTATAATAGTTTCATTGTTATAAATAAATAGAACGAAGAACATGATAAAAAAGTAAAAGTTAAAGTAACTAAATAACTTTTGTCATCTCTGCCGTTCGTACCCATGTTATAAAAGTTTTTAACGCGTTTTGATCAGTTTGACGATACGATACGGATTATATTGATCCTAATCGTATTTAATGGCTGAAAAGGAGATGGAAAATGGTTTTCATGCCTTTTTTATGTTGAGTGCGAAATCTTTACAACAATTGTGAAAATCATTAATCAATTTATTAACAATGTGATGTTGCTCTTTAGTTTGAATATGTTTATGTACTGCTTTACCAGTGCCAGACTCGGTTTTAACATCGTGATAAACATAGGTTCGATTTCTGAGCCCATGAAACTATTCGAAAATGCTCAGAGATGAAATTATTTCCACATCAATGCAATTTTTTCTACATCAGCCCATAGGTCAATTGGCATAAGGTCCACTAAAGTATATTACCCTATTAATATTATAAACGCGAAAGTTTGTAAGTATGTATGTATGTATGTTTCTTGCTCTTTCACGCAAAAACTACTGAACGGATTTGGATGAAAATTTACAATAATATAGCTTATATTTTAGAAAACATAGGCTAGTTTTTACTGCAATAATCGAAACCGCGGGTGAAAGCTAGTTGATATGTGAACATTCCCCAAACCAAAAAAAAAATCTCTTTATTGTACACCAGATAACGTGGATCTTAATGCTAGGTCAGTACAAGTGGCGGCCTTATGGCACTACGGCAATTTCTTGCAGGCAACCATTGGATGGAAATAAAGAACGGATAGAGCTAATGTATAGGGTAGTGTCCGGTGTATCAGAGTATTGATGTTATGTTGTTCAGTTTACATCTTTTATTTAAAAAATAAATTAATATCACACAGATTTGCTGTTGGTCAACGCGTGACACTTCAAGATGATGTAGTCAGCCATCTTAACATCAGTCGATTGACAGAACAAGATGGCGGAGAATATGCTTGTGTTGCCTCCAACACTGGCGGCAAAGCAACCCATGCAGCTCGGGTCAACGTATACGGTCTTCCATACATCCGAGAAATGCCAAAAGTCACGGCAGTGGCGGGAAGCGATTTGAATATAAAGTGTCCAGTGGCCGGCTACCCCATCGAGTCAATTACTTGGGAAAGAGGTAAGCTTTCTAACTTATTCAAAGAGAGGTATATTTTCTTCAGTAATACGATCTTACATTTCAGATGTCGACGTGTTTTCAAATTTCTTTCTATTGTTTAAACAGGAAGGACAACTCATACATAGTTTAAAAATATATATTTACCTAAATCAAAAAGAAGATGTAAGGTATTATACTAAGACATCTACTGATACGAACCAATAGAGACTACAACTAACTCTTCAAACAACCTCTCTTTTACATAAATCCATGAAGCTAAGCTAACTTTTAAACTTTATCTTTACGTGATATGAAATTATATCATCAACAGATATAATTATAGCCTAAACTTTTAACCAGATTACACAGACCTTGGTAACAGGCAATCTGGGGCACCTAGGAATATTATTCAGTAATAATAAATTGGTAATTTTGGAAACAATTTACAACACTATACGAGTTATAGACTTCATTATTTACTGTTAACGCCGAGACTCAAATGGCAAGATATCAATTCTATATTCAACAACAAGCTGGTGCTTAAACATCTTGTGAATGTTTGTTGAATTTGTTGAATATTTTTAAATTGGAATATAAAGATTGTATATAAGTAAATCCATTTACATTATTTTTGTAACGCAATTCTGTATATAAAAGGAAATTTAATTTCAAATTTTCAGCAAGGCATAAAAATTAAATTACTTACATCCCTGGAGTTAAGGTAAATGTTTTTGAATGGTTATGAAATAAAAAACATGTTGTTACAGAATCATGGTTAAACTAGTGTATGTACTCGTATTTACTGCCGCAGCTGTAGGGGTGGTCAATGCTAAAGTGTAAAATGAAACAGAGCAATAGTTACGTATTTATCTGGCAAATTCAGTTTCCAATTTCAAGTTTCAATTTCAAAACTGAGATCTAGATTCAGAGTTAGGTAACCATAAGATAACAATCTTAAGGTTATGCCGTGGTTATGAATTCTAGATCTTATTTAGCCCCTAGCCGTGCAAATATTATAGTAATCCTTCCAACTGAAACTTTTTCTACCCAAAACGGTATTCTCGAACCGTGTTAACTTAGAGAGAGAAGAAATACTCGTAAATAGAACATGACTTTACACCTTAGATATTAGAAAAGCTGTGTATATGTTATGCACCTCTGTATGAAAAATGTATACACCCCTTTAAAGTATAAATATAAGTAACTTAATTTGGCTCACGCACCGCACGCGTAGCCTACGTCCATTCTCAAAAATTAAAGTATCTCTATGCCAAATTTCATTTAAATCGATGCCGCAGTTTAGCACCGAAAGTTTAACAGGCAGAGTTACTTTCGAAATTATAATTAGGACAGAATTTGTGAGGATTATATACCTAAATTATATACAAAATATGATTAGATATAAGGTCACTCTAGGTAATTAGACGTACTATTAAGTTAATTAATCTGAAAAGGTATAACGTCACGTGAAATATGAAGATGGTAATTATGACCTTTAAGGTACAATTGTGCAAATACATAATTATTATTTATGACACGAAATTTATCCCCCGAGAGGTGTTTATTTCTGAAGCGAAAATTACTTGAGACATTGAACTAATAAAAGTCGTCTTTTCTAGAACACATTTTATTAAGGGTCTGTGCTCTTATGGAGTTCCGTTTACAATTGTTTTTACTTTAAATGTTTAGAGAAAATACACGGTTCTTCAGATATGTTGGTAAAGTTTGTTTTGTAAATGCAGATTTTTTTACTTTAGATACTAAATGATTTATTGAAAAAATAACACGATATTTAAAAAACAGTGATTAGCCACACAAGAAATAATAATAAGGCCACTAACCTGGTCATCCGTTTGTGAGAAACATAAGAGTTTCAGCACTTAACGTCAATATTTAATCAACCAGGTTGTCATACTCTGTAAATTACATTTATATCTAAGACCATATCTATGTTTTAGATCTCCAAGTAATTACTTGAGGTTTTAGGTTTTTAGGAAATTACTTTCAGGTTTTTATTCAGGAGGTATTTCAACTGAAATACCTACTAAATGTAATAAAATTTGTTCAGGTTTCACTGTATAATGATTAATTCTTGCTTTTTAAGCATACGTATGGTGTAATCTGAAACTTGAGAAATCGAATAATGGACGGTAAAAAAAATGGGATTAAAGTATATAATCCAACAACAAATTTTAGTGAACTTTAAGTTAGTGATGTTACTAACAAAATCACCACCAATATAACACTAAATGTATTCATACTGCGCCTGAGTCAATCGCAACCCACGCCGTGACTAACGAATACCGTAAAACCACAAATAAAGAAAATACATATGTAGGGGAAAGTGGTCACCCTTCGTACGCGAGGCACATTCGTACAGTAAACATAACAAAAAAACGAAAAGTCATACGAACACGAGTTTTCTTGTGTGCATAGACATACCAACCGCCAAGTTGTATGGCAAATGTCACGCCAGTCGCGCCATTCAGTGAGCGCAGTCAAGTCTTAACGTGTTTTTGCGCGTCTGAAGTATTTTTTTTGGGTATGTTTAGAATCGTATTGTAACTAGAATATTTAAGCTTTCGACAAAATAGTGATGATGTATTCATGTTAACATCATTTATTCTGGGTTTTAATCACGAATATTTCTCCAGCTAAATTCTAATTATTATAAAGTTGTTTTTTTTTGTTGTGCACGACTTGGGGTAGGTTCGGACAGTACTATGTGTGGCACATTCGTACGCGTACGAATGCTCCCCCTTAGAATATATTTAAGTAAAATACAGCGAGAATGTGGAATTCGTATTTTCTTTAGTTAAATATAGTGTCAACCTATCGCCGTCCACTGCTGGAGGAAGGTCTCCCCCAAGGAACGCCAACCATCCCGGTCTTGGGCAGTCCGCATCCATCCGCCGCCAGCCACCTTCCTCAAATCATCGGTCTATCGTGCCGCACGGCGTCCTACACTACGTTTGCCTAATCAGCATCTATCAGTCCGTCTGGATACATGTCCGGCCCACTTCCACTTCAGCGTGCTGATTTTCCATGCGATGTCGGTAACTCTAGTTCTCCGTCGAATAATCACGTTACGTATTTTAACAGACAGCGAGATAGCCAGCTTCGCACGCTCCATCGCACGCTGAGCTACTTTTAATTTATGGACCAGTCCGATAGTGAGTGTCCCCGTCTTGGCTCCGTATGTCATTACGGGTAGGACGCACTGGTTGTAGACTTTGGTCAGTGATTGGGGTATTGGTGACTCAAAAATATGATGTAGCTTCCCGTATGCCGCCCAGCCCAGACGTATCCTTCTGTCGGCTTCCAGATCGAAGTTGTGATTAGATGATTTGGCCAAGGCAGATGTATTTTTGCACAACTTTGATAGCAGCGCCATTTACGGATACGGTTAGTTAAATATATTACTTTCTAAATACAGTTTTAAAATACTAAAATATAAGAAAATTTTAAATATACATATATCGCTTTGCTTTTATTAATTAGGAATATTATATCTAATACATTAAAATATTTGGTTGTAGAGTCATGGTGCGAAACTACGTAAAAAAGAGAACGCAAACATTGACAGATGAAGCGTCCATAAATTCAGCAGTTGGGGAAGTAGTGAAAGACCTTTGTCCTATCGACAAGCCGCATTGAAATACAACATCAAAACATCAACCTTAGAATGCCGAGTGAAAAAATTTAGAAATGAAATTAACAAAACTGGACCCTCACGTACTTTTCAATCCAAATTTACTAGTCTGGAAGATATTCATACATTGTATATCAGTGATGTAATTAAGATCCTCCCAGATCCTCAACCACGGCCACATGGTACAACGAGATTATCAAGACTTTTTACTTTTGCAATAAATTTACGTAATTTTAATATTCCTTAACCAAATGTTTAATTATGTGCGTACTTCAAGTTGTTATCCTTACAAAGATCTCTCTAAGACTGATTTCAAGTTTATTATGAGTGAAGTTCAATATTATTAAATTTGATTTAAGATAAATATATATGTATTTTGTGAATTAATAAATGAATACGACTTTAATTGACTTTTTAATTATCCTGTATGAATCTACCCCATGGTGTATGAAAGTACCCCACCCACAGTACGAAAGTACCCCACACGTGGGGTGCGTTCGTACAAATTTCATATCCTAGAAAAACTGCTATAACTCTTTAAGCTTTTGAAATAAATTCTTTAGGCTTTTTTGTAACAAACTACGATATATTTACTAAGCTTAAATGTAAACACGATAGTAAATATTCACTTAATAAAAAAAATAAAAATTAAAATGTAAAAAGTGTACGAAGGGTGACCACTTTCCCCTATCTATTGCAAAGTCTATACATAAAGATGTATTTGTGAGCAAGGTGACAGCCTTAATATCGCTAATGATACAAAATTGACATAATTTTGTCGGTGCCTCACGTTCAGAAATTGAATTGTCGCCCGGAGGCTTCTGTGAAAACGATTTTATATTCACTACCAGAACAGTTATTACTTTTTATTTCTATTTATCTTTTTTAATAAACTTTTTTATACAGAAATCGTATTTTCTATGAAAATCCTTGCTAAAATTATAAATGCTTAAGTAACTCTGTCTGTCTGACTTTTACGACAAAACTACTAAACCGATTTAAATAAAATTTTGTACACAAATAGTCTGGAGCCTGAGAAAGGACACAGGCTACTTTTTCCCGCGATAGCCGACATACACGTGGGCAGAGCCGCGGGTGAAAGCTAGTCTAAAATAAATGTTTTGTAGAAAGGCTACGTTACTATGTGTCCAAGTATTCTGGCGTAGTCTAGCGTCTGCATAAAGGAATTTGGTTGGATGTAGCCTATGTTAAAAAGTTTAAGTTTAAAATTGGGCTCTTTTAACTTTTAAAATTTGGTCTTTAAACGTGCGACCCCAGTTGAATATATAGTACGAATGTATTCAAATGTTTTAAAAGTAATAGATTTAGCGTCGAATAAAAAAACTAATGTGATTACCACCATAATGTAAAATGCTATGTTTTCTTTTGTTAATATATTAATTTAAGTGTATTTTGTTTCTTAATAATATAAGCTTATTGTTGAAGCTGAAATAACTCTTCAGTTTGTTCATAAGCGAAGGTTTGCAATAAAGCTTTCCAGTCCAATTAAAGGAAATGTTTTACATATTTTTTTGTAAATTAAAGTACGGTTTATCTAGAAGTGACGACAAGCAAATGCAGTCCTGTAGTTTTCTACATTGCATTAAAGTTTAGTTGATTTCTTGATTAAACTGGTTAACAAATAAATAAAATGATGTATCTTTTTGTAATTTACAAGCAAATACTATGTGTTTTAAATATTTTTTTAAACTATTGACATATTTGTGTCTGGTATCATGATGATGAGCCGATGATGGAAGGTACAACTCGCATGGAATTTGACCTCGCACCGACTTTAAATAGATTTTAGGTTCCTACACAGTAATTTTCACATAGTAATTTAAGCCAACTATATTTATACAGTATTTTACGCTTTTTAGTTTTCGATTGATGTTTTTTAGAGTCAGTTTCATAATTTGGTTTGAAATGTTTTTTCTAAACTAACAATATAAAGAAGTAGTTATTTTAGGTTTTGAGTTTGTGACGTCGTAATCTTTGGATCTATTAAATTAATTTTGAAAAATCTTTTATCGATTGAAAGCCACATTTATTTTTATGTGTAACAGGATACATATTAACCTGGAAAATGATACAAGCGATATCCGTCATACACACGGACGGAGACACGGGTTATCAATTGTAGAATTAAAATATAAATAAAGTAAAAGTGAAAAGTGACTAAGTAATAATTCAAACCTGAACAATTGTGTATCATACGTGTTTTGAATCAGAACAAAAATCGTTTACCAAATGAAACTTTACTCAAACAACATCGAATTACGATCTGAAGGGAGGGTGAGTAACCACCTCTTTTAGCAACAGGTTCTTAACAAAACTAGGCCAAAGGTGAGGCAAAGAAACTATAACTTTTGGATAATATATCTTTATACCGTCGTTATTACATATGTGTTGATGTTTGATTTGGTTATTTATGTACAACCTATATCTATACAAATAAATAAAATTGAGTGCCTGTTTGCAATTTCAAACTAACATTTTTTTTCTAAATGCATATGAAAACATATACCTACGGTATTTACATAAAAAATCAAATACAAAATATTTTCTCTGTTTGTCTCTTTGTTCCGCCTAGTCTCTGGAACGGCTAGCCTGATGTTGGCTGGTCTTTCAGTGGCAGATAGTTCATGCTAGAACGAGTAATTAAGGCTTATTTTATTGAGTTGCTTCGCCCCGCGACCTTACTGGCGCTTTTTATAGAAGTATAATTACAACCGCTGGTAAAACTGCAGGGTTCACCTAGTTTTAAAGTTGAATAGTAATGTTTACTCTTGTAAATTTAAAAGGTACTTATAGGTGTTAAAGGTAACGAATGGTATAAGAAATGTCAATAAATGGTATAATAAAGCCTCACCTCATTTTATCATCGAAAAACATAAATTTATCCACTTTAGAGGGTTTACTGGGTGCCATAAATGAAACAGCTTTTGTGGAAACCGGCGCTTTTCTGATACAAAGATTTATTTCTCTTCATTTATCATAACACTTTGAACAAATTGTATTAAATTTGACAATATTTATTACGATAATTAATTACTGTATTAAGTCCTTTTACAAGAAACGTTATTTGTATTATAATTTGCTGAAAATAATGTAACACATTCAAAGTGCTCCAAATTACAAGAAGCCAGCAAATTTAATACAAACTTTTAAAACATTTTCTTTAGTGATACTATTATGTTTATAAAAAATATAAAAATACAACCTACTCTATGTATTGCGTGGTTGTTTATTTCAAATTCCCGTACACCGTTGTTGTTGGCTTGAAAATATGTTCGTTATATCTCTGGCCTTAATAATATTCCAGCCGCAGAGAAAATTGCGTCTCACAATCTAATAAACTTGACACCTTCGCTACATCCAATTAAGGACAAATCTAAGTTATTCCTCAGGTGTTGTTTTATGGCTAGTGGCATCAAAAATTATTGTTACTCAAAATGAAACTTCGTATATTTTGTTTGACATCCCTACCCCTCTAGCGAAGTTGTAAACGTTTTTCGTATTTTATTCTCTTTCTCTATTCTCTTGCTTCGGGGGCAAATGTAACTCAGTCGCGTGATCAAAACCAAATATTAACTAATGAAACAAGAGACTATAGATATAGACTAGAATAGAAAACGAAAAACGTTTGACACTTGGCTAGGGGGGCTGGTTTCTATTCATTTTCACAAAGCGAAGCCGTACCACCTGCTTCACTTAGATTAATGTATAGATGGTACATTAAGATATAGGCTTTCACTGTAATATTTTTGCTATCTTAATCGTCTGTTAGTACGAAACATGAAGCCTATTATAGTGTAAATATGATACAGATTTTTTAATAAAATACAAGCTATGAAGAAGGTTAATTTCACTAGAACTACAATTAATTGGCGATTTTAATCGTATACTACTAAGTAATTATGAAACTAAGCTTAACTAATTAGAAACGCAAATACAGGTCAGTTTGAAAGAAATATATGTTAAGAAAATAACAACCTCATTGGAAAACGTAAAACTCATTTGAAATTTTAATTTTAGTCCCGTCAATGCCATAAAGGTTTTTATATGTACATTATTTAAAAACTTATAAAGATACAGATTTTAAAGTAACTAAATTTTAAAAGAGATACAATAAATATGTAAATCTGCTATAAAGCTTTTTTGTTCTTTGAAGTGTTATTGCATTTGTACATTCATTGAGCTAAAAACTTCGTAATCACATCTAATCCGGTTATTTTACCTACAATATTATAAATAAATCAAAATATTCTTGAACTCATTGGTAACGTAGCGAAGTGTTTTTTTTTTGTGTGAACTATTTGAGCAGAACAATAATTATATTTTAACCGTCAATTTAAGCTATAAGCGACATAAAATACAGGTCTTGGAACTTATCACTTATTGAAATGAGAAACACTGGCATTTTGAATTGGTATCAAATTTTATGTCAATAATCAATCCTTTCTAAGTAAATTGGGTAAATACCTAACCAGCAACATCGAAAATCTGATCATTGACAGCTACACTAAGATTATTCATAAATGATATTTAACTTTAAGCACCGATTCTTTTGAATTTTGATTTAAAAATTGATAACTTTAAACTAACAGCCCTAAAATTGAAAAGAACATAGAATGTTCGCTTTTAATTAATGACCAGTATCTTCGGAACCATGCCTAAAGGGACTTCTTTTAATGATATATTTTAGTTATAATATAATATTATATTTTATTAAGGTTTTAAGTTCATTGTTTTAGTTTATAACCAACATTGTACATACATTATAATAAAGTATTAATGACAATTGTGAAGAAGGTTATGAGACTATAATTTGTTTACAATTGATTATAATTTTTTACAATTACACTAAAACCTGAATGGAAAGCATGAGTGGAATCCAAGAGTAGGGATCCCCATCCTCATCGTGGAAACAGACAATGCAGCTGTTATACGTGGCATCTTTAAAGTATGAGGTGTTAAGAAATGTGTAATGCATTAATATCAGTATTTATGTAATGTGTACAGTTCTGTAAATATAAGTTCCGTATACGTATGCTATTATTTAAAAATATATCTCTCATTACAGTGCATCTACCATGTTTCTAGGTTAACATCTAGGAACCCAATATGACGGCCACTATACTGCATTGTACCCGTGATCCCTAGAACCGCCATCCTCATTTAATTCTACTCATGCTTTCCATCAGGAAAGGTAGAGTTACTTTGGCAGGCTTAAATAAAATTAAAAAAAATAACTGCTCTCTATTATCAAGAAACGAGTACAAGGAGAAACAAGCAATACAAAAGGTATATTTGAAACATACACAAATCACTTCAAAATTACTGATTGTAGTTATGTTAGTACCTAACATAGATTCCCACGTCTGATACCTATAAACTTTACCTGAAACAAAATCGTTAAGGTCGTAAAACTTTTTCTTTCTCCTACGAGCCATACTGCGAAAGATCAAATTAAGAACCTCTGGTCACTCCCTCGTAATTTTCCCTTTTCGCTTCGAACCCTTGTCAACAATAGAGCTTATCTTTTTCATAGAGTACCCGCTCTCATTAGGCTGACCTAGAATATTTGATATCTCTACGGCATTGATACTACGACTTGCTAACCTAAGGATTAAATTGATTCAATTACCGTTTACCTGAATGGGATATCAGTTAGCGTATTCAATTTTAATCAATAATGTGTATCTAACATTGTTGTCCTCTAGTTTTATTGTCAGGAATAATTCCATGTTTTTATACTTTCATTTATAACTACTTAATGATTAGGTACCTCTTATTTTATATTTTGTTTTTCCAACTTTGTATATGATGAACTTCTATGCAACCATTCGTCGCTTATTTTAGCTCCTTAGATATAGGCTCCTTAGGCTGTTTCTTAGGTGCTGCTTGCTACATAAAAAGTATAAGATGAGAAAATTCCAAGCTTGTAGACCTAACGAGTTAGGCGCTACTAAACGCAGCTTGAATTAATTGTGAAAGTATAGCAAGTTAAAGTGACAAAAAATTGATGTAAAGTTATTGATAAGATGATAAAAATGTAAATAAAAAATTAACTGTAAAAGCGCTATTTTATCTACGTATTAGAAACATTAAAGAAAAAGATTATAAGCTAAGCTTAATCTATGCTTTCTAATCTTAAACATACATCTTTCCTAAACCAGCTCAGCTGCTCAGGAAGTCAGTCCCAGGAACTATTTGCTAAGCCACTTACCGCGACATCACTTCAAATGTATACGTAACGGCACACTTTGTCTTGAGACAAAATCATTAAACACACGGACAGTGATAATGATATGTTTTATAAAACAATCGAAGTGTAAAATAGATTTTTAACGATAATTATCCCTAATTAAGCATCTACTACATCATTTAGGAGGAATTAATTTAAGCTCTATGGGAATCTGTGGATAATTCTTATTATTCTTCTCAGTCTAAAATCGTCCACTACTGGACTAAGACTTTCTCTAAGTTTTAAAATAATCACCGGCTCTATGATGACCGCATCCAACGGTTCCCAGAGACTTTCAGGTCTTCGGGCTACTTTGCAAGGGGCTGAACTAAGCTCACTCAGTCGCCGCTTAAAAACTCTTGAGCCCCAGCAACTATGTTTCGAGGTTCCTAGCTTCCACCTATTTCATTTAGGAGGATAAATTACCTCAAATAATATGTTCTGTAATACATAATAGATCTTTTTAAATATATACGTACATGCGTAATATGAGAAACCAAGCAACAATATTTGAATATCAATTTAATAAATTAGAACGGTTTCTCAGAACTGAGTACGCTAAACTTATTCAGCCGTGTATATTGATTAAGCAACCCATTAATCATTAGCAAGTCCCTTGTGAAGCCTGTTTGTATATTCCATAACCAACTTTGTGATAGAACCTATTTCATTTTCAACAACATGGATACATAATTCCACACACTAAATGTTTAATATAATACTAAGTTAGCTAGCTATTCCACAATAATTTACCACATATTTCCATACATATAATTAGACTCATCACATATCTTATTCATAGCAAAAACTACCTATTTAATAGCCGACTGTCAAAATTTCGTGTTGAGGCCGAAGCTGAAATAAACATATCTGGAAATAATCACTGGACATTTTATATTTAAGTTATAATTTTGACATACCAAAGTTTCAAATCTTTATATGTTCATTATTTCGATATTTAAAATCAATCCAACTGGACACGTAAATCTTACAAGAATTGCTGTAATATTTAAAAGAGTGTTACTTCAATTTATTTCAATATAGACTAAAACCCCTCAACAATGGTGTCAAAATCTAAATCTTTAATGTTATATATGATATATTCTTAGTATTGGAATGTTAAACAAAGTTTGAAGTTAAACTTTCTAATACGATGTTTACCGACTTTTCAAGCGAACTTCCAACAGGCACAACAAAGCGGCCAACACAATCTGCTGCTTTAGCGTTCGAAGTTACGGAAAGCTAAATATTTTGTTATTGTAGAATTTAATATGCCGGTTGAATTAAGATAATAAGAGTTCATATTAATGATATATGTATTAAGTATAAATTATCCGTACCTTATCTGTATTTTTCGTCACTGATAACGGCTTGCCTATAAATTTATAAGGAGACACTGTACTTTTCTATACAAATTTATAAAATTAAAGTGTCTGTTAGTACAATCAAATTAACAGTATTTTACTAAATGTATATGAAAGTATATACGTTACTTACACCAAAAATACAGTTTTTTAAATTTTTCATATCGGTCTGTTTGTTCCGAGTAATCTCTAAGCTCGTCCTTTATTTGCACAGCAATTTTTCTCCATCTTAAGGTTGTCTGGAAAAAAATGCTATTTGGGGATAAGGCCGCCACTTGTAAATAGTCAATCTGTTTATTATTATGTTTTTTTTATGTAAACCGCATTAACTGGCGTACAATAAAGTTTATTCTGTTCTATCTCTGGAACAGCTTTACTGATTTTGACGGGACTTTCACTGACAGAAAGCTGATGACCTAATGTGTAACATAGGAATACAATAATATTTTTTAGACTAGCCCAGCTCCGCGGCGTTACTTGCGATTTACAACAATAACTAAGGGTAACACCGCGGTACTCAGCAAGTGTACAATAATAATAATTGTTGTCGTTGAACGTGGTAGACACGTGCTGGGCCGGCTCTATCGGAATAACCATTTTGCTTTTAATCGAGTGAGTCTGGTTATTCTAGACAGGAGAGTTCAAATTAAATCAGTGGAATTATATATGGGCAAAAATTACTCAATTACTGTATTTACTTAAATTTTGTTTATATTCAAAAATATTATGTAACTTTTTTGTTCTACAGATGGTCAAACTCTTCCTTTGAATCGACGACAGAAGGTATACCCGAATGGCACACTAATCGTGGAGCAGACACAGCGCGGTGAAGATGCTGGGACTTATACCTGCCAAGCGTCCAACCGCCAACGACATGCGGCAAGAAGAGACGTTGAAGTACAAATACTAGGTGAGACATACGAGCCATGTCGTATTGATAATGTCCAATAACATTATGTACACAATACAAGTCACATGCAATAGCATTTACGAGTACGAGTATGCATTTTGATTTTTGTATCAAAGAAATACTTGTTTTCCATTAGATACAAGTAACTACACTATCTACATATTTGAATGAATTCTTTAGCGTATTTTAGCACCTGTTCGGATTAATCACAATTTAATCATCGCACTAGTCAGACCTAACTTTGGTACCTAAACATATTTTCTGGTCTACTATTGGAAGCGTTGAAAAATTATAATTTCAAGAGGGGTGGAGCACTCGTCCGTAATTCATTAAAGTTAGCACGTTTACCATTACCGCGGCATCTAGCGAACGTTAAACTTCCAGCTCTTCGCGGTTAATAGGGTAATTAAATAAAAAAATATAAAAAAATGAATGGAATCCTAACAAAGCACCCGTCCAAAATTCTGAAATGAGGTCCGCAAAATCAAGGCATGAACGGGACTTAAGATTTCAGTTTAATTAACATTTACGCCGCTAAAAAATAAATGAGGAAATTAAGTGTGTCTACGTGGGGAAATTGCGCATAAACTTTCATATTTCTGCGTGAATAATTTAGGTAGGGTGATTTCATACACTTGTTCAGTTTTAATTCATGTTGCTATTAGGTAAGGTCAAATTTTTTTAAATAGGCTTTCTGTGCTAATGTTCCCCTAATGTATGATTAGACACAAAAAGAAGGTAAACTTATTTCATGTCGTACTAGTTTCTTTCGTGGAACATAAATGGTCGTTATAAAACCGCATACACACATTATGACCCCGCAGCAACAATAATACTATGTATATCTACAATAGACACTAGTTTAAATTGTTTTTCAAGCCTTTTTTAATTTCAAAATATCTAATGAGACAGAAACAGTTACAAAAACTTAAAATCAAACATAAAACCTAATGAAAATTAGTTGCAGAAATCGCATTTTACTCAAATTAGCAATAACAGGAAACTCTGCATACAAAACGTGTCTGTATTCCTTGCGTATAAAATATAGTACCCCCTAAAACATAACACAGTATAGCTGTAATGAAAATAAATTTTGTTCATATAAACATTCTACCCAAACAGAGGTAAATTTACCTCACGAAAAATTAAACAAACCGTTTTTTTGCAGTTCAACCAAAAATCCTACCTATACCGGCGCTAACAAATTTATTACGGGAAGGTATGAGAGCAGCCATATCATGTCAGATCTTAGAGGGTGATTTACCGGTTGCGTTTCGGTGGGAGAAAAATGGCCAGCCTGTGACGACATCACCGTACGCGCCGAGCGGGATAATAACACGCAGAATGGATGAATACAGCGCCTCGTTGGTTATTGAGCAAGTGACATCCCTCCACAGCGGAAATTACACTTGCATTGCTTCAAATGTAGCGGGCTCCGAGCGTTATACTATACCGCTAACAGTCAATGGTAATACGTCATATCATTCGCACAATTATTAATTTTCGGTGATTTTATCACAAATATATGTATTTTACCTTTATTTTGTATTAAGTTCCTCCTCGATGGAGATTGGAGCCTAATGATGTGGCAGTGGCAGCAGGGCAAGACGTCACCTTACAATGCCAAGCAGATGGTTATCCTAAACCAACTATCACTTGGAAAAAAGCAGTAGGTTAGTGCCAAAAATATTTAAACCTTCCTCAATAGACTTGGAGAATATTGAATTTAAAAACTTGTACCCATATTTATCTATTGACTTATCTCTGGGACTACAATACATTGATCTTATTACTTTAGCGAGTTAAACCAATCTCTCAATGAAAACACAATCTACATGACAATGCTGTAAAAAAGAAAATTTTGAACAGGTAACACACCAGGGGAATACAAAGACTTCATGTTTGAAGGGAGCTCAAGGGTGCTGGAGAATGGCTCACTTGTATTCGAGCGTATAGCCAAAGACAGCGAGGGACATTATCTTTGTGAAGCGAGAAACGACATAGGCGCTGGACTGAGCAAACTCATTTTCTTAAAAGTAAATGGTATGTTATTTTAAAAAGCTGCATTTCTAATTTATAAAACACTAATAACTCACACACTTGTATTTAAGATTCTATATTAGATAATTTGCGTGATTCAAAGAATTCTCTGATTTCCATCTTTTACAATTTCGGTCAGTCAATTTGGCAAAGGAAATAGAATTTGAACAACGAATCGTACAGCTATACCGACGTTGTGTATAAAAGAAAGGAGGCAAAGGAGGCTTTTTGTCGAAGGCCTGTTGAAAAGTTGTGGAATTTCTTGATGGAGGATTCGTCGTCGCGATGAGTTTCGTCGGGGACAAGGCCGGTCTATACTCAAATGAAAATTCTTTTCTGTCATTACTGTTTTGTTGCGGAGACGTGGAGCTGTCCTTAGTTAAATAAATGTTGGCATCGTATTGTTCCCTGACTATTGCGTTTGAGGTTTTTTTTATTCCTCATGAAAAAGAGCGAGGAATAGGATGACATAAACTTTGAATACAAGTTTTCATAACGTCTTGAATGATTACATTGGCACGGGACCAATTAAAGTGCTATGAAAACATTTAGGTACGTCACGTAGGTACACGAAATAGTGAATAGTCGTAATATTTATATATATCATGTTTGTATTTTCATATTTTTCTGTGTTTTTTTTGTTGTGACTAATTATAATTATGAACACAGAGTGTCATAAGAACGATTAAGCAAGCTAACTACGCAAGACAAGTTAAGACAACATCTCTGCAAAGAGAAAGAAAATTTGAAATAATGTCCACGAGTATAAAAACGGTCCGACTCCCTGTAGTTTAGTAGACCAAAACCTACTCTATAATAAGGGGCATTGTATGAACTGCTATAGGTTATTGATGTATGTATTTAGAAATACAAAAATGGGCTTGTTTGGAAATGTATGTCTTCAGTGATCTACTCTGTCTACCCCTTTTGGTTGCAAGACATGTGTGTCCAAATGATATATTGTATATAAATAGCATTAACTGTAGTTGGGAACGTATAGAACTTAAAGCTAATATGGGACCTTGGCAATCTAAATATACTGGTAAATAATTTTTACACAAAAATTTTTTTTTATTCAATTTCATAAATTATTTTATTGGGAACACTCTAATATACTTTTCGTCTCTCTGACTTGTATTGCACTTTATTTTATTCTATAAAATTTCGTGACGCTCACCGATAACTCGCTCAAATTGCTGAACTCGAACCATTTCTATTGTTAGCATTTACCGATATAGAATTAAAGGAAGTCCATTTTCTCACCACTTTACTAAGCCCAACCGGGCAGTACTTTCAAACTTCATTTAGATCGCTCCGAGTTCGAACTTACATTAAATTGATAACTTTTATGAAAACTTACTGTAGGAGTCCAGTAAGTTTCTCGATTAGTTGTGGTTATAGTTTGTTCGAAGTGAAATATAGTGATGTTTGGAATTGGTTCTCTAGCATCGTTTGATTTTTTTATGTTACATTTTAATATGCAATGAAAGGTATAGTAAGTAATATATACGATTATAATATCATAGTTAAAGAAAGAATTCTTAATGAGTTACAATAAGAAGAAATATGTATATTGCTCTAATAATTTTGATAAAGTTTAAGCAAATAAAAGGTAAATTTGTTTGATTTGATCAGTGCTAGTGCATTAGGTATTCTGTGCTAGTGCTACCGAATTATGTAGGTCTTAACAACTTCTAAGGGCCACCGCACACTAGCTACTTTTAGCATCGGCGATCGGCGATTTGGCGACTGCATCGATGCTGCATCGCGTTTTCACGACTTCCTGCGTTCGATCGCGGTATCGGAAACGCGCGTTTTAGCGACTGCTCAGATGCCAAGTCGCTGCTACCGGCATCCGAATGTGTGCGGAGAGTAGCGTTCAGCTGCTGTGTCGCGCTTCTAAAAAGCGACTCGATCGCCGCGTTTAGCGTTTTTAAGTGTGCGGTGTATGTACTTAAGCTATGTACTTAAAATCGGGTGAAAAAGCAATTACGGTTATGGCAAGAGAAACAAATTACTTTATTATTTGAGAATTAAAAAACATCGTAGTTGCTTAATAAATCAATCTACAAAGAAACCGAGTAACATTAATAATACGGTTATTTATTTTCTAGCAAAAAAATTCTCAATATTGACCAAAATCACCGAAATCGACGTTTTCTGTTTGAACTCTCTCTCTAGTATTTTGTTGCTTTATTTTATTAGTCGCGAGAAAAAAGTACAGAGAATAGATTTACCATTTAAGGTTTTTATTCATTTTCACCAAAATAAAAATCATTCATTTTTAGCGGCAAAAGTTCAATACATTTTAGTATGAAGAAATAATTTGCAATAAAACAGAGTTCAGGCGATCCAAAAATTCAGTGTTCTCTGAATATTCTAAGCGACGCTACGTCCTTTCGTAGCTCCACACCCACACACATAGCTCGTCTTTTACGTACGAGACGAGGTGTGTGTGTGAGTTTCGACTGACTTTTGTAAATATTCGGTAGGTCTAATCAACTTCAAAAAAGAAGGATGATCACTAAATGTATTTTTTCTTATGTATATTCATCGCTTAGTCGATTAATTGTAGACCGATTTTAAAAATAAATTTTATGACTAAAAGGATTTCCAACTCTCGTAGTTGTCCTATTATCATCACGTCAGGATCTGATGATGGGATCCCAAGAAAATCGAGGGAAAGCCTCGAACTTTATAGGCAGGCACGTCATAATACGTGTCTATAAGTTGTTAAATATTTTTTATGAGTTTTCTAAAGCTATTCCAGACGCAATGTCTGGTAGCTATCGTTTCATGATGATGAGCTGATGATGAAAACAAGGTTGCTTAAGATACGTTTCATTGTAGAAGTACATAACGTTAGGTAGGGGTAAAGATTTTATGTATGTATTTGTTAACGGTAACATAGTAGATTGTGCAAACAACAGTAAAAGTTAGTTCGATTGTGGCAGGCAGCGCAGGCTCCTAAGCCTGTCACGTCCGCAAGCAGTTTGTAAACAGTTCCGCCTCGAGCCGTAATCGTATTTCCTGCTTGTTTATTTCGGTTTGACACAAGGTTCACCAGGATTTATACACGACCAAGTTTGCTTTCGTTCACAGAACCTATATAAACAGTTCAAATCTTCTTTCTTAACGAACTGGTAAAATATACTACATTTTTAAAGCTAAATACTTCGCAAATATGGCTGTTATATTTTAAACGGACAGTAAATCATAAGAATGTGAGGGTTTCGTAAACAAGGTACTCGCCAATAAATAACATCGGCCCTACACAAGCACGACATAACGAGCCCTCCTTTATGGTAATATTTTTTCCTCACTTGTGCCGCCGCATTGCAGAATAAAAGGAAATAATATTCGCTGAAGTAAGGTTTTCGGTAGTCGTAATAACCTTAACTTCTGATTTTGTCATTTTTGTTAGTATTAGGAAGGTAGGGAGTTTCCTTGTATGTTCTATTTAACAGGAAGTACATTTCAGAAATGTAATTCGGATATAACCTGAGCATACTGCGTGAATACACTAGTTAGTTCCATTTACGTTATAATGGAATAGAATGGAATGTAGTAATAATTGATAATAGGCGAGAGTAATTAATAACCATTTCAGTAATTTGTTTTGTACACATTACATGTCATTCTAGGTTTAGTAATAAAGTCAGGTCAATCATTTTTCACATTTATTGACGCAGTATGCCACATCCTATAGTTCTACTCAATTAATTTCAAACACACCTTTCTAAACTACGCCTAAACACATAATTAATAATATATAATATAGTAATGTATTGTACTATCAAGATATAGATACATTGTACATTGCCTTAGAAATTCATTAACGTGTACCTTGTTGCTCACGATGAGCTCCGACTTTATCTAAACATTTTTTTAAATATTTGTTTTGGGGCGTGCCTAAGATAAGATAGTTACCCTCACGCTAAGACTAATGGGAGCCGAACAAACAAGACTTAGCAAATGTAATGTGAATCAATTATTTCATATTATTTTATAAATATAAGTATCTGGGCAATAGAATTAATATTTTTTCTTTCTTGTTGCTTGAATTTTAGGTGTAACAATTTTATACCCAACTTCCTTTTCTTAGCTAGATCTTCCTTTTTTTAGCTAGATTTACAAGGATGTTCATATAACTTCCTTGTAAATCTTTACCTTCTTTTAGGCACCAAAATTTTTTTTTACCTTTTCTATATATTCGCGATTCAGTATTTTATGATATATTTTGTACTTTAATCACGAAAGACGTAATAAGAGGAAATTTCACTGCTTAAAAGACACGTTTTAACGCGAATAATACTGTTTTGTAGAAAGACGATCAGCCAACAAGAGTTAAACTTCAGTATATTTCACTTTAGTAATAAGAAAAGTATTATATAAACCTTATCGAATGTATATCGACATTTAAAGAAACGTTGGTACTAAAATAGGTATAAATCTATATGCATGTAGCGCCAGCAAGATTCCCAATGAAGAGTAAAACGGTACAAGTGACAGCCGGAGAGGCGGCGCATTTACAATGCGCTGCGTCAGGTGACGCGCCGCTAGAAGTTAGCTGGCGAAGCCCACACCACCACACAATTGCTCATCATTTGGATCAAAGGTATTTAGTCTTATAATATTCCTTCTCATTGCCATTTATTTTGCTTATTTTAACAAGCCAGCAAAAGCATTACATTTAGTAGCGCATATAAATACTCAAGACACCCCATGGTATTCTAAAATACCTGTAAATACCTGAACGATGCTAATAACTACTAAGTACTATCGTAAAGTACACAGTATTGTCCACGACTTCCAAAAAACAAACACCAAAAATATGACGAGCCCTGCCTTATTAATATTAGCATAAAAATTATTATTTGTAAATAATGTAATGTTTTATAATTGTCAGTTTCATAATGAACGTATTACTTAAAAAGTTTTAGTTCTTTAATCATTGTCACTGGGAAAATAAATGAAACTGTCTACGAAGTTTTTCGCTTGATGAAATAAATTAGTCAAGCACTTTTCATTTGTTGACTAAAATACTGTCTTTTAATAGTCATTAGTCATTCTTAACTTTAAAAGTTTGTTAACTTATTTATGTTTATGATCTAGATATACGATCCGGGAACAGGTATTAGACGATGGTCTAGTTTCCGAGTTAAGTATACTGCAAACATACAGACAAGATACAGGCGCTTTGACGTGCAGAGCATCCAACGCTTACGGACAGGACGAAATGCTTATACACTTGGTAGTACAAGAGGTAAGATATTTATTTGATAAATTTAATTTTAAATAATCGAGTTATGTCTAGCTTGTATAAAGAATTACAGCCTAAAGCTTATTGACGTACCTATACATTACTTTAATATTTATATTTATTAAATTGAGACAAATTTAGACAAAGTAAAAGTGTTACACACAAGTAAAAGCTCTGAGATGCATCAAAGACTTTACTTAAGTTAATACTGAACGTCTAAAAGATCTTCTTAATAAGTCAAACAAGCCTCACAGATCAATCGATCAATTAAAAGTTCTTAACCAGACCTGTATATACAGACCTAAATATTGAATAATTTCATAATATATTTATTGTTTGATTAATTACATCAAAATGAAGGTGTAAGTCATTTCCTCGGTTTGCAGGTTCCAGAAATGCCAAAAAACATTCGCATCATAGACCAGCAATCAAGATCGATACAAATATCATGGACGCAGCCGTATGCTGGCAACAGCCCCATTATTAACTATATCGTGCAGTACAAGGAAGCTCCAGGTGAAATATCAATAGCCAGAAATATCTTATGGTCTTCTCAGCGATGAATCAGTTTATCATCGGGATTGCCAATATTTGCAATAAGGCCTTTCAACTCGTAAAATGATATGACTCGTGATTCGATTATGGTATAACTCAGTTTATTTTTTATTTCTCTATTATATCAGAAACTGAAATACCCTTAAGTCTCGTGAATTCTCTGAAAATGTTGAAAAAAAAATGCTCAGTGTGTTTCAATTATATTTTAGACATTTTACGAGTCTTTTGTAAGTCATCTACGACTAAAATGGAATGAAATTAGTGTTGTTAGTTATTTAGTTGTGTGTCAAAAAGTAACTAAAATAGAAAAGTATTTATTATCATTACAAACACAAACAAACACTCACATTCAGAAATCCTGATTTAAAAGGGAGCATAACCCTCATAAAGTTATCGGAGACACACATGATTAAATATTCAGGCTATAAGTACCTGACCTAAAGGCTTCATAAGAAGTTTTGAAGTGTACCTCAAAGTTACTATCTCTCTCTTTCTTGCTTATGTATACATATTTTGTCTCTTTCACCCTTATTAATACATCATGATAAACTGATTCAGATTCGTGGCCAACAACTCCACAAAAGGTGATAGTTCCTGGGAGCGTGACTTCGGCTAGTGTTCAAAATCTCCAACCAGCTACGTCATATCACTTGAGGATTATTGCGGAGAATAGACTTGGACAAAGTGAACCCAGTCAGCTAATACAAGTCACTACTACGGAAGAAGGTTAGTAGACAAAATTTACTTCAAACCGATTTCATCCTCGACGGCCAGTCCTTCGGAGACCAGCTAACTACACAGCATATATTATAGTGGTCAAGACATGTGTGCATAAGCACAGGTGCTCTCTCTGTTCCCTCACAATCCGATACGGCTGCTATCGGCTGCGACTGACGAGAGATCAAGCGCAGGATGGATGACTTTCAAGACCTCAAATGTCAGACTTCGGACTGTTATTAAGTATTTCTAAAGTCAGAAAAACTTTGTAATACTTTTTGGCCCAACCAGTTAATGGGCAGTCACATACGCTAACTGTTAGACCAACGAGGCAGTCGATGGCAAATTGACTGTATGTATATAACGGAGAAATTTACTGTTCAGTAATTGTTTTGTACCCATTGCAAGAAATCCCTTTAATAAGTTTTCGAATTTCTGCGAATTAATTTACAAAATACCCAAGAATAAGCTTTACTTTGTTAATTAAGAACCTTATAGGGTTGCAATGTTTGTTGTTATTGTAAACATAAACCCCCTTTTTGTTTCCTTAGTTCCAAGCGGCCCGCCACTCGATGTTAGGGTTGAAGCCAAAAGTTCCACGGAATTAATCGTCAGCTGGGAACCACCGCAACGGGACTTGTGGAACGGAAATATTTTAGGTTTCTATGTAGGATTTCAAGAGGTGAGATAAATAATAAAATAGCTGGCTATTTACTCAATATTAATTAATACCTCTTTTATTTATTCTTAATAATAAAACTTTGTAAGAGGCCCAAATTTTAGCTCCATTAGAAACCCTGACTATTTAATACCATTTAACAACAACTTAAATTTAAAAGCACTCTATATATAACACATTATTTATGAAATGCAAAATCAGTTTTTTATTTATTTAATATATTTAATTATTATACATATAAGATTGCATTTAACAGTTTAGTAAGACCTCCTTAGCTAAGGTTACTTCTGTTAGGAGACCCACTCTCCCATAACAAAAATATTAAAGCTTAATTATACACGTATTATTGTTTAAATGTTTTAAAAGTAATTAAGATAATGGATACTTGACATTACTAAACCAAAAATATACCCACAGCTAAATAGTAACAGTACTGTCCTGAGTGCAAGCGGTCCCGGTGGTGCATCATACACCGTCCGAACAGTCGAAGGAGCTGGTAGTGCCCGCGCTCGCACCACGCTGTCGGGCTTACAAAAACACGCCGCGTATGCGGTCGTTGTGCAAGCTTACAATAGCAGAGGAGCCGGCCCTGCTTCACCACCTACCACATCCACAACTATGGAAGATGGTAAGACAATCTCAAAAATAACATGTGCTATTTCATGTTCTTCACAGCCTTAATATTCCCAATATTATTTGGGGTCTGCTACTAGTTCCATCGGTTTTAACTTAATATATCAGTTTTTACCTGGATACACTGGCATTGGACCACCCCAACCCTGAGGGGGAACTAAATACGAAGTTACATGTGCTGTTTATGAATAGATTTACACTCAAAACTTCACTGTTTTAACGTCAGTAATAATCAGAAAGGTTTTATTTTATTTTTGCTATATTAATTATAACCATTTTTATGAGACATACTTGTATCTGAAACTTATTTTATACTTAAAATAAGTTGTCAAACAATTATCTATACATGCACGTATCTTTGAAAGAAATTGTAGTGAAGAAGTTGCTACAATTTGTTTAAAGAGAAAATTGTTACAGTTACACCTTTTTTCAACCAGAGCACTTTGACTTTCAAAGCAAATCATACTTTTTTCAATACCAACAAACTGGTACAATTATAGTTCCAAGCCTACCTCCGGGAGCGCTTCAATGCACAGCCTTGAGTTCACAATCGGTACGCGTAGCATGGGAACCGCCGCCTCTTCGAGGAAGAAATGGTGTACTCCAAGGGTACCGAGTTACCTATGCACCCGTCACGGATTGGTTCGGTAAGTATCAAGTCTTGCATTTACTCTTGCTATTATAATTTAAACGTACTTCGAATAAATTAATTTTACAATGTTTTACTAATTTTATTACCTTACACTATTTATTAATCATATTAATCTATGACCATGTGGTGACGTATTAAGATTACGGAGTGTTATCATCATTATGAATCCCTTATGAGCCGATTAAGGCAATAAACTTTTGCAGGACAATAGCACTGCAAAGACTCGTCGTCTTCTGGTAATTATGATGGTTATCCATAGTCATACTTGAGCATTAGATTAAAGAATTTAATATAGTAATTAAAAACAAAGCAATGAAAACAAAAAATACACATCATCTGCCAGATAAAATTATCAGGTATAGAAGATACAAAAGATAATATTATAGTCCTTTATCTTCTGTTTAGGTAATGAAGATGCAGTAACTAAACAAATATCAGGTCTTCATACTACTCTATCAGGACTAAGAAGGTATACGAACTACTCTGTCACCGTGTGTGCCTTCACGGCAGCTGGCGATGGAGTCAGGGCAGCTCCAGTTTATTGTCATACTGAAGAGGATGGTAAGTAATATTTCGGCGAAATCTCTTTTCTTGGCAATTTTAGCGGATATTAAGATGTTGAGATAACACCACAATGTTTGTGTATATAAATTATTTTGGGTTTGAACAGAATTTAGTGGTCGACCAAAAACATGTACATATAAAATTTTAATAGTGCCGGCACGAATCTCGTAGAGGTTTAAACAAACGCTACGCCGCGGTGCCGTTTGCTTCTGCATTGAGTGTTGTTAAACAACCCCCACCACCCCCAGTGTTTGAAACCCAGTTTTTTAAATCCGCAACGTCGTGAAACCTCACTTTGTGTGGACCACAAATCGGGGTTTTAAGTCTGGATGTTTTTATGTCCGTTTTATATATATTTGTAAACTAAAAAAGAAAACTAAAGTTTATAAAGATTACACATCAGTCTCACTGTTTAACTGAATTGCAGCTGTACAACAATCTCACCTCTTTTGATGTTATATAAAAAAATGTCTTTTTGGTTAGAACGTACTAAGATTAAGTTATTGAGTTATTGACATCATATAAAATTTTCAATCTTAAACTTTTGTTTCTTATCCAAATTTAAATCTTTAGTCATTAGCTCAAATGATTTTCTCAAAATTCAGTTAGTACAGAAATGAGAATATTTAAAATTAATAGGTGTATTTCTTTTTTGTAGTGCCTTCAGCACCAGCTGATATCAAAGCGGTTGTTTCCTCAAGGAATAAGATCCTGGTGTCGTGGTTGCCACCTTCCTCGCCAAATGGGGTTCTTGTGGGATATACTCTTTACATGAGTGTTATAGAAGATGGAAGAGAGGTTAGTTACCCATGTTATACAAATAAGTATTTAAATTTAAATTATTTACAATACTTTTAATAGAAAGTCGGAAAGTCTATAATAGGTTCTAAGGAAAGCAACATAAAGCCGATTATTGTGAGTCATCCTTACCATAATCAATAGGGATTCAGTGAAGAAGCAATCACAGCTTTTACCCTACCATTAGTCTTTTTACTCTTAAAAGTAGAATATTATGTACCAGCAAAGAGTTACATTTTAAGTACACGGTTGTCCCAGTGGTCCAAGAGGTCGCCACACTGTTCTCTACTGCGCCAAATGTTGTGGGTTCAAATCCTACACGGTATAATACTTTATGTGATCCACAAATTCTGAGTCTGGGTGTTTTGTGTCCCTTTTTATGTATATTTATAGCGTTCCCCGCGACACATAAATGTATTTCTAGAGTGGGAATTGACTTCTTAAAAAATAATCAATAAAAAACTTAGTAAGACACTTCTGTTTAGAGTTAAGATAAACATTTCGAATCTCATACTAAGTACATTCTGTTTTGTTCATATATGTATGAGTATACATATTTTCTATTTAAAGAATTAAAGTAACGTACTCTTTGCAAGGAGTGGCAGGCTTACTATCTCCAACTTCTGACAGGTATCTCTGCCTATATTTATTATAGGAAGGTACTCATAAACGAATGCTGTCACCAAGTACATTGTCTCATGAGACATCACGATCACCTCCAAGAGCCACGCATCAGTTCTGGGTATCGGCATCAACAAGACTGGGCGAAGGCGAGGCAACGCGTGTTGTCACCGTACTGCCTTCCGAATCAGGTTTGTCTTAAATTAGTTTCTATTATTCCAAATAACCTATAGGAAAATACTGCTGTGATTTTAGGTTGGTTATCGATGTTAGATTACATTAGTTTACAACTATATACGCTATACTAAGAAATATAGTAGGCAAGTATACAATAACACTCATTGGGAGATGCAAGGGGTAGTTGATCAAGAGGCCTCGGGTTCAATTCCCGGGTCGGACCAAATGTTTGTGTGATCCACAAATATTTGATTCGGAGTCTGAGAGTTTTCTATGTATAATATGTATGTGTTTACAAAAAAAAAGTATGTTTATGTATTTATATCAGTTGTCTATACCCATAATAAAAGCTCTGCTTAGTTTGGGGCTAGATGACGTTGTGTGTAAGATGTCCGAAAATATGTATTTATTTTTCGACATTTAATTGGTGTTTCTGTAAATTTTCCTGTTATATTTATTTTATTATTCATTAGAATGATAGCAGGGTAGCTATTATTACAAGCAAGCGAGCACTTATTATAACTGGCTTGTTACTGTTATTAATTTGATTTTTAAATACTATAATAGTCGCTGCAAGTTCTCTACAACAAAATAAATAAAGAAACAGTAAAATTAACCTTTACATTTATATTCTTGTAATTTATTTCGGTTATATAAACTTGTTTCTACATTTAAAGCTCCCACTCAATACCTATCCAGCTAAGTTACTGATTTTAAATATTTTCTATTCAAAAAAAGCTCGTTTTCTTGCAGTACCTGCGCGGATAACATCATTTAGTAGGAGCATAGTGACACCTTGGAAAGAGAACATTTCACTTCCGTGTAACAAAGTAGGAGTACCAACTCCATTTACCACGTGGAGTATGAACGGGGCAGTGTTGGAGTCCACGCTTAGAAAGAATGTGACCAACGACGGATCGCTGATCATAAGGTGTGTTATCTTATATATGTTTGCAGTTTTTGTTTCTTTAAGGAGATATGGAAGATTTAAAAAATGGGTGGTAGATGAATGCGAACTGCCCAAACTGGCATTGTTAGCGCTGCTTGGGGAGACCTTCGTCCATCAGTTGGCGGCGAAAGCTTCACTTAAAAGACATTTTAAGAACGGTCTCAATGAGTCTAACCAATAGACAAAAAAATCTATAACAGTATGTGTATACAGCCCCCCTGGCCAAGTTGTAAACGTTTTTCGTTCTACAATCGCTGACGCCTTAATTCTCTTGTTTGATTGGCTAAATTCACTCAGTTACGTGATCAAAACAAAATATTAATAGAGATATATAGAATAGAGAAATAGACTAGAGGTGTCAGCAATTGCAGAACGAAAAACGTTTGCAATTTGGCTGGGGGCAAGTCAATCCCATAACTTAGAGTATTGCTAATAGTATAGTACTAGTATATCTACTGCCAGTATAAACAACCGCTCCTGTGCTGGCAGAAAATGAAAACCTTTGCGAAAAATTATCTGTAATAAACACCAACATATTCAGTTCTTTTAACAGCAAATTCTTTCCAATCCAGCTAAAGGTTTTCAGAGAGTTTTAGTTAATTTTTAAAGTTTAATAAACTGGGTGGTAATATATTTTTTTTTTTCTATTTTTCTCAGTATGACACAGTATTTGGACACTGGTAATTACACATGTTCAGTTGAGAACGTGCACGGACGTGATGACGTCACATACAGTGTAGAAGTAAAGGTGCCACCACAGCCACCTGTGCTCGCCGTCGTCGACTCATACGCAGACTCACTACATTTGCAGTGGAGCGATCAGGGTGACGGGGGCAGTCCAATTTTAGGTAATTAGCTGTACCTTATTTATAAGTTTCTTTTTTAATTTTGACGGATTGTGAGTTACCTACAAGTAGTCGACCCTTACGCTTTCGAGCTGTTGATCTTGATCTACTTCAAAGCCCATCGCTGTTATCCTATCTCCCTATCTATTTGAATTATTTGCAGTTTTCCCCATCCCTATTAGGTTTGCTCCACATATATCGGATCAAATTATACTTAGGAAAGGGTAACAGCCAGAAGCGTACTTTCTATGCTTTCCATTGACCTGTAAAATGTAACCTGTAACATGTAAAAGAAATACTGAGACTGGGTAATACATAAAACTGAGTAAAACAGGTCTTGGGTTCATTTCACACGACACCGAAATGAACACACTATTATATAATATTATATTGTGTTGTTTTTATTTCAATATAATATTATATATATTGAAATAAAAACACACCTATTTGAGTTACTTTGTCAGATTTATTAGCATTACATCAAAAGTCTAGAGTACTACTACAACTTAAATATAATTAATATACGTTAACGTAAGCCGAAATTCTTAGTCATTTCACTCATCACACATTCTTCAATAATTCTTTTCACGCATATATTTCACTCGAATAGCACCCAACTTGTTCACAAACTGTTAATTGATAGATTGTAACAAATTTTTAAGCTAATAGAGTGTATACATTTACCTACTTTTTGAATTTAAATAAAACATTATTCTGATAATCAGGTTACGTTATCAACTACAAGCGTGAACATGGTGACTGGGAAGAGCTTCAGGTAGAAGCTGGCACTTCAGAACATGTGCTGCCTAACTTGTGGTGTGGCACTCGTTACCAGTTATATATCACAGCTTTTAATCGCATAGGCACTGGCTTGCCGTGCGACATTGTACATGCGTACACTAAAGGCACTGGTGAGTACACAAATTATATGAGTTTATAAGGGTATTCCCCGAATTGAATATTTAAAGTTAAATTTGAAAATCTTAAAAGTAGTATAATATCATGTACGCCGACGGTGATCTAATCAAATAGAAATCAAGGTGGTCATGGTTTTTCGCTATTGATGATGATTATGAGGAAAACTTAACTAAGTGGTCATTTTATAAAAAAATAACGAATGACACAGGAGCTAATAAGCACTACTCCTTCAATCGTATTAACTATTCTCTGGAGAAGAATAATACAAAGTATAGGAATGTTTTTTGTTTATGTTTCAGTGCCAGTAAAACCGAAGCACTCCCAAATGATAACTCTTAATACAACGACAGTAACAGTGTGGCTAGACTCGTGGGGAGATGGCGGTTGCGGCATCCTATACTTTGTAATTGAATATCGAGAGATTAGCCAGTCACAGGTACGTCATTACAACTAAGTAATCAATAACACTTGTGAAGAATACTACAAAGAAAAACAGTTAGGACCAAAGCATGCCAAGGTGTAGTCTCTCTAATAAATACTAAACTTTGAAGTACTAAAGCGTAGAGTTTAACATCTGACGAATTTTTCCAAGAGCAACAGACAATATTATGTCAAAGTTTACTCTTAAAACCTTCCTTTTCAGTAAGATCAGTAATCGCCAGTCACCAATCTCTTAAACCAATACTATCCAAATTATTTGCATAACAATTACTTTCCAGTCAACATCAATTATTTTCCTTTAACAGTGGCGTCTAGTATCAAACAGCGTACAAGCGACCGAACGTGTGTTTAGCGTGCCGGGCCTGACGCCTGCGACGCACTACCAGCTTCGCATCACAGCTCACAACAATGCAGGCCACGCCGTAGCACTCTACAACTTTACCACACACTCCATCAGCGGCAGTAAGCAATGTAGATTGCATTGTAAATTATTATTGTTACTTTTATTCCATTTTGTGGCAATAGTTTAATTTCAGCCTTAAAAAGCATGAAGTCAACAGACAAATATCTACACTGAGAGCCAGCACTAGTGAATCACACAAACACTGCATTTTGACAACCACATAGATATAATAAAATCATCAACAGTATTCAGTCCACTGCTATATATTGGTCTTTCCTTAAAATGAGTTTTTAGCATACTACACCACGTTGCCAGACAGGGCTGTAAAGGGTTTTTTTTTTCAAATTTTCCTTCTATTTGCTGTGCTGTTGTCCTGCAGAGTTAGTTCCTTAGTCAGTCCTAATGACATCAACGAACGAATAGGACGATGACATTACGTGTTCTTACCACACAAAAAAAATAAAAAACAATACTAAAAGTTTATTCTTTACCAAGCTCAGTTTTCCTTAAAACAAAAACTATGCAATACCTACCTGATATTATCATCATCGCAATCCACTGCTGGATATAGGTAGGTAAATGCACGCCACTTGGTCAAACCTCGTGCGGATCATCACGCCACCTGGTCTGTGGACATTTTACACTGCGTTTACTTGCTGCAATACATTTATACAATCGGTTGACATCCATGAGATTCCAAGTAGAGAAATATCAGACAATACAGTAGTGTAAATACCTTCGCAGTGGTAGAAGGCGAGGTGGCCCCTGCTGCGCCAGGCTCGGGGCGCGGTCTGGGCGGCGCGCGGGTGCTGCTGCCTGCCGCGCTGTCGCTTCTGGTTCTTGGAGCACTAATCGCCATTGTGCTGCTTGTCCGCAGAAATAGTACGTAATGCCGTTTACATATAAAATCATTCTATATTTTTTTCCAAACTTTCACAAAAAGGAATACAACTACTTACTGTTATATTATTTTATATAATTATGAATCTGCCAAAGTGGCTACTCTGCCTGATGGAAGCAGGCGTAGAATCTGCGTATACTGATAATGCCCTATGATGACCGACACTATGGTGCCCTATTCACCAATGGGGCTGCAATTAGACTGCACTGCAAATGACAAGTATCTAGTATCTAGTACAAAGTATCTAGTATCAAATATCTAGTACAGATACAGTATACCTAGTCCATCTAAAAGTCAGAAGCCTGTAAGAGATACTATCATCAGATTTACTATCTAAAATATCTTATTCGACTAAACTGTGCATACTTAATCCTTTTCAATATTATTCCCTTATTGTTTAAAAGCTCAGTCAACGTGCCCAAAGCATTTTCGAACTATCATAGCATACAACATTTAGGCGGTACATAAACATTATGATCACTCAAGAAATCCCATAAATTCATAACAATGGCTTGGCGGCAGTACCTCTACAAATTAAAAAACGTTTAGGTGTGAGGGTAAATTAAGACACACATACTCGTAAGTAACTTACTTAACCTCTTGCAGCCGATAATAGTAATCGAATAAATCATAATTTTATTAAAACGTGATAGGTGTTTAACGAAAGTATGTGATACTCTTTAATACCTCTGCATGTATTTAGAAGCAGGTGGAACTGAGACTGTGGCAACAGAGAGCGGTGTCGGAGAATCCCCGTCTGTGGCGCAGCTCCAGAACAAAGTGAACCGCGACCAACAGTATCTCGCTGCACGCGCACAGCACCCCGCACCGCAGCATCACTACAAACATGCATCTAATGGTATTTACGTTTTAAAATATATATAAAGATAATTTAAGTATTTATTTTATGTATATTAGCTTGTTATAGTAGAACAAAGCCTTCTTTCTACTATTAGAGGGCTATTAGAGGTTCTTGATGTGAAATGAATTTAAACATCTATTCATGGTCCATCGAGCCACGGTAGATGGATTGACAAGAATTCTAAGCGCAAAAAGTACAAAATAAATAAAATGACCAGTGGGTTTACTCAGTTGGCATAACACGAATGATAAATTACATAGTACAAAAATTATAATTTACAGAAATTGATATGACGATATATACAAACAGTCGTCAAAACAAATAATTAAGGTATTTCATTATATCTAAATGATCTGATGTCTATAAATCATTCTTATTATATTTTCAGAATACATAGAAGATATATGTCCATATGCTACGTTCCAACTGACGAAACCAACAGCGTATAGTGAGAGCAGTTACAGCGGTAACGTATACAGCGGGCCCTATCACTCAGTACGGGGCTCCTTCGTATACCACGATCTTAAGCAAAATGATAAATATAAGGTATTTATAAAATACAAAACTTTTTTGAATACGGATACACGCTTAGATTGTTTTTAAATTCATAAAAAGATCGTCCTATATATTCGTTGAATTCTTAGTTTCTAATTCTACACAAAATAACCTAGCGTATCTAGTTACCTGCCGGTATTCGCTTCGATTTCTACGAGCATCACGATTTCAATGGAATCTTCTTAACATCATACATTTTCATACGTCAGCAGTCCATTCCTATTGACTAGTCTAAATCTATTTTAGTTCCTGTGTAAGTAGATTACGTAAAATAGTAAGTATTTATTTCGTCCATATGTTGTTGGGTATCAAAATTCTCTGCACTGTTGGGATATTTTTTTTTTTATAATGACTGCACTTTTGTTTACACCACGTATATTGTTTTAAATATACTTACATATATAAACATGACAAAAATTATTGACATTGTTTTATCAACTTCTCGATACAGGGGAAAGAGCCGGAATACACGAAAGTAAGGAGAAAAGGAAATAGACTTCGAGACCCGCACTCTGAAAGCCAAGGTAATATAGCTACTATTTTATACAGATCCCCATAAGTACACAGTCTAAAATGAAGCTTATATATAAGTAGTTAGTACATATAGTTTTATTTTACGTAGAATGCACTTTCTATTAATTAAGTTTACTTTGTCCCATTTAAGTTTAAGTAATGAAATTCGAATTTGACATAATGATCGCCTTTTATGCAACCTATGGGAGCGTAAATGGTGTTGTAATTTATAAAGGTAAGCATGCACACTGTATGTATTGTGACATACCTTTCGTATTGTTTTATTTCTTATATATAGCACTGTTCATTCATTGTCATGTACTATCTAGTGTGTACGTACCCGCTTTGAGATGTTTGGCGTTAAGTCCTTTGTAGTGTTCTATGTACGCATATCCTGCTCATTCTACATGTCAACCATATTTTTATTCATTTGTATGTCATTATCATTTGCCGTGGAATACGCTATGAAAGATTTATTGTTTCCTCTGTTGGTTTATACGGAAGTGTATCACTTGGAAGTATTTGAAATGTAAAAAATCGCGGTTATTACACTTCCGTATCACCGTTTCGTGGCGTATCTACGGCATCAATTTGTGTACACAGTAAGTTGACCGAGTTCGTAATGTTACAGAGTCGGACAACTTGGGGTCGACGGACTCGGAGGTGAAGAAGATACTAACGCTGCACCTGCCCATTACAGAGTACGAGGACGATGCGAGCGATGACGCCAGTGCACCACATTCGGATAGCGAGCCCGGCGCCCGCCTTAGACCGACCCATCCTACTTCCTGTTAGTTGAATATTACCTCTGTACAAGAATAATTATTTTAATAAACTTGATATAAGAAAATTCACTCGACTGCAGTAAGCGCAGTGGTTTAGCGATCAAGGGATCGCTAAACCACTGCGCACCGTCTGAAGCGGCACCGTGGCTAAGGAGCCACGGTGCCGCTTCAGACTACGCTAAGTGGGTTCGATTTCCACAAATTTTTGCATTGTATTATAAGTACAAACTGTTGTTCGGAGTTTGACTATTCTTTGTGTCCATTTCATGCACGTCTCAGAAATTTCCGAGATACTGAATATACTGCTACTGCGGATTTTGCATTCCAAAATTATTTGAAATATTATACACCCAAAGGTTTACCTTATTAAAAATATTAAATACTGGCTAGTCATAAATTGAACCAAGCAATAAGAAAAAGACTTGAAGGTTTGTAGATTTGCTGTCCTAAACAAAATAAATATTGAAATCATAAATATTGTAAAACAACCTGTGATAGATCCAAGCGTCGAGCGTGAAGAGTCATCATCATCATCGGAGAACTCAATGGGCGGTATACAAGTGCGCAAGGCTTTTCCATCTCGCAAGGGCAAGGCGGGCGCGCTCGGCAAGCGCCACGTGCGCTCCTCGTCGGGCTACAGCAGTCACAACGACGAGACCACCTTCAGGTAAACATGTGTGTGTTACCTTTGTATTATTACTATCATTTACGTACATTTGTTACTTCGTAGCAGAAACTACAGCTACAAATTGAGGTTTGAAATAGGTATGTATTCCATTTATTACAAATACAAAACTCTAAGTTCTAACAGATGCTAAATAACGCTCATGGACACTCAAGAATTAGAAAGGCTGAACAGATCCTTCCCCGCACCCCACAGTCAAGATTGGAGGATGGATTCTAAACTCCGGTGACGTCACTCACTCATAGATAATTTAATTAATAGGTTTTGGTTTTCTGTGTATTGTGTTATCACCCTGATCAACCAAGACCAGGTCCGATGCGACTGGGAAAATGTCACGTCATATCATTTTGGTTCATTAACTCTCTTTTCTGATTATACGATGTGTGTAAGAGACTTCCAGGTAAGACGAAATTATGCTTAGAATTATCTTACGTGGACTTCAAGGCGAAGATGCGGTCAGTAAGAGAAGTGTGTCCCCATATTGCTGCAGGTATACCAGCTACAACAACAACATTAGTTAGATGTAGGTAAACCAAACGCAGTATATTTTGATTTTAATAGTTCCTTGGCATACCTATACTTACATAATTTATTCGATTAAGCTTTTTTTTCGTTATTTGTAGGGTATGTGAGTACATTTTACAAACTTACGTTATGTTCTAGTATATCAAACTATCCGTCGTTCAACGAGCACATCCACCCTCCGTCCCGCTTCTCTGACGACACGGAGTGCGAGGGGCACCACCGGCGCAAGCGCGCGCCGCACCCGCACTCGCACGCACACGCACACGCCGGACCCGACAAGCAGGTCACGCGGGAGGCCTTCCAAATTAATGTCTGAGACACGCTTCACACATGTATGGAAGAATAAGTGTAAAATTATGTACTGAAAAATGTCCTCAAAACGTTGACAGCGAAAATGCCTAAATAATACCTAAATGTTGGCGATTCGTTAATCTCAAATACTCTTTATATGTACGTATTCTCAAAATGTTTCAATATACTCTGTTCGGTTATTATCTATTAACTTAATTAACCGTGTATTTGCACGATTAACTCGCCAACAACTTAAATTCATCTTGTTTGAGTACAATTAGACAGTTTTACATTGAACGGTACCATAGTTAAATCTTAAATCTGCCATACATGTTTGTAGGTATATAAAACACAAATAATTCTAGCAAGAATTCTATAATGCGTTTAAACCAAATCCTTACATTCCTACACAGAGTGCAAATATCGCATCTTCTTTTTTCTTTTTCTTTTTTAAAAAGACAACTCCCGCAGTAGGAATATAAATTCCTGTGTCGCGGGGGACTTTACAAACATACATGAAACGGACACAAAGAACACCCAGACTCAGAACAACAAATTGTGAATCACACAAAGTGTTGTCCTACGTGGGATTTGAACCCACGACACTTGGCGCAGTAGGAAGCGGCGTGGCGACCGCTTAAACCACTAGGCCAACCGTGCAGTCACACAACTTCTAATTATGCGTTGCATTTTCTAACAACACGACTGTTATTTTAGTTTGGATATTTCATGTAGATACTTAGATATAAATATGTATTTTGTCAACACGTTGCCAAATTCGTGAAACTTCCAAATAACTAGACGTGTAAATAGTACTGTAGATAGGATTAGCCAATATATTTATATTTATTCTATAATGCAATTTATAAAATATAAAACTCATTACATAATCTTTAGGAGCTCAGAAGACCGAGAGTTATAAATAAACGGCTGAAAGCGCCGTCAAAGTTGTAGGTTTTATAACCACTCATCGTTGTGTAAATAATAATGTAATTAATAATAAGTACACATTAATGACTAACGAATATGAAATATAAGGAGAACAATAATTAAAATAAAAATATATATATTTTAAACTTAATGCCTTATTGACCAAAGTCTTAAAACTAGTTACGGATGTAATTATGTCCCATATTTAATTAAATACGAATTGTTTATATGTTGTAAAGTTTATGGAAACAAAAGTTTTCATTGCCAAATCTTATCATTGTCTATAACATTAAGATTTGAAGTGTGTAAATTGATGATTTATTAAATAATATAACTAAATTCTATCTTAGGGTTATGATAAGCATTCTGTTGAAGTGCCAAACAGTGAATCATATACCTACATAATATGTGAATTATATCTCTGTACAATAATCATTTACACAGTTCGCAAACGTTTCCATGTAATTTTTACATCGAATAAGTGTATCAAACCTTATACTTAGCAATCACATGCCAAATAATGAACATAATATGTTGGGAAATATAGCCTTATTGCAATGAGGGCCACTGTTTTTGTGGTTGCCAATGGGCGCCACCGTAGCATGAGGTACTGTGCCAAATTAGGCTGTCAAAGTTTGACCTCTTAATTTAGCACCTCTTTTTCTCAGCTCCGCTTTTAATGCGCAGACCTTCATTGTGCTGTAATTTGTAATTCGGCGGCGAATTAACTCGCGGTAGCCCTCATTAAGTAACAAAGACTACCTAATTATCACTTAAGATTTCTAGCATTGGATACTATTGCCGAATAATTTTAAGCAATCTAAAATTTAATATCCTCAGTTTTCGAACATTCTTTCGGAGTAAAAAGTGACTCTTGTTCGGAGCTTGAATCTTTCTCCCCATAATATCCTTTAAATGGAGACAAACAAGTAATTTACATGAGCATGTTATTTATACTTTGAAATAAGCTTATACTGCTGACAATGATGTAAAACTCATAAACTGTGAAACTTATTAATACCTAGGTCCCTATTTTGTTATACATATAGTCAAAACTTTGATTATATACTTTTTACACAAGTTGTATACTATGATTACATACAGTGTTCATCAAATTCAATAGTATCAATTATTTATCCGTATTGATTATTATCCAACTTGTCTGGCCAGCATGTTAGAGTAGGCCAAAACCTTTTTTCTAAGAAGAGGCCTATTGATAACATCAATAGGCCTCTCCTTTGAAAAAAGGTATACGATTCATCAGCACATAACATCATGTTGTGTTGATGAATCGATTACACTATCGATAAAGTTGACATCCTTCGAGTTCATTGGGACACGGACTTTCACGTTTTGAGTGTGACTATGGCTATTGGCCATCAGCGAAAAGTTCAAGTACTTCTGATATTGCAATCGTCATTACAGGTATTATATTTTTACAAGCTTAGAAAAGTATATAATCAAAGATTAAAGTGTAGATCACTCTGAGATCGACTATAAAGCTGTGTCCTTGATTTTAGAAACAGCGGAGTGGAAGAGACAGTTGGGGCCCGATAGAAACCTTTGATTAATAAATATGGTTTTAACATGTGGCTACCTTTGTAAATCTATCACCGTCTGTGCAGCTCAAGCAGTGCCAACGTATGGTATCAGAGCGATCAACATTCATCAATTCGTACATTATAATATGCAATGTAAAATAAATTAGTGATATAGCAATCCTCATGAAACAGTAACACGTGACAATACACTTACCTTTAGTTTGGTGAATACGGCAGAAAGTTACAATTTGTACGTACATTAAAAACTGTATCATGTTTGTAGTATAGTCTATGAATGTTGGACCTATAAGTTTTGTATCGTAATACGATTATAGCGAGTTGTGTGGTTTATAATAATTTACAATCGTTTACGTTTTCACTCTTTAGTAATTCCAACAAAGACTGCCCTATATTTAATTGAGATCTATTTTGTATAATCTAGACAGAATTATCTAATGCTAGTCAACAATACAAGGTAGATTTTTAGTAATTGTTAGTTTTCCCTACGTTTGGTTACACAATAATTCGCTTTTACTGTTGAAAATATTTTGCAGATAGTCTTATTGTAGTGATTACGTTTATTAGAATTCCATTTGTCGCGTAAGGTTTTATTGATTTTAATGTACTAGGTGAACAGTTTTAATAGTATGCAACTTCAAATTTGAAATTATCGGCATTCTAAAATGTTTAATCACATTTGATATACCACTTCTTAAAATTTTAAACAAAATCTACTAAATATCAAAGAAAATAATTTTGTAGATACGTTGATATGGATGTAAAGCAAAATTATGATTTAAAAATATTAAATTTTAATTTTAAAACCTATTCGCCTTAAAAAAAAACATGCAAACGTCACTATTATCTTTATTCATTCGTGATAAGAAAATAGTGATGCTTGATTAATTTATCATATAAGTTTGGGATTTCGCCGGCAATCGGTAAATATTTATATAGATGTGTGGTACTAAAATATAGATGTGTGATATTAAAAACTGTTGTGCACCTATTTAGCTTTGTACGACAAGAACGAATGAAAGTATGTAATATCTAAAGACATAAGTGACTTTTGAAACATTTTTCTTTGGGCCAGAGTTGATCACAAAATAAAAAACTTGGCGATTATTTATATATTTTAGTTTGACAAGAAATTCCCATTAATGTCACTTTTTTGTCTCTTACATCTTGAAAACATGAGTTTTTATTTAATATGTAGGTACATAAGCAAACATTTTGAACTGCTCATGTCTAAAGAGAACGTAATTTTTATTATAAACCTATCAGTAATCATTCTGAATTCTAGTCAATGTACCATATCATTTTAAAACATTTTGTTAAGTATAAATAAATAGACGAAAATTAATTGTAAGGGTTAGTTAATCATGTTGTTAAAAATATGTTTTTATAATGCAAACAAATGAGTTACTAGGACAGTATGATGTGAAAGAAAATAAAAATTCATTTACTTGAAACAGTTATTTTATTATTGTGCTTATATTAGATTTACTAGCTATATACAGAACCCAACCCGGTATGTACTGGATAGAAGAGGCACCAGCGTATAGAGTTGCTTTTAAAGATTAAACTTCAATAGGCAGGTTTAGATGACGTATGATGTGTTCTAGTGGTGTGTTAACACTAACACCATAACTATCCGTTTAAAAACAGATATTCTTAATTATAATATTAATCTCGATCGCATCAAAAGGCACACACCTTGGTTGTGAATACCTAATCTGTGTCATGCCTCCTTTTTTTATTACACGATGTGGTGTGTAGCTACGCCTCTGATTGAATTTTATATGGTTTTCCTTGAAAAAAGGGAGTCACAGTCGGGTCCGAAACCAGTTCGGAACCCAAGCTATACTTAAAAGTAATACCTATTTCATCGATATAAATACCAGTCAATTCCAAGCTACACTATACGCAGAAAAACGTTAATGTCAACGCCTCGTCAATGAATTTTAAGTAAGTCAGGAGATAGAATGCATAAAATATTTACTATACATGCATTCAAAATTCACTAAATACAAATAATTCGTTTAAATGATGACCAGCATTTATGAAAAACTAATGACAATTTTTGCTTCAGGACAGAAAATTATAAATAATACATCTTAAGGTGTGTTCAAAGTTCAAACATAGAGCGGCAGGTGCACAGCATCAACACGCGGCATTTGCAGGACATAGTTCTGCTGTGCACTAGTCGACTATAACAACGAATGTTTGCTCGGCAGTACTGCGCGGCACAAGCGAGACATGTCGCGCTCAACTTCAACCCCTTGAAAGAGCCATATATTTCAACTAAGCGAACTGATGTTTCAATGTCCATCTTTCAGATACGATTAACGACTAATGATTACCTACAAATGATCGCGCGTGGCAGTTAGATTATAGTGTTCGCGCGCGGCAGACATGTTTGGACACACCTTTATGGTCATCATACTTAATACAAACATCTTCCCAAAGAGCATTTACAAAATGTCAAATGACTCATTGTTGTAATGGATAAGAAATAAAGTGTCAGAATCCCTATTCATCCCATGTGTTCATATCGTATCGTATCTTGATTCATTAATAAATAAATTAAAATAAATTATGTTAGCCTTTAAAACATTCTTAAAAGAGGCACTCTATTATGGGTTTTTTCTTCATATGCAGCAGACAATATTATTGATGTGATAAAGTCTTGTGTGTGTCAAGTTCCGCCTGAGCTGAACATGCTAGCGAGAGCGCGGAACAAGAGATAAAGAAGCACGATCGGCCTAAGCGTTCGGTTGTGACGCATTTATCTTTCAACCATTTCATCGGCCGATACGTCCGAGTAGAAGAAAGACAGCGGCAGTACACAATCTATACGTGAACTGTTTTGTCAACTATATTATTTATAAAGTGAAGTGAAAAGTTAATGTTGTTTTCTTATGACGATAACACGTAAAGTCCGTAAACCGACTTTACCGACTACAAATTCTTATGCATCAAATACGTTCTGACCGAATATTCGTCCAAAGAATTTTCCCATCTCTTGTCTTCATGCACAATTCATTTTTTCACAAAAAGAACTATATGAGTTAATCACTATCACTGTCTTCTTCAGCGGTGAAGTCATACGGTCGGAACTTCTCCCGAAATTCCTTCACATATTGTTCCTCTTCTTCTCTGCTGAGCTGACACTGGCGCCAATCAGCTTTGTCTTCACAGTTTAAAATAGGCGGACTTGATAATACATCCCTACGAATACATAAAAACATAATGTAAATACATACAAAACTATACTAAACTAATTGTATTGTGAAGTTTTTTTACAATTTTAAGAATAAGTACAAAGATTTAAAAAAATACTGTAGATCTGGATGTATATTAACCATATTTCGATAATACCCTAAGAAACAATATGTATAAATCAAAGTCAGTACATTATTATTTCAAATAAAATAGCTAACTAGGAATAGAAAAAAATTGAATACTTTAGCATGGGTACTTACATAATTAAATTTAGGAATTTATTTGTAATACTAATCGTCTTCCTAGCCTTTAGTCCCAACATTATTTGGGATCAGTTGTAATACTAATATATGATAGAAAATATAAATCACCTTCCGAAATGTAGAGGGAAGTGTTGCTTCGTCCTTGCATACAACTGTTCACCAGACGGTAATTCAGCATGGAAGTATGGTGCACCTGGCAAAGACACCTGTCTTATGTCCGCATAATTTGGTAACACCTCAATTTGGATACTGTTTATGCCAGCTTCATCCTATAAAAATAGTTTTTCTTTAGTATACCTAAATAACAATAATAGTTTAACGGCCCATTCACGACTTTTCCGCTGTGAGCGGCAGCTAAGAGCGAAACGCCGAGCGGTAATATCAAAAGTATAAAAATGTACGAGGCACGCCACGAGTCGCCGCTCATAGCGAAAAAGCTAGCGGTTTTTGCCGAGCGAATTGCTACAGCGGCGAGCGGTATGGAGAGCGGCAGGAACAAAGGCACAAGTTAGTATGTGCGACGCCACGAAACAGAGCGGCGTGGACAGCGGTGCAGGAGTGACGGACTCAGCGGCGTTAAATAAAAACAAAAAATTTTAGACGATTTTATGGCGGTAATGGATACCGAGGCTTTTATAACAGAAATTTAAATAGACCGCCTTTATGGATGTCAAAATATCCCCAACATAAATATAAAAAGGTTGTGGGAAGAAATTAAACAATGTTTTCCGGAATATAATGGTACTTACGTTTAATTTAAATTGATAACACAAAAACATAGAACCTAGGTACCTACCAAACGAAGCTACTGATATGTTGACAAAACTACTGGTATGTTTACGTAATGTAGGTGGATAGTTGACAAGTTTTAAAAGTTAATTTTTTTCTCTGTCAGTAGGTACCTAATTAGCAAAACAGTTTACATATCAGTAGCTTTGTCTGTAGATATAACTACACACGAAACTACTAGTATGTCTTATACGCAATGTAAGTAGTTGACAAGTTTTTAAAGTTTTTTCTCTCTGTAAGTACCTACTTAGCAAAACACTTGGAAACATCAGTTACTTCTTATAGGCAGGACCTTCGTATAGGTCACTAAATCTACCATCTAAATACCGATCTTTATTTAGTTCGTGCACTCATTCTCTCATATTTAAAAAAAAAATTGTTTCTAAACAGACAGGGGATAATTTTTATAACGCCATGATTTTAACACGTTTCGACTACCTAAATACGTCCACCGTCGCCGCTGCAAATATCCACTACTAGGGTTCGTGGCGTGCAAAACGCACCGCTCACCGACGCCGCTCCACTTTTCGCTAAGCCCAAAACTCGTGGCCAGGTCGTAAAGGCAAGTTGCTACGGACTATAATTTCCCTGAAGATAGTTTTTTTACAGAACAGGGTTTTTTTATATTTATTTATAACGGTATTATATCGAGTTATAATTATACTTTGTCCATTCGTTTATTGTCTTTTTGACAGGTCACGCCTATAAATTACCGGTATTTTTTTTCGTACTTTAATGTACTACAGTAATGTCGTACTTTATAGACGGGTAGGGAAGTGGCATAGCTAAAAACAACAAACTGTAAAACAGTTCTTGAAATACGATAAATTGATGAATAATATATAATCGAATATTTCAAATCAAATAAATTACGGTGTATTCAGGACATGAAAAGCTAAGTTTTCAAAAAAATTCGTTAAAAATAATTTTATTTGTAAAAGATAAAAATAAAAAACCAAAAACTTGGTTTTTTGAATTTTTCACATAAAATTTGAGGTTACGTGAAAAAAGTGTAAATGCAAAAGTGAGGACATTTTTTTATGACTTTATTTCTTTCTTTTTAGAGTAAAATTTCTTAATATCATAAAGCAATTTAAATAGTTTTATGGAAATAGATAAGAGTTAGAGCTACTTCCTAAGGTACTTATATAAATTTAAAGGCATAAAAGTAATGTTTAAATGCTTTATTTCGTATTTCGGTGTACTGCTTTTTTCGTCACATATTTGTGACCTTGGCGTACAGGGACAGTTTTCGCTTGTCACATATATGTGACCCTGGCGGTCAAAAGGTTAGTGTCATCTGTACTAATATTGTAAAGAGTAAATATTTGTTTTTTTTTTGTTTAAAATTAAAATACTCTGAAAAGGCTCTGAAAGTATTAGACCAATTTAAAAAAATCTTATACTATTAGAACCCAACATTATCCCTGATGAATATTAATAAAATAAGCCCAAGGTTTCTAAAAAAAAAAAAAAACAGAAAAATATCCCTATTTTCCGTACGCTGCGATATGTACAGTAGAGCAAAGTGATGTCCTACATTTTTATCGAGAACGTCAATATCTACATATGTTCCTCGATACCATATGTTTAACTTTTACAGTTATGTCATAATAAGTAAGATTATTTGTGCCATTAAACTAAATTTAATAAAAATATTTATTATAATAATTTGAACTTATGGAGACATTTATTTCTTCTAACTCTAGAAGAAAAATGCAATATGGTAACACTGATTCAATGAAAACTCCTTCAAGTCCTGATTTGCTAAGAAAATCTTTTATAGACTAACATTGTTAAATGGCAGATAACTATCTGAAATGTTTTCAAGAACTGGTCAAATTGGCCTAAGCCTATAATCATAGCTGTATTTACCTGAAAGACCTCTAAGACTTCCGATTCGCAGGATCTAGGTACAGGAACACATTGTATCTGCATGTGTGACGTTTTATAATTTCTCTCGAAAAATACCACTAACATGTTTTGGTCTTTGGCGAACATCTTCAACGCTGTCTTGAATTTATTTATTTCATCCAGTATTTCGTCAGAGACCTAAAAATAAATAGACAATGATTCAATGATGATGAATTTGGCCTCAATATTGATTGGATCAATAAAATTAACTCAAATTTATTTTAGTCTTTGACTAAACTGTGACATTGTATGTGCTTGATAATTTATTTATTTACAGTACATTGATTTAAAAAATCCATGTTTTCAAATACACTTTTAATAATACACTATAACAATAACTTGGATGGATAGTGGGGGTGAACTCGACATCGGACAGGTCAATATGTATAGGTATTTATAATTACTGGAAATATGATCATACCTTAGTAACAGCTTGGTAATGTGCAATGGGTAAGATGAGCACATGATATGGAGACAATGGTCCCTTGGCTAGTGCGAGGTAGCAGTGAGTACCAACACTAATCACCAAGTGCTTCTCCACGGATGGTGAAGAAAGACAGAACCAACAAGTATCTGCAATAATAAAAAACATTTTTAGTTTTTTTTTCACCAAATTTTATACATTGGTTAATATACTTATAGAAGTGGTTACTTTTCTGACCACAAGGATGATAGGACAACATGAGATATTAGATATTTATAAACCACTAAACTGAGGCCAGTGGACCTATTACCCACGGTTTCAGTTGTAAACCATAACCTACGTTACTAAAATCACTTACAAGAATAGACACTTTAATTTAATATATTTGTATAGACCACAATTCACCTTTATACTACAATATCTTCAATTTGTATCTGGGGAATACTTTCAACTTAGTTACACTTTTATTGTTAATAACACAAGCAGTGTAACTCATCTATTAACAACTTTAAACCACATTTCAGAAAAAAAAAATGTTGCTTTTCGAATGGAGAAAACCTACCAGATGTTATAATAAATTATACCTGGATCAATGTCAATTCTTTTTCTTTCTTGATTGTCTCCGCCTTTTCTTTTTCTTCTTCCTTGATTTTCTTCAGGTGCATCCATGTTGAAGAAAAATTGTCCATTACCACAGAACTAAAAAAGTAATACATAATTAAGTTGGTTTTGCAGTAAGCACCTGGTTAATATCGCTGGTATAGATTATCTTATATATAAAATTCTCGTGTCACAATGTTCGTTCCCATACTCCTCCGAAACGGCTTGACCAATCTTCATGAAATTTTATATGCATATTCAGTAGGTCTGAGAATCGGCCAACATCTATTTTTCATACCCCTAGGACGCGAGTGGAGCCGCGGACATCAGCTAGTTTTATATATGAATCTGCCAAAGTGACTCTACTCTGTTTGGTGGAAAACATGAGAGTAATCAAGGAGTAGTGGTCACCATCTCTTTGAGAATGCAGATAATGCAGTATGGTGACCCTATGGGAGCCTACGTAGATGCTACTGCCTCATTGGACTTCCAGTCTTTCACTAACCCATACAACACCATGAATACTGTAATTTTAAAGGTTAATACTGGCCCGGTCGAGCCAGCCTTTTAAGTGAGCATAAAAAAGACACAGAATTACCATATGCAGATGATACTCTTATCACAAACACTCAAACTGTGTAAAAAATACAACTGATTCTATTATTATGTAATAACTAGCTGAGTCCCGCGGTGTTGCCCGCGGTTATTGTTGTCAATCTCGAGTAACGTCGTGGAGTGAAGCTAGAGTAAAAAAAATTTGCCTAAGTGACTCCTTATATCATCCGCCATCTGCCAGTGGAAGTCCCGTTAAAATCGGTCCAGACGTTCCAGAGATTACCCGGAACAAACAGACAGACAAAAAATTTAAAAATTCAATTTTAATGTCAGTACCGTAAATACTTTGATATGCGTTTAGTAAAAACCTGGTCATTTGTTATTACATACAGACACTCCAATTTCATTTATTAGTATAGATGTGTATAGATTATTATTTGGAATATTTATGACGTGGCAAGCTTGCCACCTATGGTCACACTCTAGTGAAAAGTTATGTTACTTATATAATTTTTTTCTGCACAAAGTAGCTCTTGGCTTACCTTGACTGCCTTCCCAGGCTGATGTTGCTTCAACAACTCAGGTTCATATGGACAAGGTGTTTCATCAGTGGTGCCTTGCAATAGATCTGTTACTCTCATCTTTGTAATTGGCTGTAAAGAACATGCATAGATCCACTTCTCTTTCGTCTTGTTGCCAACTGGGGCTAATGCTATGAACCTTGATGCACATTCTCTGTAGTCTTGATGTTCACTCAAGTTTCTATGGAAAAAAAAGTAAACTTATCAAAAGTGCCAAAATTATATATATATATAAAAAACAGGACGACCAGAGACTGGCTAGGGGGTACAAGATGGTTCGACGGCCAGGTGAAGGTCGGGAGAAACCGTTGGCTGCAGACGCACCAAATGTCTAGGAGTGGATGTCTTTCAAATGAGATGATTATGATGATGTGTGGATAATATCTAAAATGTGTGTAATACACACCATATCTTTTCAAAGAAGAAATTATATCATTACCTGTATGGTTGTCTTTCATAATATTTCTCTGATGGTACAAAGTGGTACCTAGGTTTAATGTGTATTGCAAGCCATGACAACAAGTTCGATAACTTGTCTTGTTCCAAATCTATCTGCAAAAACCAAATTGTTATGAACTGTTAATCACATACTACCCACAACTATGTGAAAAAAATGAGTATTTTTATTTAATTTTCGTTTAGAAATATAGAATTTTGCAGCCCAAAATAAAAGTAACATTTACCCCCAATCACATTGTGCAAGTTTTCAAAACTTAAAATTCACTTTTTTTAAAGAATAGAGTCCACTTAATTGAAAATAGAACATTCAGATTAAGTATTACATATTTTAAACAACATACCTTCTGTGATTCATCCTGTTGAATGCCAGCTGGCCACAAAGTAGTGATCAAGACATCTACACCTCTATACTCACTCTGGCCTCTGAAGCAAGCGTCCCTCACAGTGCTACAATCACTAGGTTCAAATGTGCACATGGGTATTTCCTTGCCAAGCTCCCTCCTAGACAATCCAGTGAGGTATGCTATTTTAACATCAGCACTAGTTGTGAATATACCTCTTCTACCTGATGACAAATTTAATCAATTAATGCATATTTCACCATGGCTTCTAATTGCCAGTTAGTTGCTAGCTTCGCAGTTCGTGAAAACTGATCCAGCCCCGTTACAGAGACAAAAACAATACAATTGCTTGTTTTGTTTGATTATAAAATAAATCTGTATGAAATTTGAATTGATTAATTTGAAATTACAAACAGACACTTCAATATTAGGATATAATAGGAATTTTCAAAAAGGTCTAATTTGTTCATTACTTACCCATATATATAACATTTGGTACAATCTCAGATCCTTCTTCACAATACAGTGGCACATGTTCTGGTTTAGATGGGCCAAAGACATATGTAGTCACAGGTACTGAAATATCAAAAATGCACACTTAAAAATGTATTTTTCACTTCCAGCCTTTTTACTAAACTAGGTTGCGGTTTTGGCTGAAATGAACTTAGTAATGAGGTGATATATAAAAAACGTACTCCACTCATCTAGTCACAAGATATCCCTTGCACCAGAATTTTGGTTTCTGTGTATCTAATGATTCCTGAAGTGAATTGGTATTTTCAATTAGCTTCTATTGAAGAACACTTGTTATTGACTGTGTTTAAGAGGGAAAGTGAGAGATAAGAGATATCTTTCACAGTACATTTAATTAAGGGAACTAAGTATTTTTTAATATTTATAAAGTTAAAAATTGAAACTGCTCTCTAGTGATGCATCTGTTGATATTTTTATGAAGTTCCTTATAGTATATTATTATTGAATTACTATGGCGTGGTTACCTATTTTGGTTCTCAGTTTATATGGAGTCAACTGTGAATTATCATCTCCGAAGAAATTGCCAACACAAAGCAATATATCAAATGTTCCAGATTTCTTCATTATTGTTTCTACCCGGGAAAATAGGGCGTTGAAGTTGCCATTCACATCCCCACATATTAATCTGAAATATAATGCATTACAAATACAATGCAAAAAATTAAAAGAAGCAATGTTTGTATTCCACTGATTCTGAGTATATTTGTAAACAGAATTTAGTTTAGCAACATAGAGGCGTCTTAATTGTTCCGCATGAAACATTTTTATTTAAGATTGAAAATATGTTCATTTATTAAAATTTAAATAGATCCACTTACGTTTTTTGTTTATCCATTGTAAATATAAATTTAAATACTTTACAAAATGATTTAAGGTTAGGTTACTTTTTATTTAACAAACTTCAACTTTGACAGTTTTGACCATAGAGATAATCAAGAGATAGATCTCTTTCTGCTGATTTATTCACTCTATGATTAATAAAACTAGAGCGAGATCAGATATTGGAAATAATTGGAATCTCTACTCTCAGCAAAAGACGGAGTATGATAGGCAAAACATCAAAAAGATAAATTAATTGAAGAAATGCCTTTAACTGTAATCTCAATCAATTGCGTGCACTAATTTTACACACATTTAGTTCTTTATTCAACCATGCATTCTAAATGTTGATTGGTAATCTCAGATTAAACTCCTCTTTTGATGTTTGGTTTTGGGCGTTTTTCAAAATTTTGCTCCGTTACGTACAGGGTGTCCATTTATTTTCATAACAAAATTTTAAATAAACGATGAAATGTAGACATTTACAATGAACTAAGGTTTAAGAAAAACCTTAATCAAACAATGTTAAATGAGTATAATTTCTATTTAATGTATTATTATAGTGAGGGTTGCCTATACAGGGGTCTTGTACGTTACATTTTCATTCAAAGTAAATAATAACTCAATCATATCAAAGTTAATCAACTTTATTTATAATTAATCAACAACATAAAAATCTTCTAAAATTTTATACCACTTTGTGATATCTTGCCTCTTAGTGCTGTTTAAAATATAAAATATGTCTTGTACGTAACTAAATGGCACTCTGGACTATCAAACTTTGTGAATAAATAACTATTCTGAAAGACTGACATTATAGGTAAGTTTTTTTAAATACAAAAAATAACAAAAAGACATTTAATATATATTAACAAAAACATAACTCCCAAAGGTTTTTTCATAAAAAAATAAAAACTATAACAGCCAAACCAGGACAGTTACGTATGTGGACAACAGTCGTTACGTTTAGGAACTCTAAAGCTATGTTTACAACGAGCACAATTTCTAGTCATTTCACAATATTATTCAACATTTCAAAAACGTCGTGATGTGACATATTATTTAAGTCACATCACTTACTGTACTTATTTCTATAAAATTAGTCAATATCACAGACTGTTTTGATTTGAGCATTTTAAAAATATATTTTACAAAAAACTTAGGGGATTCAAGTCTATCTCAGTTTCATTTTCACATTAAGTAGGTAACAATACTTCTTAACTTACAAAAAAATCCAACAGATACAAAAAAATGTCAAATAAGTAGTAACAAAAATAAAATAGGGAACCAATAAGTAGGTAATTCTGCGTGATTGTTTGGTCTTCTTTTAGAGTAACTTTTTCATTTTCCAATAGCTCAATCATCTTTTTGTGTTTAGTCTCTAGGCGAAATCTATTTTTACTTAAACTACTAATAACTTTCTTTAACCTTTCACAAGTTTTTAATGTCCTTTGATATCTTTTATAATTTCGGTAATTCAATCTCTGTTTTTTCTTCAATTTTGTATTATCTTGCATCTCTGGCACTGTCACTGGAACAGCTGGCTTAATATTATTTACTTTTTTATTTTCCCTTTTATTCCTTTATTGTTATCTCCAAATTTTCCGTCTTTTTTCCTTTTCTTCCTTATTTAGTTCACTTACCTTGAGTTTATGTTCTTCAGTCTTTCGACTTCTTTCTTTTTATAATTGTTGTATTTTTCTTCATTTTCTTTGTTTTTGTCCATATCGCCGTTGTTTTTGTCTCTCTCGGCACCAGTCAACGGCATAATTTACCTGAGTAGGAATAAATTAATTTGTAAGGAAGTGCCGAGGATGTGAGGAATGTTAGGGTTCACCCTCTTTATCGCTACTATAAATAGGATATTTATAACATAATAAGGAAACCTGCTCACCATGAGGTGACTAGATCCTATAAATTAATGAGTTTACCTCTCGGGGTGGATTATATTTTTAATTTATATTAAATTGCACAAGACAGTATGAACGCATCTTTACGAGTCCAGTACGTAACGTTTTTAGTCCACCTAATACATCACGTCACGTCCTGGACGTTACGTATAACGCGGACTTGTCATTATGTGTTTTTTTGGTATAAAAAAAGTTGATTATAGTAGTTTACTAGTACACATTCATTATCTACAACATATTTACTTATAATTTAACACGAGTAGTATATAAAATTTGTGGGTCTTACCTTTCAAAATCAATGTTCGTACCGGACAAACAAAACAGACCCGTCACGCACGTCACGGACCGCAAGTGTTGACGATTGAATTTCTTCAGTTTTAATTCAAAGGAAAAGAACGAAGGAATGATAAAAACATCGTCATTAAGGCATTGCTTAAAAATAGTTAGAGCCAAAGACAGTATTATTGTTATTCTTTATAAAATCATACCGTTACGTACAGGACTGTCCGCTGTGGCCAGTTTTTTAAATCCGTTAATGTCAGTATTTATATTAGAAAAATATACTACAACCTTATTATATTTTATTTAAAAACAAATAAAATGAGTTATTTCATTCGAGTAATACTAAAGATATCCAAATATAGCTTATATATTCTCCAAAATACGTAATCAAAATCCAGGATATGATGAAGGACACATAAAAAAGTAGGATAATATTTGGTATTTTAATAAATATTAAAATATGTTTTCAGTTTAAGTCTTAAGTTTATCTTTTTTTTTACAGTAAGTTAAGGGCGTTTTTCAAAATTTTGCTCCGTTACGTACAGGATGTCCATTTATTTTCATAACAAAATTTTAAATAAACGATGAAATGTACATTTACAATGAACTAAAGTTTAAGAAAAACCTTAATCAAACAATGTTAAATGAGTATAATTTCTATTTAATGTATTATTATAGTGAGGGTTGCCAATACAGGGGTCTTGTACGTTATTTTTCATTCAAAGTAAATAATAACTCAATCATATCAAAGTTAATCAGCTTTATTTATAATTAATCAACAACATAAAAATCTTCTAAAATTTAATACCACTTTGTGATATCTTGCCTCTTAGTGCTGTTTAAAATATAAAATATGTCTTGTACGTAACTAAATGGCACTCTGGACTATCAAACTTTGTGAATAAATAACTATTCTGAAAGACTAACATTATAGGTAAGTTTTTTTAAATACAAAAAATAACAAAAAGTCATTTAATATATATTAACAAAAACATAACTCCCAAAGGTTTTTTCATAAAAAAATAAAAACTATAGCAGCCAAAACAGGACAGTTACGTATGTGGACAACAGTCGTTACGTTTAGGAACTCTAAAGCTATGTTTACAACGAGCACAATTTCTAGTTATTTTAGAAACAACACAATATTATTCAACATTTCAAAAACGTCGTGATGTGACATATTATATAAGTCACATCACTTACTGTACTTATTTCTATAAAATTAGTCAATATCACAGACTGTTTTGATTTGAGCATTTTAAAAAAAAAAATTTACAAAAAACTTAGGGGATTCAAGTCTATCTCAGTTTCATTTTCACATTAAGTAGGTAACAATACTTCTTAACTTACAAAAAAATCCAACAGATACAAAAAAATGTCAAATAAGTAGTAACAAAAATAAAATAGGGAACCAATAAGTAGGTAATTCTGCGTGATTGTTTGGTCTTCTTTTAGAGTAACTTTTTCATTTTCCAATAGCTCAATCATCTTTTTGTGTTTAGTCTCTAGGCGAAATCTATTTTTACTTAAACTACTAATAACTTTCTTTAATCTTTCACAAATTTTTAATGTCCTTTGATATCTCTTTTATTTTCGGTAATTCAATCTCTGTTTTTTCTTCAATTTTGTATTATCTTGCATCTCTGGCACTGTCACTTGAACAGCTGGCTTAGTATTATTTACTTTTTTATTTTCCCTTTTATTCCTTTTTTGTTATCTCCAAATTTTCCGTCTTTTTTCCTTTTCTTCCTTATTTAGTTCACTTACCTTGAGTTTATGTTCTTCAGTCTTTCTCTTTCTTTTTATATTTGTTGTATTTTTCTTCATTTTCTTTGTTTTTGTCCATATCGCCGTTGTTTTTGTCTCTCTCGGCACCAGTCAACGGCATAATTTACCTGAGTAGGAATAAATTAATTTGTAAGGAAGTGCCGAGGATGTGAGGAATGTTAGGGTTTACCCTCTTTATCGCTAGTCTAAATAGGATATTTATAACATAATAAGGAAACCTGCTCACCATGAGGTGACTAGATCCTATAAAGGTAATGAGTTTGCCTCTCTGGGTGGATTATATTTTTAATTTATATTAAATTGCACAAGACAGTATGAACGCATCTTTACGAGTCCAGTACGTAACGTTTTTAGTCCACATAATACATCACGTCACGTCCTGGACGTTACGTATAACGCGGACTTGTCATCATATGTTTTTTTGGTATAAATAAAGTTGATTATAGTAGTTTACTAGTACACATTCATTATCTACAACATATTTACTTATAATTTAACATGAGTAGTATATAAAATTTGTGGGTCTTACCTTTCAAAATCAATGTTCGTACCGGACAAACAAAACAGACCCGTCACGCACGTCACGGACCGCAAGTGTTGACGATTGAATTTCTTCAGTTTTAATTCAAAGGAAAAGAACGAAGGAATGATAAAAACATCGTCAATATGGCATTGCTTAAAAATAGTTAGAGCCAAAGACAATATTATTGTTATTCTTTATAAAATCATACAAGTTACGTACAGGACTGTCCGCTGTGGCCAGTTTTTTAAATCCGATAATGTCAGTATTTATATTAGAAAAATATACTACAACCTTAATATATTTTATTTAAAAACAAATAAAATGAGTTATTTCATTCGAGTAATACTAAAGATATCCAAATATAGCTTATATATTCTCCAAAATACGTAATCAAAATCAAGGATATGATGAAGGACACATAAAAAAGTAGGATAATATTTGGTATTTTAATAAATATTAAAATATGTTTTCCGTTTAAGTCTTAAGTTTATCTTTTTTTTACAGTAAGTTAAACATTTTACCCTAACGTAAAATAATTTGATACTCACTTCCTACATTTTTGCCTTTTAATCAATGGTCAAACTCGTAGGACACGGCAAAATAGTCCTGAGCAAAATTTTGAAAACCGCCCTTAAACATTTTACCCTAACGTAAAATAATTTGATACTCACTTCCTACATTTTTGCCTTTTAATCAATGGTCAAACTCGTAGGACACGGCAAAATAGTCCTGAGCAAAATTTTGAAAACCGCCCTTATGTATTAAATTTTTTAATTATTTTTAATTTGGAGTGTCAGTTTTATTTGTTCAGATTGAAATTGTGTCTAATAAGACATATTATGTATTATTCTGTGAAAATCTCTATAGTCGAATTTTTAATTAGACGAAGCTACCTGACAGTAGCTAATGTCACTTAGTAAAATAATGCTGCCATATTTAAAGTAATAGTGATGCGTTCAGTTCTCATTCAGTCAGATGAATGAACAATAGACTTGTGTAACTCATGAGTGATTCGTTCCACTGAACTGCTCATTTGCAGTGAACGAATTGAACTAGTTCAACTCTGTGGAGTATTTCAACTCAACAGTTCACCGGCTCATCGCTCCCGTTCTGATTCAGTACGAATTTACGAAACCGAGTTTTTGTGATTTCTTTGTTGTTGCATTCACGCACACTGCCTACTGTATAGCGCTTTCTTTTTCTATATATGTTCGTCATTTTATAAACAAATATTTTAGTCTTTATTTGTTCTACGAGAGCGTTTATTTTAGAATAGCAATCCTTATTTTTATTCATTAATGCAATTTTGTTGCCGTTATGTAGTTTGTTTGTGAACTGAACTTCAAAAGGATTCCGAAACAAAACTTACGCATTATAGTAGTATTGTTTTTTACTAACAGGTAATTACGTCAATCGTAATTAGTATTTGAAATTATTATTCGTTGTAAGTATAAGTTTAAAATAGTATAGGTAGATATTGTCTACCTATACTATTTGAAACTTATACTACTATCTATTATAACAAGTTCAACTATCTATTATATTTAATAGATAGTTGAACTTCACGAATCTAAACAATGTGTAACTCAGAGTCGGCCAGCTCGCTGTACGTATAGGCCGGCACGCACACTTTCTCAGTTTCACACATTAGTCGGCCAATACTTAGCTAAATCAATGCAACTCACTGAGTCATAGAGTTAAATGAGTTGCTGCAACTCACAGAGTCACAGAGCGAAATGAACTGCTGAGTGATTTAGATGAACTAGTTCATTTTACTGAACGAGAGTTGGTGAGTTGAATCTTTAATGTGAACTGTGTTGCCCAAGTCTAATGAACAATGAATGTGAATAGTTAATCATTTCAAACTGTAAAAGAATATTATATCTATTTAAGAATGAAATTGTATAAAAGTGCTCTGATATAAGATACAAGTAGTATGTAACAACAATCAGTTTTTTGACGGCTCAACGCCGCGCATTATGTTTTTTGACCCAAAAAACAACCATCCTCTTATCATAGTTTTATTAAATAGATAAATTTATTTAAAAAGAAAGACGAGAAATCCTGACGTTCAAATGTGCTTTGATCAAAAGATATGTTTTTTTTTGTAAATATTGAAAAAAAAAAAAACTTAGATCCCATAAGAGTTTCTGTAAATCCACAAATGTCCTTCTTTGCGGCTTTAACATACACAAATAACACAAAAATATAAACCATAACATCAAAAATACGGGAGAGAAAAACAAACAATGTTATTTCAGGATTTATTTTTTTACAGCTATATCTTGTCTTAGTTGGTTTCAAAACCTTTATAAATAACTAGCCTGCAATAGTACCAGTAATACAAAAAAAAAACAAATCCTAATCATCCAGGATCTTTAAGTTACAAGCTTCTCGAGTTTTGTACTTTTTTCTTTGGTTTTAGGGTTGTTAATAGAGATATTACTCGTCTGTGGGCAAAGGCAAAGCAAACAGGAAGGGTATTGGCAGTATACATGTCAATAAATTTCACTCTAGTGTTTAAATTACTGAACATCAATAGATTTGCTTTATTGTTTTGGTTTGTTTGTTTGTTTGTTGTACTTTCTTGCACTTGTGTTAAAAATAAACGAATCGAATTGTGTGACAGACAGACAGAAAATTTTGCCTATTTATACAAATTTTTAAAAAGAATCAAAGTCGGATGTAAAAATTAAATCCTCACAATCTTCAAAGAGATCATTTACATAATCTGGTTCATTTAAATCTGATGTTGGTATTTGATATGGTTGGATCAGTTCTAAAGCCCTCACTGGTAGAGGCTTACGGTCTAATTTTTGTAGCCTCTTCTTCACTCTTACATCAGAAATGTAGGGGTCAGACGACACAAGTGCCCTGTCAAATAGATCTGTCATGTGTTTTTCGCGGCTGACTTTCTGGCATAGTGTTCCCGGTCATATCTCTAAAATTTATTTCTAGATTCACCAGCCTATCCGGATAGCATGCCTGTTGGAAGCGCTGAATTTCTTATGATCTCTTTACCTCAAACCAATATTTTGTGTAGAGTTACTGTCATCGGATACCAAGGATATTCTGTTACGTATCTGATGACTGAGGCGCTATGCACAGCTTCATAATTTGCTACTCACATACTAACAAGAAGGTTGGCACCCTCTTGTCCTCCTTGCATTAAGTCAGCTGGTCGGAGCCCAGACTGACATCCCTCTACAGGTTGGGTTAATTCCTGTTGAGGCAAAGTGGCAACATGGGTCTTTGACGACTCTTTGCTGCTTCACCCCCGTTCTTCCAAAAGAAATGTTTAGGTATGAGGTTTTAACCAAAGTCTTACGGGGGCGGGCCCCTTCCCCATACCATATTTTTTCTTTCATTGGAAAATTCCGGCCCAAAAGAGTTCATAAACAACAAAAAATACTTTTTTACTTATAATTATAAATTTGTTTATGAACAGAATTGTTTATGTTTTTAGAACAGAGGTTCTAGTGTTGGTAGATTGAGTTATAGCAGACGTTCTTCATAGGACATGTTTTTCAAAGAGAAGACCATTTTAGTTACCCTTTTTTGTACTCTTTCCAACATTACAATATCTTCTTTTAAGTATGGATTCCATATTTGAAAGGCGAATTCCAGCAAGGGTCTAATGTACGTTAAATAGATGCTGAGAAATAATTCTTTATTGATAACATAGAATGCCTTTCTAATTATAAACAATTGTAATGGCACAGAATTAATTGTGTACTTGTGTTTAGGATTGTTTTTTAATTTTATTAATTAATTTTAATTTTATTAATTAATTTTAATTTTATTAATTAATTTTAATTTTATTAATTTTTATTAATTTTATTCATTCAGGAGTTTTTTCAATCATTCACTTTGCCCCAACACTATTTTTATTTCATCAAAAACTGACAACACAGTAAACGTCAGTGGATATCGTCTAATTAAAAATCCGACTATATGAAGTAACATGTCTGTTGACATAAATCTGTATTTTATTTAAATTTTACAATGATATTAAAATAATTTCAAAATGTTTCAGTTTAATTAAATTGTTTTCTAATCAGTCATTATGTGTCTTTTTGGTTTGAAAGTGATAATGGGATCACTTTGCCACATCTTTCATTCAAGACTAAATGCAATTCATTTTTCTCTGTTGTTGTCTTATGGTATCAACAAGTCAACATCAGAAGCCGTTTATTAGGCTGACTAAAGGAAATTCTAAAAATAATTGAAATTACCCAAAGCAAATGTATAATAAAATTTTCAGACAGTAATTTAATTTTTCGTACTTTCCTGTTTGGCCTAATAAATAAATGTCATAGATTTATTTGAATGAAAAATTGGAAAGTATTAAATTCATAAAATCTATTGGAGGCCGATGAGGACGTGCAATTGAAAGATATATTTTCACAATAATCTTCTGGTTATAATGTTTCACACAATGCAACAACGTTCGACATTTGTTTTCTTAGTGTTACGAATGCTATTCATTAGATCAGATTTTTAGCTTTAAATTAAATCTGAGATGGATTGTTCGTCGTAAACATCGATCCAAAAGTTCAGAATTCAAACAATGTATTAAAAAAGTTAAGGAGGTTAACAATTGTGACACATAAAAAGTGACAACTGACAACTAATCAACTAACCTATCAAACTTTGTTTTGTTGTGAATAATTCTAGTGTGAAAACATATCAGGTGTATTTTGTGAAAAAATCATGTCTTCTTCTAGTAAACTGCCTGGTACGGGTCTAGAAGAAGTGGGAGTACCCGGCCAGTCTTTTCTCCGCGATGCACTTACTAGTTGTACCGACCCACTAAAGGCCATTGAAGAATTCCAGTTAGAGAATGGTATATTATTGCCTTCTTTACGGCCTATGCTGCCTCTACTTGACCTCCATGGAGTGCGAAGGCTTGATTTCCATACATCTGTACTAGAAGAATTAAGGGACAAACTGATTGCCCACATAAATGAGCTTGGAGGTAAAGATGGCAAAGAAAACGACAAAAAACTTAAAGAATTGCTATCTAAAAGCTTTCCCGTAGTTAGAGTGAAAGCTTTAAGGCCCGTTATCATGAGTATCTTGAAAAATACACCCCACATTGATGATAAATACCTCAGAGTTTTAGTTCGAGACAGAGAATTGTATAATGACACTGATACAGAGGTAAAGCGACAAATATGGCAAGACAATCAATCTTTGTTTGGGGATGAAGTATCACCATTATTGAGCCAGTATATCAGGGAAAAAGAGAATGTATTGTTTGACCATGAGAATCTCACTAATCTGTTTTTCTCACCATCTCCAAAAGTAAGAAGACAAGGAGCCGTTGTAACGAAACTAGCTCACATGATTGGCAACAGTGTCAAACTCTATGACATGGTGTTGCAATTTCTTCGAACATTGTTTCTCAGAACTAGAAATGTACACTACTGCACTTTGAGAGCTGAGTTGTTGATGGCTTTGCATGATTTAGAAATACAAAATATCATATCTGTAGATCCCTGTCACAAGTTTACTTGGTGCTTAGATGCTTGTATCAGAGAGAGAAATGTAGATATAAAGAGATCTAGAGAGCTACAAGGGTTCTTAGACAGCATTAAGAGAGGACAAGAGCAAGTTCTAGGTGACTTATCAATGACGCTCTGTGACCCTTACGCTATCAACTTCTTAGCTACATCTGCTATTAAAATCCTACAACACTTAATTAACACAGAAGGTCTTCCAAGAGATAATCCTATATTGATTTTACTACTAAGAATGTTAGCATTAGGATTAAGTGCTTGGGTAATGATTGACTCTCAAGAATTTAAGGAGCCTAAACCAGACAGTCAAGTGGTTACAAAATATTTACCGGCTTTAATGTCATTGATGGTGGATGATCAAGTCCGTTCCTTACACAATAAACTACCTCCAGATGAAAGAGAATCAGCCATCACTACTATTGAACATTCAGGACCTCCACCTGATGCTTGTGAAGCTTACATGAGAGAAAATTCAGTATGCGGTGTCCTTGCAATGTATTACACACTTCATGCAGCAAAACTGAGAGACAGAGGGGCCCTTCTACGTATATTAAGTATTCTAGGCAGTTGTAAAGATGGCAGAGCTTATGAAGACCCATTCTTACATGCGCTTGTTGCATTACTAGTTCAATTACCAGACGAATTTCAAGGAGAAGACTTTAGTACTGTACTGTTTGACGAATTTTTCTTTGCTGGTCTGTCTAAGGACAATGTCACAAGGCATTTACTGAAGTTGCTCTGGTATATTCATCCTAAGTTACCAGAGACAAGATTGCTAACTTTAATGAAGGCTCTTCAACCAGGTACACAACATAATGAGTCTGTACACAAGCTGTATGAAACTTTACAGCAAAAGATGACGACTCAGACAGAGCCAGTGCCTAGTACTAGTGAAATGGAGTATATGGACTCCCCACTCATGAGTGTTCCTACACCAGCGCCTTATCATATGTAGCATAGACTTAAATTTTTATTTTTGTGTACATGCTTGTTATTAAAATTTTATAAAGTGATATCCTTATTATTCAAGTGTTTGATAATTTTTTGTATTATTTACCAAAAAAACAAGTCATGTCATGTTTAACAAAACTAAATGTAAATATACGGCATAGGTATCAGTTATGATAAGCACTTTGCACTTTAGAAACATCAGTTGCATTGAAACATGTCAATCTGAAATCGAAAGGAATGTGAACTGAATTATCCACACAAAACAATAATGGACTATACAAACTTCGGAAACGTCTTAAGTATACTTATAACTATTTAATTGATGCCAGGTTGAGGACAAAGTTCATCCAAAAACTTTTAAATATTGAGCCATTTCAAAACTTCTAGACTTGTGTATGTACATACATACATCAGTAGTTTTGCTCGCTCTCAATAGGTGGAGTTTGTTTAAGGTATGTAGTTACATTTTCGTTACAAACACATAACCTTTAACTGCCTTGTTGGTCTAGTGGTTAGCGTATGCGGCTGCTGATCGAACCCGAAACCTCTTGGTCTCGGGTTCGATTCTCGGATCGGACCAAATGTTTGTATGATCTTTAAATATTTGTTTCGGACTTTGAGTATTTTCCGTGTATAATATATTATTATATGCGTTTACAAAAAAAAATGTATATATAAATATCACCAGTAGCCATGTTCAAAATATTCAAATTAATGTATTATTCATTTAAATAAAATTATGTTCGTAGTAATAGCTATTAATAATGTCCAGTAGAGTGCATAGCACATTTAAAGACTTATAAATATTGCGCCATCTCCAAACTTTAAACTTTTATGTACATCAGTAGTTTTGCTCAACCCCAATAGATGGAGTTATATATGTGTATGCAGAGTGATTATGTACTTACCTACTTAAAAAAAAATATAGTGTCGTCGCCTACAGCTGATCTGTTTTGAAACACTGCAAGTTGAGACAATTAGTCTGAAACATGACGTCATAAACGAAAATAACGACACCAAATTTAAGAGAAAAAAATATTTTATCATCGCCACTTTGCATGAAAATCATTTAGGTATGTATACCTATAGGCAGGACCATTTCAAGATAACCATATGAACACGTATACTCACATTCATAAACAGAAGGTTAATCGCTTTGCTGACCATTTTAAGTATAATGTCTTAATGTCCTATGTATATATAACCTTTGATTTTTTCAACAAAGTATGTATCACATCCATTTCGAACGTCTTTGGGGTCAAGCTATCGATGGAAGAATCATAAATATAGTATTTTACTTTAAAGATTGAAGACAAAAAATCGTGCAGGTAAGAAAATCTGATCGATTTATTACCTCATATACCTCTTTTATCAGCCGTAGTGTAGTAGGTAGGTACTGAATAAATAAAACGGTGTTATTCACTGTAAAATATTTATTAGTAGCTAGCAACTTACAGTAAATATTTCAAATTAATACATACAAAAACTGTTAATATTATGTACTATTTCCATGTTGGATTCCAAGATAAGTCGAACAGATAGACAAAATTCTGAGCATTTATGGCAGTGTACCTAAACATAGCAGCAATTAAGAAGACTTCATTCATGTACTTTGAATTAATATTAAAGTTAGATATTATTTAAAAATTGCATTGTGTTGCTAATGATCTGTACAAAATAACGTGATGCATTTAGAACAAAAATAGACTTGTACGTGATTGCATTCGATTAATAAGTGAAGATTCGGAGAAAATACGAAGGTATTATCAAGACGTCCTAAGTTTAGAGTGCCTGTTAATTATTCAGCTTACTTTGACATTTAGAAATCAATTCAAGTTTGATCTAAATAACTATCTATGTAAATCGAGGAATAGAAAATTAGAGCTGAAAGAAGGGTTTAATTATAAAAGTTGAAAGCTTCAAACGCTATTTTAATTTTGTCCTTTTTTAATAATCAAGCAAAAAATCCCATTCCAGTTAGGAGTGTGTCATTTAATTGGATGATACTCTCACGGACTAACGGCTAAGAATGATTAATTATATAAAACCCCTTTGTACATTCGACCAGCAACCTCCTCACGATAGATGACAAACGACGATTACTTATTCTATAACATCAAGTTAAAATCTACAGAGCATGAAGCGTTGATTTGACCGGGAGTTACGCGCGATGGTCACGTCTCTCGGGTTTCATATCCAGAGAATGCAGGGAGCGCAGAGACCGTGAACGCTCAAACAACGAAGGGTCTGTGTATATTGGTTCGCTGCCATCATCGAAAGCGTTAGCCAGGCGTCCTGATGAACCTGCTTCTTCGCCCACATCAGCATAAGATCTTCCTAAGCCACTGTAAACGTTAAAATGAATTAGTAGTAATAACAATTCGTTTAAATTTAATTGAAACAGATTTGTCTCTGTCTAAGTCTGAAAGACAGAGACAAATTTATTAATTAGGGACGAACAGCCTTTAGTATTTCTGCAAGTATAAATTAAAACGAATATCTCTTCAACTATTCATTGACTAAGATAAAATTCCTCTAAATATTATGTTATACTCCCATCAAGTTAAGCAACATAGAATTTTAGTTTTGAGGCTGGACGTAGATAAGTCATTGAAGAACAAGGAAATATAACTAAGTGTATGTACCTATATTTTAGATAGATATAAACACTAGCATACGGTAACACCTGTCTACATACCTAACTGTTACAACGAAACAAAAGAAAGGCTGCTTCTGTTTGCTTTACTTGAGCAATGAGTCAGCGTATTGAAGATATTCTTACTCATAAAAATATTGACAATAACCATTGTTTCAAAATTACGTTTTACTTACACAACATAGTAGAGACAACATTAACTATCTACTATCTAGTAAGTAATGAACATTGGATACTCGATAACAGTGCATTTATTTCTACGGAGGTTAGAGTTTGTATTTTTTTTTATGATGATAATGATATTTCGAATGAGGCTCCACCAGGGCGGTACTAACCTCATACACAGAAGATCTACCTAAAAGGACAGCAGTCGTTTTTCGTTGGTGAGTGAGACCGGAGGCCCAATAATACAGAAGCATCTCACTAAGTCGCCATATTGCGGGTCCCCATGCAACATTATCTATATTCAGAATGAGGATGGTGACCCTTACTATTGGATTCTACTCATGCTTTCCATCAGAGTAGAGTCACTTTGGTAAGTTTAAATATATGCATAAAAAAATGGGTACATTGAACAATTTCTAAAGAAACATAAAATTTTACCTCAGTGAGAAAGGTTTATGCAAGTGCGATGCAGAAAAGAGAGAAGGACGCGTAGGCCTAGGTCCAGGGGTCACTGGCCTCAGTGCGGGCGCTGGAGATGAGGCTTGGATGTTTTTGCGCAGTACACGCCAGTATCGCCTGCACAATAAAAAGTAAATATCAGCTTAATCATTAAAATCTTGTTGTTGTTATAACATTTTTCCTATCATAGAACTAAACGACAAATATAAATTTCGTTAATTTTTTTTTCTCGATATAGAGAAAAAAATCAACTACATTGATAGTAATCGTCCTTCGTATGCTACAATTATATGGAGTATAATTAGGTAGATTATACAAAACATTAAAACAATTTTAAAGAACAATACAACCTTAGTTTGTTTATAAAATAGCATGACGGAATTGGGAAGAGCTGTAGATAAATAATCTCTATTCACATCTAAGAGATATTTACCTAGTCACATTATTAACAATCTACTGCTAAACATACATTAACAGTCTACTCCTTAGTTACGACTAGCATGTCTCGCGGTGTTACCCGCGGTTTTGTTGTAAATCGCGAGTAACGACGCGGAGCGGAGCTAGTCTAAAAATAATTAGCCTAAGTTACTCCTTTCTGCCTCAGCTTTCTGCCAGTGGAAATCCCGTCAAAATCGTTCGTCCAGCCGTTCCAGAGATTACCCGGAACAAACAGACAGACGGACAGACAGACAAAAGTTTGAAAAATTGACATACTTTCATAAGCATTTCGTAAAAATCTGTTAATTTGATATAAGGCACAGGCACATCATATTAGGTACAGACAATTTTGTTTATTTGTATAGATTTGACCTTGGTCCGAAGGATTGGGTTAGTATATGTCTCAAGTTTTCGTTTTTTTGCAATAGTGTTATCTCGAAGAGATTGCTTCCTAAGTCAAGTCTTAGAACACCCACAGAAAGAAATAAAGGGTTATGACACTCTATACATATTCTTAAACATTTTATAATATTCATACATTTTTAGTCTGGAAACACTAACAACCAAGTTTAAAAATAGAATATTGTTTGTATAATAACGCACGGACGACAATTCTCCATTCTACGCAGTTCACATACCCAGATAAGCTTGACGAACTAGAAAATCAAGTTATCAAACAACCTAAAGCCGGTTCCAAAAATAACGGGTCAGTCACATAAACCCGAATATCTCCCGAACTACGTATGCCATCCTAATGAAACGAAGACTGTTCAATTGAGAATTTAATTATACAGATAAAAAATAAAATAAAACTTAGTTACACCCACAATATTAATCTTAAATTAAAAAAAAACTAAAGTAGTCATATTTTTCTTAAGATAACATTTTTTTTATGATTGTTTTTTTGCTGTTTTTCATCACTTTCTTCATTTAATACTTTGTATTGCCTCCACGAGCTCTTCTGACAGCTTCCAGGCGATTAGGCATGCTGTACACCAAATTTCGGAGCCGGTGCTGAGGAATACCTTCCCATTCCTCCACCAGTGCTTGTATGAGCTCGGGAAGCGTGATTGGTGGGGGGTTTCGACCTTTCACGCATCTCTGAAGCTCGTCCCAGGCGTGCTCGATGGGGTTTAAGTCCGGGCTTCGCGCTGGCCACTGCATGAGTTCGATACCGACCTCTTCAAGGTAGTCATGTACAATTCTGGCGGTATGGGGACGCGCATTATCATGCATTAATATGCCATGCCGGTCCATCCTGGCCATGAAAGGACCTACATGTTCATTGAGGATCTCTTCCACGTACCTCTCTGCATTTAGAGTTCCATTTTGAATGAGCACCAGCTCGGTGCGGGCCTCAGCAGAAATCCCAGCCCAAACTTGTACGGAGCCTCCACCGTACGCCACTTTTTCCTCCACACACGCTTGATGGAAGCGCTCCCCTGGTCTTCTGTACACCAACTGCCTACCATCATGCTTATAAAGCATGAATTTAGACTCGTCCGTGAACATTACCCTAGACCAATCGTCTAGTGTCCAGTTTAGGTGTTCGCGCACGTATCTCTGTCTTGCAATTCGATGTCCCCGTTCCAGTTTGGGGCCATTTGCGGGCCTCAATGGTTTCAAATTTGCTTCAGCAAGACGTCTTCTTACTGTTTGAGCGCTTAAATTGCCACCTCCAAAGCGAATAAAGTGAGTTTTTAGACCAACAGCAGTTTGAAAACGATTTCGGAGCATTGTAGCCACCAGTTGTCTGTCTTCCCTGGCCGTTGTGCATCTTGGTCTGCCATTTCCTGGTCTTCTAAGGTGTGATCCGGTCTCTTGGTACCGCTGGACTACCCGCTGAACAGTCGACAAAGATACACCAATGTTTCTGGCTGTTTCACGCTGGCTCCGCCCAAGTTCCAAAAAAGTTAGGATTCTGGTACATTCCTCTAGCGTGACTGCCATGCTTCACCTCACAGAATAATAATTATGCACGTGGAAGACGTTCACGATAATTTTTTTTGTGACAGAATAGAAATGGAAAGCATCCATAATGACATGAAACAAAAATTTTGTTTTTAAAAATAGTCATTTTTTTAAATTTTGTTTTTCTAATGAAGTTTTTTTCATCAACCAGTTTAAATAATATGCTATTAGAAGCGCAACTAAAAAGTCTTTATTCTGTTTTTTATTTCATTGATCTAGCTTTTACAGTTCTGGAGGTATTTCAATTTTTGTGACTGACCCGTAATTTTTGGAACCGAGTGTATATTAAGACGCTTAAGAAGCCTCGACTCGACACAGCTATTGAATGAAGCGAATTATTTCAGATTACTTTTTGATAGAGCATTATAAATTAGGTATGTATGAGTGCTATGTTGATGGCAACTTTCTAGATATTATTCATGATTTCCGTTAATTTGTACATCGTATGAGGCACTCACAATCAACCCTTTTTTTTCGTGTGGAAAGTCGTCATAGACCGTCACCCCGCCGGGGTTTTCTATTCAGCGGGGCAGTGTGTCGGACTGGAACCGACTAAAAACCACACGGTGTGCCCTCTCTGCGCTTCTCTTTACGAGGAGGAGGAGTCCAGGGTGAGATTTCCATCTGACAGCGCCTGCCCGCTCCTCAAACCGGCACACACGGACGCCGCCCCCTCGCAGCTGGCCAACTAATGCGGGTGGAGGGAAAAACCGTCCTATCCACCCGCGGCCACACTCAAGGTGGCATGAGGGGCAGATGTTCGCGACCAGATCCGCCGCCGGAGAAACGGGCGGTGGATCTGGTCCAAGTTGAGATCGTCCATCCGGGCCTTCTCCGCCGACTCCTTCTGCAAGATGACGTCTTCCCAGAAGGTCGCGACCGCGGTAAAACAGCTCACGCTACCGGCCATGGAACGAACGACGTCCGGTAGCGAGAGATCTCCTCCGATGATCTCACAGTCAACCTAGGACAACTCCTCTAGGTGATTGGAAACAATCACAAAGAAGGCGCGGTCAGTACCTGGATGGTTAACCGTTAGTGGCATGATACCATGAGAGTCTACGTGATTCGGAGGTTGTGACCTAATTAAGCAGTCGGTCCCGGGTGTTCTAACGGTTAGTTGGCCTCCAACTTTCGGCAGCTTAAAACATCAACGGCGAGATTTCGTAGCGGAGATCACTCGGCCAGGCGAGTGTTCGCATGGCCTTAACCCACTCCTGAGTGGAGACCCAAGACCAGCAACGGGACATTATTGGTTCTTGATTACTTCGTATTAGTGTTATAAACGCGAAGAACAAAATTGACAGAATTAAATTATTTATTAAACTCAAAAACTACTGAACGGGCTTAGATGAAACTTTACAGTAACGAAGTACCTATATATCAAAATTACACTAAGGCTAGTTACTAGGTACCGCGTTAACTGTTAACCGATGGGGCCGAGCTCAAAAGCTAGAATTCGATAAATATAGAAGGATTTTTATTAAAGTATCAATAATCCATGTTTAGCAGATATGACGATAGAACAACTTGATGCAACAGCCCTAATCTAAAAATAATTTACGCAGCTTCTTTTACTGTCCACTTGCATAGGCTGAACTAGGTTGTCTGTTTGTTTTATTAATATCTACACACATTTAACCGCGAAATTTTAATTTAAAATATTAGCTTAACTCGTATTTACCAGGTGGCAAGAACGGCCATCCAATGATAGCCGGTCTTGCCACCTGGTAAATGTGATCCATTGAACCTATTACTGTATAACTATTATTTATAGTTGCTTTTCGAAATGAAAGGAGTCATTACGTCTTAATCATCACACACACATTCTAAAACTTAATGAACACAAGTTTTTAAAATGAAAGTAAGTATTTTTATCTGTGTTTGAAGCAAAGTGTTACAAATCGATTTTACTCCGAGTAATCAATAAACAGATCAATTTGAAATCTCTCATACATATTACTAGTGACATAGGATACTTTATAAATATCTTGAAGAAACAGTTGTTCTCAAGCCTTAGAAAATAAAACATTTACTAGAAAGAAAACGCTACCGATAGTTGAGTTTTGAATCAAAACTTAGTGTTCTAGATAGGTAAATGCTGTAGGTGAATATCTAGAACGAATTATTTATTTACTTTACCCCCACGCACTTACGTACTTAAATATGTTACTGTTTGATAACACGATATCTGTGATCTCAATTTAGTATTTTACAAGTTTACTCAATAATAAAAAAACCAGCAAAACATTTTAATGCGATTTTTTCATTAAGGTCACACGATTTTATCGTATATATCTATGTTTGTGTCATATAAACATATTGTGTCATGCCTTACGAATTCGATAAGCTATAGGTAATAATTTAGATAACTACTTGCATTACAATACAAACCAATATTCACTTCCTGAAACCTAGAAGTTAAATTTATTAATTTGATCTATCTTCATCGTTAAATATTGATAGTTGATTTCAATATCGAAATTTAGTCCACTTCAATAGTTACCAGGTCAAGTAAAGGTAACATACCTATAGATATACAATGCAGCAGTCAACATAGCCAGCAGCAAGGAGAGGAGCACACACAAAGCCACTAGAAGAGCCCTGTAGTGGTAAGGTGACACGCAGATCCCCGCAGCTGCCACGACTGGTGACGAATCACTTTCTCTGTTTTCTTCTAATAACTCGTTACGGTTGTCGAATACCTAATGGGTGTAAAACATATTGAATTAATATCCGTTTTCACCAACTATACTTAAACCATCTCCTTAACGAACGCAGGTAGTAATTTTAAGAGACATCTAAGGACTTAAAGGTTGGGTTACCTAACTCTTTATAAGCGGACCCTCAAATTTAGCGTCTAATGACTAATGGTCTAATGGTAGTTTTTGGTGAAAACGACCATTAGTCCTTCAAAGGAATAAATTATAGTAAATGTAGATATTCCAGTTACCATATTTTATAATGCGAGAATTAGTTCTGTTCGAGGTAAAGAAAGACATAAACTTGGGATGATTGAACAAATACAAACTATTATGTATCTGTGGTACATTCGTATTTATAAAAAAAATACCTAGAAGTTGAAATGAGGATAGTGACCATATCTCTTGAATACTGATGCTTTCCATCAGGCAGAGTCACTTTGGCAGGTTTGAATATGCAAAATATGTTAACTTTTTTTTTAAAATGTAAGTGATAAAAAAATATTCAATACGATTTAGGTAGTTTTCGTATTTAAGCTATGATTGTCTGCACAAAATCAATGGCTGTAAACCATATCATGACGGTTTTGGTAAATAAGGGACAGACTATCTGTCATAACTAAGTAATTCGAAGTAAAAGGCATGTGAGTAGATTTAAAAGTATGAGTTCCAAGAGAAATTGTGAATTACTGAATTATATCAAGCAAGAGACAAAGTCGTGTATCCGTAAAAATAATTGAAATAAACGTGTACATTATAAACTAAGCAACTTATTTCATACAAAGTTTATTTATATTTTTAAATTATGAATCTTTTCATACCAGTTAATTTTGAAAGTACAATTTTTTGTTTCAATAAGTGATTAATATCGTTTCCTATCACAGTACAACAACTAAGATATATTATTGAATTATAAATTAGTTATTAGCTATTTCATTCTTAATATATTTTGTTATCATAGTCATAAAACAAACATTAATGAATTCAACCTTACATCTCTTTTTGAACCTGTTATCAAATCTGTTAATTGTTATAGTCATTTAGTAGTTAGAGTTTTGTAATTTACAAAACTCTAACTTGTACAGCTTGTACTATAAAAGGCAGATTATCTGATAGAAAATTTTTAATTAGTTTTTGTAAAGACATACAAGTACTATATTAAAAAATATTCAAACTCCGAAACAATTGTTAGTAGGTAGATCATACAAACATTTGATTAATCCGGCAATCTAACACTAACGAATCTCCATTGCGATACCACCAAGTAAATCTAATTAAACGTAACTTCTTCATATTACCAAAATGTTCGTTTTAGTTTTAATACTCACCTCAATCATCTTTCGAACATGACTAGGAGTCTCGACCTCATCCTTTAAATACTTATCAACACTCGCTTCTTCGTATGATACTTTGAAAACATTAGCCGAATTTTTTTCATCTGATTTCTCTTTATCAGAGCCTGGGTCGTCATTATCATCAGATTTGGCTTCTGTCGTAACATTGCCTTCAACACCAACTGTGGAATTCACATCTCTTCGGCGTCTTCCGAAGGATGGTTCAGATCTCCCTGTGTGGCTAGGGCAGTAGGCCTGTAAAGAGATATTATATTAATAACTGATTTAAATTACTGCTAAGTACAACAAAGTACGTCAGAGTGAGGGTCACGCCGCCTACTTAGTCACACGGAAGCCCGCTTTCATAACATTTTAAGCTTTATCTCTCTAAGATAATGCTTAAAATAGTTTAAGAGACCGTCAGCTAGTGCATGCTTATTATGCAAGATTGTGTACGTAGGTAATCAGTGATAACAAATCCCCATTTCTGTAATAGTTGACATCTCCTTCCATGTTATCACAAACGAAGAAATTAATAGCTAACGAACCCTAACATTGTCAGGAAGTGCACGCAAATTAAGATAAACACGTGATAAGTTCGTGATTCAACTAGATATGTATATCACTAGTATAGAAAGGTTATAAGTTTAAACAGAGTATCGATATGCAGTTTAAACAGCAACACTGCTGTTTGTTGAAGACCTAATAACATTCGATAATAGTCGATAACATTGTGTAACTGGATGAAGCTTGTACAATATATGTACATAAAAGAATTGACGTAATTGTAACTGTAGGTCAGCTACTGCCAGCCCAGTAGATAAGATGGACAAACATGGCAGTAATCAGCTAATTAGTTTAAGTCATTTAGTTAATGCATTTACCGGTTGACAGCCGTCGCGACACGTACGCACTGTCGCCTCAAACACCAAAAAGTTAGATTCTGGTATCTTGAAAGCATTGAAACGTGCTTCTAACGAATCTCCATTGCGCCCTTTGTCAAGTTCTGGGAACACATCTGGATCGACTGGGCATCTGAAATAAAGAATATTTTGTTAATTTATGCATGAAAATGGACAAAAATATGATAAAATACATATTCAATGTTCGTAGGAATTTCTCGGATAATATCTAATATGTATCAAAGATGTAAATTTAAGTACAGTCTGTAGCTGTAAAGGTAATATTGCCAAAAATATTTTTGTATTTATTACCATTATACGTATTTCAAAACTCAAGAGTAACTCAAAAGTATTTTTGTAACTATCAGCTACTGTTTACAATTTTTTAATAGATCACGTGCTAGAACAGATAAAGATATATTATTCTACACACTTATTTGTGATATACACACACATACACACTTATTTGTGACGTCTTAACTGGCAGTGTTTTTAATTTTATTTATATAGAACTAGCTTTCGCCCGCGGCTCCGCTCGCATGAATCAGTTCAGTGTCAGTTACCGCGATAAAAAAGTAGCATAAATATGTCCTTTCTCTAGACTATATGTATATAAATTTCATTTAAATAGTTTTGCCGTGAAAACCAGACATACAGAGTTACTTTCGCATTTATAATATTAGTAAGAAATTACACGGTAACAGCAATCTTAAAACTCATACATTTTATTCAACTATGTCTATGGTAAACAACAGGCAACGATATGTAATTACTTACATAAAAAAAGCTTAACCTAATTACTCATATAGTTATTTTACGTACCCAATACGATCAATCAATTGAACAGATCGACCAGAATAAGGATCTCTCGCGATAACGTTTGTAGCAAATATGTCGGTTGCATAGTTATATCCGTCTTGAGCTTCTAGTCTGAAAGTCAGGGGGTCTCCAACAGCAATAGTGGTTGTCGGTCGTCCCTGATATAAGATCATAAGACGGACTTTGGAGTTCAGTGAGCTCTCTTCAGGGAGGTATTCGATTGGTATCGGACTGCCGGATCTGTCAATCAAACCATTTTCAAGGCTACGGTTAGATTCAAAGCCAATCTATACTCACTTACGTTACTGACTTTGAATGAATTGAGATAAATGCAAAAAGTAATCAATAATTTATAAAATAATTCATTCAAAGTCGGTGGTTAGTAGCTGTTAGTTAAAATAACAGCACTCAAAACCATAAGGCTACCTCACTAACTCAACCAAAATGTTAATGTCTACATTCCAGTAGTTTTAAAACATAACAAAATCCAGCAAACACAAACAAATGAATGTGGAAAAGCAGGACACATAACAAAAACGCATCTCATCAACCCAGGCCACCATTTAAATGAGTTTTTCAACAGCGTAACCAAAGAAGTTAGATTTTTAGAAAACTCAGAAGAATCACAAAACTAGTCTAACAAAAACATTCTGAAATTATTACAGTTAAAATTCGATGTGTCTATTTGATAATAAAAATGTTAAAACATTAACTTAGCTTCCTGATGAATAACAAGGTCATTGAACACATTTGACTTTATATAATTCAATGACAAAAATGTAGTCGTTATTGATTTATTGCAATCTTAACCAAATAATTATGTCAAAATGGGCAACTTCGGTATAACGTCATTCGTGTATGTTTTTAAGGCATTTGTTGTTGGAAATATCATATGTAATATTATCAAGTAGACACACTAGCAGTTGGTAGCAAAGTTCTCACCCGGCACCGATGTAATTAGAAGTAACAACGGCTTCTGCAGGTCCTCTAAACAGACAAGTTAGATTGAACCGCTTGTCTCGAGAAGTTTGCACATTGTCACTAAATTGTACGACAACGATATTGGTCATTGTATCTCCATACTGAAATGAAAATAGTAGTTACATCATATTGTTTAAGATAAACTTTAGAAATGACAACTAAGAAACACCATGGCTGATGACAGAATTCAAGCTACACTATTTTAATGCTCTTAGTAGTAAATGTTTGAATTAGGCCTTGTCCACTTGATCCCTACTTAGATCCTCTGGTTCCCCTGATTCATTTGATCTTTTTGGATATAAATTATATAGAGGATTATCGTACAGAATTACGAAAATTCTAAAATGGTCCCCTAGGGGATCAGTGTGGGCAAAAACAAGCAAACCCTACCTGTTTTCTAGAAAATTATAAAAAAAAGTTTATAATTTTCTAGTTAAAAACATTTTATACAAGTCTGAATCAAGTAAAAACATATTTAATCCAGAAATCAGCCTGGCTGGACTGAATTTAAATAGTAATATACAAACCCGCTGAGTGCCACATTCTGGATATCCATGTGCTCCAGTTATGCGTAAAGCATTAACCACTCCACCGTTACCACGGAAGAAACAGCGATCATAAAAGCCGTAGGTATACATTCGACCATAGAAACCTTCGGGAAGGCGAAGCGTGAACTCCATTCCATCTTCATTACATACCTGAGATACTATAAAAATAATATTATGTTAAAGATATTTGAGTTACCCTTGAATGTCTCAATAATAGTAATTTTTATACCATCCAGGCAATCATCAGCCATCCTGCCAAGAGCTCTCTCATAGAAATCATACTCGTTAGCCGTATTGTCGAAATGCGCAGGGTTGGCAGCATCTAATTCTCGAGTATCACGATCGCTCAGTTCACAATTGTCTCTCGGCTCTCCAGTGTAACCTACATCCCTGTTACCAAAATGCACATCAGTAGATATCTACATGTTCTATATTCAATATGCTATTACATCATGGTTACGCACCTAAAGTTGAACGACCGGCAGATGAAGTCTTTAGCTTCAATACATTCTCGCTGGCAATGAGCCAAGGACTGGGCTGTTGTAAACCGACGTACAAATCGTCTTTGCATACGCTGCCTGCCAACTTGTCTAAAACTATCTTCTTCACAACGCGATCCCTGCCAAGGTCTGTGACCAACTGGGGGTCCTCCGATAGGTGCACCTACACCGGGGCCTATAGGACCTCCAATGGGCCCATTAAGCCCATTCAAAGGTGGTCGACCTACAGGTGGGCCAATGGGTCCATCAGGTTCATATCCGCCGTATACTGGTCCACCTAAATGTTAAATAGATTTAAAATTGATTGAACAATTCTGGGCTACCATGATTAATTTTAGGCACTTGCTCAGATAAATGCACTCATTAATAAAAAAATATTTCTTTTTGTAAAGAAGTATCTTTACAAAGCGACATTCTTACCAATCGGTCGGTCAACGGGTCCCGGCGGTGGGTAAGTTCCTCGATACCCATTTGGTCGTTCTATAGGTCTAGGTCTCAGCCCGAAACTTGGTCTAGGTTCCACTGGAAATCTGTTCAAATATTATTTAGTCACCAAAATGCATAGGTAATTATGTTAAAGAAACGCTTTGAGTTTAATAGAATTTAGTATTCATTTGAAAATCTTTTAAATGATGCTTTTAAGTTTTATTTTGCATAGTTAATTTTTCAAACATAAAATATGTATAGGATTTGTCTACAAGTTCCAAGTACAAGCGAACACTATTTTTAATAAAATTGGCATAAAAAGCTATTACTCAAAGAGTACATAAAGAATCGGTATCTTTTATTTTAAAATCATATGACATTAATTATTGTATGTATATAAATTGCCACACAAACAGGATTTGTAATTGAATATTATAATAATTTATCTTATTAAATCAATTCTTCGTTGTTAAGATGAATGTTGTTTAAATCACGGGTTATTTTTATATTTTAATCATATTTTTTTTGCATAGTTCCACTCCTTTGTAAAGTAATCTTTAACTATATTTTATGTAGTGATAACATCAGATCCATTCATAATAATCTATATTAATATCACGTTAATTTTAATAACTTTAACATAGTGTAAATATATTTCAATAGGTTGATTGTATTCCTTACCTGTCTGCACTCGGCCGAATGTCCCGATCAGGGAATCGATTGGGCCCAGCATAATCCGGACCGTAATAACCACCACGTCCATACCCTGCTATAAAATATTACATACACATTAAATAAAAATGAAAAATTATTCCTAAATAACCATGTACTAAATTCTGTGCTCACCAGGATATGACGATCCGGTCGGCGGATATTTGTCATATAAATCCGGGTAACGGTCACCGCCCAAAGGCATCGGGTCTCTATTCACTCCGACTGGATATCGACTGAACGGGTACCGTCCCCAACCATTGGAGCCAGCGAATCGGTCCTGATCGTATCTATCAGGATAGCGGTCAGGGGTCCACCCCGGTCTTAACGGGTATCGGCCGCCACCACGAACCGGGTTAATCGGATATCTATCCCCATCAGCAGGGAGTCTTTCAGGATACCGTTCTGATGGGTATCTTTCTGGATATACGTCTATAGGGTATCTACTAATAGGATATCTGTCTGCAGGATATCTTCCGATGTCGTTAGAAGGATAGTCGTAAGTAGGGTAGCGTCCACTGTCAAGAGGAAAGCGATCGCCACCTGGGACAGGATACCTTCCGCCAGTTTGCGGATATCTATCAAAACCAGATGGATATCTATCAGGTCCCGCGGGGTAACGATCAGCACCTGGTGGATATCGGTCTACGCCAGGTGGATATCGGTCTACGCCAGGTGGATATCGGTCTACGCCAGGTGGGTATCGATCCAGACCTGGTGGATATCTATCGATCCCAGGAGGGTATCTGTCAGAAGGGTAGCGTTCTGGGCCCACTCCGGGTGGGTATCTGTCAGACGGGTAGCGGTCTGATCCGGCACTAGAAGGATATCTATCGTCGTAACGGTCGTCGTTATTGCTCGGATATCTGTCATCTGGATACCGATCTGGTCGACGATCGCGGTCGTATCGATCGTCGTCGCTATACCGGTCATCATCCGGATACCGGTCGCGGTCTACGCCTGGCGGATATCTGTCTCGGTCGCCGCCATTACTACCACCTGTTTAAAAAATGTATTCTTAAAATGTTACTCGGTAGATTTATTTTAAAAGCATGCAAACTAAATTCTACTAAATTAATTAAACTAACTACGGTTCAATCTAGCATGCTTGTATTACATGGTAACATATCTAATATATCAAGGCATTCATAAATTATTTATTCTAAATAATTACTAGATACCTAGACACAAACTACAAAGTCATACTTAAAGCTACTACTCTACACAAAAGTCTTACCGAACACTCAAACAAAATACTATCTCACCAATTATTATTATTATTTTTTAATTTTTAAACAATTGCCAATCTCAAGCGATTGTTGAATGTTTTTGTTTCATCAACATGAAAGTAAAGTGCAAAACGGATTTAAAGAGATCATGACTTATAGATTCAGGTAATACATAAAAGTTATCTTGAGCAAAACTTATGCATGGCCAAAACTTTGAACCCAGTAACATGAAATGTCAAATGGACAAAACTACAATGGAAAATGTTTGATTAAAAGATCACTATTAAATGCTCTTTTTGTGAACATATTACCTATTCTTTAAGTTATTAATCTGAACATTTCACGAGTTAACAAAACGAATAACAATATGTGCACCAATTTTATAGCAAGTTCTATAGAAGTACATTTAAAACAAATTAACCAATTCTTATCGTTATTCGTGACATATAGCTGCACAACATTTTTAAAACAAGCTCTCAATAAAAAATGACCTCAATGTACAAAACATTCATCAATCATCAAGATCGAACCGATCCTGTCTACCATGCAGCGAACCTGTAGAAGTAGCTGGACGTCCCCAATTGCCCTGTGAACCAGTTGCGGGGCTCCCTGCTTCTGTCTCGCCTCCCACTAGCTGATCTGAATGCCCACAACAATAATGTCAAACTATTTTCCTTTTCACATAGTCGTTAATTTTGATATTTGGCATTACATTGGTGAATACCACCGTAAACTATATATATTTTAAAAGTATCGAATCAACGATGTTTAGTTTATTTTTAGGATCATTAAATGTAAAAATTAAATAATTGTGTCCGTAGAAAATTTTACACTTTTCAATGGAGTTGTATAAATAAATAAATCCAATTCCGTTAAGAAAATCACCTAACTGTCACATTTTAAATTCTTAGCTTGCCTAATTTAAAAATTTTGATGTGGAAGGAGCATGATTTGGGACATATGGGCGGTCTCGTCAGGAGTGATTCCACGGTCTCATTAAAAACACGATGTTATGCAATATTTCTTTGATTTAAGTGTTTTAACGGACCATTTTCTGTTTGTAAATTTGCTATTTCAAGTCAAAATTTATCCGAACATAACCCACCTGATCTTAATCTGAACTATTGCATTTTTCTATCTAATGTAAAAAGAACTGATGTTTATGAGAGAGTGTGCACACACTCAACCTTACAAACATGCTGTGGGATATTTAACGGTAAAAATTGGATATTACAAGTGTATCTATTTATACGTAACATAAATATCTAGAATTTATTTATTTGTAGCTTGAACAATTAACTTTAACGATACAAAACAACCTGCCTATACTCGTATACTTATATTTTATTTATACTAACAAGAGCGATAAACTAGATCTATTTCTAGACCCAGGGGGGTCAATGTCGTACGATGTTTAACATGCCTTATTGATACAATTGCTGAGCACTTATGGCGGTCAAGTACTAACCAATGGTATTCATTCTATTGAGATAGAGTATGATGAACATGACACACATGGAGAGGGTCACCAATGTTAAGAAATAGTAGATGTTGAAAAAGTAGTTGAAATTGTCAATTTTCTATACGGCTTGTTCAACTACTGTTGACAAACGAAGTGATTGATAAAGATATACCCACAATTTTTTTTTGGCAGATTTGGTTAGCCGGCCTTAAGTAGTATTTCTCCTAATGATGCTTTCGCTCCATTGCAACAGATCATTGTAGATCACATGTATGTATTACGTATTAGGAAATGTTTATTGTGTGAATAAAAGCAGGTAACAACCCTAATTGTCCCTGAAATTAGACTAACCTACTACGTTTCACCAGTTTTTTTATTAATATCAATTCATACTGATACGTTTATTGGAGTCTTCCTTCCTTTAAATCACAAGTGCAATACGTCATATGACGTCTAAACTACTCTAAACAATCTCACGTGGTATGAAATAAATATGATCTGATCAGCTCAACCATTTTGTTTGTGTACAGCATAGTACGTAGAATAACCCATATACGAGTTGGTAGTAGTTACAGATGTTTTTCTAACAAGTTTAAGTGATACAAATACTGCTATTTAAAGTTGAAAAACTGTGTAAGAAGTAAACTTTATATTGAATTAACTTCGTACAGAAGTACTTCTTGCATTTTAAATTCGTATATTTTTCAATTTTCCCTACAGACAAAATTGCAATATTTCTTTCTTCGCATTTATAAAATATAAAAAACTTATTTCGCAATCCAAATTACATTAGTAAGAAATGATTCGTTCATATTACTAAATATATGATTGATACTAAATGATGAATTGGTTTTTAACTCAACTCCACAATAGAAACGGACTTGAGCAAAAAATAAACAACTGTAGGCTCCTTCTTCCACACATCATCCAACATCATTCACGCATCCACATACATACTCTTTTCTTCCTTCACCTCATTTCATCTTTATGAAAGTTGGGAGAAAAATAAAACGTCATGTGTGACTTGTGTGATTTGAAAAAATAGAGAGACTTCTCTTGCTGCTGGATATGTTTCAGATACATATAATTTATTGTAAATTAATCCTGTACATAATCTAATCTTTCTTCTTAGCACCTTCTATACTTTATATTGTAAATAATAAGTGCGCTGTAATTTCCTTGTACATACATTTTTAATAAACTTATCTGTACATAATACCCGAAGTTTTACATACGGAAACCACGGATCATCGCGCCCTTATATTGGTGACCCCGACGAAGGATATACATAAAGAAGAGAATGGATAGCTCTATTGACGACATGGCGCTCTTACGTCTTGCGCAACAGATTACGGAGCTCACCCGGCAAGTTCATAGTCTATCTACAGATATAAACTCACGACCTAGACAGCGCTCCGTTGATCGCGCCCATCAACGATCTACCAGCCGATCACAGTCGAGTTACCGGCGGAAACCTACTTGCTGGTACCACTTCAAATTCGGCGAGAAGGCGAACAAATGCATCAAGCCATGCGACTACCGTGCGGGAAATGCAACCGGCAATCAGTAATGGCGACCGATGATTGCCCGTCCTCTACGAGTGGTCGCCTCTTTGTCACCGACCGACAATCGAAGATGCAGTTTCTGGTCGACACCGGCAGCGACCTGTGCGTCTTCCCAAGGTCGGCACTTCGTGAACGACGTAGTTCTACGGACTTTAAGCTAAGTGCTGCAAATGGTAACGAAATTCTCACTTACGGTTTTGTACATTTAAACCTAAATTTTGGCTTGCGCAGAAGTTTCACATGGCGTTTTGTGGTAGCCGATGTTACTAAAGCTATCATTGGCGTAGATTTTCTCAACTTTTATAACCTCATCGTTGACTGTCGTAATAAACGCCTAATCGATAACGTCACTTCTTTATCAGCCATCGCAAAACCTGTGTAACACCTTTTTTTTGCTTTGTACGAATAAAACAAAATTAATTGAATCCCACAGAAGCGATCTTGCTATTAGCGCCATCTTTGGGCAACAATGACTACTCCATCGCCTATTAACTTCCGCAAGGCGTCCTGTTTTCTCCAACTAGGCACGGGGTGGCGCTCATGTCGGGTTCAAATCGATTTTAATCATAGACTATGTATTAAATAGTTTTTTTAATTCTATTTGTCTCTGAAAATGGCGTGATGTTTATCTTGTTTTGTAAGGGGGTAGGTTCGTTATATCCTATAGACCTTGAAATAGGATATATAAAGCCGGTCTCACTCATAGAAATTTCATTTCTCTTATTGTGTTATATCTTGAACTAAGTTTTGCTGTTGTTAGTTACTTGTGAAGATTGATTTTTATATAGTGCCCGCAACTTGTGGTGAGTTAATATATTGTATCTGTAAACTGTATCTCGGCCTTATCGTGTGTTCTGGACGTGTATCTTAGAATATAATCTTTTTCACAGGGTCGCTTCGCTTGGTATAGTTTTCTATAATCCTCGCCAGGAATACCTGGAGATTGCAAGAAAAGCCCCTCTTCTCATTTGAGACTCCACTGCCAGATACCGGCGAGTGCCATAGGTGGTAGCCACACAGCGCCGATCATTTCATGAGCAGTTGCTGGGTCACGCATTGAGTTCAATTAATTTATAATTATACATATACCCTTCTCTTTTGTTCGCCGGTGCGTGTACTTTAAATCGCACGAGATGAGGGATCCCCGAGAGAGGCGTCCGGGTGGCCGTGAGCTCCCCTTTGACGCCCTCACATCCCGGTCGAGCCCTCGTCGAACCAGGGAAGCTTCAGTCAGAAACATTTTTATGTGTTGACCTTCTTTTTTTGTTTTTGCAAATGTAATAAATATAAGTAATCTAATATGACTAATAATGATGTAATAAGTTAGAATTAACAATATTGTGAATTTTAAATAGAATAGATGTATATGTGAGACCGAAACAGTGTTTTCCTTGAAGAATTCCCCGACCGCCCACATCGACATATGCACACATAGACCTTTGTCTGGTATTTTCTTAGCTTGTTTCTTTTTCATATCTAAATTCTACTAGTGAAAGGCGCCCTGGGATTTCTCATAGTTCTACTGACTGCGCGCCGGTGAGGTGATTCCCCCTGGTAGGGCTAGGGCCGACTAAACCCCCCTTTACCGGGGCTAGGGGTTACAAATTGGCGCGCCAACGTTTGGCTTAGAAACCGAACCCTTCTTTGTGTGTGTGCTGTGTCTGGGTGTTTTGGTTGTTCTTCAGGGAAACATCCGTCCGAGACTTCCCGGGACGCTAATTGGTTATGCGATAGCAGTACGCATGTAATAATCTCTTTTTTGCATTTTTCAGCCCAGTATACCACCATCTCTGCGGCATGCAAAAGTACTAAATTCTAAATTGATATCTAAATTGTAATACTGCTGTTATTTGGTAAGTTTTGGCCTTTTCCTATTCGGAATTCTTGTTTATATGTTTATATGATTCTGTGTTTTGTCCCCTACTTTTTTATTTTGATTCGGTTTCACATTTATGTATTTTTAGCGTTATTTTTAGCCTTTGTTGTAAAAAGTCGCTTATTGAGGGTAAGCTTTTTTCAACACTTTGTTAGACTACCTACTTACAAAGTGGGTGAGTAAGCTGTGAGCTTGAACTGCATATCAAGTTCTCATCTTATTATCACAATACCTAACTTTTATTAAGGTTATTGTTTTCTTTAAATATTTTGTTAAACAATTTAAATATACATGTTTTGTGAAGTTAACAGTGAAACTGTTACAAATAATAGTGCGTGACTATATTGAGTGTATTGTGTGCCGTAAATCTGATAAAATTCATTTCAGAACATAACCTCCTTATAGGTTATAATATATATAATCTCTAGAAACCTAGACTCTGTAACAGGTACATTCGATCATTTCTAATCTTTTTATTTTTAATAACTTTGTGAATTTGAAACCAATTTAGCATTAAAGTTTGTTTAAAATCTTGTAGTATAACTGTCTTACAGTTATAAGTGAATGTATGTTGAGTTATAACAACTTTGAGTGTTATCTATCGAGTCTTGTAAATAAGTTTAAACTTTTATTTCAATATTTTAACGTTTAACATATTGGTTATTTGTTTAAACTATAATATCTGTGTATGAATAAGTGTATATAGTTGAAACCAACCAAGCTATCCTTTTGTAGGCTTTGGTTGTGTTTATAATACTACTTAACCTTAGACTCTGAATCTTATCGTTGAACCTTAACTTTGAACTTTATCTTTGAACTTTGAATTTTTTTGTAAAACATAATGGCCCATTCAATCAAATGCATTAATTACCTTAGAAAGAATGGACTTGTTAATGAATTGTCTACTATGCAACTTTTAATTTTGAACTTTGACTGGGAACTTTTAAATATAGATTCTTTGAATAACATCATGCCACATAGCTAGCATTTTGGCATATAGATTGGCTTGTATGAGTTATTGACTAATGGTCTGCTGTTTAACTTTTGACTTTGAACTTTTGCCTTAGAACTTCTAATTTAGATTTTTTTAATTGACTTCATGAGACATAGATTTTTATGAGTAACTTACTAACGTTTTATCTACTATGGGGTTTTCAGAGAATCCTGTTGGCGCAGTGACGGTCATGAGGAGTGAGCTGCGCTCTGCCTTGTGTTTTCTTCGGCGTGGCAGCACTAAAGCCAACGCCTCTGTCCCTGCTCCTGCTGCTTCGGAGCTTTACTTCTGTGAGCGTAAGGTTTTAAGAACTAAATGTAGTTCTCTATTCAGGTGACCTTTTTTTTATTTTTTTGAAATCTTTGGAAATCTTTGTTGATTTTTATATTAAGTCTAGTCGCCTTAGGTTAACCCTGTGAGTTTAGGTTACTTCTGGCTACATCACTAAGTAGTGGTTTTGTCTACCCCGAACTAGTAGGTGTCCGTGACCTCTTGGTTTAACTCTGTCTGTGTCTGCCGTCAGCGGTCACTTACTATAATTTTGATGATTCGGAGAGCAATACCAGCCCATGGTGTCGGTGCACACTACACCTCACCTGAGCAATAGGGGGTCCATTAGACCCGACCCATCGAAACCGCTACTGTAATGATTTTTTTTTCTCTTTGTGTATTAACTCTACGTTATTGGTCAATACTTTGTTCAACTTAATGATAATTTTATTTATATTGACAACTTCGTATAGTAGCTTAGTGTCTGTTGACTACTTATTAACAGTTGAATTTTTTTGTCTTCTGTAGTGGGCGGGTATTTTGTGGTTGGTGGCTGTGTGTGTCTTTGACGAATTAAAACAAGCCTTCACGCTGCTGTGTCGGGTCCCTTGTACACCTGACACAGCTGATTGATGATGTTGGTTGGGAGCTTTGTTGGTTGCTGTGGCAGGACCATGCTAGTCCTGCACACAACTTTTGTCTGCAAGTTGCAGTCTTCTTTTATGTGGGGTAATGCCCGTACTAGGCTTACATACATCCTTCTTCTGCATGTTGCACTTTTTTCCTATCTATAGCGGGGTACGACTGGCCTTAGGCACAAGTCTACCCGTCTGCTGTGTCCTCGTTGCAGCGGGTCGTGACTGCAACAAATTCGCCAAAGACATGACACACTCATTGCCCAAGATATCTCGCTTGCTATTGGATGACATTAGATTCAATACTGTTTCCTGTCTACATGTTTAGGTCAGGCCTTTCTTGAACGTTTTCATCTTTGAAAAATTTTGAATTCATTTGTATTGAGAATTATTTTTAAGAGCTTTAAAAATTATTTAGCGTCCTTTTATTTTAGCTTTTAGTAAAATCACTTATCATATCAAGGACATTGTGAAGTATAGTGAAGAGGAGCCACTCTCTGTTCCTGCTCCACGTTGTATCAGTTATGTATTTAAATCATATATCTGACCATGAAGTGTGACATTGCACTTCGTGCGTTTCCTTTTAAGCTCATACCTTTCTACACGTTATCCACATACGTGTATAGCTTGCAGCGACTTGGTATGTTAGATAACTTAGCTTATTTGTATAGCAAATTTTAGATTTATCCAGTATGGATAGTATGTTGTCGCAGTCAATGCGATCAACACTCTCTTAGTAGTTTACTTTGTTGTTTTGGTATTTTAATTTCCTTCGCCCCCTGCTCAGGAAATTTCACGGGGGAGGGGGTACTGTAACACCTTTTTTTTGCTTTGTACGAATAAAACAAAATTAATTGAATCCCACAGAAGCGATCTTGCTATTAGCGCCATCTTTGGGCAACAATGACTACTCCATCGCCTATTAACTTCCGCAAGGCGTCCTGTTTTCTCCAACTAGGCACGGGGTGGCGCTCATGTCGGGTTCAAATCGATTTTAATCATAGACTATGTATTAAATAGTTTTTTTAATTCTATTTGTCTCTGAAAATGGCGTGATGTTTATCTTGTTTTGTAAGGGGGTAGGTTCGTTATATCCTATAGACCTTGAAATAGGATATATAAAGCCGGTCTCACTCATAGAAATTTCATTTCTCTTATTGTGTTATATCTTGAACTAAGTTTTGCTGTTGTTAGTTACTTGTGAAGATTGATTTTTATATAGTGCCCGCAACTTGTGGTGAGTTAATATATTGTATCTGTAAACTGTATCTCGGCCTTATCGTGTGTTCTGGACGTGTATCTTAGAATATAATCTTTTTCACAGGGTCGCTTCGCTTGGTATAGTTTTCTATAATCCTCGCCAGGAATACCTGGAGATTGCAAGAAAAGCCCCTCTTCTCATTTGAGACTCCACTGCCAGATACCGGCGAGTGCCATAGGTGGTAGCCACACAGCGCCGATCATTTCATGAGCAGTTGCTGGGTCACGCATTGAGTTCAATTAATTTATAATTATACATATACCCTTCTCTTTTGTTCGCCGGTGCGTGTACTTTAAATCGCACGAGATGAGGGATCCCCGAGAGAGGCGTCCGGGTGGCCGTGAGCTCCCCTTTGACGCCCTCACATCCCGGTCGAGCCCTCGTCGAACCAGGGAAGCTTCAGTCAGAAACATTTTTATGTGTTGACCTTCTTTTTTTGTTTTTGCAAATGTAATAAATATAAGTAATCTAATATGACTAATAATGATGTAATAAGTTAGAATTAACAATATTGTGAATTTTAAATAGAATAGATGTATATGTGAGACCGAAACAGTGTTTTCCTTGAAGAATTCCCCGACCGCCCACATCGACATATGCACACATAGACCTTTGTCTGGTATTTTCTTAGCTTGTTTCTTTTTCATATCTAAATTCTACTAGTGAAAGGCGCCCTGGGATTTCTCATAGTTCTACTGACTGCGCGCCGGTGAGGTGATTCCCCCTGGTAGGGCTAGGGCCGACTAAACCCCCCTTTACCGGGGCTAGGGGTTACACCTGTAGTAAATTCAAACATTTTCTCGGTTAGAGTGTTACCTGGCACGGGTCGGTATCATCGCATCCTAGACGAGTTTCCCGAAATAACCCGACCAGCTGGCACTCACCGTATCATACCTCATAACACCGTCCATCACATCCGCACCACTCCGGGACCTCCAGTTGCCGCATCACCTCGTCGCCTCGCACCTGATAAACTTAAAATTGCCAAACAGGAGTTCCAGTCTATGCTCGCTGATGGAATCATTCGACCTTCGGAAAGTCCCTGGTCCTCACCTCTTCACCTGGCTCCGAAGAAAAACAACGGTTGGCGTCCGTGCGGTGACTATCGCATGCTGAATGCCCGGACAGTACCTGACAGGTATCCGATTAAGCACATTCACGACTTTTCACATAGTTTAGTTGGCTGCAAGGTCTTCAGCACCCTAGATCTCGTGAAAGCTTACAACCAGATACCTGTCAACCCTGAGGACATACCGAAAACTGCGATCACCACACCATTCGGATTGTTCGAGTTCCCGTTTATGGCCTTCGGACTTCGGAATGCGGGCCAGACTTTCCAAAGGTTTGTCGACGAAATGACTCGTGGGCTCGACTTTGTATATACTTACTTGGACGATTTTTTGGTCTTTTCTCGGGATGAAAGCGAACATGAACAGCATCTACGGCAGATCTTTACCCGGCTTAAGAACTACGGCATGCAACTGAACACTGCCAAGTGCGTTCTCGGGGCTAGCGAAATAACCTTCCTGGGTTATTCTATCTCCGAGAGAGGCACTAAGCCACTTGACTCCAGGGTTCAGGCCATCAGGGATTTCCCAACCCCGTCTAACGTGAAACAGCTGAGGGCTTACTTAGGTATGCTCAACTTTTACAGGCGATTTCTTCCACAAGCTGCACAAATCCAAGCTCCACTACATGCTTTATTGACTGGCGTGGTCAAGAAAAATCAGCCGATCAACTTGACAGGTGAGGCCTTAGCAGCATTTGAAGCTTCTAAGGAGAGCTTGTGCAACGCAACCCTACTAGCGCATCCTGACTGCTCAGCAACGCTCGCCTTGGTAACAGACGCTTCAGATACAGCGATGGGAGCAGTTATCCAACAGAAAAAAGGCACACAATGGCAACCGTTAGCGTTTTTCTCTAGAAAGCTCAATTCAACACAGCAGAAATATTCACCATACGATCGTGAATTACTGGCGATATATGAAGCAATACGCTATTTCAGGCATATGTTAGAAGCACGTGTTTTCACCATATTCACTGATCACAAGCCTCTTTGCTTTGCTTTTAGCACAAAGAAGAATACCTGCTCGCCGAGACAACACAGACATCTAGACTTCGTTTCACAATTTACAACGGATATAAGACACATATCAGGAAAAGATAACGTCGTAGCTGATACATTATCCAGAATTGAAGCGCTAGATAGGCCTGTCGATTTTAAACTGCTTGCTGAGCAACAACAACTCGACTCGGAATTAATTGCGATAATGAACGGAGAAACAACTCATTCTCTACGTCTTGTCAAAATGAAATTGCCTGGAACGGACATTGAACTTTTCTGCGACGTTCTAAAAAAACCAAGACCTTACGTGACCACGGAATTGCGAAGACAAGTCTTCAAATGTTTGCATTCACTTAGCCATCCTGGAGTTAAAGCCACGACAAAATTGATATCCGAACGCTTTGTGTGGCCAAACATGAAAAAAGACTGTCGTGAGTGGACGCAAGCTTGCACCGATTGCCAACGATCGAAGGTCACTAGGCACGTACACTCACCGTTGGGCAACTTCAAATTACCCAGAACCAGATTTCGCCAAGTCCATATTGATATTGTCGGGCCACTACCGGTATCCAATGGTTACCGCTACTGTCTCACCGCAATTGACAGATTTACTCGCTGGCCTGAGGCAGTTCCAATGGTCGACATAACTGCTGAGACTGTAGCTAAAGCTCTTCTATCTGGATGGATAGCACGCTTTGGGTGTCCCGAAGACATAATTACGGACCGTGGTCGACAATTTGAGTCTGCTCTCTTTAGATACCTATCTCAAATAGCAGGCTTCAAACACAAAAGAACGACGGCGTACCACCCTGCCTGCAATGGAATAATCGAAAGATTCCACCGGCAGATGAAAGCGGCCATTATGTGTCATGGAGATAATTGGACTGAATCTCTTCCGCTAGTTCTCCTCGGAATCAGAAGCTCTTTCAAAGAAGACTTACAGACATCTTCCGCAGAACTAGTGTACGGAGAAACGCTCAGATTACCTGGAGAATTCTTTGACCCAATCTTCGTTACCACAGATGACATCACGGACTTTACTGCAAGACTCAGGAACGTAGTACAAAAACTGCGGCCTGTACCCACTTCGCACCACGGTAAGCCCAAAGTTTTCATATTCAAAGACCTGCACACGAGTGATCACGTCTTCCTGCGTGTTGACGCATCACGTGGTTCTCTGCAGCCAGCATACACTGGGCCTCACAAAGTTGTCAGTCGAAGTGACAAGGTGTTTAGGATTATCGTTAGTGGTAGAGAAGTCACGGTGTCCATTGACCGACTCAAACCGGCTTATGTACTCTCTGATCACCCTGAGGCTTCGATTCCAGAGCCCAGGCAAGAGTACATTACTAGATCCGGACGTCGGGTGAGGTTTTTATTACCCTGACGGTCTCTGGAGGGGGGTGGTGTAGGCTCCTTCTTCCACACATCATCCAACATCATTCACGCATCCACATACATACTCTTTTCTTCCTTCACCTCATTTCATCTTTATGAAAGTTGGGAGAAAAATAAAACGTCATGTGTGACTTGTGTGATTTGAAAAAATAGAGAGACTTCTCTTGCTGCTGGATATGTTTCAGATACATATAATTTATTGTAAATTAATCCTGTACATAATCTAATCTTTCTTCTTAGCACCTTCTATACTTTATATTGTAAATAATAAGTGCGCTGTAATTTCCTTGTACATACATTTTTAATAAACTTATCTGTACATAATACCCGAAGTTTTACATACGGAAACCACGAATCATCGCGCCCTTACAACTATTACGCCGTTTGTATTGTACAAAAATAAAAACAATCACATTAATTTTATTATCAAACATTATAATATATATTATACTAAGTTTCTATGGAATATTGTAATACTCACGCATTAAATTTTCATAATAATCGAAATCAGGATCGTAGAGTAGTCGCATACCATCCTTCTGGTTATATCTGCTCAACCGACATGTTCGAGCGCGGTCGCTGTACACCGCCGACCTAAACAATTACATAGTTGCTGCAATTACATTAACATAATTAATTCCTATATTATGCTGGATCCTGATTAAACAGTATATTTTACCCTTTATATTAGTATATATCGATTTCAGATTTTTAGTGCAGTTTTGACTAGAGAAATGAAATCTCTCTTTGTTACTTTGTCAACATCATCAACAGACTGTAACAGTCTACTGCTGAACGTACTGCATATCTTTAGAAAAGAGGTTTTGGGCACTGGAATACAATACTGGCCGGGCGGGTAAGTATAGGGTGTAGTTCAAGTTTTCCTTTTTTTCTTTAGATGGCTCTTACGACATCTGTGGAATGAATACGTCGAATATTGATGATAGACACTTCGTATAATTAATTCTGTTAAAAATAATCATTATTTGATAAGAATTATTTGATCATATACCTATGATGAAAATTTTTGTAGTTAGGGGGAATTAATGGAGTTTCATAATAAATTAAGAAATAATGTGTGTTTTAATCTATATTTTATCGCATTTGTTTCTTCACAACATGTTTAGAATAGGGTTTTATTGCATGCTCAAATTTTTGGGTCGTTAATATGGCTTGAGAGTTTTGACGAAGATGTAGACTTAGAGAGTTCATTGTATGTTACGACTTAGTATGTATTTTCAAACTTACTTTAATTTAAATTTAATTGATTGTTAATTTAATTGTTAATTGATATAAATAAAAACAGAAAACATGTTGATAATTGAATGCAGGCTATTTGTAGACAAGTATAACATTAATCCAAATCAATGATTCAAAATCGCACACGAAGAAGAAATTAATATGTCATTCGGTACAAAACGTACCTAAACAAACTCAGTATTAATCAGTTGTGGCTAAGTCGGTCACAGCCTTTTTAAGTCTGTAATTCATCATGTGGACTGATATGTCAAACGTTAAAGTATTTATCTTTAGAGTTAAATCTGATGCCGTGAAACAAATATTAATAACAAAGAAATTTCGTTTATTACTGTTGCTACCACAGTTTATTGTCTTTTTACTTATTTCAGTTGGTTATGTCCAATTTTTCGCTTTTTTAAATGTACTGGAACAAGTGAATGTTGCAATGTAATATATACACATATCCGGAAGTAGTAGTAAATATTTGCAACACAGTTTTTACTACTGCGGCTTTTAGAGTACCATTGTATTTTGTAATTTTATTCAATAACAAATAAATTACAAATGAATTATTTAGGAAAGTCTTATGAGTCACTACGTGATCTAATACTAGCTGTTAGGTTTCAGCCTTTTTTAATTAGGATTAGTCATCTTGCTTCCGATACTATTCATCCGCTTACCTAATTGGATTACATTTAGGTATACTCATAATATTACCTTAGTATCACGTTTATTTATCTAACACCACAATATTTACATATAATCCTCTGCAGTAGGATAGAGAAGATTATTAAGTCAAATTAGTATTTTTGTTATACGTCAAGACGTAGTTTTTTTTTTAAGCTGTGATATCATACATAGCCATTGTCAAAAAATTTATACTGAACTAGCATTCGCCCGTGGCTCCACTCGCAAGTATGTCAGTTTTCGCGTTAAAAAGTACCCTATGATCCTTTCTCAGGTTCTAGACTATCAAAATTTTGTACCAATAGGTATGTACCAAATACCAATGTGTACCAAAAAATTCACTTAAATCGGTTGGTAGTTTTGGCGTCAAAGCGCCATAGAAAGGCAAACGGACAGAGTTACTTTCACATTTATAATATTGGTAAGGAAGTAAGGATGTTGTTTTCAAGATCATTTTAAACATTCAATCAATGGTTTTAGACAATTCAAACTGTACTTTATGGTGTTATGTAATCGTTTATGAAACAAATGCAACAAACCATGAATATGGACTACTAGGTATGCCTAGTAATAGGTAAAATTGTAAGGGGTCGATCGATGTCTATACATTGACAAAGAAGAAAAACGAATGAACGGGATCTTTATTAAAGTACTAAACTCAAATCAAAAGTTTTTAGAAATTTCGACAGTTTGCCTTGTGTGTTTGTCAGAACTGACTTAACCGATTTGGATTCTGTATTCACTTATATGTGTAGGAAAAACTTCACTTATCATTTGTTTTTTTTTTATTTCAGTCTATTGACAAATACATCAGTTTAAAGAATCACCGACCCGAACTATAAATGCCGCAGCCAAAAGCTGAATCTTATAACATTTGTGATATGCGATTCAACATACAACTATTTTTGAAACATTATAATATTACGCTATCGTTCATTGAACTTCTTTTGTGTGTTTATAGTTGAAAACATATTCAGGTTCAGATAAACTGAGTGTTTTTCAATCATGTATTTTTATTATATTTAAAATTTAGCATAACAGATCTGCCAGTGTGGTACGATATTTTATTACATGATTGATATTGTTCAAACCACGCGAGGTCGAATTTAAGTGTAGACATAAAATGCTGTTAAATTGTTCATAAACATTTTTGCTTCAAATCGTCCGTTAATACAGTATTAGCAAAATGACCTTTGCTGTTGCATAAATTATGCAAATATGAGTTGACATGTACATGTCGAAATCTCACTCGTGCAGAACATAACGAAGAATAGGTACCTACTATAGCCTTTTTCAAATGATGTGTTCATGGGCTTTTCCGTACAATGGAGACAGGGTGCCGTTTAACTTTCAGACTCATTACGTTTCTGAAATGTACACCTTTTTTATATTTAAGCCTACCAAAGTAACTCTACTCTGCCTGGTGGAAAGCATGAGTAGAATCTATCCTCATTGGGAGTGCATACAATATTGCGGCCTAGTGAGTTGTTGTTGCATTATTCTTCTGGCTCAGGAGGCAGGGAGAATGTTTCAGAATGATTGGGCCTCCGGTTTCACACTCACCAACGAAAGACGACAGCATGAACTTTGTTTTCCGTGTGAGAGTATTAGGTACTGCCCCAGTCGAGACGACCCATATGCGCTAAAATTAGCGTTCCTCTATTGGTCTGTGTTACAAATTGCACTAATTGTAAAATTGTAGAAATATAGACTATCATTTTGAAAATACAAATTTCTTCAACTAGCCGACCGATTTCATATTAATTGTTTTGTATTATAGTGGAGAACTTCGGTATGAATTTTTTCATCATCTTCTTTTGGGGCTATTAATCAAAACAGTAGTAATTTGTGGCTTTATGCGTGTCATGTAAAAAGTAGTTCCACATTCAAATAGCAGCGAAATTTTTTAAGTAATTTTAACTAAACTAACACGGCAAGATAATGTCTAAAGCTAATCAGCTTATAAGGCGGCGCGTTGGGAGACAAGCGAAACAAACGAGATCTTCGATAATACTCTGTTTATTAATATAATATTCTTATTATATAAGGTTACAATACATCGCCAAGATGTACATGAATACTACACACACTACACGCCCATTTCAAATGGAAAAAAAAAAAGAATACAATTTTTTTTTTTTTTATAAACTAACCCCATAATAATAAAACAAGTATACACCGTAAAATAAAAATGATTATATAAAGATTTAATAAAAAAATGTTAACAATAACATAGCATATAGATTGAAACTTATAACTATTTAGTGTAAATATGTCGGTATAATAGTTAACACATTAAAAAAAAAACATAATTAACTCGACACATATAACTTTGTGCGATTTTTGTAGATAACATCTAGTTTACCATTTTTCATAATTTGCACATTTGGAGATATGTCTTTAACAACAGTATAAGGACCAGAATAAATACTGTCTAATTTACTTACATTTTCATTTTTTATCAAAATTAAGTCATCCTTTTTATAAACAACTGGCTTTACATATTTGTCATATACAGTTTTTCTACATAATTTGCTGCTAATTAAGTTTTCTCTAGCTTCTTTTTGAGAAAGTTGTATGCGATATTTTAATTCAGATGGATAGTTTTCGTGATTATATAAAGGTTCTACTAAATTATTCTTAAAATTACTGGGAAGGTTACAAATTTTGCCGAAAACTAGCTCGTATGGAGTAAATTTTGTTTCAGAATGTACTGACGTATTATATGCAAATGACCAAAATGGTAGCCATTGGCTCCAGGCCTCTGGATGATTATCCGTTTGGATACGTAGATACGAACCTAAGTGTTTATGCGAGTTCTCCAGTGCGCCGATACTTTGATGATGATAAGCAGTAGAAGATAGTTGTTTAATTTCTAATAAGTTACATACCTCTTTGAATACAGAAGACATAAACTCGGTACCTCTGTCTGTAGCGATTTCCTGTGGGATACCATATCGGAGTATAAAACTGTTTACGAAAGCATTACCTACTTCTTCTGCCTTTTTCGAAGTTAAGGGATGGGCTACTACATATTTACTTAACTCGCACTGCAAGGTTAAAATATAGCAGTTATCGTAGCAGTCTTTTTCCCGGGGGTCCGACTAAATCCAAGAATACTTTTTCAAATGCTGAGGTTGCAGTTGACGTAATAGTCATCGGTTCTTTTGTATTAAGAGTATGTTTTTGTTTCTGACACTTGCTACATTTACGAACAAATTCCCTGACATCTTTATCTAACCCTGGCCAGTAAAAATATTTTTTGATATTATTTAACATCCTTCTCATACCCGCGTGGCCACTTGTGGGTAAGAGATGGAAGTCATTTAGAACCACTTTTCTGTCATCCCTATTATCTACTCTTTGAACATCATTTAAAATATATAATCGTATTCCTTGTAACAATTGTATTTCACTTAATAGTTTCTCAATAAAGTCTTTATTATTCTTATTTTTTATAAAATAAATCTCGTCGACGTTTATTCCGTTACAAAATTCCTTTAACTGCCTCACAAATGCGGCTCGCGTCAATTGTGATTGGAAGTCTGGATTAATAAAAATAGTTGATTGGCAACTTACATAGCAAAACGCGTTTCTTTCTTTACTTATTTTATTATTTTTCCTCATCATTTCTAAATACTTTTTGTCTATAAATCTTAGTTCTACTGCCTCTTTCGGTTTCATATGCGTCCCCAAGACGTCTGGTTGATCAGGCCGTACGTCTGAAAGATTCATATCAACCAAAGAGCTTTGTAGTCTCCGTGTCTGAGCTCTAGTCATAACATTAATTTGAGATTCACTCATGTTTTTTAATTCATCCGATGTAAAAGAAATACGAGACAATGCATCTGCAGCTGCGTTGTCTGTGCCCTTAACGTACTCTATAATATAATCATATTCCTCTAATATAAGACGAAATTTCATCAATCTGCTAGATGGATCACGCATGTTAAAAAGATAAACTAAGGGTCTATGGTCCGTCAAAATTTTAAATTTGCGACCATATAAATATGGCCGAAAGTATTTGACTGCCCAAATTATTGCGAGCAATTCTTTTTCTATTGTCGGATAGCGTCGCTCGGCACTATTTAAAGTCCTACTTGCATATGCTATGGGTTTTTTGTTACCGTTCGATAAAATAGCCCCTATTGCATTACCGGAAGCGTCTGTTTGTACTATAAATTCATTACTAGGTGAAAAATCTGGGTACTGTAAAATCGGAGGCGAAATAATACAATTTTTTAACTGTTCAAAAGATTTTTGACAAGACTGATCCCAAACAAAGGGTACATTCTTTTTACATAATGTATATAAGGGGGAAGCTTTTGCCGCAAAATTAGGAATGAATTTTCGATAATAGTTAACGAATGCCGTAAACCGTTTAAGTTCATCGAGTGACCTTGGGCATGGATAATTTTGAACTACTTTAATCTTATCGGGATCAGGTAAAATACCGCCTGATGTGATTACGTGCCCTAAATACAGTAATTGTTTTTTCATAAAATCGCATTTTACTGGACTAAGCTTTAAATTAACTTTTCTAATTCTCTCAAAAACATTCTGTAAGTTTTGAAGTTTTTCCCCTAAATTTCTTCCGAACACGACAAGGTCATCTTGGTATACTAAACATTTTTCGTAGTTTAAGCCTGCCATAGCCATTGTCATCATTCGTGAAAAGGATGATGGACTTGTTTTTAGTCCCATGGGCATTCGTGTCATTTGATACTGTCCGGAACCAAATGCAGTACATTTTCTACTGTCTGTCTCCAAGGCCACATTGTGAAATCCTTGGTACAAATCTAAATGACTAAAATAAATACATCCTGACAAAGAATCTAAAATTTCCGTTATGTTTGGGAGAGGAAATCGATCATCCTCTATACAATTATTTAATTTACGGTAATCTATTACTAATCTCCATTTTTTTGAACCGCTTGAATCTATCTTTTTTGGAACTAATAATACTGGACTGCTCCATTCACTTCTAGTTTTCTCAATTATACCTTCTCTTAACATATTATCGATTTGATTTTGTATTTCTTTTTTCTGTGAATGAGGTAATCTAAATGGCTTAGAAAATATGGGACACGAATTAGGTTTCAATACTATTTTATGCTTGTAAATGTCTGTCGTAGTTAATTTATCGCCTTCTAAATAAAATATATCCGAATATTTTGCACACATACTTTCTATAGAAGTTCTTTCTTCGTTATTCAAATGATTTAATTGTAATTGAGAAAATAATTTCTTTACCCGGTTTGCATTTATTCCACTTTTTTCAAAACTACATATATTATAGTCATTTAGTTCATGAATAATAGGGTTTAATTCTGTTAACTGAAACGATTTTTCTGTGGTATTTAATATTTTTATGGGAATTTTACCACAACTCGGTTTAACTATAGCGCTGGCTAAATAAATTCCTTCAGAAATCTCCGAGGTGCAAACTACTCCTTCATTGTTTAAATTAGTGTCAATATAATGTATTGATTCACATCGAGGTGGAATTTCTAAACAAGTTTTTAAGCAACTTTGTATAGGAAGATTAATTTTTTGTTGTTTTAACGAAAGCGTTAAAATATTTTTATTGTAATCTAAAACTGATTTATATTTTGTTAAAAAGTCACTACCAATTATACCATTCGCCGTAATTGGTAAGAAGTCGAACAGATAGAATTTATGACGTAAGCAATGACCACCTACTAACAAATTCAAGTAACAGTATCCAATTGTTTTTATTTTACCGCCAATGCCATTTATGTACATACTCTCTTTAATATATGGAAGTCGATGTTCAACAACATGTTTATACTTAAGCGCTGAAACTGACGCGCCGGTGTCAAGTAACCAAGTGTAGTTATGATTGTTTAGAGATAAATTAATAAAACAACTACTACTACAAGATAAAATTTTGTCTTTAGTCACGAAAAAATGTATTTTCAGATTCCTGTTTTAAAGTCGGTTCAGTTTCAGTACTTTCAGTAACTAAGTTTACCTGATGCGTATTATGAGTAGATTTGTAAAATGACCTACCTCTATTAGACCGTCTAGGTGCGCACGCAAACTGCTGAGTCTGCTGACCTCGCCTGTTGCTGCCGCCGCGATAGTGGTTAGGGTTACCTCTAGGCATGCTGTAATTGCTACCCCTACGCCATGTAAAATTATGGTTATTAAATCTACAATAACCTTGAGAAAAGTGTCTCCCTCTGCCTCTAGGGTGATTATAATTAAAACCTCTAGCCGAGGACATACCCAAAATATCTCCTGCAGTAGTGAATGACTCTGCTTCCTCGTCCTGGGCAGCCTGAATCGCGTCCTTTAGAGAGCTAAAATTACGAGCTGAGATTATAGTGCTCAATCGACGATTTCTCAAACCATCGGCAAATTTTTTTACAGCAAACTGTTCATTCATAGGTTTTAAAACATTATAGCTAGCCGAGTTTCCGTTGGCCTGTGAAAGTGTTAAATGAGTAAATAATTCAGAAATTTGGTTACCGTAATCCTTTATAGTCAAATTATTTTGCTTCATACGAGTTAATTTTGTCTGTATAGCACTTGCGGATCTTTTTGGTAACAATGTATTTTTCATATCATGGATTAAGTCTGTCACAGAAGAATAACTAGAATTTAGTTGCAATTTAGCAGCATGTGATAACCTACTTTTAAGGACAAATTCGACAAGTTTATTTTTACATACATCCGTAGTAAGAGTAGAAGCATAATACTCGATATTTTCGATTAAACGCTCAGTATTGGATTCCTCATCGGTCATGAGTGGCAAAAGGCTCAAAGCGACCTTAATGCTAAAAGTTGACATTTTCGATTCGTCAAATTCTAAAGATCTACACAACTCAGTAACTTCGGTATACAAGGTCTGAAATGTATTAATATATTTGTTAATTAATTCTGTATCACTTGATTTTATGTAACCCTTAGTAGTATCACTACTAATTTCATTTACACAGATTAGATAACGAGAAAAAATTTCGTTGGCTTCACTCAACTTTTTTATCAATATATTTCCCTTTCTACGAGCGGGACCAATTTTAATCAAGTAAACTCTTACATCTAATATTTCTTTACACAGTTTATATAATACATCTGCCATAACTCACCATCATTGTAGCCTGATTGTTTACATATCTGGATATATTATAATTATTACACAATAAAATTTTAATCCTGAAATTCACAAAGTAGATAATAATATATTATGTCCGTTACACGTTTACGTTACAGTTTAATGTTCTTGAATATACGCGATGAGTTTTTTTTTTTTTTTTTTTTATTTACGATTACACATAACTTATTTACTTTTAATTATTATACCGCCACTTTTCACTTACTCTTGTTTATTTTATATATAGACATATGTATACTTATTTATTTTTATTAGCGCACATTATCACTTAAACACCACCTGACGCCACTTTTTTTTTTCTATTTTTTTTTTTATAACCACATACTATATAACTTCTTTTGGACCGGGACCCGTGCTTGGGTTTCGCCGCAGATATGATCGCCGAAGTGCGTGGCGATGAACAATTTGTTCCATCCACTGCTCATGGCATCTTTTGTAGACGTAATATCCGCCGTATATCACTGCCAATAACGCCAAAATGGCCAGTACCATCAGCCATATATTAGTCAATCCAATGTCTGACCTCAACTGCTCGATGGAGGCTTGGTTAGTACCTCCAGCCGCGTTTTGTGCGAGCACGACCTCCTCTTTGGTGTTACTTCCACCCATTTTGTAGAAAAAACGCGAATTTTTTACGAGATAGTTCAAACTCAAACGACGAACGCAAGATTATTAAGGTGAGATGCGACATTGTACCTAATTACTTATATGGTCACGGAATGTAAAACAAATCACGGTGGCCCGCTGCTGCGCGTTCAGCAGGGTCGCCATATAAGGCGGCGCGTTGGGAGACAAGCGAAACAAACGAGATCTTCGATAATACTCTGTTTATTAATATAATATTCTTATTATATAAGGTTACAATACATCGCCAAGATGTACATGAATACTACACACACTACAAGCTGTTTTGTAATATGACATGTAGGTACCTATCTGCACTTCAATATTGAGTATACATTTGTGTAAGTACCTACATATTCAAATTAAATGTGTATTGTTATGTATTCTTCTTCAACAACCCAAAATGTCATAATCTTGCCGTTGGATGTTTTTAAGCGGTCGCTGACGTTGCTTACCCTTGGTGATTGTTTCCAATCTTCTAAAGCCACTTGACTACGAAAGCTCCAAAATATGTTTTAAATTCATATAATGACATTTTAGATAACCAGTTTTAGTTAGTTTAAAGAAATAATACCTGCATTGAAAGCTTGTCTGCCTCAAACATTCATCTAAACACTCGCTTAAAGATCTTCCAGTGATTTCAGAATGGAATTCCCCAGTAATCCTGCTGTTCCTGTATCTCTGGAAGGCGGTGTCAGGTCGTCGTCCAGGCGAGAACAGATGGGACGTTACGCTGTTGTCTGGATACTCCGTGCCGCGAGCTGTCACCCGATGAGAGACTGATCATAATCGTGAGAAAAACCTTAATGTGGTTTCATGCATTACTGCAATATTAGTAACTATAGTAATTGAAAATGAGTTAAAAAACGTGTATTTTGGACAAAAGAACACATGCTGACAAATTCGAAGCTTCAAGAAACCACTCACGTGCTCACTCACTCTCAAACATTTTTTGCTAATTTTAAACTACTGATATTTCAAACAAACACACGGCACATCTAATGGTAAGCGGTAATTATGTATTAACATTTTGGAGACACATAACAAATTTTGAATAAAGACAAGGTTGTTGCATTTAAAAAATTCAAAATTTGTTTTGTTTTGTTTTTAAAATGTCACCATTAAGTTATAATTTATTAAACATCGTCGAAATAACTGGTATGCAGTGAGTCTAAAAACGAATTTAAAATATAAATTCAACTCTCATTCTCTCATAAATATTATTATATATTATTAATTAAAGTATTGTAAATACTACCAAACTAAAACATTAATAAAACAAATAGTATTGATAATACTCACGATTGTCTAGACAGACAAGGTCGTAGAAGTGATGGGTGGGGGATGCGCTGACGGTCACATCGTCCTTTTGGGATACCGAGTCTTCTTCCGAGAGGACACACTGACGCGTCATGGCGTCATGTTCAATAGAACGACAAAAATATCTAAAAAGAAAAAGTGAGCTATGCGACTTGGAAACTTGGCCTTAGGAAGAATACGGAACTACTACTTTTTATAATACTGAATTAAAATATGGGTATGTGTTAAAGTCGCGAAAGTCTAAAAACAGTGAAATAAAATATGTTTCTAATATAAAATTCAAATTATTTGAGATATAAACTGAACCGAAATTAAGGTGGATAATAGTGCATATTTATTCTAAGTAACTTACTTCTCAGCACGAACACACATAGCCTGGCACTCATCTAAAGTCATGTTACTAAAAACATCAGCTTCGAATGGTCCACCGAGACGTTTATTTTCTTCTTTAATAAACACTGCTAAGCCATCACAACGCCGTTCAGCTAAAAGATGAAAAGATACAATAATTTTGTTCTGAGATGTAGTACATGTTATTACATGTATTGTTTAAAAAAAACGTTACCATTTAGACAAGTATTTTCCAGATAATCAGCATTATGATCATCTTCTAATAGTTCTGGATGAGTCCGTCTGGTAAATCTACTTAAAGAGCAAGTCCTCAAAGCTGAATCATATGTTGCAGACCGGCACACGAAACTAAATTCGCCCAAACATTTATCTTCGCATTCAGTTCGGTTAGCGACCATAATTTCCTTGAGATCCGAGGGTGGAAGTTTAAGGCGTTTTCGGGCATGCCGTTCAAAGACGTATCGACGAGATGGACATTCACGTTCTGGACGATTAGCTAAAATATTATGTCAAACTCATAAACATATATATAAAACAACATGACAACTAAACCTTCGAGGAACTGAACTTACATGTAAGACAGATTTCGTTGAAATGAACACTGTTTGGAACAATCATGAGTGTTCCTATTCCTTCTGGAGCAGCCTGTTCTCTAGTTAAATAGCATGTTGATTCTTCGTACTCAGGTTCAGGGCTAAAAGCAGCTATACGAGCACCAGGTTGGAAGTCTATAGAATTGCAAGTTCTGACCAAACTGTTGCCGGAACGGTCACGCAAGCACAGATCCTGGCATTTTTCCAACACCCGGAAAGGTGGTGCTGTTTCACGTACCTATAGTGATGAGGAATGAATAATACATTAAAGTTTAGCAATATTAAAAGTTTATTCTTATATGTTTTTTTTATATATTTTAGCCTACCCAAAGTGACACTACTCTGCCTGATTAAAAGTATGAGTAAAATTGAGGAGTAGGGGTCACCATCCTCATTGTGAGGAAAGTAATGCAGCATGGTGACCAATACCATGGCGCCCTGGTAATATAATAATGAATCATTCTCCAGAGGGAGGCCGGGATAATGATGCAGAATAATTTTGCCTCCGGTCTCACACTCACCAACGAAATACGACAGCAAAAATGCTGTCATTTTTATTATGGTCTTCTGTGTGAGGGTAGTACTGCTCCGGTTCCGGCGCATTCGTGCTAAAATCAGCGTGGCTCTACTATCTACAATCTACTACAGTACTAATGGTCAGAGATCCTTGGTATCTCTGGTCACTATGGGAGTTCCGCAGGGCTCAATTCTTGTCCCATTTTTGTCTCTCATTTATGTATTAATAAATAAATTAATTAATAATTATTATTTTATATTTATTTATATCAATGACTTGCCCAATCTGATAAAGATAATCGGCGGATAGTGCTGTTTGCCGCCGACACTTCGCTTTTATTTCAACTCAAGAGAGAGCAATCGGTGCTAATAAAGTGAAAAAAACTCTTTTTAAGGTTGTGAACTGATTCAATGTTTACTACTACCTTTGCATGAATTTTTTTTACTAAATTATCACTTAATGTTAAAATGAGTGTTCAGATAAAAGGAAAAGAGTTGGATCAACATACGCGGTTTATAAAATTCATCGATTAACCAATGTAGAAACAGCTAGATCAGTGTATTTCAGCATTTTCATTGTCTATGTAATATGGTATTTTGTTGTGGGGGAATGCTGCTAACATTGACAGTTTGATTGTACTGCAGAAGAGGGCTATTCGCGCAATATATAATCTCAGCTATAGACAGTCACTGAACGATAAATTTAAAGAAATTTGTATCATGACAGTCGCATCAGAATATATTTATGAAAACTTAGTGTATGTAAGTAAAAATATTCATTTGTTCACAAATTTTAGCGACATTCAAAATATCAACAAAAGAAATAAGGATAAACTCGTGTTACCGGCGACTAGATTATAAAAAGTAAACACGTCTTTTAGAAGCAAATTTCAATAATTAAGTAGGCATTAATAAATTTAAATCCATACTGAAACAGAAGCTCTTTGAAAGGGCTTATTAGTTATTACACAGTTTTAGATTATTTAAATGACAAATTTGCTTGAGATTGATATCGCTCGCTCTCACATTTACAAGTGTTGTATTGAAACTGATAGGCATTTGGTCTTTGTTATCTCCTTTTTTTTATTTCAGTTTGTTAGTAAATCATTTTTAGTTGAATATTATGTTTCAGTTGAAGTGCAAGGCTAGGCTTATTGTATGAGTTCATATTAAGGATATTCTGGTGGTTTTCAGTGTTTCCAAGGCCTATCCAAATGTTCTTCTAGCGGTAGGGTCGGGCCTGGGGTAATGACCTGATAATCTTGCCTAATACCGGTTAGGTAACACAGTGGTTGGAACCCGTATGCCGTATGTATAACTATAGTCTTTTTTTCAAAAGGCCAACCCAGACCCAATCCTGTACTCGCATTTTTGCTTAATCAATATTCACGGCCTTGAAAAAACGGGACACATCTGTGGTTTATTTCGGTATTTCTTCCCTTAGTAAGTCTTAGAATTTGCCGGTGACTTCTAGCTGTAAAGTCCGGCGTGTAAAACTTGCGATTCAATGAGCTTCAAATGATTATTTTTAAATAAGAAATTAAGTATATCGAAATAAGAGTTTTTAATGTAAAAAAGTAATAGAGAAGAGTTCAACATTGTTCATCTTTCGCTTGCATATATCGATTTCAACATGCAGATATTTTAGGTATCTAGATTATTATTCGTTCTCCTGACGATCATGACTTGACGCCTACTCGTACAATAACATTAATTAAAAGCAATATTTTTCAAGTCCTTATTAAAATAATAATTAGTTACTCTACTTACTACATCATCATCGAATCCATGCAACTGTTGATTTGGTAATCGCTCGTACATCACTCTGCCCATTCCTTGGTTACATGTTGTTTGAGCTGCAAAAGATACAATCGTATTTGTAAACATAAAGTTGAAAGAGTCAAAAAAGAAAATGTTTAACATTTCTATTTTTACTACTTCTACACCAATAAAACATGACTTTCTGATCACTTATTTATCGGTAACTTTTATTTCAATATATTTAATAAATCGTAACAGGTAATCGTGGTATAGTAGACCAATACCTCCTAGACTATTGTAGACTGTTGTTGAGCATGTACATATTAGATGATCACATAGTTAGTTGATTATATTAAGGTAATGGAAGATACCATAAAGAAAACGCAGCTTTTAAGAAGGTTGCTATTTACTAGTTGACTCACCGTTGGCCATGGTGAGCATGGTGAGCGCAGTAAAGGCGTGCATGACGCTCACCCCCCGGGGCTTCATCTTCTAACACTGTCACTGGCACCGCCTCACCGACCACACATGTGGTGACCTGTTAGCAGATAAGCTAATGCAATATAACAAGATATTAAAGAAATCTATTTATTTCATACAAATGAACTACAGTCCATTTTTCAACTTTGGTAAGTCGTATTAGGGAGTGATTCTTCCTGATCTTATACTGTCCTCAAGAGATTAGGTTTCTTACTAGGTATAAAAAATCCGATGAGATTCAACTTGTTTTAGAAACATTTCAGATTAAAAAAAAAACAAAACAGTTTATGTCATTGCTTACATTAATCCTATTATCTATTTGTTTTTAAGAAATTTTGGAAGAAATTGCTTTTAAGTAACAAAGTCGCCATTTGTACAAGGTCATACTTTTGATGTACCTAAATATAAATTGGATTAATTGGTGTACAACAAAGATTATTATATTTTATTCCATTTAATTCCAACATATATTCCAAATCTCCGATTTCAATAGAAGTCAATATGATTCAGTTCCTATAATGCCCACATTTATTTAAATTTATATTTTTTGGCCATATGAGGGGACTACGAGAGATAACAGTTATTATCTCTCGTAGTCCCATGTTGCAGATGCAGAACTAGAAATGATTAAATCAAACGCCATCGGTATGGTAGGTAAGCGTAAATAAGCCAAGGTATCGCCAGCGTTGTATGGTAGACAAAAATGTCTTTTCTATGAGGAGCCCTATGTCTATAGTAAACTGTTGATGATGATGATATTACGTTGTAATTGTGTACATTTAACTATACGTAATGTTAGTTGTAGGTAATATGTATACTCAGGACCAAGGAGGTAGACAATGCACATTAAATCTACAAGTAAAGAATAGTACATAACTGGCCGCATGGATAAATTCACATATGTTATTTTAGTCCAGTGAGTACCTAATTTAAACCATTTAATGATGCCATTCCACAAACGATGACTATTTTGGTTGATTGCGCAAATGATGATGATTGTTTGCACATAACATGTGTCAATCTAGAGCAAGGCTGCAGTGGGCACACATTATGCATTCAGTTATTAAATACCAATAATAGGCTTGCATCGTTCGTTTAGGCTGTAATTCGTAATTACGACCTTCAGATTACAAAATTATGGTAAATTTTGGATTTAATTACTTGAGGCAATAAATATTTTCGGGAAGTTTAAGGAGAGCAGTCCTTCCAAGATGCAAGTGTTGCGTGTCTATTCTCTTTATTTCCTTTTCGTTTTCTCTTTTTTATTCTTATTTTGTATTATTGGTTAATATTTTGTTTTAATATAGTAACCTGAGATGACATCAGCCCCATACATTTGTTAATGTTGTATGAACGTTCAGGCAGCATTTCCACTTAGTTAGGTAGTCAGGTGAATCCTGTTCAATCTTTTGCTTTTCACGCTGTCTAAATTGTTGAAATTAGCTTAGGTTTTGTAGCAGTGAGATGGATCTAACTTCTAATTACATATAATTTTAGTGTATGACGTAGTGTATACTTTTTTGAAAAAATTGTTTCAGATTCCAAATGAATTTGGAATCAGAAACTATTTGTGCACTTTTATTATTATTTCCTTTTATAAACTATCATTTTAGAGGCAAGTATTCATATTCATTTTTCTTTAAAATTACTTCGATGTTTCATATCTGCCAGTAGTCTCGCGACGCTTATGGCTTAATTAATTTTCTAGATGAAAGGTATTGTAAAAAAATTCGTAAAAACAAGATTTAATTCAAACTTGTAGCTGTTATAATAACTTAAAAATGCAATTATTTATAAGGTTAAGAAGTCAATAAAATAGTATGTTAAGTAATTAGAACAAATTATATGATAATCACGTACTTACTCAATCATTAAAAACAAAACACAACATTAACGTCATATGCCAACAGATCAGTTAGTCATTTGAAAAACCACAAATTCATCATTAATCTCAATCATTTAAATACAGAAACCATAAATATTAACAATAAGATCATTTCTTCGTTTATCTAAGAAATCAAACCATCAATTTAGATAAATATGTACCTTTTCATAAACAAGATCATTTCAAAAACAATCGTCACTTGTTTATTTGACACACATACTGTGTATTCGAAGCTAACAAGACTATATTTATTACACAGCTATCATTGATCTCGATATAAGCGTGCATCTATTATTATTATCGTCATATTAATGTGACACGAATTCCCAACAAGAAGTCAACCTATACAAGGGACAGTAAACAATTATCTCTGAATAGTTGTAACAAACGGAGAATAAAGTGTCGAGAGCCGGTCATTTGAACCATGTACAAAGCCCATGGATCACTACTCATTGATATCATTATAACAGTATATTTATTGACGGTGGTTGACATATTGAAATGGATACATTCTGATATAAAAACCGTTATTTTGTGCGAACCTGTAGAATGGTGCAATTAAATGTATTCAATATATTGTTACGATATATCAATAGGCTAAATTGATTGGCGAGTATTAAAATATTTGCTTTCTTTTATGTTGCATATCGTTGATAATAAATATAATAGGCAATCAAATATAGATCGCCCGTTCCCAATCGAATTTAGTGGCATCTATGTCAAAAAAATGTTCTCTCTTCTAATCAGTTTATATTTTACAAAATGTCTTAAAAATTAAATGTTAGATATTATATGACTTCAAATAAAGGAGATGGTTCTCAATTCTGTTGTAAAAATACGATCCCTAAGAATTGCTACTGAATAAACTAATAAAACAGTTTATTCAAATCTTTTATCTTAATATGTCTTCTATGACATTGTTTGAAATTCTTTCAAAATTTCAGCCTTTATGGTATTAGTATTTTGCATTACAGGGGTGAAATCTAATTGATTTTGTTTGTCATTTCATTCTCCTGTTTTTTTAAGTTTGCTGAAATTTTGATAACAGGATGAAACTGAACATAAAAATTTAGACTTTAAAATCAAGAAGGTACTTAGTTCGAATGATGTCCGTTTTGATGATATATCCTTTTACATATTTTTATTTGATCTTGTTATTCTTCTCTTATTTTTTGGTTTTACCCGTTAATAGTTTTGAGAGTCGATGTATGTTCCACCGATGCGCCGTATTAGATAAACTACCGAATCGATCATAATGATGAGCTGTGAATTGATTCATAGTGATAGCCCTGATGACAGCCTTTAATAAATGTTATCAAAAGTTTTTACGTTGACGTTTTATGGTTTTTTTGCCTACATAAACAGCGTCCACCAGATGGCTCTATTTATCCATTTATTTTCTTAAGTAATAGTTTATTTTTCCATTTCATTGGGGAAAAAATTTGACTATTAGTAATTAGATGAGAGTTTGTTAGTATATCGATAATTTTTACTCCCCCATACTACGAACATTATAAATATTTGCTGTACCTTACGCGGTAAACAGCTTATTATAACATACTCGTTACATAACAGAGTAATATTTTAACAGAGAATCTATACGCCGAAGACCTGCAACTTAACCATCAACCAGAGTTGTACAATATATCGTCCGCGGTTTCGGTCGTAAATAGTGACCTGGCAGCCATTAAACATCCGTCTGTTATGTTTGGTGTATCAGTGAATCCGACAAAATGCTAGGCTATTGTCATTGGTAGTAACCGAAGTATAAGCATGGCATGGTTATTCCATACTCTGAAAGTGTGATGGACCTAGAATTGTATATTGACACAACTCTTAGCTGGTGAAAACAAGTTGCATTTGTGTGCCAGAAAGTCACAGGTTCATTGCGGGCCCTTCATAGGCTTAAAAACTTTCTTCCATCGGAAACTAAGGCAATGCTTGTGCAGACCCTAATATTCACTAAAATCGACTAAAGTGACATGATGTGCTACACACCTGAATGCAGATCTGCTCAATAAACTCGACCGTCTTCTCAACAATTGCATTCGATTCGTTTTTAATTCACGTAAATATGATCATGTGTATGTATATTCATATATTTGAGTGTATATGTAGTGTATTAAGTGTGCTATATTTTAAAAGTTATGTTTCGAATGTGCATCCACCATGTTGGGCTCTGCATCGGTCGACTGGCAGAAAATGCCTAAGGCTAATGCCTATGTACAAAGTGCATAGGCATAGGCCTTGTACACTTGTGCATAAAGGTTAAATAAATAGTATAAATTATTCAATTAACTACTTATTCTATAAGTTCAATGTATGTAGAATTTTAGTTAGTTCCATGAGAATATCATGACTGAAAACACTGACAAAGATTCTTCAAATCGGATGTTTGTACCGTTTGTACCCAAACTCACATTGTTTCACAACTACATTCAGTTACAGTAACTGTACAAGATTTGTAAACAATCTACCATCAATAAATTAATAGTTACATAGTTATATCTCAGTAGACAATATTCTGCATACATAAGTGGTATTTACTCAATCAAGCTAATGGTTTTGTATGGATTGTTTCAAGTTTTGCTTCTCTTCACATTAAAATATTTGGTATTTCTCTAGAATCTTAGATTCATAATAGCCATACTTTTAGGAAAAAACACTTATCATATTACTATTTTTGAAAAGCTTTATTTTGATATATTTAGTCCTGCTTATTAAATTTAGGAAGTTAAGACTAATTAAAGATTCAATAATAGTTACATAATTTGTAATAATTGTTTTGGAGCTAGCAAACAAAGCGAGAATCTGTCTAGACATTTGACTCACGATTATAATAATAGTATTATCGTGGTATTGTTTAGTTGCTATGTAATTGTAACATAATTCTTTTATCAGTTCCTTGAAGCTTACCTTCCTGTGTCCGAAGTATGCAGCATTATTGACATGCAAGGAACATCCAACAGATAAATTAAACCTCTTGTGATCTATATCTTAACGGCTATTTATATATTTGTCTAAGTATAATTTAGCAAGATTAAATTATATTTTATATAAGATCACTATAATAAAATTCTTACGTACATACCTACATACAACGTTTAACTTGATTACAATTTTTAGTATTAAAAATAATATCATAAAAAATAACACGGTAATAAATATCCCCATTTAATACTATGTATTTACATTTAACTATTTTACGCGTATTAGGAATATATGTATAATGTGTCGCTGGGACTTTCCAAACAAATATGAAACAGTCACAAACAACACCTAGACTAAGAACAACAATGTGTGGATTACACGAAGTATTATCCCATGTGGGATTTGAACCCTAAACACTACAGCGCAGTAGAAAGCGGCTTGGCAACCGCTTAAACTACTACGCCATACGAGCAGTTAGTCATATTTAACCATTGCAAAGAAAGGTATCATAGTTTTTCTACGTAACCCAAGTTAATACACACTGTCAATTAGTTCTGTGTACTGAAAAATAGTTAGTGAATCAGACAATTAGCTACATTAACTGGTTACTGGTCTTTAAAGGTCTTAAAATTTTTATACATATTTTGAAATTTTAGTACCACAGATGAGATAAAAGAAAGCAACAAAAGTTATCTTCTTTCATAAAATATACAGTAGTATTCTAAAGATCGATAAATCAAATTGGATGAAAACTTAAACTGTTTTACACTTTTCAAATGTAGGTATCTAGTTACGCAGTGGGCCTCAAATTCGCAAGTACCATCTACATTCCACAGGCAGGTAGTACAAATCGTACAATAAAATCTACATGACAATGACGGCTGAAGGCTTGGACTATGAAAATTTTGGTGTTTCCAAAAAATTGTGCCGATGGAAAGCGGATGCGTATTTCCGGCACATTGTGTTCGACCGATGTCCTCGCCGGGCCAATTGGACAAATGACGTGGCTACCAAATTTTTGATACAGTTATCTTTACCGTGAAATCGTTGTCTGGTTACTGTTTGCAGAATCGATATATTTTGAATAGATTTCATGTTTTGTTCAGGTCAATTAAACATAATTTGAAGCTGAAATATTGGTGTGATACTTTCATATATTTTTTCATTATCTAGTGTGTGGTATATGTTTCATAATATACAGTTTTTTGTTGAAATATTTGTGGAGTTATGTCCTTGGTTTTATAACATCCATGTGCCGCATCTTTCTTTATATATGCGGAAGTATCTAGGAAAGAAAAGGGATGTGGAACTGTGGAAGAAGAAGAAGGGGACCTACGCCGAAGAGCTGAATACACAGAAAACTTAAATAAAGGGATATATAAATTAAGAGTGAAACTGTATTCACTAGGTATTATATTATAATAGAGGCTATTTTTATATCCATATGACTTCTTAGAAGTATCAATTGTAACACTTGTAGCACCAGAATATGTCTATTCTCTAGAAATTTATCAGGCCGCTTAGCCTACTTATACTGGCACCACGGGCGTGACGAATTTAGGCGCCCTTAATTTATCCGGAAGTACCTACTTCGTAATGAGTCAGGAACACTTAGATAAATTAAAAAGGAAAATCAACATGTGGAACAAGTAAGAAAAATTACATTTTAAAATTTAGAAATTAAAGAATAATATATTTATCTTATTTACGCTAAACTTTTAAAGAGATATAACAAAATTATGACACAGAAAAAATGTGGTTAAAACATATCAAATGAAGTATATTAGTTGTAGAAACACATTGTGCTAATCTTTTCTGTTTCATTATTGATTATGAAACCTTGTCATTATAAAAAGGAACAGCATATCCATAACAACAATTATGAAAACTTTAAAAAGTTACTGTGTTAAGTATATAGGCCCATTGTTTTAATTGTGAAAACTCTCACGGGTAATACAATTTAACTGATTGCGCGATAGTTACGTGGGTCTCGAACAGGCTACTGACACATGTTTACATGACAATAGCCTAGAGCCATTACTAAAATACTCTAGTGAGTTTGCCTATCTCCCTTTAAAACAGGGACGTGCTTACGATGCACAATTATGCATGCACGCTAGCTATTTAGGGAGTGCTTCTGGAGGCGAAAGTTAAGTACTCTGAAGTGACTGTTGACCTTGAATTATTATTATTGATACTGAAATATTTATCACAAACTATAAGTGCCTCGTTAGTCCAGCGGCCAGCTATGTGGTTGCCAATTAAGCGGTCTCGAGTCCGACTTCCGGGTCAGGTCAAAAAAGAGTCAAGGATTTTTTATAATTTTAGAAATGCTTCACAAGAGTTCAAAGTCTGTAAGTAAGCTGTTGATTCCTTACCTTTGGTTTAGAATGAGACGGTGGAACCTCATGCACTCTAAGTATGACAGAGAAAAAAAAGGCTCTAACGAGAACAAGGCACTCCGCCAAAGCATGGAATGTAGTTAACTCGTGATAACCTTCACAAATCTTTATCTATAACAACGATACTAATAGCACGAAAAAAAGGTATTCAACAGATAAATAATATAATAATTGCAACTTAATATTTTTCCTTTAGCAGCGGTACCTACACACTATTTCACAACTAACATTTATAAATGCTCCTAAGCAATTAACCTATTTAGTGAAAGTAAGTTCTTTTGTGTATTTACGTTTCTCAAATTCAATAGGCACAATACAGAGACACATTTGAACAAACAGTACTCTGTTCACAATATCCAATCAGCTGTAACGAAACAGTGTGAAAACTATTTGAAAATCTATTATATGTATTCGGGGATTGGCTGGGATGGGCTCGTGGGAAATGTAATATAACGCAAGAGTAGCAAGGGAATAGATGATTTCCTGGATCAACCTCGTATACTTATGCTGACGTACCTCCTACTGTTTTCGGTGGGAAATGTCATTGAAAAGTGTCAGCTTCTCCGTGGGAAAATTAGTTTTTTGGTGCACTTCCTACAATAAAACATTTTCAACAATAAAGCTCACTCTATTGTCATTATTAAAACCGTTGATATGCTTTTCTACTATGCTAGATTTTATTTTTCTCGACATTTTTATCGTTTGGTATTTTGTATTACTATTGTTAAAAAAAGCAAAATCTAGACTAAAGAGTTGCTTTACCCAGGACTCACTAACGTTTCCACAAAAATCAATTAAATACTATTTTTATTTTAATCTTACTCTTAATCTTAGGTCGAAATGATACCAAATGTACTGTTGTAAGCCACTGTAATGGAAATAATATTTAATACAAAAATAATATTTGTGTGTGTGTGTGTTACTTTCAGCTCATAGACCAACAAAGGCTGGTGGACCAGAACTTAAACTTTGACAGAGGAGAACGCTTGCATATGGATACTCCCTACCGTGTTGCTCTTTAAGATTTAAACTCCAAGTATTCCAAAGTATTATCTTCTATTGCATGTTCTGTGCGAAGTAAGCAAGTCATGTTTAAAAATTCAATGTTTTTTATATGGTTGAGGACACATCGAATGTGGTCTATTAGGAAAAGCAGTCCTAAACGCTGCATGGTTCTAAACCCAACCAAATGTTGTATGACATATCGATGACATATCGAATATTGCTTGTTATTAAATAATCGCAGTAGGTATTTACGTAATATTAATGGTCAGATTTCACATTGTACTTAAAATATTTTTATTACGCTCGGTAACATAAGAGAAAGATAAAAATGTATTAATACCTACTCATAGCATGTATTCACACGTGAGTTTAGATTAATTTATATTATCGTCCCGACTATTATTATGTATGTTTGTTCATTTGTTCCCTCATAGCTCCTCAACTACTAAGTAGAACTGGACAAAAATGATGTATCGATTGAAATGTCTTTATAGTCCGCTAGTAATAGACTATTATATTTTTTTATAAACGCCTGCCAAGATGACTTTACTATGCCTGATGGAAAGCAAGTTTACATTCTTTTTTATATACGAGGTGTCATTAAATTTAATGTGATCTGGCGGTCATGAAGTTCTTTGTTACCGTGTTTGGTATCCATTGGAAAGGGCGTTACTAGTACATTTCAAATATATATATATTGTTAGCATTTGCTCATGACTTTGTTGGTATTTATTCGACAATTGTGATATTTCCATGTCATGCTTGTCTGTTTCCTCATACTTTCTATACTACTTTTTTGAAAAAATCAAAAGTATCATTAGAAGCGTCTTAATTGCCCGCTAATGAGTGTGTGTGTGGTGCGTAACGAATTCAATATGGTACCTTCTGGCGCACTATAAAACGAGGATTAATAAATAAATTAAGATAATCATACCGGTTTTAGTATCAATAGAAAGGGATTCACTAGTTTTTCTTCCTAGCCTTTATTTCCAACATTATTTGGGGTAAGCTAATAGTTCAACCGGTCTACCTAAATTTCGCATTCGTCGTTCGCATCGTACCTTCGCAACCCTAAGGGAGAAAAGACACTGAATGCCCAAGTGACCGAGGCTTCAAACTTCCATACTCCGGGCTGCTGTTCAAAACTTCCTGTAAGAAGAACCTAACGACACTTTTGCCCCGACCTGGGTATTGAACCTGAAACCTCTCGATTAGCAGTCGCATACGCTAACCACTAAACCAATGAGACAATCAGGAATTCACAAGCACATTTCAAATATAAAGCATTTACTAAATTTAAAAGTGATGTATAGCACGAAACTGAATATTAATGACATAAGCTGGGACTACCTCCATGCGGTATAGGCGGAATCAAGATTTTCAGGACACTGGATTAAATAACATTACTGAGAAAACAAGATAATCGACACTCTACCATGATGCCTTCGTTGCAAGTTGACAATAATGTCATACGATACGATACGATACTATAATAAACAATTATTATCAATGTACAGAGGAATACATACTCGTATTACCAGCAAACTTTGAAAAGACGTAGTCACGCGTCGTTAAAGTGTAATGATACTGTAGGAGGTACTCATATAGATACACACACATACAAGGATCCTCCCTTTGTGTTGGAGGAACACGATTCACGTTCCTTCACAGTACGTTTCTATGTAACGTGCATACTTTCGTGTTTTGTCGTAGTTCGGTTTAAGATTTTTTTTATAACTCAGTCGAGTGAATATACAAATTCAATATTAATATGAGCTGGCATTATCTCGTGCTGTTATTTTAAACTTATCGTGTATTGTGCACTGTTTATCTCTACCATAACATGCAAAGATTGCATGTTATACTTATCATACATCAATCATGACTTATTGAACTGATAACATAACCTACATAATATTATAGAACATTATTTTGTAGCAAGTGCGTATTTCGAAGAGGCTTATGAAAGTTCAAAACGAAGCCGCATGTTTATGGATAGTAGGTACCTACTAATGTTATACTTAATACGATTCCACATAATACGAATCATTTCATCTTTATTTTGACATAATATATTATAGACACAAAGTGTCTTAAAATGCACTTTTTGTGTCTATGTTAGTGCATTAAAATTAAGTTGTTTTTGAAATTTGGAAATTTCTAACAAGAAAAAAATAAAAAAAACATTGCGCGCTTTCGCTCCGTATCATGGCAGCAATCATGTTACGGAGCGAGAGAATTCCCACTCCGATGGCCACCCACGCTGGACATTCAGCCAGCTTGTGGCGCGCCGTATCCACGGTTCGGCCAACGCAATGGTGGTACTCAGGCGTTATGAGATATAGCCTGGTGACAGACGGACAGAGAGATAGCAGATTCTTACTAATAGGGTCCCTTTGGATGTGGAACCCTGAAAAGAGATATCGTTTCAATAAAATATTATTTAAAAGATAATCGTCAAAACTCTTTCAGTCTACGACAAATAAATAGAAGAAACATAATGGAGTAGTGTTGAATAAAAAGAAAATAAAACACCCTTAGCAATAAATATATAAACAAATACTTATCGATAAACGAAAATCGGTTATCAAGAAAGTAGTTATCTATGTATGCCAAATATTTTTGGACTCAAATAATTATCACAAACCGGAAAGTTATGATTGATTTCTTACACGCATAGTCGATCGTAGATTAGATCTGACCTGGTGCATTTTTATCATTTCTATCAATTTGAAGATTACAATATCCCGAATAAATTGAGAATATTATGTATAAGACACTGGCTTTCGCCCGCGGCTTCGCCCGCGTACATTTCGGTTATCGCGATAAATTGTAGCCCATGCTCTTCTTTAGGCCTTAGCCTATCTGTATAATATGTGTTCAACCTTTATAAAATCAGTTACTGCAGACGACAGACGTAGATCAGCAGACATATTCTGTATATCTTGATTATAGTGAGATTGTTCACACTACAGCCTATGAGGAGTAGACCCAAGAAGTACATTCTTGACCACGTAAGGGGTGATATGAGTAAAAAAGGTCTCATAATGCCAATGCTAAAGCCGAGCAAAGGACACAAAAGGGTCGGAAAGTGGATCCTGGGATGTCAACTTATGGGATGTACAACGCTCAGATAATATAATGTGTACACTCACTTATACATATATTATGATAGGGCACACCCAATGAGTGTCGTAATGAGAATGGGGTAAGCTAGACACGACAACAACACAGCAAAGAAGATAATTATTATAGAGACCAAAAACTCGACTACATAAAAGTAACTAACTGAAAATAAAATAATAACAAGTATGGTATACTTTATGGTGCCGCATGTGGTGACAAATTTAGTGTCAGTTGATAATCGTTTGCCTGTTCGTAACAAAGTATTATTTGTCCCCGCCTGAAGCAATGTAAAGTGTTTAGCAAGCTTACAAAACATTAGTTCAATTCAATATAGTTCAATATAGACATTGGGATACTTGTTTTTGTCTTTTCAGTTTATTACTTTGAAGCAGTCGCGATTTCTGCTTCTTTAATAATTATTTTATTTCAGACTTTTTACTTTTATAAACCGATAAGTTCTTTTTTAAATTTAATGTTATAGAGTTCAAATCCCGTAGTCGTCCTGATATATTTTTGTCATTTACACTTTTTGTCAATTTATTTTAAAATACCAATAAAAATGCAATCATCATCATCAATCATCATCAACAGCCTTTAACAGTCCACTGCTGGACATAGGCCTCTCCTTAGCAAAAAGGTTTTGGCCTACTATACCACGCTGGCCAGACGGGTTGGTATAGGGTTGGTTGCAAGTTTTCCTTCTCTTTGCATTGATGATGTATTGCGTAGTTTATCCCTTAGTCGCCTTTTACGACACCCGCGGGTTGAATAGGGGTGGTGACACTCTGTATTCTTAATCCGTCACCACACGGACCAACACATTGGACACGGAAATTGTTTGAGCCAGCCGTTTGGCTTTTATAGGATGGGGGGCTTATTTTATAAAAAATGAGCTTCAAAGTTGAATAACTCGCAAAAGGATACCTAAGGCTAAAAATAGTTTGAGCAACCTCGTAATATTTTAAAAAGACCTATCTAACGATATTACACACGATGGAATAAACGCGAGAAAAAGAAATCAACCCACTTTTCATGTAGGGGCAACTGGGGTACCCCCAATTAAAAATACTTTTCATAATTTTATTGTAGCACTTTGTCGACTCTATTACAACACATATTCATGTAAAGTTACAGGACAAAGTTACAGGTAGTTTGAGGATGGACGGACATATCGAATTTATAAGGTTTCCGAATCATGAACTACGGAACCCTTATAAGGGGGTGGGTTTTTATTTTTTCTTACCCTAGCAAGATGTGTATCAATTGTAAGATCTTGAAAAGATGATTTCAAATTTATACATCATATTGCAAGTACACAATGACGTACCGGCTCCGCCCAAACATCAGGACAGGACGTGTTTTTGTTATTTTAGATATTCTAAACCATGAATAATGAAGGGGCTCATACAATGAACATTGAATGTATAAAATTTATTACATACGTACTTCGAATTAAAGAGGATAAGTAAGGGTAAAAACGAGAATACACTGTGCATTATTTAGGTACAGACTAACACTGATATCAGTGTTTTATTAGCTATATTCAGCTTGTTTCCATATAATTAGAGTAAATTTGTACTCGGTATACAAGTCTTATGCAAACTGAACTATAAGAGAAGAATTTTATCGTATATATTTACATACTCCTTCACTCAAATGTGACATTAATTTCTTAATGTATTTTTGTGTAAAACAAATTACATACGTTTAACGGTGTACCTTTATTAATTTAGGGGTTCGTTTGAGAAATCATGCAAAATGTATTAAAATGATTTCAAAAGTATTACAGCGACGTATAACTGCTACGCCAAGTCATGAACTTACTTGAGCTTTTCTTTGAAGACCTCTACGACACGTAGCACGCGGTGCGTAGCACTGCAGTCTCACAAAGTCCAAAGAGATTTTTTTATTTCTTTTTATTCGAGTCGCAATCACACACAGTCGATATGTGCCTAACACCAGGATCACAGCACAGGTATTCCACTGGACAGCCAAAACTAAATTGTGACCATTTCTACATCATAATTCAGTTAAATCACGTTAAGGGGGGGACAACAATAGGAGAGCATCGATGTGAGCGAATCACACCATCGCTACGCATCGCTAATTTTCCATAGTGATCCATGTTTAATAATGCTGGTGAGCGAACCGAAATTATAATACTTTATGGACATGCGTGTGCTATTGTTAAACAAATCCAATGCGACCGACCTGTGTGGTCATTAAAACTTATATTTAAGTAGGTACTGATATTAAAAAAATACTAAATTAAAGACAGGTAATAAGATACATAGTTATTAGAGCAGAATCAAAATAAATAACACATTTTCATGTTATAAAATCTACTTCATGATTTTTCTCACCGACCCCTAACACAATTAAACTATAAGAAATCCCCTATTGTTTTTATTTATAATAAGTAAATATTATTTCTAATAACATTGAGTTCTCATTAATTCTAACAAGCATACATTCAGTGACCCCAAAGAGTTCGCTTTTCCGGAAACAACGTACAATGGCATCAGTCGCCGTCGGCGTCGCTTACAATTCAATATGGCCACCACAATTCGCGCCATCCGCCATTACATGCTCGTGATAGCCACATGTGATTCAAATCTACTAACAAAAGAATTTATCTTGTCTCTCTGTGTTCAGAAATTCAGAAATTAGTCTCCCAGAATAGATAGTTAATGACTAATCTACAGATATATTAATATTTAATCGTTCAGTTTATACCAGTACAGTCTTTACCATAAAGGTAATCACATCCTAAGCATTTGAAGTAAAAGTGGACCTCGACACGTCTTTAAGTTAAAATACACAAACACCAGTAAAACCAATAATATCTCATTGATAGTTTTAAAGCAGTTCTCCCGCAAAAAGTTGTTGTTATTAGCTCTATGTAAAATCTTATTTAAAGGAGACAGAAAAAATTACCAATTATGACCTGGTTGCGACAGCTGGTTTGACTTGTTAACATTCCGGCATAATCATTGAGATTATGCCGGAATTGTTTAGTAAATTGTTATAGTTAAGTTTTAACATTGTAATTATGAATGATTAAATAAATTATTATTATTATTAAAGTGATTTACGCCGCTGAGCAATATATTCTTAATTTGGAGGCCTGCTGCTCAAAAACGACAAGCACGTTGTCGGAAATACACTTTACTTGAAGGTTTAGAGGTTTTAATAGGTTTAGAAATACCTCAAGCAATATTTATGATTCAGATTGGTTGTGTGCGCCAAATAATTTCTAAATAACTACAGTCTTATAGTATCTATTAATTGTAATATAAATCACAGAATGCTGTAGTCGGTATTAGTATGAGCACTTCTCATGATACAAGCAATAGAGAATGTAGACCCTCAAAGATATTTCTTCTATAACGTAAACCAATTAATGTCCCCTAGTATGATATCATAAGTATAGGACCAGTTGTGATTGATTGATAGGGAATGACATAGTTTATTTATTTATTTTTAACGTTGATTATGATAATGCCAATAGATGTTATAACATCAGTTTCATAAATGAGAAACCTGTACGAAGTTAGTACGAAGTTTTATATGACTTTGTTTTTAATGCATCAGTTAATATTTTTATCAGTCTGTCTATTTAATCGGAACATTTTATTTCAGAACCACGTAAAGTATTTCAAATTTAAATTAAAATCATACATTAATATTCGTGTCTCCCTGGATCTGTAAAACAATAAAGTTTCTAATTAAATGTCATTGCATGTAATTACCTTCGTTAAATCAAAACCTTGTCAGTTATTCATCTATCACTCAATAATTTCTTAATTAAATTTGACAACTGGAAAATTATGATAAATATTAAAGAAAAGTTACTAATTTTCACGGAAGGTCCGTAGCTTCTGCTCCAACTTACAGAACAACATTTTTTAGTAGACGATACAGACATAGTAAATTGTGATCACCAACTGTTACTTACTTTGCAACTTTGGTGAAATAAAATTTGCCAGCAAAACATAAGTGAAACCAGAGCACTAACATGTCTTTATTCGAATTAATTACCGTATTGTTTCTACCATGACCTTGAATGCGGTTACACACGGTCATCATCACTCATCATCGCTGATATAAATGCTGATTATCATTCAGCATGTCGGTTCACAGGATTTACTAAATGGCACACGATAATAGAGGCGGAGCCGTAACCATGTACACATAATTAACAATGTTAATCCTGGGAAGGCCTTATCTTGGTTCATCAGGGACAAACAATTCATTACCTACGTGAAAATTAAACAGATTAAAAATAAATCCCCAAAAATTATGTAATAGGATAAATGTATGATAGTCCAGAGTTGTACTAAATAAATATAAATAAATAAAAATAGTTTATTTACACAGAACTTTTTCACAATGGTGGTGTATTACGGTTGGGCACAGACAGAGTCCATTATCACAATAACTATGTACTGATACTGAAACCCAAACTAGGCTGGGTGCCTGTATTTTGGGTGCCAGTGTTCAGTCGCTCAAAAGATAAACATTACGTCTGTACATAATTTTGCTCTTTACTAGAGTCTGTGTGTGGATATATATATATGTGTGTGTGTGTGCGTGCGTGTGGGTGTGCGTGTGTGTGTGTGTGTGTGTGTGTGTGTGTGTGTGTGTGTGTGTGTGTGTGTGTGTGTGTGTGTGTGTGTGTGTGTGTGTGTGTGTGTGTGTGTGTGTGTGTGTGTGTGTTATACTGCGCTGTTGGATATCTGTAAGGTTTACTGGTCATTACTTTAAGGACCGCTCTCTGTGCTCTCTCCAACTTAATAAGATGAGTTTTAGCTGCACCACCCCAGACCGGGATGCCAATATTGTATTACGGACTGACAAAGAGATAGATAGACCATTTTTAGTTTGTCATAGAGTAGTGCGTCTCCTAGGGATTTAAAGACAAATATCAATCGCCTAACCCTGGATGTAACTAAATCAATTTGCTTGTTCCATTGCAGTCTGTTTGTGAAATGATAATTATAACTAAATTAAAAGAAAATGTAAAGCAATATAGCAACAGTAACTTCTCACAATTTGGCAAAAGACAGTCTGATTTCAAAAGACAGGTTTTGTGCTATAACAACGAGACTGACACTCGAATAGTTCTGAATAAATACCTACATATTAAAGACGGACTGAAGAATTGAAGTAGTAACTGATATTAAACCTGATTATCGATTTAGGTCTATTGTCCTGCTTACATAATTTGAATATTATCCTGCAAATAAAATGTATTTAACTATGTAAAAATAAAATGTCGAATAACATGTTAATAAAGAAGAAAAACACATATGATTGCTAGGCTGATGATGATGACGACGGTGTTGAGATAAACTATGATAAATAACAACTACGTACAAAAATCTAAACTACACAAATGTGACATACACAAACATACTTCAAAAGTATTAATTATACATACCGTAGTCAAACATTGCTTATGCTTATATAGGTACATTGCTTTTATTGCATAAAGGATACATGAGATTTAAGGAGATAAGAAATACAAACAGTTACTTTTTATTTGAACGTCATAAAAAGAAAAACAATTTCGTAATACATGATCCATGTGTGGTTGTTCAAGCAAATTGTGTTATCTGATAAACGTGTAACAGGTACGAAAACATTGCTAATATTGCTTGCTGCTTTCCTAACATTACGCGAAAATGTTCATAAAATTTTAATATAGACATTCCGTAAACAACCTTGATATTTATTTGTATATACTCCTTGCTTCAGTGAGGGTAGTATTCCTACTTCAGTAAATTTATAGCCTATATTCTTCATTGAAATATAAATTTATGGTGAATAATTGACATTAATTTTTTTTTTTACAGCGTTTATCGTTATTTTAATGAGTGCACATTTCTATTGCTAAGCAAATTTTTCAGTCAACAGATTAAGCCAGAATGCTCGCAAAATATAATTATATATATTTGAAGATTTTTATTGAATTCATATGAAAGTTTAATATACGCTCGTTACCTACACAATAAAAACTATTCTTAAAATTTTTGCCCATGTGTAAGTCTGTCTGTCTGTTACGGATAACCTTTCGGATTTACACTGACAGACAGCCCAATTTTTTTTCGGTTTAACTTTGCTCTGCGGCGTTACTCGAAATTTACAACAAAAAACTGGCTGAGTTTAATGTATAAACTACTCTAGTTTTGCCCCCATCCCAAAACAAATCCATGCCACATTTCAGCTAACTTTCGAATAAGCTTACCTCAGTAGATTTTATTTTCATAACCTTTGCAAGTGTATTTTACGCCTGTCAATTGGGATTTTTAACATTTTGAGCGAATACTTGAATGAAGAATATATCTAACTTGTTTGCCATAATCGCTCTATCAAGGCCATTGCAATTGTAAAGGCCATCGTATCTTTATATCAATACCCATTGTAAAGAAATACTTAAAATTTGATTTGATAAAAATAAGATATCATTTTAATCTGGTACTTCTTACATATGGAATATTGACATTGAATTGTCAAAAGGTGGTGGTATATAGATTGATTAATTAATACCTAAACAATAGGTACTGAGACTGATAACTCTTTATTTATTCATCATTGCTACAGCAGAAGTATTATACATACGTATTCTATTGCACTTAAGGCGAGACTATTGCTTAATGTGATTTCTTTCAAGCAACATCAGCATGGATAAAAGTGATCATGAGTGACAACAGTTCCTGGCTGCACAAGGATCTGTCGGAGTTGGGATTTCTGAACTTCAATTTCTCGAGGTCATATAAGAATGCAAAACGAAGTACCCAATCGTAGTCAACCCTGACGTACCTCGGTCTACCTAAGGCTTGTAGATAGCCCCCTCTTGTGGGGGAACTTCGATATTCCCTTACAGTCACCTCCAACCTCAGCTCTGCACTTAGCGAGTACGGAAATTGTTTTGAGATCTCAGGCTCCTGAGTCGCCTGCAGTACCTGGAACGTTCACGAGCCGTGCGGGCCGGAAGAGTTCTATACCTCTCCCAATCCCGCTCCGCCGTCTCCTTCACAAGCATACATAACTTATTAGCAGAAAGAGACGACTGTGTTCCACGCGCTCTCGCTCCGTATGATGGCCGCAATCATGTTACCGAGCGAGAAAAATTCCAATGGCCGCCACAAGATCACACCTAGGCTCACCCCGCATTCTGCCAGCGTGTGGCGCGCCCCGTGTGGACGTTTCGGCTATCGCAGTGGTGGTGCACTCAGGCGTTGACTTCATGCGGATCAGACACAAGTGATCACCAAAATATGACTTTCCCCTTCTATCTAAGTGGGATTGAAATTACAAGAAAAGCCGAATGTGGAAATATAAAGCACCTCTACTTATTCTCTAATTAACGCTCATATAACCATATTTTCTAAAGGATTTCACATAGAATACGATGTATTTCATATCATCAACAACCCATAATGTCTCACTGCTGGGCTCGGGTCTCCTCTCAGGGTGTTTTGTATTTTATAATGACCGTTAGAGGCTTAGAACTCTTCAAGCTCGCCAGGCCCGGGAACGGGCCAGGTATCGCAGGCGACTCGGGCGCCGGAGATCGGGAAACGATCTCCGTCCTCCATAAGCGGGGTGACAGGTGAGGTTATCTATCACCCTGGCAAAAGCAGGCCCGGGTGGCGGCGTGAACTTCATTTCAAGGGTTAATGGTTCCTCGGCTCATAGGACACCAGACGGCGTACGGTTTTAGTCGGTTCAAGTCCGTCATGGCATACTGGTGGTATCCGTAGGGGATTTCTGCACCAAAAAAGGGGGTATTTCATACTGTAGTGTATTCATAGGTGGATGTTACAATATATTTCGATTTTTTTTTATGACAGACAATATCCTAATTTGAAATTACGTATTTATCATTGTATAACATGTGGAATAATTTGTTATTGTTGTTCATGAAAAAAATAACTTTTTAAAAAACATAAGTAATTTTAATTTAATATTTATGTTAATTTAATGAGCTACTGTTTATATATTAATGAATATGTACGTTATGAGTGCATGTAAATAATCGGGTAGGAATCTCCTTTTATTTTTACTACTATCAATCATCATCTAATTAAAATTAGTTTTATAGTTATAACGTTTTATATGCCCACTTCCTAATAAAAAAAATCTGGTATATCATATATTCCTTACGACACTTAACGAAGATACGATCATATCAAGAGCTTAACACAGTCCACTGCAGGACATAAGCCCTTCCTTAAAAAAGAGATTTTGGTTTACAATTATTATAGCACGAATATACGATGGTTAATAGTTAAGTAAATGTTTAATATTTTGTTTTTCTTTTCGAATTTATTACATTAAAATAAATCCCACAATAGGGATATTTCTGTTTCGCGAAAGACTATAAATACTTACATGAAATTTACGCAAAAAACACCACGCACGGTATGTTCCGAGTGAGATTTGAACCCACAACCGTTTAAACCACCACGACATCTTCAATTAAACTGCTTTTAATTATTGTCAGAAGGCATACAAGGAACTTAACACAAGGAATAAACATTCCAGAACATTCGCAGAGGAAGAAAAGGAAATTAACTATACTTAACTACTTAAACATCTTGAAGGCTAGTTATAGTTAACTCAATAACTTAATTTTGCTCACGATGAACTTGGAAACTATCTTATCGATTTTCGTTTTTTTTTAATGTATATTTTGGTGGCGTCACTAAGATAGAATGGTTCATCACTCTCAGACCAATAGGAGTCGAGTATTAATGAAAAGATACGCAGACAAACTTACGAGGATCAGCTAACATTTACGAGAATGAATCTTTAGAATGCCTAATACTGCCTAATACCACTAATACTGACTTCGAGTACAAAAGCCCTACTTAATACATAATTGCTTTACACTAAATGGTACCTATATCAATAGTCTATGATATAAATATATAAAACGTATATGCTTATCGCAACAGTTGTTTCAGTAGTGAAACGGAAGGGTATTGTGACATTGTTACTATCTACACTTCAGGTGAGACCTTGAGAGATGGACATAAAATAGTAGTCAATTGTATTTTGTATAAGAAACCAAGGTTATCGAATCATAGCTGAGGAAAGTTACGTATTTGTATACAATATTAATATAATTCTAACTGCACCTTGAATTAAAAATAACCTTCTTATCTTTTTCTTTCTACGTATGTTATTGTTCTTTTCCTCATTTTCAAGGAGAGGCCTATGTCCAGCAGCGGATTGTTAAAGGCTGTTGATATGATATATTTGATATGTATGTTATTGTTCTCAGAAAAGTATCGACAAAACAGCCCACTTAATTGTCGATACTTCGCAGTGTGAATTTCAAATTTGATTCAATTTCACATCACATCACATCAACAGCCTTTATCAGTCCACTGCTGGACATAGGCCTCTCCTTAGAAAGGAGGTTTTCGCCTACTATACCACGCTGGCCAGACGGGTTGGTATAGGGTTGGTTTTAAGTTTTCCTTCTCTTTGCATTGATGTTGTCTTGCGTAGTTTATCTCCCAGTCGCCTCTTACGACACCCGCGGGATGAATCGGGGTGGTGACACTCTGTATTCTTAATCCGTCACCACACGGACTTAAACATCTCGAAGAAAAATCTCGATTCAATTTAATCCTACCAAAATGGTTCTTCTGAAAGCCTGAACAGAATCCAAGAGTAGGGGTCAACATCCTCACTGCGATTGTAGACAATGCATCATGGCCACCCATTGTTGCCAGCGAAATGCTTCTGCATAATTATTTATCCGGTCTCGCCAGTGTTAACGAAAAGACGATTGCACGAATGTTGTCATTTTAGGTTGGTCTTCTGTGTGAGGTTAGTACCGCCTCAGTCCAGTGCAGGGCCGGATTTACCATAGAAGCTGAAAAAGCTGAAGCTTGGGGCGGCAGAATTAGGGGGGCGGCAAAATGGCCCAAAAAATAAATTGTTACAGAAAAAAAAGTAAGGTTGCGGACACACAACTGTTTTTATTTTTTTAAAAGACCAAACTCGCATTAGGAATATAAATCCTGTGTTAGGAACCTTCGCATAAGCCTGAAGGCCACTGAAGCCGATGAAGGGGAAACCCCGTTCCGTCCGTGGTGTGAGGAAGTGGTCGTCGAAGAGCTACCTACGGTCAAGGATCAGGCCCAGATAATTCATCTGGGCCCGGACCAGTACAAAGACCGAGTTGACCACGTTGGAGGCGCCGGGGAGTGGCCTACGACGGGGCCCATGGAACAAAAGAGCCTTCGTCTTATCCAGGGCCACCTGTAAGCCCAACGCCTCAATGCACCCAACCACCAGGGAGACTCCTGTTGTGGCCAGCCTAAAAGGTCACCCCCCTGGCTGTAGCCAGCGTGTCATTGTCATAAGCCACTAACCGCCTCAGGTACTCGGGCACTCCGTGATAGAGGAGTGTTTCCCGGTTGCAGCTAAATGGCAGACTATCAAATGCAGTGGCGATGTCCATAGACACCGACAAGAGCACGCCGCCACTGCTTACGGCCTCTTCGGTCAGGGCTCTCAGGCGCCGACAGATCGGGGCCCACCTCGCATAGGTGCCGGACGACGCGGGCAGAGAGCAACCTCTCAAACAGCTTACCCAACTCGTCTAGCAACACGATAGACCTAAAGGCCGTGACTGAATCGGTAGACCGTCCTGTCTTCTGGAGTTTGACCAGCTTTCCGCTCTTCCAGCTCTCAGGGAAGCGTCCGGACGGCATGCTATCGTTCAACACCTCTCTGAGGTGGACCGACCTATGGACGACCAACAAATTCTGCATAGTTTTGGACTAGATGGCGTTGTGTGTAAGTTGTCCAAAATATTTATTAATTATTATTAACTTTATTGTTTTTAAACTTTTTGTTAAATTGAGTTCCATTAAAATCAGTCAATAACGTTTATCGAATGTGCAAAATTTTGATTTAGTAGTTTTAAGACTAAAACTCGACACTGGTTACTGTGCACCTGAAGCTGTTTAGGTCGTGTCGGTTGGCAGAAGTTGAATTTTATTCACTCGCTCGCGTACCTCCTCCACACAAGGCCGCCGCCGACCAAGTACTGCCAACTCTTGGATATATTGACGTTGACAGGTGTATGGTTATATCATAGATGATCATTTGTGGAAAAGATTCGTGAGCTGGGCCTGAGGGTGGCGCCTCAGAAAACATAGGCGATTTGGTTCCATGGTCTACGTAAGCGCCAGGAACCACCCAGCTCGCGCCTCCGAGTAGGTGACACTGAAGTCCGGGTGGGCCAGTACATGAAGTACCTAGGCGTCGTCCTGGACAGCCGGTGAAGTTTCGCAGAGCATTTCGGGCGATTAGTCCCCCGTGTTCGAGGGGTAGCAAGGGCGTTACATCATCTGCTGCCCAATCTCGGAGGAGCAAGGAAATAAGTTCACTGCCTCTACATGGGCGTCGTGCGATCCATGGTCCTCTATGGGGCACCCGTCTGGTCTAAGGACCTGGCAGGTTCCTTCCCCTGTAAGGCTCAATTTAGGAGTCTGCAGCGGCTGATGGCCATTCAGATCGTACGGGGCTACCGTCAGAATGACAAAGGGACAGCGCTGGATCATGAGCCTGAAATGCTACGGCAGAACGCATACACGCAAGCCCTATGATGTATTCCTTGAGCTCCTCCCGACTGCTGAGGTAGGCCGCCGCGGGGTTTAGTGGGTAGACCGGTTCGCCGGGAGTCCCGTACGCTATCTGTCTCCCCCACGGAGGGTATGGTGCGAAAAGCATTCCCCGCGAAAACAAAAAAAAGTGCATAGTTAGCAGTATCGTACCTTACTTACCTATTTTCCTTAGCCTACCAAACCTTATAAGTAGTGCAAGAAAAAGCAAGCTTTGCTTACCTTAAAAACAATAAAAGTTGTAAAAGTAATATAGTAACTAGATTATTTCCTAAAGAAAGGAATTAACTTTAGGAATCAGTAGGGGCGGCAAACATTTTAAAGCTTTGGCGCGGCAAATGTGTAAATCCAGCACTGGTCCAGTGTTATTATAAAAAAACTGTTTAAAAAGTATCAGAGAAATCATCATAGGTACATAGGCAAGAGAACAAAAATTAAAAAACCAGCAATGTGCTTGTGATTTCTGAGTTGTAGGGTTCATGGCAGGCGATAGTTACTTTAAATGAGGTGACCAGTCGTACCTATTTTATAGGGTATTGTATGTTATTTGAAAAAAAAATGTCCAGATTGGGATTCCATAAACGTACTTATTCTTTAGAAAGCAACAAGGGACTAGGTACTACCGTTGAATCCAAAAAAAAATCTTCATTCAAGCAAGAATTCAAGCAGAAATGTTTCTTTTTTTCTATTTAATCAAAAAACAATGGTCACACTTATAACACACTTGTATGATATGGTTATATGATACTCGTAGTAAATGATATACGTCATGAAGAGTTGAGAGGTTAAATTTAATTGATAAATGCTAACAAATACAGTGTTAAGAAACTTACAGATTATTTATCTTTCTGCCCAACAAAATTATGGTTGATTAAGGAACCTGTATACTACCGAAAATTCTAAACGCCAAGACACTGGAAAAATTCTTAACTCAAATTATCATAAGAGAATTTACCTACTCTTTCTGTCAAACCTGCAAAGTTCACTACGTAACTAGTTTCTACTTCGCTCCGCTCTTTGATCAACAAGGTTCCGTTCCTTCTTTATATGTATAAAACGCGCCAGACGGACCACAAAGAAACGGTTCAGCTCTTTTTCGTTCCTATGCCGAGCAGTCAAAAACTGGAACTCACTACCATCTCACGTGTTTCCTTCCCACTATGATCCCGGGTCCTATAAGAGGGGCGTGCAAAAGCATCTCACTAAGCCGCCATAGTGTGGGCCGCCATACTTTATTGTTTGCATTAGCAACAAGTGTGGTGGCCATCACTCTTGAATTCTGCTCATGCTTTCCATCAGACAGGGTATAGTTACTTTGGTAGGCTAAACATAAAAGAAGTATCCTTTTACTAGTAATCTATCAACGCCAACATATCCACTCTTCAGTAGAAAACGGAGATCCAGCAAAAGTCTGGAAATTTCTAAGAACATTGGGAGTTGGTAAGTCTCGCCAAGAGCCTATTCCTAAAAATTTCAAAATTGACTTACTCAATTAACATTTCTCTGCCTCTTCTGACATTAGTGACAGTACTAAAGCTAATACTCTTAGATATATTTCTACTACCCCAACTCCCAACTATCCACCTCTCGTCTTTGATCAATTGTCCGCTTGTGATGTTAGGAAGACCATTATGACGATTTCATCCAACGCAATGGGAAGTGACAGCATCAGCCGAAATATGATTATTCCTATCCTTGACGAAATTCTACATATCTTATGCAACATCTTTAATCACTCCGTTACAAACGGTGTCTTTCCATCTGCATGGAAAGATGCCCAAATAATCCCTCTTCCAAAAAAAGCTAAACCCTCTTCTTTTACTGACTATCGACCCATATCCATTTTACCTTTTCTATCTAAAGTACTCGAACGCCTCATCCACTCTCAACTGTCTAACTTCCTCTCCAAAAATTCTCTACTGAATCCCTTCCAATCCGGATTTCGTCCTGGCCATAGCACTACTTCTGCGCTGGTACATATAACAGACAGCATCAGACTAGGCATGGATAATGGAAAGATCACAGTTCTCACCTTACTTGATTTTAGTAATGCCTTCAATACTGTGGATTTTCACATTCTGCTTGGCATACTACGGTCTCTTAACATATCTCCAAGGACAATTGATTGGTTTCATAGTTACCTGTCTGGTCGCCGGCAACGAATTTGCATTGATGACTCCATGTCCTCTTGGTGCAGCATTTCTGCTGGTGTACCACAGGGTGGCGTTCTATCTCCTTTACTCTTCGCTGTTTTTATAAACTCAATCTCTAATCAACTAAGTTCCTTCTACCACCTTTATGCAGATGATTTACAAATATATACACAAGCTCCCATTAACTTGTTATCGGATGCATTCAACATAATTAATGCTGACCTTCAACGCATCGGCGAATGGAGTTATAACTATGGACTTAAGATTAATCCTATAAAGACACAGGTATGTGTTAATGGCAGCCACAGACTCATCTCAAAAGTTAACTGGACTCAGCTGCCTCAAATTCAGTTCGGTGGCACAACTCTTGAGATCAGCACTACTGTAAAAAATTTGGGGATCTACATAGACAATACTTTGTCATGGGGTTCACAGATGCAAGAGGTCAGTCGTAGGATATTTGCTTCAGCCGGATCTCTTCGAAGACTACGCAACTTCCTTCCAACTGCAACTAGGGCTGCGCTTGCACAAGCACTTCTCCTCCCAATTCTCGACTATGCCGATGTCAGCTATCTGAATCTCACTGAAGCCCAACTCGATAAGCTTGAGCGACTTCAAAATGTCTGTATACGATTCGTATTTGGTTTACGAAAATACGATCACGTCTCTGAATTCCGTCAACTTCTCAAGTGGCTTCCAATTCGCTCTCGCCGGAATACTCATATCCTTATTTTCCTTTATAACATTTTGTTCAATCCTAAAACCCCTTTCTACCTCAAAGAACGATTCAAGTTCCTTAATGACACACATGAAAAATGTCTGCGGTCATCCGTAAGTTTACAACTGGAGATGCCACTGCATTCCACCAAATTTTATGACCAATCTTTCACCGTTGAAGCTGTGCGATTATGGAATGCACTGCCGCTTAACATCAGGCAGGCGAAAACATTAAATAGATTCAAGAAAATGGTACAGGAATTTTATTCACCTTAATTGAGTCCGACACGATTGAGGGTGAAACTGTTTCTCTTTTCTATTTTTATTCATTTAAGTATGTATCTGTATATGTATATTTACTGTTATAGTATGTATTTATGTATGTATGTATGTATATGTAAGTATATTTATTGTAATAGGTATACATCTTATATGTAAGTAAAAATTGTAAATGTTTGTAGATAATATAATATATGTAGTATATGTAATATGGTATAGTACATAATAATAAGCAAATAATAGGTTCAAAAATGCATATTCAACTACTACTGTCTCTCTACAACATTTGATCCATCCTAAGGTTGCCTGGAAGAAATTGCTTTTAGCAATAAGGCCGCCCTTTGTACACTCTATATTTAATCAATGTGTTCCTTTTCTTTTGTAACCCTGTAATTTTGTGTGCAAATAAAGAGTTATCTATCTATCTATCTATCTATCTATCCTTTTGAATGTACAATTTTAAGGAAATCAGAGGAGCAGTTGAAGTCTAAAAGAAAGCATGACAAGAAATTCAACAATTAAATAAACAAACTCAAATTTTTATAATAGGACTACCTGTTAATAGTGGTCATCATCATCATCAAAAACAGCCTTCAATAGTCCATTACTAGACATAGGTATTACTTGTGGCATTTGACATATGTGTCAAAAAAATTAAGTTATATTTTCTGATCGTTTCACACTGTAATCTGCATAAAATAATTATATTTTATATTTTTTTATTTTTTTTTATCAATTAACGGTTTCGATATATTCAGACTTTATAGAAAATAAACAAAGTAATTAATTTACAGAGCGCAGATTAAAAAACCAATAAAAGTATTCAAAAGGTCGAATAAAGACAAGATTATACCCGTACTAAGTAATTTAACAATAGCACTATAGCAGGCATTGCTCCATTGAATGTCATAATAGATAGTAAATAGTAAGACACGGCAAAAAAAAATACAAAGAAGTTTATCATAGAAATTTCAAAATTTAAACACTTGGGAAATAGATTTTTTTACACTACATAAAAACTATGTATCTATACAATATATTATATTCGTACTTTATTAGGTAGTGTCGTTTTGTTATCCTGCAATTAAAATAATACTTCTCTAAACGTAGAACACTTGTTTGTCATCCATTGTAAAATTACGTTGAACAGTTTTATTTTGAAATGGTAAAAGATATTTTCATAACTTCGTAATCAGTGTTAACTAATTAAGTGATTACCTGTTGTTAGAGTTGCACTTACTTTTCACTTATTTTATGTAATCTTTTTTTTATATACATTCTCAGATAAATAAAATCGGCCAAGTGAATGTCAGGCTACGCACAGGAAAGGGTTCCCCAGTCACCCATAATGGTACGTGGATTTAAAATCGTATCCAATAGATACATATGTTTACGTATTAATGCGTTAATTTCCAAGTACAAGCTAAGCCTCTATAACTCCTGAACTAACAAAGTCATCTAGTCCGTTATAGGTTTCCTTTAAAGTTCATTATAAGGACCATCATGACGAAATTTTCCAGATTATTTGAGACAGCCGTTTAGCTTTTAGAGGGGGGGGGGACGCCCTGTTTTTACAAAAAAGTGCCTTTTAAAGTCGAATTTCTCGCAAACGGATACCTAAATCAAAAAATCGTCTTAGAAACCCTTTATTGTTTTTAAAAGACCTATCTAATGATACGTTGTGGCAGTGAGGATGGTGGCCTCTATTTCTGGATTCTGTTCATGCTCTCCATCAGGCAGGGCAGTCATTTTGGCAACTAATATAAAAAAAAGTGAAGCCACAAAACTCAACTCGTTCAAGTAAAAACACGCGCTCACGCACACACATGTATCAAAACTACGCTTCTTTCATTCGGTATCATACGAGTGGTCGTTCAGTAACTCCAAAAAATGCCGTCCTGCGTAGTCTTATGATGTAAAAATAACACAAAACTAAACAAATATTCTGAAAGGATTACTTTTTACACGTAATTACACACAAACCTATGTTTTTAATAAGATCTTATTATTGTACCTTTGTATCTTTATAACAACAACCACGGGTAACGCCACGGGGATCAGCTAGTAAGTAATAAATTAGGTGTTTTGTGCAGTCTTCAATGAAAACTCTCAGTACTTTATAAGTTTTACGTTTAGGAATGAATAGTGCACAAGTTGGACATAAGCTATCATAAGCAGTGCAGAGTGGAGTTGCAATCAAATCATCTTAGTCCACGTCGCATACCTACCAACTAAAATTTATGCACATCTTATTTCATTAGTATTGCAAGAGTACAAAAATATGTATGTACAAGTGTTCAAATTAAAAGTACCAAAAGTATTTATCTTTTTTCTTTTTAGTAAATATATAAACCGGTTACGGTATACATTTAAGGTACAAGTATTTAATTCTGTTAAGCACCAAGATTACATCGTCATAGTAACATCATCGTACAAAAAATAACTGATAAATGCTCTTTAATAATTAAGGATACTTTTGAATCAAATAACCGAAATGTTCTGAAGCTCCTTTCTATATCTTTCTTTATTTACCATAAAGCGATGTACATTAATATGAGGAACAAACTAACATTCGCATTTGTTTTAGTTAAAGTGCATTTTAACTGTTTCAAGTAAAATAAATAGCAAATAGAGACACTGACCTTCACAATAAATACTATATCCTAAACTTAAAGATAATAATTAAACAATTAATTAAAATAATTATTTTACCAACACAACCATTCTGTATGAAGTCGCTATAAAGAACCACTTAATATATAAAATTTATTGCCTTACTGTATACGATAATTTACTAAACTTGAAATAAATTAAAAATAATTGTTAATTTAACCTGTTACTTTTGAATACAATAGGGAGACCTAGTATTTATATGAAGCTTAATTGTATGAGAAACAGAAACTAAAACTATAAATCTTCCTTTTGGGTTCGCCGTAGTCGAGTAAAAGGTAACTTCATTTATAGTCTGACTAGCTTTATGTCGGGTGTCGTTGTAAAAAGTAGCTTATGTCCTTTCTCAGGCTTTAGACTATCTAGGTACAAAATTTCATTAAAATCAGCGCAGTGGTTTTTGAATTTATTTCAAACAGACAGACAGACGCAGCGGAGGACTTTATTTTATAATATGTAGCAATTATGAACTGATCTTACAGTGAATAAAACCATGAAACAGAAACCATTTAAACGATAGAAGGTAAATGTGTGTTGTTGTTTCCCATGTGTTTTAATGTAAATTGTTAATATTTCGCTACTGTTTATTACGTTAATGCTAACAATGGGAGGAAGGTCCAATGAATGCTCATTTTTGTCTTACAAATATCCGTATGCTAATTTTAATAAACTCAATGATAATTAATTTGCTTGGCAACATGCCGTCATTGTAGTTATTAATAAATACATATTGTGTTTTGTTGGTGGATGTTGTTCTCACTAAACGTGTCAGTGACTAGGTTGTCTGTTTGTTAGTTTTGACCAATCTCTGGAACTCCAATACCGATTTTGACGGGACTTTCACTGGCAGATAACTGGTGACATATGGAGTAAATTAGACTATTTCTTTAAATTAGTAGTAACTGAGGGTAACACCGCGGGACTCAACATGCCTTTGCCCGAAATTGTCATAAAAGAATAAATATAGAAATAGAAATAAGAATGTTTTACGTCACAGGAACACTTTTTTCACTTCACTTCGCTTGTTTATGACGCTATCATATCATATATCAATTCTCAAAAAATGTCTCTTTCAGGATTTTTTGTATATAAACTATATACCTATATTCAATATTCTAAGAACACAAATATGAACACTATTATCCCTATCTTTTAAGATATAATTTCTTTTATGCGTGTGTATTTCACTGAACTCCGCCCAAACGACTGGACCGTAAAAAAATGAACTGTTGCATTTTTTTTTGGTTCAAATGGATTTGAGAAAGGTTTAGATTCGCCATTGGACCCGGTAGGTGGTGATGCGATGAAGTTCTGTGATTAAAATTTTTCACATATCTCGAAGATAATCCGCCGCCAACCACCCTCCGTAAATCGTCGGCAAATCGTCTCCTTGGGGGCGACGATTCCTTCGTCCAGCAGTGGACGGCGATAGGTTGACACTAGAACATAATCTCAAATTGAATAACATTATTATTCTGTACAGGAATGTCGATTCAATCTATATATATAAAAATGAATCCCTATTTCCCTTGGTCACGCCATCGCGCGTGAACGGCTGGACCGATTTCGCTAATTCTTTTTTTATAATATTCCTTGAAGTACGAGGATGGTTTTAAGAAAAACGAAATTAAAAATTTATCTGAAAAGTTTTATTGGAGGGGTTCCGAGAATGCAAAACAATTGAGTGACATTGAATTGGCGGTACGAAGTTCGCGGGGTCAGCTAGTGATCAGATAAAAGCTGACTAAAAGGGCTTGGATTTGATCAAATTATAGCTAAGAGCAATCTCAATCATATCACCTTTCAAACAAAAATCCAAATAAAATCTGTCCGTTTAGAAGGTACGATCTCGCACAGAAACTCAGGTTAACGCAATGTTTTCACGTATGGGATTAAAAAATAAAAAATTGGTCAAGTGCGTGTCAGACCACACATGGAATAGAGTTCTGTAGTCACCCATAACGGTAAGTAAATTTAAAATCGTAATCAATATTTAATTGTTATGTTTACTTATTATTTCTATATTTTTGTACGAAGTTTTCCAGTTGAGTGCATTTTAAAAGTTAAACCCCTATAACTCCTGAAATAAACAAGTTATCAATACCGCTATAATTTTCCTTTAAAGCTCAATACCTATATGGCCTACTATTATGATTTGTTTTACGTTTTTGAGGTAACCGTTTATCAGGGGGGGACGCCCTGTTTAAAAAAAACCGGTACCTAAACGAACAGTTTTGAAAGGCCTATCTAATAGTACCCCACACGATGCGATAGACCTAAGAAAAAAATCCCCATTATACTTGTAGGGGAGATACTCCAAATAAAAATATTTTTCGTAATTTTATTACAACACATATGCATAGAAAGTTTTATCTTTTTAACACTATTCCTTTGGGCGGTAGGTCGAGTAGGTGACGGACGGACATGATAAATCTATAAGGGTTCCGAATCATGAACTACGGACCCTTAAAAACCAACCCAATGGTTTTTCAAAACGTCTCGAACCCTCTTCATTGTTGTCATGTCCTTGCTGTTCTTCAATTGCGTTTGATGGACTCCATTGTTCCTTTTTACAGGTGCATGTCTAGCTACAACATTCTCACACAGGTGTCACAGGTAACGTTTTACCTACCTCGCTTCTACAGCTTCATTGTTAGATGTGGGGAGACCAACTTATCGTTTGTTGGAGGTTTTCATTGATGTTAATTCACTAAAATTGTAGTAGTCGTCTTTTTAAATTATTTTTATACTCTTTATTTTTGTAGTTACGGACTTCGTGCTTGTCTAATCTTCAATTTAATTGAGAGACTACTTTATTTTAGCTGTCCAACGCTAATAAAAATGTCACTTGTGGCAAAATGGTACTTGTCAGATAATTTATATAGGCCTGTAATAGATCACATATAGTAGGCCAATACCTCCTTTTCAAGGAGAGGCCAATGTCCAGCAGTGGACTTTTAAATGCTGTTGATGATGATTGATGAGATCACAAATGTAACCATTAATTTTAATTCATCATTATAAATACAAACGACACGTTTATTTACAACGCAGTATAATTTATAAGTAAAGAATATAAGTTAATATTACATACTTTGGTAACGAATTTTGTTCCGAATACAGAAAACAAACAATATTAACATATTTTATACATTATCGTCAATGAGGGCTCTTTATAGAAGAAAATTACGAAATTATTCAACGGTTAAGCCATTATAACATACCATAGTAATTAAATACAAGCTCCAAAATAAACCTTCATCATCATCATCAGCCTATCGCTCTCCAACTGCACGCCACTTGGTTCGATCTTCGGCGAATAAATAAACCTTGAATCTTTCTTTTTTTTCTTTAAAATCTTCCATGACTATCTACATAATTACAACTCTACTCTTTCTTTCTTAAATTGAACTTTTTGATCCAACCAGAATATTTCATTCAGCCCATCAAAATCGTTTCTGTAAAGATAATAAGGTTTTAGCTTGAAGCATTGCCTGAACTTTCCTTTTATTGTTATAAATAGGTAAACTTTGTTATTTTGTGAAGTAGAGGGCAATATCTGGATCTCCTGAACCGTTATGAAAATTCTTTTAACAATAAAAATAACCCATAATACTAACCCGAAAAAAGATTACCGCGGTAGCCGACTTATATATACATAAAATAATTTCATGTTTAAAAATCCGTAAATTAAGCCTAAATCACACAATGTTGAAGTTGTTGTTTCTCATCATCTTTTCTATTGTCTAGGTCAGCAAGTGTTTTATCAATTTTAGATCAAGATCGTAATAAACATATATTCTCGCATTAAATTAATCTATACTAATATTATAAAGAAGTAAAGTTTGTGTGTTTGTTAAATTGTAAGAGGTAATCTCGGGATCTACTGAAGCGATTTTAAAAATTCTTTCACCAAGGGAAAGCCACATTATTGCTGAGTGTCATAGGTTATATAAAAAACCGAAAAATAAAAAGGCTTTTACGTGGTAGTCCGTTTTGCAAAGTGAGTCGGAGAAAAAACGGTCGAATGAAAACTTTTCTTACGAACGCTGCCTTAACTTTGAAAGATATATTTTTGAGTTCTAGAGAAAAGATGTGTAACTTGAAAATGCCTGCAAAAAAGTCAACGATAGCTTAATATATGTCTAATTTTTATATTTAAGTTATGCCCAACGAAGTGGGCACGGGTCAGCTAGTTATTCTATAAATTAACTAGCTTAGTGAGCCAGGATTTATTAAAAGGAAACTTTATATAATTGATTAATTGTTTTATGTAGTGAAGCCCCTTTACTTACATGAAAAACATCTACTTACTGCCCTTTCATCCGTAGTAGGAGCAAACATTAAAGTAAAATGTATTAGTTTGTATAGTTGTTTGTATAGTTTTTATTGACTTATCGTATCTTATTAAGCAATGAAGGTTAGTTTAATTCAAGGAAAGATGATACAATATGCTGATCATGCAAAGTTAATTCTGGCATTGTCGTTATAACGTTTATACCAACAACTTCCTGTCTCCGTGAATCAAATTCTTTATTTTCATGAAAAACTCCATGTTCCATTAAGTGTTTTCAAATGATTACATTGTGATGACCTTGGTTTCTTGAAAAATAATGTATATGTGTATTAAAATAATGTAACTAGATGTATGTAATATATGTATGACACCAACGACCAATTTCAAGAATCTCTCCATAGATTCTAGAGTAGATGGTACGTTATTGGCCTTGATTACCTAGTTTGGAAAGTACTACTTTTGCAGAAATAGAAATCAACACTAATAAGATATTATTAGTGTTGATTTCTATTTCTGCAAAAGTAGTATAATAATAGTTCTACGATAGTAGAACTTAAAAATAAAAATCTGATTCATAATGATAATTAAAAACTTTTACTAATAATTTTATATACCTACATACTGTGAAAGATATTATAATTTTGAATAACAGTGTTGCTTCTGCACCCAAAATTTGATTTTTGAGATATCTCAATGACTGCGAGTCAAAAAATTAAGTAAATTAGTTTTATTTTATTTTATTTTATTTTATTTTATTTTATTTTATTTTATTTTATTTTATTTTATTTTATTTTATTTTATTTTATTTTATTTTATTTTATTTTATTTTATTTTATTTTATTTTATTTTATTTTATTTTATTTTATTTTATTTTATTTTATTTTATTTTATTTTATTTTATTTTATTTTATTTATTTATTTATAACACACTTACTTCTACCATTACAGATATGTAGAATCTAATGCGGTATACGTAGACAATATGTTTTAATTAACTTGACTGTTCTCAAGTTCACAGTAAGTTACCCTGGTGAATTCGCTCAGTGAACAATAATTCTTTTTTCTTATCTTCTGTTTGACATTTATGACTATGATTATACCTACTGGTGGAAAAATTGAAATCTATATATATGGAAACTTACCATTAAAAAATTAACACATTCCAGTTAATACTCTAACGTAAATGTATAAGCACTTAGCTATTATTTTAACACGATCAACGATCATGAACTTGGCCTTCAATACTACATTCACGACGTAATTTAGTGATTCATTCAACTTTTTCCACACGTACATTCGTTTTATATTTAGATATATTAGTTTTGGTAAGCAAGCTCTTGGTAACCGTCTAAAACTCTCTGAAACTCAAATAGCTCATGATTTTTATGAGATACAAATCTTCCTCTTCCTCCGATAGATTAAAGCCGATTTCAAGTCTTCTATGATATGAGTGACTTCGATTTTTCTAGTTGAACGACTGCACTCAGACCACCAAGGCAACCAGAGGACCCTCTGAGGCACGGAGGGATCTCAATGCGTTGAGAATAGACTCATCCGTAGACTAAACTGGTTGGAATTTTTAATGTGTTAAACCACCACTTAGCTTCGAACCCCTCTTAAGTAGTAAAAATAAAATCTTACATTTGTCTTCCCTTGAACAATAGACTGAAGTGATATGGCAACAACAACAAGAACTTTAGTAATTAACTCTATTTGTTATAAACAAATGTTAAGTCTCTGTTTTGTTGTTGAAGATGTGTAGATATGGTATTTGACACAAAGTTTTATCATAATTGCTATTTATTTTTGTAACCATTAACTCTGTATTTAAATCGAAGACAACAGCTCATTGTCTTGTAACTAATGATAAAGATTTCTTCATTAATTTTCGATTATAGCACCAATCATTACGTATTTAATACGAATGTTGGAGTTAATGCCACATTAACTTAGTATTTCATTTTTTTTAAGAAAGGCGACTCTCGCGCTATTAATAAATCCCATGTTGCGAAGGACTTTAAAAATATGCAGGAAACGTATATAAAGAACACCCATACTCGGAACAATAATTAGTAGAAATCAAAAGTGTTTTCCCATGTAGGGATTAGTCCCACAAACCCGTGCAGCCTAATAAAGACTGTTTGAAAGAAATATAATATTAAAGTATTGTAGCTTCCATGTGAGTTGATTTGAACAATTTTCAATCAATTAATATTTTTCAGGCATTTTTATAACATCGATAACAGTCGACCCTCAGTAATAACAATGAAAATTCTCAAAGCAGTCGTTGTTTTTTTTTTCGTTTTAAATAAATCTATCATATACAAAACAGTAGTGACCAGAAACACAATCGAACCATCTAGAAGCCTAAAATTTTCCCTACTTTATTTCGTGTTCCATTCATTGTCAGAGCAATCATTGCAAGTCTTACGAAAGTGCTACCGAAACCGGTTGCAAAACCGTCAAACTAATTTAGTAATCGATCAGAATTGTTATGAAACGACTAAACAAATTTTTATTTCCCTTATTTAAAGTAGAAAAATGAAAACATCAACATCCTTGTCCTAATTCTTTATCAAGATTTATATCCAACTTACATTGGTGGTCGTATTTTCATGTTCAAAACATCGTTGATCGGCTTATCCAATTTTAAAGATAAAAAATATATTTTAGTTCTCACGTAGGCCTCAATAATATTTTGTACTTATTTAGGTGTTTATTGCTAGCGGATCAAATTCTTTAACAACGGGCTTAGTCTTGAAAGTTCAAACACTTTAAATGACGTATTCTGTTATCTAGTTTACAGTAGTGCATTGAGCTCATAGGATCTCAAAATATGGTATCAACTTACTGTTTGTTTACGGTTAAAATTTTGAGAGATACTGGTGAATTATCTATTGTTCTGAATTGTTTGCGTATAAGGAAGGCGTAAGTACACAAAGCAGTATCTACACAGAAGTAGTGTTCTACATCAGACTTGGATGGACAAAAGGACACTGTTTTAAATATGTGTAGGTCGGTAACACTACCTACCACTACTTTTTGAAAATGATCTTGTAGTCTTCATCATCATAGCCATTAATTTCCTTACAAACAATAAATAATTATCCTTTACTTTACAAATTCTTAAAATAATTAAATGTCACGACTCTTTAAAAGTAGGTACCTAATTAAAATAATAATATTTAATAACTTAATTGGCTAAAGGAATTTTTTACAACAATACTGATTTTATTGTCCTCGTAGTGACATTGTCCTAGCACAAGATTAATGAGTTTAAGAACTATTTATAGATTGCACTCCTTCGGAAGCCGATAACCTTTTTAGCAAGAGTTGAGTTTGCATGTATGTGATTACAGAACTGTTATGTGAAGTGAAGGATTTTGGGTCACGAACGGTGTGTAGTATTGAGGAGCGCTGCACATCGCTGCATGCCCACAGACGGCTGCCAGTGTCGAGCGCCGGGTGCCTACGTGACGAGGGCCGCGTGGCGAGGACCGAAGAGAGGGGCGCCTCGTCCCGTTTGTTTTGTTGCGTGCGCATTGTAAAGACCAATTCAATATTTTGATATCGATAAAATAAATATTTATCCAAGTTTATTAAAACTTTAGAAACACCAAGTTTTTTAAATAGGAAGCAACAGTGCTAGACCATCTGTATATATTTCAATATTTAATACAAGCCAACTTTTGTGGACAACCAGTCCCAAACATCTGCAAAAACCATTAAAAATTAAGTTAGTTCAGAAAACTGCCATTAAATTATGCATAGCTAAAACGTTAATTAAATGTAATAAATACGATACAAGCCTATCATGACAGACAAAGTTTTTCAAAAATCACGCGATGAATGCGTGACTAAATGTCGATATCGATATAAGTAATGTAAACATTGCGGACAGCGCTAGCGTATCACTGGAGCTCGTAAGGAGGCAAAACACAACAAAGAATCAGTCAGTTAAATATATTCGACGTGAACAGACGCGGTCAGAATTATTCGAAAAGAGAAACTCTTTATTGAATTAAACACTTGAAAAGTACTTCAAACTTGGTACATCCATAAATCACACTTTGAACGAAAACTTATAAGAAAGTTACTAAGATGTTTTCGACCAGGAAAAGTTTAGATAAGATCCTGCAGGCGTACAAGAAGGAGATTCGCCGACAAATTAGCAAGACTACTAGTGTCACTAATTCGGACTCTATGGCACCGAGACTGGATCAATCAAATCAATCTTCCAAGTCACCACAAAACGACGAAGCAGGTTTGCCCAAGAAGCTGCTGAAGTTGCAAAAATACCACAGGTCAGTGAACTCATTTGAACCCTACAACAATAAATTTGCGTAACCATCGCAGCCGTATCATGCAGTTTACGTGTTAATAGTTAAAATATGTTCAACATGCATGAAAAATGTAAGAATGATATATTATATTCTACATTGAGAATTTGATGCGCCGATAGCTGATCATGTGAACACTGCGTGGTGCATACGTACCGGCAGAGCCTGTATACACTCACGGGCAAATTAGTTTCTAGTTAGATTTATTTGAGTCATACAACGTGTAGAAACACTGCAAATAGATAGTAATAATAACGCATAAACTTATCAACTACATTCCTATATTTATCTCTGTAATTAGACTTACTATGGCAACAACAAAGGAAGCTTGCCATGGAAACAGTTATTATCAACTTACAAACAATATGTTACATCAGAGATAAATCTATTATCTTTAACTCAATAGTTTAAAAATGTATTATCAAATTTTGTTTTTATGTTTTCGTGGGTAATAACAATTGTCGGTCAATAGAAATTTTTCTTAATGCCTAGATTCCTGTCGACCCTGACTACTCAGGAAATGCCGATGGCTACCCGAGGACTGGCCGTGTCGAAGGACCAGTCCCGGGAGTTTATGGCTTGCTTTCCGGACGTCGTGAGGGATCTTACTGAGACTGGCAAGCACATTGATGTGCCGCAAGCCAGCAAGTGGTTGGCTAAGGTACGTTATATGTCGCAGTCAGTCGTAAGTGAATTTGTTGTACATTAAACCTGTTATAAAGTGTCGAGAAAGTCAAAACTTGTCTGCTGTCTAGTTGAAGTTAATGTAGCACGTTCAGTGTCTATATTTTTGCTTTAGAACTTTACACACATTTATTAATATGCCGGTAGAAAGATTACATCTCTAAAAGCAATACCTACCTAATACTTATCAAAACTTCTATGAGTATTGTAGCTTTACAGAATTGATTACGTCAAAAGGGTCATAATTCATTTTAAGTGCACTTAATCTGCCCGTTATGTAAACAAATGTAAAGTGACTCATGCAAATAACGCCTTTGTTTCACTCGATTGACTTTAATTCATAATCACGACGTAAGCTTAATTTGTGTGAAGTTATTTGAATCTAGGCTCGGCAAAATACTATTAAAGAAATTAAAATAAACTACGCAGTACCTACAATATACACTTGAACAATCATAACATATTAGAGTCGTGCAACATTTTTGGTTGTTTGCTTATAAAAACTTAATGTGGTATTCAAGGTCGTTTGTCACGTTATAGAACATGCTTTAAGTTCATAGCTGCTCGCGATTAAATATTCTTATGAAATCATTATCAAATACACTCTACGTATCTCATGTGAAGACAAAAGTAGTATCTAAAACATAAAGAAGTTTTGTCAAAACAAAAAAGATATTTTTGAGACGTGATAAATCTTGTGATAATAAGTTCACGTTGTTAAAAATAATCACATAATATTACTAGGATTATCGCATTAGTAAGAAGCATAACACAAGTAAAAAATGTTGTCGTTATCAGCTATTGTCTAAACGACAACATTAGGATCAAAGGTTAAAATGTCGGAACATCTATCACCCGACTTTCTTGACGACACTCAAGTCTTTGTTACAAATGAGCTGATGTTCTCAATCGTCATTGTTTCAGCTGTTGCAATACAATGTGCCGAACGGTAAGAAGAATCGGGGACTAGCAACGATATTGGCCTACAAAATGTTGGAGAAAAGAGAAAATCTCACACCTGAGAATGTTCATCTTGCGAACATGATGGGGTGGTGCGTAGAAATGGTGAGTTTATAAAGACTCAAAACTTTATTGTTTATATTTATGAATGGAAAGGTAACTAAAATAACACAGTTTACTGAAATCTTTAATAGAAATCAAGATCCATGAAAAATATACCGTTAGATTGTTGCAGACGTAATTATATTTGTTTTCCTAATTAATTATTGTTTGAGCTCTCATTAATTTCTTCTTTATAAAACAAACTACTTAAAAAATACTAAATTCTACACCTACGTTTTTAAAATTTCGATTGGTTTTGGATAGATTGCTTTGATAAAGAGTTAGATTATTTGCGTAAAGATTAGAATATATTTTTTTTTTGCCATATTCACTGGGAAAGCCTTGTTTCCTTTTCATTCGTTTAAAAACGTGCTAAAACTTGTCTACGTTATAGGAAAAATAAACAAACAGTTCACCTGATCTGATAAACTATTAAAATTATACAGAAAATATGTTTTGTTGGTAAATGTAAAACAGATGAAACTACGGTCCTAGTATTGCTAGTATTTATAAACACATAAAAATAAAACACAAAATAAAAATATGTAGTTCCTATGGCCTTGACAAACATCCGATATCCACGCCCAATGATATAATCACAATAACACTCCGACGCCTTATCTCGTTCTACAACCAACCGCTAATTCAATAAAAGCTGGCACGTAATTAATAACGTATGGGCATACAAACTATTTGATAAAAATATCTAAATTAAAAAACCTACCTATGTCATAAAAATAATAAACCCTATACTATCAAAATTACTTATCCATATAGGTATTTCAAATAGGCACCGTTGACATTATTACTTAGAGAAAGAACTTGAATTTATAAATATAAATAAATAATACAGATTTTTAAGCGTCTAATCGAACGTGAGGTTGGATTTTGGACAGACGCTTATAAAAACTCTTATTATTATTCTTGTGAACATACTTATAGCAACTACCGAGCTGTCTTGCATATTGATGAATGTTTATCAAAAATACTTATCAGGCCGTCACACATTGAACTACGTATATGAAAACTAGCTTTGCCGATAAATAAATAAATAGAATAGAATACATAGAAGAACAATATTAAGAAGCATATGCACATAAAAATAAATAACTTACTAAAAATTGTATCTGTTACATACAAGGTTCAAAAAATAACTTCGTCTCGATGCCTACTGGTAGCATTCCTAAAAGGTTGGCAACATTGCTTATTGCCAAGTTGAATGGCAATGCTAATTCTGTTTCCTAATTTGAAACAGTTTTGAATTCATCAACACGTGACTTGGAAGACATTAGTCGAGGCTCTTTCTATTTTTTAATATTCATAGATATAGTTAACATAAGAGCACAATCATAACGTTATGCAACCGACGTACTTAATTCGCTTGTACATTTACTACATAAATATATTTTATTGCCTAGTGGGCATTTTATGCCACGTACTAGCTTTTATCGCTTTCAAATCAACCTATAGCCGCACCGTACTCCTCTGAGTGTAGGTATCCCATTAGGTTATCTTTCCGTGTTTAAAATCTGTTCTTCGACTAGGAAGTCGTCCAATAAATAATGTTGATTTTTAGTGTCAGTCTATATTGAGTAATGAACCCTGCTCTTTAAAATCGAGATGTAAATAGAAACCACTAATATGAAATTACATCCTGTCGAGGTTGTATGAACGTCATTTGAAGAAGCCGTTTAATGAATATAAGCCTGATTCTTAAAAGCTTAAAATATATAATACAAAAACATATCTTATTTGTAGAAGCAGTACAGAACGTCAATATTCTTAAACAATATGTGTTATGCTTATGAAGGTAAAAATTATTAAATTAACACAAGACGTTAAAAATAAACCCTATAACAACGCGTCTGGAAAACGTGGCACAATAGACTAAAAACCTTCTTACTTTAAATTTTAAAAGTAGGTACTTAGTAGATGATATAAATTATGTAACAAATAAAGTTCATTGAATTTAGTTCGGTATTGGGCAATATATTTAACAACATAGTGACTAATATTTATTTGCAAACACTTGATAATACAAGATGATTTAATTAGTGGCGCAATGTTATTCGCAAGTTTGCTAAATTAATTTTCCCCTTAGCATAACAGGATGTATATTATATGGACTACTAGTTTATATTCATATGGACATTTAAACCGAATTCGATTAGAAGCGGTGTATATAGGTTAATTAGTCACAATTACCTACTAATTAAGTTTAGTACAATTCACGTAATTGGAGCAAGCTAAATGGCCGATAACTTAGTGCTTCAGAAATTAGAAATGAATAAATTACAACACAACGGGTTAAAAATGAATCCATAATTTTTCCAATAGATGGCTTCAGTTTCTGTATCTTACGTTGTATATGTCCGATCGGGTTCCTCTGAATGGCGTTAGAAAGATGAGATTTCGTACTAAAAAAAGTTTCCTGACAGTTTTATGATTAGTTGACTCAGTTTCAGCCTTCAATTACATGCAAAAATAATGGATTTATTTTTACTGCATACACCTGTTATTATCATTTTGTATTGCTAATTAGGATACGCGCAACTTTTTTGCGTCGCATAAAAGGAATGTGAAGATGTGTATTAGAAGGCGGAATAATAAAAACTTTGAACCTATGTAATCCTCCACAAATACTGTAATAAACGGGACAAAGGACAAATCCTATGAAACGAGTGATCTAATCCATATAAAACGAAATTTTAAATTAGACTGAATGTTTCAAAGAAGCGCTAATCTTTTAAACTTTATTAGTATTTATTTATTTCAAGGTATTTATAACAAATTTTAGGTTAATGATGTATTTGTTAAAATATCTATAATAAATTCTTTAAAAAAATAAACAATTTATGTAAATCAAACTCGATTTTTACTAGGTACAGAAATTACAATCTATGGGTAATGAAATATAAAAAAAAAACATTTGTATAAAATTTGCAGGTTGGTCATTGTAGCTATCATTCTTTTGGCTTGAACTCTTTAAGTTTGACGACAAAAACTATGCTTCCATGCACCATGCATGCTGCTCTTGCATAGCTCTCAAACAAGTGCAGCTTGCAGTGACATAACGTAACCATAACATCTACGACCAGTGACTAGTTAAATTAACTTACAATACAATGAATTTAATTTGAATGATTACAATTCTTGCAGTGTAATGGGTGCAGTTCAATTCAGTTTTGATTAAATTTATACATCTTCAAATAGGCTCAAATACTTTTCTAAGTATTACTTCTTAATTTATTTTGATAATTTAATAACTTTTTAAAACCAACGACAACTGTTACGATTATAAAGAGATATAGTTATAATGTTAAAATAGTAGTAGGTACTCTGTGAAAAAATAATTTTATGGTTATGATTAAATTCGTGTTTATAATTATATTAAGCATAAAAACGTCTTATATATATTAAAACTTTTGTGCATGAATTCTCCTCAGTCTAAAAAGATACTCAAAATAAGAACATTTTCAAACTAGCTAAAACCTGTTTTTGAAGGACGCCCTCTTTCGTAGCGTTTGGCGTAGATGTTTTTATTTTTATGTTCAGAGCAGGACTTATTAGTAAAATAAATATGCTATGCTATGTTTACTTCTTTTTGCGTTATAACGATACGTCTATGCCTTGATAGAATGGTGTATATTAAAAACTGTGTATTTACTTTTATAACAGTAAATATCGATCTACCGATTCCAAAATATACAAATAATACTAATAAATAACTTAAGATAAAATTTTAAAAAAGTAAGATGATGCATTTTAAACCGCAGTAAAAATTATGAATTATTTAAGAAAAAACATTCTTATATACATTTAGAACATCCAACCGGCGAATTTAGAAACATCACCCCATCTTATAAATATATTATGATATGGTCAACTTTGCAAGGAAGTCTTTAAAATTCTCGTCTACTACCATGCACGTATTTCACTTATAAACTTTCCTCTTGAATCAGTGTATCTATTACTGAAAACTAAATTAAAATCCATTGATAAGTTTTAAAATTTAAGCGCAGAGACAATGGAAGCGACTTCTTAATATACATACTATGTAAAGATTCAGCACTTTATTTATTCAAAAAGGAAACCTCGTTACTCGAACTATGGATTAGTACTTCAATCACACCGTTTACTATGAACTCTAAAAAACTTCATGATTATTACCTATCTTATTACTATGAAATACCTCACCTTCTTAGTAAGAATGTTAACTTTCAATTATCACTTAAACTTCAGAATCCTATTTAGTGTCAGAAGTCAGTCAAATAACTTACTGACAAGTCCTAGTAAGGATTATAGTTTTCAATCTATATAAATATCATATTTTGTCCACAGTTCCACACACACCAATTGTTGTTGACTGATATCTTAGACGGTACGGAAATCCGTCGCGGAGCGCCATGCTGGTACAGACGCCCAGATGTCGGCATTAACGCTGTCAATGACGCTGCAATTCTGCAAGCGGCTATGTTCTCCACTCTCAAGAGACATTTCCATAACAAACCTTACTACAACTTGGTTTTGGAAACATTTAACGAGGTACGTCTTGCTTGTTACTACTTTTGCTTAGTTGGTGGATATCTATAAATGTTATTATATTATCGTAAAAGAACAAAAGGGGAACAATTTCATTTCTTAATAACTCAGACTATGAAAAACTTCAGGGTCCAATTGTTGATTATATCGAAAGTATAATTCTAGCTCTTTTGGTTTGATTGTCTAAAAATCAAAAAAATAAAATAGAAAAAAATACACTAATGGACTTTAAATTTAAAATTTCTTTTTAATATTATAGATGCTGTTAAAGTGCTCCATCGGCAATCACTTAGATAAGTTAATGATAAAGACGGATAAGCCGGACTTGTCACATTTCACAATGGAGAAATATGAAACTATCACTAAATACAAGACTTCCTATCATACGTTCCAAATGCCCGTTACGTTGGCACTATTGATGGCAGGAATTGATGACATAGAGACGCATAGGCAAGCTAAGACTATTCTTTTGAAAATGGGAGAATTTTTCCAAATTCAAGTAAGTACCGTTACTTATTTTTCGCTGTTCGCTTTATAGTATTATAGGCAATAATCAGGTAAAATAGAGAAGAGAACATTTTGGTTCGCTATATCGAAAAATAATGTTATTAAAGTCTTCTTTTCGTAAAAGCCAGGTCCATTCTATGGATTTGCTAGTAAATATGCTCACTAAAACACCAATTATTCAAACTATAACAAAATAGAGTTGACACTTCGGTTAAATTGACTACTAGTATTAAAAGCTGCACAGGTGGATTGGATTCTACTTGTGCTTTCCATCTATCATGGTGGAGTCACTTTGGTAGGCTTAAATAAAAAATAATTGTAATGTGTAATAATTGTATTGTAATGCAAATATGTCAACAAATAATTACAAGTTTCTGACTTGGAATCTTTTAATTATTTTCTAATTTAATGTACAATAATAAAGGAAAATAATAAAGATTAAATTAAATACAAAGCAATGATACAATACTTCCTTTTATTTACAGGACGATTTCCTAGATTGCTTTGGTGATCCATCTGTCACTGGCAAAAACGGAACAGATATACAAGATGGTAAATGCACCTGGTTAGCAGTCGTCGCCTTACAGAGGGCAAATCCTAAACAAAAGCAGTTAATGGAAGAGAACTATGGTAGTTCTGATCCAGAAGCTGTTGCCAAAATTAAGGATCTCTATGAAGAACTCCAACTACCTCACACGTATTCTGTCTTTGAAGAAGACACTTACGACCTCCTTAGAACACAAATCCAACAAGTTACGCGTGGATTGCCTCACGACTTATTCTTCAAAATTTTGGACAACATCTTCAGGCGAAGCGTTTAAACACATTTTTAGGGTTCCGAAGTTCATAACTCGGAACCCTTATAGATTCGTCATGTCCGTCTGTCCGTCCGTCCGTCCGTCCGTCCGTCCGTCCGTCCGTCCGTCCGTCCGTCCGTCCGTCCTCGACTAACCGTCCAAACGGTAAGTGCTAGAAAGATGAAAGTTTGCATGAATACGTGTTGTAATTACGTCGACAAAGTGCTACAATAAAATTATGAAAAATAATTTTATTTGGGGTACCTCCCCTACACGTAAAGTGGGGATGATTTTTTTTTCTCGAGGCTACCCCATCGTGTGGGGTATCATTAGATAGGTCTTTTCAAAACAATAAAGGGTTTCCTAGACGATTTTTTGATTTAGGTATCCGTTTGCGAGATATTTCACTTTAAAGGGCACTTTTTTGTAAAAACAGGGCGTCCCCCCCCCTCTAAAAGCTAAACGGCTGGCTCAAAAAATCTGACAAAAATCGTGATGGTGGTCCATCTAATGAACTTTGAAGGAAAACTATAACCGATTAGATGACTTTCTTAGTTCAGGAGTTATAAAGGCTTATATGGTAAAATGCGCTCACTTGGAAAACGTCATACAAAATTAACGTATTATTACGTAAACATAACAATTATCTATTGGATACTATTTTAAATCCACATACCATTATAGGTGACTGAGGAACCCTTTCCTGTGCGTGGCCTGACACGCACTTGGCCGATTTTTATTTTACTAAATATAAGTTAGGCTCGAGTGTATAAGGAGAAAATGACTAGTAACGTATGATTTTTTAATATACTTACGGTACTAAATGAAATAGAAGAGCATTTCCGAATAATTTAGCAATTTGAAGAGCTGTCGTATTTTATATATTATTCTGCATATAATGAATGCAAAAATTGACGAATTTATTGTTCTCGAATCTAAATGAGACTTGAATTGAAGAGTCTGGCAGAAGTTACTAAAAAACTAAGATGATGTAATAAATATATGAACTGTGACTAACTAGTATTTAATGTTACTGCAATTAGCGTAGTATTTAGATTAAATATATTAAATAGAATATAGAGTGAGTGAGATAGTGTTTCATAAAGAGTAAGTGAGATAGATGTTTATAAGAATGCGGTGATATAGTTTGTTATAATAATATTCATGTGATTTATAAAGGAACGTCTTAAACTAATCATGTATGTCTCTTAATAATGATATTAAAAAAATAGATTGAAAGTACTTTGTTTTTCTTAATTTCTATGCAAATAAGTTTTTTACTACACGGAATACAACAGATATATTATGGAAATTATATGGCGAACACTAAGGTATTGTATGTACTCTGGACCTCGACCTGGCGATACATTAAGACATTGCGATCCTCTCTGGATATCGATTCTAAAGCTCTAAGTTTGTTGAAGTCCATTCTCGCCCAGGAGACTTAAAGCACAGTATTTAGACATGCGTAATATATTACAAACCCCAGTAATGGTAGAATGTGCAGGTGACAAGAAAGAATATTTACAAAAGTTTTAATGTGTAGAAATTTCTATGACGGATTTCTCCAAAGGTCATTTACATCTGTCATCTGTCTTTCGACAAAGGCCTCCACTAAGGCTTTCCACTCGTCTCTGTGCTATGCTGTGTAGCTGGACCGGAATGGTTACGCCATTCCAGTCTAGCTACTTTCAAGTTGTCATTTTATCACTTAATGATAGTTTCGTGACGTGACACCTAAGTGGCTCGAGAGGCGTCACGGGACTCTCATAGGTAGTAGATTCACTCTGATTTCAGCATGAATGGGCCGGCTTGACCGGGGCAGTAAACACAGCAAAACCATCCTAATAATGACAGCACAGCAGCAAACACCCGAACCAACAGACACACTTTAATTTATTTTAGCTAGTGAAAAGCTGTTATCTTGAAACTACAAATCAACCTTTCAATTTTATTTATTTGAAAAGATACTGCTAAAATCAACCACCATGACTTTGCACTACTGCAATATTTGTTTATATTCAACAAACCTATTGTTATTTCTTTATTATTTATTTCAGACCGAGATCCATATTTATTTAATATTTTAGTCAATCTGATTTTTCTGGACAGTGACTACTATTCTTGCACAACCAGCGGCAGCAACAACGCAATTATTTAACCGGCTTATTGTTTATTATTTAGTGTAGGTTTTAAAATGCTACTAAAAAAATAACGATTTTTCATATAAATTTAAAACTCAATTTTTTAGTGCATATCTACATGAGTCACTTTATCAGTATTTGTTAAATGTTCATGCTTCTAAGCGCACATTTTTCAGCTGTGCCTTTTTTTTAAAGACTCCCGCATTAGGAAAATACATCCTGTGTCATGGAGGACTTTACAAAAAATATTACACCAAGTGGCCCAGGTGAGAGTTGAACCCACGACACTTGGCGCCGTAGTGAGCAGCGTTGCGACCGCTTAAACCACTAGACCAATAAGGCATCAACGTTAATCATTAAGTTCCTGAATCAGTCTGTCCGTTTCTTCCTGTTTGAATAGATACAGACCAGAACTGTAACCTGTATTTATGTAAATTAAGCAACAAAAGTTTGAAATAATTCATGCAATTGGTGCTCTTTGAATTTTCGAAGGATACTCGTATACACAAACCAACTGATAATTCTTATATATATACCTTGGGTGTGTATACCTTACCCACGTGTATGCATTTCAGTAGCCGTCACCTTCTGATCTAAAATCCACGATATATTCGTATATCGATAGACATGTCTTTGTGATGTTAAATAGCATTTCAATGACAATGCCGTCCCCTTTAATACACAATTTACCATAACTTTGAATCACAATACCTTCTAGATCAGATAAATATATTTTAGTTACGTATAAAATGCTTTCAATGCTTCTCTCGCACATTAGATACTCTTGTATCGTTGAAGAAGGTTCATTCTCAGTTATGAATATTTGTAAGAAATCAGTATTCAATATCTTAAGGACAGGAAAACACAGTACTTCAACTGTTTCTACAGACTTCACTGTAAGGTAATACATACTTTTTATACCGTGCTCTTTAAAAATATGTTTAGGTTCTTCTCAACTTCTTTTGTTTTTCTTGTTTTTAATCGTGTTATTTCTGCATAGGTAGCAAAATGCTAGATACAGTTTTTATTACCCTTGCTTTTTACATTTACGGCCTCATTCATTAACGTTATTTAACTGTATTTGAGCAACGCTTCTGTAATATTGAACTTGAAACTTCAAACACAAAACCGCTGTGTGGTGGGAGGCCATTATTATGAATTAGCTTCATAAGCTTGGCTTTAAAGTAAAAAACAAGAATGTAGACATTACTTTACTACTCGAACCAAATTTCCCAAACTATGTGATTCGCCTTTGTGGGTCACTATTAATACTACAATATTACAGCAATTGATGCACTGTGTTGAGATATATAATCAGCAACTTGGCGGCTATAATATTGCAGCAAGAAATTGTCCAAAAAATATCCCGTTTACAAGCACCATAAGAAAGAAACCATTAGGATATCTGGCTAGTTGGATTTTTTCATATCCTTTTTCCTCATTATTCTTTTTAGAAATAGTAAAACTGAGACATGGTATTCGTTTGTTACATATCACCATTAATATTTTGTAAGGCGCTTATCATTACCGTGTTTTCTTATTCATTCATTTTTAGATTCGGTCGTTTTTGGAGCTCTATTTCACCAAGGCCTTTTGATATAGAAAAGGAAAAGATCGATTTTTTCAATGCTTTACCTAATATAATCGATGATCTTGCCGAACATCCCAAGTTTCAAGAATCACTGATGGCTAAGGAATGGATGAAAAAGGTAAATAAAAATTAGAGTGAATACTATAAGTTGGCACAGGCAGTCACATTTACAAAGCTTAAAGTCAATTTTTGTTTTTGATACAGGAGCTAAACGACTGTTACAATTTATATCTTGCGTAGTTCCCTAAAACCTTCTTTCCAAGGAGATGCCCATAGACCTTTGGAGAGGAAAGAACGCTTGGTTTTAGAATACTCCACTGCTAGATGGACTGATGCCTTTTTAGGGTTCCGTAGCCAAATGGCAAAAAACGGAACCCTTATAGATTCGTCAAGTCTGTCTGTCTGTTTGTCTGTCCGTCCGTATGTCACAGCCAATTATTTCCGAAACTATAAGAGCTATACTGTTGAAATTTTGTCAGTCGATGTATTCTGTGAACCGCATTAAGATTTTTACATAAAAATAGAAAAAAAACAATACATTTTGGGGGTTCCCATACTTGGAACTGAAACTCAAAATTTTTTTTTTCATCAAACCTATACGTGTATGGTATCTATGGATAGGTGTTTAAAAATGATGTTGAGGTTTCTAATATCATTTTTTTCTAAACTGAATAGTTTGCGCGAGAGACACTTCCAAAGTGGAAAAATGTGTGTAACCCCCTGTAACTTCTAAAATAAGAGAGTGATAAAACTAAAAAAAATATATGTTGTACATTACCATGCAAACTTCCAACGAAAATTAGTTTGAACGAGATCTAGTAAGTAGTATTTTTTTTATACGTCATCAATCGTAACACGCAATTTACCTTTCATCCAATCAATACACTAGTATAAAAACATCGATGAAAGTTACAACGAACTACAAGAACTTTTATATGGTGTTACTTGCTGATAAGGAACCCTTCATGGGCGAGTCCGACTCGCACTTGGCCGCTTTTTCTTACTAAAGTACTAGACAGATAAATGGCACCTAGAACTCAATTGAAGTAGGATTTTAGAATCTGACTATACGTCTGTTTGGAAAATAAATCGTGAATTGAATAACTGGCGGCTGTGAGTGGCTACCGTTTGGGGTGCTCTACCTTGAAGCTCGTGAAATCATTGAATAATCAACTTACTATTGTTTTATAACTTCAAGGTAATAAACGGCACTGTCACCGGCGGTAAATTGGCAAGAGGACTAACTACAGTTATGTCTTTTAAAATGGTCGAAAAGCCAGAGTACATAACAAAAGAAACGATACAGCTCGCGCATGCTTTGGGATGGTGCGCGGAATTTGTAAGTATTGTAAATTGTGCATGTTTTTTTTTTATTTTATAAAGACAACTCTGTTTTTTTTTGTATTTCAAAGACAACTTCCGCATTAGGATACATTCCTGTACAAGAAATAGACACAAAGAACACCTTGACTCAGAATAACAATTTGAGAATCACACAGTGTTATCCCGTGTAGGATTTGAACCCAAACACTTGGCGCAGTAGAAAGCGGTGTAGCTATCTTTTAAACTACTAGCGCAACCGTGCAGTCATATACATTATTAGAAATTATATAATATAATAATAAATATTTCAGACATCTGACAAACAATGCCATCTAGCTTGTAATGAGCGTTGTAGTAGGACAACTGATGTTAATACATTTTTTTTTAAAAACTAACATGTTGTATATAGAAAACACCCAAACGGCGAAATAAATAGTTTGCAGATCATAAAAATATTTGGTCCGACCTGGTAATAGAACCCAAGACCTCAAGCACAGCTATCGTGTACGCCACAAATACGTTCCCAATGCAATCAAATACACATAATAAGAGAAAACAGAAACTTATACGTCTCGTTTCGTTCCATTCAAATTTATAAATTAGGAAATAAGATCTCAACTTCAGATACAAATTACAAAACGTTGGAAAAGAAGTACCTAAATGAGGTTTTTTTTTTACCTACTATGTTTATATTGACGGAACATTTATAACCACAAATTGAGGTTGCGATTATTGTATATTTTACTATCTTACAGCTTCAAGCTTATCTTGTGGTATTAGACGATATCGTCGATGGGTCCTTGACTCGTCGTGGACAACCCTGTTGGTATCGGAGAGAGGATGTTGGCATGGCGCACGCTGTCAACGACTCTATTCTGATATATTATTCTATACACCGCATTATAAGAAACTATTTTGAAAACTCATCGATCTATGTCAAATTGTATCAGGCCTTTAATGAGGTAAGTGGAAATTATAGTCATTTCATGTTTTAAAATACATTAGACATATTACACCTATTTACAACACAACACGATAATTAATTCCTAAATGAAATTTTAAAAAATTATCAATATTTTTTAATTTAGAAGTGGTGTAATACTAAACAAAGACTTATCCACTTACAGAAACCTTTTCCCCCAAAATGTAAGGTATAACTCGAAGCACTATAATTAGCCAAGCCAAGTTGACGTACTAAAAATTTTAATGGTAGTAGTAGTCCATTCAAGATACCAGATATTACAGGCCTGTGAACTCACTACTTCTACTTCGTACTATTTCAGGCATTATTCAATACAAGCTTTGGACAATTTCTGGATATCAGAGGATCAGAACACAAGAAAAGGTACGACAGTTTTACTAGGGAGAATTACGAAGAAATCATTAAGCAAAAAACTGCCTATTACACGTATGATTTGCCCATTAGTATTGGCTTGATGTTAGCTAATAATTTCAGTAAAGAAACCAAAAATTATTGTGAGGACATATCATTTCAACTGGGGAAACTATTTCAGATACAGGTGAGTGTGGAGACACTAAATATTTTTAAGAAAAACCTTTTGATTTTGTTAGGTACCCATTGTATGTTATTGTTTATTTCAGGACGATTACATTGATTGTTTTGGTGACGAATCCTTAACTGGAAAAAAAGGCACTGATATTCAAGAGGGCAAATGTAGTTGGTTAGCAGTGAACGCACTTCAACTTTGCAACAAAAATACACGAGCCGTATTTGTTGCATGCTATGGCAGCAAGGAACCAGCGCATGTAGAACGGATCAAACAACTTTATACTCAATTGAAACTTCCTGAGATTTATAAAGAAGAAGAACGCCAAATGTATAACAATGTTGTACAAAAAATAGAAACGATACATTCTCCAGCTGAACGAGAATTATTTATCAGACTTCTGGATATGACGTACGACAGAAAGAAGTAAATTAAATACCTACCCTTACCTACAAAAATCTCTAGTAAGGTCTATATAATATCTCTAAAATCATTCCCTTCAATTCGAAAACTTTTCTATCATTATAAAACAAAAAAAAACTTATATAATTTTAACAAAAAAAAACAGACTTCAAAGAAAAACTATTCCGAGTAACCAAATTGCGACAGTTGTGCCTATGATCTTTGAGGAGTTCTCTCGATGGCTTTGGAATCCCATCACCAGATCCCAACATGCTGACGATGGGATCACCAAATCTATGGCTATGCCAAATCCAATGTAAAAAGAAAAATCGGTTCATAAACGATGAAATTATCGCTGTTATTAGATAAAAAAAAGATTCCGACGAATTGAGGACGTCCTCCTTTTTTGAAGTCGGTTAAAAAGTCTTGCAAGTATGACCGGTTTATTGAAAATATAGTAGATTAATAAAAAAAACTTAATTTGGGGTACAAAGTAATAAAAAGATTCCGACGAATTGAGGACGTCCTCCTTTTTTGAAGTCGGTTAAAAAGTCTTGCAAGTATGACCGGTTTATTGAAAATATAGTAGATTAATAAAAAAAACTTAATTTGGGGTACAAAGTAATAAAAAAGCGGCCAAGTGCGAGTCGGACTCGCCCATGAAGGGTTCCGTATCATCAAGTAACATCATATAAAAGTTCTTGTAGTTCGTTGTAACTTTCATCGATGTTTTTATACTAGTGTATTGATTGGATGAAAGGTAAATTGCATGTTACGATTTATGACGTATTAAAAAAAACTACTCAGTAGATCTCGTTCAAACCAATTTTCGTTGGTAGTTTGCATGGTAATGTACAACATATATTTTTTTTAGTTTTATCACTCTCTTATTTTAGAAGTTAGAGGGGGGGGGACACACATTTTTCCACTTTGGAAGTGTCTCTCGCGCAAACTATTCAGTTTAGAAAAAAATGATATTAGAAACCTCAACATCATTTTTGAACACCTATCCATAGATATAGTACACACACGGATAGGTTTGATGAAAAAAAAAATTTTGAGTTTCAGTTCCAAGTATGGGGACCCCCAAAATGTATTGTTTTTTTTTCTATTTTTATGTTAAAATCATAATGCGGTTCACAGAATACATCGACTGACCAAATTTCAAGAGTATAGATCTTATAGTTTCGGAAATAATTGGCTGTGACATACGGACGGACAGACAGACAGACAGACAGACAGACTTGACGAATCTATAAGGGTTCCGTTTTTTGCCATTTGGCTACAGAACCCTAAAAAGGATTGAAAAAAATATAGCTACACGTGTCCCATAAAAATAAATCATTCCCTTACGTGTTTAATGACAATCCATTTCTAAACGCATTTTCAATCGAATATGAATATGTACTATCATTAGTATAGTATTTATTTGATAGCTAATAGTATGTACCTACTGTCAACCTAAAATATCGTGAACCTGACGTGGATAAGTTGGAGTTTGATCGTCATCCCCTCACTCATCCTCCTCTAGCCTTATTCCCAAGTTTATTTGGGGTCGGCTACTAGTTCAACCGGTTTTACCTGAATTTCAGTTTTTCCACGGAGCGACTGGCATCGGACCTGCGCAACCCTAAGGGAGAACTGAAATTCGAAGATTGAACTAGTTGTCAGTATATTTGAGGGCACTGACTTCCCAATAACGCTTGCCATAGGTGTTCATGACAACCGGGACCGACGGCTTTACGTGCTCTCCGAGGCACGGGCGTGAATCACCGCCAAACTTCCAAACTCCGGGCAGCTATTAGGAATTTCCTAAGAAAATCCCAAAAACACTTTTTGGCCCGAACCGGGATTTGAACCCGAGACCTCTTGATTAGCAGTCGCATACGCTAACCACTAGACCAACGAGGCAGTCATCCCCTCACTACCTAAAAATAAAAAATATAATACACTTTATTGTTTATTTTGTCATTCCCTCACCGTCAGTCACTCAGTCCCTCTTAAAAGTAAGTAGTGGGAATGATGTCATTTTAAAAACTTTCTTTAACTTCCTCTTCAATTTATTGTAAAATAATGACAACAAAAAAGAAGATTAGCGAGGAGAGGAGAGGAATACAGGAGTAAGTATTATTAAATACAATTACGTTTAAAAAGTGGACCACATGAGTACTACGAAATGCATAGAGAATTAATACAAATATGATACAAATTCATTTCAATATTATTTCGTCATAAAAGTATCATGATCGAATTTCAGCATTTCTTGAGAATTACCCACTACTACTACTTGTGTGCTATAAGACTCATCAGTATCAGATCATCAATTACGCAACGGTGGCTTTCCTTTTAATTTTGTACATTATCATCTTATGTTATCTATTTTTTTGTGTTTTTAACATTTTAATCCCATAGTGTGGGTCGTCATACTGTCCGCATTCGCTCCGCTTTGAGTATGGTGGCTCTCGGATTCTGCTCATGATTATAAATCAGGCAGAGTTAAATCACCTTTTCAGTCTCTAAAATGAAAAAAAACTGTAGCTAGCAGATGCAGTCAATATTAATGTTCTTAAATATGTACAGGTTTTCATTTCAATAAACATAACAATCAACAAAATTCACTAATAAAATATACAATAATAAATAATATATTGTATATTAATTTAACCTCATATAAGCTTGACATTTAATAAAGCATCGGAATAACGGAAACGATGAATAACAGTAAATAAAACTAATTAGAAATTCCCTTCGCTTTAAATTTTATGTGGAAAGAAAGATTGCTTTTGTGTATATAGATATAAAATATTCGTACAACTTGTGCGAGCTAAGATGGCACCTGGCTCAAAACGAAACATGGTACCGTTCCCCCGCGTGATACCCCTCTGTCATCTTGCGAGTAGCGTTAGCATGACTCTTTGATTATGTTTATAATCAAAGGCATGACTATTACCGTTGCACGAATCTTTCCATAATAATTTTAGTTTATTAGGTATTACCTAATGTACTACAAAGCACTCCACGAATTTATTTTATTATTACAGTCATCTTACCTCGACTTACGCTACCCCGTTTTATGCGAATTCGGAGATACGCGGTTTTTCATTTGCCCACTTCGCTCTGTCATTACACTAATTAATTTCGAACAACGGGTGGAAATTGTATTTTTGCCATTAAAATAATTATAATATTTAAAGCTTACTACACAAGGCGATCATTTGCACATTTTAATGAAGCTATGAGACTAAATAACGAGCTTTCTGTCAAAGACTTTTGGAAGCAATTCAATGTTTTAGATGCTTTATGAATTATTGGACAATCTTAGAATGAGATTTCGCAAAAAACTTTAAATGGTGTCTGGGAAAATCCGTGTCCATTTTTTTACCATAGAAACCCAAGAAGAATCGGTCTCAAATCCTGGACAAATTGATGGTATTGAAAAAGAAGTCGATATTGCCAAACAATTTAATTTTACTGGATTCACACAATCAAGCTAACATTGACGAGCTTATGGAAATACGTGAGCATGGTGAAGACATTGAACAACCTGATTCATTAGACCCAGTTTTATCAGAAAATCAAATGGTGATTTCAAACTAACAGAAGGACTCGGTACAACTGAAAAGGGGTTACAAATTTTGGAAAAATCTGATCCGATTTCACAAACTTTATACGTATTTATATGAAAAATTGAACCCCGACTTACGCGAATTCGACTTATTCGGCTATCGCTTGGTCCCACCTATCACAAAAGTCCGGGGTATTACTGTATATAATTAGTTTCAAACCATAATTAGTAGTAAACCAGCATGACGACATTATTTAAATCACTGCACGAAGAATGCATTCGGGTAAATAATGAAAGAGGCCTGCTTCCTATTGGTAATTTTTAACTCAGGTAGTAAAGTACCACTTAAGATAAAGTAGTATGTTATGAGAAACTACTTGAAGCAAACTAAGTGTTTAAAAAACTAGAATAAATCATATTTTTCTTGCACTCAGTACTTTAAACGACTGACATTTTAGTCAGGTGCCATCTTAGGTCGCACGAGTTATACAAAGGATTATTGCCATACAATGCTTGTCAACACCAATAAATACCTAGGGTTCATCAATGAGGTAAGTACTACTAAGTACATACCTACTTATTTCATTACATTAACATACATATACCTAATAATCACACGCAATATGGTTATCATCATAAATAAATAAATAAATATTTTGGACATTTTACACACAACGCCATCTAGTCCACAAACTAAGCAGAGCTTGTAATATGGGTAACTAGACAACTGATATGAATACATAAACATACTTTTTGTTTTGTAAATACATACATAGAAAACACCCAAACTCCGAAACAAATATTTGCGGATCACACAAACATTTGGGCCGACCCGGGAATCGAACCCGAGACCTCTTGAACAGCAGTCGCATACTATAAGCACTAGACCAACGAGGCAGATAATATAGTTCTCACAAGCAAGATAATAGGTAATATGTTCATGGTTCATGGTTTAATAGCCAAGAGCTTCGACCAGCACCTTAACAGGCTCACGTTAGACGGCTGGATCAAGGGTCTGATGCAGAAGGCGGTCCTCCTTGACACGGCACGTATTGTGGAGGAGTCCTGTCTGTTTTTGGAGCCCTAACCACCGGTTTCTTGGTCCTTTTACTCGAAGACGGGGTACTACTATTTTTTATATTTATAAATGTCTTTTTTATATTTATATATTTAAATATGTTATTAATATGTTTAATGAATTTAATCAAGAGAATAATAATAAAAAAAAGGAAATGACATAATCATCATAAATATTTTTTGGAGAGATCTATGGATTTTGCTTTTATATAAGTCAATGTCAGTGTCACTGTCAGTCAATTGTCAAGTCAATTCAATTCAACTGGTACGCCAGATGTGTGAATTCAACTCTTAGCAGAATTTTTAATTTAATAATTTCTAATTATATCTTATAATTGCTAGTGCTATATTAATATCTTAAAAAGTAACACAAATATTACATACATAAAAAGTAACTGTGAAATCTGACAGTTTAAAACAGTAAATATATTTTATATTAATGTTGTGTACATGATAACTTAAGACATTCCTTTAACGCGGTCAGAGAAAGTTTGAATCTGGGTATAAATTATTTCAATGATGAATAATTTAAGGTTTGTTCGACTGTTGAAAAGAACAAGAATATTCTGTGACCATGACAAATATTCAGGGTAAGTAAATACCATGTAATTAAAAAACTACTTTTAAAAATGCCCTTTTTTATTTTTGGGTATAATAGTTCAGTTGAGGGAATCTGAAGTTACCCTCAACTACATTAAATAGTTATTTGAACATTTGACACACAAAAAGATACATAAAGTTTATTTCAAACAAAGTATACATACTATCTACACAAATAAATAAAATTACAGTGTCTGTATGTAATATGAAATGATCAGCTTCTACTGAATGCATATGAAAGTATGTATGGGACCTACATCAAAAATGCAAGTTTTAATATTTTTGTCTGTCTGTTTCTTCCTTGTAATCTCTGGAAGACTAGCTTCGCTGCGCGGCGTTACTCACAATTTAAAACAGTAACTGCCGGTAACTCAGTCAGTCTCGGCTATTAATACATATAATAATTCGAAAGTTGCTCAGTCTGCCTAACTGCTATGCTTTCATACGCTATGATTCCTGAGAAAGGAAGCATAGCTACTTTGCCTGAAATATGATTCCCTTTGTCCCATCCATGTGTATGTCAGCTATCACAGTAAATAGTGGCCTATATCTTTCCTTCAAAAACATATCCATTGTAAATTTCATCTAAATTGGTTCTGTTCAAACTGGTCGTGAAAGTGTAAAAGACAGACAGAGTTACTTACTAATTTATAATATGGTATACATTCTCATGAAAGTTACACAAGTACTCAAAAAGTATGTCATGGATTACTATTATACTGATAGTTTCAGTGCATGCATTTAAATAACTTCTTCATGATTTACATATCAATTAGAAAATGATTTGCTTATTCTTTACTAATAGCTATTCATTAAAAAAATGGTATAAACAAACATGTGGTTGTGTTGTTATGTTTGTTTAGAAATTAATTGATTTTGGAAATGAACAATTATTTATATTAAGGACTGTATGAAAACATTTGTGGGCACCCAAAGTATTGAAAGTAATTCTGCTACAATGAATTTTTGAGGTAGGATACTGAGCAAGTGTTGGAAAAGTAGAACGTAAAATACTACATCTGACAACTGACATTACACAATGGTCATTGGTCAAGTCTAGAACTGTGTGAGCTTGTATGTCAATATAACTACTGGTTACTTACCTGAATCCCTGTTATACACTTTTGATTGTTTCAATGAGAAGAGTTATGGGTTCCAAAAAACTAATAAGAGATGGATTTCGTCTGAAATGGACACAGTGATTTAATCTGTCACCTTTCTTTTTAGTGTCCTAAGTATTGTTTGTTAAAATTCTGCATAGGCCATGTAATCCACAAGTGTCTGTTTCATGTACTTTTATAAAGTTAGCCCAGGTATTTCAAATAGGAAAATATTCTGCAAGATTCTTAGTGTACAAGTGATCATTAAATGAATTTCACTTCTATGAAAAATAACTTTTTGAAAACCATGAATGAATTTAAAGTCAATTCAGGTACTAGAACATAAAAACAAATCAATAGTAAAAATAAAATGCAAAACAGTAAATACAAACAAACATGAGGTTCCTATATTATAATATTAATAATAATAATTAATGAAGATTATCAAAGCTACATACTTTAAAGTTGTGTTCTATTGGTTACAGAGTTTTTCAGCAAATGGTTCAGAGATCTACATCAACTATGTCGTCACAAAAAATGAAAGAAAAAGAAGTATTTCATGATGCCTTGCCTGGTATTGTGGACAATCTTATGACTAGCCCAAAATTGTCTAAGTTACCTGAAGTTGCAGATTGGGTAAAGAAGGTAATCCATATTAATATTATAAATTCGAAAGTAAAATAGTTAGTCTGTCTGTTAAGCTTAGCTCATTATCATCAGCCCGTCGCAGTCTACTGCTGGACATAGGCCTCTTCCGCGGCCCACCACAGGGCCGCCGATCCTTTTACGTAAGCCAACCTACCACTGACCAAAGGCGCACCATACAATGTGCTAAGATGTGGTCTCCCCTCCAGAACTTGCTTACTCCAGGTCTTGGTTCTGCGATATTATATAATGATTATAACCTACTAACTTTCAAAGTTATGACGGTTAATAGATGATAATAAAATATTTTTCGTTTTCTCTAATAGGTTCTAGATCACAATTTAACTGGTGGCAAGCATTCAAGGGGGCTGATGACAATGTTCGCTTATGAAATGTTAGAAAAGCCAGAGCTTATCACTGAAGAAAATCTCAAACTGTCTAGAGTGTTGGGATGGTGCTTAGAAATGGTAAGTGCTAAACTTACAGGTTTAACTTACAGGTAACATATAAAGGAATAAAATATTAAAGTTCTATTACTTCTATAATCGATCTTTCTATTATGAAAACTGCTTAAAATATCTATGTAAATAACTATTAGACGAATAAACAATGTGTCTTAAAACTTTAAATACAGAAAATTATAACTTTAAAACCAATCAAAACTACGGAAAAATTTAGTCTAAAATATATTTATTGCTACTGCACGGTTGGCCTAGTGGTTTAAGCGGTCGCCACGTCGCTCTCTACTGCGCCAAGTGTCGTGGGTTCGAATCCCACGTGGGATAACACTTTGTGTGATTCACAAATTGTTGTTCTGAGTCTGGGTGTTCTTTGTGTCCGTTTCATGTATGTTTGTAAAGTCCCCCGCGACACAGGAATTCATATTCCTAATGCGGGAGTTGTCTTTTAAAAAAAAGATAAAAAAGATAAGAAAAGAAAGCCATCTTACGCAGGTCGTCACTCCACCTTGCCTGTGGGCGTGATATAGATCCGAAATATTTATTATGAAATTTCAGGCTTAGGACGACCATTTTTATACCTTCATATCTATGTTTAGACTTCTACGTTTTTTACATTGTTCTTTTTAATTGCAGCTTCAGGGTTACTTCTGTGCAGTAGATGATATTATGGATGGATCAACGACACGGCGCGGGATGCCCTGTTGGTACCGCATGCCTGATGTCGGCATGGGCGCTCTTAATGACTGCATCCTCATGTCCAGCTGTATTACGGAGACTTTAGAAACATATTTCTTGAAATCTCCTCAGTTTGTGGAACTGGTGCGACTTTTCCATGAGGTATGTAGTGTTTTTATGCATCAAAGTACGCTAATTACAGTTGGTAGGTTTATGAATAGTAGAATCTCTACAAACTTTATAAATGGGAAAGTAACTCTGCCTGTTTGTTACGCTTTCACGGCCTTCGTTTTAATGCTTTAGGAAGTACATAGACTACTTTTTACCACTACAACGAACACTCGCTTTAGCTTGCTTTTTAGGACATGCCCGTGCGTACATGTTGGATATTGCGATAAAAAGTAATCTATGTGCTATTCTGATATATGAGCTATATTATTGTAAAGTTTTATATGAATGTGGTCAATAGTTTTTGCTCTAAGGAGTAAAAAACCAATCCATACATGTGTAAGATCTGAAAGTTATCGCTGCATGGTCACGGAGTATAATTCGGGTGAGATGGTAACGCGTTCTGATCTGTACTTTCGATGCAGATTCAGATTTACATACAATCTATATATAATATTCTATTTACTGTACCACTAGACGATGTGCATTACACTTGTTTCTGTGGACCATGAATAAATTGTTATCTATCTTCCTGCTATCATTCATACATTTATCCTCACAAACTTCCGTATTTATTATAATACTAGCTTTCGCCCGCGGCTCCGCCCGCGTTCATGACGGTTATCTCGGTAAAAAGTAACCTATGTCCTTTCCCAAGTTCAGTTCTATCGTCATACCAAATTTCATCAAAATCGGTTCAGTGGTTTAGGCGTGAAAGCGTAACAGACAGACAGACAGAGTTACTTTCGCATTTATAATATTAGTAGGGATTAGTAGGACATACTCAGACGGACTCGTACAAAAAACCTAATCCTATATGCATAAAGATATTTCCACATTTCAATGAACATTAATCTTTGTTCTTATTGGGAACATACGTTAATTATAAACTTTACAATTAATCGATGTTTACGCAAACGCTTAAAATAAATTGGCATGTTTGTTTATAATAAGCTAACAGCGAGGGAATCGGTTGTGCGTGGGATATTAATAGCAAAACAAGACGATTCAAGATCATTAAATCACTAAAACCATCAATAAATATGTAGAAGAAGAATGAATAAATGATGTTTGTACTAGTTGAAATTTAGTAAAATACATATAATTATTGTTATTTTTTCACTTGTACGCAGTTCTGAATACTTAATAAGGTTTAGAGTAAATAAGTTACGTCAGACGTTTGTTTACAAAATGTTCGTACAATGTAAGTTCTTACATCAGATACATCTGATGTAAATAATTATTTAAACACAACGTCTATTTATATCAACCTATTTGTACGTAAAGTAGTACCTATGTAATAGTTTGTATTCCATTAGGAAATTCCAATGTGAAAACGAGTGTACGCTACAAGGGTCCTTTAAATTCATCAATGGAATATTTTTTTTTATCGAAATAGTTAAAATGCGAAAGCGAAGCCAGCCTTACTTATTTTATATTTGTCTTCTCTCAAAGCCCTGAATTTTATCTGACGAGTTGGTCATTAACCAAATCGGCAGATACAGAAGAAGAGTATAAAAGAGAACTCCTGCATCAGGAATACATCCTGCTTCGCGAGGGACTTTACAAACACATAAAACGGGCACAATTAACACCCATACTCAGAACAACAGTTTGTGAATCACACAAAGTGTTGTCGCATGTTAGATTTGAACCCACAACACTGTAGAAAGCGGCGCGTCGACTGTTTACACCACTATGCGAGCCATGCAGTCCAGTATCAGATATCTTTAGAAAGCTGTTTACCGAATTTAATGTTTAAATTGTTTTTTAGGCGATTATGTTTACGTCTATGGGTCAACATATAGACTACACTATGGCACACAGGGCGCAAGCAGACTTTAGTCTATTCACGATAGAACGCTACGACACTATCGTTCGATACAAGACTAGTTACTACACATTCCGGCTACCCGTTCTCCTAGGGTTGTCCTTGGTCAAACATGTCGACAAGAAGATGTATACCGATGTAGATGACATTAGTTTCAAGCTTGGAAAGCTGTTTCAAATGCAGGTAAGAAGCAAGCAATTTTTTTATGAAATAATAAACAAAGATGATACTTTCTCACTTACTTTTACTATTTAATCTGTTGCAAAAGATTATGACACTTCATTAGACGACGCGGCGACGTGCAAAAAAACTGTATTGCTTCTTTCCATTCTGGACCGCAATATTGAAATTGCTGAATGTTTATTATTATAAATATTATTATAAAATATGTAATAGAATATTATTATAAAATAAAATAAAATGTTGAACAGCAAAATGGCTAAGTCATTATAAATTATATTAATGATATCTTCGCAAAACGTGGTTTATTGAAGCCCGCAACAAACTCAATTTTTGGCAACCTAATCATCAAAATATGTCAAAATTTGACGGTCGCTATCCGTACGGTACACAGGATTTTAAATTTCGACAATATATGTGATGTTTTAGAAGGTCTGTATCTACTGTCTGTGCTACATTGCCTACCCTCACAATGAGCATGGTGACCTCTACTCTTGGATTCTACTCATGCTTTCCATCAGGCAGAGTAAAGTCACTTTAGTAGGCTAAAATATATAAACAACAATAAAAAAACACCTAGTCAAGAGAAAATAATAAATATAACTCTTGATTTTGCGCATTGCACTTTCTTATAAAGATACCATCTTGATAAAGCAATGGCAATTAATAAAAGCACAGACTAGTGCTAATAGTAGATTAGTAGCCAAGGACTGTAAGGCATCAATTGCGCTCGTGCGCCTATAGTTCGAGGGTGCAATTGGTGCTTACACCCGAGCTAACTGTTCTGCTTTACATCTCGATTGTGAGGTAAGTAGAAAAAAACCGACATTAAGAGAATAAAACATTTTATCTTCAGCTTCCATTTTCATTGAATCGGGAGTGCAGCTTATATCTTCATCACTTGAAGAACTCATGTTTTTTCCTAATTAGCACGTAATTATAAAAAAATCCCAAAAAAAAACAATAATTAAATTAAAAGTTTTCTATTCCCGCCTCTTTTCATTAAAAAGAAATAAGTAAAAAAATTTAATTGTTTTCTTCAAGAATGAAATTGAGCTTCGCCGTTCGATATTTAAAATTGATGACTAATATACTCACACGAAGACAAGGCTGAATAGCAAAGCTACCTCTTTGGTCATTGGGCTGAATGCATGATGTCTTTGCCAGTATGATGGTTAGATGTACGCGAACTTTTTGTAAGGAAGAATCGTTTTTTTAAATTACTTACCGCCCTAAGGCTTTTCTAGCTACATTATTACCCTAGAGCGCTAATAAGTCACTTACAAGCCCCATTTGGAGGTAATAAGACCTACTTACCGAACATGAGAGATGTAAAATACACTTATGCCTTTACACATCCATGCTCGTAATAGTAGTCAAGTCAATAGGCATTTGTACGAGATTCAATATATTGTTTGTTGTATAGCGGAACTTATTCGCGATTAAAATTATTTAAAAGGTTACTATACCTTCTCTAATCCGACGTTTCGAACGGGTTATACCGCTCGTGGTCACTGGTAGACTGTTTGTCAACCCGTGGCCACAACCGGTATAACCCGTAGAAACTCTAAAAACAGGTATTCAAAAATAATTCCATGATTTTTTGTAGGATGATTATATAGATTGCTATGGAGATGAAGCAATTACAGGCAAGGCAGGAACAGACATTCAAGAAGGTAAATGCACGTGGTTAGCAGTGACAGCCCTAGAACATTCCAACGAAGAACAAAGACAACTCTTTGAAAAGTACTACGGTAGCAAGAACCTAGAGGACGTGACTGTAATTAAGAAATTATACGAAGACCTTCAAATTTCACAACTTTATAAAGAGAAAGAGAATGAACTCCATGAGAATATAGTAGAGCGTGTGCGTCAACTTCCTTCGGAAACAGCCCCTACTTTCTTTTACAAACTTATTGATCAATTATATAAAAGGAATCGTTAAGTCTTTTGTACGATAGTAACATATTTCTAGCCTTAATATTCTCAAGATTGTTTGGGGTCGACTAGTAATTCAATTAAGGTTACAGAATACTGTCATTTTGGCAGCTAATATAAAAAAAAACTCATTTCCACCTCTCCAAACCTGTGGGTGGACTGAATTCATGGGCGTACCCAGGGGGGGGCAGGGAGGGGCAGCTGCCCCCCCCTGGAAATCTCGCTTAACATGTATGAACTCGCCTACTTACTACTCAAAGTGTAAAGGGGCCTTGATTAGCCGCAACAAACAGACAGATAGGCGGACAGACAAAAAAAATAATTTTGGATGTCAATACCGTAAGTACTTTAGTAAAAAAGCGGCCATTGATGTGAACTTGCCCATGAAGAGTTCTGTAACAGTTATTCGATGTTTTAATAATAATGTATTGATTGAATGAAAGGTAAATTGCGGTTGACGATTTATGACGTATTAAAAAGAGTACTTACTAGATCTCGTTCAAACCAATTTTCAGTGGAAGTTTGTATGGTAATGTACATCATATATTTTTTTAGTTTAATCAATCTCTTATTTTAGAAGTTACAGGGGGGGGGGGCACACATTTTTAAAGATCTATCCATAGATAACCCACACGTACGGGTTTGATGAAAAAAAAAATTTTGAGTTTTAGTTGTAATTTGGAACCCCCATTTTTTTTTCTATTTTTGTGTGAAAATATTAATGCGTTTCACAGAATACATTTACTTACCAAGTTTCAAAAGTATAGTTCTTATAGTTAGGAAAAAAATGAATGTGACATACGGACGTGAATATTGCAGACTGCAGTCTAAAACCTTAGACGCAGGGGCGTAGCTACCGCCGTATCTGCCGTATCAATTATACGGGGCCCCGGAACACGGGGGCCCCCATAAATTAATAAAAACTTTCCAATTTTTTTAATATCTTAGAAATGACAAAAGTAAAAAAATACATTTTTTTCCTGCGTAAAGCGTGCGTTCCAAAGTAATTAAATACTTAGCCGAAAAAAAGGCAAGAAGAGTGTATATTTAATTTGAATTGTTATTATTGTAAAAATTTAAGACAAAGTGACAGATAAATGATGAATAAATAATTCTTTTAATTTTATGCAAACCTTCTTTTTTCTTTGGTGAGAAATCTTAACCTTTCATAAAGGCCCCCAAACAAATTTTATACGGGGCCCCGCCGAGGCATGCTACGCCACTGCTTAGACGTAACCTAATTAGTGTGCAAAGCACATTCAAACCATAACAACAGCAATTACGGAACATAGGCTTTCTGCCCAAGAAGGCACTGAAGAGTTATTAATATCAGCTAATGAAATTGATAAGGTTTTGAATCTTAAACTGAGTCTTCCAAGGACAGCAAGCCGCCAACAATATAGGGCAAATCATTCAGCTGGTTCGTTAACCGAATATTTTCGCCGATCCTTGTATGTGTTATTTGGATTTGGATTAATTAACATCCTCATTACAGGCAAGATTCAGTAAAGAACATTCACCAGCGTTTGATTTTCCATTATTATAGCCTGCTCAAATAATAAAAATTACAGCTCCAAAATTTAGAAAATGTATGGACGAAGTATTCCAATTTTATGAATTAGAAGGGATCACATCTAAAGCTTAACTATGGCGCTTTGGGTTAATAAGCAGGAGAACTTCGAAGATAACGGAATTAATTCAACAAGCTGAATGTTTTTATCCGAAAGTGAAAACAGCTCTAGAAATTTTAATGGTAATGCCTTATTCCACGACTACAATTGAAAGATCATTCAGACGCGTAAAAACGTGGCTGGGATCAAAAATAATTGAAGACAGATTAAATGGACTTTGTTGTCTCAGTGTACATAAAAAACTTATAATCGGTATGGGTGATTCATCCACGGAAGACGTTTTTTTTTTACGCGGGTAATGCTTTTGGCACCATACCCATCGTGGGGTGATCGAAGGGCGTGTGACTCCCGGGCAACCGATTAACCCTCTTAACCCCGCGGCGGTCTACCTGGGCAGTCGGAAAGAACACCAGGATAGCATCAGCGAATTCTGGTGCCCCCCAGCCTTATACCTCAACTGGGGTGTCTGGACTGACTCCCGAGGCAGAATGTTGTTGCGCCTCTCACCGCTCTGCAAAGTAAGAAGCGGAACATCATCCTGCCTTAGACGACACCCCCGGCCGCACCGGGATGTCACCTTAGACGACCATTGGGGTGTTAGACGACATCGCCGCGTCCCCTTCACCGCCTCCTTCGAGCGGAATCGGTCCTTTCCCGATCCCGCTCTGCGGACTCCTTCTGACGCATAATGTTCTCACAGAAGGAGACCGCGGCTTCCCATCCCTCGCTACTCGGCAGCATTGCCGCAATTAATACTGGCGGTAACAGGTTTTATCCGATCTGTCCGACCAGGACTCGACGCTCAGACGCCCAACATCTTTTATCCCAAGCCAACCTCACCTGCACGCGGTACGTCCTGCTGAACGACAAACGAAGCTCTGGCGATCGACTGATGGCGGTATATCCATCCGAATTTGTGTAGCTAAATACCACAGACTGGTGATGGGCAGCAGCAACACCAGGACAATAAGCTGCACCCTGCGAACGCCAACCAGCCTGCCCAACGTGGCGATTATGGGCATATCCTCCCATGCAGAGACAATTAAGGCAACGGCCCCCAGTTCCTTAGGAACACGGGGGCCCCCATAAATTAATAAAAACTTTCCAATTTTTTTAATATCTTAGAAATGACAAAAGTAAAAAAATACATTTTTTTCCTGCGTAAAGCGTGCGTTCCAAAGTAATTAAATACTTAGCCGAAAAAAAGGCAAGAAGAGTGTATATTTAATTTGAATTGTTATTATTGTAAAAATTTAAGACAAAGTGACAGATAAATGATGAATAAATAATTCTTTTAATTTTATGCAAACCTTCTTTTTTCTTTGGTGAGAAATCTTAACCTTTCATAAAGGCCCCCAAACAAATTTTATACGGGGCCCCGCCGAGGCATGCTACGCCACTGCTTAGACGTAACCTAATTAGTGTGCAAAGCACATTCAAACCATAACAACAGCAATTACGGAACATAGGCTTTCTGCCCAAGAAGGCACTGAAGAGTTATTAATATCAGCTAATGAAATTGATAAGGTTTTGAATCTTAAACTGAGTCTTCCAAGGACAGCAAGCCGCCAACAATATAGGGCAAATCATTCAGCTGGTTCGTTAACCGAATATTTTCGCCGATCCTTGTATGTGTTATTTGGATTTGGATTAATTAACATCCTCATTACAGGCAAGATTCAGTAAAGAACATTCACCAGCGTTTGATTTTCCATTATTATAGCCTGCTCAAATAATAAAAATTACAGCTCCAAAATTTAGAAAATGTATGGACGAAGTATTCCAATTTTATGAATTAGAAGGGATCACATCTAAAGCTTAACTATGGCGCTTTGGGTTAATAAGCAGGAGAACTTCGAAGATAACGGAATTAATTCAACAAGCTGAATGTTTTTATCCGAAAGTGAAAACAGCTCTAGAAATTTTAATGGTAATGCCTTATTCCACGACTACAATTGAAAGATCATTCAGACGCGTAAAAACGTGGCTGGGATCAAAAATAATTGAAGACAGATTAAATGGACTTTGTTGTCTCAGTGTACATAAAAAACTTATAATCGGTATGGGTGATTCATCCACGGAAGACGTTTTTTTTTTACGCGGGTAATGCTTTTGGCACCATACCCATCGTGGGGTGATCGAAGGGCGTGTGACTCCCGGGCAACCGATTAACCCTCTTAACCCCGCGGCGGTCTACCTGGGCAGTCGGAAAGAACACCAGGATAGCATCAGCGAATTCTGGTGCCCCCCAGCCTTATACCTCAACTGGGGTGTCTGGACTGACTCCCGAGGCAGAATGTTGTTGCGCCTCTCACCGCTCTGCAAAGTAAGAAGCGGAACATCATCCTGCCTTAGACGACACCCCCGGCCGCACCGGGATGTCACCTTAGACGACCATTGGGGTGTTAGACGACATCGCCGCGTCCCCTTCACCGCCTCCTTCGAGCGGAATCGGTCCTTTCCCGATCCCGCTCTGCGGACTCCTTCTGACGCATAATGTTCTCACAGAAGGAGACCGCGGCTTCCCATCCCTCGCTACTCGGCAGCATTGCCGCAATTAATACTGGCGGTAACAGGTTTTATCCGATCTGTCCGACCAGGACTCGACGCTCAGACGCCCAACATCTTTTATCCCAAGCCAACCTCACCTGCACGCGGTACGTCCTGCTGAACGACAAACGAAGCTCTGGCGATCGACTGATGGCGGTATATCCATCCGAATTTGTGTAGCTAAATACCACAGACTGGTGATGGGCAGCAGCAACACCAGGACAATAAGCTGCACCCTGCGAACGCCAACCAGCCTGCCCAACGTGGCGATTATGGGCATATCCTCCCATGCAGAGACAATTAAGGCAACGGCCCCCAGTTCCTTAGGAACACGGGGGCCCCCATAAATTAATAAAAACTTTCCAATTTTTTTAATATCTTAGAAATGACAAAAGTAAAAAAATACATTTTTTTCCTGCGTAAAGCGTGCGTTCCAAAGTAATTAAATACTTAGCCGAAAAAAAGGCAAGAAGAGTGTATATTTAATTTGAATTGTTATTATTGTAAAAATTTAAGACAAAGTGACAGATAAATGATGAATAAATAATTCTTTTAATTTTATGCAAACCTTCTTTTTTCTTTGGTGAGAAATCTTAACCTTTCATAAAGGCCCCCAAACAAATTTTATACGGGGCCCCGCCGAGGCATGCTACGCCACTGCTTAGACGTAACCTAATTAGTGTGCAAAGCACATTCAAACCATAACAACAGCAATTACGGAACATAGGCTTTCTGCCCAAGAAGGCACTGAAGAGTTATTAATATCAGCTAATGAAATTGATAAGGTTTTGAATCTTAAACTGAGTCTTCCAAGGACAGCAAACCGCCAACAATATAGGGCAAATCATTCAGCTGGTTCGTTAACCGAATATTTTCGCCGATCCTTGTATGTGTTATTTGGATTTGGATTAATTAACATCCTCATTACAGGCAAGATTCAGTAAAGAACATTCACCAGCGTTTGATTTTCCATTATTATAGCCTGCTCAAATAATAAAAATTACAGCTCCAAAATTTAGAAAATGTATGGACGAAGTATTCCAATTTTATGAATTAGAAGGGATCACATCTAAAGCTTAACTATGGCGCTTTGGGTTAATAAGCAGGAGAACTTCGAAGATAACGGAATTAATTCAACAAGCTGAATGTTTTTATCCGAAAGTGAAAACAGCTCTAGAAATTTTAATGGTAATGCCTTATTCCACGACTACAATTGAAAGATCATTCAGACGCGTAAAAACGTGGCTGGGATCAAAAATAATTGAAGACAGATTAAATGGACTTTGTTGTCTCAGTGTACATAAAAAACTTATAATCGGTATGGGTGATTCATCCACGGAAGACGTTTTTTTTTTACGCGGGTAATGCTTTTGGCACCATACCCATCGTGGGGTGATCGAAGGGCGTGTGACTCCCGGGCAACCGATTAACCCTCTTAACCCCGCGGCGGTCTACCTGGGCAGTCGGAAAGAACACCAGGATAGCATCAGCGAATTCTGGTGCCCCCCAGCCTTATACCTCAACTGGGGTGTCTGGACTGACTCCCGAGGCAGAATGTTGTTGCGCCTCTCACCGCTCTGCAAAGTAAGAAGCGGAACATCATCCTGCCTTAGACGACACCCCCGGCCGCACCGGGATGTCACCTTAGACGACCATTGGGGTGTTAGACGACATCGCCGCGTCCCCTTCACCGCCTCCTTCGAGCGGAATCGGTCCTTTCCCGATCCCGCTCTGCGGACTCCTTCTGACGCATAATGTTCTCACAGAAGGAGACCGCGGCTTCCCATCCCTCGCTACTCGGCAGCATTGCCGCAATTAATACTGGCGGTAACAGGTTTTATCCGATCTGTCCGACCAGGACTCGACGCTCAGACGCCCAACATCTTTTATCCCAAGCCAACCTCACCTGCACGCGGTACGTCCTGCTGAACGACAAACGAAGCTCTGGCGATCGACTGATGGCGGTATATCCATCCGAATTTGTGTAGCTAAATACCACAGACTGGTGATGGGCAGCAGCAACACCAGGACAATAAGCTGCACCCTGCGAACGCCAACCAGCCTGCCCAACGTGGCGATTATGGGCATATCCTCCCATGCAGAGACAATTAAGGCAACGGCCCCCAGTTCCCGGTAGCCCCACTATTCCTGGTTATGGTGGCGACCAAGGTATCGGTAGGGCAGAGGGTGCTAAGAATCTCCGGGTTATGGGAGGCCACCACAACCGACTGACCCTCGCTACGTACAACGGACGCACGCTACGGTTAGACTCGCATCTGGCACAACTGGAGGTAGAACTGGGTAAAATTAGGTGGCACATCCTCGGGTTACGTGAAGTCTGAAGACAGGGGGAGGACACCGTAACTCTTGAGTCAGGTCACCTAATGTACTTCCGCGAGGGAGACCAACAAAGGTGGCGTGGGGTTTCTAGTAAATGAGTCTATATCTAACAACGTTGTAGAAATTTCCAGTGTGTCGAACAGGGTAGCGTGCCTCATTATTAAGCTCACTGAGAGGTATAGCCTCAAGATGGTGCAAGTGTACGCACCGACCTCGGCGCGCTCGGATGACGAGCTGGAGGATATGTTCGATGACATATCGAGGGCCCTCCACTTAACCACTAAGACCCACTACAACGTTGTTATGGGTGACTTCAACGCTAAAGTGGGAGTACAGATTTGCAGCGAATCGGTAGTAGGATCTCATGGATTTGGAGTCAGAAATCATAGGGGGCAAATGCTTGTCAACTTCCTTGAACGAGAGGGGCTCTTTTTGATGAATTCTTTTTTCAAAAAACAGCCCCAACGCAAGTGGACGTGGCAAAGCCCCGACACTGTGATAAAAAATAAGATCGACTTCATTATTACGGACAAGAGGCACATATTCAGAGATGTCTCAGTGGTCAATAGGTTTAATACCGGTAGCGATCACCGACTAGTCGGAGGCTCTCTGAATGTCAACTTCAAAGTGTCCGTTTGATGAAGTCCAGGCTCCGACCAACTCTACTCCAAGCCATGATAGGATCTGAAACGTTCCAGTCAAACCTGGAAAACCGATTCGCTGCCGTGGAAACCACAACAGACGTAAACCAGAACCTCGGAAATGTGGTTCGAATCCTCAGGGACGAAGGTACGAGATTCTGTGAACTGCAGCGTAAAGGCAGGAAGTCGAAGCTTTCAGAGAGGACTTTAGGGTTGATGAGGAAATGGCGTGAAAACCCACCCATCACTTCGTTGGCAAAGAGGATGCTGAACCGAGGGATAAGCAAACTCGTCCGACACGACCTCGAGTGCTCCAACACTCTCACCATCGTAAGAGCGATCGACCAAAATCGGGGGTCAAAAGTGTTCGTACAATCTCTGGGTAGAAGCGAACTGACGAAGTTGACCACAACAAGTGGAGAAGTTGTTTCCTCGAAACCGGCAGTCCTTTTGGAAGTGGAAGACCCAAACATCACTTCGTTGGCAAAGAGGATGCTGAACCGAGGGATAAGCAAACTCATCCGACACGACCTCGAGTGCTTCAACACTCTCACCATCGTAAGAGCGATCGAGCAAAATCGGGGGTCAAAAGTCAAAAGTGGAGGATATGTTCAAGACGCTAAACTGGAAAGGACGTGGCATTAACATTAATGGCGAATACATCTCTGACTTGCGATTTGCGGACGACATCGTCGTAATGGCAGAGACACTGCAGGACCTGCAACAGATGCTGAATGACCTGGTTGATTCTTCTATGGGCATCGGCCTACGGATGAACTTGGACAAAACCAAGGTCATGTTCAATGAACATGTTCTACCGGAACTGGTTGCAGCACACGATACCGTTCTCGAGGTTGTTCAAAAATATGTCTGCCTTTGGCAGACATTGCAGTTGGGTAGAAACAACCTCGAGGATGAGGTGAATAGAAGAACCCAGTTGGGTTGGGCAGCGTTTTGAAAGCTACGTCGAGTCTTTTCGGCGTCGATCCCACAATGCCTAAAAACGAAAGTTTTCAATCAGTGCGTCCTACCTGTCATGACATACGGCGCCGAGACCGGACACTTACGGTACGGTTGGTCCATAATCTTAAAGTTGCTCAGCGCGCTATGGAAAGGGCTATGCTCGGCGTTTCTCTAAGAGATCGTATAAGAAATGAGGTGATCCGTCAGAGAACTAAGGTCAGAGAACTAAGGATTAGCAAGCTAAAGTGGCAGTGGGCTGGCCATAGCCGCAGGACTGATGGCCGTTGGGAGTTGGGACAGAAGAGTTCTGGAGTGGAGACCGTGTCTCGGTAAACATAGTGTAGGACGCCCACAGGTGAGGTGGAGTGACGACCTGCGTAAAATGGCTGGCAGGAGCTGGATGCGAGAAGCCCAAAATCGATCAAAGTGGTGTGCAATGGGAGAGGCCTATGTCCAGCGGTGGACTGCAATAGGCTGATGATGTGTGCGGGGTGGATTCCCGGTCAGACCCGCAGTGCTGGCATTGTGCTGTAGCCTCCCGTCTTATTCGATTCAGATACTCACCGAAGCAACCGTGCCCGGTGACTATCTGAGTCAATCGATAGGTGACACAGTCGGTCCTCTCTACCCAGGCTTCGAAGTTCAACAGAACGGCTCCGATAGCCCGTTGGCTAGCACAGCCCTAAATTTCAAGCCGTGCCTGCCAAGTCTACAGAGCTTGCTTATGCGCTTTCAGCCGTAACAATCCAGGCTCATGGTCTGGCGCGGCCTCCCCAGCACTCCGACCGACTGAATGAATTTGGTCGTAAACCGTAGCGTCCAAGTTGGCCAGAATTTTGAAGGGTGGAGATCGCGCCAGGACCGTCGCTGACTCGTTCGAAATTGTACGGTGGCCCCGTACGATCCGTTTGGTCATCAGCCGCTGCAAACTACTGAGTTGAGCCTGGCAGCGGGAGGAGCCCGCCAGGTCGTCAGACCACACGCCCCTTTCCCGTGGTCCTCCAAGATTGGGCAGCAGGCTATGTAGTGCTCCTGCTACCCCCGTACTCAGGGACTAATCTCGCGAACAATACATAATATATACCTAATGTTTCATGTAGGTGTGTTTGTGTAGTGTGTATGACAAAACAGCCGCGGACGATCCGACCTAAACAAATTGACTTGCCCCCCCCTAGGCCAGAAGCTGGGTACGCCCATGACTGAATTCGAAGATTGAACTCTGTATACTAGTATCCTTAAAATTATATTATAATTAAAATGCAATGACAAGACAAAAACTACAGCTCACTTATTGTTTAATTAAGACTTTACTAGTCACCAGCTGAAGCTAAGGGCTATCCAGTGGTCAAAGAAAATGTTTCACAAGTGCATACCAAGCTATTATTACTTTTAATAATAAATTTAGTTAATTTATATTCATAACACTCCGGGTTTTAAGATGACAATATAATAATTTATGAAATAAGTTATATTTAATTTTAAGCATCACAAAGTCGTGTAACGTCTATGTAAGAGTAAGCCGTGGTAACATTAGTAGATAGTCAACTGAAATGTTATGTCAAATAAATAGATTATGCAACGTGCATGCTGTTTTAAACTCTATTTCAATACGGATAAAGTTAAGAATGTTTAAAAAGTGTTGAATCATTTCACTGCTCAATCAAAGTTAAATCCTGCTAAGGACAGCTGACTGACGCTGACACAGACTGATAAGTTTTTGCGGGTGTAGATAACGTAAATAAACTTGTAACAAAGAGCAATGTTGTGTAAAATAATATATAACTACTACTATATAACTTTTTGTAATTAAAAAAAGATGTTATATTAATTTTGTTATAGAATAAGAAAAAAAATATTTATGTCACCGTAATTACAACACGAGATAGTGATGTGATCACACAACTGCACAAGTAATATGAAATAATATTGCATTATAAAATGCTATTATTATTATTTAAGTAGGTATAAGATATTCGGATTTGAATGAATGATAAAATTATTGACATGATAATCTTACAAAGATTATTAATTCCTTTGCGAAGTCCTCAAAGGATTTAATGCAAAGTTTTTATTCAATTGAAAAATAAAAGACAAACGTCAAAATAGTGTCATCATATAATGACTAACTACGTCACTAACCGAGTAAAAGTTTGATTGGTGCCAAATGATGGCTGTCAAATCATTCATCGTTTAATAACGTAAGGGTACATGTTGGCGTTTGCACTCAGATGTATAGTTAGTGGCCTATTCGAATAATATATTTCTATTTTATAGTAGATTTTTGATTAAAGAAATTAAAAAAAAAATTAAACAACACAAATGTACGTTACTACTACTTTATAAATTAAGCCGAATACATCTAAAACTGTATATTTGTGTAATAGTAACTGTATACCAGTAAACACCCAAATGTTTACTCTTAAGCAATCACACAATTAATATTCTGTAATGTCATTAGACATGTGGAAGGAAACCTGGCATAATGAACAAAAATTCCTTCATATCTCAATGTGCCAACGTTGTGGATAAAATATTAATTTTAAATAAGTTACTTTTAATGTTGTAACTGACTGGGTAAAATTGAATAATAGGTGTTTTGATTTTATCAAATGCATTGCTTTCATATTTGAAATTGAGAATCTTGTTGATTTTGATTACCGCTTAACACCTAAGTTAGGTAAATATACTTACTTTAGCATGTATCTCAAAAGATCTACTTAATCAAATTATCAAGTCAGTGTTTCTAAATTCCATGAGTATCAAAAATTTCTTCACCTCCCCTAGGCTACTGCTCCACCTGCGTTAGCGTTAATGTTAATGGCGAACTACGCGTTAAATATTAACCAACGCCAACGCGCATAATTAATAAATAATAATGCGCGTTGGCTACGTTAAGGTTACAATGCCGTTAACACGTAATTCCTCATGTATTAACACACAACACTCACAATGGAGCCCAAGCCCAAAGCCTCATAAATTATTTTATGTAATATAAAAAGGGAGAAAAACGAAAAAAAGAAGGTAGTGGATGATTCATATACACCGTCGGTGATTTTTATGGGATTGCAGCTTTGGATTCCAGAGACGGCTCTTATTGCAATAGCTCTAAAACCTAACGCCTTTTCGTTCATTATTATTATTTATTATTAATGTAGCCAACATCAATTAGCGCACTATGCTTGTAAGCTGCTGCTAAGTAATGCCATTTATTTTTAACGCATTAAAACGATGGCCACATCTGCGTAGCGCCTATATTAGCGCACTAATTAACGCGTTAAGACGCAGGTGGAGCAGTAGCATTAAAGAGGCTTAAGGCTTTTTTTGACGGTAGATGTAGAAAAGTATAGACGTGTCGTGAATTGAGGAATTTAAATAATATTTTAATTATTATATATTTTGCTTAGTTATATACTTTTGGATAATTAAAGACAGTTAGTGTACTGGTGCTCACATTTGGAGTGAATTTAATGTGATAATAAGCTATTTAATAGACACCACCTGCCAGCGCATCATCTTATACAGCTTATACAATATTGTATACAATAAAAATAAAAAAAATGACACAAGTAGCGGAAATATTATCGGCGCAAAGGACACTGGAAGAAACTTTCACAAGAAAGATGTCTGATTTGGAAGCACAGATCCAAAGTGCTGGTCCTGCAAAAGACACTGTAGCCAAGATTGCGGAGGAGTTTCGCACTTTTCGCGAGTTGGTATTCTCGATGCTGGGCTTACTGCGAAAGCAAATTAATGAATGCTCCAAAGAGATAGATGCCATGGAAACTAGAACGCGGCGTAAGTCACTGATCTTTTTAGGCATCCAGGAAGCTGAGAAGGAGTACTGCAAAGATGTCATGGTTCAAATCATCAGTAGCAACTTAGGCCTTGAGAATATCTCTGCTTCCTCTATCAGAGTGTGCCACCGTCTTGGAGTGTTAAACAAAGAGCGTCATCGGCCCATACTAGTTAAATTTTCGACTATGGACGACAGATCGTCAGTATGGAAGGCCAAGTCAAGACTTAAGGGTTCTTCAATTACCATTAAGGAGTTCCTGACAAAAAATAGACAATCCATCTTCGCTAAGGCCAGGTTACACTTTGGTATATCTGCATGCTGGACCCAGGACGGCATCATAGTTGTCAAGTTCCCTGGTGGTATACGGCATAAGGTAACGACCATCGAGGAGCTGAAATCGCTAATGGTGAAATATCCTAAGGCTCATACAGCTCCCTTAAAGTCTGATGATCGGTCTACGGGTGAAATTGGGTCACGTAAATAAGTAAACAAACAATTTAGTAGTGACAGTTGCATTTACATATTGTTATTAGAATAAGTATTTACCACATAGTAAGCGAGACCCTCAGTCCCTTTATTATATAAACAAACACTTTAATATTTCTCTGTTTGTGCTGTGAAGATTTTGTTTGCATAATGAAACAACACAATATTATTATCATACCCCTTCTTTGTTTCAAATTGACGTGTGTGTGTGTCATAGATAAAAATTATTCAATCCGTTCGGTGAAAAACGTTCGGATACACTGCAAGAAAATAACTTATCTGCTTAATGTTTTTTACATCGTTGAACTGTAAATTTGTATATATACATATTTTCTGTTTTATTTTTAATTTTCTAGTGATGTGAGCTGGCGGGTGGTGCAGAGATACGGACGTTGTACCAGGACATCTGCACGTGACTCGAGTTTTTTTTTTTTCTATTATATTTTATTTTAATTTATCTATAGTTATTATTTATATACTTATTTATTGTTTATTTATGTTAATGTCTTCAGACAGTGAATGTTATGTTTCTGCCCAGGAATCGGAAACCTCTTTGAGTGATGAAAGTTTCTCCTCTTTATCGGATACTCTCGGTGGTGTTCTACGCAGACAATTCAATGTCAACAAAAACAACAAGCTGTTTAATGTGTGTCACCTTAATGCACAAAGTGTTCCCAGCCACTTTGCTGATTTGTACGAGGCTTTTTATGAAACCAATATTCATGCCGTTCTGATCTCCGAGACTTGGTTCAAATCGCATCTTCTTTCCACCTCTTATCCTCTTCCAGGCTTCATTCTTATCCGGAATGACCGTATGGGGAGGGGGGGAGGTGGCGTAGCTATTTATTTACGGAGTGACATTTCATATAAAATCCTATCATCTTCCACTTCTAATTCTATTTATGTCGCCCCTGCCGAATACCTTTTCTTAGAGATTTGTGTCAAGGGCGCTAAAACTGTGCTCGGTGTTGTCTATTGTCCCCCTTCTACAGACTATTTCACTGAATTCGAATCAGTTCTTGAATCGTTGGGTACGGAGTATGCACACCACATCATCATGGGTGATTTCAACACTAACCTTTTAGCCCAAAATTCCTCTCGTTCCTCTAAACTCCAACTCCTTCTTGAGTCAGTCAATCTTCATGTCCTGCCACTAAATGCCACTCACCACAACAAAATAGGCGAGGACACTTGGCTCGACTTAATCATAACCTCAAATCCCTCCCTCGTTTCCTCTCACGGTCAACTTGACGCTCCCGGATTCTCACATCATGACCTTATTTTTATCTCCTATGTCCTCAGACCCCCTAAACCCAAACCTAGGATTCTGTACAGGCGTTGCCTTGGGCGAATAGATTTTAATATATTGAATAACGATGCTTCACAGATTGACTGGACACCCCTGATCGATTCCACCTCGATCGACGACAAGGTGCATGTATTTAATAAAATTGTAACTAATCTGTACGATAATCATGCCCCAGTTAAAATGATAAAGGTCAAGCGACCGCCGGCGCCCTGGATGACCAGGGATATACAGTTAGCCATGAAACGTCGAAACCGTGCTTTTAAGACCTATAAGCAGAACCGTGTCGAAGTCAACTGGCAACGGTATAAGACTGCGAGAAACAGGTGTAACCAGATGATACGGAACGCTAAACGCCGCCATGTTCTTGATACTATTTCCTCTTCTTCTTCTGCTGACATCTGGAGGTTCCTCGGTACTCTTGGTGTTGGCAAATCGCGATATGTAGACTTCCCACAATCAATAAGTCTCGATTCCTTAAATCAACACTTTTCTACTTGTTTCACCTTGGACAGTATTTCTGAAACGAATTCTCTGAGTTATATCAATAGTCTACCGCGTCCCAAAGTAAGCCTTTTTCACTTCAAACCAGTCACAGACGAAGAAATTAAGAAAACTATCCTGTCCATTAAATCTCAAGCGGTTGGTTGTGACGGCATCAGTCGCCGAATGATCACCACTGTATTGGCCCACCTCCTTCCCGCTATTTCCCATATTATTAATTTCTCCCTCACATCTGGCACATTTCCTTCCCTGTGGCGCAAAGCTTATGTACGCCCGTTACCTAAAACTCCCAATCCGTCTCTTCCGACTCATTTTCGTCCTATTTCTATCCTCCCCTTCCTCTCTAAAGTGCTAGAAGCCTGCGTCCATAAACAGTTCTCCCACTTCATCTACTGTAACAACTTGCTCAGTCCTCTTCAGTCTGGTTTTCGACCAGGCCACAGCACAGTTTCTGCTCTTCTTAAAGTAGCTGGCGATATTAAGGTAGGGATGGAAGATACTAAGGTAACAATCTTGGTACTGGTTGATTTTTCCAATGCCTTCAATACCGTCAGTCATAACCTCCTCCTTGCTGTCCTATCCCGTTTCTCAGCCTCTCAAGAAACACTAGACTGGTTCTCCTCCTATCTTCGGGATCGTCAGCAGTCTGTTACTATGGAAGATTCTTCTTCTAGCTGGTGTAGCCTCGTTGCTGGGGTCCCTCAAGGCGGTATCCTGTCTCCCATGCTTTTTTCTATCTTTATTGATCTTATCACTCTAAGACTTCAGTGTTCCTATCATCTTTATGCCGACGACCTGCAGTTATACTTTCAAACTGAATTGCGCAATATATCATCCGCGATTTCAGCCATGAATAGTAATCTGGCAGCTATCAAACAATGGTCTGACATGTTTGGCGTATCGGTGAATCCAAATAAATGTCAAGCTATCATCATTGGCAGCAACCGTAGCATAAGTCAGCTTAACCTTGCATCAATTCCACCACTTAGCTATGATGGCATGGTTATTCCATACTGTGATGACGTGAAAAACCTCGGGCTGCGTATGGACTCAACCCTTAGCTGGCGAAAACAAGTCACAACTGTGTGCCAAAAAGTCACAGGGTCATTACGGGCCCTCTATAGACTCAAGAACTTTCTCCCTCTAAAAACTAAAATAACGCTTGTTCAGACTCTAATATTCCCTATAATCGACTATGGTGATGTGTGCTACTTCGACCTGAATGCAGATCTGCTCAATAAGCTAGACCGTCTTCTCAATAATTGCATTCGATTCGTTTTCAATCTACGTAAATATGATCATGTGTCTCAACATCGCTCACTATTGAAGTGGCTTCCAATTCGCGAACGCAGACAGATACGAGCGTTAACTACCTTATACTCTTTACTCTTTTCGCCTAGCTCTCCATCTTACTTAACTAAACAACTTCAATATTTAGGTACAAACCACTCCAAAAACCTTAGATCATCCAACAACCCACTTCTCCACTGTCCCACTCACCACTCTGACTTTGTACATTCTACTTTCCTAGTTCAATCTGCTCTGTTATGGAATGCGCTCTCTCTCAAGATTAGAACGGCAGGAAGTCGCCAAACTTTTAAAAACTTGTTGCGGAAACATTTTACAGAAACATTAACTAAACCTTAACTTTAAATTATCTCAAACGAAAAAATTAAGATAGTATGTATTTATGTAGGTATAAGTATATATGTGTATGTATGTATATAAGTGTGTATATGTATGTATATGTCTGTATGTATCTATATATGTATGTATGTATGTGGGTATATAAATATTTATATATTATGTTCCGTATGGATATGTTATAATTAAAAAACCTATCCCTCATTATTGTGCATCTACCACGTTTGTCTCTGCATCGCCCTAAGGTCGACTGGTAGAAAATGCCCATGGCATTAAGTCCGCCTTTGACACAATTTTGTGCATAAAGTCTTAAATAAATAAAATAAAATATTGTATGAGCCAAAGGTTGAAAGGCTACTTTTTGAGATTTCTTTGTGAAATCTTATAAAAAGTATTAATTAATCTAAATTTTCCACTTGTCTAATTTCGTTGAACTTATTTTTTGGTATGAGAAAAACGTATGGTCTTTGTCGTATATTATGACTGATGATGAATGAAAAATAAACGAGGAAAACTAATTTGTATTATCAAAATTATTCACGTCCTCTTCATACATGTAAGGTGCTCTAATTAAAATATTTTTTTATTTATGAATCGTGTTTAGAATGGTTAGTACTGTTTAGTTGTGATGTAAATATGTACCTAAATAATTTTTATCAAGTACTAGACATTTGTTAAATAAAATACAATTATCTTAGAATATTCTGTGTAGTTTTCTTTCATAGAGAGTTTATTGACGACGTTGGAACCAGAGTAATCTAGGGCACAAAAGTATGTTTTCGAGAAAATTATGGAAACGCGTTAGGCTTAGTTGTAAGAAATTCATGAGCCCTATATTGTTGTATTTTTGTTTAATGTACCTCTGATGAGTTTAAAATAAAAAGGGAACACATTTTGTCTTGTCTTGTTTGTATTTTTTTAGTAGGTATAGTGAGTTAATTAAGTATTTATTTCGTACTTATTCTCCTTTTACCTAATTTTAGTGTTAAGTTATTTTTATTCTTTTAATATAACAGTGAACAAACATTATAAATAATCACTTTATTTATAATGTTTAGTGCGAGGGAATACGGACATATGATTATGTGATCCTGTGAAGCCCGCGGAAATGCATTACGGGCCTTGCGTATTTACCTTAGTAGGTACCTGAACCGTCTGATGCTAGAGTCATCACGGCTGACTTCCAGAGAGTTTTCAATAATCAGAGGATTACACCCCAAAGCCGTGGAGGCGGCATAACAATTGATCTTCGAGTGGAAGAACAGATCTTGGCTCTTGTTGAGAGAAATCTTCGGGTAGAAACACGAACTGCGACGTAAATAATTAGAGGTCATGGAACCCCAATATTGCATTAAACACTGCATAAGATTTTATGAAAAAATAAAAATTCACAAAGTCCAGGCACTACTTCCTACAGACAAAATCAGCTGTGCTATGACCGAGAAGGAGCTTAGTTTGAGCCATTTCTGGTTCAACCGAGGCTACCACTGAATTAGGTACCTAAGTAGAATAGTCACACGGTAGGTATTTTCGTTAGTAGGTAACTCTACCGACGCCGCGATGCGTAGGTAGTTAAATAGTTATGAAAGGCATTCACCTTGCTAATCAGTGCGCTCAATACATTGCTGGCTACTGAAATGAATAAAAATCTTGCCACATTGTTTTTCCGGCTACGATTTTTTTAAGGACAACTGTTTGTTTTTTTTAATAGGTTTTGGGGTGCTAAAGCTGCATCTTTCGTTTTAGGTAGTCGTCTAATTACACCCTGTACATAAACTCTTTTGCAAAAAAAACGGGCACTTATGCAAAGAACTATTTTATAGTTACTATTTGTTTGTTTGACAATTTTAGGTATTGTTATCTTCAGAATTTTATAAATTAATTAGAAAGGAATAGTTTTCATCAGTTTTATCATAACATTTTGATTAAATTATTGAGAAATAATGTTTAAGCTCAAAACACTATTATTGTACCTGCTCGCTAAATAAAAATGAAACGCGTTAATTTCTTTGTTTTTATTGAATACATTAAAAGCAGAAAAAAGTTTAGTATTGAGTGTGACCCTCTCTTGCTGAAATCACGGCTTGCATTCGTCTGGGCATGCTAGCGAGTATATCTTTTATGGTTTCTTGGGGAATACGCTCACACTCCGCGGTAATCACATTCTTTAGCTCTCTGATGGTCTGCGGAGCCGGCTGCACTGATCTCACTCGTCGCTTCAGAACGTCCCAGACATGCTGTACGGGATTGAGGTCCGGACTGTCCAAACGACGAATTCCGACTTCTAGCATATACCTACGCTTCCACATCGCCAGACCAGTGGGCGCGAGCGGTGTCGTCCATAACAATTTAGTTATCACCAAGAGCGGTTAAAGCGGGTTGTTTATGCACAACCCGCTTTAACCGAACCGAACCGGAATTAGAACTTTCGTTATGTATCGGTGTCCAGTAGGGTTCATGATTTCTCGAGCTTTTTAATTTCTCGGTTCTCGAGAATTCTCGAAGCTAATTTCTCGGGTCTTCTCGGGTTGTCGAGAAATTTACGTACGTTTTCTCATATTATTTGCAATAACCTCAACAAATTCAATGGTTTCCCTCTCAAATAAAAGTATGAAATTAATTACAAAACTTTAATTGATTATATTCAAAAACATTAATTTCAATGAGCTAATTCAATTTAAAAAAAACACCCGATGATTGTATCGGTAGAGTTTTAAAGTTTAGTTTCTGTTGCTGCATACTTTCATTCCCAGGCCTTTTTTTCGGTGCACTCACACCTGAACTTGTAGATGCTTCAGATTTGGATTTGCGGGCATTTAGGAATACTTACTGATTTTATGCACATGTGCTAAATATCTCACCAAACCGCTAGTATTTGAACCTTTACAAACAATGTTTTTTTGGAACTTTAGGCATTGCGCATTTGCAGATCCCTTTTTTTTTAGGGTTCCGAAGTTCATAACTCGGAACCCTTATAGATTCGTCATGTCCGTCTGTCCGTCCGTCCGTCCGTCCGTCCGTCCGTCCGTCCTCGACTTACCGTCCAAACGGTAAGTGCTAGAAAGATGAAAGTTTGCACGAATACGTGTTGTAATTACGTCGACAAAGTGCTACAATAAAACTATGAAATATAATTTTATTTGGGGTACCTCCCCTACACGTAAAGTGGGGATGTTTTTTTTTTCTCGAGGCTACCCCATCGTGTGGGGTATCATTAGATAGGTCTTTTAAAAACAATAAAGGGTTTCCTAGACGATTTTTTGATTTAGGTATCCGTTTGCGAGATATTTCACTTTAAAGGGCACTTTTTTGTAAAAATAGGGCGTCCCCCCCCCCCCTAAAAGCTAAACGGCTGGCTCAAAAAATCTGAAAAAAATCGTGATGGTGGTCCATCTAATGAACTTTGAAGGAAAACTATAACCGATTAGATGACTTTCTTAGTTCAGGAGTTATAAAGGCTTATATGGTAAAATGCGCTCACTTGGAAAACGTCATACAAAATTAACGTATTAATACGTAAACATAACAATTATCTATTGGATACGATTTTAAATCCACATACCATAGGTGACTGAGGAACCCTTTCCTGTGCGTGGCCTGACACGCACTTGGCCGATTTTGTATTTCATATTTTTGATGCTTTCATCTTTACTGTTATAGCGACGTTTCGGTAAAATCTATAACAAACTATTGAATAGTATGTGATATACACACACACACACACACACAACACAACTGGCAATATTCGTCTCACAAATTTAAAATGACACATTAATTAATTTCAAATTACTTACTTATGAAAAACATATTAGAACAACTAAGCGCTGGTTCCCACTACGCCGGACCGGTAAATCTACCGGAAACCGGACAGAGTGTTCACATTACACCGGATTCTCGGACAGTCAAGTACTCAGCTCAGTTAAATTTGGACCTGTGCACACAATGGACGACGAAATTGTTGTGTTGTGGTGGTATTTTAATAGAAGGCAAAATGAAAGAAAACATTGGGTACATTCTATTTTCGAATGACAGCAACCACTTTTAACGATTTACTGAACAAAATGCGAGCAAAATGATGTGAGGGGAGCGCGGGCGGGGCGAGGGGAGCACAGGTGCTGCGAGCGGGGGACAGATACCGGATCAAACTCGTTCACATTGCTCCGGTCCGGTATTTTTACCGGACGATCGTAGTACGGACGCACGGTAAAAATGCACGGTAAAAATGCCGGACTCGGCAAAAATGCCTGATCCGGGATAATGTGAACAGCTTCATATAACTTGTACAGCCACTAGCCCTTCCGGCAGTTTTACCGGTCCGGCAAATCTGCCGGTCCGGCGTAGTGGGAACCAGCGCTAAGCTTGTGTCTTGTTGTTTTACAAAAATAGGAAATGTAAGGAGACTAAGTAGTATAATTATCTAATGTATCGTTAGTTATTTTATGTATTAAAGTTTGACTAAAAATAATAGAAAAGAACACATAGGTACTCGTACCTAGTAAAATTTAAGATCATATTTAGATTATATTATTGATGAAAATAAAATAAATAATAAAGCCATTATGTTTTAATCAAATTAAAAATACTTACCTGTTTGATTTCAATTTATCACGTAATCTGTGAAACACTACGTAAACTATCGTGTAAATACGACGCCGCAGAGCGCTTGCAGTGTACGCGTCCATTGGGCCGCACGCACGCACGCCACGCACGCAACGGATTTTATTTTGCTTTGTATGATTTTACATAGAGCTGCGTCCACTATCCGCGCCGCCCGCACCGAACGCCGGCATTTTTAAGCAAAAAATGCGTTGCGTGCCGGTGACGTCACACAAATCAGTTCGCCGCTGGCTGGCTGGCAGCGCCCACTGCCGCACGGCCTATTTGTCTTATTTAAATAAGGAGCGAACGACAAAAAAAAATGAAATGGATGACGCACTTTGATTATATTAGTAGAAAGATACAGAAAGAAAATATACACATTATTTTAATGTCCGAAGAAGAGACAATATTTGGGAGGAGATAGGATGAATGATGCTCTCAAAAAATTGTTCACTTCAAATTTATTTCTTGAACCCACATTCTACGTTTAGTTTTAAGTTCTTCATCTTCCAACAAGCAACTAATAACAATGATATCTTCATCAATCTCCATGACCGAATACGTCAACTCATAACAAGAAAACACTCGAAACTAAATAAAAAATCCGGATACAGTGGACGCATGCCATCGGCAAATCCGTTCAATCCGTTGCGTGCCGTGCGTGCGTGCGGGTCAATGGACGCGTACCTTATGAGATCAATGTTTAAGGGTGCCGCTGCGCTTTGGCCCGGGCGCCAAGCAACATAACAAACGGTAATTTAATTTCTATATAGGTACATGATTTCTCGAGTTCTCGACTTTTCTCGAAATTGATTTCCCGGGAACAAAGTCCAACGATTTCCCGGTACCGTTTTCGATGAAGACTAACTCCGTACGATCCATAGAATTTATTCCTGCCCAAAACATAACAGAGACCGAAACGAAATCATACCTTATGGAGGCATAAGGTATGATTTCGTCCAAACATGCCTCTGCAAAGCGTTATCCTCGTCTACGTAGCACTCGCCGACGTCGGTCTTCACCATGCAGAGATATCCTGGCTTCATCGGAGAATAATACCCTATCCCAGTCTTCATGAGTCCATGACACACAATTTCGAGTGAAGCTAAGCCTGGCAACTCGATGCCCACGGAGTAATTTAGGGCCGCGTGCCGGGTGATGACTGTGTATATTAGCAGCGAGAAGCCTCCTCCTGACCGTCCATAGACTAATTTGCACATTTCTTACTTCTTCGAGTCTGTTCTTGAGGTCCACATAAGAAGATTTGCGATTTCTTAACGCTTGACTAACTAGAAAACGATCATCCCGTGGTTCGGTACATGTCTTTCTGCCAGAACCATGCCTTCTCTTGACGGAACCGGTCTCTTGATAGCGCTGCCAGGTCCTTTGAACTGTCGACCGACTCACATTTAGCCTCTGAGCCACGAAGCATTGGCTGCAACCTTCTTCAAGCAGCGCAATAATTTTGCTCGCTTTTAATCACTTTATCTACCATTTTCGAGATTGCTAAACAGCATAACAATACTTTTAAATGTCAAGGACATCAGATAATTTAATAAAAATTGACAAAAAGTTAATTAGAGTCGATATTAACTATAGGGAATTCGCGCCACAAAATGTAGTTAAAAGTTGTTTTCTTTGAAAACATTATTTCACTTTTATAACAGGCCAGTAACATGTTCAAATGATTAAAACTTTTTTGGTACTTTTTTTCAGTCAGGAAGAAAATCGAAACCGCCCGTTTTTTTTTGCAAATGAGTGTTTAATAATTATTATCATGTCACAATGTTAGTTACGAATTTATGAAATTTTGTGTTTATTCAGTATGTTCAAGAATAGGACGTTTACTATTTTTTTTTGTAATAAATGATGAAACATGCGACCGGTGCCGCGGGCATCGACTAATACTATATGGTTCAGAATTATACAGTTCCTGCAAGTGCTTCGATGTATATATATATAAATTTTTAAATTGCAAGAGTGAAATATTCAGTTTTCTTTTAATTTAAATAAATGCCTTTTTGTTTAAATCATTTTATTTTAATGCCTTAATTGTTTCTTTTACTGAACTACGAATTCTTAAAAATCTTATCGATAATTAATAAAAAGTATTGTGACAGCGCTGGCGAAGAAAGCGCATGTACATGACGTATTATTTCATTATACAATTCAACTTTCTTCTGTTTATACAGCTCTTCTAGCTTAAGATCGCCGTACAGTTTTTTGATGATGGCAACGTCTTCTAGCTTTTCACTAGCGTAATGCTCTGTAAAAAGTTTTCTTTGTGCGTCGTTGCAACGTTGTAGTGCAGTCACAGCAAACCAGGAACATTTACCTTGCTGAATGTCATTCCCAATCTTCCCTGTTACTTCCATGTCTACGTAGCAATCGTGATAGTCGTCCTTCAAGGATAAAAATATATAGTATTATTAGCATTAGTTACTTAATACATTTAAGTTTATGCATACAAATAATTAAATTTAAGTGTCTTTTGTATATTTAAGCCTACCATAGGGACTCTACTGTACTTCCATGTCTACGTAGCAATCGTGATAGTCGTCCTTCAAGGATAAAAATATATAGTATTATTAGCATTAGTTACTTAATACATTTAAGTTTATGCATACAAATAATTAAATTTAAGTGTCTTTTGTATATTTAAGCCTACCATAGGGACTCTACTGTACTTCCATGTCTACGTAGCAATCGTGATAGTCGTCCTTCAAGGATAAAAATATATAGTATTATTAGCATTAGTTACTTAATACATTTAAGTTTATGCATACAAATAATTAAATTTAAGTGTCTTTTGTATATTTAAGCCTACCAAAGGGACTCTACTGTGTCTAATGAAAAGCATGAGTGTCCTAGAGTAGGGGCCACCAGTCTCACTGTAAGTGCATACAACGCAGCATGGCCCACACCATGGCGGATTAGTGAGATGCACAATGTATACATGCTAAATCGAGATAATTATGCCTGCCTTGTATAAAGATCCTTATCTCGATTTAGGCGTGTTTGTGGATTGGTTTCTTATTGCATACTTATGCAATAAGAAACCAATCCACCAATTGTAACTGGAAGAGTTAAAAATACATTGCCAACTTTTTACTACTTCTCCCCAGATCCGAGGGAAGATTTGGTCTCTGGTAACTTGCTTAACTGACTTTAGGCTTTAAACACAAAGCGGGTTTTTTCAATCGAAGATAACCCTATCATCATCCTATCCAGGTCCACAGCTGGGCATAGTCCTCCTCTATTGCACACCACTTGGATGGATGGATAAACATATTATGTTAGTACAGAAAAAGTATATTAAAAACCCCACCTGCATCACATAAACCTTGCTAAGTTTATCACAGACATCATGCAAGCCCTCGTACGTCTCCATATCAACGTCTTTCATGATAGCCAACGCTAATAACACCGGTACTTCAAATGTGCAAAAGCGACATACGTATGGGACAATTGTATTTTCATAACGTTCCATTGTGAACTGACTGTAATCTTTATTTATATGGAGACCCAGCAGCATATAGTCTGCTTGTTGTCCTATAGCACAGTAGAATATTGTCTGGAAAGTTACAAATTTATTCACACTACAATCTCATAGAAGGCTTGGGTGTGGATGTCTCAAACGACATGTCGCGTTATGTGTATTATTCATGACTCGATTTAAAAATTAATACATTGAGTTTTTTAAAACATAAAAAAAGAACTAACTCGTGATTTTATACTTGGCAATTTTATCATTTTTATAAACAGGGAAATCAGACGGTTTACTGTTTCAGAATGTAATGATTTTTAATAAAAAAATAATACGATATCGGTGAAAATAAAGGCAATGCCTGATTTTACTCCGAATTTGTTTACTACAAAAACTGGATTGATATAAATTCAAATACAAACCTTGTGTATCAAACGTACAATGTCCTTAAAATATGGGGTTTCCAAAAAATATATTTCTATCATCTCCATAACGATGGAGAACACCAGTTAACAGTCGTTGACGGCGCCCAGGCCCACATTTGGCATAAGGTACCAACAGAGATTTCCGTGACGTGTAGTTGATTTATCCATTAAATCATCTGCTATACAAAATGCGCAACGAGCCTGCAATTAATAAACACATTAGAAATGCATAATAACACCCCGGAGTTTGGAAGTTAGAGTCAAAAACCCGTGCCTTAGAAAACATGTGTAGCCGTCGATATTGAGCCTCTTTCCGTTCGTGTCGGATACCCGTTCCATCGGATTAAGAGAGGAAGGACATAGGCCACTGTATATTAAAGCACAAGTGTGCTTATAAATATATTTATAATACAATATATATTTCTTTCTATTCCATTAGCGGCGATTAATTATTTTTCTATTCCATTAGTTAGCGGCTTAGATACGAGTACATACATAAATACCTACCATTTCTAAGCACCATCCTAGAACTCTAGACAACTTCTGATTCTCCTCTGTAATATTCTCTGGTTTTTCCAGCATGGCATACGCATGTGCAATAATCGCTCCTTCGAAATACTTGTTTCCTCTCAGATTATATTCTAAAACCTGTAGATAGTTCAAATGAGTAGTGGAACTAGTCAATAGATAAGATACTGTGATCTTCACAAACTGTATTTTCTCAAACATTAATTGAAATCACATATAATACCAATGAGTGGAGTGACGACCTGCGTAAGATGGCTGGCAGGAGCTGGATGCGAGAAGCCCAAAATCGATCACAGTGGTGTGCAATGGGAGAGGCCTATGTCCAGCAGTGGACTGCGATAGGCTGATGATGATGATGATAATACCAATAAAAACTTCGTCGTCATCTTCAAAAGGGCCACACAGAATAGGGTTCCTCAGTTACCTATAATGGTGCATCATCATCAATAGCCTTAAACAGTCCACTGCTGGACATAGGCCTCTCCTTTGAAAGGAGGTTTTGGCCTACTGTACCACGCTGGCCAGACGGGTTGGTAAAGGATGTGTTTCAAGTAGTATAATGGTACGTCGATTTTAAATCGTTTTAAAGTTCTCATACGCACTACCATTATATATTTTTCTAGATTTTTTGAACCAGCCGTTTAGCTTTTAGAGGGGGGGGGGGACGCTCTGTTTTTACAAAAAAATGCCTTTAAAGTGAAATACCTATCTAGTGATACCCCACATAATGAGGTAGCTGCGAGAAAAACAACATCCTCACTTTACGTGTAGGGGAAATACCCCAAAATATTTTTTTTATTGTGATTTTATTCTAGCACTTTGTCGACGTGATAAAAACACATATCCATGCAAAGAAAATTATAAGGGTTCCGAGTCATGAACTTTATAACCCTAAAAAGTACTTAACCTGTAAAAAATCCCAATTGTAAGCTCAAATTCCCAATCCTAACCGAAGCTAAAAAGCTCGCGCATCACTAGTAGGTATTAACTTTTTAAATAGTGATGTATTCTAATTTATATTATAAGAAAATAAAGTTACATAATAGTAATAATTGTACCTACATATTTTACAAGTTACGTTACGATTTCTAATTTATACTATTGGTGTTAGGAATTGACATTTAAAGCTATATAATAGGTTTGTAAGTTTTGTAACTAAATATTATAAACCATCTATTACATTATCTTTTACGAAATAATTACCTAATTAAAATATCTGCTTTGTTGGCCTAGCAGTTAGCGTATGCGACTGCCAATCAACACGTATCGGGTTCGAATACTGAGTTGGGCCAAAAAAGTGTAAATAGAAATACTTAATAAAAGCCTGGAGTTTAGAAGTTAGGGTCTTAACCCCCGTGCCTCAGTGAGCACGTTAAGGACTAGGTCCTGCGCAGTCGTGTGGGATACCAGTCCCTTCGGATTATATGAGTGAGGGAAGAGAGAGTGCACTATAGTATCTCCTGCTAGTCGGCTGGTCTCCGTTGAGACTGGCCGCCATGGCATTTTCTTTCTTTCTACACAATTAAAATAAACGTACCTTTTTTACCCAAGTCGCTACCTCAGGTATTTGAGATAACTTGGGACTTGCCATGAGGTTTTCAAGGATACCAGGTAATTCCTTACGGAATTCTTCTTCAATATTCATTTTTAGTGGATATTCCTTCCTGTAAAAAATAAATCCAGAGAAAATCTTAGATAAATTTTACCTATAGTGGTGGGCGATATAACCGTCATCATCACAGACGAAAGACGTACATTGTTTCATTTACATTACATCAAACTCTTCCAAAGTACAGACTTAAAATTGATTTTTGATGTTTGTACCGTTTGAACTTTCATATGCAGTTATTAAAAAGCTGTTGTTAATTTTAAATTTCGAAAAACAATTCATTTTTAGTCTCTCCGGACTTTGGGTCCCAAATGTATACTCAGCTTTTTATCTCTTTTTTATTTTAGTTCGAAGTTCTTAAATGAATGATAATGAAATGAAATTACGTTAACTAGCCATACCCTACAGTTTTACCCGTGTTTGCGGTTACATTTCTGTTACTCAGTGTCGTCCAATACAAAAACAACCATAAAAAGTAACTGATAGTTTCAGAGATCATTGTATTTAAACAAACAAAAGGCACCAAGGTCTAGTTATATAAGTTATTAGTATGTAAAAGATTACATTACCTGGATTTGTGAGGAAGTTCTTTTAATATTGCTGTCTACGAATATGTTGATTTTATAGCTGAACTGCTCAAAATTAAATAAATAGTTACTTTTTTATACACCTATTAATGTTAGACACAGTCAGTCAATGCTAGATTGAATCATGAGGCCGCTGTTTTAAGGAAAACCTTAAAGCTATAAATAGGTACAATGCGGTATGTTGTGTTCAATGAACCAAAGCATATTGCTATGTAAAATTCCCAAAGAATTTTTCCTTTTTTCTTCATACCGACTGCCTTGTTGATTTAACGGTTAGTGTGTATGCGGCTACCTATCATAAGGTCTCGGGTTCGATTCCCACGTCGGACCAAATGCTTGTATGATTTGCCAATATTTGTTTCTGAATTATTGTTTTTTTTGTGGAAAGAAATAAATTTCTCCTAATTATTGTCAAGGACATTAATTTACCTTATGACGGTATAATCGGTTCCGACGATTACACTAACGACACCCTAAAGATATCCAAGGTCACGATGAACCTTTACTTTTATGACCTTCTAGCTTTTTCCCGCGGCTCCGCCCGCGTGTATGTCAGTTATCGCGGTAAAAAGTAACCTATGACATTTCCCAAGGTTCTATCTATCTTTATACCAGAATTAGCCAAAATCGGTTCAGTGGTTTAGCCATCAAAACGTAACAGACAGCGTTATTTTCGCAGTCAGGGCAGAGGGCGGACTTTTTATCTTTTTTCTTTTTAAAAGAAAACTACCGCATTAGAAACATACATCCTGTGGCGCGGACGGCTCAGTCGGAGTTCCAGTCTTGTCCTAGTCTTCCCCGCTCTCACCCCAGTGGCAGCACTAAATATATTAGTTTATTTAAAAAAATACATTTTCGTACTCTCGGAAATATTCAGTTTGATATTTTTTTTCTTCAAAACTACAAGTCGTATCGAAGGTAGGTTTGGACTGCAGTGCTTAGAATGATGTAAACTGTTTAACGAATAAAAAGTACATGCAACTAAAAAAGGCTTTCTACCGCACTGTGCCAAGTCATATTAAACAAATAAAAATCAAATAAATATAAGTTCTATCATAGTATATTCCAAAAATATAATGTTATACATGACATTGCTTTTACATAATCGAATACAGAGCGTAGTGATACTAAACCCTTTATAAACAGCAGTACTTAAAGTAAAATGCTATTTTTTAACTTTTCCCAAACTATAATACATTTAGTTATAATATTGATCAGTTGGTAACAAGATGTTGTGAAGAATGAAAAGGGGACTTTACATTCAAATGAATACTTGACGAATATAACATATAACATTCTCACTTGTTGCAAATTCAAAGCAGTATAGTGTCGCTCCAAAGATACCTAAATATTGGGTTTGACTACTTTTAAACAGAATAAATATATGTCGCAAGTGGAATATACGCCTTTTTCGGAAACATTTTTATAAAAACTAAGCAGTTAATTAAAATTCCGACTACTCAGAATCTTATACGATTTGAAAATATCAATTTTTTTATATTTCATTCATATTTCGCCATGAATACAATATTTTTCATGTAATAAAATCGGAAATGGGTAACATCTTGTAACCATGTCTTACCAATCATCTAGAAAGAATTTAGCAAATAATTGTTTACAAACCTCAGTGCGATAACGTATGTATATTGCTCAAATTACTACACGGCGTCTACTATGAGCTTAGAAAACACAAATTTTTTTTTGCTTACTTTTATGTAAAGTGTTGCCGGTCAAAATTATTAAAGTTTATATGTTTTAGCGGTTACCAGTATGTATAGTGAAATGGAATGTGATAGAGATTACATAAACGATATGCAAACAGAAGGGAAATATAAAAGATTTCCGTTAATTTTATTACCTAAATAATAAATATATTCTTAGATCTCCTTTAATTTGGGTTGTTTGTCATATGCAATAAAGTAAAAAAGGGGTGATGTTTTCAAGTAACGGAACATCTAATTCTATGAATAAGAAGTAAAATTTAAAAATATATTCTATTGAGTGTAAAAAGTACAGTATTTGTGAGATATAATGTTTGTGTTTTTTGGAAAGTTTCTGAAATCAAGTTTGTAAAAGTAACAATTAAAAATTTGTATTTCCCAGTCAACTAGATAGACTATAGTATGTGCTAATATAATTTTGACTAGTAAGCACCAATTGACTAATTAGAACATTAATAACCTTACAAAATCTATTTACAAACTTAATGGCTAATAAAATTTAGCCAATCACACAGCTCAGTTACACAGACATCTTAAAATTACAAAATAAAACTATTATTACAAATGAAAATTATCAAGTTTGAGCGATTATTAAGTTAAAAATTAATAACATTTAATATAAAATCATCTGCATACTATATTGCTGAGAAATGGGTCAACAACTTTCAATTATTGTGTCCGCCCTTACAGTCAAAGCTGGAATATGGTTTATTACGAACTGAGTTTTAATTTGCAATCATTTATAATACATAGGAAACACACAGTCGTATTAGAAAATTATCGAGTAATTTTTCTTATACATCACCATTTTAAGTTCATACAAACATTTACACAAGTTTTAAATACGATACGGCTTAAGTTTGTCGTTCATAAAAGTTATTTACATATCTTTAATCTCATAATAATTAAACTTGTCTCAACAAAGTATTCGTACAATTTAATATGACCCTTACACCGAAACTTAAATACATGTATATATTATAAATATTTACATTAAAATAATAGTGCATGAGGTCAATACGAAAAGTGTTTTATTTTTTACTTATAATGGTTGAAGAAACAAAAATGTCTATATAATTATTTTTTTAAATTCGGTGGTCTTAATACTTTAATCTATGTCTAGATATAAATGAGAAAGCTGATTGTATTGTTTTGCATAACCATCTACCACCTGATCCCAAATGCTGTAAACTTTACTGTACAACAATATTTTACCCCTAAATGATGACGTCACAATAGAGGGTAAATTTGTGTGTTCAGATCTGAAATCTAAATGAGGATGTGCCGAATATATTTGAAATAATATTTGAAAAACGGAATTTAGCACTCAGTATCCAATAAAACAAATTAACTTACTCTATATTACACGGCCAATAAACGTGTTATAATATTTAATGTATACCATATAGATATAAAAAATTAGAGCTTTATTTGTTCAGCCTCTAATAGGCATTGATCTGGGAATCTTAGGTGACGTTTGAACATATTTATGTTCAAAAATATTTAGAACAGTTGTTCTACTATAACACACGCTACTATTACATTTCGGAAACAAAAGTGTAATCCATCTTACAGATAAAATACTTAGTAGTATGAAAAAATCGAAAGTATAAATAATGTTATTTAAGTTTTATATTACAGAAAAGTGTAGCGTGTTCTACAGTTGTCTCTGGTTCGTAGTGGTTACAACATTGCATGTCTTAGCTGCAACATTTAATAATTTATATTTTTCGTCATTTTACTTTAATAATGACCTTAAGTGTATAGACATAAAGTAGTTTTTACATAATCAAAATGTAAATACAACATGTACTTATTTATCAATTACACTTATTTGGCGTGCACACATTGGCCATCGAAATACCGATCTGACATCAGTCGTATCGGCAAATGTGAAAATTATCATTACAGTGACACTATTACACAGACAATTAACGTCTACATAATAAGGCTATACATTCAGTCGATAATATTTTAAATAATTAATCGTAGCCTACATTGGAAATAAAGTTTAATGATTTCACTTCGTTCACATCAAAAACACATTTGGAAGTAGTTATCAAAAATACCATTCCATATCACAAGTCGAATGCTCGAAATTATAATAGCACATCTTGTAAGTATGTATCACTCAATTTAAAGTTTTATTCCGACAGAGATAGGGATGGTTTTATCTCAGGGGTCTGAAGGCGGGGTGAGTAGTGGGAGGCTCTGTGCTGCGACGAGTCGGCGATGTGCCTCAGAGCCGGTGAGAGCGGCTACGGTCACGCCCGCCTGGTACGACGCCGGGATACGGATGTGACGGGTCCTGGTGCCATACTCGCCCCAACCGATAGCTCGATACTCGCGAATCACGTTCACTACTTGACCTGCAATATACATTTTGAATTACATTTCAAATGCTAGAGTGTATATCTTCACAGTACAGATAAATTCATCTTTTATCTATGTTCATTATTACTTTTTCTTTTATTATTTTGGCTTCGCTAAGCATTAGCCAATTCATTATGTCTATTTTATCTGCTGTGTTTCTCGGGGTTGCCACCTATCGGAAAAAAAAGGAACACATTATAGAGACGATCGGTCGGATTTCAGTCGAATTCAGATCATGCAAAAAGCAGTTTTTGGGAAATGATAAAATAAAACTTTTTGTATAAACATTTACGTATGCATTTTTCAAATATTTTTCTTTGCACATTTTTATTGCTACGGGTTGCCTTCACAAATTTTACCTAATTTTTATTTTATTAGACTCTTAAAGATTCGTCAAGTCCGTTTGTCCGTCCTCCTCTTACTGTCAAAACCGTTAGTGCTGGGAAGGTGAAACTATGCATGGATTTGTTTGTATGTGTTTTTATTACGTCGACAATGTGGTTAAGTAAAATTATGAAAAATAATTGTTTTTTGGGGGTGTTTCTGCTGCTTACTGCTGAGGCAAAACTCGAGAACAGCTCTAACTAAATTCTTTTTTTTACACTAGGGAGAGAGATTCTTAGAGAGAGAAAAAACGTAAAAATGCACACCATAGAGTAAACTAAAGATCTATACGATTTTTGATAAGCTTTTCACTGGCAAATATGTGACATATGAGTCTTTCACTGACAGAATTAGTTACTTAGGTTACTTATAAGTTAGACTCGCAGTTGTTGTAAAGGTACAAAAAAATTCGCGCGTAATACCGCGGGGCGGAGCTTGTTCAAAATAGTAATCCATGTCCGTGTACTAACGGATTAAGTTCTTTTAGGGTGTAAGATACGACTAAGGGATCAAACTACTCAAGCAAATATCACTGCAAAGGGAAAGATTTTTTGATACAAGAACAACCCGTCTGAACAGAACGAAAAAGTAGGTCTAAAATACATGTCTACACAGAGACCGACGTCCTGCAGTGCACTACTAAAGGCTTTTGATGATCATGAATTGATTAATTTATCGAAAACCAACAGCGATACAATTATTTTGTAACATAATAACATATACAGATAGTATGACCAATAACAGGTTTTCCAAGTTAACTTAAAACTGTATCCAGCACACGAAAAGAAACATGTAACATGACATACGTCTAGATAAATTTAACACATAATATATTTAGTCATTTTACACTGTCCACTTGCTTAGATCACGAGAAGTCACACCTCAAAAAATGAAACATTAAATAAACGTGAAACCATGCATGATATTACATTGTTGGAAACTGAATTTGGCAGCATCATTTTCGTTTCCGTATAATATTGCACATTTTATTGCGCCTACTGGGCAATGCAGTCATTGGTTGGAAGACTCCGGGGCAACAAATTATTTAGTTAGTTATTTAGTTATTGGCGATTAACGATTTACGATTTAAAACGCGTAGTATTTCTATTTGTAGTATGTACCTACGTGTGATTGAATAGCGCTACTACTAGTTCTCAATTTTTCTCTGTTAAAGATATGAATATCGACTTTAATGAAAAAAAAAAAATATTGTATTAAATTAACCTTAGAGGTGTATATAGCTTCTGTTATTGATAAATAATTCAGAATTTTCGGTTTGAAAACGCTTTCAAAATCACCGTGTAATATTTCCCTAATTAGGTATCTAAATCTGTATATTCTTATTTATTTATATATAAGTATTTTTATTACATGTTAATTTTGTATTTTACATTATTATATTCCTCTGCATAGTTTCACCAATCAGAATTCAATAATGCATTGTTATTTAGAATCTTTATCCACCATGTGTCTACCGTGGACAACTATTATTGGCTATATGTATTGATTGTTTGTAACTTATGTATTGCAGCCATTGGTTGTCCCTATAAATAAACAAATAAAAACTAACTTACCAAGTACATTGAACGTTTGAAAACGTCGATCAGGAACCGCCATGAGCGGCGTCAAGTCTGTATAGGCCGTAAACCTCGACAGGACATCTCTGGTCCGCACCAGTAGTACAGATGACGACGTCAAATGTGGCCACAATGCGGTCTCCCGAACGCATTCCACCGGGTTACAAAGATACACGCCGCGGGGTGACACACCGAATACCATTTGGTGATGCCATGCGTCAGGGATTTCGCCTTCGCAACCGGCTTGTAAGTTCAGCGTGAGAATGGGTACTGCACCTACAAACATTGTGAAAATATGGTTTTACTTGTATTCCTAGTGAGATTTGATTCTAATTGGGTGACGCAATGGTTGGCGTATGCGGCTCAGTACTAAGTATTATTTATGTGATTCACGAATATTTGTTTCGGAGTTTGGGTGTTTTCTATGTATATTTTTTCATCTCCATTCCTTTATCGGACTACAAGGCGCAGGCAAAAGTTTCATCCGTACGTTGTTGACATTCCCAAAAGTCGAACTAAACGATTTGACAGCTCATTTTTGGTGAGTAGCTAATATTTGGAACGACCTGCCTGGGTCTATTTTTCCTGATAAGTTGAACTCTGGAGCCTTTACGGCCTGGCCACGAGTTTTGGTCTTAGCGAAAAGCGGAGCGGCGCCGGTGAGCGGTGCGTTTTGCACGCCACGAACCCTAGTAGCGAATAGTTCCAGCGGCGACGGTGGACGTATTTAGGTAGTCGAAACGTGTTAAAAATCATGGCGTTATAAAAATTATCCCCTGTCTGTTTAGAAACAATTTTTTTTTTTAAATATGATAGAATGAGTGCACGAACTAAATAAAGATCGGTATTTAGATGGTGGATTTAGTGACCTATACGAAGGTCCTATCTACCTATAAGAAGTAACTGATGTTTCCAAGTGTTTTGCTAAGTAGGTACTTACAGAGAGAAAAAACTTTAAAAACTTGTCAACTACTTACATTGCGTATAAGACATACTAGTAGTTTCGTGTGTAGTTATATCTACAGACAAAACTACTGATATGTAAACTGTTTTGCTAATTAGGTACCTACTGACAGAGAAAAAAATTTACTTTTAAAACTTGTCAACTATCCACCTACATTACGTAAACATACCAGTAGTTTTGTCAACATATCAGTGGCTTCGTTTGGTAGGTACCTAGGTTCTATGTTTTTGTGTTATCAATTTAAATTAAACGTAAGTACCATTATATTCCGGAAAACATTGTTTAATTTCTTCCCACAACCTTTTTATATTTATGTTGGGGATATTTTGACATCCATATAGGCGGTCTATTTAAATTTCTGTTATAAAAGCCTCGGTATCCATTACCGCCATAAAATCGTCTAAAATTTTTTGTTTTTATTTAACGCCGCTGAGTCCGTCACTCCTGCACCGCTGTCCACGCCGCTCTGTTTCGTGGCGTCGCACATACTAACTTGTGCCTTTGTTCCTGCCGCTCTCCATACCGCCCGCCACTGTAGCAATTCGCTCGGCAAAAACCGCTAGCTTTTTCGCTATGAGCGGCGACTCGTGGCGTGCCTCGTACATTTCTATACTTTTGATATGACCGCTCGGCGTTTCGCTTTTCGCTGCCGCTCACAGCGGAAAGGTCGTGAATGGGCCGTTAAGAGTAGAGTGAACAGGTTTCTTTTGCATGGGCGGGTACCATCTTCGTCTTTAACTACACTTACACATCAGGTGAGATGGAAGACAAACGCCTATTCCATTACAACTTTTTTTTTTTTATGTACAGTCTAAATCGATTATAACGACATCGCTTACAACGACCGATCGGTTATTACAGCCAGATTGTAAGGTCCCGCCCGAATCTCTAGTAAACTATTCAGTAAACATACCGCCTATAACAACATCGGATACAGCGACATATCGCTAACAACGACGAAAATTTATCAGTATTCATCGACTAACCGCTTCTTGTCCCAGCAAAACAAAACAATACGAACGATTTTAAATCTTATTGATAAGCATTGAAGGATATATTTAGGCGTATTATTACCTACGCAATTTCTCCCACCTCATCCAAACCTCTTCCCGGCCATTTGACCTTGCATATTTTACACTAATTGTTTAGTGCGCTAAAACTGACTGTGCTAAAAAAAACAGACTAAAATGACTGATTACTTTAAGATCTAGTGTATTCTAATTATTTCATAATAAATATTTTCTTTTCTGACATGTCATTTGACAACAAGTTCACACACATAACCTATACCTATACTAGATAGATACCTATGATAATATAGCTACACAACTAATTTAACTAAATGTATATGTAGGTATTGCTTATAACAACTATCGGATATAACGTCGGCAACTACACGGCCCCATCAATGTCGCTATATCAGGTTTCGACTGTATTTACAAAAAAAAGTATGTTTATGTATTTATATCAGTTGTTTCGTACCCATAATACAAGCTCTGCTTAGTTTAGGACTAGACGGCGTTGTGTGTAAAATGTCCGCAATATTTATTTAATTTGCCTATATTAGTACCAAGTCTAATTAGAAACAGCGTAAGGGTAGACAGGTCAATTTGCGATAAGTACCAGACGTCTCGGGTCAGTATAATAATAATAAACATTCAAAAACAACGTAATATCTATGAAGCCCTAGCCTAGCCAAGATGAAAACGTTTTTCATTTTCTATTCTATTTCTCTTTCTCTACTACTAGAATATAAATAACTAGTTTCGCCAGCGGCTCCGCCGAGCATACACGAGCCGCGGGCGAAAGCTAGTCTTGAATAAAGTAGAAATGTTTACCTAAAGTAATCCAGTCGGCTAACCAGTGTGAGAGTGATACAGCTCGTTCTGGGTACGTAGGGAAAAAGCGAGCGGTGACTAGGCCGTCGGAGGCGCGGTGGATGCCTGAAACTAGATCTGCTGCCGTACATCCTGCTACGGCCCGTGACAGCAAGTATCTGAAATACAATAGATATAAAATTCATCTGGAAAAATAAATCGGCTCATAAATTTTTGTCATTGCAAAACTGCATAAAATCAACATCTACAGCTCTAGACCATAGATAGTATTCGATGGCTGTTTCTTATGCCAAAAATAACGGTAAGGCAAGAAGAAACTATACATAAGTATAAAAAATTTTTTTGTTCCTCAGTCAAAATTGGTGCAGTCAATCCTTGGAATGACTCCACCAATTTTGGCGGAACTTTCACAGACATATAGTCAATGACTTAAGGAGTAATTAAACTAAATTGGTGTTACTCGCATTTATTTATTTAATAACCGCAGGTAACACCACGGCACTCTGCTAGTACTAACTAAAAATAATTATTATTTTAAAGATTACATAAAAAGGCTTACCTAGGTATTGGAGCATTGTTTGCTCGTTGCCTTGTACCGACAGCGGAGCCGATTCTCTCTAAATTTACCGGCACACCTAATGCATTCTGAAATATGCCGTTACGACATTATTTAAAAAACTAAAAGCAATTAAAATAACATTTATACAGAGGTTTAACATTAAGAACAAATACTAACAAAGACATTGACAACAGCAGTAGCCCCACATGCGGAGGTGGATATCTGCGTGACCTGACGATCACATGCTTCGCTCTCTGACCAGATCATGCAACGAGGTGGGGCAACACAGGCCGCGCTGCTTGTGCTCGTACCAGCTGTCGCAATGCCGCTTGTATCGCCAGTCTGTCGACAGTAATCGTAATAAATTATAGGTGAATCGTTATAGGTAGCCTGATTTCAACATGAATGAGCCGGCGCTACTGGGGCGGTGTTACCCTCACACAGGCGACTAACCTAAAAATGAGAGTATTCGTGTTGCCGTATTCGTATGGTGACCCCTATTCTTGGATTCTACTCATGCTTTACATCAGGCAAAGTAGAGTACTTTGAAGGCTTACATATATGTATATAAAATAGAAATCGTCGGAAAATAAAGTTTGGTTTGAGTATATATAGAACTAGCTGACCCGGCAAACTTCGTACCGCCTTAGAATATTAATTCTTATTAAAGTATTGCGTTTAGTTATTAACTCATAGTGACAAATCGACAACAGAGCCACCTAACGGGCCCCGGCCGGTACCGCCACAATCGCTTTGTTCCTGCATTTTAAATCTGTAATATCTTCAAAAATATTAATATAAATTACATTCTGTTATGGGCCATATTAATATATATTAAATGCACAATGTATTTAAGGTACTTAATTGGATAAGGATTAATACTGTATTGCCTAAATTCCGTTCGTAAATAAGCATTTATTTCTCGTAAAAAAAATAAAAAAATAGTTATTGCCGGCTATCCCTAAGAGATAGAGACATTCCATAGAACATGATCTATCTCGTAGGGTACAGCCATCATTTGGAGTGTAAGCGTAAAAAATGGGTTTATTTACGACATCACATTAAAAACCTTTATAAAAACTCTATCTATTATAAAAAAACGGCATCAAAATCCGTTGTGTGGTTTTAAAGAACTAAGCATTTATAGGGACAGACAGAGAACGGAAACGACTTTGTTTTATACTATATAGTGATGATGATGAAGTGATATAAGTATAATAAGTATTTACAAAATTTATATAAGTTTGCTTAAGTTTAAACTAGATAGCAATATGAGTACATGTATGTAACCAAAAGTATTTAAAAAGTATTGACAATGGTACAAAAGTTTTACCTTAGTTCCTTGAGCTTCAGCATCAGATTTAGTCTTTTCTGCCATCAGTTTCCTTGCCATTTTAATGTGATATAAAGCCGATGATAGGTTTGCAGAATCCATAGTTGATCCTTGGTTAATTTGATGTGCATGAGACCCTTCAACTTGGTCATCATCAACTGAAATATTATAATGAAAAATTGATATACTTTGTAGTTTAAGATATCTGAATTGAATAATAAAAAATATATTAAGCAAATTAAGCTTGTTTTCACCAAATATACTTAAACTGTCTCTTTACTAGGAGCCATCTAACAGAGGTAATCAATAAATTTTAAAAGAAATCTTAGCACTTAGATCCTAAAGGTTGTCGAAAATCAAATTGTCACTAAGGTATACCTAACCCTCTCTCTAAATGGCCGCTTAAAGTTAGGGGGCATTGGTGGAAATGACCTTAAGTCACACAAAATAAGTGTAGTAGGTAGTAGAGCCACACTGATTTCAGCACGAATGGGCCAGCTCAACCAGGGCAGTACTACCCTCACACAGAAGACCATCCTAATAATGACAGCATTCTTGCTATCGTCTATCATTGGTGAGTGTGAGACCGAAGGGCCAATCATTTTGCATCATTCTCCCGGCCTCCAGAGGCCATGCTGCATTACCTACCCTCTCATTGATGTGTGGTGACCCCTACTCGTGGATCCTACTCATGCTTTGCATTAGGTGTAGTCACTTTGGTAGCATTTTTCTGCTCAGTCCGAATATTTTTATTACTACTATGCAAAATATGGATTTCATTATTTCTAACAGCTTTTATTGGTCCACTTCTGGACATAAGACTTCACTTAGAAAGAAGGATTGGCCTAATATAGCCAAACCGAACTAAAGAAGAATGTTCAAAATCAGGGGTTTTTTCCATCTTTACAGCTTACACTGCATGCGCTGCAGAAACGGTTAAAGTTATGCCAAAATCATGAATGACAGAATTGTTCCCTATTAAGCGTTTTAATTTTGAATTTGGTATCTGTAAGAATATGTTTGTAATAAATAAATTTTGTAGCTTTTAAGGTTGTTTGACTATAACCTTTTTATGACAAGCTAATTTGGTTCTGCGGTTAGTTAGTTAGTTTTTCTGGGCGTTGCTTCTGTGGTATGACATCACGCTAGGGGCAGTAGAAGACGCAGACGGGGCTGTATAGATCAGCTAGTATACTATAATAGCACAGTGTAGAAAATTAGCAGTCACATTCTCAACAACATTTGATTTTAACGAATCAGTGTATCTTCCTAGTAGGAAGTTACTACCCCAATTAAGACTAGATTCCAAATAACTAAAAAAGACAATGTAAATACTCACAGTTCAACATCTCCCTTGGCGAGACTAAATTACCGCTCGAAACATGTACATTAGTGGGAAGGCTGATAGGACCATGAGCCATTGTCCTTCTGACCAGCAGTTGTTCACCTCTAGTATTTACATGTGTGATATACGGACCAAAACTGTAACTATTACTGTTATCTGATGCATCACCATGACCCATTGCAGTGCTACGACTAGTAGATGGCACACTGTATGAATACAGGTCACTACTGTCACCATGAGGCACAGACTGTACACTCGGAGGAATGACCACAGGATTATACAGAGGTACAACAGCTGGTACATATTCTGGTGATGTTCCTCTTATTATTGCAGGTTCAATCTCATCAACCATATTGCCTGCAACTTCTAAATCAACATCAGGAGAGGATTCGTCACCAGAGTCAACTTCACATGAAGGGCCAGGATCAAAATCCATTTCTAAAAATTCCATATCAGGACTTGATGCCCTAGATCCTTGATCTCTACCACCCGCAGCTCCCTGTTGTGGCACAGGATAGTTTGGTAAAGGGAGATGATTGTCTATAGGTAAACCCATGTCTAAACTGAAGAATGAGCTTGGCAAATCAGCAAGATGCTCACCACCTCTATAGGTATAAACACATCCATCTTCTGAACCTAAGGAATAGTCATCATTTCCTGTGTCACTTGAACTATCATCGTCTATCCTGTTTAGTCTCAAGCTGGATGGCCTCTTCCTATTCTCTTTAAAAGTACTGCTATCTGAGTTGTCTGTAGCTCTGTATGCAGTACTTGTGGAAGGTAAATTGCTACTGCTGCTTCCTACCTTGTCTATACATTTTTTATGTCTTGGACATGACTCCAAATCTTGATTTGACTCTGCGCCATGATCATGTACATTTGAAACAGTTCTACTACTGCCTGCAACTGCAGAGTCTGCTCGATCAGAATTGGTTTTGGTCACTTTGTTGTTACACAGTTGTGGTTGGCTGGTAGAATTTGGGAATTTATTTGATTCAGTAGCGTTTTCGTTACACCGGCTAGTTTGTGGCACTGCTTCATTGTCAGGTATAGAATTCATATGGTTACCCCGAGGCCCGTTCAAAGCAACAGAACTTGAACTTTGAGTTGATGTAAACAGACTTTCGACATTATCTCTATGCCTTTGTTGAGTACCTGTATTACTACAATTCTTGCTTTTGTCACTTTCATCATCCAGTTCGTTAGGATTCATAACAGATGCTGAATTCTTAGAAGAATCCATCATTACAAATATATCGTAAAAGTCGGCATTGTTCAATTAGTTTTTTAAGGTTACCAACGTCTCGTTGATAAATACTAGCGATAAAAAAGGCACTAAACTAAAATCAAACTATAACGTAACATTAATTCTAAGGAAAAAACTATAATGTCGGATATATTAGACACTATATGTAAAAGGAAATAATAACAAACCAATTCGCAATAATCCGATTAAAAATCTTGTTCTGACATAATGACAAGTGACAGTTGAACGCAAAACAAATTTCTATTGGTTTAGCAGATGTTCCAAAAACACATTTTTAATTCTAGTAATACTATTAGAAAAATCACATTACATGACATTGTTTCTAATATGAATCATGTGAATCAAATAATAATTCATGAACGAACATTCATAAAAATTTCATTAAAAGTGATATGTAATAGAATTACTTCCCAAAAAATATATATTTTTTGACTATGTTTACATGTTTTTTCAAAATGAATTTATCGAATGAAACAAAGACTCAACAAGTACACACAAACTCCTGCTATTTCATAGTCTTTTAATTGTGGTTGTTTCTACACTAATTAATAATAAGTTCAAATGAACTGGAAAATACTAATAAAATATTTTTTAAAACAAATCACAACTAAAAACTTGTATAATATGTATCTACATTATGCGTTAGCACCCCTAGTTTCTGACAGTACCAGCCCTATTGTAGCAAGCTGTGATTGTCAAATTTTCTTTCATAAAATTCACAATGACAAATTGATTCTACCAGCTGTGGGATTTCTAATAACTGCGTCTTATTTGTAACACAAATAATTGTACAGAAAACATTATTTTAAAGTTACTGTCGTTGGTTACTACCGAGAAAACCTAAAACAACTCAGAAAATGGCTTACGCCTACTTGTTCAAATACATCATCATCGGCGACACAGGTATTGATTTTATTTTCTGATATCTGAATTAGCTTTAATGTTTTTCAAAGCACATTTCTTTGTTGTCTTATTAATGGAGTTGTTGTAATTTGCCTAACATGTAATAGTTTTACTGCGTATCGATCGATATTTGCTTGTTATGTGCTATATTAGATACTTTAATAAATATTACGCCTACGCTGTTTATTGTCTAAATGTGAAGGAGACTAACTAACACGCATTTTATATTTAAATAGATGTTTATTTATTCTAGGTTTATTTATTAGTAGTATTAAAATTTGTATAGATGTTTATTTATTCTAGGTTTATTTGAAGGTCTTTCTTTGTTTGTTTTTGTAGTACTTATTTCGTAAAAAAAATACATATTTAATCACACAATGGCCTGTTGTCTTCTTTTCCAATATCAGTTGTAAACAAATAAACCTATTAACAATAAATCATATGTAGGACATGCTGTTGGATTTAATTATTCAATGATTAACATGTGAGATAAGGATTCAGTTCTTAATTAATGACTATATTAATATCACCCATTTTGTTCATCTGTTTTTGTTGTTTTAGTTATTGATATTGTATTTAACAGTTTAAAAAAAAAAATTTTGGACATCTTACACACAACATCATCTAGTCCGAAACTAAACAGAGCTTGTATTATGGGTGATAAACAACTGATATATAAATACATAAACATACCTTTTTTTGTAAATAAATACATATTATACATAGAACCTAGACTCCAAAACAAATATTTGTGAATCACACAAATATATGGTCTGATAATAAAAGTAATGATGTAAATAAAATATTTACATCATTGTTTTTATTACTTGTACTTCTGTAAAGCTTTAAGCTTAATGAAGGAGGCTTCAGTATTGATAGGATGGTACAATGGTTTATATTGTTATCATACTGCTTCCTACTGCTGAAGTGTTGTGGATTCAGTCCTACATATCCAACACTTTATGTGGTTCATACATAGTTATTCTGTGTCTTGGTGTTCTTTCTGAATATTTCATATATGTCTTCACAGTCTACTGCCACATAGCAAATATTCCTGTGCAAATGTTTTCTATAAACAAAAAGCATTTATATATATATTCTTACATAATGTTATTTTACATAGGAATAATGATCTTGTTCTAATGTGAAGTATTATTTATTATTTACTTCCCACTTATAAAATTTTATCATCTCTTTAAGAAAAGCCTATTTAATACAATCCATTAGATTTTGAAATCGTTATCTGCAAGCTAATTTAAAAAAATATAAGTTAATTGCATTGTCATATATCTCTATGAGTTCAAGTAAATTTGAGAGTTAGGTCTCAGTTCTAGGAATCTATCCTGGCCTGTGTCTATAACAAGTGCTAGACTTGGTAGATTGGTGTGCCGCAAAAGGCAGAAATAAAGCAGATGTGTCAGTATTGTACACTTTAAATGTTGATAACTGCTGACTCTGCCATAGTTTAAGATGATATTGATTGTTATTTGTTACTAGCTGTGTTACCAGTGTTTATAGGAGTAAATTGGGTGTAACAAGTGGAGCTAGTCTAAAAAATACCCTAAGTTACTCTTTATGTAATCAGCATTCATCCAGTGAAAGTCCTGTTGAATTCGGTCCAGTAGTTCCAGAGATTTTCTGACAGACAAACAAACAGACTTTTTTTTTATAAATTGGTGTTTTTATGTAAATACCATATATACTTTGATATGCATTTAGTAAAAAATGGTTCAATTGATATTACATGCCGACACTTCAATTTTGTTTAACTGTATAGATTATTTTTTTCATACAATGTCATACAAAATTGTATGCATTTAATGTATGATGTACAGATGTATGAAATGGGAACATAGAATAATAATAATGATTTTATTAATTTGTTATTATTGTCTTATAATCCATACTATTATTACAAATTTTAAAGTCACTATCTGTCTGTTCTGCATTGACATATAAACTAAAAAGAACATATACATGTAGTGACCGTGCCCTACCTAACTATAATTAATACTACATTGAAACAATAGTTTCTTTTTGTTTTATATGTATAAATGGGTTGCCTATTAACAAACAAGACATTAAATACAGTACCTGTTCTATGTTATGTAGGTCAGTTTCCGTACTTAGTCCTTGAGGAGGACCATTGTAGATGAGAGAATACAGTACCTGTTTTTGGAGTTAATTTATTCAAAGAAAAGGAATGATTGTATGAAATAATAACAATCCTTTAGGTGTAGAAATACATCAATTTCAGCCAGCTTGTTGTTAAATAAAATAATTATTTAAAAAAAACCCAACTCCTAAGCAGCAAGGAACATTTATTTCATCTTGCATCATTTTAAACATGTTTAAATAATCATAATATTCTGTCACAGTGTCACAACACTGTCTCGTAACAAACAAACCAGAGACTGGACTATGAGTACTACAACTGATATACAGAGTGTAACTTTTTTCTTGTAAAAACATACAGATTTTACGTAGAATGCAATAAATTAGTTCGTTTCAATTCAATCTATCATGTACATGAATCAAAGAATATTCTATTAGAATATAATTAACTGTTCAATGATAAATTATGACATCATACTAATCTTTATAAATAATTCTTCGTTTGTTCATTGAAGTCTAGGTGAAGGCAGAAATAAACAAGATTATTCTCATAGATTAACATAGATTTTATTCTCAAAAAAGCTATATGGCACTAAAATATAGTGGACCTTCTGTTGATGAACATAGATTTAGTTACCTACTTAGCTTGTTAATGTGTATGTAATACCTTGGATATGTGCAGGCAGTGATTATAAAAGACAGTGGATATCAAGGAAACAAATTGCAATAGTATAAATTTTGGGAAGATAACCCATGATATATGGCGTCCATAATTTTGATTCTAAAGATATTCTAATTTAAAAGACGTATCCACTTTAACATTATAGTTCATTCAACCTAAATAATTCTACCTGTTCCGCTTGATGCTCATCAATAACGTAACTAACGTCTCAAGTAATATATATGTATATATTATGCATTCATTCCCCACCCACAAATAATAATGAATTATTCAACATTGGGGTGTCTTTGTGGGTTACATTCATTTCATTAACTTTAAATTAATGTGTTACATTCATTAACTTTAAAAGCTTAAGCGATCATTACTTTTTTTTTTTGGTTGAACACGCAAATCTTAAGAATTATGGTTCAATTCGAAAAAATATTTTAGTCTTAGGTAAGACCACTCATAGGGAAGGCTATTAGCTATGTATCATCACACTTAAACCATAACAAGCAGAGTATTAAATTGTTGCAAAAACGTGGGAAAATTATTCCTTTTGGAAGCCTCCATTGCGGGCGCTGTGAAAACATTTAGTTTCACAAAAACAATGTATAAAAGAATTGTTTCCCTCTAAAAGTTGTAGATAAAGTGCAGGGTATACCTATGTCTAGGTTTTTAGGTTGACTCACAGTAATCTGTTTTATGGTAAAGAAATTTGTTTCCGCTGTATAACATAAAGCTAAGGGCAATCGAAGATGCAAACAGGGCTTCGTGGGTCATCTAGTGAAATAATATTCACGATTAACGTGTTCTTTATGAAAGTGTTTTGTTCACAGGTGTCGGCAAATCATGCTTACTTCTCCAATTCACGGACAAACGGTTCCAACCAGTCCATGACCTCACAATCGGTGTGGAGTTTGGTGCTCGTATGATCACTATTGATGGCAAGCAGATCAAGCTGCAGATATGGGATACTGCTGGGCAAGAAGCTTTCAGGTTTGTCTTTCTTTTAATTATTAGATAATTTTTTTAATCCAATTTATAGATTGTCAACTTGTTGGCAGACAGACGGTTAAATTTACATGTTATGCAGATCACGCAGTTGTTGCATATTACATGAATCTGTCGGTATCAATCTCAAATATGCCACATAGGACGACTTCGCAGTTAATCATAGTTGATCTTTATATTTTTATAACTTTTTACTTTATAATCTAATCATACAGTACCTTCTTCCTTGAACCTTTTCTATATACAACTAGCTCTTACTCTGTTGTAAGTTACAACTTGTAACACTTCCGATCTGACCTGTTTAGGAACTTCTAATTTGCTACGTATTACAATATAGCTCACAAAATTTACATAAGAATCACCAAAATCAGTGTATTATCAGCTGCAGCGGTTCCACTCATTCAATTGTTAGCATATCCATGATGTGGCATGCAAAGTGTAGATAATATTTACATTTTGGTTGCCTGTAAGAGATTGCCTACGAGCGATAAGGCCGCCATTTCTAAGCCCTAACTGTATTTTTTTCTGGTGTACAAGAAAGATTATTATTATTATTATATTCACTTGTAACAGTTTTGTTTTTCTTTCTGTAACATAAATCATGTAAATTACCAAAAAAAATGGTTTTCTAATAAAAGTATGGGGGTCTCCCTGGAGGTATAGTACCGACAGACCCTCGCATTTAATAAGCCGTCGGCTTCGACAAATGAAAGATAAGAAGAGTATCAGTTTAATCACTTCAAAAATATACAATATTAGTAATACTTATTACAACTTTCGTGAGCGTCACTGGTTCGGGCAATGTAGTGATGCTATTGGTGCTGCCAGCCTTCTTACCAACTATTGTCCCCTAACAATTTAGTGGTTCGTTCAAAAATTGAACGCCGTCACAAAAGTCTAATGACGCAAGAACCTACTAACTTATATGCAAGTTAGTGGGTTCTTGCATCGTGTTTATAAGTATTTGTATGTTTACTGTAGGATGTTGTTGAGTATGTACTAGTTATACAAATTATAGTTACACAGAAATCTTAAGGTTTTTAAACAGTGTTATTATACAAGTTGATCCTAAGAAGATTCGGAGTAGGTACTTTTTAGGGTCTTTTATTTACTTCGTAGTAGTAAGAGACCAAAAATGACAATTAATTCTTCCTTATGACCTTGTGCTTCTTTGGCTGTTCGTCTGTCTGTATTTACCTTTATATTTTCAGATCAATCACGCGGTCGTACTACAGGGGTGCGGCAGGAGCTTTACTAGTCTACGACATTACGAGGCGAGACACATTTAACCATCTTACGACTTGGCTGGAGGACGCTCGGCAGCACTCCAATTCAAACATGGTTATAATGTTGATTGGTAACAAAAGGTGAGACTTTGTGTTGTGCTTATGAGGTCATGTTGGTGACCTTTGTTCAGCTGTGGACGGCGATAGTTTCATTGGTACTTACACATACATATTAATATCACTTATGCAAAATTTTATTTTGATTGTGCAGTGATCTGGAATCGCGACGTGAAGTAAAGAAAGAAGAAGGGGAGGCCTTCGCACGTGAACATGGTTTAGTGTTCATGGAAACGTCGGCTAAGACAGCTGCTAACGTCGAAGAAGCCTTCATAAACACTGCCAAAGAAATCTACGAGAAAATCCAGGAAGGAGTATTCGATATCAACAATGAGGTAATAAATTCCTCTTATCTAGTAATCGATAATATATCGTGTACTAATATTACACAACTATTCAATAATCGGTTGGGGAATCGTAATCGCCTTTATATTCGACTGGGAGGCGATTGTTCGAAGTTTGCTCCATTGAACATTTGTATTTGTGACAAATTAACGTGACAAGACATTATCATTTAGATAAGATATGTATTTTAATTTAACAGCTGAGGAACAAAAGAATATACATGAAAAATAACTATTTCACAGCTATGTTTTGTCATAACAATCAATACAGTATTATACTTAGTATTTATATTGTACTTGTAAGTATTGTATTACGGATTGAGTCAACAATGTTGTTTCGTTCAAATCATGCTTAACTACCCACTACTACCCGACTATTTCGGTGACGCAGTTGTATGCGACGGCCGAGTTGAAGTTTCGGTTCGATACAAGTATTTGGCCTAGAATCGTACATTCTAGGCCAAATATTTGTATCTGTTGATCTACAAATACTTGTTTTATAATTGATATATTAAGAAATATGGTACATACATACTGTCCGTGTGGTGACGGATTATGAATACAGAGTGTCACCACCCCTATTCATCCCGCGGGTGTTGTAAAAGGTGACTAAGGGATTAACTACGCAAGACAACATCAATGCAAAGAGAAGAAAAACTTGAAACCAACCCTATACCAACCCGTCTGGCCAGCGTGGTTTAGAACGCGAAAACCTCCTTTCTAAGGAGAGGCCTATGTCCAGCAGTGGACTGTTAAAGGCTGTTGATGATGATGATGGTACATACGTATTTTATCAATCTAGCTATTATAGAACAAGTTCTGCTTATTTTGAATAGATGGCGTTGTGTCAGATGTCTGAAATATTTATTAATTGAATAGGCGAATGGTATCAAGATCGGCCCTCAGCACTCGACGGCTGGAGGTGCGAGTGGTGCGGGAGGCGCAGGCGCGGGCGGATCGGCCGGCGGTGGCTGTTGTTAGGTACTGTACTGCACACACTGAAGCGGGAGGACTGCCGTTTAGATCGGGCTGAAGAGGTGAGCCTTGTCAGTTATTATGAGGGATACTTTGTATTAGACCGGTTAGAGACCAAAGTCGTATGTTAGTAAATGAATGGGTTGGTAAAATAATTATTAATATAAATAATTATTGCCTAATAAATTGGTGTATGAAATTATTTTTTGTATGAACAACCAAATGTCCTCAGGTGTAAACAGCAATATTATTTCTATTACTTAAAATTTATTTGTTAAAAAACTAATGAGTAATTAAGTAGTGAGTGTTGTTAAGGAGTCCAGGTTATTAAATTGGACAAGATCAAGTTTACTATAAAATATAATTAATCTATTATTGTGTTTCATCATCACCCTATCGCAGTCCACTGCTGGACACAGACCACTCCAATTGCATGCGACTTGGTTCGATCCTCGGCCGCATCCAGCTCCTGCCAGCCATCTTGTCTATTGTATTTATTTTCGCCAAACAAATAGGAAAAAAATAGTTAGCGCTATTGCTAAATATGGAGACTTGGTTAACATCACTAATGCAATACTTATTCACAATGTTTGATGTCAGGCTCCTTCTCTCTTGAAGATAATTATATAGATCGTACATAGAAGTTCCAATAGAATACATTGAAAATACTCATTAGTATAACATTACATCATAGTGAGTCATTGCTACACTCACAATGCTATTGGACATGTACTCCATATTTCCATTCCTCTTCTTTAAGTATTACGAGCACGTATATTTGAATTTTAATTCTATCCTCCTCTACTTCGTCAAACAATCTAGGACATCATAACGAGGTGTTCGCAGCACAATGAATATATATTATTACTATATATTATTACGTGATGATACACATTCTGAGTTGGTTGATTAAAGGGTAACACGAATTTGTTATTGGCATGAAGTCCGACCCTTTTAAACTTCTGATTAATTTTTATTTATTCATTATCATCGAAGCATCGATGCAAGCTGATGATGATGCTCTCACACACCCGAGTTTGTGTGGTGGATCCGAATCAGGCCGACAAAAACTACATGTGTGCCATTTTGCTCCTGAGACCAGACAACCAGACTTCCTTAGCTCCTGCTAATGCTAAGTTATCGTTTTTAGGCAACGGCGACGCACGTAAGTCACACGTGGTCGTCTCCTACTCGTGCTAGACAAAGGCCACCTTTTAGGAGTCTACCCACAAAATAAACATCATGAAATTCAATAAAAATGTATACTATATAAAATAGAAACTGATTGCGGTCAATGATAATATACGAAGCAGTCATTCTAAGTCAGATCTTAGATTTGCTTATAAGTAACCCCACGATGAGTCAGTGTCTCGTGAAGCTTAACCACGTGCCAATGAATGTATTGTATGATAAAGTTATATATGCTTACAGGAGAGGTGCAGCTGTGTGCAACGAACATTTGGTACGAAACTTACAGCATGCCGGATTTATAGGATTATTTTATATAAATATGCTACATAAAATAGCTTGCATCTGACTCACTACTATAACTTGGTACTTCAATTAAAATAGCACTAATATAAAACACCCATGAACGTATGTATTTGAAAAAATGTCGACCTTATAACGACGAACAATTATCTAGAATCCAATGTTTAAGGAAAAATATTTCATTTAAAACATTAGTGGCAGTTTTTAACTCTAATCTCATTGCTATAGGCGTATTAATATTACACACATAAGTTTCATCGAGCGAGTATTCAGACATGAAAGATAATGGTTACGTTGAATGGACCAGATGTGAAAATTACATTGTATGTAATACATAATAATTATAAAATAGATCCATCATACGATTAGGCTTTTATGTAATTATTTTGTGTATTTACCTATGTGTATTACACTATATTATAATATGCAAATGTTCACGAACATCTCGTAATCTGGCATTTATTTAATAAGATCATATTATGTGTTGTATAACTTCATAGTTGTCATCGTTTTGACCGTATATGGAATTTAGACGGGGATAGTAGCCCGTCGTTTGTATGCGACTGTATGTTGGCACAGTACGATTAAACATTTCCTTGTATAATAATTTTGTACCTCTGACTACAATGTTTAAAGAGGTACAATACATTATTTACAAATAAGGTTTATATTTATTATATTGGAATATTAGTTAAATGGAAAATATTATTATTATTTATGTCCACATTTTTGAGTATTTGTCTGTACAAATTGGAAAGTATATTTGAGATAGGTGGATTAAGTCACACAACATGTTATTGTTTATAAATACCTTCATATTTTAAATAATTTCAAGTACCTTCTATACCTTGCGAAAAAGAACCAAGAAAAAATCAGCTGTTTAGAGAAAAATATACAGAGTATGCTTTTAGGTGGTGGCCTAGTTAAATAGATATGCACTAGATAACAGTTTTCGAATGGCTATGAACTTCATAAGTGATTAAAATTGTAATCTAAAAAGGACTGCTTGCAAGGTACTGAAAGACATGATTACAAAATAGGTTACTTTTAAGTTTAGCACATTGTAATGATGTAATATTTTATAAGGTTACAATATGCAGACATTTGTAAGGTGTAATTCATGAGAGTAAATGTTGAAAAACAATATTGTTTTTTCTTTCATTGTAATACTATATTAGTAACATACTTTTTAAAATACACGTGTATGTATGTGTATCGATCACCAGTGACAGGATGCGGAAAGTAACGACTGAGCCCTGTGGTGTGCTTTGGGAGAGGCCTATGTTCAGCAGTAGACTGTGTGATGATGTATTATAAAAATGCCCTTATCTAAGTGGTATGAGAAAAAATTGATTTACAGGCCTGCGGATCGGAGGGGAGTAGCCATAGCATTTTATTCCTCTGTAAATCATTTGTCTTTTGTTTCAATTCACTGTTTCTATTAGATGAATTAATATAAGACGCTTATTACTAGCCATTTAATAAGATCATATGTCAGACGAACTGCTCAGATCTTTATCAGTACTTAGTTGACAAATTTCATTGAGCACCATAAAGACACAGTTGACAATTTCTGGAGTTTTCATCTTGACTGTACCATTGTTCTTAACTTCTGCCCTGGGCAATGAAACTTCACATAAATCAAACACTGTTATGTCCAGCATGATCATATAAAATATTTGGTTCTGCAGCATCTGGTATGCCAACGTAATTAAATCAGATTGCTTCTCTACTTCTTCTTTTACTCTGAAAATTAAAAATATTGAGTCAATCTTTACCATCAAAGGAAAACAGAATACAGAATAAATTTTCATAATATAATCATTTTTGTTTAGTTAATAAATCAACTTAAAAGGTTCCCACATTATGTGTTTTAGGGTCCAGTACTTAAAGGGAAAAACGAGACTTTATTACTGAGACTATACTGGTCGTCTGTCACCAGACTCACTCATAAACTCTGATGGCTTACAGTTAAAATTTACACGATTTATTTTTGTTGATACTATAACATTCAACACCAAAAACAAAATAAATGTTAAAAATAATATGACTAGTTAAACTAAAAAAATATTACATTCGTGCATGAGATGCATTCACACTTGACCATTTTTTCATGATGTTATAAAGAGTATTTTAACATGCAGTCAATATATTAATATTGGAACATACCCATTCCATATAATGTGAATATCTCCTACTTCAAAGGACAAATTCATTTTGTCTTTGTGTTCAACTTGTGGCGTCCGATATGTTAGAGTGAAAGGGTCTGTGATACGTGATGAGTCATTCTCTACAAAGTTGAAACCAAATTGCAGTAGCTGTTGCTGTAAGATTTAAAATAAAAACATTAACAATTGTGTTTTTATAAAGCCTGGGAAATGTATTTTATCACATTAATTAATTAAACTTGTCTGTCACAACTAATTAACCATTAGGCAATATAAAAACTTTAGCTTACATTTAGGAATACAATTGTTAACAAGAATTTATCCATTGTTGTTTTTGTTATACTCAACTGTTAACACTAGATGATTTATATATCTGATCAAAAACTAATATATACAAAAAAAATATTCAAATTTAAATAAAATATATAACTATATATATATATATATTAACTATAGTAGATGTATGTGTATATTGAAAGAGTGCAAAAATGGCATCAATAGGAAAAGCAGTGATAAATATGTTTCTTGTATGTTGACAGATAACATTATAACATGGAAAAAAACCATGCAATGACAAGGTCTGACCTAACTAGGCCTAAAGTTATATGGCAAAGTCAGTATGAACCAACCACAATTCAGTATATTGTACAGAATTATTATACTTTAACTTCTGTATGGAATTATAAGTAATCCAATCAGCATTACTATTCTGCCTGAAGGAGTGTCACCAAACTTGTTGAAATTGCATCATGGGGACACACTACAAAAACCTATTGAGATAATACTTAACAATGATACAATCCTTTAATTCTTTTTCTGAAATTAGTGAGTTTCGGTACTGGTAATCTCACTTCACACCACCACTTTTCTGTTATAAAAATAATTATTGAAATCATAATCAAATGACGTGCCAAGAGTCAATGCTGGACATTCAAGGCTGGCATATACAAGACTCCTGGAAGGGTGCTTAAGCATTGATATCAATATATTACATACCTGCGTAAAACAAAATTGTTTGATATTACAATCAAACATAGTCTGTAAAGTTGCCTTCACTGCAGTGCCTATTCTCTGCTCTCCTCTTTCAAGCATGTACGGTAAATGTGTGGCATTGTCGAGACTAATACTAACTCCCCAGGATAATAAAAATGCTGAATAGGATACTTTGCTCTTGCTGTTGTCTTGAGTTGAGGACAGAACATTTATCTGGAAACAAGAGGTAATACTTATTTAACAGTGAGATACAAATTATATACATAGAATTTTTTAAATATATAAGCCTGTCAAAGTCATCATCAATAATCATCAAATGCCTTTAACAGTCCACTGCTGGACATAGACCTCTCCTTAGAATGGAAGTTTTGGCCTACTATACCATGCTGGCCAGGCGGGTTGCTATACGGTAGGTTTCAAGTTTTCCTTCTCTTTGCATTGATGTTGTCTTGCTTAGTTTATACCTTAGCCTTAGGCAACTGCAAAAAGATAATGAAAACCTGAAACACTATGCCAACTTATTTTATTTGGTCAGTATAGCATAGTAGGCCAAAACTTTCTTTCTAAGAAGAAACCAATGTCCAGCAGAGGATTATATTTAATAACCACAATTAAATATATAAAATTCTATAAATACATAATTGAATGACATATGCAGATAAGTGGGCGACTTGTGTAGAGTCACCAGTGATGACTGGATGCAGAAAGCAAAGGACCAGGTTTAGGTGTGCCTTAAGAGAGGTCTGTGGACTGCAACGGGCTGATGATGATGCAGATTTAGCCATACATCATTATCATCTAACCACTATTTAGTGGTTCACATATACATTTAAACAATATCATCACTTATACTTACAACTAAACCGCTGGCGTCATCTTCTGAATACTTGAGATTAACTTGTTCTTCTATTTGAACAACATATTTCATAGAGGAACTGGCCTGCACTGCACTCACAAGAGCTTGTCTAACTTTGGTGGCATATTGCTTGAGTTTCACTGTGCTATATTGTAAATTGTATAAAGGGGAAACTTTATTACAGCGCCATGCCCCTTCATTATATATAACTGTAAAACAAAACCAATTATTAACAAAACTCTAAGAAACTTTATTTTTCAATGCACTACGAAATGACCCATACCAGCTAATGGATCGCTTGAGATAATATTTCTTGTACTAGTATTGTTAACACGCTGCCAAGCAGATTCAGAACGATAATGATTCATTTTCACTCAATGAATTTATGGATAAAAAGCCAAGAATATAATATTTTTATTTAAACTTTGCCTGGCTATGTCATTCAAATTCAAAACAACCAAAGAGTATGTAACACTACGTATAAGAGGCGGGACTGCCATAGAAATAAACGATGTATGAAACGTGCTACCATTTTCAATACCAACGTTACGGAACTAAGGCGTGTACAATGCTGCCAACATAATGTCATTACTAGTGATGTGGTATGGTGGCTAGCGAAAAATTATCGACATCGATTGCAAAATTTTGGGCTTTCAGGAAATAAATAAAAGAATATTAAAACTCAGATTGTTTTAAATCATATTTATTTACAAGGAATTAAACAATTACCAATACTATTGGTAGTTTTAATTTTAGAGATAGGTTTTACAAACACACGTCAATAATATTTTTATAGAACTAGATGGGGTAGACGTTTCCTATCTGAAACTCGTAAACATAAATTACATCATTATAGCAAAGTAATTTATTGAGAAATCAGGATGTCAAATATATTGACATAAAACAAATAACTAACTTGGTTCACACAAAAAGGCTCGGTGGTAATTATGTTCCTTCTGTATGACTGAAGATAATTCTGTAAATATAAATTACATTATTATAGCAAAGTAATTTATTGAGAAATCAGGGTGTGCTTTACAAATATATTGACATAAAACAAATAACTAACTTGGTTCACACAAAAAGGCTTGGAGGTAATTATGTTCCTTCTGTATGACTAAGGATAATTCTGTAAACATAAATTAAATCATTATAGCAAAGTATTACTTTGGTATAATGATGTAATTTATGTAATTTATTGAGAAATCAGGATGTGCTTTACAAATCAATAAATATCTCACCACTGTATGAGAGCTGCACATTATCAGTTCTTCTAGCTGGCAATGGTGGACTTTTAGTAGTAGTATGTAGTGGAAATCCAACTAAAATTTCATCAGATAATGGTGTAGATGAGATTTTCAGACTCGGAATAGCAGTTTTCTTCAGTTGAGTTTTTTTCTTCTTGAAATCATTACTTCGGAAATGCTTTTTACAAACATATTTTAACTTATGCACTTTTTCAATTGGCAAATAGACTAAGTCTTCTTTCCCTATTACTTTGACCCATTGCTTGCACCTAAAAAGTGGGTGAAGTTATTTTTACTTAAAAAATACATAAACTACTGTATTATAAGAATGTAACAAAATAACTTTATACAGTATTATGATACGCTAAAATTATATCATAAATCCATATACCTATTTTGTAAACTCTTTCGACCAAGTATAGCTTTACATGAAAGGAAATTTATAGTGACAAAACCAACTAATTGAGAAAACATTGATTTTACTTCCTTAAATCATAATCATCATCAGCATAGACTTTCCACTGCTAAACAAAACTTTGTCCATTAATTTATATAACTAAACATCGATATCGATAAATCCGATTGATGGGTGATCTCACTATGCAATGTTTTGTTAAAGTTACTTTGATTTGATTAAAATGCACTAAACCTTTAGGAATTGTACTAGAATTGACTTCTATAAGGAAATAAATATCTAATTTTGCTTACCGTTCTTTGTCTAATGGAAATTTAGCCAAAAAAAGACGTTTGTTCCAGTTTGTTCACAGTCATGGCATGTTTTTATACCACAAATTTCACACGTAATTTTTCTCATTTTGTTTATTAGAAACATTCGACGACAACCAGACAACAAATTTCTTATAACTAAATGATTATTAATACACTTTTATGCAATTTATACGCGAAAATATAGCTTTAGAAAACAATAACAAACTAACTATCAAACGCTTATGAGTACTTTTACTTGCTAGTGACACTAATGACAGTCAAAATTTTGATCACCCATTTTGAAAATCGCCATTTTCATTTTGAAAATCGCCATTTTGACTGTCATGTCATGTAAAGAAGAATCGTAGCCGGTATAGTTCCAGAGTTCTCGGTGTTCTTCGTAATTTTACGGGTTATAGCCGCCATATTGAAAGGTACCCCGTTTCATATATCACGTCTTTTGTATGGGAGTTTCGCCAGACTGAAAACAACAACCGACGACGGATAGGTAAGGTAGGTATTGTTACTGTCAAAGTCAAGAGTCACTCACTTTTTTTTTTTGGAATTTAATGACCTGGTAACTAATCCTTAAAGTCAAGTCTTATTTTATTTAAACAAACATAGCACTTTCACTTTGCTTCATTTTTAGATTGTTTTGATAGTATTTTTTATATATTTATATTTAAGTTTGTAAGTGTTTTAGTCTTTTAATAACTGTTCTAGTGGCGGCGGGCGGGATGAAGAATCACGGGCGGTTTTCAAAATTTTGCTCAGGGCTATTTTGCCGTGTCCTACGAGTTTGACCATTGATTAAAAGGCAAAAATGTAGGAAGTGAGTATCAAATTATTTTACGTTAGGGTAAAATGTTTAACTTACTGTAAAAAAAAAGATAAACTTAAGACTTAAACGGAAAACATATTTTAATATTTAATAAAATACCAAATATTATCCTACTTTTTTATGTGTCCTTCATCATATCCTGGATTGTGATTACGTATTTTGGAGAATATATAAGCTATATTTGGATATCTTTAGTATTACTCGAATGAAATAACTCATTATATTTGTTTTTAAATAAAATATAATAAGGTTGTAGTATATTTTTCTAATATAAATACTGAAATTATCGAATTTAAAAAACTGGCCACAGCGGACAGTCCTGTACGTATCGGTATGATTTTATAAAGAACTAGCTGACCCGTGCCCACTTCGTTGGGCATAACTTAAATATAAAAGTTAGACATATACTGTCGTTGACTTTTTTGTAGGCATTTTCAAGCTCCACATCTTTTCTCTAGAACTCAAAAATAAGGCAGCGTTCGTAAGAAACGCTTTCATTCGACCGTTTTTTCTCCGATTCACTTTGCAAAACGGACTACCGCGTAAAAGCCTTTTTATTTTTTCGGTTTTTTATATAACCTATGACACTCAGCAATAATGTGGCTTTCTATTGGTGAAAGAATTTTTAAAATCGGTTCAGTAGATCCCGAGATTACCCCTTACAATTTAACAAACACACAAACTTTACTTCTTTATAATATTAGTATAGATAACAATAATATTGTCTTTGGCTCTTAACTATTTTTAAGCAATGCCATATTGACGATGTTTTTATCATTCCTTCGTTCTTTTCCTTTGAATTAAAACTGAAGAAATTCAATCGTCAACACTTGCGGTCCGTGACGTGCGTGACGGGTCTGTTTCGTTTGTCCGGTACGAACATTGATTTTGAAAGGTAAGACCCACAAATTTTATATACTACTCGTGTTAAATTATAAGTAAATATGTTGTAGATAATGAATGTGTACTAGTAAACTACTATAATCAACCTTTTTTATACCAAAAAAACATGTGATGACAAGTCCGCGTTATACGTAACGTCCAGGACGTGACGTGATGTATTATGTGGACTAAAAACGTTACGTACTGGACTCGTAAAGATGCGTTCATACTGTCTTGTGCAATTTAATATATTAAAAATATAATTCACCCAGAGAGGTAAACTCATTACCTTTATAGGATCTAGTCACCTCATGGTGAGCAGGTTTCCTTATTATGTTATAAATATCCTATTTAGACTAGCGATAAAGAGGGTGAACCCTAACATTCCTCACATCCTCGGCACTTCCTTACAAATTAATTTATTCCTACTCAGGTAAATTATGCCGTTGACTGGTGCCGAGAGAGACAAAAACAACGGCGATATGGACAAAAACAAAGAAAATGAAGAAAACTACAACAAATATAAAAAGAAAGAAGGCGAAAGACTGAAGAACATAAACCCAAGGTAAGTGAACTAAATAAGGAAGAAAAGGAAAAAAGTCGGAAAATTTGGAGATAACAAAAAAGGAATAAAAGGGAAAATAAAAAAGTAAATAATACTAAGCCAGCTGTTCCAGTGACAGTGCCAGAGATGCAAGATAATACAAAATTGAAGAAAAAACAGAGATTGAATTACCGAAATTATAAAAGATATCAAAGGACATCAAAAACTTGTGAAAGGTTAAAGAAAGTTATTAGTAGTTTAAGTAAAAATTGATTTCGCCTAGAGACTAAACACAAAAAGATGATTGAGCTATTGGAAAATGAAAAAGTTACTCTAAAAGAAGACTAAACAATCACGCAGAAATACCTACTCATTGGTTCCATTTTATTTTTGTTACTACCTAATTGACATTTTTTTGTATCTGTTGAATTTTTTTGTAAGTTAAGAAGTATTGTTACCTACATAATGTGAAAATGAAACTGAGATAGACTTGAGTCCCCTAAGTTTTTTGTAAAATATATTTTTACTAAATAGTTCGATAAATGCTCAAATCAAAACAGTCTGTGATATTGATTAATTTTATAGAAATAAGTACGGTAAGTGATGTGACTTAAATAATATGTCACATCACGACGTTTTTGAAGTGTTGAATAATATTGTATTGTTTCTAAAATGACTAGAAATTGTGCTCGTTGTATGTAAACATAGCTTTAGAGTTCCTAAACGTAACGACTGTTGTCTACATACGTAGACTCCATTTCACGAAAGAAGTCCCGCAGACGCAGCGCTGTATTCGCGCGACATAATATTGCCAGAGTTAAATGTGGGGAAATCAGGGGAAATAATTTATCGTTCATTTACTTTCATTTTATTAACTACTACTACTACTACTAAATTGTTTCTAATATAATGTATTTTTAAGGTACCTATTTGATAATCATACTACTAAGGTCTGATTAGTGAAAAATAAATCTTCCTTTAATTTCCAAAATATAAAATGGAGATGTTCGACCAACTTTAGATTAGAAAAATAAAATAATATTAAAAGTTTTATTCAAAGTTTTATTGAATAATATTATGATCGGTCATACTATGATCACTGTCAGAAGAGTAAATTAAAAAACAGTGAGACAAATTCTGATTCTATCACGATATAAATGGATCCATTTCTTCATAAGACCATCATTTTTTAAATATTCTTCCTGTAGTTGTTTAAATAGTCTTCCGCTGTAACTCAAAAAACTGTTAGGCTCACAATATCTTTTGGATGTTGGCCCACGTTTTTCTCCGTTATTCGTCTCTTTACAAGGCTCCACATTTTTTCTATCGAATTGAGATCGCAGTGGTAAGGCGGCAATTACTCGCCGCTGTTGCGCCTTCTTTTGTAACTCTCGTTACAGTTTTCTCTGACACACCTGCAATAAAATGAACAAGTATGAATGATTATTTTCGTATTTAATTACATTATTGTTGAATATAACTTTTTATTTTTTTATTGTTTTAATTCCTTCAAAAATTTCCTTAATAAAAATCATGCAAAAAACTTAAATCAAATCTGTAAGAAATCAATCGGGGAAAAAATGTGTATATATGGCAGCCCAAAAATTCACCTGTCATGGCGGCGCCTCTCTTGCGAACATTGTTTATTGATATTAAAACACCGTGATCCTTGTGTTCCGCTTCACAGATCTCCTTAACCTTTAATATGATTTCTTGACCAGTACTTTTTACAACTTCTGGCATCGTAAATAAACCTTATAACGCACTAATCCATTAGTAAACTCACAAAATATGTACCAAAACAAACGCACACAACAACATTGACAAATGACAACATGGCCGATCTCCCCATTTGTCAAATTTAGTTCCACAATATCCCGCGGGACTTCTTTCATGAAATGGAGTATAACTGTCCTGTTTTGGCTGTTATAGTTTTTATTTTTTTATGAAAAAACCTTAGGAAGTTATGTTTTTGTTAATATATATTATATGTCTTTTTGTTATTTATTGTATTTAAAAAAAGTTACCTATAATGTGAGTCTTTCAGAATAGTTATTTATTCACAAAGTTTGATAGTCCAGAGTGCCATTTAGTTACGTACAAGACATATTTTATATTTAAAACAGCACTAAGAGGCAAGATTCCACAAAGTGGTATTAAATTTTAGAAGATTTTTATGTTGTTGATTAATTATAAATAAAGCTGATTAACTTTGATATGATTGAGTTATTATTTACTTTGAATGAAAATGTTACGTACAAGACCCCTGTATTGGCAACCCTCACTATAATAATACATTTTATAGAAATTATACTCATTTAACATTGTTTGATTATGGTTTTTTTTAAACCTTAGTTCATTGTAAATGTCTACATTTCATCGTTTATTTAAAATTTTGTTATGAAAATAAATGGACATCCTGTACGTAACGGAGCAAAATTTTGAAAAACGCCCTCACACTTAATTTTCACATCACCGAGTTCACTGGCCAACACTAATCTGTCAAGCAAGAATTTTTGACAATCAATAATCAGATGTTCCATGGTTCCTTCTTGAGATTCGCAATATGGGCATGTATTAGCTGGAATAATGCCAAGTCTAGAAAAGTGACGGTGCAGTATTATGGCCAAAGCGCAATCTGTTTATCGTAGTTATAAAGTCTCGGCTGGCTTCTTTCAATTTGTTGTACCAGGGTGTAACAGGCAATCTTTCTTGAATACTTCCATACCTTTTTCCTTTGGTGTCTTGGTCTTTCTTCCACATTTCTAGCCATAGTTTACATACATTTTCATTGATACTTTGCAGAGAGTCAGTCATAGGAATGTCCATTGCATTTCTAACATCAACAGAGTTATTACCTTCATATGCGGTTTTATCAACTATTTCATTGCCCGAGATATCTCGGTGAGAAGGTACCCATAGAAAAGAAATGTTTATGTGCCTAAGATAATATTGATAAATTATTTCTTTGATAAAATACAGCATATAATTCGACTTAAATGAAAGTGTTAGGTTAGTTAAGGCTTTTATCAAACTCATTGAATCAGAAACAATCAAAAAGTATTTACAATTGTTAATTTGGCGAATATGTAATAAAGCCTGATAAACCGCATATGCCTCTGCAGTGAATATAGTACATGTATTGTGCAGAACATAGCTTTGAGAGAATTTTGAATGTAGATCATAAATAGCAGAACATACATAATCATTCCCCTTACTGCCATCAGTGTAAATAACATAATAGTTATTATTATCTGCCAAAAAAATTAACATATCTATATTATTATTAATAGAATTTTGTAATTCCTTGATGGGATGTGAAATACACTGATAAGAGAAGGAGTAACATGGCCATGGGCTCTGTTTTCTAATATGAGCAAAAGTATTTTCTATTTCTAGCAATATTTTGGACAATGTTGGAGATTTCCCATTCAAAATATTGTCTCCTGTTGTTAGAGGCCCAGGAGTTCTACTTACAGAAGGTACAATTTTATTGATAATTTTCCTGTGATTTGCAGCAATTAATTTAAGACAGAATCTCTCTGCAAGTAGAATGCGTCTCAAAATTAAGGGCATCAGTTTAGTCTCTACTTCCATGGCCCTTATGGGAGTAGAGCACATTGCACCAGAAATAATTCTCAAAGCCTTATTTTGCAATTGATCAAGTTTATTTACATGAGAACTGTTTATATACACTAGTGAACCTATAATCAAAATGACTCCTAACTATACTTTTATATAGATTTGACAATATTTTAGGGTCTGCTCCCCATGAGACACCTGCTAGACATTTAACTATATTTAAACCTTTTAGAGCATTCTTTGATATATAGTTAATATGTTCCTGAAAAGTTAATTTTCTATCTATTACTATGCCTAAAAATTTCTTTGAATTTACTGGGTTTATAAATTTGCCATTATAAACTACTTTTGAATTTGAAATCTTATTTCCAAATATCATGATTTTTAAATGCGTTAATTTTTAAATGTAGTACATTGTTATAATAGTGATGTAGTTGGAACAAGGCTCTATTAGTATTGTTAATTGCAATTTCTACATTATAATTACTACTGTACAAAACAATATCATCAGCAAACTGCAAAATATCTACATTACTACTATTACATATTACAGATTTCACTTGTTTAAATATTATACAATATTTTTTATTTATATTTTTTATTATAACAAAGGAGATAGTGTAGCACCCTGCATTGTACCTTTAGATGCACATTTTGGACCATGTAGTGTATTGTTATATTTTACATAATGTGTTCTATTATTCAAAAAATTATATATCCATTGACATACTTGGCCAGGCACACCAAGCCTAAACATAACTTGTACTAGTTTATCAGGATCTAGACTATTCTAGACTGTCAAATGCACCTTGAACATCTAGAAATACACAAACAGTGTGTAACTTTTTATCCTTTGCATGTTTCAGGTCCGAAATTAACGAAGTGAAGCTGTCTGCACAACTTCGCCCTCGACGAAATCCATATTTTATATGTGGAATGATGCCATTAGATTCTATATACCAATCCAATCGATTTTTAATCATGTTTTCAAATATTTTACCTAGACATGAAGACAGTGATATTGGTCTGTAAGAGCTGGCTAGTTCTGCAGGTTTATCTGGTTTGAGTATCGGAATGACACATTGTGTTTTCCATGATTGCGGAATACATTTACAATGCCAAAGTAAATTAAGAATATTTAGAAACAATTTTTGTGCAGATTCATCTAAATTTTTAATAATACAATAGGGGAAATCATCTAAACCAGGTGTAGTGTCTTTCCGAGATAACAAACTAATTTTAAATTCGGACCATGTAAAAGGATCTAGAAAAATTTTTGAATTTAGACTATCATTATTTAATTTGAAAATATTACCTAAACTACCAACATCATTTAAATTGCTATTGTCGGATAATTTATCTAGAAATGGAGAAATAAACTCATCTTTATGTGATTTATTGCCAGCTCTTATACCTTTAAACATTTTAAGAAGATTCCAAATCTTACTAAATGTTATCCCAACCTATTCTTTTTTGCTCGGATATAGTCTTTTTTTTAATTGCATCTTTTCTTTTGTAATCTAAATAGTTCTCCATAGTAGGTTCACTTCTATAACGTTTCAATGCATTGTAAGAGGCAATTACACTTTTTTCACAGATGTCATTCCACCAGGGAGCTGGTGGTCTGCTTTTAAAATTATTTGGTTTAGTGAGTTTAGGGATTGTCATATTTTTTAAAGTATTTAGTCGAGAACAAAAATCATTATAGGTTGAAATAGGATCATATAATTTTCCGAGGACGTGCGCGAGTGGCGCGAAGCCGCTCGTCGAGCCACCTTGGCTAGATGGTCTTTCCGGCTGGAGACTCCACGCGCTGGCTTCGCCACCGTGGAGGCTCTCCAGCCGGTCATCGCCGAGTGGGCAGGGCGGCAGCACGGGACCCTTTCCTTCCGGCTGACGCAGGTGCTTTCCGGGCACGGTTGCTTCGGAAAGTATCTGCACTCGGTCGCGAGGAGGGAATTGAGTCCCGCCTGCCACCACTGCGACTGCAGTGAGGACACGGCCCAGCACACGCTGGCGGTCTGCCCCGCATGGGCGGCGCAGCGCCGGGCCCTCACTGCAGTCATCGGAGAGGAACTCTCGCTGCCGGTCGTAGTTCGCTCCATGGCCGGTAGCGACAGTTGTTTTACCGCGGTCGCAACCTTCTGCGAGGACGTAATCTCGCAGAAGGAGGCGGCGGAGAAGGCCCGGGAGGATGACCTCCACTCGGACCCGATCCGCCGCCGGCGCCCCGGGCGGCGGAGGCGCGCCTATTTGCGCCTCATGCCGCCCTGAGTGTGGCCGCGGGTGGACGGGACGGGTTTCCCCGTCCATCCGCTGTAGTGGCCAGCCGCGAGGGGGTGGCGTCCGCGTGTGACCGGACGTCGCCCAAACAGAGAAGATGAGGAGATGGCGCCCGCAACAGTGCGGGCAGGCGCCGGGAGGGATCCAGAAGGAGAAAACAGTTACCTGGATCCCTTCCAAATACAGGCGCAGAGAGGTCACACCGTGTGGTTTTAGTCGGTTCGAGTCCGACACACCGCCCCGCCGAGAGCCCCGGTGGGGTGACGGTCCGTGGGGATTTCCACACGTTAAAAAAAAAAAAAAAAAAAAAAAAAAGGATCATATAATTTTAATACTAAATCATTAAATATTGTTTTGGAAATAATATTATACTTTATCCAATCAGATTTTTTATATATAAATCTATCAACAGGGGGATTAATATGATATTTATCTATGTGTAGTTAAATCTCTGTTATTGTAGGAAAGTGGTAGCTGCCCATGGCATCATCATGCACAGACCACTCGCATATCGAGGCGAGGTTAGCACTAACAAAGCTAACATCAATTGCAGATGGGTTTCGTCTTGGGTTATTTCAAGTTGTAAAACTACTATCATTTAAAATACATAAATCCAAGTCGTCTATGATATCAAATAAATCCTGACCTCTACTCTTAGTGGATAGACAACCAAATGCTATGTGGTGAGCTTTAAAGTCACCACTGACAAAGATAGGTTTTGGCAGATCTTTAATTATATTTGTGTAGTCTGTTGAGATGTATGTGTCCACTAGAAGGAGGACAGTATACACATAGAATAGTCAAGCTACCATGCACAGTAGATAAGGATAGAGCAACAGTTTGGATGTCTTCATAAAATCTAGTGTTTAATATTTTGTACTTTAAGTATGGCTTAATTAGTATTGCTACACCATTATGAGCATTATTTGAATTTTTATTGTAAATATTATATCTAGGTATTCTAAATTTATTGTCTTTAAACCATGTTTCATTAAGTAAGCAAATGTCAATATTTTGTTTTTCTAAGAATTGAATCAACAGAGGTTTTTTACTATAAGCACTTTGAATGTTATACTGAGCAATACGTAGCTTAGAAAGTGTATGACTTGGATCCATTACTTCAGATTTTTAAGCAGGGTTTCCTTAATACTGTATAAGGTAGATGGCTTAGTATCCCCCTTATTACCAAGTTCCACCAACGTCTGTACTAGGGCCATAAGTACATCGTTGTTGGCAACTATTTGGGCTTTGATGTCTACCTTTGGAGGGACATCTTTAGGTTTATTTACATTATATACAGGATTATTTACAGATACAGGTTTGTTTACAGATAAATGTACAGGTCTATTGATAGATGTATGTACAGGCTTATTTACAGTAGAAATTTTCATTTTTGGAGGTGAAAGAGGTGGAAATTGTGTATTATCATTATTAATGTGTCGTTTCTTTAATGTAGCACTTGCAAAAGTTATCTTGTTTTTCTTTTCAAATATTTTATTTAACTTAATTGGATATAATCTAGAAATTGCAAGAAACTACCATCAAACTACTACAAGGCCCACTGCAATTGACACAGCAGAGCTCTGTTGGTTTATCACATTCTTTATATAAATGTTCACCTCCACAAATGGAACATCTTTGTTTACCATTGCATATTTTAGCAGAGTGGTTAAATTTAAAGCAACGGAAACATTGTTGTAATGGTGGTATATATTCAAAAACTCGGTATGAAAATAAATCATACTGTACATTGTCTGGGAGTATATTCGAAAGAAAAGTAATGCTGTTTGTAGTGGTACTCGCTCTTCCCCAACCTTCCTTGTGAATCTTCTTATAGCTACTATTTCATAGATTGATGATAATTTTGTATATAATTCTTTGTTCGAAATATTTGCTGGTACAAACCTAATTATACCTGTTTTTTCTATTTCCGTAGCTGGAATAAATGCCTCAAAGCCATGTTTGTTGAGAAAAGCCGTGTTGTTGATGAAATTATTTGCTGTATTATACTGTTTAAATATTACTGCTATTTTATTTGCATTAATGCGTTGTATCGCCGTCACCCCTTTTATTTCATTAGAAAATATATGGTTGAGGTAGATAGGGCTCTTATTGCCTATTCTATCCGTATTGTTGGTAGCTTCAATAAACACTTTAAAGTCTAGATATGTGCCATTTTCTGGGTATAGTCTTTTGTAGTTGGGTTTAATATATGGTGAATAGTCAAAATGCTCACCGGCGCCGCCGCCATCACCACAGTCCATCTTAGTCCCTCCGTCTCTAGCCTCAGGCCGAGGACGTTTATGTGGGGTGGGCGGGTTATCCCCGCACCCCTCATTTCCTTCCATTTTCACCAATTAGTCCACCTAGTAGTTGCTTATATATCAATTTATATCAAAAAAAAATTGCGAATATTTAATAAAATATTAATTTTAAAATTTGCACTCGCGCGCTTTTTGAAAGTTCCCGCCAGAATCCGTCAAAAATTCTTGCTTGACAGATTAGTGTTGGCTAGTGAACTCGGTGATGTGAAAAGTAAGTGTGATTCTTCATCCCGCCCGCCGCCACTAGAACAATTATTAAAAGACAAAAAAACTTACAAACCTATATATAAATATATAAAAAATACTATCAAAACAATTTAAAAATGAAGCAAAGTGAAAGTGCTATGTTTGTTATATAAAATAAGACTTGACTTAAAGGTCTTAGTTACCAGGTCATTAAATTCCAAAAAAAAAAAAAAAAAATGTACACTTGTCATTGTACTCATTGTCATTCTCCATTCCAATCACTCACACTCTGTGTATGTGTGAAACTTGTTATTGTTTTTATCCATGCAACGACGTAACTAACTAATACATAGGACTCAACTATCAGTAGTGGTAACATTTTAAATAGTAGATAATCTACAGTATCAACATTACCGACTCTGATAAATCGATATTCATTTAGGTAAGTATAAAACATAGCAAGTCATAAATTCATAAAGTTTACGGCACTTTCGAACCTGATTACACGATACTTTTTGGACTTTGATACTGATAATTATGTTGGCTGTTGACTTGATTCTGAAGCCGCCTCATTGACATTTCGTTCGTCAAGCAGGATGGACCAGTTACGCTTTGATGGCCGTGTGGCAGTAGTGACGGGCGCTGGTGGCGGTCTTGGCAAAGCGTATGCTCTTCTCTTGGGTTCTAGAGGCGCAAAAGTCGTTGTTAACGACCTCGGTGGCGCCCGCGATGGCGTTGGCAAGTCTAACTTTGCTGATGCTGTTGTAAAGGAAATCAAGGACAAAGGTAAAAATACAAATTCATTATCAAAACTTCATTAATTGTAATAATCATTGAGTTGTTAGAGTCATGTAGGATATGTAGACATTAAAGAAGCAATATAAAATAAATTATACTACACATTTAATGAACTTTGCAATTCATTGTTCTGATGACGTTCTGAATATTTATTCTGAGAATATTTAAAAGTACAAAGTCAACTTTTTTTCTGTGTCTTTTGGGTTTATAAGAAAATAAAATTAATGTACTATGCTTGAAAATATATGATAATATTTCATACACAGATAGAATAAACATGATTGTAGTAATTTGTTATCTATATGATACGGGGATTATCTGTTTGTCTTGTTACATATTTACACAGACATGTTTTTGTACAAAGGAGTTGAGAACATAATATTGAATATGCATTTTTTTTCTAATTAGTGTTAAATCACAGTAATGTAAAAAGTGTGATACTATGACGATCACTTGATCTACAAACTGAACCAGTCTTAATTATTTTTTTAGAGATTACCCCCTAAAACTTTATAAACTTCGTAATATTAGTATGTACAGATAGAAATCTTAATTGTAGACATTGTTTTGGTGATCCTTTTAAGCCTAAAACTTACTAAAAATGTAGTCATAACTAGAAAAACATCTATATACTCATTAGCATAGTTGTAAAGTCGCTTGCTCATCGATTTCTTATAAGATTCGTTTTTAGTTATTGTACAAAAACTCAATTCGTACTAATTGAGTCCTCACTATTCCTTTATCGGGAAACCAGATGCAGATGTAAGTTCTATCATTTTGTTGCCGAAAGCTCATAAAATCAAGTTGACAACATAATTTTTTTTGACTCATAAAAAAACTCTCGTGTTAATTCGACTTCAAATTCATTTTAAATTTCATACAAAGTTCAGTTTTCAAAATACTTATATATTTAAACTTATTACTTAAGACATATAGCAATTTGATATATGGTTTATGAAACAAAATTAACTTTCTGGTAATACTTCTGTTTAGAAGTGAATTTCCTGTGGCTTTATAGTTTTGTAGCAATAGGACACATATTTTTGACACAAATTTTTTGTCATAGGTGGTGTTGCTGTCGCCGATTACAACAATGTAATTGAGGGAGACAAGATTATTAAGACAGCTATTGACAATTTTGGACGCATAGATATCCTGATTAATAATGCAGGCATTCTCCGTGATAAGAGCTTCACCAAAATGTCCGAGCAGGTGATTATAATTAGCGTTAATTTAATCGTTGCTGATTATATTGTTAACTGCGATATTACGAGATTCATTTGGAACGACCTCTTTGTAGAATAATTAAAAACATCTATAGAAAGTACGCTGGATTCCAAATAATCCCTGACACCAACACAACCTAATATTATACCAATTGTTATGACAAAGTTTTATAGAAGTAATTAGAAACCTTAAAACGTAATAATTATGATATGACTGACAATATATATTTTTTTATTTATGTGAATATTTAATAATCTGATAATATTCAGGACTGGGATCTCATCCAAGCCGTCCACTTGAAGGGTGCATTCAAAACTACACATGCTGCATGGGAATACTTCAGAAAACAAAAATATGGTCGCGTTATCATGACATCGAGTAATGCTGGTATTTTCGGCAACTTCGGACAAGCTAACTACAGGTTAGTTCATTGAATTTAATTGTTTATATATAATTTTGTTTAACTCTTAGAAAGAGCTCTTAACAGTTATTATGTAATCAATAGAAACATTTATCCATATACTAGCTGACCCACACAGCCCCGTCTGTGTCTTCTATGACCCGTAGAGTGATGTTTCACCGCTGATACCCATTTGTGTCCCATAAAAAAGGGATATAGTGAGCCCACTTTAAAAGATAGATATGCTTAGATTTTTTTAGAACTTTGAAGGGGACCAATCCTGTCGTACATGATTTTGAGAAACTTTAATAGTTTCGCAAAACCAGCGCAGCAGAAACTCTCAAGAGGAAGTAATATAAAATTGTTAAATAATACAGTTCACACGCAAACAAAAGAAACTTGTTTCTGCAGATAGAGTTATATTAATGTAAAAAAAAATCAAGAAAAAGGTGATGTTGAACTGACCAGATTGAATTAAATTAATTTTCAACTTTACCTAAAGTCATATTTATATTGTTATAGTGCGGCGAAACTAGGCCTGGTTGGTTTTGCCAATACTTTATCTATTGAAGGTGCTAAATACAACATCAAAGTGAACACCATAGTACCGACGGCTGCTTCTCGTCTCACAGAAGACATTCTTCCCCCAGAGATGTTTGAAGCGATGAAGCCTGAGCTCATTGCACCGGTTGTTGTAAGTTTAAGGTTTTTTTTAGTTCATATTATTTATTACGATAATGTTTCAAAGGACTGTCTAAAAAATTTACTTACAAAGTTCTAAATTGAAAAGCTTTTAGAAGTAAGGTCCATTCGTTTTAAGAAAATAGTAATGCCTTGATCAAGCCTGAGTTAATTAAATTCTGTTTATTATTAAACTATGTATGTATTTCAAATTTTCTTATAATCCCGGTAGCGATACCGGGATCCCGGGATCGCTCCAATCCGATACCGAAGTACCGGTTTTGAAAAATCGTCCGGGATTTGCAATCTCTAAGTCTGAGCCAGAAGCCGGGCTTGAAGATTCAAGTTCCAAGAAATTATTGCTTCGTACGAACGTGCAATAGAACTTCAGTTAATGTTTGTTTCTGCAGGCGTTCATGGCACACGAATCTTTCCCTGATAACGGCGCCATTATCGATTCTACATTAGCCTACGCTACTAAAATGCACTTTGTAAGAGGCAATGGTGCTCCGTTAAAGTAAGTATTTCTTTCTAAAACGTAGTCATGACCGTATGTCTATACTTTTTAGTAATGACATTTAGCATCCATGTGTAAACTTCATCTTTACGTGACAGTAACATTACGATAATTACTGATGTCATAATATGCACTTCAGATAAAGGTACTTAAACTTCAAATTTGACAACAACCTGTTAATATTTATTCTAAGGAAATAATGGTCCAAAGATTCTATGATGATATTTGCAATACATAGTAGATTATTATTGTAGACACATTCAAGTAATTACTAAACCCTATGAATTCTATATAACATTTTGTTACCAACCAAATATTCTATAGATAAGTCAGTACCATACTACAAGATAACTTTTTTTCTTTTCATAACTAATTGAGAGTATTTAAAATATGAATTGGAAATTCATTCACCGCATTCACCGCCCGCATGCATCTATTTAACCTTAGCCTTGCATATTTAATGCGCAAGTTAATACAATTTCTAAAGAACAGGACGGACTTTATATTAGGTACTTAAAACTGGTAGGTATGCATGAGGATGAACTCAATCCGAAGGTTGAACTAGTTATCAGTATATCTGAGGCTACTGACTTTTCACTAACTATAGACAAAGATGCTCATGAAAACCGGGATTGACAGCTTAACGTGCTCTTCTACTAGGCATCGACTTAAAATAGAGCAATTTTCCATACAATAACGCATACGCAACTATTAGGCATTTTTTGTAAGAAAAACCCAGCAGAACTTTGGATTTTACTCAAAAATAATAAAAATTATCATAATCTCAAACAAGTTACGAAACAAGTCTTGCTAGTTGCATTTGTTTGTTTGACGTTTGACCACTGTTACAGCAACAAGATATTCAATTATTATCAAACACATGACAATGGTTTGGTTCTTTTTCATTGGTCTTGTATTTTGGATTAACAAATACATACACATGGCTAACGTAATATCCGGTTCTTCTATCTATAAAGTACTTGTGACTATTGAAGCTAGTGCAGAATGGAATTTTAAACAAAAATAAAAGGTATATTGCAAATTAATAAAATTGAAGCGTGTGTTTTTAATTTCTAATACAACATTTCAGTAAATGCATAATGACACACACGGTATTTACATTAAAAAAAAATCTGGTCTCCTCTGGAACTACTGGACCGATTTTGACGAAACTTTCACTGGAAGAAAGCTGGTGATATAAAAAGTTATTTAGGCTACTTTCTAGACTAGCTTGAATTTCACCATGTATTATTTTGTTTGCTGTGTGTACCTAAGCTGAAAACCTTTCACTTAACTCTATTAGTTATGGCAACAAGACTGCTGTCTTTGAAGCCAGTGATTTTAGGAATAGAACTAAACAGAACACCTGCATTTTAGGAACGATATAGTAATTAGTTTCAATTCGAACAATACATAATAAGTAAAATCGTTTTATTAGGAAGAGGCCTTCAGACCCAGTGACCATTGAATCTGTAAAAGAAAACTGGTCCAATGTTGTGGACATGAATGGAGCCGTACACGTAGACAAGATTGCTGACGTCACCATTGATCTCGTCCAGAAATTGCAGGTATGAGAATGTTATTAGTTCTTGGAGTAGGTTTGAAAGTATTTTTGTTTATATCTAGTTTCAACTACATATTGAATTAATGTCTCTAAATCAAGGGGTCATATACTAATTTGAATTTACTAGTTACCCATAAACAGTTTAAAACTACTTATGTTTAATACGAATACTGTAGAGTATTTATCCACCAATTAATGCGCTCATAAATAAATGATAAATAGATACTGACGTCTAAATTATTTATCAGCTCACGCGTGCTCATGTTTTCCTCTTGGCTTACTTATCAGCTACAAAAATGATAGTAAATTCATTGCCTCTAATACCGTAAAGACGATTGTTATATATATTATTGATGTAATCACTATCATACACTTATCATTTCTTGATCTTGGTATAACAGTACTGGGAGCATTATCTGTTTATAATATTGTGCTTATCGTAGGAGTACGTACTTATAGAAATGTCTGTAAAGAAAAATACTGGCACATATCTATGGAATGTAGATTAATCCATATTTGTTAATTCATTTCAATAAAAAAAATTGATAGTAATGAATACAATAAATTGTAGTAGTCATCATGATGCTTTAATTTGGGAAAATAAAAATTCATTACAATATCGGTAACATGAAACACACACAATAAAGTATATTCTATTCTAAATCAAGGTCAAACTTAGTATCAAAAAGAGAAGTTTGCGTTTACTAACCGTTGTTTTATTTAGGTACGATGTATGTTTATATATCTACAAAATGTTTATAAATATGTCACCAAAAATCATTTGTAGGAAATCTAGCGATTAATGAATTAAAAGCTGCTTAAATTTTTGGTGATAAATCTTAATTGAACATAAAAAATAAGGGTTCAATTCCAGTTAAATCGACAAATTTTTGCTGTCGTATTATTAGTTACAATAACTACTGAGGAACGTCTAATATACACACATCAAAAGTGTCTAGGGATCAACATATATTTTTGCAATAACTTTTCTCCTGATTGATATTAATTAAAAATTTCTTTAAGGATTCATCAAATAAAGTGTTTTCGTTTGTCACAGTAACGATAAACCAAGTCACCTTTGCATTAGTAAAGAAATTTGCCATTTTCCTAATAAAGGGATTTTTGACATTTGAACCACTAACATTAAAGTTCGAAAAAAAGACTGAAATAACAGTTTTCTTTAAAATTTTATTAGGTAACTTAAACAATTAATAATCCGTGTTTCTACCGCGAACACTAACAACACAAGAACATCGGTTTGGCATACTCAAAATGAGTTCATCCAAATCACGCTGTGGAATGGCCGCCCATGTTCGTTGCAACAACAAAAAAAGGTCTTCTTGCGACTGGATACCCTCCATATTCGGCAGAGCTCTTCTCTGTAGCATATCCCATGCATGCTCAATCGGGTTCAAGTCTGGCGACTGAGCAGGCCAGGGCAGGACATTGATGTTAGCTGCGGCGAGAGTCTGTCTTACAACTCTTGCGGTGTGCGGTCGTGCATTATCATGCATTAACTGAAATAAGGGACCGATTTGCACTTGTAGAGGAACGATGACGTCTGATACAATCGTCTCAGCATAAATTTGAGCGTTGAGGTTGCCTCTGATCCAAATCAACTCAGTTCTTCCGCCGATCCAAATACCCGCCCATACCATGATGGTTCCACCACTATAAGGATGGACTTCCTGGCAGGATTTTAATCGCTGTTGGCGTCCAGGGGTTCTCCAGTGTCGTATACGTCTTGTATCCGGTCTCATACCAAAACGAGACTCATCAGAAAAGCACACGAAACGCCATTGTTCTTCTGCCCAATTTCTGTGTTCAAGAGCCCATTGATATCGAATCCTACGATTGTGCATTGCTATAGGTGGTACCCGTAGCGGTCTTCGGGAATGAAGGTTCACTTCATGCAAGCGGTTTCTGACTGTTTGGTCGCTAATTAAGTTCCCTGAAGAGTGATGAAGCCTCACGGCTAACATCATGGCGGTTATTGTTGGAGCTCTTCGAGTTAAGATTTGAATGTATCGGTCTTGTCTCCGTGTGGTGCAGCGATACCGTCCTCCATGGCGCTCAGCCACGGTACCAGTGCTTCGGTAACGTGTCCAAAGTCGACTGATAACACTCTGACTTGTATTCAGAGCTAAAGCCACAGTACGTTGCCGGGAACCAGCTTCTATCATTCCCACGGCTCTGAGCATTTCTTCCCTGCTTAAATGACGTCGCCGCTCCATAATAACGTTGGTTTTAATCAGTAGTAGGGAAACAGTAGCACTAATAATTTCTTCAATGCGTTGTATGTTTTTATAGGGAAAATATTGGCAGCTGATTTTCATCTTTTACTTGAATTTGATTGACAGTTCCTGATTCAAATTATGAAATGCACCAAAAAGGATCCATATAAATTTATAAAATCATAAATTTATTACAAAGCCACATCTCAATCTCAAGAAATCCGCATAAAAATGCTTGATCCCTAGACACTTTTGATGTGTGTATTTAGGATTACAAAGTAACGAAGTTTTCATATTCATCACTTGTCTCTTTAGCAAGATGTAAAGGCCTTCTACACGTTCGGAACCAACCACCGACAACCAACCGCTCGCGTCGGCTGACAGCGTTCCAAACTGTTGGGGCCTGTCGCGAATGATGCGCTCGCGACCAAGGCCGTTGACATCAACCAACCATCGGTCGGGTCAACCGATGGAGGGTCAAAGAATGGTTGGCGGCTGGTACCAACCGTGTAGAACACCTTTTGACAATTTTTCTTTCGATTTAAGATTTATCTTTAATAGGTCGGGGAAAACATTGAAATGGAGTATTAATTTGATTATAATTTCGAACATTTACCATAAAACGTAGCAAAACTTTACTTTAATTCGCTATTAAACTAATAGTAATTTACATTGAGCATATGCGTAATGATGGTTGACATTACAGAACTTTGAAGAACGTGCCAAGTTAGACGGGGACCGAGAGTCATATTGGTCCACTTACAGCTATAATTCCAAGGACCTCGCTTTGTACGCACTCGGAGGTAAGAACCTGATAAGATATTGTATCAACTTCACAACTCCTATATCTTTATTTATACCTAACAAAGGAATGGATGATAATTTAATGCAATGACTGACGTATTGTTATAATCAGTTGCTAACTGAAACAGTATCATTAAAAGTTCAGAGTTCAATGACTCTGTCACTGGATGTGTCACTGGAAAAAAATAAACAGAAACAAACTGTACTTTAAATAACATTGTCTGTAAACCTTAGAATTTATAATATAGGGAGATATGACTTGCTCATGGTTGAAATATTATTGTTCGAAACCAACAACATAGTGTGATCAAAGTCTGGTTTGATATTTTTAGTTTACTTTTCGTTCCATAGATGGAGCTGTCCCAAAACTTAGATTGCGCTATCGTTATATTGCACGTGTGAGTTTTATAAGGCGACTAAACATTTGTATGACCAGAACACGACTGTTATTGAGTTCAAGGCGTCTGCCAATTAAACCGTGGAGTCCTACGAACCCACAGAACAGTGCACAGTGTGGTTTTATTCAAGTCCTTTGTGTCACACACCCAGTCCAACGATACCACCTTGGTATTAAACAATTATTTTAATTTGGTGCTGATGTTGATGAATAATTTCGTTTCCTTTATTTTAATTATCAGTGTATTGTAAATTCTTAAGTAACTTTGTCTGTCTGCCTATCTGTTACGCTTTCACGACTAAATTGCTTTACCAATATAGATGAATTTCGGTGTGGACATAAGTTAGACCTTGGAGAAGGACGTAGGTTACTTTTGTCTCGATAACCGACATATACACAGACGCTTAAAGCACAAACTAGTATTACTGAATTATTCTTACAATAAATGTAAATTTGTAATATTATACTGTTTGTCCTCAGTGGGAGCGTCCGTAGTCAACCCGTCTGATCTGAAATACTTATACGAGAGTCATGAGGACTTCGTAGCTCTCCCGACATACTTTATCTTAGCCGGTATGTGTATGGAATCACCACTCGTCGCCAACTCCATGCCGCCAGGCAAACACGCCGACTTCACTAACGTAAGTAACTTATATGGTGACAGATAGCTGGAAGGTACAATAGAAATCTAGTCGTCACTTGTATTTTGAGTTTTCCCCATTAGGGACCGAAACTTAATAGTTTCGATCCCTGTGGGTCCCTTGTCCTAGGAATTCCTAGTACAAGGTCGCTATCGGAACCAGTAATATTAATATGTTGCGTGATAATATGCCATATTGCCTTTATTATTCCGAAGACTATTTGAGGTCAAAATTCAAAATTCAAAATTCTTTATTCACTTAGGATGCAATACATCTCTTGTGACAGGTCAAGATTCTACATGTACATTTATGCCATGTTCGCAAACAATAGGTAGAGCCGGAGAAAAGAACATGGCAATAAAAACTCGCGGCCACTCCTTTCGGTCGGCTTCTAGCTCTACCGGCTCAAGTTGAAATTCAGGTTTTCAGTTTTTTAACGGAGCGACTAGCATCGGACCTCCGCAACCATGAAGGCGAACTGGAATTCCAAGATATTCGATAGATGTTCATGATAACCGGGACCGATGGCTTAACGTGCTCCCCTGAGGCACTTTCTCTCTGTTCCTCCCGCCACTTGTCCTGCTATAGTAATATCCAAATATCTTTTTGGAAGTAGATTTTGAGGGTAATTTGTAAAACCATCATCCACCATCATTTAAAAATCTTTCAAAGTTTAGATTGTTTGAGAAAACAGTGTAACCATATGGGCGCAAAGCTTTTACAACGATGGAGATACTACTACTGATAACTTAAAATAACACGACAATAATTTTTTACAAGACTTATTATGATATTGTACCAGGGAGTGTCTTATCTGTATTGAGGTTTAAGATATTACACTTGACCAAAGTAGGTTTAATATGATTTATGAAAATATTCAGAATATCTGGAAAATATCTATACAGTCTAAAATATACATATTATTGACTGCCTTGTTGGTCTAGTGGTTAGCGTATGCGGCTGTTAATCAAGAGGTTTCGGGTTCGATTCCTAGGTTGGACCAAATATTTGTGTGATCCACAAATATTTGTTTCGGAGTCTGGGTGTTTTCTATGTATAATATGTATGTATTTACAAAAAAAAAAGTATGTTTATGTATTTATCAGTTGTTTAGTACCCATAATACAGGCTCTGCTTAGTTTGGTGCTAGATGATGTTGTGTGTAAGATGTCTGAAATATTTTATTTTGTATTCAATGACGTAGTTCAATAAACCCTTACTTAAACAATTTACAGCATGTCATATGTTTTCACTTCTAGATCTTGCATGGAGAACAGTACATCGAGTTCGTTGGTGACTATCCTGGAACAGAAGGCGAATTCACAATTCGTTCCTATGTAGCCGATGTCCTCGACAAGGGATCCAGTGCTGTGTCTGTTGTTAATAGTAAGTTTTATTTTATGGTTATTCTCATCTTTAGCAGCCCGTTGCAGTCCACTGCTGGACATAGGCCAGCTGCATGCATGCAGCTATAATATTAAATTACGTATCCTTACTGATTGAGTGACTGATTTATCAATGCAGAGAATAAACTGCGTGCACGTTTAGAAGCGCCTACAATGGAAAAAAACACTAAAAGGTTTAATTAGAGAGTGTATGGAAATTCTTCATCTTTAAAGTTAGAAATACGAAATAAGAATTAAAAAGCGAACTAAATAATAGTAAGTAGAATTATGTAATGTATTCAAGTAGAGGTTGAAGAATGTGTATATTAATGACATTAGACAATCAATTATGCAAGCAAGCAAGTAATGAAATGTACTACTGTTACAACTTTTAATTCATATTCAGTATGCACCATTATTTAATATAATAAGTTGTATTTAATGTTTCACTTTATATTTATTTTGTTTTCTATGTATAGTATGTATGTACATATTTACAAAAAAAGTATAGACAAGACAACTGATATGAATACACATATGTGTATTAATATCAGTTGTCTAGTACCAATAATGCAAGCTCTGCATAGTTTGGGATTGGATGGCGTTGTGTGTCAGATGTTCGAAAATATTGATTTAATTTTATAGAATTGTATTTAGAGAAAGTTGCGATCAATTTACTAGATACATTTTAAGTAGTTTATCAATAGATAATAGGTAGGTATATTTATCTGAAGATTTTGTTGAGTTTCGATTACAAAGTCCGCATTACGTGTAACATAGTATGGTTGTTACGCAAAGGAATGATAAGACCTTAAGTATAGATTTGTAAAGTGATTATATTGTACCTACTAAAAGTCGTAGTCCATACATAACCTGTCTTTTGTCAGTTAACCCTAATTCTTTTATGTATTCTGGTATAGAAAATCTCTTGGTTAGCGTATGCGACTGCTTTTCAAGAGGTTACGGGTTCAAATCCCGGGTCGGGCCAAAAAGTGTTTTTGGGATTTCCTTAAAAAATTCCTAATAGCTGCCAGTGTTTGGAAGTTTGGCGGTGATTCACGCCCGTGCCTCGGAGAGCACGTAAAGCCGTCGGTCCCGGTTGTCATGAACATCTATGGCAATCGTTATTGGGAAGTCAGTGCCCTCAAATATACTGATGACTAGTTCAATCTCCAAATTTCAGTTCACCCTTAGGGTTGGGTTGCGGAGGTCCGATACCAGTCGCTCCGTGGAAAAACTGAAATTCAGGTAAAACCGGTTGAATTAGTAGCCGACCCCAAATAAACTTGGGAATAAGGCTAGGAAGATGATTCTGGTATAGAAAATATTGATGTATGACGTCTCTTTTACTAGTTCTGTGTCCGTATTATTGGATCAATAAGTTGGTGTTTGCATCTAGATCCATTAGTTTACCAATAACAGACACATTACAAAATAAACTATTATTAATATAATCTACTTAATAAGATGAAATCCTTGACTTCTGAGAAATGTTTGCACAAAATAAAGGGATACATATTTTACTGTAGTAGAACTTAAATAGGACTCCTCTGAAAGTAAACAGCATTCCAATGACCTCTGCTTGTAGTTCTGTGACTAGTAAAAACTGCTCGTGTTTGCACTCGCGTTATACTGCGTTTTATGCTATTACTAAGACATCTAGGTACATAGTATAGTATATTGCTGACCTAAACTCCTTTCTAAAGAGTGTGGACATATGAGTTTAAAGGCACTAGATGTGATATGGCTAAATCTAATTTTATTGCTTCTAGGCGAGATCTACCAAAACAAGCAATTAGTAGTTCGCACACAGCAGCAAATCTTCGTGCTTGGCCAGGGAGGATTCGGTGGGCCTCGCAATAGCAAGTTGGCCGTTGGTGTACTGAACGCGCCTAAACGTGCTCCTGACGCCGTTGTCGAACAACAGACTGCTGAAGACCAGGCTGCCTTGTACAGGTAAAGCTATAACTTAATATAATTCAGATATTCATGTCTACAAAGGTTTATTAAAACGAAAAATACAATCTTTAAATAATTGGTTTCTACAACTTATCTGTTTTGAATCAGATTACACAAAATTATAGGAACTGCTCTAGTAGTTAACCTCCAAGAGGCGTTGCTTTAATACGTTAAGCGTCTTCTGTCAAATAAGTCTCCAATCTTCAAGCGTCAGCTCTCCAAAAGAAGTTGTAAATCTCGCGCACATAATAAATATATAAAATATTCACGATTCAACTCGACACTTATGTGTATAAGTTTGGCGGTGATTCACGCCCATGCCACGTAGAGCACGTAAAGCCGTTGGTCCCAGTTGTCATGAACATCTATAGCAATCGTTATTGGGAAGTCAGTGCCCACAAATTTACTGACAATTAGTTCAATCTCCGAATTTCAGTTCTCCCTTAGGGTTGCGGAGGTCCGATGCCATTCGCTCCGTGGAAAAGCTCATATTCAGGTAAAACCGGTTGAACTAGTAGTCGATCCCAAATAATAATGGGAATAAGGCTAGGAAAAAGATTCACAATTCGACTCGGTACAGCCTACAGCCGACATTTATCGGGCATTGTAATATATACTTTTGTAACAACCTATTTCTCTCAAGACTGAATAGATTCTGAAACACGGTGGAGGTTGACCAAGCGACCCTTGTATATAACATAAATTGCTTTTGTATTTCAGATTGTCTGGCGATTACAACCCACTCCACATTGATCCCAATGTAGCCACAGCAAGTGGACATTCGAAACCCATTCTCCACGGTCTAGCCTCTCTTGGGTTCTCCGCTAGACATGTACTCGCGAAGTAAGTACTGCATAATTTAATAAAAACCAGCTTTCGCCCGCGTGTATCTCGATTATTACAGTAAAAATTGTGTTATTACTGTAAAGTTTCATCCAAATCGGTTCAGCACTTTTTACGTGAAAGAGCAACAAACATACATGCAAACTTTCGCGTTTATAATATTAGTAGGACTATAATTGCTACGCAAAAATATAAATAATCATCATCAATAATCAATATAAATATCACAAAATCATCAATCATCTTCAGCATCTGGAAACGCCAAACCAGTATCGTGTTAAAGGAGTCATTTGTCCAGCAGGCGACTATTAAAGGCTATTAATGAATATTACGTTGATATTGCATTTTACTCATGATAATATATGTACCTATATTATTATTTGTGGTTTATAATATAGTATTCGTCATCTAAAAAGTACTTGATGTCTTTAAAACCGTACAAATATATAAATAAAATACTTTTATATTTTTTTAGGTATGGTGGCAATAACCCTAGCAATATGAAGGTTTTGAAAGCGCGTTTCGTGAAGCCCGTATTACCTGGACAAACTCTTGTCACCGAGATGTGGGTCGAAGGCAAACGCGTCCATTTCCAGACCAAACTCAAGGAGACTGGAAACGCTGTTATTGCAGGTATGCGTTGTACTAATTAACCTACTAATATTATATGTGGCCTGTTAACCCATTCTTCCATATACATTAATGTAACCCTAAAATAAGCATTGTGAAAAAAAAAAGAAACTCGTGACAGTCAATTCATATTCGAACTTTTGTGTGCGGGAATGTATTCTTATTATAAATGACTAGAGTTGAATCACTTTTCTTGAATATTAGTGTGTTAAGAATATACGAGTGCTACTTTTGTAACAATATTATTAAAAAAAGATCTACCGTCGTAAGCATCTGGACTGGATATACCTATGTATTGTGTCCATCCAGATGTAATTCAAAATGTATCAAAAGAAAATTCTGATATTATGTCTACAGGCTCCTGAATCCTCATTCAAGTTTGTTAGTTATAAAAGCTCATTTATTAAAATTTTACTGATGTGCAATATTACAATAATACAATTTGTTAAAAGCTTATGGTCGCGGCTCCGACCTCATGTCACTTCATAGTCAAATCTATTTCCATCTGGAATTCATTCAGAACGGTTGGATAGTTTAGCAATGCAAGCACAACAGAAAGACAAGAGTTACTTTTTAATTTAAAAAATGCTATGAATGAGTAAGTAAAATGGAAACATACGACGTGAACAGTTTTGCTAGTATTGATAATGAATATGTTATATATCAGGCACCTATTAAACAGAGGTCTGTTTACTTTCAGGAGCATATATTGACTTCAACAACATCGTAACCAGCGGCGCGTCGTCTTCAAGCGCTTCAGCCCCTACTGCAGGTCCCGGCGGAGTGCTGAAGAGCGATGCCTTGTTTGCTAAGATCAAAGCTGAAGTGGATAAGAATAAAGACTTGGCTAAGAGTATAGGCGGAGTCTTCCTGTACAATATCACTGAAAATGGCAAAGTTGTTAAATCTTGGAGTGAGTAGTCTCTTCCTGTTTAGAAAAAAGATATTTATGCATCAATTTCAGATACTAATATCATTAATTTTCCCAACAGCTTTGGACCTCAAGACCCCTGTTGTATCCGAAGGTACACCTAAATCTGGCAAAGCAGACACAACCATGACCGTTGCCGACAACGATCTGATTGAAATCGCAGCCGGAACTCTTAGTCCACAAGTTGCTTATTTGAAGGGAAAACTTAAGATCGCTGGCAACATTATGCTAGCGCAGAAACTTGGACCCTTGCTCAAATCTCCTGCTAAAATATAAAGAGATAAATAATGATTTCGGGATGGGAATTAAGTCATATCAATATGTTATAATTGTAAGATATTATCAGTTGGTTATTTTTATACTATGTTAGAGATCAATATAAAGCAATATTATCTTTATACCCAGATGATTTATTTTTATTAATTGAATGAATTGATATTATTCCAATATCATGGATCGATTGTCGCGCTAGAATATGTATTTATGGTGCTGAATGATATTGGAAATCTGTGATATTTAAAACAATGTTTACAAAATTTGTCTATTCCTTCATATGCAGAAAACGAATGTTAAATTATTTATGGTGATGGTATTATACACCACATTTATATACAATCTAGTTTTATTTAAATCATTAACATCTACCCTTTTGAAGTTATTAAAAAAGTATGTAGGAAAAAAGGCATGTAAGTCTAATCATTATATGACACACTCATTTATGATTACTTACGATACTTATAATATGTAGGTATAAATAAAATTGAAGTGACTGCTTGCAATTTAAAATTAGCTTTATACTCAATGCACATGAAAGTATATAAGTACTTTTTGTCTGTGTATTTGTTTGTTCTGGCTAATCGAAATACTGGACCGACTCAGGCAAGACTCACTAGCAGATGGTTAATGAATGATATAGGCTTAAAATTAGCTTCGCCCCACTGTACCCATAGTTGTTGTTATATAGCTACAACAACCACGGGATGTAGATAGTATCCAATATAAGCATCTAGCGATGACACACTGAAGAGTAACTGCCAATCATAGATCGTGATATGAATAATTCTCATGTCAATTAACATACCAGCTGTCAATCATTGTGCCACTGCCTGCCATGATCACCTTGTTTGGCCGTAGGATCATCCTGGGTTGGAGACACATGAAACCCATTTCTCCAGATTACAAATTTAAAATCAGAGTATCTTCAGTTTCTAATATTGGATAGAAAATTTAGAACTAGTTCCAAACAAGCTAATTATATGAACCAAGTGAAGAATAGATCAAGTTGTCAATAGTGCAATAATTTTATGAGTATATTCTGGAGACTAATGTGTTTCAGAAAGCACAGATATGTATGTTTGATAGATTCTTGAAAGATTTTTATTATTCATCATTTATGGTATCCATAAATGATTAATATCTTGCTGGATACTGGTATGCTGGAGGCAGGAAGCCCAAAATGGAAAGGCCAGATTTTGGTACAAGTGTCTATGGACCTTTCTTGTTTCAAAGGGGGATATAAGGAGAAAAGAGTATAAAGAAACAATAAGTATTTCATTCAAGTAGAAATGAAAGCCGCTCCAGTAAGTTGTGTGGTTGTATGCTTAAATAAATAGGCAGCCTTAAAACTTAACAAATTTTAACTTAGACTAAGATAGCACACATAACTCAGATTCTTAATTAATTAGATTTTGATTTATGGATTTTAAGAAATATTACTAATTGGTTATCATACAGTTATATTACAAAATCAACTATTTTATATGGTTGGTATTAATTTTCCTTCTAGAAATAAATTAGCTTCTTTCACTTCTGCTTCCCACGCCAGTTTCATTTGAGGTTCTGATGTGAGGTCTATGAATTTACTAGCCTGTACCTCAGGAATTCCTTTTGTTTTAACAGCTACACCTATAATACAGCAATATGTTCCTGAAACAAGTACATTTGTAAAGTGTATACAAATTCAGACATTAGAAGCAACAAAATAAAATTAAAATAAGATGCAGAGGCATGTCTTTTTTTATTTTTAAGCCTTCCAAAGTGACTGCTTGATAGAAAGCAAGAATCCAGTAGGGGTCACCAACCTCATTGTGAGGGTAGACAATGCAGCATGGTCACCCATTGCATTGAGGCCTAGTCAAATAATTCTGCATCATTCTGAATGATGCGGAATGATTGAAAGAAGAAAGAAAATAATATTTATTCTGACATATACACGGACATAACATTACATATAAGTCATTTGAAATAAACAACCAAGCAATGATTGCCTCATGAACATGTCAGAATAGGACCAAGTTCAGCAAATGCCAGACAATGCCTGACGCTGGTTTTCAACTAGGCCCTAAAGTGGCTCACGCATAACAACCGGCCCTTAAATTTCGTAAATACATAGAAATAATAGACACCGAAAGTGTCATATTGGGCTACCGGTTTCCCATACTAACTGCTGTCATTATTGGGATGATCTTCGTGTGAGGGTAATACTGCCCAGGTCGAGCCGGCCCATTCGTGCATAGCTCTACTACGTTTGATTATTGATAACTCAGTATAATTTAATAATATTGTCACATTTACACAACATCTAGTATCAAACTAAACAGAGTTTCTGCTGTGGGTACTAGGTAATTGTAAAAGAAAATATTTATATTTTTGTTGTAAATACATATAAAGAGAAAACACATGAACTCTAATTGCTATAATATGTTTTGTTAAATATTAAGAAAACTCCTCAACGTAATCCTAGTCTTGTTTCAGATTTAATTTAGGACAAGTTTAACATAAATTCAAATCCAAAGTAGTAATCTTAGAGGCTAGAGGAAAGGTTGGGCTGGGGTCAAAGACAATAATGTTATCTCTCTTTACCTTTTCTTAATGAAGACTTATCTATAATACCGTGCGCGGAATCGCATTTAGTTATTTTTGCGCGGCCTGTTGTATCCGATATTATTAAAATATCTGTACCGACAGTTTGCTCAATTGTGCCTTGTAACCATACGTCTATGGGCGCTGATTTATTTATTAGATCTGTAATTAAATATTTTCTGGGGTCTAAAGTCATAATTAACTGGATGGAACTGTATTCTTGTAACAACAAAAACAAACCCAGTTCACTAACAACAACTTTTAAAATGAATGATATTTGACTCAGTGTTTCCACTTTCGTTTTCCATTTTTCCCTAGTTTCTTTTGAATTTATCCCTAAAATTCCCTAAACTACTTTCATAAATCATTTATTTAGGGAACATAAATATAATACAGAAAATAAACCTCAGCATAATATTTAATGTAGGTATATATAATAAACAAAATGCCCACAGAAGATCATACATCTACAGGATTAGAATTTTTGGAAGTTGTGAAAATAGGTAAATGAAAAAAATTAGACGAATAGCATTTATTAGGATCCTGGGAAATCCCCAAGAAAAAACCTGTGGTATAGTCTATCATTTACTTTACTACAGGGCTACCAGTTTAGGCTTTGATTTTACTCCGAAATTCCCTAAATCCCTGTATTTTTCAAATTGTCTTTAACCATCCAAAATATCAGCTATTTGTCCCTGAAAAAGGGAGAATTCCCTAAAAGTGGAAACACTGAATTTTGACTGTGTCAAATTGACACTTGACTGTGACTTGACTTATTACATAACTAGATGTGTATTTGTGTGTGAGTGTGTGTACGTTTCGTTTCGCATTAAGACAGAACGTTGACACTATTCAAAACAGTATGTTGTAACTTTACTGACTATAACTTTTAGAAAATAAGAACAATGATGTTTATGAACCGTAAACAACATTTTTAAGAGGAGAGTTTTATTTACATGTTAAAATTATTTGAAATGGCTGAAACAAACACCACTATCAAACCAATGAAGTGAATGCATTAAATTTGGGACATGAAAAAAGTATCGGAACTTTGTGGAATTGAGTTAATAATAAGAAATATTAATAACGAAGTGAAATGCAAGACTTATTTCAAGACCTTAACAATAATAATTATGGAATGTCCTACATGAATTAACATCTAAACTAGGGATGTTATGGATATGATATTTCGGATCTGGATACGAATATGGATATAAGAATAAAATTATATCGGTTTCGGATACAGTTACGGATATCTAATTATTTCGGAATATCCGTAAGTTTCGACTAGTTTCGGTTACGGATATTAAATTGAAGTAAAACATAAACACAAATAGTATGTAATAATTTTGATTTAAAATAAAGTTTCAGTGAAGTAGTGCCATTTTCGGGAAAAGTTTTCAACACCCTGTTTACATTTTGCAGTATCTACATTAACTTACTTACAAAACTGTCGAAAGATGTCGTTTTATTTAGACTCCGCTCTAAAGAAACTATCCGCAACTATTCGAAACGTGAGAAACGGATATATTTTTATTTCGGATATCCAATAGTTTCGGTTACCGTTACGGAGCTCCATAACATCCCTGATCTAAACCTCAGCAAGAGGTATTATCAAAGTCTTAAGAAAAGCACTCAATACTTTTATTCGACACTTTAAATGAGTATGATACTTTTTTTCGATACTATTCATGAGTATAGTATCGATACTTGTTGTTCGATACCGTTTCCCTATGAAATGCAAAGTGATCGATTATCTTAGTCATTTGCATCAAAAGTTATTTTAGGAATAAAGTTTTTAGAAATAAAGTTATTTTAGGAATGCCGAATGTAGAAATTCGAAACTGGGACACCTGTGTCAAGTTAGAAACTTTTAATATAAAAATATGTATAATTTTTGATGTTAGCAAATTAAATCTCGAATTTATCAGCACACTTACGAGTTTAAAAGATTATATTATTGATACCATTAATACCATAGGCCATTGAGGCCATCACTATTTGGGATCTTACAATTAGGTATATATTTAGGGTTCCGTAGCCAAATGGCAAAAAACGGAACCCTTATAGATACGTCATGTCTGTCTGTCTGTCTGTTTGTCTGTCCGTCCGTATGTCACAGCCACTTTTTTCGGAAACCATAAGAGCTATACTTTTGAAACTTGGTAAGTAGATGTAATCTGTGAACCGCATTAAGATTTTCACTTAAAAATAGAAAAAAAACAATACATTTTGGGGGTCCCCATACTTCAAACTGAAACTCAAAAAAATTTTTTTCATCGAACCCATACGTGTGGGGTATCTATGGACAGGTATTCAAAAATGATGTTGAGGTTTCTAATATTTTTTTTTTCTAAACTGAATAGTTTGCGCGAGAGATACACCCAAAGTCATAAAATGTGTGTCCCCCCCCCTGTAACTTCTAAAATATGAGAGTGATAAAACTAAAAAAAATATATGTTGTACATTACCATGCAAACTACCAACGGAAATTGGTTTGAACGAGATCTAGTAAGTTGTTTTTTTTAATACGTCATAAATCGTAAACTGCAATTTACCTTTCATTCATTCAATACACTATTATAAAAACATCGATCCAAGTTACAACGAACTACAAGAACTTTTATATGATGTTACTTGCTGATACGGAACCCTTCATGGGCGAGTCCGACTCGCACTTGGCCGCTTTTTATTTTCCTTGTGGTAGCTTTAAATAACTCTACATATTCAATAGACCAGTGTAGAAGCCTCTTAAAATAACAAAAAGTGAACATAAATTATAGTAGGATGAAACCCATTGTAAAAGGAGGAGAATAGTACAAAAATTAAAGGAACAATAAATTACGGGTGATCTGAGGTCGGGAAGGGGGAGAGGGGGCGTTTTAGGGGAAAAAATGGCTTATCTCGATTTCTTGCAAAACTACAAGTCCTATGGAAAAAAGTTAAATGGCAAAGTTGTAGGTAATAAAAAGATCTACATCTTTTGCATTTACACTTTTTTCACATAACCTCAAATTTTATGTGAAAAATTCAAAAAACCAATTTTTTTTTTTTGCTTTTACAAATAAAATTATTTTTTAACGAAATTTTGTGAAAACTTAGCTTTTCATGTCCTGAATACACCGTAATTTATTTGATTTGAAATATCTATTTTTTCACCTCATTTTGACGGAATACCGAAAAAAATCCCTAATTTTCAATCGAAAATTCATCCGTCAAAATATCAACTTTTTTTAAAAAAATAGGGTGTTTTCTATTCGATGAAATCTCTACTTCCGATGGTGTAAATATATATATATATATATATATTACCATAGTAAATCTTCTCAGAAAATGCAAAAAATGAAAAAACTCGAATTCGATTTTTTTTAATCGTTATTGAGATATCTATTAAAATTTACACTTTAATCACTCGAAAAACGTAAGATTGCATGTAACAATGATAAACAAAAATATTGCAAATCGAAATAGGTATACTACTATAATTAACAAACAAATAAATAATAAAGTTAATATTAAATAAAACATCTACAATATTTTGAGAAAGTTGCAGAATCTTCTTTAAAGTATATGCGTGTATGCCTATTTATTACTATTTTAAGATAATTTAATACCTTAAATTAATATTATTTTTACGGGAATTAACGCGATCACTTATTATGGGTATTACATACCTCTGATTTGCCTGACGTTTCGACCAGGTTGCACTGGCCGTGGTCACAGGCTGACTGGCTCATCGGCGCACGCCCTCCGTCGTCGAATCCGTGAAATAGAAGGTTCTTCATCTACCCGCACATTTTCGATATTATTGATGTTTTTGTGTCGCCATGTACCATCACATACCACACTAACAGTGTCCCTGTTCTGTAAGCAAACCGATGAGTTCCTATTCTGGTGTTTAACCGACTGCGCAGAAAAGCGAGGTGGTATGTTTTTTAACACTTTATTCCACGCTGTAGATAATTTAAAAACATCTTCCTGATTGACAGTTTTATGCTTTTTAATCTTAATCGCTTCACGTACAACTCTTGAGTAAAAGTGACGTTCGGTGGAGAGGACTTGCGTGCGGTGAAATTCAATCCAGTGGTTGATGCCTGCATCGAGTGCATGTTCTGCAATCGCTGATTTGCTGGTCTGTCGGTTCTTCACAGCAGCGATATGCTCTTTGACCCTTTCAGCAATAGTCCGCTTAGTTTGGCCTATGTAGGAGCTTCCGCAATTCGCAATTCCCGTAAATATAATATTAATTATTATGGAACGCGAAAGTTTAAAAGTTAGTATTGAACAATTGATAAGCGGAGTAGGTATTAATAAAAAAGTGTAACAAAGACGGGGAAATTATATTCCTTTTTAGGGTTCCGTAGCCAAACGGCAAAAAACGGAACCCTTATAGATTCGTCAAGTCTGTCTGTCTGTCTGTCTGTCTGTCCGTCCGTATGTCACAGCCAATTATTTCCGAAACTATAAGAGCTATACTGTTGAAATTTTGTCAGTCGATGTATTCTGTGAACCGCATTAAGATTTTTACATAAAAATAGAAAAAAAACAATATATTTTGGGGGTCCCCATACATGGAACTGAAACTCAAAAATTTTTTTTTCATCAAACCTATCCGTGTGGGGTATCTATGGATAGGTGTTTAAAAATGATGTTGAGGTTTTTAACATCATTTTTTTCTAAACTGAATAGTTTGCGCAAGAGACACTTCCAAAGTGGAAAAATGTGTGTCCCCCCCCCTCTAACTTCTAAAATAAGAGAGTGATAAAACTAATAAAAATATATGTTGTACATTACCATGCAAACTACCAACGAAAATTTGTTTGAACGAAATCTAGTTAGTAGTTTTTTTTTTAATACGTCATAAATCGTAACACGCAATTTACCTTTCATCCAATCAATACACTAGTATAAAAACATCGATCAAAGTTACAACGAACTACAAGAACTTTTATATGATGTTACTTGCTGATACGGAACCCTTCATGGGCGAGTCCGACTCGCACTTGGCCGCTTTTATGAACTTCATTTTGTGGACTGCGTTAACCGTTCCACAGGTTTCACAAAAACAATGTATAAAAGAATTGTTCCCCTTTAAAAGTTCTATAAAATTGGCCAAGTGCGTGTCAGGCCACTCGTAGAATAGGGTTCCGTAGTCACTCATAATGGTAGGTAGATTTCAAAACGTGTCCAAAAGATAATTGTTATGTTTAGTATTTTAATTTTTAGTTTTCTAAGTAAAAGGCCTTCTACACGGTCGGAACCAACCGCTGACCGTCGTGTCCTTGATCGGTTCAACTAAAATTTCACTTCCACTCTAAAGTGGGGGTGTTCAAAATGACTGACTTGAAAGCGTCGACTGCTTCTTCACCGGACTGGAACCTTTGACCACGAAGAGTTTTCTTAATTTTAGGAAATGTTAAGAAATCTTCGGGCTTAAGTCAGGACTGTATGGAGGATGGACAAGAATTTATACCCTAGGCCCCTATAAATCCTGAAATAAAAAGTTATTAAATCCGCTATAGTTTTCTTTGAAAGTTAGTAACCATATTACAATATTTGCTTAGTTTGGGACTGGACAATGTTGTGTGTCCGATGTCCGAAATATTTATTTATTATTTATCTTTAAAGGTTTCCGAGGTTGTGTGGAGCAGCTAGTGTTTTAAATAAGTAAAGTGGGAGCCGAGCCGAGACGTGATTTAATAGCTGCCATCGAAGTGGACAGTCTCTCGCTCCACAACATGATTGTAGCCATGATACGGAGCGAGAGCGCATGGAACTCCGCCGTCTCTTTCTGCGAGGAAGTTATGCTTGTGAAGGAGATGGCGGAGCGGGACCGGGAGAGGTTTAGAACTCTTTCGGCCCGCCAGACCCGGGAACGAGCCAGGTACCGCTGGAAATCGACAAACGATCTCCGTCCTCCATAAGCGTATGCTTGGGAGTGACAGGTGAGGCCATCTGTCACCCTATCAGAAGTAGGCCCGGGTGGCGGCGTGAGTGCTACGGAGCGTGCGCGCCTCCTTTAGGGGACAAGAAAGGGAAAATCGGGATTCCCACACAGAAGGGGGCCATCTACAAGCCGTAAGTGGCCCGAGGTACGTCGGTGTTCCAGGGAGTTCTTCGGCTCAGATTACCCGAGACGGTGTGCGGTTTTAGTCGGTTCGTGTCCGACACAGTCACCAACTGGTGGTATCTGTTGGGATTTCTGTACGAATAAAAACTAAATTAAAAAAAGTGTGTCCGTGGGTGTAAGTCCATCTTCATCAGCTCTTGTACTCAAGTTATGTCCCTCTATATACCTATCTCTTACTTGATGTTATGACACTACTGCAACGCGGGGGTAGGTAGTAGTAAAGTGAAAGTCAGGAAAAATTCACTGCTAATAGCAAGAAACCTTATAATGCTAGTCGCAAGTGAAAGATTACTACTGAAAATGAATAGATTAGTAGCATGTTTACAAGATTTTATTTTGTTAGAGAGTTTATCTCAAATTCTAGTAAGTGCGACTATCATTACTAGTAGGTATCACTTTCTCAATTTGCCACAGATTTTAGGTACCTAGCGAGTAGCGCACATCGTAATACTACTTTATTTTAACCAATAGATTAGATTAGGTATGGACAAGAATTGTCACATATTAATTTAAACCAGCCAAATAAAGAGAAGCCAAGCCAGCCAGTTTAAGTTGAATGTTTTTTTTGGGATCGGGTTTTATTAAAACTGATTTTAAAATTGGAAGATATCAGTCTAAATAATCTTTTGCGAATGACATTACAAAGTAAAAACTAATTTATCAAGACTGTAGACCTTCAACCTACCTTTCTCGTCAAAAACAGGTCAATATAGCGCCCATCTGGTTGGAAATTATCTTAACATGTGAATGTTAACATCACTGCCAAGAGAAGGAAAACTTGAAACAAACCCTATACCAACCCGTCTGGCCAGCGTGATAACTATTTAACGCTGGCCAGACGGGTTGGTAAAGGGTTTGTTTCAAGTTTGAATTATATTATACTAATACTACTAAGGCTAAAACCTCCTTTCAAAGGAGAGGCCTATGTCCAGCAGGGGACTGTTAAATGAGGACTTACGAGCAAACGTATAACTTGATAGTAAGTGACTACTGATATCCGTGGAACTCTGCAACTTAGTCACAAGTGCGATGCTGAAATCATTCTAAAAATAAGGGGAAGAGGAAGCAGGGGTAGAGAGTTTGATTGGAATGAAAAAATTGAATCGGGCTTGTAGTGAAGATTCATATTAGACCGGGCCGAGGCTGGCATCGTATATCCAGGCGGCCTGCTCTAATATGATTCCTCATTATTATTTTCGAGTTCTTGACCAGAAAATATAAACAAAACCAATCCTATGTTTATGAAAAAAGCGTCTTTAGTGACATGTTTTAGTGTTTTGAACAGACATTATACCTATTCCACTAATGTGAAGTAACCTGTGATGGAGTGCCTAAATACGCTTGAATTAAAAGACAATGGAAATAGCCTCCTGTTAATGTATTTTTTTACGTTTGAAATATAATTAAATACCGCGCACCTTTGAATAGTACACTTATTTTTAGTTGACATCTTACTTCATAAATTGTTTCATTTTATCTTGTTATTTTATCATATGTTTTACTCGTAAATTCTAGAACCTGTGTAGTGGTTTAGGTACTGTATTTTTTTATTTGCTTAGGGCATTTGAGTATTCTAGGTGATTCTAGATATAATAATAGGTACTAGTTAGGAGCTTAGCAGTCTCTCTTTTTATAGACTCGTAAAAAAGCGTTTTTTTCTTATGCATTTATTGTTAAAACTAAACTTTACCATGAATCTTTATTTCCTCCAATTCCTTCGACGCGAGTTCATTGTTATAGACAAAGAGTATGTACTACACTACGTATAGTCATAGATTTCGGCCGCGGCTCCGCTCGCGTGTCTGTCGATTATCGCGGCAAAAGCAGCCTATGTCCTTTTTCAGGCTTTAGACTGTTTACCAAATTTCATTTAAATCGATTCAGTAGTTCGCATTTATAATATAAGTAAGAATTTAATTATTTTCGAGAAAAAAAACCCCTTTAACATTTATGTGACAAATATTACAGCAAAAATTATGACCATAATTATTTATACACGCTTAAACGCGTAATCTGCTCTTTACGAAGCGACGATATGTAAGCATGAAATCATTCCAATACTCAAAGCCGGCATTCTGACCGAGCCGACCCATAACAACTCAATCAACGCAATTTTAAAATAAACTTTTTATGCGGCACACTAACACTGACCACCTTGAACAAAAAATATTACTCAGCGCACGTTTTAATGACTTTCTCGAGAACTTGTTATATATCGATATATTTAACGTAGAGGTGGGTATAGTTTGTAGTACTTTGTAGAAATTGTAGACTTAAAGAGTTTTAAACCGTTTTTAGAGATATATACGGACCTTCAAATGAGTTCACAGAAACAAAATAAACTCTTTTGCAAAAAAAACGGGCACCTAAGCAAATAACTATTTTATAGTTACTATTTGTTTCTTTGACAATTTTAGGTATTGTTATCCTCAGAATTTTATAAATTAATTAGGAAGGAATAGTTTTCATCAGTTTTATCATAACATTTTGATTGAATTATTGAGAAATAATGTTTAAGCTCAAAACACTACTATTGTACCTGCTAGCTAAATAAAAATGAAACGCGTTAATTTCTTTGTTTTTATTGAATACATTAAAAGCAGATAAAAGTTTAGTATTGAGTGTGACCCCCTCTTGCTGAAATCACGGCTTGCATTCGTCTGGGAATGCTAGCGAGTATATCTTTTATGGTTTCTTGGGGAATACGTTCCCACTCCACGGTAATCACATTCTTTAGCTCTCTGATGGTCTGCGGAGCCGGCTGCACTGATCTCACTCGTCGCTTCAGAACGTCCCAGACATGCTCTATGGGATTGAGGTCCGGACTTCTAGCTGGCCAGTCCAAACGACGAATTCGGACTTCTAGCATATACGCTTCCACATTGCCAGACCGGTGGGCGCGAGCGTTGTCGTCCATAAAAATTGAGTTTTCGCCAAGAGCGGTTAAAGCGGGTTGTGCATAAGGAATTAGAACTTCCGTTATGTATCGGTGTCCAATCAGTGTACCGTTTTCAATGAAGACTTACTCCGTACGATCCATTGAATTTATTCCTGCACAAAACATAACAGAGCCCCCTCCATAAGGTGTGATTTCTTCAAAACATGCCTCTGCAAAGCGTTCTCCTCATCTACGTAGCACTCGCCGACGTCGGTCTTCACCATGCAGAGATATCCTGGCTTCATCGGAGGACAATACCCTATCCCAGTCTTCATGAGTCCATGACACACAATTTGGAGCGAAGCTAAGCCTGGCAACTCGATGTCCACGGAGCAATTTAGGGCCGCGTGCCGGGCGATGACTGTTTATATTGGCAGCGAGAAGCCTCCTCCTGACGGTCCATAGACTAATTTGCACATTTCTTACTTCTTCGAGTCTGTTCTTGAGGTCCACATAAGAAGATTTGCGATTTCTCAACGCTTGACCTACTAGAAAACGATCATCCCGTGGTTCGGTACATGTCTTTCTGCCAGAACCAGGCCTTCTCTTGACGGAACCGGTCTTTCGATAGCGCTGCCAGGTCCTTTGAACTGTCGACCGACTCACATTTAGCCTCTGAGCCACGAAGCATTGGCTGCAACCTTCTTCAAGCAGCGCAATAATTTTGCTCGCTTTCATCACTTTATCTACCATTTTCGAGATTGCTAAACAGCAATAACAATACTTTTAAATGTCAAGGACATCAGATAATTTAATAATAATTGTCAAAAAGTTAATTAGAGTCGATATTAACTATAGGGAATTCGCGCCACAAAATGTAGTCAAAAGTTGTTTTCTTTGAAAACCAGGCTCAGTCAAAAATTTGAATTTAGAAGGTACTCTTATAAACATTTTGGCACTTTTATAACTGGCTAGTAACATGTTCAAATGATTAAAACCTTTTTGGTATTTTATTTTTTTCAGCCAGGAAGAAAATCGAAACCGCCTTTTTTTTTTGCAAATGAGTGTAATATGAAAAATAAAATATCACCAGTCTCATCTTACAAAAAAATCTCGTGTCACGGTGTTTGGAATTAAACTCCTCCGAAATGGCTTGATCGATTCTCATGAAATTTTGTGTGCATATCGGTTAGATCTGCGAATCGGCCAAAATTTTTTTTCATACCCCTAGGACGCGAGCGGAGCTGCGAGCATCAGCTAGGTAGTATTTCTATAATAAGATTGCTAACACTAGTCCATTACCTAAGAAACCGTATTCTGAGGTTTTTTCAAAATATTTTTCGGCGCTCTCTCAATTTAAATTATATTGCTATAATAACAATATAATTTTATTCATATAATAACAATATTATTATTAAATATTAAACCCGTCTGCACAACCAACGTGGCATAGTAGGCCAAAACCTCCTTTCTAAGGAGAGGCCTATGTCCAACAGTGAACTGTGAAAGGCTGAAATGATGATGATGAAATATTCAAAATTTATAGTTTAAGAATATTAAAGTTTTGGTACCTCTGTTTCTAATTCCACATAATGTCTTTCGATTTTAAAAAAAAACATCGTAAACCAAACAAAAATTGCTGCATGTAAGAGCACTAAATTCAAAAACGGTTTTTACAAACCGGCTCATGCTGGTAAAATAAAAAAATGCAACAAGTCTATTTCATCCACTACGTTTGTTCGAAAGAAGTATGAGCGGTTGGAGTGGGACGGGAAGGGAAGATATGAAGCTGTCATCTGGCGTGGCGGCGCTCTGCCCCTACACAATACAACTCAATCGAAGGCGCGCGCGCGGCCCGTACGTACGCTCTAGTGCGTTCGGACTTACGTATATAAACAAAACGCAAACTAATATAAATATCGGACCAATTCTAGCTCGCAAATAAAATGTTAATGAAACTATACGTAAAATGTTAAGTAAATTGTGATGGTTTATTGTGACGTTATTGTACTGTGATTTATTTGTGGATGATCGTAAAAGTTTAACAAAAACAGGAGTTCTACACTTTCCAATGAACACGAGCCATGTGACTACGGCGAGAGCGACGAAGCAAGATTTGTACGTGCATTTATCTTAATTTAACTTTATTTAACGTTTCTATAATTAGACTACAATTTTACTGTATATGCTTCATTCAAAAATACATGTTTATTATACACAAGTAATGACAAATGATTCTCTTTTCCTGGGGTTGGTAGAGTTATATCAGTACACGACTTGCTTCTTCTTCTTTGCTTGCTTATGTTCTGTGTGAGTTTAGTTCAAGCACCATGTACATAAATTTTTCTTACATGATCATGCTTCGTCAGTAAACTCCACTGTTATCTTTCTATTATTTTCTATCTTTTATAGAAGAATCAATAGATCAGCTACTGATGCTTTTCACTTGCATTATCTCTCAATAGTTTTAAATGTACTTTTTAAATATTAATAAATGCATTTGTTGTTTTACAACAAAAGTATTCTAAATTTACCACATGTGTTTAAACTAAAAAGAAAAATCGAGGCTCTATTTATTTAGAGGAAGGTCATTAATATGCCTTTGCGATAGAACTTTAGATTCTACAAACTGTGTGAAAACATTTTGAAGAAAACTTTTAATCACATACAAAATTGTCCAAATCACAAAAAAATTGTACCTAGTCCGTTGGAGCAAGGTCAGGCGAATGCGGAGGGTGACGAATGGTTCCCAATTGCAGTTCCTGTAGAGCTAAAACAGTTTCTCGTGCTGTATGAGGTCTCGCGATATCATGGAGCAATAAAGGTGAAGAGTCATGAGTCGGGACTGTTTCACTGCAAGTTTTGCTATCATTGTTCGGAGTTCGGCACAGTAGATATCTGCCGTTATTTCTTGACTAGATCGAAGAAAGTTAAAGTGAATAACACGATGCTGAGACCACCAAACAGTTACCATTACCTTTTTATTGGTAAGCTTTGCTTTAGGACGATGTTGCAGTGTTTGACCTGGGGTCAGCCATTGCATTTTTCGCTTACGGTTATCGTAAAGAATCCATTTTTCATAACATGTCAATGTCAATTCAATCCAATATTCCTTCATTTCTGTATCGATTCAACAAGGCCACAAGTTTTAACACGCGTTTCTTTCCGCAGATCAGTCAGATCTTATGGCACCCATTTTTCATATTTGTTTATTTTATTGATTTGGCGCAAATGAGTCAATATTGTTGGTAAGGTAACGTTAAACCATGCCGCTAATTCCTGGGTAGTTTAGCTCGGATCGGCTTCCACCATCTCTTTCAATACATTGCATAGTATTCACATGTGTTTGGCGGTCTTCCATGTGGTTCGTTCTTCAAATAAAAATTTACATCACGAAAGCGTTTAAACTAAAATCGCACGGTGCGTTCATTAGCACGCCCCTCTCCAAACACAACATTGATATTGCGAGCTGTTTCTGCAGCGTTAGTTCCGTGTCGGGACTCGTATTTAAAAATCACTCGAATTTTCGAAGTATCCATCTTTCTTCTGTAAGCTGAATAAAAAAATAACAACTGAAAGTCGATAACAGAATATTGCACTTTTTTTAAAAGAAGACCCTTATAGGTACGATTTGAAAAAAGTTTCACTCGACAATCTCAAAACATGAAGGTTCTATGTCAATTCGAAGCACCTATATATATATACCTATATATAATACAATAAAACGGTAATTTAATAGTTTAACCCCTATTATTATTGAAAAACTTCTGCGTAAAATTAAATAAGAACGTAATTACGATACTAAAAATCGGCCAAGTGCGAGTCGGACTCGCCCATGAAGGGTTCCGTATTAACAAGTAACATTATATAAAAGTTCTTGTAGTTCGTTGATTAAATGAAAGGTAAATTGCTGTTTACGCTTTATGACATATTAAAAAAAAACTACTTACTAGATCTCGTTCAAACCAATTTTCGTTGGTAGTTTACATGGTAATGTACAACATATATTTTTTTTAGTTTTATCACTCTCTTATTTTAGAAGTTAGAGGGGGGGGGACACACATTTTTCCACTTTAGAAGTGTCTCTCGCGCAAACTATTCAGTTTAGAAAAAAATGATTGTAGAAACCTCAACATCATTTTTGAACACCTATCCATAGATACCCCACACGGATAGGTTTGATGAAAAAAAAATTTTTGAGTTTCAGTTCCATGTATGGGGACCCCCAAAGTGTATTGTTTTTTATCTATTTTTCTATAAAAATCTTAATGCGGTTCACAGAATACATCGACTGACATAATTTCAACAGTATAGCTCTTATAGTTTCGGAAATAATTGGCTGTGACATACGGACGGACAGACAGACAGACAGACAGACAGACAGACAGACTTGACGAATCTATAAGGGTTCCGTTTTTTGCCATTTGGCACCGGAACCCTAAAAAAGAGTAATATAGCAACAGGTACCTAAATAGGTCATCTTTCTGCAGATTTATCGGAAGAATAAATAATAATTGTGTCAACAACAAATAATACGTGAGATATGAATGACGATGAAGTAACCACCGACAACACATTGTATGTCAGTAATGAATTCATTTTGTTTACCGTAACACCTTAAGGTCAAACACGTCATGATTATCACAATGAATGCGATACGTTGCGTGGAACCAATGACAGAGATTGCAAGTTAATTCAGAGTAGTAAAACAAATTAACATACTCGTGATAATGCATAGAAATAACCCTATCACTGTGTAACCGGTGAAGACAGACCTAACCAGTACTGGCCTTGCCTTTCCCGTGGCCTTAGATGTACACCCTATACGTGATCTGAACTAATAAGACGGTCTAATAAACGTTTGACGTAAATATATCACTTGACGCAAAGCATCGACATTATTCAGCATGTTTAATGTTGCTAGTGCAGACATTTATGCCTGATAGGAATAGTAATGATTTGGGTACGGCCGAAACAGTTCCTGAAATTACAAATGAATTCGATGAGGTCAGTTGGTAGGATGTTGGTCATTATTAAACGACGGTTATTTTTAAATGTTTAAATAAGGGTCTATTTCTTTATCGTCATCATTATTACTTATTCATTTCATTACTAAAAATATCTCCATTATATAGTTATTTGCTGGAATTGACCATAGTTTTTACTACAAACTTTCTTTACAAAAATAGTAACTTATCTCATCACTTCCTCAAAATAAATTATCGTGTGAATAAAAAAGAAAGGAGGACAAAAAAGATAGTACTTACTGTAATTTTAATATTAAAAAGATCGTGTTTGTCAAGAGTTTGTTGTCAAAATATGGGGATTGTTTTTCGTTACTAAATAAAAATATTGTTCATGATTTTATTGTAGCACTTTGCCGACGTGATAGAAACATAAATCATGCAAAGTTTAATCTTTTTAGCACTAACCGTTTGGACGGTAAGTCGAGGAAGGACGGACGGACATGACGAAACTGTAAGGGTTCCAAGTCATGAACTACGGAATCCTAGAAAAATACTAAAAATATCAGTATTATGTTTAAGTTGAAAGCGGGTTTCATACTAACAACAATAAGATTACAAATTCATAGTAAATTCAAAGTACGACAATTTTCATATCAAGACGTCCGCGTTCTGTTGTCCACACGTTCATTCCATAAAGTAGTATTCGTCGCGTCAGTTGATTTATTGCTCAACGCTGCCCATATTAATATTCGCCTTCCTTTGTCTGTCAGGCTGAGGCCATATTAAATTATCAAAACAATAAAAACGACGGTGTTAGGCATATTCGGCAAAAGGTCTAGATCTTTATTGACTCTTTGCATCTACCTACTTAATGAAACCAACACCAATGTATTATTTACAGGCATAATAATATTTTTTAGTTATTAAGAACTAGCATTTGTGTAGGTCTGTCAAGGCGGTAAATAGTAACCTGTGTGTTATTTCGATATGTAAGCTATATTAATGGGAAGTTTCATCAAAATCCATTCAGTAGTTTTTACTCGAAAGAGTAATAAACATACATACATATACATACTCACAACCTTTCGCATTTATATTATTAGTAGGTAGGATTAAGAAATCAGATAACGGAATTTTTCTTGACGGTTCGCTTAAAATGGGAAAACGGAAAATTACATTGTACATTCTTGCATCGATCGATGCATTCTTGTGTACTAATGCCATTAGGTCTCACAACCTTTCGCATTTATAATAATAGTAGGTAGGATTAAGAAATCAGATAACGGAATTTTTCTTGACGGTTCGCTTAAAATGGGAAAACGGAAAATTACATTGTACATTCTTGCATCGATCGATGCATTCTTGTGTACTAATGCCATTAGATTAGCTACTTTTATATAATAATATATTAGTATTATAACATTACAATACATCTAAATAACTCTTTATAACGACAGGTTGATCTTTTGAAAATTGACAGCTATTGAAATATTGCAGTATTTGTAAGCTATAAAATAAATACTTAGACGGTAATAATTACTTACAAAAAAATGTTGTAAGAAGTCTGCGAGAGGAAATAAACATCAATAAGATACAATTTGTAACGCAGGTTGCTGAAAGCAACAGGCTTGTACCCGTTTTAAAAATACATTATAGGAATGTCAGCGCAAACCGTTGTCGGCTTAAAAGGTATTTAATTTAACGACCGAAACGTCTCTGGAGTTTCGCAGAATAAGTGGAGAGCGGAAAATTATGATAATTTAGGTATCCGACAATAGACGAACGATGTTCGATGATGGAATATTGTAGAATACTAATAGTTTGTCCAATATTACAAATAAAAGCGTAAGCGTGCATTGAATAAGTTGACATATTTTAAACGTAACTGACATCTGTCAATGATTCAGTACATGTTTTGCAAAAGTTTGGTTATTTCAACAAGTTTACAGTGGTTTATTTTGTTCAATGAGAAAATTTTGTTGGTTGTAATAATGTTTTTGGGACGTAAATCTTCGTCTAGTATAAATTTCATTTATTTGGAGAAATTATATTTTCAAGATCATTTGCAACAGGTATTAAACTAAAATGATAAATGTTTGTTTTCCCTAAGAGGCGGCAATTTAGCAGAATAACTTTATAAGCGTCAGATGTAGTCTATGTGTACCTTCATATTAAACAGAATTAGTATTCTTAAAGGATATAATGTTACAGTTGGGGCGTTATCTGAAGATTACTGTCAGTCACAGCACTTTTCATCTCTTCTTAGTTATGTTTACACAGACTTTAATATGATTTCATAGTGACATGAGATGACACGTCTCAGGAGTATAATGCACGTGCTCAAATAAATGTTATAAGACTGTTTATTATTTTAAGAATTAAATTCCAAGAACCCCTTTTAATACTTGTAGGCAATTAGTAGGTATTTAGATGGTACGTTTATAGCTTTAAAGGACAAAGCTTTCAAATTATCTTAAAATAATTAGTAGTAGTAGTAGGCAGAAGTTTCTGGTAAGTGGGAATAAAAATATAATCAACGTAAACCTCATAAACAGGATTGATTAATTAACTATTATTAAGTATTTTATATTAAAGGTATATGCGAAATGGACATATTTTGGTATTTATTATCTAAATCACCGTAACTGTAACCCTTTTATAAGTTACATTATTATTAATACATTATAATATGAGAATGTGAAAATGTATGGGCAAATAAAAATAATATTTACGAGGTGTCTCGTTGCGAAATGCCAGCACGTTTGAATTGCCACGACCATTTTATCGATGGCGTTACCGAAACCGATTGTGGTAAATTTAAACGTTGTTTTCATTTTGGTCACGATTGTGAGTGATCCGTATATTTGATTTGCTCCTGCTTTACTTCTTGGGAACAAAAAATGTAGAGGATGTATATTACTATTCTGACCCGCGCAGCTGCAAACCACATGTCTTAAATTTGTCTCCCAAAACCAACCTTTTTAGTGATTTATGACCGTACGCTGTGCTACATCTTGCATTTAACATTTGAACTTGAAAAGTCTTTTGACAATTTAAGCGTTAATTACACTATTTTTTTGTGTATAGTTCTGATTTTAAAATTAATGTCATCTGTATATACTTAAGTACCAAATGTCGTGAGGTTTGTTTAAGTTTTTACTTTACGAAGTATACAACAATAAAATGTATCTTTTAGTGAAGATATAGCAGCTGAAATGTAACATTTAAATGGGCATTTGAACAATTATAAAGACACGTCAAGAGTTTCTACCTGCGGCCCTTTTGTGCTTCGTTTTAGGTGCTACTGTTCATTTTTTTTACTTTATTCTCACCTTATTAAAACATCAAGCGACATTTACCTGTGTAAAAGAAGTATTAAGAATGATGTTCTTTAATTGTTCGACTTATGCGTGTTGGAAATCTTTTGACCAAAATTTTGTACAACCATGTTAAAATACTTTTTCATTGTAACATCCTAATACATTATTCACTACTAAATTATTTTAAATATTTTTTTCTTAATTCGAATAACGTTGGTTGTGTTTTCGGTAATGTTTGTAAGTCGAACAAACTCCAAATAACTTACTTCCATAGGATTTGACTTCCAACTGTTTTCATCCCTTTAATCATCGACAAATATTTACTGTGTACGTAATATAAGTTAATGCCTTTGATAAATTAAAAAGCAATTAATCAAAGTAAACTTTTTGTCGGAATTTGACTGTATTTGCATTCCAAATAGACGAAATTTTTTTTTTCAATAATTCTTGCTATTAGTGTATAAGTTAGTTGACTAAAAAGGTCCCACATGAGTATTATTCGAGATTAAAAATTAATCTTTACCAAATTGATCATTGTTTGAAACTTGAATTACCTAGTGAATAGTATCATCTTTGCATATTTCTCTCAGCACTCAATTGGCAATAAATTTTAATTAATTGTTGCACTAACGCTGCTCTTAATGAAAAACTTTTGTACAGTGAAAATATTTTTGTAAGAGTGCAAAACATCGATTCAAGTGGATGCAGTGAGCCGGATGTCCTTTGGAATGGAGCCAATTAGTTTATTTCCGTTCAAAATGATATAAAAAGTCTTGGACTGTTTACTAAAAGACATAAATATTGTTCTATCCCTAAATACAGAAAAAGTGTATGAATTATTAATTTGTATGATACATACTGAATATAATGTTACAGTCAGTGTACTGTGTGTGTAAATTTAGTTGTTCAACAAAATTTTAGAGTAAACGGAAGTTACTTGGAAGTTTTTTGAACTATGATTAAGATTATCAGCTATTAATCTCTGGCCAAATTTACTCTTAATTAGGCAAAACTTTTTTATATTTGAATTTTATTAAAGTATTTTCAGAGATTGTTCAGTAGCCGACCCCAAATAAACTTGGAAAAAAGGCTAGGAAGACGAAGGTGATGATTTTCAGAGATTTTTTAAAACCTAATGTTATTCTGTACACATATACATATTAAATAAAAATAATTCAACAATATTGTTAATGGAACTTATTTATAGGAAATCATATAGAAAATAAAATAGGATTCCTTTAAAGCTTAAGTAGTCCGTATAATCTGCCCCCCTAGCCAGGTTGCAAACGTTTTTCGTACTTCAATCGCTGACGCATCTATTCTCTTGTTTGATTGGCTAATGCCACTCAGTCATGTGATCAAAACAAAATATTAGCAAATGAAACAAGATAAAAGAGGCGTCAGCAATTGCAGAACGAAAAACGTTTGTAACTTGGCTAGGGGGTCTGGACGTTGATGGCCCATTGATTCGTTGCTCGTGTATTGTAGAGGTAACAGGAGAATTGTGTGAAATAAAATTTCTATACCGTCGCCCGCATATGTGGTCCGTTTAAAAGATTAGATATAGGTACTTATTTGAGCATGCTTCATGTCGGAGGTATCAGAACCATGACCGAAAAGTATATTATAATACATTTAGAATTAGCATTTGCCAGCGGCTCCGTCGGTATTCCTTCAGATTTATTTCGGTTATCACAGTGGAGAGTAGCCTATGTCCTTCTTCAAGTATCAAAGTATATCCATGACAAATTTTAGCTGTGAAAGCGTAACAGACAAACAGACATAATTACTTTTGAATTTATAGTATTAGTATTGATTGGAGTCTTTTTGTTTTTTCTTCTGTAAATATCTGATGGCTATCTTAAGTTCAGTTGACCAATGTTAACATAATTGTAATGTAGCTGTCGCATTTTAATTTGGTACTTCTTAATTGAGTTATTTTTTTCTGTTAAGTAATATGAATAAATTTGCATAGCAGCATAAAAAGGCTACAATTATCTGAATTTCCAAAAAAGGTTAAATTATCAGTCAGAGATCTGTAACTGTAAATAATTAAAGTAACGAAAAGTGCGGTATCTAAGATATCTGTTATCTTTCAAGGCTCGCGGCCGAGTTAATCAAGCGATGCAAACAATTAGCGATAACCTAATTTTCACAATAATTTCGGCGGTCAGAAATGTTACGAAATGGTTTTAAAATACCTAATGTTGATTGTAACAAAAAACCCAAGCCTCCATAAAATAACTTATGGTATAATACTAGACCGTTGAGTGAAATGAAACTGATAAAGAGTTCTTTAAAATGTAACTCAATAAGTAGAGCACACAATAAATCGAACTGTTGAAAAGCAGAAACGAAGACGTGTTTCATTACTCCGCACTAATAATCCCAACACCGAACACATGAATACTATAAATTAATATGGCGTAAATCTTTATGCAGATAATTAGGCATTTTAGGTTTTTTGAAACCATTAAGGTATACGTTACGATACGTTTTTCTTTCTTTATCTATTCTACTACTACTAGTAGTGGAATAGATAAAGAAAGTAGTTTTAGTTTATCCTAATTCCTATATATTCTATAACTTGTTTTCTGACAATTTTTAATGTAACTGCCTCGGTGCTGCAGTGGTAGTGTATGGACTGCTGTCCTTGATGTCTCAGGTTCGATTCCCGGGTCGGAACAAATGTTTGTGTGATCCGAAAATATTTGTTTCGGAGTTTGGGTGTTTTCTATGTATAATATGTATGTATTTACATAAATAGTATCTTTATATGTATTAATATCAGTTTTCTAGTAATTTAGTTTGAGACTAGATAGCGTAGTGTGTAAGATTTCCGAAATATTTGTTGTCAAGGCTCGAATACCGTTTGGACGGTTGATTGCAAATATTGCAATACTCATAAATCTTAATGAACTGTACACAAAGTTATTTGACACTTCGAACGGCCCACTGTACATTCTAAAGATAAATTCACACGGGTCAACACAGAGGTCTCATAATATTGACCATTGAGATAACAGAAACCAGATATCGGAAACGGACGATAAAACTTATCTAAATCACTTGTTTTCTGGTAATTAGTCTACATTATATTGCGTAACTTGTAACGTTTTGTGTGATTTTAGTTTATGACTGGCACTAAGTAAGTTAAGATTATTCAACTGTTGAATGAGCTGTGTGGCCGCTTTATAAAGACAATAAATGAATAAAATTGAAGTGTCTGTATGTAATATAAAATGATCAGTTTTTTAGTAAATGCAAATCAAAGGATATATTCTAATAACATCAAAATTTTTGTCGGTCTGTTGGTTTCGGGTAATCTCTGGAACGGGTTTACCGATTTTAACTAGACGTATGAACTTACTTTCTAATTTTAATGCAGTTTTTAGCAATGGACAGACCATGCCATGCATATAATAGTAGAGGAAATTTGAGAATTTAAGACGAATATACTATACGACTACTCATCAAGAAATCTCAGGTACGGTTCCTCAGGTCAGGCCAAAAAACATTGTTTATAGAGTTTTTAGGGTTCCGTAGCCAAATGGCAAAAAACGGAACCCTTATAGATTCGTCATGTCTGTCTGTCTGTCTGTCCGTCCGTATGTCACAGCCAATTATTTCCGAAACTATAAGAGCTATACTGTTGAAATTTGGTCAGTCGATGTATTCTGTGAACCGCATTAAGATTTTTACATAAAAATAGAAAAAAAAACAATACATTTTGGGGGTCCCCATACTTGGAACTGAAACTCAAAATTTTTTTTTTCATCAAACCTATACGTGTGGGGTTATCTATGGATAGGTCTTTAAAAATGATGTTGAGGTTTCTAATATCATTTTTTTCTAAACTGAATAGTTTGCGCGAGAGACACTTCCAAAGTGGAAAAATGTGTGTCCCCCCCCCTCTAACTTCTAAAATAAGAGAGTGACAAAACTAAAAAAAATATATGTTGTACATTAAGCATGTAAACTACCAACGAAAATTGGTTTGAACGAGATCTAGTGAGTAGTTTTTTTTTAATACGTCATAAATCGTAACACGCAATATACCTCTTATCCAATCAATACACTAGTATAAAAACATCGATAAAAGTTACAACGAACTACAAGAATTTTTATATGATGTTACTTGCTGGTACGGAACCCTTCATGGGCGAGTCCGACTCGCACTTGGCCGCTTTTTTGATCATAGAAATACTTAATAACACGGAGTTTGGAAATTAGGCTTTTATTGCCCGTGACTCGTAGAGCACGTAAAACCGTTGGTCCTGCGCCTGATTTCTCACTTATCGTGTTGGATAGCTATCCTATCGGATTATTAGAATGAGGAATCAGAAAGTTCACAGTGTGAGACCGGAGGCCCAATCATTCTGCATCATTCTCCCGCCCTTCGAAGGCCGGGAGAATGATGCAGAATAATCTAACCAGGCTGCCATGGTAGGGGTCACCATGCTACATTGCCTACCCTCACAATAAGCATGGTGACCCCTACTCCTGGATTCTACTCATGTTTTCCATCAGGCAGAGTAGAGTCACTTTGGCAGGCTTAAATATAAAAAAAAAAAAAAAAAAAATGCGTTGTGTGCACACTTGTACACTGTAATATCTCCAGCGTGATTGGCTGGCCTTCATTGTGAATATTGTGATTGACCGCCGTGGCCAAAATTTGCTATAATCATTTGCTGACCATAATTTAAACATTCCGATTCTGTTTCTTGAATGAGGTTCATATGGGAAGAGTTTGCTTTTGATGGTTATTTAAATTGACGACCTGCCTCCTCCTTAAATCTGAAGTGCCTAGCGATAGTATGTTTAAATAAATCTGCGCGCATTTATTTTAAGTTGATTATGTACAATATAAATGTTATAAAACTAACATTATAAGTGCTCAAGTATCGTAAACTATCCTAACTAAATTATCATTTTATTACCAAACCTGTTTTTCAACATGAAGATACATTAGTTATCAAGATATGGTATGATAACTAACAACTATTTTAAGCATACGACTATGTAGGTATTTACTTGCATATAACTACGTCACAAATTAGGTTGAGGTGTTAAGTACTTAAGCACGATTTGAACATACTATTGTATTATTTACTTCGTACATAAACATATATGTTTAAAGATAATATATAATGAATCTTAGTAGTGAGCTATTTCATCATAAAATTGTGTTACCACTTAACAATATGCATATAATTATGTACGTCTTAAGCTTTATTAGTTTATGAATTGTTAACAACCAAGGAAAATACGATGTTTTTCTTGGTTTATTGTATTTTATTATCTGACACGTAATACGTCTGCTGTTCAAGTGATCAAAGTATCTGGCATAACATCGGTTTGAATAGAAAAAATTATTTACAAATAAAAGTACAACTCTAAGTAGTTCATTTTCATTTAGTAAACTCTGTTTTCACTGGCTGAGCTATCTATCAGCAAGTATAGAGAAATTAAAAACTTAAAATAACAAGTGTGAGACACAGAGATTACAATTTATTAGGATGTTTTTTTATTGTTGTAATGGAATAGGCGTTTGTCTTCCATCTCACCTGATGGAAAGTGTAGATGAAGACGAAGATGGTACACGCCCATCCAGAAGAAACCTGTATGTGGGGAGGAATAGTAACGAAAACTATGTAGATAGATGATTTTATGACATTATCGACAGTCCCGAAGCTATCTAGTTCCTTGAGCCTCCTATGGCAGTCCTCTATAGCCTTTACTATGGGAAGTGTTCTGAAGAGCTCTTCCAACTGGTCCCACCTCCTAGAGGACAACACCAGCTGGCTTTGGAAGTTACCGCTCCAGAGTGGTAGAATACGCACTAGAACTACACAGTTCGGCTTTCCCTTCCTGTGCCGAGCAGTTTAAAACTGGAACTCACTACCAGCTCACGTGTTTTCTTCCCAATATGATCCCGGGTTCTTAAGCAGGCTGTGAATAAGCATCTTGCAATACTGCCTGTAATCATCATGATTTTAAGTAGTCTTAACATCGATATAATATTGTAACTGATTGCAGTTCGCCAACTATGTTTTGTTTTTTATATGTAACCTTCAAAAATGATTCAAAACAAATTATTTATGCATTTTAATTAAAGTTTTTTATGGTAATTTTATTGTAATACATACCTATATATTAATAAAACGCTTGACAGTTTACTTATTTGGTACACCTCAAACAGGCTTTCTTTCTAACATTGCATCCGTTGTTTATACAGGATACATTAAGTATAAACTTGTTATACAATTCTTATTAAAATTGTACAACTCGTTACACCAGTAATATGTATAATTTACGATTTGGCAGCACTGCTTAACATTCTTTTGAACATTAACAATAATTACGAGTAATATAAAGGTTAAAAAAGTGATACCTAACGTAAATGGACTCTGAAGATTAACACGAGTAGATTAGAATGTGGAATTTGGTGAAATTATTTAAATGTACTTTAGATGACTGCTGTAAGTACTGTAATCAACATCTCCACTAAAGCACACACAGCTGGACATTTCTCTCTATAGAAATGAGGTTTTGGCCTACTATACCAAGCGTGGCATTGGGTTTGTTACAAGTTTTCCTTCTCTTTTAGTATTACCTATTTTGCTTACGTAGTTTGTCCCTGGGTCGGCTCTTATGACATCCACGGGATGAATAGGGGTTGATAAGATGATAGAAAATGATAGAAAAGAGTTTAATATTTTCACACTAATTTAGTTGATAATTAGCTTTATCCCGCGTCTCCGCCCGCCTGTATGTAGGTTATCGCGTTAAAAAGTACTTTGTGTCCTTTCTCAAGGATCAAAATATGTCCATTGAAATCGGTACGTGCTTTTAAACGTGAAAACGTAACAGACAGACAGATAAGGTTACTTTCGAATTTATAATATTAGTCTGTATTGAAAAGTGAAAAGTTAATTAGGGTACAATTAAAACATATTGAAAACGGTATTGTGTTCTACTTGCTAAGAACGTAACACTAACAAGTACTTAGTATTGAGGAAATTGAATTTAATTACTATTTTTTTCAAATCGGTTATCAGTTGTATCTATGTGTAAATATTTTTGTGTACTTTCATACACATGCGGGTGTTTTCGATTTTAGAAAGTAGTTTAATACGATCGTTTATATTCGAACAGAACAAGACCACTCCGGCGCACACACTGCGACTAACTGCTATCGTAAATCATTGTACTGTAACATGCGTTTTGGAAGCAAATGCTCTTCATCATTAGTTCGTATGCAGGTAGTAGGCAGATATAATAAATCAGAGCGTAGTTATTAATGAGGTTGATTAAGTCGGTAGTATTGGGCTTAGTGAACAAAATCTAAATTCATTCTGTTGTTTTCTGCATGTAAAGAATTTTGTTTTTATTCGCAAATTAAAAAGTTACAGTGTTTCATTAAAAAATAAACTAATTTATTTTTCGATATACTTAGGTATATAATAAACATTTATCAATTTAAAAAAAGTTATACTTAAGCCAGTGTTCTTTAAATAAACTTATGTCCGTTTTCATAAACTATACTTAAACCGCTTCCTTACTAGGAGAGCCCCCTAATGTAGGTAGACCTTAAATTTTAAGAGAAATCTAAGCACTTAAGTACGATAAAGGTTAGTGAAAACGAATAAGTATATCACTAATGGTTACCTCAGGAAAGCGGCCGTTAGAGATCTTTGTAGAAATCAATATTAAATCGTTGTTTATAAATGATAATAAAAAAAGACACCAATTAAAGGTGAATAAATTTACTCATGTGCCCTGGCATATGCACAGCTATTTAAATACAGTTCAGGCTAACTTGGTATTCAGTCTTACCTTAATGAAGAGTGAGTAACGATTCTTTATTAAAGGTGTTGTATAAACAAAGTAGTCGGCGAACAAATCCTTGACCTAAATTATTGCTTTTAGTCTATGGTTATGTTACTGTTACTTTTGGCGCTATGCTTTGCAGCGGTAGGTAGACTACGATACCTACTAAACAGTTCTCAATAAATTATTATGTTGTTTTGCCAATAATAGGAGAATAAAAATGTTTTTTTAATTTTCTGATATGCAACGAAGTACCTATCTCTAAAAGTACCTCTTTAATGTTCATTACTAATTTTAAAGCTGTTCTCATTTATACAAATAAATAAAATTGGAGTGTCTGTTAGTAATATTAAAATAACCGCTTTTTACTAAATGCATATATGCACGGTATACACGGTACATATGCCAAAATATATTCTTTACAATTTTTGTCCGTCTGTCGGTCTGTTTGTTCCGGGGAATCTCTGGAACGGCTGGACCGATTTCGACTATACTTATATATACACTGGCAGATAGCTGATGATATAAGGAGTACCTTAGACTACTTTTTTTAGACTAGCTTGGCCACGCGGCTTTGCCCGCGGAAACATCAACAAACGCGGATGACACAGCGGGGCTCAGCTAGTTTTGAATATAAATATTACAAGTTCGAAATATGAATAGATTGCGTCTCTGACATTAAAATGGTAACTTTTTTAAAAACATATATTATTTAGCAAGCGAAACAAGTTTTCTAGGAAAACCCTCAAGTGAAGTAAACTGGAATTCCAAAAAGTTTAGAACATGTTACTCAGTAGCTGTTTGTACACGTCGTTGGCGCCTAACGACATGCAATAATGAGCTACACGGGAACACGACTTGTTTGCACTCTGGTTAGAGCGCGGCGCGCGCATCCGTACCACGTTTGTGCTAAAATATCTTTACGAAGCACGTAACTTACGCTCTTATTACTTGTAAATGTTTCACTCTAAGCCAGTATAGTGTCATATTGCAAATTATATAGGCGCTAAGCGAGCTCAAAAGCCGTTAGTTTCTTGATTACCAAGAATGTTAAAAATAGACCCAATATATCTTTGAAATAGAAGAGATAGAAATAGAATAGATATTGGTTTCTACAGATTATACCTAATAATTTATTGTTAGTCGACATCATCACTCATGGTTTGGTAATAACTATAAACTTAAAAACAGGCTAAGTTGAATCAGTAACCTGTATTTGCATGGACCTCTGTACAGATTCGGGTAATGGAAACTACAAATAATAGGGCTATGATATTGAGTTCACTATTAAAAACTGTGATGAACTATGATCATAATGAATTAACTGAAATAAATAAAATGAAAAATAATGTAAAAGCAAAACCTAAACTGGTAAAGAAAAACAATAAAAAAGTTCCTCAGACGATATAATCACTACATACGAACGTTGTATACATTTGGGTGGGTCTGATAATGTTAAACCTATTTTACATGGTTTTATTGTTTTATTGTTGATATGACTTAATGTTCATAGTAGTTGGCGTGAACGTGTAGGCGAGTGCGTCGTTATAGTTACATAATTATGCGGTAAATTTTTTAAGACTACATTCCATGAACTCGATGTTGAGTTTGTTGACTGTGTGAGAGCAATTATTGGACGCTTTTCACACCTGTCTGCTAACCGCCTGCGTCGTTTGGTATACGAATGTGGAAATGTCGCAGCGATGCCTTTCTTGGATCTCGATTGTACTCGTGGGCTCCGAGTATGGTGCCAAATATATTCTGTAGAGTTTAAAAGCTTGAGCGTGCGTCACGACAACAGTTTTTCATTTGCGTTATATTGACGTTTGATTTTATCTACAACGTGTTTAGTCCATTAGTTCTTGTCATCACAATTGCATAAACTATCCGGAATCTTATCGTGCCGGAAATGTAGCTTATACACATTGTAATATTCAACAATTCAAGAGAACTGTTATGTACTGATTACTACTAACTGTTGATACAAATTTTGGAAACATACTGATTCACAGTAGGGTATTACCGTGTATATTTTCGAAATTCCAAGTAATCCAACAGATAAAACTTGTTTTTTTGGTTGAACTTTATTTCACTTGTAGAAAAGTTATATACCTTTTTTAGTAAGGACAACTACCATGGAAATACCATGGATATACTGGAAAAGACGCGAATATACGAGTAAATTGTATTTTATGTTATATACTCACAATAAAATGATTTTTCAACTCATTAATTTTATAACTGTGTTTGCAGAGTTGTGTGTACGTCAAATGAATTCGAAATACATAATTAGGTATGTGTAAAATTAAATAAAGTACATAAGAAGAAGCGCTTATAGGGGAATTGTCTTAGGTGATTAGAAACAAACAATCACCGAATTGATGAAATTACATAATTGCATGTAACTAAACAAATCGAGTTGTAATGTCTGAATACTATCTAAACAATAGAAGGAGAGGCCTATGTCCAGCAGTGGACTGTTAAAGGCCGTTGATGATGATGAAACAATAGAAAAACCTAAAATAAGTAATATATTGCTTGATGACATTATGTATTTCTTTGTATTTACAAATTTGTATTTTGCCTTTAGAAAATTGACAATAACATTCACACATAAAATATCATCATCATTACTTGACTGTTACTTTTAATTTCTCTTCACTTAAGTTGTATACCTGTTCCGGGAATGTGGTTTTCAACAATGCTATTACCCTGCCAAGCCGTGTAGTTGTGTATGATAACTATACAAAACTGTTCCGTTACTGACTGACTGTTAGACAACGTACAACCTAAACTACTGATCGCAGGAAGCTGAAATTTGGCATTTGTGTTCCTTGAGCAGCGTAGGCGAGTACTAAGAGAGTATTCTGGAAAATTAAGGTGTCCGAAATATTTATTATTATTCTCTCAGCTTCGCTTTATTCTGATGTATAACATAAGAACAAAACGCAAGCGAAACCGCGAGCAAAAGCATATAAATTAGTTAAATGACACACTTACACTCAAACCCGTAGCTTTCTAAATATGTTAAATGAATTTCGAAATTATTAACGGTTGTTATTCATTTTCCACTTTATTTCTTTCGTCCTTACTTCATTTGAAAAGTTGAAATTGAAGTACTCTTGATATCGTGAGAATCATCTCTATTTTTTATGTACCACGAAACAAAAATTACAATTTCGAAATGACTTGTTAAGTATTACTCAAATATTGAACTTGATTCGTAATTCTTATATGTAATTCAATTACGAACGCAAACAGCTCACGTAAACCTATGCTTATCTTTGATACTGTGACTGGCGTGGTCCTTATTTGTATGTAAATAAGGATTACGTTGCGTTTTAACAGGTACCGATTGTTATTGTAATGTAAAACGCGGCTCCCGCGTCGTGAGTGGTGGACATCTTAAGTTGTCAGTTTGTTTTCTTTTTGCATCAGGGACACTTCTAAGGACGACGACCTTTACGCTTTTGTCGTTGTACTACTGTGCAGTGTAAGGGATACCGCTTTGTGCGCTAATTTTTTAGTCGTAGTATTATTTGGAGTCTTTGTTGAAGTTGTAACGAATTGTTAGGCTAATGTTTTCCTGAAATATATTCAAAACAGTTTATAATGCAAAGGTATGAAGCATATGATAAATTCAAGTAAATTGTTATTTGTGGAAAGTTGTCATTGGCCCTCACTCACTATGCTACTGTATTTATTTAAATTCTACTTCTAGCTGTAAGTTTCTTTAAAATTGTAAAATTAATAAAAATAAAGTAAATCTCGTATCATGAAGTAATACTGTATATACTGTGTAGTGATAAACAAACAATGTTTTTTTCTTTAATGTAAATTTAGTAATTTAAAAATTGACAATATTAATCAATATTAATTCCAAGTGCTGTGGTAGATTGAGGAAATCTAGAGCTATTTATTGTGCTTAGGCTGTCTTTCTACTGTTCATGATTAAGTATGTAAACCAGTTTCATGACTTAAGACTACGATGTAGACTGATGCCTACTGAGGTCTGATAGCAGACACTACTAAAAAATCTAAGTTCAACTAATTTTCACTATCATTAAACAGTCTCCTTGCTAGGAGCTCCCTGCCGTAGGTGGTCCCTAAATTTTAAAAGACATCTATGCACATTAAACTTTCACTAATGGTTACCTATCATTCTCTAAGCGGCTCCTTTAGATTTAGGGAATTTTGGTGAAAACGGATCCAAAAGGAGTTTGGAAATAAGAAGCGTAGTAAGAAAAGACAATTGACTGTCAACCCTAACTGTTTGTTACGGTAAATGTGTAAGTCAGTAGCGATTGACGAGTGGACGTGACGCGGCTTTGTTTGTTTACGGACGTACTCTTCTAAGAACAGTCGGAACATGGCCGAGCATTGCTGGCGAGATGATCTGTGGCCCTGCAGTCACGTTTCTAGGCACGTTCTATGACTTAATTGTACAAGCTTTTTAAAAACAATGTTCTGTATTGTTAATTTAGATATTTTTTGTAGATACAGGAACGTCATTTTAGACAAGAATATTAAAAAGAACAGTCTTTAGTGCTTTTAGCATAGGTTCAATAAAATCCGTTGATTTGAATGAACTTACAGATGTGCCATTTGATGGTAAGTGATACATGCAAATCGAGAGTCCGAGTGTATTGTACACAAAGAAGGCCACTTTGTGCGCTTCCTCTCCTAGAATGGAAAAGACGGTTGATACAGATAACCTCGGTTACTGGGTAAAAATGGCCTCTAGTCCATCCGAGATATTTAAGCTGCAGCATGGATCTCTTGGTATGATAGTGACCATCAAAATGGAAATTTTATGTGAAGTTATATTTTAAGTTCTTATAAGAAAACACATATTTTTGATATATTCTGTTTTATTCAATTTGTCAGATTGGGTTTTCTAATGTCGTTACGATGATACCACAGAGAATAAAACGAGAAAATAACCTCCTAAAATTCGTTGATAAATAAATATGTGAGGCAACTCAGACTTCACGGTAGCAATCAACTCAAGTTACAAGTACTTTGATTGAGATAGTTGCAAGTTTGGCGTTGTTTTCTTATAATCTCCTCTATTCTCTTATATTATTGACTAATATAAACTTATTACTTAATGCAATTGTATTGACCAATGACTTAGTATTAGTAACGTCGTTCCCATACATTTGTTAGTTTTCTATTAACGCTTACGTTTGTAGAATGCAACTTGACTCGAGGGCTACCTATGATATTAGTTACACTTCCTAATCTCTCCATAAAACTAGATCATTTTACTTATATTTCATCGTCACTTTACTTTCATAAATTCTAGCACCCAGTGGACAGCTTATGTAAATGTGGTTGTTTATTCAATCTCTGAATACCCATTTAGGGCTTTAAATGTAATATTATGTTACAAGTAATCTTTTACTATCTTGTTACAGGTGATGTGGGTGTTTGCGGCGTTTCTAACCGTTTGCGCAGCGGGCGCGAGCGCAATGTGGTGCGGTGAGGCGCGAACGCGTTGCGCTTACCGCACGGGATGTGGCGCCGCGCTGGGTAACTACATGATGATGTGCGAGTCGGTCCTCACTGAGCCTGTGAAGACTTGCTCCAGAGAGTGCAGCAATGCCCTCATTGCGTTAACCTCCACGGAAGAAGGAAAGGAACTTATGAATGTAAATATTTCTTGCCAAATTCACGTTGTTCTTTATGAAGTAATTATTTTTATTAGTATCGAGTATTTTCTGTTAGAGCTTTATTATTAGTAAAAGAATTCAGTATGAAGTACGAGTATTATATCATAATCTAACAAAATTGAGAAATTCAAACATCCCACAGCTAATTTACTAGACAGCCCGTTGTAATTAGATGATTCACGAAAATAAATTCGATTTATATAGTTTCAGAGTTGGTTTTAATACTAAAAATGAAATATCACCAGAGTAGAATCGCACAATGCAAATTAATATCGCCAGACTGCTGGCAATCACCACTATTTATAAACGACAATACTTTTAGATTGAGTATTCAGACTAACTTCCAACTTGTCACAATTACCAGCTGTTTACAGCTTACGCCTCACTCAATTGAACTTTGGCCAGTAAGTTGGGACTACTATTACTTGGGGTATGAAGCTTTTGGGGCTCGTGGTTAACTGGTTTGTGTATAGGTGTACAGCAGACGCCCCGCAATAAAATCTAATTTAGACATGGCGGGCAGATTTGTCCGACACGACGGTCGGCCATATGAGGGTCGCGGTTGACGACCTCATCTCTGTGCTCTAACTTTGGCTTTGTTACCTAGTATACCGTACAACGAAGTTTGTCACTAGAAAATATTTTGTGGTGAAAGAACTACAGTGATTCACAAATTTCTAAGAATATAGATAACAATGAAGATATATCATTAGATGGCTGACAATGAGACTTTAAACTAGAATCCTCAGATTACAAAACAAAGAAACTACAAACTTACTTTCAAAAAAACTTTTACACAAATATAAATAATTTAATTAAACTTGATAGTAAATAGTAAAAATAAATTAATTGTTCGCGTCATCGTTCACGCGTCTATTGACTATCGCGATAAAATGTAGCCTATGTGCCTTTCCTCAACAATCAAAGTTTCTCCATGCCAAGTTTCATTCAAATCAATAGCCATACAAGCGTAACAGACATATAGACAGAGTTACTTTCGAAATTATAATATTAGTATGAATTGCAAAATGTTATGTAAGTATATGACAACATAAAAACATGAAAATGAATACCTTTTTGGAATCATAAAGGAGGTAAACAACAAAATTAAACCTTAGAAATATGTATGTATAGTAAAATAAAATAAATATTAATCAGCTGAGCGCAGTCCAGCACTGCCTGTTCTTACATCAAGATGTGGGCAAGTAACTAACCAGAAAACTCTCGTCTTCAAAAACTTGCTGGCTACTGCACAAAGAGCAAAGACGGCTCGGTGTTCGCTTTTAAGTAACAATGTTGCGTAGGCGCAGAGATTGGTCATTGTGTATGCACAATTTTGATCTTCCAATTATCACAATACTGATAAATGCACTTGTGTTTAAGGTTAAACCATGTTGGTTGTATGAGAGGAGTCACATTGTCTTGGGAGAATCATGTCAAAAATTATTATATTTTTTGCTGTTTTTAATTACATTTCAATTATTTGATATAAATCAATGATTAATGCAATTGAAAACAAAGCTCATAATTGTTAAATCCCCCCTGGATTTCTAACTTATCTGTTGATTTGATGATGGATTTTTGTAACATGATACTTACTATGCGAAAATGAAAAAATAAAAACCAATGTTTGTTATACTTACGTTGATCTTTTTTCATAAAAAAAGAAATAGGAACTAGTGTTCTAAAGCTAAAGATTGCCTTTCAAAGATAACTTGAAACCCTTCTAGCCGCCGGTACACCAAAACGTCATTATAAGGAGAGGCCTGAAAGCTGTTGATGATAGCATTTAAAGCTTTCACAGTGGTGCTAAAGCAGTATGTCTATATTTCATCAAAAAGTATCACTACATATTATAAAATAAAGTCCTCCGCTACGTCTGGCTCTCTGTCTGTTCGCGATAAACTCAAATAAAAAATCGGCCAAGTGCGTGTCAGGCCACGCACAGGAAAGGGTTCCTCAGTCACCTATAATGGTATGTGGATTTAAAATCGTATCCAATAGATAATTGTTATGTTTACGTATTAATACGTTAATTTTGTATGACGTTTTCCAAGTGAGCGCATTTTACCATATAAGCCTTTATAACTCTTGAACTAAGAAAGTCATCTAATCGGTTATAGTTTTCCTTCAAAGTTCATTAAATGGACCAGCATCACGATTTTTTTCAAAATTTTTGAGCCAGCCGTTTAGCTTTTAGAGGGGGGGGGACGCCCTGTTTTTACAAAAAAGTGCCCTTTAAAGTGAAATATCTCGCAAACGGATACCTAACTCAAAAAATCGTCTAGGAAACCCTTTATTGTTTTTAAAAGACCTATCTAATGATACCCCACACGATGGGGTAGCCTCGAAAAAAAAAAATCATCCCCACTTTACGTGTAGGGGAGGTACCCCAAATAAAATTATATTTCATAATTTTATTGTAGCACTTTGTCGACGTAATTACAACACGTATTTATGCAAACTTTCATCTTTCTAGCACTTACCGTTTGGATGGTAAGTCGAGGACGGACGGACGGACGGACGGACGGACGGACGGACGGACGGACGGACAGACGGTCATGACGAATCTATAAGGGTTCCGAGTTATGAACTTCGGAACCCTAAAACCACTGTACCGATTTAAATGAAATTTTGTACCCAGGAGGTCTAATCTGAGTAAGGACATAGGCGATAACCTACACAAAACATTATTCTAATAAAATGTGGTCATATATAAATTACTGAAAAAGTTGATTACTCATTATTGTAGGAAAATATTAAAACAAAAACCTTGTATCAGCGACAATGAGACCTCCCTGGTAGTGCAAGTGCATAGCAGGTGCTTACATCGAAAGTGTTTGTGAAACACCTTGCATTAACATTTAATATTACTAACTTTCGACCGCAACTCCGCCCGCGTGTATGACGTTTATCGCGGTATAAAGTAACCTAACTAAATCCCTTTCTCAGGCTCTATTCTGTATCAAATGTCATTTAAAGTTTTGAAGTGAAAGTCGGACAGACAGACAGACAGAAATACTTTCGCATTTATAATATTAGTAAGGAGACCTATAAATTTTTTAAATTCATTACTCTGTTATTAACGCTCAATTTCGTTTGTATTAAATAAAATGACTTTCGCATTTTGTACGCAAAGCAGCTGTTTTGTTTATAAGCTTCCCGTTAAAGTCCAACATTATGAATAGTTAAGTATTCAAGAAGTAACCAGTCCGGACTTTAATTACACCGTTGTACAGTGTGATTACAAGGTAATACGTTGGGCAATGCATATCGAAATGTAGAACTAAGGAACGGCCGCATTCAGCCTTGAGATTTGACGTCTTGATCGGGACCTACCGCAGCGTCGACTCTTGCGCAGGTGTTGCCCCACGCACAAAAAACTAAGCGTAAGACGGCGGCCGTGTCTTCATTAATCCGCGCTAGATTTCCGGTAAATTGACTCTCAATTTCACGTGGCATGGCACGTTTGATGAGTTGCCAGAAAACTAATTTTTTCTCACGTATTTCAACTGTATTAATTAAAGTGAATATAAAATATTATACTTGAATGGCGTTTATAGGAATATAAAGATCGTACTATCTACTTAAATGCAATCAGGTTAGTCAATTCATTGGCCAATGTCAGTCAGATGATCAAAACAAAATATTAGCCAATGAAACAAAGAGAAGAAATAGAATTGAGAATAGAATAGAACATAAAACAATTAGGGTATACGACAGTAGCTCCTTGAACGATCAAAAACGGGTAGAAATCGTAGTCACTTTTCATCACCTGAGTTGGAAGTCAAAAGACTATTTCATTATTAAAAACCTTTAAAAATGTGATTAACAAAAAAAATCTATTATATCTTTAAATAGCAGACCCACACAACCCCATCTGCATACCCTATGATGTGATGATATAAGAGCTTGAACAAACTTTGCAATTTCATTCTTATTACCACTTATGCTTTGTATGCTTGTTATCATTGATCACTTACTAAAACCGGCAAGATCGAACATGAACATGCATGATATGATAACAAAATGAATGGAGATGAGCATGTAACGTTATATAGAAAAGTCCTAGTTGGTTCTCAAAATATATGAAAATTCATGAAAATATGTTTGTCACTTATGAAGGAAAGGGGTTTGATCTGTTTTTTGAAACAGCCATATTACTTTTAAGTTTAAGGAAAAATAAAGACCCCAGGAAGGGAAGGAAGTAGTCATAGCGTCTTTTTCCGATATAAAACAATCGGTGATTTTCGTGGAGGGAAATCTTCACACATACACATTTTAGAGTCATACAAAAACAATTGCTTGACACTATGAGTACTATATTTAAATAAAAAAAAATCACATATACTTAAGCACATTCTATGTCATAACAGTGTAATGCGTATGACCATTTAGGTTGATGCTTTGACAGAAGGGAACGGCTACGTATGGCTACTTCTTACCGCATAACTAATATTCAAAATCTTATTCATATGACAGTGAAACCTGATTAAGTGAGATACCTCCATTATTGGTACTCATTCTGAGGTCCCAACACTTTGAAATGAGACAGATATTTAATTATACCCGGATATCCAAGAAACTGGGTAAGTGGAATACCTCTTTAAGTGAAACAAAAGCTCAGGTCCCTTGATGTCTCGCTTAACCAGGTTTCACTTCATTAGGTAATGCCTATTTGTTACCTCAGTCCGTATAATGACTTATTTATTTAGACAAAGTTAATGTTCAAGTATAATCTATGTCTTGTAAATTGTACAAATCACGTGTCTGTTGTGATAGTAGTTATGTAGATGCCGGAATGTTTTAGTGTCGTAAAACTATTTTATTTATACGAACGTACAACGTTATTAGTATGCGCTATGGACCGCGAGAATTTATGAGTTTCCCTAAAATTTTATTACTTTGAATTATTATTAGATTCTTGTGTACATAACGCACTTTTATCTTAAATGTAGTAGATCTACCAATGGTTTTTTACGCTTGTGAGTTTAAGAAAATGTGTATAAATTGCTTTTACATTTCTGAACTTATCTTGAACAATAAGTTTAAAGAACAAAAAGTATACTAGCGATTCTGGAGTTGTAACTCTATTTAAATTAATGCATTTGTTTAGATTCTCACAGTGATAGTATTACTGGTTTTCACAGGAATTGCAGGGAGACGCTGTTTCTGAACTAATCTCAAATTCAATTAACGATAATATTCAATAAATAAATTAACTTCGGATGATTTTAAAAACTTCTGTATAACACAAATATAATAAATAGTTCTTCCTCATTGTCAACACTGGGTTGAATTTGTTAAAACACATTCTTGAAATTTAGTTATTGTTTAGTTATTAGCTGATATACTGACAGCCGCGTCAGCTACCGGGTCCAATTTTGTTTTGAAACCATCCTCAAATTGAAATATACATACGGAATTTCATTTCAATCGATACAGTAATTTATGTGGAGTTAGGTGACTGACAGACGTACAGACGAACTACTGCCAGGTTTAAAGACGAATTACTTTAAGGTTCTACTACAGAGTTTCTGAATATTAATACTTACATTTTGTTTCAGTGTGAATGCGAAGACGAATACTGCATGGAAACGAAACAACGCATTGATATTTGTAGACCACAAGTAGTGAATGGAACGGCAAATGCAACTTCTTCGTGCAGCCTCTCTCAACTCATTTGCATCGCTGATGCACAGTGTGCTACTGCTCTGGACTATTATCACAAGAACTGCAAGTCTCTTTTCACACGCAGAGGGACAAAGTGCTCAAATAGGTGTCGAAATTCCATACAGATTTTGAGAAAGCAAGAGAAGGCAGCAGCGCTAACTGCGTGTCAATGTGATGGAAATGACTACAGGTGTTCAAGAACACAGGAGAATATGGCGAGGTTCTGCTTCCATAAGATGAAAAATCATACAAAGAATCACCATCATATTAAGAAAATGCCCATTGAAAAATACAATGCGGCTAACATCAACCACCTATCTATGTTAGCTATGATGGTGTGCTTTTCCATCTTCAGTTTTATCAGGTGATCCACCCTCTGTGTATGTCATGGACTTATTATGATACCGCCAGACGAGGCACTCTTGAAGTATATATAGTGCTTTAGGTAACAAATATTTATTATGATTACTTTTAGTGTTTATTAAGTACTTTGTACATATTATGAAAATAGTTAGACGATAGGGTTTTCGAGGGTATAAATTATGTTAAGCTAACGAATATTGTTTTATACAAGTGTCTTAATATGAGAGTGGATGTGTCGTGTGTGCCGCCCACGGGCGCAAGCGCAGGCGTCGCTATAAATACTACGGCGCCGGTGGTCCGGTGACAAATGCTGGGTTGTTCCCGATGTGGCGCCTCGTCGATTGATCTAACGACTGTTCCGGTAACGCACCATCATCTACGAATTTACGTCAAAGCGCACATCCTCTATCTCGTTCTATAACCCTTTATAAGTAAAGGATAAAAAATTAGATGGAAATAAGTGTTTGATGTGTAATAGTAAATTAGGGAAGTGGCTGATCTAATGACACAGTCTTGGCTAAATCCGGTAGTCGACACTAATCGTTTGTATGTCATGTAGGGCGTTGTTGAATCTTTTTACAAATATATGACACGGGATGCCAGTAGTCTTATTCAGATTCTCTTTTTTCTTTGACATCCGTTTGAAAAAATGTTTTACTTTTTAACAGCTTGTAACTTTTGTATGATGAGCATAGTCGTCTAAATTTGGCATCGTCGCTAATTAGTAGTGAAGTTGCTAAGAGCTGAGTTCTGGAGTAGGTTAATAGCATCCGGGTGGAGAGATTAAATAGTTCTTAAGTTGTCGATTCTCCTTATACGCATATTATACGAAATTAAAAGTAAGAAAAAAATATCGAAACGCTGATATCAAGTTTTTCGTATGCTTATATCACATTTCGTGTCGAATTGAGATGTTTGGCAACTCAACTTTGGCATTTAGTGCGTAATTTAAAAGGCGTACGGAGAACTTGTAAATTTGTGCGAATGTGTAGAACGGCGCGGTACGTGGTACGATGTCAGTCGTTCAGTAATGAAGAGGTGGGAACCGGTCTAAGCCCACTCGCCTGAGATTAAATCAGAGCTATGTGAATGGAGTACTTACGTTTCGCGTTTATAAAACAAATACGTTTAGAATGTTTGGAACAAATACTTTTTGTATCGACGTCTAAATTTGAGGAGCTGGATGCTGGTTGCCAGAAGCCCAAAATACTCGTAGATCAGAGTGGTGTGCAATGGGAGAGGCCTAGGTCCAGCAATGGACTGCGATGATAGGCTGATGATGATGATGATGTCTGAATTTGAAGGTTTTTGAAAGAGCCGTTTATAAAGTACCTAAATAATTTAATTTGTTTGGGTATGATTTTATATATGTGTATATAGAACAATTGAACTTCATTTTAGAATCTCTTTAAAACAGAACTCTAGCTAACTAGTGAAATATTGACATGACGTTTATATAATCTTCCTCGATAAATGGACCATCCAACAATAAAACAATGTTTCAATTCAGCAGCTTCTGAGATCAGTGCGTTCAATGATACAAATAAATTCTTCAGCTGAAAAAATAGTACAGATACAGTCAACATTTTTAACAATCCAAGTAGGTACACTCTTGGCAGGAAGAGTGTAGGAGGAGAGTACACTAGGGTGAATAAAAGTATTTTGTTTGAAAAGGGCAATTTGAAGATAAACAGTGTCTTAGAGACGATTCGCATTTGTAAAAATTGCCTTGCCAGAAAAAATAATTTACATACAAAGATGTATGGCTACTTATTAGTAATTTTCTTAGAAAAGTTACCTGCCGTGGTAATGTCTGCGTCTATGCGATATATGTTTCAGCTCATACAAGTGTCATGGAATACTTTGTATGCATCTCGCAAACGTTCGGGTACTAATGTTTCATCGCCCGAATCATATCCTTATGCATAATGCAATGTGATGATAATGTGACGAACACGAAACGGCATGATTTGAATATAAGACTGTATTCCACATACGTATTTTCAATTAAAGATTCGTGAAAAAGACGTCTCCACATTCTACTCGATATTAAAATTTTTACTGTTTAAATATTTAAATGTAGAAAAAGATCTTTTCATATTAAAACTAGTAAAAAAGTTATGATGCAGCTTAACTCATAAGTATTTTCAAAATTATTTTGTGTTAAAATCTTTTTGAACGTGTTTGAATTAATTTTTAACATAAGATAAACTTTTATGTGGTCTCTTGGTATTTATATGCAAAATAATAATTCTTTGCAAAAACTTAAAATTGACTAAAAATAATGATTTTGAATTAATTTGTATTTAAATACCATTATGACCTAGTATTCATATGTGTTCATTAGATAAAATTTGGTGGTGTGTGTTTGTGTGTGTTGTGAATGAGTTAATTGCTTGTATGTAAGGACACTTAATTTCCATTTGTGTTCTTTAAGTTATAAGTGTAAATTAAATTAGTGTAAAGTAAGTTAGAGTAAAGTAGGTAAGTGAAGAAACTCATTAACCACAGTTTACCAAAGTGAGATTATTAGACTAGTGCAAAATTTGTAAATAAAAATACTTTTAGCATAGTGTTATTTCAACCTATTATATTGTTTGTAGCTATGAAATTTCGTACAAAATATTTTAGACTAAAAATAATAATTTATTTAATTAGATAAAATTAGTTTATAGTAAAACATTGTTGTATTTTGTTTCGTTTTGTACAATTATTTTAAGGATTTTAATTGTATTTATTTCACAAAATTGCGATTAATAAATTTTCTGTTTTCCAATATTCGTTTCCTTTTCGAACTTTTTTAGTTTTCATTGAATACATGTTCTCATGATGGTCCGTGTGGTGACGGATTAAGAATACAAAGTGTCACTACCCTTATTCATTCCATGGGTGTCGTAAGAGGCGACTAAAGGAACAAAATAAGCAACTAACATCACTGCCAAGAGAAGGAAAACTTGAAACAAACCCTATACCAACCCATCTGGCCAGCGTGGTATAGTAGGCCAAAACCTCCTTTCAAAAGAGAGGCCTATGTCCAGCAGTGGACTGTTAAAGGCTGTTGATGATGATGATGATGATGAGATGTTCTCAATATTTTAATACAATGTCACACAACTAATCTAGTAGACATACTAATTGAATAAAAGAAGTAATGTCATGCATTTTATGAATTATCACTGTGCTGGATTAAGAATACTGAATCTCACTACCATTACATAGCCCGTGGATGTCGTATGAGCCGACTCTGGGAGAGAAGGAAAACTTGACACAAATCCTATACCAATCCGTCTGACTAGTGCGGGCGTGGTGGTGGCTAAAATATCCTTTCTAAGATGCCTATGTACTGGCTGTTGACGAAGACTAGCTACATTGCAGTTTCCACCTGGGTTGCATATTATATTTTATTTAAAAACATTAAGACTTTTAAAGACATTAAGACTTAAACAATAATTTTTGGATTACACAAAGTGCAATTTGAACCCACGACACTTTGTGCAGTAGAAAGCGGTATGGCGACCACTAAACCTAGTGAGTTGGCCACTAGGTTTAGTGGTCGCCAGTAGTAAGTAGTAAGGTAAGCGTCAAACTCCTAGATCTAGACAAAGGTGAGTAAAATTATTACAAAAGAATATGTAGTGTACATATAATTATAACATATAAAACGACTGACAGAACACATCAAATACAAGAAAACTCAGCGAATGCTGGCTGCATACTTACGCCCCCACTTATTATTCAGTTGGGTATAAATCCACTGTATTTCACTAATCATTACTCTAATCAGAGATTATGTTTTTATATTTAGATTATGTGACTATTCCATTATATTTTCCATACTCTTATTTAAATAATAAAACTTTCTAGCAAAAAATTAAACCGCGGAAGAAACTGAACAGTTGAAGATAATATTTTTTTATTACTTAACCATGTTAACTAACTTCTTAAACTAATGTACACCTATTTACTTTTTTGAGTCAAAACGATCAATGAGCGAAGATAAAAGTAAATTACGTTATTTATAATAAATAACTAAATAAAATTAACAAACAAGGGTGTGTCACCGCGCTTTACGTAATTATTTCATTCTCTTGTTTGGCATCGAGTCAAAATTGTTTAGGTAGCCTTACATTAGTTTAATAAGTTAGTTATTGAGGTAAAGTAATAACAGTTATTATTATTCTTTTAGTTATAATCTTCTAATTACTACATTTATATTTAAAAAAAGCTAGATTAGCTACCTTACTTTGGCTATTACTTGTCGGAAAATCCTTCTTTGTAGTCCATCTAATCTAAGCGATAGCGTATTATCAGTGAGTGACTAATCATCCCTTATTTTCTTACTCTTAAGGAAGGCTTTTTTTATTTACATGGGACTAACCTCGAGGGGACCTTTTCCACTAAAAATAATGATAGAAATCGGACCACTTCCTCTGTAAAAGTTATGCGTGGTCATAAATTACAACCAGTGGGCAAACAATCAATAATCCATTATTTTCCTACCCTTTGGGTTAGAATTCTTTTGCAAACTTATATGGTTTAAGTTCGGAGTATAAGCCATATAAAAGAATTATCAAATACGGACTAGTCTGAAAAAAGTTATGGTTGTTCAAACATTAAAAATATACACGTCGAATTGAGAACTTCCTCCGTATTTTTTCGTCGGCGACAGTACATATCATGAAAATTACGTATAAAGTGCAAAATTCTAAGAGAAAGTTGCTTCTATATTGTTGTTCCTGTTTAGAAACAGAGAACTAAGGGACCCTTCTTTACACTTACGCCTAGTTTTACAACTTACATTAAAAGACGCCGCTATAAAAATTACAGTTTACGTTGACAAAGTACAAAAACATACCAGAAATGGGATCATGCTACCGATCGACCTGAACACTGATATATTTAAGTACAGGATACATTTTTTTTTGCAGCCGCCATCAACATTGGCACAAGTTTGCACATCCGTTCCCATGCCTGGTAAATCTGCTGATACTCTGAAATAATCACGTACAGCTTATCAAACTTGTACTTAACTTAGGTGAGTGTCGAGTGCTCTTATTGTAGGCAATAGCTATAAGTGCTTAAGAATTAGCACTTTAACGGCAAGTGGGTACATCCTGAGGGTTTCTTTCCGCGTAGGAGAAGCGTGTGAAAATTAAATTAGTTAAAGCCAATTCAACTTAGAAAAATGTTTAGCATTTGTTAAAGAGTATGTACAAATAAATCTTTGACACAATTTAAACGAAATATATGAAAATAATAAATAAACAACATATAAAGACATTCTCTGGTGTGGCAATAATGATCATAATATTTTGGACGTTTTGACTCACAACGGCACCTAAACCTAACAGAACTTGTACTATGGGTACTAGAAAACGAAACAAAAATTTGCAGATAATACAAACATTTCATGTGATCCGGGATTCAAACATGAGACCACGAGCAAGACAGAGGCATACGTTAGGTACTACTACGCTGCCGAGGCAGTATTTTATAATGTACTAGCTTTAAATCATTAGAACTTCTACGAACGACTTGTGTAAAAAAATGCTGTAAAATTAAGTTATGTAAGCTTCCTTCTATTTGTAAATATAACATTTCAATGGTACATAGAATTCGTGTTTTTGTTCAATTTTAAACTACCTCTCAAAACTCCTCAATCTTCCAAACCCATTGTCTGACTTTGCGGTTTTGTGGTTATTTTATTTTTTGTGTGCTAAACACGTACCAGAGAGAATGCTTTCCGAAAAATGATTACATCAATATCAAGACGAATTTCGTGTTTTCATTTTTGTGTTCTTATCACAACAAAGTATTCTCAAAAGATACTTAGGGGCTATTCATTTATTACGTAAGACGATTTAGGGTAGGAAGGGATTAACCATGTCTTATTTTTTTAGGGTTGTGTAGTTCATAACTTTTAAAAAGGAACCGTAGCAGTTTCGTCATCTACGTCCGTCCGTCTGTCCTCGACGTACCGCCCACACGGTTAGTGCTAGAAAGATGAAACATTGCATTTCATGGATATGTGTTGTTGTTACGTCAAGAAAGTACTAAAATAAAATTAAGAAAAGTATTTGCTTTCCTCCTACGGGTACCTTCCCTACACGTAAAGTGGGGAGAATTTTTTTTCTCGCATCTATCCCATCGTGTGGGATATCATAAGATGGATCTAGTGAGGTGAGTAAGGGGGTGGAGAAGAGTCCTGATAGTTCTCATGTGGAATCACAAAAATGCACAAAGTTAAGAATAGTGATTATAACCAAATAATTAAAATGATTTCATCCCACATCACACGAATCGTAAACGATAATCTGTTGTTGATATTCATCTTGAACGTCAATTGTTTTTCCCTTTCATGAATAGGAACAAACCTAAAAGTAATGAGTTTTGTAGGATAGTAAGTATCTAAATGTTAATATAAGTACACACTTAATCTTTTTTTCTTTTTTTTCTTTTTTAAAAGACAACTCCCGCATTAGGAATATAAATTCCTGTGTCGCGGGGGACTTTACAAACATACATGAAACGGACACAAAGCACACCCAGACTCAGAACAACAAATTGTGAATCACACAAAGTGTTGTCCTACGTGGGATTTGAACCCACGACACTTGGCGTAGTAGGAAGCGGCGTGGCGACCGCTTAAGCCACTAGGCCAACCGTGCAGTCAAATCATTAATTGAACAGATAGTAATGACTGAGAAATAATATAATCTAAAAAGTAATCTAATCTAAAAATAAAAGGAAAAAAAATTAGGAACATTTCTAATCAGAAATGTTCCTAATTTTTTTTACTTTTATTTGAAAATAAACATCATAAAAAAGTATAAACTAAATTCCAACTACGACAAAAAATGACGCTGAAAAAGTATGAAATTAGATTTTCAGGACACTGAATTAAACAAGAAGCAAGATAATTGACACGATTATCAGTGTACATAGATACACTGATAATTGAATTTTGAAAAGCCGTAGTGAGCCGTAGTCAAACGTTATATAGAAACTTTCAATAATACTTTAGCAACACGTAACTAATGGCTTTTCAAACTTGAATATGTGCATCTCTGTACACAACTCAAGGGTAGGGAGTATCGTGTTAAAATTAAGAAAATCGTTTGACGTAGTAAATGAATGGCCCATTATGTCTAATTGGTACATTTCCTCGAACACATTGCGAAAAGTCAGGACAGAAAATTACGAAAACCATAACTGAAACAGTTGGCTATGGTTTATGAGGACGCAATTGATCTTATCAGAGTGCTTTCTAAATTCGCATAATTCATTGTTTTCTTCAAAGTCTACGGCGGATGCCTGAGGCACCGCGGGTGGTCCCAATTACATGTAGCCGGCCTTCCACGTATGCCTTACGTAACCCTAATTATTACCACTTCAAGTAAAGATGACCATTTGTACAAAGCAAACGCTATTAAACAAAAAACAACTGAATTTGAGGGCGTTGAATGAAACATAATGATAATGATACGAGATAGCGACCTGGAATGTCTGCATTAGCTTCGTTAATTTGTTGGTCACGGCATAGTTGTGAGATATCAACATTGCCTCATAAAGTAAAATTGTTTTGATATCTTACTGCTTGATTACAGGGTAATAAAATCGTGAACGGAAAAATAGTAAGCATAAAACTAACCCTAATTATTGTTTCATGAAAAGTAAATTTAAAAGAAGCACAAAACGTAGTACCTACAGGTACAATATTAGCTAAGATAACGAAAGATTCAGATTAACATTACAATTCCAAAAGTAACTCTGTATGTGTCTTTGTTACGCTTTTAAAACGTTGAATCGGTTTGAATGAATTTGGGTTTAAAGATACATTGGACCTTGGAGAAGGACATAGGCTACTTCTCTGCGATATAAAACCTATTATTAGACTAGGTTTTAGTTAACACAGGCCAGTAGTAGACTATGAGCTCCCCTAATTACAACAATCAGATGAATGCCAAGATTTTTGTACATGTACATACGTACATCTGTAGTAAACATAGCTTTTTAAAATACAGAATTTTATCTACATTTGTACTTTTTAGATTATCTTATTTCTCAGTCATTACTATCTATTATATTAACATTTAGATACTTACTATCCCACAAAACTCATTATTTTTGGGTTTGTTCCTATTAATGAAAAGGAAAAACAATTGATGTTCAAGATGAAAATCAACAATAGATTATCGTTTACGATTCGTGTATAAATGTACGTTAATGATAGTTTTGTATGTCCGTTTTTAGTGGTAGTGAATCATCATATAGATTAAAATGTGGTGCAATGAAGTCGTCTCCGGCGGACCACCGCGGCAGTGCTCGAGCACGACGATCCACGCCTCTAACTCGCGTCGCTTGCGCAATGCACGACAGAGCTTTTACATGTTCAACTTCATAACTTCGGATACAAAGATATCTACAGAATAATTTTCATGTTTTATGACAAACCGAGTTTATACTAACTTCTTTGAATATGGAGTTAGGGAGTTAAAAGTACCTAAGCTTATTTCAATAATTTTGCATCAATTTTCATATTTATGTAATAAAATCTAGAAAATTTAAAGAAGGTATGTTTTACAAGTAAGTTAGACGTTCACAATTAATTATTCAATGAATTATTTAAAAGGTTATCAGAACTTTGGCACGCTCTCAATTTTCGATACTCTGTTGTGTATGCTTGCCATCGAAGAATGTCCATATATTGTTGGATGTTGAGTATCCCCTATTTAAGGCCTATAATCACGTCAGATATAGTTAGACAAGTCCGAAACTATAAGATACGAGTTTTAAATTAAGAGGAAATTCATAATAGATATGGTTTATTACGATTTCAAACGGTACTGTGTTACACTTAAATTTTTTAGACCCTTTTATGTACAATAACGGTGATTCACAAGTCCAATACCATTTCTAAAGCAGTTGCGACTGCAATCAATTGTTGTTTCGTTGGCTCCGTCTCTTTCACAACAGAATTGCTAATTAGTTAAAATTATCTAGAACTTGAAATCAACATCGTTTCAAAATGTTTTGCTTGGTATCTTGTTTTCCTTCGGATGCTTTCTGCTAAAGTCACTTTCGTTGTGATTCAATGAAATCTGGTGTTATAAATTGTCTCATTGCATATCACAGAGTAAATAAGAAACCTAAGATAGACAACTGAAAGCACAGACAACGAATAATGTTCTGCAAAGATCATCGGCTAATTGTTGTTCTGCATCATCATCATCAACACTGCTGGGTTAAGGCTATACGTCCTCACACTGAACAAAGTGAGAGTTGGGGACTGGCAAGATACGTTGTGGCTACGTAATCTTGCTATTGGATGTTTTTAATTCGCCCGAAAGCCTACACATAAGCTTCACGATTGTTATCTTATGATAACAATCGCGACCGACTGCTTAAGGTGACCTCCGAATCACGGAAACGCTCATAAAATATCATTCCACAAACGGTCACCCTTCTAAGTATTGACCGCACAGTCGTTACTTACCCTCGGCGATTGTTTCGAACAGCGTAAGGTCTGAGCACTGCTATTCTGAAAAGATTCTAAATCAGCATTACTTTAAACATTACTTTATGTCATGAAGTACTCTCAACCATTCACTGGTTTCTTGTAAGCAATTGGTTCATACAGCAACTTCCATGCTATTTACTGTTTCCTGAACACGCACAGAAATAATTGAGAATGGTAATAGCGCAATTTCGAACAAACTTTACCTCCATCGACGAGGGCACTCTATTGGATGTAAACAAATTACAGTTATGCACAGAATTGCAACTGGGAACAAGAAACATAACGGCAATATGGCAGTTTTGCTGGTCGGGTGTAAACAAGCCTTTTATTGAATGCCTTTTAGTACATCACCTTCCTGAAAATATGAGGAACAAAACGCTCATCTGGTACTTAATAAAATTGTGTTAAAGGAGCTTAGAACTGGCAATGTTACTTTTAGTTTTAATATGCTTTTATTAGCTTCACAGGTATATTTGTTTGTAACTAACTTTAGCCGGCGTGTTATTTAGTTTTTATAAATTCTATTTCTTCATACCACCTTTTATTTACAACCGACTTAAAATTAATTAGGTATGCTTCTATTAGTTTAAGAAGTTAGTTCTTAATAATAGTTTATTGTTTTCTGCTTTTCTGTTTCTTTAACTGTTTAATTTTATGCTAAAAAGATTTATGGTATAATAAATAAGTAAATTGCTCTCTGACGTACAGCTTTAGAATGCCACTGCTGGACAGTTAAAGTGGTTGGGGTCTGAATTATTCCTACAGCAAGAGGTTTCAGTTTCCTAATTTAATAATCGAAACTTTATTAATTATGGCAATGCCAATTATACTATAAAATAAATATGTCCATTTTGTAAAAGTTACCATTTCTCTATTTAAATTGATCTATATCCTATATAGATGATTTGATATCCCGTATTCTGGTTTCACAGTGACATAACCACCGTTTCTAGTAAAATTGCTTTAAATTCTCCTTTTAGTCGTAGCGTAATGATAAACATATAACCTAAAGCCTTCCCCGATAGATGTACTATCTAACACTGTAATAATTTTTCAAATCAAAAAAACACTTTCGCAGATTTACGCATTCAACCAAAAAAACAAACTCTTCAGCTATATAATATTATTATAGATATAGTACCCAATAAATCTGGGTGGTCGGTTCTCGTCACCAGATTTATCTGTACCGTAATGATCCGTAATGATGCGTAACAGTAATTACACCTCCTTCGAATGGGTACCTCATTGTCGTTAGTCTTGGACACCGTGTGTGGCGTAACTCTATTTCATTAAACTAGGATTTTCTTCATCCAGTGACATGTTGATAACCTCATTATTATACTGAGATTAGTTGACTGACACTTGATTGCTTTGCTCAGGTTTTTGAACCTTCTGTATGAAGTGTCTTAATCTCATATCGCAGAGTAAAGTGGGCTGTATATTATTTTGTAATGCTCGAAAGTAGACATGTATGTAAACGAATTATTAGACGCTAGAGAAATCAAATCATTATAAGCCACTTCACTGTGTCCCTACTGTTTAAACCTAAATATTACATAGGCATAATTGTATACTGGATATAATTTTGCTTCCTATTCTTTGAAAGTAGTTAAAACTATCAACCAAAATTAAGTTTACGGAATATCTGCAATTTACTTACTAATAGATAGCTATACCTATCGCTTTAGATACTTGGTAAAAATTTATAACTTTATACGAATTACGATTACTAGCTTCTACGGTCCATAAACTAAATAGATGTATTTGTATGTGACCTTTTGTATGTTTTCTAAAACAAAGTTTTATTTTTAAAACTCTGTTCTGTAAAAGACGTAGCACAGCAACATTAATTTATTCTAGCTATATTCTATTCAATCTTTGGATAAGAGAAAGCAGAATAGTAAAATATAAATACACAGCTATTTTGATTACTCTTAAGTTTACTAACTTCGTTTCTCAGAATTGTATCACTATCTTACTTCATACATCCCGTTACAATTTACTAAGAAAGGCAGTACCTTAAGTTTAAGTTACAATCACGAACTTTCCATGTTGTATTATAACGGGTGATAGAGTGGCGCCGCTATCTGTTGATGGCGTTTCACCAGTGCCATGTTATCGAATACGAAAATGGATTAGTCTCGATATTATTGATGCATTAATAAACTCGATGACGCTATCACTTCTGTCGCATCTTTTGTGAACTTAATTTTTTTTTTTTTTTTGGACATCTGACACACAACATCATCTAGTCCCAAGCTAAGCAGAGCTTGTGTTATGGGTACTAGACAACTGATATAAATACATAAACATACTTTTTTTTTGTAAATACATACATATTATACATAGAAAACACCCAGACTCCGAAACAAATATTTGTGAATCACACAAATAATATTTGGTCCGACACGGGAATCGAACCCGAGACCTCTTGATCAGCAGCCGCATACGCTAACCACTAGACCAACGAGGCAGTCAAATCTTGATTTGTCACTCATTTTGAGGGCATTGAAATCTTGTGTAAGTAAACTAACGTAGTTTTATCTACTTTGGATTTATCTTGTCTTTTTAAGTCACTTTTGATTTAATATTTTTTAGTGTAAAATAGAAAAAAACATTCGTGGAGTTAGACTAAAAAAATTTGTTCAAACTCAGATAAACAATTAAATTCAGAAAACGAAAAGTCCAGGAGGAAAGAGTTAAAAAAAGTTACTTACTTTTAAGACATTTTGTATACTGTGACATGTATTACTGTTGACAAATTCTCTAAAGTTATCAAGTTTTCAATTCCCTTGAATAAAAGACTACATGCACAATGAACTAGATTGTATATTGCAAATCCTTCGTCGTCATTAGTCTTTAACAGTTTATTGCTGGACATAGACCTCTGCGTAGAAAGGTTTTAGTCTACAATTGTCAAAATCCCTACTTAACAAAAACTCTTAAATTATCAACATTTCTGTCATCTTCCGTAGTGGAGTATGCCATGAACGTTCCGTTCATAAATTTTGAATAAGTTTTAAACCTAAACGTTTATCCTCAAACGGCTACCGGGGATTTGGCGTTAGTTATTGTCACTAATGCCCGCTTATTATCATTGTACCGTTGCCTGTTTTTTTTAACATCTGACACCGCCGACATTGCGCCGCACGGCCGCACCGTCTTAAATGCTGCCGTCTAAGTCCCTAAAGTGTTCACGGTATTTGAGTTTTGTTAAAGATTATTTAGCAAAGAGTAGATACTTACTAAAATCAAACAAACCCTCATACTTTAAATTGTAAAAGATTATCGCTCATTTTACTTGGGAGGGGATAATCGTTTAGCAAATTTGTTTTCATGTGAGCAAGTATTTTAAACATGTTATAGGTGTGTAGATCTTAGGTTTATGCTTTAATTGGATAGTATTATAAAATAATGACCAGAAATTATAAAATTTTTGGCTTTTAAAACCTAGATACAAAACAGCTTTTAAAACCTAGATATTGTTTTCTATTCTTATTTTACAAATCAAAAAGAAAGTTCTAGCAACACATTTTAAATTACGAAATTCTACTATATGAGTGTTAAGGTTGTATTGTATCCTTACAAATGTATTCATACATAAATAGAATAAAAACAAAAGCACCTAATAATGTATGCTTTTTTAATTCCAAAGCTTGGTATTTTAATGTAACGGGGAATTCTTTAATTACAAACCCACAAATTAAGGACACAAACTATTCGAAATTACTGAAGTATTTTGTTCCAATTACTATTAATTGGAACAAACTAATATTATAAATATAAGATTCGGAGAAGTGTACGACAAAACTCTCAAAAATGTTACGGAATCTAAGAATCTCATGTAAGTTACGTTATCTTGAGCGTACTAATTGTTACTACTTGCCGGTTCAAATGCAGCGTTTAGTTTACAAACAAACGAACACCAATTGCGTCCGTATTATTGTAGCTACCAGCGATAAGTGCTACTGGGAAGCCGAGTAAGCCCTCTAGTTCTCAAGTCACCCTTCCGAGAACGCGAACAACAATAGAAAATAAACAATGATCGTTGAGTGGGCTGCGAACGTTGCTTGTTTATGTTTTGGATTGACTATGCATGTTCGGGAATGAGATGTTATAATTTATGAACTAAAATAATTTAGAGTTTTCCTTATTGTTTGGACGACATCCTGCTCCAAATATTAATGTGTGATTTATCTTAGAAGGGTTAAGAACAGTATTTCTACGAATTTAAAAATATTTAGGTTACAAATATTCTAGAAGTAATTTTTTTATTGCCTATCAAGGTGACTCTACTTTGCCTTTTAATGGAAAGTATGAGTAGCATCCATGAGTGGGGTAGGGGGGGGGGGGGGGCTACCATGCGTACCGCGAATTCAGGTTGTATTATTTAATAGTATTTGGCCTCTTTATTACATAAAACAACTAAATATGTAGTTCATTGGTGAGTTACAATACCACGATAGTATAATACAATCTGTCAGTGCCAGATTTATTATGAAAACAATAATAAAACTAAGTTTTAAGAAGACCAATTTTGTTTTTTTAAAAGACGGTCCGTATTTCATCTCATCCAGACCTGACTAGAAAACTTTAGAATTATAAACGTTAAATACTTGTCATTGGCAGAAATAACTAATTCGGCTGGTTGCTATCTCATCAATATAAGAAAAGGCTTTTAAAATAAACTTAGATATATTATTTACGCAACTATGTTGTGTAGAAATAACGCCATTCTAAATATATTACGTTGCAAAATGTTGCCTTTTAGCATGTAAGTTGTAAAATAAAACATGAACGTCATTATTAGCCAAGCTCGAGTCTTATAACAAAAACGCAAGACATGCACCTGCATACAGATGATGCTGTCTTCTACTTGATATTGTTGCGCTTTTGCACATAATAAACACTAAACGAGCTTATTAAGTCTAGCCTCGGCTATGATTACTATACATTAAATGTTCCTTCTGGTAATTGTTGTAATTACTTTAGGTGCATATAACTAGTAAGTATTTTATTTTTAGGAAGAAAAATCATAATCATATTAACTTGGCTTTATTATTATATTGTATTTTTTTTTTAAATTATAGTGAGTTATAAAGACTATGCCACTATGGAATCAAATCCGTGCTTTGTGTCCTCTTTTTACCCAAATCAATATTTCTTCTTCTCCCTCTGCATCTGGTTGTAATTTATCTTCATTAGGTTTATTTATTTACGTTTATCAGTAGTCTCGTTATATGAAATACTAGCTTTCGTGTTCGGCTTTGCCCGTATGTATGTACGGTAATCACGGTAAAAATAGCGTATGTCCTTTCTAAGGCTCTAGACTATTTGTGTATCAAATTTTATTTAAATTGGTTCACTAGCTTTGGTAGCACAACAACATACAAAGTTACTTTCGCAAGTTTTGCATTTATAATATTAGTAAGTGTGTGATATGACAAAGCTAAGATTCAAGTTACTGTGTAAGGGCTTTATATTTTATAACTAGCTTTCGCCCACGGCTCCGCCCGCGCGTATGTTGGTTTTCGCGGTAAAAAGTAGCCTATGCCCTTTCCCAAGTTCAGTTCTATCTTCATACCAAATTTCATCAAAATCGGTTCAGTGGTTTAGGCGTGAAAGAAAGATATTATATAGTAGGTATGAATGTAATATTTATAAGTTCTAGCCAATTGGAACAGATACATAATATGGTCAATTGCTAGGCACAAGGGATTAAGTGATATTTAAATTTATTCCCATTTTAATGTTGATATTAAACTATAAACTTTTTCTACGTTACACTAATGAAGGTGCAGAGATGTTACACCTAAAATATAAACATTTATAACCCCAACTATATTTTTTTGATAAAAGAGAAGAGCCACATGGTGAACTAATTTAAAGCGACTGGTATCGTTTATTTTAACAACTCGGGCAATATTTTAAATAGAAAAAGAATCGCGGAAATAAATGGCGATTGGTCCTATAACGCGCTGTTGTTACAATAATTTATTATTAGTGGGGTATTCGGGTACATTCGTTGATGGAGTCGTCAATAACTAAATGGCCTCGGAGTAAATCATTGAGTTTTTATAAAGGCATCATCGCCTCCGCCCTGTCACCACGCGGCGAGTCGGCAACATCAAAGTGAGCACGTCTTTGTCGAGCCGCCAGCGCGCGCGCCTATGAAGGCTTCATTAAAAAGCCCGAAGCTTTGATGTGTCGTTCGGTTACGTGTTTGATTGCTTCGTATTATTGTATTGGACGTTTGGGTAATTGCTTGAATGTTTTTAATTGTGTGTATGCTTATTTTTGAGAACCTTAGTGAGCGTATAAAATTTTATTTGCTTTTTTAACTTTTTGTAATAATCTATGTAAAAATAAGTAATAATAAGTAAGATGGTAGAAATAGAACATATTAATATTAATGTGAATTGGCAGGAAACAGTGAAGAACTTTTAACTAGTCAACATTCAGAAGCTAAATTCGTGTTCAAAGGTAGATAGATGGTTCTAAGAAGTCCATGCGCTCAGCGCGAACGGTAGAAAAAGCTGAGGCCGGTCTGGGCAAGCTGTGGCCGCCTCGCCGCCGCCGATAGAGTCATTATGCTCCATTATTATACAATGGATCTCAACCTTTATTTTTCTTATATTATGAAACAATTTTATGCACGTACCTAATTTATTGATGATCATACTACGTAATCTTGCCCTCCAATTGAACTTCACGACTGTTATCCTATGATGACAACCGGGACCGACTGCTTAACGTGAACTCCGAATTACAGCGACTCTCGTGATATCATGCTATGATACCAACGGTCACTGGTACTGAACGGGTACTGAAAGCACGGCGCTTTCAGTACCTGGCTGTGTGACTGTTTACTTAAGTTGATTAGAAATCACCCATGGCAACTTGGTTATGAACGCCTCACGTGTTTGGGCCGAACTAAACTCTTTACCAGCCACAACATCAAATGAGGTAACCGTGACAATCGAGTAGTAATAAAACAATCTTATCAAATCGAAACTTATATTAGGCCCTCTGAAAGAAACAGTAAAGTTTGAGTTCCGCAGACACTGGTTGGCTGATTAACTCGTCGAGAATGGGCGCGGGCAGAACGTGCTTGCGGGGAGAGCCGTAGTGCCCCAAACCATAATGAGTATAATTTTCTTCCTGTATCTTTCTTGTCTTTTTCTGCTTCCTTTGCATTACCTACATGCACCAATTATTATATTGCTTAGACGGTTACTTCAATTGTTGTAATTATTTTAGGAAGTTATTGATCGTTGAACACAGTAGTCGGTTTGCTTGTAGCACGTTACCTACCTATTCGTTTAGGGAAAATTTATTCGAAACTGGTAGATCCCAGTGGTTTTCTTTGTAAAGGTACAAAACTACAAAGGTACAGGTAATGTCGCGGGCGAAGCTAGTCTAAAAAAAATGTGAGCCGTCACGGGACGCCTGGCAGATGTGAAACATCGCCATTATTTTGTAAAAGTAATATGCAGAAAAGAACATATTGTAATAGGAACTAAATATGTCATAATGATAAAATAAAATATTACTAATTATTAAAATAGTACAGTACACACTACTGCATATAGACTGTATATATATACCATCGTATAGCGTGCCGTGGCGACGCGTCGCCAGGCCAGAAATCTGTTTTACGTGCGGCTATAGATGTTTCACATCAAAAGTAGCTAAGCAACTCCTTAAACAAATACCCGGAAGGAACAGACAAAAATTAAAAATAAAAATTGATGTAAGTACCGTATATTCTTTCATATGCTTTTAGTTACAAACTGGCCTTTGGTTTTAGTTATTTGTATAGATTTAATGGTCATGGTGTAGCTTCAATAAGATCAAAGCATCAATAAGAAAAAACATCTTCTTACTTCACAGATTTATTTTTAGTTTTCACCCTGCATTAAATTACCAAATTGTTTATAAAGTTTTTATATATATACCTTCACAAATATAGGTAAGGCAGTAATTAAAATACAATTGTTTTGTTGTCAGTCGTGGCTAGTCGGCCGCGCCGCCTCGGTGCCTATCTATCTACTTACAAGGGAAGGCTGTGTGGGAGGACAACAGCCTACGCGACAAACGGACACGTGCGTGCACCGGATATTACCCTCGAATTTGATGTAATGTTATGCTGATTACTATTTCTTTTATAGCTTCATCGTTCATAGCATGTTTTCTTAGAAAGTAACAATTATCATTTCAAAAGGAATAGTTCAATAATATGAAACGTTACTGAAAATTATATATACACTAGCTGATGCCCGCGGCTCCGCTCGCGTTTTAGAGGTATCAAAAATAGATGTTGGCCGATTCTCAGACCTACTGAATATGCATATAAAGTTTCATAAAGATCGGTCAAGCCGTTTCGGAGGAGTATGGCAACGAAAACTGTGACACGAGAATTTTATATATTAGATTTAAAATTTTCTGTCAATTAACATTGTGGCTACGTATTCTTGCCGTTGGATGTTTTAAGTCGCTTGAATGAACTATTTTACTGACACGTATGAATATGTATATAGTTACGGTTATATTTTCAAAGTAATAATTTAATTTAAAGTAATAAATTCAATTTATACAGGAAGGGTCCTTCAGGAAGAGTATCCGGTTCAAAGCCTCCTAACTAAGCTTCACAAATGTTATCTTATGATAACAACCGGGACAGACTGCTTAACGTGATATCCGAGTCAAGCAAACGCTCACAACATATACCACAAACGGTCACCCATCTAGGTACTAAACGTGCCATTGTTGCTTACCCTCAATGAATGTTTCTGGCTATGAGTGCTTCGCTTATAAGATATACCTCTTTTAATTGAAATCCAATCACAAAATATACATACACATAAAAAAAATCCTTAGAAATTCTTCTTAGCTGAATCTGTACCATGAGCTAGATTGGAGATTGTTTTTACATAATAATAATTTATAATAATAATAATTTATTTATTAATGCATTGCTGTTAACAATTGATTTGATTATTGCAGATCTATTGCCAGAGGCCTTCATATGACGACCACGACATTTGCTTGCAAATATCCATATCTCGGCAAAAAATAAACTTGGCTTGGATAGTCTTAACGAAGAAATTTCACATATATAAATCGAACATATATTTTTTTAAATACTTACTTTAAATATTATGTAGTTGACTCAACTAATGGATAGCATCGTTCGCTCCTATTGGGTCTCAGTTCATTTTCGAAAACAACTCTATGCCACACCATTATTGCAATAGAAGTTGACACCTTACACCCCATCGTTATCTTGTTTTTTTAGTCAAAATGTATGTGCTAACATTAAACTTTTATTTAATACATAATATACATATGGCTTTACTCATTGTTCATACCAACACATTCTAACAACTTACATACTGACCATAAACCACCTTGTTTTGCTTATAGGACAACAATTTTAGTTCCTTAAGTACACTGTTTGTATAATTTTCTTTTTTTCTTTTTCTTTTTTTATAACAACTCCCGCATTAGGAATATAAATTCCTGTGTCGCGGGGGGCTTTACAAACATACATGAAACGGACACAAATAACACCCAGACTCAGAACAACAAATTGTGAATCACACAGAGTGTTATCCTACGTGAGATTTGAACCCACGACACTTGGCGCAGTAGGAAGCGGTGTGGCGACCGCTTAAGCCACTAGGCCAACCGTGCAGTCTTAAGTCTTTGCATAATGCTAATGTTAGCGAAACCACGAACATTTGCATAGAAAAAAATATTGAAATTTGGACTGTAATTTCGCCATCCTTAGGTGAATCGCATTTTTATATTTATTTTGTATTTCAGCCTACCAAAGTGACTCTACTCTGCTTAACGGAAAACGCATGGCTCTACTACCTTAAAAAATAAATCTGTTTTTAATAGAAGTCTTCAATCTACAACAAGTCTATGGTTTGTGAAGTCCAACATTAAACTTTTAAAGCAGTCTTTAAAATCATTTACAGTATTTAATCATTTAGGCACATGTTACCAGTCAATGTTTTTCATTGTCGATGAAATAAATATTAATTATTTCCCAACGCGCTAGTGAGCAGGAAAGTCTGAGGTTAGTGACCGGGGATTAAACTCGAAACTTTAAGATCGCTTTCGAAGTAAAACGAATATCCCCGTTATAGCATTTAACCGTGAGTTCTATTATTAGGTATACGATTTGTCGTACCAAAAAAATATGATTTGGGTACGCTTCTAAAACTCTAAAAAAATCTGCAGTGATTGAGTTTAAATTTTGACACGATAATCGACCCGCTTCAAAGATTGTTTGTTTATATCTATTTTTCGCATTCGTTTTACTCCTCACTTTTCGTTAATGCAAACTCAATGCAGCGAAGCGTTGCAAGGCACAGATAGCTTCTTAATATTTTAACAAGCGTCTATAAATCCTATTTTTACTGTTTACCAGTTGTGTATTTTAAGTTTTAGGGGAAAATTTGAGATAAGTTTTAGTTAGACTGTATGTTGAAATGTGTTCAACTTAGTGAGCGTAGCGCAATAGGTGGGGCCATAAATTATATAACACTATGAATTAATTATCGCAATGCTAACGTTGATCTATTTATAAAGTCAGTACTTAAATACAGTAAGATTAAAGAAAACTGTTGTTAGTATACATAACAACGTTACATACCTTTACGTACCGATCGTGACTGTTGAGACCTTTTTATGACTCGGAACGTGTCATGTGTAAGGACAAGGCCCTCGCAAGGGCGTTTCGAAATCCCCTCAATAACTTATAATACTTTCCTCTACCTGTGGATACAAAAAGGCAGTTGTGTACAAAAAGAAGGCGCGAGACGTCGCGTATAACAACTTCATTGGCGTTAACGAGACCAGTTCCCGGGACAAGCCTTATCGCACCACAACTACACAAAAAATACATTAAGAAAATGATTGGTGCTTTCTCATTACTGACTCGGATTGAAAGTTCATTTGAGATTAGAAGGTTCCCTCTCCTTACAATGATGAAGAAATAGAATGGATGAGAAAAAAAAATTGTTATAAGTATTGTGAAAGGATTAATAATTCGTTTTCTTGTGTCAATTTAGGAGTAGCGACCTTTGTAACAACTTTCCTATTATATTAACTATACCGAAATATTATTCCAATTGATTCCCTTTCCCCTTTCTCCTTCCCATTTATTGCCGATATTTCATGGTAAGGTGGCATCTCTTTGTAGTAGTGTCGAAATGTAGCTCATCCTTGGGTCCCGGTCATAGAGGCAAATATTTTCTCAGAACTCGTATCTAATATCTTAGTAGTGGTAATACTTTTTTAAATTGAGATGCTAGTGGAGCCTCGCTGATTCCGCACGAATGGGCCGGCTCGACCGGGGAGGTACAAACCTCACACAAAAGAACAACCTAACAATTACAGCATTCGTGAAGTTGTATTTCGTTGTCGTTCGTTAAACCTGAGTTTCGCACATGCAGAAGCATCTCACTAGGCTGCCATAGTGTGGATCACCATGCTACATCGTCTCCACTCACAATGAGTATGATGACCTCTCTTGGAATTCGCTCGTACTTTCCATCAGCCAGTGTCACTTTGGCAGGCTTAAATATAAAATAAAAAGAAAAAGTAGTAGACATAACATACAGAAAAAAATGTTCTGACTAAAAATGAGTTTATCAAAAAATAACCCAAAAGTTTTAAGTGGTATAATAATGGTAAGATGTTACTGTAATGGTACACCATCAAACTAACGGTTATTTGAAAATGGAATGCGGTAATGCCGACCGATACGCTTACGAATATTGTGTATAAATCCTCTTTTATAATCCATTCGCTTTAACAACTTCATTTGCGTTAACAAGCTGAAACCTGTTTTTGATCCAAGTGTGTTCTTAGTTTTATAACCATAACCACAGAGTACATTTATAACACATAATTTCCAAGCGGAGCAACATAAAAAGATGTTTCCTAAGGCGGGGTCCCTATCGAGTGTCTTCGATAACATCGCAGTAAAATGTAATGCCTTCTTTTATACTTTCAAGTAAAAAAGGTAATAGTGTTTTCTTACTTATGGAGAACATGGGTCAGTATAAAAGAGAATTCGACTAACGTAGTTTGTTTGATGAAAATTGTTACGTATTAAAAAATAAATATGGTTGTAAAAAACTAAAAAACTTGCTTACAACAGTAGTTTAGAAATGTGTATTTACGCATAGAAATAAACAGATGAAGTTAAAAAAGCGTGTTTAAAACTTATCGATGGGTTTTGAAAACAGAATTAGGTAAATAGTTTTCTTTTAAAAGAATCAATTTTCATGCCATCAATAAATTGATTTAGTCTTTTCTATTTACTCCACTCAATTTGTACATATTTATATTCATACATTAATTTAAAATAAGTATAAATTCATTCGCATCAGCTTTTAATGAATATTAATTAATAGTATTGACAATTATTAAGTAAACTTGTCGTCAATAGGAATATGAAATCGTCACAAGTATTGTCTGTTGTGGAACTTTTTAAGCCTTACAGGTTTTTATTATTGCTTAATAAATATGTAATCACTTCACTTACATCAGTGTAGGTGCTGGCAGTGGGAAAGGTGGAAAAACGAAGTAAAGGGGGTCTATACTAAAGTGTTGTCTTCTTTATTAGACAAACCAGGTATAACATACCTTGGACTATACATATATAAATTCACTATATCATATTACTAGAGGACTCGATTATTAATTACGATATGTTTTTTTATTTTACTTTGTTACAAACTTCTTTTAATAAAAAAAAGATAAGTTGTAACAAGTAGCAAGTACAATTAGGTTTAAAAATGTCGTTAAATAAATCATTTAGTTTCATTTGTTTACACTTTTTAAAACTAAAATAGAAGAAACTAGAAAAAAGACAGTGTGATTATGATACTTTTTATTATGTTTTCTTGATAGGATTTCGCTTCTTAAATATTGTTCAACGTAATATATGGTTCTATAGTATATATGGTAGTAAAGACAATACGACCTTATTTCTCTGTAATATTAATAAGTAAATAAGTATAATCTAATAAATACTTACAGCGTGAATAATAATATTGTATCAACAGAATTCAGTAATACTCACTTTATTTAAAAATCGATTTGAATACCGTCTTTTACTCTTAATCAAATTGATTATTATATTTTCAGTGTAAATCTAATTATATTAACGAATGGAATATAGAATATAATCAATTACACATCTATTTAAATAATTCTCAAATAACGTCAAATGTGATCCAAGTGCCAACGCTTCCTTTCAAGATGAGATGACAATCCGACATTTTCTTTTATTTTCAAGGCATTATAATAAACTTTCTTGGTGACTATTCTCATTAACCGGTGAAGCGATTAAAGACGACCACAAAGAACATTTACGAGCCTCGTAAAACGACAATTTCATAGTGGTTGTATTTAATTATATATGCTAGAACTACATATGATTTTCAACCCTATTCATATGAAACTAGGGCTTAGTATATTACAAATGATACGAGATACATGAAAATAACTACAAAAGCAACATGACAATTATTTTTATTACATTACAGCTTTTATAGCTTAATCATATTACTATCTTACTGTAAAAGAAAGCTTCTTACACAGCTCTCAAAAGGCATTATGTACCTAAAAATTGTCCAAGAAAATTACTTTAGGATAATAAGAACATCCGGAAATGGCAGATCGATCTCCATCCTCTATAAGCGCAAGCTTAGGGGTGACAAGACATTTGTCATCCTAGCAGAAGCAGGCCGGGGTGGTAGCGCGACGATACCGATTTATGACCATCGGGGTTCTCAATCAGGAGGGTGTCGAGGTACGTCGGGGTTCCAGGGTTTTTCTTTCTAAGGTATACCTGGTTCCCCAGCACTAGTACCTGAGATGGCGTGAGATTTTAGTCAGTTCGAGTCCGACATAGCTACAAGTAGGCAGTATCCGAGGGGATTTCCGCATATAAAAAGAATAATAAGTACATCGCTTTATCGAAACCAAGCCGAATCATCGAATCTTATTTAATTAATACTGCTACTTTGTGGTCCTATTTTAAACAAATACTCACGATCAATCCAAAAGCAAATGAAATGAAGCATCAGGTAATTCAAAACATAATACCTATTGTGTCTCAATTTTAATTAAAAGAATTATGTATATAAATAAATTGTGTCATAATATACCTCCAAATACGAAATCAGAAATCAGAGGATAACAGTCGAGAAGCTGTCAGCTTTATAACATCCAACGGCAACATTACGTAGCCATAACGTTGTCTTGCCAGTCGCCAACCAACAGTCGGCCAGTGTGAGGCCTAAACCCTCTCCTGAGGGAAGGCCCGAGCCCAACAATGGGACGTTATGGGTTGTGGATGTGTCACAATAAGCAAATTTATTTATTTATTCATCTACTGCTTCTCATGTTTAGGGCCGTAGTCCTAACCTAATGGTAGAAACATAATGTTACATAGCCTTTATTATTTTTCGATAAGTAATGAACTTAATATAAAAAAATATATAACTAACATTTCAAAAGATAAAGATATCTAAACAAAGATAAAAGTCAACATAAATTTTCAGCTTTAGATTAGTAGAAGTAACAACCTCTGACAGACTAACAAATAAGAAACTGAATGATCTACTTTTTAATCCATTGTTTTTGTATCTGAAAGAATTATAAATTGTCTTTATCATCTCTCTCTCTGAATGTTCACTATCAAACATTATCCTACCAGTTTAAAATTCAATGTCAGATAGTCTTGAATCCGTACTCGCTATATCTCCATTTTGCTATTTTTACATAGTGTATTTTTTTTCTTTATTCAAATCTACTAACGATCTGCTAAATTTCAAGAAGACATGGAAACACTTAAATTGGTTAATTCTCTTGACGCGTTGATGTCTTTTTCATTTAAATGAAGTTTGCGGTTATTGTGGCAAGTGTTTCTAGATGTAGTTTTATAATTCTTTGAAGATTATTCTATAAAGGTCTTTGGTCTATTATGAACGGTTCTTATTTGACACGTCGATTTTCTTAACTACTACAACTTATATGCATGGGTACTCAAGCAAAAACTGTCCATCATCATCATACCATCATGTAACATAGAAATTATTTTCTTATAAGTAGTGTCGAATCGAAACTTTTTATTAAAATTTATGAAAGTTAATAACATTAGCCCTGACAACTCCATTCTCTTGTTTGATGACATAGGTCACTCAAACAACTTCGCATAACGAAAAACATTTGCAACTTGGCTAGGTTTAGCCTAATGGAATTCCAATTTTAAAAATTTTGTCTGTCTGTCAGCTTGTTACGGGCATTCTTTGGAACGACTGGACTGATTTTGATGGGAGTTCAATGCTGATGGCATAAGTAGTAACTAAGGATATTGTTTTGACTAGCTTCGCTACGAGGCGTTACTCGCGATTTACAACAATACCCGCGGGTGGGTAGGGTAGGTGTATGCATTACATATTTGTTTGAATACATGGTATATTTATGTATATTGTGTAAATATGTAGTAGTTATACCGTAAAATGTGCATTAGTATTTTTATGAATATTATCTATTTCTAAAGTAGAATCATCTCTCATTTACATAACTTAAAGAACTTTGTTAAATTCAACACATATATATCGGCGCAACACAACATTCAACGACCTACGTCATCGCTGCACGTGTTCTTACTGACGTAAACAACTCGCAACGATCGACCGCCCCACTACAATGCCTATAAAAAGCCGCCCGCTGCAGCGGAGAGAGGATTCGTTTGTCTGCGCTCGGACAGCAAACACCTAATTTATTGTAAAATATTCGAAGCTGTGTAATCAATACTAATTAAAAGTGAATTCTGGTTGAAGTAAAGTTTATTTTAAGTTATTTCTGGAAATGAAATACTCCAATAATAATAATAGTAATGACGTCACTGTTTTAAAAACATTAAATATTGGGTCAATATTGGGTCCTTTCCTCTTTCTAGTATATATAAATGATCTACCATATTTATTAAAAAATCAACCTCAAAATATGGTGTTATTTGCTGATGACACTTCCTTAATTTTTAAGATAAAAAGACGGGCCCAAAATCTAGATGACGTGAATAATGCCCTAGTTCAAGTCCAGAATTGGTTCACAGCAAACAATTTGGTATTAAATGAAAAAAAAACCAAATGCATAAGATTTGCTTTACCGAATGTTAAGAGTAGTGATTGTGATATAATTTTGAATAAAGAGAAACTTGAATTCGTAGATAAAACTGTTTTCCTGGGGATTACGCTTGATGCAGGGCTACAATGGGGTTCTCATTTAACATCTCTTGCGGGGCGACTAAGTTCAGCAGCATATGCTATTAGAAAAATCCGTCAATTTACTGATGAAGATACCGCTAGACTGGTCTATTTCAGTTACTTTCATAGTATAATGTCTTACGGCATCTTGTTATGGGGACGGGCTGCAGATATTGAGTCTATATTTATTCTGCAAAAAAGAGCCATCAGAGCCATATATAATCTTCGTAGGCGCGATTCTCTAAGGGAACTGTTTAAGAATATTGGCATCATGACGGTACATAGTCAATACATCTACGAAAACATAATGTACGTTAGGAAAAATCTTCATCTTTTTGGCAAAAGAGGTGACAAACATAATTACAGTACTAGAAATAGGGACCAACTAGTTCAGCCAGGCTTTAGACTCGCTAAAGTAGACTCTTCTTTTATGGGGTACTGTTTGAGATGCTATAATAAAATTCCACAAAGTATTCTTGAACTGAATGAGACAAAATTTAAAACATGCATTAAACGCACACTATGTAAGCAAGCATATTACAAGTTGAGCGATTATATCGCTGATAAAAATGCTTGGCTCAATGCTGGTCCTGCTTCACAAGGACAGGGGTGCATAAATTGATAGCATTGAATGGTATTGTTGGAGCTGCTGAAGATTGTACAACTTTCTTTGCATTGTATAGATTCAATCTCTTTAGTGTTATATAATCGCATAGCCCATATTGTGTGAGTACTATGTACTAGGAAGCTATTCAAGCTATCATTCACTGGAAACCTACGTCTTTTCTTGACCTGAATCTGCCCTGGCGGTTGAGAGTATGTCATGCTCACTCAAATGTCACGCTGATGGTGGCGCGTGTGTCTGATCATTTGATTCCCTTCAAAATGGTTGAGTTGAATGGTGCGGATCCATGCGTCATGTTCGTGAACGGGCGCTGTCAGTTGTGACTGGTCATCTCTTAGTTGCCACGGCTTATTTGAATTAATTATTTTATTTTTCAATTGTATTTTTGTTGTACTATGGACACTTTTAACGTGCACGTCTTGCTACATCGTTCTCACATAATGTACCATCTCAACATGAATGATGTAACCATGATTTTGTAAAAACATTTTGATTTAAAAGAGTGTCCATGGAGTTTCTTGCCCGTTCTTCTCCATAGAGATCTACGCTAGGGAATGGGCAACTACAGTACTTTCACAGTTTTTGTGTCTTGTGACTGGGACTGTAGCTACATTTTTGTTTCGACAATTCAAAAGTGCCTGTAACTGGCCTACTTGAAATAAATGCTTTGATTTTGATTTTGATTTTGATTACCCGGGCACCACCGTTCCGTCATCAGAAGTGGGATTACCATGTGTTCTAGACTGTTCGCTATCTAAACTCCTTTTCGGTGTGTTTCTTCATTCAAATCGATAGTTAAAGTTTTGGTAATAAATAACTACCGACAACAACAAGAAAAATAAAAAATGGAAAGTTATTTAACAACGTCGGAACATAGAAATCATAAATTAAGTGACATGCAGTCTATATCGGGTTTTGAGTAACAATTGCAAACGAATTTAAATCGTTTTTGTTTTCAGAAATGTTATTAAAAGTGTGATACTTAAATTAAAAAAAAAAATGTGGGTACTTCACTATGTTTCGGTAAGTTCGTGGGTATAACGCTTTCTTTCCAGCTAGTAAACATTCCAAACGATAGAAGATGCATCCGTGCTTATATGGGAACAACACAGAGTTCAATGTAAAGATGTAATCCAGTTCACCAGTACCGATACGGTAATAAGTGAGGTTACTGAAAGGCTTGTGAGTTGTAATTGGCGCTACACTGGTAAGTTCGAATCATATTTTCATATCAGTGAAGGCCGAGCTTATAAAAGGTTTAAGCACTAGTCAGTGCGTACTACAGTGTGAGAGTACAAGTCTGTACTTGGCTGACTATTTTCTGAGCCAAGTTTAAAATTCTTTCAAACAAACAAAAGGTTTGAAGGGTTGACGCCAGTACTGGTTATTTTTAATCCTTCCTTCCAAACAGAATGCTCCAGTGTTTGCACACACACTTGCGTACTACAATATCTTCTCAACTAATGACGGTGATCTTAAGCAGCCTAGTGCTTATTTCAACGGCGAAGTTCAGTCTTCTCACTGTCTACGCGAGTTGAGCGCGTACTGTGATCTCCGATCTAGTCGCCGCCTGGTGATGTACGGACCTGCGGTCTGCACACCATCTACGCGACGTGCGACCTACGGCCGGTTCACCTTATGTGCGAGGTGCAACCTGGTGGCTACTCACTATCTGAGGGAAGTATAATCTTTGTTCTGTTCGCCGTCTAGCAAATGAACGCTGGATGCGTGCTCAGCCTACTTCGAGAGAAGTGAGTGAAGCCAGTGGTGCTAATGTGTTTAGGCCTTTGAGAGCACATACGAGAGTATGGGCTTCTGTTAACAGCTTTGCTGTTTTGAGAAAGTGTATCAGTGTCACACATTCATAGTTTGCTTGCTGTTCGTTAGGGTCTACGCTATTAATGCGTAAAAATGATGGGCTAACAAGGGTGCCTCTACCTGGGTGGTGTATCACTCTAGGGTGATCACACATCACGAATGACGCGGGTTGTCATGATCACAGCTATATATTAAAGCTTTTATTCTTTTTGCTTTTATTATCATTTTAAATTTGATGATAAAATGTTTTGTTTAAAATTTACTAGTGCAATGACACGAGAGACAGAGCTATGTGATGCTGTTTCTTAAATGTTGTTTCAGAGTAGCACACAGAGGCGTGTGTCCTGCTACTTCCGCTCAACAACCTGATTATACAAGGGAATTGCGACCTGAATGCACCGGTTGGCAGCTTGCTTAAAGGAAGAGCGAAGCTACAGGAACCGTATCGGCGTTAGAAGAGTACACTCCAGTATCGGTTAATGAGCCTGCACCATCCACTTCACAAGCCAATGCAACAGAACAAAGAAAGAAAGAAAGAAAGAAAAAAAAAAAAAAAAAACCCAGGAACTCAGGTTATGTTTTACAAACCTATTTTACGCAATATCATTGTACCACAGTGTACGTTATAACTTAGTACCACAGTGTACGTTATAACTTAGTACCACAGAGTACGTTACGACTAAGTACCACAGTGTACTCTACGACTAAGTACCACAGTGTACTCTACGACTAAGTACCACAGTGTACTCTACGACTAAGTACCACAGTGTACTCTACGACTAAGTACCACAGTGTACTCTACGACTAAGTACCACAGTGTACTCTACGACTAAGTACCACAGTGTACTCTACGACTAAGTACCACAGTGTACGCTACGACTAAGTACCACAGTGTACGCTACGACTAAGTACCACAGTGTACGCTACGACTAAGTACCACAGTGTACGCTACGACTAAGTACCACAGTGTACGCTACGACTAAGTACCACAGTGTACGCTACGACTAAGTACCACAGTGTACGCTACGACTAAGTACCACAGAGTACGCTACGACATAGTACCACAGAGTACGCCACGACATAGTACCACAGAGTACGCCACGACATAGTACCACAGTGTACGCCACGACATAGTACCACAGAGTACGCCACGACATAGTACCACAGAGTACGCCACGACATAGTACCACAGAGTACGCCAACACATAGTACCACAGAGTACGCCAACACATAGTACCACAGAGTACGCCAACACATAGTACCACAGTGTACGCCACCACACATAGTACCACAGTGTACGCCACCACACATACGCTATACTCGTATCCTACCACAGTGTAGACGTCAATATAATTAAAGGTACACAGATGCCAAATCAAAGAAAAATATTTATGTTTTACAGATAAACTCATCGAAAAAACATCAACAACACGGCTAGTGCAGAGCGCGCACTGCCGGTCAGAATGGTCGTATCGGCGCAACACAACATTCAACGACCTACGTCATCGCTGCACGTGTGCTTACTGACGTAAACAACTCGCAACGATCGACCGCCCCACTACAATGCCTATAAAAAGCCGCCCGCTGCAGCGGAGAGAGGATTCGTTTGTCTGCGCTCGGACAGCAAACACCTAATTTATTGTAAAATATTCGAAGCTGTGTAATCAATACTAATTAAAAGTGAATTCTGGTTGAACTAAAGTTTATTTTAAGTTATTTCTGGAAATGAAATACTCCAATAATAATAATAGTAATGACGTCACTGTTTTAAAAACATTACCCGGGCACCACCGTTCCGTCATATATTATATGCACCTACTACATCATATTTCTGCATCACCTGAAGATTGACTAGGAAAAAATGCCTTGTCCGCCTCTGTACAACATGTGCAATAAGTTTTAAATAGAATGAAATAACATATAAATATAAACACACACATATGTATAGCATAGGTACACCTAAACCGATGTCTACATATACATAAGTTAACTTATAAAATACGTCTTTTTAAAACTGCACCAGCTTATTGAGGCCTAACTTTACGAGTCGTTGGTACAATGTACGTCCGTCTATAAAACCCATACGTATTAAGTATAAGGAGTCCCGGGGAGCTATTGTATTCTTTTATAAGCCCCTTAACGTGCGAGGCTTTAGTGCGTGGTAGCATCTGTAGACGTTTTCATGTAATTCAAGCATGTGTTGACAACATTTTGTCAATTTTATTAAGTTCTAAAATAATTAACAAACTAGAAGGAGAGGCAACAGTCTCTCATTGCAAGTAACGCCGCGGAGCGAAGTTAGTATATAAAAAATTAAAGTTACTCCTTAGGTCTTTAGCCTTCTATCAGAGAAAGTTCTGTTAAAATCGGTGTGGCTGTTACGGCGATTAGTCGGAACAAGCAGACAGACAGACACACAGACAAAAATTTTTTAAATTGCCTTTTTAGGGCAAGGGTGTAGCCAAATACCAAAAACGGAACCCTTATAGATTCATCATGTCTGTCTGTCTGTCTGCCCGTCCTTATGTCACAGCCACTTTTTTCCAAAACCATAAGAACTATACTTTTGAAACTTGGTAAGTAGATGTAAACTGTGAACCGCAATAAGATTTTCACATAAAAAAAAAACAATACATTTTGGGGGTCCCCATACTTGGAACTGAAACTCAAAAATTTTTTTTTTCATCAAACCCATACGTGTCTATGGATAGGTATTCAAAAATGATGTTGAGTTTTCTAATATCATTCTTTTCTAAACTGAATAGTTTGCGCATGAGACACTTCCAAAGTGGAAAAATGTGTTTGCCCCCGCCTGTAACTTCTAAAATAAGAGAGTGATAAAACTAAAAAAAATAAGTGTTGTACATTACCATGCAAACTACCAACGAAAATTGGTTTGAACGAAAACTACTAAGTAGTTTTTTTTAATACGTCATAAATCGTAAACCGCAATTTACCTTTCATTCAATCAATACACTATTAGAAAAACATCGATCAAAGTTACAACGAACTACAAGATCTTTTATATGATGTACTTGCTGATAAGGAACCCTTCATGGGCGAGTCCGACTCGCACTTGGCCGCATTTTTTTATGTTAGCGTTTTTTATATGCATATAGTAAAAAAAACCATTTGATATTACATATAGACACTAATTTTACTTTATTTGTTTAGATTATTAGGTTTTCAGAACAAAATATTTTCAAATCATACTGATAAACACACAACTACACAACAATTGCCAAATGCGTACAGTTAAGGCATGCAGTTAGAAAATACACATTAAGTCATACAAAGGTTTGTATACTACTCTATACTAATGACTTACGGATCTAAACAGCTAAGCTTACAACACCAACTCAATCTGAGAATCAATACGATTGGAGTACAAGGGCACAATTAAATTAGAATTAAATAAGTGACTGGCTGTATATCCCTGCTTTCGATCTACAAATTACGTAAACTCTACTGTTTAATGTCTTGATAAAGATAAATATATAGATATGTGTAATTAAACAAGAAAGTGTTAGGTTAGAAAAAAAAGAAAAATAGATTCATATTCCTGGGGAATATGAATCTATTTTTCTTTTACTATTACTCGTACTATGCTTAAAGTTTAATATTAAGAAATCAATCAATATTTCCGAGACAAAAAAATAAATAAACACGATTCTGAAAAATATTGACGATCTCTCACTGTGATAGTCTCGCATCCAGCTGCGATATCTTCATTTAGCAGTCGGCAGGTGTCACGTGGTTCCACTCATTCTCTCACCCTCGCACCGCTTACACATGCATAAGTCTATCTCTCTTTTACTTTTGTTCATGGCCCTGTAGGAAGGCTCCGTAAGATTTGTAAGTTTATTTTGTTTCTTTTTTGTAAAGGCTTTATTTATTCCTGTCGAGTTCCTGCAGTTACTAATAAATATATGCTTGTGTATTTCGACGTTTTACTTTACAGACTTTCAATAAGAAATGTGGATTGGTAATGGGATAAATTAGACATGGATTATAATTGAAACCTACAGACTGATACCTACATATTTAAAAAAACAGGGCAAGTGCAAGTTTGTTTTGCGCAACTATGGTTTTGTAAAAAGTGATATATGGATAGTTAACTCATTTTAGATTTTAATACTTAAAGATATTTGTTCGCTTTATTTAAGTGACTTGCTTCTCAAATAATTTCATGATTATATACGTCGATAAGAATTCATTTACCCATGTTATAGGCAACGTAATCCCATGGAGAAGTCCCAAGGCCAAAGATATTTGTACGTTTTTGATATCTATTTTATAACCTACTAGCTTTCCCCCGCGGCTCCACTGTTGGTTACATCGGTCTCCTTTCTCAGGCTTTAGACTATCTGTACAAAATTTCATTTAACTCAGTGGAATGGTTTTTGAGTTTATCAGAACAGACAGACGCAGCGGAGGACTTTATTTTGTAATATGTAGTATGATTGTATTTTGCAATATGTGGTAACTATAAATACTATTTTTTTTTATTTGTATGCCTAAACATATTATATCTACTCACAACACAATTGTAAAGTTGTATACATAAGTTTACGTCAGTTTCCTGGTCGAATCTTAGATATAACGTGCCACAGTAATTGTGAGTATAACGTCAACTTGAGGACGATATAAGGCAAATACAGATTAGCGACTTACTGAGAAAAACAAAGAAACGCTTCCAAAACGGTAGCAGTCATCATGTTCAAGCTAAGAAAGCTTACACGCTATTGTAATTTAAAACTACTAAGCAATTAGAATCCTTATTTCTATATGCCCATGAGATATTTTCTTTTCTATCCTTTCTGATGGAGTGTAAAGTTAAAGTGGTAAGAGTATTAGTTCAGTTTACATAGGTTTGTGTCAATATTTGTTAAGTCCCGAACCAAACAGTGAAATAATCTTAGTAATGTTGTGCCTGGCGGATTATCGTATTCACCTGCGAGGAGCCGGAAATATCTTGTAGTGGGGATTAAGTTGTTATATAAATTAATATTCCTTTTTTTTGTAGCTACTTAGCTAACAAGCTCGATTTTGAACGAGCCTGAGCCTGAACGATGAGATTAGCCTATTGCCTTCTTCAAGAATCAAAGTATCTGCATAAAAAATTCACTGAAATCGGTATCAGGGACAAAAACTGTCGAATTTATAATATTGCTTGCTGTATGGAATTTAAAACTGGTTCTGTTTTTTACTACAGATAACGAAAAATAAAAAACGTGTACAACATGAAGACATCATAAGTGTAAACTCGGAATAAGCAATTTGAAATTCAAGACTATAATTTGTGACAGTTAAAAAAAGATAGCGAACAAAACAACTTATAAATTAATAGAACAAAAAAAGCATAGCCACAATCTGATTCATTTCTAAAATAAAGTACAAATTGTATTTTTTGGGTTAGCAGACGTTAGGTGAGGTGATTAATCATGGACTAAGGCTTATCATCACAGAGTATCGGCCATAGAAACACGAGTGTAAGGTGAGCTTTTTTTGTTCCACCTGCGGCATCGGTTCAACTATTCGAAAACATTCGAAGTTTGCTAGGGATTTTATATTTATCTTTATCGGTAGATAGTAAATACTTCATGGTACAGGTCATAATTAAGGTTAAAGGGAAAACTTTCGCGTTTTGATAAGATGCGTTTGCGAATGTTGATGATAGGACCAAAGGTAGTATTTTATTTTATTGACATGCAATCTGAATGTTTTAACTGGAACCGTAATTGAAATTCGCTTAAAGAGTAATAAATTCATATTTTTATGCTACCTATTTAATTTATTACACTGCTGTAAAGAGTGTTAAAGCTATTTAGAAACCTATGGGAATATACAAGAAAACATCTTGAGTCCTAATATTAATTTTAGTAAGTTGCACAAATTGCATCTTGCATTGCTTTATTCATATAACTTGAAAGTCCACAATGGGCACGTACTTAATTCCGTTCATTAGAATTATTTATCCCTGACCTTACTGTTGTCTAAGTTAAGACATTGCTTTCTTATGTGGACTATTATTAGGCGGCGTAGTCAGTGGATCTGTAGCCACCTGAACCTATTCTTTAAAAGCAAAATAAAAATCTCATTGATTTTGGCACCAAGATGCCCAATGCCTTAAGTGTCATAAGCGACTAAGACGAACTACATCGGACAAGATCATGGCAAAAATATGGAAATCTAAAAAAAAAACCTATACCAATCCGTCTGGTTAGCGTTCTATAGGAGGTCAAAACCTCCTTTCTAAGGAGAGGCCTATGTCCAGCTGTGGACTGTTAAAGGCTGATGATGATGATGGCCATAAGAAAATACTTATGAATACGATATTTTTTAAGGAACGTCACATGACATTAGAAGGCTCATGAACTCATTTAAAATGTTAATTGTCTTATTTTGCTTAAGTAGGCACGCTGAACGGGTAGGCGGTGAGGCGGACCCATTATATGGACACATTGTCATCTGCACACAATGACGCTTCTTAATTGAGATGAAAATTCACTTTAGGTTGACGAACTGTGGTAGGTAAATGTTTTTAACCTGGTATTATAAATATTTTCATAAATAACCTTTAGATAGATTATATTATACATTCATTCAAATATTTTTCAATCCACAACTTTATTAGACGGACAACTTAACTTACAAAATCTACGTAATAAATTATGTTCTTAGTCATCTAACACAATAATTTATTACTCATACAATTTTGGAGCCAATAAAATATGCTTAAGGTGATAAAAATCTTTCTCAGAAGCGACATAAAAAAGTGTTGTGTCATTTTGTCGTTACTACTCATATATGGTATCAGGTAAGTTAGTTGAAGATGTTTCTTGGTGCAAGAAGGCTATTTCCTTCAAGAGATTCAAGCTAACGTGGGTATAAAATACGTAGCTCTTTGTGGTTATCTAATTCAAAATAAACTGATAAAAATAATAAAATTTGTGTCATTTTTGGTAATAAAAATAAAAAAGCTGTTACTAGTCAAAAATGTATTGCAAAATATAGTAGTACAATTTTGAAACTATCATGGTGTGTCCGTCTTACTTTAAACATCAAACCATTGCGGTAATATTTCTTAAATTACATACAACTTATTTGTGATACAAATAAAAATATATTAGTTTTGTATCCAATCCACTTAACAGTGTCTCCATCTTCCATAAAGATTTTATACAGTCTGTTTGAAGGTGTCGAACACTTTCATATGACGCTATTTCATAAAAGATACTTTGAAATGTATTTTTTTGAAGAAAAGACAATATTTTTTATCGTCTATGTTTGCACACTTCCCATGCCTGTTTTATTACCAATGAAGTCCAATGGATTATACTCGTAAATATAAATATTCACATTTAAAGTGTACCTTGTATTTTCTTAAATAGAAATGACACTAGTATGTAATTATCATTTTATTTTTAACTTTATACTTTATTTTAAACAAACTATAGGGTGTATCTGCAGGTGTGAAGTTGTATCACACTGCGCGATCTACAAAAATCCTCGTGCTACTTCTCATGTCACCTGTCAGTTCATTTATCATTTTGGTCACTTATAAAAATAAAGATTAGTTCTTTACACGTGCCTTAAAACTTTTTAGAATAAAGATTTGTCGATGCTGTTCATACGTAATATCCATCAACGTTAAAGCAAGAATGTTCAATGTAAAATAATTTATTATTTCAGAAGTGATCGTTTCAATTCAAGCTAGCTGTATTCTGGTTAATAAATTCCTCCTGTCAGACGTTACGTCATGTTTTGTTCGGTGTCTGACGTGTAATTGGAACAGTCATCGTTGTTAATAATAATTATCATTCACGTATATAAAAAAAATCCTTTTATTGTAGCACGATCTCTGTGACAGTAAACTTCGTTAAGCCTTCTGTTGCGTTAGTGGGTAGAACTTCATGTACTTGAGTACGTAGGTACCTTTACCATCCTTTCCATATATATATTTATAATTCTATTCTACCAAAGCAAAGGCAGACGTGACGATAGAATTACTGCTTAGTTGAAAACCACCAGTGGATCGGCCCATTTTTAATTGTTAGTTGATTTCTAAGAAGAGCGTTTGTGTCATTTAATGGCCTATTTTCGATTATAAATTAGATTTTGGACCTCTTTTATGTACATATAACGTGTTTACGAAAAATGGATTGTACATTATATTTAATTTAACATAACACGCATGCCTTTAACCAAATTACAAATTCTTCAAATAATGGTGCCCACTTATAAGTAGCTTGTAAACTAAAATTAAACCTAAACTAATAAACATAGTAAAATAATGCTCATTTGAAAATGTAAAATTTATTATACCAGAATAATATTAACTTATACTAAAGTGCCAAACATTTATACAAGCTTTAATTTATAGTCTACGAATTCCTTGCCATAATTTAAAGTTTCGTGTGATCATCATACGAAACGCCAACAGGAAATAAAAATCGTGAGAATAATATAAATTAAGATTGGTACCTACAGCCTCCTCGAACCGTGTCGAGCCTTCGATAATTGAGACGTCAACTTTTTCTAAACAAAGCTGTCCGGACCGCTTTTGAATATTTATAATTCGACCGAGCCGTAATTTAACTCTGCCTCTCGTTATCTGAAAGTCTTAATCTTGTTTGTATGTCCGTTTCGACTCGTACGGTCGTACTTATAATAAGAGGGCTTGGGGAAATAAGCTTATGAGTTCAATGAATCGTGACTAAGACCTAAATACTTAATTTTGTAGTTACTCGTAATGAACGAGAGGTCTGTACACAACAGAGCGTGAGTTTCTTTTTTAGTACCTGCCTCATTGAAAAATAAATTTTATGATGAATTTATTTGGACCCAATTGTACAAATTAATTAAACTAACCTTGAGAAATTTCCGTTAACTTGGTCTGTGTGCTTTAATAATAGCTACACATACAATGTGCAGCAATCATACTCGTAGCTAATAATCAATTTAATTTATAAAGATGACTTTACGATATTTTGTTTTTTATGGCTTAATCTTGTCTTAAACTGAAAAAAAGTGATAGATTTTGTTTCCTCTAATGTATTGGTAACTTAATAGAAAACTTTCTTAGCTATAATTATGAACATATTTTGTTTAGTCGTTGTTAGATCAACATTTTTTCTCATTAGTTGAATAGATTTTAAACTGTAATTGAATACGTTAGGGGAAACATCTCAACTCACTTTCTTGAGACCTACATCTTATTTTTAGTCCATATCGAAAAGTTTCAATCTCGTTAAAAAAACCATTATGTCGACATAGATAATTATGGAGTTTAATGATCGCTGATCGTGCTATAGCGGCTATGCAACAATTTTAGAACTATACATAGTTCATCTTGATTACTAAGCGGTAATATTGATGACTATAGTAATGGTAACCTTCTCTGCAATACATCATTGTCTTTCAGCAGTATAATAACCTAGGTATTTAAAAAAACCTATTTATTTTTATCTGTGAATAAGCTGGATAGTCTTTATATTTAAAATTTCTAGTAGGAATTGGATAAATAGCTAGACCATTGACCTAATAAAAAATAAGAAAAGTCTTGTGGTACTCGGGGACTACAGCGGTAAAGCTATTGCATAGCATTTTTTATCAACTTATGCAAGAAAATCAAGGATTCTTCCTTGATTTTCTAATAACAAATCTAGAATAACTGTGTTGTCGAGGCAACGGATAACGGCCTTTGGCGGCAGCGCGCATGCGCTAATCTGCCAGAGCACGGAGCCGCCACATCCTGGTCGCACTGCAGCTAAAATCATAGTCTCTATCCTTTTTTAGGGTCTTAGGTTTTTTCGTTACGGAATTTCTTCGCCGCGCTCAAAGCACGCGATAAAAGCTATTCAATAGCTTAAAAATTTTTCATGATAGTCCATGAAAGTAATTAAATAAATGGATGTTATACCTACACTGGGTCGTAGATCACAACCTCGTTTTCAGGAGACACTATGTGCAGCAGTGGTCTGCTAAAGGCTGAATGATAAAATTGGTATTTACATAACATAGATATCAATAAATCATTTCATTCATCTATAGTTACTATGTGGTTCCTAACCATTTGAACATTATTACCCCTGTGACTTATTAGGAAAACTGATTTTACCCCGCCTTTAATGGTCAAAACAATAAATTTAAGAATATAGAAACTTTTTGTTAATCATAAATTGCATAACAGCCTTACTTACAAATTTAACATACTTTTAAATAATGTATTTGACACCAACAACACTAGGTTGTTCACGGTTTACGTACTTTACAATATTTTCTCTGTTACCCCCGTAAGATAGCAAATTTACCCCCGCGGGGATAATTACCCCCAGGCTAGGACCCATGCCAACTGTATAGATTCTATACAGTACTTGATCCATGTTTGTATGGCTTATAAATCTCTCTAATTATTTCTCTATCATTAAATCTATTATACTCAATACGTGACTCAGGTAAATAGTCCACCGATTGACATTTCAATAGATTTTTTCTGCAATCTATCATTCAGTCTTTCCTAAACGCTGGAACAGATGACATTTATTTAAAAAAAAACGAGTAAGAATAGTGCTGTCGTGAACAATTAAGACGTCAATCACACTTTCTGTAAAGCCTTTGTTAAATTTCTTTGAGTTTTGTTCTCTGTGTACTGCGCATTCAGCCTTGATGTATGGCTTGAACGGTTATAAAACCTATGCTTTGTATTGCAAATGATCCGTAAAATTATTGCTGCATCTTTATGTACCTATGCACATTTTCATTTCAAGAGATCACGCAGAAACAAAGATAAGTGTGTTTTATGAATGCAGATAAACGAGTAAAGAATATATTTTTTTATGGTACAGTATCTGTCTGTTTTAATGGCCTAACGTAAAAAATCTTCATAATATATTAATCACAATTATGTGACTGAGTAGTCATTAAACTGATCGAAATACTTTTCTATATTTTTTTAGTGTGCTCAAGACTCAACTCCATCTAACGGAAAGAGTCTGAACTGCCATAAACGTTGTTTTGAACGTAAGCAACTTTGAGTTTGCTCGTGAAGTCAATTGTTTGTCGTTGTTATTCAAAAGTCTTTTTACTGACTTGCCATGGGATATTAAAGATTGGTAATAAATATTGCTTACTTATGAATTAACGTGTAAATAGTAAATAAAAAGATTTAGGCTTTTCTCGAGCTCATTCAACGCCTGATAAAAAAGGTATACTAGTTTAGAGCTTTTCGCTCTCCTACATCTCATTAGGAAATATTAAATAGTTGACTGCAAGGCAGGAAAGTAGTGTTATATTTAATGTACATATGAAAAAGGTGAAGTTACACATCAAAAACCAAGTATTTATCCCCTACAAATAGATAGATTGATTAGAAGACAACTCATGCCTTTCCGAATCAAATGAAGTTCTAAAACTATTGGTGCCGCCCTGTCCTTTAGAATTATAACGTGCTCGCAGAAAGAGGCGTCGTTATCTTTTGACCCATAGGTACATGGATCCTATTGATCCTGATAAATGCAAATGATATCTAATGAAATCATGGTTATACTAAATAAATATTTAAAGCATAGACCTTTTTATGGTTTCCTACTTTAGTGATTTAAAGCCGGTCGATCTCGGTTTTATTAACCATAGACAAAGGTGAATGACTAAGATCGAATGAAGTTGTTGTTTGGATCGGTCACCTGTTTCATAAGGATGCGCCATCTCGAACAAACACCACTCGATTTAACACGAGTTGTAAATCGCGTAACTCGTTATAAACTTAGTTACGTAACTGCTTATACTTCAATGAATGTTTTTTTATCGATTTGATAACTTAGTTTTAAAACTGTATTAAATAATATTTAGTTAGAAACATTTATAATAATTACTGTATTAATAATCTACCCTATTCGTATCAATTACGGTAGATGGAATTTCATTTTTATGTTGATTAGGTATTTTTTTGCTTGCGACTAAGTTAGCGTGTATGATGCTTTCTGCGGTAAATAAGTAGTCTACATTGTGTGTTACGAACCAAAGTACATCTTTAAGGAATATAATTCGAATCGGTTAAGCCGTATAAAGATAAAAGCTGTTAAACAGACAGGCAGAATTATTTTCATCCATCTTCATCACCATCATCAACAGCCTTTAACAGTCCACTGCTGGACATAGGCCTCTTCTTGAAAAGGAGGTATTGGCCTACTATACTACGCTGGCCAGACGGGTTGGTATAGGGTTAGTTTCAAGTTTTCCTTCTCTTTACATTGATGTTGTCTTGCGTAGTTTATCCCTTAGTCGCCTTTTACGACATCTATTTGGGATGAATAGGGGTGGTGACACTCTGTATTCTTAATCCGTCACCACACTGTCAATTTTGCATCCATAATTCAAAATATAGAATCCTCTTCAATTTCCTGCATGTGGAAGTTCCTTGGAACACTGGGCATCGGCAAACAACACCGCCCAGAGGTCAAAATGACAATTGGTTTAGATGATATAAATCGCCACAGATGGATCATCAAACCAAGAGTCTAACCATAAACTATATAGCTAGTTTAACTCACCCTGTTATCGAATCCTTTGACTTTTCTCAGGTATCTTCTGAGGATAACAAGAAGATTATCCTATCCATCCGTTCCAATGCTGTGGGATGTGACGGCATCAGCTGTCGCATGATTGTTCCTATCCTTGACCACATTCTTCCAGCAATATCCCATATCATAAATTTTTCACTTGATTCTGGTATCTTTCCCTCGCTCTGGCGTAAGGCTTGCGTTACCTTTTTACCCACGAAAACTAACCCCTCCCTCCCTGAACACTATCAACCAATTTCTATACTTCCCTTTCTTACCAAAGTGCTAGAGGAACCTTCTCAGTCCTTAACAATCTGGGTTTAGACCTGGCCACAGTACAACCACCACTCTCCTCAAAGTGACTGGCGATATACGGCAGGGTATGAAGGACACCAAAGTCACAGTGCTGGCTATGATTGATTTCTCAAATGCCTTCAACACCGTATGTCACGAGGTTCTTCTAGCCATCCTTTCCCATCTTATGATGTCCTCAGAAGTTTTGGAATGGTTTTCCTCATATCTTCAGGGACGTCAACAGTGTGTCCACATTGATGACTTGTAGAGTTGGTGTGATCTTCGCAGTGGCGTCCCTCAAGGCGGTATATTATCTCTCTTGTTATTCTCAATATTTACCAATTTCATAACCCAACATCCTCAGTGTTCGTATCACCTATACGCTGATGACCTACAAGTGTACACATATTCAAGTTGAAGACATCTCATACGCAATCGACAAAGTCAACAAAGACTTGGACTTAATAAAGAACTGGACAACGAGGTTTGGATTGTCGGTAAATCCAACCAAATGTCAGGTTATTGTCGTGGGGAACAAGCAAATGGTGAGTAGGATGGATATGACAGTCGCTCCACCAGTTATTTACAATAACGTGACTATACTCCTGAGCACAGTGGTAAAGAATCTGGGGCTATATTTGGGCGTTTTTCAAAATTTTGCTCAGGACTATTTTGCCATGTCCTACGAGTTTGACCATTGATTAAAAGGCAAAAATGTAGGAAGTGAGTATTAAATTATTTTATGTTAGGGTAAAATGTTTAACTTACTGTGAAAAAAAAGATAAACATAAGACATAAGCGGAAAACTTATTTTAATATTTAATAAAATACCAAATATTATCCTACTTTTTTATGTGTCCTTCATCATATCCTGGATTTTGATTACGTATTTTGGAGAATATATAAGCTATATTTGGATATCTATAGTATTACTCGAATGAAATAACTCATTTTATTTGTTTTTAAATAAAATATAATAAGGTTGTAGTATATTTTTCTAATTTAAATACTGAAATTATCGGATTTAAAAAACTGGCCACAGCGGACAGTCCGGTTACGTAACGGTATGATTTTATAAAGAATAACAATAACATTGTATTTGGCTCTAACTATTTTTAAGCAATGCCATATTGACAATGTTTTTATCATTCATTAGTTCTTTTCCTTTGAATTAAAACTGAAGAAATTCAATCGTCAACACTTGCGGTCCGTGACGTGCGTGACGGGTCTGTTTTGTTTGTCCGGTACGAACATTGATTTTGAAAGGTAAGACCCACAAATTTTATATACTACTCGTGTTAAATTATAAGTAAATATGTTGTAGATAATGAATGTGTACTAGTAAACTACTATAATCAACTTTTTTTATACCAAAAAAACATATGATGACAAATCCGCGTTATACGTAACGTCCAGGACGTGACGTGATGTACTATGTGGACTAAAAACGTTACGTACTGGACTCGTAAAGATGCGTTCATACTGTCTTGTGCAATTTAATATAAATTAAAAATATAATCCACCCAGAGAGGTAAACTCATTACCTTTATAGGATCTAGTCACCTCATGGTGAGCAGGTTTCCTTATTATGTTATAAATATCCTATTTAGACTAGCGATAAAGAGGGTGAACCCTAACATTCCTCACATCCTCGGCACTTCCTTACAAATTAATTTATTCCTACTCAGGTAAATTATGCCGTTGACTGGTGCCGAGAGAGACAAAAACAACGGCGATATGGACAAAAACAAAGAAAATGAAGAAAAATACAACAAAAGAAAGAAGTCGAAAGACTGAAGAACATAAACTCAAGGTAAGTGAACTAAATAAGGAAGAAAAGGAAAAAAGACGGAAAATTTGAAGATAACAAAAAAGGAATAAAAGGGAAAATAAAAAAGTAAATAATACTAAGCCAGCTGTTCCAGTGACAGTGCCAGAGATGCAAGATAATACAAAATTGAAGAAAAAACAGAGATTGAATTACCGAAATTATAAAAGATATCAAAGGACATTAAAAACTTGTGAAAGGTTAAAGAAAGTTATTAGTAGTTTAAGTAAAAATAGATTTCGCCGATATTGGAAAAGGAAAAAGTTACTCTAAAAGAAGACCAAACAATCACGCAGAATTACCTACTTATTGGTTCCCTATTTTATTTTTGTTACTACTTATTTGACATTTTTTTGTATCTGTTGGATTTTTTTGTAAGTAAAGAAGTATTGTTACCTACTTAATGTGAAAATGAAACTGAGATAGACTTGAATCCCCTAAGTTTTTTGTAAAATATATTTTTAAAATGCTCAAATCAAAACAGTCTGTGATATGTTATGATATGATATGATATATGTGACTAATTTTATAGAAATAAGTACAGTAAGTGATGTGACTTAAATAATATGTCACATCACGACGTTTTTGAAATGTTGAATAATATTGTATTGTTTCTAAAATGACTACAATCTGTGCTCATTGTAAACATAGCTTTAGAGTTCCTAAACGTAACGACTGTTGTCCACATACGTAACTGTCCTGTTTTGGCTGTTATAGTTTTTAGTTTTTTATGAAAAAACCTTTGGGAGTTATGTTTTTGTTAATATATATTATATGTCTTTTTGTTATTTTTTGTATTTAAAAAAACTCACCTATAATGTTAGTCTTTCAGAATAGTTATTTATTCACAAAGTTTGATAGTCCAGAGTGCCATTTAGTTACGTACAAGACATATTTTATATTTTAAACAGCACTAAGAGGCAAGATATCACAAAGTGGTATTAAATTTTAGAAGATTTTTATGTTGTTGATTAATTATAAATAAAGCTGATTAACTTTGATATGATTGAGTTATTATTTACTTTGAATGAAAATGTAACGTACAAGACCCCTGTATTGGCAACCCTCACTATAATAATACATTAAATAGAAATTATACTCATTTAATATTGTTTGATTATGGTTTTTCTTAAACCTTAGTTCATTGTCAATGTCTACATTTCATCGTTTATTTAAAATTTTGTTATGAAAATAAATGGACATCCTGTACGTAACGGAGAAAAATTTTGAAAAACGCCCATTTAGACTCGACACTTGATTGGCGACCACAAGTTACACACGTAAGTCAGAAAGTCACCTCTTGTCTCCGCGCCTTATACCGTCTCAAAAATTTTCTTCCCATTAGAACCAAGGCTACGCTGATGCAGTCCTAAATTATTCCCTTAATTGACTATGGTGATGTGTGTTATTTGGACCTGAATGCAGATCTCTTCAATAAATTAGACCGCCTTCTTAATAACTGCATTCCTGTATGACCTTTTCGTTCCCAATTACAATGGCTCCCAATTCGTAAGCGCCGTAGTTTACGTGCTCTGCTTTTCTCTTTTCTTTCCTCAACTCTCCATCATTGCCCAAATACCTGGTACCACACTTCCACTTTTTTTGTTCAAATCACGACCGAAGTCTTCGGTCAACTAACAACTTACTTCTTCTATGCTCACACACCTCCGACTTCATCCATTCTTCCTTCTATATGCAGGCAGTCCTACTTTGGAATGCACTGCCTGCCGAAATCAGGATGTCCACAAACCGCCTTACATTTAAGATTTATGTGCGAGAACATCTTCAGGGTGAACTGGCAGTACAGTCACAACACTAGTGCCCGTCATTGTATTTTAGATTGATTAAATATGTATGTGTATCTATTAATATACAAAGTACTAAGTAAATTTATTATTATTATTTATTATTATTTGTGTATACTAGTATTACTTAATTTAGGTTTATCTCGTAATTCTTTAATAGTGTAAACTTTATTCATGTGAAAATATCCAGTCCTTGCACCTACCGCATCGTTTTTCTACATCGCCTGAAGGTTGACTGGCAGAGAATGCTTATGGCATTAAGTCCGGTCATGTACAACATGTGCGGCAAGTTATAATAAATTAATAAATAACTTTAATTTAAAAATGTATAGATTGCCCCTCTAACCCTCACCGCGCTCTCTCTTAATAGGCGTTTCATTTAATTTAACCTTATTCGTACCTTGTAAAAACTTTTAAACTGTTCTTTTAAATAACTAATGTAAAAGACAATTCATCTACATTAAATTCTGAGAGTGAAAATATGTCAATTAAAATAAGTATAATAATAAATATTTACCGTTGTAGTGTAGCCATTTTACATAAAATCTTTACTAATTTTAACCTATTTGTAATTCAGTTTAATAAAATATAATATGTTATTTTAGGGTAAAATTACACCCAAATTCATTAAGTGACTTTGCGCAAAAGACTGACAAACATGCAAACATCCAAACATCTATCCTTACAAATTTGAATTTTTATATTAGTAGAATAGGATAAAAAATCGTTGAATAAATACAATTTTTCAATTATATAGTTGCTTAGGGTTCCATTGTTCATAACTCGGAATCCTTATAGATTCGTCATGCCCATCCGTCCGTCCTCTTCTCCATTGGTGCTAGGAAGATAAAACTTCATAGGAATGTGTGTTGTAATTTCGTCGACAAAGTGCTACACTAATTACAAAAGATATATTTTTTTTGGGTACCTCCTCTACACGTAAAGTTGGAATACTTTTTTTTTCTCGCTTCCACTTCGCACCCCAACGTGTGGGATATCATTAGATAGGTCTTTTAAAAATATTGCTTGGTTGCAACTGTCATTTTTACGTATCGTAATTAACGTATCCGTTTGCAAGTTATTCAACTTTCAAGCACATTTTTTTGTAAAAACAGGGCATCCCCCTCTTTAAAAGCTCAACGGCTTTCTCAAAAATATGAAAAAATCATGATGCATCAGAGTGTTTGACATACGCTCTCGAACTAAACGCTTCGGCTCTTCCTTTCTGTGCCGAGCATTTAAAACCTGGAACTCTCTACCAGCACATGTGTATCCTCCCTTTTATGACCCCGGGTCCTTCAAGCGGGGCGTGAAAAAGCATCTTACTAGGCCGCTATAGTGTGGGTCACCGTGCTGCACTGTTCGTTGTGGCAGTGGGGATGGTGGCCTTCACTTCTGGATTCTGTTCATGCTTTCCTGCCTGATGGAAGAGGGCAGGCCTGGGGCAGAGTCACTTGGGCAGCGAATATAAAAAAAAAAAAAATATAGTAGCCCATGTATTGAACTTTTAAAGGAAAAGTAAAGCAGATTTGATAACTTTTTTATTTCAGGAGTTATAAATATATATTTAGCCCTATCCGGGAATCGAACCCGAGATCTCTTGATCAGCAGCCGCATACGCTAACCACTAGACCAACAAGGCAGTCAAATAATATGTAAACATAACAATTATCTATTGTGGACTTGGACATGATTTTAAATTTATTTGCCACCCTATGGGAGTCATACAGAGAAGCCAAGGATCGAATTAAGTGGCGTGCAATAGGGTCATTGCACGCCACTTAATTCGATCCTTGGCTTCTTGCATCCAGCACCTGCCAGCCGTCTTGCACATATCATCAATCTGTTTGACTAACTATGAACGTTTATTGTTTCTACGTAAAATTAGCTTTAGCTTAATAATCTTGTAGGCTATGTCAATAACCTTGCTTCCCTACCAGATCACCTCCGTCTGATCATTTGCTTATTAATATTTTAGACGAAACTATTTACATACATTCCCATGCGTCTAAAAAATATCTAAACTTATTCTAGTTTAATATTATGCACCAAAGTCTTCATTTGCAATCTATCTTCACATAAGTCATGAGTTCTGCTTTCTGCATCCAGACCCATTTCTTTTACCGTGTTTGTTTATCGCTTAGCTGCTGCAAGGAGAGTTTTCCTCCACTCCAATCCTCTCGATTTTAGCCCAACTCGAATCAGTAAATCGAATTCATCATCTCTACTATTTTGACGTCAACTTTTATGTCAAGATTATGACAGTTAGCATTTTTATTTATCTCCTAAATAATTGGAAAAGAAAGTGTATGATCAGTGTATGAGAAAATTCATAAATAATTTAGTTTGTGAAATCACATTAATCATTTATATATCACATAATAGTAAGTGATCTTATAGTTTTCAACATATGATCGGTGTATGTATGCAAATTTTTTGCACTTTTACTCTTTGGCCTGAAGTGATTGTAAATTATTCACTTCTCTAGTAATGTAGCTCATTTAATGTTAATCTCCCATATTGTATCAATTAATTTTGTCCTGACATTGAATACTGTTTTTGTTTATATACGAAACTCTCATCTCTTCATATAAAACGTACGCGAGGGCTAGTATTGTTGGATTTAAATTTTAATAGTGATATCGATAGTTTTTTTTATTATTGATATCGAGATTAATTGCAATTAGTTTATTTGGCAACTTAAGGACGTGTGCCCTCCGACTTTGACATCTTATAGAGGTTAAACTAATATTTATCTACATATTGTTTACAACTTTCTCTTTCAGATACTTAGAATGTGGTTTAAATAGTGAAGTGTCGAAAAAGTGTCGAAATATTGTGTGAGAACCAAATAAAATAGACGCAGCCATGAGTGCAGGTGTACAGAATATGAATAATTTGCCACCAGGTGTGAACGCTGAGAACAATGCGGCACCAGGGGATCCTATTATTAATCCAGCACTCAATAGAAATAGAATTAATAATCAAAATCCTTTATTAAATGTGAGAGAGAGGCTATTTCATGCATTATTTTTTAAATTTGCCATGGCATATGCCTATACATTTCCAGCACCTGTTCGAAGATTTTTTGAGTTCCTAGTGCTTGTCAAAGCCCTAGTGGCTTTTTTTGTCCTGGCTTATATCCACATAACATTTTCAAGAACACCCACAACATGTTTGAACCATATAAAGGATTCATGGCCTAGAGATGGGATATTGAGAGTGGAGATCCTTAGGAATCCAATCCAGGGTTACACTATTGAACAGAGCTACGCCAAAGAGAAGAAGTTGAGGAAAGATAAAGAAGATTACAATATGTTAGGAATGCTATCAACAGAAGGGTAAGTTAATATTAAGAATGAATGTGTTATTTTCTGGGCTTGTTTATATATTTTATTATTGTCTAGCTGAGCCATTATGGTTTACACAGGTAACACCTTGGGACGAACCTAGTCTTAAAAAGTAACCTAAGTTATTTCTTGTATAGTCAGCTTTCTGCCAGTGAAAGTACAGTTAGAATTTGTCCAGACGGAACATACAGACTAAACAAATAAAAAAATTGCTTTTTTGATGTAAAAAACAAATAAACTTTATTATGTATTTTAGTAAAAAGCTGATGCTTTTTTATTACAAACAGCCACATCAATTTTATTTATTTATATAGATTATTGATGTTTTGTGCCACTATTTTTATCTCATAATATGAAGTTTGACCTTGAGTCTTATATAAACTAAAGTCAAAACATGGTTGTTGATTTAGGACCTTAGTTAATACTTTTTTGTTTATTTAATTGCAACTTCCAAATTGTCATCTTCATAGTGTATTGTTTGTTTTCTATTATTTCTAATTTAAATATTTTTGTGGATATTTATGTGATAAAATCATATGCATGTAGAACAACATGCTGATTTACATTGAAAATAATATTTCGTTTGTGAATTCTCAATGTTGCAGTAAGTTGTTCTTTAGTAGTCTGTCTTTATGATCTAGTAGCATTTGCCTGCAGCTCTGCCCGCGTCTATTTCAGTTATCGCTGTATTTATTTATTTTTTGATAAAAAGTGTCCTATGTTACTTCTAATACCTCCAATAATATGTGTACAAAGTTTCATGATGATCGATTGAGTAGTTTTCGCATGAGAACAAACTTACATTTGATTTTTTATATTAGTAGGGATGATGTTAGAGCAAAAGCATCTCATTAGGTCAGCATTGGGAATTAGGCTAGGAAGAAGAAGTGTGGGTCACCATGCTACATTGTCTGAATTCACAATAATGATGGAGACCCAGTGGTCTTCATCATTTTCTACTCATACTTTCCTTCAGGCAGAGTCGGTCATTTTGACAGTGATAAAAAAAAAAACATCACCATAGATTGTTTTGTAATCCATCATGCTAATTGTGTTATAAGTGCTCTGTCTAGTTTGTTCTTAAGTGGATATTTATATATAGGTAATAATAGTATGTAGTGTGTTTCACCATATAGACTTTATAGTTATAATTGAATGGAAAGTTACTCAAACCCAAGTTTGAGTAATTTTAAAATTACTCTTTTTTCTAGTTTTGTGCTATTGTACTATTACTATTGTACTAGTACTATTGTAAAAAGAGTACTTTTTCATACCTGTTAAACTAGCAGAGATTGGCGTTGTACATAAATGACTAGTTAGTGATCCTACTTAGGAAAACAATTGTGTTGGGTCAGATGGCTTAAAAACATCCAACGGCGGATTATGTAGCCACAACATTGTCTTGACATTACCCAACCACACTCGTCCAGTATGGCCTTTACACTCTTCTGAGATGGCACTCGAGCTCAGCAGTGGGACAATATGGGTTGTTGATGAAAATGATGATACATAGTTGACATAGTTTTGTCAAAGAACAAATACACAACTTTTACTGTTTGACTGTTTTTACAAAATTCTTTAACATTTGACATAAGGACATACAAAATTTATTTATACTACACCTGATCGGAACAGTAGTCAATATTCCCTGAAAATGAAAAGAGAAAGTTAGTCTTTTCCTTGACCTAAATAAGCGGGAGGAAAAAATGTATGAAAATCCATTTCTAACGTGTTTTAGCGGGAGAGAAAGTTGTATGAATTTTCATTTCTCATGTGTTATCTTATCTATGGCGCGCGCCTGCCCAAAGAGTTTTCATATAATTTAAATATGGAATCTCCGTGCCACTGACATCCTTTTGTGAAGAATAAAAAAAAACAAAAGAAGCGCGAAATATTTATAAATATTATGTCAAATTCTAAGCTAAATCACATACAGTCGTCCCACGAAGACGTCTAGACAGGGCAATCGTGCGGGGCGTGAGGGGTGAGACGGGGGAACGGCTGCCCCGAGCTGCATACATTTACAGTGTTAGCAGCTCGGGAAACAACTTTCAGGGCTGTCGTGTGTCACTTTAAAATATTATTATTTTGGAAAATAATTCAAATGGTGCATACGACGTGTGTTGTGGAAGATTGCAAGTCGTCATCTGAAATGAAAATCCAAGATGGCGAAAATTTGCAAATTTTTTGACATGGGCATCATGTCCATGGTTTACGAAGTCACTGAAAACGATTATGGGGTTGAAATGAAAATCCAAGATGGCGCCTACTAAAATTTGCAAATTTTTCGACATGGGTATCATGTCCATGGTTTACGAAGTCAATTAAAACGATTATGGGGTTGAAATGAAAATCCAAGATGGCGCCTACTAAAATTTGCAAATTTTTCGACATGGGTATCATGTCCATGGTTTACGAAGTCACTAAATACGATTATGGGGTTGAAATGAAAATCCAAGATGGCGCCGATGAAAATTTGCAAATTTTTCGACAAGGGTGTAATTTTTAAGATTTGCGAGGTGCCTGAAAATAAAAATGAGATCAAGTGTCTTTCGCGGATTTTTTTTTCATAGCTACGTGCAAGTGTACTAGATCCAACATGGAGGACATTATTTAAAAAAATATAGTTATGAGTGTCAATTTTGAGGTTTTTTGGGTTGACGATTATGAAAATAACAACTTTTTCAAATTCAAGATATCCAAATCCGGATATTTCTTTAAATTAAATTACATATGTTTGAAACTAGAATACCAAATTTCAGATTAATCCGGCAACAGGCCTTTCCTGTTGCCGGGTTGACCCCCTTATATATTTCAATTACTTGATTTGACCCAAACAAGGCAAGCTAAATGAAACTGTTAAAAAAAACTATATTTTTGATCATTGTTAATTATTGCTTATAATAATAATCATAATGTTGATGACGATGTTGATCTAAAATAAATAAATTTATTAATAAATATTGTTTACTTGAGACAACCCTAGCAGTTGCGACAATGTCTAGACGTTGCCGGCATTTACCACGAGATCAAAGGCGTCGTCCTACTGTATGTTTCTTTATACTGTGGCTAAATTGTGTCTTACATGGTGTCTTACGTTTTGATTTTATTTTAAATACTTTAAATGTTCCTCACAGGTGTAGTATAAAGCACTGTGTAGCACTTGGGTGAAAGTCCCATTCCTACCTCGGGAGTATTGTGGCCCTAGGCTGCGCCTTCGGGCCACAAACTGCTCCCTCGCTAGTAATCGGTTCCTTTCCTCCCTCGGTGAACAATGTACTATTCTCTCATAAGTAGAAAATCCCATATTACATTTTATGTAATTATCGAATTGAAATGTCTGTCTACAATTTCTGATTGGCAGTTTTTCACTAAATACATCTGATCAAATATACAGTATAAGTACCTACTTACAATAATAAATCTAATTTTGAAGTTTTGGTCGTCTGTCTTATTCCAGCTAATTTCTGGAGTGGCTGATCCGATTTTGACAGGAATTTCACTGCCAGATAGCTGATGATATAAGGAATAACTTAGGCTTTTATTTAAGACTAGCTTCGCCTCGTGATTTTATTCGCAGAGGTTCAACAAGACCAGCAGGGAACGCCGCGGGGTGCAGCTAGTTAAAAGTAAAATAATTGTAATTTATTCATGAAACAGCTATAGTATTACATTATGCATACATTCTTATCGTTGAATTAAATCATATTAAGTAAGTTATTTTTAAATAACGAAATATTGTTGCATCAATCGTCACACTTACAAACGCCCGACAATTGAATACATTTTTTAATGTTCCCAATTCGGTTTGTATCTAAACAAGCTGACAAGTAATATATTTGTAATTTCACTACAAAAAACTGAATTTATTAACACACATGCTAACTTATGTGTGTGTAACACTAATTATTACTAATTTTCAGAACTTAATTCCTTGTAACTACACGTTCGTCTAGGAAGATTTAAATTTATGAATATAATATTCACAAATATATGAATTTGCTGTTAAAGAACCCTTTTCCTTGAAACATTCTCGACTTTGCTTTAATTTAAGGAAAATGATGATTTATGAAAATGTTTTGCGTAATATAAATAGTAGACACTTTGAAAATGTTAATGGAAATATTTTCTATTTTATTTACAGTTTTATAAACATAATATCATCAACCAGTGACGATATAAATGACGATGATTATATTCGAGACGGAACGGATTATGGAAACATAACTCGCGTCCACGATGATGCTGAAGGGGATTCACCGGATAAAGTGATAGCGACTACGTATATAGACGGTGGTCGAGAAGGCGGGACGGGTGAAGGGACAGATCTCAACGCTACCATAGTGTCCACCGGAGCTATAGAACCTTCCACCTCGTTATGGGCGGGTATATTGGGACTCGTGGAAGATACTGAAAAAGATTCGAGAGCAGAGGATGTAAGTTCTACTTTTATGTTCTTTATTAATCTTTTTTTTAAGAACCTTAATATATGTACCTATATATCGTTCGTTTCAAGATTTTTAGAGACACCAAGTAGAGAAATCAAGAGCTATATTAAGTAACTATTAAAGGTTTTCAACAGGAAATAAAACAAGTGCCCTGACAAACAATAGTAAGCTTGTATAACCAACCCAACTTGTTTCAACTTAAGGAGAAACTTTTAAGAAACCCGTTTAGCTTCAGAACATACCTATTGGATATAAAAACCAATTCTGTCAACAATTTTGTACGTCCGAAAAACATGCTATGTATTAAACTGTGAATTGCACCGATTAGGCAATGAAAATGATGACAGAATAAGACCTTAAATAGCATAAAAAGACTCGCAGAGAAGACCAACATAAAAAACAGCATACGTGATGTCCTGTTTCGTTAGTGAGTAATGGGTATCCATAATCCATAGTGAGTCGCAATAGTGTGTATTGTGTAAAAACGAAGTGAAATTAGAAATTCTGTTAATACTATAGGTAACAACAGAAATGATTAGAACATCCTTTGGAGAACCTACTAACGGTTATACTCGTAGAATGATCAAAGTATATGTAAAAATCATTTAATTATAAAAGAACATTTTTGTTATGTAACTATTAGTTAATGTGTCTATTGAATCTATATATGGATTTAGGTCAAGGGAAGCTTGATCTACTCAACCCGTACTTGTTACATGCTCGATAATTACAAAAAATTAAATATACAATTTTATTAATCTCTCACTCATACATCTATCATAAAGAAAATAATCCTAGATCTAATGTGTTGTTTGTAAAAAACAATACAATCAGATCAAAAGTACATTTTTTTTGCATTGTAGAGACTTTGAACCAGCGTGACTCGCATATAAATTTTATTGAGTCGCTTGTAATCCATTGAGGTAAATCATTTTTCTGTGAGCAACCGCCTGTTATTGCTTTTAGTTTTGATTTCTGGCACTAGTCATTTTAAAAGTCCATGCTTATGTTGTTGTCAAAGTAGGACATATAGAAAAATAAGACGATCATCCAAGTAACCAGTCATTTGTTGTGACGAATAAACTCACTGCACTGGGTGGGCTGTCAAGCCCTGGGTTTATTTTATAGTTTAACTGACTATATCAACAGTCAGTTGAAGCTATAAAGTTATTGTATAAATGTATACATAGCATGAATACGTGTTTTATGAACAACTTAAAAAAGGCTAAAAAGTTTTTTGTAGGTAAATTCAAAGTACCTCTGGAATTATTAATAGCTATAAGTAGCCTTAATCAAAGTGTCTTCATGCCAAATTTAATTGAAATCGAAGCAGACAGACATAGTTACTTACAAATTATTAACATTAATATGGATTGCATAAACTTATCATAACCACATATCGATACAATAGTATAAAATGTTCGTCATATCAGTGATCGTGTTTACAAGTTTAAGTTAAAAATTAAATTTTCGTATGCAGTATAAAATTAGTATCTTGTCATGTTTAACGTCACTTATTATAATTCAACTTATCGATACTAACAAAAAGAGGTAAAGCTCGTGATTTTGTGATGTTGTAGGGGATAATCTCTGGATATGCTGGATCTGTTTTGAAAATTCTTTTATCGATAGAAAGCAACATTATTTGTGAGTTCCATGTATTAACCATATAAACCCCTTTTTCCCCGTGCGGAAATCCCCCCGGATGCTACATGGTGGTTGCTATGTCGGACTCGAACCGACCAAAATCCGCACGGCTTCTCGGGCACTAGAAGTCGTGGAACCAGGTGTACCCTTGGAAGGGAAACCCTGGAATCCCGACGTAGGCATGATAAACCCCTAATCTTTTGGTTAACAAGAAAAAATACTAGAACACGACTACGTAACAACGTCTGATAAAATGCCATTATTACGAACCCATTGACTATTCATTCATTTAAATCGGTTCACTAGTTCATGAACTACAGTGACTGCGTAATCGTCGTAGTCGGGTAAAAAACAGGTTGTGATCACTATAGGGTTCTGGTTTCCATTTTAAAAATAGAATAACAAACACTAGCGTTGTATTTCAAATTGAAATCATAAAGTACAAGATGGATACAAAATGGATTCAATTTCAGGCCAAGCAATATGCGTATTGACGTAGACGTTTATTATTAATGCGCATATGTTATACCTATGCTAATTATGAGAATACTGCTATTGTTATTTACATTATATAGTTATAATGTCGGTTTACTAATAAAACTTTTTATGGAAGTATACTAAAATAGTTTAAGGTATTCCAGCATACTTGACACGTGAAATGCATATGCAAAATATATAATCAATGGCAATGACTCATTTAAATATTACATGATGTTCATCACATACTATTTAAAATAACTTGACATGCTGTTACATTGTTTTTATATTTTTTTTTGATGATGGTTTTATTTTAATTTCAGGAATCTCCCGACGAGTCAGGAGTCAATGATACCTCAAAAGGTAAGTTAATACTATAGAGGAAACTTATTAAAATGGGACGACACTGTCTCAAGACCTTGATACCTACTACTTATTCATTTAGTTACAAAAGCCAATAATGTATTTAAAAATAAATTCTAACTGCTCGTTCTATTAAACGTTGCTCGTTCCTACGTCTATTGTTTATGTTCATTTTGGTGGTAAATTTGAATTTGGAAAAAGCCATTCAGATAATCTTTTACACTTACACCATTGATATTTTTTTAATACATCAATGACTTACACCGATTATAAAGTGCAGTTGTTATTGAAGTGTGCGTTGAATATGTTTTTATATAAATAGGCGTGATTTAATAGATATAAATTAATACCTTGTACGTTCCATAAATAGAAACTAGCAAAAATAGGAAAGCAATATCTCTGTAAGGCTTCCACTGCAAAGGTTGAGTTTAGAACTAATGAGCTTATACTAATTCCACTAGTTTCACCAGTATTTTATTATTTTACTAGTGATAACGTAAGCTGAAATATATTTTTTTATATTTATACTGACCAGCGTGGTATAATAGGCCAATACCTCCTTTTCAAGGAGAGGCCTATGTCCAGCAGTGGACTGTGAAAGGATGTTGATGATAATGATGATACTGACCAATTTATCCGTGCCAAATCTAAATATGCGTTAAGTAATTTTATGTATCTCTTTTTTTTTTTGCATGCAAGAGTAACAAACATCCATACTTCCACCCTTACAAACTTTTTATATTATTTACTCCTACTAATAGGTGATATACTAAACCTAGACAGAACAATAAATGATCATGCTCGTAAAACAATATTTCTCCTGACTGATCATCCAAGATCACTGCGTTAGCATTCAGAGTCGCGAACCAGTAGACCAACACGCCTCATACCCGTTCTTCTTTAATTACAGGTGAAGAATACATTCTGGAGTATTCGTTAGAGTACGGCTATCTCCGGTTGTCGCCAAGCGCTCGGCTTCGGTTGAAAATACCGGTTAAGATAGTGACACTAGATCCTCAACGTGATACATGTTTCGGAGATAAGTTCTCACGCTTCGTGCTCGAAGATTTTTTGGGCTACGATGACCTACTCATGGCTTCGGTCAAGACCTTAGCTGAGGAGGAAAATAATAAAGGATTTTTAAGGTAAATATCTACATGAACAATTTACAACAATGTCAGATTTCAAAGTTGATTGAATTGTGTCCTAAGTTCATAAGTCCTAAGATGCTTTGGGCTTCATTTTCTGGTTAAGTTTTTGACGATGCATTCTTATACAGGGTTACAGGAAAAATCGTGCTAGATTCGTTAAGGGCGTAGAGTACCCATCATTTCTGACTTATTTCACTATGAAACATCCTACCCTAAACTTAACCCTTTTCGAGATATTCGACTTTTATTTTTTTATTGACAATAGGGAATATGCATGATTTTTTTTTATTTTATAAATCGATTATTTAGGTCTATTAAACATAGAAAAAAATATAAATAGTCTTGAAAAGAGTCAAATTATTTTTTAAAATGAAATTAAAAACATTGATTATATTTGAGACATTCAAACGGCCATTTTGCGCGCGCTTTTGATGACGTCAGTTGTCGCGATCGTGTCCCGATCGTGTCCCGATCGTGTCCCGACCGGCTCGGATATCATTATACGTAGGGTGGCCATTCGTCCGGGTTTTCGTGGATTTTTCCTAGCTTAGAGACCGTTTGAGGAGCATCCGGCAGGGTTTCATTTTTAATCCGGATCGAACCATAACTAATGAATTTTTCTGGTTTTTGGTCGGTCGGTTAAAGATTTAAGGAGTGAAATTGTAAAATGGTGCAATTTATGTTATTAGAAATATACGATGTGAAACTTATTGAATACGACTCCAAGGGTCTGCCAGGTGTGAACCGCAATAAAACACTAGAACTCTGTACTAAATGTTTATTGGGTGTGGAATAGTCTTTGAACAAATGTTCCTCGAGCTTATATACTCGTCTCGGAGACAAAAATTTGCGCGATACAGAAAATGGGCATAACGCCATCTATCGACGCTTGACTAAAACTATTAACCATAAATTTAGTGATACTTAGACACTTATTCTCAACATAAACTTAATTCTCAACGTAAAAGTCTGACACGTCGAGCGTGTCCATTACAATTTTTTTTGTTGCATTTTTCAAATCGCTACCTTTTCATGTCATTTAAAATCTTCAAACATTTAAATAACATCTTCAAGCATGAAAAATGCCGTTATTTAAATAAATATAAAAATATAAGGTAATTTGTCTTTCAATTGTCGTTCTGGAAATAAATAATTTAGGGCCCAATAAATCAGCAATTCACTAAATTGAAAAAAATAGAACTTGACGTCTCCGAATTCTAATAATAAATAAATATTTCGGACAAATGATACACAACATCTACAGTCCCAAACTAAGCAGAGCTTGTACCATGGGTACTAGACAACCTATATTAACACACATAAACTTTTTTTGTAAATACATATATATTATACATAGAAAACACCCAAACTCCCTAACAAATATTTGCAGATCATACAAACATTTGGTCCAACCCGGGAATTGAACCCGACATTTCTTGATCAGCAGTTGCATTCGCTTACCACTAAATCAGTCGGTTTTTGGGAGAATATTGCACTTTTGTCCTAGTTTTCAAATTTTAGAGATGGTGACCCTACTTAAAATGTAGCCATCTACGTCACATTTCGTTTCGACCAATCATGGCGCGTTTTGTAAGCTTGAATTTCCCTCCCTTATTTTTCACTTTTTATTTATTATTTTCTGGGTTTAAATAATAACCAAATAAAAAAAAATCTTTTGAAGTTTAATGTAACGACAATAAAGAACTTAAAAAAAAAGTTTGAGCCAAATTAAAATTTTATGCATATTCCCTATTGCCGATTTTTAGGCTACAACATTTTTTCTTGTTGTTTATTTTGTGTGCCGTCCGTAACCGTAACCGGTCTCTACACATTTTTTCTTTCATTCGCACCTACATAAATCGTCACTTGTCTCGCTCGCTTAGTGCGTCTTAACTTGAAGGACAATAGGCGCACGCAGGACCGTTAGTACTGCTACTTGGAGCGTCCCAACTACTTTTTTTCCACGCAATGTAATACAAACCCTAGATTATTATACCTCGTTAGATAACTGATGAAAACGTAGATATTTTAAAAAACATCTGCCGAACAATTACCATAATATTTTTTTTAGATATCCGTTAGAGAAAAAAACATTTCTAATTTTTTTTTATTTCTTTACTTTCACTTGTCTACTACGGTCTATTCAATTAACTTATGCACTATTTTAATGATCGACGGCCTAAAGCATCTAATTATACATGTAAAAATGCAATTATAATAATAATAAGATACACAAACTAAACAAAATTAAATTATATGTAGTAATATGCAATTTTCAATAAAAAAATTAAAAGTCGAATATCTCAAAAAGGGTTAAGTTTAAGGTATGGTGTTTCATAGTGAAATAAGTCAGAAATGATGGGTACTCTACGCCCTTAACGGATCTAGAACGATTTTTCCTGTAACCCTGTATATCTTTTTGATTTTCCTAGAACTGTCTAGAATGTCTTCTATAGAAACCCAGTAGTTGAGGTCATAAATTTATATTTGTTATTTATTCTAAATTATTTATATTTTTTATATTAGTAGTAGGTTCTCCCGGTAGTTTCTTTTAGTCTTAAGATTCGAATTAGTAACGATCTTTCACTCATTTGTTTCTTGGATGAAAGTATTTCATATCAAATTTAATATAGGTACAAAATAATATATCACCAGTGGTTTGGCTATAAAAATACTGGCCTAACTATTATTTTTAAAAAATAAATAACTTTATGAAACAGTTTACTCAGGAATTTAAAAAAAATGTAATACCAACCGAAAGTATAAAGCACTGAAAGAAAGAAAGACGATTAGGCCACACTCACAAAATATAAACGTCAAACATTTAATAGGACTTACAGTGGAATTATCTGGTTGTGTGACCAAAGGTAAATTATGGCAAATGATGACGAATCCAAAGATCAAATTCTACTTCCGATGAATCAGAAAACGGAATAATATATTAACTATATTAGATTTGTTTATTTAGACGATTTTTGCTTTGCTATTATATTATAAAAAATTATAGGTTCATAATGTTAAATCCTTAGTGTATGTGTTTTATAATTTTTAGCTGTTTACTTTGTTTGCTTAGGTATTTATTTATTCGCTCTCTTCATTTTTATTTGCTTACTAAAAAAATACTCGACAGCCGTAATTATAATAATAATAATAGCTTTATTTCTTCTCACACACAGTTTACAATATATATACAAAAATTCACAAAATAAAAAATAAAAAAACAGCTGACAAGATGTAATCTGTGTGGGAGACTGGCATCTGTACTAGGTAGACCTGTATTACAGATTACCAGCGACTTCCAACTCCGGACAGTGGAATGTATGGTTGGAGAAGAAGTGAGCATAAATATAAATGGTTAAAAATTATAATGTAAATAGGGTTAGGTTAGGTTTTTATTTATAGACTGTTTCATTGAATACGAGATAATACATCGTATTCAATGAAACATCACTTATTTTGTTATAAAATTTATGTATTGAACAAATGGGTGAAAATAACTTATTTCGGCAGACTTGTTTATACCTGCCAAAACAGTAGCTTTGCCAGGAAACAAATAGACAACCGAAGGTAAACACATGAGTACACTGTTTTATAAAGTCATCTTTCAATTTTTAATAAAAAAATGGTTGGCCAAATATTTTTAGCAAACACCCTCACGATATATGACTTATTTTATTAAATTTGTTAGAAAATACTTTTCATCCAATAAAAAGATGGGTGAAGGTCGATTCTAATCATATCCTTTACTGTTATATTCAGGAATAAAGTATATAAAGATAGTTTATGTTATGATAAAGCACCAACTATTATGAGTATAATAATGAGTATCTAACTTTTACATTTAGACCGATATTAAAAAGCTATATAGAGTTAACGCGCTAATATTAGGAACTGCTAGTCCGATTTAAAGAAAATAGTAGCCCATTTATTGAGGAAGGCTATAAATCATCACGGTACGACCAATAGGAGCAGATTATTCGGAGATAACTCCGAAAAGTATTGTAAAAATATATTTTATTAATAAAAATAAATGTTATTAATTATTATTATTATTAATAAAAAACTATTCCGAGTAACCAAATTGCGACAATTGTGCCTATGATATTTGAGGAGTTCCCTCAATTTCCTTGGGATCCCATCATCAGATCCCGATATGGTGACAATGGGTCCACCTGTAAGCTACGCCCATTCCAATGGAAAAATAATTTTTGAAATCGGTTTATAAACGACATAATTATCGCTGAACATACATTAGAAAAAAAGATTCCGACGAATTGAGAACCTCCTCCTTTTTTTTTGAAGTCGGTTAGAAAGAAATAGCGACGTTTCACCTCCATTGACCAAGTTCAATCGGCTAGTATGAATTTAGTCGTATACGAGTACAAAGTTTAATTGAGTTGATGTTTTAAAAAATAATAATTTGTTCTAGAAATGTGATCACGGGAGAACACTACCGCTTTGTGTCGATGATGACAGCAAGAAGCTCTTACATCGCGGCGTTCTTCATTATGCTTGTTTTTGTAAGTACTGCTTTATTTAATATCATATCTATTACATAAACTTTATATGGAAAAAAATAACTAGATTACAAGCCTATATAATGAAGATAAGTGTCAAACCTACAGTGATAATACTTATCCTAAACTATCTTTCGTTCTACATATACATCTGTTATTCAGTTAAGTAAAGAATGCGGCGATGTGACATGCGTTGAATACTACTAAGTTCAGGATAACAAAGACACTTTTACCTTTTTTTTAATTACAATCTGACTAAACAACAATAATAATTCACAAACCTATTATAAAAATGCCTTATGTTTGCATAAAAATAAAATACCCAGCAGAACTTGTATTGCTAAATAAAATAGTTATACATATTTATAAAACTTTATAGTCGTTACAAAAAATTCCCAAGTGCACATGCGTTCTCCTTTTCTTTTAAACCTATTACACTTACGCCATCTAGCGTGGAGTAGCGATACTTTTCCTTGCAGAAACGGTTTAGGTTCTAAAATTATGAAAGTAACGTTTCTGTTGTGTCCAATAGCAGAACTGTTTTCAACAATTTCAGTTACTTTCGTAAAGTTTCAGGTTTAATGGCACAGATGGCGCCAACGTTATTTTTTTATTTATCGAGAATATTTGTGCTAGAAATGCCTTGTTTTTGTACTTGTCCAAACATTATGTATCTGGGGGCACGGTACAAAACGACACGGCCGTAACATCCTACTTTCTCGAAGCAATTTAGGCCATTTCCGACCTTGTTTATTACAGCGTTATCTCAGTTCCAGATCTTATGATATTAAATTTTATTCAACTAAACTTTAATATTCGGTAGTCAGGTACTTTCGTAGTATGTAAATATTTATTTATTTTTTATGGTAAGTAACTACCGACGACCATGTATTATAGTCCTGGACCTGAAGTATTTAGCTTACTGCACTCCTTCGCCATATAAACTTTAACTGTGTTCATTTTCATGCTCACCCGTTCGCATCATCACTACATAGTATAAAACAAAGTCGCTCTCCGCTGTCTGTCCCTATGTCCCTATCCCTATGTATGTATGCTTTGATCTTAACCACGCAACGCTTTTTGGTAAGTTATTAGATAGAGTGATAAAAGGGGAAGGTTTTTATGTATAAATACATACATAATGTAATTTAGAAATAGTGATAATTTTATAGGTACACACACTTTGCGCTCAGGTACATAGCTAACGCTGACTGAACCTTACGAGATAGATCAAAATATTGTTCTACAGTATTGTACACCTTAAAAAGGTCTACAAAAAAGTCTGGGATATGTCTACCTATTAAAGATAACCCACAATAATCCTTGTTTATATTTTATTTTTTACGAAGAATTAAATATTAGCTTATTAACAAAGCGATTTGAAGCATTACAGCATTAATCTTTATCTAATTAAGTACATTAAATATATTGTGCATTTAAATTAGCAGTTTATTAAGACAGCAAATAATTTAAATTAATATTTTCGAAGAAATTATATTTGACAGATTTAAAATGCAGGGACATATCGTTTGCGGCGGTGAATTTCGTTGTGTGTAAGATGTCCGAATTATTAATATATTTATTTTTATTTATTTAATTAGGCATTAAAGTATACATATCGTCATCTACATCAGCCCTTTTGTACATCAGTTAAGGTATATACTGGATATACTGGAATATACTGGAATAGGCGGTTAAGGTATAACACACCATTTGATTCAAGTATGATGATCTCGAAACAGCTGTGACTCCTTTGGATCATCAAACTTCTTTCTGGTTCCCCATAGCCATCTAAATTAGTGGTCGATTAAAGATACCCTTACGATATAATTTTAACCAACATATAAAAAGATGAGGTACTATGTTTCAACGTATAAATCTTTTTTTTTGGATCAAAAATATGTTTGTGTCAGAGGGATAAGTAGAACAAAGAAGGTATTTCCACCGATTTAAATAAAATTTTGTGCCCAGGTAGTCTAAAGCCTAAGAAAGGACATAAGTTACAGCTACTACAGGTTCACTACTAATAACTTATTGCTAAATGGAAAGAAAACCAAATGCATTAGATTTTCTTTGCCAAATGTTAAAAGCAGTAATTGTGACATTTTAGTTAACAAAGAGAAGCTAGAATTGGTAGACGAAACTGTTTTCTTGGGAATCACGCTAGACGCAAAATTACAATGGGGTCCGCATGTAAAATCACTTGCTGGGCGGCTTAGCTCAGCGGCATATGCTGTTAGAAAAGTTCGGCAACTAACGGATGTGGAAACCGTACGATTAGTTTATTTTAGTTACTTTCATAGCATCATGTCATACGGCATCTTGCTTTGGGGACGTGCGGCAGAAATAGAGTCACATTTTATTCTGCAAAAAAGAGCCATTAGAGCTATATATAGTCTCCGCAGTCGCGATTCTGTTAGGGGCCTTTTTAAGGAGATCAATATCATGACAGTTCCTTGTCAGTACATCTATGAAAACATAATGTATGTTCGAAAAAATTTACATCTCTTCAATCAAAGATGTGATAGACATGGGTATAATACTAGGAATAAAGATAAATTAATTCAACCACGTTTTAGACTCTCAAAAGTGCATACATCTTTTATGGGGTACTGTGTTAAATTTTATAATAAAATACCTCAAAACATACTAGATTTAACAGAGAAACGTTTTAAAAATGTTGTAAAACGCACACTATGTAAGCAAGCATATTACAAATTAGAGGATTACATTGCCGACAAGAATGCTTGGCTTAATGCTGGTCCTGCTCCACAGCCACATGATTAATTCTCAAATTATTTAGAAGTTAGTTTGTATTTTTGACATATGTTAATTTTATCATAATAATTGACATTCATATATTTAATTATTTTTTTTGACATTGGATATCCATATTTCCGACATGGATTATTGATATTTTAATTGTATCTTGTTTGACATTAAATTATTATTATTATTTTTTGTAATATCATTATTGCATAATAAATTACTTTTTATTGACATGACCCAAATATTTATCGCATTCTTAGAGAGTAGCATAATTATAAATGGTTTTTATTATTGTATAACTGCGAATATTTTGAATTGTACATGTGAGCACTTTGTAGTCACTGGTAGCATAAGTTTGTTGACTGGCGGTTGTGAGTATGTCATGCTCGCTCAAAAGTCCTGCTGGCGGTGGCGTGTGTAGCGGGTCGTTCGGCTCCCTACGATATGGTTGAACTGGACGATGGCTGGTGCATGGGTCATGCTCGTGATACGGGCGCCGCCAGTCGGGGCTGGTCATCTCACAACTTCTATTTATTGTTTAATTGTTTTTGGACACTACATGTGTAAATATCAGCATCGTTACATTGTCCTCACATTTAATAAAATGCCTTAAACAATGTAACCAAAAATTGTAAAAACAATGTTGGAAAAGAGTGTCCATGGAGTTTCTTGTCTGTTCTTCTCCATAGGATCTACGAATTGGAACAGACGATTAGCTTCACGACTGACTACTGACTGACTACTTGACGTTTCAAAAGTGCCGTTGTATGGTTTATTTGAAATAAAATGGTTTTGATTTGATTTGATTTACTAATTACCGCGATAACAGACAAAGACAAGAAAATTGTTACATAGCGTTTTGAAATAGATATCTACACAATGATAGGTTATTCTTTTAACAAAAACCATAAAATATCCCAAGTGTGTCGTGCATTTCACAAAGACATTACAGATCAATTAATAGGTTATCGCGAGGCGTGGTCCTTGCGCCACTAAAATCAGGCTCTCTCACCGAGTTATAGTTATTGCTCTTTTACAGCCCTTTCAAACTTTATTACGGTTCCAAATTCTGACGCTCGACTGTAACTTGTCTTATGTTTGTTCTACAAAACTCCTGGCGTGAATAGCCACTTTTGGGTTTGGATAGTATGATGTTTGAACCTTTTGTTGCATTTTTATATTGATTTCGTTCGTATTTGATTTTCATTTAGGTACAAATAAAAGAAAGTAAGATTTGTAAGTCTTTGTAAACATTGAAAGGATTTTCAATATTGATGATATTCTGATAGTTTTAGTAATCTTGAATGTAAAACAATGTCACTCTTCGCTTTTTATATTTAGACATACGTACTATTTAGTTTCTATCATGTTGTCGTAACTACTCGTATATTATCTTATAAGGCCCTGCGCGCACGGGAAACTTTTGTCACTGTGACTGTTTTGTCACTTTCATTATGTCTGTAGAATTATATGGAGATGCGCGCACGTTGCGACGTGACAATCGGATGACAAAACTGTTTTGTGCCTGCGAAGAAGCCTGCGACAAAACTGTCACCGCGCCGCTAGATTTAGATACAAGCGCGCGCACGGGTGACAGTGACAAAACAGTTTCTGCCCGTGCCCTAAGCCAAAAGCGGAAAGCGGAAAGGACTAACTTTTTATTTATATTTTCAGACAACAGGGGATTCTGTTTGAAATAGCATTGTAATCAAAACAGAAGTGTCTCCTAGCGTTCAATCACCACATTATCATAAAGGGTCTAAGCAGTATGCTTTGAAGTTGTTCTAATAAAATATTCAAGGTTTTCTTCGAAATTACTAGAGCTTAAATTGTTTTAGAGAAAATGAAATATGATATAATTTGTTTAATTTAACACTGGTTGAACGATTACCAGATGTTATTTAATTTTGAGAATGACACAATGATCGAAGATTCAATGTTTCGGCCCAAAAAATTGAATTTTGTACTGAATCGATTTTTACCCTTGAAAATCGACTGTCGATTTTTTTGTTGGTATAAAAAAATATTTACAATAGTTACAATTAGCTGAATGTATTAATTTGATAGGTAATAAAAATAATTCTTATTATCGAATTCCTTGAACTAAAAATTCGATGATTTTACTGATAAGAGATCCCACAGATTGTTTAATGAATATTTTTGTTTTTCATAAAATGGATTTATATTTATATTGTAAATACAGAAAAGATATAGAATCGATCCTTTAGAAATCGTTTTTTTCAATAATCGTTTCTTCATGTACTGATTCGAATCGAATCAAAATCCCTACAAAATAGTTTATCCTAACGCCATTTTCCGTGCCCCGCTCTCCGCTTACTTTTGATGCCCGCTGGCGATAAGCAAATATATATAGTATATAGAAGAAGTGGAAAGAAGACCAGCACTTTACGAGAAAAGATTAAAAAAATATTCTGACATATGATAAATACTAGGCATGCCTTTTAAGTTCTGTCGTTTCCATATATAACGGCAGTTTTGAATTTGGAACAGTTCTATATTCGAATGTGTTTAAATATTGAATCTCAAAACATTTTAAATACAAGGGGTATTTAAAGTGGAATAAATGTTATAATTAGTGGTTTGAGCGAAGGGAAAAGTGTACTAAACTATGTGGTGAATACTTTGAAAATATGCAGTAATTCATTAAAACTTTCTACACTCATTCGAAAACTTACGCCGTATGAATTCGCAAATAATGACTGTCTCCTCCAAATGCATATCGTTAAATGAACCATGGATTTACAAAAATGTTTCGTGACTGTCATTCGCCGTGTGCGCACTCAGATTTTAAGGCGCGACGCGACATGACAAAAACTTTTTTGTCGCAGCGACAAAAGTCACCCGTCAGCGCACTGCTTAAGACAACTTACTTAATTATTCAGTTGTTTTATATGATAAGATCAGTAACGATATGACTCATTAATATAAATAAAGGTTTTATAACTTCGTATAATTTATTGTTAACCTAACATTTTTTTTTTCTAAACTCTTTTGCAAAAAAACGGGCACTTAAGCAAAGAACTATTTTATTGTTACTATTTGTTTGTTTGACAATTTTAGGTATTGTTATCCTCAGAATTTTATAAATTAATTAGGAAGGAATAGTTTTCATCATTTTCATCATAACATTTTGATTAAATTATTGAGAAATAATGTTTAGGCTCAAAACACTATTAATGTACCTGCTCGCTTAATAAAAATGAAACACGTTTATTTCTTTGTTTTATTGAATACATTAAAAGCAGATAAAAGTTTAGTATTGAGTGTGACCCCCTTTTGCTGAAATCACGGCTTGTATTCGTCTGGGCATGCTAGCGAGTATATCTTTTATGGTTTCTTGGGGAATACGTTCCCACTCCGCGGTAATCACATTCTTTAGCTCTCTGATGGTCTGCGGAGCCGGCTGCACTGATCTCACTCGTCGCTTCAGAACGTCCCAGACATGCTCTATGGGATTGAGGTCCGGACTTCTAGCTGGCCAGTCCAAACGACGAATTCCGACTTCTAGCATATACGCTTCCACATCGCCAGACCGGTGGGCGCGAGCGTTGTCGTCAATAAAAAATTGAGTTTTCGCCAAGAGCGGTTAAAGCGGGTTGTACATAAGCAATTAGAACTTCCGTTATGTATCGGTGTCCAGTCAGTGTACCGTTTTCGATGAAGACTAACTCCGTACGATCCATAGAATTTATTCCTGCCCAAAACATAACAGAGCCCCCTCCATAAGGTGTGATTTCTTCAAAACATGCCTCTGCAAAGCGTTCTCCTCGTCTACGTAGCACTCGCCGACGTCGGTCTTCACAATGCAGAGATATCCTGGCTTCATCGGAGAACAATAACCTATCCCAGTCTTCATGAGTCCATGACACACAATTTCGAGCGAAGCTAAGCCTGGCAACTCGATGTCCACGGAGTAATTTACTGTATATTAGCAGCGAGAAGCCTATTCCTGACCGTCCATAGACTAATTTGCACATTACTTACTTCTTCGAGTCTGTTCTTGAGGTCCACATAAGAAGATTTGCGATTTCTCAACGCTAGACTAACTAGAAAACGATCATCCCGTGGTTCGGTACATGTCTTCCTGCCAGAACCAGGCCTTCTCTTGACGGAACCGGTCTCTTGATAGCGCTGCCGGGTTCTTTGAACTGTCGACCGACTCACATTTAGCCTCTGAGCCACGAAGCATTGGCTGCAACCTTCTTCAAGCAGCGCAATAATTTTGCTTGCTTTTATTACTTTATCTACCATTTTCGAGATTGCTAAACAACAATAACAATACTTTTAAATGTCAAGGACATCAGATAATTTAATAAAAATTGACAAAAAGTTAATTAGAGTTCATATTAACTATAGGGAATTCGTATAGGTTGTTTACTTTGAAAACCAGGCTCAGTCAAAAATTTGAATTTGGAAGGTACTTTTATAAACATTATGGCACTTTTATAACTGGCCAGTAACATGCACAAATGATTAAAACCTTTTTGGTTTTTTTATTTTTTTCAGCCAGGAAGAAAATCGAAACCGCCCGTTTTTTTGCAAATGAGTGTATAACTAACTAACTTTTAAAAAAATCAAACGTATTACACGTTTGATTTTTCCTGTAAGATGGTAACTTGTTAATACGCTGGTTGGAAAACTGAGCATCATATGTAACAACTGCTAGATACAAAGCTAAACTAAGCTTGATACCAAGAAAGAACTGCGAGCGCTCATAGCGTTTTTTTTATTCTGTTAAAGCCATGTTTAGATTGCGCAACAACAACTGAGGACAACAATAATATAGTGAAGTTTATTTCATTCAAAAATAATTTTGAAAATGATCCCCACGGGTTATTACTTTATAGGGTTTCATGGTGAAGTAAGGTGTCGGAACCGAACTTATTTTGTACACATTTTAGAGTGTATAATGTAACAATAAAAACGACATTAACATTTCCAAACATTTTATATCCGTTGTGGCTTTGTAAATTCAATTGAAATTTCAAACTGAATTGCAACTGGAAAATATGATTGAATTTACATTACTCGTCGGTGTATGTAAAGCTATTGTATGATAACGGTATCGTATCTGACAAGCCATGATGCAATATATGTTACAGGAACTAATTTCACTGTAGACGTCAGGAGCTAGAGAAATTGCATTAATCAATTGTCTAACCTCCGCATGTATTGCCTAACATATATTGGGTTTCACGTGATACACGTTGTCAAAGCTCAAAGTAAATTGAATATTCTGCATTCGAGATATCAATTTATTATAGTTATTAGAGTAATTCTAGAACTACATTGTTAGTAACTACTGAACTACCCTATATATTAGCTGACCGGTCCCCATTTCGTCGGACGTTAAACATTTTCAAGCAAATCCGACTACCACGAGAATATCTTTTCATTTATCGGATCAATATATAGCCTATGAAACTCATGTGGATTTGTAAAATTCAAAATCGTTTCAATAAATCCAGAAAATCTTACCTTACCTTTTTTTATTATTAGTATAGATTATACAGGCTGAACCAAAAGTTCGTTTACATTTCAAATTATGATTTAAAAGAGATTGGTTAAGCGACATAAAAACTTTATTTAAAGCATACAAATGGTTTTTTTTTATTACTCTTCGGTCAACTGAGTCCAAGGCTTCCAGATGATATTTGCACCGTCCAAGAGGTGACTGCAGTACTCCATGCACGATCGAACTTGGTCAGTGTAAAGATTAATCAACTGTTCAGAGCTGAAGTACCGTCAAACCTTTGAAAGAATTGATAATTTCTTTCACGGCGTTTGTGCCATAGACTCAATTTGTTGGCCAAAGTTGAGGTTAGAGGTGATGGTAATACCTAGAAGCCCTAGATGGTTAGTAATCGGTAAGGATACAATTTCGAAAGTGTGTGTTAAATCGAAGCTACTCTTTCACAATAGTATCGTATAAAATATTCAGTTATAAATAGTTAGCTCCGTTTTATTCGTATATGTGCTAAAGTTATGTCGTTGTTAGTGCTTCATCAACGTAAATCAGAATCAGTTCACAATAGTTTGAACTTGTTAGCAGTTGAGAACAATAAAGTGTTTGTTGAAGGATAACATGTTTGATCGATCACTGTTAAGGCCGCTAATAAAAGAAGAAGCCAGAGTACAAACCACCGTGTCCTTTAATAATAATTAACGGAGTTATACGATCGATGCAGCGCTTGTTCTTTAGTTTACAGCCACCGTAAAAACTAACAGCTCGCCGGTGGCTGGATTACGTCCGGCCCATTGCGCTGCGGATACTGAAACGCACGGTCAATCGCGCCTGATGACATTGTACGGATATCTACCGGACAAGAACCATAATAGTTTGATAGTCTTTTAAAACCCGTGCCTCTTATGAAGAATAATTATGCTACTTTACGAACGAAGGCACTATGACCAAGCCCACGTGCACATCGATACGCGTGTTATATCCCAATTACGCTTAAAACCTTTTAACATTTTTTATTCTCGTTTTAAAATCGATAGTTTTTTTTGTTCTGAGTGAACTTAGAAGATTAATGGCATATTTCAGTATATTTTTAAGTGGTCAAGCCTCGTACTGGTGTGAAAGGTTATATATTTTCCTGAAGTAATCGAAAATTAACACAAACTTGAAGTCGTCTTAACAATATTTTAGGCTGAACATGGTAGAGGCAGTCGATATTATTTTAATTGATGCAGTTTGAGATAGGAAACTTGCTCTCCGATTTCTACTTGTCTTGTGTCATTTCTTTTTGTTTAAAACATTTCATTATTTTGTTAACTGTATTATTTGAATCTAACAGATGACCAACTTAGTGGCACGCGTTTCTGTATACCTAAAGGTAGTTCTGATGGCGTCCCTGCGAGGCCGCTATCAATCTTTTCGCCACATCATTTGCTCCCCGCATCGCTTTGCCGCGATTGAATTTCATTAACGAAACGCTTAGTGCAGATTGAATCCATTTAAGTAACAGTAGGATCGGCCCTCCTAAATGTTGCCTTATGCAGTAACATACGATTCAAAGGTGTTCGCAGTTCTCGATTTTATCTGAAATATAATTAAGTTCAGTTAAGTCGAAATCACAAAATGAGGTTTACAAACATGAAATTTTTGGAGCGGGTTAAGATTAAAGTGAAATTTACTGATTTTTTGCAACGAAAATATCAGAAATAAAATAATATCATTATTATAGAAACAAAACACTCGACTGCTTAAGCAGTCGAGTGTTTTGTTTCTAAAAAGACAAAAATAATTATATCAACACAAAATATCTCTATAAAATTCGTCTGACTAATGCATTATTTTGTTAGCTTACAAAATTTTTGGTGGCACCCTTTATAGTCCCGAATGCGGTGTCAGTTTTGGTAGAACGTCGTTTATCCGTAGGTAGAGAATATCCATGGCCTGCAAAAAAATGGAAATCCTCCAAATTACTCGAGCTTTACACATAACGGTCTACAATTCAGAAGAATACAAGTTAGTCTTTTTATCTACAAATGACACATTTTGCTTACCGTACGTTTTTTATAAAAAAAAACCTTTTCTTATACAGCAAAGTGAGTAATAGTAAAGTTAGAGAAGAAATTAATAAAGAATATAACTTAAAAAAACTGAGAGAAGATCGGGTGTTGTGACGCATTTAGGACAGCACTTGAATAGGCTGATAGATTAATGTTTCACAGAATACTTTCTACGTTATCACATGTAGTATGTATTGAACCACGTTTCCTACACTACTTTCTCTACACGTCTTCTAGTAGTTACAAAACTTATATTTTTATTTATTTATTTATTTATTCTTTATGTACAGGTGTACAAAGGCGGACTTAATGCCGTAGGCATTTTCTGCCAGTCGACCTTAGGGCGATGCAGAGCTAAACATGGTAGATGCACATACAAATCTTAATTTTAAAATATAGCACACTTACTCTACATATACATGCATATTATATACATACACATATATACACATATACATATATATATACACACATACCATACATATAAAGAACAATATAACATACATAAGTGTATACAATACATAATATAAGTATGTATAAACGTTAATACACATAAATACAAATAATACATTTTATAATAAATATATAAAAATTCAAGAAAAGGGGAGCTAATATTTACGGTGGTTTATTCAATGTGTCTGTAAAATGCCTCCGTACTTGGAATTTGAAAGTTTGTCGAGTTTATATAACACAGTGCTTTTAAAAAAGTATACATGTAAGTCTCACTAATATTAAGACATCGTTTAACGTAGACATTAACTTCAATAGTTATTCATAAACGTTTAAACTTTAATTGATTCTGTGTTATTATCAACTTTAAACTCATAGTCATAAAGTTCAAAGCTTCTTCTTTTAAAAAAAAGAAAGCATTGTAGGATATACAATAATATCATATCAAAATCCAATAGTTTTTAATCACTGATTTAAAAAATAGAGATATAATAGCTTATTGAAGTTGCGATGATAACTAATTAACTGCCTTGTTGGTCTAGTGGTTAGCCTATGCGGCTGCTGATCAAGAGATCTCGGGTTCGATTCCCGGACCAAATATTATTTGTGTGATTCACAAATATTTGTTTCGGAGTCTGGGTATTTTCTATGTATAATATGGATGTATTTATAAAAAAAAGTAAGTTATGTATTTATATCAGTTGTTTAGTACCCATAATAAAAGCTCTGATTAAGTTGGGACTAGATGGCGTTGCGTGTAAGATGTCCGAAATATTTATTTATTTATAATTTATGTATAATTCAAGAGTCGTTACATAATTGCATAGAATAAGCTATATATCAGGTCTTCGTGGCCTTTCATTCATAATTACCAAATTTTTCTCTTCGTAATACAATAAAATTTGAATCATCCATATAAATTCTTTCGTTTCTTTTTGTTTAAGAAAACAAAGTTCTTGTTGAAAAACCCGTTATTAGTATAGATGGAATGAAATTAATTACTTGTTACAGACGGTGTCTACATCGATGTTGCTGCGCTACGCTCACCATCAGATCTTCGTATTCATTGGTAAGTCTTAATTAATTAGCGTATGCTGCTTTTTTATTTTGTTTCGTATATAATTTTACTTTGATTTTGATGTACAAAATCCTTTAATAAGTATTCGTTCGATTTAATATATATAATGTATTATAATTATGAATACCCGGTATGCAATTAGATATTGTAAAAGTTTTTTTTAGTCGTGAACCGGCTTAGCAGCAAACTCTTTGTAATAACAATAATTGCGAATGGCGCTCGCGGCTACAGCCCACCTCCCTTTTAGCTTGTAACCGTATAAAAATACAGACTCGGATTTACGTGCCCTCTCTTTTTTGATCTGTTGACAATTAGCTAGATAGAAATGGGTAAATTGTTTCTTTTCATATTTTGCCTTGCGCGTTCGCTTGGCTTAGTGTCAGAATACGATGATTGTTTTCAATGTTTTTTATTTAAATTCCTTTTCGCAGTAATGAAATATCTCAATTTTCTACAACTTGATTTAAGTGACTGGAGGATTCCAGATGGTGTTTCGATTATATTTTTTTCATTTTAACAAACGTAAAACCCAACAACCATTATTATGTAAGCAGAATTTCTCTCGCCACGTTGGTTGATTATACGTTGTGTAACGTTAATTATTGTATACGATAATATTTCCAGCTTTTGATAGGAGTTATGCTACAAGTACGAGTAACTTGTTGTTGTTGAGAATAATTCAAACAACGGTTTATGTTTTGAAAGTCTTTAATCTATTTTTGTATTCGTATTTTCATATGCAAAATATTTACGAGAATTTTATTTCTTATAAACGGTGACGATTACAAATGTGAACATATAATATCCAGTCTAACATATTTGTACTCTACAAATGAGGCGAGCGTGTACCGGGTTAGTGGAGGTATCTTTTATCATTTTTCAATAGAATCCTGAAAGTAAAACGAGATTTATATCAAAAAAAGCTCTTACTTGAAGGATAAACTATTCAACTCACAATATCAAATAAAGGTGAATCTTCTCAATGGGATCCAGTTGGTCTCTATGACGACTCATCCCTGCCTCTACGGTTCCACAAATACTTATGAACGGATAAATGAACGCTTAGACGTGTTTTTAGATCCGGATTTAAAATTATATCTCAAATATATTTTTTTTCTCTACGCAAGCAATGGCCATTCATGTCAAAAATGATTTTACCTACTTAAAAAGTTGTATCGAATACGAAAAAAAATTTACGCACTCATTTAATTAGGTTGTCAGAGAGACCTACATAAATTGGTAGTACAAAAGATGTGCAATTAAATTTCTAGTTAATACTAAAATGCAATTTATCAAGCGTAACCGTCACATTAAATTACTATAGTGTTAGATATTATCTGATGTTATGTTATTGCTCTTTGATATTTTGAAAAGCCCTTCAAAGCAAACTAATTCTTAAGAATTTGTTTGCTTTGAAGGTTAACGCTTTTACACATTCACACAATGCTAGAATTCTATGAAAGTCTTAAACTGGAAGATATCATAAAGCAAAGAAAAGTGTAGACCTCAAGAAGCTTATGGGATGAATAAAAAGGTATTTTTAGGTCGTATATCTGTTGTGCGATCCACACAGACTCGATTGAACGCTTAGAGGATTACACCCTGTGCAACATCACAATCGTATTGAACCCGTGTGGGAAACTATATAGGGTTACCATATTTTTATGTTTAGCGTGTAATGTTGAAAGCCGGGATTAGAGATGGCCCTGTATTTTGTAGGACTGAATGTGGGTTTTGTGTTAGTTTTAAACCTGATAAGTGTTATTCTTACAAATCATATTTAACAAAAGTAAGAATGGTCTTCCTCGAACTGAAAATTTTAAACAACTGCAGTTTAGTGATATCATGGTCATCAGCCTATCGCAGTCCACTGCTAAACAAAGACCTCTTGAATCTTGAGTTTAATGCTCGGCTTCTCGAATCCAGCTTCTACCAGAAGTCTTGCGCAAGGCATCATTCCAACTAGCCTGTGAACGTTCTACACTACGTCATTAACTTCAATATTCATAAACGTTTTATAAATTCAATTGATTCTGTGTTATTATTAATTTTAAGATTATAGCCATAAAGTTAAATATAACACGAAACCGCTGCTGTTAAATGTTTAATAGCGTTTACGAATGTAGCCGTTACGATACAAGCTTTGTATAATTTAAAGGAGAGGTCTTATAGCTTATTAATATAGCTTATTGATGATAACCAATTTAAGTTAAATTCAAAACTCGCTACGTTAATTGCATTAAATAAGCGACATAAGATCAATTTAGATTTTAATATTTCATAAACTAGTTTATATAACATACACTACGTTTGCCGAGACACGGTCTCCACTCAAGAACTCGTATAACGTAGTCGTATTTATCACCACTCAAGCATCGAACAAATAACTAAAGCAAATTACTTTAAAAAAAATGTCGTAAAAAATTATGAGCATAAGTAAGCTGATGTCATACAATGTAGGGTTTCGGGGTGGTGGTCAGACTGAAATTTTCAACCAGGGGACTACGGGTCTTCGATAGGGGCAGTTGTTCAACCAGTTCAATAAAAATACTGATTGGACAAACCAAGAATTCCTCTATAATATTTATTATTATATTATATTATAATATTTATTATATAATATTTTAATAATATTTTCAACATGTTGAATAGTTTATTTATATACAGTCAATTCTTTAAAAAAAAAATGACACACGGAAGGAACATGCCAGTCGCGAATTATTCAGTGCGTGAAAGAGCAACAAACATACATACATACTCACAAACTTTCGTTTTTAGGGTTCCGAAGTTTGACTCGGAACCCTTATAGATTCGTCATGTCCGTCCGTCCGCCCGTCCGTCCTCGACTTACCGTCCAAACGGTACGGTACGGAAAGACGAAAATTTGCATAAATATGTGTTGTAAGTACGTCGACAAAGTGCTACAATAGAATTATGAAAAATATTTTTATTTGGGGTACCTCCCCTACACGTAAAGTGGGGATGATATTTTTTTCTCGTGGCTAGCTCATCGTGTGGATTATGTGTATCATTAGATAGGTCTTTTAAAAACACTAAAGGGTTTCTAAGACGATGTTTTGATTTAGGTATCCGTTTTCGAGATATTATACTTTAAAGGGCACTTTTTTGTAAAAACAGGGCGTCCCCCCCCTCTAAATGCTAAACGGCTGGCTCAAAAAATCTGGAAAAATTCGTGATGTTGGTCCATATAATGAACTTTGAAGGAAAACTATAACGGATTAGTTAGTTCAGGAGTTATAGAGGCTTAACTTGTAAAAAGCGCTAACTTGGAAAACGTCATAAAAAATTAACGCATTATTACGTAAACATAACAATTTATCTATTGGATACGATTTTAAATCCATTATGGGTGTCTGAGGAACCCTTTCTGTGCGTGGCCTGACACGTGCTTGGCCGATTTTTTATAATATACATAAGTAAGGATAAAGGACATTATTCTGTTTTCATACATCATTCGCCCCCCCCAGAATCAACAGCAATAGTAAAATGATTTTTATATTTTAAATTACAGATTTGCTTTAAAAATCACTTAAAAATGGATAGTCCAGAGAAACACATTATTACTAAAAAAGTTTTTGATTTTAAGGTAATTTTGTGACAATAATCTTACATACTTCTTTTAGCCCTTACTGGGTTTAAGAACTTTTGAGAATATTAGTATTTTCTATATTGTTCTATAATTGATTATCATTTGTAATAATAGAACTAAGTCGCAACTAAGCAGTGGTGTAAAATAAAACACGAACATATTAAAGAAAAAGATTTATTAAGACTCATAGTGCAATGTGTGATTTTTTTCGTCTAGTCACAATCTCGCCGAGTCGCTGAGCTCGATCGGGTTCTCAGCCATTTCTCTCAATTGGGTAATGAGATTCTAGTCGAGTTTAACGCAAAGAAAACAGGTGTGCGTGATCTCAACCAAAAAGTCTTCCTTTCTTCCCCTCCTCCTGGTGTGAATATCTGTCATGATCTCGACCTGCGTGAGTATAGTGAGCATATATTTCTATCAGAGGGATGGCTAATGCTTATAGTATGCAGGCTTCGGGCCTAATTTAAGCATCGAAGTGTCAACCTGCTGGATGTTGTCTTCAATACTCATTGTCCGTGCAGTTACGTTATTTAAAACACAAACTGCTTTTATATATTATTGCATATAGATACCTAGTATTTCCATTTTAAATAAATAAATAAAATATTCTATATTTTTTTAAAAATATCATTAATATATCATAATAATAATTATATTTTAAAAACAATAAAATGTAATGTTTTTCAAGTTAGTGAACAATAATGTCTTTAATTTTATAAAATGTGAATATAGTTAGTACTCGTATATTTTATCATTTTCATCACCGTCAACATTTTCATTTTCATATTTTAAGTTAAATATTTGTCACCACCTGCCTTATTATCCAAGTATAATCTTCTAACATATGTTTCGGAGTTTTGGTGTTTTCTATGTATAATATGTATGTATTTACAAAAAGAGTCCATATGTATTTATATCAGTTGTCTAGTACCCGTAGTACAAGCTCTGCTTAGTTTGAGAGTAGACGACGTTGTAGCTCAAACGTTCGTAATATTTACTTTATTTATTTTATTCTCACCAAAAGTACCTTTAACATGCTTACCTGCCGAGAACCTATCCCTTCCCTTATTACATCGTGTACATATATTTGTCTTTTGGAATTAATATAGTATACAGGATTTAAGTCTACTACGTACAATGTCCGCAATAGGGTTTTATACATAATGTAAGAAAAAATATTAAAATGCATGTTTATGGTAAATTTTGAAAAAAGAAAACGAGAATCGTCATTATTTATTTCTAAAATGCAATTTAAATTTTATAATTCAACTAGCTGATGCCCGCGTCTCCGCTCGCGCCCTAGGTGTACAAAAAATAGATGTTGGCCGATTCTCAGACCTACTGAATATGCATATTAAGTTGCATAAAGATCGGTCAAGCCGTTTCGGAGGAGTATGGCAACGAAATTTGTGACACGAGAATTTTATATATAAGATTTTAAAAATTGTCTTTTTTAATCTGTTTCTAAAATTTCTAAAACGCCATCCCCCATATTGGATTCCAACGTGACGTTTCTCCGATAGTTAAGTACCTAGATTTTGTCGTGCTCTGTGTTATTTTGTAATTTTACAATTATCACGTTTGTGGACTTTTATCCTTTATTCTATTCGATATTGTGAAAGCTGTGGTGAATGGTGGTGTATTTTGCATTCAATCCCGATTTCTGTTCTTCTGTTTTGAGAAATCATCATCATCAACAGTTTACTTCAGCCTTTAACAGTTCACTGCTGGACATAGGCCTGTCCTTATAAAGGAGGTTTTGGCCTACTATTATGTAGGATACAATTTATATGTATCTAGGATACAATGGATTTGAGAAACATTCAAACAATAATGTAAGTAACTATCGTATCAAGTTTTGTTTATTTCTCCAAATCATTTTCGATGGTTCGATGGAATATAATATTTATGAAATTTTGAACTCACTACATATCATAGGTACATAATTTAATAACACAACAAAATATGACATTTGTTTTGTAATATTAACATCAAGTTATTTTATCTCTTTAATAGTTAAGTAAATATACACAGAAATACAGTCTTATCTTTGTGGACTATGATTTTGAGTCTCTTCTTGACCGTTTCAACCAAGTGTTTCCCATTTTAATATCATTTGGCACTTGAATTCACAATTTTTGTGGCGTTTTTACTCTTATATTGTTGCATTCAAGCACCAGACACCAATGATAAACATTATAACTCATTATTTTCATAAATCTTGTTTCTTGGTTTTTCGCAGTCGTATTGTTTACTAACGAAGTGACGTCACGAGCCGAAACAGCATGGCGGCTAGCGTTTCCGTGCGAAAATTCAAAATCATAAATAAAATTAGTTTTTAAAGAATTTTTCGGTTTTATTTATTGAAATTAAATTCTACTGGTTAATTACAATCTCATTATTAATTTAAAACAGTTTTCAAAAAAAGGTGTAATACATTATTTCAACATATTTAGTGATAATGGCAGGGTCATAGTAAGAAACACGTTCAGGGTCCATGTGAAAAGCCGGGTGATCATAGGCAACGTTATTGAAATTACAAAAATAATCAGGTAGAGTACATTATCACAAATTTCCATGGTTGATTGTTCTCCATGTTTTTCTTCCATGCTTGACGTTTTATGAGTGTTGTCAGATGAAAAGAAAATAAATCTTTTCAATCAAATGGTAAAATCGATTTTCATAGTAAAGTGTTTAAATAGATAAATAGCTTTTCATTGAAAATTGTGACTGGAGACAATCTGAATTCGCGTGGTCCCATAATAGACCAGTGCCCATAATGTTAGAAAACAAAATAAATTATAGTAGGATAAAACCCATTGTAAAAGGAGGAGAATAGTACAAAAATTAAAGGAAAAATAAATTACGGGCGATCTGAGGTCGGGAAGGGGGAGAGGGGGGGTTTAAGGGAAAAAAATGGCTTATCTAGATATCCTGCAAAACTACAAGTCCTATGGAAAAAAGTTAAATGACAAAGTTGTAGGTAATAAAAAGATCTACATCTTTTGCATTTACACTTTTTTCACATAACCTCAAATTTTATGTGAGAAATTCAAAAAACCAAGTTCTTGGTTTTTTATTTTTATCTTTTACAAATAAAATTATTTTTTTACGAAATTTTGTGAAAACTTACCTTTTCATGTCCTGAATACACCGTAATTTATTTGATTTGAAATATCTATTTTTTCAAGTCATTTTGACTGAATAGCGAAAAAAAACCATAAATTTAAATCGAAAATTAATCCTCAAAATATCAACTTTTCTTAAAAAAATTGTGTGTTTTCTATTCGATCAAATCTCTACTTTCCGATGGTGTAAATATATATATAAATATCACCATAGTAAATCTTCTCAGAAAATTCAAAAAATGAAAAAACTCGAATTCGATTTTTTTAATCGTTATTGAGATATTTATTAAAATTTACACTTTAATCACTCGAAAAACGTAAGATTGCATGTTACAATGATAAACAAAAATATTGCAAATCGAAATATACTACTATCTTTAACAAACAAATAAATAATAAAGTTAATATTAAATAAAACTTCTACAATATTTTGAGAAAGTTGCAGAATCTTCTTTAAAGTATATGCGTATATACTATTTTAAGATAGTTTAATACCTGAGTGACCTACAAATAATTTTAGGCCATCAAAAGGTATTTCATAGAAAATAACTCAGCCTGCACGTGTAGTTTTATAAACGATGTCGGACACTGCTCTGTTTAACAGCTGCTACGAAATAACAAGTATGTAGTAAGGCCCAGACCTGCCTAGCCCACTTTTCTATGAAAAAACTTTTAATAGTCAAAAATTTTTCATAGGTCACTCAGATATTAAATTATCTAAAAATAGTAATAAATAGGCATACACATATAATTTAAAGAAGATTCCATAACTTTCTCATAATATTGTAGATGTTTTATTAAATATTAATTTATTATTTCTTTGTTTGTTAATTATAGTAGTATATTTCGATTTGCTATATTTTTGTTTATCATTGTAACATGCAATCTTACCTACATGCATAGGACTTTTAGTTTTGAAGGAAATCGAGATAAGCCATCTTTTTACCTTAAAACTCCCCCCTCTCCCCTTTTCCGACCTCAGATCGCCCGGATTTTATTTTCCTTTAATTTTTGTACTATTCTCCTCCTTTTACAATGGGTTTCATCCTACTATATTATGTTCACATTTTGTTATTTATTTTAAGAGGCTTCTACCCTGGTCTATAAAGAATAGAACAACTTAAAATACTTATAATAATCTGTTTTGAACCAACCATCAAGTGTCTGTTTGATATTGATATTTTCGATTTTCCGTCCTTTCACTGTTTAATGAGAGTTTCAAAATATGCTTGACCGTATTAAATCAGTTAATTATTCATGTAGATGCTGTTTTAAGAATGATACCTGATGATGACGAATGGTACATAATTATGTCTGTATTGGTCGTATTATGCGTTACCACCAAAGAAAGGATTGGTAATTAAATTGACGTTAATACCATACGCATGCATTTGTTACCGCAGGTATTATAACAATTCGTTACAAATACAAAGTGTTAAGTACAGAAAATATATTCATATAATATTTTGACCATGCAACCATGATAATTATCGATTTCAACGATGACAATTGTTGCGCTTGCATGTGTTGTGACTAATTTTTCCATTGTTTTGTGTACAGGTTTATATATATTTAGGCCTACCAAAGTGACTCAATCCTCTCTGATGGAAAGCATGGGTAGAATACAAGAGTAGGGGTCACCATCCTCAGTTAAGTACAGACAATGAGGCATGATGACCCACGATATGGACAAAGATAAATGAATAAAAGTAAAAAAGGGCAAGATAAGTTAAATATTTCAAATAGAGAATAACACTTACTTGAATAAACATAATTTGGTTATTTCATTGGAAATCATGTTTTTTTTTTTGAAAGTACACAAAATTCCCTACAAAACAAACACGACTTGACATGACGAAAATGTATATTTTTCGATGAAAAATTTTGTTGCGATAATTTTGTTGCAGAGTGTATAATCAGAGTATATATATACGATACAAATGTAAAGTTTATTATTGTTACGTTTTGATTATGTTGATTTTATTTAAATAATTAGCCCTGAGCCTTGCGGTGTTGTTTTTGTACTTGTACAACAACGACAGGGACAGGCTAACTTCGCAGGAGATATTGCACAACTGTGTTTTACTTAGATCAAGTATCTAAATGAGCATGTTTAGAAATATTTCTTTCAAGTAAAAATTTTTTTTACAAAAAACCTTGTAGTTGTTGTTTTACTGTGATGCTTGAAATGATTATTTTCAACATTTGTATATCATCTGGGATGTAATTATAAATTCGCACATTGATAAAAAAAGCAATTGTCAGTAGACAGTGTTCAATATCGGTTCACTAGATCCAGAGGTTAGCGCTACAAAATTACATTTGCTAAACTAACGCATTTATAAAATAAAAACACAATTAGAACATAATAATATTATTATTATGTAACTTGTTTAAAAGAGGTAATTTCACTTCTATTCCCTTCAAATCTGATAGGCTCACTGGAATACCAAGAGGGGTAAGAAATGCTAAAAAAAGGGTTTTAACATTTGCGTAATTAAATATCGGCATGAAGTCGCCAATGAGAAGACGATAATTAAGTGGTGTACAAAGAGGCTCGAGTTATTTTATCAATCTTTTAGTCGCAATTTTAGGTATTTTAGATGTTTATAATTCTCCAAAAGCTTAAATGTTTTCCTTAGCTTTTTGCCTGCTAATGGATGCTATAAAAACAACTGTGTTTCAAGATTATACAACAAACGGTTTTTTGTTTGATTTTAATGAACAAAATGGCATTTTTTTATTAATTAAAACTGAGTAACGAATTTGGTTGTCTTGGAGATAAAGCCCTAATTATGTATTAAAAGAAGTACTAATATTCAAGTCAAAAGTAATGACAAGTATCGAGTACGAGTATTCTTCTTCTTCTTCTTCTTCTAGTGCCTCTTCAATCCTGAAGGTTGGCCGTCAGCTTCTTGTACTCCTCTCTGTCATTGGCCAGGTGGAACAGTTGTTCAACGGAGGTGATACCGGTCCACTCCCGGATATTACGCAGCCACGATTTCTTTCTTCGCCCAGCGCGTCTCTTCCCCTCCACCTTGCCCATCAATATTAACTGAAGCAGCAAATATCTTTCGTGTCTGAGCACATGACCGAGATATTCGATTTTGCGCTTTTTGATGGTTTGCATCAATTTTCGTGGCATATGGACACGCTGGAGCACAATCTCGTTCCTGACCTTTTGCGTCCAACTAATGCGAAGCATGCGACGGTAACACCACATCTCAAAAGCCTCTAGGCGTCTTGTCGTGTCGTCCTTTAAGGTCCATGCCTCGCAACCGTACATGACAATGGGCCAGATATAGCACAGAAGCATCCTAACTCTGAGTTTTATGTTCAGTTGACGACAACATAGAACTTTTCTCATTTTGTTGAAAGAGGCTCGGGCAAGTTCTATTCGGGTTTTAATTTCTTGGTCGGAATCCCATGCTTCATTTACCCAAGCACCGAGATATTTAAATTGTTGTACTCGTTCTAGTTGCTTACCCTCTATAGTTATGTTAGGATTTAAATCTGCACTTCTGGAGACCACCAACAGTTTCGTCTTGCTGATGTTTATCGACAGACCAGCTTTTTGACTGCTCTCGTTGACCTTATTTACAATTTCTTGTAAGTCGCGTTCTGAAGATGCGATGAGAACGGTATCGTCTGCGTAACGCAAGTTGTTAACAATGGTCCCGTTGATTTTTACTCCAGCTTCAAGGTCTTCAAGAGCTTCAGACAACACAGCCTCTGAGTAAATGTTAAAAAGCAACGGAGACAAAACGCATCCCTGGCGTACTCCGCGACAGATTTGTACTTCATCGGTGTCTTCATTATCCACCCTTATCGTAGCCACTTGTTTTTCGTAAAGATTACGGATAACTCTTACGTCTTTACCATCGAGACCAATATCCATTAAAAGGCCCACGAGCTGCTGGTGTTTTACTCGATCAAATGCTTTTTCGTAGTCAATAAAGCATAGCAGTACATCGGTTTACGAGTATGCTATGAGTTAACTTATACTCATTATAAAATTATCTTTGTTCGATCGTTTGTTATCGTTTATATGTATTATCTTTGTTAACGTTTATCGAAAAGGTAACTGTACAAACCTTGTGTGTAACAATACTTGTTATTTTCCAAGGTATCCTACCCTATACTTCCCGGACTATGACTTAATTAATGTATTCAATCTATTTTTTATTAGTTGTTAGTATATTTCTAGCTTCTCAAAAGGCCCATCTCTAAAAAGTCAGTCTGATATCCCGTTTTTAGGGTTCCGTAGTTTAAGACTCGGAACCATTATAGATTCGTCATGTCCGTCCGTCCGTCCGTCTGTCCTTTCTCGACCTACCGCCCGTCCATCCGTCCGTCCGTCCGTCCTTCCGTCCTTCCTCGACCTACCGCCCAAACGGTTGGTGCTAGAGAGATAAAACTTGTTTGACGAAAATTTTTACAGGTTACTAAAATTCAGTTTTTTAAGCACACACCACCAATTGTATTTATATACTTGACTAACTGGAACACGTATCCCCTTTTTAGAAACACTAAGCTGCAGTCACTAATTTCTTTGAAAATTCCAGGACAGTATACAGTATATATATAGATAGTAGCAGTATGTAAATAGTAGTAATCACCACTATTGAAATTTGTAATGTATTCTTCTCTAGGATGTCTTTCATTCCCCAGTTTAATTGAAATTTTAACTTTTATTCTAATTATGTGCCCTTAAAAATACCTTTGCTACTATTACCTGCTTACTTATAAATTTCATGTTTTTTACATTTCAAACAAACATAATATGCTTATTTATTTAACAATTACAGGAAAATATGAATTTTTTAAAAACACATTGGGATTGTTTTTCATTTCGTTTTATACTATTCTATAAACGTTTAATAATTGTACAATTAATTTACAATAAATCTAATTAAAATAAATATTCCTGTGGTGACGGATTAGTTATACTGTATATCACCACTTCTTTATACAATGGGTCGTAAGAGACGACTGAGGTTGCAAACTACGCAGCACATCAGCATTATACTCTGTCCATTCCTTTATTATCTTTCTGACAGTTCAACAAATTTTGAAATTAGTGACGCCCTCACACGTCACCGATTCGATTTGAAATCAAAATCAATCGATTTAATATTCTTTAAGTCAGTATTGTAAATAAATAAAATGTGCACTATTATGGCCCAGAACAAAGAAAATTTCCTAACACAGTCACTTGAAGGTCGGTTTAGTAAGTATTATGTGATTTTTCAAATGTATTTTCTCATAACTCTGGATTTAAACGTAATTAACCACGCGTTTCAAAATTAAATTTTACTAACACGTGCGTAGTTACATTTTAAGTCAGTGGTCCAAAAATAAATGAATTAATGCACAGTTATTGTTTTTTTCGACTTAATTCCTTGCAAATAATCAATCTTGAAGTCATACTATTTTAATTTCCTTTTTATTTTATTAAATTTACAGAAACAATACTTACATGAAGTCAAATTATTTAGATCTTATTAATATGATAGATTATTTTAATGGTTTAATCGATTTATCTTATTTCAAGAACTGTTTTATATGTTGTTTTTAGCTATGCACACTGCCCACTTCCCTAACCGTCTATTAAGTACGACATTACTGTAGTACATTATTACGAAAAAAAATACCGGTAATTTATAGGCGTGACATTTTAAAAAGACAATAAACGAATGGACAAAGTATAATAGCATTATATATGAAAGGTCTATGACCAGCAGTAGACCGTTCAATGCTGTTGATGAAATTAATTTCAAAACTTACCATTTTCCCACTATATTTGTAAATTGTAAAAATGTGTATTTGTACAATAGATATTGTGAAGTTTTGTAAAGTACTAGTTTATACCTAGAGTCAACATAACCTATTGAATTTAATTTATTAAAAATCCGAAGAATATTTTTCAAAGCACGCAATTAAGTGAAGAGCCACCTTCATAATTTGCCTTAAAATGATCTCATATTTTACCTAACATTTAACAAGCAAATTGTACCATTATCGAGTAGCATTAAACATTATAAGCCTTGATTGAGTGTTATCAGAAAGAACGTGATAAAAATTGTGAGTTTTGCGAAAATAAGTATTATTCGTAATTGAGTATTCGTTATTAAGTACGAGAAACGAGACTACTTATCTCTAATAATATAACTTCTTAGAAAATATCGTTAATTGGGAACGCTCTTTCGAAATATTTATTTCTTATGATAAAATTTTCCAAATAAATTCATATAAATGTTTGGCACACGCTTGCGTGATTCCGTAGTCGAATGGCATCAGGAATTATACTTCTCGTTAACCCGAGCCACAATTTACCATTAATTTTGCTCTAGCGATATCTATTCCATTTTTATTTTACTCGTTAGCATAGTCGTACACAGAAAGATAGTACTTTTTAAAGATAAACTGTCGTGCACATTTTACATTCGGGGGGGGGGGGGGGGGGGGCAGATTTTTCTTTACCCTACTTTACTGAAGAGGAAGATCAATATTTTCTTTTATACATTTATTTAAAAAAGGTGAAAAGGTTTATTTATGCAATATTCAATAGCTTTTACAACCATTTTCCTAAATAAATTTTATAACATTCTGTGAAGGGATCTAGTACCTACTGTTTTTGTCTACGGTACCCTAAACAATATTGTATATATTTTATGGCGTAGGTTTGAAAATCCTTTAAGTATCTAATTTGCAAATTTTTCCTTCTATAAGCCGATTTTCGATGTAATTTGCCCAATTATTTAGCTCTCAAATTTAACGTAGGTTATTTTCCAAGCAGTGAGGTATTATAAGGTATCGGGGCGAAAACGAAAATAAGTAAATAATAATGATGTTCGATGTCAATAAAATATGACTTGTTTTTTTCGCGTAGCTCTCCATGCAAAGCAATTTTATTTATCTTTGAAATTTACTTTCGCTCACTATATTTTACTATACTGCTACAAAATCATTAAATTAGATTATACTTGAAGGGAAAATAATTTTTAAGGTACTTTAACTAGAAGGTGAATAAAAATTCGTTGTTAAAGAAAAAGCGGTTCTCATAGCTCAAGAACTATCATATTACTTCTTAGTTCTCGTATTTCCACCTAATTAGAGCAGAGGTATCAGAGCGATGCTGGCATTGCCCCCTTCGCCGCTCTGGATAGCACTACTATTTCAAGTACGGTTTAATGCCAATTACCTGCTCATTCCATTGTTCTGAGCGTCAAGTATCGTCGTCCAAGCTCAACCATTTTATCGCGTCAAGATAGATTGCTATATTTGCTCGTAAAATCCATTTAAAAATTAACGGCGTTTACTGGGAAAGGTATCATCGTTGGTAAAAATAAAAACCTGGCTGTTGATATATAGGGTTGTGAAAAAGCATATTGAACGACGTTTAATATCTGAGTCCTCTCTTTGGCTACCGATACTTTACGGTAATATGAATCCGCGCAGTAAATCGTAGATACTACGCAACGAAACGAGAACGGGGAAAGCGACGGCGATATTAATTTCATATGATGAATGATGAACGATGATGTTGCTAATTTACATTTTTTTACTTAAAATGTTAAAAATATTTGATGCAACGAACAGCTTCTTTCTTTATTTGGTGGTAGAAGTTTAAAACATTGTATCTGAATAAAAAGGTTATTTTTATTAGAACATACACTTACAATATATATCCTAGAAGTATTAAGTTCTCGTTTACTCTTTGTTTGCGTTATACACTTAAATTAGAGGAGATTAAATTGCGCCCATAACCTAGTTAGGTGTTTTATTGTTGTTTATATTTACCGCCATATAAGTGATAGGTGACAAATTACTAATCTTAAACGTATCATGTGATCCCATTTTTTTATAATGACGAGAAAACGAAACTGGCAAGAGAGGGTCGCTTACAGCTGACCTTTCACGTAATTCCTGCTGTTACAGCCAACCCTTTATTCAGACAGGCAACATCAAAAGATGTGACAGAGAGAACAAACATATTCAATACGGAAACTGTACCGGGATTATCCCACCTTAAACAAACAGTCGTCCACAAAGCTCCGTCAAACTGAAAGCACACGGGAACTATACTAACGAAAAGACGATAAAACCTTTATCTTATTACGGATATCTGCTCCCCAACCCATGACACGGCGTGTCATGCCGATCCTATTTACGAGAATTCATGTCAAAAGTTTTGGCTATAAGGCGTAATTTTTTTTCTAAAAAATTCACTGGTCTTTCTAAATTATGTACAAGACTGTCTGAAGTCTAGGTGCATTTCGTAATATCGAGATATTCTGCTAATGCAGCCATAGATAAATCGTATATTTTAAAGTTTTCTGTTGTCGGCTCGTAAAGAATGATCCGGAGTCTCGGGCGACGCCATTACTTCTTGTGGCGCATGAAAAATTCATATAGCTGCCGTGTGATCGCGTTAACGTGCATCGAACGCCGCGCGCGCATCCCTCTGGGACACACTAAGCATGGCTTATGACACTCTTTCCTATACTTGCTTTAAATGTGCGTTATAACTTTTATTCATCATTTAACGGTAAAATATAAGACGGTTTAAATGTAATCTAATCTTCTATATTATAATGTATTTTCGTATTGTCTTGTACTTGCATTTTATCTCTGACTATATATGGTATATATTTCGTCTTAGTTAGCTAATATGTACAGCTATCTTAGATACAAACATGCGTACATGCAATTGCTTTATTATATTAAATAATTAAAAGGTTTACGATAAAATAGTGACCTGTTTTTTTATTTGTTAACCTGTGTACCGTTCACAAGACTCGCTATGTTCACAAGCGGTATTAGGTTTTTTTTTCGATATATTGTGTTTTCATTGTGAACTGAAATTATCTCAGTCGAATCTTGAATCCTTAATATATTCATACAACTCGGTAAATAAATGCATGTTATTGTATTGTTCTTCAATGAAGTTATATATGTATATATCTGTACAAATAAATAAAATTTAAATGTCTTTTACTAATTTAATATTGACAGCTTTTCACTAAATCTAAAGTGTACCTATATGCAATAAATATTAAAAAGCATGGTATTTAAAATAAATCAATTTCCAAACATTTTTTCTGTCTATCTCTGTATGTTTGCCCTTCTGTTTGTTCCGACTAATCTCTGGAATATTTAGTTCGACTTTGACGAAAATTTTTCTTTCAGATAGCTGATGATATAATGACAAACTTATGCTACTTTTATTTTAGACCAGCACGTATTTTGTAATACATATTTTGATATTTCTGTTAACAAGATCTTATTTTTTTAATTTTAAGATTTAATACTCTGCCTGATATTATATATTTTCTCACTTATTCAATACTTTATAGTTTTATTCTACTCTTGCTGAGCAGATTGACCACTTGCCATAATCATAAGTACATAAGCAAATTTTTGCACTGGATTTAAGACGCTAGCCCTGCCAATTATTAAACTGGTTATTTTAAATGTTTTCAGTTCTAATCCAATTTTATCCATTTCAGTTATGAGCAAAGATAAAAATAAAAATAATTAGTTTCAATACTTTTCGAAACCATCAACTTTTTTTGTAACAGATGCTACGACTGTTGCAACAATACTTATATTGAATTCGTTTTGTTTCAGTGGATTTACTGCAGATGTTAGAATTCAACGTCGCTGTATCATTCCCGGCAGCACCATTGCTCACAGTCATTTTGGCACTAGTTGGTAAGACATTTATCTTAACAACACTACTATTTATTACACTTAATTGATTGTTTAAACCGACTTTAAATAGTAAGAGATTATAAATACTATTAACCGATAACAAAACGAAGTATGTTCTGAAGTAAATCTGTATTATTAGTGAAGATTAGTAGCGAATCAAATGCGATCGATTTTACGTAGTGTTTTGTTTAAGCTCATAAACTAATCTAAGTATAAAGTATTAAAATGATAGCGTAGTAGGAATCAAAATTACCTATTTACTGTACAAAACCTTTTCGGGTTGTTATGCATACATTTAATGAACTGAGACAATTATTTATGTAAATGTGTGGCCGTTTGCAAACCCCGATATAACAAGTATGACGACATAGGGGTCCCATACACAGACAAATTAATATATAAAACCAGGAACTACTCACAAAGTGCTTTTGAAGTCAACAAATTAGTTGTTTCATCGCACAGCCTCAGAACTTGTAAGCTTGCTGCAAATAGGGTTTCCCTGTTGATAACTACGTATTTTTTTGAAATATAATACATAACTTTTATGTCACTCAGCTGGCATACAAGCTCACGATCTTTCATGACCGGTATATGTCACTGGTGACTCTGAAATCTCAGTAGTAAAACGGCAGCCTAAAATTAAATAATAATAACTTATTTATTTTCTCCCTACAAAATGAGAAATGGGCACAAATAAAAAACAAACAAATACTATACATATTAAAGGTTTCTTTTGTGTGAGACTAAGAGTCTATATTAGGGTTATTCTTGTGTCACTGATCTCCAGGCCCCATCTCGAACATATGGTAATTTTTTATAAAAACAGTTAGATAAACAGAGAAAATACAAAAGAGTATTTGTGTGTCTGTGTGTGCTTGCGCGTCTGTGTGTATGTGAATTTGGCGTTGTGTGCATATCATTTGACATACGAAATTACGAAGGTACGAAGCTGTTCAGTTATTTCATACTCCAACTACTGTAGCCACTTAGATAGTGTTTTCTTGCATTGGGGTCTAGTTAAGATTATATAAGGATAAAGTTTGGTTAATTTTGTTGTAGAGAAAACTCCAAGAAACATATAATGCCTTTGTGAAAAACTAAATCGTCTACATAGTTTACACACTTGATAGTTTCGTCTTTTGTTAGAAAATGTTTTAGGATCATAATGAATATGCGAGTGTTTTCGGAGTAGTACATCTATACAAATAAATAAAATTAGAGTGTATGTTTGTAATAACCGGTTTTTATTAAATGCATATGTATGTATAGTCGGTACAAATGCCAACACCGGGTAACACCGCGGAAGCTCAGCTAAAGCTAAGCTTCATAATAAAAAGCTAGCGAATGGATAGCAACTCAAAACATTCGTATAGATTCCTAACTTTTAATATTGCTGTTTTGGATCTTTCTAGTTTGAGCATGACGGTTTTAGGTCCACCGCTCCATATCGTTTTAAGCAGATGTTATCAAAGATTCGCATAAGGTATAGTAGCCAATTTTTGTAGTATTAAATTCGGTCACATGACGTAGTTTTTTGAAAATAAAAATTAATTTACGTATTCTTGGTATTTGATGATATTAGTGTTGGGAAACGTTTTACAAATTTTCGGATTGAGATAAATCTTGAGTGATTAAAAAGAAGATGAAATATTTTGTATGTCAACATTGATTCTTGACTTACTGTTTCTAAGCCATGGACCTACAGAGTTGAGGTATATTTGAAATCGACTAAAGGCCTTCGGCTACAAAACTGCCTATAATAATAGTGCTGTGTCATCGGCAAAAGTGATAATTCTAGCACCAGGCATGTTTAGATCATTAATGTAAGTATGCACAGGTGTACGTCAGGAACAGGATAGGTCCAAGGATACTCCTCTGTGGGACCTCATGCAGAATAGGAAGATCCCCACGGATACAATCGCCTATGAAAGAGTGTGAGGAAGGGAGGTATTGTTAATGTTACTGCTGTTCTGTCCGAGTCGAGCAGAATGAAAAATACGGAGTTTTATTTCCCCTGTTGATTCCATGAGTGTTGTAAGGAATGACTAAGGCAGCAAACTATTCAGGAAAACACCACTGCAGCAGCACGAAAACTTTGTTTTCACGTCACGTTTTCGTTCTCTGGTTCTCTTCCGTTCCCGCCTGGCCAACATAGTTTAGTATATCAAAACCTTCTTTTCAATGAGTCGCCTAAGTCAGGAACTGGTCCATGAAAGAATTTTCTTGATGATGAACAATTCTGGAACCAGTTACCCTCTCCACGATCTTATTAGGCCTAGGGATTCGAGCTGATAGTTTCTTTCGCAGAAGCAAGCCTGGAACCGTGACTAACCAACTCGATTAGTCACCTCTTTGATAAACAAGTGACCAAAATTTGTAGGGAACATCAGTAGCTTCTTTGTTCGGATATCCCGAGTGCAATAAATTTATTCGTGACGGAATATTATGCAATTTCAACTGTTTTGAAGTACTTGTTATTTTAAACATGAATTTTAACACTTGAACTTCGAGCACCTGTTATTTTAAATCATATAATAATTAAATTACTACAATTTTACTTTAATTAGTTTTGTATTTGAGTAGTCTGTGTACTGCACCGATTTGTTGACAAAAAACAGGTGTAAGCTAGAGCTCGAGATATAAGGGGTAAAAGTATAAAATAGCCTTTTTGTACTAATTACTATTTACCCTTATTGGAGGGTAGTAGAGCCCCGCTGATTTCATCACGAATGGGTCGAATTGACCGAGGCGGTACTACCCTCGAATAGAAGACCATCCAAAATGATAGTATGCTGTGGTATTTCTTTGGCCATGGCCGTTGAATGCGAAGCCGGAGGCTCAATGACGCAGAAGCATCTCATTTGCCGCCATAGTTTGAGTCACCATCCTGCATTGTGTGCACTCACAATGAGTATGGTGACTGGCACTCTTGGATACCTACTGCTCATGCTTTCTATTAGGCAGACCAGTCACTCTGGCAGGCTTATACAAAAATATTAATAAAAAATACACCTTAGTCATGAAAAAGGGGTAATCTTTTGGAGACAGATCCGACGAGTAGCTCCTGTAGAGTAACACCAGTTTGCTTTGCAGTGTGTGCTCTTATCTTATCATGAAGCAATAATGGGTCGGGGTTGTTTCACTGCTTGTTTAGCCACCATTGTTCGAAGTTCGACACAGTAAAGAATTCACTTTTCGTCACATGCCCACAATTTGACTCAATATTTCTTTATTTCTATAGCGATTTAACAAGATAACGCAGGTTTTAATAAGCGTTTCTTACTTAAATCAGTCGAATTATGAGACACCCATTCTTCATATTTTTTTACCTTATTTATTTTATGAAAATAAGTCAATATTGTTCGTAGGATAACAATAAACAATGCTGCTAATTCCTCGCTAGTTTGAATAGGATTAACTTTCTCAATTTTTTTCATATTCAGCGTTATTCACCTTCTTCCACGTGGTTCGTTCTTCAAGTCGAAATTTCCATTACGAAATCGTTTAAAGCAAAAATCACGGTTTATTCATTAGCAGTCTTCTCCCCAAATGCAGCATTGATATTGCAAGCTGTTTCTGCCGCGTTAGTTCCGTGTCAGAACTCGTATTCAAAGGTTATGTTCTCGAATTTTCGAAGTATCCATCTTTTTTATCTAAGCTGAATGAAGAAATATTTGAAAGTCTTCAAAGTCGTAAATCGGATATTGCATTTTTTTAAAATAAATACACTCGAAATAAAAAAAATACTCATAGTAATCATGTAAAAAAAAGATACACTCGAAAATCTCACTCCGTAAAGGTTTGATATCATTTCAAAGTGTCTAATACTATAAAACGGCAATTTCATACTTCAACCCTTATTATTTTATGTTTTAAAAAAGTGATAGATATTGAATCTCCATTCTATATTTTTTTATTAATGATGTGCTCATACATCGCGGTTATGACTATGCAATACATTGGCAGTTAGAGGGACTGTTAAGAAATGCGCGTTTTTGTATACACCTTCGATATGTCACATGGTCGATAGCTGTTTATTAGTTCAATTAAATAGGAAGGTGTCAGTCATTTTCAATACAATGATCGGTCAATTTTAAATGGGGCAATTCACATATTAGAACACACATGACACCATTGTGATTACTAGACGATCAAACTGTCGATCAAGGGAAATCTATCATTTTTCTCCCACGTTAAATTCTAGAAGGAAATCCATGCCGCCGTAGGAGTCCGTCGCCACGTGTACCCCTACGATGTTTTCTTTTCTCGTTTATTTTCAACGTTTTTCCTTTATGTAGGAGAGGTTTCGTGTGTTGAATGTCTTGCAGGCTACGTTAGTAGGTCGGTCGATTCAACAAGTAAGTCGGGCACGGCGCCTGTTGCGCGAGGAAGTTGGGGAGGGGCGGGCCTGTTGCGCCTCACAGACGCCACCGCCGCCCACCACAGTAACGCCCGTGCTTATGCTCACATAAAGGAGATACTTTTGACCCACTTCAATTTTTTTTCAGATTTTATTTGATCCGTTCTATGCGTTACATAGATAAAACATTCAGATTCTGTCTCGAAATCGGTCAATAAATCAGAAATTATCCATCAAATACGTGTTACGTGTACGTGTAAATCAAAGGTAGTATAGCCATGCTGATTTCAGCACAAATGGGCCGGCTCAACCAGGGCAATACTACCCCCAGACCAAACTATTAATGACAACATTCGAGCTGTCCTAATTCGTTAGTGAGTTTGAAACCAGATGCCCAATCATATTCTCAGCATCATTCTCTCAGAATGATGCAGAAACATCTCACTAGATTGGATTCTACTCATGCTTTCCATTAGGCAGAGTTGATTCACTTTGGTAGGCTTAAAAATGAAAAAGTTATAACCATTATGATTGAATTGCTTACTGCAAACCACGGAATATAGATAGAAAACTATTTGTACACCGTGTTAGAGATTGACGATACAGAACAGAAATCACTTACATTGAATGCACAAACGACGGCCTTATTGCTTTAAGCCATCTCTTCCAGGCAATCTTAGGATGGATTAAAATGATTTGGAAAGACAGTTGTTGAAGGTGCAATAAATTTTAGAAAATCATAATTTAGTCATGAATATAACTAGAATCTACACATACATATACCTACATACATACTTATAATATGTATACATCACTACTCACTACTTAGTATGAAACAAAGTCGGTTTCCCTGTCTCTATGTATGCTTAAATCTTTAAAACTACGGAACGGATTTTAATGCCATTTTCTTTAATAGATAGAGTGATTCAAGAGGAAGGTTTTTATGTATAATACATGCATAATATAGTAGATAATAATTTTAGAGGTTTCTAATGTGATGTCGTAAATAAACCCATTTTTTTACGCTTACATTGCAAACGTTGGCTGTACCCTATGAGATAGATCAAATAAATGTACTACAGTATTGTACATCTTAAAAAGGTCTACAAAAAAGTCCGCGATGATATATGTCTATCTCTTAGGGATAACCCACAATAACCATTTTCTTATTATTTTCTTTTTACGAGAAATAGTGGCTTATTTACGAAGCGACTTTAAGCAATACAGTATTAACCCATATCCAATTAAGTACCTTAATTAAATTGTGTATTTAATATCGCTCTAAAGTCCTGCTGGCGGTTGCGTGTGTAGCGGGTCGTTCGGCTCCCTACGATATGGTTGAACTGGACGATGGCTGGTGCATAGGTCATGCTCGTGATACGGGCGCCGTCAGTCGGGGCTGGTCATCTCACAAGTTCTATTTATTGTTTAATTATTTTAGGACACTACCTGTGTAAATATCAGCATCGTTACGTTGTCCTCACATTTAATAAAATGCCTAAAACACTACTACTTGACTACTTGACGTTTCAAAAGTGCCATTGTATGGTTTATTGGAAAGAAAATGGTTTGATTTGATAGATTAATATGGCTCTTTACCGGTTTTGGCCTACTATACCACGCTGGCCAGACGGGTTGGTATAGGGTTGGTTTCAAGTTTTCCTTCTCTTTGCATCGATGTTTTCTTGCGTAGCTTATCCCTTAGTCGCCTTTTACGACACCCGCGGGATAAATAGGAGTGGTGACACTCTGTATTCTTAATCCGACACCACACGGACAAAATTGAAAATATTACAGATTTAAAATGCAGAAAAAAAGCGATTGTGGCGGTGTGTCGATTTGTCACCATCAGTTAATAACTAAACACAATACTTTATAATGAATTAATATTCTAAGGCGGTAGTACGAAGTTCGCCGGGTCAGCCTAGTATTATATATACATAAATAACTATCAATTATATTACATTGAATCATCATTCACACAATATCCATGATAAATGGTATGTTTTAATTGTAACGACAAGATTGTCTGGTCCGAAAACTTAAATATCTGAATCTTAAACCTCTTAAATCTAAAAAATCAGTATCGAAACACATTAAGTTCTTTGTTACATATATTTTCCAGATACAGTATTCGATTTGTGTTTATCGATCATATCGTAGTTTTTTAACTTCGACGAGTTTAACATATACGCTTGCATGATTTCCCCAAACTCCATCCTTACAAACTGGAACTAAAAAAAACAAAGCTTCTGGAACATTTAGTAAAGTTTTCCTGTGAAAATTACAATAATTATTCAATTAGTTCCTACAAGCGTTCCCAAGGCTGAATTTTCATTCAATAATAAACAACCAAAGGTTTCAGTACCTACTTGTAAACAACAACAAAAGCATTGCGTGTTTTGCTCAGGTCGGAGTTGCTTCTAAAATATTGTTTATTGTATTATATTATTAGGGTCGAAATTAAAGTATTTTTGCGAAAAATAATTCTCGTAGATGACACGCTCATTAATAAATGTAAAGCGATTAGCGAAACCTAACCTACCTAACTCTATAATACTTATTCATTAATAAAGATAAATAAACTAAATCAAATGTGTTCTCGAAAGCGATCGATAATCGAGCACAAAGAGATCACAATGTGTCTGAAATTAAATTCAACATCAACGACCTTGAATAGTCTGCCGCTGGACAAAGACCTTCCCTTAAAAATGAATTTTTGATCTGCTACACCACGCTGGTCAGGCGGATTATTGCAGTGCTAGAGGCCCTGTTAAATATTAGGCCAATACACATATTCGGATTTAGCTAAATTTGACTCGTTCAAAGTTAACATGTTGGACATAACGAAGCCTTAGTTCACTTTGAACGTGGAGCAGACTTAAATACTGTTTTTTTTTCTGAATTTGAAGTTATAGGTGGCGACTTACAACTTTTTAAAGTGCATGTTCGACTGTGTAGTGAATACTATTATCATCCTTGAGCAAGGGCAGCTCAGTAGTATTAAGCCTTTGAATATAATCTCAACTCAAATTGCCATCAACGCATGCACGCAACGCACGCATGCAACACTGTGAGTTACCTGCCTACAAATTTACCACCTCTCCCTATATAGAATAGAATAGAACAGTAATAAACACATTATTTCTTTATTTTGTATCATTTATTACTAATTTACAATATTAACTTAAATAATATTTGTTATATTTACATAATAAGCGTCAAAAAATTTCCCCCGATCACTGCTTTTTGGTAGTGTTCCCAAAAGACTGGCTACATTGCCACATTGAATGTCATATTATTTTGAATATAATTAAATAAATAAATATACACGAAACCCCAAGACATCACACGTAGTGTTACAGGTAAAGCCAAGGGTGTGGCAGAGGATGACGGAGGCCGGGACCCTCTACCTTGACCTGCAAAGGGTCAGAGTGGAGGACCAGTCTCCGCTCATCCAATGCCTTTAGTGCCGAGTGCCCAACTCGTATCAAATGGTACTACCTAGCCCGCTCCAACACGTCATATTTATGACTCACACACCCACAGCATACACATAACATGGAACATATACACACATAGACACTGAACTAAGTAATATATATTAAATATATAGGAGTACATCAAACATGCACAAAAACTGAACAGCTACACACACAAACAGACATGATCAACTCATAACTGAGGAGTCAACAATTGTTTATAATTCGTTTTATAAACATATTGTTGACTAAGATAGGGAGTTATAAGTGAGTTGACACAACTGTACAAACACGAACTAAACATGCACAAAACATAACACCGGTCATAAATATTACGAGGTTGGAGCCAACACTCACGTGTGACGTCTTGGAGTAATCTACATCACTAACACAACTTACACAACAAAACACAACACCATACAACACCACACCATACAACACCATACAACACCACACAACACCACACAACACAACACGCAACTTGCACATACTAAATAAATACATTTAAATATAACTAAAATAAAAAACAATTAACGATAGACCTAGCAATGCACATACTGTAATAAATTGTAAACAGAAAAACAAAGATGCAAGCAGAAATGTACTGTATGATAAATGCCAACAAAAAATTGAAAGCACAGAATAAAACATGTACTAAATATACGAATGCATATAATATATGCACATGTATTAAGATTTAAAAATGTAAATATAATATTAGTTAATAATAATTACCACAAAATCGGGAACTCCGATTGCACTGTAAAAAATTAAATACTAAGAACTTAAGTAAATACTGAATGACAAGGTCCTGTCGATCCATGGATGGGGAAAAGTTGCGAGGTCATATTTCAAAATTTCGGACATCTTACACACAACGCCATCTAGGCCACATTGTTCTTCAGGTGTTATTTGTGTCCGTTTCTTGTATGATTAGTAAAATTCGCTACAACTCAGGATGAATTTCTCATGCGGGCATTGTCCTATAAAAAAATAGTTTGTTTGAAATCGATTCTTAGAATTTTTTTTATTAAGCTACTACATACGAATATTTATCGGTCTTAAGGATTTTTCCTTTACTTGGGTTGCAAGATAAGTCAACGGTAAGTACTCTATAGGTTTTTTCATTTTTTCGTTAACGTCGTATACAAATAATTTAATTGGATAACAGTTTCAAATACTGTAATTTTACTTTAAAAGTAGTGAACAAAACATTTTATATCGGTCCACTATTAACGGAGTAATCGATGAACATACATAAAAATATATGCAAGTAGAACATAGAACTTCCTTCTTTTAAATGATAAATGATCTTTATTTCTGTAAGTAAATCTTTTGAGACATTTTTACAAGTCACAAGTCGGACAACAAACTAGTTTTTTTTAAAAACATTAATTCGGGTCGTACTCGCAGCCCCCTTCACATCATCCAAGACACCAGTCCCCATGCCACCTGACCCTTCGAGCCACTCATCGCAATATAGACCATTAGGATACCTAGCTGGATCCTCACCTCACCTCAGCCCCACACGTTGTGCTGTTGGTTTTTCCCATCACGACTTAATTTATATTTACTAAATCCTAAAACCTCCCAAATCACCACTGAAAATCATACAGATACGCAGTTTCCGAAGCATGGATATTGAAAAAGTCAATAGTATAGACTACACGACTATGCTATAAAATATATAAATATAAAGTATTGTTAGAGTCCAGAAGTGAAAAATAATAAAAATAATTATAATTCTAAACAATTTACTTTAATTCTAAACAATTTATTTCATTAATTACAAAATAATCTTGGAAATGCAATTAGACAAACAACCGTCAATTAAGTAACGAATCTAAACAAATTACAGTTAGTTACACAGCAAGGTCGGTCACATAGGGCTGTACTAGCTGTTAGACAGCTTTCCTCGCACCCACCGCAATTCAGACAGTACTAACTTGTCAAAGACAGCTTTCCACGTCTGTTAACAGAGTAGTACTAATTGTCCAAAGACAATGATCCACACTCCGCGACGCATTCGTTAGAAATGCGTCCCGATACAACAGATCACTCCTATTTATAACCAAGCGCAGTGAAGTGATGGCGCCACAAAAATGACAACTACCGCCGTTGTGGCTTATAGTATATTATTAAAATAAATTCGTTGGGTGTAGCCTTTGATTATATACATGTCTAGATGGAGTGTTGCGCTGCATTCGCAATAAAAACAACAGGCCAGATTTTAAGGGCTTGTTTGCGTATTACACACACATGCAAGCGTTGCCTACGGGCGCGCGCATGACGTGGTTAAGCGTTCTGACTGTTCTGAGTGATACCAGCCCTTGAATGTTTTCCTTAAAAGGAGGGAAAATAATTGTGTATTGATTTTGAGAATTGTAATTTGTATTAAATTTAAAGTCAGTCAATATGTATTAGAGTTTTTGCTTTTGAGTTACTAGGTAAAATATATGTTGGTCAAAAAGGGAATTGCTATTAAAGCTTATCTATTCTTAATACTTAACAACAATTTGGTTAATATCAACAAATTATATTTAATTTAATTACTATATTTTCAACTAGATGTTCCCCGCAATTTCTCAAAATCATGTTTTTCATTCATTCTCGTTAAGAACTCAGAGAAATGTAGCTTCCAATTAGTAAAAGAATTTTCAGAATCGGTTCAGAAATTCCGGAGATTAGCGCGTTCAAACAAACAAACACTTACTTTCATTATTAGCATTCATGGAGCGGCAAAATCGACACGCACATCAGATTTTAAATAAAATAAACAATATCTACCACCTTAGATTTAAAAAATTATACTTTTAAACATATTATTTGATATGTATTATCCAGCACTATAGTTAAGTTGAATTGGCTTGAATTCTCGAAATATACTTTTTCGATCACGATTGAACAATTTGTAAATTGGCTAACACTCACATGGGAAATTTAAATTCAATTAACAGGCTACCCTGTAAACATTCCGTCAAAATGGTGGTCGAACTTTTGATAAAATTTCACTGAGTTAATTTAATTGTTTATTTACAATATAGTCATTTAAAGTTTACTTACCGATGATAGGTAATTTTTTTTGTTGATTTCAATCGTCCAAAGTAATTCCTGCACACTTTTATCATGCAAAACGTCATTTTTATACGCCACTCAATACGTGTTTACCGTACAGTGACAGTAACGCCACTGATCGGCCGCGACGAGCTTAGTCTCTTACAGTTAAATACTATTTTTTTGTACGTTTAGACGCTCGAGCTCTCTATCTAGACATGTTTATAATCAAAGGGTGTAGCTTAAAATGAGTTGACTGGAAGGAAACACAGACCCAATGATTTAATTTTTTTGTCCTATGCTTTAGATTGACGGGGGAGAGATGTGTAATGACTGAAACCTGTTACCTTTAACATTTTAAACCAGTATTTCATTAATTTATTACTCATATTGAAAATTCCGTGTGGTGACGGATTAAGAATACAGTGTCACCACCCCTATTCATCCCGCGGGTGTCGTAAAAGGCGACTAAGGGATAAACTATGCAAGACAACATCAATGCAAAGAGAAGGAAAACTTGAAAACAACCCTTTTTTTTTTTTTATGTGTGGAAAATCATCATGGACCGTCACCCCACCGGGGGTTATGGCGGGGTGGTGTGTCGGACTTGAACCGACTAAAAACCACACAGTGTGCCCTCTCCGCGCTTCTCCGTTTAGGAGTAGGAGAAGTCCAGGGTGGGATCTCCTTCTGAACTTCTCCAGCGCCTGCCCGCTCCTGTTGCGGGCACCGTCTCGACCTCGACGACCCTCTCTTAGGCGGCGTCCGGCACACACCGACGCCACCCCCTCGCGGCTGGCCACATAGTGCGGGTGGAGGGAAAACCCGTCCCGTCCACCCACGGCCACACTCAAGGCGGCATGAGGCGCAGATGTTCGCGCCTCCGCCGCCCGAATCGCCGGCGGCGAATCTGGTCCGATTGGATGTCGTCCTCCCGGGCCTTCTCCGCCGCCTCCTTCTGCAAGATTACGTCCTCGCAGAAGGTTGCGACCGCGGTAAATGAGTTCTCGCTGCCGACCATGGAACGAACGACGGCCGGCAGCGAGAGATCCCCTCCGATGACTGCAGTGAGGACCCAGCGCTGCGTCTCCCATGCGGGGCAGACCGCCAGCGTGTGATGAGCCGAATCCTCACTGCAGTCGAAAAACACTCATTACATATGCCACAAGCGGTCACCCATCCAGGAACTGTCCGCGCCGTCGCTGCTTACCCTTGGTGATTGTTTCCTATCACCTAAGGCCAATTGGCTATGAGCGCTTTTAACTTGAAAACAACCCTATACCAACCCGTCTGGCCAGCGTGGTATAGTAGGCCAAAACCTCCTTCTAAGGAGAGGCCTATGTCCAGCAGTGGACTGTTAAAGGCTGTTGATGATGATGACGATGATTGAAAATTGAGAAAATACGTAACCGGCAATTTATTGACTCTTGGATTTCAAAATTTTTCAGATCGAACTGTGTTCTACTAGTTGAGCCCTTTTATTTGATACCATAGTAGATAAAATAGTAGTTGTGACAAAATGTGTAAATCACTATTTTGTAGCGACGGCCATCTTGGATTTACCATTAAACAGAATTTATTAGGTGTATATTAATTTAAGAGCAATCTTTTAACAAGAAGGGTATCAAATTTCAATTTTAGATTTGCAAATAGTATCCAAACTTCCTTTAGACACTTCCATTTCAAATAAAATATAAGAAAAATACCTACATAGTTCTCTTACAATTTTTGCGTGCAGGTTCACGAAAACGTAATACATCTGACTCAATTTTGTTCTCACGGGCTTCCGCTGAATTTCTAATCTTGAAGTTGAGCAACGTGTACCGCCGCATTGCATATCGTCTGATTAATATCGCCGACCGCGTTGTGCACTCGTAGGGCTTCAAATATACTGCATATTGTATGATGCTAGTATCGACGTACTGAAATTATGTATTCGTCTATGCAATGAGATGGTATTATATTACAATACACTGCTACAGATATTTTTTACGGTGAAGAAGCTATTATTTTTCATTGCACACATATTCCTTAAATACCCCAACAGTTATCGTTGAATTGAGCTCTCACGTTTAAGCATAACGCTTAACAAAAACGTGTTCTTGTTTGTAATCAGTAGTTTTGCAATCAATTTGCAATATCAGGTGTGGTAAAAGTAATCACCCGTTGTTAATAGATATACTCTTCAACATGTGGCTGATGAGTGCAAATCACCAAAACGAGAGATTCAGCAACCCGAAAATGCTTTCTTCAGAATATCAGTTGGCAGAATGTGCCGTTGTACGTTACATACGTTAGAATCGTATGTCCTCCAATCCCTAATATTCAAATTGAGAAAGAAAAAAATGCGTAACGATGGCTCTTTATCGCTGTTTATTAATTAAAATAAAAATACGTTTTTCACGGGTTGACAATCTGTACAATGTTATCAAATGGGGGGCTGGAGATCTATGGTACAGGCCTTGGCTTAAAGTAAAAGTTTTCTATTCCCGCCTTTTTTTTATTAAAAAGAATCAAGTGAAGAACTTCTTTTTTTTTTCAAGAACGAAATTGAGCTTCGCCGTTCGATATTTAAAATTGATGACTATTATACTCACGCGAAGACAAGGCTGAATAGGAAAGCTTTGGTCATTGGGCTGAATGCATGATGGTTAGATGTACGCGAACTTTTTGAAAGAAAGGAGTGTTTTTTTTTAAATTACTTACCGCCCTAGGGCTTTATAGCTACATTATTACCCTAGAGCGCTAATTAGTCACCTACAAGCCCCATTTGGAGGTAATAAGAACCTACTTACCGAACATGAGAGATGTTATACAATTTATATATATTTTACACGATTTTAAATCCATGTGCCAATCCAATCCAATTCCAATCCAAAATAATTAGTATTGTTATGTTAAGAAAACATGGAATTCACTAGTTTGCGAAATGGTATTATTAACAAACTTAAAATTATCGGACATATCATACCGAGTTGGACTACACTTACACTAATAGGTAACATTTGACGTATGTCAGTTTTATCTTCATAGTGAGGTGACCTGCTTAAGAACACTGATTAAAGTGAATGAATCGATACGGACTTGAAATATATCTGAATTTAAAAAAATCATCATTCGAATCCCTGTCCCATTAACGGGCGTAGCCAGGTTCCAGTTTCGAGGGGTTTCAATATGAAAAACCGGCCAAGTGCGAGTCGGAATCGCATACCGAGAGTTCCGTACAAACATTTTTTTAGTGAATTAGGGATGAACTCTTTGGGGTTGAAAATTGTTGCCTTTATGTATCGACATGGGTCACGGTTAATGTACCAACTCCAAATAAGTTATAAATCGCAGTCCATAATCGCACAAATAAGTTTTTGAATTTTTTCCTTTAGTTGCACTACATGAGCCTGCGAAATTTTATGGTACTAGTGGAACGAAAAGTATACTATAGGCTTTGATTCCAGGGTAAAATTGACCGTATCTTTTGATTGCCTAGGTAGGCCTTAAGAAGTTCGATTTTTTCGTTTCTGAAACGTATCACAGACCTGAATATTTGACATTAATTTTTACTTGATAAAACTCCGTCTTGGTACGGAGTACGGAACCCTAAAAATGACTAAAATGAAGCTTCATGCCCCTATGACCATAATATTAATATTAAAATGGCGAGAGGTGTTAAGAACACAAGGTTACATTATACCAGCAAACTTATGGTTTTCTTTGAAAAAAATATCCACGATTTTATTTTAGAACTACGTTGATAGCAAAGACATCAGTGACCGATTAGTGGACACTGACCATTATGATACATCCCACCTAAATTGTACCTAACTTTTTCTCTTTAGTTAATTAAAATATTTTTGTAGTTAGTTAAAAGTTATTATAATCACAACGTGGTTATCAATTTATGGTGATATTTCTTCACAAGTAATTATTGCATTCGATTTTACTTATCAGCTTTCGATTTCTAGAGTAACATCCCTAGTGTTTAAAACGAAAAAGGGTTAACTGACGCAACATTGTAACTACGTTCATTTCTTTAGATCAGACATTGTTTATTATGCTTAGATTGGTTTATTACTAAAAGCAAACGTAAAATTACTCATATCGGTCATTATTACAGTAAATATAAAATGGTAATTGAAAAAGTTAAGCAATAGTGCAGTTCTAACAAAACGAAAAAAAATTGTTTTTTTATGCCCGCCGTTACAAGGTTACGTTATTGAATTTTGATGAATTGTCAAATCTTACTTATTAAAATGACTCCACTTTACACTTACTACGGCCAGTAGTTCACAAATATAATAGTTTAAGTAATTCGATAGTTAAAAGTTCATAGGTACGTGAGTGTACAGGTCTCATTACACAATCCTGAAAAATGACGACACCAACGGAAATAGGTGTAAGATTATAGTATGTTTCTATCAAGATATTGCCGTTCACTACTGAACGAAGGAGATTTGTAAGAGACCCTTGTGTAGCTATTAGTGGATATTGTTTCATTCAAAGTTTTTTTTTCATGTCATACAAAATCCTGGGCTTTGTCAATTATGATGTTCGTTGATATCAAAAACAATATTGTGATAGTAAAGAATAATGTAATGTGGATAGGTAGATTTCACTTGCACTCTTGTTTTTGTTTGCTAGCGCATCGCATCACGTTTACCGGGAACACGTACGGGTGCGTACATTGAATACTAATGGATAGTAGCAGATAGGCGTCGCTCAGGTCGCGCGTCTGTAAATTGGATTCACAGAGTAGTGCACTGGACATGGTTATTAAAGCAGACTTCCCAAAACAATGCCCAATCACAGGGATTGCGCATTGACCTTTGTTCTCCTACAAATCTAATTATTCAATTAAAGATTACCTTTTAATTTTAACAAGCTTTTGGACGCGGCTACACCCGGGTATGTATCGGTTGTCGTATTAAATAACAACCTTAAGAATCAAAGTACCTTGATGCCAAATTTCATTGAATTCATTCAAAATTCATCTTAGCAGTGACACAGACAATTACTTTTGAATTTTAGATATTAGCAAAGTATAAATGTTTATGTGAAAATTGTTATAATAAATGTATTTTATATGCGCGAAGAAATAATATGTTGCAAGTCTGTAATCCTAACATTGAGGTGTACGGCATGACCGCATGAGTCAACATCGTATGATAATACACCTAGGCACCGGCTACAGAAGTGCTCTGAATTCGATAGTATGCATTCTCATATTTTTGGCCGGCTTGTATTTTTCTATATAAACTCTTTTGCAAAAAATACCGGGCACTTAAGCAAATAACTATTTTATCGTTACTATTTGTTTTTTTGACAATTTTAGGGATTGTTATCCTCAGAATTTTATAAATTAATTAGGAAGAAATAGTTTTCATCAGTTTTATCATAACATTTTGATTTAATTATTGAGAAATAATGTTTAAGCTATTATTGTAACCACTATTATTGTACCTGCTCGCTAAATAAAAATGAATCTCGTTAATTTCTTTGTTTTTATTGAATACATTAAAAGCAGATAAAAGTTTAGTATTGAGTATGACCCCCTCTTGCTGAAATCACGGCTTGCATTCGTCTGGGCATGCTAGCGAGTATATCTTTTATGGTTTCTTGGGGAATACGTTCCCGCGGGAATCACATTCTTTAGCTGTCTGATGGTCTGCGGAGCCGGCTGCACTGATCTCACTCGTCGCTTCAGAACGTCCCAGACATGCTCTATGGGATTGAGGTCCGGACTTCTAGCTGGCCAGTCCAAACGACGAATTCCGATTTCTAGCATATACGCTTCCACATCGCCAGACCGGTGGGCGCGAGCGTTGTCGTCCATAAAAATTGAGTTTTCGCCAAGAACAGTTAAAGCGGGTTGTGCATAAGGAATTAGAACTTCCGTTATGTATCGGTGTCCAGTCAGTGTACCGTTTTCTATGAAGACTAACTCCGTACGATCCATAGAATTTATTCCTGCCCAAAACATAACAGAGACCCTTCCATAAGGTGTGATTTCTTCAAAACATGCCTCTGCAAAGCGTTCTCCTCGTCTACGTAGCACTCGCCGACGTCGGTCTTCACCATGCAGAGATATACTGGCTTCATCGGAGAACAATACCCTATCCCAGTCTTCATGAGTCCCTGACACACAAATTCGAGCGAAGCTAAGCCTGGCAACTCGATGTCCACGGAGTAATTTAGGGCCGCGTGCCGGGCGATGACTGTGTATATTAGCAGCGAAAAGCCTCCTCCTGACCGTCCATAGACTAATTTGTACATTTCTTACTTCTTCGAGTCTGTTCTTGAGGTCCACATAAGAAGCTTTGCGATTTCTCAACGCTTGACTAACTAGAAAACGATCATTCCGTGGTTCGGTACATGTCTTTCTGCCAGAACCAGGCCTTCTCTTGACGGAACCGGTCCCTTGATAGCGCTGCCAGGTCCTTCTTCAAGCAGCGCAATAATTTTGTTCGCTTTTATCACTTTATCTACCATTTTCGAGATTGCCAAACAGCAATAACAATACTTTTAAATGTCAAGGACATCAGATAATTTAATAAAAATTGTCAAAAAGTTAATTAGAGTCGATTTTAACTATAGTGAATTCACGCCACAAAATGTAGATAAAAGTTGTTTTCTTTGAAAACCAGGATCAGTCAAAAATTTGAATTTGGAAGGTACTCTTATAAACATTATGGTACTTTTATAACTGGCCAGTTACATGTTCAATTGATTAAAACCTTTTTGGCATTTTATTTTTTTCAGCTAGGAAGAAAATCGAAACCGCCCGTTTTTTGGCAAAAGAGTGTATATGTATTTCTGTTATTGTTTTTGCAGTGGAGATTTTTTCGAAACTCGTTGATTTTGTTCACATCCTACATAATAAATATTATTCCAGTTGAAATGATTAAGTGTTAACACTATTAAAGGTAAACACCTTTAATAGTGTTTTCAAGTCTTGGCTACGTGAAATATTGAGTATCATGGATAACTGGTTATTAATTTGCACATTGTTCATAGATTTTCGATTTGTACATAATCTCTTAAGCCCGATACTGGCGCAAGCCTGACAACAATGGAGGCAGCAACGGCATTGGATTACGACCCCCTAGGTGTCCTGTCCTCTACAAATTGGGATTTAATTTGCCGTATCCGTAAATACAATAGCCGGAAATTTGCCTCCCTATAGACTCGGGACTGGTGCACTCATGAAATATCGGTCGATTCATATGGTTCTAATTATATCAATGCATACCCTATGTTTTGGAATTTTCATATGTAAACGTAAACTATGGCATAGATAATTATACGACTAAACATTCAGTTAGGCTTTGCATGCTTGTCGTGTAAAACAATGGAGTGAGCTCGGGTTGCATGACGATGCGCGGCCATACGACACGCCGATGACGTCGCATTAAAATGAAATCCATACGGGGATGATTGATGAGCACCGCAAACATACCACGCCGCGCCCGACTCCTTCAATTTACCGTCATCACATCGTATAGAGTGCAGGTTTATTTTTATATTGAAAATTTTGGATACCTGAAAGGTTCTTCATGAAGGTTAAACTATCCCTTTAAGTGGAATTATACGTTTTAAATCAATTTAATGCTTGTTTTCACTTCTTTAATGTATGATAGCAAATAAGCATATCGTAGTCGCCTCGTAGATATCTTCAACAGCCTGGAGCTATTTTCGTAACTAAGCGGTTCCGTAGGAAACAATTATAATACGAAATTCTTTATTATGACTATCTCCTTACATATTTAATGGATGTAGTACTAACAAAATATTTTACAAATCTGAATGTTATATTTAGGTGTATACGTTGATCTTTACGTTTAGAAAGAAAATTCTCGTAAACCTTTAACATTTAAATATTTTAGATTGTTGTGTTGACGCTTTTTTAGTGATGGTATGTTGAAATGGATACGTCGGTTTGTGTAGCTGGTTAGTTTTATTGAAAGGTTAAATTTATACGCTAAGTGGTACACGATTTTTTTTTGAACGCGTTCAATTCTATTGGAATGAACTTCATAGTGCAGATGCCAAATTACACAACAATAATCCAGGATAGAACTGACCAAACTCTGGTATAATCTAATAACGGAAGTTTTAATTTTAAAATTTTTGGTGTGACTCATTATAAAACCGAGGGTTTTAATTGATTTAGAGACTATACGATCATCATCATCATCAACAGCCTTTAACAGTCCACTGCTGGACATAGGCCTCTCCTTGAAAAGGAGGTATTGGCCTACTATACCACGCTGGCCAGACGGGTTGGTATAGGGTTGGTTTCAAGTTTTCCTTCTCTTTGCATTGATGTTGTCTTGCGTAGTTTATCCCTTAGTCGCCTTTTACGACACCCACGTGGGATGAATAGGGGTGGTGACACTCTGTATTCTTAATCCGTCACCACACGGACGGGAATGCTATAATCTAAACAACGGGATATGTCATCAACAAAATCCACAAGATTGGTGCAAGTCGAGCGGGCAGATACAAATCCATGTTGAGAGTCTGCGAGAACGCTCTTAATATGCCATGATACGCCGGCCTTGTGGACTGGCATAATAAGCCCTAACTTCCAAAGTGAAAAATGCCCGTAGCAAGCGACTTGTTAAAAATAAGCAATGATAGCTGCGGAGCACAGTTGTCAGAAAAAACGGAAGGTATCCCATCTGCACCAGCACCCTTATTTCTGTCAAGAGATTTAAGGCGTTGCAAGACTTCGTATTCAGAAAATTCTATAGAACATAGTGTATGAGGGACTTCACAATCACTATTAGACAACTTGCTAAATAAATTATCAACATCGTCATCCATACTGTACGAGGATTTCAGTTTATTGTGGAGTTTTTTTTTTATAAAGGGAAAATCTCAGCTTAACTAGTTGAAAACAAATTCTACTCTTTGTTTACTAGTTGGTAATTTTGTTCTTGTTCCAATAAACACCGGTTTCCGAGAAATTTAATTTCTTACTGCAGTTCTTGGCGATGTGATTATCTCAATAATTTGTTCCCTCTATATCTCGCGCGGCAAGCATAGTTTTTATGGCGAGTGAAGTCTGAGATCGCTGCAATGTCTAACACAGCTGGAAAATTAGCCGGAGTGCTTTTTTATTACATTTACCTTTGTCCTAGCGTTAAAATATTTCTCATGTGTTAATTTTTGTCGCTGCTCTTACTGATAAATTCTCCGCTGATAATTCCACAAGTTCCTGTGAGTATACTTTATCAGAAATGAACTGTTTATTGACAAAAATACTGGTATTGACATTATTTGTTCAAGTACTTTGCGAAGAAAGAATCAGCAGAAATTTCTCTTAGTCGACCCGAATAAAATCACACTGATGATCTTGGAGGATCCATGTTCGACTAAAAATCTTCCGGGATTGTTGACTAGTACATTCTTAATGCAACGCTTTTTGTTATTGGTTGGTGGTGACAGGCTGTCTTATTTGACCTCTTAATCTCGAAATTGAAATATTGTATAGGCCTGTAAAAAGCTTCTACATAATGTTTGAACCAGATAATTAGCTACTGCTGGATAGAATCGATAAGAAAAACTAGTGTATATTTCATAGAGATAGACAGATATATTTCATCCTGATAAAAAAATAATAACTTAAGTAATTTGTAAGATGATATCTTTTCGCGAGTTACTTATCAAGTTGAGTGTCTATTGGTATATGACGGTGGGTACGCAACTCAAGTTTGGCTTAAGTTTGTAATAAGACTTAGTGTCTAGGAAACAACTCACCGGCTCGAGTTTTAAGAACTTTCGCGTCGTTTGTTTGATTCTTCTATCGTTCTGAGTCGATACACCTACCGGAGCCCAACGAGTGCCACTGATACTTTTATTATTTCCTTATAGACTTAGTACAATCAAGTTTCCAACTTGTTATCAATAATACAATTTATTGTTTGTGTTGGGCGAAGCTGTTGTTTGATTTTTGTTTGTGTTTTATTATTATTTATGTTGCGATGTACTGAGATTTATTACTTGAACTTTACGATTTAGTACAGGACACTAACTAACCTTTATTAATTTCATTTGTTACTATTCAGGTCTTTGCAAAGTACTTTTTATATTGAAAAAATAAAACTCAACGTCAAAACCACTTCTACATTGAAATTCACAATTAATTTAAAAATTAACGATTGTAATCTGTTTTTGTATAATTTTAACAAAAAGGAACCGACTTCAATGAAAAACCCGATCTATTCCGAGTACCCAAATCGCAAAAATTGTGCCTATGATATTTGAAGAGTTCCCTCGATTTCCTTGGGATCCCATCATCAGATCCCGATATGGTGACAATGGGACCACCTGTAACGCCCATTCCAATGCAAAAATAATTTTTGAAATCGGTTCATAAACGACGAAATTATCGCTGAACATACATTCCGACGAATTGAGAACCTCCTCCTTTTTTTTGAAGTCGGTTAAAAACAGATTACAATAGTCAGATTAGATATTGTCGATCAACATATCTGTCAACGCGTAAAAAAATGTAGTGAAATTAATTCAATTTCTGTCCAGACCATTAGTATCTTGTTTTAGGATTTTCACTCTTGCACGTAATTATTTCTACGGCCTGCCATAAAGCACTCTCCTACGCCGTCTTTTTGCAGTGACTCTCTGGTGAATACTTTTTAACCGACTTCGAAAAAAAGGAGGAGGTTCTCAATTCGTCGGAATCTTTTTTTTTTTTATGTATGTTCAGCGATAATTTCGTCGTTTATGAACCGATTTCAAAAATTCTTTTTGCATTGGAATGGGCGTAGCGGCGAACAGGTAGTCCCATCGTCACCATATCGAGATCTGATGATGGGATCCCAAGGAAATCGAGGGAACTCCTCAAATATGCCTATATTTGAGGAGTTCCGAGTACCCAAATTTTTGATTTGGGTACTCGGAATAGTTTTTCATTGAAGTCGGTTCCTTTTTGTTAAAATTATACCAAAGCAAATTTATTCTGAATTGTTTTTCATTTCTCGATAATGTTGTGTGTCATTCGTCCTAAATATTTATTTATTATTATTTCTTGTTTACCTTATGTTTATTCTCTGGACACGGACTACACAGATGATGAACCAAGTCAGTATTTTATTCCTATCTGATTATTTTGCATGGTTTTAAAACTGTTTTATTAGGTTAAGTTTTTAATCACTCATCCTTAGGTAACCTGGCAAAAAACGATTACAGATCTAAACACCTTAAGTGAGTTAAGGTTATACCCATCAAAACAAAAATATAATAAGATATTGAATAAGTTTTTCACTGTTTCTTTTCAAAAAAATTAAATAAGATATTGAATAAGTTTTCACTGTTTCTTTTAAAAAAAATTATTTAAATTATAAGGAATAAAAGAATTTCATTCAAAGTATTGCCCATCACTAGCGACCACTTTCTCCCATATTTCTCGCAGTATATAAATTCCGCGTCGGAAAAACGACATGTCTTTTGAGGCTATCCAAGAATCGATCCATTTTTTAGCTTCTTCATAAGAATAAATATGTTTGTCAGCTAGGCCATGTGCCGTCGACCGGAATGTTTAAAAAAAAGCGTCCAAGTGCGAGTCGGACTCGCCTCATGAAGGGTTCCGTAGAAGCAAGGAACATCATATGAAAGTTCTTGTAGTTTGATGTAACTTTGATCGATGTTTTAACAATAGTGTATTGATTGAACGAAAGGTAAATTGCGGTTTACGATTTATGACGTATTAAAAAAAAACTATTTACTAGATTTCGTTCAACCCAATTTTCGGTTTAAGTTTGCATGGTAATGTACTTCATATTTTTTTTAGTTTTATCACTCTCTTACTTGAGAAGTTTTTTTTTTTTTTTATTATATTATAAACCTCAATATCGTTTTTGAAGACCTATCCATAACCCCACACGTATTTAGGTTTGATGAAAAACATTGTTTTGAGTTACAGTTTCAAGTATGGAGAACCCAAGCATTTTATGTTTTTTTTTTCTATTTTTGTGTGAAAATCTTAATGCGGTTTACAGAATACATCTACTTACCAAGTTTCAACAGTATAGTTCTTATAGTTTCGGAAAAAAGTGGCTGTGACATACGGACGGACAGACAGACAGACATGACGAGTCTATAAGTGTTCCGTTTTTTGCCATTTGGCTACGGAACCCTAAAAATCAGAAGGCGCTATGTCAGGTGAATACGACGGATGGGATAGAACTGGGGTTCCCATTGAAGAGTTACTAGGCAGGTTTTCACTAGTTTTGCAATATGGGGCCGAGCGTTGTCATACATGACAACGCTCAACGACAAATTGATTTTGATACAGTAAAATCACTTTGTCGTGTCTCGTATAACGGCCGTTTTTTTAAGGCTTGACTTAAACGCGTCAATTGATGGTGTATCCACTTTTCATAGCTAGTCACGATGCGGTGCCAAACACCTTCATTTTCTGCTGTTGAAGCAGTACTTCACACGTGACAAAACGCCGTTCGACGTCTCTCGGCTTCAATTCATACAGTAACCAATGTCCTTGCTTCTGGATCATTCCTAAAACTTTTAAACGTTTTCAGACAGTTGACTCATCTACTTTCAATGTTTTTCCAAGCTCTGCTTGCGTCGATTTCGGTCTTGATCGAGTAAACTTTTCGTCTTCAAATATTTTCGGTGCGCCTGAACGTTCTTTATCCTCAAGTTCAAAATCATTATTTTCGAGGCGTCAAAACCAGTCTCTGCATGTCGTATCCTACAAAGCAGCATTGTCACCATAAGTCTTAACAAAAATTATATTTCTTTTGACTAAATTAGTGCAATAAAATTACCTGCAAAAACACTTTATGTTGCACAAAAGTAGACATTTTCAGAACTAAAAAAAATTATTTTTTTGCACTAAACTGAACTACCATACACTGAAATTTAAGGTCAGATACACTACCGCCTTGCATGCGTGTTACCATTAGAAATTACACGAACGGGGTACTGCTATTGCGATCTTTGTAGAAACAGCGAGAACTTATTCAAGGTTCTATACACATTTTTTTTTTGTATATTATGGTTCCGGTGTTCACGACTCGTAACCCTTATGATATCGTCATGTCCGTCCGTTCGTCCTCGACTTAGCATTTGAGATTAGCATAGCACAAGTTTTATTTTTAAAAATAGGTAATCGTTGAAAGAACATTTGTGTTGATTTGGTTCTTGTTAATAAATCCTCACAAATTCGCAAAAACAAATTTTCTTTACTTGTTTTTATAAATTGCGTATACTAAGCATATTTTAGTAACAATGGAATTCAAGTGAAGCATTATCTGCAATATTCTGAATTTACTGAAGTGGATGTCGACAGTATAGGAACTTGTTAATTTGTTCCTTCATCGCGAGGTGCTATCAATTATACTAATTTGGTTCAGTGAGTATATCTCGAGATCTCACTGCAGCCGGGAGAAAATTTATCCAGCATGTTTCTTAGACTGAAATTTACAAGCATAAACAAGTACAAACTTCTATTTTCCTATGACATTGTTTTTTTACACAGACGATGGGTTTCTTAAACAAGGCCTTAAGGATGGATCTCTGCGCTCTTTCCAGTGGCAACAGATGCGTTGTTGTTTAAAAAAAGACATTAAATTGACTCTAGAATTCTACTACTGATACATTTTAAGTAATAACTTAGATTTTTGAACTATTCTTAATCTTTTGCCTGTTGTTAATGTTTTGCCTGGGGCTTGGTTCGTGTATAAAAGTGTTTTTAAATCCTTTCCTCTATTAAATGTCCCCTTTTCGTAAAATTTCATGCATTACTATTATTACAACATTCCCTACTTATTCGATTACAGTTAGGTTCTTAAAACTAAACGGAAAAGAAATAATATAGAAATTTAGATTTCAAATGTTATAGTTAGATACATAAGGTTTTAAATATACACAGATACTTATCTCTCATATTATTAATCCACACCCGATAAAATTTTGCCGTTCAGACGTTCGGTTTTATCTTAGATGAAAGCTGAAACTTTGCCTCTCCGTTCTTTCTCTACCATTTAATTGAGAAAACTTTCATTTTACTTAGGAATAATTAAAGAGATTAGTTGGGGTTTAAGCTGTAACTTGTACCTTTTTTACACACCATGTTTATCTCTCATTTCAATGTCTTTGGATTCTCTAGCTTGTTTAAATATTTTTGCTGAATAGAAAACGCAGCAAAATATTATTCAAGGTAAAAGTTTGTATTTTGCTCAAAACTGTATATGGAAGTTAATTTTAACTTCTTATAACCTGATTAGATCCCAGATTAGACAACAGCATGGGAAATTGGCTTTAAAACGTCCGCCTGTGATTGAAGAATACCTTGTGTTTTTACACTTTTGTCTTTTACACTCTGACTTTTGTTCCAGCATTATTCTGACACCTGGAGGGTCGTGATAATGTAGTTGTATTTTCACTAGATTCGAGTCAGATGCCCTTCTGATTGGGTTCTCATTAGAATGGTGCTTGAAGTATAGCGAGTAAGTATGTAGTTAGCATTGGGTCACTTTGATTCTAACATCTTAATTATCAAGTCAGTTAAATGTACTTTAATATCTTAAGAATTGAAATCAGTGTGTTATGTAAAAGAAACTTCTTAAAAATGTAATTATTTACTCTCTTTGCTGCCCGGATGTCAGTTTTTGTCATCATCACTATCATCACCTGTCTATTACTGAACCTCTCCTCCTCCTCTCCTCTCCAACTACACGCCACCTGGTTCGATTTTCGGCAACTCCTGATTTTTTGTGTACTAAAATTAAAAAATAAATATGCACGATTTAAGAGATTACCAACCATCGTCTAGATATATGATCGTGGTTTCCTTAAGGTGCGTTGGACCTCTCACTCTAAATAAATATTAGAATCAAAGTATTGTCTAAAGCAGGTATAAAAACAAATCATTTTACAACATTAAACTGCTGGTCGAGCTAAAAGAACTTAACAGTAGCGTCATTGGACTTAATATTAGTAAGTAAATTACTGTGCTCACACGAGAATAGAATGAACGAACTGGATGTTTTGGTTTGTACATATGTACCTATATATGCGAGTATAAACGAAGTCACCCCATATTTACATTTATTTAATACTTAAACATATCTGATATTTTGTCAGGTTGTTTCACTGCAAATGAACTGTTGTAATTAAAAACTGTCAAACAGTCCTCAACTTATCACTCAAAAATGTCAAAAATAATTTTAATTACAGGAAGCATTATTCTTTGAACCGTTTAGTCTCTTTGAAACGTATCTCAACAAATAAAATCAGTGTTCATTTATTACTCGTATTGTTTTATCGTAGATATTTAATGAAACCGATATTTTATTGTTTGTAGAGACCCATTGGTAATGACTTTTTATACTATCTTTTGTAAATCATACTAGTAGAGGACCCCAAAAAATATTGGGAATAGGGCTATAAAGAAGAAGACTATCTTATGAAAATCGAAACACATAATTACTTTTTACATTTTCACATGAATGATACGAAAATGATAAAGGGACACTGTTGTTTGACATTATTACTAATGTGCGAACTTTTACCTTTGTACCTGTAAGTTATTCCTTGAAATGAGAGAACTACTCCTTTGTATCAGAATTTCTAAATAATAAACATATCTAACAATAGTAAAAGAACTCTCAGCTATCTCATTCACCTATGATGAGTGAATAAGATGGCAGCCTAAATATAATTGCAATGTGAGCTCCGTTAGAAAATTCGTTATATTTTTAAATAAATTTATTGTGTTTAATTAGACGAATGTACAAATTAATTTATTGTATTTTTAAATTATCATCACAGCCTTTAATGGTCCACTGCTGGAAATAATTCTCTTAGAAAGGTTTTGGCGTCCTATACCACGCTAGCCAGATGGGTTGGTGTAGGGTTTGTTTCAAGTTCGGGCGGAGAGTGGTGGAGTTGGACCTCCGCCCGAGGACGTGCGCGAGTGGCGCGAAGCCGCTCACCGAGCCACGATGGATCGCTGGTCGGTCCGGCTGGAGACTCCACGTGCTGGCCTCGCCACCGTAGAGGCGCTTCAGCCGGTCATCGGCGAATGGGCAGTGCGGCAGCACGGGACCCTTACCTTCCGACTGACGCAGGTTCTTTCCGGGCATGGTTGCTTCGGAAAGTACCTGCACTCGGTTGCCAGGAGGGAATTGAGTCCCGCCTGCCACCACTGCGACTGCAGTGAGGATTCGGCTCATCACACGCTGGCGGTCTGCCCCGCATGGGAGACGCAGCGCCGGGTCCCCACTGCAGTCATCGGAGAGGATCTCTCGCTTCCGGCCGTCGTTCGTTCCATGGCCGGCAGCGAGAGCTCATTTACCGCGGTCGCAACCTTCTGCGAGGACGTAATCACGCAGAAGGAGGCGGCGGAGAAGGCCCGGGAGGATGACATCCAATCGGACCAGATTCGCCGCCGGCGACTCGGGCGGCGGAGGCGCGAACATCTGCGCCTCATGCCGCCTTGAGTGTGGCCGTGGGTGGACGGGATGGGTTTTCCCTCCACCCGCCCTATGTGGCCAGCCGCGAGGAGGCGGCGTCGGTGTGTGCCGGACGCCGCCTAAGAGAGGGTCGTCAAACCGAGACGGTGCCCGCATCAGGAGCGGGCAGGCGCTGGAGAAGTTCAGAAGGAGATCTCACCCTGGACTTCTCCTCCTCCTAAACGGAGAAGCGCGGAGAAGGCACACTGTGTGGTTTTTAGTCGGTTCAAGTCCGACACACCACCCCGCCGTAACCCCCGGTGGGGTGACGGTCCATGATGATTTTCCACACATAAAAAAAAAAAAAAAAAAAAAAAAAGGGTTTGTTTCAAGTTTGGAGGCGGCCATTGTTTGCTCTTGGCTGTCTCCGCAGGCCCCGACCGAGGAGGTCGACGTGGGGGCTGGTCGCTTCACCGATGCGTTAACGCTCATCTGCGATGCGGCCATGCCCCGCGTTCGTGGCCGTCGGCCTCCTCCGTCCGGACGCTTCCCTGAGCGTTTGAAGTGCGGGAAGCTGGTTTTGATCCAAAAGCATGGACGGCCTGCCGATTCGGTCGCGGCCTACAGGCCCATCGTGTTGCTGGACGAGGCGGGTAAGTTGTTCGAGAGGGTTCTCTCTGCCCGCATCGTCCGGCACCTCAGCGAGGTGGGGCCCGACCTGTCGGACGCCCAATTCGGCTTCCGAGAAGGGCGTTCGACGGTCGACGCGATCCTGCGCCTGAGGGCCGTGACCGAAGAGGCGGTGAGAGGCGGCGGAGTGGTGTTGGCGGTGTCATTGGACATCGCCAACGCCTTCAATAGTCTGCCATTCGGCTGCATCAGGGCCGCACTCCAATACCACGGAGTGCCAGGGTACCTGAGGCGGCTGGTGGCAGACTATTTAGAGGAGCGTACCGTCGAGTACGAGGACCGAGATGGCGCCTTGAGACGCAGGGCCATGTCGTGCGGTGTTCCACAGGGGTCTGTCCTAGGACCACTCCTGTGGAACATGGGATACGACTGGGCCCTACGAGGGCGTCTCCCCCCCGGGCTGGGTGTAATCTGTTACGCAGACGACACCCTGGTCACGGCCCGGGGGGCAAACTTTGAGGATGCGGCGCGCCTGGCCACCACGGGAGTCTCCCGGGTGGTCGGGCGCATCGAGGCGTTGGGCCTGCGGGTGGCCCTGGAGAAGACGGAGGCCCTATTATTTCATGGGCCCCGTCGCGGTCCGCCCGCCGGCGCCTCGATCGAGGTCAACTCGGTCCTCGTACCGGTCCGGGCCCAGATGAGGTACCTGGGTCTGGTCCTCGACGGTAGGTGGCTCTTCGACGAGCACTTCCGACAGCTGGGCCCTAAGTTGGTGGGCACTGCCTCCGCCCTAGGGCGACTTCTGCCCAATTTGGGCGGGGCCAGTGTCCCCACTAGGCAGCTGTACACGGGGGTTGTCCGGTCGATGGCACTTTACGGTGCACCGGTGTGGGCGGCGGCTCTGTCCGCCCAGAACAGGGCGCGCCTCTGGCGCCCCCAGCGGATACTGGCGGTCAGAGCCATACGCGGATACCGCACCGTGTCCACAGAGGCGGCGTGTGCCTTGGCCGGAACACCCCCGTGGGATTTGGAGGCGGAGGTGCTCGCCGAAGTTTATCGGCGAGTGGCTGACTTCCGGGCGGAGAGCGGATTTCGCCCTCCGCCCGAGGACGTACGCGAGTGGCGCGAAGCCGCTCGCCGAGCCACCATGCAGAGATGGTCGTTCCGACTGGAGACCCCACGCGCTGGCTTCGCCGCCGTGGAGGCTCTTCAGCCGGTCATTGCGGAGTGGGCAGGGCGGCAGCACGGGACCCTTTCCTTCCGGCTGACGCAGGTACTTTCCGGGCACGGTTGCTTCGGAAAGTACCTGCACTCGGTCGCTAGGAGGGAACCGAGTCCCGCCTGCCACCACTGCGACTGCAGTGAGGACATGGCCCAGCACACGCTGGCGGTCTGCCCCGCTTGGGCGGCGCAGCGCCGGGTCCTCACTGCAGTCATCGGAGGGGATCTCTCGCTGCCGGCCGTCATAAGATCGATGACCGGCAGCGACAGTTGTTTTACCGCGGTCGCAACCTTCTGCGAGGATTTAATCTTGCAGAAGGAGGTGGCGGAGAAGGCCCGGGAGGATTCCATCCAATCGGACCCGATCCGCCGCCGGCGCCTCGGGCGGCGGAGGC